>CM060932.1:734967511-737829178 GCA_030765085.1 Allium cepa
TAAAACAAGTTGGTATAAATCATGTTGGTGTCGACTTGTTTCCTTAGTGTATTTTTGGTTGAAGGTTTCCCAAGCTATCTCCTTGCTTCATTTAAGTGTGATTGCCAATTTTAAAGTCATTTTGTGTGACGCCCCACCTCTATACCCACGCTAGCCAAGGACACCATGGGGCAATGTTGTCAACTATCATGGAGAATAAGACAGTTGAGGAGCGACCATCCGTGTAATTGCTTTGTGCGTGCACCGATATGTCAGATTGTATAACATGCATTTCAACTTAAGAGGAAATCCGACATACCGATACAAACTCAAAACTATAACATAGTGGCTATATAATCTTCGGAAACAAATATAGAAATAAGCATAACATAAATCAGTCATAATATCCATATCACAAAGGCGGAAAAAGATATGAATATAACACATAAAAGTGTATATCAGAGTAGTGTTCAAACAAGATCCACAATATCACAAAAGAATAGTTACAAGCGCTACATAAAAGAAGAAGTATACATCAATGAGTCAATATATCGAATGTATACAACCAAAAACTACTAATCTAAGTAGTTAGCCAAAAGTCAGTATAATAATCCCAGATGAGGAGTCAAGCAAAAGCACCTATAACATCTCGGTCTGACCCGAATATTATTTAATAAGAAAATAATAAACGGATCAGTCTAGCTATAAATATCAGATAAAATAATATAGAACAAGAGATATAACAAAAACGTATGATAACCATAAAGTCATACTGTAATAAGTATGCATTTGAAGATCAACTAGAGATTAATCAATATCACAAGAATCTTCTCAAAGATCAAAAAGAATGTCATCCTCTTCATTTTTATTCACCAAACCATAAATATTGACAATTATATCAACGCCAGTCATAAAATTGGTGAAACGCAGATTCTAGAAATCATCAATAGAAATCCAGAAATCATATAAAAAGGGGGAAGGCCTATCACAAAACGGGAGTATGAAATCTCACGAACACGTGTATCACAAACGGGACGCTATCCCATGGTCGCTAACCATAGAGCCGGTGCAACGACGTAGTACAATATCGGTACGCCCGAGGAACCTGAAACTCGAATAGATCAGAACATCGACGTAGTACGACGGCACGTCCGATGAACCGAACTCCATTAAAGAATATGGGCCGCTAGCCCACAAAAATTGAGTTGAAACTCCAAAAATGCATAGGTCGTTAGCCTATAATGGAAATGAGACGAAGCTCCATAAAACGAGGTAGCGTCCCCTACGTGGACAAAGAAACCTAGCATATCGCTAGTTTAAATCACAAAAATGATCATTAAGAAGTATCAATTACACTAAGCTCGTAAATATATAAGCTTAGCTTCATGTCCCATGACCACTAGCTTAACTTAAATATTTACGAAAAAATTGTAGATCTCCATTCGAAAAATTGTCACAAGAGATTCAATCGAATAATTCCAAGAATTAACGGACGAAGTAAACGCAAGTGTTTCATACCACTCGTTTTACTAAGCCGTTTAATTAGATTTCTCATACGAGTGAGGTAAAGGTTTGTACATACTAATATATTGAAAAGAATGGTTTTATAACGAGTTTGATATTGAAAATAGAGTTGAAATCATCTTTGTGGAAGAGTTTGAATATTTACTACTAGTATTGAAACCTTTATATTTTTAAAGTGACAAATCACAAAAATGATTGTAGGAACAATCAATCACCAAAATTTCACGTACGAAGACGGGAATTAAATCCAAAGAAATCGATGTCAAATCCATCAAAATGGATATTTCCAAAAATCCAAAAATAGAAGTCATCAAAGTCGAATGAATGATAACAACAACTTGGATAATCACAAATTGATAAAAGTAGGATTCACGAGCAAAATAAGAAAATCAAAATGAAGCAAGCAGGTCAATCGACTGGCCCAGATGGTCAGTCGACTGGTACAGAACCTGGAAACTCTCGGGTTTCCAGGTCAATCGACTGACTCATCAGGTCAGTCGACTGATACGAGGACAAAAAGTTTCCTGCCCAGGTTCAGTCGACTGACCCACTGTGTCAGTCGACTGAACCTGCTTCCAGAGCAAAATCAGCCTAGCCCCCTTGTGGGGCAAAATCCATAACACGTGACGGAGGCGAACGAGCGAGCAATGACGACTAAGGAAATACGCCAAGCGACAACCCAGCCTTGTATGGCCCTCCGAAACACCCTGCAATCACATTTAAACATCCATAAAAGGATTTTCACAAAAATTGGACTTAAAAAGCAAAAATCAGAATATTCACCAATTCAATCCAAATCAAAAGCAAATGCACATGAAAAAGTGTTAGGAATTCATACCTAACAATCAAAGATGGTTATAGACATAGATATGAGATAAAAATCTCACCTTTTTACAGAAAACAAATAAAGAAGAAGCTATAGAGCAATGTCGAGGACAACAACTCTTCAATTCCAACCCAACAAGCTTGAATCTAAGCTTAAAAGAGAAACATTTCCTAAGTTAGGTTTAGGAATTTCTGAAATTGATAAGTGAATGAGTTGGAGAAGAAGAAGAGAAGGCTTACTAAAGCTTCTCCTTTGAATTTGGAGCTAGAACTTGGATTTGCAAAGAAGATTAGGGCTTGGAGTTTTAATTTCCCATTCCACTCTCCATTATTGCTAAAGCTTGAGTATTAAGAAATAGAAATGAAGTAATGAAGAGGAGAGTGTTGGGGCTAAGTTAATAAGTGGGGTTAATGGGCTGAAACCAAACCAAAGCCCTAAGTGAAAAAGTGGAAAAATTCTACTAACTTCAATCATATCAAAGTTTATACTCAAAAAGGTCGCAAACGTCATTTTGAACTCAATGGAGGTGGTCTCGAGTCCAAATTCGACCGTTTGCAAAAAGAAGCATTTTGGAATATAATCCGATTAACGATGAAATATTTAGATAAATATTTAAATATTCAATCGTAAAATATGCGGGTTGTTACAGACTCCCCTCCTTAAAGAAATTGCGTCCTTGAAATCTTTAAGAAAAAACAAAAAGTAACAGCCATAAAAGCATATTCAATACAAAAGAAATTTGAAATAAAAATTTCACCTCAAAGAGCACGAGAAAGTAAGTCCAGATGCGTTCGCTCGATGAGTTCTCTAGATTCCCAAGAATAATCCTTAGGATTTGAGGACCATTGAACTTTCACAAGCGGGACATCTTTATTTCGAAGGCGTTTGAGCTCCAAAGCAATAATATGAATAAGATGTTGCTCATAAGTCAAGTTAGGTGAAACTTCAATTTCTTCAACAATACCGGGCCTAAGAATAGAGTCGGAATCGCGAAGGCATTTCCGTAATTGAGAAATGTGAAACACGTCATGAATAGCAGAAAACTGAGCCGGTAATAAGAGGCGATAATCCACGGAACCAATACGTTCGTTGATGGGAAATGGATCAATACATCGAGGTGCTAACTTTCCCGATCGACTGAAACGCACAACACCCTTCATAGGTGAAACACGAATAAACACGAAATCTCCCACAGAAAATTCTAACTTCCTTCTTCGGTTATCGGCATAGGATTTTTGTCTACTTTGGGCTTATTTAATCCTATGACGAATAAGGTCAATCTTTTCTACGAAATCATGAATAAAATTTGGACCCAAAACCAGCTTCTCACCGGCCTCAAGCCAAGAAGAAGGAGATCGGCATGACCTTCCATAGAGTGCCTCAAAAGGTGCCATACCAGTACTAGATTGGAAGCTATTATTATAGGAAAACTCAACAAGAGAAATATGATCTTCCCAACTTCCACCAAAATCAAGAACACAAGCACGAAGAAGGTCTTCAAGAGTTTGATTCACACGCTCGGTTTGTCTATCGAACTGAGGATGATAAGCGGTGCTAAAATTAAGCTTCCTTCCCAAAACTTTTTGAAGACTCTTCCAAAATCCACGAGTAAATAATGGTTCACGATCACTAATAATAGAAGTTGGAACCCCATGTAATTTAATAATTTCTTTGATAAAAAGTTTGGCCAAAAGAGGTACGGTCCGATTGGACCGAACGGGAATAAAATGGGCGGATTTTGTAAGTCTATCAACAATCACCCATAAGCTATCATGATCCGCACGAGAACGGGGAAGGCCGTCGATAAAATCCATGGAAATTTGATCCCACTTCTAAATTGGAATGTCTAAAGGTTGTAATAACCCATCGGGCCTTTGATGCTCGGCCTTAACCAGTTGGCAGGTCATGCAACGTTTAACGAAGTTAGCGATATCAAATTTCATCCCATCCCAATAATAAAGCCGCTTCATATCCGCATACATTTTACAACTACCGGGATGAATGGTATATTTAGAACGATTAGAATCTTCTAAAATGTCTTCACGAAGAACACTAATGTTTGGAACGATAAGTCTGCCAAATTTTTGAATGCCGCTATGAGAATTAATATCAAAGTCTTTCAAACCTTCAATATCAATTTTATCCCTACAGTTTTGGCTAAGAAGAGCCAATTCGGGATCTAGCTTTTGAGCTTCAAGAATGCGGTCTAAAAGAGAAGGATGAGCCTCAAAGCTACATAAAACAAGAGAGGAACATAAATCGGATACACGATCTCGAATCTCACAAGTGGATAAAATCCCGAGATCATTCCATTCGGATATCATCAAAGAAACAACCATTTGTTGCTTACGACTAAGTGCATCAGCAACACGATTTCCCTTTTCTGGAGTATAGAGAATATCAAGATCATAAGATGCAAGAAATTCGAGCCAACGTTGTTGACACAAATTAAGTTCCTTTTGAGAAAATAAATACTTCAAAGATTTATGACCGGTGTAAAGAATAAATTTTTTTTCCAAAAGATAATGGCGCCAAATCATAAGGGCGAAAACAATAGCCGCGAGCTCTAAATCATGAGTGGCATATCTAGCCTCGGCTGGCTTCAATTGCCTAGAAGCATAAGCAATAACACGTTCTCTTTGCATAAGAACGACACCCAAACCAACGCGACTAGCATCGGTATAAACAATAAAATCTTGATTCCCTTCGGGAATAACAAGAATAGGAGCATCGAAAAGGAGTTCTTTTAATTTCTGAAAAGAAGCTTCACATTTGTCCGACCAAATGTATTTAACTCCTTTCTTTGTTAAGCTAGTAAGAGGCATGGAAATTTTTGAACAGACCTTTATAAAACGGCGGTAGTAATCTGCCAATCCAAGAAAGCTACGAATTTCCATCACACTCTCCGTTCTCTTCCAATTTTGTATCGCTTCAATCTTTGAAGGATCCACGGAAATTCCAGATTCAGAAATAATATGACCGAGAAACTTCACACGAGATTGCCAAAAATGGCATTTAGAAAATTTTGCTTTTAATTGATTGCTTCTAAGAGTTTCCAATACAATCCGAAGATGCTTTTCATACTCTTCCTCGGTTTTTGAATACACAAGAATATCATCAATAAAGATGAGAACAAATCGATCAAGAAAATCTTTGAAAACTCGATTCATAAGGTCAACGAAATAAACTGGAGCATTCGTTAAGCCAAATGCCATAACAAGCCATTCATAGATCCATAACGAGTATGGAATGATGTCAAAGAAATGCTATCCTCTGCAATACGAAGCTGATGAAAACCGGTTGCCAAGTCCAATTGTGAAAAGACTCTAGCACCACTATGTTGATCGAATAGATCGTCTATCCGAGGTAAATGATATTTATTCCTGATAGTAAGATCATTAAGCTTGCGGTAGTCAACGCAAAGCCTAAGTGTGCCATTGGATTTCTTCACGAAAATAGCCGAAGCTCCCCAAGGCGAGGAACTAGAGCGAATAAATTGCTTCGTCTCCAATTCGGATAATTGTTTGCACATCTTCTCATTCTCTTTATTCGACATTCGATAAGGAGGACGAGTAATAAGTAAAGCTTCATGAATTAGATTAATCCTGAACTCAATTGCTCCCTTAGGTAGCAATCCTAAAACAGGCTCAAATATGTAGGAAAATTCACGAACAACATGAATAAGAGAAATGACATCTTCATCATCATCATTATCATCATCATGAGGATTTAAAGAATATAAAGATGCAGCCATGCTGGAATCCGAATCTTTAAGAATAATATAAATCAGCTTAATAGATTGAGGATGTCGAAGATGAATAGTCGGCTCTGGACATAGGATTTGAGCTTCACAGTGGTTAAGCCAATCCATTCCCAAAATCATTCCAAAGCCTAAGTAATGCATAACATGAAAATCGGCTTGGAAAGAAAAATCACACAAAATAATCTCAACATCTTTACAAAGCAAACTAATTGTTGCGGATCCACCAACCGAATTCGCAATTCTCTAAGAAGTCATTAAAGCAACAACACATAAAGAAAAAGTATCAACAAGTTCTGTTGATATAAAAGAATGTAATGCACCCGTATCAAAAAGAACTCGAATAGGTTGATCACGAAACAAAATAATACCATCAAGGATAGAATGAGAAATACCTTGACCATGAGAATTATTGCTAGGGGCTTGTGCAACATTTAACTTTCCCTCCTTCTTGCCTTGAAGTTTGGGACATGAAGATAAAAGATGACCTAAACTTTTGCAATAGCGACAAAAGAGAGGTTTCGGACATCTATTGGCATAATGGTCTTTAGAACCACAATTGTAGCATTGCCCACTATTAGGGGTAGGAGTCTTTGCTACAGAAGCTGCGTGTTTTCCTTTCGTGTTGAGATTAGGGCCTTTGAATTTAATAGGCATTTTCTTGTTGTTATTGAAGTTTGGCTTGGCACCCACAACTTCGACATCACTCTCCCTATCCGCCTCTTCAAGTCGAAGAGCGATATCAATGAGTTGATCAAAAGAAACTTCTAACTTTAGATGTAATGGCTTCTTGAGATTTTTGTTCAAGACATAGACAAATCTTTGGTTCTTCTTCAATGGGGTGTTTATGTATTCGACCCCGTATTTAGAAAGTGACTCGAATGATGCGACATAATCTTCCACAGAGAATTCACCTTGAACAAGGTCAATGAAACGACGAGCCAATGTCACCTCCTCAGCTTCTGGCACAAACTTTAGTTTGAATCATTCTTGGAATTTCTCCCAAGTAAGACCCGCTTCATTTATTTCAGAAATCAGAAGCTCATACCAATCTAATGCTCTTTCTTGGAGCATACTAGAGGCCACCTGAACACGGTGAAGATCAATAAGATTCATGCGAGAAAAGATTCGATCGTATGTTCTTAGCCAAGCCTGGACTTCAATAATGGTTTCAGAACCTTTGAATGGCTTCCCACCAAAATTGGTATAATCGTTGCACAAGCATGCATATCCAGACTTAGGGTGAGCAGGCTCCGTATTAGAACCGGCTGCTTGAGCATTCTTTACTACATCAAGAAGCTACTGGGTAGACATAAATACCATCCCGGGGAGTAGCATAGATTGACCGGCGCTGGGATGGCCAGGTCTAACCATTTCTCTTCTTTAAGAAAGAAAGAAGAAAAGTTATTCTCAAAATAAATATCAAGCAATCTAGATTGATAAAACAAGGAATCATAAAAGAAAATAGGATAGAATGGTACGAAGACATGAATTAAATCCTACGGCACGACTCCTAAGATGGACTTAGGACGATGATCCTTGTTAAATTATTCTACATTGTTCCGAAATTTCACTCTGACACCAAGCTGTGATGCCCCACCTCTATACCCACGCTAGCCAAGGACAGTATGGGGTAATGCCGTCAACTATCACGGATAATAAGGCTGTTGAGGAGCGACCATCCGTGTAATTGCTTTGTGCGAGCACCGATATGTCAGATAGTATAACATGCATTTCAAGTTAAGAGGAAATCCAACATCCCGATAAAAACTCAAAACTACTACACAGTGGCTATATAATCTTCGGAAACAAATATAGAAATAAGCATAACACAAATCAGTCACAGATATCCATATCACAAAGGGGGGAAACGATATGAATATAACACATAATATTGTATATCAGAGTAGTGGTCAAACAAGATCCACAATATCACAAAAGAATAGTTACAAGCACTACACAAAAGAATAAGTGTACATCAATGAGTCTATATCTAAAATATATACAACCAAATAGTAATCTAAGTAGTTAGCCAAAAGTCAGGATAATAATCCCAGATAAGGAGTCAAGCAGAAGCACCTGTAACATCTCGGTTTGACCCGAGTATTATTTAATAAGAAAATAATAAACGGATCAGTCTAGCTATAAATATCAGATAAAATAATATAGAATAAAAGATATGACAAAAACGTATGATAACCATAAATCCATACTGTAATAAGTATGCAACTGAAGATCAACTATAGATTAATCAATATCACAAGAATCTTCTCAAAGATCAAAAAGAATGTCATACTCTTTATTTTTATTCACCAAAACATAAATATTGACAAATATATCAATGCCAACCATAAAATTGGTGAAACTCAAATTCTAGAAATCATCAATAGAAATCCAGAAATCATATGAAAAGGGGAAAGGCCTATCACAAAACGGGAGTATGAAATCTCACCAACACGTGTATCACAAACGGGACGCTATCCTATGGTCGCTAATCATAGAGCCGATGCAACGACGTAGTACAATATCGGTACGTCCAGGGAACCTGAAACTTGAATAGATCGGAACATCGACGTAGTACAACGGTACGTCCGATGAACCGAACTCCATAAAAGAATATGAGTCGCTAGCCCACAAAAATTGAGTCGAAACTCCAAAAATGCATCGGTCGTTAGCCTATAATAGAAATGAGACGAAGCTCCATAAAACGAGGTATCGTCCCATATGTGGACAAAGAAACCTAGCATATCGCTAGTTTAAATCACAAAAATGATCATTAATTATCATCAAGAAGTATCAATTACACTAAGCTAGTAAATATATGAGCTTAACTTCATGTCCCATAACCACTAGCTTAACTTAAATATTTACGAACAAATTGTAGATCTCCACTCGAAAAATTGTCACAAGAGATTCAATCGAATAAATCCAAGAGTTAACCGACGAAGTAATGCAAGCGTGTCATACCACTCGTTTTACTAAGCCGTTTAATTAGATTTCTCATACGAGTGAGGTAAAGATTTGTATATGCTAATAGTTTGAAAAGAATGGTTTTATAACAAGTTTGACATTGGAAATAGAGTTGAAATCATCTTTATGGAAGAGTTTGAATATTTACTACTAGTATCGAAACCTTTATATTTTTAAAGTGACAAATCACAAAAATGATTGTAGGAAGAATCAATCACCCAAATTTCACGTACAAAGATGTGAACTAAATCCAAAGAAATCGATATCAAATCCATTAAAATGGATATTTCCAAAAATCCAAAAATAGAAGTCATCAAAGTCGAATGAATGATAACAACAACATGGATAATCACAAATCGATAAAAGTTGGATTCACGTGCAAAATAGGCAAATCAAAATGAAGCAAGAAGGTCAGTCGACTGGCCCAGATGGTCAGTCGACTGGTACAGAACCAGGAAACTCCCGGGTTTCCGGGTCAGTGACTGACTCATCATGTCAGTCGACTGATACGGGGACAGAAAGTTTTGTGCCCCTGGTTCAGTCGACTGACCCACTGTGTCAGTCGATTGAACCTGCTTCCAGAGCAGAATCAGCCTAGCCCCATTGTGGGGCAAAATCCATAACACGTGACAGAGGCGAACGAGCAAGCAACGACGACTAAGGAATTACGCCAAGCGACAACCCAGCCTTGTATGGCCCTCCGAAACACCCCGCAATCACATTCAAACATCCATAAAAGGATTTTCACAAAAATTGGACTTAAAAACCAAAAATGGGAATATTCACCAATTCAATCCAAATCAAAAGCAAATGCACATGAAAAAGTGTTCGGAATTCATACCTAACAATCAAAGATGGTTATAGACATAGATGTGAGATAAAAATCTCACCTTTTTACACAAAACAAATGAAAAAGTAGCTATAGAGCAATGGCGAGGACAATAACTCTTCAATTCCAACCCAACAAGCTTGAATCTAAGCTTAAAAGAGAAACATTTCCTATGTTAGGTTCAGGAATTTCTGAAATTGATAAGAGAATGAGTTGGAGAAGAAGAAGTGAAGGCTTACCAAAGCTTCTCCTTTGAATTTGGAGCTAGAACTTGGATTTGCAAAGAAGATTAGGGCTTGGAGTTTTAATTTCTCATTCCACTCTCCATTGTTGCTAAAGCTTGAGTATTAGGAAATAGAAATGAAGTAAGGAAGAGGACAGTGTTGGGGCTAAGTTAATAAGTGGGGTTAATGGGCTGAAACCAAACCAAAGCCCCAAGTGAAAAAGTGGCAAAATTCCACTAACTCCAAACATATTAAAGTTTATACTCAAAAAGGTCGCAAACGTTATTTTGAACTCAATAGAGGTGGTCTCGAGTCCAAATTCGACCGTTTGCAAAAAGAATCATTTCGGACTATAACCCGACTAACGATGAAATATTTAAATAAAATATTTAAATATTTAATCGTAAAATATGCGGGTTGTTACATTTTGTCTTGTTTTGATCTTTTAAGTTTGGTTGGAATATGCTTTGGCTCAAAAGCGGGTTAATTCTAAATGTGTTAAGACTTGGATTGATTCAAATTAGATTCAAATTTAAATTTTAAGTCTTATAAATGTTTTAAATTTAAAATGAATTAAAAATGTTATAATTCAAAATAAAAATGGGTTGAAATTTGAAACATAAAACTTAAAATTTAAATTCAAATGGGTTTAAATTTAATAAAAATTTTAATATGATTTTAAAAGTTAAAATTTGTAACACACACATATAAGTAAGGAATTTAATGACATATGATGTCAATATGTATTTTGAATACTTATTGTTCTTAAACATCAGTAATACTCAAAAATGATTATAAATTATTTTTTAAAATTTAAAATATTATTACATTCTACCATTTGCATTTGGAAGTAGTACACTAAAATAATTGTATGGTTGTTGAGCACCCTTAAGCTATATGGTTTTCTTTCATTGATGGTTTGAATGTTTGCAAATTGTTCAAACAAATTTTGTAACTTTGTTGAGTACTTCTATGGTTATAAAACATTGTTTTCATGTAATCATGAAACGATGGGCCATTAATGTCTAATTAGCTATTTTTTTGTTAAGCAGCCGCAAAGTAATAAAGTTGATTAGGAGAAATTATTATAATACTTGGTGGAAATATTTTAGAAAATTCTCATACTCCTTTGGGTTTAAAGAGATAAGTCAAAATCCCATAAGTTCCTATATTAGTAAAATATAATAAATCATTCCAATAAGTAAAAGAACATATGCAATATTATATAATTGTGATAACCCGGATTTTTTGGCATCTGACAATTGGTAAGTATTAGATTTTAGCTATTAAATACTGATATATATGTTAACAAATAAAATTCTACTAATAAAAATGTCTATAAATGGATTAGGGAACTATAATAAATATTGGATTATAATATCTAAAAATGATAAATTTTATAATGAATCCCATAAATAGATAAATGTATACTTTGTAATGTTGAAAACTTTAAATGTATACATATATAAGTATATAAAGCGTGTGTGTGTGTATTGTGTTTTGGCAATTTTATTTTGAAGTTAAAATATAAATATGAAACAAGGTTTAATAGAAATCTTTAATACACATATATTAACAAACTTAGAGATAAAACATAAAGAAAACATATAATTTATATACAAAACTAAATAGGAAATATAATATAAATTTTTTTACAAACACTTATGCATGTAAATTTACAAGTGTAAGTGCTTTGAAATACAACCTAACATTCGTAAAAAATTTATCAAACAAATATAACAAGTGTCAAATGTTAATTTTCTTTTCTTTATTTTCAAAAAATTATAAAACAAGATATATACAAAGACATTTGCTTATACTCTTTTTTTTTCTTATATACAATTCAAAAACTAAACGTAGCAAAACAGTTATAAAATCCAAGCAAAATAAAACTAAAAAGAACTCAAACTCAACATCAAAAGCAAGCACAGATCAACATCAATGAGCAAGATCCAAAGATCTGATCATTTCAAAAATCTTGTTCCAGATCAAAGAAAATTGGAACCTGGTAACTTAAACCAAGAAATGGAAGCAAAACAAAACTAAGTTCAGATCTAACAAAATCAAAATTCAAAGCTAGTTTATCATCATCAAAATCAAGTATCAGGTCAAAATCATTTCCTGGCCCAAAAACCGTTCTCTATTTCATTTACAGGTGAGTTCATCCATGTTTAAAGACTGTTAAATCTGACTGCATGTGAATGATGTTTGGAAAGATGATGTGTTAATTGTTTTGCATGAATAAAATTATGTTTGCTTGTATAAAAATATGATGTGTTATGTATGCTTGTCTGTATACATATAGAACTCTCTGTTTTATATTTGTAGTGCTAAAGATAAATCAAAAATTCAAAATCTACTCTTGTAATCTCTTATAGGCTGCAGAGTTCGAATAAGATTTGTTTGTATTTACATAAACAAGGTTTTAAAAATATATTTAAGCATAATTAGTTTGAAAACTATCTGGAAGTTAAGGAAGACAGTGGAAATTGCAAACATATCAAATTCTATGTTTCCAGGTTTAAAATCTATTTTATTACTAAAAATATGAATTTTGAGAGTTATTACAGATTTTTAATACTTGATTGAGTGAGTAATTTGAGGAGTAATTTGAGGATGATTGAAAATGGATTATGAGGCTTTTCCGGTGAACTTCTCCACTTCGAGGGCTCGATTTGTGTCAGAAGAAGGTTGGACGGATGAGGAGTACGGCAAAAATGGTGGCTCAAATTCTCTGATGTCGTGGAGGTGTGACGGTAGATATTTAGGGTTTTAGTCTTGGGTTAGTCGAGGGTTTTTGCAAGGCAATTCCAGGTTCGTCAACGCATCGGACATGGTCAGGGTGGGTAGAATAGAAGCATAAGTTGACGACGAATCTCTGGGCAGGGTGTCAGAATTTCTAGTGATCTGTGGTGGCTTCGTTGGGAGGTTTATGGGTGATAGTTCGCTCCAGGTTTGGGTTCACGGGCTCGATCGAGTTTTCGTGCTCGCGTTAAAGCACCGATGGTCGTTATCGTATAGGGAGGTCAAGGTCGACTATATGGAGATGATGATGTTGGTTGGAGTTACTCCGATCGTTGGTGCATGTGCACTATAACATTCGGCGTATCAATGTTTTGGGGTTGCCGTGGATTTTGCTGGAAAGAAGGTAGTTTGCTCGAGTTAGATCCGAAGTAGAATGAAGATCTCCTCGAAGTTGAGTTGACGCGAGAATTTCACGGGGTTGGCTCGGGGATTTTATGGGTTTGGCCCAGGCTTTTACAAGTTGTAGCAATCATAGTTTAAAAAGCTTACCAAAATGGTAAAGTTTCAAGGAAGAATGTAAACCAAGTTCTTTAACAAAGCAGCAAGTTTCCAAAGTTTATTGTTAATGTTTTCAAATTGTTTGTTTAGTGTAATTATATACTAGGTTAAATCCTATATGTTTTTTTAAGAGGAATTAAATGATGGAATTAAATAATGGATAAATTATTCAATGTATTAAGTATGGTTAACTGATTTATGTTATTAGGGAATAATTTATTTATTTATTTATTTATTTAGATAGATAATAAATTAAAGGTAAATTAATTTGTGTAATCAATTTAAAAGATTGATTTATTAATGTGATTAATTAATTAAGTTATTAACTAAAAGATGATTAATCTATTAAAGGTTAATCACTTAATGAAATTAATTAATAATAATTACTTAATAAAAGTAATTAAATGAAAATTTCTTAATGTCATTAATTAAGGAGGGTAATTAATAGGTAATTACTAAATGTGATCTATTTAATTACTTAATGGAAGTAATTGAGAACTAATTACTTAATGTAATTAGTTAAAGTACGAATTTATTAAGGAAATTAATTAAAGGGTGAGTTAATTAATGAATGTGATTAATTAAAGGATAATTAATCAATATAAATGATTATAGGATAATTAATTAAGAGTAATTAATTAAGGTTCAATGTAATAAATTATTGTTAATTAAATTTGTGGGAGTAATTAAAGGTTAGTTAATTGAGGATAACTAACCAATGGATAATTACTTAATGAAAGTAATTATAGGTAATTAATTAGGATGGATAATTAAGGTTGATTAATTAATTAATGAAAGGTTTTTAATTAATTAATGTTAAGTAAACATGATTAAAAGGGTTTGAAGTAATTAATTTAATTATTTAAATTAATTAGAAATGGTATGATTAATTAATCATGCTTATGGATGATTGAATGATATTGAATGCCTTGGACTATTTGATATCTCTGATATGTGGTGTTATGTGATATGATATGTTTGGATTGAATTGTGATAATACGTGTTGTCTATCTCTGATGAACAATAATGTAAACATCTAATTCTGGATATAAATGGAATTGTTTAAAACTTATGCAGTTGTTATAAGTTGATATTGGATTCGAAGAGACTGGGGTCGGGTATCAGTAAATACCCCCAACCACTTCGAATAGTAATTTTCAGCAACTCTTTATAGATTCGAGTTTAAAATCAAAATGGCTGGAATGGAATAATTTAAGTAACTGGACCATTCAAACTAAGTTTGGTACTTAGATATTGATGTGTGAAATAAGTGTTGGCTTTAACAAATTAAGAACTCGTTGTAAGGTACGAGTTACCCCAAATTTTAAAATAAGTTTTATGCTTTAGAATTTCATTTTAGATGGGTTTACTCACGCTGGTTTCCAGCCTGACCCGGGTGTTACTTTGATGTAATGCTCGGGTCAGACCGAGTATTACAGCTTTTCAGGTTAGGATGTTCTAGAGCTCAGGAGGCGAGCTGGATGGCAGGAACGTATAGAGTTTACCGCTATGTATTTGAGATTGTTATGATATTAGTCTGAGACAGGTTGATATAACTATCTAGTCTATTTGTAATGGATGCAACTCTGATGAAATGAATGTAAAGTAACAATTACAGATTTTCTTTGTATAAATGCTTTTATTTTTTATTATATTTAATCCGCTTCAAATGTGAGATATTGTTGTTTTCTATTCTCCTTCTTTCTTCTATATTCTTACTTTAACAATCTGAAATTTTCGGCGTTCGATTTCTCGGCAGATTTACAGTCAACGTATTAGTTTCGAATTTTTGAGGTCAAAAATTTTGGGTCGTTACATTTTGGTATTAGAGCTGAAGGTTAAGTGATAACCTTGGCTCTGGTGGGTTTACTCATTAGGGATAGGGTCGATGATACCCTAGAATGAGTTGAGCGTAGTATATATGAGGGTGTATTTGTGATTTTCTTATAAAATGATTTTTATAAGTTTATATTTTGATATATATAAAGCAATAGTTTTTCCAAAATATATTAAGGTAATTGGTTGAATTAAAAGTAATAATAAGAATTAAGTGGTAATATGCAACCAAATAGGAATTAGATAATACAAACTATATAAATAAGATAAATGGATCCAAACTGATGTTAAAATCCTGAATTTTTATAAGTGTTTTCAGAGTAAGATAATAATGAATTGGTATCAAGATATGATAATCTTGGTTATTAACATAAAATGATTATTGTGTTTAATAATGAAATATTTGTTAATGATTAAGCAAAATGAAATGTTTTAGGGAAGTAAACACTTAGGTAAGTATGACTTATAAATGGGAATTGAAGAATTTAAATTGTGAAGTTTTGGAATTTATTTCAAAGTGTTAAAACGAAATAAATATGTATATATGAGGGATATACGTAATATCAAAGATGGTTTGAAATAAACTCTAAGTGTTCAGTTTTAAATTTTCCTTGGAATATGGAATGAAAATCCAAAGTGATAAGTTTTTGAACTTATAAGTGGGAAGATTTTTAAGTTTAAAATTTGAAATGGAAATTCAAATTGGGTTAAATTTACTGAATTGTTTAATAAATTAAATTTAACTTAGGGGAAAGTTAAATAAGTTTAGAACAAACGACCTGAATTGGAAATTTCAAGATGAAATTGGATTTAACTTGGAAAGTTAAATGGTTGATTTGAATTGGGAATATGTGATCTCAAAATGGGTTTGAGATCTGGAAATTTGAAATTAGATGCTATTGATAAAGACTTTAAATAATGTGGATATTTTGACTTATCTTAATATTATCCTGTTGATATTAAAAATCTATGGAACTGTGAATTTTATTATCTTAATTTAATTAAGAAATGTATTGAGGTGATATACATCCATTATTGAATAAAATAAAAGTAAGATTGAACTTATGAAAGGGAAAATTTCTTTGAACTTAAAGATTTAAATGTTAGAAATGAGCTTGCTGAAAATTTGTTAAGAATTGGTTTTGAAGTTAAAAAAATTGGGTAATAAATTGGATTCTAAAAATTAAATTGTTTAAAGAGTATTTAAATTCTTACTTGAACCTTGTAATAAGTTAAGTAAAGTTAATTTAAAATGGAATTTTGAAATTTGGAATAAGAAATAATGGTTTAAAAATTTAAGTTGTTAATTTAAAAGAAAAGGTTGATTTGATTTAAAGGGTTTAATTAACATTTAAAAAAAAATTAACTTGAATTTATGGAATTCGAGATGGTTTTAAGTTGAGATTTGAATAGAATTAGTTCAAATTGAATTTGATTTGAATTAATTGGAATTGTGATTGAAGATGGGTAAGCATAAAGTTCAAATGGAAATTTTGAATTCAAATAATTTAAAGTGAAATTGAAGTTGAAATAAATTTGAATTTTAAATGGGAGATGATTTGAATGCGGGATAGAAATTGAAGTTAATTTAAATTGAATTGAAATTGAATTAATTTAAATGGAAGTGGAAATTGAAAATTGATTGGAAATGGAAATTGGGAATAGAACAGTTTGGCTCTGAACTATTATTTTTCCAAATAAAATTATTATAATATAACTGTTTTAAATCTATTTTTCCCAGCTATTTACTATACAACTTTTCTTTTTAAAACCCAAAACTATCTTATACTTATTTTACAACTACTTTTGGAACTATTTAACTATTTTACAACAATTTTACAACCATTTTATAAACTAATTACTGTTATACAACTATTTTACAATTATCTAATTATTCTACAACTATTTGACTATTTTACAACTATCTCAAAATTACTTAACTATTTTACTACTATTTACAACTAATAACTATTTTACAACTACTTATCTATTTCAAAAATATTCAAGCTATTTTCTTAACAAGTTGGTCAGAGTGCAAACTGTCTATAATTTAATACCAATTGAGGTAAGAATTGAAGTGTTAACCCAAATGGAAATTGGGAGCAATTGTGGATTAGTGAAGGAAATAAAAATGAAGGTAATAGAAAAGAGAATTGATTTAGCTAATGATCAATTAAGATAAATACGTAGGATGTACTTATATTATTATATTCGTAGAATGATTTGATCCAGATTCGAGCATAGAATTTCGAGATAGCATATCGATCCAAGTAGGGATTTTTCACTTGATTTTCGACAGCGAACCCTGGATATGGATTTTTGATTGGTTCTGGAAATTCTCTATCATAATTAAGAATATGCAAAGAGAATGATGGTTTCTGATCAAGAAACCAGATCTTAGTCCGCACTAGGAAGTCAGGTGGACGATACTAGTTCGGAAGTGAGATTGTGTGATCGAGTGAGCGATTAGATTTGATATTGCATACGGATGGTATATGTACGTTGTACGTGATTGGATGGAATTGATATTGAAATTTTGGAAGAAATGAGAACTGGTTTTGAAAGGAAAAGTATATTTTGAGAAGTATATATGAATAAAGATGGAAGTTGGATATCTTTTGAAATTCACTTTATGGAAGGTAAGTGAATGGTAAATAATTTTATCAAAGGAATCAAATTTGAATATTTGATTTGGCAAAAATAAAGTATGTGTATATATATTGGTGATATATGATAAACTCCCCTTGTACAATCTATAACTGAAGAAAGTTTTTTCGAAAAATTTTGGAAGTATAAAAAAAGGAAATCTTATAAGTGATCCAAAGATTATTTTCAAGTTGGAAAGGTTAAGTTGTGTATATATATCTATATATATATAAAGGATTTTATGAAAATGATTTTGGGAAAGGTTTTGGAATCTATGGATTTGGAAAAGGCTTTTGATTTTTGGGAAAATTAAATTTTGGTAGTTTGAAAAGCCAAGTTTGAAACTATCGATTTGAGATATCGATTTTGTGTAAAGGAGATTTATGCAAATCATAAAGGGTATGATTTGAAAGATACTATAAGTGTATAGTATAAAGTGTTTCAAGATTGGCTCTGGATAAAAAGGCGCTTCCATTGAAATGAACTTCATTAGGAGATCCATGGGGTGGGTCTGCCTCGAGCCCCAAGGGGGAGGCTCTAAATTGAATCTTGGAAGGAAGTCCGGCAAACTGAAGTTTCTGAGGATTATGCGTAGTGGGTAGCGAAAGTCAAGGGCGTTGATGCCTACAGAGACATTTGGGTTTTGTGACGATGGTATAACTCGATATCACGACGATCTACTGTGGACCATAGCAGAGTCGTGTGTGCCATGAGAACCAATAGTCTATGTTTGATTTCGCCGCGATGGCAACATAACATCGGTAGATTGTGACCTATGGTGACATAGTGAAAGTCGAGAGGCCGTGAGAGCCTAAGGCCACATTGGGGCTTGACTGATGTAGTCCGCGACCAATGTCGGAGTGGTGAAGTTTCATTTGGGAGCGAGAATCGAGGGCATTGATGCCTACAGTTACATGGACTTTTTCCATGATGGAAACGTTACCCGGGATGTAATTGCGATCTATGGGGGGATCCACGGGGTATTCGAGGAGCGCGGAGTGCCTACAGTTATCTATAGATTTTACCCGGATGGTAAAGTAACCATTGGATTAAATACGACCAAGGAGGGGATGATGATTTCCAAAGCATTCTCATAAAAGATGTTTCCTCTATTTCAAAAATATTTTCTATATTTTCAACAAAATGTTTTCCCGAGTATTTTCACTAGGTGTTGAAAACGGGTCTACTAAGTACTTATAGATTTTCAGTCCTACGCCTGATCAATGTATGACCGAATTTCTGTAAGAACAAGGTTGGACTTGTGGAAACATCGAATTACAAAAAGTATTTTTATAAAGCTATTTTGGCAATATTATACAGATTTTAAAGTGTTTTAATAATGATAAATAAAAAGAGCTTTTAGTTAAAATGTTCAAAAAGAAATTTATCTAATTTTCAATGTTGAATAAATTCTGGTTTCGTTCCTTTTTGAGGATGAAAAGATTTAAAAGGGGAAGGAATGTGATAACCCAGATTTTTGGGCATCTGACAATTGGCAATTATTAGATTTTAACTATTAAATACTAATATATATGTTTACAAATAAAATTCTGCTAATAAAAATGTCTATAAATGGATTAGGGAACCATAATAAATATTGGATTATAGTATCTGAAAATGATAAATTCTATATTGAATTAATAAACCTCATAAATAAATAAATGTAAACTTTGTAGTGTTGAAAACTTTAAGTGTATACATATATAAGTATATAAAGTGTGTGCGTATATACATATGTACATACATACATACATATATATATATGTATATTGTGATTTGGAAACTTTATTTTGAAATTAAAATATAAATATGAAAACAAGGTTTAATAGAAAGCTTTAATACATATATATTAATAAACTTAGAGATAAAACATAAAGAAAACATATAATTTATATACAAAACTAAATAGGAAATATAGTATAAAAATTTTACGAACACTTATGCATGTAAATTTACAAGTGTAAGTGCTTTGAAATACAACTTAACATTTGTAAAATTTTTATCAAACCAATATAACAAGTGTCAAATGTTAATTTTCTTTTCTTTATTTTCAAAAAGTTATAAAACAAGATATATACAAATACATATGCTTATACTCTTTTTATTTCTTATATACAATTCAAAAACTAAACCTAGCAAACCAGAGAAAAAATCTAAGCAGAATAAAACTAAAAAGAAGAACTCGAACTCAACATCAAAAGCAAGAACAGATCAACATCAACTAGCAAGATCCAAAGATATGATCATTTCAAATATCTGGTTCCAGATCAAAGAAAATTCGAACCTGGTGACTTAAACTAGGAAATGAAAGAAAAATAAAACTAAGTTCAGATCTAACAAAATAAAATATCAAAGCTAATTGATCATCATCAAAATCAAGTATCAAGTCAAAATCATTTCCAGGCCCAAAACCTGTCCTGTGCTTCATTTTACAGGTGAGTTCATCCAAATTTAAAAACTGTTACATCTGATTGCATGTGAATGATGTTTGGAAAGATGGTGTGTTAATTGTTTTGCATGAATGAAATTATGTTTTCTTGTTTAAAAATATGAAGTGTTATGTATGCATGTCTTTATACATACAGAACTCTCTGTTTTATATGTTCAATGTTAAATATAAATCAAAAATTCAAAATCTACTCTTGTAATCTCTTATAGACTACGGAGTTTAGATAATATTTGTTTGTTTTTACATAAATAAGGTTTTAAAAATATGTTTAAGCATAATTAGTTTGAAAACTATGTGGATTTAAGGAAGACAGTGGAAATTGCAAACATATCAAATTCTCAACCTAAACAATTTATGTTTTCAAAATCTATTTTTTTACCAAAAAACATGAATTTTAAGAGTTAATTCTAGATTTTTAATACTTGATTGAGCGAGTAATTTAAGGGTGATCAGAAATGGATTATGAGGCTTTACCGGTGAACTTCTCCACTTCGAGGGCTCGAGTTGTGTCAGAAGAAGGCTGGACAAATGAGGAGTACGAAAAAAATGGTGGCTCAAATTCTTTGATGTCGTGGAGGTGTGACAGTAGAGATCTAGGGTTTTAGGCTTAGGTTGGTCAAGGCTTTTTGCGAGGCAATTCCGGGTTTGTCGACGCATCGGACATAGTCGGGGTGGGTGTAATAGAAGCATAAGTCGACGGCGAATCTCTGGGAAGGGGTCGGAATTTCCGGTGATCAATGGTGGCGTCGCGAGGAGGTTTATGGATGATGGTTCGCTCCAGGTTTGGGTTCACAGGCTTGATCGGGTTTTTATGCTCGAATTAAAGCACCGATGGTCATTGTCGTGTTGGGAGGTCAAGGTCGACTGTATGGTGATGATGATGTTGGTCAGTGTTGCTCCGATTGATCGTTCGGAGTATCAGTGTTTTGGGGTTGCTATGGATTTTTGTGGAAAGAATGTAGTTTGCTCGAGTTAGACCCGAATTAGAATGATGATTTCCTCGAAGTTGAGATGACATGAGAATTTCATGGGGTCGGCTCAGGGATTTTATGGGTTTGGCCCAGGTTTTTGCAAGTTGTAGTAATCATAGTCTAAAATGCTTATCAAAAATGGTAAGTTTCATGGAAGAATGTAAACCAAGTTCTTTAACAAAGTTTAGCAAGTTTCCAAAGTTTTTTTTATGTTTTCAAATTGTTTGTTTAGAGTAATTATATACTAGGTTAAATCCTATATGTTTATTTAAAGGGAATTAAATGATGAAATTAAATAATGGATAAATTATTTAATGTTTTAAGTATGGTTAATTGATTTATGTAATTAGGGAATAATTTATTTATTTATTTAGATAATAAATTAAAGGTAAATTAATTTGTGTAATCAATTTAAAAGATTGATTTATTAACATGATAAATCAATTAAGTTATTAATTAAAAGATGATTAATTCTTTAAAGGTTAACCGCTTAATGAATTTAGTTGATGATAATTAGTTAACAAAAGTAACTAAAGGAAAATTGCTTTATGTCATTAATTAAGGAGGGTAATTAGTGGGTAATTACCAAATGTGATCTATTTAATTACTTAATGGAAGTAATTGAGAACTAATTACTTAATGTAATTAGTTAAAGTATGAATTAATTAAGGAAATTAATTAAAGGGTGAGTTAATTAATGAATGTGATTAATTAAAGGATAATTAATCAATGTAAGTGATTACAGGATAATTAATTAAGAGTAATTAATTAAGGATCAATGTAATAAACTATTGTTAATTAAATTTATGGGAATAATTAAAGGTTAATTAATTGAGGATAATTAACTAATAGATAATTACTTAATGAAAGTAATAATAGGTAATTAATTGGGATGGATAATTAAGGGTTGATTAATTAATTAAAGGTTTGTAATTAATTAATGTTAACTAAGCAGGATTAAAAGGGATTGAATTAATTAATTTAATTTATTTAAATTATATAGAAATGGTAAGATAATTAATCTTGCTTATGGATGATTGAATGATATTGAATGCCTTGTACTATTTGATATCTCTGATATGTGATGCTGTGTGATATGATATGTTTGGATTGAATTATGATGATATGGTTTGTCTATTTGTGATGAATAACAATGTAAACATGTAATTCTAGATATAAATGGAATTGTTTGAAACTTATATAGTTGTTATAAGATGATATTGGATTCGAATAGACCGGGATCGGGTATCAGTAAATACCCAAAACCACTTCGATTAGTAATTTTCAGTAACTCTTTATAGATTTGGGTTCGAAATCAAATAGGCTGGAATGGAATAATTTAAGTAACTAGACCATTTAAACTAAGTTTGGTACTTAGATACTGATGTGTGAAATAAGTGTTGGCTTTAACAAATTAAGAATTCGTTGTAAGGTACGAGTTACCAAGTTTTTAAAATAAGTTTTATGCTTTAGAATTTCATGTTAGATGGGTTTACTCACGCTGTTTTCCAGCCTGACCAGGGTGTTACTTTGATGTAATGCTCAGGTCAAACCGAGTATTACAGCTTTTCAAGTTAGGACGTTCTGGAGCTCAGGAGGCAAGCTGGATGGCAGGAACGTATGGTGTTTACCGCTATGTATTTGAGATTGTTGTGATATTAGTCTGAGACAGGTTGATATAACTATCTAGTCTGATTGTAACGGATGTAACTCTGATGAAATGAATGTAAAGTAACAGTTACAGCTTTTCTTTGTATAAATGCTACTATTTGTTATTACATTTAATTCGTTGCGAATGTGAGATGTTGTTATTTTCTGCTTTCCTTCTTCCTTCTTTATTCTTTCTTTTACAATCTGAAATTTCCGGCGTTCGATTTCTCGGCCTTCCACAGTGAACGTATTAGTGTCAAATTTTCGAGGTCGAAAATTTTGGGTCGTTACAATAATCTACTCTAATGAAATTTCCTTGTGTAAAATGACTATAATGAAAGTGTTATATCATAAAAAATACACGATGGAAAAAATTACAATGATTAGCAACAAATATTAAAATTGCACTCATAATTGAAAAGCTAGAGCATACAGTCCCTTCTACACCTACAATGAAGCCACTAACGGAATTAGGCCACTGACTTGGTACACTATGGTTGAACTCCTTAATATGTCATGGATGACCAATGATGCTTTTAGAGGATTTAGGAGTGGTCTTTACAGTGAAAGGTCCTTCCTCTTCTAAAAATAAGGCCTTTAGGAATAGGAAAATAAAGCTTAAGGTACCATAGCTCAAGGAGTTGAATTAGGTGTGTTGGCAACGGTGTAAAGGTTGGAATTTCAAAAAAAGAAAACTCTTTTATTAATTTGCATCGGTTCTTATTTGTGTTTACATAAATAATATCGTTGTGGAAATTAAATGTAATGGTTATTAATAAAGTAAATCTGTGATGACCCGGAATTTCTAGCAGTTTAAATTTGAACAATTAATTGGTTTTAAATATTTAAAAGTTAATTTTAATTTGAATTTAAGATATCAATATTTACTTGATAATAAAATCATTGAATTGTATAGCTTAAATATTGAATTTTATAATTGGAATTGGGTAAATTGTTGAATATGAGATTCTAAGCCTGTTTCAAATAATTTGAAGGCTTATAAAATCTATAATGAGGATACTGAAGGTAATAAAAAGGTTGAAATTTAATTTAAAGGTAATTTGTTCAAATTTTAATAATATTTCGTTTAAATTGAATTTAAAAATAGCCTTCCGAGGCACAGTCTCGGAATTTAATGAAACCAGTTCCATTGGATCCGTAATAGTTAGCTATTATCGGATTTCAATTTTCGTAGCAATCGGAGTTGTCGTTTGACCTTAGCAGCTCGAAACGCTTAGAAACTATTTTAATCGATTCAATTTAAAACTGATCGTTTTCTTCTGTAACTCGTGCATACGATTAAATTAGCTTCCGAAACGTGTTCCATCGTGTTCGGAAAACGGGTAAAACTTTATAAATGCCTCGCGGTATTGCTTAAGTGGGGTTCGAAAATTTGACTAGCAATCGATAAAGCATTTTGAAGTTTTATATAAGTTAAAAACTATAATAATAATAATATATAATATAGTTATTAAAATAAAATAGCTAAGATATTTTTTCCCACAATTGTGCTCAAGAAGCCTTTAGCATTCGTCCTTAAATCTAGACCTGTCTCCCTCTTTGAAGATGGATTCTGAATTTATTTTGAAAGAAATGGCCGATCGAACCCTTTTTCCTTCAATCAGAAGAAACCCTAATTTATAATCGCGCAGGTCATCTCGTTCTTCGAAACACACGCATACCCTTTCCCCTCTTATTTGTATACGAATCAAAGCCGACCTTTCTTCATTTTCAATCAAAAATCGAAGCCCCGGTTCGTATAAAAAAAACATTATTAATTAGAAATGGCCGCAGTCTCTGATTCAAATCATGAAGAATCGTATAAAGAAGGGGTGATCGCGTAAATTAGGGATGACTTGCAGCTGATGTAGCTCGCGCGCGAAGGTCGCGAGGAGAAGGGTGACGTCGCGCGCTAGGGTTTCTCTTGTTCGAGTTGAAGAATGCGTGGCTGCCTCGCGCTTGGAAGTTGTAGTCGTGAGTCTGGAAGGAGTTTGACGTTGCGCTCGGTCGTGGGCGAGGTGGCTGGTGGTTGCGCAGTTGGCTACGCGTGTGACGAGGGCATTTGCTTTGCTGGACTCGAGCGCGTGAGTTGGGGGAGTTCTCGTCTTCGTGCAGGTGAGTAAATTCATTTTATTGGTTATTTCTTTCAGAATTTGGAAGTTGAATACTTCTTGGATTCATGTGAGTATCTGTCTGTTTTATTTCAATCCAAATAATGAGTATGCGAAGAAAAATATTAGGGGTAGTTCGGGTGAATTGCTGGTAACAGATTTCCGGGTAATTATAGTAGGAAATTCCTATAGGTCTTTAATGATTAATGAATGCAATTAAATGAATACAAATTATTAGTAAGCATGATGGTGGATTAATGTAATCATAGTAAGGGGTAAATAATGAATTTAATTATTAAGATAATATGTTAATTAATTTGAGGAATCGATACAAGAGTTGATTTAACAATGTGTTCAATTTCTACAATTGAGAACGATAAATTAATTAAAAGAAAAGAATCCAATTGAAATGTATGAACAAAACTACTTATATAAAGGAATAATTACTAGATATCATTAATTAAGGTAGGTGGTGAATGAGAGATCTCTAAATGAAAATTACTAAGTAATGATGACTTAATGTAAGAAATTTAGAGTAATTTATTAAGACTTGATGTGTTAAGGATTAAGTAATTAAATTTGAAATTAAAGGTTAAATTAAGTAAGAATAATTAACCAATGGATAATTAATTGATAAAAGCAAATAAAAGGGTTATTTACTTAGAGTAACTAATCCAGGATGGGTTAATTAAAGGAATTAATTAAGGAATATGATTAATTCAAGGAAAATTGATCAATAGAGGTTATAAGAAAATAAATTTGAGTAATTAAGTAAGGATCGATGTAAGTAATATGGAAGTGTAAAGGATTATTTGTGTAATTAATTGAGAATTAATAACTTATTGTAATTGAAGGATTATTAATCCAGTGTGGTTAATTAAGATGTTTAATGAAGGATTTATTGGTTAATTGATTAGTAATGAATTAATGTTAATGAAGAAATCTAAGTAGTTGAGGCTAATAATTTAAATCGAGATTGATTAAATTAAATTTGTATGTGATTAAGCATTTCTTATGGATGATTGAATGGTTTTAGAGGATTGATTGAGCTGATATCTTTGATATGAAATGCTGTGTATTTCAATCGGATATCTTGGGTTAGGATGACATGAAATCGAAGAGGCCGGGGTCGGGTATTTGGAAATACCCGAACTCACTTCGAATTCTTATAAATGGATTTGTGAAATCAATAGGACAGAGTGAAATGATTTAAGAGTATTGGATTATTTTATCTAAGTTTGGTACTTAGAAAATTTATATGGGAAATAAGTATTGTTTATAGCAAATTGAGAATTGGTTAAATTGATATAAGATACCCGGGTTTATATAAGTTGTTTGTTTGGTATTCCATGTTAGATGGGTTTACTCACGCTAGTTTCCAGCCTGACCCGGGTGTTACTTTGGTGTAATGCTCGGGTCAGACCGAGTATTACAGATTTTCAGGTAGGTACGTTCTAGAGCTCAGGAGGCGAGTTGGATGGTGATATCGTATAGAGTATTCCGCTGTATTTATATTATTGTTAATCACAGTCATGATAATTGTAAATATTTCAGTGACTGTATATATTGTGAAACTCTGATGTATATTAAATGTAATCGACAGTTATAATATTCTTTTGTAAACTCTTATTATTTATTATTATATTTTATCCACTGCGAATGTGAGATGTTTGTTGTTTCTGTTCTTCTTCTATCTCTTTCTTCTTTTTCATAACTATCTGGAATTTTCGGGTTCGAAAATTTCGGGTCGTTACATTTGGTATCAGAGCCGAAAGGTTAAACGAGAACCTTGGCCCTGGTGGGGATTACTCATTAAATACAGTTCGTAGAACTCTAGAATGAGTTGAGTGTATATATATATGAGAGCGTACTTGTTATTTGCTTATAAAGATTTTAAATGATTTTATATAAAAATATATTTTGATATATAAAGCAATACTCCCTTCTAATGAATATTTAGGAGATTGGTTGTTAAATTATTGGAATTAAGTTAAGAAGAAAAATAAAATACGACCAAATTAAAACTTATAACCAAGTTGAAGAATAAACTTATAAAATAAAAATTGGACTCGGGAAAAATTTAAATGATGTGATTTTTGTAATAAAATCGAATCTTGATAAAATTTGAAGTAAGCTAATGCACTAAATAATTGTTTGATAGAGTATGTTAATAAAATTTAACCCGGATAACTAAAATGGATTGTAAGTAGATAATGAAGTTTGGAAATGAATTCGAGTTATAAATAGAATTCGACTTGGGTTTGATAATGAATTAAATAAGAGGAGATATGGTAAAAAAAATGAAATAGAGTTGGATTGAAAAATGTGATGGTTTGAATTGCAAATAAAATCCAAGTGTGATTTGAATAATATTTAATGAAATTTGCAAGTAAATTTTGATAAAATGGAAGTGTTGTTGAATGAAATAAAAGCGAATTATAAGAGAAATGGTTTGGGTTGCAAACAAAACCCATGTGAGTAGAAATAAATTGAGAATGGCCTTGTATTAATAAAATAAATTCGATAATGAATTAAGTGAGTAAATTAAAAAGTTAAAATGGGTTAGTTGTGTTGAATAATAAATGGACGAAGCCTGATTTAATGAAAACTAAATCAAGGTGTGATTGGAATTGGATGACTGGACTTAAGTTCGGTGACATATTAATTTGGAATAAATGAGTTAAGTATGTGTTGCATATTATTTTGATAAGTTGAGTTGGTGAATTAAAATTTAAAGTGATGGGCTAACTGAATTTAATGGAACCTGATTAAATGAGAATCAAATAGAAGTAAACTTAAGTTTGATGTTGGAATAAATTGAAGTAAATTAACTTAAGTTTATAATTTATGGAAGCGTGGCTTCAGACAAGGGTGAAAGCCCATTAAATAAAAGCTTGGATTTAATAAATTCGGGAATGGGTAGTAATATGCAAGCTTGGAATGTGTCGAGCTAAATAAATGGACGTGAATGAATTAAAATAAAAAAGGAATTTAATTGGTAATGAAGGTGAACCTAAGTCGTAAATGGTTTTTAATGAACTAGTTTGGTTAGGAGAATAAGATGCAGGTGAAAGGATTCAAGTTTGAAATGAAATGAAATGGGAATAAATGGAATGAGAATAAATTTAAAAATGAAACGGAATTAAATACAGGATGAGTCGCAATTGATTTAAAGTGGTTATAAACTGAAATAGATACTCTATTAAGCGAGTATCGTCGAATTTGCATAAAAATAGTTGTTATTGATGTAAACAAAAAAATAATTAGAATTATAAGGGTTAAGAGAAGTTAAATAAAATTGATTTTGAATCAATTGAAGTGAATATGAGATTGTTTCGCTTAAAATGAGTTGAATGCAAGTAACTGTGTGTAAACCATTAAAATTGAACGAAAATGCATATAAATTGGTTAAAAACAATGGAATTGGTTTTGAAATCTTATGAATCGCTTATGGGAAGCGTTTGGTGCTTATTGTATATGAAATGCATGTGTTTAGTTATTAAAAGTTAGTGAAATGCTAATAGATTGTCTATATGTGATGCTTATATATTTAAATTGAGATAGTACAGGTACAGGGAAGCCGTTTGGCTAGATTGGGATATGCTAATTGCTAGAATAAATAAGCTGCTTGCTAAAATGCTAAATAAAGGTACGCCTACGCAATAAAAATAGAAAATATGAACTGTTTTTGCTTTTTTCGACCGTGTGGGTCGATGTATATATATTTATATCTCTTGTCAAATTGCAAAAGCTCCTCCGTACAAAGGGGACTCTGCCAAAAAAATTTTGAAAATTTTGGGAGTTAGAAAATTTTTGAACATTTTGGGAAAAGTTTTGTTAACGACAAAACAATTTCAAGTTGAAAATTTAAAACAAATTAGTAAATGAACTAATATGAATCAGTTATACTTGAAAGATAAAACTAATTTGAATTCGTATGAAATGAGAAAGATAATTTGAATTGAAGTAGGTATGATGCATATGGGAGGAAATGTATAAATGATTGGGTAGGTTACGATTGGATATTATTGATAAACAAGATATGCAGGTATTAAAAAGGAAAAAGGAATTGGATTTGATTCCAAAAGATAAATTTGTATTGCCCGACAAAAAGGTACGTATTTAAATTTCTAGATGAAATTGGATTGGGTTTTTGATGTAGCCACTTGGCTTTTGTTTTCTTTTGGTATTTGGGAGCCCGTAGAGGCCTTTTGTAGTAGTACCGAGCTAGCCGCGCAAAGGAGACGCTGGCAAAAAATTTCGAGAATTTAGGGAGTTAGAAAATTTTTGAGATAATTTTGATAGTTCAAAAAATTAGGTTTTAAATTGACATTTAAATGATTGAGAAAAAGGTGTATCGTTTGATATTGTGGAAGAGTTTGGGAGGTTAGTAAGAATAATAAAGGGGTTTTATGAAAGATAATTGGTAAGTTGTAGAACTGTTTGGTTTTGGAAAAAAGTAGATAGGTATGGGACAGTCTTCCTGATTAGTAATTTCGGGGACGAAATTCTTTTAAAGGGGGAGGAATGTGATGACCCGGAATTTCTAGCAGTTTAAATTTGAACAATTAATTGGTTTTAAATGTTTAAAAGTTAATTTTAATTTGAATTTAAGATATCAATATTTACTTGATAATAAAATCATTGAATTGTATAGCTTAAATATTGAATTTTATAATTGGAATTGGGTAAATTGTTGAATCTGAGATTCTAAGCCTGTTTCAAATAATTTGAAGCCTTATAAAATATATAATGAGGATACTGAAGGTAATAAAAAGGTTGAAATTTAATTTAAAGGTAATTTGTTCAAATTTTTATAATATATCGTTTAAATTGAATTTAAAAATAGCCTTCCGAGACACAGTCTTGGAATTCAATGAAACCAGTTCCATTGGATCCGTAATAGTTAGTTATTGTCGGATTTCAATTTTCGTAGCAATCGGAGTTTTCGTTTGACCCTGGCAGCTCGAAACGCTTAGAAACTATTTTAATCGATTCAATTTAAAACTGGTCGTTTTCTTCTGTAACTCGTGCATACGATTAAATTAGCTTCCGAAACGTGTTCCATCGTGTTCGGAAAATGGGTAAAACTTTATAATTGCCTCGTGGTATTGCTTAAGTGGGGTTCGAAAATTTGACTAGCAATCGATGAAGCATTTTGAAGTTTTATATAAGTTAAAAACTATAATAATAATAACATATAATATAGTTATTAAAATAAAATAGCTAAGATATTTTTTCCCACAATCGTGCTCAAGAAGCCTTTAGCCTTCGTCCTTAAATCTAGACCTGTCTCCCTCTTTGAAGATGGATTCGGAATTTATTTCGAAAGAAATGGCCGATCGAACCCTTTTTCCTTCAATCAGAAGAAACCCTAATTTATAATCGCGCAGGTCGTCTCGTTCTTCGAAACACATGCATACCCTTTCCCCTCTTATCTGTATACGAATCAAAGCTGACCTTTCTTCATTTTCAATCAAAAATCGAAGCCCCTATTCGTATGACAAAAAAAACATTATTAATTAGAAATGGCCGCGGTCTCTGATTCAAATCATGAGGAATCGTATAAAGAAGGGGTGATCGCGTATGTGACGACCGCCCATGACTCCCGCACCAAAACAAGAGAAAAGAGCGCTGAAGGGCGTGCCAGGTAGCCATGGACAGTAGTCAGGGTAAAATAAGCATCGCAGAAACTCTATCGCATAACTCACAGCGCATGGATAAAATACAATAGAGAAATATATATATATATATATATAGTGAAGCTTCATAACAGGAAATCATCATATAAGCATCACAGTAGTTTGATACAATCATCCAGGCAAATCCATACATCAAAGCCTCACTACATAGCACTCAGAATATATACAAGCAGCGGAACACCCAGTACAAATAGTAAGAAAACTAATATGCAAAGCCTCCTGCTCGTCTTCGTCATCATCAGCGTAGATCTCCAAGAACAGCACCTGTCACCTGCTACCTAGTCTGCCCATCCCAACATGGATGAACAGCCCAAGGTAATAAGAGGAGACATAAAACCTTGAGTCAGACAAAGTCTTAGTGAGTAGTAAATCAACTATCAAACATACCAAAAGAGCATAAGGAATAAAAGGAATAGGAACCAAACCGTCCCACTCCACCTCTTTCTACAGTGATAGCCCCCAGACACACACTAAGGAAAAGCAAGCATAATATAGCAGATAATTAAAGTAAAGCAATAATCACTCGAGTCAAGGGCGATGCTTTCCAAATACAAACCCCCAAGGCCTAAACCAAGATCAGATAAGCACCCAGAAAATACCGCTCTTGAGACCGAATGATAATACAACCAAACATCCATGACTCTGGCTATCACTGTTATCATTGCCATGATTTCACCGTTAATTGAATGACCACCTGTCAAGGGCTAATGGTAACCCCGGTTCTAGACATAACTCCGCACGTCGTCGCAGCCCGTGCCTAGGAATTTTCGCAACTATCCAGAGTACTAGCACGTCGTCGCAGCCCGTGCTTGGAACGTCGTCGCAGCCCGTTCCAACGTACTCTTGCTTTGAGCATGCTAGAACCTTCAACAACGATAAGATCTTAGCCTCCTAGTCATCCTCCTCGACGACTATTTCCATACTAGCTCAAGCGCCTCTCAAGCTAACCATTATCACCTACCCGGATCGCATTACCGAGTTATCAACATAACTTTGCACGTCGTCGTAGCCCGTGCTTGGAACGTCATCATAACCCGTCCCAACTCAACATCATGGTTTGCCTCCTCGCATCATGGCAAAGTCCCATCTCAACATCATCCAATCCATACATATGAGCTTCAACATCCGCTTCATATGCCATAAGCAGCTTTCACCATTCAAGAGCCTTTCCACTTAGCTTTCGAATCATCTTCAATCATCTTGTTCCAAATCAACTACTAGCTAACTTGGAAACAATCAAATCAATCATACAATCAAACAATCAATCATTTAAACAAGATCTAATGAGCAATATCAACTATAATGGCAATTTCGTAAATAAATGAGCATAAGTTTAACATGCATGAATCATAGGTTTTTAGCATAGATCTATCAAATATAAAACATGGGTTTTGTCTCTAATACTTGATAAATGAACATGCATAAGTAAACATCTTCACAAACAATGAATCTACACTTGGATCTAAGGAAAATGCACAAAAATCACTATCTACAACACTCCAACAAACCACCAATCCAATATACTCCTTTGGGTCCGCGTGAGAGATAACTACCACTCACCAAATCACCTAAACACCTCAAAACTAAACACTTCAGATCTGGACAGCGAAGATCAAGGCTTGATCCGGCGAAATCTCGCTTAAAACGATGAAATTTAACTTCGTTGGATGAAGATCTTCAACTTTGGTCCTTGAATCTTTGATCTCGATCTTCGATCTTGGATGGATGTTAGAACTAGATTGGAATGGAGAAAAGAAGATGAAGAAATGTTGTAGTCGAGCTCTCAAAATGGCAGCACTTCGTCGCTTCAAAAATCAGTACCAAAAAGTGAGCCAAAGCCCTCTATTTATAGGCTGAAATCTCCCTGACTCGGCCGCTCTTAAGTCGTTGCCGACTCATCTCCCTGAGTCGCCCCCGACCTAAAACTTACGACTCATGCCACTTGCCGACTCAACACAGCATGCTTCAACACGGCTCACGACCTATACGACTCAACCCCAAGACACTACACAACACACACACAGGGTCACACGACCTACCGACCCAACCAAACACGGCACAGCATGCTAACGACTCAAGCCCCTACCGACTTAACAACCCACACGACTCAATTAACATGCCGACTCAACTACACTAAGCTATACTGGGTACTTGCCGACCTAACTAGGTGACGACCTAACAACCTATTCAAACTGCCGACCTAACTACACATGGGATAACACACTCTGCCGACCCAAGCCTTAGGTCGTTTTCCCCTTAACTCGGTCATATGACTCAGCAGCCTAAAACATTACCGACCTAACTATCATACGACCTAACCCTCTAGGTCGTTAACCCTTAAGTCGGTCACCCTATAGGTCGGTCCAAACCTTAAGTCGTAACTCCTCTATCTCGCTAGCTCGTCCAACTCATTTCTTAACCCGGTAACTCCTAGGTCGGCCAGTTTCTATGAGTCGTTAACTACCCTGACTCGGTTCAACGTACTAAAGTTGTAACTCGTGCACGACCTAACTCGGCTAAGCCTATGAGTCGGTCACAACTCGACACTTAAACACACGAGTTACTCTCCATACGACTCAGGCTAGAGACAACATAAACAACACTAACGACCTGTAAATTCTACGATCTATTGGTACGTAAAATACGGGTCGTTACATTCTCTCCCCCTTAGGAATTTCACCCCCGAAATTCCAAGCAATCAACAGCAATCCAAATTATTCCGCATGCCTATCATCCATAGCAATCAACAAACCATGCATCCAATTCTAGCCTAGCATGCAGAATTCTAAGACTTAGAACAAGCTACAAATTCATGAGATGTCACGACACTTTAGGGCCATACCTCGAAGAGTTCTGGATGAGCTACCTTCATCCTCTCTTCCTCCTCCCACGTACAGTCGTTAACAACATCACTCCATTGTATCTTGAGCAACGTAATCGTCTTCCTCCTAAGCTGTTTCGTGTCGGTCTCAACAACACGAAGCGGCTTACGAGGTCTTCTAACCACTGGATCAACCTCTAAATCTTCACAGCTATCAGCAGAAACCACCGTAGTTGGGTCATGCACATACTTCCGTAGATAAGATACATGAAAAACATTGTGCACACCCGCCATCTTTTCCGGTAATTCCAATCTATAAGCGAGCTTTCCAATTCGCTCGATAATCGGGAATGGTCCAACAAATCTCGGAGTTAACTTTCCTTTCTTCCCGATTCTAATAGCACTCTTTAATGGAGAAATCTTCACAAAAACCATCTCACCTACGACGAATTCCAAATCCTTTCGACGATTATCGGCATAACTCTTCTGACGATCTTGGGCTGCCTTCATTCGTTGCCGAATGATCTCTATACAATCCGAAGTCTGTCGAATCATCTCTGGCCCAAGTATCAACTTTTCTCCAGTTTCCAACCAACATGTCGGAGAGTTACACGGTCTTCCATACAATGCCTCATATGGTGCCATACCAATACTCGACTGATAACTGTTATTATATGCAAACTCCACCAAATGAAGATGATCTTCCCATGATCCTCCGAAGTCCAAAACACGTGCTCTAAGGAGATCTTCCAAAACTCGGTTGACTCTCTCAGTCTGACCATCTGTTTGAGGGTGATAAGCTGTACTCAAACACAACTCGGTTCCCAAAACTTCCTGGAAGCTCTTCCAAAATCCACTAGTGAACAATGGGTCTCGATCGCTCACTATACTCTTCGGAACACCATGGAATCGAACTATCCACTTAACATACAACTCAGCCAACTTCGATGCAGTCCTAGTTGATCGAACAGGAATGAACCTTGCACTCTTGGTCAAACGATCTACTATGACCCAAATTCCTTCATTTCCTGCTCTTGTCCTAGGTAGACCATCGATAAAGTCCATCGACACTTGCTCCCACTTCCATGTAGGAACTTCTAATGGCTGAAGTAATCCACTGGGCTTCTTCTGCTCAGCTTTCACTAACTGACAATTCATACACTTGGAAATAAAATTTCCAAATCCTTCTTCATGCCTTCCCAGTAGTAAGTTCTCTTCATATCCCGATACATCTTATTTCCACCTGGATGAATTGTCAACTTCGAGTGATGACCTTCCTTCAGAACTTCATCTCTCAATCCATCTACATCGGGAACAACCAATCGTCCTTGCTTCCGAAGCCAACCCTCTCGATCGACCTCGAATCCCTTATCCTTCTCTGGGTCCAATCCAGATTCCAAATCTCGGATGATCTTGACAAGCTTATCGTCTCGCTTTTGGCTCTCGCCAATCCTTTCCACAAGAGTAGGTCTTATCGATAAGTTTGCCAACATCTCAGGTTCCAATTCACATCTGGGCCTGAAATCAAATCCAGCCAAATACTCGAGACTCTTCCATTCCGAAAACATGGCTCCCAATCCTGCATGTCTTCGACTTAACGCATCAGCCACTGCGTTACCTTTTCCCGGAGTATAGGCTATACCAAAATCATAAGATGCTAGAAACTCTAGCCACCGTTGCTGTCGAAGATTCAAATCCTTTTGGGAGAACAGATACTTCAACGACTTATGATCTGTAAACAACTCGAATCTAACTCCCAATAGATAATGTCTCCACATCTTCAAAGCAAACACAATTGCCGCTAACTCCAAATCATGAGTCGGATAATTCCTTTCATGTGGCTTCAGTTGTCGACTAGCATACGCAACAACTTTATCTTTCTGCATTAGCACTGCTCTAAGTCCAGTGCCACATGCATCGGTGTAAACCACCATCTCATCATTCCCACTTGGAATAATCAAAACAGGAGCACTCGTCAGTCGTTTTTTTCAGGATTACGAAAGCTTGCTCACACTTATCATCCCATCTGAACACTTGGTTCTTTTTCGTCAATCCTGTCAATGGTGCAGCTATCTTGGAAAAGTCTTTAATAAACCGACGATAATATCATGCTAATCCAAGAAAACTTCTTACATCAGATGCATTCTTAGGTCTAACCCAATCCTGGATTGCTGCCACCTTAGCGGGGTCAACTGCTATTCCATTTCCAGAGATAACATGACCTAAGAACCTCACTTCACTCTTGCAGAAGTGACACTTCGAAAACTTAGCCTTCAGCTGATGTTTCCGTAAGATCCCCAAAACAATCCTCAAGTGTGTCTTGTGCTCTTCCTCAGTTCTGGAATAAATCAGAATATCATCCACGAACACAAGCACGAACTTATTCAACTGATCTCTGAACACTCTATTCATAAGATCCACAAAATATGCTGGTGCGTTAGTCAATCCAAACGGCATTACCAGCCACTCATAAAAACCGGATGGTGTCCTGAAAGCAGTCTTTGGCACACTATCCTTCGCCACTCTCAACTGGTGAAATCCCGTTGCCAAATCCATCTGAGAAAACACCTTAGCCTCGTGAAGCTGATCAAACAAGTCATCTATTCTCGGCAATGGATACTTGTTCTTCTTAGTCACCTTGTTCAGCTCACGGTAATCAACACACAACCTCAACGATCCATCCGCTTTGGTTGCGAACACAACTGGTGCGCCCCATTCGGACACACTTCTCCGAATGAATCCTTTCTGCAAAAGGTCATCAACCTGCACCCTCAACTCTAGCTGCTCCCTAGGCGCCATCCGCCTAAGAGGCATCACAACAGGTCTGGCTCCCTCAACTAGATCGATACGAAACTCGATCTCCCTATGCGGCGGCAACCCTTTGACTTCGTCAAAGACATCCTCGAATCCATTCACAATAGGCACTGATGACAGTCCATCCCGTGGAACAACTAGCGAATACATGAAGCTCATGAAGACGCCTTCCTCATGCTTACATCGTATCACAACCTTTCGCCCTTCCACATTCCCGACTGTCACCTCCAGCCCCTCACAATCAATCCTAGCCGCATACTTCCTAAGCCAGTCCATACCCAAAATAATTCCGAACCCCGCAAAGTTCAGAACAAAGCAATCACAAACAAACGAGCAATCATGACTCGACACAACTAGACCACGGCATATCATACACAAACATGACGAACCCCCAACTGGATTAGTCACAACCAATGGTCTATCAACAATATCTGGTCTCAAACCTAACCGGTCTACCAAATCATTACAAACAAAAGAATGCGACGCTCCAGTATCAAACAACACTCTAACTGGAACACCACAAATAGAAAGAGTACCTTGAACCACCACACTCTTCCCCTTCTCTTCAGCAGTAGGAGCTTTTGAAGATGACGGCACAGCTCCCAAAGCATAAGCTTGCACAATCTGCCTGTCCTTTCTCGGTTCTGGACAGTTCTTCCTGAAATGCCCTGGTTTATCACAGTTGTGGCATTTTGCCGGCGCCTTTGGATTCCTACAATCCTTGGAGAGATGGCCCTTCTGCTGACAATTATAGCAAATCACCTCGCCCTTCGGCTTCTTCTGGCCATCCCTACCCTTCTGTTGCTGCTGCTTCCTCTTCCTATTTTCACTCCGCTGTGGTTTAGATCCTTCCCTGGCTACAGCAACAACCGAACTTTCCTTAGGAAACAAACTCTCATGCCTGAGAGCTTTCTCCACAAGCTTCTCAAACGGATCATCCAAGTGATCCACCAACTGCCTCCCAAGATAAGCATCCAAACCGGTCACAAACTTCTCGTTCTTCTGATAGGGAGAATCAATATATGATCTGGCATACTTGGACAAAGCTTCGAACTCAGAAATATACTCAAGAACAGGCCTTCCACCTTGCTTGAGCTCCACAAACCTCTTAAACAAGACAGACTTCTGAGCCGTAGAGATGAACTTAGCTTCAAATCTAACTTGGAATTGCTCCCAAGTAATCTCTTCTTCTGGTGTATCTATGGTGATAGAATTCCACCAATCCGCAGCTCTCCCTTGAAGCTGTCTCGATGCAAGCTTCCTCTTAGTTGCATCCTCAATCCCTAAATCACCAAAGATCCTTCGACATGCATCAATCCATCTCTGCACCTCAATAGTCGACTCCGTCCCCAAGAAAGCTTTTCCTCCAAGAGAAGTATAATCCTTGCAAAGCTTAGCAAAATCCACCGGTCTTGGAGCTTGGACTTGAACTCCCACATCCACTGATGATCCTGAAGCTGGTATCCTTCTCATGATCGAAGTCATCATCGCTTCGAACATAGTTCCATAATCAACAGCTCCTTCAGTAGCACGGCTTTCCCTTGCAGCTGGTCTCCCTCTTCGACTCATCCTTAATATCTGTAATAAGAATGATTAGAACACCTTGAGAAACAACTGCATAAGGAGTTCAAATCCTTCTAAGTTACTATATTACATATAGTAATCATCCATCAAAATACAATTACGTCTCTCATACGTAGTTACGTCAGCGAGCGTTGGTTAAAATCGATTAACCAAAGCTCTGATACCAAATGTGACGACCGCCCATGACTCCCGCACCAAAACAAGAGAAAAGAGCGTTGAAGGGCGTGCCAGGTAGCCATGGACAGTAGTCAGGGTAAAATAAGCATCGCAGAAACTCTATCGCATAACTCACAGCGCATGGATAAAATACAATAGAGAAATATATATATATATATATAGTGAAGCTTCATAACAGGAAATCATCATATAAGCATCACAGTAGTTTGATACAATCATCCAGGCAAATCCATACATCAAAGCCTCACTACATAGCACTCAGAATATATACAAGCAGCGGAACACCCAGTACAAATAGTAAGAAAACTAATATGCAAAGCCTCCTGCTCGTCTTCGTCATCATCAGCGTAGATCTCCAAGAACAGCACCTGTCACCTGCTACCTAGTCTGCCCATCCCAACATGGATGAACAGCCCAAGGTAATAAGAGGAGACATAAAACCTTGAGTCAGACAAAGTCTTAGTGAGTAGTAAATCAACTATCAAACATACCAAAAGAGCATAAGGAATAAAAGGAATAGGAACCAAACCGTCCCACTCCACCTCTTTCTACAGTGATAGCCCCCAGACACACACTAAGGAAAAGCAAGCATAATATAGCAGATAATTAAAGTAAAGCAATAATCACTCGAGTCAAGGGCGATGCTTTCCAAATACAAACCCCCAAGGCCTAAACCAAGATCAGATAAGCACCCAGAAAATACCGCTCTTGAGACCGAATGATAATACAACCAAACATCCATGACTCTGGCTATCACTGTTATCATTGCCATGATTTCACCGTTAATTGAATGACCACCTGTCAAGGGCTAATGGTAACCCCGGTTCTAGACATAACTCCGCACGTCGTCGCAGCCCGTGCCTAGGAATTTTCGCAACTACCCAGAGTACTAGCACGTCGTCGCAGCCCGTGCTTGGAACGTCGTCGCAGCCCGTTCCAACGTACTCTTGCTTTGAGCATGCTAGAACCTTCAACAACGATAAGATCTTAGCCTCCTAGTCGTCATCCTCGACGACTATTTCCATACTAGCTCAAGCGCCTCTCAAGCTAACCATTATCACCTACCCGGATCGCATTACCGAGTTATCAACATAACTTTGCACGTCGTCGTAGCCCGTGCTTGGAACGTCATCATAACCCGTCCCAACTCAACATCATGGTTTGCCTCCTCGCATCATGGCAAAGTCCCATCTCAACATCATCCAATCCATACATATGAGCTTCAACATCCGCTTCATATGCCATAAGCAGCTTTCACCATTCAAGAGCCTTTCCACTTAGCTTTCGAATCATCTTCAATCATCTTGTTCCAAATCAACTACTAGCTAACTTGGAAACAATCAAATCAATCATACAATCAAACAATCAATCATTTAAACAAGATCTAATGAGCAATATCAACTATAATGGCGATTTCGTAAATAAATGAGCATAAGTCTAACATGCATGAATCATAGGTTTTTAGCATAGATCTATCAAATATAAAACATGGGTTTTTTCTCTAATACTTGATAAATGAACATGCATAAGTAAACATCTTCACAAACAATGAATCTACACTTGGATCTAAGGAAAATGCACAAAAATCACTATCTACAACACTCCAACAAACCACCAATCCAATATACTCCTTTGGGTCCGCGTGAGAGATAACTACCACTCACCAAATCACCTAAACACCTCAAAACTAAACACTTCAGATCTGGACAGCGAAGATCAAGGCTTGATCCGGCGAAATCTCGCTTAAAACGATGAAATCTAACTTCGTTGGATGAAGATCTTCAACTTTGGTCCTTGAATCTTTGATCTCGATCTTCGATCTTGGATGGATGTTAGAACTAGATTGGAATGGAGAAAAGAAGATGAAGAAATGTTGTAGTCGAGCTCTCAAAATGGCAGCACTTCGTCGCTTCAAAAATCAGTACCAAAAAGTGAGCCAAAGCCCTCTATTTATAGGCTGAAATCTCCTTGACTCGGCCGCTCTTAAGTCGTTGCCGACTCATCTCCCTGAGTCGCCCCCGACCTAAAACTTACGACTCATGCCACTTGCCGACTCAACACAGCATGCTTCAACACGGCTCACGACCTATACGACTCAACCCCAAGACACTACACAACACACACACAGGGTCACACGACCTACCGACCCAACCAAACACGGCACAGCATGCTAACGACTCAAGCCCCTGCCGATTAACAACCCACACGACTCAATTAACATGCCGACTCAACTACACTAAGCTATACTGGGTACTTGCCGACCTAACTAGGTGACGACCTAACAACCTATTCAAACTGCCGACCTAACTACACATGGGATAACACACTCTGCCGACCCAAGCCTTAGGTCGTTTTCCCCTTAACTCGGTCATATGACTCAGCAGCCTAAAACATTACCGACCTAACTATCATACGACCTAACCCTCTAGGTCGTTAACCCTTAAGTCGGTCACCCTATAGGTCGGTCCAAACCTTAAGTCGTAACTCCTCTATCTCGCTAGCTCGTCCAACTCATTTCTTAACCCGGTAACTCCTAGGTCGGCCAGTTTCTATGAGTCGTTAACTACCCTGACTCGGTTCAACGTACTAAAGTTGTAACTCGTGCACGACCTAACTCGGCTAAGCCTATGAGTCGGTCACAACTCGACACTTAAACACACGAGTTACTCTCCATACGACTCAGGCTAGAGACAACATAAACAACACTAACGACCTGTAAATTCTACGATCTATTGGTACGTAAAATACGGGTCGTTACAGCGTAAATTAGGGATGACTTGCAGCTGATGTAGCTCGCGCGCGAAGGTCGCGAGGAGAAGGGTGACGTCGCGCGCTAGGGTTTCTCTTGTTCGAGTTGAAGAATGCGTGGCTGCCTCGCGCTTGGAAGTTGTAGTCGCGAGTCTGGAAGGAGTTCGACGTTGCGCTCGGTTGTGGGCGAGGCGGCTGGTGGTTGCGCAGTTGGCTACGCGTGTGACGAGGGCATTTGCTTTGCTGGACTCGAGCGCATGAGTTGGGGGGTTCTCGTCTTCGTGCAGGTGAGTAAATTCATTTTATTGGTTATTTCTTTCAGAATTTGTAAGTTGAATACTTCTTGGATTCATGTGAGTATCTGTCTGTTTTATTTCAATCCAAATAATGAGTACGCTGAGAAAAAAATTAGGGGTAGTTGGGTGAATTGCTGGTAACAGATTTCCGGGTAATTATAGTAAGAAATTCCTATAGGTCTTTAATGATTATGAATGCAATTAAATGAATACAAATTATTAGTAAGAATGATGGTGGATTAATGTAATCATAGTAAGGGGTAAATAATGAATTTAATTATTAAGATAATATGTTAATTAATTTGAGGAATCGATACAAGAGTTGATTTAACAATGTATTCGATTTCTGCAATTGAGAACGATAATTTAATTAAAAGAAAAGAATCCAATTGAAATGTATGAACGAAACTACTTATATAAAGGAATAATTACTAGATATCATTAATTAAGGTAGGTTATGAATGGGAGATCTCTAAATGAAAATTAATAAGTAATGATGACTTAATGTAAGAAATTTACAGTAATTTATTAAGAATTGATGTGTTAAGGATTAAGTAATTAAATTTGAAATTAAAGGTTAAATTAAGTAAGAATAATTAACCAATGGATAATTAATTGATAAAAGCAAATAAAAGGGTTATTTACTTAGAGTAACTAAACCAGGATGGGTTAATTAAAGGAATTAATTAAGGAATATGATTAATTCAAGGAAAATTGATCAATAGAGGTTATAAGAAAATAAATTTGAGTAATTAAGTAAGGATCGATGTAAGTAATATGGAAGTGTAAAGGATTATTTGTGTAATTAATTGAGAATTAATAACTTATTGTAATTGAAGGATTATTAATCCAGTGTGGTTAATTAAGATGTTTAATGAAGGATTTATTGGTTAATTGATTAGCAATGAATTAATGTTAAATGAAGAAATCTAGGTAGTTGAGGCTAATAATTTGAATCGAGATTGATTAAATTAAATTTATATGTGATTAAGCATTTCTTATGGATGATTGAAAGGTTTTAGATGATTGATTGAGCTGATATCTCTGATATGAAATGCTGTGTATTTCAATCGGATATCTTGGGTTAGGATGACATGAACTCGAAGAGGCCGGGGTCGGGTATTTGGAAATACCCGAACTCACTTCAAATTCTTATAAATGGATTTGTGAAATCAATAGGACAGAGTGAAATGATTTAAGAGTATTGGATTATTTTATCTAAGTTTGGTACTTAGAAAATTTATATGGGAAATAAGTATTGTTTATAGCAAATTGAGAATTGGTTAAATTGATATAAGATATCCGGGTTTATATAAGTTGTTTGTTTGGTATTCCATGTTAGATGGGTTTACTCACGCTAGTTTCCAGCCTGACCCGGGTGTTACTTTGGTGTAATGCTCAGGTCAGATCGAGTATTACAGATTTTCAAGTAGGTACGCTCTATAGCTCAGGAGGCGAGTTGGATGGTGATATCGTATAGAGTATTCCGCTGTATTTATATTATTGTTAATCACAGTCATGATAATTGTAAATATTTCAGTGACTGTATATATTGTGAAACTCTGATGTATATTAAATGTAATCGACAGTTATAATATTCTTTTGTAAACTCTTGTTATTTATTATTATATTTTATCCGCTGCGAATGTGAGATGTTTGTTGTTTCTGTTCTTCTTCTATCTCTTTCTTCTTTTTCATAACTATCTGGAATTTTCGGGTTCGAAATTTTCGGGTCGTTACATTTGGTATCAGAGCTGAAAGGTTAAGCGAGAACCTTGGCTCTAGTGGGGATTACTCATTAAATACAGTTCGTAGAACTCTAGAATGAGTTGAGTGTATATATATATGAGAGCGTACTTGTTATTTGCTTATAAAGATTTTAAATGATTTTATATAAAAATATATTTTGATATATAAAGCAATACTCCCTTCTAATGAATATTTAGGAGATTGGTTGTTAAATTAATTGAATTAAGTTAAGAAGAAAAATAAAATACGACCAAATTAAAACTTATAACCAAGTTAAAGAATAAACTTATAAAATAAAAATTGGACTCGGGAAAAATTTAAATGATGTGATTTCTGTAATAAAATCGAATCTTGATAAAATTTGAAGTAAGCTAATGCACTAAATAATTGTTTGATAGAGTATGTTAATAAAATTTAACCCGGATAACTAAAATGGATTGTAAGTAGATAATGAAGTTTGGAAATGAATTCGAGTTATAAATAGAATTCGACTTGGGTTTGATAATGAATTAAATAAGAGGAGATATGGTAAAATAAAAATGAAATAGAGTTGGTGTAACGACCCAGAATTTTTATTAATTAAAATTTGAATATTTAATTAATTTTAAATATTAATAAGTGAAATTTATAAGTCAAATAAATTTTAATTTGAATTATTGGATTTAATTGGATTATTAAATCGATAATTTAATATGTTAAATTATAGAAATAATTGAAAATTGAGTTAAATATGATAGAAAATGATTTGTAAAATTTTATTTTATCATGTTGAAGTTAGAATGATATTTTAGAACTTTTAAAATCGAATTAAAAGTAAATTTGTGAAAATTGAATATTTTAATATTTAATAATCGACTGTAAAATAGTCAATTTTTGAACAGTCTCAGAATTGAACGAAACCAGTTTCATCGGATCCGTAATGTGATATTATTGTAAGGTTTCAAATTTCAAGTCAATTGGATTTACCGTTTGTCCGGTACAAATTAAAACGCCTAGAAATCGATTTAAATCGGTTTAATTCAAATTGAGCGTTTTCAGCCATAACTCGCACATACTTCCGAATTAGCTTCCGAAACCTGTTCCATTGTGTCCGGAATGCGGGATAAACCCTAGGTACGCTGGTTACGGCGTCTAAATCGGAGTTCGGAAAATCCGGGATGAATAGTGTCGCTCGTTCTCTTATAAATAGACCCACCTCTTCATAATTTGCTAAAATCACAAAACCCTAACCCTAAAAACTTGTAGCCGCCACTTATATAACCTAAGGCCAGAAATCATCCTCTTTCATTCATTAATCTCTCCCAATCTACAAGGAATTAGAAGAAACTCTCAACACGAAAGTTATAGAGCACGAAGAGAGCTTGAAATCCATACGGATGTGATCGGAAATGGTGCGACGGAGGGAGAGATAGGTGGGGCCGACAGTTCAGACCTGCGCACGCAACCCTAGGCTAGGGGGGGGGGCCGAACTTCCAATGGTGGCAGGTGGAGATAGCTCTTGTCGAGAGCTTCGCGTTGGTGGTAGTGTGATGAAGTATCGTTGAGCATTGAAGTTGAAATGTTTAACCCTAATCTACATGAATGGGTTCGGCCAAAATATTGTCTTCCTGGAGATGCAAACGCAAGAGGGAAGAAGCATGTGAACGGTGGTGATGAGGTTGGAGCAAGATCCTAAGGCTTGGATTTGAAGTGGGTTTAAAATAGTTAAGTTAGTTGTAAATTAAGTTATTTAAATCATGTACGATCTTATAAAATGCATAACTTTTTCATACGAGGTCGAAAAAATGCAAACCCAGTTGCGTTGGAATCGTATGGACGAGCACTACGCGATGGAGTTGGTTTGGAGTCATTTGGAGTTAGTGAGAATTTCGGGTAAAATTAAACGCGCGTTTAATTTTATTCGAAATAAAAGCTAAAACGGAAATTAAAACCAAGGTGAGAATTTCTCACTCAATCGAATAGATTTCGATTTTATTTTAAATAGTTAGATTTAAAATATTTGAATGCATGTTTGAATGATGACTGTAAATTATTGATTGTTAAAATAGACATTATACGCCGTTAGTAAGCGGATGTTATTTAATATAAACATATACCGCGAATATTTCATAAACAGTGAAATTGGTATTATATATAATATCAATATATATATATTGGCATATGTATATATTGGAGTTGGTTGATTTTCCGCATTTTTTGTTTAGCGGATGAGACCCTATTACGCCGTTATTAAGCGGATAATATTTATTAAGAACATGTACCGCGATAATTTCGTACTGGAGCGAAATTGGTATTGTGCTAATGTTTTTGGATGCAGGAAAACAGGTTGGAGGGATCCAACTGGATTCCTCAACAGTATTTATTTTATTTCAGATATTTTGATATTTGATGGACTATCATATCGATATATGATATCGTTGTTAGTCGTGATTGACTATTTGGTGTGTAGCATCATTGGACCCAGATTTTGGGATTTTAAAATGGTTTTTAAAGTGATTTTGAAAATATACTATATTTTTGGAATTGATCCATTATAAATAAATAAACGTTATAATTTTTAAAGTTATAAAATTATGGTTTTTGTGAAATATAGTTAAAAGCTGGTTTTTGAGAAATATGAACCAATGATTTTATAAAATAGTTTAAACTGGATTTTTGAGTTTATTATTAAAAGTTTGAATATAAGATTTATAAAATTTGATTATTTTATAAATCAAGAGAACGGTGAAATTTTAAAGGAATTTAAAGACGTTTAAAAGAATAATATAAATTAATTTATATTAAGAGATTTATAAATGGATATTTATAAATTGAATTATGGACATTATAAAACGAGTTTTTATAAGTGTTTGAATGTAGTGAAAATGAATTTCCTAAATGAATGAAATTTATGAAATTATAAACTGTGAAGTTATAAATGAGATTTTATAAGCAATAGGTTTATAAAATTTATAAAGTTATCGAAAGAATGAATTTTGGATAAATAAACGATCTTATAAGTTAAGATTAATAATTTGGGAAGTTAAATGAACGATTTTGTAAAATAATCGTTTTATAAGTAATTAACTTATAATATGAACTTGTAGTTTATAATTGAGTTATAAACTGGAATAGGTTAATAAAGGAATTTATAAAAAGGAAGTTTTTATAAATAAATAGAAACGGAATTTATAAACGTTGTTTTATAAATCCGCAAATGACTTATTTTGATAAGTTAATTGTTATAACTTAGAGATAGAATTATATTCACATTTTGAACAGTGAATAATCCTTTAAGTTAAAGTGAATAGAAATGATGAAATTTGTTAAGGTAGTATATTCACGTTTTTGAATAGTGAATAATACGTTAAAGAAATTGTTTTAGATATGATGTTTTAAATAGAATTAAAACGATCTAACGATGGTTTAAAATGTGTTGAGATTCGAAACCATAGATTTCAACATTTATTGTTGAAATAGACGTTTTCGAGAAATAAAAGGAAATGTGGACTATAACACTGTTGTTATAGTAAATGATTTCCGAAAGGAAATGTTTTTGTATAGTATTGGAATTTATATATCTATTTTAATTTCGAATCCCTATACTAGTGATTTTGGGTTGTCGTAACGATGTTTTACGCAACATTCGTTTTGACCCAAGTAGATATGTTTAAGAAAGAATTTTCTTAATATAATGAAATATATACTTAATTCGATTTAAGTATATTGAATATTTTCTAAGTGTTGAAAATAAAAAGATTTGTGAATTACTTATTTTTAATAAGTATAGAAATGTTTTCCAATATAAAGTGAATATATTGAATTTATCTTTTTGAAGATAAATTGAAATGAATGATCGAAATCGAATATTCATAGATATTTTGGATTATAAATTCACTAAGGAATTTATAAATGAAAGGGGAAACTTGTTTAAAAATAAATATTGATTTATTTTTGAAGTGTGAAATTTTATATCTTGTAAATATATTTTGGAAAATAAATAATTTGGAAAATTATTTGGAATCTGGTGATGTGTGCATATCCAGTGATAGTTCAATAACCGACTATCAATATTTCCTTTGAATGGGAAATTGATGTGATTTGTTTGAATTTGAATGCACACTTATTTTTGAATAAGCGCTCACTATTCGGGTTAACCGGGAAAGGACCATGGGGTCGTATAACCCATTCCGAATATGTGATACGTCGTTGTGAATTGCGTTTGAAGATCGGTGTTGAAGACCGGATATTTGCAAGAGCGATAGGATGACCTATCGATTGTTTCTGCACCGAGTCGCGCCGGTATAGAAACTCCATATGTGATGGTGAATCCGATCAGGATTGTGAATATCCGGATTGCAAGGACTTCTTTGTAAGTGCCTTCGGTTTTGTTCGATCCCGGAACAGACTTGTATGGATTGTATGTCTGACATTACAAGTTGAGATATAAAGCCGATTTCTTTCAAATATATTTCTGAGGTGGCGGAGAATTTATTCTTTTAGCTTAACACCCTTCTCTGAGACGTACGAGCTCAGAGGTTATATAGTTGAAGTTATCAGCGATATATTCCCAGTTTGGTAATGTGACATGCTGAGTGATGCTGAAATGATCATTGTGTTGATTATTGTGATAGGATCATTTATTTGATCGTCTATCTTAGTGATCATTGTGTTGATCATTTGTTGACCCAAAGCATGGCTTTAGTATAAAGTATGTTTTTGTGGACGTGAATTCATCGAGCCTCACATCCCGGAATGGTCAAAACAGGAAAGATGCAGCAAGGTTATTAGGGGTTGCTGTAGCTCCCCTTAGGGTATGTGCATTTCCTTCTGGAAAGGGGTGGTATCATGGTATGGAGCCCAGATACTTACTCATGTTGAAAACACTTTATGATTGTGTGAATTGGATATCGAGCGCTCGGTTGAAAAGGTCCTAAAGGACCGGGAAATGGCGTGCTCGTGTCAGTAGTTACCTAGTTAGGGGTAACCCGGCCTTGTGTTGGTAGAGATCCGGTTTGGTTCTCGGGGATGTCTTTCCAGAGGCATTCTCATGTGGCAATGGGAAGTTCCTTGGCCTGACCATTTGTTGGAAATCCAAAGAAACAATACGAAACTTGTACGGTTTTAGTTGTAGAACCTGCCATTTAATATGGTAGCTATTAGTAGGCATAATATAATGGTACCTATGCTGGCTAAGATTTATATTCTACTTTCGAAAGGATTTGTTCTACACTATGCACTAGTAATAATATCAAATGTTATTTTAAATGCGTATCAAGCATCTTTGACTAACATAAGAAGAAATCTCCTCCAAGTCTGCGTTTGCATTGTGTGTGTGGTGGGAGGTCTTATGGTAGTCTCATTTTTAAAAGCATTGCGAATTGAATTTAAAAATATTCCTCTTTTTGATTTTAAAGATAAATAAACTATTTTGAGTTCTCACACCAGTCACATGACTGACTCGGAGTTTATTGTTTTCCTTCCTAAACTCTGGGTGCCCACTAATTTCCACATGGGCAGTTAAGAGTTAGGTTTATCAGGATATTCTGGATATTCTGGAGTTGCTGGAGGCAAGATGGATGGCATGGCATATTATTTATATAGTATTTCTTTTTCCGCTGCACTGTTTGTTGATGTATGTTGTTGTATACTCTGATGATATGATGTAATGAAATGTATGTAATGTAATAACTGAAATAGTTCTTTGTTTAAAGATTATTCATTTATTATTATATGTTGTTCCGCTGCGAATTGTGAGATTCTGATGTTGTTCTGTTGTTTTCTGTCCCGTCCTATTTTCTTCTGTTTTTTTTCTTTTGCCTCTATTCTCTTTTTCTTCTATTTTTAAATTTTCTTCTCTATTTTCTTTCCTGTCTATTTTCTCTCTTCTCTCTTCTTTCTTTTTCTTAAATTCTTTTTTTAAAAACCCATAACTATTCGGTTTTTCGGCAACGAAAATCCTTGTACGTTACATTTGGTATCAGAGCTGATGGTTAAGCGACAACCATGGTTCTGTTGGGTATTACTCATTAGAGATAGAGTCAGTAGTACTCTAGAATGAGTTTGAGTGTAATAATAGATATGAGTGCGTATTTGTTAGTGAATTAAAAATTGTTTTATATTGTGATGATTGGTTTATTGAGTGGTATATGAACCTTCGTCAGCACGGTCAGTCAAACTATGCCGAAGGGGTTTCTAAACACTTGAATAGAACAATTCGGCACAGTATTGTTTTAATTGGGTAAATGAAATAATTTTGCCTTGATTATATTTTATATATAAAGGAATAATTTTTCAAAATTATTAAAGTGTATATAAGTTGATTGTTAGGTTGTTTGAATAATCTAAATAAAGAGTAATTGCATAAGCAAATGAATTATAAGAATAGAATTATAATTAAAGTGATTTACAATTGTGAAATAAACTTATATATACAAGAAGTAAAATTATATGAATATGAGTTGTAAATAAAAATGAATATAAGGTTAAATGAAATATAACTTAAGTGTTGTTGAATGGAATTGATTTTGGTATCGAAGTAAATAATCAAGTGGATTAAATGAATGTGAACTTAAGTTATGTGAATGAAATTCAACTTTAGAATTGAATTGAATTAATGAATCGATTGAATGTTAATCAATTGAATGTAATTTAAGTTGATAAGAAATAATTAATGAAAGTGTTAATTCATTAAAATCTAATGTTATTGGAAGTTGAATAAAATTGAATGAAAATCAATTTAATAAAACCAATTGGAAAGTAAAGATGTTAAACCAAATGAATGTAAGTAAAGCAAAGGAATTTGGTTGAAATAAATATACATTGGTTGTTATATGATTGTTAGATGATTGTATATAATTCATTAAGTGTTAATGAAAGTGAATTAATGAAATTGGAAGCTATGTAATTGAATTCAAATTAGAAGTAAATAAATTTGAATAGAATTGAAAGTGAATTGGATTTAATTAGTGAATGCAAACTAATTAAAATTTAATATGGATGGATGTTAGTAAATTCCAACATTAATGAATCAAATGTGATTTGATATTGAAAATCTGTTTCATTGAATATAAATGAATATTGATTGGTTATGGATGTAATTGGTTGATGGTTGAATATATATTGCATTTGTTGTTTTACTACATGTGCTATGTGACATATATAGTTGTTATGGAGATATATGTTGCTATATGTTTTATATCGATACTATGCTTTATATACATAATTCTCATGTTGTTTGTTGAGTTTAGTAGGTGCGGATCGCGTTTGCTTCGCATTTGGAGTTCGCTTTAGCGCTATATTAGCCGTATATGCTCGCTAATAAAATATAAGGTACATATCTCGGATTAAATATCGCACTTTTATACTTTTTCCTTTCGGGATGCCTCATTACTTGATGAGATGTATATTTGTGATATATATACTGTCATTTTTTTTTCGGATCGAGCCGCGCAAAGGAGACTATGGCGAATTTTTCCGAAAATTTAAGGCGTTAGAAAAATTTTGGGAAAATTTGAAAAGTTTTGAAAACTTAAACTTTGATTTGGAATTGAAAGTTAAATGATATAGTTTGTTTTTTTGAAAAAATAACTAAGTACGATTTGAAAACTTAGTAAAGAATTGTAAAAAGTTTAACTATAAATTTTGGAAAGTTAATAAATTCTGTAACCTTTCTTACTTGTAATTTCGGGGACGAAATTCTTTTAAGGGGGAAAGATTGTAACGACCCAGAATTTTTATTAATAAAAATTTGAATATTTAATTAATTTTAAATATTAATAAGTGAAATTTATAAGTCAAATAAATTTTAATTTGAATTATTGGATTTAATTGGATTATTAAATCGATAATTTAATATGTTAAATTATAGAAATAATTGAAAATTGAGTTAAATATGATAGAAAATGATTTGTAAAATTTTATTTTATCATGTTGAAGTTAGAATGATATTTTAGAACTTTTAAAATCGAATTAAAAGTAAATTTGTGAAAATTGAATATTTTAATATTTAATAATCGACTGTAAAATAGTCAATTTTTGAACAGTCTCAGAATTGAACGAAACCAGTTTCATCGGATCCGTAATGTGATATTATTGTAAGGTTTCAAATTTCAAGTCAATTGGATTTACCGTTTGCCCGGTACAAATTAAAACGCCTAGAAATCGATTTAAATCGGTTTAATTCAAATTGAGCGTTTTCAGCCATAACTCGCACATACTTCCGAATTAGCTTCCGAAACCTGTTCCATTGTGTCCGGAATGCGGGATAAACCCTAGGTACGCTGGTTACAGCGTCTAAATCGGAGTTCGGAAAATCCGGGATGAATAGTGTCGCTCGTTCTCTTATAAATAGACCCACCTCTTCATAATTTGCTAAAATCACAAAACCCTAACCCTAAAAACTTGTAGCCGCCACTTATATAACCTAAGGCCAGAAATCATCCTCTTTCATTCATTAATCTCTCCCAATCTACAAGGAATTAGAAGAAACTCTCAACACGAAAGTTATAGAGCACGAAGAGAGCTTGAAATCCATACGGATGTGATCGGAAATGGTGCGACGGAGGGAGAGATAGGTGGGGCCGACAGTTCAGACCTGCGCACGCAACCCTAGGCTAGGGGGGGGCCGAACTTCCAATGGTGGCAGGTGGAGATAGCTCTTGTCGAGAGCTTCGCGTTGGTGGTAGTGTGATGAAGTATCGTTGAGCATTGAAGTTGAAATGTTTAACCCTAATCTACATGAATGGGTTCGGCCAAAATATTGTCTTCCTGGAGATGCAAACGCAAGAGGGAAGAAGCATGTGAACGGTGGTGATGAGGTTGGAGCAAGATCCTAAGGCTTGGATTTGAAGTGGGTTTAAAATAGTTAAGTTAGTTGTAAATTAAGTTATTTAAATCATGTACGATCTTATAAAATGCATAACTTTTTCATACGAGGTCGAAAAAATGCAAACCCAGTTGCGTTGGAATCGTATGGACGAGCACTACGCGATGGAGTTGGTTTGGAGTCGTTTGGAGTTAGTGAGAATTTCGGGTAAAATTAAACGCGCGTTTAATTTTATTCGAAATAAAAGCTAAAACGGAAATTAAAACCAAGGTGAGAATTTCTCACTCAATCGAATAGATTTCGATTTTATTTTAAATAGTTAGATTTAAAATATTTGAATGCATGTTTGAATGATGACTGTAAATTATTGATTGTTAAAATAGACATTATACGCCGTTAGTAAGCGGATGTTATTTAATATAAACATATACCGCGAATATTTCATAAACAGTGAAATTGGTATTATATATAATATCAATATATATATATTGGCATATGTATATATTGGAGTTGGTTGATTTCCCGCATTTTTTGTTTAGCGGATGAGACCCTATTACGCCGTTATTAAGCGGATAATATTTATTAAGAACATGTACCGCGATAATTTCGTACTGGAGCGAAATTGGTATTGTGCTAATGTTTTTGGATGCAGGAAAACAGGTTGGAGGGATCCAACTGGATTCCTCAACAGTATTTATTTTATTTCAGATATTTTGATATTTGATGGACTATCATATCGATATATGATATCGTTGTTAGTCGTGATTGACTATTTGGTGTGTAGCATCATTGGACCCAGATTTTGGGATTTTAAAATGGTTTTTAAAGTGATTTTGAAAATATACTATATTTTTGGAATTGATCCATTATAAATAAATAAACGTTATAATTTTTAAAGTTATAAAATTATGGTTTTTGTGAAATATAGTTAAAAGCTGGTTTTTGAGAAATATGAACCAATGATTTTATAAAATAGTTTAAACTGGATTTTTGAGTTTATTATTAAAAGTTTGAATATAAGATTTATAAAATTTGATTATTTTATAAATCAAGAGAACGGTGAAATTTTAAAGGAATTTAAAGACGTTTAAAAGAATAATATAAATTAATTTATATTAAGAGATTTATAAATGGATATTTATAAATTGAATTATGGACATTATAAAACGAGTTTTTATAAGTGTTTGAATGTAGTGAAAATGAATTTCCTAAATGAATGAAATTTATGAAATTATAAACTGTGAAGTTATAAATGAGATTTTATAAGCAATAGGTTTATAAAATTTATAAAGTTATCGAAAGAATGAATTTTGGATAAATAAACGATCTTATAAGTTAAGATTAATAATTTGGGAAGTTAAATGAACGATTTTGTAAAATAATCGTTTTATAAGTAATTAACTTATAATATGAACTTGTAGTTTATAATTGAGTTATAAACTGGAATAGGTTAATAAAGGAATTTATAAAAAGGAAGTTTTTATAAATAAATAGAAACGGAATTTATAAACGTTGTTTTATAAATCCGCAAATGACTTATTTTGATAAGTTAATTGTTATAACTTAGAGATAGAATTATATTCACATTTTGAACAGTGAATAATCCTTTAAGTTAAAGTGAATAGAAATGATGAAATTTGTTAAGGTAGTATATTCACGTTTTTGAATAGTGAATAATACGTTAAAGAAATTGTTTTAGATATGATGTTTTAAATAGAATTAAAACGATCTAACGATGGTTTAAAATGTGTTGAGATTCGAAACCATAGATTTCAACATTTATTGTTGAAATAGACGTTTTCGAGAAATAAAAGGAAATGTGGACTATAACACTGTTGTTATAGTAAATGATTTCCGAAAGGAAATGTTTTTGTATAGTATTGGAATTTATATATCTATTTTAATTTCGAATCCCTATACTAGTGATTTTGGGTTGTCGTAACGATGTTTTACGCAACATTCGTTTTGACCCAAGTAGATATGTTTAAGAAAGGATTTTCTTAATATAATGAAATATATACTTAATTCGATTTAAGTATATTGAATATTTTCTAAGTGTTGAAAATAAAAAGATTTGTGAATTACTTATTTTTAATAAGTATAGAAATGTTTTCCAATATAAAGTGAATATATTGAATTTATCTTTTTGAAGATAAATTGAAATGAATGATCGAAATCGAATATTCATAGATATTTTGGATTATAAATTCACTAAGGAATTTATAAATGAAAGGGGAAACTTGTTTAAAAATAAATATTGATTTATTTTTGAAGTGTGAAATTTTATATCTTGTAAATATATTTTGGAAAATAAATAATTTGGAAAATTATTTGGAATCTGGTGATGTGTGCATATCCAGTGATAGTTCAATAACCGACTATCAATATTTCCTTTGAATGGGAAATTGATGTGATTTGTTTGAATTTGAATGCACACTTATTTTTGAATAAGCGCTCACTATTCGGGTTAACCGGGAAAGGACCATGGGGTCGTATAACCCATTCCGAATATGTGATACGTCGTTGTGAATTGCATTTGAAGATCGGTGTTGAAGACCGGATATTTGCAAGAGCGATAGGATGACCTATCGATTGTTTCTGCACCGAGTCGCGCCGGTATAGAAACTCCATATGTGATGGTGAATCCGATCAGGATTGTGAATATCCGAATTGCAAGGACTTCTTTGTAAGTGCCTTCGGTTTTGTTCGATCCCGGAACAGACTTGTATGGATTGTATGTCTGGCATTACAAGTTGAGATATAAAGCCGATTTCTTTCAAATATATTTCTGAGGTGGCGGAGAATTTATTCTTTTAGCTTAACACCCTTCTCTGAGACGTACGAGCTCAGAGGTTATATAGTTGAAGTTATCAGCGATATATTCCCAGTTTGGTAATATGACATGCTGAGTGATGCTGAAATGATCATTGTGTTGATTATTGTGATAGGATCATTTATTTGATCGTCTATCTTAGTGATCATTGTGTTGATCATTTGTTGACCCAAAGCATGGCTTTAGTATAAAGTATGTTTTTGTGGACGTGAATTCATCGAGCCTCACATCCCGGAATGGTCAAAACAGGAAAGATGCAGCAAGGTTATTAGGGGTTGCTGTAGCTCCCCTTAGGGTATGTGCATTTCCTTCTGGAAAGGGGTGGTATCATGGTATGGAGCCCAGATACTTACTCATGTTGAAAACACTTTATGATTGTGTGAATTGGATATCGAGCGCTCGGTTGAAAAGGTCCTAAAGGACCGGGAAATGGCGTGCTCGTGTCAGTAGTTACCCAGTTAGGGGTAACCCGGCCTTGTGTTGGCAGAGATCCGGTTTGGTTCTCGGGGATGTCTTTCCAGAGGCATTCTCATGTGGCAATGGGAAGTTCCTTGGCCTGACCATTTGTTGGAAATCCAAAGAAACAATACGAAACTTGTACGGTTTTAGTTGTAGAACCTGCCATTTAATATGGTAGCTATTAGTAGGCATAATATAATGGTACCTATGCTGGCTAAGATTTATATTCTACTTTCGAAAGGATTTGTTCTACACTATGCACTAGTAATAATATCAAATGTTATTTTAAATGCGTATCAAGCATCTTTGACTAACATAAGAAGAAATCTCCTCCAAGTCTGCGTTTGCATTGTGTGTGTGGTGGGAGGTCTTATGGTAGTCTCATTTTTAAAAGCATTGCGAATTGAATTTAAAAATATTCCTCTTTTTGATTTTAAAGATAAATAAACTATTTTGAGTTCTCACACCAGTCACATGACTGACTCGGAGTTTATTGTTTTCCTTCCTAAACTCTGGGTGCCCACTAATTTCCACACGGGCAGTTAAGAGTTAGGTTTATCAGGATATTCTGGATATTCTGGAGTTGCTGGAGGCAAGATGGATGACATGGCATATTATTTATATAGTATTTCTTTTTCCGCTGCACTGTTTGTTGATGTATGTTGTTGTATACTCTGATGATATGATGTAATGAAATGTATGTAATGTAATAACTGAAATAGTTCTTTGTTTAAAGATTATTCATTTATTATTATATGTTGTTCCGCTGCGAATTGTGAGATTCTGATGTTGTTCTGTTGTTTTCTGTCCCGTCCTATTTTCTTCTGTTTTTTTTTTCTTTTGCCTCTATTCTCTTTTTCTTCTATTTTTAAATTTTCTTCTCTATTTTCTTTCCTTTCTATTTTCTCTCTTCTCTCTTCTTTCTTTTTCTTAAATTCTTTTTTTAAAAACCCATAACTATTCGGTTTTTCGGCAACGAAAATCCTTGTACGTTACAGTTGGATTGAAAAATGTGATGGTTTGAATTGCAAATAAAATCCAAGTGTGATTTGAATAATATTTAATGAAATTTGCAAGTAAATTTTGATAAAATGGAAGTGTTGTTGAATGAAATAAAAGCGAATTATAAGAGAAATGGTTTGGGTTGCAAACAAAACCCATGTGAGTAGAAATAAATTGAGAATGGCCTTGTATTAATAAAATAAATTCGATAATGAATTAAGTGAGTAAATTAAAAAGTTAAGATGGGTTAGTTGTGTTGAATAATAAATGGACGAAGCCTGATTTAGTGAAAACTAAATCAAGGTGTGATTGGAATTGGATGACTGGACTTAAGTTCGGTGACATATTAATTTGGAATAAATAAGTTAAGTATGTGTTGCATATTATTTTGATAAGTTGAGTTGGTGAATTAAAATTTAAAGTGATGGGCAAACTAAATTTAATGGAACCTGATTAAATGAGAATCAAATAGAAGTAAACTTAAGTTTGATGTTGGAATAAACTGAAGTAAACTAACTTAAGTTTATAATTTATGGAAGCGTGGCTTCAGACAAGGGTGAAAGCCCATTAAATAAAAGCTTGGATTTAATAAATTTGGGAATGGGTAGTAATATGCAAGCTTGGAATGTGTCGAGCTAAATAAATGGACGTGAATGAATTAAAATAAAAAAGAAATTTAATTGGTAATGAAGGTGAACCTAAGTCCTAAATGGTTTTGAATGAACTAGTTTGGTTAGGAGAATAAGATGCAGGTGAAAGGATTCAAGTTTGAAATGAAATGAAATGGGAATAAATGGAATGAGAATAAATTTAAAAATGAAACGGAATTAAATACAGGATGAGTCGCAATTGATTTAAAGTGGTTATAAACTAAAATAGATACTCTATTAAGCGAGTATCGTCGAATTTGCATAAAAATAGTTGTCATTGATGTAAACAAAAAAATAATTAGAATTATAAGGGTTAAGAGAAATTAAATAAAATTGATTTTGAATCAATTGAAGAGAATATGAGATTGTTTCGCTTAAAATGAGTTGAATGCAAGTAGCTGTGTGTAAACCATTAAAATTGAATGAAAATGCATATAAATTGGTTGAAAACAATGGAATTGGTTTTGAAATCATATGAATCGCTTATGGGAAGCGTTTGGTGCTTATTGTATATGAAATGCATGTGTTTAGTTATTAAAAGTTAGTCAAATGCTAATAGATTGTCTATATGTGATGCTTATATATTTAAATTGAGATAGTACAGGTACAGGGAAGCCGTTTGGCTAGATTGGGATATGCTAATTGCTAGAATAAATAAGCTGCTTGCTAAAATGCTAAATAAAGGTACGCCTACGCAATAAAAATAGGAAATATGAACTGTTTTTGCTTTTTCCGACCGTGTGGGTCGATGTATATATATTTATATCTCTTGTCAAATTGCAAAAGCTCCTCCGCACAAAGGAGACTCTGCCAAAATTTTTTTGAAAATTTTGGGAGTTAGAAAATTTTTGAACATTTTTGGGAAAAGTTTTGTTAACGACAAAACAATTTCAAGTTGAAAATTTAAAACAAATTAGTAAATGAACTAATATGAATCAGTTATACTTAAAAGATAAAACTAATTTGAATTCATATGAAATGAGAAAGATAATTTGAATTGAAGTAGGTATGATGCATATGGGAGGAAATGTATAAATGATTGGGTAGGTTACGATTGGATATTATTGATAAACAAGATATGCAGGTATTAAAAAGGAAAAAGGAATTGGATTTGATTCCAAAAGATAAATTTGTATTGCCCGACAAAAAGGTACGTATTTAAATTTCTAGATGAAATTGGATTGGGTTTTTGATGTAGCCACTTGGCTTTTGTTTTCTTTTGGTATTTGGGAGCCCGTAGAGGCCTTTTGTAGTAGTACCGAGCTAGCCGCGCAAAGGAGACGCTGGCAAAAATTTTCGGGAATTTAGAGAGTTAGAAAATTTTTGAGATAATTTTGATAGTTCAAAAAATTAGGTTTTAAATTGACATTTAAATGATTGAGAAAAAGGTGTATCGTTTGATACCGTGGAAGAGTTTGGGAGGTTAGTAAGAATAATAAAGGGGTTTTATGAAAGATAATTGGTAAGTTGTAGAACTGTTTGGTTTTGGAAAAAAGTAGATAGGTATGGGACAGTCTTCCTGATTAGTAATTTCGGGGACGAAATTCTTTTAAAGGGGGAGGAATGTGATGACCCGGAATTTCTAGCAGTTTAAATTTGAACAATTAATTGGTTTTAAATATTTAAAAGTTAATTTTAATTTGAATTTAAGATATCAATATTTACTTGATAATAAAATCATTGAATTGTATAGCTTAAATATTGAATTTTATAATTGGAATTGGGTAAATTGTTGAATATGAGATTCTAAGCCTGTTTCAAATAATTTGAAGGCTTATAAAATATATAATGAGGATACTGAAGGTAATAAAAAGGTTGAAATTTAATTTAAAGGCAATTTGTTCAAATTTTAATAATATATCGTTTAAATTGAATTTAAAAATAGCCTTCCGAGGCACAGTCTTGGAATTCAATGAAACCAGTTTCATTGGATCCGTAATAGTTAGTTATTATCGGATTTCAATTTTCGTAGCAATCGGAGTTGTCGTTTGACCCTGGCTGCTCGAAACGCTTAGAAACTATTTTAATCGATTCAATTTAAAACTGATCGTTTTCTTCTGTAACTCGTGCATACGATTAAATTAACTTCCGAAACGTGTTCCATCGTGTTCGGAAAACGGGTAAAACTTTATAATTGCCTCGCGGTATTGCTTAAGTGGGGTTTGAAAATTTGACTAGCAATCGATGAAGCATTTTGAAGTTTTATATAAGTTAAAAACTATAATAATAATAATATATAATATAGTTATTAAAATAAAATAGCTAAGATATTTTTTCCCACAATCGTGCTCAAGAAGCCTTTAGCCTTTGTCCTTAAATCTAGACCTGTCTCCCTCTTTGAAGATGGATTCTGAATTTATTTCGAAAGAAATGGCCGATCGAACCCTTTTTCCTTCAATTAGAAGAAACCCTAATTTATAATCGCGCAGGTCATCTCGTTCTTCGAAACACACGCATACCCTTTCCCCTCTTATCTGTATACGAATCAAAGCTGACCTTTCTTCATTTTCAATCAAAAATCGAAGCCCCTATTCGTATGACAAAAAAAAACATTATTAATTAGAAATGGCCGCGGTCTCTGATTCAAATCATGAGGAATCGTATAAAGAAGGGGTGATCGCGTAAATTAGGGATGACTTGCAGCTGATGTAGCTCGCGCGCGAAGGTCGCGAGGAGAAGGGTGACGTCGCGCGCTAGGGTTTCTCTTGTTCGAGTTGAAGAATGCGTGGCTGCCTCGCGCTTGGAAGTTGTAGTCGCGAGTCTGGAAGGAGTTCGACGTTGCGCTCGGTCGTGGGCGAGGCGGCTGGTAGTTGCGCAGTTGGCTACGCGTATGACGAGGGCATTTGCTTTGCTGGACTTGAGCGCGTGAGTTGGGGGGTTCTCGTCTTCATGCAGGTGAGTAAATTCATTTTATTGGTTATTTCTTTCAGAATTTGGAAGTTGAATACTTCTTGGATTCATGTGAGTATCTGTCTGTTTTATTTCAATCCAAATAATGAGTATGCTGAGAAAAAAATTAGGGGTAGTTCGGGTGAATTGCTGGTAACAGATTTCCGGGTAATTATAGTAGGAAATTCCTATAGGTCTTTAATGATTATGAATGCAATTAAATGAATACAAATTATTAGTAAGAATGATGGTGGATTAATGTAATCATAGTAAGGGGTAAATAATGAATTTAATTATTAAGATAATATGTTAATTAATTTGAGGAATCGATACAAGAGTTGATTTAACAATGTGTTTGATTTCTGCAATTGAGAATGATAATTTAATTAAAAGAAAAGAATCCAATTGAAATGTATGAACGAAACTACTTATATAAAGGAATAAGTACTAGATATCATTAATTAAGGTAGGTGATGAATGGGAGATCTCTAAATGAAAATTAATAAGTAATGATGACTTAATGTAAGAAATTTACAGTAATTTATTAAGAATTGATGTGTTAAGGATTAAGTAATTAAATTTGAAATTAAAGGTTAAATTAAGTAAGAATAATTAACCAATGGATAATTAATTGATAAAAGCAAATAAAAGGGTTATTTACTTAGAGTAACTAATCCAGGATGGGTTAATTAAAGGAATTAATTAAGGAATATGATTAATTCAAGGAAAATTGATCAATAGAGGTTATAAGAAAATAAATTTGAGTAATTAAGTAAGGATCGATGTAAGTAATATGGAAGTGTAAAGGATTATTTGTGTAATTAATTGAGAATTAATAACTTATTGTAATTGAAGGATTATTAATCCAGTGTGGTTAATTAAGATTTTTAATGAAGGATTTATTGGTTAATTGATTAGCAATGAATTAATGTTAAATGAAGAAATCTAAGTAGTTGAGGCTAATAATTTAAATCGAGATTGATTAAATTAAATTTGTATGTGATTAAGCATTCCTTATGGATGATTGAATGGTTTTAGATGATTGATTGAGCTGATATCTCTGATATGAAATGCTGTGTATTTCAATCGGATATCTTGGGTTAGGATGGCATGAACTCGAAGAGGCCGGGGTCGGGTATTTGGAAATACCCGAACTCACTTCGAATTCTTATAAATGGATTTGTGAAATCAATAGGACAGAGTGAAATGATTTAAGAGTATTGGATTATTTTATCTAAGTTTGGCACTTAAAAAATTTATATGGGAAATATGTATTGATTATAGCAAATTGAGAATTGGTTAAATTGATATAAGATACCCGGGTTTATATAAGTTGTTTGTTTGGTATTCCATGTTAGATGGGTTTACTCACGCTAGTTTCCAGCCTGACCCGAGTGTTACTTTGGTGTAATGCTCGGGTCAGACCGAGTATTACAGATTTTCAGGTAGGTACGTTCTGGAGCTCAGGAGGCGAGTTGGATGGTGATATCGTATAGAGTATTCCGCTGTATTTATATTATTGTTAATCTCAGTCATGATAATTGTAAATATTTCAATGACTGTATATATTGTGAAACTCTGATGTATATTAAATGTAATCGACAGTTATAATATTCTTTTGTAAACTGTTATTATTTATTATTATATTTTATCCGCTGCGAATGTGAGATGTTTGGTGTTTCTGTTCTTCTTCTATCTCTTTCTTCTTTTTCATAACTATCTGGAATTTTCGGGTTCGAAAATTTTGGGTCGTTACAAAATCGGTATTCAAACTTTAAACTTAGTTTAATCAATTTATATTAGAGCTTTCATGTTTATAAATTATAATTTATCTTTATCAGATAAAATTTATGTTATTAACTTAATATAATTTTATATTAATTTATGATATATTCGCGTTTACAAGGAAAACATTATAACTATAATAGACGCGATGGACTAACCTAGGGTAAACATAATGAATAAATCACATATGTATATAAATAACCATTAGGATATATGGTAATATTAAAGGTACAATGTTAAGGGATGATAGTAATGTCATATGTATATACACACACGCGCGCGTGCGCACGCGCACACATACATACATACATACATATATATATATATATATTATTTTATTCGGTCATTGATATATTTAATTAAGCATATATATATATATATGTATGTATGTATGTATATATCCATGTGTGTATAATATTGTGACATCATTCTTTAAATAATATATACAATATAATAATTTTAGGATTAAATTTAAATATTATAACCATGTGTATATTTGAATATAAAAATATATATACAATAAATTGTTATGCATATAGTTTGTTTAAAATTTGAATTTTAAATCTTTGTCCTTTTCAAAAATAAAAAAAAAGTTTATTTTTAAAAGTCACGAGCAAAATATTTTTGTTATAAATTACAAGCCATTCATATATATATAATCCTAAAGGTAAGTTTTTGTAAATAAAGCTTGTGGAAAAAATCAATGTTTTAATCGTGAATTTTTTTTGACTTTAATTCCAAATTTAAAAATTATAATTGCACACGCACCTTGGCTATGTATAAAAAATAAATTTCAGCCCCAAATGAGAGCATACACACGTGCGCGTGCGCAATTTTAATTGTTTAAAGACTAAAGTTTAGTCTTGATCTTTTTTATTATATTTTGGCTAAATATAAAATAAAGTGGAGCTTGCCCACACACACACACATATGTGTGGATTAGACTGTTAAATGAAGAATGTACCTTTTTACGATCTAATTGGTTACCATACCTTGCTAGCATTCTTCAGTCCAAAATCCTAGTTCTCTTTCGTTGATTATAGACACAATTACGACAACAAGGCATCAACACTTTTATCAATGAAGGCTTGAATTTTAATTGTATACAGAAAACATGATGAGTATGGCTATTTATAGCACACCATGTAACAGATATCTAGCACTCATTTCTTCAGATCAATAGACCAAGTCTCCAACCTCTCTCTCCCCCTTATTATTTGGCTGCCTCTTAAATCTAGGCTTCTAGACTTTGGGCCTAATAATTAATTGATTACTTAATTAATTAATTTATGCGCATGCCTTAATTAAATAAATATATAACAATTTTACATTTTTCTAATTAATTCTAAGGCTTTAAATAAATGAATGAAATGACATAATAATTTAATACAACATTTGTATTAATTTAAGTATTAATTTAGAATACTTTTAAGTTAATTTTAAATTGGTCGAACTCAAAAATCAACTAACGACATGATTATGTTAACTCCTTGGTGTGAACTCGATCCTCGGTTAATATTTAAATAATTAAAAACTGAAGCCTCTATGGACTATGCTGAAGTACAGTATCAGGCACAAGTTTAGTTGCTTGTAGACAAGTTAGGTAAAATCCAATATTAAGCTATACTTGTAACGATATTTTGTCTACATTTTCTTTTCCTCGTCATTGTATCACTAAGATACAAAGATAGCCAAGAGTCAAAAGCTTTACTAATATCCATAATAAATTGTGTAGAGCACGTTAATATCCTTAGTTCAATATGATAATATTTTATTGATTCATTAATTTACTCTTGCCTGGGATTTTGACTTTAACTTTAAAACCAATAGCGGTGATACACACCTTCTACAATGAAGGGGACCAATCATTTCTCGAGTAGTTTTTCACTTCAAGTAGTTCAATGTATACCCAACTATGGCCTTAACATGATCTCGATGCCATGCTATTGGCCATAATCAAAGTATGGCTAAGCACCTTAAGATCGACAGTACCCTCAAGTCTGAAGACTAACGCACGATGTTGCCGTGAGATATTATATTTTGATTTAGTCTTGTTAACCTATAAAAGACTCTCATTCAATCATTTCATGACTGTTTCAAACAACCATAAGAACATAATCCTTTGGTATCCCTAAAGGTCATTTTCACCATCCATTGTATGGAGAGCATTATGTATAAATGTCTCAACAAATGTATCAATATCCATATCTCGATACATCTTAACTGGGACTACTTGAGGAATGTGTATTTAATTAGTGCTTCGAAACTTATGGTTACTAACACAAGCACAACTGCAAATGATAAATATCCTAAGGATTTTCTACTTAAATATGTTTATCGTATTAATATCATTACTTATATCTCTACATAACAAAAATATAAAATATCCAAAATCATACTTTATTTCAAAAAATTGATTATATATAGGAGTTAATTTCCATAACTATTTACATATTGCACTAAGAGCACAACATTAACTCTATCAATCTTCCACTTGTACATTGGGCTAATTACGGGACCTCATGCCTATACCTTCAAGTCTACCTAAATAAGACTATGAAACTAACTAGGTGAATTGATTCCTGATGTTATCTTTAATGTATACTCTCTAGTTCACGATCTCCTCGTCACTGATAAACTGTGTTATCACATGGAATTTGTGAAGGATGTGTCTCAACTTTTTGTGATCTCATGGTTCTTTGGCAATATGTATTACCACATAATTGCCGCAATACATTTGCATTGGCTGTTCAATATTTGGGATCACTCTCACTCCTTAATGAATTTATGCACCCATATTGCTTCTTTTACGGCATCATTGAAGGTAATTCTCTTGGTTTCCGTGGATTAATCAACCACAACTTCTTGTTTAGCACTTTTCTAACCAACAATCCTTTCATTGAGGATAAATAAGAAACCTAAGATGGATTTTTATCGTCAACATTACTCTAAAAATTCGAGTCCAAGTACACCTTCATAAGAAGTTTTTCGTTTCTATATTAAAGAAACAACCCGTTAGTATTCCTTAGATGCTCATGGATACCCTTAACAATTATCGATTAACTTTCTCCTCGATTTAATTGATGTGAGCTAATTATGCCCAGCTCAAAAGCAACATTTAGCGTAGAACATAGCATAGGGTACATGATGGATCCTATTGCTTATGTGTTAGGAATCCTACTCATACCATGTCTTTCCTCATATGTATATAGGATGTTCTTACAATAAGACAATTCTTTGCCACATTGGAACATTTCCATGCTTAAAATTTTCCATACTAAATACTCTTAGTATGGTACTATGTACATTGATTGAAACTATCCCAATAAACTTTTAGATCTATCTCTATAGATCTTTATATCAAATACAAAGGATGCATCCCCTAAATCCTTTATCAAATAGTTGTTGGACAAGGCTTTGATTTTAAGATTGGTACATCATTATCAGTTAGTAGGATGTCATCGATATATAAAACTAAAAATGTTATAGGACCATTCTATTCGTTCTCATATACACATGCACTTCCTTTATGGTTTAGCTAAAACCAAACTGTTTGATTGCCCTATCAAAATATTTATTCTAATTTCCAGATGCTTGCTTAAGACCATAAATTAATCTTAATAGTCTATATGCCTTGTCGCTGCTCCTACTGACATCAAAGCACTCTGGCTCTGACATACAAATAGTATCTTCTAAATCACCACTTAGATTGTTTTAATGTCTATCTCTTATTTTTTAATCATAATAAGTAGCGACTACAAGTAGAATTTGAATGGTTTTTAAGCATGGTGATCGATGAAAACAATTTTTCATAATCAGGACCTTGCATTTGACGAAAATCTTTCGCCACCAACCTTGCATTATTGGTCTCAACCTTTCCATATACATTGATCTTTTCCATAAAGATCCACTTACATCCGATGGGTTTCACCCCTTTGATTGCATTCTCCATAGTCCAAAATTTTCCTTTTAAATGAAATACATTTTCCAATCATTACATCAAACGACAAGGAAAAGTCTTTACTTCCAAGGCTTGTCAGTTTGTGAGAGTATTATCGTATGAATGACACATTCTTTCCAGCAACGAGAAACCTATTATATCTTTCTAGCATGTAAAATTACTTATTACACCTTCTAAAAGGTTACATGTTTTTAACGGGTGTTTAATTACTATCTAAATACTCAGTTCCTATGGTAGTCTCAAAACAAAAGCTTTTTGTTCCTCGGTATAATAGAATATGTATCCATGAGAATTTCGTGTATATTTGTAAACATACATTAAATCAATCATTCCTTGAATTTACTTGCATTTATGTTCTTAACGTAAGCCAAGCAACTCTATATCTTTGGATAACTCAAAAGGGGTTTCTTACTAGTCCATAACTCGTATGGGGTCTTACAATATATTTAGATGGTATAGAATTCAACACAAATGATATGGTTTCAAATACAAATCCTTAAAAGGAAAGAGGCAACTTGGTATCATCCATCATTGATCGAACTATGTCTAATAGAGCTCCAAAACACCATTGTGTTGAGGAGTAAATGGAGAACTGACTTAAGAGAGAATCTCATTCTCTTTTAGGTACTCTTGGAGCTCATATTCAATGGGCTTACCTCCTTGATAAGATTGTAATATCCCGTAATTTCAACAACTAATTTATACAAGTTCATTTTAATAATTTTAACAATAGAGGGGAAATGTTGGTTTTACAAACAAATAAATTGAGAAACAAGACTTTCTCTAAACTAGTTAGTATTTCTTTTCGGTATGGTATATAAGTTTGTTTGAATCGAGATCAAGATGTAAGAGTCACGAACTTTATTATGAAATAAGTTTAGAAATTCAAACGGGCTTGGTCCATTTAAAATTCAACATGCGTTTGGATTTTGTTACAAAAACAAGACTTTAAAATATGGATTATAACATAAACTATGTATGTTTTCTTCAATTTCTTCCTCTTAGAAAATCTAAACTACGGTTCAGTTAAATAATCAAAACTCGCTAATTATTCACTAAATTACACAAATAAACCATCATATCAAAGTGCACGATGGTAGCTTCAGACTAATACAAATTTAGAATGGAGATACAAGGATTTGGCCATGTTTCTAATTTCAGATTGCTAAGAACTACGGGCTTCCTCCATTAATTTGGGGATAATCTATTATTGCGAGTGGGATTTTAACTCTTGGTTGATCGAACGTATAAATTATTCTTGCTTCTATAGACTTAAGTTATGAATTGGGAGATTGATGTCGTTTAATTACTATTATGATCAGTAATTGAGGTCAATCAAGCTTAATTGAAGAACAATTATGATATAGGAGTCAATGAATTTTATTTAGAAATGAAGTGGCTTTTGTAAACAATGAAGTTGAGACATTGATATAAGTATATGGTTTAGAAGCCAGACATATAAAGATAAATGATATGAAATGAGATCATCATATTAATATGAAAATAACCTGAGATAAATTTTGAAATTTAAAATATATATTATTGTTATGCATATACGATATAAATAGATAAGGTATGTTAAATACGTTATTTCTAAGATGAAGCTATATGTGATTTTATATGCATGAAATACCACATAAATTGGCTAAAGGCTTTGAAATGTATTACTGAATTTAATACATACAATTTGGTAAATGTAAATCAATTTTGATATATATTTTAGCATATAAAAGTGAAATATTGAATATAATATAGAAAGTGATGTTTAAATGGAAAAGAGTGATGTATAATTCCTATGTATGTAAAAATATGATGTTAGAACCTATAAAATAAATTAGTTAATGAATATGATTTTTTTGTATAATAAAAAGTATTTATTTTAAATTTATTTTTATTTTAAATCAATTTAATAGCATTTTAAAGAATATATGTTAAATACCATACACTGTTTGTTTTATGAACCTATATGAATCATGGATTTAAAGCAGATGAATTTGGCATTGAAATAATGTTTAAACAATGCAATATATTCTATAATTAATGTGTTGAAATTTGAAAAAAAAAATGAAGAATTAAAAGACAAAGAAAAAGGAATAAATAAAATTATAGCATGGAAATTAATTCCTATGCTTGGCCAAAATACTAAGCGTTTCACCGGTTGGAACATTTTTGACCAGTTAGAACATGTTAGGCACAGGTTGAACCCAGACGTAGCATGGTATATATAAAGTGGAAATTGAATCTTATTTCACTCTTGGACTTGTTTGTGGGATCGAGGCACATCTTTTGGGATAGTATTTGCCAATATTTGATGGATGCAATGGTATTTGTTTGTTGTGTTTAATCGTGGGCGCTATAGTGTATATCGATGATGTCGTTCGTGATAGTTATATATATATACCTTAGCGATACAATCATTTGGTTTGATATGGGATGCATGTAAATGTATAAAAATGGGTACATAGATGGTATGGAAATTTTTTCCATTCTATGACTGACGCATGGTTTAATGAAATAGGGGTTTAGGCTTAGTGTGTATCATCCTTACATATTTATTTGATTATAGCTTTGTTTTCATAAGTAAACCAATGAGTAACTCATTGGTTGTAAATGAAACATGATTGAGGTATATTAATTATGCCATAGTAAATCATAACATTTTATGGGAATGATTATATGTGGTAAAATAGATTCTCTCACTCATACTAATATTTTACCTCTCTTTATGCTTTTCCCTTATGTTCATCATTATACGTTGATGGAGTTTAGTCTTATTGGTCAAGTGATGCTTGAAGGTGTAGATGACGATGGCATTGCTTGTGTACATAAAGTTGTATATGAGTAATCATCTAAGATTAAAATGTGTCTTTGAATTTGATTGTATCATATATAATTGTATGGTTTTGTTTGGATATAATAAGATATGTTGATTTATTATATACTTGTTTCCTTCTGCTATGAGTTTAAGAAAGTTAAATTTAGCTTATGTATCTTGTCTCTTGTTATCACGATTCATCATTTTGGACTTTCGAGGTTTATGCATCTTGAATTGTGTTAAATCAAAGGGTCAAAAAAGTCTAGTTTTAAAATTTGGTTTTAGAGCAAAATTTCCTTAAAATAAGAACTAGGAACATATTTGGGGAGCATATTTTTATTTTCTTTTTAATATTTATATGTATAGGAGTTGAGTACATATGTATACACCATTTACTATTCAAGTGTTATTTATTATCTACTGGGGGATTGCAAATGTATCCTCCTTTATAGATGGTTAAAAATTCTGATAAGATAAGATCAAGATCTAATATTAATAGGATGCATGTCGAAGCTAGTACTACCACTAAAGATGACACTATGGATATTCCTCAAGTTAACATCTAGATACGTTCAGAAGGTATCCAAAGGGAACGGGTCAGCCGAGTGTTTTTAACCCTGCCGAACCCACAATTATTACTCAAAGAGTGGTTTCCATACAGAAACGACCAACAGTCAATTCCCAAAGCTCTCTAAATATTTCTATAGTTCGGGAGGGGAGCCATATGTAGGTACTGAATCCTATTTAATGACAAGGGCATAATTAAGTACCCATGAAAAGACATTCAATTTTTTGGATCCTAACGGCTTCATTTGGAAAAAATTGGCTTCTTGGCACTTATAAGGAAAAACATTTAACAAGTGGGAAGTTATTTTCCTTAGAGTTGAGGAGGAGAGTATAACTAAGCCAGATTTTATGAGGAGACATGAGGTCAACTTTTACTCTAGAGCAAGGAATGGGCTGCTGCTGGAAAATTTTATCCATTTGAAGAAAGAATAGGTGTCCATTGAGAGTAAGTTAATCATTTCAATGAGTTGTTGAAATTTGGATTCGACTTGATTAATACTTTGGAGAAGAAAGAACTAAAGTTTGATAAGGGTTTAAACTCGCCACTTAAGTAGCTGGCATTAAATAAGATACCACTTAGAGTTACATTTGAGGGTTTGGTTGAACCTACATTACGAACTCGGTTGTTTTGAAGTTAGCTATAGTGGCTAAGACAAAGGAGCATAAGAAGGGTATGATCCAGCAGAAAAACAAGCGTAATGGAAATGGAGATGAAGGAGGGCAACAAGAAGCAAGCTATTTTCTGCATGATGTGCCATAAGAAAGGACATATAACAAAGCAGTGCATAGTTGACATTTTAAAGATTAAGTGCTATAATTGTGAGATGTTCGGTTATTTCAATAATAATTGTCCAACCTTATAGAAGAAGGGAGGATAGGCTATTAAGTCATATCCCCAGAGGCAGTTTCGACTAACTATGTACATCGCCATCAACTGACAAAAAAGGTGAACTAGAAGGTGATGGAAGATATGTTATCATTATATGGTTTTCCTATCCAAACTTTATATTATATTATTGCATTGCATTCATTCTTAGTCCGTGTGCTGGTAGGTAGATTAAGTTTTGGACCTCACATTGTCCATGGATCTATCTCGAAGTTGAATCATGTTGGGGGTTGACCTGTCTACCTATGGTCTACTATGATTTAAACTTGGTCATACAGATATGGTATTCTTATTAATACAAATGTACGTAGATTTTTAGGGTTATGAGTTGATTTTGAATAATGCGTTATGCATTGATGTTAGATTGTAATAGAAGAGTGGTGTGATTAAAAAAGGGTTGATAGCAAGTTCTTGTTGTTTATTGTAAGCCCAATGATTTCATGATGTCTAGTTACCTATGTTCTCTTATCTTGTCATAGGACAACTAATCTTTGATCCTTGTAGTGAAAGAATTTTTAGATGTCTTTTGCAAAAGTTTTTGGTTTTCCTCAAAGAGAGATCGAGTTTTGGATTAACCTTGAAAAGAATGATAGGCCTATAGTGATGCCACTCAAGCACAAGGCTCCAAATGAAGGGAGTTAAATAGGAAAGTATTTAAGCTATTCACGAATGGCTTTATATGAAGGATTATTTTGAAGAGGGGAGACCCTATTGTTTTTTCTATTAAAGCATATGGTTCCCTTTGGATGTGAATCGATTAACATGAGCTAGACAAGCCGTCGAGAAGGAACCAATATCTTTTACCTTGCATTGACGACCTCTTCAATCAACTAGTTGGGAATAAGGTATTCTCTTAGCTCGATTTACCCACTAGATTCCATGTTAAGAGTTGTAGAGGATAGCATAGCGAACACTGCATTTTAGGTTTCAGATTGGTTTTTTAAGTGGCTAGTTGTTCCATATGGCTTGACTAATGCTTTTGCATATTTTATCAAATTGATAAGAAGCATTTTCCAAAAGAACCTAAGTAGCTTTATTATGATGTTTGTTGATGATATCTTTGTATTTTAATAGAGTGAAAGGGAGAAAAAGTATCAACTGAAAAAGTATTGGAAGTATTGAGAAGGAACCAGTTTAGAGGGAAATTCTCAAAGTGCCATTTCTAAAAGAAGGCGGTCCGATTCTTGGACATATTGGCTTTAGGAAGGATTGGTTGTTGATGCTAGGAATACATATGTTGTGTTTTGATAATAACAACTATATGACATCACTACGCATGATTTTATCAAGTTTTTGTTAGGTTCGTCAAAATACCTATAGAAGTATCAAAGAAACATAGGAGCTAACAAAAGAAATTATATACTTCATGACGCAAACTGTTAGGAGCATAAAGATATTACCTGGAAGATCAATATGGTATTAACAAAGTTCAACAAGTCGCAGTAACAGTTGAAGTCATGCTTCATAAACAAAATAGTGTATGTGTTGTGTATGTCGGTTAAATTTCTCATAGTTGAAATTTGTTAACCACTTAAACAATCTCCAAACCCCTTGAAACTTTTCCATTTTGAAAAATTGGAAATTTACGGCTTTTCAGTCCTAGTTTACTGTAGCTGCAACTGGCCCACCGATCGACTAGTGGACCACCATCAGTCGATGGTGGACGCGTTACTAACGCAGCAACCCTAAGTGCTGAAAAGTTTATCTTTCCCATTTTAAATTATGGTAGCGTCTCTTCATTCTCCCACATTCGTATCTCTTCCTCAATGGCCTCCAATTCAAGAGAAACTACCTTTGATTGAACCTATTCCTCCCCTATAATATCCTAGCACCTCCATTCAAGCAAATTACCATTCTAAACTCTCAAAATTTTTTATCCTTATTTTATAATTCATGTTTCCAAATTCAAAACCGCAGCAATATTTCTGAAGCTTTCAATTCCATATTCTTTGTTGAAATTATAATCCTAAACCCTGCTCTTCCATTCCTTGATCGTTGAAGTCATTATAGGATTTTGTACTTGAGTCGAAAGAAAAATTCATGTTAGAGACATATAGTTGCAAGAAGAATCTTTTACCTCATAAAGGTGGTGAAGTCCTTTTGGTAATTTTCAGGCAGTTAGTTAAAGTCTAGTTTGGTTGTTCTGGCGGTTGTAAACCTGTTCCTATAGGTGAAATGAGGGCTTTTATGTTAGTGAAAATCCGAATAGGGAGCTTTGGGACTAGAGTAGAATGGCGTTCGAACCTGGATAAAATATTGGTTTGGATTTACTTTACATTAACTATTTATATTATGCATTTAGTTATAGTTATATATACATTTGACATATTATAGATCATTTCCGCACTATAAGTCGTTTACTAACGACTTTCATAATTCATCAAAGCAAAGAATTCTACAAATAATAAGCTAATTTATAAAACTAGCATGGCATCAAACATAACAATTTTTTAGGAAGGCTAGTCTACTGCTAGACCCCTTCTATTTATTAGTGCTGGCTATAATAATTGGGCTGCTAGACTAAGAATTTGAATGCAAGCTAATAGCTACTCCATTTGGAAAATGACTCAAACTGAATTTGTTGAACCCACTAGTGACTTTGAGTCATGGACAACTAACAAAAAATTGAAGGATAAAAATAATTTTAAAGCTGTGAATATTCTATATAATGTAATAGAAAATGGTTTTTTTAGAGTTAGCATATGTAAAATGTAATGACCAAGAAATTTGAACGCTTCATCTTCGAATATATCAGCTTTTGGAAAATGTTTAAATATTAAAAATATGATTATATAACCTTAGTAAACACTTTTTAATTAATAACTAATGTTAGAAAACTAATTTATGAAATAAGTTTACAAAAATATATTCTTTGACAATATACTGAAAATATGACCGATTTTTTTTTAAGAAAAATCAGTATTTTGTTCAATATAAGTTGTTAGAATAATTGTTCACTAGTAGGGCATCATTAGTAAAAATTGATAAATACTTAAATACACTTAAAACTTATGGTAATTAATTAGCAAAAAGCTTCTAGAAGAAGGACAATTGGACCATTGATTTAAGGAGATTTGAAAGGAGTGATTTAAGAGAAGTAAGGTTTTTAAAAGAGCATGCTTACCCATCTCTTCTTGGCAGCCCATTTAATGGTAAGAGAGGTCATGTAGCCACTTTCTTAAGTCTATAAATAAGCACCCTAAGTTCGATTAAGGGTTCACAAGTTACTCGAAAATATTCATTCCATTTCACTTTTTTCCCTTTCAAAACCATTCTATCTTGAATAAAATTTATCAAACCACACCCAAACTCTTCCAAACTCTTAACATCATCCTAATATACCACATAATGACACTCCATCACCTCCTGACCTAAAGAAGTAAATCCATTCTCCTAATATCCACCATGACAGTGAGCAACATAGGCATTTAGTCCATTGATTCTGCACTTTTCTAGATCCATTCCCTCTTTTCTTACTTGATTCTACTCTTATGTGTTGTAGGGAGGAAGTATGAAGGGATATATTTGAATATTGGTACGAAGATAGAGGAATTTTATTTAAGCAAAGGTGAGCTATCTCACTCGTTAATCAAAATCCAATAACATGTCATATATGTGAAAATACATATGTTAAATTTGTTTAATAATATTGCTTGATTTGTACTAGTAATAGTTGATGTTAGCTAATTAAAGTTATGATCATGATAATTTGCTTTAAAAAGTATGTGATGTTGCTAAAGTGTTGCCTCTTAAACCATTAAGATATGTAGCTTAAAGTTAGTGCATTCCGATGCTTAAAAATGGACATGTTAACTTGCTTAAATGTTAAAAATATGTTTAGTAGTAAAGTGAATTAAATTTTGAATCACATATATGTATGAAAGCGAATGACACTAAATATTTGTTTGAAAATGGAATTGTCTGTATAGCAATAGTCGCTATAAACGCATGTTAAATCCCTTAAATTATAACTTTGTGAAAATGGTGATTTAATGACATATCTTGATGATAACATGTTTGGTGATTTTCTACACTTCCCTAAATGTTTTAAAATTAAATAATATGTTTTGAAAAGTTACAAAAAAGCAAATCAAAAGTTTAGAAAGATTGAAGTAAAAAGGTCGTTGTGGTGACTCTTTTAAAAATAACCTGTTTTTTGAAAGTAACACGTATTTTTATAGAAATTTTCTTATGGGGTTTTTAGCAATTAGTCCAGCAAATAATATATTGTTCTTAGTGGAAAAGTTTTGAAGCTTAAATCATTTGATAGTTAAGCTGAATGGAGTGCAAAAGTTTATAGTAAAATAGTCGTTCTAAGTGCAGTTCGATATAGCGAAATTCTCTATAATAATTTTAAGACATTCTTTGAGATTTTACTTCATGGTTTTAAATTACCTAGATTATAATAACTATTTTAAAAAGAATGGATATGGATATTAATCATTTGTTAAGGTATTAAAAACTAGACACAAAGTTGTACCAAAAATGTGGTAAAATTAGTAACAAAACTTTAGGCAGCATTGTTAGAAGTGCAATCATTGTAAATTGAAGATATAAATTGTTTAAAAATGATATTTAAATTTAATATTTTCTCTAATCCTTTTACAGTTGTTTTCTAACTTATAATAGAAATTTTTAAAATTGGTTCCGAGTTTCAATATGTTTTTAACAATAACTATGAATTTCTAAATTAAGAAACTTTTAAAATAAAAACTTATTTTTCTGTTTATTCCAAAATTCTTTATTTTTACATTGTATCCTATATAAGCAATTATAATGTATTATAATTAGTTTTAAAATTGTTTTAACATATTAATAATTATTTTAAAGATATTTCTATAAGTTATAAATTTGAACCTAAGTAATTTATAAATCAAATTAAGGATGTTTTTAGAAAGTGTTTTTAGTTAATAAGGTAAATTAAATAAAAAGGGATTAAAATTTATTTATATGACTTGATTATACTTGAATGATAAGTAACAACTGTGCAATGACCTTAATTTGATTGTTTGTAGGATGTTAATATCAATATGCATGACATTAAAAGCCGAATGAGTAAACTACTCTATTTCTAAAAGTCAAGACTGATGTTTAGGTAGGGATGGAGAAATAGAGCTCCAACATATCGGCATCCTTCTAGTCTAAGGAATAGTTGAGCATAAAGTTGGAAACGTTTAAAGTGTCGAACCTTGATTACCATAAGCAAGTTTTCAAGACTCGATAGTCAATTAGTCGACTACCGATCTTGACCAAACATAACTTAAGAGTATACGAAATGCTTCGTGGATTTATACCAATAAGAACCCCTAGGGAGGATTATTGGTACAAAATTCTCAAGCTTTCATTGCTTCTAAAGGAACCAAATTGAGTTAATTGAAAATTCGTTGATTGGTTTTGAAGAGTCCGGGATCGGTAAGTGTATTGCTTATCGAATACCACTTAAAAATTGTTATACAGATTCTATTTTTGGAAGTTAATGATAGAAACCATATGTGGTTCTAGAAATCTATTGAGATGATGGAATCCATATGGGATTCTTTATGTGATTGAGTCTCGTTGGAAACTTATGTGAAGATGCTGAACATAGCCTCGACATCAGGAAAATGACTAAAGACGGAGTAGGATGCACGATCCTGGGGCTTTGCTGACCTATAAGGTTTATATCAGCTCCATATCTAGAGTATGTTGTAGATGTTGCTAGTGTGAAGTTGTTGATACTTGGTACATATTGTTCACGCACGTATTTGGATGATGGCTCAGTTGTGTTTACCTTATGTATATTTATCTAGAGATATATGATGCTCAGAAGCTTTTTTTGCTCTTTTTTATAGAAGATCGATCTCAGTGAGGAGATCTCAATGGAAAATCCATCTATACGAATGCACCCTAGTAATTTTCAAATGTACTCTAATATGCTGTTGAATGTAACCAATGTAACAATTCCAGCTATTTTCATATCTATATTACATAACTTAGACATTTTATATAATATCACCTAACGTAAACATCAATTGAATTAGTTCTTTCAAAGGGAAATCAGTCTCGTGATTCAGTTAGTCATGGAAGTACTGTTATGTGTTTATACACATTTCTGAGTTTCTTATACCAGACTTATGTCTGACATATGGTGTACCTTCCCAAAACTCCCTGTATGCTCTTTCGAGTAGGTTGAATAATGCAGGTCTTACGGTTAGAGGTTTCAAGCTTATGGAAACAAGCTGGAAGCTTCCACCTATCTGTTTACCTATTTTAATTTTTGTTCACTATTAATTGTGTATTCAGCGTTATGAGGACAGGAAGTAATAAATGTCTAGGCTAATTGTAGTACTTAATCACTTTTGTAACTCTGATATTCATGAATGTTGGAGTAACTCTTTGTAGTACCCTTTTGGTATATTATATGTTATCATTCCTAGTGTGCACATGGGAAGGCATGGTGGGGGTTCTCACACTAGTGAACGTGTGATGAAGCATTGTCTCTTACCGCTACATGTCCCATTACAGGTTGGTTCATGTTAGTCGATGAAAATTCCATCGGTTTAGAAAACCGTCGAACAGATTTAAATTAAAAATAACTGCAAGCGCACGGTGTACGAATGTAGCACGTGGCGAATACGGGTCGATCCATAGTGAATTGATGGTTTTAAAATTCTATTCAAATCATCTTAGCACCATTTAACTTAGAAGGAAAATAAATGTTGTATCCTTTACTTTAAATCAACCACTTTTTAAAACAAAGATTTTCAATTAGGATGGACTTCATAAATAACACGTATGAATCTTCCTATATACTAGTTAAACCATTATTATCTGTAATCAAACTTACATTTTTATTTTTGTTAAGACAAATAAATTTTCAAAAATTTCAATTTAATAAACCAAAACCATATATTTATCTTAGTGTTTCTTTTAAAAATAAATCAAAAGAAAATTTGTTTTTGTGATTTTTTTTTGAAATTTTAAAGCAAAAAAAAAAATTGAAGACGAGCCTCCCCCCACACTTGATTTTGACTGTGTCCTCACAGTCAACCCAAGTGGAAGGAGAAAAATAAAATAAAAATCCAATATTTGCATGAAAGATTATTATTTACAAGAGATGAGAAAGTATATAGTCAAAAAGTAAATGAAACGGTCTTCTAATGACCGATTCATTTGTCTCACCAAATGTGTGAGACACAGCTTAAGCATGAAAAACCAAACCAAAAAAGATTTCGAAGTTGAATGTTGGTTTGGAAAAACGAATGTCGTTTTATTGAAAATTGAATGAGTTGTTTTGTTTTCGATGATTATTAGGGTTGATAAAACAATTGATTGAAATTCAAGTATATTTTGACCAAATTGAAGTTCAAACTTATCATTGAAAACTTCTTCAAAATTATCGATTTCAAAATAAAAAAGGTGATCGAAATTTTCCCCTTCAGAATTCAACAACTCTTTTTCAAAAAGTCCATAAAAATCATGTTCGTTAAATTCGACTTCCTTTGTTGGATTATCAACAACTTCATCGTGTAAATCGAGTTTAAAATTCAAAGTTGTCGTATTCAAATTTTCAGAAAAAGGAAGATCGATGTTTAAATCGAATTTTGCACCCTCATAAGAATTGAAATTCAACTTAATTACCGTATTTTTAACAACTTGATTAAGATCGTCATTATCAATTTCAAAAGTTGTTATTTGAAATCATCGATTTGTGTAAAAGATGGATTATCGTTTGACTCGTCACACATTGAAATTTGATTTTGTTTCTCACGAAGATTTTCCAATGTTTTAATCAAGAAATTCGTGTGATCGTCGTAAATTTCATTCATTTGATCAACAAAGTCAAATTTGTAATTATTAACTTGAAAATTTTCGATTTGGACTTGTTGAGAACAAGAATTGTCAATTTCGATAAATGGTAGATTATTGTTTGATTCTTCATGGGTTGGGATTTGATTATGATTTTCATGAAAAGTTTTGTATTTTTCAAGCAATAAATCCTCGTAATCTTTTTCCATTTGGTCAACAAAATCAAATTCATGATTATCAAATTAAAAAATTTCATTTTGAATTTTTTGACAACCAAAGTTTTCAATCGTATCATTATTAAAACTATTCCCATTGCCAAAATTATTTGAAAATTGGTTCACATTTTCGTCTTGATTTTGAAATTCATTTTGAAGCTCGAAATTGAATTGGCATGGGTTACACTCGAAATCATTTGAATTTTGAAGTGAATTCAAATTTTGATTATTTTGAAAACTTTGATTCGAGTTATAGCACAAATATGAATTGCACAACTCATTTATCTCTTGATTTTGTTGCGTAGAGAGTTTAAGTAACGACGAAATGCTATTTCCAAGAGTTGAGGGTTGAACATTCTTTTGGAAATTTTATGGTTCAAAATTCGAATTGTCTAAACAAAAGTTGTTGTTAAAGTATCCATTTGAATTTTGAGTGAACTCATATGGATTATACTGATTTTCACAACTAAATTCAAGCGAGTAAGGAAAAGGAAACTCCGACATTTTCAAGATTTTTTTTTTTTGGTTTTTTTTATAAAGAAAAATATTTACAAGTAGAATTTATTTTTCAAAATGGAAAATTGATTTTTGTTCTGTTTTTGGATTTCATTTTTTTTGTTTTTAAAAAGATTATTTTGGATTTTTGGTTTTAATTTTTTTTTGGATTTTGGGAATTTTAATTTGAAAATTTTCAAAGGAAAAGGAAAAAACTAAGAAATATTTACAATTTTTTTAGTTTTGGATTTTGATTTTGATTTTTTTTTTAAATATGCATGAACTAATGCAACTAAACGAATGCAAGGGTCTAATTATAAATTATTTATCCTAAGTTAACTCAAAATTGTATAATCACAAATTGTCTTAGATAATTAAGATAGTTCTCACCCAGGTAACGGGCAAGGGTTATCGGTGCACCACGAATCACCGCAGCAATGATGCCGAAGGTTTAAGTAACTTTAGAGGAACAACCACTATAATATTTACAAATCACCGTAATATTTATAAATGATTATTACTCTGCTATAGCCTAGACACTAAGAAATTAAATTGTCCAAGAAAGACAAATAGTCAATATACAATTAAAAGCTATTGATGTCTAACTGTTATTATTAATCAAATTCTAAGATGAAATGCAAAGCAGAAAGTAAACGTGTACTAACAATGCAGCTACAATGAATTTTTTTTTGAATTTTTTTATAAAATGCAAGCAAACAACAATGCAAGGCAAGTAAAAACAGAGATGAAAGCAGCAAATTTTTTCTAAGCAAGAAAACAAAGCAGTTTATTTGACAAGCAGTTCTTCCTTTGAATTTCGCCTTTTGCAACCTGAAACTAAAACTAAGATATACGTACAGTTTTTTTTTCAATACCAAAGAAGTAACTAAAATAAAGGAAAATCAAAACGAATCGAATCAAAAGAAGACAAACAAAACAAAAGAATTTTTTTTTAATATCAAATAAGAGAATAAAACAAAGGAAAAATCAAAACAAATTAACTGAAGCAATAATAAAAATACAACTATTTTGTATAAGAATAGAATAAAAACAAACGAGGCTTATTTTTATTTTATTTTGAACAAGAAGGCAATTTAACAAAAGAAAACAGAAGAATTTAAAATAAACAAAACCAATTAATTACTGAAAAACTAATTATACACATTAACTAGACCAAAAAGTGATCAAGCCCATAGAAATATTTTTTTTAAAACAAAAAATCAGGCCCTAGGAGGCCCACAGCCCAAACGAAAATTAACAAACACAGTCACTTTCCAAATGAAATCAGCTTCCAAATAAAATAAAAGCTCTCAAACAATCAAAAGCACACAACCGAAGTCAACGAAACACAAAATCAACTTCACAAACTTTTCAAGATTGCTTTTGAATACTTGAGATTAAAATTCAGAGTGGTTCATGCGAGTTGAAGTTCGCGAAGGGGATATGGCGAATGGGGTGGTTCAGGAAGTGGTTCGAATTGCGGTATTTGAGAAGTGCGAGTGAGATGATTTGGTGGCGGATTAGGGCAAAGAGAAGGAGGCGAAGTGGATTGGTTCGACTGGAGTTTGGGGAAGACAATGCTTGCTACTGATTGTTGTTCGCGCTGGGAGGTAGGGATGGTGTCGAAGTTGACGTTTTATGTGGTGAGTTGAAAGTAGCTGTGAGGTCAGTTCAAGGCTGCGGGGTGTATGGTTGCTGTCGTGGGCTTGGGTTGTATCGGTGTGATGTCGGCGTCAGATTGGACGGTAGCGTTTACACGATTAGTAGAGGAGGTCAGGGGCGGAGGGTAGCAGATCGCAGTGCTTTTTGGAGTTATAGGAGATGAAAAAGATGGCGTTTTGGTTGATGTAGTTACAGAGGCAAAGTGATGGAGTAGTGCACGGTTCTAGCGTGGTGATTGAGGAGATTGCAGCAGTTTATGTTAAGACAGTGGAAGGTTTATGTGATGATGATGGTGATCAGGGCTGCTAGTTGGTTTGGGTGGTGACTGTTGCAAGCTGTACAGTGATTGGCAAAGAGGGAGATTGTCGAATTGGGTGAGGGATGCGAGGTCAATGGCGGGTTGAGTGATGGGTGTTTGAGGATGTTGGCGGATTTGGTGCTTGTAGTTGTTATGGTGGGGAAGTTGCTGTCTGGTGAATGGAAGGTCAGTTTGTTTTGAAGTGGAGGTGTATGCTCTGGTGATGGTTTGCACAGAGAAAGGGGGAGAGCAGTAGAAATGATGCTTGTATGGTTAGTGGAAGTTCAGAGATGTTTGTATGATGGCAGAAGTAAGGGGATTAAGTGGGGGCTGCTGTGATTTGTTGGGTGGTTGTATGCAGTAGGCAGTGGCAGCTGAAACTAATGGTTGGGGGAAGAGGAAACGTTGATGTAGGAAGCCGATGATGTTTAGGTAGCAGCAGTTGAAATGGATTGCTTGGTAGCAGTAAGTTTTTTCTTTTCTTTTTTCTTTGGTTGTTTGGGAGAATGGCAGTGTGTTGTAGATGTTTGAAGCAGTGGGATTGCAATGAAGTGATGATGTTTGAAGCAGTGGAAGGAAATGGTGGTTGTAATGGTTGAAGAAAGGAGTTGCAAGTGTGGGCGGAAGTTTGAGTTAACAGTAGTGAGGAAAATGGGTGTTTCAGTTTGGTGGAAAGAGATGTATTACTGCAGTTAGATGTGTGATAAAGTTGGAGAAGTGATTGTATTTTCTTGTGAGAGGGTCTGCCACTGGTGATGATGAATGTTGGAGTTGCTCTGCAGGCAGAAATGGATGAGAGGGAATAGTGGTTTGCCTGATGATCAAAAGCACAGTTGCAATTGTCCACATAGCAACTGTTACACGGTGAACAGTGCAGTGTTATATGCACAGTTTGAAATTCTTTTTTTTTTGTAAATGTAAAAAGAAGGGAAAAAACTGTAAATGAAAATGCAATAAAATAATTTTGTTTATGTTTTGAATTTTTGATGTTTTTTTTGTTTTTTTGGGAATAGGAATGCAATGCAAATGGAAAAGAAAACTAGAACAATAAACACACAAAAATCACATAATATTTTTTTATGCAAACATACACAAAACACTCAAAAATTAAACAAAAATAATCCGAAGAATAGAAAATTAAAATCAAGGCAATTCCCCGGCAACGACGCCAAATTTAAAACTTGTTAGTCGACGGAAATTCTATCGGTTTAGAAAACCGTCGAACAAATTTAAATTAAAAATAACCGCAAGCGCACGATGTACGAATGTAGCACGTGGCGAATATGGGTCGATCCGTAGGGAATTGATGATTTTAAAATTCTATTCAATCAAATTATACCGAAGTCGAGAGTGCATAGCTAAAAATGTAAGAAACTAACAAAAACTAGCAAAAGAAAATGATAAAAATATGAGAGTTAAATGACAATTTAGAGATAATTCCACTCTCTAGATCATGTAGTTCAACAAGTTATGAAATTATGATCTCTCTTTTATGGTCATTAATGCTTTAATTGATGTGCTTATCATAAGTATGGCATATATATGCTATTGATTAGCCAACGTAAGCCATCAAACTATAACACATCCCTTAAAGCACTTACTAACTTTCATGAAACTTGACAAAGAAAATGAAAATGAAATCTATTTTGAGCATGGCCTATTAACTATTAACTAGAAATATAGACCTTCAAATTTTAATTTCAAATAACTTTCATATGCCATAATCATATTTTGATGAAGAGCATTTGTGTTAGTGATTGTTTAAGCATAGCCTATTTGGTGTCAACAATGTAGGCTATCGAATTCAAAGCAAAAACAACAAATAAAACCACTTCAAGCATTATCATTAAGCACAAAAAGAGAGCATAAACATCAAATTAAGTTGAAGCTACATGATTAGAGAGCTTCATTACCCATTAATTGAAGGGGTTTAGCCTCTCATATTTGTTATCATATGAACAAATGTATCTTGCAACATGAGAGAAAAAGAAAAAGAAAGCAAGATAAAGAAAAACTATTCTACTTGCATGAAAAATAAATCTACACTACAACATGAAAGTAAATAAGCATGAAAAGGAAAAGAACATGTATTGAAGTTGCATGAAAAAATTACATAAAAGATAAATGGCTAAGTAGCCATGAAAAGAAAGAAGAGAGCTTGATTTTATTTTGAGCATAAAACTAACTAAAGAGAGACTAAGTGAAGAGAGGAAGGTTATATGAAACATAAGGGGTTATTTATACATGCATGAAACCCTAATCCATAATTTGGGGAATGACCAAACTACCCTTGAGAAAGTGTGGAGGCCAAGTAATCATTAGCTTATACTAATCATTATTTAAGTGTACATGAAGCCATTAATTCCATAAGCATGTGCATTAGCCTTTAATTTGTACATTAAGGTGGTGGATAGGTGGGGTCCCCCATGATCTTCACTTTGAATTATTTCCATCTTCATTCTTTTATATTCATGTTGTGCATGCATGTTCCTTCATGAAACCACTCCTATTTGAGACCAAATTCCTACAATATATATATAAATTTTCAATTAATTTTTCTCAAAAAAAATATGCACACAAATGACCGTTTTGCCCCTATACGAAGATGGATATGTGACAATTTGGAACTAATATGGATTTTGGTTAAAACAAGTTAAAATACCCAATATGATCATTTATTTAATTTTAAAAGGAATAAATATGGTGGTAAAAATATGCACATTTACGTGCATATCAGTTTAGATAGTCGAGAGGCTGGCCGTAAAATTTGGAACGAGGTACCATTTATAGTCACATCTGAAAGGGATAATCGTTACATTTTGATATCAGAGCCCAAGGTTGAGCGAACATCTTGCCTTTGGTTGGGTGTGGCTAATTAGAGATAGGTTTAGTAATGCACTAGAATGAGTTGAGAGTATTATACATATGAGAGCATATTTGTTATCGCAAAACTAGATTTTCAAAATGTTTTCCTAAAAACATCCTCTTCCTAATAAACCATTTTTTTATATTGAAAATCAACTTCTTCTTAGAATTAATCCTTTCTTAGTTCCATTCTTAGTAATTCTTTCTTAGCATATCCTTTCTTTGATAAAACTCTATTTCGAATTATTCTAAAGATGTTTTGCTAAATTTAGGTATCAAACTATAAGTACTCGTGCTATAATTGCTCGAGGTGGAAGAGGTCATGGTGGTAGAGCTAGTTCCATCACCAATGGAATGGTTGGAGTTCCGAGGAGTACCCATAGCAGAACTGTAGAGAATGTGGTTGAAGGAGTATTGCAAGTTCAGCCCCGAATGAACTATGCATCTCTTTGTAGGGATTTCGAGAGATTTGGAGGTTAGAGGTTCGGTGGAACTGAATCATCTGTGGAGTTCAGACTTGGGTTAGGTTGTATGAGAGGATTTTTGGAGACTTGGAGTTAGGTGATGCTGTAAAGCCTCGTTTGGCTTCTCGTCATCTTTCTGATGCCTCCATGGATTAGTGGACTTTTATTGCCATGGTGTTCTTTAAAATGACTTCTCTTGGATTCAGTTTAAGGAAGAATTTGAAAAGAAGTTTGTTATCCCGCTTTTTGGCAAAGCCGTGATATCAAAAGATTGATCGAAAACGAAAGACAGTTCGCCTCAGAGATTGGTTATACTTCACTTTGCTATGGATATCGATGAATTTTGTCCGAGTCCGGAACAGGCCACAATTGATAGGACATGACAAGAAAGGTCGTAGGAGTCATCATTTCAAATTTCAAGACAATCCGAGTTCGTATGCTCAAGATATGATGGATTCAAATTGAGGAAGGTGGTCACTGTCTGTTTCGAACCCATCGCACTGGAGTACTTCGAACCCACATAGTTCGAACCCATCCACGCGCTTGCCTTCGAAACCGTGAAGTTCGAACCCAAGCCATGTTCGAACCCATCAGCTAGTACCTGTTTCGACTCCATCGCCTTCGACTCCATCGCCTTCGACTCCATCGCCTTCGACTCCACCACAATGGCCTACCTTCGAATCCATGGCGCCGCTCAGCTTCGCATCCTTACTTCGAACCCATGCAAGCCCTTAATTTGAACCCATCGAGCGACCCAGTTCGAACCCATCGAGTTCGAACCCATAGGGATTCCTTGATTCGAATCGGTCACGTTCGAAGCCAGGAACTCTCCTTAGTTCGAATCCACCGAGTCAGTTGGTTTGGATGACGTGTTCGCCGTAGTTCACGGAGTAGAAGCGGTCCATTCGGAGATAAGTTAGGATCGATTCGAGAGATACGCGCCACGTCACTGCAAACCCACGTGCACTCATGGGTTCGAAATCATGGGTTCGAACGACACAGCCAACCAAGAAAACCCCATTTCGAACCGAGCATATCTCCTCAACCACAAATCCAAATGCAACCAAATTTTCACAGTAGCTTTCATATGAGGTAAAGATTGTTCCTGCCAAGTTTCAGCCCGATTGGACCATTTCTTGATGGGTTCGAAATCACTTCGAACCGATGTCAGATCGAGACGAAACTTGGTGGGATCGGTCGCGTGGGCCCACTCACGTGCCAGAAGAAGTCTCACGAAGTTTCAGCCAGATCTGGGCCTCCAGCGCCTATAAATAGCACCCTGAAGCCTTCAGAAAGGGGGGATCTTCCGAGAACTTCTGCCATTGAACGCTGAGACTCTGCCGGATTAACGTCTATTGATCAGAATCACTGTTGTATTCAGATTTCAAAGCTATTATCTACTGTAATCGATTGGATCGAGCAAAGCAATAAAGAGAAATCCTTCAAAGTGGACGTAGGCACGAACGCCGAACCACTATAAATCCTGTGTTTGTGATTGTTGTTTGTGAATTACTGTGATTTATTACCTAGAGCTGAATTTTATATTGATTGTTGCTGAGTTCTGTGTTGATTATTATCAAGTTGAATACGCAAACGGGTGCTTTCGTGATATTGGGTGTTTGTGACCAATTTTGGCGCAAACATTTTGGTGCTTTCACTGAGAATTGAACTCAGGAAGAAGTTGAATTTGAAAATCCAGGAGTTCAGATCTAGGAATTATGACGAGACAATCAAGTAGAAAGCCAAGGCCTGAGAGAAGCGAACCACAAGGAAGTCAAGAGGCTTCCTCAGGAGCGAATCAACCATCGATATACATCACTAGGGACGAGATGGAGACGATGATGAAGAGGCAAGAGGAATTGATCCAGAGTTTGTTCCAACAGATAGGACAGCTGGGAGCACAGAATAGGGAAGCCAATGGAGTCCAGAACGGAGCAGGACCATCCGGCGTAGCGCCAGAGCTAGGGGGCACGCGTATGGAAAACGTTGACCCAATCTTGGAAAGAGAGAGAGAAGGATCTGTGCAACCCGGTAGTAGTAGAGGAGCGAACGCTCAGTCAAGGGGGCAGGTCCCGGAGTTACCTCGTGAACTCGGGAGGCAGGCTGAAAGTAGTGAACAAGGGTTACATCTCGGGGACAATGACCGATTAGCAGAGATGGTTAGAAGAGCTTTGAGAGGCGGTATGGTGAACAAGGACCTAGAGGATGTTAATAGAAGTCCTTTTACTTCAGCAATCAGGCAAGCTAGGAACCCACCGGATTTCAAACTACCATCGTTGGATATGTATGACGGGAGAACGGACCCCACGGTCCATCTGACAAAATATATGAGACATATGGAAGTGCTGGGGGCATCGGAGGAGTTTATGGCCCGCTGCTTTCCATTATACTTGACAGATATCGCAGCACTATGGTTTAGACAATTGGAAAATGGATCCATCGGAACATGGAATGGTTTAGTGGAGAGATTTATGAGGCAATTCAGGGTTCATATTACAAGACCCAAGAATGTGATGACTTTGGCAACCCTAAAGCAAAAAGCCGGAGAGACCTTGAGGAGTTATCTAGCACGATTCAATGCAGCAGCAGCTTCAGTGGATCGAGCGGATCCGTCCATGGTGGTAATGGCAGCTGTGTCCGGAATAGCTGACGGCACAGAGTTCAAGAATTCATTGACTAAAGATCCACCCATAGATCTAGAGGAATTCTATCATGAGGCAGAAAAGTTTTTACGATTAGAAGATGCGAATGCAGAAAGAGAAGAAGGAGATGGGGTAGATGTTTATGCACTCAAAGACGAAAAGCTCCCTAGAAGGGACTCGGACAAGGATAAAGGTAAAAGAAGGATTGAGAATAACGGAGACAGATCAAAGCGGCAACGGAGGGAGCCGCGATTTACCACCTACACTGAGCTGAACGAGAGCCTGGAGCGAATTTACCAGGATACCAAAGAACAGATTCCGTATCGTAGGCCAATGCGAAGGGATCCTACCTCTGACGAAAGGAAATCAGATAAGTTCTGTGTATTCCACGAATTAAATGGTCATAACACTAATGATTGTAGGCACCTGAAGGACGAGGTGGAAGGGCATATCAGGAACGGTATGCTCCTTCAATATGTAAGGAGGCGAGCTCCTGCGGCGGAACCAGAGCGACCACCGTCCACATCAGCTAGAGGCGACCCCGAATCCAGGCACCGTTTGGTTATCAATTGAGTGAGATAACGATGAACAAGTTGTAAGCTTCCACTAACGCAATCAAATCATTTACACATGTGCGAGATCGCGAACGATCTCCAGGCATGCTCTGGATGATCAATGACCGTTTCACAGTGGGAACTTACGCTTCGACATCCATGCTTTGCTTTCATATCATTTTGATTTGAACATTTAGACCCTGTTTGTTTGCTGTTTGTTTGGCCATTGTTTTTGAAACTTATCCGTGTAATAGATATTTGATTCTGATAACTCTGGAATGGCTAAGCTACTTACACATGTATGGGGTCGCGAACGGTCCTTAAGCATGCTCTGAGATGGCGATGAACCGCCCTGACAAACGATCCAGGATCTCACCCGAACGTGACCCTGACATCGATAACATCAAGCCCTCCCGGGCACACAATTCGCCTCGAACGGCACTCGACTTCGAACAGTCACAACTCACCACGCCTCAAATGGCTTGATCGCGAACGGTCGTCACTTGAGGTCCGACACACGACCGCGAACGGTCACAAATCCGCCTCGAACGGCACACGATCGCGAACGATCACTCTCTGCCTTGAACGGCACCGACCGCGAATGGTCATGATTCACTAATTATAAAATCCGACCTTGAACGGTCACCATTCGCCTTGAACGGCACTTGGTCGCGAACGATCATCAATTGCCGCGAACGGCATCGACCGCGAACGGTCCCATTCAATCATTTGCCGCGAACGGCATCGACCGCGAACGGTCCTATTCCATCCTATGCCATGAACGGCACGGACCGCGAACGGTCCCAATTCACCTCAAACAGCATATGATCCCGAACGATCGATGCATGGATTTATACGCTCGACCGCGCACGGTCGCACTTCACCTCGAATGACTCGATCACGAACGATCGTCATTTGACGTTAAGCGCTCGACCATGAACGGCCGCGCTTCATCCCAAATGGCTTGATCCCGAACGATCGTCATTTGAGGCCATATGAAAACTATCAAGTTCTTTGCAGGTTGATGATCGGATACGAACATCCAACTCGAGGCATTACAAAACACACCTTCCTACCGCAAGGCATGTTTTGGGGGGCAAAATGTTATCCCGCTTTTTGGCAAAGCCGTGATACCAAAAGATTGATCGAAAACGAAAGACAGTTCGCCTCAGAGATTGGTTATACTTCACTTTGCTATGGATATCGATGAATTTTGTCCGAGTTCGGAACAGGCCACAATTGATAGGACATGACAAGAAAGGTCGTAGGAGTCATCATTTCAAATTTCAAGACAATCCGAGTTCGTATGCTCAAGATATGATGGATTCAAATTGAGGAAGGTGGTCACTGTCTGTTTCGAACCCATCGCACTGGAGTACTTCGAACCCACATAGTTCGAACCCATCCACGCGCTTGCCTTCGAAACCGTGAAGTTCGAACCCAAGCCATGTTCGAACCCATCAGCTAGTACCTGTTTCGACTCCATCGCCTTCGACTCCATCGCCTTCGATTCCACCACAATGGCCTACCTTCGAATCCATGGCGCCGCTCAGCTTCGCATCCTTACTTCGAACCCATGCAAGCCCTTAATTCGAACCCATCGAGCGACCCAGTTCGAACCCATCGAGTTCGAACCCATAGGGATTCCTTGATTCGAATCGGTCACGTTCGAAGCCAGGAACTCTCCTTAGTTCGAATCCACCGAGTCAGTTGGTTTGGATGACGTGTTCGCCGTAGTTCACGGAGTAGAAGCGGTCCATTCGGAGATAAGTTAGGATCGATTCGAGAGATACGCGCCACGTCACTACAAACCCACGTGCACTCATGGGTTCGAAATCATGGGTTCGAAATCATGGGTTCGAACGACACAGTCAACCAAGAAAACCCCATTTCGAACCGAGCATATCTCCTCAACCACAAATCCAAATGCAACAAAATTTTCACAGTAGCTTTCATATGAGGTAAAGATTGTTCCTGCCAAGTTTCAGCCCGATTGGACCATTTCTTGATGGGTTCGAAATCACTTCGAACCGATGTCAGATCGAGACGAAACTTGGTGGGATCGGTCGCGTGGGCCCACTCACGTGCCAGAAGAAGTCTCACGAAGTTTCAGCCAGATCTGGGCCTCCAGCGCCTATAAATAGCACCCTGAAGCCTTCAGAAAGGGGGGATCTTCCGAGAACTTCTGCCATTGAACGCTGAGACTCTGCCGGATTAACGTCTATTGATCAGAATCACTGTTGTATTCAGATTTCAAAGCTATTATCTACTGTAATCCATTGTAATCGATTGAATCGAGCAAAGCAATAAAGAGAAATCCTTCAAAGTGGACGTAGGCACGAACGCCGAACCACTATAAATCCTGTGTTTGTGATTGTTGTTTGTGAATTACTGTGATTTATTACCTAGAGCTGAATTTTATATTGATTGTTGCTGAGTTCTGTGTTGATTATTATCAAGTTGAATACGCAAACGGGTGCTTTCGTGATATTGGGTGTTTGTGACCAATTTTGGCGCAAACAAAGTTCATACTAGAAATGGGAAAGACCTTGTTGTTTTGAAGTCTCTTGGAGTTAAAGAAAGGCACTATGACTATGGAGAGTATGACAAAAAAATTAATAAATTGTCCATTTTGGCACAGGAACAATAGATACACCTATGAAGAAAAATGAAATGTTTATTGCTGGTATGCGTCCCGAGTTTAAGCGGGATATGACTAATTATTAAGTGGTCTTTTGTTGATTTGGTGAACATGGGTTTGAGGTTCGAGAGTTTTACATCTGCACCTATTGTTTCTTCACCAAAGCATATTGCCACCATAGCCACCGGGAATAGGAAGCACACGTTAATACCACTGAGTAAGTTGGACCACACTGTTTACCATCAATACGGGAAGTCGTTTGGAAAGGATGTGTAGGTCTAGTGGAGGAGGGCAAGTAGTTAAGGCACCAGTGGTGGGAGTTCCTTAGTTTGCTCCAAAAGGTTATTATGCTTGCCAATAGAAAGATCACTTTATTAAGGATTGCCCTTTGCTCAAGAAGGCGAAGAAACCAAGGGTCTTTGTTATTTTGGACACACCATCCACTTCAGCAGCACCAAGGAGGAAGTAAGTTCTAGAAGGTATTATATCTATTTCTGACATTCCTAATCGTGTTTTATTTGATACTAGTTCTTCTCATAGCTTTATCTCTAATAAACTTATTGATAAACTTGGTCTGGAGCCAGTTATGGTTCATGATTCTATTTGTGTATCGAACCCAGTATGGGGCTTGGTAAAACTCTATATGGTATGCATAGGAGTTCCAATTTCTTATTTTGATCAACTCCTTCCATGCGATATGGTGGTCAATTCTTGGTTTTGATATTCTTTCGGGGAGAGAAAAGAACCATGGTATTTGAGAAAGGGATGGATATACATACAATATCGTGTAAAGAGCCTGATTCTTGTATGAGTAGCTTTCTGTATTCCTTAGAGGTGGCAGATGAAGTTTTAGAGTCGATTCCAATTTTCCACGAATTTTTTGATGTCTTCGAGGAAGTTTCTGGCTTACCTCCTCATCATGAAATTGAGTTTCATATTGACTTGACTCAGACTGCTAAGCCCGTTGTATTACCCATTTGTAGGTTATGCCTAAAGGAGAAGTTGGAGTTAGCCAATTAGATTAGTGATTTGTTACGGAAAGCACTCATCTGACCTAGTCGTTCATGCTGGGGAGTGCCTGTCATATTTGCCACCAAGGCAGACGATTCCTCAGCATTTTGTGTCAATTACTGCGAGCTAAATAAGCGAACTATTCGAAACAAATATCATTTGCCCGGAATCGACGATTTGTTTGATATGCTCCATGGAGCTCATCGTTCTCTCAGCTTGACCTTGCTACAGGTTTTTATCATTTAGGGGTAGTAGAAGAAAGTGTGCCTTTGGCATTTTTTCATTCTAATCGATTTTATATGTGGTTGGTTATATCGTTCGGTCTAAACAATGCTCTAGCTTATTTCGTTGACTTGATGAATCGTGTCTTTAGTGATGTCTTGAACATATTCGTGCATGTTTTCATTGATGATATTCTAGTTTATTCCAAGATCGAGGAGGAGCATTCCCGACTTTTTAGAATTGCATTGGAGACATTAAGAGAGCTTGATCTTAAGTCTAAGTTCTCGAAATGTCATTTTTGGCGGTCAGAGATCGGGTTTTTAGGGCATGTTTTTCCAAAGATGGTATTTTTGTTGATCCAGCGAAGGTTACGGCTATTCAGGATTGGAAGAGACCTGAAAGCCCAATGGAGATTCGAAGCTTCTTAGGTTTGATCATCTATTATCGGAGGTTCACTCAATATTTCTCTAAGATTGCTTCACCACTTATAGCTTTGACGAAGAAAGATGTAAATTTTTTTGGAAGGAAAAATGTGAGATCGCATCTAAAGAATTGAAGGAGAAGTTGACTAGCGCCGCCGTTCTGACTATTTTAGACAAAGGTGAAGGTCTAACAGTTTACACTGATGCTTATGGAATAGAATTGGGCACTGTGTTAATGCAGCATGGGAAGTTATTTGCTTATGCTAGTAGGCGGCTAATGCCTCATGAGACTAGATATGTGACACATGATTTGGAGCTTTTGGCAGTAGTCTTTGCGTTAAAGATATGGAAGCATCATTTTTAGGTGAGAAGTTTAAGCTTTATTCGACGATAAATCTTTGAAGTATATTCTCACTCAAAAGGATTTGAACTTAAGGAAGCAGCTTGGGTTGGAGTTTCTTGCTGCATATATTGTTATGGAAAGTATGGAGGTTCGTCCAACTCTATCAGTTGTATAAAGGAAAATCAACAAAGGAATTGTCATCTTACTTAGCTAGCTAAAGCCGTTAGTAAGAATATTGCTCTGGAGAAGTATCCAGGATTCGAGGTAGATGACAAAGGCATTTTAAGAATGAATGGAATGTAGTGTGTTACAATTATTGATGGTATTATATAGGAGGTTCTTATAAAGAGTCATCATTCCAGCTTGACGATACATCCAGGGTCATTAAGATATATCAGGATATGAAGCGTGCTTTCTGGTAAGAGGGTTTGAAGTGAGACGTTTCTATCTTTGTGAGAAGTGCTGCTAAATGCCTATAACATCCTCCACTTGGAGGCTCAAAACTAACGACTATGGATGCTCTAGTCATCCATAGTTATTAATCCTCGGTGATCAAATACGGTAATATTAGATACATTGATATAATAGAAGCACATGAATATGGAAAAAAAAAATTAAAATTAACAAACAACTTTCTCGTTCCATTTCGAAGCATTTCAAATTCATCGAAAAATCCAATAATCATTTACCATGTTAAAAGAAAATATGATCATTACTATATACGCCACGACTGACATTTGAAGATGGCCCCTTGGATGATTAGAGTATATCACTAGGCAATTAAACAACTTTGCCATTAAAACAAAACATACTGGAATCAAATAGAAAATAACTCTAAATAGCTATCATGCCTCCTGCACGTCTCCAGAAGCTTATTCGTGTAAAGAGGTACCTAAAAACCTCAATTCTCAAACTACTCAAAATCGATTGAGCACCCGAGAGTATAAGGGTAAAACATAAACTTCGAGTCAGACATAAAGCCTGGTATGAATAATAAACTACCTTCTCAAACTGTTTAGATATCTACTGAGACCACGCCGCTTAGCGGAACGGGTTTTTCTCTCACTAGTATATTATTCAAAACTTTATAAAATAATATACTATGCTCCTGCATCCATAATGGTTAAAACATAGCAATTCAAAATATTACGATGATAAGCAAAAAAGTAAATCAATTCTGGATTACCCATCCTCATTCATTTATGGCTATCTGTCTCAATTATAGTTTCTAAGGTCACTATTAGCCTAATAGGTTTCATGGGATGAATAATAACATGTTTAATACTTATGAACTCCCTTTCCGGTTTCATAGTTTTCATAGGATCACTAAGAACCTATTGACCCATGCCAATAACTTTATTGTTTCATGGGTTCTCCCTAAACTTGTTGGTATCTCTAATAACTTCCTTTTTATCCTAGTTTTCATAAGTTAACTAGGAACCGATTGACATCTGTCAATTACTTAATCCGAATGTAGTTTTCATGGGTTCACTACAAACCTATTGGCTCTTGCCAATAACTCTTTCTAATCATAGTTTTCACGGGTTTACTATGAACCTACTGGCACCTACCAATAACTTCTTAAACATAATTTTCATGGATTTACTATGAACCTGTCTATCTGACAATTTCAATATTTAGGCATGCTACACTCTAGTCTATCTACCTCCTTGGAAGCAATTCTACATTTAGAAGTTAATTCAATTTATATTCATGACGGTGTAAACTTAGCTGGTTACTCTGCCCTTTCTCCCCAAAATGCAGTTATGGGTCCATATTAAAGTGAATATGTATATCGGAAGAAGCAAACATAACAACATAATAATACCAACACCTTTGGTTTAATATCCTTGAAATTATTTACATATGAAACATGGTTAATCCCTTTAACCTATTATTTTATCAAAGAAAGCTTCTTCAAAAAAATTCATAGTTAAAACTATTTCAAAACTCCTTTTTTGAGCCAAGGGTTTTCCTTTAAAAATGAGATAGGGTTATTTGTTTTGAAAACTAAGGCTTTTGAAACCTTAAAACATTACTTTCGAAACTCTTGGATAACCTCCTTCGAAAGCATTTAAATCTTCTTTTCAAGACACTAAGCATATGCCTTTTAAAACACTTCAAAACATCTCAATTGAAACCATCAAATGTACCTTTTGAAAGTATTAAATTATTGCTAATTAACACTTAGAAGCATGGCTTCGAAACCTCTTGAAAGTACCCCTCTTGAACGGTTTACCATTAAAAAAAATCTTTTGGATCAAAGTGAATATATATGAAAGTACCCCTTTTGAAACCTTAAAATTCATATAAAATTGTTTGGGAGAAAATTGATGGCTTCAAATCCATCCTTTCAAAAGCTTAAAACATTTAAGTAAAACATTTGAAGGATAGCTCCGAAACCTCTTTCGAAGCCATTGCCTTCGAAACCCATAAATCCTTTTGAAAGCTAGTAATGGTTTAACACAAAGGCTACCTTTTGAATTCATTGATGACTTTAATCCATCTGAAAGGCATAGGACGGCAGCAAGGTTTCGACTGGGTTGAGACTACCCTTTTGAAAGCATTAGTTTAAAACATAGGAACTCATTCAAAAGCTACACTTAAACAAAAAGATGGCAATCCCTTCGAAAGCTATTTAGAAGACCCTTTCGAAAGCATTTGTTTTGACTCCTTTGAAAACTTCTAGTTAAAATAGAAAAACACATTTATTTAGAAAGTAAAAAAAAAGGATTCGACCCCATCGAAAGCTATGTTTCGACACCATGCCTTCTGCCCTTCTCCAATCCACTATGTACCAACATTGTGATACCTTGTGTATTGGTTTCGGCTTAGTTGGTTTCGACCTTTTAGGTTTCGACTTGGTTGAAGGTGGAAGCATAGAGTCGATAGGTGCTTCTGAAATAGGAAAAACCCACTTTTCTGCATAAAGACTGATTTAATGTCATTTAAAGTAATTACTTTGTAATTAGCCTAGTTGCTATAAACTTTTCAAATTCCTTACCAAAATAACTGCCGTATAATTTCAGATCTAAATAAAGATTGATTTTAACAATTTTGCCCTTCCATTAAGCAAAACAATAAAAATAATTAAATTATTCTACTAAAATAATTTAATTTCCACAGTAAATTACATAGTAAAAACCCCTAAAAATTATAGAAACTCACTTTCTATCTAACATATAATAATTTCAGATCCAAACTCTTCGTACAATAATCGAAATTATTTCCTAAACCCAATTATCCATTTTTTTCTTAGAAAATTCATAATAATTTTTCCATAGCTTGGAAAATTATATAAATTAAAGCCCATCTCCAAATCACGCTTTACATACCATACAAATTTCTCATAGCATTTGAAATTCAATATAAACGATTCTACCCTAAAAAGTGTCTAAACAATTATTGAGCAATCTTGTTTGAATTAAATATGTTATAAAATCCAAGCATATCATCATCAAAAATCATCACAAAGGATTTAGTCTGAAGGTCGAAAATCCAGTGATCATAAAAACAAAATAGATATGGTTTTGATTATTATTCATCTTGATTAGGATAAGGACTTTGAGATTTGATGAGATTAATTCCCCCGCTTAAATCCTTAGCTTTAATTTAATTTTCTCCTCTTTTCTTTTAAGTAATGGTCGGCTTCTCTCTTTTGTTTGTGTTTTATGTTTTGAGAAAAATGAACATAAATGGACAGGAAACAAGAATATAAGGTAATGGGATTATAGCGTGCAATTTCCCTAAATACCGTTGCGTTAATTTACTCTTCCAATTAACATACAAAACCATTTATAAGCCCATATATATAATTAATTAAGCTTGGCCTCTAGTTTATTTGAAATCTCAATCCCTCTATCACTCTAAGATTCATATTATTCTATTTTAATTATCTAATTAAATCTCATGAATAATGTTATTAAAAATTAATGGTGTTATAGGCTCCCCTCCTTAAAGAATTTTGTCTCTGAAATTCAGTAAGGACTAAATACTAAATATAGCAATCATCTGTAACAACTCCTAGCTACCATACTAGCCTACCTGACTGGCAACTACCTTTATAAAGCTAATATAGACATACCCTCAAAGTAAATCAGGATAAGTATCTCTAGTCCTATCTTCTATCTCCCAAGTGCAGTCCTTCTCGTTGTTGCTCCACTGAACTTTCACCAACTTAACTATCTTGTTCCTCAATCTTTTCTCATCTCTTGCTACAACCCGAACTAGTTGTCTAACAAAAGTCAAAGTTCTACTATCAAATCTTCCAACCTTGACGGAGGAATAGTAGTCTTTGGATCATGTACATACTTGAGAAGATGAGACACGTGAAATACATTACAAACACCTACCATACAGATCGGCTAGTCTACTCTATACGCAAGCTTCCCGATCCCCTCTATAACTTGGAATGGACCAACATATCTTGGCGCCAATTTTCCCGACTTTCCAAATCGTACCACACCCTTCATCGGTGATATCATAATGAAAACCTTATCTCAAACTAATAATTCTAGGTCTTTACACCTCTTATCTGCGTAACTCTTCTTTCACGTCTGAGCTTCCTTCATCCTTTCTCAGATTAACTTAATCTTATCTATTGCCTCTCTAACCAGATCTGGACCTAAGACTAATCTGTCTTCAGCCTCCAAAAAAAATGCTGCTGATTTGCATGGGCTCCCATACAAAGCTTCAAAAGGCATCATTCCTATGCTAGTCTGATAACTATAATTATCAAAAAACTCAACCAAATGTAGGTGATCTTCACAAAATCCACCAAAGTCCAATATAGAAGCTCTTAATAAGTCCTCAAGTACCTTATTGACTTTCTCTATCTGCCTATCGTCTGAGGGTGATATGTCGTACTCATCTTCAGCTTGGCGCCTAATACATCCTATAGACTTTATTAGAATTTGCTAGTAAACAAAGCATCTCTATCTCTTACTATACTACTAGGAATTCCATGTAGTCTAATTATGTTCTTCATTAACAACTTAGCTATAACAGGTGCCTACCTGATTGACTTAACTGAATGAAATAGGGACTTTTGGTCAATCTGTCCAGTATGACCTATATGCTTTCATTTCTCCTATTTGACCTTGGCAACCCATCTATAGAATCCATGGATATCGAATCCCATTTCCAAACTAAAATCTACAAAGGCTGAAGCAACCCACTCGACTTCAGAGGTTCGGTCTTCACTTGTTGATAGTTTTCACTGCCTAACCCACTGCCAACATCTTCTTCATACCTTCTGAATAGAAGCTCCTCTTCATATCTTGATACATCTTGGTCCCTCCAGGATGAATCGTAAATTTAGACCGATGACATTCTCCTATAACTGCTTTCCTTATGTCCTCAAAATTCAAAACACACAACCGTCCCTTCTTTCTCAACCATCCTCTCTAGTCAAGACTAAAATCCTTCAGATAATTGATCTCGGTTCCAACCTCAAGCCTTCTATTCTTCTCGACTAATAATTTATCCTCCTTCTTCTTAGAAGAAACCCTCTCGATCAACACTGGTCGAACTTCCAAACAGGACTACATGGGGTGTGCTCTAACTAGAACTAGCAATCGACCTTTATTGCACACTACAAGTAGCCAAAGCTTCTAAATCTTTCCATTTTGCCAACATAGATAGTACCATATTCTGATGTCTTCTGGTAAGAGCATCAACTACTTTATTTCTTTTCCCACGAGTATACTCTATACCAAAGTCATAAGCAACTAAAAACTCCATCCATGTCTATTGTCTCATATTCAGCTCCTGCTAAGAGAATAAATATCTTAAGGACTTATGATCTATGTATAGCTCAAACCTCTCCCCTAAGAGATAATGTCTCCAAATCTCCAACACAAAGATCACTACAACCAACTCCAAATCGTGAGAAGGATATCTCATTTTATGCGGTCTAAGCTGCCATGAAGTGTAGGCAATAACTTTACCCTTATGCATCAACACAGCTCCTAATCCAGTCCCACATGCACCGGTATACACCACCAAACCCTTAGTTTCCGTCTGGAACTACTAACACGGGTGCATTTGTCAATAAATTATTTAACTTAAGGAATGTTTCCTTACATTTTTTAGACCTGACAAACTTCATTTCCTTCCTGGTTAACTTAGTCAAAGGTGTTGCTATCCAGGAGAAATCCTTGATGAATCTTCAGTAATAACCAGCAAGTCCAAGAAAAATTCTAATCTCAGTCACCGTCTCTGCTCTCTTCCTATTAACAGCTTCGATCTTATTTGGATCGACTGACAAACCCTTCTCTGAAACCACATGACCAAGAAACTTAATCTCTTTCTTCTAAAAATGACACTTGGAAAACTTTTCTTTTAGCTGATGCCGCCTTAGTGTCTTAAGCATTAATCTAAGATGACCTTCATGCTCTCTTTCATTCTTAGAGTATACTAAAATGTCATCTATAAATACCAACACGAACCTATCCAAATACTCTCGGAAGACTCGGTTTATCAAATCCATGAAGAAAGAAGGTGCATTTATTAACCCAAATGGCATTACCAACCACTATTACGAACTATACCTAGTTCGAAATGTTATTAATGGAAAACTGTCCTCTACCACTCTTAACTGACGGAAACTTATCACCAAATCCAACTGGGAAAATACTCTAGCTCCACACAACCGATCAAAGAGATCGTCTATTCTTGGCAAAGGATATTTATTCTTAATCGTCCTTTTGTTTAGCTTACGATAGTCGTGACACAACCTCAACGACCCATCTGGTTTCTTCACGAACAATACGGCCGCTCCCCAAGACGATCTGCGTGGTCTAATAAAATTCCTTCCTTCTAGATCCACTAGGTGCACCTTCAATTCCTTCATCTCGGTCGGTGTCATCTTGCTAGGAAATCTACTTATAGGTTCAGCTTTTGGCACAAGATCTATCCGAAACTCAGCAGTTCGGTTCAGTGGAAGTCCTATAACCGGGTCAAAAACATATGTAAATCCTCTTGCTATTCAAATCTAACTTAATTATTCTCCACTTCATAGCACTTAACCAAGATAAACACAACGGTCTAAATTCTCCACTAAGAATATGATTCGGTTATGACTATCAGGGTGTCTCAATGATATCTCCCTATCTTGGCAAAATATTGTAGCTCATACTTACCCATCCAATCCACATCCAAAATGATTTCGAATTCTAAAAAATCAAAAACATCTACATGCAAACTTATGACCTAAAAAGTCAAGTTCTAAATGATCACGTCTCATCCCTAGAGTTGCATACCCTCCTATTAGATTCGCTACCCTTAAGGAAGTAACAAGATATGTGGATTTTAAGCATAACCTATCCACCAAACACTGAGATATAAATGAACGTGATGCATCGATATCAAATAGTAACCTAACTGGTATACCTTGATTCAAAAGCGTACCTTCCATCATAGTCTTCCCTTTTTCAGCTTTAATTGACCCGGCAGATGATGGTCCAATAGCAAAAAACTTTCCCTCGTCCACCCTGATTGGCTCTGGACACTAATTCTTATAATGTGCAACTTGATCATAGTTGAAGCACTTCGCACTTTTCTTTTATGCACCCTTCTTCCCCTTTCCTGACCGTCACTCATGAGCATAATGACCTTTCTTGTCACACTTGAATTAAACTAAATTAGCCTTTGCCTTTTTAGCAGCCTCCTCCTTCTAGGCTCCCTTCTTCTCAAAGAACTTTTTCTTCTTTCCCTGAGAACTCTGGTTTTCAACCGACTTTTCTCTAGCACAAATAGCAAGCATGTCTTCATGTCGGATTGCCATCTCAACAACTACATTACAAGGATCATGAATATGTGTTAGAGTCACCCAGGCAATCACATGCCTCAATCCCCGAATGAACCTCTCATTCATTATGATGATGGTGTCTATAGTACATACCCATATCGAGACAACTCATTAAACTTAGTAGCATACTCAATTATTGATATCTCTCCCTACACCACATCCATAAACTTTCTAAGCAATGCCGATTTGGCAACTTTAGACAAAAACCTTTATTCAAATCTCATTCTAAACTTTGCCTAAGTTAACTCCTCCTCTGGAATACCGGAAGTAACACTATTCCACCAATGAAGCACTTCCCCTTACAATTGCTTAGAGGCCAGCCTTCTCTTCTACAAATCATCCAAACCCAAACAAGTGACACTTCTCTCAAAGTGCAATAGCCAATTTTTCACTTCTATAGCATCTCCGTTCCCAAAAACGGCTTTTCACCAGGACTGGTGTAGTCTCTGCTCAGCTTACCATAATTATTCCCAACGGGAGCCACAAAGTTAGCTCCTCCAACATTTCTGGCAACACCAGCAGTACCTCCTACCTGCATCAGATTGACGAAAAACTGTTACATCGTCCCCATATCTACTGGTGGATTTTCAGCACCCACTTTGGCATCAGTATTTTGGTCCTCCTGGTGGGTCGAGCATTTCCATTGGTTGTTGGGCTTCCTCCACTATGATTTCCTCTTCCATTTCTTGCCTCCATATTTTCTTTCTCGAAAATCTACATATAAGCCTTAGTGAGATACAGAAAATGGTCTAAGAGAGAGGGGAATACGTTCTTATATGTATATATATCAAATACAATTACGTTACTATAGCATTAACCCATACCCCGATCTTATTTTCTGGTTCATTGGATTATGTTTTGAAAAATCTTTTAGGTTTAAATTTCTTTTAAGTATTCATTAACCTATGCTCTGATACCAACTAGTAACATCCCCTACTTGGAGTCCTAAAACTAATGGCTATGAGTGTTACAGTTATCCATAGTTATTAATCCTCGACGACCAAATACGGTAAAGTTAGGTGTATTGATATAACACAAACACATCGGTATGGAAAAAATTAAAACCAACAAACAACTTTCTCATTCCATTTCAAAGCATTTCAAATTCATTACATAATCCTTTAATTGTTAACCACATCCAGAGAAAATATAATTATTACAACATACGCCAAGAGAAACATAAAAAGATGCCCCTTGAATGATCAGAATATATCACTAGGAAATTAAACAACTTTGCCTTTACAACAAAACACAACGGAACCAAAATAGAAAAGAACTCTAAATAGCTATCATGCCTCCTACATGTCTACGGAAGCTTATTCGTCTAAGGAGGTACTAGAAAATCTCAACTCTCAAACTACTCAAAATCAGTTAAGCACTCAAGAGTTTAAAGGGAAAACATAAACTTCGAGTCAGACATAAAGCCTGGTAAGAATAATAATCTACCATCTCAAACTATTTAGATATCCAGAGAGACCACACTGCTTAACAGAATGGATTTTCCCCCTCACCAGTATCTTATTCAATTTGTAAAACCATATATTGTGCTCTTGTATCCACAATGGTTAAAACATAGAAATTCAAAATATTATGATGATATGCAAACAAGTAAATCAATTTTGGGTTACCCATCCCATTCATTTTTGACTATCTATCTCTATTATAGTTTCTAGGGTCACTATTAACCAAATAGTTTTCATGGGATAACTAATAACCAGTTTAATACTTATGGACTCCCTATTTGGTTCCATAGTTATCATGGGATCACTAAGAACCTATTGGCCCCTGCCAATAACTTTATTATTACATGGGTTCTCCCTAGACCTATTGGTATCTCCAATTCCCTCTTATCCTAGTTTTCATGGGTTGACTAGGAGCCTATTGACATCTGTTAATAACTTAATCCCGATATAGTTTTCATGGGTTCATTAAAATACTATTGGCTCTAGCCAATAACTCTTTCTAATCATAGTTTTCATGGGTTTACTGTGAACCTATTGGCCTCTACCAATAATTTTTCCTAAACATAGTTTTCATGGGTTAACTATGAACCTGTCTATTCGACAACTTCAATGTTTAGGCATCCTACATTCTGGTCTATCTGACCTCTTGGATTCAATTCTAGTCATTCAGGAGTTAATTCACTTTATATTCACTACTGCATCAACCTAGCTGGCAACTCTGCCCTTTCTCTTCAAAATGTAGTTATAGGTCCATATTAAAGTGAATATGTATATTAGAAGAAGTGTGACGACCCGGAATTTTTAGGCATTTGAAATTGAAATATTTAATTAATTTTAAATATTTGCAAGATAGTTTAACTTGGATTTCAAATATCAGTTTGAATTTGGCGATTGAATTTATTGAGTTTAAAAATTTGAATTTGGGTAAAATATTAAATTTTCAGTTTTAAACCTCTTAAAAATAATTTGAAGACTTATAAAATTTATAATGATGATACTGAAGATAATAGAATGGTTAAAATTTTATTTAAAGGTGATTTGTTCGGTTTTGATAATATGTCGTTTAAATTGAATTTTAAAATAGCTTTCCGAGGCACAGTCTCAGAATTCGACGAAACCAGTTCCATTGGATCCATAATATTGTATTATTATCGGATTTAAAATTTCGTAGTGATTGCAGTAGTTGTGTGATTGTACGGTAAATAAACACGCTGAAATCTATATCAAAAATTAAATATAATTATAGGTCCAAAAAACTATCTTCTCCATACGATCTAATTAGGACTCAAAACCTTTTCCATTGCGTTCAGAATAGGGGTATAACATTATAAATGCCTAGCGGCATGCCTCAGTAGGATGTCGAAATCTTAAGCTATGCAAATCGAGACAATTTGAATTTAAATTAATATATAAATTTATATACCTTCGTAATCAGCCAAAATTCCCTTCCCATTAGTCTACTTTCTTTCACCATCATACCTTTTTCATTTCCCCTTCAAAACACTATTGGTTCCCTTCTTCAATACACCAACATCTCTTCTTTTCTTCTTAATAAGTAGAGCACGACATTCCCTTTCTCCTTCAAAGCAGCTCGAAGCCGAAAAAAAAAAATAAATAAATTATTATATACGTTCCTATTCACATTGACTTCTTCCTTTCACAATCCAAATCGATTCACCCAATTCGAAATCATTTACAAAAAAAGAGGCAGCGATTAAAACGAAGTGAGGTGGTACATGCGAAGCATGGGAGCTCGGGCTCGCGAGCACGAGGCTGTGGAGGGGAAAGTGAAGCTCGTAATTGGTCGCGACATCTAGGTCGAAGACAAGTGGAGTCCGGCAAATGTCGAAGCAGCGACCGCAAGAGAGGATTCGCGATGTGTTTGGAAGTTCATGTGCGATGGTTTTGGGTCACAGACAAGCTCGCGCGCAAATGAGGAGTCGTCGATCTGCTTTGGCAACGGCTTCGTGGGCGAGCTGGATAAGAGTTCGTTCGATTGGAATTGGAGGATCGCGACGGGCTTCGTGACTCGAGGCGCTGAGACTTTGAGCTAGGTTTTGATGGGAGGCGTGTCATCGTTGTCTTGTTCTTTGGATGGTTACTGTCAGGTAGTTTTTATTTTTATTTAATTTAGTATATGTTCAAGGTAAAATAAAAAATTTGATTTACAAAAATATTGTTAACGCAATTTTTTTGTTTGTTTTTGCTTTAATGTATATGGTTAGGATTTTAAAATTGGCAGTAAAATATAAAATAGTTTGTTTAAAATGTTTTATTAGTTATATTTATAACAACAAGGTAATTAAATTTTATTTTAGTAAAATAAGTTTAAAATTATTTGAATTCGATTTGCTCATTATTAATTATCAGAATATAACTCAGTATATTGTTTTTCAGTAAAGAATGTTTACTGTCTAGTTTTAAACTTCTAGAGTTTAAATTGGTGTGTGTGTATATATATATATATATATATATATATAAGAAATTTATATAAGGTTTTGGAAGAAAATTATATAAGGGATTTGGTGATAGAATTGTACGATTGACTTATTTAATTTTATTTACTAAAAGATTTTTAAAGGGAAAATTAATAGTTTAAATTAAATTATTAGTAAATTAAATTTTGTTAATGGTAATAATATATGTGGTTAATTAAATTATCAAATGGAAATTTAATGGTTTAATTGACTCGAATATTAATAAAACACCTCATGTTTATCCAAGGTGAAAATCATGGAAAATAAGTCAAGATGGAATGGATTGCAAATTAATAACAAGGTGAGCTAATCTCACTCTTCTGGATGTCTATTTAAATTTAAATGGTTAAATTTAAATAATTGGTGGATGTTTGAATTGATTTGATGTGCTATATAATATATAGTAGAATATAGTATATATTGGAGTCATTGATTTCCCGCATTATATAGCAGATGAGACCCTATGCGCCGCATAATAGCGGATGATATTATATAAATTCCATATACCACGATATTCCACCTCGAAGTGGAATTGGTATTATTGTATTGTGCTGACATCTGTGGATGTAGGGAAACAAGTTGGAGGGATCCAACTGGATTCCTCAAAATATTTAGATTTGTTAAAATATTCTATGATATAATTATTTGCTATCTCGTGATGAATTATATTGATAATTGGAAATATTGGATACCATGGTTGATTTAAAATATTTTGGTGCACTGAGCTATCAAAATCTATAGAAATGGGATTTCTGAAAAGAAAATAAAAGAGTGAATTTGGAGCAAAATAATCATAGAAATTTGAATAAATTAAAAATGAATTAGAAAAGAATAAAAAGGATTTTTGATTCTGATAAATAAAATTCCAAGTGCGGAAAATGAGATTTTGAATAAATGGGAATAAGTGATTTTATTTTTTAAACTCAAGTGATGTTACATTAAGAAATAAAGAATTTACTTTAAAATTCAAGGTTTGAATTTATTTAAAAGGATAAAGAAGAAATTTGGAAAATACGAAATTGGTATTTTCAGTTAACAAGATTTTAAATCATAATGAAGAAATAAAATCTGAAGTTAATGGATTTTGGAATAAATGGAGTAAGTAAGGAAATTTATTTAAAAGTGAAGTAAATTGGAAATCAATTTGGAAATTGATTTAAGTGTGTAAAACCGAGATTTTTAAAGAGAAGTGAGACTTGAAATTTATTAATTGGGTTTATAAAAGCGAAGTGATATATTAGTGGATATTCGGAAGAATAAATTCATGGCGGGAGTTTATCAAGGGAATGAGTAAATTTGTTTAAAAATAAATAGTGATTTTTTTTAAAAGATGTGAAAGAGAAGCGTATTTCCCTGGATAGCCAAGTACGTTTTCAAAGTAAATTTTTAAACATAAGTTAAAAGTTTAATGTTTTTTTAAAAGCATGTTTTAGAAAATTTATTATTTCTAAATGTTTAAATTCTAAAGTAAGTATTTTTCAAATCTATTATCGTAGTAATTATTAAAAGGTGACTTGGTATTTTGTTTTAAAAGAGAAAATCTAGTTTTATATTTTATAGAGTAACCTCATTTTAAATATTCCTAAAGTATATAATTTTTGTAAAGTATTGAAGTAGTTTTCAGTTTAAAAGTTAAAGTGTATTTTAAAATATAGCGTTTTAAATTATTTTAAAAATCTAAAGTTTTTGTACTTGGTGATTTCAGTGGAAATAAATATTTGGGAATTCATTCCATAAGAAGAGTATGGTTTGAAAGCTGTTTTCAAAGGTTTGAAAATAGAAATATATCTCGTGAAGATATTTTGAGATTAATAAATAATTTAGGAAAATCATTTATGTTTGATGGTTGTTGTGAATGTTAATTGATAGTTAAATAACAGACTATCAATATTGGCCAATGCGCTGATTGTTTCGAAGAGACCGGGATCAGGATTAATTTCTCTAAAACCATTTCGATCCGGTTTGTATGTTTTCATGAGGAAGACGAGTTCGGAGTCGAAGATGGAGCAGTGAAGTGCAAGGGAAAGTCGCTACTAATCCTGAGGTGATTCCAAAATGGATGTAGTAGGAGTAGTGCCTTCGGTTCCTTTCGAACCCGGGACGAACTTGTATGGATGAATGCTTTCAGAACATCGTCAGGTGGGCAATGAGCATTCGAAGAGATGAGTTCTCTAAAGGTAACACTTAGCCTCAAGCCTCATCAACTAGGAATGACTAAAAATCAGGGGTTATGCAGCAAGGCTAGGTGGGTAGCGCCCATTAGGGTGAGGTCATCCTTGTCAAGATGTCCCTTTTTATTCAGCTTAGTGGTGCGGTTACTGATCCCAACCGTGGGGTGATCTTACTCGGGATTATCTAGTAAGGGGTAGTCTCGGTCTTGTGTTGCAGGGGGTCGAGAGTGATCCTCGGTATGCTGATCTAGACCAGGTACCGTGACAAGTGGTACCCCGGTGCCTATTCATTAGTTGGAAATCCATTTTCCCTACGCTCCTGTACCATTTTGATTGTGCCCAACTATGGCTGAAACGTGAGATGCAAGCATTTAAGCTAGGTTCTATTTTACTTTCTGTAGACACTATTATAATATCAGAGGATTTTGATAAAAAGTGTTTTAGCTATCGTAAGGTAAAAACCCGACATGTTTATTTGTGGCATGGTATTATGAAATGCTTTTGTTTTAAAAATATTTTGAAACTTTAATAATCAATTTGAGTGTGGTTTTCTCACGCTGGTATTCCAGAATGACTCGGGTGTTATTTAACTATAATGCTCGGGTCAGATTGAGTATTATAGATGACAGGAAATGATGCTGTGGAGCTGGATGGAGATACGTACTTCCATACTTGATTATTATTCCGCTGTGTATTAGATTTGAGGACAAATTTATATGATTGTCCAGTTGTATGTTATTTATGTTGTTAAACTCTGATGATGTATGTATAAAATAGATATAGTTTTCTTATGTGTAAAGATCTGTTATTATCTATTTTATTTTATTCCACTGCGATGGTTAGATTCTGATGTTTTTTTCTATTTTCTTCTTCTATCTCTTCTTCCTTAACCCCCATGGTTCGGTTTTTTCGGGCATCGGAAAATTGGGTTGTGACATTGTGGTATCAGAGCTTAGGTTGGTGATAACCTTGGCTCTGGTGAGAATTACTCATAGAATAAAAAGTGTTTTAGCTATCGTAAGGTAAAAACCCAACATGTTTATTTGTGGCGTGGTCTTACGAGATGCTTTTGTTTTCAAAGGATTTTGAAACTTTAATAATTAATTTGATTGTGGTTTTCTCGCCCTGGTATTCCAGACTGACTTGTGTGTTATTTAACTATAATGCTCGGGTCAGACCGAGTATTATAGATGACAAGAAATGACGCTGTGGAGCTGGATGGCGATACGTACATCCGTACTTGATTATTATTTTGCTGTGTATTTAGATTTGAGGACAAGTTTATATGACTGTTCAGTTGTATGTCATTGATGTTGTTAAACTTTGATGATGTATTCTGATGATATATGTATAAAATAAATATAGTTTTCTTTTGTGTAAAGATCTGTTATTATTTATTATATTTTATTCCGCTGCGATGGTTAGATTCTGATGTTGTTTTCTATTTTCTTCTTCTACCTCTTCTTCTTTAACACTTATGGTTCGGTTTTTTCGGGCATCGGAAAATCGGGTTGTGACAAGAAGCAAACATAACAACATAATAATACCAACACCCATGTTTTAATATCCTTGAAATCATTTACATGTGAAACATGATTAATCACTTTAACCTATTATTTTATCAAGGAAAGCTTTTTCAAAAACTTTAAAGTTAAAACTATTTCAAAACTCCTTTATTTTACCCATGGATTTTCCTTTAAAAATGAGATGGGGTTATTTATTTTGAAAATTAAGGGTTTCAAAACCTTAAAACTTTAATTTCAATAGCTTTGGATAACCTCCTTTGAAAGCATTTAAATCTTCTTTTCAAGATACTAAACCTATGCATTTTAAAATGCTTCAAACCATCTCTATCAAAACCATCAAACATACCTTTCAAAAGTATTAAAATATTGCTTATTACCTCTTAGAAGCATGGCTTTGAAACTTATTGAAAGTACCCCTTTCGAAAGCAATGGGTTTACCTTTTAAAAATATCTTTTGGATCAAAGTGAATATATACGAAAGTACAACTTTCGAAACCTTAAAACTTCATATAAAATTATTTGGGGAAAATTGATGGCTTTAGAACCATCCTTTCGAAAGCTCAATACATTTAAGGAAAACATTTGAAGGATAGCTTCGAAACCCCTTTCGAAGCCATTGCCTTCAATCTCTTGAATCCTTTCGAAAGCTAGCACAGGTTTAAAACAAAGGCAACCTTTCTAATTGGTTAATTCAATCCATCCAAAAGGCATAGAGACGGCATCAACGTTTCGATTGGGTTGAGATTACGCTTTCAAAAGCATTGGTTTAAAACATAGGAACTCGTTAGAAAGCTACACTTAAACAAAATGGTGGTAACCCCTTCGAAAGCTATTTAGAAGACCCTTTCGAAAGCATTTTTATGACTCCTTCGTATGCTTTTAGTAAAAACAGGTAAACACATTTCTATGGAAAGTAAAACAATGGATTCGACCCCATCGAAAGCAAAGTTTCGACACCATGCCTTCCACCTTTCTCAGATCCACTACATACCAACAAAATGATAACTTGTGTATTAGTTTCGGCTTAGTCGGTTTCGACCTGGTAGATTTCGACATGGTTGAAGGCGTAAGCATATGATCGAAGGGTGCCTCTGAAAGAGGCGGAATCTACTTTTTTGGGTAAAGATTGATTTGATGCTATCTGTAACTAACCTGCCTATTTGTAAACATCTAATTGGTTGTCATAAACTTTTCAAATTCTTTATCAAAATAACTGTCGCATAATTTCAGATCTAAACAAAGATTAATTTTCACAATTAAGCCCTTCCATTAAGCAAAACAATTAAAATAATTAAATCCTTCTTCTAAAATTATTTAGTTTCCATAGTAAATTACTTAGGAAAAATTCCAAAAATTACAGAAATTCACTTTTAGGTTTTTATCTAACAAATACAAATTTCAGACCCAAATTCTTCATAAAGTAACCGAAATTGATTTCTAAACTCAATTATTCATATTTTCCTTTGAAAATTCATAATTAATTTTCCATAGCTTGGAAAATTATAAAAATTAAAACCCACCTCCAAAATCATGTTTTACATAACATATAAATTCCTCATGGAATTTGAATTCAATTTAAATGATTTTACCCTAAAAATCAAGTATAAAAAATTATCAAACAATCTTGTTTGAATCAAATATGTTATAAAATCCAAGCATATCATCATCAAAAATCATTATAATGGATTTAATGTTAAACCCGAAAATCCAATGATCATAGAAGAAAAACAGAGATGTTTTGATTATTATTCACATTGATTGGGATAAGGACTTTTAGATTTGACTAAGATTAATTCCCCTTGCTTAAATCCTTAGTTTTAATTTGATTTTCTCCTCCTTTCTCCTAAGTAAAGTAGGCTTCTCTTTTTTTTTGCATTTTATGATTTGAAAAAAATGAATGTAAATTGATAGGAAATGAGAATATAAGGTAATGGGATTATGGTGTGCAATTTCCCTAAACACCCTTATGTAAATTACTCTCCCAATTAACATACAAAACCATTTATAAGCCTATTATTATAATTAATTGAGCTCGGCCTTTAGTTTATTTTCAAATCTCGATCCCCTTATCACTTTAAGATTTACTTTATTCTATTTAATTTATCTAATTAAATCATCTGAATAATGTTATTAAAATTTAAGGGTGTTATACTGCCAATAGGTGAATGGTAGTCATCATATGATAGCTAGTTTACTTCATCCATTAGAAGTTTCGAAGTTTAAGTGAAAGCAGATTTCTATAGAATTTATCGATGGGTTGCTTAGGTCGAGGAGAGGTAATGAAGACAACTGGGTATTATTGATAAATTGACCAAAAGTTCACAATTCGTACCAGTTAAGGTAATGAGGATGGCCTCTTGTTTGGCTCAGCTATATGTTAGAGAGGTAGTTAGGCTTTATGGCATTCCAAATAGTACTATGAGTGATCGAGATCCGATGTTCATGAGTCATTTTTAGAAGGGTTTGCATGATGTGCTTGGAATGGAGCTTTGTTTGAGTACTGCTTATCATCCTCAGATAGATGGTCAAACCGAGAGAGTGAATCGGGCTTTGGAGGATTTACTTAGAGCTTGTATTCTTGACTTTTGAGGATCTTAGGAAGATCACTTGCCACTTGTGTAGTTTTCTTATAATAATAGTTTATAGGCGAATATTGATATGACACCTTTTGAGGCATTGTATGGAGGACCGTGTATGTCACCTTCATGTTGGGTAGAACCGGGATATCGCTTAGTGCTTGGACTAGATATGATCCATAAGGCTTCGAATAAAGTAGTATAGATCAGGAAGCACTTGAAGGTAGCTTGGAGTAGGCAGAAGAGCTATGCTAATGTAAGGTGCAGAGATTTGGAATTCTCAGTTAGGGACTATGTGCTTATTAAAATTTCTCCGATGAGAGGTGTGCTTTGTTTTGGTAAGAGAGGAAAGTCAAGCCAATGTTTTATTGCAAACTAGGCTATCACGTATACATGATGTTTTTCATGTATCCCATTCCATGGAAGTATTTAAATGATCCTACTTTCATTATCGAGCCACCACAGTAGGAGAATTTGGAGGTTGAGCCTGACTTGACCATTGTTAAGCAGCCTATTCATATTGTTGATCGGGATACGAAGAGGATAAGGACTAAGGTTCTGGAATTGGCAAGGTGCAATGGAGTTAGGATGTTTGAGGTTGCAATTAGGAATAGAGGAGAGTATTAGAGCCTCTTATCCAGAGCTATTTCTTAGTCAGTAGATTCTATTATATCTTATATTTTGTAACATACTCACCCCTTGTGGTGCAGTCATTTAGCTTGATCTTGGTTATATGTAGTTTTTGAGTAGTATTCCATATATACACAAACATTTCTCCTTTTCTCTTTTTATTATTCTTGTTTTAATTTCAGGGATGAAATATTCTAAGGAGGGGAGGAGAATATAACGATCCGGAAATTTGAAAGCTTTATCTTCGAATATCTCATCTTTTGGAAAATGTTTAAATATTTAAAATATGATTATATATCCATCATAAAAACTTTTTAGTTAATAACTAATGTTAAAAAAATAATTTATGAAATAAGTTTACAAAAATATATTCTTTGATAAAATATTGAAAATATTACCAAGATTTTTTTTTGTAAAATATCAGTATTTTATTCAATATAAATTGTTAGAACAATCGTGCACCAGTAGGGTATCAATAGAATTAATAAGTACTGATATGTACTTAAAATTAAAGGTAATTAATTATCAAAAAGGCTTCTAGAAGAAGGAAAAGTGGACCCTTGATTTTAGGAGATTTGAAAGTAGTGATTTAAGGGAAGTAAGGTGTTAAAAGAGCATGCTTTCCCATCTCTTATTGGCAGCCCATTTGAGGGTAAGAGGGGTCATTTATCCACTTTCTAATGTCTATAAATAAGCACCCTTAGTTCTCTTAAGAGTTCACAATTTCACTTGAAAATATTCGTTCCATTTCACTTTTTTCCTCTAAAAACTACTCTATCATTAAGCAACTTTATCGAACCACCTCCAAACTCTTAACATCATCCTAATATACCACGTAATGACACTCCATCACCTCAAAACTTTATATTAAATCCATTCTCCTAATCCCACTAACGCCGTGAGCAATATAGGCATTCAGTGCATTGATTTTTCACTTTTCTAGCTCCATCCCCTCTTGTTTTGCTTGATTCTAGTCTTATGTTTTGTAGGGGGGAAGTGTAGTGAGATCTATTTAAATGTTGGTAGGAAGATAAGTGAATTTGATTTAAGTAAAGGTGAGCTATCTCACTCATTAATCAAAATCCAATAACATTTCATATATGTGACAATATATGTGCTAATATTGCTTGATAATATTACTTTCTTTATATTAGTAATAGTAGAAACTAGCTGATTAAAGTTATGACCATGATAATGTGCTTTAAAAAGTATGTGATTTTGCCGAAGTGTTGCCTCTTAAACCATTAAGATATGTAGCTTAAATTTAATGCATTCGGATGCTTAAAAATTGCCATGTTAACTTGTTTATATTTTAAAAACATGTTTAGTATTAATGTGGATTAAATTTGGAGTCACATATGTGTATGAAAGCGAACGACACTAAATATTGGTTTGAAAACGGAATTGTCCGGACAGGGATAGTCGCTATAAACGCGCTTTGAGTCCCTTAAGCTATAACTTATGAAAATGGTGATTTAACGACATATCTTGACAATAGCTTGTTTGGTAATATTCTACACTTCTCTAAGTGTTTTAAAAGGTAAAGAATATGTTTTGAAAATTTATAGACAAAGTAAATCAACGTTGAGAATGATTGAAGTAAAACGGTCGTTATTGTGACACTTTCAAAAATAACTTGTTTTTTAAAATAATGCGTATTTTTATGGAAACTTTCTTAGGTGTTCCTTTAGCAATTAATCTAGTAAATAATATGTTATCCTTATTGGAAAAGGTTCGAAGCTTAAATCATTTGATACTTAAGTTGAACGGAGTGCAATAAGTTATAGTGAAATAGTCGTTATAAGTGAAGTTCGATAAAATATCCTATTTTTAGAAAATTGTCTAAAATAATTAAAAGATATTCTTTGAAACTTTTCTTCATGGGTTTTCAAGTACCCAAAGTATAATAACTACTGTAGAAAGAATGGATCTAAAATCATTTATCAAGGTGTTGAAAACTAGACACAAAATTGTAGCGAAAATGTGATAAAATTAGTAACGGAACTTTAGGCAGTGTGATGACCCAGAATTTTGAGCAATAGCAATTTGATAATCTTTGTTTATAATAATTTAAATTTGGTAATATTGGTTTAATAATTTTCTTTATAAATATTTAGTTTGGCAAAATTAATCTTTTCAAAAGCTAATAATATTTAATTGGTAAAATTTATCTTTCAAAGCTAATAAAAATGTATTATGTTTATAATGTGCGTGTGTGTATATATATATATATGTATGTATAGACATTATGAACAGGAAAACTTTGGTTTGAATCGACGAACGGCGAGAAATATGATGGCCCGGAATTTTAGGCAATAGCAATTTTACAATCTTCATTTATTATAATTTAAATTTGGTAATATTGGTTTAATAATTTTCTTTTATAAATATTTCATTTGGAAAAATCAATCTTTTCATAAGCTAATAATATTTAATTGGTAAAATTTATCTTTCAAAGCTAATAAAAATGTATTCTATTTATAATATGTGTATATAAATATATGTATAGACATTGTGAATAGGAAACTTTGGTTTGAATTTAAAACAAGGCTTCCAATCACAATATATATATATATATATATATATATATATATATATTACAATTAGACAACATATTTAATTAAATTCAAACCAAAGTTTTCCTATTCATAATGTCTATACATACATATATATACCACACATCATAAATAGAATACATTTTTATTAGCTTTGAAAGATAAATTTTACCAATTAAATCTTATTAGCTTTTGAAAAGATTAGTTTTGCCGAATTAAATATTTATAAAAGAAAATTATTAAACCAATAATACCGAATTTAAATTATTACAAACGAAGATTATCAAATTCCTGTTGCCCAAAATTCCGGGTCATCACATTTTAAAGCATTTTAGGATCTGAAGACGAGGTAGAGAGTACACTTGTTTGGCTTTTCCGATTTGGAAAAGTAAGTTCGAAATCTACTGATGCTTGTGAAGTAGATTTTGTGTTCTGGATTTCGGAAGATCTTGAAAGGACCATCTTGTTGAGTAGAATCCGGAGATCATCTTATTTTTGGTCCAGATTTGTTTTGAGAGGCATCTACAAAGGTTGAGCTGATCAGGAAGGATGAAGGCAGCCCAGGATCAACAGAAGAGTTATGCGAATAAGAGACATAGGAATTTGGAATTCGAAGTTGGAGAATTGGATTTTGGATAAAGTTTTCTCCAATCGAGGGAGGAATAAGATTTAATAAGTCTGGAAAGCTATCTCTGAGATATATTGGACATTACCATGTTCTCGAAAGGATAAGTACTTTTACCTACATGATTGAATTGCCAGTTCGGATAGCTGGGGTTCGCAATGTATTTCACGTATCTCTAAGGGAGTACGTGTATGATCCATTATTGGTTCATAATCAGCATTTAAAGAGGATTTGGATATTGAGTCGGAGTTGACTATGGTCAGATATTCTGTTCAGATTATAGATCTAGATGAGAAGGAGCTCAGGATTAAAGGGGTGTAGCTAGTTAAGGTTCAGTGGAGCGAGGATCCCCATGATTGTACCTTGGAAACTCTAGGTAGTATTAGGAAGTCCTATCCTGAATTGTGTCAGGATAGTTAGTTAGTTTGTTTGTTTGAATGAATTGGTTGCTATAGTTATTAGTGTATGGATGATATGTATGTTTTGATGTTTGTAAATAAAACCTTTGTTGGATTATTAAATTATCTTTGACTTTAAATTTCGGGGACGAAATTCTTTGAAGGGGTAGGAATGTGATGACCCGGAATTATGGGCAATAGCAATTTGATAATCTTCATTTATAATAATTTAAATTTGGTAATATTGGTTTAATAATTTTCTTTTATAAATATTTAATTTGGCAAAATTAATCTTTTCAAAAGCTAATAATATTTAATTGGTAAAATTTATCTTTCATAGCTAATAAAAATATATTCTATTTATAATGTGTGTGTATATATATATATATATATATATATATATATATATATATCTATGTATGTATAGACATTGTGAATAGGAAAACTTTGGTTTGAATTTAATTAAATATGTTGTCTAATTATAATACATACATATATATATATATATATATATATATATATTGTGATTGGAAGCTTGTTTTAAATTTAATATAATACATTTCAAAGGCTATTTAAAAGTTAATCATGTTTTTCAAAACAACTAAGGTAAATATTTATTTATTTAAAAAGTATTTTAGCTTAAGTTTAAATAAGATTAACAAAAGGTTTATCTTACTTTCTTTTTAAATATTGCTTTAATTAAATATGATTTGTAAATGTATACAAAAAATTTTAAACATAATTTATTTCAAAACATTTAAAACACATAAAACATAAGAAAAGATTTAAATAAAAGATTAATGCTCTTTCTTTTTAAATACACTTGAATTTAGTGTGTATATATATATAAGAAAACATAAAACATATTAATATAACCATAAGTACTAAGAAAAATAAAGATTTTAACATTTGTAATTCATATAACACTTGTCTTTGACATTCTTCATAATGATAAGATATTTTATACATTTGTAAACTAAATAATCCATGCTTTGACATATGTAAGCTATGTAGCATGCAATTACACATATGGCAACAATTTTCTTTATCAATTTAAGTTTATAAATGTGGAAATTAGCCACAAGGGCCTCTTTAGCAAGTGCAATTAGTTTCTAGAACACACAACTAAAATAATTACTTTTTAAGAACAAAATGCAAAATAATTAGTTTCTAAGGCCTAAAAACCTATGAAATTATGTCCTTGAAAGCAATTGAACTGCTGACTTTGTTCTTAAAAGTAATTATTCTGCTGATTTTGGCCTTGAAATTAATTTCTATCGATGTGTGTCTTGGAAACTAATTGGACTGCAAAGTTTGTCCTTCTAGTGAAATTTCCCTTTATAAATTATGTAGTATTAGAGAGAAATATGGTTTTTCATTTTCTATTCAAAAAGCATTATTTTTCTTCTCTTCTTCTAAACTAAAATTAAAAGAAAACCAAAACAAATAATCAAAACAACCGTTTCAACTTCAACTAAGCTAGATTATGTTCAGATTCAACTGCAACATCAGTTTTCAAGCTTCAATTTCAAATTTCAATTTCAACTCAACATAAACAGTTTCAAAGATCAAATAGTTTCCAGATCCAAATCAAAAACATCCGTTCTCTATTTTAACAGGTGAGTAAACAAAACTTTTAAAAAGCTAAAAATCTTTAGTACTGATGCATTGATAGAATCTGTGTTAGTGATGATGTATATATGTTTGCATGGATGTTTTTTTCAACTTGAATATAGTTTGAATTATTCTATATACTATGAGCATGTCTGTGTTTATATATATATATATATATATATATATATATCCTGGTCTCTGTTGAATCTCAGGCTCAAGAACATCCTTTAAAATTTCTGTCTTCCCAAAGAATCACTACTAGACTATGATCATTAAAAAGAAAACGATTATAACGATGTAAATTTATTTCTAAAAATAATTTTAAGTAGAAATATTTAGTAAACATTCTGAAAAATAGGATTTTACAGTAAAAATCAATTGTATGTCGAAATATGATGTTCAAAATTCCATGATTTGATTTCATAAACAAATTCGTAGTAGAAAATGATGAATTTAGCCAAAGGAATTTTGATTTTTAGGTTTATAAATTGTTGGGTATACTGAATTGAACAGAAATCGAACTTTGTTCGATTTTTCGGTGATCGGCGATGGAGAGAAGCCGTGCTGATGACTGGAGGAAGCTCGAGACTAGAGGGTCGTGAGAAAAATGCTCGGAGTATTTGTAGATGACTGTAGCTGCTAGGGGACGTTGAACTAGGGTTTAGCGCTTGGTTTTGGTCGAGAGGATATTCGAGGTGATTGCGGCATCATAAGAGTACTGGAGTGGATCGCATAAGGGGGAGTTGAAGATGGATGTCGTGACGATACTTTGGATAATGGTGGCAGGATTTCTAGTGATGGGGATCGTCGTCGGCGAGAGTTTTTGTTGATTGATTTTTTGGTTCCTGTGTGTTCGGTAGCTTGATTTCATTCTTCTGGCGATATCGTCGATCTGGGTGATCGAAGGGATCGGCGAGGTCGATGTCGATTTGTCAAGGGTCGTAGAATTGGTCGGAGGAGCATGGAGTCAACGTGCATGTGCACGTGTGCACATTTTCCTGGGTTGTTTGTGGATTTAGGGAAAGATGAGGTTCGACTCGGGTTAGGCTCGAAGTAGGCAGTAGTTTTTCTCGAAGTCAAGTGAGTTCGGGAGTGCTGTGTGAATCTTGCTCGGGTTTTTGCTCAAGAAATCTCGAGTGTGGGCTTGGGTTTAGTTGTGTTTAAGTTACCATGGTTTTAAAAGAAAGTAAAGCATGTACAGTTTTAAAAGCTAAAGAAAATCATATTTAGATTTTTATAGGGAACCTTGATCGGGTTTAAAATGAAAGATAAAATTTGTAAATCCAGTTTTCAATATATATTAACTAGGTTTTAAAGGTAATTTATTAACAAAGTTTTAAAGTAATATAAATGAGAATTTAGTTTCGAAAGTAATTTATTTAACAAGTTTAAATAAGTTTTCAAAGATTTAAAATGTTTAAAATTGATTGTTTAAAAGTAATTATATACTAGATTAATTCATAAATGTTTTTAAATATAATAAATTGATGTTTGAATTAAGATGTAATTAAGGTAAGAGTATTAAATTTTAATTAATGAAAATATTCTCAAATATTTTTGTATAAATTGTTTTCAAGCATTTAAATGAGAAATAAGCGTTTAATTAAGGTAAATGGTTTATCTTAATTGATTAAGGTCTTATTAACAAAAGTAATTAAAGTATAATTACTTAATTAACTAAGACGGTTAATTTATGTAATTAAATATAGATAAATTGATTGGTTTAATTGATTAAGGATAGTTAATTACTTAATTAATTAAGGGTTAATTAATCTAAATAATTAAAGGTCAGTTAATTAAAGAATAATTAATTAAAGAATAATTAATTAATGGAAGTAATTAGAGGTTAATTACTTTAAAAAAATGAGTTAAAAGGATTATTAATGGTAATTACTTAATGGAAGTAATAAACGGATTAATTACTCAATGTAATTAACTAAATTAATTAATGGGATTAATTTAAGATAATTAATTAATTTAATTAACTAAGGATAATCACTTATGAAATTGATTAAGTATAATTACTTAATGTAATTATTAAAGTGTAATTACTTAGTGTAATTAATAAATGGATAATTACTAAATGTAATTAATAAAAGGGAAATTACTTAGTGAAGTAATTAAAGGATAATTACTTAATGGAGGTAATTAAGGATTAATTACTTAGTTTAATTAATTAAACGATTAATTAAGGTAATTAATTAGAGGGTTAGTTAATTAATGAATGTGATTAATTAAAAGATAATTAATCAACGTAAGCGATTATAGCATAATTAATTAATGTAATTAATTAAGGACCAACGTAATTAATTATAGTTAATTAATTAATGAGAGTAATTAAGGACAATTAATGTGAAATGGTTAAAGGATAATTAATTTGTGTAATTAATTAAAGGTTAATTACTTAATGTAATTAAAGAATAATTAATTGAGAAAATTAATTAAGATGGATAATTAAGGGATGATTAATTAATTGGTTTGTAATTAATTAATGTTAAGCAAGCAGGATTTAAAAGTTATTGAAGTAATTAATTAAATTTATTTAAATTAATTAGGAATGATGTGACTAATTAATCTTGCGTATGGATGATTGAATGATATTGAATGCCTTGGATTATTTAATGTCTTTAATATATGATATGTGCTGCTCTGTGATATGAGATGCTTTGGTTGAATTGTGATAATATGGATTATCTATCTGTGATAACGTGAATTCCCTATCTATGTGAATATGTTAGTCTAAATAATAAATTAAACTGTTTAACTTAAACAACGTGGACATTAAACGGCATTTTGGATTTCGATGAGGCCGGGATCAAATTTCCAAATTGGATATCCAAAACCCACATCGATCCAAATTAAACAATAGGTCATGATAATCTCAAGTGAAGTTCAAGATGAAGACTCGAAGTGTAAGCGCTATTTGTCATCAACTCTTAGGGTGATTCCAAAACGAGTGTAACAGAAATAGTACTTTCAGTTTCGAGATGGAGATTCAAAGTGCAAGGGCTATTGTCGTTAACTCTGAGGGTGATTCCAAAATGAGTGTAGCGAGATAGTGCCTTCGGTTTCGTTCGAACCCGGATCGAACTTGTATGGATTGAATGCTTTCAGAACATCGTCATTAGTGGACGATGAGCATTCCAAAATATGTGCTCTTTAAAGGTAATCGTAGCCTCAAGCCTCATTAACTGGGAATGGCTAAAACAGGGGAGGTGCAGCAAGGCTAAGTGGGTAGCACCTAAGTATGATAAGATTTTCCCTTGTCCAGAGGTCCCTTTTATTTGGCTGTGTGGGCGGTTGGTCGTGCCAACTGCAGGGTTATCTTATTCGGGATTATCCAGTAAGGGATGGTTTCAGTATTGTGTTGCAGGGGATCAGGGTGGGTCCTCAGCACTCTAATCTAGACCAGGTACAGTGATGGATGGTACCTCAATAGCCCTTCCATTGTATGAATCCAATCTCCAATAAGTGTCATACGTTTTGATTGTGCCCAACTATGTTGGAACGTGAGATGTAAGCATTCCAGCTATTTCTGTATTTTACTTGAAAACCCTAGACACTATTATAATACTGGATTTCCTATCAAATGTTTTGGTTATCGTAAGGTAAAAACCCGACATGTTTATTTGTGGCGTGGTCTTATGAGATACCATTTGTTTCAAATGATTTTCAAAGTTAAACAACTTTAACTCGTTTACTCACACCAGACCCATGTCTGACCTAGATTTTATTTTTTGTTTTCTTAAACTCTTGGGTACTCAAATTTTTATGAGTAGCCAAGGGATTCAGGTTAGCTTTGATGAACTCTGAAGGAGATATGAAGTTGTAGGCTTCAGCGTATATAGATATTGTGGTTCCGCTGTGTTAATCTCGGTGTTGTATCTTGAATTGTACGATAGACAGGTTTTCATAACTGTCTAATATGATGTGATGTATAAGTTGTGTAACTCTGATAGATGTTGTATATTATGTAATAACTATGTGATTAATATATTTTATTCGTTCCGCTGAGAGATTCTGATATTGTTTAGTTCTTTCTTTGCTATCTTTTCTCTTTTTTATCCCTTTCTTTCTTAATGATGATGCGTCTTTCTGTGGTATGAAAGACGGGTCGTCACAGGCAGCACTTCTAAAAGTACTACTATTGTAAATTGAAGATATAAATTGTTTAAAATGATATTTAAATTTTATAGTTTTCTCTAATCTTCTTATGATTTTTTTTAACTAATAATAAAAAGTTTGAAAAAAAATTCGAGTTTAGATATATCTTTAACTTTCTAAACTAAAGAAATGGCAGTTTCATTATTGTGTTATACCAGCCGCCAGTTCTGGAACTTCCAGTTCCAATCGCAGCATATAAATCCGTAAATAGATTTGTATGTATAGCCACTTCAGTCGTGCTCGTCGTTTCTCGGATGGAAAAAAAGAATTTTTTTATGGGAACATGGTAAACCAGAAATTCTGATGTTCGTGATTCTTCATCCACCGATGCAGAAAATGCTCCAGTTTTCCATTCTCGTAAGACACCCGTATTTAGGTATCGGCCGTACCTACCTACCTAGCTTCTCGTTGGTCCTCTTTCTCGGAAGTTTACACTTTTTATATGCCATAAAAAGAGTCTAGCCAGCTCAGCTTAGAATAAAATCCCCTCCTAATTCCAGGAATGATCGAACGGAGAAAGAAAGAATCATGCGAAAGAGGCCTAGGTGCTTGCGAACTAGACTTTGACTGACTAAGGATTTTAAGGGAGCTTGGAGCCTGATGCCCCTCACCGTCATGGCAATGAGATTCAACATCCATAGTAAAATAAAAACTTAATTTTCTATTTATTCCAAAATTCTCTATTTTTACATAATATTCTATATAAGTAATTATCATATTATAAGTTGTTTTAAAAATGTTTTAACATATTAATAAATATTTTAAGAATATTTATATAAGTTATAAATATGACATTAAGTATTTTATAAATCAAATGAACGAAGTGTTTAAGGAATAGTAAAGTAAATTAAATAAAAAGGGATTAAAAATTGTTGATGTGACTTGACTGTACTTGAATGATAAGTAACAACAACATAATGATACTAGTCTGATTATTTGTGTGTCGTTATTATTAATATGCTTAATACTAAAAGCCGAACGAGTAAACATATCTATTGTGAGAGTCAAGACTGATGTTTAGGTAAGGATGAAGCGGTAGAGCTCTAAACTATCAGCATCTTTCTAAGCCGAGGAATAGTTAAGCCGAAAGTTGGAAACGTGTAAAGTGTGGAACATTGATTCCCATAAGCAAGCATTCAAGACTCGATAGTCGATTAGTCAACCAACGATCTTGACCAAACTTAACTTAAGAAATATACGGAATGCTTTGCGGATTTATACCAATAAGAACCCTCAGGGAGGAATATTGGTATGAAATTCCTATAGCTTTCGGTTACTTCTAAAAGAACCATAATTGAGTTAACTAGAAATTCATCGATTGGCTTTGAAGAGTTTGGGATCGGTAGATATTTTACCTATCAAATTCCACTTCAATGCTATTATAGGGGTTATATATTTTGGAAGTGGATGATGGAAACTATGTGCGTTTTTGAAAATATGTTGAGATGATCGAATCCGCATGGGATTCATTATGTGATAGAGTCTCATTGGAAACTCATGTGAAGATGCCGAACATAGCCTCAACATCAGGGAAATGACAAAAGACAGAGTACAATGTGTGGTTCTAGGGTTTAGCAGACCCCTGTGCAGTTAAAACGCTCGATAGATTCAATACGGCAGAGGTGTATAAAGTCATAGCGAGGATACAGTGAGGATATAACATGATATAGAGAATGACTCTAAGATAGGATATAAAACTCGTACTTAACGTTTTTACAAGTATATAAATGGTAACTAAATGAAAAATTAACATTCAATTGAATTATAATTAATACATAAATAATTTAAATAAAAACTTGTGAATATACTGTAAATAAACGTAAAACTGTTATATAACATAATTGAATTTAGTAGAATATTAGAGTATTTTCATTTCTGAAAATTTGTTAAAAATTCATTTAAATTAATTAATTTCATAATTTTTATAAGGTATAAATGTCATTCTTCAATTCATTTCTTTTAAAGAAGATATAGTGGAAATAACAGAATATAGCAGGAATAACGGGATATAGCGGGGCTTAAAGCGCAAAGGCTATATTTGAAGCTATATGGAAAAATTGTAGTAGTAGAAATCTGCAATGAGACGTAGCAGGGTTACGGTGGGGTAATAACGCACATTAACTGCACAGGCTGACCCATAAGGGGTATATCAACTCAGTATCTAGAGTATACTTATAGATGTTGCTAGCGGGGAGTTGTTGATACTCAGTGCACATTATTCATGGAGTGTTCCGATGAAGGACCAACTGTATTACCTTATGGTATATTTTATCTAGAGATATATGATGTTTGAAAGCTATTTCCTGATCCTTGTCGTAGGAGATCGGTCTCATTAAACAAGTCTCCATGGAAAATCCAACCACACGTGCATACCCTAACGGTTTTCAAATATACTCTAATATGTTGTTGAATGTAGCCAATGTAAGTATTCTAGCTATTTTGATATCTATATAGACACCTTAGATATATCTATAATATCACCTAAAATATCAATTGAGTTGGTTCTTTCAAGGGGAAACCAGTCCGGTGATTTGGTTGTTCTCGGAAGTATTATTATGTGTTTATACGCATTTTTTAGTTTCTCATACCATACTTATGTTTGACACATAATGTTTCTTTTCCAAAAACTCTCCATGTGATCTTTCGAGGTTGGGTAATGCAGGTCTTAGGGTTGGATATTTGAAGCTTGTGAAGAAAAGCTAGATGCTTCCACCTATCTACTACGTATTTTCATTTCCACTCACTGTTACTTATGTATTTAGCATTGTGAAGATACGCGGTTATACTTGTCCGGGCTGATAGTAGTACTTAGCCACTTTCTTGACTCTAATATTCATTAGGGTCAGAGTAACTCTTTGTACTACACATTTGGTATATTATATGTTATCGTTCCGCATGTAAGATTCTGATATTATGTTTTTCTTTCTTGCTCTATTTCTTTTTTATTTTATTTTACCTTAACATTCTATCCTTCTGGTACTTGAGTGCTAGGAACATGAATACCATGGATGTATCAAGGTCGACCTTGGGGATCGCGAAGGCAGGTTGTTACATAAAACTGCTTATGAAATATGACACACTTAGCGAGTTAAACATGAAGGAACTAATAAAGTAAAGCAAAGTAAATTTCCATGTTGAAGGACCAGTTTCAATTATTTAAAATGTTACGTAAAGAAACCATTTCTGACATGTATGCACGACTCCAGAATATCATACATGCTTTAAAAGGTTTAGGAGTCACTATTTCTAAATCTGATATAGTTTCAAATATTTAAAATCTTTAACCGACAAGTGGGAAATAAAAGTCTAAGCCATCAAGAAAGCAAATGAAATTTTCACACTTAAGGTTGAAGATCTTATTGGAAATTTAATTTCACATGAGTATAAATTTGAAGGTTAAAAGGGTACAAGCACAAGAGAAAATTCTATAGCCTTTCAAGACAAGGATAATTCAAGTATAATTTCAATGATTTAGCCTTCCTTGCAAAAAAAAATCAAAAAATACTTCAAATCGAAGAAGATGTCCAACAACCTCAACAAAAATAGGAACTCATCAACTATAAAGTGCTTTGAATGTAATAAGACGGGCCACATAAAAGAGGCTGTCTGAAACTAAATGATGAAAACATATCCATAGAGTAATAAGAGGCAAAACCAAATAAAAAGTCATTTTACGTCACTTGGGACGACTTCGATTTTTCTTCATCCAACGAGGAAAGTGACATTAAGCATGTAAATTTACGACATTTGATGATGAGGCACGACAAACTTACTCTTATTTTGATTTACTTAAAATCCATATAAGCATTTTTGAAGATTAGAAAAATTAGAAGTATTTAAGAAAAGAAGTTGTTGCTAAGTTAGATAGAGAAAATTTAGAAATAGATATTTAAAAGATTAAAAGGCTGTTCTCAAAGAAAAATTATGAAAACAACAAGAGTCTAACGGAAATTTTAATTCTTAAATTCTAGCTTTAGAAAAAGAGCTTAAAATTTATCATAAGGAGAATGTCAAACTTTTGAAATAAAATTGTGATTTACAATCATCTCTTGAAATTTCTAAAAATCAATTTATTGCTTTAGAATCTAAAATAAATAATTTATCACAAAGTATTTCAAAGTTTAACAAAGCTAAGGAAAGTTTGAATAATTTAATAAATATTTCAAAATCTACCTTTAATAAAAATATTTTGGGATTTAAAAATTCTAAAATTAGTGGATCGGGTTCTAGAGTAAAATCTGCATCTTTATACACTAATTTTAGGAAACGCATTAAACAAAATTGTCATGAGAAACTGAAAAATACTACCACTATTAAAATTTGGGAACCAAAGACAAATAATCATTTAATTAGAAGTAAATATATAATTGATTTTATTTGTAGTATTCATAGCAATAATAATTATACTGTTGATGGTTCCAAACCCTTATGGGTCTGGCTACCTTTTTACTAACCATCGGATCTTAATTTATGAAGTGGGCGCCAAAATACCAATTTTTATGTACAGGTACCTAAAGAAAGAAAAACGATGAGAAGGATTTCAAAAGTCAAAAGTTCCATATATTTGATGAAGGAAAAGAGAGGGTTAATGGAAAATATGAAACTACAGCTATATCGGTATATCTAACTTATTTTTTGCCTTTTTAATAATTTTAGGTTAGTATCATATTTTATAGAGTATCTCTAAGTAGTACTTTTTGAAATATTAATTATGACATTTAAAAAAATATGGTGCTTTCAAGAATGAGATTGAAATCGTATCGAACTGCATTTAATATTTTTTTTTAAATATTTGTGTCTTATTCATACATATAATTTTAAGCTAGGGAAAAATAGGAACTATGTTAAAATATATACATTCCTTATTTATGGTATTTTTACCCTTTTTTATGACAAATGGGAAGAGAGTTGAGCTCATTGACATAGGGAGCATAGAAGCAAGAGGGAGTATATATGTAAGAGGGATAATTTAGTAAGGGGGAAGCAACATGATATATTATAAATGATTTATAAAATCGTATGGTTGTCAAAAAGGGGGAGATTATTAGGAATACATATTTTCTATTTTGATGATAACAACTTATGGCAACTCTAATAATGATTTTATCAAGTTGTTTTCAGATTTGTCAAAATAAATATTGAAGTATCAAAGAAACAAATGAGCTAAAAAAATAAATTATTACTTCATGATACAAGTAATTATGAGCATGGAGATATTTCCCAAAAGGTTAATATGGTATTAAAAAAGTTTAATAAATTGTAGCAACACTCAAAGACATGCTTCAAAAACAAAATAGTCTATGGGTTGTGTACGTCAATTTATAGAGTCTTATGATAGAAATTTGTTAAAACCACTCAATTGATCTCCGAACCTCTTGAAATTGGCCACAACTTCCATTACATATTCTAATATTTTTGTCGATAGTTTTAGAATATTCAAAGGCTTAAAAAACAAAAAATTGAAGGCATTTTAGCTATAGTTTACTGTGGCTTTAACATGTCCACCGGTCAATCGATGGACCTCCATTGGTCGATCGGTAGACGTGTTACTAGCATAGTAACCCTAGGCATTGAAAAGGTTTTCTTTACCATTTTAAATTTTGGTCTTGTCTCTTCATTCTCCTGCAATTGTAACTTTTTCTCAATGGCCTTAAAGTCAAGAGAAGCTACCTTTAATTGAACCTATTCATCTCGTATAAAATTCTGTAACCTCCACACAAGCAAATTACCTTTCTTCACTCTCAAAGTATCTGATTCTTATTCTGTAATTTGCACTATCAAACTAAAAATCCTAGCAATATTTTTAACACTTTCACACATTCTTTGCTGAAATTATAATCCTAAACTCTACTCTTCCATTCCTTGATCATTAAATTGATTATAGGATTTTGTACTCGAGTCAAAAGCAGAATTCATATTAGAGACACATAGTTTCCAGAAGAATCTTTTACCTCAAAACAGTTGTGAAGTCCTATTGGTGATCTTCAAGCAGTTGGCCGATGTCTAGTTCGATTGTTCTGGCGGTTGTGAACCTATTCCTTCAGGTTAAGTGCGAGCTTTTGTGTTAGTGAAAATCTAGATGAGGAGCTCTAGGACTGGAATAGAATGAAGTCTGAACCAGGATAAAATATCGGATTGCATTTACATTACGCAATTATTTATATTATCTACTTAGCTTTAGTTATATATACATTTACCATATTTTATATCATTTATGCAATATAAGTAATTAGCTAACGAGTTTTAGTTAATGTAGGAAAGGTTAAAGCAGGAAAGGATTAGAAGGCACCAAAGAATGTTTCAGAGGTATGCAGCCTTTTGGGACTAGTTGAATTTTATAGGAAGTTCGCTAAAGACTTTGCAAAGATTTTTACACCCTTGAATTCTTTGACTAATAAGAATCTGATCTTTGCATGGAGTCGGCTTGTAAAAGGCGTTTGTCAAGTTAAAGGAGTTACCAACAAGCGCCCCAATTTTCACTATCCTAGATGGTATCAAATCATTCGTTATATATATCAAATGGCGACACTAGTCTTGTGTCACTTTGATGGTTGAAGGGAAGATGTTTGCATATGTTAAGCAATGACTTAAGATCCAAGAAAAGAATTACCAAAAACAAGATCTTGAGCTAGTTATCATCATATTTTCATTGCAGACTTGAAGACACTATTTATGGAGAGAGAGGTTTGGGATGTTTACAAATCACAAGTCCCTCAAATATGTATTTTCTCCGAAGGACTTAAATCCTAGGCAACAATGGTGGATTGAGTTTTGGTCATCGCATGATTTTGGGATTGCCTATATCCTAGAAAAGGAATGTGGCTGTAGATGCTTTAAGTTTGAAGCATGGAACATTAAATTGCATGCTTTTGGAATGGAAGAACTTGCAAGTCATTTATGGACTTGAATTTTAACCCATGTCGAAATATACATAGATTTTGAATGCATCAGTGGAGGTAAGACCTGTATTGATAGATCGATTAGACTAAGTCAGAGGTAGGATGTGCCTCTAGTTGGAACCCTGGAGTAGTTCAAAAAGGGTAAACAGTCGAGTTGTTTGGGCCATTGCTCCAAAGATGAAAATCGATACATGAAGGGGGATGTAGGTTGTGTGTTGTGTAGATTAAGGAAATTGCTGAGGATGTTCTAGGTAAGTGTCACCATTTTAGGATGACCATTCATCCAGACAAAGAAAAAATATATTGAGATATAAGAACATTCTAATGGCAAGGAATGAAAAGGAATGTAGCACAATTTGTAGCTAGTGTTTCACATGCCAAAGGGTTAAGATAGAATAGAAGAAGCCAAGCATGAAACTACTTTCATTGGAGATTCCACAATGAGAACGAGAGAATATATCGATGGACTTCGTAGATGGATTGTGTCAAAGTAGGGTACGAAATGAAAGTATTTGGTAGTGGTGAATCGATTCACCAAGAGTGCACATGTTATTTCAGACATAAGCACAAGGACAATGACAACATTGGCTACATTATATATCAACCAAGTAGTTTTCCTCATGGAGTTTAGGTAAATAAAGTGAGTTCTAAAAGAGTCTACAAGATACATTGGGAACAAAAATGAACTTAAATGTAGCATATCACCCACAAATGAATGAATAAACCGTAAGGGTGAGTAGAATGTTAGAAGATCTATTGAGAGCATGCATACTCGACTTTGGTGGAGCTTACGATTATCATATACTTTTGGTGGAATTTACATACAAAAATAGATGCCAGGCTAGTATAGGGATAGAACAATATTAAGCACTATAAGTGAGGTCGTGTAAACCACTCTCTATTGGTAGGAGTTTACGGATAAGGTAATTCTTTAACCGGAGATAATAATAGAAACATTAAAGAAAGTGAAGATTATAAAGATAAGGACGAAGGTCACACAGGATTGAAAAAATTCGTATGCTATAAGAGGATGGCTGATTTCAAGTTTACGGTTGGAGACTTGGAATATGTGAAGGTTTTCGCCATTGATGCGAGTGACAAGGTTTGGAATTCAGGAAAGTTATCATCATGATTTGGTTGTCCTTTTCCGATATTAAAGAAAATCAAAAGTCTAGCAAATAAATATTTGTGCATGAGTCAGCCAGTATAATCAATGAAAATTAGTTAGAGGATGTGGAGTAGAAGCCCAAGCAAAGTTCATCTAATAGTCCAATATGCATCATTGAACAAGGTATGTAGCGGCTTAAGAATAAGGTTGTAAAGTTGGTGAGAGTACAATGGGGGAAATATGTGACGATCCGTATTTTTAACGATTGAATATTTAAATAATTTATTTAAATACTAAATTGGTAACTAACTGACGGTCCCAAAAATAAGATTTTTACATACGATCGAATCAACACTCGAGACTACTTCCATTGAGTTCATATTGATATTGCAAATTAAAATGAGTACATAGATTGCTATATTTGAAGATCGAATGATTCCATAGTCGAAACGATCGCGAAAAGCGTGAAATTATCATCGGGAGCACTATATCTGATAGCGACGAAATTTATACCGTCGAGACTAGAAAACGAGGTGATGCATGCAGACGAGTTTCATGGAGATCGGATGCACCATTTTACCGTGCGAGCTCGAAATGCACAATCGTTTTATTTGAGAAATTAAATAAATCAAATGTAATTATATTATTTTCATAACCCTCCTTCTTGATGTCCAAACCTAATTACTGTTCCATTACTCTTCGGAAAACAATGGCCGCCACTTCCTATTTGTATTCAAAAATCCAAATCGAGATTTATACTCGAAAAAATGCAAAACTAAACACATTGAGTCATATTGAAGAGAGCTTTAAGCTCGTAATATTTTTTGGTGTGGTCGTACTTGGTGGTGTTCGACCTTGCTATGCCATGCCTTGGGATTTAGTTCACCAGAGAACGAAGCGATGATATCCAAAATGAACGGTGCGATCATTTTTCTCTTTGCAAAAGACGCTTCTCCGCTAATATTTGTCGAGGGAAGCTCCTCTATTCAAATCGTGTTCATGTAGGATAGAGCTCAGCATAGCCATGTCGTAATCTTCTAGGAGTAGTCGAGCTCCATCAGCACTGGGGTGGAGAGCGTGCGTAGAGAGGTCCGTTGGCGAAGATGGCACGACATTTCATCGACTATTGAGCAAGAAATCGAAGAGAGAAGTCGTGGAAGAAGGTGGATATGCATGGCAAATGTACATGCTATTCTTGATTTGAGGAAGAAAGATTAACCAAGGTAATTAGCCTAATTAATTGTGTTTAAGTGAATTAATTGTTTAATTAAATTCATTATCTTTGTGTGTATCTTTTGCATATGAGACCCATTTTTGGACGTCGTTTCTTGCATTGCACTTGTGATAGAGAGCTTTATGACTTGGCCATGGTTTGGTCAAATTTGGTTGAGGTGGATGATATTGTCTCTCACCAAACAATGGTTGTTAGTATAGTACTAAAATAACATTTTGAAATGTTTTCTAACTTTAAGATATGAGTTCTAAAATTGTTAAACCTATATCTTATTTTATAAAAAAGAACTAAAAGTGTTTTAAAATGATTTTAAATTAAATATCGCATCTTCCCCATTTCACCTACTACTTTTGTATTGATAGATTTAGGCTATTACTATTATTTATCCCACATTGTTTGCTTTGGATGAATTGTGTTATGTTATTACAGATATATGAAGGATATTATAGACATGTCTTTGCTTGTTGGTTGCATGTCTGCTTCTTTGTTAGTTGATTGAAAATTTCGTTCGAAGGCGATATAGGAAAATCCCGTTAGATGGAGTTTGGTGTATATCGATCGAATGCATACACGATGGGGACTCAAAAGATGTGGTTGAGTTTTGTGGATATCCATTTAGCACACAAATGATGATATACTCAAATGGATAAGATAAATATACAAAGGAGTATTGTTGTATGCCAACTAATCTGAAGATGAAGGACGACGGACTTGGATATGTGCTTCAAACTTTGGGATAGTTGTTAGACATTTTCATTTGGTACGTACTTTACCATTTATGGTTAAGTACATTGCCAAATCGGTCATTATTGACTACTATGGAGTGGCCGATATCTACCACTATTGATGATGGCTGATTTAGCTAATTTGGCGTGGATGATGGAGAGGCTTTGAAGAACATGATGTGCTAGTTTGTTCATTGATTCGTTCGACATTTGATTTTATGCTATGGCTCTTCGATGAGTGATTATGGCACTGAAGAGAGTAAGATTCTTCGACGCAATGACTTCATGATTTGAAAATTATGATTGCATGATGGGAAGTGACAGTTTCGTCGACGGACAGCTGTACTTCAAGATGCAGATTAGGCGACAATGAGTATGATTGAGAGGACTACCATAAGGGTGTTATGAGATGTATGATGACACTCTATGACTTATGATGGATGTCTTAAGCAGTTCCCAACTGCAACGACTTCATAATAAGCTGTAAGGATGGTTCTGAGATGAGCACTACTATGGACATATTCAAAGGGATTGTTGATATTCGTAGGTTTTGAAGTGTGCTTGTTAAGGAGGGGTATGTAAGGACGCTCACTTGGGTTATGATGGGTTCACCGGATCACATGATGTGTCGATCTGAATAACATGGGTTGTCTTTGATAGGTGCAACCTAGTTCCTGGCCAACTGAGTGGCATAGATTTGAGTATTGAGAAACCGGGACATTAAGTAGTCCTTGGCTCTGGGGTGGAGGTCGTACAAATATCATATGTCTAACGCACTAAGGGAGTAAGTGTAAGGATGGATGATGGGTGTCATGTTTGTTTGATTGTTTCTATCACCTTAGGGATGTCTCACGATGTAGATATTAGCGATGCCGATATCTAGACATCCTTAGTAATTTTATGTATAGCACACCCATGACGACTATGATATAGAGTAGCATATATCATGTGCTATGTGATAATTCTATGGATGTAGGGACAGGTCAGGGATGATACCCCATACCTTCTGTTCCATATACTATACCGACTTATATAGTGTTATGAGATTATTTACAACCCACACTAGACTATTATGTGACTTGAGGTTTTTATTCTTTTCTTCTTATTACCTCGGGTAATCATAAATGAGTACAGTAGATAGCATTGTAAATAGCACGTGGAGCAATGCAGATGGACTAGCAGAAGGTATGCTTTCTCATATTTATATTTTGAGTTTATTATTGTTTATTCCACTATGTGACACTGTTGAGCCTTGACAGTGCTGACATACTATTATTAGAGACAGTTTATTAGTTGAGTTTATTTATTAGATATAAACTCGATTACTGTTTTGTATAACTGTATGATCCTATATACTATAATTATGGGGTCAATATAGTTTAGACTGTCTCGCCTATTTTATATCTGCAATGACTACTGTAGTTTATATAATGCACTATGATATATACGATAGTTTATGTGATTATGTAATGTTTTATTTCTCTCTTTTATTCTGTTCTCTTCCCTTCTTCTTTATTCCACCTCTTATTCTATTTCTTTCCCATGACATTCATCCTACATTAGCTAGATGCTCCAACAATGCACTATTCGGATATATGAGCATAGGTGGTGTAGAACGGTCGTTACATTTAGTATCAGTGTTTAGGTTACATGATTAACCTGAGTTGATACCATGATCCAGTAGAGGTAGGTAGGAATTATTTCCTTAGACTGGATCTAGAGTGTGTGTGCATATGTGAGAGTTCGTATTTGTTATATTTTTTGGTTTCCAAAGCTATATAGTGGTACATATGGTATATAAGTTGTATTACACACTCGAGCACTATTAATGTCATTTTTCTTTAAAAAACGCTGATCATTCTAGTTATGTATTAAGAGTGATATGGCATACGAGAAATGTTATTATTGACTCCATTACCGAAGTTGAGAATGGGTAGCATCGGGGACTACTATCCTTGATTTACATAATATGTTAGTAGAGATAGCGCAAAACATTATTCTAGAATCCCCAAGTTGCTCCAAATGATTGCGGCGCTCAAGTGCAAATTCTTAGAGTCAATTTTTTCGAGTTGTATGAGGACTATATGAGTCTAGGAGGCATACCATTCCTTGGAACAGAGTCGACTATTAAGGTGCAAGACAAGATAATATCTGTGAAGAGATCTTCGATGACTTGGAGTTAGATGACACCATGAGGTAGAAATTAACTTCTATATGACTAAAGGGACAAACAACGTACTAGTGGAGTGACCTTATAGCTTCGATTTCGAGGATCATTTTACTTCGAATTAGTTCGTGTTCGCATCGAAGAAAAAAAATTCTCAACTTTTCAAAAGCCGATGTTATTTAGGAAGTTCACCTATTTGAGGTAAAGCGATATGTCTGTGTTGGAGTATGTGACCGAATTCATTATGTTGTTGAAATACCTTCTATCTCTCATTGATACTCCATATGAGAAGAGTGGAGAATTTATCATTAGGTTGAGTGATCATCTCGATAAGCGATTGATTAGTCATATTAAAGAGAGCTTCAAGAAATTGATCGAAAAGGCTTATGATGTAAGAGCCTGGACCTAGTGTAAAGGATTATCCCGAATAGGCTGAGAAGGGAAAATAACGAAAGCATATGCATCAAATACCATTCTGGTTTCATCGAGTGCTCCCTTGACGAAAGAGCAGGGAAATGGCATTACCATTTTAAGGTATGCTTTCCACGTATCATGATTACATACATGTTTTATTTGACGTCGAGGTTTCATATTCCATCATTTGATTGATTGGGATCGAGACCCTAAATTGTTGATCGAACTTTAAATTATGATGAACCTTATTGGGGGCTCAACTAGACTATACATGTGTAACATTCCATATTTTTTCAACGGAAGGTAATACTACTAATGACTGCAGCATCTGTAGCACTTAGTTTAAGACCTTAAAGTGCAGAATGTTACTATATGGTTTGTCTACATTTAGCTATACATAGTTTGTCGAAACTTTGTCTTCTCGGGTCATGGATGTTTGTTTACTTGTTTTTTTTATTGATTTCTTTAGATTTAGTTAGGTTCAAAATTATAGTCTTGGATTTGATTGGCTTGGGGGGTATGGAATAGTGGTGGATTGCGAGAGGTCGTTGGTGATGATGGGGACTGGCGATGAGTGGAAGGCAGTGTGTTGCTAACCATCGGATGATGTGGTGATAGTTAGCATTTTATATTCACTCGATATCCCACATGATGAGTTGTTATCTATGCATGTAGCTAGAGAGTTTCCGAACACATTCGATGAGGTGACCTGGTTACCACCCTATAAGGATTGAATTCCACATCGATCTGGTTAGACGTACTAGTAAAGTAGTTATGGCTTTAAGGCATATAATGCCCAAAGAGAAGAGGAGACTAAAGGTGCGAGCGGATGACCTAATGAGGTGATAATTCATTCGTAAGAGCATACTTGAGTGGGATATACCTATAGTGTTCGCTACTAGGGCGGATGGCTCTTTGACGTTGTGTATTGATTAACGTTAGCTGAATGAGGTGATGAATAAGTATCCACTTTTGCTTATTGATGACTGTTTCGATTAGCTCGATAACACAAGGTGTTCTCTCAGTTAGGCCTTGTGATGGGGTTTCATCCACTGAACGTGTCTAGAGAGACTGTGCCGAATACAGTGTTTCATACACTAATTCGATTTTTTGATTGGTTGGTTATCATGTTCGGGTTAACTAATGCATTGGCATGCTTTATTGATCCTTGAACTGTGTTTTGAGGGATCAATTGGGTGAGTCAGTGCTTATGCTTGTTGATGATACTTTCATTTACCTATAGAAGAAATAGGATCATGAGAAACGATTGATGATTATGTTGTAGGTGTTGAGAAAACACCGACTGATGATGAGAAGTTTCCTTGGATTGATAGGATGTTATACATGTTTTACTAAGGACTTCTCAAAGGTAGCAGCACCATTTACCGATTTGATGAGAAGAATTGGACTTTTATTTGAGACATGAGGTGTATACATGTGTTTGTGAGTCATATGGAGAGGCTAAAGAATGCACCGATGTTACTTATTCTGAGCGGGGATGAGAGGTTGATAATACACATGCCTGTGGTACTTAACTAGGTGCGGTATTTATGCCGAAAGGTAATTGTCATATATGTTAGTCGACAACCGAAACCGCTTAAAAGGAAGTACCCAACTCATAAGTTTTATTGGCGACTATTGTATTTTCTTTGGGTGTAAGATATACCAGTTTGTGAGCAATATTCCTAAGATGGACACTACTTGAGTCTATCAATGGTTATCCCTTCATAGTTCAATGTGAACTAGTGCCAAAGATGATTGCTAGTTTGACCATCAAACCAACATTGATTTAGAGGATCGGTACTAGTCAAAGGCATGAAATAATACTAGCAGAGATCATGGCTAAATTAGAGGAACGAGTAGTGTCGTAGAAGTGATGCAGTGCAGACCCGATTAAGACTATTAATTTCGTAGAGATGAGAAATTATTTGTTCTCAAGTAGTGGAAATATATATATCTATAGCATGCATGATGGATTGCCGAGGACTGAAGATAGTATGGTAATACTTGAGTCATGGTTGATTGATTGATGAAGAATGTTAGATTTATATTCGTTAAGTCTAGTAGAACAACATATGAATTTGTTGAGTTATATATGGAGTGGATAGAGTGATTCCATTATGTGCCAAGAGCATTGTAAGTAGTTGAAATCCATTGTTCACTAGTGGGTTTGAGGGAACTTACAAGGGGCATTTGGAAATTTAGCACAGAATATAATAGGTAATATCAAGACTGAACCAATAACTTCGTAGGCCTATTTATACCGGTATACATGATACATAAAAGGTTGGAAGGAAGGTGATGGAGTAGTATAGGGTTAGTGGAGTGAAAGCGAAGGCGATTGCACATGATTGACCGATGGGAGCATGTGGACCGCTTTGTCTATAGCTCTTTGTTGGGGGAAATTTCTATTTTTCACCCGCTTTCATATTGAATATCATATTTGATGTGTTATACTAGATAGTTTAGTATCCCGCATGTTAAGATAGGCATGGATGTTACATTTTGATGTTTGATCTGATGTGTATGTTTGATGTTTTATTTTCGCTATTTGACACGGTTACTTATACTTATATAGTTGTTAAGCATGCAGGATATTTATGGTTTAATTTGGCAAGTTTATTTGGGAAGGTTGCGATATATATGATCTATTATACCTATTAACATTATGATGCAACTATTGTGCTTAATCCTCTTTTTTGAGTACTTGATCAGGTACATGGAAGCAAGTGTTGGCTATTTGGAAGCTTATCCACTTATATTCGCATCTAAATGTTATGGTCTTGCTATAAAAGAGGTATGTAACATCTGTATGGTAGATTTGGTGATATATGTTTGGTTGTCCTTGGAAACAAGATGCTTTAGATATGAGATGCCTTGGATACGAGGGGTGTGTGTGTATGTTGTATTGGGATGTTTCCCGAACCCAGACGTGTAAAGGAGGTTCTACTGAAATTTTTAGTGTTCCAAGCCAAAATTGAGAGAAAAGTCAATGTATAAATATTAGACATTACTGATAGTTGAGAGAGATGGTAATATATGATATTTTGTTGACTTGACTTTTGATTAGTGAGTCGACACTTCTGTTTTCCATTATCCATTTCATTGGAAATAAGTTTGCAACTTAGACATTTGGATTAACTGCCTTGATTTCAGATTTGATTGTTATTGTACTTTGGGATAAGGATGATGGCTCCAGCTAATTCTGAGTCTATTCCCTTTGTTTTGTCCACTTTTAGTGATTGTTGACGTGATTGAATAAGTGACGATTTCTCTTATATCGTTACCTATGTAAGGGTACCGGGTTGAGTTGCTAACTCCTTGGGATTTCGAGGACGAAATCCTCTTAAGAAGGGAAGAATGTAACGATCTATATTTTCAATGATTGAATATTTATATAATTTATTTAAACATTAAATTGTTAATTAATTGACAGTCCTAAAAATATGATTTTTCACATACGATCGAATTTTGACTTGAGAATACTTCCATTGAGTTAGTATCGATGTTGCAAATTAAAATGAGCATATAGATCACTGTATTTGAAGATTTGACTATCCAATAGCTGAAATGACATCAAAAAGAGTGAAATTATCATTCTGCGGTGTTGTCTTGTATAGCGACAAAATTTATACCACTAGGTTGAAAAATAAGATGATGCATGCAAATAAGTTTCGTGACAATCAAATGCACCATTTGATCGTGTGAGCTTAAAATGCATGACCTTTTTATTTGAGAAACTAAATAAATTGAATATAATAATATTATCATCAAAACCCTCCTTTCTCTTGATATCCAAACCACAATTAATGCTCCATCGCTCTTCAAAAAACACTGGCTGTCACTTCGTATTTGTAATTAAAATCCAAATCAAGAGTTATACTCAATGAATAAATACAAAATAAAGCTTGTTAAATCCAGATCGAAGAGAGATTCATGCCCATACCAATTTTGAGTGTTGCGATCGTACTAGATGGTGTTCAACCTTGTTATGTCGTGCCTAAGGTTTTAGTTCAATGAAGAATGAAGCATCGAAATCCAAAACGAACAACGACATCATTTTTCTCTTTGTAAAAGACACCTCTCCGCCAATTTTCATCTAGTGCCGCTCCAATATTCAAATCATGTTCATATGAGGTTGGAGCTTGACATAGCCAGGTTGTGATCTTCTCGGGGTAGTCGAGCTCCATCTTTCTAGCACCAGGGCGAAGAGCAACCATAGAGAGGTTCGTTGGCTAAGATGGCGCGACATTTTGTTGACTATGGAGCAAAAATCGAAGAGAGAAGTTGTGGAAGAAGGATATGCATGACACATGTATGTGCTATTTCTTGGTTTAGGAAAGAAAGATTAACCAAGGTAATTAGCCTAATTAACCATGTTTAAGTGAATTAATTGTTTATTTAAATGTATCATCTTATATCATGCGTATCTTTTGCATACGAGGCCTACATTGGACATTATTTCTTGCATTTCACTAGTGATAGAGAGCTCTATGACCGGGCCATAGATTTGGTTAAGGTGATTGATATTGCCCCTCAGCATACTATGATTGTAAGTATAGCATTAAAATGACGTTTTGAAATGTTTTCTTACTTTAAAATGTAATTTTCTGAAATAGTTAAGCCAATATCTTATTTTATCAAAAAGAACTAAAAGTATTTTAAAATGATTTTAAATAAAATATCATATTTCTCCCATTTCACGAGTATTTTGACGATGTTAATAGATTTAGACTATTAGTGATATTCATCCTATGTTGGTTTCTTTGAATGGTTTGTATTATATTGTTATAAATATATATAGACTATTATAGACATTTCTATGCTTGTTGGTTGTATGTCTTCTTATTTGTTAGTTGGTTGAAAACGTCGTATGAAGGCGATATAGGAATCCCATAGATTGAATTGGTGTATATCGATCGAACACACACACGATAGTGACTCAAATAATATGATAGGTTTCATCCATATTGATTAAGGGTAATGATGATAAACTTGAATGGATGGGATAAATATATGGAGGAGTATTGGTGTATGCCAACTGATCAGAAGATGAAGGATGACGAACTTGGATATGTGCTTCGAGCCTCGGGATAGATGCCGGATGTTTTCATTTGGTTTGTACTTGACCATTTTTGGTTAAGTACCCGACCAAAATGGTCATTATCAACTACTCTATAGTGGTTGATATCTACCACTATTCATGATGGCTGATTTGGCCAATTTGACGTGGACGATGGAGCGATTTCAAAGAACATGATGTGAAATTTGTTCGCTCATTCGTTTGACATTAGATTTGACGCTATGGCTCTCCGACGAGTGGTTTTGGCACTGAAGCGAGAATGATGCTTTGACGTTTTGACTTCGTGATTCGATGATAATGATCTAATGATGGGAAGAGGTGGCTTTGATGATGGCCAGCTGTACTTCAAGATGCAGAGTAGGCAAAGATGATTCGGATTGAGGGGACTATTGGAGGGAGGTTACGAGACGCATTATGGCACTCTATGAGTTAAGATGGTTGTTTAGAGTAGTTCCCAACTTCGACGACTTCAGACAGGAGTTGTATGGGACGATTAAGCTCTACTACAGATGATGTATTCAAAGGGATCACTAATATTCGTAGGTTTTGAAGTGCATTTGTAAAGCAGTGGTATGTGAGGACGTTCACTTAGGTTATGATGGATTCACCGGATCACATGATGTTTCGATCTGAGTAACTTGGGTTGTCTACGATGGGTGCAGTTTAGTTTTTATCCTATTGAGTGGCGTGGATTGAGTATCGAGAAACCGAGACGTTAAGTAGACCTTGGCTCTATAGAGGTGGTTATATGAGTAACATATATCCAATGCGCCGAGTGAGTGGATGTCAGGATAGATGATGGGTGCCATGTTTGTTTGATTGTTTCCATCACCTAGGGATGTCTCATGAAGTAGATATTACCGATGCCAATATCTAAAGATCCTTAGTACTTTTTTGTATAGTACACCTATGACGACTATGATATAGAGTAGCATATATCCTGTGTTATGTGCTAACTCTGCAAATGTAGGGACATGTTAGGTTATTTCCCCATACTTTATGTTCCATATATTATACCAACTTTATAGTGTTCTGAGATTAATTATCGCTCAAAGGACTATTGTCTGACTAGAGATTTTATGCTTTGCTTCTTTTTATCTGGGGTACTATTAAATGAGTAGACTAGATAATAAGTGTAAATAGCACTTGGAGCTATGAAAATTGACTGGCAGAAGGTGATGCTTTCGCATTATTATATTTTGAGTTTATTATTGTGTATTCTGCTAGGTGACACCGTAGAGCCTTTACAGTGTTGACTTACTTTATCAAAGATAGTCTATAAGTTGAGTTTATTTATCAGTTGTATAAACTTTATTACTGTTTTGTATAATTATAAGAACCTATGTACTTTGATTACGGGGTTTATATAGTTAACTGTCTCGCCTGTTTTATATCTGTGTTGACTATTATATTTTATCAAACATTCTATGAGATATATGATATGTCATATTATTGTGTGATGTTTTGTTTCTTTCTCATTTCTTTTATTCTCTTTCCATCTTTTCTATACCTTTTCTTATTTCTATTTCTTTCCCTTAACAGTCATCCTAAATCGGTCAGATGCTCCAGTAGCATACTATTCGATCATAAGAGCATCGGTGATGTAGGGAGGTCGTTACGAACGATCTGGCAGAGAGCACATGGGAGCCAGAAGAAAGATGAGGACTACATTCCTTAGGTTTGAATTTTTTGTTAAGATTTAGCAATTGGATGCTTAGAAATTTGTTGCTTAGGATTTTGTGCTTGGTATCTAACTTTTTCTAGGACAGATCATTAAGTTAGCTTGATATTTTAACATGTTTTATGTTAACAATTGTTGCATTCATGTAGAGTTCACCTATGCTCATCCGGGATGTACTGCATCATGCTTATATGTCATGAACTTTGTATACATTCAAGCGGCTGAGTAATTTAGGAGATTGACTATTAGTTATATTTTTGCATTACTTTGATTAGACCCTAAGCATGCATGCATATATACAATTATATTGGTATGTTTGATAATAAATGGTTGTTATGATAATTTGATTTCAGATTGAAACGTCAATAATTTCAGGACAACATTCATTTTAAGAGGAGAGATTGTACTACATCGTAATCTCAATGACTAGTTTAAACAAGAAAATTTTAGTAATCTTGACCATATTGGCAAATTTGTAACTTTACGAACAAATGAATCAGACGACAGGACTTGTGCCATTAAGAACAGCTCGTTTTCCTTATCAGAATAGCATATAAATATGTCCAAATCGGGATCAAGATATGAGAGATACAAACACTTATGTAAAATGGGTTTTTAAATTCTAATGGGCTTAGCCTATTTAAAATTGAACTGTTGTTTGGATTCTATTAAAAATATGTGACTTTTAAAATTTGAATTAGAACCAAAATGTATGTATATTCTCTTCATCTTATTCCTCTCATAAAAACCTTAAACAACATGCAATGACCCATATTTTCGTACCAAAAGATCATAAATATTATTATTTAATTTACTTGAGGTCATATGACTTTATAACTTTGGATAATGGCCACTAGGGACATTTTTCATCCTTAGAATTTTTATCAGATAATTCTAACATGAAATTCTTGTAAAGTCTATAACATTTGATAAGACCTAAATTAGAGTCTGAAACCACATCCATTATATTGGGATAATGGTTCCCCTTTCAATAGATTGGTCATGATAGGAAAACAGGCTTACACTTTAGAAGATATGTTGTTGTAAGTTTGGAATGTTTCTGCTAAACTAGTGGATAATGACTTAAGCCCATACTTAAGCATACTAACCTATTTCAGGGTTTGTGCCTAATTGGAGATGATAGGACAGATCTATTCTCTTCTCCCACTTCCCAAATAAAACTCTTTTCCATACTTTATTAAGCTAAAAATCATTATTAGAATGTAATTAGTAAGGGAAACCTCTTGATCTACTATTTCACTACATAGGGAATTGTGCCACTACTAGTCTTCTCGAATTTGAATGAATTATTAGGTAGCTTTGGTGTTAGGTGAGTGATATTCCTTCCCTCACTTTACAATGCATGTGGATATGGCAGTATTATGATTTTTAAGATGCTTTTCGAAATTAAATGGTTTAAAAATTTAGGTCTAACGTTAATAACTCCCATAACCCGTATTTAAAATGATAGCATTGAATTTTGATAAGTTTTATACCATTTACCCGCACAACTTTTATTTTCTAGAAAACTTAATCTAAAGTGATTATGCCTGTAATTTGCTTTTGGATGTTTTATGTTTGTTTCCTAGATGATATTTTTTGTATGAATTTTTCGATATGTTTCCTAGTTTTAGATTGCTAGGAAAGTACACATCGTTTGGTGCAAATAACACCAAAATGGTCGAAACGTGATGAAGTTTGGATACGTCATGCTGGAGGCCATAGGAAGTTCACATTGCAAACTTGAATTGATTTGTAGATGATTTGATGCCCTAAACATTGATTATCAAATAAGGTAGGTGAAAATCAAAAGTGATCGAGGTTAGAGATGCTTCGGTTCGAGGAGGCAAAGACTTTGGGTTTCTAGGCTATGTGCTTCGGGTCAGGCTTATGCTGGAATAAGAGGAAACTATGGACTTAGACAAATTTTGCTTCAGGAAAATAAGGAAAACCCTTTAGGGATTTAAAAGGCTTGCTTTACATCTGGGTCAAAGGAGCTTCAGGTTATTGGGAAAGGCAAGGAAAGAGGAAAACATCAACTTTGAGAAGTTTTCAAGAAGGCCAATTTGACCGGTACCAATCATATTTTTGTCGGTACTAATTACTTTTGATGGTGACCAACGGGGTCCAGATTTGAGTAATGTGCACATGTCATCCTGGTGTTTGTTAACATGTGTTCATTCGATCATTCGATATTCAATTTCAATGGTGGTAACGTGATGAAGATCGGTGATAAAATTACGAGGCAAAGGCATGATGCTTTGACGTGATGACTTTGGAACTTTCTTGGGACAATTCGATAATCGATTTGTACTTCTAGAAGTGTTCCAAAATGGGGGCTCGATCGATGTACTCATCATGATAATGCTCCACTAGGGCGAGTTCATTGAGGAGAACTCGTGGATAGAACTTGAAGGGTTCTATCATGGAGAGTGGAACATTGTAGGTTACCATGAAAATGAATGGAAACAGATGGAGCAATGAACATTAACAAATTATTGATACTCAAAGTGTTTTCGGGTGTACTCATAAGAAGGGTATTGTATGGATGCTCATTGGGTACTTTGATGGTTACCTTAGGTTGTTGAAGGGATCTAAATACCGTGGATCGTTGAAAGGATTTGGTGTCAGTTATATGGACAGGTGTTCGAGTACATAGAAAACCATAATTTTTCAATTGATCCCCGGTAGTTGATGGTCATACGAGTTATCATATATCCAAGGTACATTGGATGACAGTGAGGATTATTTAGTGGTTTCTATGTTTGCCATGATTACTATGTTATATTGTGTTTCTCTAGGGAGGTCACATGACATAGGTATCCAGGAGATCGGTGCTAAGACATTGATAGTATATCAGGATATTTGTATACTTTAAGAGTAGCGTATTACTTTTGTTATGTGCTAACTCCTTAGGATGGAGGGAAAGGTCAGATATGATTCTATATACCTTCGACTGTATAGTATTTGAGATTTTTTAACACTTACACCAGACTGTTCTCTAACTTAAAATTTTATGCTTTGCTTCTTATTGTATCTGGTACTCTTAAATGAGTAAGATAAATAGCAAGTTTGGGTGATAAGTGGTGTTATGCAGATGGACTAGCATGAGATTGTGCTTTCTCATATTTATATGTGGCCGACTGTTGCTTATTCCATTGTGCGAAATTGTAGAGCCTAGATAGTGGTAGCTATTTTATTAAAGACTGTTTATCTTTGAGTTAATTCCTGGCTGTATAAAATGCACTACTACTTTGTGTACAACTTTACAAACCTATGCACTTTAATATTTTGTGGTTCATCTAGTTATTATTGTCTTACCTGTTTTATATCCATGATGGCTATTATATTTTATTCGATGTTCTGTGAGATATGTATCATGTTCTGTGATTGTTTTCTCTACTTTTCACCCTTGACAATTACCCTACATCGTTCGAGCACTATTGCAGCACACTGTACATGTATATTGGTAGGGTGGTCGTATATTTTGTATCGGAGCTAGGTTGCATAGTTAACACGAGTTGATACCGTGATCTATTCAAGATGGGTTAGGGGTTGTCACCTTAGACTAAATCGAGATTATATATACACCAAAGAGCATACTTGTTATATATTGTGGTTTTTTCAAAACTATATAGTAGTATATATTGTATATAAATCGCATTGCACACACGCGTACCATTAATGCAGTTTTCTTTATGAGAGACCGATCATTCCTGCTACATATTAAGAATGCGCAAGAATGCAAGAAACACTAAATGGAACTCCATCTCTAGAGTTGATAAGGAAGGAGTTGGTTCGAGGGCTGCTAACCCTAATCTGTCAACAATGTTCAATATGATGATGGCGATCATGCTGCAAAATGCCCAAGTGGCCGCTCCTAACATTGTTGTTAGTGATGCTTATGTGCATGCATTCAGGGCCGATTCACGAAGTTGAATAAGGAATTTTCCAATCTTGGTGGAAAACCATACCAAGGAATGCAATTGTCTATGAAAATGCAGGACTGGTTAGACAATTGCAAGAGAACTTTTGATGATTTGAAATTGGATAATACTATAAGGAGGGTGTTGCCTTCACAACAGCTCCAAGTTAGAGCTATGAAGTGGTGGAATGCTACAAAAATCGCTGACCTTGAGGACCAGCTCACTTAGGACTAGTTCAAAAATAGACTTAAGGAGAATCTCATATTGGATGTGCAAAAGTCAGTACTGTTTAATAAGTTTGTAGAGCTAAAGTAGGGGGACATGTCTAACTTTTGGTATGTGACTGATTTTATCATTCTATCAAAGTACTTGATGTCTTACATAGACACTCTATTAAAGAAGAATGAAAAGTTTATTAAGGGTTTAGATGACTATTTAAAAGAGAAGCTAGTGGCTCATATTGATGAGCCTTTTGAGAAACTTTTCAAGGAAGCTCTTCACCTTGAAAGTTTGTAACGTAAGCCCAAACTAGCTATTGTTACTAAGGAAGAGCTAAAGCCATAGCAAGGAGGCGGAGGAAAGATGAAATGGAATGGGAAGAGGAAGTAGTCCCGGGAAAATGCTTGGTGAAAGGAAAAGTGGAATAATGACTGCTACAACTATGGTGATTGGGTTGTCTGAGTAAGGACTACATGTCTAAGGAAGGAAAGACATTGTAGAACTATGGTAAGGCATGACATCTGTAGAATAAGTTCCCAGAACTGGTGAAGCTGAAGCTGAAGCAAATGGTGAAGGTATATGCTTTGGATGATGTGTCGACTTCGTGAAGTGCTCCCTTGATGAAAGAGAAAGGGAAGGGCGTCACCATTCAAGATATTCTTTTTATTTACAGTGTTCCCATACATGTTCTATTCGATATTGGGGCTTCACACTCCTTCATATGTAGTGACCTGGTAGATAGATTGGGATTGATATCTGAAATAGTTGACTAACCTTCAGTAGTGATGAACCTTGTTAGTGGCCCTACTAATCTTTGAATGGTTTGTTGTGGTTTGGACTTATCGAGTCATGGATGATCTTTTGTTTATGACTTCTTTCTTTGGGTTTCTTTGGGTGCAGTACTATCTTAGGTATGGGCTGACTGAGGAAGTATGCGGTAGTGATGGATTGTAAGGACCCATTGGTTAGTATTGGGGCTGAGGGGCCAGAAGGTAGATATTGGCTACCTACCAGAGGATCAGGCTATGGTTAGCTTTATATATTTTCTACAGGTTTCACATGAATCATCTATGCTTATCGTTAGAGAGTATCCATACATATCCAAGGAGGAGACCAGAATATCGCCATACTAAAAGATTGAGTTCCGCGTTGACTTAGTGAAAGGTGTTAGACCAATAGTTATGCCTTTGAGGCGTATGACATTCATAGAGCAGAAAGAGTTAGAGGTGCAGGTGAATGACCTATTAAGGTTAGCGTTCATTCTCAAGAGTATATCTGAGTGGGATGCACCCATAGCATTCACCGCTAAGGCAGATGGCTCTCCGAGGTTGAATGTTGGCTACCGTCAGCTAAACAAGGTGATGAGGAAGAGCAAGTATCCACTCTCGCATATTTATGACTTAGTCGATCAGCTCCATGACGCGAAAGTGTTCTCTCAATTAGATCTTGCGACATGGTTTCACCAGTTGAGAGCAATGAAGGAAAATGTGTCGATCACGGTTCTCTTTATGCCATCTGGATTCCATAAGTGATTGGTTGTGCCATTCGAGCTGACCAATGCAGCGACGTATGTTGTTAATATCATGAACCATGTCTTCAAGGATCAACTAAAAATGTTTGCGCTTGTGTTCGGGGATGATATTTTGGTCTATTCTAGGATGGAGGAGGAACACAAGGCACATTTGTGCTTGAAGTGTTGAGGAAGCATGGCTTGAAATCAAAGTTTTTGAAATTGTCACTTCTAGAGGAGAGAAGTGTGATTTTTGGGTTATGTTGCTCCTAGAAAGCAAGCGTGCTAGTATATTAATCCTTCACCTAACTTCATGGTATTATAGTCGATCCAGTAAAGATGGCAGTGGTTCAATATTAGAACTAACCCCAGAATGTTATGGATATGAGGGTTTCCTCGGATGGGTGAGATATCATAGACACTTTATCAAGGACTTCTCAAAAGTAGAAGTATAATTAACCAATTTGATGAAGAAGAATCGGGCCTTTGTTTGGGATGCGAAATGTGAGCATGCGTTCGTGAGTTTGAAGGAGAGGTTAACGAGTGCACCAATATAGATCATTCTAAGCGGGAATGAGGAGACGACGATATACACCAATGTTTGTGGTACTAGACTGGGTGTAGTACTGATGCATCGAGGTAAGTTTATCGCCTACGCTGGTTGATAGTTGAGGTCACATGAGAGGCAGTGCCCAAGTCACGATTTGGTGTTGGCGGCAATAGTAATCTCTTTAAAGATATGGAGACATTATCTACTTGGAGAAAGGTTCGAGTTTTTCATGGACCCCAAATCCTAGAAATACCTTTTCTCTCAGAAATATCTCAACCTTCATCACCAGCGATGGTTAGAGTCCTTAGCCTCTTACGACTTTAGCATTTCTCATACCCTAGTAAAGGAAATGCATTCATCGATGATCTGAGTACGAGACATGCCAGTTTGGTAGCGATATTCCTAAAGTGGAAGCAGTTGGAGTATATTTGTTAGTTATTACTTTAGACCTTATTGTGAATTAGAGCCAAAGATGTTGGCTAGTTTCACCTTTAGATCGCCTTCGACCAAGAGTTTTGGTGCAAGTCATAAGCAAGACGCTAGACTAGCAGAGATCATAACAAAGATTGAAGAAGAATAGAGCTTGATGGGATGAGGCGGTATAGAGTTGACCGAGATGGTTGGCTCGGTAAGGATGAGGGATTGTTTATTCCTGATGCTAATGGATTCAGAGATGAGGTACTACGAGAGTGCCATTATTCTAGATAGACTATACATCTTGATAGTAATAAGATGTACCATGATATGTAGCGGACTAACTATTAGGAGGGGATGAAGAAATATGCATTCATCTCGAAGTGTATGAAATGCCAATTGGTAAAGGCGGAGTAGAAGAAGCTTAATAGCTGATGTAACCATTTGAAGTTCTTGAATGGAAGTGGGAGCAAGTATTGATGGACTTCATTCATTGATTACCAGTGACTACAGAAGGGATTATACCATTTGGTTTATAGTCGATAGATTGACAAAGAGTACTCGATTCATACCCTTAAGTCTAATAAAATGGCATCCAAATTGGTCGGGTTGTATATGAAATGGGTGGTACGATTCCATGGTGTCTCGAAGAACTTTGTGAGTGACCGAGACCCTAAATTTACAAGTGGGTTTTGGAACGGCTTACAAGACGCGTTGAGGATGGAGCTGCATCTCTATGGAACTTATCACCCGCAAACCGATGGGCATACTGAGAGGGTAAATCGCATATTGGTGGATCTCTTATGAGCTTGCATACTAGATTTCAGAGGCTTGTGGGATGACTATTTTCATTTGTTGGAGTTTGCATACAATAATAGTTATTAATCTAGTATAAGTACCATGCGACGCTCTTTCGTGTTGGTGGGAAGCGAGTGAAAAACTAATACTTGAGCCAAATATGGTCAGAGAGACTTCGGAGAAGATTGAAATCATTCGACAACGAATGAAGGCTTCATAGGATAAACATAATATCTACATTGATAAGAGAAGTATAAATTTGGAGTTCATCGTCGGTGATATGGTGTTTGTGAAGATCTCCCCATTGAAGGATGTTGTTCGATTTGGTAATAAGGGAAGTTGGCACCGAGATTTGTAGTCTTTTTTGATATTAAAGAGGATTAGAAACCCAGCATATAGGGTTAACTTACCTCAAAAGATGGCGGGAATGCACAGCGTATTCCACATCTCTCATTTAAGGAAATTTGCGAATGACTCATGCGTGACGATTGCACCGGATTAACTTGATGATATTGAGATTGAACCAAAAGCTTCAAAACCTCATGAGCGAATTCATATCATCAGACATTACATGAAGCAGCATACGTGGAAGACAATGAAGTTAGCAAAGGTTCAATGGGGGTGAAAGTGAAAGAAATTGTACATGGAAAACCGAAAGGAGTATGAGGGCTACATATTCAGAGTTGTTTATGTGGTAAGGCCTATTATTTATCATATTTACTTTCATTATTGTTATCGAATATGATAGTTTAGTATCTCGCTTGCTAGGATAAGTTCGTCTATATTATTGATTACATGGTTGTTAGGCATGTGAAGTAACTATGTTCGACTATTCTTCTATTTATTTGGAGATTTCAAGGGTGGAATTCTTAAACAAGGGATGTATAATGACCCGTATTTTACATATTGAAGGGATCATAACATATTATTATTTAATTGATTTAAGGTCATACAACTCTATAAATTTGGGGAATGACTCTTAGGGGCATTTTCCATCCTTAGAATTCTTATCAAGCGGTTTTGACCTTGAAAATATTGTAAAGCCTATAATTTTTTATAGGAAAACTGAATTTGGGTTTGAAACCACATCCATTAGATCAGGATGATGGTTTCTCTTTTTGTATAGAAAAATAGGCTTACTATTTAGGAGATGTGGCCATTAGAATTTTAGACTGCTACTGGCCAAATTAATCGGGATTAGTTAAGCCTATACATACGCGCTCTAACCCATTTAAGGATTTATGCCTAATTGGAGATGATGGGACAGATCTACTCTCTTCCCACTTTTCGAAACAAATTTATACCTCCATCAATTCATTTTCCATCAAAAATCTTCTTTTCCATTTTTTAATTAGCCAAAAGACCATTATTAGAAGGTAACTAGCAAATGGAATCTCTGGATCTACTATTTGGATGCAAAAGAAATCATGCTATTATTGTTCATCTCATATTTGAAGGGATTATTGGGTAATTTTGGTGTTAAGGACCGATATGCTATAACGACTTGCAATTTTTAATGTTATAAAGAGATTATTTAATTTATTTAAATATTCAGATTTGATTCAAATTTAATAAATTATAAGAAAATCAATGGTTACAACTTGATTTTTAATGATGTTATTTTAAATGATATGATTTTTTATAATTTTTTATTTGAAAAATATTTAACTATCTTTTGATGCATTTTGCGGCAAACATTGGTATTTTTGAAATTTTATAGAATAAGATAAATTGTGTATTTTATTACTGTTTTGTGATTGCACCGCATTATTGTCCATGATCATATTTTTATTTCGGTCGTTCGCAGTTCGTAAGTGAATGTGATATTGTGTAGCTGTAATATCCCAGAATTTTTGACAATATCAATTTAATAATCCGTAGTAAAAATTAAATTGATATCGACAATTTTGCTAATAATAATTCAAATTGATTTAATAATCTTCTTCAATAATTATTTAATTAGTTATTTTATCTTTTAAAGATAATAAATTGGTTTCTATTTATAATATAAATATATGGTTTATATTTTAAATAGATTAGCTTTGTTTTAAATTTAATAAATAAAGCATATTTTCTAATTCTAATATTTTTAGTAATTTGGAAATTTGTTTTATTTAATATATAAGCTTTTCAAAGTTATTGAATAAATGATCTTGGTTTAAATTTAATTAATAAAGCATGATTTAAAATTCTAATATATATAACAATAATTTGGAAATTTTGATTTTTATTTAATATTAAGTTTTCAAAGTTATTCAATAAATAAATATATGATTTTTAAATTGTTAAGACAAATGTTTAAATGTTTAAAGTAAGTTTTGGCTTGAGTTTTAAATTTAATTGAATTAACAAAAGTTTTATAACTTAATAAAATGAGTAATTTATAAATAAAGATACAATTTCTTTTATAATTATTTCAACTTAATAATGAGATATTTCTAAAAAAACAATATCAATAGTATATTGTCTTTATAAATAGGTTTTGAATAAAATGGCAATTTTTATTTCAAATTTAATTTTTATTCATAACTTGACTTTTTAAATATTAGATTTTGAATTTGATTTAAAATTTGAATATAAATCCAAAGTATAGATTTTTAATTGTTTTGATTTATATATAAGCTTTATTTATAAGTATAATTTGTTTTTATTTCTTTCAAAAATTTATATACATATAAAATTGTAATTAACAAATCAATTAGGCTTAACATATATATTAACATGTAAATTAAATACATATGTTAACTTGTAAATACAAAATACTTTAAAAGACAAGTGTATTAATATTAAGCCTCTTATAACAAGTGTCAAAAGATTAACATAACAATGTGACAAATGTGGGGATTATGTACAAGTGTAAATTTTGTTTTAATTTTTCTTTTATTTGATAAATCTGAAAATACATTTCTATAAACTTGCATTTTCTTTCATATATTTATTTTTTCATTTCTTTGATCAAAAAGAAAATCTTCAAAACAATCCTCAAACTTGCTCAAATAAAAATCTGAAAATCTCCTCAAACTATTCTGTTATCAAAAGCCTACCATCAAATTCCTCAAACTCAAATACAATTCAGGAATGAATTAAGAACCCTACAACTTATTTTTTTTCAAAAACCATTATGTGACCAAAAATCTGAAGCTCTTTAATTCAAAAACACTCCTCAAACATCACTCCCTGTTTACCAAAATACTGTAGCTTCCTTACACCAGATCTGTAGTTTGTTTTCAAAAAGAATTCAAGTGTTTGCAAATTTTCAAATGCATGCAAGTAATTAGAGTATGGGATCATAAGCATGTAGATTTCATCAGTATTGCAACTGCGGTTTTAAAAGTATTAAGGGTGTTTTCAAATTCAGGGAAAATGATTTCTGCATGAACCTTAAAATCTGCATTCTTATTTCTGCAATATGGTATTTGGCTCTGCTTTTAAGCTAAATCAGTTTCAGCATCAAATTGTTTTCAATTTGCAAGTTCCAGTCTTCAAAGATTTTCACAGCTTTTAGAGTTGTTTCAAAATCTGTTCTCTGCTTCTTCTTGTGAGGTGAGTAACTTTCTAAAATTTAAATTTTAAAAATTGGTTGCATGCTTGTATGCTAAGATAAATAAGTATTGCATGTGTTTATAAGTAAATACCTAATGTGAATACTTAATTTTTGTGCATGCTGTGTATATTTACTCTGTTCTATTGTTTCCAGGCTCAAGTTTTTATACAAATACTTACCTCATGATCTGGTTCTTGGTAGGATCTATTTATCAAACAAATATTGTTTGATTTAACTTAGACTTATGTTTAAAAATATAAGTTAGTCAAAAATAAGGCTTAATTGTCTCTGGTGATATTTAAACAACTGTGTATGTTAAATAAGACCAAAACTCAAAGCTTTAAATTTATAAATTCAGCATCATGAATTGAATACTAAAATCAAAATATGATTTTTAAAACAAAAATTATAATTTTCAGTAAAAGAATGGGAGAGGAGTTTTGTATGAACTGGAGATGGAAAGTTGTAATTTCCTGGTAATCCACTTGAAGGAGGAAGTCGGGTTTCATCCTGTTAATGGAGGGGTGAACAGTGAGGTTGGGAAAAATCTTTGATGGTGATGAAGTTCATCAGGGAAATTGCGGCTGTGGATTTTCGTCTTGAACCCTAGTTTAGTTAGGCTTAGGAAAATCGATCGCCATGGTTCGTGTGGTGGATCGAGTGTTTCGGGGTTTATGGTGATGGTGGCTTGGGCAAAGACGTAGTTGTGGCCGGAGTGGTATGAAATCTAGTGGTGGGGATTTTGCGAGCGAGGCGATGTTCCGGGTTTAAGTGTGGTGGCGGCTTAATTTTCCAGGTTTGGGTTGGAGGCTCTCGAATTTGATTTCGAGTTTTGGAAGGTGATCTGATGGTCGTAGGTGAGGAAGAAGGAGGTTGCCGATGTGAAGCCACCATTGGAGACGGTCGGAGGTGGATAAGGTTACTGTGCACGTGCACGGAGAGTTGTGTCTGGTAATGTTGGGTAGGTTGTGAAGCAGAGAAAAGTTGCTCGAGTTTAACTCGAGAAATTCGAATGTTGGACTCGAAGAAAAATGGATTAGGGCTCGGGTAGATTTTGGTTTACAGGTTGTAACCCTGTAAGTTTTTTTTTAACTTAAACCTGGGTTCTTTAAAAAATGTATACAGATAATTAAACTAATTTAAAAAAATCAAATTTCTAGTGGGTTCAAATGAAGTTTGGATCTCAGTTTTTAAATATAATAAAACTTTAAAATTTAAATTTATTTGTAACAACGTTAAAGGTTTAAATAGTTTGAAGTAAATGTTTAAGTAGTTTGAATTTTAAAGTGAAGTTTTAAAATGTAAGAGAAGTTTAAATCTGGAATCAAAGTGGAATATGTATTTCAGTTTTTGAAATTAAAAGAAGGTTTAAAGTTGAAAGATTTAAACTAAATATAAATTGAAGTTATTGAAATGCTAAAAGTTATAAATTGTTTAAACCTTGAAAAGTTTAAATTATTTTCATTTTAAAACTTGTATTTAAAATGAAATTTGGAAGCAAGTTCAAAGTACTTTGTTTTAAATAAAATTTGTTTTTAAACATAATTTAGAAATGTTTTATCTTAAATTAATTAAGATTTAATGTTTGAAATTAACTTAATTAATGGAGAAATTAAGGATGCTTAATTAATTTGATAAATTAATGATCTGGAATTAATGAATATTGATTAATGGGTAATTAATTTAAATTTAGATCACCAATTAGATTATTTAGATTAATGATTAAAGAATTATTAATTAAGTAATGAATTTTTAATCAAGTTTAATTAATTAAATAATTAGACTTTAATTAATGTTTAATTATAGATAATTTTAAATTTGTTATTAATCTCAGTTAATTACTTAATAAAATTAATTAGAGAATGGTTAATGAAGGTCATTAACCAGGATTATTTAAATAATTAATTAATGTAATTAATTTTTATAATTAATTAGATTAATTAACTTATTAATAATCAATTGTAAATGGTTTGAGTAATACTTAATAAAGTAATTAAGAAATTAATTACTAAATGTAATTAATTTAGTTTAATGGGATTGTTTAATTTAATTAATTAAGTTTAATTAATTTTAAACATTTGGGTTTTATAAATAATTACTTTATGTAATTAATGACTCAGAAATTACTTAGTTAAGTAATTAATTAATAATTACATGGTTGTAATTAAGTGGAGATGTTTAAGTGTGAAGTAATTTGGTTTAAATTACTTATTAATTAATCAAGGGATTAATTAAGAGATTAATTAAGGATAATTAATTTGTTTTAATATGGTAACTAAGTTAATTAATTACTTAAGGTAATTAATAAATGGGAATCATTAATTATTTTAATTAATGATGTAATTAAAGATGATTAATTATGATTAATTAATCAATAATAGATAATTAAAGGTAATTAATTAACATAATTAATTAAGGATTAAGGTAATTAATTATGATTAATTAATTAATTGAAGTAATTAAAGGTTAATTACTGTTTGTTTGAGAACAATTAATTTGTGAAATTAATTAAGGATAATTACATGAATGTAATTAAGGGTAATTAATCAAAGGTGATTAATTTAGGTAATTAATAATAAATGATTAGTTGATTGTAATCAATTAAATGATTAAGAAAGCAAGATTTATATTGGTGAAATAATTAATTTAATTTATTTTAAATTAATTATAGATAAAGTAATTAATTTAATTCATTGTAAATTAATTAGAGATAGTTAATTTAATTCATTTTAAATTAATTATATTGTGATGAGTAAATCTTTGCTTATGTCTGAATGGATGTCATTGTTTGACTTGGATGCTTTGTGATCTCAGTAATGAGATAAATAATATTGTGTGGTATGGATGTTTGACTGTATTGTGATGATAACATAGGTTATCTATTGAGATGGTGATATATGGAATATCTATTAGATATTGATAATGTGAATCACCCCTTATTTGATAATGCTGATTATCAATTATTGTTTTATGAATTATCTATCTGTGTGTATATAAATACTGTAATGAAATTGTTTTAAACCTTTAAAACAACTTGGACCTAAAAGACACGCTTTGGATTTCGATGAGACCGGGATCGGGTTTGCATATTTGGATATCCGAAAACCACATCGATTCCAAATAACGTTAGGTCGTGAATCCAAGTGGAGCGAGTGAAGACTCGAGGTGTAAGGGCTATACGTCAATATAACTCTGTGGGTGATTCCGTAATGAGTTTGACGGAATAGTACTTATAGATTGGAGATGGTGGTTTAGAGTGCAAGGGTTATCGTAGTTAACTCTGAGGGTGATTCCAAAATGATTGTAACGAGATAATGCCTTCGGTTTCGTTCGAACCCGGAACGAACTTGTATGGATTGAATGCTTTCAGAACATCGTCAGGTGGACGATGAGCATTCTAAGTGATATGTCCTATAAAGGTAATCGTAGCCTCAAGCCTCATCAACCGGGAATGGCTAAAACAGGGGAGGTGCAGCAAGGGTTCGTGGGTCGCACCCACTGGAGAGCGAGATTTACACATGTCTTGAGGTCCCTTTTTATTTCGGCTGTGTGGACGGTCTTTTGAGCTCTAACCGTCGGGGTTGTCTTGTTCGGAACTATTCAGTAAGGAATGGGTCCGGCCTTGTGTTGCAGGGGAGTAGGAGTACTCCTCGGTACGGTGATCTAGGCCACGTACTGTGACGGGCGGTACCCCAGTAGCCCTGCCATCGTATGGAATCCAAAATCCAATAAGTGCCAACGGTTTTGATTGTATTACCCACTTTTGTGGCTAGTAGCTGGAATTTAATAATGTAACAATTTCAGCTATTTCTTATTTATTTGAAAACCCTAGACCCTATTATAATATCACTGAATTTCCTATCAAATGTTTTGGTTAGCGTATGGTAAAAACTTTTCCATGTTTATGTGTGGGAAGTCTTACGTGATACCTTTCTTTCAAAAGGTTTTGAAAATTAAGCAACTTAACCTGTTACTCACACCAGACCCATGTCTGACCCGGAGTTATTTCTGTTTTTCTTTAACTCTTGGGTACTCAAATTTTTACGAGTAGCCAAGGGATTCAGGTTAGGATTCAGGTTAGCTTTGACGAATATTGGAGGAGCAATGGAGCAGGAGGCTTCTGCGTTAGATATTAGTATTCCGCTGTGTGTTCTGTGTTGTCTTTGGATTGTATTGAGTTGAAATAACTAGACAGGTGTTTATAACTGTCTAGTAGGTGATGTATATCTGTGTACTCTGATATGGTTGTAAACTATGTAATATTTATGTTATTAATATAGTTTATTCGTTCCGCTGTTAGATTCTGATTGTTCTTTCTTCTTCTTCTTTCTATTCTCTTTTCTATCCCTTTCTTTCATAAAAATGATGCGATTTTCTGTGGTAAGAAAGTCGGGTCGTTTTAGTTGGTATCAGAGCGTTAAGTTGAGTGAATACCTAGGCTCTGTAGTGGTGTCTTTCTTGAGAGAGCGTATTTGTAATCTTATATATATATATATATACATACATACATATATATATATATATATATATATATATATATATTTCTACCTATCTGTTGGGTTACCTGTTCAGGTTTTGCAACATAAGTTATAAAGTTAGATGGGATAGTAGTGTGGGTAACACGACTATCATACGTCGGAGTTTGAATATTTGAGGTTGGAAGTGTAATTGTCGAGACTGTAGACCTAATACCGTCTCGAGGAAGCTCTGTAGTGATGAAAAACTTCATTGATCTTTGAAGGAAACCTGTTAAGGTTCGGAGTTAATTCTTTGAAGTTGGATGAGTAGAGTTTGGATCTGTCATTTGGGCAGAAGTGAGTCTGCTGCGAGGTTGTGGCTGTGTTCAGCTAGTGTTTCTGTTGATCTGAGATCAGAGTTTCTCGAAGAGCTTTGATTTGGAAGTCTTTGGCAGCAGTGCAGCTCGGAGTGCTCTGTGTGTCGGCAGGGAGTTTTCTGGATTAGCAGTTTCTGAAGTAGAGTTCAGAAGCAGCAGAGTGGACCCGTTTCTTCGATGGGTTGGCTAGTTAAGTGTAAGCTGTTCTGTTTGGTAAGGGAGAACAGTTTTACTTGGATTTGATTTGGATTGATCGCAAAAGTGACTTGCGATTGCCTGAGTGTTCTCTTAGGTTATCAGAGTTTTTCTGGATGTCTTCAGAGAAGTCAGAGTTTGTCTGCATCTGGAGATTGAATTTTCTTATCGTCTAGAATTCCAGAAGTACTACCGGTGGTTCGGCTTTATAGAAGAATGGTTCCAAGGAGATTTAGTTGGTGTAGCAGCTCAGAGATTTTGATGGAACTTTTGAATTTTTCTTATGGATTTGTTGAACCATATCTCTGGGGTGTGTTGTCGAGTTGTGCTCGTGTTCTTCTTCAGCATTCTCTTCAACTTCAGATCAGAGTTGTGCAATGGAAGCAGTTGGGAAATGTATCTGCTTTTTTCTTTTTCCCAGACAGGAGAAGCGAGTTGTTGTTTTCTGACGTTGAGGAGTAGAGTTTGAGTTCCTGGATTTTGGACTGATCTTAAGGAGATCATTTTGCTGAGTTGTTTTTGGTTCTATCTGTTTCTAGAGGCATCAACAAGGGATAAGCTGATCAGTATGGTTGTAGGTAGCCCAAGATCGTCTGGAGATTTTTAGAGGATTTGAGATAGAGGAAATTGGATTCTGAAGTCGGAGATTTGATTTGGATAAGTTTTCTCCGATCATAAAAACGAGATATAAGATTGGGTAAGTCTGAGAAGTTAGCTCTGAAGTGTTTGGATTCTTTTCAGTGATCTTGGAGAATAAGTATTTGATCTACAGGATTGGATTACCATGTTGGATGACTGGAATTCGATGAGTTTCACGTATCTCTGAGGGAGTACGTATATGATCTATCTTTGGTTGTGGAACCAGCAGTTCTGGAGTTTTGGTTGTTGAGTCAGACTCGTCTGTAGTCTGATATCTTGTCTAGTGTTGTAGATATTATTGAATAGAAGCTTTGTAGCTTCATAGTTTTGTTTGTTTGTATTTTATTAGAGCGAGTATCCCGATGTATATACTTGGGGAAACTCGATAAAATTTTATCCAAAATTTGTCTGGATAATTAGATTTGTTTGATTGGTTGAATTGGTTGTTATGATTGTTAGCATATGTTTGATATATGCTTGTGTTTTAAAATTAAATCTTTAATAAGATTATTAAATTACCTTTGTTTTAAATTTCGGGGACGAAATTCTTTTAAGGGGGGAGGATTGTAATATCCCGGAATTTTTGACAATATCAATCTAATAATCTGTATTAAAAATTAAATTGATATTGATAATTTTGCTAATAATAATTCAAATTGATTTAATAATCTTCTTCAATAATTATTTGACTAGTTATTTTATCTTTTAAAGATAATAAATTGGTTTCTATTTATAATATAAATATATGGTTTATATTTTAAATAGATTAGCTTTGTTTTAAATTTAATAAATAAAGCTTATTTTCTAATTCTAATACTTTTAGTAATTTGGAAATTTGATTTTATTTAATATATAAGCTTTTCAAAGTTATTGAATAAATGATCTTGGTTTAAATTTAATTAATAAATCATGATTTAAAATTCTAATATATATAACAATAATTTGGAAATTTTGATTTTTATTTAATATTAAGTTTTCAAAGTTATTTAATAAATAAATATATGATTTTTAAATTGTTAAGACAAATTTTGAAATGTTTAAAGTAAGTTTTGGCTTGAGTTTTAAATTTAATTGAATTAACAAAAGTTTTATAACTTAATAAAATGAGTAATTTATAAATAAAGATACAATTTCTTTTATAATTATTTCAACTTAATAATGAGATATTTCTATAAAAAAAATATCAATAGTATATTGTCTTTATAAATAGGTTTTGAATAAAATGGCAATTTTTATTTCAAATTTAATTTGTATTCATAACTTGACTTTTTAAATATTAGATTTTGAATTTGATTTAAAATTTGAATATAAATCCAAACTATAGATTTTTAATTGTTTCGATTTTTATGTAAGCTTTATTTATAAGTATAATTTGTTTTTATTTCTTTCAAAAATTTATATACATATAAAATTCTAATTAACAAATCAATTAGGCTTAACATATATATTAACATGTAAATTAAATACATACGTTAACTTGTAAATACAAAATACTTTAAAAGACAAGTGTATTAATATTAAGCCTCTTATAACAAGTGTCAAAAGATTAACATAACAATGTGACAAATGTGGGGATTATGTACAAGTGTAAATTTTGTTTTAATTTTTCTTTTATTTGATAAATCTGAAAATACATTTCTATAAACTTGCATTTTCTTTCATATATTTATTTTTTCATTTCTTTGATCAAAAAGAAAATCTTCAAAACAATCCTCAAACTTGCTCAAACAAAAATCTGAAAATCTCCTCAAACCATTCTGTGATCAAAAGCCTACCATCAAATTCCTCAAACTCAAATACAATTCAGGAATGAATTAAGAACCCTGCAACTTACTTTTTCTCAAAAACCATTATGTGACCAAAAATCTGAAGCTCCTTAATTCAAAAACACTCCTCAAACATCACTCCCTGTTTACCAAAATACTATAGCTTCCTTATACAAGATCTGCAGTTTGTTTTCAAAAAGAATTCAAGTGTTTGCAAATTTTCAAATGCATGCAAGTAATTAGAGTATGGGATCATAAGCATGTAGATTTCATCAGTATTGCAACTGCAGTTTTAAAAGTATTAAGGGTGTTTTCAAATTCTGGGAAAATGATTTCTGCATGAACCTTCAAATCTGCATTCTTATTTCTGCAATATGGTATTTGGCTCTGCTTTCAAGCTAAATCAATTTCAGCATCAAACTGTTTTCAATTTGCAAGTTCCAGTCTTCAAAGATTTTCACAGCTTTTAGAGTTGTTTCAAAATCTTTTCTCGGCTTCTTCTTGTGAGGTGAGTAACTTTCTAAACTTTAAATTTTAAAAATTGGTTGGATGCTTGTATGCTAAGATAAATAAGTACTGCATGTGTTTATAAGTAAATACCTGATGTGAATACTTAATTTTTGTGCATGTTGTGTATATTTACTCTGTTCTATTGTTTCCAGGCTCAAGTTTTTATACAAATACTTACCTCATGATCTAGTTCTTGGTAGGATCTATTTATCAGACAAATATTGTTTGATTTAACTTAGACTTATGTTTAAAAATATAAGTTAGTCAAAAATAAGGCTTAATTGACTCTGGTGATATTTACACAACTGTGTATGTTAAATAAGACCAAAACTCAAAGCTTTAAATTTATAAATTCAGCATCATGAATTGAATACTAAAATCAAAATATGATTTTTAAAACAAAAATTATAATTTTTAGTAAAAGAATGGGAGAGGAGTTTTGGTATGAACTGGAGATGGAAAGTTGTAATTTCCTGGTGATCCACTTGAAGGAGGAGGTCGGGTTTCTTCCTGTTGATGGAGGGGTGAACGGTGAGGTTGGGAAAAATCTTTGATGGTGATGAAGTTCATCAGGGAAATTGCGGCTGTGGATTTTCGTCTTGAACCCTAGTTTAGTTAGGCTTAGGAAAATCGATCGCCATGGTTCGTGTGGTGGATCGAGTGTTCCGGGGTTTCTGGTGATGGTGGCTTGGGCAAAGACGAAGTCGTGGCCGGAGTGGTACGAAATCTGGTGGTGGGGATTTTGCGAGCGAGGCGATGTTCCAGGTTTAAGTGTAGCGGCGGCTTATGTAACGTCCCGGAAATTTTCGACTTTCGAAAATTCAACATCGATACTCACTTTATCGACTGCCGAGAAATCGAAGGCCGAAAACCCGAAATGTTATGGTTTAAGAAAAGGAAAAAGGTAGAAGAAGAGAAAAGATAGAAAATAGAGAGGAAAGGAAATAGAAAATAGAACGAAACAGAAAACAACAGAACAATATCAGAATCTCACAATTCGTAGCGGAACAACATATAATAATAAATGAATAATCTTTAAACAAAAACTATATCAGTTATTACATTACATCACATTTCATTACATCATCATCAGAGTGTACAATATCATACAACATCAAACAGTGCAGCGGAAAAAGAAATACTATATACTAGTATACGCCATGCCATCCATCTTGCCTCCAGCAATTCCAGAATATCCAGAATATCCTGATAAACCTAACTCTTGACTGCCCGTGTGGAAATTGGTGGGCACCCAGAGTTTAGGAAGGAAAACAATAAACTCTGAGTCAGTCATGTGACTGGTGTGAGAACTCAAAACAGTTTATTTATCATTAAAATCAAAATAGAGTAATATTTTTAAAGTCAATTCGCAATGCTTTTAAAAATGAGACTACCATAAGGCCTCCCGCACACACACACAATGCAAACGCAGAATCGGAGGAGATTTCTCCTTATGATAGTCAAAGATGCTTGATACGCATTTTAAAAGAACATTTGATATTATTACTAGTGCATAGTGTAGAAAAAAATTCATTTCGAAAGTAGAATATAAATCTTAGGCAGCATAGACATTCCGAACTATGCCTACTATAGCTACCATCCAAACAGTGGGGCGCCACCATAAGTGAATGATAGGTTCTACAACTAATACCGTACAAGATCGTATTGTTTCTTTGGATTTCCAACGAATGATCAGGCCAAAGAACTTCCCATTGCCACATGAGAATGCCTCTGGATGGACATCCCCGAGAACCAAACCGGATCTCTACCAACACAAGGCCGGGTTACCCCTAACTGAGTAACAACTGACCGAATATGCCATCCCCCGGTCCTTTGGGACCTTTCAACCGAGCGCTCGCAATCAATTCACACAATCATAAAGTGTTTTCAACATGAGTAAGTATCTGGGCTCCATACCATGACACCACCCTTTTCCAGAAGGAAATGCACATATCCTAAAGGGCGCTACCCCTCATAACCTTGCCGCATCTTTCCTGTTTTGACCATTCCCGAGGTGTGAGGCTCGACGAAGTCACGTCCACAAAAACATACTTTATACAAAAGCCATGCTTTGGGTCAACAAATGATCATAGAAATGATCACCAGGATAGACGATCAAATAAATGATCCTATCATAAATAATCAACACAATGATCATTTCACAGCAACACTTAGCATGTCACCTTACCAAATTGGGAATATATCGCCGATAACCTTCAACTACATAACCTCTGGGCTCGTACGTCTCAGAGAAGGGTGTTAGCTAAAAGAATAAATTCTCCGCCACCAACAGAAATATATTTGAAAGAAATCTGCTTTATATCTCAATTTGTAATGTCAGACATACAATCCATACAAGTCTGTTCCGGGCTCGAACAAAACCGAAGGCACTTCTCACGAAGCCCTTGCAAATCCGGGTATTCGCAATCCCGATCGAATTTCCCATCACTTAGGGAATCTCCATACCAGGAGCTACCCAATGCAGAGACAATCGATAGGTCATCCTATCGCTTTCGCAAATACCCGATCTTCAACACCAGTCATCAATGCTATCCATTACGTCGTATCACATATTCGGAATGGGTTATACGACCCCATAGTCCTTTCCCCGTTAACCCGAATAGTGAGCGCTTATTCAAAAATAAGTGTGGCATTCAAATTCAAACAAATCACATCAATTACCCATTCAAAGGGAAATATTGATAGTCGGTTATTGAACTATCAATGGATATGCACACATCACCAGTTTCCAAATAATTTTCCAAATTATTTATTTTCCAAAATATCTTTACAAGATATATTATTTTCAATACTTCAAAAATAGATCAATATTTATTTTTAAACAAATTCCACTTTCTTTTATAAATTCCATAGTGAATTTATATTTTCAAAATATCTATGAATATACGATTTCAATTATTCATTTCAATTTATCTTCAAAAAGATAGATTCTCAAAACGTTTCATTTCACATTGGAAAAACATTTCCATACTTATTTATTAAGTAATTCTCAATCCATTTATTTTCAACACTTGGAAAATATTCAATATATTTAAATCGAGATTAAGTATATATTTCATTCTTTAAGGAAATCATTCTCTTAACCATATTTATTTGGGCCAAAACGAATGTTGCGTAAAACATCGTTACGACAACCCAAAATCACTAGTATAGGGATTCGAAATTAAAATAGATATATAAATCCCAATACTATACAAAACATTTCCTTTCGGAAATCATTGACTATAACAACAGTGTTATAGTCCACCATTTCCTTCTATTTCTCGAAAACATCTATTTCAACAATAAATGTTGAAATCTATGGTTTCGAATGTCAACATATTTTAAAACATCGTTAGGTCGTTTTAATTCTGTTTAAAATATCACATTCTAAACATTTTCTTTAACATATTATTCACTATTCAAAAACGTGAATATACTACGTTAACAACTTTCATCACTTCTATTCATTTTATTTCAAAGGATTATTCACAGTTAAAAAATGTGAATATAACTCCATTAATAGGTTACAACAATTTACTTATCAAAATAAGTCGTTTGCGAATTTATAAAACAATGTTTATAAATTCCATTTCTATTTATTTTATAACTACTTCCTTTTATAAATCTCCTTTATTAACCTATTCGATTTATAACTCAATTATAAACCAAAAGTTCACATTATAAGTTAAATGCTTATAAAACGATTATTTTACAAAATCGTTCTTTTTAAGACTTCCAAAGTTATAAATCTTATAACTTATAAGATCCATTTATTTACCCAAATATATTCTTTAATAACTTCACAAAATTTATAAATCTTACTATTTATAAATTTCATTTATAACTTCACCATTTATAATTTTATAAATTCCATTCACTCTTGCAATCCATTTTCACTTCATTCAAACACTTATAAAAACTTGTTTTATAATTCAAATGCTTTAAATTTATAAATATCAATTTATAAATCCTTTATAAAATCAATTTATACTATTATTTTAAAACATCTTTAAACTCCTTTATAATTTCATCATTTCTGATTTATAAAATAATCAAATTTTATAAATCCTAATTTTCACTTTTCATAATAAATTCAAAAATCCAATTTAATTATTTTATAAAAACATTAACCCATATTTCTCAAAAATCAACCTTTAACTATATTTCTCAAAAATCATAATTTTTATAACATTAAAAATTATAACGTTTATTTATTTATAATGGATCAATTCCAAACATATAGTATATTTTCAAAAAATCACTTTAAAATCATTTTAAAATCCCAAAATTTGGTCCAATGATGCTACATACCAAATAGTCAATCACGACAACAACGACATCATATATCGATATGATAGTCCATCAAATATCAAAATATCTGAAATCAAATAAATACTGTTGAGGAATCCAGTTGGATCCCTCCAACCTGTTTTCCTGCATCCACAAACATTAGCACAATACCAATTCCGCTCCAGTACGAAATTATCGCGGTATATGGGATTTAAAATATTATCCGCTTAACAGACGGCGCAATAGGGTCTCATCCGCTATACAAATGCGGAAAATCAACAAATCCAATATATACATATGCCAATATATATATATTGCTATTATATATAATACCAATTTCACTTTTTATGAAATATTCGCGGTATATGTTTTTAACAAATAACATCCGCTTACTAACGACGCATAATGTCTATTTTAACAATCAATAGATAACAATCATCATTCAAACAGGCATTCAAATATTTTAAATATAACTATTTAAAAATAAAATCGAAACTGATTTGATTGAGTGAGAAGTTCTCATCTTGATTTTAATTTCGTTTTAGCGATTTATTTCGAATAAAATTAAACGGACGTTTAATTTTACCCGAAATTCTCACTAATTCCAAACAACTCCAATCCAATTCCATCGCGTAGTGCTCGTCCATACAATTCCAACGCAACTGGTTTCGCGCGTTTTCGACTTCGCATGAAAAAGTTATGATTTTTAGAAGGTTTTACACGAATTTTATATAACTAATTACAACATTTATTTTATAAACTTTAATACCCTAACTGTCCACAGCCGTGAGATCCAGATCCAGGGCCTCACGTTCATCTTCCCAACTCACGCATTCAAGCCCCAGTATCACGCGGCCGAACCCATTGATCGAATTAGGGTTAATTTTTGCTTCCAATTCGAGCGACATGAACACGATCAAGATACTCCATCTCGAAGCCCTTCACCTCCTCTATGCACGGCCTCAACCACATGAAGCTCGGCCCCCCCTTTAGCATGGAAAACCGTGCGCACACCATGACAAATGCGGCCATCTCACTCTCTCCACGCGACGCCAAACTCCATCATCAACGTACGGATATAAAGCTCTCGACGAGCTCTACGTGTTTGTAGTTGATCACATCTTCTAATTGTTTGTAGATTGGGAGAGATTAAGGAATGAATTTGGGAAGTTTCTGGCCTTTGAATCTGAAAGTGGCGGCTAGGTTTAGGTTTTTATTTTATTTTTATTTTTTTTTAGAGAGAGAGAGGGGGCTATTTATAGAAGAACGAACGACACTATTCATTCCGGAAATTCCGAACTCCGATTTACGCACCGTAACCAGCGTTTCTAGGGTTTACCCCGCGTTCCGGACACAATGGAACATGTTTCGGAAGCTAATTCGTACATCTGTGCAAGTTATGGCTATAAACGTTCAATTTAAATTAAACCGATTTAAACGATTTTCTAGGCGTTTTAATTTATACCGGACAAACGGTAAATCCAATTGACACGAAATTTGAAACCTTACAATAATATCACATTACGGTCCTATGAAACTGGTTTCGTCAAAATCCGAGACTTTTTGAAAAATGGCTATTTTAACTCGCCAAATTAATATTAAAAACAATTCGATGCGTTTCGAGCTGCCACGATCAAACGATAACTCCGATTGCTACGAAAATTGAAATCCGGTAATAACTAACGATTACGGATCCAATGGAATGGGTCTCATCCAATTCTGAGACTTTTCAAAAATTGACTATTTTCACTAGTCGATTAAATATTAAAATATTCAATTTTCACAAATTAACTCTTAATTCGATTTTAAAAGTTCTAAAACATCATTCTAACTCCAACATGATAAAATAAAATTTTACAAATCATTTTCAATCATATTTAACTCAATTTTCAATTATTTCCATAATTTAACATATTAAATTATTGATTTAATTATTCAATAAAGTCCAATTATTCAAAATAAAATTTATTCGACTTATAAATTCACTTATTAATATTTAAAATTAATTAAATATTTAAATTTTTATTATCAAAAATTCTGGGTCGTTACAGCTTAATTTTCCAGGTTTGGGTTGGAGGCTCTCGAATTTGATTTCGAGTTTTGGAAGGTGATCTGAAGATCGTAGGTAAGGAAGAAGGAGGTTGCCGATGTGAAGCTACCATTGGAGATGGTCGGCGGTGGATAAGGTTACTGTGCACGTGCACGGAGAGTTGTGTCTGGTAATGTTGGGTAGGTTGTGAAGTAGAGAAAAGTTGCTCGAGTTTAACTCGAGAAATTCGAATGTTGGACTCGAAGAAAAATGGGTTAGGGCTCGGGTAGATTTTGGTTTACAGGTTGTAACCCTGTAAGTTTTTTTTTTAACTTAAACCTGGGTTTTTGAAAAAACGTAAACATATAATTAAACTAAGTTAAAAAAATCAAATTTCTAGTGGGTTCAAATGAAGTTTGGATCTCAGTTTTTAAATATAATAAAACTTTAAAATTTAAATTTATTTGTAACAACTTTAAAGGTTTAAATAGTTTGAAATAAATGTTTAAGTAGTTTGAATTTTAAAGTAAAGTTTTAAAATGTAAGAGAAGTTTAAATCTTAAGTTTAAATCTGGAATCAAAGTGGAGTATGTATTTCATTTTTTAAAATTAAAAGAAGGTTTAAAGTTGAAAGATTTAAACTAAATATAAATTGAAGTTATTGAAATGCTAAAAGTTATAAATTGTTTAAACCTTGAAAAGTTTAAATTATTTTCATTTTAAAACTTGTATTTAAAATGAAATTTGGAAGCAAGTTCAAAGTACTTTGTTTTAAATAAAATTTGTTTTTAAACATAATTTAGAAATGTTTTATCTTAAATTAATTAAGATTTAATGTTTGAAATTAACTTAATTAATGGAGAAATTAAGGATGCTTAATTAATTTGATAAATTAATGATCTGGAATTAATGAATATTGATTAATGGGTAATTAATTTAAATTTAGATCACCAATTAGATTATTTAGATTAATGATTAAAGAATTATTAATTAAGTAATGAATTTTTAATCAAGTTTAATTAATTAAATAATTAGACTTTAATTAATGTTTAATTATAGATAATTTTAAATTTGTTATTAATCTCAGTTAATTACTTAATAAAATTAATTAGAGAATGGTTAATGAAGGTCATTAACCAGGATTATTTAAATAATTAATTAATGTAATTAATTTTTATAATTAATTAGATTAATTAATTTATTAATAATCAATTGTAAATGGTTTGAGTAATTACTTAATAAAGTAACTAAGAAATTAATTACTAAATGTAATTAATTTAGTTTAATGGGATTGTTTAATTTAATTAATTAAGTTTAATTAATTTTAAACATTTAGGTTTTATAAATAATTACTTTATGTAATTAATGACTTAGAAATTACTTAGTTAAGTAATTAATTAATAATTACATCGTTGTAATTAAGTGGAGATGTTTAAGTGTGAAGTAATTTGGTTTAAATTACTTATTAATTAATCAAGGGATTAATTAAGAGATTAATTAAGGACAATTAATTTGTTTTAATATGGTAATTAAGTTAATTAATTACTTAAGGTAATTAATAAAAGGGAATCATTAATTATTTTAATTAATGATGTAATTAAAGATGATTAATTATGATTAATTAATCAATTATAGATAATTAGAGGTAATTAATTAACATAATTAATTAAGGATTAAGGTAATTAATTATGATTAATTAATTAACTGAAGTAATTAAAGGTTAATTACTGTTTGTTTGAGAATAATTAATTTGTGAAATTAATTAAGGATAATTACATGAATGTAATTAAGGGTAATTAATCAAAGGTGATTAATTTAGGTAATTAATAATAAATGATTAACTGATTGTAATCAATTAAATGATTAAGAAAGCAAGATTTATATTGGTGAAATAATCAATTTAGTTTATTTTAAATTAATTATAGATAAAGTAATTAATTTAATTCATTTTAAATTAATTAGAGATAGTTAATTTAATTCATTTTAAATTAATTATATTGTGATGAGTAAATCTTTGCTTATGTATGAATGGATGTTATTGTATGACTTGGATGCTTTGTGATCTCAGTAATGAGATAAATAATATTGTGTGGTATGGATGTTTGACTGTATTGTGATGATAACATAGGTTATCTATTGAGATGGTGATATATGGAATATCTATTAGATATTGATAATGTGAATCACCCCTTATTTGATAATGCTGATTATCAATTATTGTTTTATGAATTATCTATCTGTGTGTATATAGATACTGTAATGAAATTGTTTTAAACCTTTAAAACAACTTGGACCTAAAAGACACGCTTTGGATTTCGATGAGACCGGGATCGGGTTTCCATATTTGGATATCCGAAAACCACATCGATTCCAAATAACGTTAGGTCGTGCATCCAAGTGGAGCGAGTGAAGACTCGAGGTCTAAGGGCTATACGTCAGTATAACTCTGTGGGTGATTCCGTAATGAGTTTGACGGAATAGTACTTATAGATTCGAGATGGTGGTTTAGAGTGCAAGGGTTATCGTCGTTAACTCTGAGGGTGATTCCAAAACGAGTGTAACGAGATAATGCCTTCGGTTTCGTTCGAACCCGGAATGAACTTGTATGGATTGAATGCTTTCAGAACATCGTCAGGTGGACGATGAGCATTCTAAGTGATATGTCCTATAAAGGTAATCGTAGCCTCAAGCCACATCAACCGGGAATGGCTAAAACAGGGGAGGTGCAGCAAGGCTTCGTGGGTCGCACCCACTGGAGAGCGAGATTTACCCCTGTCTAGAGGTCTCTTTTTATTTTGGCTGTGTGGACGGTCTTTTGAGCTCTAACCGTCGGGGTTGTCTTGTTCGGAACTATTCAGTAAGGAATGAGTCCGGCCTTGTGTTGCAGGGGAGTGGGAGTACTCCTCGGTATGGGATCTAGGCAACGTACCGTGACGGGCGGTACCCCAGTAGCCCTGCCATTGTATGGAATCCAAAATCCAATAAGTGCCAACGGTTTTGATTGTATTACCCACTTTTGTGGCTAGTAGCTGGAATTTAATAATGTAACAATTTCGGCTATTTCTTATTTATTTGAAAACCCTAGACCCAATTATAATATCACTGAATTTTCTATCAAATGTTTTGGTTAGCGTAAGGTAAAAACTTTTCCATGTTTATGTGTGGGAAGTCTTATGTGATACCTTTCTTTCAAAAGGTTTTGAAAATTAAGCAACTTAACCTGTTACTCACACCAAATCCATGTCTGACCCGGAGTTATTTCTATTTTTCTTTAACTCTTGGGTACTCAAATTTTTACGAGTAGCCAAGGGATTCAGGTTAGGATTCAGGTTAGCTTTGACGAATATTGGAGGAGCAATGGAGCAGGAGGCTTCTGCGTTAGATATTAGTATTCTGCTGTTTGTTCTGTGTTGTCTCTGGATTGTATTGAGTTGAAATAACTAGACAGGTGTTTATAACTGTCTAGTAGGTGATGTATATCTGTGTACTCTGATATGGTTGTAAACTATGTAATATTTATGTTATTAATATAGTTTATTCGTTCCGCTGTTAGATTCTGATTGTTCTTTCTTCTTCTTCTTTCTATTCTCTTTTTTATCCCTTTCTTTCTTAAAAAAACCAACCACTTGATTCTTCTCATTCACTTCTCTTCTTCCCTCTTTCTGTTATTTCATTTATTATAATCAAATAAATGAGCCACCACCTTCCTAATTCTTTCCAAGAGAAATAGTTGAGGGAATCTGATGGCATTGGGTTTGTTGAACTAGTGGTGACGAAGACTTTAATCCATATGCATTTGGGCACGTGCGTAATTGGTTCGTCGAGATGGACGTGTGGAGTCGAGCTTGGGCTTGGGATTATCGGTGATGGAGATGGAGTTAGGCAAAACTGAGAGTGGGAATGTGTTTGGCTTGGCAACATGCCTTAAGGGAAAGCGACCATGTGAGGTCCGATCAAGCAAGGGGTGGTGTGACATTTCGCGCTACAGCATCTCAATTACAAGTCAAAAACGATAGGAGGAGGTTATGTCTATAATTCTCCGGTCTATGGCAAACTCATGCGAAGAGAAGAACGTTGTCGAAGGCGGCGAGCGATTTCTAGCTCTGTATCTTGAGAAAAGAGGGATGTGCATGGCCATGGGAAGTGATACCGGTATATCACTATGTGCACTATTTGGGAGGGAGAAGAAGATTATTAAGGATAACCTATAGTAAATTAAGTTGTTAAGTAAATTAATTATTTTAATTAATTCAAAATTTATAAATTCAATATTTCTGCATACGGGGTCTGAATTGAACATGGTCTTTTGCATTGCACTGACAGGAGTGTTATCTACACACAAGAGTTAATTTCATCCAGCTCAAAACAAGTAGGATTTTGGGCTAACATTGAACGTTGTTCAATTTAGATCGAGCAAGAACGCATAAGAGTTAGTTGGAATTTTGGGGAGTTAACTCACCCTTGGTGAACACTATATGATATATGTGTTGATATAAATTGTTATTTATTTGCTTCGATGATTCTTTATCTGATTTGGTTGAATCCCCACTTTGAAAGCCGGATGGCATATAAAATGAAATACAGGTAATTCGGAGAATTTTGTAGAGGGATCAAGATTCCTCACTATTGCTAATTCTAATTTTTTTATATGCTTATTATATAAAGTGTTGTATGCTGAAAGCTTTATAGCTTGACCATATTCGATATGACTATGATGTGTTGAAAATTTTGAACACTTTTAGTTATAGATCTATGGAAGCACTTGTTAAGTGCATGGTAACTCTAGGTCTCATTATAGTATTTTGGAAACACTATTATTTGTTGTTTTTTATTTGGAATTGGTTATGATTCGGAAAATGTTTTTTAATGTTATTTTTGGAATTTTCTATGGCATTTTATTTAGAAATGATTTTTGAACTTCTCTATTTTACTGTAATCCTTTTGGAAATGTTTTAAAAAGTATTTCGGGAAGTATTTATTTTATAGAAAAGTTAATATAACAATGAATGTTTATCTTAAAGGAAAACAAAAGGGGGATTTACATTTTACAATAAAGTGATTCTGTTTTAAAAGAAGATAGAAATATTATAGAATAAATAATTATGAAACGTTTCATATCAAAAGTTGTATGGAAAGAGAGATTTATAAACGATATTTTATAAATAAAACAATAACATATAAATAATATTATATAGAACAGAAATGATACCATTTTGCTAAATTAGAATAATAAATCAATTTTTTTAATTTATAGTGATATATAAAATGATCGTTTTATGAATAGTACTTACAATACGAGGAACACTATTTATTACGATGCCCATTTCCAATGGCTCGTCGATTTTTTTCGACTGCCATCGATGGCTAGTAATCACTGTGGCATTACTGAAAATAAAATAAACTAGCCACCCACGGCCGTTGGAAGCCATCATAAAAATACCCATCGGCGGCCGTTGGAAGCCGTGGAAATGTCGCGAATACTTCAGCCCTAGGCCGACATTTCTTCTTCGTTATCTTAAACCCAAATTTCCTTTCCAAATCTCACCTCCACCACCTCCTCCACGCCAGCAGCAAGCCCCCATGCCTCTAAGACTATCTCCATCTTCAATTTTCAAGTCTCTCCATTAGTTATTGCTCTTCAAGAAGGTTTAATTTATAATCCCTATTTAATTTTGATATGGTAAATTAGAGTTAATTTGTTGTTATAGTTGTTTATAACACCTCACTGATTGTTTGTTATACCCTATTGAATGCTAATTAGGTTGTTATTATAATTGATTATCATTTAAATATTGAGAAAATTAATTTTTTTAGTGTATGTGTGCATTGAGTTGTGTATATGTGTTGATTAATTAGTGCATATGCACACTAGTGCTAGTTTAGGTTAACTAGAGTTGTGCTCAGGATTTAGTGTATGTGTTTTTAAGCTGACGAAAATGATGATTTAGTGTATGCGTTCTTAGAATTTAATTAATGTAACAAGTTATCTATAGAATGAGATAAAGTATATTGGTCGGTATTTTTTAAAACAAAGGTAAGATTTACGTTTAATGGAAAGAATATTCCAGACAAACAAGGGTACCAAGCGAATATTGAGGAAAATGGAGAAATTACAATAACATATGATCAAATAGATTTTGCACCTCTGAATGATGAATCAAATATATTAGTTGAAGAATTTTAGACCACAGAGTAAAACAATATAGAGTACGAGACTGAGTTTGAATCAAAAAACGATGAGGACACATTAGTGGTATACATGTAGAAAAAGGCAATTTATAGAAGTATTGATGTTACACTTTTTTGTATGTTATATGCGATTATTGATGTTAAATCTTGATATATTTACTCATAATCGAATGATATGTTCTACCATAATAAAATAACATTTATATGATAGCTTTTGTAGATGTCTTAATTTAGGAGTCGGAGTTCTTCGCAGTCGGGTTCCCCCTCTTTGTCACAGGGAGGGACCGTCCACCGTAGAGGTGATGCCAGCGGTCCGTCGCAAGAGGCATCGCATACGATGGTCAGAATGCTACCAAAGGCAAATAAATCATATGTATTAAACTTACTTCAGCATTATAAATATTTTAAATGATACATTAGTCATGATTTTTCTGTATCATATTTAATGGAGGGGTTTTGAGCTTGAGCCTTCGAATACAGTTCTCAACATTTCTAAGCAGGCATACATGAGTGGTATGGCTACATGCTGGCCCAAATGCAGTAGGATCCTAGAGAACATATGGGAGACCATCTAATAGGACTTCTTGGTAAGTGTAAATTTATAAATCATTATATATAATCACTTTACATTTTGCTAACTAAGTATAAATGTATAACTTATATTTTTTTCAACATACAAGGGACGACAGATCTATAAGAAGAGAACATTTCTCTTTGCCAGTGCCACTAGAACTCTAAAGCTACAAAGAATTATCTAGATGCGATGTCTACCATCAGAAAATCTAAGAAGAAGACAAGCTAGATGGGCACCAGCGTATGGGATGCTTGGATCACATGGTGGAGAAGCGATGAATTCAGGGTAAGTCTATCTGATATCACTTTAGTTTGTTCAGTAGAGAATATATAATTTATACCAATAAAATATAATCTTAATTTTTATTTTGCAGGTGGATTCAAACAAGAACTCGATGAACATGCAAAAAAATCCGGCCACATACCGTGGTGGTTCAAAATCATTTTAGTATCATCGCAAGGACCTGGTAAATTGATTAGTTGCAACCACAAATAGTTATTGCATTTTTTTTACAAATTTGTATGAACAAAAATAATATACACCAATTATTGTAGGAAAGAGCGTATGGGGCTCCTATCTCGTATATTTACACACAGCCATGCCGTCAGGCAAACAAACGACGAGAGATCAGTGACGTATGACTGGCATGAGGATGATAAAGCATATGCCGCACAAGTAAGTATATTTTAAGTTATAAGTTATTAATAATGGTCATTTTAATTAATTAATTATATATTAATATAATAATGTCATGTAATATTTAATTGTACTTTATTTTGCTTTGCAGGAAAGATTTTTGCAAGCACATGCACAGATGCTCGAGCAATCGAGATTAAAGCAATTGACGCCTAATGAGAAGGATGCTATCTTCGACTCCATTTTGGACCCGAAACAATGGAATTTGCACTATGGCTACGATAATCAAGCGGTATTTCATAAAAATTAACTAAGCTGTAAAATTTTCTTAATTTTTATAAAAGTCATATAAATAACTTAAACATATTTTAACTTGTTTTGTCGGCTCGGGCCTCACAAAAGGCTCATTAAAAGGCTCAGAATAAAGCTGAGGTTAATGAGCTTCGACAGCAGATTGCACAACTGCAGGAGCAGGACCGCCTCCGAGTAGCGCAAATGGAGCAACCGAACCAGCGTTTTGCTTAGTACATGGAGCAGCATGGAGCATTCCCTTCGTCTAGAGGTTTCAGAGCCGACAACGAGTCATAAGGTACGTTTTGCAGTACTTGTTTTCAAAACCTGTGTATATATACAATGAGAGATGGTAGGTTGTTTTGTGGATATATGGTGTTTGATGCTGATTTGTGAGGTTGATTTGTTGGACTGATATATTTGGTTGGCATTTTAGATGTTGTATATGTTATGTTGATTTTGGATGTACATATTGCTGTTGGGTGTGTAAGATTGATGATGGACAGTTTGTTTTGTATTGAAGGTAACGTTTGAGTTTGAGATTGATATGGTAATGTTTGAGTTTCATATCGTTATTGATACTGATATGGATTTTAGCTTATATATCTAATATATATTGATTCTGATGTGTTGTGATATATATTGATGTTAATGTGTTGTTTGAAATTCGAATAGCTGGTGTAATATTAAAAAATAACTTATATTTCCAACGGCTGCCAACGGTTTCCAACTGCTTATTGACCAAAAATCAACGACGGCTCCCGATGGGTCCATGCGGTTTTCTGGCATTTTTAAAGCCATATGGACATCTTGTCCATCGGAAAGGCTGTTGGAATTTCCGTCAAAACAGTTGTTGGAAGCCATCGAAAAAACTTCGTCGTTTCCGTCTGAAAAAGATGAAAGTTGTGTTCTCTGTACCGACGACATTTCCCATAATTTCCAAAGGCCAATGATGGCTCGTAGCCATTGGAAACCAATGTATTCCTTGTATTGTTAAACCTAGCTTGAAACCGAAGATTGGTAATAAGTATATGAGATTTTGTAATAACACGGATTTTTAGGTATTAGATAATTGAATAATTATCTGAGTTTAAGTATTAAAATGTGATAACCTGAATTTTTGGACATCTGCTAATTTGAAATTAACAGGATTAGATTTGTTAAAATACTCATTTGTAGTTTGAACAAATGAATTCTTATATACATTATTTAAGATAAGCTAAATTATTATTTTCTAACAAATTTAAATTGTTTAAATATATATGTGAGTTAATATTTGAAATTCAAAGAATAAACATTTTAAAATAAATTGGATTTAAAAGTGTGTGTGTGTGTGTATAACTAGTATATTGTACAACTATTTATAAATGTATAATTGGAATTTTATATCATTTACTTTTAAATTTTATATAGATAAATAAGAGATAAAGTTTAAATATAAACACATAAGACATTAATTAAAGCAAATTGAAAATTTATAATATAAATATATAAGATTAAAATACACACATATAAAGTTATTATATAGATTTAAGAAAACTAATAAATACATAAGGCAAATTAAGTACATTATAATTACAAATGTAAGCAATCTATAAAACAATAATGACAAGTGTAAGCAAGCTTTATTATACAATTAACAAGTGTCTAAATTTTGTATATTCTTTTTAATAAGAAAAAAAAGGGTAAAACTAAATTACAATCCTCTTCATTATTCTCTATCATTTCTGTATACAGTCCCTTTCCTAAAACAAAATAAAGAAAAAAAAAATGATCAAAGGCTTAAGCTTACATTGAAACCAGAGAAGATAAGAAAACGAAAAAAATAAAAACAAGTCAAGTCTTGAAACAGATCTGAGGAAAATCAAAATTTAATCAAGCTTCAAACAAGAAATCAACTCAGTTCTTTTTCTACAATCAAATTTTCAAAATTCTACAGCCTATAGCAAAATCATCAAGCAAGACACTTTCAACTTTATGGCTTCGGTTCAGAAACAAATTAAGTTCAAGTTCAAGTTTTCAATAGATTCTGGCATTTGCAAGTTTATAGTTCAAAAGGGGACTCGTTGTCAAACCAGAGTGAGCAGGTGAGTAAATAATCTAAATCTTTTTCAGTTGGTTGCATGCAGTGAATCTTGAAGTGATTACATGATTGTTTTTATATGATCATAGGTGTATATGTAGATTGAACGGTGTACATGTCTGTTTGCAAGATAGTTGATCTGTTTTTGTTATACAATGTTTAAAACCTGAAAGAAATTATTATTGTTCCTTCTCTGATTTTTTTTGTTTTCTAATAACTGTAAGTAAACATCCCTCTTCAAAGATATATCTGATGCTTATGATAGGATCTGTATGTGATGGTTGAATTATTGTAGTTGAATAATCTGTGTTTGTGTGTGTATATATATATATGTATAGGTGTCACTATTTTTACTGCAAGATCAATTTTAAGTTATGATTTTGGAAGAAAGGCAGGCCTCTGTTATAATAACAAGATTTTAAACCTGAATTTTTTTTTCCCAAATCCTCTCATTTAACTGATATTTGTAGTTGATCTTTAAGTAAAAAAAGACTATAAACATGCAATTCAAATTTTAAAATAGTTAGAAGTATATTTACTAAGCAAATATTATGAAATATAGGAAATTACAGTGAAAAGTCAAAACTTGAGCAAGAATCAATCATTTTAATATTCTGTTTTGATTATCACAACTAATTTGTGATAATGAATGATGAATTTTAATGGTAATAGTTTGATTTTTAGTTTCACAATCATTGGAAAATTTTGAATTGATCAAAATTGGGTTTTCTGATGAATCCTGATGATTGGCTGGAAGTGGGATGGCATGCTCGTCACTAGAGGTTGATGGTGGTCTAGCGTACTCTGGAAAAATGGTAGTTAATTTTTCTATCGAGTAGGTAGTTCGATCGTGATCGATTTAGGGTTCGAGTACTGTTTTCAATGGTATTTGTATTTGGGGTTTCTGCGGTGAAGTTTGGACAACGGAGTGGATCACGATAGGATGAAAGGGAGCTGGGGATGGTGTCGTAACTTCTGACAGGACGATGAGGGGTCTCGAGGTCGGAGACGATGACCGGAGGCGATTTTGGCTGTTTGGGTTTCCTGCAGATTCATCCAAGTGCTTGTTTTTCAATTCGTGAGCAATATCACGGTCTGGGTGATTTTGATGGGTTGTCGAGGTCGGTTTCGACTTGTAGGAGGCCGGAGTGTTGATCGTTGATGATCAGGGTTGGTGTACACGTGAACGTGTACGTTCATATATCAGGGGAAGTTGTAAGTTGGAAGATGAAGATCTCTCGGTGTCATACTCGTGCGTTTTGATGTGCGAATCGAAGTAGGGCATTTGGATTGATGACCCGAGGGTGACTCGTGGTTTTAGCATGCTTCGCTCGGGTTTTGACCTGGGTTTTTTTTCTTTCCTGTTTTTAATCTAAAGTAAAATAAGCAAATTTTAAATTTTTAAACAAGAGAGGTAAGTTTTAGGTTATGAACATTGTGGGATATGAATTATGTGATTTGTTTAATTTTAAAACTTGTTAAGTTTTGTAGTTATTTTTTTTAACTCTAACTAAGGATTTAATCGAGTAAGGTAATTGTAGGATAAATGGTTTATCTTTTGAATTATTTAAATCCTTGGATGATTAAGGACTAATTAGATTAATAAAGAATTTACGAGTATCGAATTATGTAAGGAATTAATGATTTTGAGGGTGTTTAATTAATTATGAATTAGTTGGTTAAAAATTTGATTAATTCATAATTAGGGTTAAATTAATTAAGTAATTAGAGTTTAATTTCTTAAGTGATAATTACTTGATATAAGTAGAAAAAAATAATTTGTCAAGGATTAATTATTTAGGATAATTAATTAAAGGATTGCTTAATTAAGGATTAGTTAATTAATGAGTTGGAAGGATAATAAATTTTGAGTAATTAATATAGGGTAAGCGTAATTAATGTGAATGGGCGAAGAATAATTATTTGTATTATTAGTTAAAGGCTATTTACTTAATGTACTTAAAAGTGACAATTAAGGATTGATTAATCAAGGTTAACCAATTAAGGGGTAATTAAGTGATAAGTAATTAAGAGGTTATTACTTAATGTAAAAGAATTATTATGAGTAATTAAAGGAATTAATTATTCATTATAATTAAGTTGATGTGGATAATTTTAGTTAATTAATTCAGTTTAATTAATTAAAAGAAAACATTGAGTTAAATATAATTATTTAAGGTAATTAATGAGGTATAATACTTAGTGAAGTAATTGGTGAATAATTACGGGATGTAATTAATTAAAGGAAATTACTTGATGAGAAATGAATAAAGGATAATTGCTTGGTGGAAGAAATCAAGTCATAATTACTCAGTGTAATTAAAGGGTTAACTATAATCAAGGAGTTGATTTAATTGATAAAGTAATTAAGGAAAGTTAATGACTGATTGTTATTGTCTAAGAATTAATTAATGGAAGTGATAAATCTTGCTTATGAATGACTGAATGATGATAAGTTCCTTGGATTGGTTGATATCTCTGATAGGAACTGCGTTGTGATATGATATGTTTGTGTGGACAATGATTATGTGATTATCTATCATTTATAAATAGCTGTGTGAAAGTGTTATTCTATAATTAAAGTTGAATTGTATTTAATAACTTGGGGTAAAATGACATTGGATGCGAAGATACCGGAGTCGGGTATTACTTAATACCCGAAACCACTTCGATTCTTTAAAAATTGATGTGTGAAATAAGTAAGGTTTATAGCAGCTTGTGGAGTTGTAAATTGATACTAGTACCCCGAGTTTATATAAGTTGTATGCTTTTGTATTCCATGTTAAGTTGGGTTTACTCACGCTGGTTTCCAGCCTGACCCGAGTGTTACTTTGATGTAATGCTCGGGTCAGACCGAGTATTACAGCTTTTCAGGTAAGGATGTTCTGGAGTTCAGGAGGCGAGCTGGATGGCAGGAATGTACGGAGTGATTTCCACTGTGAATATTATTGCTGATTAGCTGGGGCATGTTCCAAGTTTGTCCTGTGTTGTGTAATAGTTGTAACTCTAATGTATAAATGTATAAGAGTATTGATACAGTTCTTCTTTGTAAAACTGATATTATTTATTATTATATTTTGATCCGCTGCGAATGTGAGGTTTTCTGTATTTTGGTGTTTATGTTCCTTCTTCTTCTTTCTTTTTCTTCTTTTCTTAACTATATGGAAATTTCGGGATCGAAATTTCCGGGTCGTTACATTTGGTATCAGAGCCAGGTTAAGCGAGAACCTTGGCTCTGTTGGGGATTACTCATTAAGGATAGGGTAAGTGGTACCCTAGAATGAGTTGAGTGTGTATATATATGAGAGAGCGTACTTGTTATTTTCTTATATAAAGATTTTTAAATGATTTCAAAAGTAAATGAATCTTATATAAGAAATAGATTATCTATTATATTAAGGAAATTGGTTGTAGTATTAATTAAACTAAAAGTAATAATAAGAATTAAGTGGTAATAGAATTACAACCAAATTGAAATTAAATTAAAGACAAGTTTGAAATGGATTCAAACTGGAATTAAATCTTGAAATTGGGAAAGGGTTCAGGATAATCAATTAATTTATGAAATTAATTAAACTTTATTTAATGAGATTAATTAATGGATAATAATTGGAAATGATAAATAAAGAGAGAGTTACTTAATAAAGTAACTAGAGGTAAGTAATTAAAGGGACAATTACTTAATGAAGATAATTAAGAAAATAAGTTAATTACCGGATGTGATTAATTAATGGTGTAACTAATTTAAAGAAATAACAAATAATATTATTTAATGCATTTGAATGAAATGGTCCTATTTCAAACAAGAGTTGTTTGAAAATTTAAAGGAAATTTGTTTTGAATTAAAACCAAAGGTGGTTGAAAATTTTAAAGTTTAACTTGGTATGTAAAAGAAATTAATATGTATACATGTGGATATACATAATATCAAAGGTGATTGGAAATAAACTCTAAATGGTGAGTTTTGAATTTGGAATAAGATGTGATACTCATGGTGATAGGTTTTTGAACTTATAAATGGGAAGATAATTAATGTGAAGTTTAGAATTTGAAATGGAAATTCAAATTGGGTAAGATTGACTGGATTAAGTGAATTGAGTTTAACTGGGGAAAAAGTTAAATAGGTTGGAATGATCAACCTGATTTGGGAAATTTCAGGACGAAATTAAGTTTTAACTTGGAAAGTTAAATGGCTTATTATATTTGAGAGTTTGAGTGATCTCAAATTGGGTTTGAGATCCGAAAATTGAAAATGGATGGATGTTTTGAAATAATTGGATGATATCATCCTATTGTTATTAATAATCTTTAAATTGTGAATTGAATTTGTTTAAATGAATGAGAAATGGAGTATGGTAATCCATCCTTGAGATAAAAAGGAATTAAATCAACATTTGAAGTATTAACTCGAATTAAAATAATTCGAGATGGTTTAAATTAGGAATTTGTATTGAAATAAGTTCAAATTGAATTTGATTTGAATTAATTGAAATAGTGATTGAAGATATATAAGTATAAAAATTCAAATGGAAAATTTGAATTGGATTAATTTGAAATGATTTGAAATTGAAGAGGGTCCAATTTAAAATTAGTTCGAATTGATTTGAATAATTTGAAATTATAATTAACGTTGAATGGTTTTAAATTCAAATGGAATTTGAATTGAATTTGGAGGGAAATCAAGAATAATTCAAATTGATTTGAAAATGGAGTATGAAATTGGGATTAATTCAAACGGAAGTTGAAATGAATTGAAATTGGAACTAGTTCAATTGAAATTTATTTGAATTAGTAGAATTTGAGATTAAGGTTGAATAAAGTTAAATTTGGAAAGAAACTGAAATTAATTCAACTTGAATTGGGTTAAATAGATTTCAATGGAAATTGAACTTATTTAAATTGGAAGTGGGTCAATTTAAATGGAAGTGGAAATTTAAATTGAATTGATGAGAATGGAGATTGGGAAGTGAGCAGTTTTGACTCTGGACTATTTTTAATATAAATTGTTTTAATATAAACTTATTTTCCAAGCTATTCATTATATATACAACCTTTCTTTTAAAAGCCAAACTATCTTATATTTGTTTACAATTATTTTTGAAACCGTTTAGCAATTTTCCAACTGTTTTATAAACTAATTACTATATTTCAACTATTTTACAAAACAAATTACTATCTTACTATTATTTTGCAATTATCCAAAATTTCTATAATTGTTTAAACTATTTTCTAACTATTTTACGTCTATTTTACAAAGTAGTAATTATTTTCCAACTACTTATCTATTTTTAAATATTTCAAGTTATTTTCTAAATTAACTTGTCGGAGTTTAAACTGTTATTGTTTAAATACCCAATCGAGAGAAGAATAGAGGTGATAATCCGAATGGATTTAAGCGATTGTGAATAAGTGAATGAAAATTAAAGTGAATGTAAATAGAAAGAGAAATTGATTTGACTAATAACCAATAAAGATAAATACGTAGGGTGTACATATGTTATTCTATTCGCATAGTGATTTGATCCAGATTGGAGCACAGGATTTCGAGACAGTATGTCGATCCGAGTTGGAATTTTTCACTCGATTTTCGACGGCGAACCTGGATAAGGATTGTTGATTGGTTCTGGGTATTCTCTATCATAGTTATGACTATGCAAGGAGAATGACAATTTCTGATCAAGAAACCAGATCTGTGTCCGCACTAGGAAGTCGGGTGGACGATACTAGTTCGAAAGTGAAATTGTGTGATCGAGTGAGCGATCAGATTGGTATGGCGTACGAATGATATGTGTACGTCGTACGGATTTGAATGAAATTGATATTGAAAGGAGTAATCAAATTTGAATATTTGATTTTTAAGTAAACAAAGTTAAATATCTTTGTTTTATAAATGAAATTCCCCTTATTGAATCTTTTGCCAAAAGAAAAAGGGCTTTTGGAAGTGTTTGAAGTATAAAAGGAGTTTTATACAAGCTTGAAATGATCCAAAGGTTTGAAAATTATATATATCTGTATATATATATATGTACAAAGGATCTTATGAGGATTTTTGAAAAAAGGTTATGGGAACCTATTAATGTGGAAAGGCTTTTGATTTTTGGGTAAAATCAATATTGAATTTGGAAAGCCTAGTTTGAGAATTATCGATTTTGGAATAATCGATTTTGTGTAAAGGAGCTTTGTATGGGATCATACTAGGTGTATGGTTTGAAGATACTATATATGTATAGTATAAAATGTTTTGATGATGGCTCTGGGGAAAAAGGCGCTCCCTTGAAATGAACTTCTCAGGAGTGCCACCGGGTGGTGCTGCCTTGAGCCCCAAGGGAGGGTTCTAAAGTTGATCCTGTGAGGAGTCCGGACAAAACTAGTTCCTGGGGATTATGAGTAGAGTATAACATAGCGAAAGTCGTGTGTGCCGCTGAGAGCCAACAGTCTACGTTTGATTTTATATCGGTAGACTGCGACCTATGTAGGAGTGGAGAGGTTTCATTTCGACAGTGAAAATCAGAGGCCGCTGAGAGTCTGCAGTTACATGGACTTTTGCTGCGATGGCAACGTAACCCTGGGTGTAACTGTGATCTATTGTGTGGGTTCCATGGCGTAATCGAGAGGCTGCGGAGAGCCTGCAGTTACATGGACTTTTGCTGCGACGGCAACGTAACCCTGGAATGTAACTGTGACCATGGATGGGGGTAATGATTTCCAGAGCATTCTCACCAAAGATATATCCTCTATTTTCAAAAACTGTTTTCTATATTTTCATTAAAATTATTTTTCCAAGTATTTTCACTGGGTGTTGAAAACGGGTCTGCTAAGTACTTATAGATTTTCAGTCGTACGCCTGATCAACTTATGACCGAATTTCTGTGAGAACAAGGATGGACTGGTTGAAACATCGAGTTATAAAAAGTATTTTTATAAAACTATTTTGGGCAGTTTTACAAAATTTTAAAAGTATTTTAAAACGATCAAAGAATATTTTAACTGATTTTAAGCATTTTAATAAATTTTGGTTTCGTTCCTTTTCGAGGACGAAAAGATTCAAAGGGGGGAGGAATGTAATAACCCGGATTTTTAGGTATTAGATAATTGAATAATTATCTGAGTTTAACTATTAAAATGTGATAACCTGAATTTTTGGACATCTGCTAATTTGAAATTAACAGGATTAGATTTGTTAAAATACTCATTTGTAGTTTGAACAAATGAATTCTTTTATACATTATTTAAGATAAGCTAAATTATTATATTCTAACAAATTTAAATTGTTTAATTATATATGTGAGTTAATATTTTAAATTCAATGAATAAACATTTTAAAATAAATTGGATTTAAAAGTGTGTGTGTATATATATAACTAGTATATTGTACAACTATATATAAATGTATAATTGGAATTTTATATCATTTACTTTTAAATTTTATATAGATAAATAAGAGATAAAGTTTAAATATAAACACATAAGACATTAATTAAAGCAAATTGAAAATTTATAATATAAATATATAAGATTAAAATACACATGTATAAAGTTATTATATAGATTTAAGAAAACTAATAAATACATAAGACAAATTAAGTACATTATAATTACAAATGTAAGCAATCTATAAAACAATAATGACAAGTGTAAGCAAGCTTTATTATACAATTAACAAGTGTCTAAAATTTGTATATTCTTTTTAATAAGAAAAAAAAGGGTAAAACTAAATTACAATCCTCTTCAATATTCTCTATCATTTCTGTATACAGTCCCTTTCCTAAAACAAAATAAAGAAAAAAAACTGATCAAAGGCTTAAGCTTACATTGAAAACCAGAGAAGATAAGAAAAAAAAATCAAAACAAGTCAACTCTTGAAACAGATCTGAGGAAAATCCAAATTTAATCAAGCTTCAAACAAGAAATCAACTCAGTTCTTTTTCTACAATCAAATTTTCAAAATTCTACAACCTATAGCAAAATCATCAAGCAAGACACTTTCAACTTTAAGGCTTCGGTTCAGAAACAAATTCAGTTCAAATTCAAGTTTTTAATAGATTCTGGCATTTGCAAGTTTATAGTTCAAAAGGGGACTCTCGTTTAAACCAGAGTGAGCAGGTGAGTAAATAAGTCTTAATCTTTTTCAGTTGGTTACATGCAGTGAATCTTGAAGTGATTACGTGAGTGTTTTTATATGATCATAGGTGTATATGTAGATTGAATAGTGTGCATGTCTGTTTGTAAGACAGTTGATCTGTTTTTGTTATACAGTGTTTAAAACCTGAAAGAAATTATTATTGTTCCTTCTCTGATTTTTTTTGTTTTCTAATAACTGTAAGTAAGCATCCCTCTTAAAAGATATATCTGATGCTTATGATAGGATCTGTATGTGATGGTTGAATTATTGTAGTTGAATAATCTGTGTTTGTGTATATATATATATGTATATGTATAGATGTCACTATTTTTACTGCAAGATCAATTTTAAGTTATGATTTTGGAAGAAAGGCAGGCCTCTGTTATAATAACAGGATTTTAATCCTGAATTTTTTTCTCAAATCCTCTCATTTAACTGATATTTGTAGTTGACCTTTAAGTAAAAAGAGACTATAAACATGCAATTCAAATTTTAAAATAGTTAGAAGTATATTTACTAAGCAAATATTATGAAATATAGGAAATTACAGTGAAAAATCAAAACTTGAGCAAGAATCAATCATTTTAATATTCTGTTTTGATTATCACAACTAATTTGTGATAATGAATGATGAATGTTAATGGTAATAGTTTGATTTTTAGTTTCACAATCATTGGAAAATTTTGAATTGATCAAAATTGGGTTTTCTGACGAATCCTGACGATTGGCTGGAAGTGGTATGGCATACTCGTCACTAAGGGTTGATGGTCGTCTAGCGTACTGGGGAAAAATGGTAGTTAATTTTTCTATCGAGTAGGTAGTTCGATCGTGATCGATTTAGGGTTCGAGTACTGCTTTCAATGGTATTCGTATTTGGGGTTTCTGCGGTGACGTTTGGACAACAGAGTGGATCGCGATAGGATGAAAGGGAGCTGGGGATGGTGTCGTAACTTCTGACAGGACGGTGAGGGGTCTCGAGGTCGGAGGCGATGACCGGAGGCGATTTTGGCTGTTTGGGTTTGCTGCAGATTCATCCAAGTGCTTGTTTTTCAATTCGTGAGCAATATCACGATCTGGGTGATTTTGATGGGTTGTCGAGGTCGGTTTCGACTTGTAGGACGCCGGAGTGTTGATCGTCGATGATCAGGGTTGGTGTACACGTGAACGTGTACGTTCGTATATCAGGGGAAGTTGTAAGTTGGAAGATGAAGATCTCTCGGTGTCGTACTCGTGCCTATTGATGTGCGAATCGAAGTAGGGCATTTGGATTGATGACCCAAGGGTGACTCGTGGTTTTAGCATGCTTGGCTCGGGTTTTGACCTGGGGTTTTTTTTCTCCTGTTTTTAACCTAAAGTAAAATATTTGTAAAACGAAAGCAAATTATAAATTTTTAAACAAGAGAGGTGAGTTTTAGTTTATGAACATTGTGGGATATGAATTATGTGATTTGTTTAATTTTAAAACTTGTTAAGTTTTGTAGTTATTTTTTTTTTAACTCTAATTAAGGTAATCGAGTAAGGTAATTGTAGGATAAATGGTTTATCTTTTGAATTATTTAAATCCTTGGATGATTAAGAACTAATTAGATTAATAAAGAATTTAAGAGTATCGAATTATATAAGGAATTAATGATTTTGAGGGTGTTTAATTAATTATGAATTAATTGATTAAAGATTTGATTAATTCATAATTAGGGATAAATTAATTAAGTAATTAGAGTTTAATTTCTTAAGTGATAATTACTTGATATAAGTAGAAAAAAATAATTTGTCAAGGATTAATTATTTAAGATAATTAATTAAAGGATTGCTTAATTAAGGATTAGTTAATTAATGAGTTGGAAGGATAATAAATTTTGAGTAATTAATATAGGGTAAGTGTAATTAATGTGAATGGGCGAAGAATAATTATTTGTATTATTAGTTAAAGGCTATTTACTTAATGTACTTAAAAGTGACAATTAAGGATTGATTAATCAAGGTTAACCAATTAAGGGGTAATTAAGTGATAAGTAATTAAGAGGTTTATTACTTAATGTAAAAGAATTATTATGAGTAATTAAAGGAATTAATTATTCAGTATAATTAAGTTGATGTGGATAATTTTAGTTAATTATTTCAGTTTAATTAATTAAAAGAAAACATTGAGTTAAATATAATTATTTAAGGTAATTAATGAGGTATAATACTTAGTGAAGTAATTGGTGAATAATTACGGGATGTAATTAATTAAAGGAAATTACTTGATGAGAAATGAATAAAGGATAATTGCTTGGTGGAAGAAATCAAGTCATAATTACTCAGTGTAATTAAAGGGTTAACTATAATCAAGGAGTTGATTTAACTGATAAAGTAATTAAGGAAAGTTAATGATTGATTGTTATTGTCCAAGAATTAATTAATGGAAGCGATAAATCTTGCTTATGAATGACTGAATGATGATAAGTGCCTTGGATTGGTTGATATCTCTGATAGGAACTGCTTTGTGATATGATATGTTTGGGTGGACAATGATCACGTGATTATCTATCACTTATAAATTGCTGTGTGAAAGTGTTATTCGATAATTAAAGTTGAATTGTATTTAATAACTTAGGGTAAAATGACATTGGATGCGAAGAGACAGGAGTCGGGTATTACTTAATACCCGAAACCACGTCGATTCTTTAAAAATTGATGTGTGAAATAAGTAAGGTTTATAGCAGCTTGTGGAGTTGTAAATTGATACTAGTACCCCGGGTTTATATAAGTCGTATGCTTTTGTATTCCATGTTAAGTTAGTTTTACTCACGCTGGTTTCCAGCCTTACCCGGGTGTTACTTTGATGTAATGCTCGGGTCAGACCGAGTTTTACAGCTTTTCAGGTAAGGACGTTCTGGAGTTCAGGAGGCGAGATGGATGGCAGGAACGTACGGAGTGATTTCCGCTGTGAATATTATTGCTGATTAGCTGGGACATGTTTCAAGTTTGTCCTGTGTTGTGTAATAGTTGTAACTCTGATGTATAAATGTATGAGAGAATTGATACAGTTCTTCTTTGTAAAACTGATATTATTTGTTATTATATTTTGATCCGCTGCGAATGTGAGGTTTTTTGTGTTTTGGTGTTTCTGTTCCTTCTTCTTCTTCTTCTTTCCTTTTCTTCTTTTCTTAACTATCTGGAAATTTCGGGATCGAAATTTCCGGGTCGTTACAGATTTAATATAAGGTGACTTATAAAAGAATTTTATTAATAGAAATGAGATATATAAAAGGAGTTTTATAATATAAAGAAGGTTTATAAAAGGAGTTTTATAAATATAAAAGAGATTTATAAAAAGAAGTTTCTATAAAAGGAATAAGATTTCATTTCCATAAATGATCTTTATAACTTATGGTGGTACGGAAAGTATTTTTTTCATATTTAACACCAAATTCCAAGGTATAGAAATTCGTATCTATTTGTGAAAATTAAGAATGTATGTCGAAGCAAGTATAGTTTATTAACTTGTCCAACTTCATTTTCAATCAAGGGATATCACAACTTTAAAATGGGAAGTGGTGGTAAGTATATTAATAGGTTATATTTTCATATGACCCATTTTCTTACACCAAAAGGAAAGTGGTTTGGTTTTTAATAAACAATGTTTTAAGTGGCATTTGTTTTGACCCATTAACTATTCTTTTGAAATGTAAAGTCTTTCATTAGTGTTTTGTGCATATACTTGTACTAAAGAGATAAGTATGTGGATAGTTTTTCCAATTATTGAAGAGTATAAACGAAATGATGTGAATGAGTAGTATACATATGTATATCTTTGTAAGTATTTTGATACAAGTATTTACAGAGTAATTAATGAAGGGATTAATTAAAGAGTCTTAGTGGTTGCTTATTTGCTTGACCATCCTTGGTTTCTATAAAAAGTTAAAATCTCTAATTTGATCGTTTGTTCAATTGATAGTTAAATAGCCGACTATCAAAATTTGGCCTGCTTTAAAACTATTGTTATCGGTTCAAAGAGACCGAGATAAGATATGTTATTCGAAAATCACTTTGAACTGGCATAGGCATTCGAATTTGAGACATTTTGAAGATGATAGAATTGAAGATGGAGCTCTTTGAAGTACAAAGACTACTTGCTAATGATCATGTAGATGTAGTAGAAGTAGTGCCTTCAGTTTGTTCATCTCTTGAACAACTTGTATGGATGAAGGTGGGCATTACATTGATGCCTGGAGGGCAGTGTTACCATTCCAAGTGAGATTTGATAAAAAGGTAGATGTAGCCTCAAACTTCATACTTGGAAATTGGAAATGACTAAAACATGATTTGTTCCATAGGGCTATATGGGTAGCTCCTATTAGGGTACGGTCAACGCCTGCTTTAGATTAGCATTATGGTTTTGTGTAGGCTTCCGACCAAGTATGCTTTGTCATGTTGCCAACAGAGGATAATCATATTCGGTACTATCCAGGAAGGGGTAGACTGGTCCTGATATGCAAAGGTGCAATAAGTTTGCTGCCTCGGTACATTTTCTCCAAAGATGTGCTATACGAAATGTAGTCCCTTACCTTTTCAATATATGGAATCCATTCTCCAATACATGCCTTACGGACATAGTTGTGTACCAAATATATTGGAATGTGAGATGCAATCATTTCAGCTATGTTATATATTTATTATATACTATAGACATTATTATAAGATTAGTGGATTTTATTAATAAAATGGTTTGGTTATTATAAGGTAAAAAACCATTCATGTTTAGGTGGAGCATGATCTTACGAGAAAATGTTATTTTTGAAAAGTTCTTTTACATTAAAAGTCCATATGATTTGAGTTTCTCATGCTGGTTTACCAGATTGATCTGGGCGTTATTTTATTATAATACTCAGGAAAGCCAATACTATATTTCAGATTTAGTCATGGATGCTTTAGAGCTTTAGAAGATGAACTAGATGCCTATAAGACATATTCACGTATTTACTTTTCGTTGCATTTCTTTTTTTGTATTAGCATTTACAAGGGTATGTTATTATAACTGTCCAGGCTAATGATGTGTTAGATTACTATGATTGATATGTGTGTGTATATATATATATGTATGTATGTATGTATGTATATATTATGGTTCTCTTTTATAAAGATCATGTGCATATTATATATTACTCGTCACGATGTGAGATTCAGTTCTGCCTTTTATTTACTTTCACCTTAACAATCTATCTTTTCGACACTCGGATGCTCGGCATGTTACCGTGAATGTATTGGTATCGACTTTTGAGGGTCAAAAAGGCATGTCATTACATTTGGTATTGGAGCTTAAGTAGAGCAAACACCTAGGCTTTAGTTGGGTAAACTAATTAGAGATATGCTTAGTAACACCCTAGAATGAGTTGAGTGTATTATATATACGAGAGTGCATATTTGTTAGTGCCACAAAAATGTTTTATACTATATTCGTTTGTCTACTAAGGGTTTATGAATTTTGATCGAGACGTGGAACACCGCAGTATCGATAGGGGTTTCTAAACACTTAAGCGAGGCAAACCGGTACAGTATTGATTTGAAATTTGGTAAATAAAATAATTTTACCAAGGATTATAAATATATAAAATGATAATTTTCAAATATTGATAAAGTTATTTATGATGTGTTTGTTTGCTAGGAAATGATAATATTAAATGATTGACATTTATTGCTTGATTAGTTTTGCTCAACCAATTTATGAGCAGCTTTAACCTTTCATGTCATGGGTTGGGTGGATAGTAATTGTGGAAATATTGAAACGAACACCCTATGAATTAAGTTTCATAGTTTGACTATAAGGCGTTCAGTGGTAATGTTGGGTTAAAATTTTATTTTAATAAAAGTTGTTTATTATAATTTATACAAATATACACATTGGCGGAATAATTTTATATAAGAACATGAAATTATATAAGTATGGTTTATAAGTAAAAAGGATTTAAGCTGAGAATTTGATAACTTGAATCCGGTGTTGTTGATAAATTGTTTTTCAAAGCTTTGGGGAAAATAATAGTAGTATTAATTGAAAGTATTTATGAACAGAAATAATTTTTAAAAGAATTTTGAATGAGGTAGAAATTACTGAACTCGCTTCTGTCACTGAAAAAATTTCTAGTGATGACTGCAGCATTATCGATGTTTATTGTCGAGTTTCAAAGTGGGGGATGCTACTATAGTAAATTGCTATGGAGTTGTATTGGCAAAACAGTTTTTGATTTAATCCTAAAGGTATGACTTGATATACATAAGGAAATATGTATATTATTATTTCAAAATGATTTGAAATAAAACTTGATATTCGGTTCTTAAGTTCTCTTCTAAGTTATTTTATGGACACATCTATCCTATGCGTTGGGGTAGTTTGGTTTGTGCATCTCATTAGATATGTTGGTTAGTAATTTTCCTTTACTGAAATGAAATGGAATTTTCGACAATTTTTAGCAGTCGAAAACTTCCAAATTAAGTTGACAACTTGAAGCTAAGTATATTTATGAAAATATAAAAATAGAGTTTTGTACCTCTTGAATGGAAAGATAGTAACCTAAAATATGTTTTAAAGTGTTGATAAACATAAGTTGTGTCTATAAGATGTTTATAAACTTAAGTAATGTCTTATGAAATGGTTCATAAATAAATTTAGTATTAAATAAAATAATAGTGGTGTAACTAAATGTGAATTAAAAAATAACAGGTATAGTTAAGAGACCAATGGGATAAATATGTAAGTTGTACATAGATCATTTTATTCGCATATCTTTTCTTGATTTAGATTCGAGTATATGATTTTGAGGTGATTTACACCTATTTGAACAAGGATTTTTCACTTGATTCTTAATGGCAAACATTTGATATAGATACTCGATATGATTTTGAAATTTTCTATCATAGTATATGGCTATGCAAGGAGGATAGAGGCTTCTAGTCAAGGAACCTATTTGGACTCCGCGCTAGGAAAGTTAAGTAAGTGATACAAGTTTAAAAGAGAAGTTTATGTGATCGGATAAATAATCGGATTGATATGCATATGGATGGTCCATATGCATTGTACACATGGTTTGACATGGCATCTTGGCGTGAGATGATTGTTATATAAGACTTAGTAGGCTTGGATTCATGATATATGATGGATGAGTTGTTTTATTGTTTATTTAGCTTGCTACTATTGGTTTCATGAGTTGAGTTTGATTGCGCCGGAATTGGTATGTGTTTATGCTTAACGGGTGTGCTTGTTATGTGACATACACACTCTATAATATATATTGTAAGTGTATATATATTACTGTTGTGTTGTCCCCAGACATAGCAGGCCTTAGATATGGTCTTATATTGATAAATTAAAATTAGTTAAAAGTTTAATAACTCATTCTAACTAATTGATTTTAGAATCAATAGTGAGAATATGTTTTCTTCCTTTGGGAATGTTGGAGATGAAATTCTTTTAAATGGAAAAGAACAAGACCCGCAATTTTTAATTTTCGGATGAAAATATTTAATTTATTTAAATATTCACATTTGATTCAAATTTAATATATAATGACAAAGTCAATTGTTAATAAAACGACTGATTTTTAATGAAATATTTTTAAATGAATTTATAGGATTTTTCCATAATTTCTAATTTGAAAAATATTTAATTTATCGTTTGATGTATTTTGTGGCAAACATTGGTATTTTTGAAATTTCACAAAATAAGATAACTATAAATTTTAACATAATGTAATCAATACAACCCCTTGACACTTCTCATTCATTTCTCTTTCTGCCTTTTTTATCTTATTTCATTTCCTACAAGCAATAAATGAGCAACCACCTTCCAAAATCTTTTTTCAGAGTTGTAGTAGAGGAAATCAGACGGCATTGGGTTTGTTGAACTCGTGGCGTTGAAGACTTCAAATCCATATGCATTTAGGCATGTGTATTATTGGCCGGGCGAGATGGACGTGTAGAGGCTAAGTTAGAGCTTGGGATTGCCGGCGATGGAGAAGGAGTTAGGCGAAACAGAGGGTGGGAACATGTTTGTCTTGGCGACGTACATCAGGGGAACACGACCATATAAGGTCCAATCAACCAATGCGACATTTTGCACTATAGCATCTGGGATACAAGTCACGAATGACAAGAGGAGGTCGATTTCATCATTGTCGGGTCTATGGTGAAGCTCGCACGAAGAGAAGAACGTTGGCGAAGGCGGCACGCGATTTCCTGGTCTGTAGCTTAAGTTAAGAGGAAGTGAAGTGGATGGTCATGGAAGTGATTTAAGCATATCACTGTATGCACGATTTGGGGAGGGAGAAGAAGATTATTAAGGGTAACTAATACTTAATTAAGTTATTAAGTAAACTAGTTATTTTAATTAATTCAATATCTTATAAATGCAATATCTTTTGCATACGAGGTCCAAATTGAATGCAGCCTTTTGCACTATGCTCGTAGCTGTGTTATAGACGCACTGGAGCTGATTTCGCCAACTTTGGAGCAAGTAGGATTTTAAGCTAAAATTGAATTCCATTTGATTTTAGATAAGCAAGATCACGTAAGCGTCAACTAGAATTTTGGTGTGTTAACACACCCCTGGATGAACAACATATGATATACGTGTTGATATAAATTGTTATTTATATGCTTAGATGATTGCTTTGTTTAGTTTGGTTGAAATTCCCGCTTTGGAAGGTAGGATGGCATGTAAAATGAAATACAAGTAATGTAGGGAATTTTGTAGAGGGATCCGGATTCTTCGCCACCGTTGATTTTAATTTTATTTATATGCTTATTGTATAAATTCTTGAATGCTAAATGCTTGGTAGCTTGGCCATATTGGATATGACTTTGATATGTTGAAAAAATTGAGCTCTTTTAGTTGTAGATCTATGGAATCACTTGTTAGCATTCTAAGTGGGTTTTGCTAAAAGGGTAAAATATAGCCTCGAGCCTCACACTTGAAAATGACTAAAACAGGAGTAATCATATCTTTTCATTTAAAAGAACTTTTTTTGATTTTTTCTAATTGAAGTGCATCGGATTATTATCTTAAAATTCATTTTGAAACGACCTCTAACTAGATAACTTTTAGAAATTTAAGATACTAGTTTAAAATTTAAATGACCAAATCTTTTATGCCAAATCCAAGGATCACTTGATTCAGCAAAAAGACACAAATTATCATTTGAGGCTTCGTACTTAATATACAGATGTTTCGTTTCCTAATTCCTTCAAAAATAATTTTGACTAAGCAAGTATTGTCTTTCACTTAGAGGTTTATTAGAATCACCAAAAAGTTAGTTGAGAAATCCTTCCTAGAACTATCTTAAATAACCTTGACAATACAACACTAAAATTTGAAATAACTAAAGATTAACCAAAATATTATGATGTCCATTCCAACCCTTCATTTGCTCGTAATATTTCTTTTCTAAATTAAAGTCGGCCAACTAACTATTCCCATACGAACTTCGATATGGTTCCTTGATCTGACATTGAAATTCCCTCACATGACTAGAGTCGTGCTTCAGAAATCTCCTAGTCATCTTAAGTATCTGACTCAAGTGCTTGCCTCTAAGAATTGGTGAAAAACCCTTGCGTAACTCGTGCAAATCACCTAGAAAACTTACGCTCGAACCGAGGTTCAGATGCTGGCACTTGAATGGACCAATCCTTACAAAATACGTTCTTAGCACATAGGATTACTATAAACATAAAGAAAAATAGTTCAGTACGCATAACTCTTGGAAAATGTCTATAAGTCATCCGCTTGGTCTTTGAACATTTTTGGGCATCCACCGAACCCTACTTGGATGCAAATCCAAGTCACACATCACAACCAACCCCATTCAATTTGAAAGGTCATACATCAAATTCGAGTGGTAGTACTTTCGATTGCTTCACCTTACTTTTGCAACTAAGGTTACTCATAGAAGGTATATCTTTACGGAAGAATTTATCTTGTGCAAAAGGCATCAAGTTTAGCTTATCCACCAAGTAACTAGCAATAAAGGAATATACAACTCAATTATTGGAAAGACAGAAGTGCAAAAATAAGGCATACCTCACTACGTAAATTACATTCATTTTACTTGAGCAGTAGGCCTGCTTGGGCCGAGTAATGCCCATAAGACATAAGTCATCATCACTTAGTTACCCTTCAAAATGTCGGATAGCCTTCTTCCAATGATCAAGTCAATCGTATTAAAGCACTTACGCTTTGTTTAACTAGATTACATCTCCCAACAAAATGCTTCTATATTCCACAATGGTGACGTATTAAGCCAGCATTCTTCTTCACAAAAGCTCCATCTTCCATGTATCTTGGTCTTTATGATTCTTTTGGAGCTTCTGTTTCCTTCTACCCTCATTATCGTTGGCGCTATCTCGTGGGTGCTCTCACAAAGGAGAACCATCATAGAGAGTCTTTCTAAAGTGGCCCCTAACATGGAAATGACCAAGCAATGAACCCACAACCGATGCTTTGAGACCTAAGGCAAACTCTTATGCCTCACTAATGGAATACTAAGAATCTCAATCTTCAAATCAAACCAAAAGATTGAATCGGTCAATGTACTCCCTTATTGACAAGCTGGCTCACACGAAATGGATTAAGTGCTCAAGCATATGCCCTTCTCGATCTCAAAAATGATCTATGACCTAAAGTGATGCCTAAATTCACTCCAAGTCATGGGCCTGCTCATCAACCACTTAAACACTGTGCCCTACCCAGCCAAAGTTTCATCCCTCAGTTGCTGATAAGCAATTTCCCTTATTAGAAAATTCTCTAGATCAAATTTGGCATAAGCCTTCTCACATGCACACGTACAAGGCTGTGTCTTAGCATTAGCCTCAAAACTCAGAGGTGGCTTCCCTCCTAGGCTAAAAAAAACTTGGAACAACTTCAGAGAGTCTAAAGCTGGTGGTGGAAGAAATACTAGTGCCATAAGGTCCACGCCACTTTAATGTTGAACGCATATGCAAGAAATGTTCACGGGCAGCGGAACATCCCTTGCTGTAGCCAAATAGTCTTTGAACTAATCAAGCATCTCAGATTGCTCATTCGTAGTCATGCTTGCATACTCTATCTGGTCAAACTAATAGCCCGATAAGGATACCTTAGCGGCTAGCAATAGAAATAAATCATTTTCAAAATATATATCAACTATTATGTGTCCATACACTATCTCTCATGATTGATACGTTGATCATTAAATTCTATAGGTTCCTAATATGAATAAATTTAATTCGAGATAACTAAGTTAAATATATAGATAAATAAATAAGTAAAGTAAATATAAGATCACACCAAAAAAATTATACTTTCTCAAACCTCCCTTCCTACATCTACTCCCTAAGCTCTCTTAAGAAATTTTACAATCCAATAATCCTCACTTCTTCAGAAGAAGAACAAGTTCAACCGAATAAGATTTTACAAAACACAAAAACAAAAGCTTTTTTTTATTGACTTTAAAATGTTCTTCACAACACCGATAAGTCAAGTTTGAGTACACCCTTCTTTTAATATTCTTTGATGATTGAGAATTGAATATGCAGAATTTTGGAAGTAGTAAATAGTTTTGAACACTTTTGGTTTCACAAAAAATATTAAAGTTTTAGAGATACAGAGCAAGTGTTGAAATTAAAAGAGTGAATCTAATCTATGTTTCTAATGTTAGAAAATATGTTTTGAAAGTTACAACCATTTAAAGAATCGTATTTTTTAGCAAAATATGTAAACTTTCAGTAAATAAATATCCGTTCAAAAATGTAGTCGTTTTAGGTTTACTAGATGTCTGACTTAGCCATTTAGATGTTTGGCTATATATCATAGTTTAAAAAACAGTGTCAAATGTTCGGTTAAATAGTCACGAAAGTCTATATATACTCTAGAAAAGAATACGTTAATTTTTAACCAAATTTAGATGTTCAATCTGTTTAATCAGACATTTGGCTGTTTATATAAAAATAGTTTGAAAATAGATCGAACATTTGGTTTTCATAGCTAAGATGTTTGAACCTTAGCCAGAAATAAATTAGATCAATTTGTCCTTAATTGGACATCTAGTTGGTTCGATCGAATATTTGATGCCCTAACTAGACATCTGGTCAAGCCAATCAGACATCTAAATTATTTAAAAAACTAGGCTTTTTATTTCTCAAACATCTGGATAATTTAGCCTGACGTTTGAGATTTTATTAGGATATATACCAAGATTTTGTAGGCTAATTTTGATATATTCATATGTTTGAGTTTATATGTCAGGTATTTAAATTTTGGCAAAGTTTAAAACATTTCTTTTTAAAAAAAAATGAGTACGACAACCATTTTAAAATCAATTAATGGATGCTTTTGTGTGTGTGTCATCAAAGGATATTGTACAAGTTTTCTAAACTTATAAATACAATACTCACTTGATGTTGATCTTCAACGCTTGAGCACAGCAGTTAGCCAATTTTCCTTAGTCTTTAATGCTAAAATATGCTATAATGGTCAACTTGCACAATTTCATAGAGATACATAGCTGGCTCATCAAAGTTCAAAAGGCAGAATTTAACACATTAGTTTCATGCACAACATATCAATATGTTTAATGTTGTATCCCCACTTATCGATAGCTTTGTTATGCAATATCTGAATAGTTATGTAACCTTGAGTCCACTAAAAAACATCTATGACTTGCACTAAATTGTGGTTATACATGGCTATACTGCCTTCTCATGCCTATCCATCCGTGTTCTAGCCTATTTATTTGATTTTGAAGCAACTTATACAAGATAGGTTCATTGAGATGCACACTAATGTCTGTTATACATGATTTCTTTTCATGTCTTCTCATATTGGCCTATCAATGGATATTTTTTGATGAGTACTCGCATCTGCATTTGAAATGTTATTCGGATATCTAATGCTACATTTGCGGATAAGAATGCATATCGGATAATTTTATTATCCACCAATAATCAGTAAACCAAGAAATATAAATAGAAAATGTTGGCTTACCGCATTTTGTTTTTAACCTCATTGTTTATTCAATGTGAAAAGTAAAAAAATTGATGATAATAAGTAGTTTTGAGTAGCTAAGCATTAAATGCATATAATATAAACTACTAAATTAATAAGCAACAAATACATATCTTTTGTTATATTAACATACACATAATATAAACTATAATTTTGATAAAAAATTTAGTGGATAATTTCAGATGCACGTGCTTTCATATCTACATTTGTGTCTATTTTTCTATATATCAGATATTTATCCATTTTTTGGATGCAGATATGTTTGGCTTTTTGGAGTTTTTGAAGTTTTTGAAAAAGTTTTTTCCTTTCCATAAAACTCTTAAAATTCGAACTGAAATCAATCAATTCTCTCAGAATGAAGGAGAAACTTTTTCAAAATACTTTGAAAGGTTCAATCAACTGTTATATAGTTTCCCACATCATGCAATCCCTAAGCATGTTTTGTGCCAAATCGTTTATGAAGGGCTTAACTATCAAACAAGATCCCAACTTGAATCAATGTGCGGAGGAGAATTCATGGCAAAAACCGACGAGGAAGCTTGGGAATTTCTAGAAGAATATTCGAAAAAGGATATGCAATGGGAAACAATTCGTGTTCCAATTCGTGCTCCAAATAGAGGAGTACATGCCATTGACCCATCACATCTTCCTATAGATACCCAAACTCCTCAAGAAGGAGAAGGACTACCCCATTACTACACACAAGACCAAATCAATGCTATAGCTCAAAATAGTCCTTATTCATCCACATACAATCCTAACTGGAAGCACCACCCTAATTTTTCATGGTCAAATCCTAACAATGTGGCTAATCCATCACATATGTATCCAATGATACCAAATCCGAATTATCGAGCACCAACCTCTAATTCTCAAAATTCTCAACCCGCTCCTCAAACAAAACCTTCGAATCAACCATATAGGCATCCTAATTTCAATCCATCAACCCAACCTTCTCAGCCTTCACAAGAAATTGCTTGATTGGAAAAACAACTCTCTAAACAAAATGAACAAATCACTAACCAAGATGCGAGAATTGAGCAAATCACTAAACAAAATGAACAAATGTTGATAATGATGAAGGATCTCATGAAAATCAATGAGAAAGGTAAATTGCCTAGTCAAACCGAAGTGAATCCAAAGTATAACTCTCGAGGAGTAAATCTTTGTGAGAACGAAGATGTAAATCCGGTTAATGCTGTCACCACATTAAGGTCTGGAAATAAGGTGGACAACCATGTCGGCAACCCCGACATCCTTCTTAAATCTTCCCATGTTCCAAATTCTAAAACTCAGTCGACAACCACGGTTGTCAATCAAAACGATTCTAATTCTTCATCTAAGGTTGGCAATCCCGACCACTCTTCACCTTCTGATGTTGGCAACCCCAACATTCCAGCTCCCTTATCTTCACCCTCTAATATAACACCTTCTTCTTCGAATGAAAAAACTTCCGAGTGAGTCTATAAACCCATATCTCCATTTCCTCATAGACTCAACAAAAAGAAGAAGCCCACTAATTTTGACCAAATTCTTGAAATTTTCAAACAAGTTCGAGTCAATATTCCTCTTCTTGATACCATCGAGCAAATTCCTCAATATGCCAAATGTCTGAAAGAGCTATGTACTCAAAAACGTGCCACTAACGTTCCTAAGACTGCATTTCTAACTGCAAACACTAGCTCTGTTCTTTCAAATCCCTCCCCAATCAAGTATAAGGACCCCGGTTGTCCTACAATCGGCTGTAAAATAGGTAACACTCACATTAGTCATGCCTTACTCGATCTTGGAGCGAGTGTAAATCTTTTGCCTTATACCGTGTACTATCAACTTGGACTAGGGGAATTAAAACCTACAAACATCACAATTCAACTAGTTGATCGATCTGTCAAAAAACCATTGGGCACAGTTGAAGATGTTTTGATACAAATCGAGCAATTCTATTTCCCAGTCGATTTCATAGTCCTAGAGACCGCACCTGTCTCAAATCCTAACGGTCAGATTCCCTTGATATTAGGTCGTCCATTTTTAGCAACATCAAATGCTATCATAAATTATAGGAATGGTCAAATCCGACTTTCCTTTGGGCACCTAACCATTGAACTAAATATATTCAATCTTAACAGACAACCAAGGGATCTTGAAATAGAAGAAGTTGACATGATCCAAACAATTGTAGAAAATGATTTTAGTGATATTACGGAGTCTCTTAACATGTGCCTAGATCATTTTAATTCTAATTTAAATGAAGATGAATACATTTATGAATTAAATGATATGCTCCGCTCTTCTCATAATTCACTAGAATTCAATCAGTTGATGTCTACTGAAGCCTCAAGAGAAGTACGTCCTAAATTAGACCTCAAACCTCTTCCAAACGATCTTAAGTACGCATACTTAGATTCTTCGAAAAATTTCCCTGTAATCTTGGCATCTGATCTCATTAAGGACCAAGAAGAACAACTTTTGAAAATTTTAAGGGAAAATAAAGAGGCAATAGGATGGGTAATCGCTGACATTAAGGGAATTAGTCCATTAATTATTGAACATCGAATACATTTAGTCGACGAGGCTAAACCCACTCGCGAAGCTCAAAGGCGATTAAACCCTAATATGAGAGAAGTGGTAAAGAAGAAATTATCAAATGTTTAGACAATAACATAATCTACCCTATCTCAGACAGTACTTGGGTAAGTCCAGTACAAGTTGTACCAAAGAAGTCTGGAATCACTGTGACAACAAATGAGAATAACGAACTTGTTCCGACAAAGGTCAAAACAAAATGGCGCGTTTGCATCGACTATCGAAAAATCAATGCAGCAACAAGAAAAGATCATTTTCCCCTTCCTTTCATTGATCAAATGCTCGAACGCTTAGCCGGTCATGAATACTATTGTTTTTTTGATGGTTACTCCGGCTATAATCAAATTCCCATTGCGTTAGAGGACCAACACAAAACAACGTTCACATGTCCCTTCGGAACTTTCGCTTATCTTCGCATGCCCTTCGGTCTTTGTATTGCTCCCGCTACCTTTCAACGATGTATGATGAGTATATTTTCTGATATGGTGGAGGATTTCTTAGAAATATTCATGGACGATTTTTCAATCTATGGGTCATTTTTTGATCAATGCCTCCTTCGTTTAGAACGTGTCTTAAAGCGATGTAAGGAGAAATCTCTTGTTCTTAATTGGGAAAAATGTCATTTTATGGTTAAGTGAGGAATAGTCTTAGGTCAGGTTGTCTCTAAAAATTGCCTAGAAGTTGACAAATCTAAAGTTGATCTTATTGTGGGCCTTCCTCCTCTAAGGTCCGTAAAGGACATTCGCTCATTTCTCGGCCATGTAGGATTCTATAGGAGGTTCATTAAAGATTTTTCAAAAATTTCAAACCCTCTTTCAAATCTTCTGGCTAAAGACGTCAAATTTGAATTTTCCAAGGAATGTAAAATGTCTTTTGAAACCCCCAAATCGATCTCGACCACTGCACCTATCATCAAACCTCCAAATTGGACCTTGCCTTTCGAATTAATGTGTGACGCTTCTGATTATGCCATCGGAGCCATCTTAGGTCAACGAATCGATAAACTTCCTCGAGTCATCTATTATGCTAGCAAAACTCTTAATGAAGCTCAATTGAATTACTCAACAACAGAAAAAGAGTTTTTAGCAGTTATCTTTTCCCTCGATAAGTTTAGATCATATCTCGTAGGTTCTAAGGTCATAGTTTACACCGATCATGCCGCCTTGCGGTATTTACTCACGAAAAAGGATACCAAACCCCGCTTAATCCGTTGGATTCTCCTTCTTCAAGAGTTTGACCTAGAAATACGAGATAAAAAGGGTTCTGAAAATGTTGTAGCTGACCATCTTTCTCGTATAGTTCATGAAAACTATGATAACTCTCAAATCAACGATCATTTTCCCGATGAACAAATTCTTTCACTCTCTAGTGCACTATGGTATGCAGACATTGTAAATTATCTTGTCACAAATGAAACACCTTCCCATTGGTCAAAACAAGATAAACAAAAATTTCTCTCTGACGTTCGAAACTTTTACTGGGACTATCCTTATCTTTTCAAATATTGCACCGATCAAATCATTCGCAGATGTGTCCCAGAACATGAATTCCATAGCATCCTCTCTTTTTCACATAATCAAGCATGTGGAGGACATTTTGGAGCAAAGAAAACTGCTGCCAAGGTGTTATAGTGCGGTTTTTATTGGCCTTCTCTTTTTCGTGATGCCCACGAATTTTGCTCCAAATGTGCTAGATGTCAACAAACAGGTCGTATTTCCAAACGTGACATGATGCCCCTAAATCCGATCCTTGTCATCGAAATTTTTGATGTTGGGGCATCGATTTCATGGGTCCTTTTCCTAATTCTTTTGGAAATCTCTACATCCTACTTGCAGTAGATTACGTGTCTAAATGGGTTAAGGCCATTCCTACCAAAACGAATGACAATAAAGTAGTTGTCAAATTTTTGAAAGAAAATATACTTTCCCGTTTTGGCACACCTCGAGCCATTATAAGTGATAACGGTTCTCATTTTTGTAATCGTGCTTTTGAATCTCTTCTTAAGAAATATTCTATCACTCATTAACTATCTACTCCATATCATCCATAGACCAATGGTCAAGTCGAGATTTCCAATAGACAAATTAAACAAATTTTTGAAAAGACGGTTAACTCCAACAGAAAATATTGGTCATCTAAATTGATAGACGCCCTTTGGGCATTTCGCACAGCTTATAAAACCAATCTAGGAATGTCACCATACCGATTAGTCTTTGGAAAAGCATGCCATTTACCCGTTGAGCTCGAGCACCGTGCACTTTGGGCAATCAAATACTTTAATTTTGACATAGAAAAAGCCGGATCGCATCGTAAATTACAATTGTCAGAATTAGAAGAACTAAGAAATGAAGCGTACGAAAATGCAAAGATTTATAAAGAGAAAACCAAATTCTATCATGATAAATCCATACTTCGTAAGACATTCGAAGTAGGTCAGAAAGTTCTCTTATATAATTCCAGACTTCATTTATTTCCGGAAAAATTGAGATCCCGTTGGACAGGTCCATATATTGTGAAAACAGTATACCCTTATGGCGCAGTTGAAATTGAAAATCCTAGGGACGGTTCCATTTCAAAGGTCAATGGACAACGCTTGAAGCCATTTCTAGAGTTTGAATAGCACGAGGACGATGAGTTCGTGGATCTTCACAAACCTAGCTATTCGGCATGAGCCGCTCACTATCTTGCACATATCAGGTTGTATTTTTTTTAGTTTTTTTCTTCTATTTTGCATTTGCATTCTATTTGACAGTTGGGACACTGTCTCATTCCAGTGTGGGGGGGACGCATATCTCATTCTGCTTGTTCATATTTCATAGTGTAGCATCATTTTTTTTCTAAAAAAAATCTTCTCATTATTTGTTTTCAAATTTCCTTTCAATTTTTTTTCATTTCCCAATATTTTTAGGACTTCGATTCATTTTATTTAGTCAAGACAAAGTAAGTAAGCAGTTGAAGTCAATTGATGAAGATTTTTGTGAATCATTAATTTCAAATGTAAAATATAATGAAAAGTTGAATTACAAGCGATAATAGTGAGGTTAGTATATAGGGGGATACATAGGTGATGGTTATGAAATCTTTTCTAAACTGTAGTCTTTGTTTAAAAAAAAATGGCAGATTTAAAGTACATGCGTTGACATCTCAAATCATTAAAGTTAAGTGGTGCTAAGTTGATTTGCATAACACTCTTTAGCTCTTCTCAAAAAAAAAAAAAAAAATCTAATAAGAAACACCTAGAGTCGATAGGTGTGCACACTTGTGAAAGTGTGTGCACTCGCCACGCTCTATACTCTTCTCACGTAAGCCCGAAAGGCAGTGCATGGATGGTATATCTGGGCTCAGCATTCTGAGTTAGGTGTATAAATAATTAAATAAATAATCATCTAAGGATTACCGACCTTTTCTGACATAGTCAGCGTCGGTTTGCACAATCCGCCAAGCTCTGTCCCAACTCTCACGTAAGCCCGCAAGGCAGTGCATGGGTGGTATACCTTGGTCCAAAAGTTAGGTGCTCAAAAAAAAGACTAAGCTTTGAAACCGAAACACTTCTTGACTTTGTTTATTTGGCTTGTCATATAAATGGAAATGGAAAATGCCATTTTGAAAAAAAAACTGTAATTAACAGTGAAGAATTTATTTCATGGCTGCACTTTGTTATCAACCGAAACAACTGGCCAAACTAGAATCTAATGTATGAAAACTTGAGTTATATTGAAATTTGTGTAAATAGTGAGGAACGAAAAATTTCTAGAAGTTGACTAAAACTGATATACATTATTTTGTTGCAATTATTCTAAAGTAAATTGAGTCCCCGTTTGTTTAAAATTTTGCATTCATGTAGTACATTAGAATCATCACATACTGCATTTGGATTTTGTGGGTAGTATCCGCTGAAAACCCTCACGAGACACCACTCGTCCTACTAGGGACACCTAGAGGTTTAACGGCTTGTTGCATACGCTCAATGCAATCGTGTTTCCTACGAAAAAGGATTTAGTTAGTTTTATTTTCTTGCTTATTCGAGGACGAATAAAGTTCTAGTGTGGGGGTATTTGATGAACGTATTTCCCTTCAATTTAAACCGTTTATTTCATATATTTTTATTTTAATAAAGCGGTATTATACAGGTATTTTGTTGTGGTTTTGCAGATTATTGATTCCAAAGTGCAACATTGAAATTAATCGGTTATGCCGTCCATTGGTTCAAAAATCACGCAGCAAAGAGTGCAACATTTTGAGTATTGAAATAAATCAAAGTAAAAAAAAAACATTTCAAAATGCTAGCTTACCTTCATACTTGGTTAAGTACAGTCACATATTATTTAGTCATGAGAATATCAAATAATACATGGCCACGTCGTAAAGCAAAATAGGACACATTCAAAAGTAGCTCATGTGGGAATTTGGACCAATTCACATATAAAAGCATGATCACCTTTTTAAGCAACAAAGGACTTGGTCAAAGGAGCAGCTAACAGGGATGCTAAACACTCAGCATATATGTTTCAAGCATTGATATGGCAACTGACTCTTCACTAATTTAACAAATGGACCCAGTCAATACATATATCTCGTCAGCTACTATGAAGAGGACCAGTTCTATTGCTAAAATTATGGACTGATTTTAGGGGTTGAAAGCCTATATATACAGCATTATACAACATCTTGAAATCATCTCTTACCTCATCACTTTTCTTCAAGTTTAGATTTAAATTCAGCACTATTTTTATTTTCGAACAGAATACGTAGGAATGTTGATTAGATTTAGCAATTTATTTATTCTTGTTCTTAGTTATTTTCTGCACTCTTTTCAGTTAGTTAATAATTATTTCAGTTGATTGCTCCGTTATCTTCTTTTCCGCAATTTCAATTTCTGTTCTGATTTTTTTACAATGCTATATTTTGGTTGCAATTTCGATTAGTTTGGAAATCGATTCGAAGTATATTATTGTTTTTATTTTCTGTTCAAAATTCACCGTCGAATTCGTTTAACACGCCTAAGATTTAACTATGGATTTTAATTGTTTTAAAATACAATTCCCTATGTTCGACCTGCATACTACACGTCTGTGCGCTTGCAGAATTTATTAAAATTTGTGCTTTTCTAATCAATAGAAAACTTGTTGCGACTTTTCTATTGATTAGAAAAGCACAAATTTTAATAAATTCTGCAAGCGCACAGGCGTGTAGTATGCAGGTCGAACACAGGGAATTGTATTTTAAAACAATTAAAATCCATAGTTAAATCTTAGGCGTGTTAAACGAATTCGACGGTGAATTTTGAATAGAAAATAAAAACAATAATATACTCCGAATCGATTTCGAAAATAATCGAAATTGCAACCAAAATATAGAATTGTAAAAAAAATCAGAACAGAAATTGAAATTGCGGAAAAGAAGATAACGGAGCAATCAACTGAAATAATTATTAACTAACTGAAAAGAGTGCAGAAAATAACTAAGAACAAGAATAAATAAATTGCTAAATCTAATCAACAATCCTACGTATTCTGTTCGAAAATAAAAACAGTGCTGAATTTAAATCTAAACTTGAAGAAAAGTGATGAGGTAAGAGATGATTTCAAGGTGTTGTATAATGCTGTATATATAGGCTTTCAACCCCTAAAATCAGTCCATAATTTTAGCAATAGAACTGGTCCTCTTCATAGTAGCTGACGAGATATATGTATTGACTGGGTCCATTTGTTGAATTAGTGAAGAGTCAGTTGCCATATCAATGCTTGAAACATATATGCTGAGTGTTTGGCATCCCTGTTAGCTGCTCCTTTGACCAAGTCCTCTGTTGCTTAAAAAGGTGATCATGCTTTTATATGTGAATTGGTCCAAATTCCCACATGAGCTACTTTTGAATGTGCCTTATTTTGCTTTACAACGTGGCCATGTATTATTTGATATTCTCATGACTAAATAATATGTGACTGTACTTAACCAAGTATGAAGGTAAGCTAGCATTTTGAAATGTTTTTTTTTTACTTTGATTTATTTCAATTCTCAAAATGTTGCACTCTTTGCTGCGTGATTTTTGAACCAATGGACGGCATAACCGATTAATTTCAACGTTGCACTTTGGAATCAATAATCTGCAAAACCACAACAAAATACCTGTATAATACCGCTTTATTAAAATAAAAATATATGAAATAAACGGTTTAAATTGAAGAGAAATACGTTCATCATATAACATATAAATATCAGGTCTTTTTGTGCATGCTTATTTATGTAGTTTACATATCTTTGGCCAATATGAAATTTGGTATTTGCCACTAGTTCAACTTTGGTCGAAGGATTAACTACCATTTCAGCTAGAAGAACTCATGTACCTCAAAAACTAAAGCATAATTTTGATTTTATTATTTCTATTTGTACGCCTAACTTAAACCTACCTCGAACTTGATATATGGTTGCTCATATATTATTCATTACATCATCTTGTCTAGATCATTTTTCTATTGATAATATATTTAGTAGTATCAGATTTACATTTGTAATGTGAACTACCAAGCATGTCGGTGGTCCTTATATTATTACATAATATTAAATTGAATTTTTAGAATTACGGCTACTATGTCGACAATCAGAATGTAGAGATATTTATATGTTAATCATTATATTTTCATTTATTGATTAATATGGAATTTTATGAAGTGAAACAGAGATTGTTTGGATTGATTTAGGCTTATGTCATTTATGTTATAAACATGATTAAATTAACTCATTATTTGTATAAGACTTTAATTGTTGTTTTTGGAATAGTTATTAAGCCTAAATTTTGATAATGGGCTAAATAATTGATTGAGTATAATGTTATTAGTGATTAGAGACCAATTTGGTGATATAACTATGTGCAAACTATTAGTTAGTAATTATTCAACAATTTGAATTGATTTTGGAAAAAATTAGTAGACTAATAGTTTAAAGGCTATATATTTATCATTAGAGTAATTAGAGGCCTTGGGAAACTTGATTAGTACTTATAAATACTATTTAAAGTAAAGAGATAATTTTTATAAGTAAATTACTTATTTGTAAATATTATTTATGTAAAGAAATAATATTACAAATAAAAATGATATTAGAAAATAGCAATTTTTATAAAATTGTATAAATATGATATTTTATAAAAATAAAAGAGTTTATAAAATTGTACATAACTGATATTTTATAAAGAAAATGATTTTATAAAATAGTATAAAGGTGATATTTTATAAAATAGTATGAAGAGATATTTTATAAAATAGTATGAAGTAGATATTTCATAAAACGGTTATATGGTTATAGAAAATATTTCTGAAAGGCATACTAAATTTTAAATGAAGAGATTTAGTATTTCAAAGGCTTGAATGGATCTATAAGCTTGTAATGTATTTTATAAAGGGTATGAGATTTTATAAAATAATAAAAGGAGATGTTTTACTTATATTGAAATGCTTTAGTAAATAAAAGTAAGTTTGATTTAAGAAATAATCACATTACTTACTTGAATATACATATACATATATGTGCATGAGCAATTTTACATATTTATGTATTTTTAAGTCGTATAATAATCAAGGAAATACTTGTATTATAACTAGAATTTTTGAATGTAGTTGTGTGTGTATTCGTGTGTGTATATATATATCTGTGTGTGTGTGTATGAATATCTGTATTTGTTTATAAGCACGTAGCAGGCTTCTCATGTAGCCATAGCGACCATCGTGTGTGTTAGGTTGAATGAGTAGATATTGGAGGCAGTAATCGCTCAAGTGAAACCCAAACCATGATTTATATAGTAAATTTATGTCTATATGTATGAGTGTGCATAGGCTGCACACATAGGTGATCGACACATGTAGGAGCAACATACAAAGTAAGAAAGCCGGTTAAGTTCCTTTTGTCATACCACATAAGGGCAGGTTGTTAGATTCTCCTGCTGAACTATATACGTACAAAGAGTAGATTTCACGTCGAAATCGATTTTTGAACACATATGGAACCACTTTTAAAATTTTCAATGGGATCTGGCCACTTTCAAAATTTTTACCAATAGGCTCTAGAGGAGGTCTGATGACGTAAAGGTCGCCTTTGGAAGCTAGGCGACTCGTCAGGCGAAGCAATAGAGGAAACAACATGTGAATCGATGGTCGTACGGATCATGTGACACCTGCCCCAAGCTTTACTGTTGGGAACAGGCTATCAGTTGATTGGTGGTAAACCACCGATGGTGCACTAACCAAGTAATTATGCCTAGGTTTGGTCCATTTTATTGGGGTTTCTTCCCGCATACCATGTATGGGTTCATGTGGAGCTTTGGTGCAACTTCGGGGAATACTATGGCTACTTGGGAAGGTGGAATGCGAGGTGAAGCTCGGGATCTAGATGTGAATGTTAAGTGATTCCTAAGGGATCAATAATGATTGGGCATGACATTAGTGCAGCGATTGGTTATGTGATCATGTCTGACAAGCGTGTATGACCGAGTGCCAAGTAAATCCATCCTTGGGGCTTTGACATCGGTTTATGCGTAGTTTGGTGAATTATATCATTCATATATTAGTGACCATGCATAGTATTTATCTTCTATTAGTGATTCTACTTTACTTTATTGGTCCATCAATGGTGCACATGCATGTTGTTATATTTTATGTATAAAACATATATTTATACATCATTGGTGTTCCTTTGCGATCCTGATATCGTCTTGTACAAGAAACAATAGTTGTTCTCTTTTATAGACACCTTGTTAGAGTTCATTACAAAATCCATGATGTCCTGGGGGGATGATGACATTAGGAGCATATATCATCAATGCTTGCTTTATAGGGTACAATGAGATGCACAAAGGTCTTTGGTAAATAGATAGATCATATATCACCTAAGCGCTTTTGAGGGGGCAAGGTGAGGTCTACACTAGACCATCTTTCAGGATGCGACTTGCGGTCTATGGTACATTCAAGTACTGACTCTTTTTGTTAATGGGACTAGGTTTCAACTTTCAAGTATATAGAGTAGGTCGTATATCACCTAAGCTCTTTTGAAAGGGTACATGTGATATCTTGGATTTTTAGGCAAATAATAATGTGATAATCTTCTTTTATAAATTATTTAAAATGTGTAAAAGTTTTCTTTTTCAAACAAATAAAATATGTGTTGTTTGTGTATATATCTATAAGTAGATTTTAAATAGAATTTGAATTTGATATTGAAATTCAAAGATGAATATCGTAGAAATAAATTGGATTTAAAAATTAGTGTATATATAATTATTTATTAGTATAATTAGTTTTAAAATCATTTTCTTTAAAAAATTATAAATATAAATAAAGGAAAAGTTTAAATATAAAAGCATAAAACACAAATTAATATTAAACTAAATAGAAAATAAAATATAAAATTATATAAAAACATATTAAAAATATTAATTACATGCATATTAACAAGTGTAAGATTTGTAACATGCAATTTAACAAGTGTCACATTATTTATTTTCTTTTCATTTTTGAAAAAAAATAAAACAAGATATATATACACTTCTCTTCCCTACTCTTTCATTTCTTCTATCCTACTTTTTCAAAACTAGGAAAGAAAAAAAATCAAGCAAAACAACTCTTTCAAATTTAAACCTAAAATAAGCAAAAATCATCTAAAACCTGAAACATCAAGAAGATCAAAGCAAGATTTTCAATTCCAGTTTACAAAGTTTTCCAGTTCAAGATCAAAACCCAATTTATAGTTTTCAAGTACAAACTATTTCCAACTTCTCTGTTCCAAATCTGGTGAGTAAATTAACTTTTAAAAAAGCTTAAACCTGTTTAAACTTGATGCATGTGATTAATATTTGAATAATGTTGTGATAGATGTTTGCATGAATGTAAATTATATTTGCATGTTTATAATTATGCATTTGTTTGAGTGTGCATGTCTGTACATACACACACACACACATATCCTTATTTCTATATTTATAGACTAAAATCCGGATCAAAATTCAAAATCTCTTTATTTATTGCCTTATAGGCTTTGATATTTAAACAAGATATATTTGAATTAACATGATCTAAGTTTTAAAAATATATTTTAGTATACTTAGTTAAAGTTTTCCTAGAAAATCAAAAATTACAGTAAAGTTCAATGCATGTCACAAATTTGAATACCTGGATTTCTTAATTCTCCTACATTACCTAATTTGATTTAAAAATCTATGAATTTTAAAAATTAAATCAAGATTTTTAGGTTTGTTTCAATTGAGAATTCGTGGGTTGAACGGGAATGTTGTTTTGGGCATTGTCTGGCGATCGGCGAGGAACGGGAGTTCGGGATCGCTGCTGGAGGTAGCGGGGAGGTTGACGATCTTGGGAAATATAGTCAATGGATTTTCTGACACCGTCGCAGCGGCACGGCGCCAAAGTAGGGTTTAAGCCTAGGTTTTGGTCGATGTTGTTCCAAAGGATACTACATCGTCAATGAAGCACCAAAGTGGATCGGAGGTGGAGGAATAGGCGCGTGGTTGGTCGGCGAAGCTATGGACGGAGTTTCAAAGTCTCTCGTCGTCGGAGGCATCGGGTCGAGGTGGTTCTTGGTCGTTCAGTTTTGTTCTAGTTGCTCATTTCGTTTTGGTTTTTGATTTGGGGTTTTAAGTGGTCGGAATCTTCGACGAGGTGATCGGCGACGTGTTGGAGGTGGTGGCGATGATCGGAGCTGCGGCGTTCAGGCTTACACATGCATGTGTGTTAGTTGTTTGGTTTGGTTGCTATAGTTTTGGTAAGAAGGCTGTGTCTCGAGATTATACTTGAGAAAATGAAGTGGTGGCTCGAGTGTGCATTTGGGTATGGTCGCGAGTGATTTCCAAAGCTACTATTTTCAAATTTAAAACCAAAACAAAGTTTAAAAAAATAAGGAAAGTTTCTCGGGTCTGGGCTCGGGTGGGTATTGGGTTCGACTCGGGTGTATGTTATAATAGTTTTTAAATTTTTTATAAAACAAGTTTTAAAAGTTAAACAACTTCTTAATTGATTGTATTATATAATAATTATCTTATTTAAGATTAGGATTAGTTAAAGGTTTTAAAATGAATTATTTTAAATTAATTAAGTTAAGCTATGTATTTGTATGTACATTATTTATAATTCATTCTTAAATTTATTTTAAATAAATTTAAATAATGTAATTAAGTAGTTAATTAAGAAGATGGAATGTTTTTAATTCATATGTCAATGATGATTTAATTACAAGGTTTATTAAATACGATTTAAATAATAATTAGGTAATTAATTAAGATAAATGGGTTATATTTTAATTAATTATGTTCTTGGGTAATTAAAGATTTATTAATTAACGAAAATAATTAAGGATTTATTAATTACTAATTAAGATTTATTAATTAATAATTAAGATTTATTAATTAATAATTAAGGTTAATTAATTAATAATTAATGTTATTTAATTAATAGTTAAAGGATTAATTAAGTAATAATTAAATAATAATTAATCAGTAATTAAAGATTAATTAATTAATAAAAGTAATTAAAGAATGATTAATTAATTCAATAATTAATTATCATGGTTTGTAATTAATTAATGATTAATTTAGCAGGTTAGGTGATTATTTCATAAGTGATTAATTTATTGATTTAAAATTAAATTAATTATAATTATGTGATTAATTAATCTTGCTTATGGATGATTGATTGTATAGAATGTTTGGATTGATTAATATTTATAGTATGTTAATCTGTGATGTTTTGTGATGTGCAATACTTTGGATATAGTTGTGATAAATGTGAGTTATTTATCTGTGATGAATTGCTGTGTGGATACAATGTTCTGAATTGAATTAAATTGTTTTACTTAAATAACTTGGCCTTAAAAGAAACGTTTGGATTTCGATGAGACCGGGATCTGATATCAAATTTGTTATCCGAAAACCAAATCGATCCAAGTTAAATGACCGGTCGTGAAATCTCAAGTGAAGATCGAGATGAAAATTCAGAGTGCAAGGGCTATTTGTCATTAACTCCGAGGGTGATTCCAAAACGAGTGTAACGTAGATAGTGCCTTCAGTTTGGTTCAACCCCGGAACGAACTTAAATGGATGAATGCTATCTGACCATCGTCAATGGAGGACGATGAGCATTCCAAGATATGTGTTCTAAAAAGGTAATCGTAGCCTCAAGCCTCATCAATCGGGAATGGCTAAAATAGGGGAGGTGCACGCAAGGCTAAGTGGGTAGCACCCAAGTAGGATAAGATTTTCCCCTGTCTAGAGGTCCCTTTATTCGACTGTGTGGGTGGTTGTTGGCCACAACCGTGGTGTTGTCTTATTCGAACTATCCAGTAAGGGGTAGCTCGGGTCTTATGTTGCAGGGGATCAGGGTGGATCCTCGGTACAGTGATCTAGACCATGTACTGTGACGGGTGGCACCCCAGTAGCCCTGCCATTGTATGGAATCCAATCTCCAATAAGTGATCTCGGACTTGATTGTATACCTATGTGTGCTGGAATTTAATGAGTGTAATAATTTCGGCTATGTGAATATTTATTTGAAAAACCTAGACGCTATTAAAATATAACCAGATTTCCTATCAATTGTTTTGGTATCAAAAGGGAAAACTTGTCCGTATTTATATGCAGAGAGTCTTACAAGATACCTTTTATTACAAATTATTTTGCAAGTTAAATAACTTAATCGTTTACTCACACCAGACCCATGTCTAACCCGAAGTTTATTCTATTTTTCTTAAACTCTTGGATACTCAAACTTTTATGAGTAGACAAGTGATCGTGTTGGCTTGACGAATCTTGGAAAGGACTTGGAGCTGAAGACTTGGCTTATAAATATATATATATATATATATATATATATATATATATATATATATATATATTTGCTATGTTGGTATCATCTGTTTGTATTTGGAATGTAAGGGATAGACAGGTCTTCACGACTGTCAAATATGATGTTGTGTAACTGTATAACTCTGATGTGTAATGACTATGTAATATTTATGTGATATAATATATTTTTCCATTTCCGCTGCGAGATTCCGATATTGTTGAAAAAAGAAAAAATCACGGTAGAACATAATAATGGTGCCTTCTCAAGCTTTTCGTTCTCAATTTTCATTGTCTTCTGGATTCTCTTTATTCAATCGAAACTCTATTCTTTCTAATCATTCCACTCATCCTTATTCATACGCTCAATTAGTTAGGAATCATTCCCCTTCTCAATTTCAAGGTTCGGTTATTTGCAAACCAAAAGTTAAGTGGATAGATTCTAGGAAGGGAATGAATTTTTGTTTCAGATGTGGGGATCATAACCATGCCGCAAATCTATGTCGTGACCCAATCAGATGTTTTGATTCTGGTGTTTTTGGTCATAAAAGAAAAGACTGTTCTTCAAAGCTAGTATCTTCCGATATTATTACATTTTCGAATAACCACGGCTTCCAGTTTGTTTTGAGTTTCTTAAGACTGAAAGGATTATTAACTGATTATCACTGGTTTATGAGAGATGTAGGTATTAAGTATCTTGAAGAATTATTTTTTCACTTTGACTATATTAATGAGCCGAACATAGGAAGAGGGTATTCAGAAATATTTGGCAACCCAGTAGACTATTTTGGCAAGCCAGATGTTGATGATGTTAAGATGCAAATCTCGACCCCAAGTCTGGTTAACCATGGATTTCAATTTACTTTGAAATTCTTGATTCTAAGGGGAATTTGGATTGATCATCTATGGTATAAGAAAAATGAAGGAGTCAATCTTCTTGACGATCTGTTTTACCATTTTGACATCATTAATGCGGCTAATATTAGCAAAGGCTATACGAGAAAGCTGGTGATACTGAAGAGTTTGTTAATGTTTCAGTTGATTCACTAAAGTCTAATTTTACAAAGGATTTTTTATTGGATTCAAACATTCATAATTTTTATACTGCTAAAGAAGTTAATCTGGTATTCGGCCTCATTCTTCTGGATCCAGCAGTTTCCTTATGCTCTAATTCATCTACTTTAATTCCAGCAGTGAGTGAAATTGCTGAAGGGCAGTTTGTAATGGTTGAACAGAGAGATGATTTCATTTATATTCGTAGTAAATGTCAAAAGTACAATGACAAAGATAGATTTGAGATAGCTTTATCTAATAAATTTGAATGTTTATCTTCGAAGTCTGTTCTAGATAGTACAGATGATGTTGGGGGACTGTTGGGTAACTCTAAACATCCTATGGATGATCCATCTTTAGACTTGGGTGTTTGTATAGCCATATCCGAAATCAAGGATAGTGAAGAATCAGTTGACAATAGTTTATCGTACGTGAGTATGATTAATTTGTCTGATGATCATAAGTTTATCGACTTTGAATTGGAAAAACAAGATTCCTTGATGCTTGGCAATAACAATTCTAGGGATCCAGAGGCTTATCCAAAGTATGATGTTAATAATTGTTATGATTTACTGTTGGATTCTACAAGCTCGTGTGAGATTCAATCATTAGACTTGGTTAATGAATCAGAGTCGAGTCAAGAAGATTTTTTTTTCTTTGTTAATTCCTCAAATTTGGACATTGATAGTAACAGCAACTACTTGAGTGAATCAAATCTCTATCGATCATATATACAGGATAGGAATAATGAATCTGTAGCTTTAGAAGATTTAATCGAGGAAAAAGCTCTTGATTATTTCAACAACATTATTTCCAGGCACAATGCTATATTTGAATTTTTTGTTTCTGATGAGCATAAATGTCCAGGTGATGTTCATATTTTTGAGCTAGATGAATTTCGTGACTGGATTTTGTCCTATGAACTACATAGAGAAGTTGTTATAACTGTTGAATTAGAGTCTCTTTTTGCTGAAATTCTATCAAATTAATCTTTTATTTCTTTAGAGGATGTGCACGCTATTAATATTGTGCATGGTGCATAGTTCTCTTCTATGGTTGATGGAGATTTAAATGCTCAGTTAGTAGCTTATATTGGTGATGTTCATTGGATGTCAGTTGAAGATAGTAAAGACTATAGTGGTGATTGCTTTGATAAGGAAGTAGAAATTAATGTGTTATCAATTGCGGGGTTGTCCTGTTTTGAGGAAGAGGCTTTTATGTATAAGGAGAAGTTGAATTTTTTGTTTTACATAAGTTTTCATTCCAAAACTCGAATATAGAGAAGGGTCCATCTGTTGCTTTGAATCAGACTTTTGGAAAACTAGGGATTATAATAATTGTTTCTGAATGGCTTTACTGAAGAAAGGTTTTTAATTGTACATTTCCTTCTGATGGGTTAGTATAAATTACCTCGAATCTTGTTTCTTAAGACAAATCAGATCATTTGAACATTGGTGTAGGGGACAGAGATGTTATTGCATTAGAATCTGAAAAGATTGTGAGTGGTATCTGTTCAGTTTCTAATTCATTATCATCAAAGAGAGGTAAGCGAAAGAAATCGGTAGTATCTAGTGGATCAGTTCGCCGTAGTGCTAGAATTCGTAGCTGTCATACTTCATCTATAGGTGAGTTACCTGGATCGAGTGCCATGAGTGGTGCTACGAATCCAGGCTCAGGTATGAGCTCTATTTCGGGTAGCATTTACACTTCTTACGCTTTAGGCTATTTGTAATCTACCGAGTTTAGTCAGCTGGCTCGTGTTACATCTTTTATCTTTACAGATGTCGAGATCGATCGGGAATATATTAGAGGTAAGGAATTAGAGAGGGCTAGTATTGTTAGTTCATGAGGATCATTAGTTGGAACATTAGAGGTTTGAATGACTTAAACAAATACGATAAGGTTAGAATGTTTTTTAAATACTACTCTATTGATATTGCTTTACTTCAGGAAACTAAAATTAACTGTCCCGACATTCGTTTTTTTAGACGATTAGGCGGGTTTCATTTCAGAAAATGGGTTTTTTTTACCTTCAGTGGGTACTTTAGGGGGTTTAATGATAGGGTGGCGTGATAAAAATTTTAAGTTGCTTCAGTATATTACTTTGCAGCATTCTCTTCATGTTAATCTTATTAGTCTCTCTGGTAACTCTTTTTCAAATATTTCTAATGTCTATGGGCCTAATTCTAAAATTAACCAGAGAAATTTATGGAATGAATGCCTTCATTTTAGATCTTTGGCCCTGGGTTCTTGGATTTTGGAGGGTGACTTTAATATTACTCGTCTCATAGGTGAGTGTTTTCCTAGAGAAGGGGATTACTCCACTGTGGAGGAATTCAATCAATTTATTATTATTTCTAAATTCCCCTTTCTAATAGAGAGTTTACTTGGAGTAATGCAAGAGAGTCTCCATCCATGGCTCTTCTTGATAGATTCTTCGTTAGTGATGAAATTGAGGATAAATTTCTAATCTGCAGGGTTTCTGGTTTACCTTATACGTACTTAGATCATTGTCCTATTATCATCTTCTGTGAGCATCATAGAGTTACTTTGAATAATTTTAAATTTGAAAAGATGTGGCTGTTGGAATCAAATTTTATGAATTTAATTAACGGTAAATGGATTTCCTTGAGTTGTCATAATACTAGAAATAAGAATAATTCAACAAAATATTTTGTATTAAAGCTTAGGGAGCCTAGAATTTTTCTTAAAAACTGGAATAAGAATGTCTTTGGCAATATTAAAATTAAAAAAGATAAAAATCTTAATGAGATGCTTAAAATTAATAAGATAGAAGAATCTAGACAATTAAATATTGGTGAGCGTAACATACTTGCTGATTTAAAAGATGAACTTAATTCAATTTTAGAAAAGGAGGAGGTTATGTGGAAGCAGAGATCCAGAATTCAATGGATCGATGAAGGAGATAATAACACCAATTTTTGTCATAACATAGCTAATTGTAGAAAATTTAGTAATATAATTAATTCTAATATTGTTAATAATGAAGAGTTAGTTGATCAAAGAGATCTTAATAAGGCTTTTACAGACTATTATAAGGATATTTTTGGTTCTAAAACCAAACATAGAATCAATGTTAGATGGATAGATCTGTATCCATCCGATTCTATCGATGATTTATAAGAGTTAGATAATCCTTTTACTGTAGAGGAAATTAGAAAAGCAATTAATGACATGCCAAGTGATAAATCCCCGGGACCTAATGGGTTTCCAATTTTATTTTATTAAACTTTTTGGGACGTTTTAAATTTCGAATTAATTAGTATGTTTAATGATTTTTATAATGGTAATTTGCAATTAGGGAGATTTAATTTCGCAAATGTTATTTTGTTACATAAAAAAGTAGGAGCTAAAAACTTAAAAGATTTTAGACATATTTCTTCGATTAACTGTTCAGTTAAATTATTTCTAAAGTTCTAGCTAATAGACTTAGTATAAAATGAACGATTTAATTATTGTTCACAATCGGCTTTTATAAAAGCGAGAAATATCGCTGATGGAGTGGCAGTTGTTTAAGAATATATTAATTACTGTTGCAAGAATTACATAACCTGTGTGATTTTGAAACTTGATTTTGCTAATGCTTTTGATTCAGTGGATTGGGATTTTCTTGTAGATATTTTTCATGCTAGAGATTTTGGTCATAGATGGTTAAATAGGATTATGACTTTGCCTCAGACTGAAAACTTTAGTATTATGGTTAACGGTACATTAGGTGATAAAATTCAATCTAAGAGAGGTTTAAGGCAAGAGGATCCCTTACCGCCATTACAATTTAACTTAGCAGCTGATGTTTTTGCTAAAATTATTAAAAGAGCAGTGGATAATGGATCTCTCGGTTGTGTAGGCAATGATATATCGCGTAATGGTATATTGATTCTTCAATTTGCCAACGATACCTTACTTTTTTCTTCCCATCCTCCTAGACACATTATAACTCTCAAGTTTATCATTTACAGTTTTGAACTTTTGTCTGGTTTAAAAATAAATTTTGACAAAAGTTCTGTGTTAGTTTTAAATGATTTTGAAAAAATTGAAAACTTAGTTGCTAATGCCCTAAATTGCAAAACTATGAAATTTCCTTTTAACTACATTGGCCTTGTGATTAGACCCAACAACCTCAAACATGACGATTAGATTATTATCATTGATAAGATCAAAAATAAGATTTCTAGCTGGAATGGCAAATTTTAATCTAGAGCAGGTAGACTAGTTTTAATTAATTCAGTTTTATCAACCCTTCCGATTTATTGGATATCCATGCATCTGTTTCCAGACTGGGTTATTGATAAAATTGATAAAATTAGAAGAGACTTTTTATGGAGTGGGGAAAATTCTAATAATAATATAAAATGTCTAGTACATTGGGAAACTGTATGTAAGGCAAAAAAAAAGTTGGTTTAGGAGTTATTATTTTGGGTAATATGAATTTATCCTTGCTCGGTAAATGGTTATGGAAGTTTAAGGATATAAATGATAACGCTATTTCGAAAGAGATCATTTCTAAATATTACTATAGTGGAAATAGCAATTTATATCAAATTACTTCTCCAACCACCCATAATATATCAAATTTTTGGAAAAACATTTTAAAATGTAATGAGATATTTAATTTAGGAATAAATACGATTGTTCATTCTGGTAATCGTACTTCTTTTTGGCATGGCCGTTGGATTTCGGTCTACCTTCTAAATTGGAATTTAAAGAGCTTTATGAATTTTGTAATTTTAAATTTGCTTTAATTAATGAAGTTTATTCTCCTGAAAACAAACCTCCTTGGAATTTTTTTGGCAAGGCCGACAGGGTTAGATGGTCCCCGACCATTTTATTGCGACACCAAAGAGCAACTTACAAACAGAAAAGTATAAGAAAAACAGAGGGGAACAAAGTGCCACAAACACAACGGGAGACAAGAACGAAAAGAAAAAAAAGAAACAAATACAACACAGCACCAAGGAGACTTAGTATGTAAAACACTGAAGATTTCCAGGGTCAAAAGAGAACTGCAACATTCCCAAGTCACGCTTAATTTGATGCATAACCCATTGCTCAAGCATAGAACTGCTCTTCGAATTAACTTGGTCAAAGACTTTGACATTACGTTCCGTCCAGACCGCCATGATAAAACTCTTCAACACAGCAGTAGATAGTTTCTTCAACACCTGATTGCACCCTGTGCTAGCATAGATATGGTTCCACTCATCCAGATTATGATTAGAAACATTACTATTCCAAAACTTGTTCTTCACAGCAGTCCAAATCACTTTGATAACCGGGCATTCAAAGAACAGGTGCTCAACAGTTTCAGGGTGATCAATACAGTAACTACAGTCGATGTTAACATTCATACCCATGGCTACGAGTTTGGCTCTTGTGAGGATGGCACGATGTAGAACTTTCCACAGCAACAGATTCTCACGCATGCTACAATCCTTGTTCCAAGTACGTTTGCACCACTTCCACTCTGGCAGAATATTATTCTTCATCAAGAACTCATAAGCTACTCCAATTTTGAATTTACCTTTTTTCTCTCCCCAAACAAGTTCAACAGAAGACATGTTGAGAGGAACAAAGTGTCTGATCATGCTCCAGAAATTCTGAATTCTCGAATTAGAGGAGAATAATCTAAACCTTAAGTTATCATGAAGCACATCCTTGACCTTAGCCATGGGGTGAATACCAGATTGCATCAATTCACTGTGAGTTAATTGCCTCCTAAGAATCAGGCCCTTTTCAAGCCATGGATCATCCCAGAATTTAGTGTTATAATCAGGGTTAGTGTTCATAAATATGATAGGAAGAAAAGTCTCCTCGAGTTTAAAGATACACTGCCAGGTCGAGCTGAGATTCTGTGGCTTATTCATATTCCAAAGACTCCTTCCCTTGATGACATTTCTACGGGACCAGGTAGCCCAGAGACTGGTGGGACAGTTGAAGAAAGTGTCAATATGTTTTGCAAAAGCAGCTTGATTCCATTGAGCAATATTGAATAATCCAAGCCCACCTTTATTCATGGGACATTCAACTCTGGTGAATTTTATCGGAGCAAGATATCTCCCTGAAGTTTTTCCTAACCAAAGAAACTCCATAAATGCACTGCGAATCATTTTAACAAGTTTAAAAGGAAGTACAAAGGACCTTGCCCAGTACACCTGCATTGCAAAGAGCACTGATTTGATTAAAGTGAGCCTTCCAGCTTGACTAAGCTTCCTAGCAGTCCAGCAATCTAATCTTGCAGTAATCCTCTGAAACAAAGGAAGGCATTGCAAGGTTGTGATCCTAGAAGATGCAAGGGGAAGCCCTAAGTAGGATATAGTGCTGTTGTTTGGGGAGAGACCAGAAATATGAGAAATTTCAGCCATATGCTGTAAACTTACTCCAACAATTTTAATATCATATTTGAGAATGTTAACCTTTAAACCAGTCATGACAAAAAACTGTTCTAAGGTTTGCATAATATTCTTAACAGTGTTAAAGCCAGGGGAACAAAATATGACTAAATCATCAGCGAACATGAGAGTGGATATTTGGGGATCTTTACAAGCATGATGAAGTTTAAAGCCACCTTGACTTATAAGCTTGTTAATCAAACGAGTAAGAAGTTCCATAACCATAATGAAAACATAAGCAGAGATTGGGTCCCCTTGCCGTATACCTTGCTTACCACCAAAAAAACCAGCATTATTACCGTTAATAATGACAGAATAAGTCGAAGTAGAGATACATTCATAGATCCACGTGATAAAGTGCGGCGGGAAGTTCATGTATCCCATAATTCTCACTATACTATCCCACTGTATCATATCGAAAGCCTTCATGATGTCAAGTTTCAGCATAGCTTTAGGAGGAGATTGCTTTCTATTGTACCCCTTAAGAAGTTCATGAGAAAGCAAGATGTGGTCTAGGATATTTCTTCCAGGTAAGTAGGCAGCTTGGTTATTGGAAATGATGGAAGGAAGCACATCCCTGAGTCTAGTTGCAATGATTTTGGAGATGCATTTATATATGGTGTTGCAACATGAAATAGGGCGAAAGTATTTCACATTATGAGCATTGTTAATCTTCGGTATCAAAGCAATATTAGTATAATTATAGGATCTGTATACTTTGGCTTTAATAAAGAACAGCTTGATAGCATTACACACATCAGTTTTAACAAACGTCCAACAAAAAGTGTAGAATTTAGCATTTAAGCCATCGGGACCACCGCACGAGTTGACGTTGAGAGAGGACATAGCTTTTTCAATTTCGTCTTGAGTAACCTCTTTGCATAAGGCGTCATGATCTACAGCAGATAATTTTGGAAGAATATCATGAGGAATGTCATCAATACAGGGGGTGAAGTTGGCATCATTGCCATAAAGGGAAGAGGAATATTGGACAAAGGCAGCTTTCACTTCATCATCGGTTGTTTTAAGGACACCATTAGTATCATGGATAGTCGCTATGTTCTCACGTCGCTGCTTATTCTTGAGACTTGCATGGAAGTAAGAACTGTTCCTATCTCCTTCATCTCTCTATTTTATTCTGGACTTTTGGCGAATCACATCACTTTCTTTAGCCAGAGCTTCGTAGTACTTCTGGGACAGCATACTCTCAGTAGTGGCAAGGCCTTCATCAGCAGTGTTATGCATCATAGCAGTTTGTACCTTGACAAGTTCAGCCTTAAGGATCGTGCTTAATTTAGCTCCTTTACCAAATCTCTTAAAAGACCACTCCTTCAAGACTTCTTTCATATCTTTGATTTTCTCCTGCAAAATATATAAGTGATTACCATACTTAGTTTTACTCCAAGAGGCTAATGCAATTGCTTTAAAATCAGGTTCAAGCACCCAGGAATTAAAAATTTTAAAATTTGTTTTTCCTCTCTTGCCAGCTTCTCGCAGATGAATAATTTGAGGGGAGTGGTTAGATAGAAGAGGAGGAGGAAGATTAGTGTAAAGAAATGGCCATTTGTCAAGAGCAGGTTGATTCGAGAAGAAGTGATCAATTCTAGAGAAGGTTCTATTGCCATGCCTCCTTTTATTATTCCAAGAAAATGGCATACCTACCGATGTAATGGGGACGAGGTCAGCTTGTTGAATAGTGTCAGAAAGAGGATGGATTTCATTATGAGATAGTGGATTGCCACCAACTCGATCAGAGAATTTGAGACAGCAGTTGAAATCACCTGAGATCAGCCAAGGGTGGGAGGACTGTCTCAGAGCAGGAATAAGAGAATGTAATGAAGAACGAGCAACAACAGTGTTGTAGGCATAGACAAAGGTGACATAGTAGTTTGTATTGTCAGAGGGGATGTGAGCATGGCAGTGTATTAGCTGGGGAGTGGAGAGAATAGTTGTTAATTGGACGAGAAGGGGATTGAAAAGAATCAAGATTCTACCATATGGTGCCTCATTCACGTTATGGATGAAGCTCCAGTCAGATTTAACATATTTAGCTGCTTTGATAGTCAATGCAAGATTTAATTTGGTTTCAAGAATAGCTAGGATCGATAATTGATACTTGCTGATAAGGAGACGACATTGATCAAGTTTGATGACGTGGTGACCTTCACGTATAATCCATGCTCCAATATTCGTCATCATTGGAGAGCTCTAGCATTAAGCATTTCAATCTTCATTCTCCTAGTCACTGCTTGAGAAGAGTTCAAGTAGCTAGGAGTTTTATCTGTTTGGGATTTGTTAATACTATTCATTATGGTTGCGTTACAGTTTGACAGATCTGAAGCAAGAGGAGTTGTGGTAAGAGGTGAGTTATGAAGGGAGGGTGGAGATTTATAGGCTTGAGGAGGCAAGATGCTGGAATAGGGTTTGTTGGGTGATATGTTTTCAGATGGTAGGGCAGAGTTTTTGTTGTTAACTGTATTGGTGTCAGTTGTGCATGGTTGTGCACCAGTGTTCATGTTATCTTGTTTGCACTCAGCACCTTTGTGTGTAACTTTCTTCTTTTTACCCTTTTTGTCCTTCATTCCACTTGTGCTAAGCTCCATACTAAATTTACTATTCACGTTGATGTAACTCTCTTCTTCCACTTTGTTGTTAACAGTTAGAGCTTCAGCTTTGTATTCTTTTTCAAGCATGCGTTGAGAGTTGTCAGTTTTCACAATATTGGCTTCTTTATGAGAAGTGTAGTTCTGCACTGTTTGGACCTCTGCTTGTTTATTTGTTTGGTTTGCCTTATTACTAATAACAACATCACATTTTCCATCCACCTTCAAACACTGTAGATGTTGTCCAGTAAAAGAATTTGCCTCATTCAAATTTTGTAGTACATCAAATTTGTTGAAAACAGCCAGATTATTTTCATTGCAGTCATTTACATTTGCATAATCTTGCACATCTCCTAATTCATTTTCAACAATGTCAATACTAGTTTTACTGTGTATAAATCCACTTTCTTTACCTACCACTTGTGTCATAATTCCCATGCATGCTTTATCTTTTTCCTGAACAATTATTTCCTCTTCCTCTATATTTCCTTCTTCATCAGATTTTCCAACTACTACTTTATTAACTTCAACAGTTTTCACTACTCCTGTTTGTTCCATACTTCTCTTCTTCACAGTAGATCCAAGTTCCTTACCTTTTACTTGTTGCTACTTTCTATTGACTTGTTGCCTGAGGAGTCTTACTTTTTGACGAAATTGGTTGATCACTTTAGCATCATCACTTTCTTCCCTGCTTTCAGCATTGTAACTATTTTATCACTTTTTGTTCCTTCCTTCTTATCACATCCAGCTGTTGTATGTCTAAAGTTCTTACAATCAACACAAACATGCGGCCTCCAAAGATATTGTACTGCAATTTTCGGATGACCACCCTCAACCAATTTGACCATAAATTCATCAGCTAACTCTATATCAGGTCTGACTTCAATCAGGCATTTAGCATAACTCGGCCTCTCCTGCCTTTCAGTCATTTCATCCATACATAGCAGTTTACCCAAGTGGCTACAAAGCCAATTTATGCCCAGAGGCGCCATGCATAAATAGGAAGATTGTACAAGTGTACCCATACTGGAACAGCAGTGACTGTACCAGCAACATTACTAACTCCAGCATCATACTGTTTAATGATGAATAGCTTATTATTCATAATAATTGGGTCACTCTGTAAGATTTTATCCCTGTCATCCGCACAAGAGAAATTGAATAAGAATATGGTACCATCAGATTTAACAGTAACTGAGCCTTTTAATCTCCATATATTTTTAAGCCTCTGAACAACAGCAGTGTAAGATAATGGCCTATCGAAAAAGAAACCAACTACTGAATCATTCCATAATACATCACCTGCCGCTAGTACTTCCGGAGGAGGCACTAACACTTTATTCTCTTACACAGGTAGCATGTCAACGGGGATGTACTTCCCAGCGTTTTTGGGTTTACACTTGAAGAGAGAAGTCCATTTACGTTCACACTGAACAGGAGGAGGAGGGACAGCCTTAGATGATGAAGATGAAGTGAGAGGAGGACGAAGAGGAAGGGGGAGGGGGTCAGGGGGGACATGAGAGGGATGAACTGGAGAGAAAGCAGAGAGGACAGTGGAGGAAGAAGGAACAGAGGCCGTAAGGTTAGAGGATGGAACATGAGAAGGAGGAGAGGAGAGTGGGTTAGGTGTGATGGGTGATGGGACAGAGACGATGGAAGAGAGGGGAAGTACGACTTGGTTGACAAAGGAAGAGCATGGTGGTACGAGTGAGTTGACGGGAGGGAGATGGGGAAGGACAACTGAGCAGAAAGTATGGGAAAGGGGAGGGACATCCGAAGAAGCGGACATGAGAGAATTTTTTGAAAATAAAACAAAACTGAAAACTTTGGGGCCAAGGAAATTATGTTTCTCCGGGCCTTTGGTTAGACTGGTTTTATAGTGCCCAGACCACTTATGTCTCATTATTGTGGCCGCTGGGAATCGATCCAGTGCCACTACAACACAATGTAGCAACATCCGCTATGTCGAAACCACTGGACCACTAGAACTTGACAGAAACTTTGGGGCAAGGAAACTATGTTTACCCTGGCCTTTGGTTAGACTGGTTTTGTAGTGCCCAGACCACTTATGTCTCATTATTGTGGTCGTTGGGTTTCGAACCGGTGCCACTACAACTACATGTAGCAACTCCACTATGTCTTAACCACTGGACCACTTAGCTTTTATTGTATTTTAGTAGGCTCAATTCTTAGGCAACTTTATTTGCTTTATGCAAGATTAAAACTTTATAATATTGATAATGATAATGATATTATTTGTTGGGAATGAGATAAGAGTAAGAAATATACTGCTAATTCTTTTTATAGATTTATTAATTTCACCAGTACAATAAATAACTCTTTTAAATTTATTTGGAAATCTAATGCTCCTCCTAAATCTAAAATTCACATGTGGTTAATATTGCATGGAAAACATAATGCAATAGAATTCTTAAAAAGAAAAAATATTCAAAATGATAATAAATGTTTTTTTTGTAATCTGCATCTTGAAGATATAAAAATTTATACTATGATTGCAAGGATTCTTATTACATGCTAAATAATATTTTAATTTTTTTTAATTTTAATACAACAACTAAAATTTGGATTGTGACTTCTACTGGAATAATTTCAGATTTAGATTCAAAAGGAATACTAGATTTTTACTTGACACTTTATTCACTATTATTAGTGTGTGTATTTGGTTTGAAAGAAATCAAAGATTTTTAATAATAATAATAGCCATTTTAACAAATTGATTTTTACAATTTCTTCATTCTGTTTTAATTGGATTTCTAATCCCAAATATAAATTAGCTAAAAATATATTTAAAGGGTATCTTAATAAGCATAGTTATGATATTAATTTATTCAAACAGAACAATTATATATTTAATATTAACAATATCAACATTAATATTTTTTCAAATTTATATGATGATTTAAATGTAAATCAAAAATAATTAATGATTAAAGACTCATAAGAATCTTTTAAGTTTAGTTTTAATCTTTTTTCTTGTCTTTAGTGATATTAGTTTATTGGTTTTTTTAATTCTATCGTTTCGGTCCAGTTTATTCTTATTTAGGTTTTAATGCCTACCTTATCTATACATATATATCTATATTAATTATATAAATATACATACATATGTATAATTCTTACTTTTCCTTAGTCATCCTTCAGATATAGGTATGGGTGATAGGGGGTTAGGCACTTTTTCCAGGTTCTCATGTATTCAGGCTGCTGGATTATGGCTTGCAGAGAGGCCATCCGAGTAGAGTTTTCCACTCAAGATTATTTGCAGTTCCACCACTGATGTAGGATATTTTCATCTCTATTGTGGTGTATTATCTTCAAGAGGATCCATTCTTCTACTTGGCTCTTCTTCCTCTGTAGAGAGTCTCCAGAACAGATTTTCTATTCAGCATCATATTTAGTTCCACTTCAGAGCAGATGCTTCTTCATTCCTTCCAATCCAGCCGCATGGAGCTTCATTTTTAGTTTATAATGCATAAAGCTCCTGATTCAGATGCTTAAAGTATCATTTTCTTTTGTTTCTAGGTACTACTAACACCTCAATATCGGGTGGTGGCCATGCCGTAACTCGATATCGAGGTGTGATGGGTGGTGGCCATGCCGGAACTCATCTTAGGGGTACCTAATTTTTCTTTGATGCTTGTATTTAGTTATGTTACCTGTTAGGCATGTTGGCAGCATCTTACTATTGTGTTATATATAGTTCCATGTGTGATCTCCTATATTACAGAGGATCACATATTTTTCTCAAAAAAAGAGATTCTGATATTGTTGTTTCTTTCTTTCTATCTATTCTTTTTCTACCTATTTCTTTCTTAATGATGATACATCTTTCCATGGAATGAAAGGTGGGTCATCACAGTTGGTATCAGAGCGCTGGGTTGAGATAATACCTAGGCTTTGGAGTAATATCTATCTTGAGAGCGCATACTTGTAATTTTTATATTTCTATATACCTATCTAATTGTTGGGTGATATGTCCAAGTTGCCAACATGAGTTCTATAGGAAGAAGGGGCAGAGGTGTGGGTAGCACGACGACTACTAATGGAAGAGGTCCGAATGATGAGGGAAGGGTAACTGGTGAGGCTGTAAACCCAACACCGCCTCGAGTAAGTTTTTCTACATTATGCAAGGATTTCACCAATCTAGGAGAAAAGCCTTTTAAAGGAACATAGTCCATCTTTAATGTTCAGGCTTGGTTACGCTCGTGTGAGCGAATTTTTATGAGTTTGGATCTGTCAGATGAGCAAAAGAGAGTGATGCCATCATGGCAACTTCAAGAAGGAGCAACTGCATGGTGGGATGCAGTTACCATGAATATTTCAAAGGATGATATTTCTTGGAGCAAGTTTACGGAACTGTTTGAGGAGAAATTTATTCCTACAGCTGGGAATACTCGTTTGTATAGAGATTTTCTGGATCTAAAACAAGTATGTCAGTATCCGAATATGAGACTAAGTTCAATGAATTAACTCGTTAAGGACCTGATCTTATCGACATGCCCATCATGAAGAATAAGATGTTTGTGCCTGGAATGAGGCCCGAGTTCCACGAGAAGATGAAAGTACATCTTAAGGGATCATTCGTGGAATTGATAGACATGGCATTGAGGTATGAGGAGCTTATGAATAAGAAACCCTTGGCATCTGTAGCAGCATCGAGTGGAACTTCTTCCAATCCGAACAAAAGGAAATTTAATCCTAATTGGAAGAAGCAAGGAAAAAGGAAACGGGGAGGCAATAATGGAGCTCAAAAGTGTTATATTTGTTAGCAAGAGGGTCACTTGGCTAAGCAGTGTCCCAGAGGAAGAGCCCAGCGACAGCAGCATCAGAGTAGACCCTCTTTCGCAATGGTTCAGAAGTCTTTGTGTTTCAACTGTCAACAACCAGGGCACATGGTAAAGGCTTTCCCGCTTCTTCAGAAAGCTCAACCAACCAAGATGGTTTCTATTCAAGAAGGACCGTCAACTTCTTCGGATAGGAAAGGCAAAGGTGTTCTGGAAGGTACTTTGCTTTTAGATGGCATTTTTGTTAGAGTTTTGTTTCATTCTGGTGCTTCCCTTAGTTTTATTTCTTTGGATTCGGTAGAGAAGTTTCATCTTACCCCTAGTATTGTGAACCGTCCTATTTTTGTATCTAATCCTATAGGAGGGGTGACCAAGTTAGATAAGATCTGTAGAGGCCTAAGAATTTCTTATCTATACCATAGTTTCTCTTGCGACCAATTTGTATTGGATTTTAAGGGATTTGACCTGATTTGTGAAGAGAGAATTGTGTCATTAGAAACCGAGCTGGGAAGGATTGCAAATGTGATTTACGATAGTTCTGGAGCTCACTTGAGTAGTCTTTTGCATGGAATCTAGGCATCTCCAGAAGGCATAGATTTCATCGAAGTGGTCAAAGATTTTCCAGATGTCTTCGAAGAAGTTAAAGGTTTTTCCCTGCATCCGGAGATAGAGTTTCAGATCGACTTAGTTTCGGGACCAATACCTGTTGTTCAACCCAGTAGAAGGATGGCGCCGGGAGAGAGAGAGAGAGAGGAGCTCGTGAAGAATACCCAAGATTTCTTAGAGAGAGGTTTAATCCGGCCTAGTCATTCTAGCTTGGGTTCTGCTCTAATCTTTGTGACCAAGTCGAATGGGTCATTAAGATTCTGTGTGGATTATTGGAAGTTGAATAAGTTAACTATTAGGAATAAGTATCCCTTTCCCCGTATAGAAGATCTTTTTGATCAACTCCATGGAGCTTCTGTTTTCTTCCAGTTGGATCTAGCTTCGGGTTTTCACCAGAAAGGGTAGCTGAAGATAGTATACCCTTAACTGCGTTTAGAGGACCCAATTGTTTTTATGAGTGGCTGCTTATGCCTTTTGGATTAACCAACGCTCCTGCTTATTTTGTGCATCTGATGAACCGAGTTTTCTGGGATGTGCTGAACGAGTTAGTGCTTGTGCTCATCGATGACATTCTCGTCTACTCTAAATCTGAGGAGGAGCATAAGCGTCATTTGGAGATAGTGTTGGAGACTTTGAGAAGGCATGTCCTAAAGGCTAAGTTTTCGAAGTGCTATTTCTAGAAGTCGAAAGTTAGATTTTGGGGCATATTATATCTGGAGAGGCTGTTTTTGTAGATCCGACGAAGGTAGAAGCTATTCAAGAGTGGAAGCAACCGCAGACTCCCACGGAAGTCCGCGGATTTCTTGGTTTGGCAGGGTACTACAGGAAATTTATCAGGGACTACTCTAAGATATCTTTGCACTTGACCAAATTGACTAGGAAAGGAGCGAAGTTTAAATGGACCCTAAGTGTGAAGAAGCATTCCTAGATTTGAAGGCATGTTTGACCAGTGCACCTATTCTAGATATTCCTGATTGTAAGAGTAAGTTCGAAATTTACACCGATGCTTGTGGAATAGGGCTGGGTGTTGTCCTGATGTAGAATGGGAAAGTGATTACATACGCTAGTAGGCAGTTGAAGCCACATGAAAAGAATTACGCTACGCATGATTTGGAATTGCTGGCCATCGTCTTTACTCTGAAGATTTGGAGGCATTATCTATTGGGAGAGAAGTTCAAGCTTTTCACTGATCATAAAACTTTAAAATACCTTTTCTCCCAGAAGGATCTAAATTTGAGGCAGCAGAGATGGGTAGAACTTTTGGCATCATATGATCTGGGTATTCTCTATACTCCAAGGAAAGCGAATGTTGTGGTGGATGCTCTGAGCAGGAATGCAGTGTTGGCTATTTTGGAAGTCGTTCCGTCTCTATTTGAAAGGATTGCGAGTAAGAAAGGATTGGATATAAGTTTGGGAGCAATCACTAGGAAGTCAAGAATGGTCAGTGCTCCAGTTATGAGATTGATGACCAGGAAACTTTGAGGATCAACGGGAGAATTTGTGTTCCAAATATCAATGATCTGAGGCAAAAAGTTTTATCAAAGAGTTAACGCTCCAGGCTGAGTATCCCTGCAGGGATCTCAAAGATGTATAAGGAAATGAAGAGAATCTTCTGGTGGAAAGGCATAAAGAAGGATATTGCTACCTTCGTCAATTAATGTGCGATCTGTCAGCAAGTGAAGGGTGATCAACAGAAGACCGCAGGATTGTTGCAGACTCTGGAAGTCTCAAAATGGAAATGGGAAATGATATCGATGGATTTCGTCGACGGGTTGCCAAGAACCAGAAAAGGAAATAAAGGAATATGGGTAATCGTAGACCGGCTGACCATGAGCGCCCACTTTATCCCAGTTAAGACAATCAGAACTACAGCGTCTTTAGCATATATTTTATTGAAGGAGATCGTCAGGTTGCATGGAGTTCCCGTCAGTATAGTAAGTGATCGTGACCTAATCATTACCAGTAAATTTTGGGAAGCTCTGCAGACATCTTTGGGAAAAGGATTGAGTTTTAAGTACGGCCTATCATCCCCAAACCGACGGACAAACAGAAAGGCTGAATCATATTCTTGAGGATATGTCGAGGGCTTGTATTCTGGATTTCGACGGATCTTAGGAGGACCATATACACTTAGTCGAATTCTCGTACAACAATAGTTATCAGGCGAGTATCAAGATGGCACCCTATGAAGCTTTGTACGGACGACCTTGTAGATCACCTTCCTGTTGGGTAGAATCGGGAGATTGTCTTATTCTTTGTCCAGATTTGATCCGAGAGGTATCTGCAAAGGTGGAGCTGATCAAGAAAAGAATGAAAGCAGCCCAGGATGTCAGAAGATTTATGCGGACAAGAGACGAAGGCAATTGGAATTGAAAGTCGGAGATTTGGTTCTTGTCAAGGTTTCCTCGATAAAAGGAGCGATCAGATTTGGTAAGACGGGAAAGCTTGCCCGAGATATATTGGACCGTTTCGTATGCTCGGGAGGGATTGGTGCTTTGGCCTACAGGATTGAATTGGCAGACCGGATGGCTGGAATTCACAATGTATTTCACGTATCTTATCTGAGGAAGTACGTGTACGACCCTTCTCTAGTTATGGAACCGACAGTGTAGGAAGATTTAGAGGTCGATCCAGACTTAACTATGGTCACACATCCAGTCCAGATAGTTGATCAAGATGAGAAGCAGCTCAGAAACAAGGTGGTGAAGCTGTTCAAGATTCAGTGGAGCAAGGATCCGAGAGATTGTACCTGAGAAGCTCTAGATAGTGTTAGGAAAGCCTATCCGGATTTGTGTCAGGATAGTTAGTAATGTTTGTTTGAATGAATTATGTTCTTCGGTTGTTAGTGTATGGCTGATATGTATGTTGGGATTCTTTGAAATAAAAACTTCTGGATTATCTTTTGCTTCTAAATTCTGGGGACAAACTTCTTTTAAGGGAGGTGGAAGGTGATATCCTGAAATTTTAGGCAAATAATAATGTGATAATCTTCTTTTATAAATTATTTAAAATGTGCAAAAAATTTCTCTTTCAAACAAATAAAATATGTGTTGTTTATGTACATATCTATAAGTAGATTTTAAATAGGATTTGAATTTGAATTTGAATTTGAAATTCAAACATAAATATATTAAAAATAAATTGGATTTAAAAACTAGTGTATATATAATTATTTATTAATATAATTAGTTTTAATATCATTTTCTTTAAAGATTTTATAAATATAAATAAAGGAAAATTTTAAATATAAAAGCATAAAACACATATTAATATTAAACCAAATAGAAAATAAAATATAAAATTATATAAAAACATTTTAAAAGTATTAATTCATACTAACAAGTGTAAGATTTGTAACATGCAATTTAACAAGTGTCACATTATTTATTTTCTTTTCATTTAAAAAAAAATTAAAACAAGATATACATACATACACACACATCTCTTCCCTACTCTTTCATTTCTTCTATCCTACTTTTTCAAAACCAGGAAAGAAAGAAAAATCAAGCAAAACAACTCTTTCAAATTTAAACCTAAAAAAAGCAAAAATCATTTAAAACCTACAACATCAAGCAGATCAAAGCAAGTTTTTCAATTCCAGTTTACAAAGTTTTCCGGTTCAAGATCAAAACCCAATTTCCAGTTTTCAACTACAAACTATTTCCAACTTCTGTGTTCCAAATCTAGTGAGTAAACTAACTTTTAAAAAGCTCAAACATGTTCAAACTTGATGCATGTGATTGATATTTGAAATAATGTTGTGATAGATGTTTGCATGAATGTAAATTATGCTTGCATGTTTATAAATATGCAATTGTTTGAGTGTGCTTATATATATATATATATATATATATATATATATATATATATCCCTATTTCTTTATTTACAGGCTAAAATCTAGATCAAAATTCAAAATCTCTTCATTTATTCTCTTATAGGCTTTGATATTTAAACAAGTTGAGTTTGAATTAACATGATCTAAGTTTTAAAAATATTTTTTTAGTATAATTAGATAAAATTTTCTAAGAAAATCATAAATTATAGTAAAATTCAGTTCATGTCAAAAATTTGACTTCCTGGATTTCTTGATTCGCCTACATCACCTAATTCGATTTTAAAATCCACGAATTCTAAAAATAAAATCAAGATTTTTAGGTTTGTTTTGAGTGAGAATTTGTGGGTTGAACGGGAACGTTGTTTTGGCATTTTCTAGCGATCGGCGAGGAATGGGAGGTCGGGATCGCTACTGGAGGTAGCGGGGAGGTTGACAATCTCGGGAAAAATGGTCAGTGGATTTTCTGACCACCGTGGCAGCGGCACGACGTCGAAGTAGGGTTTAAGCCTAGGTTTTGGTCGACGTTGTTCCAAAGACTACTACATCGTCATCGAAGCACCGGAGTAGATCAGAGGTGGGGGAGTGCATGGTTGGTGGGCGAAGCTATGGACGGAGTTTCGAAGGCTCTGGTGGTTAGAGGTGTCGAGTCGAGGTGGTTCTTGGTCGTTCGGTTTTGTTCAAGTTGTACTTAGGTTGCTCGATTTTGTTATGGTGTTTGATTCGGGGTTCTAGGTGGTCGGAATCTTAGGCGAGGTGATTGGCGACGTGTTGGAGGTGATGGAAATGATCGGAGCTATGGCGTTCAGGCATGCACGTACATGCATGTCACTTGTTTGGTTTGGTTGCTGTAGTTTTGGGAAGAAGGCTGTGTCCCGAGATTGTACTTGGGAAAATGAAGTGGTGGCTCGAGTGTGTGTTCGGGTGTGGTTGCGAGTGATTTCCAGAGCTACTTCATTCAAATTTAAAACCAAAACATAGTTTAAAATAAAAGGGGAGAGTTTCTCAGGTCTGGGCTAGGGTGGGTACTGGGTTAGACTCGGGTATATGTTATAACTGTTTTTAAATTTTTAATAAAACAAGTTTTAAAAGTTAAGCAACTTCTTAATTGATTCTATTATATAATAATTATCTTATTTGATTAGTTAAGGATATTAAAATGAATCATTTTAAATTAATTAAGTTAAGGTATGTATTTATATGTCCATTATTTATAATTTATTCTTAGGTTTATTTTGAATAAATTTAAATAATGTAATTTAGTAGTTAATTAAGAAGATGAAATGATTTTAATTCATATGTTAATGATGATTTAATTACAATTATTAAATATGATTTAAATAATAATTAGGTAGTTAATTAAGATAAATGGGTTATCTTTTAATTAATTAAGATCTTAGGTAATTAAAGATCTATTAATTAATGAAAATAATTAAGGATATATTAATTAATAATTAAGGTTTATTAATTAATAATAAAGATTTATTAATTAATAATTAAGGTTAATTAATTAATAATTAAAGTTAATTAATTAATAATTAAAGGATAATTAGTCAGTAATTAAAAATTAATTAATTAATTAAAGTAATTAAAGAATTATTAATTAATTCAATAATTAATTAAAATGGTTTGTAATTAATTAATAACTAATTAAGCAGGTTAGGTAATTAATTCATAAGTGATTAATTTATTGGTTTAAAATTCAATAATTATGTGATTAATTAATCTTGTTTATGGATGATTGATTGTATAGAATGTTTGGATTGATTAATATTTACAGCATGTTAAACTGTGATGTTCTGTGATATGCAATACTTTGGATATAGCTGTGATAAATGTGAGTTATTATTTGTGATGAATTGTTGTATGAATACAAAGTTTGAATTGAATTAAATAGTTTTACTTAAATAACTTGGCCTTAAAAGGAACGTTTGGATTTCGATGAGACCGGGATCAGATATCAAATTTGTTATCCGAAAACCACATCGATCCAAGTTAAACAATAGGTCTTGAAATCCAAAGTGAAGATCGAGATGAAGATTCAAAGTGCAAGGCCTATTTGTCGTTAACTCTGAGGGTGATTCCAAAACGAGTGTAACGGAGAAAGTGCCCTTGGTTTCGTTCGAACCCATAACGAACTTAAATGGAAGAATGCTATCAGACCATCGTCAATGGAGGACGATGAGCATTCCAAGATATGTGTTCTAAAAAGGTAATCGTAGCCTCAAGCCTCATCAACTGGGAACGGCTAAAATAGGAGAGGTGCACGCAAGGCTAAGTGGGTAGCACTCATGTAGGATAAGATTTTCCCTTGTCTAGAGGTCCCTTTATTCTGCTGTGTGGGCGGTTATTAGCCACAACCACGGGGTTGTCTTATTCGAACTATCCAGTAAGGGGTAGCTCCGGTCCTGTGTTGAAAGGGATCAGGGTGGATCCTCGGTACAGTGATCTACACCACGTACTGTGACGGGAAGTACCCCAGTAGCCCTACCATTGTATGGAACCCAATCTCCAATAAGTGATCTTGGACTTGATTGTATACCTATGTATATTGGAATTTAATGAGTGTAACAATTTCGGCTATGTGAATATTTATTTGAAAACCCTAGACACTATTATAATATAATCAGATTTCCATCCAAATTTTTTGGTTATCATAAAGGAGAAACTTGTCCATGTTTATTTGCACAGAGTCTTACAAGATACCTTTTATTTTGAAGTTTTTTTCAAGTTAAACAACTTAACCGTTTACCCACACCAGACCCATGTCTGACCCGGAGTTTATTCTGTTTTTCTTAAACTCTTGGGTACTCAAATTTTTATGAGTAGCCAAGTGATCAGGTTGGCTTGACGAATCTTGGAAAAGACTTGGAGCTGGAGACTTGGCGTGTGTATATATATGTGTGTGTGTGTGTGTGTGTGTGTGTTTGTCTACTGTGTTGGTATCATCTGTTTGTATTTGGAATGTAATGGATAGACAGGTCTTCACGATTGTTAAATGTGATGTTGTGTGACTGTATAACTCTAATGTGTGATGACTATGTAATATCTATGTGATATGATATGTTTTTCCTTTCCGCTATGAGATTCTGATATTGGTGTTTCTGTCTTTCTATCTATTCTTTTACTACCTATTTCTTTCTTAATTATGATACGTCTTTCTATGGAATCAAATGGGGTCATCACAGTACAGGGAGATCTACACGAGGCCCATCTTTCGGGGTGCAGCTCAAGGCCTACGGTATAGTTAGATACCGACTCTATTTATCCTAAACCCTAGAAGGGAACCATTATATTGCGATAGATGTCCATAGTGGACTTGACCAATTAGTATGACAATAATCAATTTGTTCTTTAGTTACCTTTCGTTGCTATATCATACGGGTTATTAGTTGGCAGATGTTGTTGTTATTACATTTATTATCACTGGGTACTTCCCAATAGACTTATATTATAATTACTCTACTTTTGGATGTTGAGCTACTTTTATTCCTAGTATATTGTTACGTGTTTATCATATTTTATTGGTTTTGTTGATTCGTTAATTACAAGAGAAGAGCGTGTTATGGTATGATCCCTTAGTTTTGAGATGGGTTTACTGTATTTGTTTATGGACAGTCCGGATTACCCCTGAGCCACGATTATGGAGAGGAGCGGCTATGCCTTCGTAGTTTCCTATTTTTTTGTATATAGTTTTGGTATACGGTATTTTAATATTATTTCCCTCATACAATGCTTTAAGATTGACTCGTTTTTTTTGTCCTTTTCTGTTTATTTCAAGATAGTTCTTGGGTACTCGATTGAGTAGTTTGGGAGTCAAGTGTTTTTGGGGAGGTGCTATCAAGATGCACAATTGGAGCATTTCATAGGCATGGCATCAATATTTTGGATATGTATACTTGATAATTTAGTAGTACATGAAGGACTTGTTGTATTAGTTATTTATTCAGGTTCCTTGTTATTGGGAGTGGATGTATTTTGACTTTCTATATTGATATTTATTTATCAGTGCTTCCACTAGTGCAGGGTCTCTTAAATATTGTCATCATGTCATTTTCATGTATATTCAGTATTCTATATATTGGCATTCCATTGTGAGATTATATCTTTATTCCTGGTATAGCATATTGTTTCCTCTTCTTTCTTTCTTTTGCTAAACAGACATTTTTTGTGGTATTCGAAAGTCAAGCATTGATGTAAGGCACTGAATTTTGGATTCTATGAAGGGCGGGTTATTACATTGGGTATCAGAGCCTGTACTCAACAGTCGGACTTAGTAGATCAGTTTGAGTTTATCATTTTTATAAGGATATACATTGAGAATGAGTACTTTCATTTTTCCTAGTATATTACTGCATACACCACTCTTACTCTAGAATTTGGTTTATTTCTATCGTTAGTCGTTAAGGTAACTTTACCAGGCTGTTAGTTTGACTAGATGAGATATGCAAGCGCGACTGCGAGTTAGCAGTCTGAGATGCTTGATTAGTTTAGCTACGGCAAGGGATGTTCCACTGCCCGTGAACATTTCCTGCATATGCGGTTGGCATTAAAGGTGGTGTGGACCTTATGGCACTTCTAAGGACCCTGACTCGACTTTCGAAAATCGGCATCGAATACGACACTCGTATTCAAATGCTGCAGATCCAAACTTCGAATCTGCTTCGCCGAAGCTTATAGCACATTAAGTATAACAACACAGCGGAAGAAAAAGAATATATCAATATATAACATTGATACAATATCCGGTACAACTGAATGATACAATGAAAATCAATATACATCAGAGATGTGATACAAGACAATAGCAGCGGATAGAAAATATAACACCAGCAGGGGAACAACATCTCCAATATGGTCTTCAAGAGAGAAAGAGAAATAGAATCCAGAACTGTAACTCCATCTCCAAAGCACCAGTCCAGAAGTAGGTCGAACTCCCAATCAAGATGAAGAGAAGTAACTCGATCCAAATGCGATTACCAAATCCTAAGGCTGGAAGTTATTGAATCTAACATACTATTCGGTTATCTGAAAAACCGAACTCTAGATTGCCCGTGTGGGAAAATCATGGGTACCCAGAGTTTAGGAAGGAAACAATAAACTTCAGGTCAGTCATGGGACTGGTGTGAGCAAACAAAACAGTTTATCTTTTAAAACAAACAACAAAAGAATTTAAAAATGAATCTGTGATGCTTTTTGGAAAATGAAACTATCATAATGCCTCCCGCCACACACACAATGCAAACGATGAATTGGAGGAGATTTCTCGTTATGATAGTCAAATATGCTTGATACGAGAGAAAATTTCTTTGATATTATTACTAGTGCATAGTGCAGAAAAACATTTCAAAAGTATAATATTAATCCTAGCCAGCATACAACCATTATTGTATGTCTACTACAGCTACCATCTAAATAGCGGGCGCCACCATAAGTAAATGGCAGGTTATACAACTAAAACCGTACAAGGCACGTATTAAAGATTGGATTTCCAACAAATGGTCAGGCTAATGAACTTCCTACTGCCACATGGGTACGCCTCTAGAGGGATGTCCCGAGAGCTTAAGCAGCTCTCTGCTAACACAAGGTCGGGTTACCTCTATAACTAGGTAACTACTACATGAGCATGCCATCCCCCGATCCTTTGGGACCTTTATCTGAGGTACCTCTAATCCAACAACCACAAAGAAATTACAAAGTAATAGATTTGCAGTGACCACATGTGTTAACTATCTGGGCTCCATATCATGATACCTCCCGTTTCCAGAAGGGAATGACACGCCCTAAAGGGAGCGACCCTCATAACCTTGCCGCATCTTCCCTGTTTCGACCATTTTCGGGGTGTGAGGTCCTGATGCAGTCTCGTCCACAAAGCTCCGCTTTATCCAAAAGCCATGCTTTGATCAACTAATGATACACAGCAGCACTCTGCATGCCACACTACCAAATTTGGGAGTATATCACTGATAACTATCAACTACATAACCTCTGAGCTCGTAAGTCTCAGAGAAGGGTGTTAAGCTAAGAGGATAAATTCTCTGCCACCAAGCAGAAATGTATTTGACAGAGATCCGTTTAATATCACAAAGTGTAGTGTTAGACATACAACCATACAAGTCTGTTCCGGTTTGAACAGAACCGAATGCACTTCAGAAGAAGCCCTTGCAATCCGGTTATACACAATCCCGATCGGACTTCCCATCACATATGAAGGACTCTATACTGGAGCAACTCAGTGCAGAGTCAATCGACAAGTTATCCTATCGTTCTCGAAGACACCCGGTCTTCATCACCGGTCTTCAATTGCACTGCATAACATCGTATCACTATTCGGAATGGGTTACATGACACAAGGTCCTCTCCCGGCTAAACCGAATAGTGAGCGCAATATTTAAAAACATATGGATATAGGATTTCAGTTAAGTCACAACTTTAAACCCAAAACCTTTCTTCAAATGGTTTAAAACAAATTGTCATTTCAAATCTTTTAAACAAAAAGATTTATTTCGCAAAGTTCACCCAATTTCACAAATACTCATTCATAGGTTTTTCAAAACAATTTCCATTTCAATTTGGATTCAATTTTAAATAAAAGATTTAATAGTCTTCAAACCCATTTCCAGTCAAATCTTTTATATAAATGATACATCTTTTAAACTCCTCTTCGACTTTAAAACAAGATTCAATTATCTTTCATAAAGATTTATTCATAGCTTCCAAAACAATTCACATTATCATTTAAAACTTGAAATCTTTGGATACACATCGATACACATCGAAAATTCTTTCCTTATATGAAAGCTTTTATTATTTGAAAACAAATAGTTTTCATTTTGGGAAAAACTGATTACACTTACATAAGTTAGAGCTATTCAAGTATAAAACTTGGGTTTAAATTTGAATCCCCAAAACAATACCTTATAAATGGTTAAAACCCATATAAACACCTTTATAACTTGTATAATCTTTTTTACACCATAATTTCCAAATCATTGATTTCAATTTCAAATATTGAATTCAAATTCAAATCAAATTATTCAAATTTCAAAACCTTATCAAGTTATTCAAAATAACTTTTATCTTTAAAACTCATTTTCAAAAGCTTTCAATTTTAATTCCAAACTATTTTGGATTCAAAAACTCAATCTTTAAAATCATTAAAATCGGCGACTTAACCGATTTCCTCGTGCAACCCATATTTGTGTGTGTATATGGTGTAGTCCAGGGGTTTTACACAATAGTGCAACATCATTCAATTACCACAGATTCAAGCATAGCAATTATAGATAAGCGCTATACTTCTATAACGCTTATCTTCCATTCACAGATAAATAATATACACTTATCACAGATAAAATAAATTACATTCATCACAGCTTGAATTAAAACAATCCATATCACACAATATCACATAGTAGAGATAACAATTCACAACAGTTCATGCAATTCAAACATCCATAAGTAAGACTAATTAATTGAAACCAGATCAATCACTAATCCAGGTTAGTTAACATTAATTAATTACAACCCATTTAATCAATTATCCTTTAATAAAAGAATTAACCATTATTTAATAATTAATTAAACTTTAATCATTTAATTAATCACATTAATTAATTAGCCCTTAATTAATTACCATTAGTTAATTAACCTTAATTAATTATAATAAGTGATTATCCTTAAGTAATTAATTACTGTTTAATTACTTATCATTAATTAATCTTCGTTAATTAATTATCCCCAAATTAATTATCTTAATTGATTTATCATATTAATTAATTATCCTCAAATTAATTATCTTAATTAATTAATCACATGGATTAATCATCCTTAAATTAGTTATTCTTTAATCACTTGATTAATCCACTTTAATCATAAATCAATTACTTTAAATTAAGTAATTATCTTTAAGTGATTAATTAACCTTTAATTAATTAGCTTTAAATAAATTCCACAAAGTAAAATAGCTTTAATTTAGTTACACAAAGTAATTTACTTTTAACTCAATTTCCAAAGTAAATAACTTAATTTTTTTTGATTACACAAGGTAATTGTTCATCAATTTTCTTTTAAAAACATTTAATCTCTAAATCTTAAATCTTTGAAAAAAAAATTACACTAATATACAAATTAAGTCAAGACTTTAAAATCAAACAACAAATTTTAAACATCATCCTCTTTAGATTAATTTCTTAATCAAGCTTAAACTTGATTAACTTTTTAAAAAATTACTTTAATCCTAAGCCCAAAACTAAATCAAAATATTTATTATTCTTCAAAAATGAATCAGAAAAGGTTTACAACTTGATTTAATTAAAATTTGAATAAAAACTTGTTTTATTTAAATTTTTACTACTAAAATTTTTAAACTCGAGACGACTTCCAGAATTTACGAGCTCAACTACCAGTAAAACCCTAAATTACCCTGTCTTTCCCTGAGTTCTTCTTCTCTTTCCATTTTATACTTTCTGTAACGACCCAACTTCCTATCTCCAAGAAGTCTTATCACTAGTAAGAAAGAAAGGGATAAAGAATAGAAAGAAAGAGAAGAAGAAGAAAACAACACATCAGAATCTAAACAGCGGAACGAATCAATTATATTAATAACATAAAATATTTACATAGTTTACAACCACTATCAGAGTACATATATAATACAACACATACTAGACAGTTATAAACACCTGTCTAGTATTTACAACATAATACAATCTCAGAGTCAATCACAGAACACACAGCGGAATACTAATATCTAACGCAGAAGCCTCCTGCTCCATTGCTCCTCCAATATTTGTCAAAGCTAACCTGAATCCCTTGGCTACTCGTAAAAATTTGAGTACCCAAGAGTTTATGGAAAACAAAAATAAACTCCGGGTCAGACATGGGTCTGGTGTGAGTAACAGGTTAAAGTTGCTTAACTTTCAAAAACCTTTTGAAAAGAAAGGTATCACGTAAGACTTCCCACACATAAACATGGAAAAGTTTTTACCTTACGCTAACCAAAACATTTGATAGGAAATCCAGTGATATTATAATAGGGTCTAGGGTTTTCAAGTAAATATGAAATAGCCGAAATTGTTACATGATTAAATTCCAGCTACTAGCCACAAAAGTGGGTAATACAATCAAAACCGTTGGCACTTATTGGATTTTGGATTCCATACAATGGCAGGGCTACTGGGGTACCGCCCGTCACAGTACGTGGCTTAGATCAACGTACCGAGGAGTACTCCCACTCCCCTGCAACACAAAGCCGGACCCATTCCTCACTAAATAGTTCCGAACAAGACAACCTCGCAGTTGGCACGCGATTCCAACTGCCCACTAAGCCAAATAAAAAGGGACCTGTAGACAGGGATCAATCTTGCACTCCAGTGGGCACTACCCACGAAGCCTTGCTGCACCTCCCCTATTTTAGCCATTCCCGGTTGATGAGGCTTGAGGCAACGATTACCTTTAGAGGACACATCACTTAGAATGCTCATCGTCCACCTGACGATGTTCTGAAAGCATTCAATCCCTACAAGTTCGTTCCGGGTTCGAACGAAACCGAAGGCATTATCTCGTTACACTCATTTTGGAATCACCCTCAGAGTTAACGACGATAACCCTTGCACTCTGAATCTCCATCTCGAATCTATAAGTACTATTCCGTCAAACTCATTATGGAATCACCCACAGAGTTATACTGACGTATAGCCCTTACACCTCGAGTCTTCACTCGCTTCATTTGGATTAACGACCTAACGTTTAATTGGAATCGATGTGGTTTTCGGATTCCAAATATGGAAACCCGATCCCGGTCTCATCGAAATCCAAAGTGTGTCTTTTAGGTCTAAGTTGTTTAAAGTTTAAAACAGTTCAATCTAATTATCTATATACACATAGATAGATAACTCATAGTTCACAACAGATAATTAGCATTATCATAACCATAGATAATCCACATTTATCACTATCAAAGATAACCCAAATCACCATCACAAAGCAAGCAATACATCCATAGCACTCAACATTATTAATCTCATAGCTGAGATTCAAAACCATTCAAAGCAACCAATAACAACCATCCACAAGCAATGACCTATAATCATACTATCTATATTTAATTTAAAATGAATTAAATTAATTACATCATCTTTAATTAATTTAAAATGAATTAAAATTAATTATTCGCACCATATAAAACTTGCTTATCATCATTAATTAATTACAAATTAATTAATTAATTAACCTCAAATTTATCATCTTAATTAATCAATCCTGATTAATTATACTTTAATTAATTCCACAAAATTAATTATCCTAAACCAAATACAACAATTAACCTTTAATTACTTCATTAATTAATTAACTATAATTAATTACATTTAACCTTAATTAATTACAATTAATTAATTATCCTTAATTACTTATTATTGATTAATTAATATTAATTAATCAATCTTAATTACATCATTAATTATATTAATTAATGATTCTTAATTAATTGTTCCATTAAATTAATTACTTTCAGAAATTAATCTCACTTAATCCATAATTATTAATCACCTTTGATTAATCTCTTTCTGTAATTAACAACTTTAATTACTTCATTCAACTAATCTTTCTTTAATCCTTTGATTAATTATACAAAATAATTCAATCTAAATTATTTTCAAAATCCAAACCTCATTCATCAATTACATCCAGCAAATATCTTTAATTACTTCACTAAGTAATTTTAGTTCATTAATTACATCAAGTAATTATTACCAAATCCAATGTTTAAAATTAATTAAACTTAATTAATTAATTTAAACATATCTCAATAATTCCATTAATTACATTAATTCTTCTATTAAGTAATTAACTTGCATAACTTCATAATTGATTATCATTTAATTAATAAATCAAATTAATTATTTAAAATTAATCATATTAATTAATTGTTAAATAATCCTTAGTTAATGACCTTCATTAACTATTCTCAAACTTTAATTACTTCTCTTAAATAATAAACTTTCATTAATCATTATTAATTTTTTTAAATTAATCTTAAATACCCAATTAATTAATCTTTAATTATTAAGTTAATTAAATGTTATCTGTAACATAATTAGTCATAATTACTTGATTAATTAATTCTTAATTATTAATTAAAATCTAATTACTAATCCTTAATTACCAAAATTAATTATTCCTAATTAATTAACCTTAACCATTAATTAATTAGTTTAAACCTTTAATTACTTATTTAATTAATCCAAATGATTAATTAATAAAATAAATTAATTATCCCTTAAATTCCTTATAGATTTAATGAATACAAATCTTTAAATTCTGATTTACTTAAAAATCAACTTTGTTACTAATCAATTTACCATTTACAAAATACTAAAACAATTATTTTAAATTTTCTTTCAAATTTTATTTTTAAATTTAAGATTTAAAATTGGGTTCAAATTATCATTAACAAAGTTTTAAAACACATTTTTAAACCTTTCACTTCACAAGTTTAAGAATTTCTCACTTAATACAGAAATTTGGAAAGTTTTAAAAACTAAATTCATATTTAAATTCAAATCAAACTAAATTACTTTTTAAATATTCAAAATAGTTTACATCATTTGAAATTCTAAAACTTTCCTACATTCCAAAATGAAAATACATATTTAATTTTTCATTCAGGTAAACCTCCAGATTTTTTTTAAACCTCTACTTATATTTTAAAAACTTATTTTAAAGATTTTAACTACTTAAACATTTCTAAAGTAATTAACCAAATCAAATTTTAAAACTTCATCTTACCTAAATTTTAAGATTCAACTTAAACTTGAAAATTCCAGTTTAATAATCTAGGCTTAAACTTATTTAAATCTTGCTTACATTTAAATTTCAGTTTTTTTTAAAAATTTACAGAACAAAATTGGTACAGGTTTCAGTTAAAACCTGTTTCAGTAATTAAATCCTAGCCAACTACATTCCTCTTCGAGTCGACCTGTCCATTGCTTCGAGTAACTCCCCCACATGCTTCGAGTCACTCCCGAGTCACAACTCCACAACTCCAACAACTCTTTCCTCACCAGAAAACAAAGTGCACCGTGCATATGCACGGTGACTTCGATCACCTCCGACCATCTCTGGTGGTCGTCCCACATCGGCAACCTTCTCCCCATCCAAACCAGATCATCTGATCATCACTTCAAACTCGAAATTTGAATTCGAGTTCTCAACTTCCAACCTGGAACAGCAAGAACCCCCACCTCCCAAAACCTGTCAACACATCAACTACGGTGTTCCGACCCCTTGAGGACCTCCACCTCCGGCCACAACTTCGTTTATGTCCAAACTATCAACGCTTAAAGCCGAGTTGAACTCGATCATTCCTATAATCCATACCGTCCCAATCATTATGCACAGTTAAAACTAGGGCTACAGGGACAAATTCACTACCACCGCTTTCCTGTTGATTTTCATCAACATTAAAAAAATTTCCCTGAATCCATACTCAATTCCAAATCAATGCTAAAGATTACAACATCCAAAGATTTATAGATTACCAGAAATCTCAATTTTTTTCTTTTCTGTTCATTACAGAAATCTACCTAATCCTTATTCCTTAAAGTCTGGATTTTTGTGCTAAAAATCATGATTTGATCTATAGATTCATTCCTTAATACTGAATCTTTAAATTCATAGTTTGAAAATTTGTGTTTTAAAACATGTACTGGTATTAAAAGATATACAGAGATACTATACTTCTAAATTTAATTAAATTAAATTTTAAACCTTATTCTATGCTAATACAACATCTAGTTTGTAAAATAGATCCTAATAAAAATTGTTTACAGGAAGAATTGAACCCAATTCAAAAACATGGATCAGCAAATATTGAACAAAGTTAATTCTGTTGAACAGAATCATATGTCTCACATTCATATAAATAGCAGGCTCACACATCACATTTATCTGACCATCATAAACATGCAACCAGAAATTTTCATACCAAATATTTATTTTAAAGAAATAAAGTTACTCACCAAAATAAGGAAGAAGACAAAGCCCAGATTAAAGCTTTTAAAACTGGAAATATGCAGTTCCCCCTTTTTTTTCCAAACTTGAATTGCTCCTTATTTAAACTGTATGCATGCTGCTTTTGAATTCCAGATTTGGAGTAATGCAAATTTAAAACAAATTTGCTTTGAAACTGACTTGCTTTAGAACTTTTGCAGGTTTGATTCAAATTTTGAAAATGTGCAGACTGTTTTTGATGCAAGTTTTAAAATAATTTGACTTGCATGTTAGAAAATGTGCAGGCTTTCAAATTTTTTTTTGAAGATGTGCAGGTGGATATTGATTTGAATGCTACAGATTTCATGATTTGATTTTTAGAGGAAGTGTGTTTCAGATTTTCATGGCTTTAGATCTTGAAAAAGAAAAGGGAAAAAAAATGTGGAAAGAAGATCTTCATAAGCTGAAATTATTTGAATAATAAAAAATAAAAATAAAAAATTTAAATTAAATTTTTACACTTGTCTTACAATTTAAACACTTGTCACTTTGTCATGTTCATGTATTAACACTTGTTCTTTTAATTAGTAAAATGTTTACATTTGTCTTAAATTTTAATTTGTTATAATTATGTAATTTAGTTATAGTTAAATGTTAATTAGTTATTTAGTTATCATGTTAATATAAGATAAAAGTGAATCTTTGTTTAGTTCATTAGTTAACATGTATTTATTTACACTTGTATTAATTGTTAATAAGCTAAATATTTAGTTAACTTATATTTAAAGTTAGATGTTTACTATAAGATAGTTTAGTTAATGAGTTAACATGCATTTATCTACATGTATATAGATTTTAAAATAAAATAAATCAAACTATATTTATAAAATTAAACTTATGCAAATATTTCAAAATCAAGATAAATTAAAAACAATTATACTTTAGATTTAAAACTTTGAATTCATGTTTCAAAATAAATTTTGAAATCCAGTTTATTTACAAATAAAACTACAAATTTGAATTTTGGAAAACAATTATTTTTATTAAAAATTTATTCGTTGAAACAAATGTTTTATTATATATTTAAAAATAACCATAAACAACTTATAAAAGAAATTATCTTTTTTATTAATAAATTATTTATTTTTTCACATTATATTTAAAAGAAACTCAAAATAATCTCATTGTTATTTATTTAAATTTTAAACTTGAGTTACACATATTTTAGATCATTTAATATTTATCTTAAGTATTTAAAACCATATTTATTTATTAAATAACCCTTTAAAAGTTTAACTATTAAATAAAATCATAATTTCCAAATTACTAAAGATACATATTTTATAGAAAACAGGATTTATTTATTAACCAGATTAAAACAATACTTATTTACAATATATACAATATTCTATATATATTATAAATAAACAAAATAAAATCTATCAATTAACTATGTATTTTATTGAATTATTAAATTAATTCAAATCTTATTACAAAGATTATTAAATCAATTTAATTTTTTTATTCCAAATTATTAAATTGATATTGCTTTAAAATTCCAGGTCATCACATTCCTTCCCCCTTAAAAGAATTTCGTCCCCGAAATTTAAAACAAAGGTAATTTAATAATCTATTTAAAGATTTAATTTTTAGACACAAGCATATACCAATGATATGCTAACAACCATAGCAATCAATTCACCTAATCAAACAAATCTAATTATCCAGAAAAATTCCGGATAAAACTTTCACGAGTTTCCCCGGTATAAAAATATCGGGATACTCGCTCTATAAATTCCAAATAATCAATACAATTAAACTACAGAGCACCTATTCATCTATATCTACAAAACTAGACAGCATATCAGACTTCAGACGAGTCTGATTCAACAACCAAACTCCATAACTGTTGGTTCTAGAACCAGAGATAAACCATACACGTACTCCCTCAGAGATACGTGAAACTCATCGAATTCCAGTTATCCAAAGACCAATCCAACCAAAACACAAAGAAGAGATCCAAACATCACTGAGCTAGCTTCTCCTATCTTACCAAAACTTATAGCTCCTGAATCAGATAAAACTCCAAAAATAACGAAGTCCCCAACTTCGAATTCCAAATTTCTTCGTCCCTTATCCACAAAAGTCTTCAGACAAATCCTAGGCTGCCAACATCCAAACAGATCAGCTCAACCCTTGCTGATTCCTCTAGAACAAACAGAACCAGAAATAACCCATCACAATGATCACCTCAAGATCAATCTAAAACCAAAACACAATTCTACTCCATAACCAGCAGAAAACTACAAACTTCTCCCAATCTAGAAAAGGAAATCAGAAACACTATCAAACTTTTTCCGCTGCACAACTCTGATCCATAGTAGATAAGACAATACTGACAAACACTAATTTGACATCATCTCCAGAAATATAGTTCTACAGATCCATAAAGAGAAACTCAGAAATTCCATCAAAACTGAGTTGCTACATCAAACTCCATCTCTAGGAATCATTCTCCAACTAAACAGAACCACCGGTTCCACTCCTGGAATGCTCAACTAAACAGAACCACCGGTTCCACTCCTGGAATGCTAGTCGATAAGTGAACTCAATCTTCAGATGCGAACAAACCTCTGTCTTCCCAGAAGACATTCATAAAATCTCCAATAATCCAAGAGAATACTCAAACAATCGCAAGTCACTTTTGCGATCTATCCAGATAAATTCCCAAATAAAACTGTTCTCTCTTAACAAATAGAACAGCTTACACTGGTCTAGTCAATCCATTGAAGAAACGGATTCACTCAGCAGCTTCTGAACTCCATCTTCAGAAAAACTACTCCGCTATGACCTCTCTGTCGGCTCACAGAACACTACAAGCTGCACTGCTGACACTAATGTCAAACTTCTTAATCCAAACTCCTTGAGAAACTCGGACTTCAAAGCAAACAGAAAACACCACAACATCCTACTGACTCCAGTCACAACTTCGAGACAGTCACACTTCCCAAACTCGTTCCAAAGAAATATCTTCGGACACATCCGTAGTCACTGCATCTCATCATGCAGTTACAACTTCCTAATGTATCAAAATACCATCACTTACTCCAGCTCAATCTGAGCAAATCAAACTCTACTAACCAAACTTTGTACTTCAAAGATGTCTCTGAACCTTAACAGGTTTCCTTCAGAGATCGATGAAATACTTCAACACAACAAAACTTACTGGAGACGGAATTAGGTCTACAGTCTCGATAGATACACTTCCAACCTCAAACATCAGACTCCAATAAATGGTAGAAATCGTGTTACAAACACTACTACCTTATCTACCTTTATAACCTGTATTGGAAAATCTGAACAGGTAACCCAACAGATAGGTAGAAATAGTTAAATATATATAAATATATATAAGATTACAAATACGCTCTCTCAAGATAGACATCATTCTAGAGCCTAGGTATTCACTCAACCTAATGCTCTGATACCACCTATAACGACCCAACTTCCTATCTCCAGGAAGTCGTATCGCTAGTAAGAAAGAAAGGGATAGAGAATAGAAAGAAAGAGAAGAAGAAGAAAACAACACATCAGAATCTAAACAGCGGAACGGATAAATTATATTAATAACATAAAATATTTACATAGTTTACAACCACTATCAGAGTACATAGACAATACAACACATACTAGACAGTTATAAACACCTGTCTAGTATTTACAACATAATACAATCTCAGAGTCAATCACAGAACACACAGCGGAATACTAATATCTAACGCAGAAGCCTCCTGCTCCATTGCTCCTCCAATATTTGTCAAAGCTAACCTGAATCCCTTGGCCACTCGTAAAAATTTGAGTACCCAAGAGTTTATGGAAAACAAAAATAAACTCCGGGTCAGACATGGGTCTGGTGTGAGTAACAGGTTAAAGTTGCTTAACTTTCAAAAACCTTTTGAAAAGAAAGGTATCACGTAAGACTTCCCACACATAAACATGGAAAAGTTTTTACCTTACGCTAACCAAAACATTTGATAGGAAATCCAGTGATATTATAATAGGGTCTAGGGTTTTCAAGTAAATATGAAATAGCCGAAATTGTTACATGATTAAATTCCAGCTACTAGCCACAAAAGTGGGTAATACAATCAAAACCGTTGGCACTTATTGGATTTTGGATTCCATACAATGGCAGGGCTACTGGGGTACCGTCCGTCACAGTACGTGGCCTAGATCAACATACCGAGGAGTACTCCCACTCCCCTGCAACACAATGCCGGACCCATTCCTTACTGAATAGTTCCGAACAAGACAACCCCGCAGTTGGTGCGCGATTCCAACTGCCCACTAAGCCGAATAAAAAGGGACCTCTAGACAGGGATTAATCTTGCTCTCCAGTGGGCGCTACCCACGAAGCCTTGCTGCACCTCCCCTGTTTTAGCCATTCCCGGTTGATGAGGCTTGAGGCTACGATTACCTTTAGAGGGCACATCACTTAGAATGCTCATCGTCCACCTGACGATGTTCTGAAAGCATTCAATCCCTACAAGTTCGTTCCGGGTTCGAACGAAACCGAAGGCATTATCTCGTTACACTCATTTTGGAATCACCCTGAGAGTTAACGACGGTAACCCTTGCACTCTGAATCTCCATCTCGAATCTATAAGTACTATTCCGTCAAACTCATTACGGAATCACCCACAGAGTTATACTGACGTATAGCCCTTACACCTCGAGTGTTCACTCGCTTCATTTGGATTAACGGCCTAACGTTTAAATGGAATCGATGTGGTTTCCGGATTCCAAATGTGGAAACCCGATCCCGGTCTCATCGAAATCCAAAGCGTGTCTTTTAGGTCCAAGTTGTTTAAAGTTTAAAACAGTTCAATCTAATTATCTATATACACACAGATAGATAACTCATAGATTCACAACAGATAATTATCATTATCATAACCATAGATAATCCACATTTATCACTATTAAAGATAACCCAAATCACCATCACAAAGCAAGCAATACATCCATAGCACTCAACATTATTAATCTCATAGCTGAGATTCAAAACCATTCAAAGCAACCAATAACAACCATCCACAAGCAATGACCTATAAGCATACTATCTATAATTAATTTAAAATGAATTAAATTAATTACATCATCTTTAATTAATTTAAAATGAATTAAAATTAATTATTCACACCATATAAAACTTGCTTCATCATTAATTAATTACAAATTAATTAATTAATTAACCTCAAATTTATCATCTTAATTAATCAATCCTGATTAATTATACTTTAATTAATTCCACAAAATTAATTATACTAAACCAAATACAACAATTAACCTTTAATTACTTCATTAATTAATTTACTATAATTAATTACATTTAACCTTAATTAATTACAATTAATTAATTATCCTTAATTACTTATTATTGATTAATTAATATTAATTAATCAATCTTAATTACATCATTAATTATATTAATTAATGATTCTTAATTAATTGTTCCATTAAATTAATTACTTTCAGAAATTAATCTGACTTAATCCATAATTATTAATCGCCTTTGATTAATCTCTTTCTGTAATTAACAACTTTAATTACTTCATTCAACTAATCTTTATTTAATCCTTTGATTAATTACACAAAATAATTCAATCTAATTATTTTCAAAATCCAAACCTCATTCATCAATTACATCCAGCAAATATCTTTAATTACTTCACTAAGTAATTTTAGTTCATTAATTACATCAAGTAATTATTACCAAATCCAATGTTTAAAATTAATTAAATTTAATTAATTAATTTAAACATATCTCAATAACTCCATTAATTACATTAATTCTTCTATTAAGTAATTAACTTGCATGACTTCATAATTGATTATCATTTAATTAATAAATCAAATTAATTATTTAAAATTAATCATATTAATTAATTGTTAAATAATCCTTAGTTAATGACCTTCATTAACTATTCTCAAACTTTAATTACTTCTCTTAAATAATAAACTTTCATTAATCATTATTAATTTTTTTTAAATTAATCTTAAATACCCAATTAATTAATCTTTAATTATTAAGTTAATTAAGTGTTATCTGTAACTTAATTAGTCATAATTACTTGATTAATTAATTCTTAATTATTAATTAAAATCTAATTAATAATCCTTAATTACCAAAATTAATTATTCCTAATTAATTAACCTTAACCATTAATTAATTAGTTTAAACCTTTAATTACTTATTTAATTAATCCAAATGATTAATTAATAAAATAAATTAATTACCCCTTAAATTCCTTATAGATTTAATGAATACAAATCTTTAAATTCTGATTTACTTAAAAATCAACTTTGTTACTAATCAAGTTACCATTTACAAAATACTAAAACAATTATTTTTATTTTTTTTCAAATTTTATTTTTAAATTTAAGATTTAAAATTGGGTTCAAATTATCTTTAACAAAGTTTTAAAACACATTTTTAAACCTTTCACTTCACAAGTTTAAGAATTTCTCACTTAATACAGAAGCTTAGAAAGTTTTAAAAACTAAATTCATATTTAAATTCAAATCAAACTAAATTACTTTTTAAATATTCAAAATAGTTTAAATCATTTGAAATTATAAACTTTCCTACATTCCAAAATGAAAATACATATTTAAAATTTAATTCAGGTAAACCTCCAGATTTTTTTTAAACCTCTACTTATATTTTAAAAACTTATTTTAAAGATTTTAACTACTTAAACATTTCTAAAGTAATTAACCAAATCAAATTTTAAAACTTCATCTTACCTAAATTTTAAGATTCAACTTAAACTTGAAAATTCCAGTTTAATAATCTAGGCTTAAACTTATTTAAATCTTGCTTACATTTAAATTTCAGTTTTTTTAAAAATTTACAGAACAAAATTGGTACAGGTTTCAGTTAAAACCTGTTTCAGTAATTAAACCCGAGCCAACTACATTCCTCTTCGAGTCGACCTGTCCACTGCTTCGAGTAACTCCCCCACATGCTTCGAGTCACTCCCGAGTCACAACTCCACAACTCCAACAACTCTTTCCTCACCAGAAAACAAAGTGCACCGTGCATATGCACGGTGACTTCGATCACCGTCGACCATCTCTGGTGGTCGTTCCACATCGGCAACCTTCTCCCCATCCAAACCAGATCATCTAATCATCACTTCAAACTCGAAATTTGAATTCGAGTTCTCAACTTCCAACCTGGAACAGCAAGAACCCCCACCTCCCAAAACCTGTCAACACATCAACTACGGTGTTCCGACCCCTTGAGGACCTCCACCTCCGGCCACAACTTCGTTTATGTCCAAACTATCAACGCTTAAAGCCGAGTTGAACTCGATCATTCCTATAATCCATACCGTCCCAATCATTATGCACAGTTAAAACTAGGGCTACAGGGACAAAATCACTACCGCCGCTTTCCTGTTGATTTTCATCAACATTAATTTTTTTTCCCTGAATCCATACTCAATTCCAAATCAATGCTAAAGATTACAACATCCAAAGATTTATAGATTACCAGAAATCTCTATTTTTTTCTTTTCTGTTCATTACAGAAATCTACCTAACCCTTATTCCTTAACGTCTGGATTTTTGTGCTAAAAATCATGATTTGATCTATAGATTCATTCCTTAATACTGAATCTTTAAATTCATAGTTTGAAAATTTGTGTTTTAAAACATGTACTGGTATTAAAAGATATACAGAGATACTATACTTCTAAATTTAATTAAATTAAATTTTAAACCTTATTCTATGCTAATACAACATCTTGTTTGTAAAATAGATCCTAATAAAAATTGTTTACAGGAAGAATTGAACCCAATTCAAAAACATGGATCAGCAAATATTGAACAGAGTTAATTCTGTTGAACAGAATCATATGTCTCACATTCATATAAATAGCAGGTTCACACATCACATTTATCTAACCATCATAAACATGCAACCAGAAATTTTCATACCAAATGTTTATTTCAAAAAAATAAAGTTACTCACCAAAATAAGGAAGAAGACAGAGCCCAGATTAAAGCTTTTAAAACTGGAAATATGCAGTTCCCCTTTTTTTTTCCAAACTTGAATTGCTCCTTATTTAAACTGTATGCATGCTGCTTTTGAATTCCAGATTTGGAGTAATGCAAATTTAAAACAAATTTGCTTTGAAACTGACTTGCTTCAGAACTTTTGCAGGTTTGATTCAAATTTTGAAAATGTGCAGACTGTTTTTGATGCAAGTTTTAAGATAATTTGACTTGCATGTTAGAAAATGTGCAGGCTTTCAATTTTTTTTTTTGAAGATGTGCAGGTGGATATTGATTTGAATGCTACAAATTTCATGATTTGGTTTTTAGAGGAAGTGTGTTTCAGATTTTCATGGCTTTAGATCTTGAAAAAGAAAAGGGAAAAAAAATGTGGAAAGAAGATCTTCATAAGCTGAAATTATTTGAATAATAAAAACAAAAAAAAACAAAACTAAATTAAATTTTTACACTTGTCTTACAATTTAAACACTTGTCACTTTGTCATGTTCATGTATTAACACTTGTTCTTTTAATTAGTAAAATGTTTACATTTGTCTTAAATTTTACTTTGTTATAATTATGTAATTTAGTTATAGTTAAATGTTAATTAGTTATTTAGTTATCATGTTAACATAAGATAAAAGTGAATCTTTGTTTAGTTCATTAGTTAACATGTATTTATTTACACTTGTATTAATTGTTAATAAGCTAAATATTTAGTTAACTTATATTTAAAGTTAGATGTTTACTATAAGATAGTTTAGTTAATGAGTTAACATGCATTTATCTACATGTATATAGATTTTAAAATAAAATAAATCAAACTATATTTATAAAATTAAACTTATGCAAATATTTCAAAATCAAGATAAATTAAAAACAATTATACTTTAGATTTAAAACTTTGAATTCATGTTTCAAAATAAATTTTGAAATCCAGTTTATTTACAAATAAAACTACAAATTTGAATTTTGGAAAACAATTATTTTTATTAAAAATTTATTTCTTGAAACAAATGTTTTATTATATATTTAAAAATAACCATAAACAACTTATAAAAGAAATTATCTTTTTTATTAATAAATTATTTATTTTGTCATATTATATTTAAAAGAAACTCAAAATAATCTCATTGTTATTTCTTTAAATTTTAAACTTGAGTTACACATATTTTAGATCATTTAATATTTATCTTAAGTATTTAAAACCATATTTATTTATTAAATAACGCTTTAAAAGTTTAACTATTAAATAAAATCATAATTTCCAAATTACTAAAGATACATATTTTATAGAAAACAGGATTTATTTATTAACCAGATTAAAACAATACTTATTTACAATATATACAATATTCTATATATATTATAAATAAACAAAATAAAATCTATCAATTAACTATGTATTTTATTGAATTATTAAATTAATTCAAATCTTATTACAAAGATTATTAAATCAATTTAATTTTTTTATTCCAGATTATTAAATTGATATTGCTTTAAAATTCCGGGTCATCACAACTTTGTTTTTCTGTTAAATTTAAACCTACTGCATAGTTAAAACACTCACTCTACACACCGAGGCCAAACGCGAGCTACAACCTCACTTTCCCGAACCTGACTTCGAGTTTAACAGCTTCTTCCCATCATCAAAAATTCCCAGGTACACAAGTGCACGATGCACATGCACCATCGATTGGATCAACTCCAATCATCGTTGTCGGCCTCAGCATATCGTTGATCGTCTACTTTATCCTCCCCAACACCCAGAATTTCAAATTCGACTGGATGTCAAAAATCAGCAGGCACCCACTGAAACCCAACCACCATCAAAATTCCCTCGACGCCGACAACCTAGTCCATCAGAAACGACGTGACTTAGTCCAAAGCTGCACAACACTTCAACGAATCGATTCCCCCAGCTTTGATTCACTCCGATCAATCCTTGTTGCTACACGAACACGATGAACACCTCAACCAAATTGGGTTCTTAAACCCTAAAATGGCGTCGCTCGACCTCCCCGATGATCAGAACACTCTATAGCCATTTTTCCCTTTACCCTTGATGCTCAAACCACCTCTTAACCAAAGCACAATGGACCAGTGGTTATTGATCATCAGAATTTACTCAAAACAGATTTCTCATAAACTCGAAAATTTTCATTATTTACAATGTTAAAAATCATGAAATTTCTTTTAAAAATCATCTTTTGTTAACACAAATCTAATTATAGGATCCAGGCCTGAATTTAAGTTTATTGATTTCTAACTTTAAAAATGGGTTTACTGTGAATTTTAAAATTTTGAATTGATTACTGAATAAAAAAAATCTCGAAACCATTTTTAAAAATAAGATTATACTTTTCTAATCATTTTTCATTTGGGAATCATAACCTATAATTGATCATAGAAGGAGCAATTTGAATTAAATTTAGATTTTTTGGTTCCAGTAATCTAACAGAGGCATATGCATATAAACATATACAGACATTCATACCAAACACTTGCATCTTCACAACATAATCACATCCATGCAATCACTTCACATCAAGTATAAATCATAATTATCAGGTTATAAAATAAGGTTTGCTCACCTGAATGTGCAGAACAAAGAGCAAAAGATGAATTTGAGCCTGTATTTCTTTTTCCTTCTTTAAATCTTGAAGTTAAATCTGCAAAGTTTGTTAATACAAAACTTTTCTTAATTTATGTTGTATTCATTTTTTTACTTCATTAATAACAAACAATTCTTAATTGCTTACTGTTTGAATTTTTTTATACTACAGAGAGCAGATCTACAGTTGAAACCAGAAATCTATCTAGTTGGCCTTGAACTTGATTTCCTTCTTGCAACTGATTAGTTTAATTGACTAATTCTTGCTTTAATACTATTTCGCAACTTCAAATCAAAAAAATTTAAAAGATTTTTACTTGCCCTAATTTTTTTCAGAGAATTTTGCACTGTTTCCTGAAGCTGTGTTCTTTTTTATAAATCTACAGTAAAATTGGTTTATTAAAACTTGATTTTAAAATTACAAATTCATTAAACTATAAAGTATAATATTTACCTGAGAGATGGAAACATACACTACAGCTTGATGCTTTAAGAAGATTTCCAGATTTTTACTTTTCACTTTGAATTGAAGAAAGAAGGGTTGGCAGTTTTTTTCTTCTGATTTTTTTTCTTTTGCTCTTGGCTATTTGTTGTTGAGCTTGATCTTACATGGATTACAAATTAAACTCCAGGCATGAAATTTTGAACACTTGGATTTGGTTTGTAGTTTGCTTCCAGCTTGATTTTTTGGAAACAGATCTTGATTTTTAACTGCTATTTTTTTTTTCTGGTTTTCATTCTATTTTCCAGATTTTGTAAGTTTGATTGCCTTTGCCTTTGGAATTTGTGATTCTCAATCTTTTTTTACTGTTCTTTCAGTTTTTGCTGAGGCTAAATAATTGCATATGGGGAGATGAAAAGTTTTTGTAATTTTTAAATCTTATTATTTTATTCAATCAATCATAGTGAATGCCATTTGTAAAAAATGATCATGAGGCCTCAATGTATGTTAATTCCTTTACTCCTTCCCCTTTGTGTAGGTTTATGATTTGTAATTTTCAAAGATAAAAGAATTTTTAAATAAATTTTATATCATATTTACTTTATAAACAGACATACCCCATTTTTGTTTTATTTTTTACAAAATATTTCTTTTATTTATATTAACAAAAATCACATTCTTTTATATATATTTCTCTTATGATTATGATTTATGTTTTGACTCCTTTATATTATTAATTAGTGAATCATATTTTTATGTTACATATATACTCAAACTATTTATTACAAGTGAAATTTTTTAAAAGAAAGTACATATACTTATTTTGTTTCCAAGATATTCATTCTAGTATTTTCAAATCAATAATATTCATTGTCAACAAATTAATTAAATTTCAAAATCAAATTTCCAATTATACTTATTATGGTTTAAAGGTTACACACTTTAAAAATTTTATTTTTATAAATTTAAAAATCAATGTTACATATATATGCTTTCTTATTAATTTCTAAAAGATAAAACTTCTTATTACTTCTTGTTTTGATCTTATATATGTACATTTTTCTTCAATTACTCATACTTATACAATTTATAAAAAAAATTAAATGAAAATAATTAATAAATAATCATACATATATTTTTCTTAGAACATAGAATTCTTAAATCAAATTTTATTTTCAATATATTTATTATTACATTCCCTAATCAAAATTTCTATTTAAAATACATATCTTTCTTTATTCTGGAATTTTTATATTAATCCACAATTAATTTAACAATTAAATATAATATTTTATATTAATTATCAATTATTTCAAAGTTTAATTCCAAATAATAAATTAATTATCAAATTATTCTTAGCTAAAATTCATGAATGTTACAGATTCCACCCCTAAAGAAAATTTCGTCTCCGAAATTTGCCAAGGAGACAACCAAGCAAAGATGAAAGATAGAGAAATATCTGTTCAGATCAAACTGAGTATTTATTCTGCGTTTGGCTTTCCAAATCAGAATATCAACAATAGGAGAACAAGCTCATACAATTATTTCACAAGATACTCGGGTCCACCGGTCTACGAATATTCAAGGGCATTGATTAGTTCGAAGGGATAACTGATCGTTCGTAGAATATATCGGATCCCAGAGAATAGATAAATGGATTTAATCTTCTATAATTTCTCAATTACTGGGTATGGATTCCAAATTCAGGTCAGAATACTCCAAAGTATATAACAACTTGTCCTTCTTGGACTTTGATCTACATAAGAAATTACAATAGAATTTCAAATTTGGTTTTAGCCAATATCGTTTTATTGATACAATTCAAATTTATCCTTATATTTGTTAACCTATTTATTCCAAATAAATTTTCAAATTCATTTGATTTTAAAACGAAAAGATGATAAGAAACCGATGAAGATACGAAGTAAGAGTTTTCTACAATGATTCGTAGGCCACCATCACATCGAAGCTTCTTCCTCGAACTGCCACAAAGCAATCAAATGAATTTGGAATCGAATCAAAAGAGATTGATAGAGAAATTTATTTCCACTGTTGCAGGGTATTGACCATTTGTAGTGGTACTCCCCTGTCCCCTATCTCGTCCTCTTCTTGCATTCATACTCACTATCAGTGGATAATAAGCGAATTTACTGAGGCATTCAAACGAATATCTTAGGGATATACTCATTCTAGGGTATACTTCACCCTATCTCCAATGAGTTATTTAATGTGTTATACTCCTAAGCTACAGTTTCAACCTTCAGCTCCGATACCAATTCTAATGACCCTAACTCAACTTTCGAAAATCGGCAGCAAATACGACACTCGCATTCAAATGCCGCAGATCCAAAGGTCGAGTCTGGTTCACCGGAGCTTATAACACATTAAGTATAACAACACAGCGGAAGAAAAAGAATATATCAGTATATACCGTTGATACAATATCTGATACAACTGAATGATACAATGAATATCAATATACATCAGAGATATGATACAAGACAATAGCAGCGGAAAGAAAATATAACACTAGTAGCGGAACAATATCTCCAATATGGTCTTCAAGAGAGAAAGAGAAATAGAATCCAGAACTGCAACTCCTTCTCCAAAGCACTAATCCAGAAGTAGCTCGAACTCCCAATCAAGATGAAGAGAAGTTACTCGATCCAAATGCGATTGCCAAATCCTAAGGCTGGAAGCTATCGAATTTACATCTACTATTCAATTATCTGAAAATCCAAACTCTAGATTGCCCGTGTGGGAAAATTATGGGCACCCAGAGTTTAGGAAGGGAACAATAAACTCCAAGTCAGTCATAGGACTAGTATGAGCAAACAAAACAGTTTATCTTGTAAACCAAACAACAAAAGAATTTAAAAATGAATCCACAATGCTTTCTGGAAAATGAAACTACCATAAGGCCTCCCGCAACACACACAATGCAAACGCAGAATTGGAGGAGATTTCTCCTTATGATAGTCAAATATGCTTGATACGAGAAAATTTCTTTGATATTATTACTAGTGCATAGTGTAGAAAAACATTTCGAAAGTATAATATTAATCCTAGCCAGCATACAACCATTATTATATGCCTACTATAGCTACCATCTAAACAGGGGGCGCCACCATAAGTAAATGGCAGGTTATACAACTAAAACCGTACAAGGCGCGTATTGAAGATTGGATTTCCAACAAATGGTCAGGCTAAGGAACTTCCTACTACCACATGGGAACGCCTCTGGAGGGACGTCCCAAGAGCTTAACCAGCTCTCTGCCAATACAAGGCCGGATTACCTCTGTAACTAGGTAACTACTACACGAGCATGCCATCCCCCGGTCCTTTGGGACCCTTATCCGAGGTACCTCTAATCCAACAACCACAAAGCAATCACAAAGTAGTAGATTTGTAGTGACCACACGAGTTAAGTATCTGGGCTCCATACCATGATACCACCCTTTTCCAGAAGGGAATGACACATCCTAAAGGGAGCGACCCTCGTAACCTTGCCGCATCTTTCCTGTTTCGACCATTTTCGGGGTGTGAGGTCCTGATGGAGTCTCGTCCACAAAGCTATGCTTTATACAAAATCCATGCTTTGATCAACAAATGATACACAGCAGCACTCAGCATGCCACACTACCAAATTTGGGAGTATATCACTGATAACTATCAACTACATAATCTTTGAGCTCGTACGTCTCAGAGAAGGGTGTTAAGCTAAGAGAATAAATTCTCCGCCACCAAGCAGAAATGTATTTGGTAGAGATCAGTTTAATATCTCAAAGTGTAGTGTCAGGCATACAACCATACAAGTATGTTCTGCGTTCGAACATAACCGAAGCACTTCCAAAGAAGCCCTTGCAATCCGGGTATCCACAATCCCGATCGGACTTCCCATCACGTATGGAGGACTCTATACCGAGAAACTCAATGCAAAGTCAATCGACAGGTTATCCTATCATTCTTGAAGACACCCGGTCTTCACCACCGGTCTTCAATTGCAATCCATAATGTCGTATCACTATTCGGAATGGGTTATATGACATAAGGTCCTCTCCCGACCAAACCGAATAGTGAGCGCAATATTTAAAAACATATGGATATAGGATTTCAGTTAAGTCACAACTTTAAACTCAAAACCTTCTTCAAATGGTTTAAAACAAATTGCCACTTCAAATCTTTTAAATAAAAAGATTCATTTCACAAAGTTCACCCTGTTTCATAAAGATTCATTCATAGGTTTTAAAACAATTTCCATTTCAATTTGGATTCAATCTTTAAATTAATGATTTAACAGTCCTCAAACCCATTTCCAATTCAAATCTTTTTTACAAAAGGTACATCTGTTAAAATCCTCTTCGATTTTAAAACAAGATTCAATTATCTTTCACAAAGGTTTATTCATAGCTTCCAAAACAATTTACATTTTCATTTAGAACTTGAAATCTTTGGATACACATCGGAAATTCTTTCCTTATATGAAAGCTTTTATTATCTGAAAACAAATAGTTTTCATTTTGGGAAAAACTGATTACATTTACATAAGTTAGAGCTATTCAAGTATAAAACTTGTGTAACGACCTGATTTAACGACGCTCGAAAGTCGACATCAATGCGTCCACTGTATCGAATGCCGAACAGTCGAATGCCAAAAAACCGAACCGTTAGGGTTAAAGAAGAAGAAAATAGAAGGAGAAACAGAAACAATAAACAGAATCTCACATTTTGCAGCGGAACAATATATAATAGATAAACAAATATCTTTAAATAGAATCATTATATCAGTTATTACATTACATCACATTGCATTATCTGAGTGTACACAACAAACAGCGGAAAGAAATATTACATATATAAGTGATACTCCTCGCCATCCAGCTCCAACTCCTGATTTTCACAGCAACTTCTTAACTTTGCTCCCGAATAATGATAACCTGACTCTAGGCTGCCCGTGTGGAAAATTGTGGGCACCCAGAGTTTAGAAAGGGAACAATAAACTCAAGGTCAGTCGTGGAACTGGTGTGAGATCTTAAAAACAGTTATTTTCATAAAGAAAGTAAAAAGAATTCCATTATGCTTTTGGAAAATGAAACTACCATAAGGCCTCCCGCCACAAACACAATGCAAACGCAGAATTAGAGGAGATTTCTCCTTATGATAGTCAAACATGCTTAATACGCAAAATCCTTTCGATATTATTATTAGTGCCTAGTGCATAAAGCATTTCGAAAATATAATATTAATCTTAGCCAGCATACAACCATTATTGTATGCCTACTGTAGCTACCATCTAAACAGTGGGGCACCACCATAAGTAAATGGCAGGTTATACAACTAAAACCGTACAAGGCACGTATTGGAGATTAGATTTCCAACAATTGGTCAGGCTAAGGAACTTCCTACTGCCACATGGGTATGCCTTTGGAGGGACGTGCTGAGAACCTACTTGGATCTCTGCCAACACAAGACCGGGTTACCTCTGCAACTAGGTAACTACTACTCGAGTATGCCATCCACCGGTCCTTTGGGACCTTCATCCGAGGATCCTCAACCACAAAGCAACAACCACAAAGTATAATAAAATTGCGGCAGCAACATAGGTTAAGTATCTAGGCTCCATACTATGATACCATCCTTTTCCAGAAGGAAATGTCATACACTAAAGGGTACAACCCTCATAACCTTGCCGCATCTTTCCAGTTTCGACCATTTCCGGGGTGTGAGGTCCGATGAAGTCTCGTACACAAAGTTACACTTTTCACAAAGTCATGCTTTGATCAACAAATGATCAGTAGCACTTCGTATGTCATGTAACAACCCGCATATTTATCGATTTTTTATTTAAATATTTTATCGTTAGTCGGATTATAGTCCGAAAAGCTACTTTTTGCATACGTTCAAATTAGGACTCGAGACCACTGCCATTGAGTTCAAAATGACGTTTGCAATCTTTTTGAGTATAGGCTTTGATATGTTTGGAGTTAATGGAATTTCGCTACTTTTCGCTTTGGACTTTAGTTTGGGCTTTTAGCCTATTTAGACCCAACCTTCACCCCTTCTCTTCATAACTTCATTCTATTTGCTTTATCAAAAATGGAGGAGGGAATGGGAAATTAAAACTCCAAAGCTCAAATTCAATTGCAATTCATCATTCAACTCCAAATTCAAGAAGAAGACATTGATTCAAGCTTGTGGTTGCTTCTCCATTGCCTTCAAGCTCTTTCTTCATAAATTTGGTGAAAATGTGAGATTTTTATCTCACAATTCTAGTCTATAACTATATTGGACTGTTGGGAATGATTCCCTATCACTTTTGCATGCACACTTGCATTTGGTTTGAATCGAATTGGCCAAAAACTCAAATTTTTAGTGTTTTTGGTGAAATGCTGCACTTAGGTCGTTCTGCCTATGCTAGGTCGTTCGCGTGGAAAAGTCTCGGCCTCAAAATATCTCGTTTCCGACCTTAAAATTGCCTACAACGTTAGGTCGCTCGGCACTCGGAATTAGGTCGTAGGTCGTATGGTTCTTAGGTCATAGGTCGTGGGCTTTTAGGTCGTTAGGTCGCAAACATGTAGGTCGTTTCTGGCCTTAAATCCCCTATACAGCCTTAGGTCGCTCGCTCTGGCTCCTTAGGTCGTAAGTCGTGGGCCTTTAGGTCGTGGGTCGTCAGGTCGTTAGGCCTTAACTCGTGTGGCCTTGGTTCTTTAAGTCGCTCGGCCTTGCCTTCCATTTTTGGTCGCATGACCTTCTAACCCGCTAGGTCGTTGGACCTATAACCCGTTAGGTCGTTGGGCCTATAACCCTTAGGTCGTTAGACCGTTAACCCACTAGGTCGCATGACCTATAACCTGTTAGGTCGCTCGAACGTTTACTCCGTTAGGTCATATGACCTTGTTCCACTAAGTCGCTCGACCCTTAGGTCGTAACACTTTAGGTCGCACGCCTTTCACACCATTAAGTCGCGAGTTTAATTAGGTCGCTCAGCCTTAAAACGTTAGGTCACTTGACCTGTGCTATTGTTAGGTCGCGAGTTCCTTAGGTCGCTCGTCTCCCTTAGGTCGCTTACTTGGTTGAGTCGCACCTCACCTTAGCTCGGCCATGTTTAGTCGCGAGTTTCCTTAGGGTCACTTACTCCTTTAGGTCGTGACGTTGCCCCCGCACCCCCACCTTGGGGGGTTGCCACCCCCCTGGACCCCCCCTCCGTAGGGGATCTTATCTGAAAAACATTGAGCTGATTTCCTTGGATTTTATTCACATCTCCGTATGCGATCTTTGTGACTGATTGTTTCTACAATTGCTTCTGTGTTTTGTCACTTTATAATATAAAGGTTTCAATACTAGTAGTAAATATCAAAAATCTTTTAACAAACAATTTCAACTCTATTTTTAATAACAAAGCTCTTTTCTTAAACCGTTTTTCAATCTACTAATATATACAAACCTTTACCTCACTCGTATGAGAAATTGAATTAAACGGCTTAGTAAAACAAGTGGTATGAAACGCTTGCGTTTGCTTCGTCGGTTAACTCTTGGACTTGTTCGATTGAACCTTTTTGTGACAATTTTCTAGTGAAGATTTACAGTTTGTTCGTAAATATTTAAGTTAAGCAAGTGGTTATGGGACATGAAGCTAAACTTTTATATTTACTAGCTTAGTGTAATTGACACTTCTCGTTGATCATGACGATCATTCTTATGATTTAGACTAGCAATTGTGCGATGTCTCTTGTTTGCGAGGTCAGACTAGACACCACTTGTGTGATTTCACTCACACATACCTTTTTGATTTTTGGTTAGTCTAGACCTCATCTGTGTGATTTCGACTCACACGTATGGGGTAGCTCCCCATGGTCTTCGGACCGTCATGTGATAGGCCTCTTTCCCTTTTTCTGTGATTTCTGGATTTCTTGTGTTGATTTCTGGAATTTATGTCATTGACTTGTTATGAGTACAAGTTTAGGGTATGATGCCCTCTTTGGATCTTTGAGAAGATTCTTGTGATATCGATTTATCTCTTTTTGATTGATCTTCTGTTGATCATCATTTGCATACTTATAGTAGTATGTCAGTATGGATATTTTATGTTTATTCCACATCCTTTAATTTATATCATGTCATCTGATATTTATAGCTAGATTGATCCGTTTATTATTTTCTTAAACAATACTTGAGTCAGACCGAGGTGTTACAGGTGCTTCTTCTTGACTTCTTCCCGGGATTAGCTACTCTGACTTTTGGCTAACTATTTAGATTAGCAGTTTTTGTTGTAAACACATGAGATATAGACTCATTGTTGTATTCTTTTGTATAGCACGTGTTGCTATTCTTTTGTATTATTGTGGATGTTTTTGACCACTACTCTGATGTACACTTTCATGTGTTAGTTTTATATTCATATCTTCTTCCGCCTTTGTGATATGGATGTCTGTGACTGATTTGTGTTATGCTTATTTCTATGTTTGTTTCTGAAGCTTATTTATAGCCACCGTGTGATAAGAAATTACAAGGATGGTCGCTCCTCAACAGCCTTATTCTCCGTGCTAGTTGACAACACTACACCGTAGTGTTCTTGGCTAGCGTGGGTATAGAGGTGGGGCATCACATGTCACGTTACCAAATTAGGAATGTATTACTAGTAACCATCAACCACATAACCTCTGATCTTAAACGTCTCAAAGAAGGGTGTTAAGCTAAGAGAATAAATTCTCCGCCACCAACAGGAACGTATTTGATAGAAACTAGCTTTAAATCTCAAAGTGTAACGTCAGACAACATATCCATACAAGTCCGTTCCGGGATCGAACGGAACCGAAGGCACTTTAAAGAAGCCCTTGTAAATTTGTATATTTACAGATTACGTCTGGAATCCCCATCATCATGGTGATAAAATCTCTATACCGGAGCAACCCGATGCAGAGACATTCGATAGGTAATCCTTTCGCTTTCGAAAATACCTGGTCTTCAACATTGTCTTCAAATGCAACCCCATTTCGTCGTATCATTATTTGGAATGGGTTTTATGACACAAGGTCCTCTCCCGGCTAATCCGAATAACGTGCGCTTATTTTTAAAATTAAGTGTTCAATCATATTTCAAACAAATCACAACAATTTCCACTTTGATCTTTTAAATAAAAGATCAATCACAATCATAAATGTTCGTTGTGGTTTTCGGATATCCAGTTGGAATCCGACCCCCGGTCGCATCGAAATTCAAATGTCATTTAAAAGGCAAATATTTATTGTCGGTTATTTAACTATCAATCAACATTCACAACAATCACTGGATTCCAAATAATTTTTCGCCAATTATTATTTTCAAAATATCTTTGCAAAATACAATTTTATACTTCAACCATTTGAAAACAAATTTCAAATTACTTTTCACCTTTCAATCCTTTGAAAACAAATTTCAAATCATTTATCCACTCGTGGAATAAGATTGTCGATATTATTTGTTTTCACTGTAGGTCTACCGAGTTAAAATACTTTAAAATAATTTAAATTACTTATCCAAACACATATACTTGGAAATATTTAAAATAAAACTATTGTAAAACATTTACTTAAATATTATTTATAAAAATATTATATAAAAATCTCGTATAAAAATTCAAGGCCAAACTAATTTTAAAATAAAATTTGTTGATAGGATATAACTATTTAAATATCCGTTTTCTAAAACAAATATCAATTTAATCTTTAAATAATTACTTCTATAATAAATTAAAATAAATCTTTACTTTAAAGATTTTCAAACTAACCCAAATAAATAATTTCTCCAAAATAATCTTTCCTTAAAACCATCTTTACAACTTCAATTTCATATTTATAGACTATATTGAAAAACATACTCGGCTTTCTAGGGAAAGTGCACATTTCAATCCAAAATGGTTCATTTAAATCAATTTATAAATCTTTCTTGATTTATTTTAAATTTACGTGCCGAATCCGTAAATTCCTTTCACACTCTTTAAAAAAATAACCAAATGTTTATTTTTAAAACAAATTTTCCTTTCCTTTATAGATTCCCATTATGAATTTAAACTTCTAAATATACATTAATATACGATTTTCAAATCGATTTCTAAACATTCATTTATCAACACCGGATTAAATTCTAAATTGATTTCCATATTTATTTTCAAATACCAAATCAATTCCCAAAATTGATTTCTAAATTTATTTCAATACCAAATTTATTATCCTTTGAAACAAATTCCTTTTTTTTGAATTTATTCAATTTTCTAAATTTAATTTACTATAAATTTTCTACTAAATTTCAAATAAAACCAAATTTTATTTATTTCCGGTATCCTACGATACCAAAAATATATTTGGCTAAATTATAACCTTCAACAGTTTCAATCACAAATAGTCACACACAGGTTATAAATGATCAACACACAATATTGAAATAAATTAAATTATTTGAGGAATTCGGTTGGATCCCTCCAAGCTTTTTTCCCTGCATCCACAGACGTTAGCACAAGAATTAAATACCAATTTCACTTCGAGGTGGAATATCGCGGTATATCAGATTTATAAAATATCATCTGCTATTATGCGATGCAATAGGGTCTCATCTGCTATATAATGCGGGAAATCAACAACTCCAATATATACTATATACTACTACATATATAATATCATCCAGTGAATAATTATTATAAATCAATCATCCAAGCACACAGTCAATCAAATTAAAATCTAACCATTCAAAATTTAAATCAGAATAATATTGATTGAGTGAGATGATATCACCTTTTGCTTACGCATGTAACCATTTTCCAATCCAGCTCATTTTCACGAATTTTTTTTGACCTTGTATAAATAATTATACAAATTTATTAATAATCGAAATAATCGAATAACCAAATATTATTTTTTGTTTGGTAATTTTTTATTATCCAATGATTTTATTTTAAACCAATTTCTTTTAATTTATTTAACTAGAAATTCAAATTTGAACTAAATTTCCTTTTTAATAGATTAATTAACAAGTGATTTATATTTAAACTAATGGTTTTAAATATTAAGCTAACTTTCTTTTAACAAATTCTAAAATCATTAATAAGTTGATTAAATAATTTAAACACCTTAAATAAAATTTAAATTCTAATAGCAAGTTAAAATTGTGAAACATTAATACTTCACTGTAAAATTCCTTTCTTTTAAATCTAAATGCATACATATATATGTATTTTAAAATTTAGTGAAATAGAAATTTGTTTTCTTTTCCTATACATAACAACAGTAAACTTCATTTTTACTGCAAATTATTTTCAAATTAAATAAAAATGAATCATTTATACCTTACTGACTGGTATTCAATCCCTCGGCAGAACTCAAATCCAATCGCGTACGCGAGCTGCCGCAGCTTCCAACCCAACTCGTGAAACATCCCTATGTCTCGACTTCAACCACGGCCACCGAACCCTTCGTGATTAGAAACTCTACAAATCCTTTTGCCACTTCATCATGAGCGACCTCTATCGCACTTGAACTCAGCCTCGAAATCGAATGTTCTTGTGAATGCGTCGACCTCGAATCCCTAGCTCGAGTTCGATTCAGTTCATCTCCGTTCGAACGAGATGACGCCATTCATTTTTTTTCGATTGCGAGCTACAACTGAAAGGGGAAAAGTCGAACTGGAGAGGGATTCGAGCAGAGGGAAAACAAGATTTTTAAGAAGTTGATTTTGTTTTCTATAAAAACCGAGGATCAGCAGTAGAAGATTATGAAGACGCGGCCATTGTTATATTTTTTTTAAGTTTTTGTTTCAAAATGCTCGGCTGAAAATATTAAAGAAGAAGAGAGACATGATGATGTTGGCATGTACGAGTGGAGACAGTGATTTGAGGGCAAAAAATTTGATTTGAAAGAAAGGCAGCTGAATGTTGTGTTGTAGGGGAATAAATATATATATTTAATTTAAATTCAAATTCAAAACGTCTCGATTACGTCGCTTAAAATTGCGAACTCCTATCGAGGCGTGCTGCTAGGCGTTATAATGTTATAGCCCTATTATGAACGCATTGGAAAAGGTTTTGAGTCATAATTCGATCATATAGAGAAGATAGCTTTTTTGAACCCAGCTATTAAATTAAATTTCGATTTAATTTTCAACGCGTTTGCTTATCGTACGACCAAACGACAACTTCAAACATTATGAAAATTGAAATCCGATAATAAAACAATATTATGGATCCAATGGAACTGGTTTCGTCGTATTCCAAGACTGTGCCTCGGAAGGCTATTTTTTAAATATCGACTTAAACGAACTAAATTCAAAACTAAACAAAGCAATTCCAAATTAAATTCTGAAGCTTCAATTATCTTTAGTATTATGAATATGAATTTCATAAGCCTTTGAAATATTTTTATTCAGTTTAAAACTGAAGATTCAAATTTTTACCCAACTTCAATAAATTAAATTCAATAATTAAATTACCAAATTCATAGTTAATTTTTAAATTCAAGTTAAATTAACTTCCAAATATTTAAAATCAATTAAATATTCCATTTCAAATGTTCAAATTTTTCGGGTCGTCACAACTTGGTTTTAAATTCAAATCCCCAAACAATACCTTATAAATGGCTAAAACCCATATAAACACCTTTATAACTTGTATAATCTTTTTTAAACCATAATTTCCAAATCATTGAATTCAATTTCAAATATTGTATTCAAATTCAAATCAAATTATTTAAATTTCAAAACCTTATCAAGTTATTCAAAATAAATTTTATCTTTAAAACTCATTTTCAAAAGCTTTCAATTTTAATTCCAAAACTATTTTGGATTCAAAAATTCAATCTTTAAAATCTTTAAAAATCTGTGACTTAACCGATTTCCTCGTGCAACCCATATGTGTGTATGTATATGTTGTAGTCCAGGGGTTTTACACAATAGTGCAACATCATTCAGTTACCATAGATTCAAGCATAACAATTATAGATGAGCGCTATACTTCTATAAAGCTTATCTTCCATTCACAGATAAATAATATACACTTATCACAGATAAAATAAATTACATTCATCACAGCTTGAATTAAAACAATCCATATCACACAATAACACACAGTAGAGATAACAATTCACAACAGTTCATGCAATTCAAATATCCATAAGTAAGACTAATTAATTGAAACCAGATCAATAACTAATCCATGTTAATTAACATTAATTAATTACAACCCATTTAATCAATTATCCTTTAATAAAAGAATTAACCTTTATTTACCAATTAATTAACCTTTAATCATTTAATTAATCACATTAATTAATTAGCCCTTAATTAATTACCATTAGTTAATTAACCTTAATTAATTATAATAAGTGATTATCCTTAAGTAATTAATTACTCTTTAATTACTTTTCATTAATTAATTTTCATTAATTAATTATCCCCAAATTAATTATCTTAATTGATTTATCATATTAATTAATTATCCTCAAATTAACTAGCTTAATTAATTAATCACGTAGATTAATCATCCTTAAATTAATTATTCTTTAATCACTTGATTATTCCACTTTAATCATAAATCAATTACTTTAAATTAAGTAATTATCTTTAAGTGATTAATTACCCTTTAATTAATTAGCTTTAAATAAATTCCACAAAGTAAAATAGTTTTAATTTAATTACACAAAGTAATTTACTTTTAACTCAATTTTCAAAGTAATTAACTTAATTTTTTTTATTACACAAGGCAATTGTTCATCAATTTTCTTTTAAAAACATATAATCTCTAAATCTTAAATCTTTGAAACAAAATTTAGAATAAACTACAAATTAAGTCAAGACTTTAAAATCAAACAACAAATTTTAAACATCATCCTCTTTAGATTAATTTCTTAATCAAGCTTAAACTTAATTAACTTTAAAAAAAAGAAATTACTTTAATCCTAACCCGAAAACTAAATCAAAATATTTGTTATTCTTCAAAAATGAATAGGAAAAGGTTTACAGCTTGATTTAATTAAAATTTGAATAAAAATTTGGTTTATTTTAAACTTTTAGTACTAAAATTTTCAAACCCGAGACGACTTCCAGAATTTACGAGCTCAACTTCGAGTAAAACCCTAAATTACCCGATCCTTTCCCCGAGTTCTTCTTCTATTTCCATTTTATACTTTGTTTTACTATTAAATTTAAACCTGCTGCATAGTTAAAACACTCACTCGACACACCGAGGCCAAACCCGAGCTACAACCTCACTTTCCCGAACCTGACTTCGAGTTTAACTTCTTCTTCCCATCATAAAAAATTCCCAAGCGCACAAGTGCATGGTGCACATGCACCATCGATTGGATCAACTCCGATCATCGTTGTCAGCCTCAGCATATCACCGATCGTCTACTTTATCCTCCCAACACCCAGAATTTCAAATTCGACTGGATGTCAAAAATCAGCAGGTTCGAAAACCCACTGAAACCCAACAACCATCACATTCCCCCAACGCCGACAACCTACTCCATCATAAAAGACGTGACTTCATCCAAAGCTGCACAACGCTTCAACACATCGATTCCCTCAGCTTTGGTTCACTCCGATCAATCCTTGTTGCTACACGAACACGATGAACACCTCAACCAAATTGGGTTCTTAAACCCTAAAATGGCGTCGCTCGACCTCCCCGATGATCAGAACACTCTATAGCCATTTTTCCCTTTACCCCTGATGCTCGAACCACCTCTTAACCAAATCACGATGGAGCAGTGATCATTGATCATCAGAATTTACTCAAAACAGATTTCTCATACAACTCGAAAATTTTCATTATTTACAATGTTGAAAATCGTGAAATTTCTTTTTAAAATCTTCTTTTGTTAACACAAATCTAGTTATAGGATCCAGGCCTGAAATTAAATTTATTGATTTCTAACTTTAAAAATGGGTTTACTGTGAATTTTAAAATTTTGAATTGATTACTGAATAACCAAAATCTCGAAACCATTTTTAAAAATAAGATTATACCTTTCTAATCATTTTTCATTTGGGAATCATGACCTATAATTGATCATAGAAGGAGCAATTTGAATTAAATTTAGATTTTTTGGTTCTAGTAATCTAACAGAGGCATATGCATATAAACATATACAGACATTCATACCAAACACTTGCATCTTCGCAACATAATCACATCCATGCAATAACTTCACATCAAGCATAAATCATAATTATCAGGTCATAAAATAAGGTTTGCTCACCTGAATGTGCAGTACAGAGGGCAAAAGATGAATTTGAGCCTGTATTTCTTTTTCCTTCTCTTGAAGTTAAATCTCCAAAGTTTGTTAATACAAAACTTTTCTTAGTTTATGTTGAATTCATTTGTTTACTTCATCAATAACAAACAATTCTTACTTACTTACTGTTTGGATTTTTTTATACTACAGAGAGCAGATCTGCAGTTGAAACCAGAAATCTATCTAATTGGCCTTGAACTTGATTTCCTTCCTGCAACTGATTAGTTTAACTGGTTGATTTTTGCTTTAATACTGTTTAGCAACTTCAAATTAAATTTCTTTTAAAGATTTTTACTTTCCTTAATTTTTTTCCAGAGAATCTTGCACTGTTTCTTGAAGCTGTGTTCTTTTTTATAAATCTGCAGTTAATTCGTTTATTAAAACTTGATTTTAAAAATTACAAATTCATTAAACTATAAAGTATAATATTCACCTGAGAGATGGAACATACACTACAACTTGATGCTTTAAGAAGATTTTCTAATTTTTACTTTTCACTTTGAATTAAAGAAAAAAGGGTTGGTAGTTTTTTTCTTATGATTTTTTTTCTTTTGCTCTTGACTATTTGTTTTTGAGCTTGCACTTGCATGGATTACAGATTAAACTCCAGGCTTGAAAATTTTGAACACTTGGATTTGGTTTGTAGTTTGCTTCCATCTTGATTTTTTTCGAAACAGATCTTTATTTTTAACTGCTATTTTTTTTCTGGTTTTCATTCTGTTTTCCAGATTTTGTAAGTTTTATTGCCTTTGCCTTTGGAATTTGTGATTCTCAATCTTTTTTTACTGTTCATATTTTTGTTGAGGCTAAATGATTGCATATGGGGAGATGAAATTTTTTTGTAATTTTAAATCTTATTATTTTATTCAATCAATTATAGTGAATGCCATTTGTAAAAAATGATAGTGAGGCCTCAATGTATGTTAATTCCTTTACTCCATCCCCTTTGTGTATGTTTATCATTTGTAATTTTCAAAGATAAAAGAATTTTTAAATAAATTTAATATCATATTTATTTTATAAATAAACATACCCCTTTTTGTTTTATTTTTTACAAAACTTTTCTTTTTCTTATATTAACATATATCACAATCTTTTATATATATGTCTCTTATGTTTATGATTTATGTTTTGACTCCTTTATATTATTAATTAGTGAATCATATTTTTATGTTACATATATACTCAAACTATTTATTACAACTGATTTTTTTTAAAAGAAAGTACGTATATTTATTTTGTTTTCAAGATATTCATTTTAGTATTTTCAAATCAATAATATTCACTGTCAAATTAATTAAATTTCAAAATCAAATTTCCAATTATTCTTATTATGGTTTAAAGGTTACATACTTTAAAAATCTTATTATTATAAACTTATTAACCAATGTTACATATATATGCTTTCTTATTAATTTCTAAAAGATAAAACTTCTTATTAATTCTTGTTTAATCTTATATATATATACATTTTTCTTCAATTACTCATACTTATACAATTTATAAAGAAATGAATTGAAAATAATTAATAAATAATCATACATATATTTTTCTTAGAACATAGAATTCTTAAATCAAATTTTATTTTCAATATATTTATTACTAAATTCCCAAATCATAATTTCTATTTAAAATACATATCTTTCTTTGTTTTGGAATTTTTATATTAATCCACATTAATTCCACAATTAAATCTAAAATCTTATATTAATTACCAATAATTTCAAAGTTTAATTCCAAAGATTAAATTAATTATTAAATTATTCTTAGCTAAAATCCAGGAATGTTACAGCACTAGTATTTCCTGCTCCACTAGCTGTAGACTCTCTGAAGTTGTTCCAAGATTTCTTTAGCCTACGAGGGAACCACCTCTGAATTCTGAGGCTACTGCTGAGAAACAACCTTATAGGTATGCATATGAGAAGGTTTCTGTCAACTTATTCTAGAGAATTTTCCCATAAAATAAATTGCTTCTCATCATCCGGAGAGACGAGACTTTGGCTGGCTCAAGCATAGTATTTGAGTGATTGATGGCAGGCCTATGACCTAGAGTGAATTTAGGCATCGCTTTAATTCTTAGATCATGTTTGAGATCAAGAAGCGTATATAGCTTGAGCGCTTCATCCATTTCATGTAGGCCAGCTTGTCAATAGGGGAGTACATTGACCTACTCAATCTTTTGGTTTGATTTGAGGACTTAGATTCTTGGTATTCCATTAGTGTGAGCATGAGAGTTTGCCTTAGGTCTTAATGCATCGGTTGGGGTTTCGATGCTTAGTCATTTCCCTGTTAAGCACAACTTTAGAAAGTCCCTCTAGAATGGTTCTCCTTTGTGAGAGCACCTTTGAGATGGCGCCAGAGATAATGAGGGTAGAAAGAAAACAGAAGCTCCAACTGAAGCATAAATACCAAGATACAAGGAAGATCAAGCTTTTGTGAAGAAGAATGCTGGTTTAGTACGTCACCATTGTGGAATGTAGAAGCATTTTGTTAGGAGATGTAATCTAGCTAAAGCGAAGCATAAGTGCTTTAATTACGAATGGCTTGATCATTCTTAGAAGGACTGTCCTACATTTTCGAAGGGTGACTAAGTGATGATGACTTATGCCTTACAGGCATTACTAGGTCCCGGCAGCCCTACTACTCAGGAAAAATGGAAGGAGCTTACATAGTGAGGTATGATCTATTTTTGGGGTACCCACTTCAGTTCTTTCCAATAATTGAGTGGTATATTCCTCTATTGCTAATTTTAGTAGATAAGCTAAACTCGATACCTTTTGTTCTAGGGAAATTCTTCTGTAAAGGTGTACCTTGTATGAGTAACCTTAGATGAAAAAGTAAAGTGAAGCGAGTGAAAGTACTGCCACTCGAACTTGATGCACGATCATTCAAGTGGAGTGGGGTTGGCTGATGACGTGTGACTTGGATTTGCTTCTAAGTAGGGTTCGGTGGATGCCTAGAAATGTGCAAAGACCAAGCAAAGGACTAAACTATTTTTCTTTGTGTTTGTAAACATTAGGCGATGGGAATAATCCCATGTGTTAAGAAGGAATTTCTAAGGATCGGTCCATTCGAGTACTAGCTTCCAATCCCCGGTTCGAGCACAAGTTTTCTAGGTGATTTGCACGAGTTAGGTAAGGGTTTTTCACCCAATTCTTAAAGGAAAGCACCAGAGCTAGATTCTTAATATGACTGGGAGATTTCCAAAGCATGACTATAGTCATGTGAGGGAATTTTAGTGGTCGAATCAAGGAACCGGATCGGAGTTTATATGAGAAGAGACAAGTGGCCGACTCTAATTTAACAAAAAAATATTACGAATATATGAAGGATTGGAATGGACACCATATTATTTTGGATAATCTTTAGTTATTGTAAATTTTAGTATCGTATCGTTAAGGTTACTTAGTATAGTTCGAGGAGGATTTCTCGACTAATTTTGTAGTGATTCGGATAATCCTCTAAGCGACAAGATGATACTTGCCTAGTAAAACATTATCTTTGAAGGAATTAGGAAAGAAACATCCAACCCCATTCAACAATCAATTACAGATAAAAATAAAGCAATAAAGTGAAGTAGAAAGTTAGAGAGATGACACGAAGGATTTTATATTGGTTCAAATTTCTTCTACATCCAGCCCCATACAAATGCTTGTACACATTTCTTTTCAAATGCCAATCATTGAATGGGAAGAAGGCGAACCTAATTACAATCTTGATTCCAAGGCCATGAAACACACCCTCCTGATTTTTTGGGCTCAAGGTACACCCACTTGATTTGGATGGGCTACAGGCATACCCACTTGGATTTTCGGGCTACTAAGCACACCAAACTGATTTGAGCGGGTTATAATCACACCCAAGCAAATGCAGATAGAGTTTGATGGTTTTCTCAATGATAATTTCTTGACTTTGGATACAATGGATCCTTTAGCCTCTTGGACAGCATTTCGATCTTTGATTCGAGAGAGAGATTATTCCAAAATAGTAAGAAAGTAATATTGAATCAATACACAAAGATATAAATTGATTCTATATGATTCTGAAGAGAATTTTGTATATTTCTAACAAAGATTTTGAGAGAATAAGAATAGGGAAGAAAATAAGATAATAACTAACCAAAAATTCATTTGATACCTCTTATATATAGTGTATAAATTGATGTTTCTGTTCGTGAAGAGTTGCAATGAATAAACACTTAAATTCAAAATTTGAAAACCTGATTTACAGCATGTATGTTGACATATGTACAATATGTATGTCAGCATATACATGAAATTTTTGAAAGCTAATTTCTTTTTAATTTTTTTTTTGATATTATGTAAAAAAAATTAAACATAATCTATAAGCATATTGAACTTTGAAAACCTTGTATGAAATATTTTTAATTTTTTTCAAACATATGAAAGATAGAAAAATAAGAGATGGAGATCAAAGATTGCTATCAGGGACTTTAGCAATATTCTATGACTCTATACACTATACTATAGTCTTGAGATCGTCGTATCTTGGTCTTTATACTCATAAGTCTTCATGTCCATTTCTTGAATCTTTATACCATACAGTCTTCGATTAAATATCCCTTCAATATCCTGCACTATATACTATAAAACTTGGCAAAACATTAGTATCCATATTTTATATGAATGTATATTGTTTTTATTAAGGTTGTTATCTTCAAATCAATAACTGAGTTATTAACAATCTCCCCCTTTTGATGATGACAACCATTAATATCTTGTGTGTAAAATATGATATAATTCCACCTGAGCTAGATAATTGCCTCTAAATATATGTACATATTTATTTTATATTTTTCTCCCCCTTTGTCATTATCAAAAATGGATGTAAAAGTAAAAAAAACCCTAAAATAAATATTTAAAAACTATAGATTCAAAATCAATAACTAAATTAAAAATGATATATATGATTATGATGGATATATGATAATATATGATATATTTAGAAATAATGCATTATTTATACTAAGCATGATTTAATATGATAATAAAGACTTACAGATTAGATTTTTTATCTAATTCAAACTATTCATAAAGAAATCCAATTCATGTGTACATACTAATCCAAATCAAACCAAGCTAAAACACACAAATTCAAATAACAATCCAACATAACACACAAAACCAAATCAAACCAAATCCTGAGAGAGAGAGAGAGAGAGAGTGTGTGTGTGTGTGTTTACATATTAAATTCAAACCTATTAACTATATGTTTCCTAGAACTTCAACCTAACCGTCGATCCTAAATATTGGATATGCTTTGATGGCATCTCAATCTTCATTACCTTTGTTAATAGTGACTTTGGGTTATTGGATGATTCACCTTTAGTTAAGAAAGAAATCATACATCGAATGACATCGAAATGCTTTTCTTATTCCTTGACATCTACATTTGACTTAACTTTAAATATCTTTGATTTCTTAAGATAAAAAAGAGAATACCTTTAAAAGATTGAAGTATTTGTTCAAGATTTTCACATAATTTCTGATGTGGAGAAGGCATATTTGTCAAAGGATGTTTGAGAATGAAAAAAGAATATAAAATAAATGATATGTAAGTTTTCAAGAATAAATAAGCTTATAAAGGAGTGAAAAGTCATTTAGAATGTGTTCAATAGGTAGTAGATATATAATTTTGAATTTAAAATTTTTTTGCCAACTGCCCATTATATATCGACATGTAGGATACATGTACATCGGCTTACATGTCATAAATTGCAAAATTCATGTTTTTGTTATTGTTTATATTTTATACTTATATCATTACATTTTTGTAACTTTTAGAGACTAATAAACAGGATATGATAGTAAGAGATATATTTCATTACTTAGAATTGAAAGGTACATGGATTTCAAAGATAAATAAAAGAAATACATTTAAAATGAACATAAACATAAAGCACATAATACAAAGCTAGATATCATAATAACATAACTAGATAGGCTTAAACAGATGTAGATGATGATGAAGAGCTGCATAGTTAGCGAATGATCTTTCTAAAGTATTTGTCCACTTTGTTGGATAGAGATGTGAAATTTTTACTAAATGGACGCTTATACTTCTTTTGGTTTCTAAGAAGCTTTTTTGATTCCTTAGGATCTCTTTGTTGGTGGGTAGGATGGTTTGCCAAACTTTCTAAGGAAGTATCCACTTTTTCGTCCTCCTCCTCCTCTTCTTCCACTTCCATCTTATCGCCTTCTTCCTCTTCTTGTTAGATCTCTTGTTTTTCTTCATATGCAAACCTTTGTACTTTTTCGAAAAGTGCCGCATATGTTTCAAAAAATGGTCGAATGTGCATAAGGGAGACGTTGGCCTTGTCAAAAACTTTTCGAGGAATAGATTTTTCTCCTCTTAAATCAACATAAAACTATATGAAAATTCTAGTAAGATACACACCATAGTAGAGTGTGTTCTCATGTCTCGAAATGTTCCTTTGAATAAAGCCATCTAAAGTGACTTATGCCTAATTGATGTTGTAATTACCCGTCTGTGGAGTGATACTTTGTTGTAAAATAAGACCTATAAGTCTCAATTTTGGTCAAAGATTCTTGTGTTTAAAATCAAATTCTTCATCACTTTCAAAAATAACATGAAAATCTTCATGATTATGTTCATCAAATTGAAAAGTAAAGAGGTCAATTTTATTAGAAACTAAGAATATTATCCAAAAGTTCACAATTTAAATAATCTGAGTATCGTTAACAATACTCCAAATTTGTCCCTCTTCTCCTTGAAAATTTTTTCCATTTAAATTTTCTTAATACATTTTGACAATATATGGATAGCAAACAAAATCATTTTGAGAAGAGTCGATTAAACCAAGAATTTTATTTTCAGAGAGCCGTATGGTTTTAGGATTTTGACTAGAGGATCCATTTTTAGTTTATGAGAAAATAAGATAATGAAGAGATGTTTGAAATTTTAAATAAAGAGAGTAAATGAATGGATAGAGAGAGAGATTTAATTAATAGACGGTGAAGAGTCATGTTCTTTGGTCAAAAGGATGCCATTTTAGAACATGGAAGCAAGTGCAAAAGAGAGGGAAATTTGAAATTTCGGTTTCCTATCATGTATGCTGATATATGACCTGGGGGTATGCCGACATATAGGCCGAAATTTTTAAAAATAAAACTAAGATAATATATTTCTTTATATATTTACACTTATTCATCCAATATTATTATTAATCTATATGTTATTCCTAAAAAGCAAAATCAAACAATGAAATAAAAATTATTAGATAAAAGGTATCGTTTTGCCGCTTTTTGTTGATCAGTTCTGACTAATCTGTTATTGTCGTAAAACACATATTCATATTTTCAGTATCTGGTTCATTATCGCTAGAGGAAGTGTCTAAATCATCCAAATTTGCTGTATATGCCTTTTTTTCTTTTCTAGATGAATCATTAACTTATGAGATCTTTGATTTGTTTGGATACGGGCAGTTTCTCTGAAAATGAGTAGGTTCATCATAGTTGAAGCATCTAATCGTAGTTCCAGTTCCAAGGGTCTTACTTTAAGGCTTTTTTAATTTTTTCATTTTCCTATACTTTGGGAATTTTTTGAAATTTCTTGCCACGAAGGTAAGTTCTTCATCATTGTCATCATCAGAATCTTGGTCGTCATTTATTGCGTTGAAAGCAATGGATTTCTTTTCTGTTGCCTTGCTTTCCCATCTTTCATGCAACTCTACTTCATAGGACATTAATTTCCTATTAACTCTTCAATTTTTAGAGTACTAATATCATTAGCCTTTTCTATAGCTGGTTTCTTTTGATCCTACTCTGAAGAGGGTAAAGTGAGGATTTTTCTAACTTGGTTCTCTTCAAAAAGATTTTTATCTAATGCAACTAATGAATTCACTATATCTTGAAATCTATAGTGCATGTCAAAAATTGATTCATTTGGATTCGTTTTAAACAATTGAAACTAATTAGTCAGCATGGAAATTATAGTTTGTTTCACTTTACTAGTGCTCTCATATGTAACTTCCAGTGTTCTCCAAAGATTATATGAAGACAAAAAAATAGAGATCGTATTAAATTAATTTTTCTCCAGTAAACAGAATACAATATTCATGACTTTTGAATTATTTTGCGCAAGTGCCTTCTGGTCAGTAGTCAATTATGCAAAATTAGTCTCAAGTTTGATGTACTCATCGGTGTGACATTCCAAATTTCTAAGCCATTAGACTGTAAGTAAAATTTTCATTCTATATGACCAATTAGTGTAGTTACTGCCATTAAAAAGTGAGGTCTAAGAATAGACTGTACTTTAACAAAAGTGCTAACAAATGTACAAACAAATTTTCCAACCATCAAAGTTTTCAAAAATCAAATTACTAGTTTTTGACATCCCAGTGCCTTGAGGCCAAGTATGAGTTTCATAATTATAGGATTAAGGCTAATTAAACAATAGAAGCAGGTGAATAGTATTTTCTAAGTTTTGTAAAAAAAAATTAAAATTTCTTTTAAGTTTAATATTAAATCATAGATTTTCAACACAGAATTATATCAACAATCAATCGCGGATAAAAATAAAGCAATAAAGTGGAGAGTTAGAGAGATGACACTAGGGATTTCATACCGGTTTGAATTTCTCCTACATCTAGTCCATTATAATTGCTTATACAGATTTCTTTTCAAATGCCAATCTTTAAATAGGAAAAAGGCAAGCCCAATTGCAATTTCGATTCAGAGGCTACAATACACACCCTTTTGATTTTTCTAGCTCAGGGTGTACCTACTTGATTTGGATGAGCTATAAGCACATCAACTCGAATTTTCAGGCTATGAAGCATAACCAATTGATTTAAATGGGCTACAATCATACCCAAGCAAATGCAAATAGAGTTTGATGGTTTTTCCAAAGACAATTTCTTGAACTTTGGATAAAATGGATCCTATTGCCTCTTGGATAGCAATTTGATCTTTGATTTGAGAGTGAGATAATTCTAAAATAGTACAAAATCAATATTGAATCAATACACAAAGGTATAATTGGTTCTATTTAATTTTAAAGAGAATTTTGTATGTTTTTAATGGAGATTTTGAGAGTAAGAAGAGGGAAGAAAACAAGATAACAACTAAGCAAAAATTGGCTGAAACCTCTTATATATAGGGTATAAATAGATGTGTTCATTCATGAAGAGTTGTAATAAATAAACACTTCAATTCAAAATGTGAAAAACTGATTTGTGGCATGTATGTCGACATATCCACAATATATATGTCGACTATACATGAAGTTTTTGAAAACTAGTTTCTTTTAAAAAATGGTTCGAAAACTCTTTATTTTTGTAAAATAATTTTATGATTTGTAAAACATTTTAAACATAGTTTATAAACATTTTCATATTTAGAAAACTTTTACGAAATATTTTTAAATTTATTTTGAAAATTTATTTTGCTTTAAAAATATAAAAGATTGAAAAATAAGAGATAAAGATCAAAGATTGCTAGCACGGACTTAACAATATGATATAACTCTATATAATATATTATAGTCCTGAGATCATCATGTCTTTGTCTTTATGCTCATGAGTCTTTATGTCCATTTCTTGTGTCTTTATACTGTACAGTCTTCAATTCAATACTTATGTAATATCCTACAGTAAATACTATAAAACTTGGCAAAAAACCAATATCCATATTTTATATGAATGTCTACTGTTGTTATTAAGGTTCTTATCATAAAAATCATTATCTAAGGTATTAACAACAAGTTGGGTTGTTATAAGAATTCCAATCCATGCTTCGAATAGTTATCATCCTTCCTTCAGACCATTTTGATGAAGTTTTGTGTCTTTGGTTATTCATCGCGACACTTTGCTGAGATTTAGCATTATAAAACTAGAATGTGCTCTTATAATATATCACTCCAAATTCAATAGCTTTATGTAGATTCCTTTCCTGGACTCCATAAGTTTGAATTAACTGCCTTGTTGTTCTAGTTGTTAAGTGTTGAGTATGCATGTGCTCATGCACTTAGATTGTCTATCACGCTTTAATTCCATGTACATGCACATTCTTTTGAAATCATATGCACCTATGCTGAAACAACCTACAAATCCGTACCCCTTGAGTCAACACTATTATCCATCAATCAACTCAAGATGAACGGAAATAGGAACCATTAGGGTTAAAAAAGAAGAGGTAGAAGAAGAGAAAACAAACAACATCAGAATCTAACCATCGCAGTGGAATAAAATATAATAGATAATAACATATCGTTACACAAAGAAAGCTATATCTATCTTATACATACATCATCAGAATACATCACCAAAGTTCAACAACATCAATAACATACAACTGGACAGTCATAAAAACTTGTCCTAAATTGAATACACAGCGGAAGAATAATCAAGTACGGAAGTACGTATCGCCATCCAGCTCGTCTCCTGAGTTCCAAAGCATCCTTTCGTGTATCCTATAATATTTGGTCTGACCCTAGCAATATAGTTAAATAACACCCGAGTTAGTCTGGAATACCAGCGTGAGAAAACCACACTCAGTTGATTATTAAAGTTTCAAAATCCTTTGAAAACAAAAGCATCTCGCAAGACCACGCCACAAATAAACATGTCAGGTGTAACGACCCTAAATTTTGGCCCTGTTTATTTTAATAAATATTTAATCTGATTTAAGTAAAATATGAACTAATTATTTTCAAATGAATATGATTTTGGAATAATTGCCATTTGTTTATGTAAATTTGTATTTTAAAGGGAAATTTGATCTTGGAAATTTAAATAGCTTTTAATAATATTGACCTTACATAAGTGAATTAAAAGACTGTACTTTGTTTATATTTGGGAATATACATATGAATGATAACGTTTAAATTAGAATCCCATTTCTAACAATGTAAAATATAAATGTAAAATATAAATGTAAAGCATAAATCAAATATGTGTATATAACTTAATTTAAATAAGTAATAGTAGAGTACAAATAGAAATGAATGCAAATATAAGTAAGTAAATCATTTTGAATATAACTCGAACATTGACAGTTAAATATAAAGTACTAATGAAAAATTTAAAATAAGAATTAATTAGTTAAGATTTTATACAACATAACTTAATAATCTAAAATAATTACAAAGTATAAGACACAAAGTAAAGTAAAATGAAATCAAATATAATGTAAAACCAAACTTTGACTATCATGTATAACTTATATAAATTAGAAGTTAACTAAACAAAATATTTTCATACACAAATCAATTAACAACCATATATATGTAAATTATTCAAGTTAGAAAACAATAAAACAAATTTATTTTTCACAAGTAAACCAAAGTAAATATAAATCTGACCCCAAACATAGTCATTATTCAAGCAAACAAGGATAAGTTTTACACCATATCTTCACATATAAATTTAAACATAGGATACACAATAATAAAACAAATGTTGCAAAGGAAATGTTCATCATTCACAAATGTCAGTAAGTATGAAGAAACCTGACACATATTGCTTTGATACAAATATCTTTAAACATGGGAAAAAAGAAACCTGACTAACTAAGGAAGATTGAAATATAAACATTTATAATAACTTGTCTTTTTATGCAAGCTAACTACTGAAGAATATAACCCATATAAATGCATACAATTTGTTCACAATACAACATAATCTTAATTATGTAAACAAGTTAAACAACAACATTTAATGCTCCTCTGATTCGAGCACATCTTTGTGTCTATTTGTATTATGCAAATCCTATTTCACAGAAATGAAATCTAATTAACAGGATTGAATAGCAGTGAGTTAAGTATAAAAATAAAATAAAGTATAACAGGCTTGAAATATATGAAACCTGCAAATGATTATGTTAAGCAAGCTATAAAAAAATCTATATACTAATAAGGTTATGTGTAGACAATAAGTACATAGCATTTAATGTTTTAGCATCTCAGCCGAATTCAAGAATCATATCAATAAAAAAAAAACTTGCCTGATAAAGCCAAAATAGGAAACTACCTGACTAGTTGCTGCCTTCCTACACACACAATATCTTCTTTATATATGTGTATGCATCCTTTGTTTGATCAGTAACATAGTATACCTGAAAAGAATATAAAGAGTAAATCAGAAAGAAGAAGAAATGAAAAGCAAGTAAACTCAGGTTTTAAAACAGATGCAAGAACAATTCTAAAATTTCAGGCTTCCAAAAGAGAATAAGTAGTGTTCTCTGTTCAAAAGGGCTTTCCAAGTGAGTAAACATAAAAATTCAAGCTTTAGTTTAATTTTAACAGTAAGATGATGTGTGGATTTCACGGTGATGTATGTGTTTCTTTTGGTATAAACTGTGTTTATATACAGGCTATTCTTTGATAATATTTGGTTCATTTCTGCTAAGTGATTATAGAATTGAAAACTATTTAATTCTGTATTATTCTTATTTGATCATAGAAGAGCTTAAAATTATCCAACGAAAACAATATACTCGAATTTAAATCAGGGGTTTAAATTTGTTTTTAAACATATTAAGAGGTTATACACAGCAAACTAAAATTTTACAGGTAACAAACATTTTGATGATAAATTCATCTGTTATAAAATATAAATTCAAGTTGATAACTTGGAACTTCAATGCGAAATAGGATTTTAAAAACAGGAATGGAAATTTTTAAAGTAAAATTTAAGAAGCAGTTCATGGTTTAGAAAAAGGAGCATTTCTATCAATTACCGATTATTGATTCAATAATAATCGTTCAAATTTGTAGTTGGGCAAGAATAAACATTGATGATCACATAAAAATTATCAAATAATTTTTCTATTACGAGAATTAAGAGATGAAGATCAATTTAGGGTTCTTGCTCAAAGTTTTTGTCTTGACTGTAACCAGATTAATGCAACTTATTTACGCGATCGAGTGCCGCGAGTTTCTGGACGATGGTCGAAGGTCGTGTTGTCGAGACGTGGTCAAAACCTCGGCGATTACGGTGGGTTGAACGGTGGATGCGAGGCGATTCGAGTGGATGGGTGTAAGTTCTGTTTAGGTTAGCACTGTCGATTTCGATTCGAGTTTTCAGAGGGGGTTTTGGGTTGTGATTTCTTACTTTGGGGCGATTTGTGACTTGTTGAAGACCTTGGAGGATCGCCAGTGCCTTGCCGGCCGCTGTGCATGTGTACGGCGAATGTTGGTGTCAGCAGTGTCGGTCGCGTGGTAGTCTCGAGTCGTGCACGAGTTTTGGGATGGAATGCTTCGGGTAGGAGTCGAGTCTGATGCGTGAATATTGAACCTGATGTGTTTATTTATTTCTAAGTTCAAACAAAACTTAGCTGAAAAAAAAAGAGTAAAGGAAGAAGACGATGCTTCAGGGCAGGACACGGGGAAAAGGGGAGTGGAACTCGGTGAGTACTCGAGTGAACTCAAGGGGGGAAACTCGAGTTTGTAGTTTCAACTACAGCATGTTATAAAATAAGGAAATTAAGTAAATCACTTTCAAACAAATCGAAAGCGTTGTAAAACTTAATAGAGTTTTAACAGTTTTAAGTTAAAACTTAAATACAAGCTCCAGTTATTTAGTAGGTACTTAACAAATGCATTTAACACTTTATTTTAATTAAGCAATTGATTTGAGTAAAGATTAAAGTTAATCAACATTTAAGAATTCAAACTTTAAGAAAAATTCTTTCAAATGTTAATTAAGATCGAATAATAATTAAGAAACAAGTTAATTTGTAATTAACTACTTAGGTAGATTAATGAACAATTAATAGTTCATTAATCAAGAGATTTAACTAAGAATTAAGAAATAATTAATGAAGTAATCAACAATTAAAAACTTGTTAATCAAGTATTTGATTTATAATTAAGGTTTTCAACTAATGATTAAGGAAAGGCTTATTAAGTAATTAAGGTTAAACAAATTGATGAAGAAGTGATAAATTAAATAGCATAAAATAGAATAATCAAATAATTAAGTAATTAAGGAATTAACTACTTATTGTAATTAATGAGGTTTAATATGAATCGTTTAAGTTAATTAATCAAGTTTAATTGATTTAAATGATTATTTTATGATATGATAAGTATAATTACTTGGAGGAGTAATTGATGATAATGACTAGAAGAAATTGTTTAAGGTTCATAATGGAAGTAATTTGAGTATAATTACTTTGTGTAATTTAATCAAGGGATTGATTAAAGGAAATCCGTTAAGAAGTGATTAAGTGATGTGATAAGAGTAATTAAAAGTGGTTGATTTCTGAATAGTATTACAGGAGTGATTAATAAAGGTAGTTTAATTAAAGATTTAATTACTTACGATAATTAATTTAATACAGGATAATGAATTTTAAAGGTAATTAGTAATCATTGATAAAGGTAATTAATATTAAGAGATTAAAGAATAATTAATTGGTAAGTAAGAAATAATAATAATATTTGTAATTAAAGAAATTCCATATTTGGATAAGTTAATTAAATTGTGAAAATAATTAAAGGATGATTACTTGAGTTTAATTAATCAAGTATGATTAAGTGAATTGGATTTATTTATTGATTGATAATTGGTTAATAGTTATATAAGCAAGACTTATAATGGCTAATTAATTAATTTAATTTACTTTAAATTAATTAGGATGCAAGTAATTAATTTAATTCATTTTAAATTAATTATAGCTGACATGGTTGCTTATATAAGGATGGATGATATTGTTTACTCTGAATGGTTTGAAATCCCTAGCATGAGATAAATGATGCTGTATGAAATGTATGCTTGATTGTAGTATGATAGTAATATGGATTATCCGTTGTGATGATAATTACCTGTTTATGATGATAATGTTCTATTGTGATATTGTGAATTATCTATCTGTGTGTATATGGATAATTACATTGTTTTTTTATAACTCTTAAACAACTTGGTCCTAAAAGACACGTTTTGGATTTCGATGAGACCGGGATCGGGTTTCCACATTTGGAACATCCGAAAACCACATCGATCCAAATAAACGTTAGGTCGTGAATCTGATGTGAAGATGAAGATTCAGAATGCAAGGATTGTCGTCGTTAACTCTGAGGGTGATTCCAAAATGAGTGTAACGAGATAATGCCTTCGGCTTCGTTCGATCCCGGAACGAACTTGTATGGATTGAATGCTTTCAGCACATCGTCAGGCGGACGATGAGCATTCTAAGTGATTTGTTCTCTAAAGATAATCGTAGACTCAAGCCTCATCAACCGGGAATGGCTAAAACATGGGAGATGCAGCAAGGTTAGGTGGGTCATGCCCAAGCAGGACAAGATGTTTCCCCTGTCTAGATGTCCCTTTTTATTCGGCTTAGTGGGTGGTTGGGCGCGCAAACCACGGGGTTTATCTTGTTCGGGACTGTTCAGTAAGGAATGGTCGTGGCCTTGTATTGCAGGGGATGAAGGGAGTAATCCTCGGTACGGTGATCTAGGCCCCGTACTGTGACGGGCGGTACCCCAGTAGCCCTGCCATTGTATGGAATCCATTTTCCAATAAGTGCCCACGGTTTTGATTGTATTACCCACTTTTGTGGCTAGTAGCTGGAATTTAATAATGTAACAATTTTGGCTATTTTCTATTTACTTGAAAACCCTAGACACTATTATAATATCACAGAATTTCCTATGAAATGTTTTGGTTAGCGTATGGTAAAAACTTACCCGTATTTATTTGTGGGGAGTCTTACGTGATACCTTTATTTTCAAATGTTTTTCAAAGTTAAACAATTTAAACCGTTTACTCATACCAGGCCCATGTCTGACCCGGAGTTTACTTTTGTTTTTTCATAAACTCTCGGGTACCCAAATTTTTACGGGTAGTCAAGGGATTCAGGTTAGCTTTGACGAATTCTGGAGGAGCAATGGAGCAGGAAGCTTCAGCGTTGTAGATATATATCTAGTTCCGCTGTGTTAGTTAGAGTATGTTGTATTGGAGATGTATGTAGTGACAGATGTATATAAAATTGTCAGATATATAATATTGTATAACTCTGATATATGTAAAACTATGAAATTATTATGTGATGTATTATATTTTATTCCGTTTCCGCTGTGAGATTCTGTTGTTGTTGTTGTTGTTCTTTCTTCTCTTTCTTTTCTAATTCTATCCCTTTCTTTCTTCTTGATGATACGTCTTTCTAGTAGCAGAACGGCGGGTCGTCACAGTTGGTATCAGAGCTGAAAGGTTAAGTGAGAACCTTGGCTCTGGTGGAGATTTCTCATTAGAGATAGAGTCAGTAGTACTCTAGAATGAGTCTGAGCGTAATAATCGATATGAGCGCATACTTGTTAGTGAATATAAAATGGTTTTATATTATGTTGAATGATTTATTGAGTGGTATATGAACCTTCGTCAGTGCAGTGTGCACAACTGTACCGAAGGGGTTTCTAAACACTTGAATAGAACAATTCGACATGATATTGTTTTTCAAAGTGGGTGGATTAAATAATTTCATCCAAAATATATTTTGATAAAAAAAAATTTGTAAGTTATATATATATATATATATATAATTATAGTATTTGGATGATAGTGTTAATAGACAAATAGGATTATAAAGATTTACAATGGCTTATATAACCAAGGAAGTAAGAGATTTAATTTGGAATTAAAATTTAAAAATGAAGTTAAAAATGAGGAATTATTTTGAATTAAGTTGAAAGTTTAATTTAATTTGGAATTAAACTAATGATTAAAAATATAATAATAATGAGGATATAAATAAATTAATGAAGTACATCAAATTTACAATGTAAATGAATTGGATTGGGAAATTTAATAGAGATAAAATTTTGGTTAAGATTAACTTAAGCTTAATAATGATTGGATTTAAATTTAAGATTGGAATGAAATGAATTGAGATATGAGTAAGTGAAATTAAGTTCTTATTTAATCAAATCCAAGTGGGTTGGTAGATTAAAGAGAATAGTATGGTGCTTAATTAATGGAAGTTAAGATAAATAAATTGAATTGGAATAAATATATTCCGATAACTTGTAAAGGAAATTGGCAACACATTGATTAGGAATATTTTTGGCTGTAGATAAGTGTTCAATCTTGAGTTAAAATGAAATATGAATATATTCAAGCTTAAAATGGGGAAATTAAATAGTAAGCCAAAATACATTATTTTGTATTTGGAAAATGAAATAAAAATCCAAACTTGAATTATAAAATAAAATTGAACACAGATAAAATAATAAAATGATTTTTGAAGACAAAATCCAATTCAAGCATGGATAAAATAAATATGGCTTTGGATTAAATCTTAACAAAATAAATGGAAGTTGATCTTGTGAGTATCAAATAAACTGGAAATAAATTTAACTATGAAATTGAAACAAGTAAATTAACCTGAGATTAAACTTTATAGAAGCGTAGCTTCAAGGGAAGTGAGAGTTTATTTAGTAAAAGCTTGAATGATGATTTAAGTTGAATGAAATAAAATCTTTATTCGAATAGAAATAGTTGGATAAGAATTTAAATTTGGATAAATAAACTCTGATGGCTTATCAAAAGAATTTAAATATTTGAAATAAAAAGTATACTTGTTTGATATGGGTAAGATCTGAAATTTAAAGTGAAAATGAATGTGTTTAAGAATAAATGGATGGAGTGTGGAGAATAAATGAAATTGTGGCTCATAAAGTTAAGAGTGGAATTATAAGCCAAAATAAAATTATTTTGTACTTAAGAAATGAAATAGACATCCAAACCAGGATTACTAACTAGAAATGAACTCAAGAATTATAATGTAGTGATTTTTCTGATAAAATCAAATATTGAATTGGAAGAGGAAATAAACTAAGATGAAATAAATTGGCAAATTAAGTATGTAAATGAAATTAGAATTGGTCAAATAAAGTTGGATGGTGAATTAATAAATTTGATTGTGAATTAAAATGAATGGGAGGCTGGGACCTTGAGTTATATATGTATATAAAATTCAACTTGGATTGGAGTTGTATCTTATAGGATTGAATTGCCAGAATGGATGTTTGGAATTCATAATGTATCTCATGCATCTCATCTTGGAATTTTGTTCAGGATCCATCATTTGTTGTAGAACTAGTAGTTCAGGGAGATTTGAAAGTCAAGCGGAGTTTGACTGTAGTCAGGAATCCTGTTCAGATTGTTGATCAACTGAGAGGCAACTCGGGAGTAAGTAGTGAAGCTTGTTGAGTGCAGAGGAGCGAGAATCTCGGTGATTGCACCTGGGAGACTCTGGATAGTTTTAGGAAAGTTTATCCGGATTTGTGTTCGGATAGCTAGTGTTGCTTGTTAGGATTGATTGTTTGCTATTGTATGAACGATATGTATGTGTGAATGGTTGGTATAACAGCTTTCAAATTATCTTTGTTCAAATTTCGGGGACGAAATTCTTTTAAGGGGGGAGGGACGACCCTAAACTTTGGCCCTATTTATTTTAATAAATATTTAATCTGATTTAAGTAAAATATGAACTAATTATTTTCAAATGAATATGATTTTGGAATAATTGCCATTTGTTTATGTAAATTTGTATTTTAAAGGGAAATTTGATCTTGGAAATTTAAATAGAATCTTTTAACAATATTGACCTTATATAAGTGAATTAAAATACTGTACTTTGTTTATATTTGGGAATATACATATGAATGATAACGTTTAAATTAGAATCCCATTTCTAACAATGTAAAATATAAATGTAAAATATAAATGTAAAACATAAATCAAATATGTGTGTATAACTTAATTTAAATAAGTAATAGTAGAGTGCAAATAGAAATGAATGCAAATATAAGTAAGTAAATCATTTTGAATATAACTCGAACATTGACAGTTAAATATAAAGTACTAATGAAAAATTTAAAATAAGAATTAATTAGTTAAGATTTTATACAACATAACTTAATAATCTAAAATAAGAACAAAGTATAAGACACAAAGTAAAGTAAAATGAAATCAAATATAATGTAAAACCAAACTTTGACTATTATGTATAACTTATATAAATTAGAAGTTAACTAAACAAAATATTTTCATACACAAATCAATTAACAACCATATATATGTAAATTATTCAAGTTAGAAAACAATAAAACAAATTTATTTTTCACAAGTAAACCAAAGTAAATATAAATCTGACCCCAAACATAGTCATTATTCAAGCAAACAAGGATAAGTTTTACACCATATCTTCACATATAAATTTAAACATAGGATATACAATAATAAAACAAATGTTGCAAAGGAAATGTTCATCATTCATAAGTGTCAGTAAGTATGAAGAAACCTGACACATATTGCTTTGATACAAATATCTGTAAACATGGGAAAAAAGAAACCTGAATAACTAAGGAAGATTGAAATATAAACATTTATAATAACTTGTCTTTTTATGCAAGCTACCTACTGAAGAATATAACCCATATAAATGCATACAACTTGTTCACAGTACAACATAATCTTAATTATGTAAACAAGTTAAACAACAACATTTAATGCTCCTCTGATTCGAGCACATCTTTGTGTCTATTTGTATTATGCAAATCCTATTTCACAGAAATGAAATCAAATTAACAGGATTGAATAGCAGTGAGTTAAGTATAAAAATAAAATAAAGTATAACAGGCTTGAAATATATGAAACCTGCAAATGATTATGTTAAGCAGGCTATAAAAAAATCTATATACTAATAAGGTTATGTGTAGACAATAAGTACATAGCATTTAATGTTTTAGCATCTCAGCCGAATTCAAGAATCATATCAACAAAAAAAAAAAGAAATCTTGCCTGATAAAGCCAAAATAGGAAACTACCTGACTAGTTGCTGCCTTCCTTCACACACAATATCTTCTTTATATATGTGTATGCATCCTTTGTTTGATCAGTAACATAGTATACCTGAAAAGATTATAAAGAGTAAATCAGAAAGAAGAAGAAATGAAAAGCAAGCAAACTCAGGTTTTAAAACAGATGCAAGAACAATTCTAAAATTTCAGGCTTCCAAAAGAGAATAAGTAGTGTTCGCTGTTCAAAGGGATTTCAAAGTGAGTAAACACAAAAATTCAAGCTTTAGTTTAATTTTAACAGTAAGATGATGTGTGGATTTCACGGTGATGTATGTGTTTCTTTTGGTATAAACTGTGTTTATATACAGGCTATTCTTTGATAATATTTGGTTCATTTCTGCTAAGTGATTATAGAATTGAAAACTATTTAATTCTGTATTATTCTTATTTGATCACAGAAGAGCTTAAAATTATCGAACAAAAACAATATACTCGAATTTAAATCAGGGGTTTAAATTTGTTTTTAAACATATTAAGAGGTTATACACAGCAAACTAAAATTTTACAGGTAACAAACATTTTGATGATAAATTCATCTGTTATAAAATATAAATTCAAGTTGATAACTTGGAACTTCAATGCGAAATAGGATTTTAAAAACAGGAATGGAAATTTTTAAAGTAAAATTTAAGAAGCAGTTCATGGTTTAGAAAAAGGAGCATTTCTATCAATTACCGATTATTGATTCAATAATAATCGTTCAAATTTGTAGTTGGGCAAGAATAAACATTGATGATCACATAAAAATTATCAAATAATTTTTCTATTAAGAGAATCAAGAGATGAAGATCAATTTAGGGTTCTTGCTCAAAGTTTTTGTCTTGACTGTAACCAGATTAATGCAACTTATTTACGCGATCGAGTGCCGCGAGTTTCTGGACGATGGTCGAAGGTCGTGTTGTCGACACGTGGTCAAAACCTCGGCGATTACGGTGGGTTGAACGGTGGATGCGAGGCGATTCGAGTGGATGGGTGTAAGTTCTGTTTGGGTTAGCACTGTCGATTTCGATTCGAGTTTTCAGAGGGGGTTTTGGGTTGTGATTTCTTACTTTGGGGTGATTTGTGACTTGTTGAAGACCTTGGAGGATCGCCAGTGCCTTGTCGGCCGCTATGCATGTGTACGGCGAATGTTGGTGTCAGCAGTGTCGGTCGCGTGGTAGTCTCGAGTCGTGCACGAGTTTTGGGATGGAATGCTTCGGGTAGGAGTCGAGTCTGATGCGTGAATATTGAACCTGATGTGTTTATTTATTTCTAAGTTCAAACAAAACTTAGCTGAAAAAAAAAGAGTAAAGGAAGAAGACGATGCTTCAGGGCAGGACACGGGGAAAAGGGGAGTGGAACTCGATGAGTACTCGAGTGAACTCAAGGGGGGAAACTCGAGTTTGTAGTTTCAACTACAACATGTTATAAAATAAGGAAATTAAGTAAATCACTTTCAAACAAATCGAAAGCGTTGTAAAACTTAATAGAGTTTTAACAGTTTTAAGTTAAAACTTAAATACAAGCTCCAGTTATTTAGTAGGTACTTAACAAATGCATTTAACACTTTATTTTAATTAAGCAATTGATTTGAGTAAAGATTAAAGTTAATCAACATTTAAGAATTCAAACTTTAAGAAAAATTCTTTCAAATGTTAATTAAGATCGAATAATAATTAAGAAACAAGTTAATTTGTAATTAACTACTTAGGTAGATTAATGAACAATTAATAGTTCATTAATAAAGAGATTTAACTAAGAATTAAGAAATAATTAATGAAGTAATCAACAATTAAAAACTTGTTAATCAAGTTATTTGATTTATAATTAAGGTTTTCAACTAATGATTAAGGAAAGGCTTATTAAGTAATTAAGGTTAAACAAATTGATGAAGAAGTGATAAATTAAATAGCATAAAATAGAATAATCAAATAATTAAGTAATTAAGGAATTAACTACTTATTGTAATTAATGAGGTTTAATATGAATCGTTTAAGTTAATTAATCAAGTTTAATTGATTTAAATGATTATTTTATGATATGATAAGTATAATTACTTGGAGGAGTAATTGATGATAATGACTAGAAGAAATTGTTTAAGGTTGATAATGGAAGTAATTTGAGTATAATTACTTTGTGTAATTTAATCAAGGGATTGATTAAAGGAAATCAGTTGAGAAGTGATTAAGTGATGTGATAAGAGTAATTAAAAGTTGTTGATTTCTGAATAGTATTAATCAGGAGTGATTAATAAAGGTAGTTTAATTAAAGATTTAATTACTTAGGACAATTAATTTAATACAGGATAATGAATTTTAAATGTAATTAGTAATCATTGATAAAGGTAATTAATATTAAGAGATTAAAGAATAATTAATTGGTAAGTAAGAAATAATAATAATATTTGTAATTAAAGAAATTCCATATTTGGATAAGATAATTAAATTGTGAAAATAATTAAAGGATGATTACTTGAATTTAATTAATCAAGTATGATTAAGTAAATTGGATTTATTTATTTATTGATAATTGGTTAATAGTTATATAAGCAAGACTTATAATGGCTAAGTAATTAATTTAATTTACTTTAAATTAATTAGGATGCAAGTAATTAATTTAATTCATTTTAAATTAATTATAGCTGGCATGGTTGCTTATATAAGGATGGATGATATTGTTTACTCTGAATGGTTTGAAATCCCTAGCATGAGATAAATGATGCTGTATGAAATGTATGCTTGATTGTAGTATGATAGTAATATGGATTATCCGTTGTGATGATAATTACCTATTTATGATGATAATGTTCTATTGTGATATTGTGAATTATCTATCTGTGTGTATATGTATAATTACATTGTTTATTTTATAACTCTTAAACAACTTGGCCCTAAAAGACACGTTTTGGATTTCGATGAGACCGGGATCGGGTTTCCACATTTGGAACATCCGAAAACCACATCGATCCAAATAAACGTTAGGTCGTGAATCTGATGTGAAGATGAAGATTCGGAATGCAAGGATTGTCGTCGTTAACTCTGAGGGTGATTCCAAAATGAGTGTAACTAGATAATGCCTTCGGCTTCGTTCGAACCCGGAACGAACTTGTATGGATTGAATGCTTTCAGCACATCGTCAGGCGGACGATGAGCATTCTAAGTGATTTGTTCTCTAAAGGTAATCGTATCCTCAAGCCTCATCAACCGGGAATGGCTAAAACAGGGGAGATGCAGCAAGGTTAGGTGGGTCATGCCCAAGCAGGACAAGATGTTTCCCCTGTCTAGATGTCCCTTTTTATTCGGCTTAGTGGGTGGTTGGGCGCGCAAACCACGGGGTTTATCTTGTTCGGGACTGTTCAGTAAGGAATGGTTCCGGCCTTGTATTGCAGGGGATGAAGGGAGTAATCCTCGGTACGGTGATCTAGGCCCCGTACTGTGACGGGCGGTACCCCAGTAGCCCTGCCATTGTATGGAATCCATTTTCCAATAAGTGCCCACGGTTTTGATTGTATTACCCACTTTTGTGGCTAGTAGATGGAATTTAATAATGTAACAATTTCGGCTATTTTCTATTTACTTGAAAACCCTAGACACTATTATAATATCACAGAATTTCCTATGAAATGTTTTGGTTAGCGTAAGGTAAAAACTTACCCATATTTATTTGTAGGGAGTCTTACGTGATACCTTTATTTTCAAATGTTTTTCACAGTTAAACAATTTAAACCGTTTACTCATACCAGACCCATGTCTGGCCCGGAGTTTACTTTTGTCTTTTCATAAACTCTCGGGTACCCAAATTTTTACGGGTAGTCAAGGGATTCAGGTTAGCTTTGACGAATTCTGGAGGAGCAATGGGGCAGGAAGCTTCAGCGTTGTAGATATATATCTAGTTCCGCTGTGTTAGTTAGAGTATGTTGTATTAGAGATGTATGTAGTGACAGATGTATATAAAATTGTCAGATATATAATATTGTATAACTCTGATATATGTAAAACTATGAAATTATTATGTGATGTATTATATTTTATTCCGTTTCCGCTGTGAGATTCTGTTGTTGTTGTTGTTCTTTCTTCTCTTTCTTTTCTAATTCTATCCCTTTCTTTCTTCTTGATGATACGTCTTTCTGGTAGCAGAAGGGCGGGTCGTCACATCGGGTTTTTACCTTACGATAGCCAAAACACTTTTTATCTAAATCCTCTAATATTATAATGGTCTATAGAAAATAAAATAGAATCTAGCTGAAATGCTTACATCTCACGTTTCTGCAACATTTGGGCACAATCAAAACCGTACAGGCGCGTAGGGAGAATGGATTTCCAACTAATGATTAGGCACTGGGGTACCACCTGTCACAGTACGTGGCCTAGATCACCGTACATAGGATTACTCCCAATCCCCTACAACATAAGACCGGGACTACCCCTTACTGTATGATCCCAAGTAAGATCACCCCACGATTGGGATCATCAACCGCACCACTAAGCCGAATAAAAATGGACATCTAGACAGGGATGACCTTACACTAATGGGCGCTACCCACCTAACTTGCTGCATAACCCCTGATTTTCAGTCATTCCCGGTTGATGAGGCTCGAGGCTAAGCATTACCTGTTTAGATCGTTTCACTTTGAATGCCCATCATCCACCTGACGATGTTCCGAAAGAATTCATCCATACAAGTCCATCTCGGGTTCAAACGGAACCGAATGCGCTACTCCTACTACATCCATTTTGGAATCATTCTCAGGATTAGTAGCGACTGGCCCTTGCACTTCACTGCTCCATCTTCGAATCCAAACTCATCTTCCTCACGAAAACGTTCAAATCGGATCGAAGTGGTTTTCGAGAAATTAATCCTGATCCCGGTCTCTTCGAAACGATCAGCGCATTGTCCAATATTGATAGTCGGTTATTTAACTATCAATTAACATTCACAAACAACCATCAAACATAAATAGTTTCGCCTGAATTATTTATTAACGTCAAAATATCTTTGCAAGATATATTTCCACTTTTCAATCCCCTTTGAAATAGTTTCAAACCATTTTCTTTCACGGAATAAATTCACTAAATATTTTCGATTCCCATTGAAATCACTAAGTACAAACACTTTTAGATTTTAAAATAATTTAAATCACTATATTATAAAATATACTTTAACATTTAAATTTAGAAAAACTACTTTAATACTTTATTAAAAATATATACTTTAAGAATATTTAAAATAAAGCCGCTTTATAAAATATAAAACTAAATTTTTATCTTTTTAAAACATAATACCAAGTCACCTTTAAATAATTGCTACTAAAATAAATTTTAAAAAATACTTACCTTAAAATTTAAACATTTAAAAATAATAAATTTTCTAAAACATAACTTTAAATCAACTTTAAAACTTTTACTTATACCTAAAATTTGCTTCGAAACGCACTTGGCTATCCAAGGAAATACGCTGCTCTTTCTCATCTTTTAAAAATAAACCACTATTTAGTTTTAAACAAATTAACCCATTCGTTTAATAAATTCTCACCGTGAATTTATCCTTCCAAATATCTACTGATATATTACTTCACTTTTATAAACCCAGTTTATAAATTCCAATGTCCCACTTCTCTTTTAAAGTTCCAACTTCACACACTTAAATCAATTTTCAAATTGATTTCTAGTTTACTCTATTTTGAAATAAATTCCTTTACTTACTCATTTTTTTCAAAATCCATTAACTTCAGATTTTATTTCTTCATTTGATTTTAAATCTTTTAACTGAAACATACCAATTTCATATTTTCCAAATTTCTTCTTTATTCTTTTAAATAAATTTTAAACCTTGAATTTTAAAGTAAATTCTTTCATTCCTTTGAATAACATCACTTAAGTTGTAAAATTCATTATTTTCTCTTTTTATTCAAATCCCCTTTCCCATACTTGGAATTTATTTATTAGAATTTTAAAATCACATTTTATCTTTTCCAGTTCATTCTTTAGTTTATTCAATTCTCTATGATTATTTAACCTAAAAATCCCCTCATTTATTTTCCTTTCAAAAATCCAATTCTATATATTTCGATAACTCGGCGTACCGAAATATATATTCAAGCAAACCATAGCATTCAATTTTCCAATTAGCAATATAATTCATCACAGAATATCAAATATTCATAACAGAGAATATTAAATAATCTCAATAAATTTTTGAGGAACCCAATTGGATTCCTCCAACCTGTTTCCCTGCATCCACAGACGTTAGCACAATACCAATTCCACTTCGAGGTGGAATACCGCGGTATATGGGTTTTAAATATAATATGATCCGTTATTATGCGGCGCATAGGGTCTCATCCGCTATATAATGCGGGAAATCAATCACTCCAATATATACTATATATACTACTATATATAATATAGCACATCAAATTAATTCAATCATTCAACCAATTATTTAAATTTAACCATTTAAATTTAAATGATCTAGATGAGTGAGATTAACTCACCTTTGATTTTTGTTTGGCACTCCAATTCCATCTCAACCATTATCTCCCAATTTTGGACCTTGTATAAATATTTATACAATTTATTAATATTCGAAATAATTGAATAATCAATTTCCATTTAGTAAATTAAATTAGCTGACAATTTACAAAATTTCAAATGATCATTAACCTAACTTGGTTACATTTTATTTTCTGCCCAAATTATAAATTCAGTGACAGGTTATATATATTTACTTTATTAAATCAAGTTTAAATCAAATAAGAAAACGAATACCTCACTTGGGATCAGTGAAAATTGGGTTGGATGGAATCAATAGAGGCACTTCATTCTTCACAATATACCTCTTAGTCTGAGAAACAGGGTATTGCTACTTCTTTCGAAGTCCAAGATCATCTATCAAATTTTCGACTTCTGTTTCGCTTTCTGTCATGGTATTAGCACCTTCATCCCAAATAAAATCATCAACTGAATTGCTTCTTATTTTTCCACCAGCCTTCCCTTCAGCTTCAAAAACAGTGACTTTAATTTATATGCAGCAGAAAGCCCACTTACGCCGCCGCCTACGACAGCTACTGATTTGACAGGGTCTTGGTTATCCATTAACAACGAAATTCTTTTATTTATTACCAAAATCAAGGCAGTTTATATTTGAAAACAAGATTGTGGCTGATGTGAACTCTTCTCCCACGCAAAGTTACAGCAACACGAAACCAATATATGAACCCTAACTCCGATGGTCACACCTCCTACTCGCTACCGGAACCCAATCACCCACTGCCACGTCGTAGCCCACCACGTCCTCTACCACGAACCAGAAGCCCGATGAACTTGACCCCTCCAATCCCATGAAATCTCGATTCGAATGGCCAGCCAAAACGAGCAACCCACGTCTCGCTCGTCCCCTCATACATCAAACCCTTCGTTAGATCTGAGGAGCTCGACAAGTTATCGAATTTCGTAGTTGAAGGTTTTCAAAATTAGTGAGTGAATGGAAAGAATATGAAAGGGAAGGTGGGAGCGAATCGGCCTTTGATAGATACAGTGACGGCTTGCAAAGATAGCTAGGGTTTGGCCACTGTGCAATCATATATATATATATATATGTGATATTATATATTATTTTAATAATATTCTCAGTTATAAATTTCTTTTCGAACGAACTCCAAACAATACGTGTTGCTTGCCATTTATAAGATTTTATCTGTATTGCTAACACAATGGAATGTGTTTCGAAAGCTAATTCAATTGTACGTGGAATATAGCGTTTTGAATCGATTTAAAAATAATAAATTTTCGATGTAAATTTCAGCGCGTTTACTTACCGTAATATCAGACGACAACTGCAAACGCTACAAAATTTGAATCCGATAATAATACACTATTACGGATCCAATGAAATTGGATTCGTCGAAATCCAAGAATGTGCCTCGGACGACTATTTTTAAACGTCGAATTAAATGATAAAATTTCAAAACTTAAGAAAACACTTCCAAATTCGATTTCAAAACTTTTACTATATTCAGTACTATCGATATAAATTTTACAAACCCTTAACTTATTTTTAATAGGCTTAAAACTCCGGATTCAACATTTTATCCAATTTCTAGTAATTAAATCCAATAATTAAATTTCCAAATAATGGTGATATTTGAATTTGAGCTAAAAATTAATTTTTAAATATTCAAAATCAATTAAATATTCCGATTTCAAACATCCAAAAATTTTGGATCGTCACATTCCTCCGCCTTATTAGAATTTCGTTCCCGAAATTGCTGGTTAGGAAGAATGGTCCAATACCCGTTTACTTTTCCCCAAAACCAACAATTCAACATCCTACCAACTATCTTTTTTTAAAAGACCCATTATCATTCTTACTAACTTCCCAAACTCTCCCTTAGTTTCAAACAATACTATTTGCTCAATCATTCAAATTTCAATTTAAAACCAAAATTTGATTTATCAAAATTTTTCTAACTCCCTAAATTTTCGAAAAATTTCGCCAGCGTCTCCTTTGCGCGGCTAGCTCGGAACAACTACAAAATGCCTCTACGGGCTCCCAAATTCCAAACGAAAACAAAAAGCCAAGTGGCTAGATCAAAAACCCTACCAAATTTCATACAGAAATTTAAACACATACCTTTTTGTCGAGCAATTCAGATTTATCTTCTGAAATCAAAAATCCCAATTTTCTTTTTCTTTATAACACCTGTATATCCTACATAGTAATAATATCCAGCTTCAGATTTCAAAATCATTTTATACATTTCCTTACAAAAAATTTAATATCTATTCATTCATGCCCGTACGATGTACATTTATCATCCGTACGCAATATCAAATTCGATCACTCGCTCGAACACACAATTTTACTTCCGAACTAGTATCGTCCATCTGACTTCCTAGTGCAGACTCAGATCTGGTTTCTTGATCAGAAACCGTCATTCTCCTTGCATAGTCATAACTATGATAAAGAATTTCTAGAATCAATCAAAATCCATATCCAGTGTTTGCCGTCGAAAATGGAGTGAAAATTACTAATTCGGATCAATATAAATATCTCAAAATTTTATGCTCGAATCTGGATCAAATTGCTATGCGAATAAAAATAATATATGTACATCTTACGTATTTATCTCAGTTGATTATCAACTATATCAATTCTCTTTTTATCACATTCATTTTTATTTCTATTCACTTATCAACGCTTATCATTTCACATATTTTTATTAAATCTTCACTCAATGCTTATTCAATATATATTCCCGACACCCATATTACTTAAGAAATCTATCATTTCTTCTTAAGTTCAATATAAGTATTTTATATGCTTCTTATATTTATTTTCACTTCACCACTTTAGTTTATATCTACTTCTATTCAAATTGGTTGTCCCATTTCCATATGAATTCAATTTACCTTCAACTCTGAATTTTGAATTTTATCTTCCATTTATAACTGATTCATATCATTATTTTAAATTAGTTCCATCCACTAATTTATTTCAGTTTCCAATTTGAAATCGTTTTGTCGCTAACAAAATTTTCCCAAAATTTTCTAACTCTCAAATTTTTCGGGAAATTTTGGCAGAGTCTCCTTTGTATGGAGGAGCTTTTGCAATTTGACAAGAGATATAAATATATATACATCGACCTACACGGTCGGAAAAACAAAAACAGCTCATATTACCTATTTTTATTGCGTAGGCATACCTTTATTTAGCATTTTTAAGCAAGCGACTTATTATTTTAGCAATTAGCGAGTTCAAATCCAACCAAACGGCTTCTCGGTACCTGTACTTACTTAATTTAAATACGTAAGTGCCAAAAACATGTAACTTAACAATAGTTAACATATTTAACTAGCAAACATACAACTTTCTATAAGCAATGCAGGCTAAATAATATTTATAAGTAACTTATAGGGTTCCGACATTAATTTTAATTGTTTACAATCAATTCGTATACAACTTCGTTCAATTTAAATGGTTTGCAACTGAATTGCTTACATTCAATTTGTTTTTAAACCAAACAACTCATATTTATTTCAATTGATTCCAAAAATCAATTTTATTTACTTTTACCAATCCATAGAATTTTTATTTACTTCCGTTGAAGTCGAACGACTAATTTATTCTATGCAATTTGACAGTATTCACTTAATAGAATATCCATTTTAGTTTTTATCCACATCCAATTGATTCCAACTCATTTTATATTTAATTCCATCCCATTTCTAGTTTATTCGCCAACCATACATTTTAAAATCATTTCATTGAGCTAGACAACATTCGATTCTTATCTTCAGAAATCACTTTATTACTTTACTGAGTTCAATCTAATTTATAATTTGAGTTTAGATTTCTATTTCATTTTCCAAAATACCAAATACATTTTATTTTGGCTTACTCCTTCCAGTATCCAATTTCAGTTCATTTACTTACATGTATAAATTCATTTGTTCATTCACAATTTATTTCTAACTAATAAATTTTATTTCATTGACTTATTTCATTTAGCCTACTTAGATTTATTTCCTCACATTCACTTTTTATTTAACTTAGTTTAGTTACATTCTAATTTAATTCAAATTTTAAGTTTCTATAAGTTCTCCAATTTATTTATCTTCCGTTTGCTAACTTCTTCTAACTCACTTAAATTAATTGGCTTACATTCTAACTTATTTTGTTTTCTTACTTACTTCAATTTTTAACCCTTCTCCAAGTTAAATTTTCAATTCTAAACAACTTTTAAAATTATATTTTTAAGGTTCCAAACTTATTTACCATTCCATAAACATTTTTAATAAGTTTCCAGAGTTTCATCCAAACATTTCAAACCAACTCCAGAGTTTAAACCACTACTAAAATGTTCAAAATCCAATTTTGAATATATATATATATATATATATATATATATATCTAAATCAAAATATTCCTTTTCATTTTCAAAATCAAACCCAATTTCGCAAACAAACATTAATCCAAAACATCCAGGTAGCAATCCCCCTCTTGAAAAGTCGAAAATGAACACCGATGATGTCGCGATCATCATCAGAATTATTTTCCAGCGAGCGAAAAGAGTTTATTGCTTTTATCACTTTAAAATCCCTTCAAATATTCCAAACTCTCTAGGGTTCAAATCCAATTCAAATTTTTTTTCCAAATGATACCACTATTATTTCTCCAAGACCTTTGAAAACCATTTTCAAATTCAAAGGAATTTAATTTTTTTCCAAATTTTCAAATTTCAAATTTTCAAATCCTTCAACTCACATTCAAAAATTACTCTGGAATTTTATTTCAACTAATAAATCTCATTTACAGTTTACATCTACAAATTTCCTTTGTATATGAATTTATTCCTTAGCTTTAGTTATGATTTCAATTTCTTATTCAATTTCTACTCAATATTGATAATAATTTAATATTATTACTTTTCTAACAACCAAGCATTTATATATAACTATAATAATTTACGAAAAATTTATTTCCTTTATATACAAAAATAATTTGGGTAAAATTATTTCATTCACCCTATTTAAAACAATACTGTATCGGTTTATCTTGTTTAAGAGTTTAGAAACCCCTATCGATGACATGGCATCCCACACATCGACCAGAATCCATAAACATTCAACTGATAAATCAGCACAATATAAAAAGCAATTTTATATTCACTAACAAATACGCACTCATATTATTAATACACTCAAACTCATTTTAGAGTACTACGAACTCTATTTAATGAGTAATCCCCACCAGAGCGAAGGTTCTCGCTTAACCTTTCAGCTTTGATACCAACTGAAACGACCCGCAAATCCATACTCCTTGAGTCAACACTATTCTTCATAAATCAACTCAAGATAAACAGAAATACAAACCATTAGGGTTAAAGAAGAAGATGTAGAAGAAGAGAAAACAAACAACATCAGAATCTAACCATCGCAGCGGAATAAAATATAATAGATAATAACAGATCTTTACACAAAGAAAGCTATATCTGTTTTATACATACATCATTAGAGTACATCACAAGAGTTCAACAACATCAATAACATACAACTGGACAGTCATATATGAAAAGTGTGTGTACGAGTGCACGTGCTAATATAGTACACACGGATCGTGTAATATGGAATATAATATAAATGCGGAAATAGATGATAATAGCAAAGTAAATAAAAATAGAAAAATCACACCAGAGATTTTTATAATGGTTCGGAGGACCGTCCTACGTCCAGTCCCAGACTTCTATCTGGATTTCCACTATTAACTACCACGCTTCACCCGGAGGAACAGGTTTACAACACCCAAGCAAACGAATGGGATTTCACGGGTCTAATACCCTGAGGACTTCAACACTTGCCTCTTACAACACCGAGGACTTCAACACTTGCCTCTTACAACACCGAGGACTTCAACACCGATGAATATAATTGTTTGTTGATGGTATGTGTTCTTGCTAACACAATTTTGTCACTTGTAGTACAAATTTCCTTTAATCTTATCCTCAAAATATGTGAATGATGTTTTGTGAAGATTAAGGGAAGTATATTACTTATTGAATCAAAAGATATGAAATAATTTCAATGATTCAATAAGTAATTAAAATAATTGAGAGCATTTAGAATGCAGGAGTATTAGAAAGTAAGATCAGAAATTAGAGTAAAAAGAATATGTTTTCATGTTATTTGAATCAATGATTTAGATTAGTTTATATAGAGAAAAATGGTTGTAACTCTGTGTGAACAGTAGCCATTAATAGATATGATCATTGATGAAAGGTAAGTGATGCAACCATTGGAGAAAGAAGTGTCTTTTGGAAAAGGTTGCTCTCTGTTTAAAAACGATCGACAGGTCAAAAAATGGCCAGTAGACAGGATTTCAAATATATAGTCGTTATGTGCATGTGTGCACGTTCATTGTGCATTTTACACAGAAACGGTCGACCGCTTGTATTAATACCGGTCGACCGGTTACTGTTAAATTGCACAATGAATGTGCAATGCTATTCAAATATATTTATATATATATATATATATATATATATATATATATATATCGATTATATTGAGGTGCATGATTATTTGAGGATAGATTTTAACAAGTTTATCACTATTACAATACCAAATAATCAACCTATAATCTAGAGTACCATATGTAGCTCTTTTGTACCTCTTTATAGCCATGATGTCTTTGTTTTGTCGATCGCCTTTATTTCTTTGTAAGAAATCAAAAACTTCATAGAATCTGTGTCTCAACATTCTCCCCCTTTTTGATTGATGACAACATATATATGAAGTTCTGAATCTCCCCCTGAATATGTGATCTCTCCCTGCGATTTTGTTTGTATTCTTTATAAATATTCCTGCAAATAATTGTTAGCACTTTCTCCCCCTTTGTCATCGACAAAAAGGAGTAATAATAGATAATGGAATAATATAGGAGTATATCAACCAGAATATCCATGCATAGCAAAAAAAATAACATATCCAAACATACCAGAGTATCATACACACCATAATATCATACGAATAAAAGTAACGACACTATTTAGTACAATTGTCGAATGATGTTTTAAATTACTACACCAAAATATAGAGATAGAAAACAGAGTCTAGGATGAGTCAGAAGCTGTCTCCTCTTGAACATCTTCTTCCTCATCATCATCATCACCATCATCTTCCTCATCATCGTCCTCTCTAGATGATTCTCCACGACCATGTCCACTAGTACCAGCAGACTCCTCAGTTGATGACCAGTTGAAAGCAGGAGGAGCAGGACGTTTGCCTGGGTCTAGAGCAGAGATGGATGTGCTACATGAAATAGCATCCCATAAAATACCAAAGAATGACTTGACTTTGTTGAAGCGTTTATCAATTTTCGTGTCCATGCGCTTGAGTTTTGATTCAAGCAAGAATTGATTACGCGCAATAGTTTCAAGTGATTCTTTTGTGGTGGATTTTGATTTCAACATTTTAACTTCTTCGGAACGAGGTCGAGAGGAAGTAGCTTTTTGTTTTCTTGGACCTCTTTGTTGCCATTGTTCAAACGGCATAATCTGATGGTAAGGAGGAGGGAGCTTCATGCGTTTGATGGTTACGGAATCAATACATTTTAGTTTCGAGGTGGCAGAGTCAGGAGGTCTTGCGCCACAAGCTAGCAAAATACGCATGATATATTCATTGTAGAAAAAGTGAGGTCGCGTAGAGTTGTTCACCTTGAGAATCTCGTCAAAAAGCATATGAACCCAATTGATTTGGATATCCCCATAAATAGCATAAAGGGCCTTGAAGTTTTCTTTGTATACAGCGTCATAGTTTCCTAGTCTAAGAAACAAAGAAAACATCAAGACGCGATGTAGTAGTCTGGCGATGGGTCGAAGGCCAATTGATTTTGTGCCATCACTGTTGTCCCCCATGAATTGATGGCTGATATTATTGCAAGTGAAGACTTCACAGAAATGTGATGAAAACTCATCGCCTTGATTTGGAATACCCAGTATAGAAGCTACCTATCAAGAGTGATAAAAATTTGTTTGCCACATACGACAGACCAAATGACTCCGTTCGGATTATCAGGTTTATACTCGTCCAGGTTCATGTTGGCATAGAATAATTTTATCATCAAGTGATTTATTTCCACATTGTTTTCTGAAAAATCGATCAATGGAGTAAGATTGGAGTTATTTGCTAACCTACGGATTCCATAAGATGTGAAATCATCAAACTTAATGAAAGAACCCGGATGAAATTTGTAGTTAGTCATTTGATTCTATCTTGTGATAGCTACCGGATTTTCGAGCCACTTCTTAGCGGAGATATTGAGTGATGAAGTTCCGGAGGATGATCCTTTCTTGGGTTTCTTTTGCGGAGGAGCCATAGTTAGAAAATTTGGAGATTTGGAAATTGAAATTGAGAGAATAGGGTTTTTGGAATTTGGGGATAAATAACCGGTTGAGACAAGTGAGGAGGAGTGTGAAAAAAAATGACGCAACCAGTATATAAAAACTGAATATACGTATACCGGTCGACCGCTATAATATGGCTGGTCGACCGTTTTCATCCAGAGGCTAAACGGTCGACCGGACATATTATAGGTGGTCGATCGGTTCTGTTGCCTGATGAAAAAAAAAACAGTTTGTTTTGCAGTTTTTTTTGAGAATATGTCGGGCTATATAATTCATATTTCACTCTTATTATAAAATACAAACGTTATTATATGAGAGATAGAGAGAAAACGTTACAACATGTATATATATAAATCTAATGAGGAGTGGAAGAATGGTCATTAGAATTTTCTTTATTCTCTTTAATATGATGTGACCATGGACTCCAGTTTTTCTGAGCACCTTCATTCCTGTTATAATTCCGATCCCAAGAGTTAGGATTCCTAGATGTTGATGGCCTAGACGGCATCGGTTCATGCACATCATGCTTGTTTGAACCACAAAAGAATGATGCCATTTTTTCTAAAACAGATAAACGTGCCGATGTTCGTTGTTGCTCATGATAAAGCTGGCTTTGTCCATAATGGAGCTGTCTTTGAAGATCTATTTGATGTTTCTGATAGTGGTGAATGTCGTCGATCTGTGCTTTGGTACGAGGAGAACAAAACAGCGCCTTCTTTACTCGTTTTGAGGTTGGTGTAGTACCAGGAGTACGATTGTATTGGTGATGATACTTCGGTTTCTGTTTTGGTGTTTCAGGAGAATAATACTCCTCCGGCTCGGAACTTGTAATGGAAATGTGTGATTTTTGAGCACACTTATCACAAATGTGAGCCATAGAAAATTATATATAGAGCCTTATGCTCAGATAAGAAGAAGTTTTGACAAGCTTATAAAGAAATTCCTTATACTTAAGCCTGTGGATGAGAGTGAATAAAGAAATATGACCGTGAAAGTAAGCAAAGGCTCTTAAGAAAATAAATAGCTTTTCTTAGAAAAAAAATGCTATAGTTAAAATATAACCAAAGGAAAAAACAAGCATTAGTAATTACTAGTCAAGATCTTTTCTTGAAATTAAGCCAAGCTCTCTTCGTAATCTAATAAAACTAGATTCGAGCAGAGGCTTAGTAAAAATGTCCGCTAATTGATTATCAGTTTGGACATATTCAAGATATATATATCCTTTTTCAATATTATCTCTAAGGAAATGATGACGGATATCAATGTGTTTGGTTCTAGAATGATTCACTGGATTCTTAGAGAGATTTATAGCACTTGTGTTATCACAGTATATAATAGAATTTGATAAATGCATATCAAAATCTTGAAGTGTTTGTTGCATATATAGTACTTGAGTACAAGCGAGAGCTGCTGATATATATTCAGCTTCACATGTTGATAGTGAAACACAATTTTGTTTCTTACTAAACCAAGAGACAAGTGATTTTCCAATAAAATGGCATGTACCACTTGTACTTTTTCTATCCGTTCGCGAGCCGCCAAAATCAGCATCACTATATGATACTAATTCAAATGGACATTCTTTTGGATAAAAAGACCGAAATCTTTGGTATTATTAAGATAACGAATTATACGTTTCACTGCTCGTAGATGTGATTCCTTTGGATCTGCTTGAAAGCATGCACATAGACAAACACTCATCATTATATCTGGACGACTAGCTGTAAGATAAAGAAGAGAACTAATCATGCTTCGATATAATTTCTGGTCAACACTTTTACCATTTTCATCTTTTTCAAGATGTGTAGTTGTACTCATAGGAGTTGGTTTACCAGATGTATTTTCTAATCCGAAGCGTTTGATAAGATTTTCGCAATATTTTTCTTGATTAATAAAGATACTACTCGGAAGTTGTTTGATTTGAAGTCCAAGAAAATATGACAGTTCTCCCATATGAGACATTTCAAACTCTTTGGTCATAATACTTGCAAATTCCTTGCAGAGTTTATCGTTTGTTGAACCAAAGATTATGTCGTCTACATATATCTGGATAACTAGAATATCCTTTTGAGAATGTTTAATAAACAAAGTTTGATCGAATTTGCCTATTTGAAATCCTAAGTTAATAAGATAGCTATGTAATCGTTCATACCAAGCACGAGGTGCTTGTTTTAAACCATACAGAGCTTTCTTAAGTTTGAACACATGGTCGGGATATTTTTCATGTACGAACAAAGGAGGTAGACATTCTCTTTGATAAATCCATTGAGAAAAGCACTTTTGACATCCATCTGATAAAGTTTGAAATTATGATGACAAGCAAAAGATAATAGGATTCTAATAGCTTCTAGTCGAGCAACTAGTGCATAAGTTTCTTCATAATCGATACCTTCTTCCTGATTATACCCTTGTGCTACTAATCTTGCTTTATTTTTGGTGATATTTCCTTGTTCGTCAGCCTTATTTTTATAGACCCATTTAGTAACAATAACTGACTGATCAGTTGGTCTTGGAACAAGTTCCCAAACGTCATTGCGCTCGAACTGATTTAGTTCTTCCTGCATGGCAATGATCCAGTAATTGTTTGTAGCAGCTTCTTTTGGATTCTTAGGTTCGATATTTGAGAGAAAAGCGACATGACCCATTTGGTTGAGTTGACCCCTTGTTCTGACATGTGATGTTACTTCACCGATTATATTTTGGGCCGGATGGTCTCTTAATATCCTTGGTGGTGATTGTAACTCACATATTTGAGGAATATTCTCAATAATTATTTCTGAGTCAGAATCAATATTCATGATGATTGGATTGTCAGTGACTATTGATTCATCATCATCTGCTATAGTGTGAGGATGCTGATAGAATTCATCAAAAGAGACATGAAATGATTCGTCAATAGTTTTGGTTCGTTTATTAAATATACGATAGGCCTTACTTCGTTCTGAATAACCGACAAATATTCCTTCATCGGCTTTTGGATCGAATTTTCCAAGCTGGTCATTCGTATTTAAGATAAAACACTTGGAACCAAAAACTTTGAAGTATGAAATTTTATGTTTTCTTTTGTTAAATAATTCATAAGGAGTATTCTTGGTAAGAGGTCTTATGGACACACGATTTAAAACATAACAGGCAGTTGCGACGGCTTCTGCCCAGAAATGTTTTGGTAAGGTGGTTCCATTCAATAATGTTCTTGCACATTCTTGTATAGTTCGGTTCTTCCGTTCTACAACTCCGTTCTGTTGTGGAGTTCTGGGAAACGAAAAATTATGACACATACCTTTCTTTATACAAAAATGTTCAAATTCATTATTTTCAAACTCTCCGCCATGATCACTTCTTATATTTTTAACTTTAATTCCTTTTGATTTTTGAATTCTTTTGACGAAAGATTTAAAATGATCGAAAGTGTCACTTTTTTTTTTTTAAGAAAATTGTCCATGTGTAACGAGAGAAATCATCAACAATTACAAGCACATATCGACTGTGATTTATTGACTGCACCCTAGTAGGTCCAAATAAATCCATGTGTAGTAACTCAAGTGGTTGTAATGTTGATATGACTTTCTTGGATTTAAAAGATGATTTGGTCAATTTTCCTAATTGACATGCATCACAAATGTTGGTAACTTTAAAACTCATTTTGGGTAGTCCTCTAACTAGATTGTTTTTGGCTAGCTTGTCAATAGTTCTGAAGTTTATATGACAGAAGCATTTGTGCCATAGCCATAGATCATTGTCATTAGCTACAAGACACATATCTGAATTATGATTAATATTCATATTCAGAATATATATATTTCTGTCTCTATAACCTTCGAAAACTAAATTATGGTCTTTATCTAAAATACTACACTTATTATTCGAAAAGGAAATTATAAAACCCTTGTCACATAACTGACTAATACTAAGTAAATTGTGTTTTAAATTTCTAACTAGCATGACATTAGTAATAAGAGGTAAATTAGATGTACCGCAATTGCTCACATCGCCTTTGCCGATGATATAGCCTTTTGAATTATCTCCAAAAGTGAGGGAGCCACCATCTGAGTATGTAATGTTTGTTAATAAGCTCTTGCCTCCAGTCATGTGCTTCGAGCAACCACTGTCCAATATCCACTTTCCTCTTTTCTTAAGTGGGACCTACAAAAAATAGAATTAAGTTCATGGTACCCACTTTTTATAGGGTCCTAAGAGTTAGGTCTTAGGAGTCCAAACCCATACAGGTCTGGTATCCCCTTTATATACATAATTAGTATTATGATGCACAGTATTCATGAAATTTTGAATATATTTGTTCCTAATCAAATTGTTATTTGTTTTAGGAACCCATATTTTGATAGTCTTCATATTTTTCTTTTGAAATTTCACAACTGGTTTCGGTTTGGAGTATAATAAACCAAGATTTTTCTTGGCTTCAGTTTTTTGCACTCTCATCTTTCTTTTATTACCAAGATGTTTCTTGGTTTCTTGTTTCTTATATCCCAAACCTTGTTTATCTGAAATAGATTGTGAACGTTCAATGATTTTTGTTAAATTTTCTCGACCTTTGTTAAAGTTAGAAACATTTTGAGTAATGTTATCAAACTTTGTTTGTAAACTAGCTTTTTCTAGGTCTAGAATTTTGACTTTTGCCTTAAGCTCATGATTTTCAGTAGTGAGAGCATTATTTTTCTCTTTTTGAGCTTCTATTTCTTGACTCAAAAGAGATAGTTGAGAGTCAACATTAGATGATGATTCTTGAATTTTTTCAAGTTATTTTTCTAATATTTTCTTCTCATCTTTTAACATCTCTCGTTCAAACTCTGCTCTACCTAAATCTGCTTTGACTACTTTTAATTGACGTTTTATGTCTTTATATTTGACTATCAATTCAACATTAATATCAAGTAATTCATCAAGTGTAGGAATTTGTACCTCATCTTCTGTTGCCATAAAACAAACATTAGCTTGTTCATTCTCCGAATCACTTTCACTTTCTGATGAAGATGAGTCTGAATCATCCCATGTTACTGAGAAGGCTCGTTTCTTTGACTTGTCCTTCTTATATTTGAATTTGTCATTTTCTGACTTCTTCTTTTGTTCTGGACAATCCTTCTGCATGTGCCCCTTTTTGTGACAGTTGAAGCATTCTATAGAGGATGATGTTGGTTTATTTGATCCAGATTTCTTTCTGTTATAATGACTGGCTTTTCGCTGTTTTAGGAATTTTTTGAAACCTTTTGCTATGAATGCCAGATCTTCGTCTTCAGACTCTGATTCATTTTCATCTTTTTCAGCATGGAATGCCACGTTCTTCTTTTCTTCTTTTTGTTCCTTTCTAGTCTGCAAGTTAGCTTCATAGGACATTAGATTTCCTATCAATTCATCTGGCTTCATGATGGAAAGGTCATTAGCTTCTTCAATTGCTAATACTTTTCCTTCCCATTCACTAGTCAGAGAATGTAGGACTGTTGAAACAACATCAAAATCAGAATACTTTTGTCCTAAGCCAATAAGTGCATGGTGGATAGTTTGAAACCGTGAATACATATCATTGATTGTCTCATTTGGTTTCATTTTGAAATTTTGAAATTGACTTTTAAGCAAGGCTATTTTGGCTTATTTAACCTTGTTAGTACCTTCATGAGTGATTTTTAGCGTTTGCCAAATTTGATATGCAGTAGTGCAGATACTAACACGGTTATATTCATTTTGGTCTAATGCATAAAACAACATATTTATTGCCCTTTCATTTACGGCAGCTGCCATTTTCTCAGCCGCAGTCCATTTTGAATAATCAGTTGTTGGTTTACTATTTCTTTTTTATTTGCATTCCAAGCATCATAACTATTTGATTGTATAAAGAATGACATACGTGTTGCCCAATAACTATAGTTAAGACCATTGAAAAATGGAGGTCTTTGTGTCGATTGACCTTCCATGTAAGTGGTGTTTTGAGTGCTAGTATTTGCGTTATTTGCCACATTACAAGAATATATCAAATAACTGTGTTACCGTTATATGATGACCTTGCTCTGATACCAAATGAAAAGTGTGTGTATGAGTGCACGTGCCAATATAGTACACACGGATCGTGTAATATGGAATATAATATAAATGCGAAAATAGATGATAATAGCAAAGTAAATAAAAATAGAAAAATCACACCAGAGATTTTTATACTGGTTCGGAGCACCGTCCTACGTCCAGTCCCAGACTTCTATCTGGATTTTCACTATTAACTACCTCGCTTCACCCGGAGGAACAGGTTTACAACACCCGAGCAAACGACGAGATTTCACGCCTCTAATACACTGAGGACTTCAACACTTGCCTCTTACAACACCGAGGACTTCAACACTTGCCTCTTACAACACCGAGGACTTCAACACTGATGAATATAATTGTTTGTTGACGGTATGTGTTCTTGCTAACACAGTTTTGTCACTTGTAGTACAAATTTCCTATAATCTTATCCTCAAAATATGTGGATGATGTTTTGTGAAGATTAAGGGAAGTATATTAATTATTGAATCAAAAGATATGAAATAATTTCAATGATTCAATAAGCAATTAAAATAATTGAGAACTTTTAGAATGCAGGAGTATTAGAAAGTAAGATCAGAAATTAGAGTAAAAAGAATATGTTTTCATGTTATTTGAGTCAATGATTTAGATGAGTTTATATAGAGAAAAATGGTTGTAAATCTTTGTGAACAGTAGCCATTAATAGATATGATCATTGATGAAAGGTAAGAGATGCAACCATTGGAGAAAGAAGTGTCTTTTGGAAAAGGTTGCTCTCTGTTTAAAAACGATCGACAGGTCAAAAAATGGCCAGTAGACAGGATTTCAAATATATAGTCGTTATGTGCATGTGTGCACGTTCATTGTGCATTTTACACAGAAACGGTCGACCGCCTATATTAATACCGGTCGACCGGTTACTGTTAAATTGCACAATAGAATGTGCAATGCTATTCAAATATATATATATATATATATATATCGATTATATTGAGGTGCATGATTATTTTAGGATAGATTTTAACAAGTTTATCACATTACAATATCAAATAATCAACATATAATCTAGAGTACCATATGTAGCTCTTTTGTGCCACTTTATAGCCATGATGTCTTTGTTTTGTCGATCACCTTTATTTCTTTGTCAGAAATAAAAAACTTCATAGAATCTGTGTCTCAACAATATAAACTTTTCCTCAAAACTGAATACACAGCGGAATAATAATCAAGTGCGGAAGTACGTATCGCCATCCAGCTCGTCTCCTGTGCTCCACATCATCCTTTCCTGTACCCTACAATACTCGGTCTGACCCAAGCATTATAGTTCAAGCCTTTTTCATACTGCTGGGTGATCAAAACTGGCACTTGGTTTGAACTTTTTGCTATGATATTAAACTTGATCATTTCATGAGCATGCACCTATGTTGAATCCAGCTTGGAGCTCGAGTTTGACCTTGTGCTGATATTGTGACATTAATTTTGTGGCACTTGAGTTGAACCCGGCGTTTTGGGTTTGACCTGTGCTCACCTGTCCCTGTAATTTTATCAAGTGTATATATCGGTGTGCACGGCCTTGTGGCATATACAGTGATACATTGTGTACATCACAAGTTGTTCGTGGACGATGAATTCAACATTAAATGATGATGAATAACCCAAATAACTAAGGCAAATATTATTTTCAACATCCACATTTTATTTTATACTGCAAAAATATTTCCTTTTCAATTTTATTGCGTCAATATTTATTTTTGCAGATTCCTCGTATGTTGGATTCAATTTGGAGTGAAGTTGAAGATAAAATACGAGTTGAGTGAATGAGTGATATGTAGTGAGGTCAAATGTAAATGTGAATCGTGATGTAATCAAAATTGTACTGTAATTTGAATTGTACATATATAGCGAGAGCTTGAAATTTGTATTATTCAAAGATTGTAATAAACATTTGTTTGAATAAAATTTCTTTTTGAATTTAAATTCTGTGTTATTTATTTTTATTCAGCAAATATTTATTTAATCTATGAAAAATAAAATAGTATATTAACAAATACATATAAATGAATATATATGTTTATTGTCATCAAACGAAAATCATATAATCGCATATTCAACACACCTCTCCTCACCTTCAACCATCAATGACGCCACATGAGTCTTAGATCGCTGCTGATCTATCTCATCTGAACTTGACCTTGCCTACCCCATCGTGGTCGAACTAGATCCATTGATCCAAACCCATAGCTTTGCTTTGCAAATGATTGGACCCTAGACCTAACCCTAAATCACATTAGGTAGGCCTAGAACTACATATAAATGGAGGCGGACATAGACGGGGATGTGAGTTGGCATTGGCGGCCATAGTTTGGGAACAAGAGAAGATGGAGAAGGCAAACGAAATTTCTCTAAGTGTTTGGATCGGCATAAATCCAGTACTTGGGTAAATTTCATGAACCCCAAGTTCGAGCAGACTTTGCGTTGTGGATTTGTGTTGAATTCCTTCTTAGTCTCAAAGCATTTCCCAAGTATGGCCGATAACGTAGAGCTCGTTGGGATGATCAGTAGTGACATCATTTCGAGCAATATCCGAATTCTTAAAATGAACTATTATGTAATGTTGAAATCTGAACTGTATGATACTGCATGACACCGCATTAGGCTTCGCTTTAGCATGGAGGCATGGCTAATAATTAAGCTGATGTTGACTATCAGTTGAGTATTTATGAAAATAGAGCACAAACATTACGAGCGTCTTGCCACTCAAGCCACAGGTCTATCTACTTCCAAATATGTTGAATCCGACATCATGTCTAGCCCAACTATGTTTCCACATGTATAGCAAACTCCAGTATAGTAGGCATATCAACAAGAAAATCCACAGGTTGAACAACAAGTTTTTGAAAATCCAATAGAGCCCACGGAAGGGCCAAAGGTTGAACCTAATCTTGATACCCTCAAAGATGTTTTTCTCTTAGATGATCTCATTGATTTCGTTGCTTCAAAGATTGATGAGGGATCTTTTTTAAAATTTGCGACAAGCATGGAATTCCATTCGATGATGTACTAGTCCCTTCTTACCGTCAAAGAGCTCATAATCCCATAGATGGCTACATAGCTTCGAACAAAAATATGTGTCTGACTGGATGTGTTCCACCGTTTAACTCATTCATTCGTTGAGTTCTAAACTTCATGAGTTTGGCTCTAGAGCAATTACACCCAAATAGTTATGCCTTCCTTCTTGGTATATACATTTTCTTCGTTCAACATTTGCATCAAGTACCCAGTGACGACGAGGTGTAATGCATATACAGTTTTGAGAGCCGAAAAGGAAGTCATTCCTTGACTTACTTAGAGCCAGCAAAGAATTGCAAAGTTGTCACGGGCACATGGAGCAAGTTGAGCTATTTCAAAAGTGAATGGTTTTATGTATGCAATCCACATGGGTTTGCATGAAGGTGAATATCTGGACGTAAGCTCTACCTCATTCGTTTGCTAAGATTTCACTTTATTAATCTTTAAGCTTAACTCATACTCTTTACGTCATTTAGATGTTCCAATGAGGCCCAGTGGCACAGCTCTTGCGTATGCTGTCAGAGTTCTCATAGCACTTTCATAAGGGGATAGTGACATTGGAGTTCTTCACTTCGATCATAATCTTCTAGCCCATAATTTGCTATAAGCTGGTCGTAGCACTTGTCTAGTCCAAGTGGTCGCTAGTGATGACGATGACAACAATAACTTGCCCGAAGGAGGTGAGGCTTATCCAGATGTTCCCCTAGTCTTGAGTCCAAGGGGAAAAGTTGAATAAAAAGTTGAAGAAAGGAAAGCACGTCGAGGAAGGCAAAATTATAGGTGGCAACGATGAGGTTGGCCATGAAGGTGTTGATATGGGCTATGAGTCCTTAGTTGAACAACCCATAAATGACTAAAGGTCTGCTTTGAAGAAATGATTAGTCATGAAAATTTTGAAGGTATAGACTTCTATACAGCCTTCACTCACTATAACAGCTAAGAAAACTTCACCTCTTCCTTCCATAGATACATTCTCTAAGTCGGGGCAGATTCCTACCGAGTTGGCTCCTTTGGCATTAGTGACATAAGCCTCAAGGGTCCTGACTTCATCATTTGCTTTAAGATGACATTCCTTCCATAAGAATGTAGGAGATCATTCCTATAAGCAACGTTCCAAAACATGGTCCGTCAGGGGGACACTAGGACACTCTCGCACAGTGCACTTCACGACACTATATTGCACATGACTTGTGTCCTTATTCATCGGATCTAATTTGTTCCTATTTCATTTACAGGATCCATGGAGAGGAAGAAGTACATACATCAATTCTTGGAGGAAAACGCATCTGGACCACATAGGCACCGTCTAAGTAAATACCCTCAGCGCGATGGTTGAGATTTAGAGTTCGGTTAGTGATCTAGCGAGATAAAGGCAGTCATGATAGATGCAGCTACAGCAGTGATTATCCACCGCATGACTCCGCTTCCAAACGTCATTCCAAGTCCAGGTCAACTTCATATGACAGAGATGGGCATTTTGATCGTCGTGAAGACTTGCCACCGGGCGATGTTTCTCATGTACCCCCTCTAGCTTCCATTACCATGTAGCATTCAACATCCCCACTCTAGTCAATCCATTAGTCACAGACACCATAAAAGTAGTTCTGAGACTTTCCATCATAAAGCCAGCAAATAAATGATAGATGCTCGAATGGTTGAAACGAGGGAATAATTTTTGCATGTTCTCTTTTACGGACTCATGTTCATGCCCAACCTGAAGTGAATTCTACCTAACATAAAAGGTACAACTATTGCTAATTTAACTGATACTTATAATCAATATAGCGAATGGGCACGGGTAGTTGAGATAATATCCAAGGTCTCAAGAGAAAGGCAACTCAAGATTGATAATCTGATTATCACGGCAGTGTAGGATAAAAGAATCATCATCCATCTTATTGTTGAGGCTGAAAACTCAACGAAATCATAAGTCGAAGATGAGAAGAAAGTTGAGAACGCCACCAAGGTACTTGAAGATGAGAGAATAAGCATCGTGATTAGATTGAGACTATGCTCCATTAGAATATGGCTTTAGTGCTAGAAAGAGATGCCTTAAACAAGAAGGTAATTGAGCTGTCAACCGAACTTAAGAGTGAGACAAAAGAGGAGAATGATGCTTTCCAACAAGCTTGGGACTATTATGAAGAGTTTCTTGCTAGTTGCAAAGTAAGAGACAAGGCGATTGAACATGCTAAGGTTGTGGATGCACTTGCCAAGAAGGAGGCTGAAGCTACAGGGAAGCGGATGATGGAGAAGTTCAAATTAATGCTCAATAAGTACAATGCCAACATATTCAAATTCTGAAATATAGAGTGGTTCGACCACAATTATCCCAAAGTTGCCCTTTCTTAGGAGCAGGCCATCAAGGAAGAAAAAGAGTTCCTGAAAGATGGTTGGGTGGATCCTGCCCAGCTTGAGAAAGAGATTTTAATAGGAGATAAGCCTTAGATTCTAAAATAGGGTTAACTTATTCTTCGTCTAGAGCTAGCTGATACAACACAGAGAGACTTAGGTGAAGGCTCTGGATAATCGCCCCAAAATGCCACTACTAGGGACATCACTAAACCTAAAGCCGCTTAAGATCCATTTTTAGTCCTAGGGTGCAATCCACATCAACCCCAAATGCTAACATCCACCATCCTCTCTCCCATTTTGGATGGGAAATCTAGCGGCATTCTAGCCCACACTGAATCCCGAACTGAAGAAGGTACCTCATTGACCTGGCCAATATTTCAAAGAGTCCGTATGCCGTTGGTTGACATTACTAATCTCTTTCTTTTTATCTCTCAGTTTCAGGTCATTCCCTATTCGTTCCTCTTCCTAACAAAGGTGTCCTGTTGGGACAAGTAACCTCTACAATAGAATCGGTGACCATTACCACTTCAATGGCAGCGCTGAGTATCTCAACTGGTTAGACACTTTTTTAGAGCAAGACGGATGTGTAGCGTGCTGCTACACAGTCGGTTAGATAATAGTAAATATATAGGTAGTGCGATCGACATGCCCGATCGATGGCCAAAATGATGATAGTTTACAACTTAGTCTTTCAACACGAAATAAGAGAACGGTCAACTACAACATAGTAATGCAGAACAAGTACAGACACACAGAGAATTTGCGCACAGGGGACTACAGTTGCTGCCTATGATGCCTGCCAATAGGATCAGCAGAAGTGCTACCAGGTGACTCCGTCGGCGAAGTGGTGGAGTATGGCAGTCTAAGCCTGAACTGTGCAGAGTAGCTATGCCCTGTTGAGAGAGAGTAAAAATAAATAATACGCCTACATGTTCTTTCAAAGTGAGGATTGGTACCATGGAACACCCGATCGTTATGTTCAACCCAAATGCACCAACTGAAGACAGCTACAAAGGGATCCAGGTGAATGTTGGGGGGATTATACTGCCAATGATCAAAAAAGGTGGCGATAATTGGGATGTAGCCGAGTAAGTGAGTGGATGTTGCCGCCCAGACTCTATAGGAAAAATCACAGTCAAAAAATAAATGTTGTATACTTTCTGTTGTAGTAGAGAAAAAGACGCAAGAGGACTCCGGCACGATGCCAAAACGAAAGAGCCTATCTCTGGTATTGATGCGGTTTTGGATGAGACACCATTGGAAGAATGCCATACGGGGCTGAAGACTGCACTTCAATAGTCTGGAGAAACTGAAGAGGCGTCCAGGGTTGTTAAGGTAGGAGTAACAGGAGGAGACTGAGAAGCCGGTTGAAGGGTTAGGGGCCCAGAGGAACTTATCGGGTTGGGGGGCAAGTTGGATGGAGCGAAGGATAGAAGCGGCTTGGAGGAGCTCCGCAAAAGTGGAGAGGTCAAAATAGGATGGCGGAAGGAGGTAATCAGCGCCAAGGCGGAGGGAGTTGGAAATGGAAACGTGGCTAAAGGGGGAGAGGGAGAAGAGGTTGGGGAGGGAAGAGGAAAGTGGAAGTTGGCCTTGCCAGGTATCAAGCCAGAAGAGGCAGTTCTCACCATTACCTGCTTTGACATGGAAAAGAGTTTTAACTCGGGGAGGGTGGAGAGGACGCCAGACCAGAAGGGCGATGGTTTGATGGTGGGGGTGAGGTGGAGGGCCAGGTGGGGGTTGGAAGCGTAGTGGCGCGAGGAAATCCAAGATTTCCAAAGGAAAGAACCTGAAGAAAGAAAACGCCATAGCCATTTAGCCAGAAGTGCGAGGTTGAAGTGATGTAGGTCAACAATACCAAGGCCACCATTATTGGAATGCAAGAAAATAGTCCGCCAATTCACCAGTTTCTTAATTCGACCCCCATTCCATAAAAAGGAGCTTCTAATCATATCAATTTTATTTTTACCCATGTAGGCAGCCTGTAGAACGACATCCAATAAGTGGGAATGGCTGATAGGACAGACTTAACGAGGACTAGTCTGCAGGCGGAGGAGAGAGAGTGCGCCTTCCAGGAGCAGAGTCTATTTTCAATTTTGTTGATGAGAGGGATCCAGTCAGTTTTGAGGAGCTTCGTTGGGCGGAGGGGGATACCCAGATAAGAGATCGGGAACTGCGATAATTTACAGTTGAGTAATTTGGAGAACGAAGGCCCAAGGTGATCGGAGTTGCCAAGCATGATGATGGAGCTTTTGGTGAAATTAATGAAGAGTCCAGATATTAGTTCAAAAGTGTACAGGGTAACTTTAAGGCAACGGATATGAGTGTCGTTGGGGGAGGCAAAGAGGATAGTATCGTCGGCAAAATGGAGGTTGGATATGGTCAGATTCGAGTTGGGGAGTTTGATACCATCAAAAAGGTTGTTTGAGATTGCAAGTTTGATCATACGATTGAGGACATCTACGGCAAGGGTGAAGAGGAGGGGAGAGAGAGGGTCTCCCTGACGCAGACCTCGAGCGGACTTAATTAGGCTACCGGAAGCACCATTAATCGAAATTGTGGAGAAATTGGTGTTGAGAATGCAATGGATCCATGTACACCATTTCGGGGGGAAGCCTCTATGTTTCAGGAGATCTAACAAGAATTGCCTGTTGACTGAGTCGAAAGCCTTGGAGAAATTTAATTTAAGTAGAATACCTGGCGTTGAAGATTGCTGGCAGAAGGAGATGACTTCTTGTGTAGACGCTACACAATCCATTACATTACGTCCCAGGATGAACGCCAATTGCTCAATATCAATTAGGGGGGCGATGACTGATTGAAGGCGGTTGGCAAGGACCTTGGTTATGATTTTGAGGGTGGTGTTCAAGAGGCTGATGGGGCAGAAGGATGGAAGGGTGGAGGCTCCAGGAGTTTTGGGGAGAAGGATGATATTGGCGTAATTGAGGCGGGCCACTTATGCTGGGTCATTGTGGAATTCGGTGCACATCTCTATAATGTCTGCCTTGACAGTATCCCAGTAATGTTTGAAGAAAAATGGGCCGAAGCCATCTGGACCCGGGGCTTTGTTGTCGGACATATCATTCAAAGCAACCCAGATTTCTGCTTCGGAGAACGGCTGGTCTATGGGGATTGGGGGGCTGTTGGGGTATAGCAGATTCCAGTCAATGAGTGGGATAGGGGGGTGACGGTTGCCCAAAATGCTACTGTAATAAGAAGAGAAAAGATTAAGGATGTCTGATTGGTCTGTGATATGGGAGTCGTTGTGGATGATTTCTGGAATGAAAGTTGACCTGCGTTTGGCTTTAGCAAGGCGGTGGAAAAAAGCAGTGTTTTTGTCTCCTTCTTCAATCCAAATCGCTTTGGACCGCTGTTTCCAACCAATTTCTTCCTGCAGCATCAGCCTTTCCTGTTCCGATTCCAGGTTTTTTAGCCGAGTTCGATCCGAATCGGTAAGAGGGGACGATTCTTCAAGAATATTTAAGTCAAGGATTTCTTCTTGGATTGCAGATATACGCGTACGAATGGAACCCCAGACAGACTTAGCCCAGGGTTTGATGATCTTGCGGAGAGAACGAAGTTTGGCAACAACTCTGGCGGTGGCAGAGGAGATGTCGGAAGGCTGAGACCAGATGTTTTTGATAAAATTTTCAAATGACGGTTCGAGAAGCCAGAGTCGCTCAAAGCGAAAGGGTCTATTGTGGCAGATAGGAGAACCAGTGTCAAGGAGGAGAGGGCAATGATCGAAAATGGTTGTGGCTAGGCCAGAGATCACCGAGAGAGGGTAAAGGTCGTCCCAGGCCGGGTTGAAGAGAAAGCGGTCAAGTTTAGCCAGCGAGGGGTTCGATCTACGGTTAGACCAAGTGAATAGGCGGTTACTGATAGGTGGGTCAATTAGGGAGCATTGGTTGATGAAGGAGTTGAAGGATTTTGAGTCTTGGGAAAGGTTGCCCGAGTTTCTTTCTATAGAGGAGCGGGTGGTGTTAAAATCTCCGCAAACCACCCAAGGGCCATTGATGTGAGAGGCGAAGGAGAGGCAATTTCTCCATAGGTCGATTCGATCTTGGATATTAAGTGGGCCAGGTGAGCGAATGATTGATGCTCTTTAGGATGAAGGTAATCGTGAGATTTAGGGGCATCGAACTGATGATGATATTGTTATAGCTAGATCTTCTGAGCCTCTATGGGTTCCCCCCATGAGTGCACTTGAGCAAGAGCTTCTCCTAGCTAAAGAGGTCAAGCTAAAGAAGACAGAAACCTTTCCTTCTCCTTTGTTATAGCTCTATCCGGTCAGATTATCATTGCCGCTGTAACTCTTCCTCTGCCTGTGGACACCCAGAGCATGCCTAGAGGATCATCGAAAAGCCCTCTGTTTATTGGTTTAGGAAGAGGCAAGAGGAAGCCTGATCAAGTTAAACCTCCTTCTGGGGAGGAAAAGAAAAAATCCAAGAAACATAAGCATAAGATGTGATCGTTATTTTATTTTGTTTCAGTTGTACAATTAGGCACTTTTTAGCTTTCAACTTTTGTTGCTCCGGTCGGTGTTGTGCAGATTCGGTCTTTGCTTTTGCTTTCCATCTTAGACGTAAATAAAAAATTTACTTTTTTCTTTCAAGCCTTATTTTGACTATGAATAATAAAGACTTTAGTTTTACCAAATCATTATGTATATGTGTCCAAGAACTTTAGAAATGCACTTTTCATTATATTTACTTGCGATCCATCTCTTTTCATAGTCATTATCAAACTATGTCATTAGTCCATTCCGTGATTTATCGACCTTTAATCATTTTAGTGAAAAAAGGTAATCATTAAAGTGCTAAACTCTAGAAACTGGATGGAGTAAACCATTCAATGTAACGGTTCTGGCATTCTTTTCTAGGAAATGACATCTTACCGTACCAAGATTTGAGCGCTAGTCTGAACTAACTACTTAAGGTTGTAGTTTGCACATCCTCATCTAGGAAGCCTATTTTTAATCACGCCTAATTCTGGGCATAGATCAAACTTTATAAGTAAGATCCCACCTTACACCAGGCATGGATATTTCTTCTTCCCTACTCTGGGTTAAGCATTAGTGATTGGATGGTCTTGTCACATTCATTTTGACTTATACTCCTGCCATTAGATCAAGGGCAAGAGTTAGCTAATGGATAATTAAATCATGTCTTTTCTCAGTTTATTATCATGCCTCCATTGCAAAAGCAAGAGTTACTTAGCCGACGATCAAATCACATGCTATTTAGTTTACACTCCTGCTTCCACATAAAGGGCGGTCAAATCACATCCATTTAGGTTTATACTCCGATCCTCGATCCAAGGACATGAGTTAACTAACGAACGGTCTAATCATGTTTCTTTCGATTTATACTCTTTCCCTCATATTAAGGTCGAGAGTTGGCATATGGATGGTTGTATCACATCTGTTTCGAGTTTATACTCCTGCCCCAATGTCAGGGGCATGAGTTTGCCGTGGACGGACATATTATGTCCTATTTAGTTTATACTTCTACCCTCAAGCTAAGGCAAGAGTTAGGTGGTATCGATCGCCATAAATCGAGAGTAATTGAACTTCAAGGGTCCGATCTAGACCGTAGAAGTTTGATTGGCACCTATCTTCAGGTACCTGCACACCTACGTTACACATATGCAGATTCATTCAAGTCGGTCACATTTTTAACTCTTAAGCAATGTAAAGAGAGATCCGATAAGCCCTTTATCGAAAACGGGAAATGATAAATTCTGACATATTACACGGCTTCATTCAATTATGTAAAAATTTATTTCTAAGTGAAGTAGTGCCATAAATGCTCGTTATCCCAAGCCCTCGAGAGTGAGACCCCATCTACTGTTGTAATCCTAAAAGTGCCATCTCTAAGGTTTTATTCAATTGTGGATGGACCTTCCTAAGTCGGGCCCATATTTTCAGGGATTGGGAAGATTTATTTGAGAACTAGGTTGTTGACTTCAAAGATCTGATTCTTGATCATGGCGTTGTACTACCGAGCGACTTGGATTCGATGCATAACTGTCTCAAGTCAGCTTCATCTCATTTCTCAACGATTATATCAAGAGATTCCATTATGAGTTGCTTATTCATTTATGGATTGTAATGAATTACATGATTATAAGTTACTTCCACTTCAACCGAAATCATAGCCTCTGATTCGTTGGCCAGGAAGAACAGAGAACGGCCGACCGCTGACTTATGGGTCGTTCGATAAGCCCAAAGTTCCAATGGAAGTTCATAGACCCATTTGGCCTTACCTTTCCAATTGTTTTTTAAGGAAGGAATTGATAATATTTTTTACAGCCTAACCATATCCATTCGCTGGTGGGTGTGTCAGTATAGCTAATCTCTTCGCTATGAGATATCGACGGTAGAAATTCTTAAACTCGACGTTGTCTAATTTGGTTCCATTATCGATAACAATTGCTTGTAGAACTCCAAAACGATAGATAATATTCCAGACTACAAAGTTGATCGCTTTCTTTATGGTAATTATAGCTAATGGCTCTGCCTTAGCCTATTTGGTGAAGTAATCAACCGCGACGATAGCATACTTTGTGCCCGCTTAAGATATCGGCAACAAACCGATGATATCATTTCCCCAAAATACAAAAGGTCAAGGACTAACCACTTAAGCAATCTCTATCACTGAGGCTCTTGGAATCATAGCAAAACTCTAATACTTAACATACTTTCTAGTGTAATCAACTGCGTCTCGTTTGACATTTGACTGGAAGTACCTATAGCGGAGGATCTTTTTTGCCATGGTTTGTCCACCAGTGTGGTCGCCACAGGCCCCTTCATGCACTTCTCTCGGGACTTATTTGGTCTTATCAGGAGTCATGCACCAAAGCATAGGGATAGGAAAATCCTTCCTATATAGCAATCCTTCCTGTATGATATATCTCAGAGCTTGGTGAAGGAGTTTTCGTTGCTTATTCCTCATGTCGGGAAGGATTCCACTCTACAAGTAGTCATCGAAGTCGTCCATGAATCTCTTTTAGGTTTAACCAACAAGATCCAATTGACATCCATCTGGTCGATTCTTGGCATTGATAATATTTCCACTAGAGCCAAGCCCTTAAGCTGCGCATCTTCGAAACTAGCTGGCATAACTAATGAGTCAGCCTTTGTATTTTCCTCTCTAGGATTATGTGTTATTGTATTGTATTAAACGCCACTAAGCAGCTCAAATTCACAAGTTAGATAAGGGCTAGCCTTGCTCCTTTTGTTTGAAACTCGTTCTGCACTTGACACAATGCTAGCTTGGAATCCCAGAAAATATGTAAAGTTTTTATCTTCGGTTCTTTGGCAATCTTGAATTTTGCAGTCTATGCTTCATACATTGCTTTGTTGTTTTTTGTAGGAAAGTCGAGTTTTAGAGCATAATAGATTGAATGTTCCTTAGTAGTGACAAGTGTACTCTAGCATTGAAATAGCGTTTGTTTGATGCATCATCCATGTGCATATTCCCCTAGCATTTTACTCACAACTAATTTTTAGTGTATCAACTCACCTAGTGAATTCAGCTACAAAATCTGCCAAAGCTTGACCCTGGATAGCTCTTCGAGGGTGATAGGTTATATCATATCGGCTTAAGTCAATGTTCTATTTCAACAGCCTTTCAAAAGTCTCAAGTCATTGCAAGACTTGTCGTAAAGGTTGATCGGTAAGGACTTTAATCGAATGGGCCTGGAAGTAGAAGCAGTGCTTACTTAAAGCAATAGCCAGGCAGTATGCAAGCTTTTCCAACTTTAGGATATTTCTTTCTACTCTTTTCAATCGTTTACTGATGTAATAGACCGGTCGTTGGATGCGGGCTTCCTCACATATGAGTGCGATGCTCAAAGCTCACATCGATATGGCCATATATATAAACAAATCCTTGTCATTCTCTGGCTTCAAGAGGATTGGGGATCTCTCCATGTGATCCACCAGAGCCTAGAATGCATCTACACATTCCTACGTCCAAGCGAAGTTTCTTTTTCCTTTTGGACTTTTTGCTTTCTTAATTATGTCAAAGAATGGGATGCATATGTCATTGGCTCTAGAGATGACTTGACTCCGAGGGGTGACCTTCCCTTTCAAGCTTTAGATCTCTTTAACCATCTTCAAAGCCTCTATATCCCTTAACGCCTTCATATTTTCTGGATTTTCTTCAATCCCTGGGGAGTTCACAATGAAGCATAAGAATTTTCCTAACGCAATGCCAAAAGAGCATTTCAAAGGGTTTAGCTTCATCCTATATTTTTGAAGGACGCTGAACATCTCTACTAAATCATCAACATGGTTTCCTAAACACCATTACTTCATAAGTATGTTGTCCACATTGACTTTCATTGAGCATCCAATCTGATCTTTCAACATCCTGTTTACTAGTCTTTGGTACGTTGCTCCAACGTTCTTCAACCCAAATGGCATGACCAAATAGCAATACAATCCAAAGTCTGTAATAAAGTTGGTATGTTCCTTGTCTATAACATGCATTGGAATTTGGTTGTATCCAGAGTACACATTCATGAATGAAAGTAATTCATGTTCGGCTGTTGAGTCCACCAACTGATCAATCCTTCAAAGCGGGAAGGTGTCTTTCTTGCTTGCATTATTTAAGTCATAATAGTCATCGCAATTCCTCCATTTCCCACTAACCTTCTCCATCAAGAATGGATTGGACACCCATTCCTGCTATATGGCATCATGGATAAAGCCGTTGTCCTGTAGCTTCTCTACTTCTTCTTTGAGTACAACAGATATCTCTGGACCAAGGTTGCCACGCTTCTATTTCAAGGAATGCATTTAGGATTTATGTTAAAAGCGTGGATCACTATCTCCATCGAGATCCTAAACATATTAAAGTGCATACAGGCGAACACATCTAGGCACGCTTGGAGAAAACTAATCAACTCCTTTATCATCCTGACACCAAACTGTGATTCGACTTTCAAGATCTGTGTGGGGTCATCCCGATTGACTGGGACATTAATCGTTAGCTCGATTGGAACTGCTCATTCATCCAGTGGCTCTTTTTGTCGGTCCATATCCTTATGGAACCAATTGTGCTGCCTGGGCCAGGGCTCAAGCATTAGTTGCTATATGTCCATGTCCTTGACGCAGTGATTCTCCTCTATACCTTTTCCTTCCTCTCTTCGCCTAAACTCTCTTAGCTCGACGACATAACATTCATGACCAAGCCCTTAATCTCTAGGAACTACTCCAACACCGTTCACCAAAGGAAACTAAAGCATTAAACAATAGAGAGTATAACCGCTCTGAACTCAGCCAGAGCCGATCGTCCCAAAAATGCATTATAAACAGAGTAAATATCCAACACAACAAGAGGCACGACTCACACTTGCCTATGGTCGCTCTCTCCAAGCACCACCAGTAATTTCATATATCTGACTGGCTCCTTAGTTGTCCCACTTAATCCCTAGATCTAAGATTAGCATAATTTCAAGTTTTAGCACTCCAGAAGCATCTGGTCGTTGGCTTTATTGTACAGTATATTGACTGAAATCCCACAGTCAATCATAGCCATTTGTACAATAGCACAGCCAATCATGGTCTTTATAACCAATAGGTTAATCATTTGAGCTTCCACCCCATCAGCATCTTTTTTCTAGCAAATAGTGTCGTCTATAATGGTTTTGAATTGTTTTGTTGGAGTTCCATCCTCTATTGTCAAACAGCTCTCATACTCAGTAAGCTTCAAAGCACCAACATATCTGTCCATCTCATTCAAACTCTTATCAGTTGGATGTAGGCCACCGATGATTGTGTTTATTACTGAACATTTTTTAACTCACCTAGGCTCCTCACCACTAGTACCGGCTCGTCCCCGTTGGGATGTCAACCCAGGGGGATTAAAATTTCCTTATGCACAATTTTGCGAGGCTTAAACAAATTTTTGCAACATTTTATTTTGAATCAAATCCATCATCATATCGTGCAAGTTCCTACATCCATTGATATTATGACTTTGCATCTCATTAAACCTGCAGAACTTTCCAGATCTCTTCTCCTTCTCGGTTGACTCTCTCAGAGTCAGCTTTCTGTACTGCTCAATTCCTTGAGTTGCCAGATAGATGTTCTCAATTGAGTGATTAAGTTCAGTATAATTATCATATTTAGGAATTTTAGGCCAATTCCTATTATCTGGCTTTCGTTTCTTGGCCACATTATCGCTCTTTTTCTAGCTATCATTCTTATTGCCAATATTCACATCTATGTTTCTAGAACTTCCTTTAGATTTCTTAAAAGCAATATCACTTTGTATTGCTTCATCTGAATTTCCAGCACTATTTCTATGGGGATGATTGCATGCATCTTCCAAGCAAAAGTACCGATTAGCTTTTCTATAGAAATTATCCATCGTCGATAGGGGTTTCCTCTCCAGTCATTCCTCAAAATCCACCTCGGGATGAATCATCCTAATTAGCACCATCAATACTATATCATCGTTAGGATTTGTTACTTCCATCACAGTTGTATGGAACCAGTTCAAGAAATCCTTCAATGACTCTCGCGCTTATTGCAAGAGTTTGATAATGACATCACATCTTTCAAACGTGTAGTGTGTAAATGGAATTGCTCTATAAAAAATCGTGAGAATTTAGTGAAAGATGATATGGATCTCAGTGGGAACCTAGTGAACCACATTGTTGCTAATCCTTCTAAGAAAATTGGAAAACAATGACACTCACTGCATCAAACTCTCTGCAAGAATCCATATACCGTTTGTATTTCATCAAGTGTTGTCTTGACTCTATCTTTCCACCGTACAACGACATTGTTGGCATTGGAAACCTCCGTGGATACTTCATGTGCAGAATGTCCTTAGCAAACGGATTCTGACAAGAAGAAATACCTCATTCATCATTGCTTCTAAATTAGTTTTCACTTACAAGTCTCTTGACCATGTCTTCAAAGTACTCCAGGTTTATACGTTTGGCTGAATGACAGCGATCGAGATTTATTTCGAATGTTCGACTTGGTGACTGCGCTCATGCATGCTCTCGATACCTGGGTTCCCCAAACTTCCGGAGTTCCGTTCATCCAGCGGTCCCCCTTATTTGATTCCTATATGTTGTATCAGTTGCAGTAGCTCGATATTCAGCATTCTAATCATCCGTAGCATGGTCAAAAGTTAGATCCATGCCTCCATGTAGAGGGAAAGCTTTAGGCCTATCATCAGTCGGATCAGTACTAATTTGTCTACATGGATTGATACCGATCCACAAACCCAGGTCATAGGTTTGAATTCTCCTTGATATAATGCTCCAGTAGTGTTTTGAGTCCTCTTCTGCTTTCTATCCCTCCATCTCAGGTCGGATGATGTGGAACTTTCGGATTTTGAACTTGAGTCCCTCCTACTCCTCCTTTAGCTATTCTACATTAGTTCATCCAATAACCTCAAGCTCTACGGCCTCTACTGGTTCATCTGGTTGTGACTCTCATAGAGTCTGTCTTCCATTTGTTTCACCATCTGATCCATTTCCACTTTGGTCACAACATCGGTTGGATTCAAGAAATCTGGTTTTTCTACTTGGGTAGTGTGACAATCCGAAATTTTCGATTACGTTCACTATAGAAGTGCCGAGCAATCGAACGTCGAAAATTCCAGATTGTTAGGTTAAAGAAGAAAATGAGGTAGAAGAAGAAACAGAAAACAACAGCATAGAAGCTTACAATTGTAGCAGAACAAAATACAATATCAATAACAGCATTTACACAAAGAACGATGTAGATGTTAATTTATACAATATATCAGAGTACAACCATTTACAAATAACTAAACAGTTATAATAAACTTGTCCCTAAATACAGACTACATAGTCTCTAATGCTCAATGGAATAATCAATATGTTTTTGCCATCCAGCTCGCCTTCTGAGCTCCAGAACGTCATAACCTGAAAATCTGCAATACTCGGTCTGACCCGAGCATTATAATAAAGTTACACCCGAGTTAGGCTGGAAACCAGCGTGAGTAAACCAATATAACTTGAAATACTAAAGTTATAAAGCTTCTTTGAAAACCCAGGTAACTCATTCGTCACTACGAGTTTTATCTTGCTATAGTCAAACACTTATTTCACAAAATAATATCTAAGCACCGTTACTTAGTTTAAATGTCCAAGTTTGCTTAATTTATTCCATTCTAGCCTATTGATTTTATATTCAAATTTATGAAGAATTATAGTAGTTACTAGTCGAAGTAGTTCCGGATATCGCAGATATCCGACCCCGATCTCTTCGAATCCAATGCCATCCTTTCAACCAAATTGTTAAAGTAAAAAAATTCAATTTAAATTTCAAAATGTCATATTTACACAGAAATTCCATCACAATATGTATATTTAAATAAACGACTCACATTTATTAATAGTTCAATCTAGGATATCTCATATCACAAAATATCACGAATTTACATATTAGAGATATTAAAGTATTCGATACAATTTAATCATCCATAGGCTAGATTAACTGGTCACACAATTTCTAATTTAATTAAATTAAATTGATTCAAACACTTATAAATAATTTACTTTAAAACCCTGCTTAAATGCCATTTGCTAAAATCTAATTAATTATTGGAATTAATTAAATTTTCATATACATTTACATAAGACTTAATTAATTAAAAGTTTAAAACATTAATCCTAATCATTTACTTAATTACATTATCAAATTTTATTTAATAACTTTTGTAATAACTAAACAATTAACATATATAGTTATCTCAACTTAATCAAAATAGCTTCATTATTACTCTAAGTTAAGGGTTGAATTAAAACTTTTAAATTACTTCATTTATTTTTCCATATATTTAAGTAAAAACGTTAACTTAAAATTTTTGGTAAAATTACTTAAACCTTGATTACATTTTCATTTTATAATTAATTTATTTAGAAAAGAAAACTACGACCCAAAGCCCAAACCTTCCTTCCCTTCCTTTCTCTAATTTACAGCAATAATTCCAAGTCCATCCCGATGCAACCCATATTCTCCCGAGTCCAACCCGATCCTTTTCCCCCAATCTTCCCATCCCTCTCTCATTTACTTGATCCTTACCCAAAGCCTACACAAAAACAATAGAACCCAGTGCACCGTGCATGTGCACACATGATCGGAACCACTCCAATCTTCGCGTCCACCGTCATCTAGTCATCGTTGGCGTGCCTGACTCCTCTCGCAACCAAGAAACCAAATACGACCTCGAAATCAAAATCGAACGAGATCGAAACCTATCGAAAATGAAACCCAAACACCAAAACACCTCGCACCGCCTACTCCGACATGATTATATTCACAACATTACCACCATTACTTATCACATGCATTAGATAATTAAGTAGATTTTGGCTTTAAAAGGTGAAGTTTACTCACTGTATAATTTTGAACAGAAGATTATTTGAAAAACTAGGAACAACTACTTGCTTTTGATCTGATCTTCCTTGGATTTGAGTTTGAATTGCTTTTAATCTTTGCTTTGTTGCAGATGAAAACTTGAAATAGTTTTTTCGTTTTTCAGTCTTTAATTTATTTTGTTTTTAGTTTGTTTTGTTTTTTATTTTGACACTTGTACACAAAATCTCTTTCTAGCTTACAAATGTCCATATGAAATATTTTATATTTAATTAGGTTTTATATTATTTTAATTTTAAACTAAGATTATTAATACTCTTTAAATCAATAATTAAATATATATACTAGTGTTTAAAAATGTAGAGTTTTAAATCTAAATTATTTTTAAGATATTTACTTTGAATTTCAAATCATAGTTTTATTCACAAACCATATATATATGAATAATAGTAAAATAGCTAGCATATTTTATTTGCTTTCAAATGATAATTTTTGCAAATTGAAATAATTATATAAAAAGATTATTAAATTAGTTTTTTCCAAAATTCTGGTTTTGTCACAACTTTACTTATGTGTATTATACATCCATATTTTTACAAAGTTCCCTACATTTTATTCCAGGGGCATTTATATACTTATATATACTATAAAGATTGTATATATCTATTTATATATTTATTCATTTTCTATAAGATTTATCATTTCCGGATATTTATAATTCAATATTTATTATAGTTTTCAATTCCATTTGTGTGCATATATATATATCCAGATATTTAATTTATCAGATTTTATTTGTTCTACTTATAAATCAGTATTTCTAATGTTTAATTCAGTTAATAACCAACTAACAGACTTTAAAAATCCAGGTTGTCACATTCCTCCTCCCTTTAGAACTTTTCATCCTCGAAAAGGAACAAAGAAAGAATTTAAATTATACTGTTAATTATCAGTTAAATTATTTTTTAGACATTTTTAACTGTTTTTATTTAAATATTTAAAACACTTAAAAAATCTACATAATATTATCATAATAGTTTTTATAAAAATATTTTTTATAACTCGATGTCTCAACAAGTTTATCCTTGTTCTCATAGAAATTCGGTCATAAGTTGATCAGGCATAGGACTGAAAATCTATGAGTACTTGGTAAATCCATTTCCAACACCCAGTGAAAATAATTAGAAAATATTTTATGGAAATGTAGAAAAAAAATTTGGTGTGAATGCTCTGGAAATCATCTCTCTCATCATGGTCGTAGTTAGCTCGATGATTGCGTCGCCATCCCAGCGAATTCCATAGAAAACTATAGGCATCCGCGCCCCTCGATTACACCATGGAACTGCCACAAATCGCAGCTACACCCAGGGTTACATTTCCATCACAGAAAAAACCATGTAACTTTAGGCATCAGTGCCCACGAATTTCGCTGCCAAATGAAACTTCACCACACAGACCACATAGATCGCAGACTATATCAGTTAAGTCCCAATGTAGCCTGCAGGCACTCACTGCCACACGACTTTGTCTATGTTTTCATAGATCGCAGTCTACCGATGTTATGTTGCTCTCCCAGCAAAATCAAACGTAGACCTTAGGCAATCACTGCCCCTCGAGTTACGCTTTGGAGTGCAGTAGATCGCAGTTATACCGAGTTACATTGTCGTCACAACATAACCCCATTATCTCTATAGGCATCAGCGCCCTCGATTTTCTCTACCCCAACCACAATCCTCAGGAACTTCAGATTAGTCTGTACATCCTCTGGGATCAAAATTTAGAACCCCCCTAGGGCTCAAGGCAGAACCACCCCGTGGATCTCCTACTATAAGTTTCAAATCTAAATGGGAGCACCTCTTTTCCCACAGCTTTCTCAAAACATTTTATACGATACACGTATAGTATCTTTCAAATCATACTCTTTATATGTATCACATATAAATCTCATTTACACAAAATTGATATCTCAAAATCGATAGTTCTCAAACTTGGCTTTTCAAATTTCCAAAATTTGGTTTTTTCCCAAAATTAAAAGCTTTTCAAAATCAATGGGTTCCAAAAACCTTTTTCCCAGTTTCATAAAATCATTTATATATATAAGTTTATTGTTTTAAATAGAACAACATATTTTTGGATCACTTCCTACTTATGTAAATTCCTTTTTATACTTCAAATAATTCTTTTCAAAATTTTCAATATCTATTTCATTCAAGCACGTACGATGTACATATATCATCCGACGCAATATCACATCTGATCGTTCACTCGATCACCCAATTTCACTTTTGAACTAGTATCGTCCACCAGACTTCCTAGTGCAGACTCAGATATGGTTTCTTGATCAGAAATCGTCATTCTCCTTGCATAGCCATAACTATGACAGAGATTTCTAGAAACAATCAAAAATCCATATCCAGGGTCGCCGTCGAAATTCGAGTGAAAAATCTCAATTCGGATCGATATACTATCTCGAAATTCTATGCTTGAATCTAGATCAAATCGTTATGCGAATGGAATAATACACGTACATGCTACGTATTTATCTTCATTGATTATTATCTAAATCAATATTCTTTTTATCCACATTCATTTTGATTTCTGTTAACTTATTCACAATTGCTTCAATTTCCATTTGGATTATCACTTCAATTCTTATTTCAATTGATATTTAATTATAAACAGTTTTCACTCTGACCAGCTTGAATTTAGAAAATAGCTTGGAAAGTTTAAAATGGACAAGTAATTAATTAGTTGTAAAATAGCTGTAGGATAGTTACATAATTATAAAATAGTTGTAAATTAGTTAAATAGTTGTAGAATAGTTAGATATTCGCAAAATAGTTGTAAAGTATTAATTAGTTTTCAAAATAGTTGTAAAATAAGTATAAGATAGTTTAGGTCTTAAAAAGAAAGATCATACAATAAATAGCTAGGAAAAATAGATTTAAGATAGTTTATATTAAAACAATTTATTTGAAAATAGTTTCAGAGTCAAATTGGTTCAATTTCCCAATCTCCACTTCCAATCAATTTCCAGTTTCCACTTCCATTAAATTGATTCAATTTCAATTCAATTTAAATTAACCTCGATTCCCATTCCAAATTCAAATAAATTCCCATTTGAGTTTAAACTTATCCAACTTCAATTACAATTCCAATTTTTCAAATCAAATTTCAATTTAAACTAAGTTCAAATTCAAATTCCAATTCCATTTTCAATTTCTAAATCAACTCAATTTATACAAATTCGAGTTAAATTTTCAAATGTTGATTTAATCCTTTAAATCAAATTAACCTTTTATTCACAGTCCAAGTTTTTAAACAAATTAATTCTGAGTCCAACTTTCAAAAGTCATTTAAATTACCTTTACTTAACTTATTTGAGGGTTCAAGTAAGAGTTCAATTTTTTTTTAAACAAATTAAATCTTCGAAATCCAATTTATTACCCAATTTTAACTTCAAACTTTGAAACCAATTCTTAAACAATTTCAGTTTGCAAGTTCATTTTTAACATTTAAATCTTAAGTCCAAAGTGATTCCATTTCCATAAATTTATTTCAAAATAAAAATCATTTAAATAGTTTCAAAATAAAGTTTTATTTCCATTCAATTTCAGCAATGGATATACATTTTCTCAGTCCACTTCCTAATTCATTTAAAATAATTCAATTCACAATTTTATAGATTATTAATAACAACAGGATTATAGCAGGATATGTCAAAATAAATAAGCACCTAAATTATCTAAAACACCAATCTATAGCATTCATTATCAACTTTCAGAACTCAAACCCATCTGAGATCGCACATACTCCCTTTTCAATTTAACCCATTTAACTTTCCTAAGTTAAATATCGATTCATTTAATCCATTCAACCTTACTCAACTTGAATTCTCCATTTCAATTTTTTAGACTTTTTATCAATATCCTTTCCCACTTATAAGTTCAAAAGCTTATTTATCTTCATGTTATACTCTCATTTTAGGGAGAATTTTCAGAACTTAACTCTCAATTATTTATTTTAATTCAACTTTGAAATTATATATACACACACACACACACATATATATATATATACATATATATGTATTTATCCTACTCACATATCAAGACACGCTTTCAGTTTTAAACCATTCTTGGTTTTAATTCAAAATAATTCCCTTAGGGATTTTAAACAACTCTTGTTTTAAAACAAGATTCCTTCGTTCGAAGATATTCTGAATAATATCATTTATTATATCTTTTAACATTTTGAAACAAATTCCAAATTTCTCTGGGTCTAATATTAAAAATTTCACAATTTTAAATCCATTTCAGTTTATTACTTATATAAATTTTTACTTCCTGAAAACATTTAACTGTGCTCTATCATTGTTTATTCTGAAAATAAACATTCCTTTATTAAGATATAATTCTCTAATTTATGATAACTATTGTGACGCCCCACCCCGAGACCCACATTAACAAAGAGAATTCTGGGATAATTCTGTCTGCTAATGTGGGGAATAGGGCTGGTTAGGAGCGACCATCTATAATCTTGTCTTAAACATCTACTGCATACGTCGATAAGTGCTCTATATTTTTTTCTTTCTATTTCAAGTGAATCAACATATCCAATAAATGCTTAATACAAAACTATAGGTGGCTAATGGATCTATCAGAACAAAATACAACAACAGAATGCATATCACGTCATAGAACAATAATCATCATATACATAAATACATATATATAGATATATCCTAGTATGATACAAAGTGATACACAAAAGTGGTACAGAGACCACACTATATACATCTAATCAAATATATATCAGAGTCAAGCGGAAAGAAATATGAACTACACAAACGTGCTAGGCTGCTTCCAAACAGATGCATCAAAGCTAAGTCCCGTAACTGATAGCTAACCTGAAACAACTCGGTCTGACCCGAGTACAAAATACACGGGTCAGTCTAGCTAAAACAATCAGTTAATGAGGATAGACGATAAAATGAAGCATAAGACACAAGGTGATAATTCTTTTCGAATAAGAAAAGGCAACAGAAAGAATACAACCCATGATAGGATGATCCAAAACTCAAATATAGAAGAATATCCAAATTCAATTATACCTCATCTCATTGGTATAAATGCATATATATCTCAATCTCAACTCGCCAGAATGGCAAAACCCAGAATATCCTATAAAATCATGAAATCATCCAAACTCATGACTCAAGGAACTCAACAAGAGTTAAAGACATCATAAATGAAATCACCACATATAAAACATCTTATATAACACTAGGCTATTGATGTAATAAAACATCTTAAAATGGTGAAATCACATTAAAACAAAAAAAACTAGAAAACCCGAATTGGCCAAATCCCTGATTACAATGCCGAAGTAATGTTGCACGTGCTAAACTCAGACGGCCGAAGCCTCAGACAAGGTCGCTAACACCTCCCAAAGCAGTTCGTCCTCATGATAAGGTCGCTGACACCTCTCCAAGCTATTTTGTCAGTCCTAACAAGGTCGCTAACAGCTCCCTAAGCAGTTCGTCCTCATGACAAGGTCGCTGACACCTCTCCAAGCTATTTTATCAGTCCTAACAAGGTCGCTAACGCCTCCCTAAGCAGTTTGTCCTTATGACAAGGCTGCTAACACCTCTCAAAACAGTTCTGTTAGGTAAACATCGTGAATGCGTCAAAACTCACGGATAAGAATCTGAAAAGTGTTAACGTGTGTCCCATACCACTCGTTCGCACTTAGCGGTTTACTAGCCACTAATTGATGCCACACTAGGAACATCATAAAACTCAGAAAATCATATCTCACCTCATCTCATTAGCAAGTGGTAAAGAGGCACCATACTCGTCTCGTCTCATCGACAAATATTAAATGGCATCTTAACTTGTCTCATCTCATCGACAAGTGAAAACATCGTGATGGTTCCTCATAAACCATAAATCTCAAAATATGAAATCATATACTCAAGATTTTCCTTATATCATGGGCAAGTAAATAAAACATCGTGATGGTTCTCATCGACCATACTCCTACATAGGAGATCTCAAACCATAATACTTTCCAAATATTGGCCATTTTAAATAATTCCAATAAATAGGAATTATAAGACTCAAAATACGCCATAAAATGGCAGAACATCTCAGAATCAATAATCTCAAATGGCTTCGATCGTACAAGTCCAGAATTAACCGAAATAGAACACACATGCTCCATACCACGTGTTTTACTAAATCGTTTAATTCTCTTTCTCATACATTCGAATAGTGTAAAAGTGTATGTTTTATATTTAAAATAGTTTACTAGAGAAAACAAACTTCTAAAACTATTTCCCGAAAAGATTAACAAAACCAATATTTGAAATTCCTTTATTATAGGCAATAAATAGATTTCATATTAAAAAAATAATTTTAAAACTATATAATAATAACTTGAAATGTCCATTTATTTCAAAAAATCAGTTCAAAAATGGTTTATTGAAAATTGTGCTCGAAAACAATGAAAAACAAGAAAGATAACTCAAGACCGATAACTTGAATTCAATACAAATTCAATTTAAATTTAACCCAAAACCAATTCAAATTCTATTTAAATTTGAATTTCAAATTCTCCAAATATAACTATCATATTGATAGGTATCATATCTCTCAAAACATCTCAAAAACAACATCAAAATCGACCAAGAATGAGAGCAAAAATAATCTAATACAATTCTCAGGTCAATGATTGTTATTGCTGTCGTTTTGCTCTCGGGAAAGCAACAAACAAATACAGTTTTGACCAAGCTAACTTCGAAATTTTCAAATACTTAAAACATGAAACTTTTGGCACAAAGTCAAAGCTTTCTAGAACATCTAAAATTAGTAATATTGGATAAGAAATGTGAAAGATATGGTCAAAACAAATTTCAGATCTTAATTTCACTACAGCTGTCGTTTTAGTTTCGAGATAGCGATACTAATATGAACTTTTGTCCATGTAAACATCAAAATTTAACAAAACTCAAAACATAAAATTGTAGCAGATAATCTAATATTTCATTGTCATCAAGAATCGTCGAATTCGGACATTAAACGAAAAAGTTATGCCCTAATTACCGACAGTATTTAGCACTGAAAGTTACGGTTTTACAGTGACAGGGCAGCGAGTTTGAATTGGGTTTTTCGACATTTGTGCTTAAAATTTTCGAAAGTGTTTAACATGAAAGTTATCACATTCTTTTCAAGCTTTCCAAACCATTAAAGAAAATGAGATTTCGATTTAAAACGAAAAAGATATACCTAATTTACTGACAGCAATACACAAATGAAAATGCAACAACTAAAATTGAGATTTCTTATCTTGTAATCTTAATCAAAGCTAGAAAATGTGAGTTTTGATACTCACCTTATATGTTTTTCAGTGAATTAGATTTGCAAGCTTGAATCTTCTACCATGAATTAGTTATAGAAACCTGAAACTTGAAAAGAGGGAAATATGCAGCAAGAAGAAGACCAATTACAAACAACGGTCTCTCAAAATCAGAAACAGATGAGTAGATCTTGGTTTTTTTTGAATGGTACCTGTTTAAAAGGTTTCAATTGATTAATTTTCCATAAAGATTTGGAGAGACTGAAATTTGGGTTTTAGGTTTCAAAGGAGAAATAGGTTTCAGCTTCTTTCTGGTTTCTCCACTTTTACAATTTACTGTACGTACTCAATTCTAAGAAGAAGATTATTTTCTTCTTTGTTAGGATGGTTAATGGGCTTAGACCCAAAAAGAAATAATTAGCCTATAATACTAATTAACACTAAAACACATATATTTTACTCAAAACAACATATATTCTCAAGTTTTCAATTTATATAAAATCAAACTAACATGTTTTATGTTTACAAAATATTTTACCACACATATAAAAGTTATTTTAACCATTTAAAATTATTTTTATCATTAAATTCTCATTTTTAATTAAATACTTCAATTATAACTTTTATTCAAATAAATCAATATTTTAACAACAAAAATTATATAAAATCACTTCTCTTGTTTATTTTGCCTTAACAAACCATGTTAAAAACATTTTATATCCAAATATTATTTTTAAACAATATTCCACCCTTTTACTTATAAAATACATCATAATAAATTTTAATACTTTATTAAAATTAACAAAACTTAACATTTGGCAATAATTTGCAAAATTATTGCATTTTATCAAATGAAAACCATATAATGTTCATTTTTATCACAAACAAACATAATAAAGTTTTCATACTTTATTTCTAACATTTTACATTTATTTCCAATATTATTTATTTATTTCAACAGATTATTATTGAATTAAATTCTTTTATCTCACTTAATTAATTCAATTAATACCCAAATTGACATATTACCATTATTCATCACTTATTACCAATATTAACATCTTAATTCGATTTATATTTATTGAAAACTCATTGTTTATTCAAAATAAACAGTTTTAACAAATTCTCTATCTCTAATTTATTTTATTTCCCTATTATTAAATTATACTACCTTTATAATTTATTTTTTGTAGGTAATCGCCAAAACCAAGGTTATTACAACTATCATACCTAGAAATCAAACACACCACATATTCCATTGTAATCTAACGGGAAAAATTAAAGAATATAATCATGGTGACTTATTTATTTCAAATGCTTGGAAAACTCTTTTGAATTTTCTAGGATTTAAGTTCAGGTTTGAATCCATTTCTAGTTTAACTTACTTGCAAATTTATTCTTACACAAATTCTATTTGGTTTTATTTAAATTTTTATGATCCTATTTAATTCCAATAACCAATAACCAATTATCTTAATATATTATAATAATAAGAAAAATTATTGCTTTATATACCAAAACATAGGCTTGTATAAAAGCTACTTTTAAAATCGTTTGTAAAATCATTATATAAGAAAATAACAAGTACGTCCTCATATAATACTCTCAACTCATTATAAGGTACTACTGACCCTATCTCTAATTAGTAATCCCCGCCAGAGCTAAGGTTCCCGCTTAACTTTCTGCTCTGATACCAAAATGAAACAACCCGAAATTTTCGACCCCAAAAATTCGACACTAATACGTTCACTATAGAAGTGCCGAGCAATCGAACACAGGAAATTCTAGATCGCTAAGGTAAAGAAGAAAATGTGGTAGAAGAAGAAACAGAAAACAACAACACAGATTCTCACAATCGCAGCAGAACAAAATATAATATCAATAACAGCATTTACACTAAGAAAGCTGTAAATATCAATTTATAAAATACATCAGAGTACAACCGTTCACAAATAACTAGACAGTTATAATTAACTTCTCCCTAAATACAGACTACTAATACTTCACGGAATAATCAATACGTCTCTGCCATCCAGCTCGCCTGTTGAGCTCCAGAACGTCCTAACCTAAAAATCTGTAAAACTCGGTCTAATCCGAGCATTACAATAAAGTAACCCCTGAGTCGGGTTGGAAACCGGCGTGAGTAAACCCATATAACTTGAAATATTAAAGTTATAAAGCTTCTTTTAAAACCCAGGTAACTCGTTCGTCACTACGAGTTTTATCTTGCTATAGTCAAACACTTATTTCACAAAATAATATCTAAGTACCGTTACTTAGTTTAAATGGCCAAATTTAATTAATTTATTCCATTTTAGCCTATTGATTTTATAATCAAATTTATGAAGAATTATAGTAGTTACTAGTCGAAGAGGTTCCCGTTATTGCTGATATCCGACCGTGATCTCTTCGAATCCAATGCCATCCTTTCAACCAAGTTGTTAAAGTAAAACAATTCAATTTAAATTTCAAAATGTCACATTTACATAGAAATTACATCACAATATCTATTTAAATAAATGACTCAAATTTATCAACAGTTCAATCCAGGGTATCTCATATCATAGAATATCACGAATTTACATATTAGAGATATTAAAGTATTCGATATAATTTAATCATCCATAGGCTAGATTAACTGGTCATACAATTTCTAATTTAATTAAATTAAATTAATTCAAACACTTATACATAAATTACTTTAAAACCTTGCTTAAATGTCATTAACTAAGATCTAATTATTTATTGGAATTATTTAAATTTTCATTTACATTTACTTAAGGCTTAATTAATTAAAAGTTTAGAACATTAATCCTAATCTTTTACTTAATTACATTATTAAATTTTATTTAATAACTTTTGTAATAACTAAATAATTAACAATATATAGTTATCTCAACTTAATCAAAATAACATCCTTATTAATCTAAGTTAATGTGATAACCCAGATTTTTAGACATCTGGAATTGATATAATAATTGGGTTAATAAATAGAAATAGTGAATTACAGATTGAACAAATGAATCTAATCAAATAAATATTTATATTTGTAATTTTGTTGTGTGTGTGTGTGTATATATAGATTTTAAATAAAATTATTATATACAATTTAAATTCATGTTAATTTGATATATACTTATATCGAGTTGATCTCAAATTGGATTTTAAGTTAAATTTGAATTTGAATTTGGATTAGAATTTGAGATAGGTATTTTAAATTATTTTGGGTTTAAAAAATATATATATTAAATATGACTTTTATTAGTGTAAGATTAGTTTTATATCATTATCTTCAAAGAATATATTAAACTTGTATAATATTTTTTAAGTGTATAATTGAGATATAATTTTCTTTAAAATATGTATTGATTAATAAAAGGATAGTCTAAATATTTATACACTTAAGATAGTTATCTTTAATATAAAGCGAAATTAAAATGTAATATTAAAATAGTAAATAAATATTAAAAACACATGAAATTACAAGTGTTAAAAATTTTACTTAAAAATTAGCAAGTGTAAATTGATTATGGCATGCTAGTGACACTTGTAAACCAATTGAATAGGTATAATTTATTTTCTTTTTATTAAAAATAAATTTAACTAAGCTCTACCCCTCTCTTTCATATTTCTTTTCCCGATCTTTTATTCTCAAAAGAAAGAGACCAAAGCCTGTGACCTAAAACCAGAAAACAAATTCAAAGAAACTCAACATTTATCCAAACCTGGTGATCAATTTTGAATCAATCAAACAACATTTTTCTTTCTCAAGAAACTGAAGATTAAATTTTAAGGAAAATGAAGATCATTGATAAATTCAAGCAAAAGACAAGTTGGAAGTTTACAACAACAATGATCATGTAACAGCCCGCAAATCCGTACCCCTTGATTCAACACTCTTCTAACAAAATCAACTCAAGTTGCACAGAAATACGAACCATTTGGGTTAAAGAAGAAGAGGTAGAAGAAGGAAATAGAAAACAACAACAGAATCTAACCATCGCAGCGGATAAAATATAATAGATAATAAATACCCTTTACTCAAACAGCAAGTATCTCTGTCTATATATTACATCATCAGAGTACATCAATCACAGCTCAACATCAATATCATACAAATTGATACACAACAACTCAACACAGTGGAATATATATATATATATATATATATATATAAATAAGTACGAGAGTACGTGTCGTCATCCAGCTCGTCTCCTGAGCTCCACAGCATCATATCATGTATCCTATAACACTCGGTCTGACCCGAGCATTATAGTTAATAACACCCGAGTCAGTCTGAAATACCAGCGTGAGAAAATCACACAAAATTGATTATTAAAGTTTCAAAAATCCTTTGAAAACAAAAGCATCTCGTAAGACCACGCCACAATAAACATGTCGGATTTTTACCTTACGATAGCTAAAACAATTTTTATAGAAATCCTCTGATATTATAATAGGGTCTATATACAAATACTTATTAAATAGCCGAAATTGTTACATTAGTAAATTCCAGCTACTAGCCACAGAGTGGGTTGTTTGCACCAAAATTGGGCAAACACCCTTCGGAAGTTTTTGAAGAGATAGTAAATGAAAAACTTGAATTGGAAATAGGGACTATCTAACAAAAACTCCAAGTCACAGAGAAGTAAATTGCGCAGAAGACAAGGATTTAGAGTGGTTCGGCCATGCGCCTACGTCCACTATGAAGTTTTATCACTTTATTTCTTAATACTTGAAGATTACAAGTGCTTTTCAGCAAATTACAACAGCAAATGGACTTAAATTCGAAATCAGCAGCCAAGATGGTGGTATGGAGTGATTCTGGCAGCGTTTAGGCGTACTCTTTCTCTCCAAATTCTCCGACCCCTTCTCTGAATGACCAGGGGCTCTATTTATAGGTGTGGAAGGCCAAAATCCCGCCTAAATCATGGAGAGGTTGCTTGGCACGTGATGGGGGGCCCACAGGCCCGCGTTCTTGAAGTGCGTGCCCAGTTTGGGATCGATTCGAAGTAACTTCGAATCGATCAAACAATTGTCCAATTGTGATGAAACTTGGCGTGGACGTTCTTCATCATGTAGACAAACTTCTGTAAAAATTTCATGGGATTTGGATCAGTAGATTGGGAGTTATGATCGGTTCGAAATTGGGTGTTCGGCATGCTGTTTGGTTCGAACCGATGGAATCGATTCGTTCGAATCGATGCATGGCCGAAGCGAATACTTCGAATCGATTGGGGCGCGCCTGTCTTCGAGCCGATCCATGTTCGTGCTAGCTTAGCCGCTTTGTTGGATTCGAAGTTGTCGAAGTCGATGGAGTCGAAGGTGAGTGATGGAGTCGAAGATGATGGATGGATTCGAAGGTGAGCGATGGAGTCGAGGCTGTGATGGGTTCGAAGCTATTAATGGATTCGAAGCTGTGGTGGATTCGAAGCATAGGAAGGACTCGAATTTGTGATGGATTCGAAGTAGGGAGTTACTTAGATGGATTCGAATGTCGCCTCTTCCTGTGGGTTCGAATATGATGGGTTCGAAATGGATGGTTTCGAACACGATGGTTTCGAACACGATGGGTTCGAATATGATGGGTTCGAACATGATGGGTTCGAACCGAGCAATGTGCACCTTCTTAACTTGAATCCATCATAACTTGAGCATATGACCTCGGATTGTCTTGAAATTTGAAATGCTGGCTTCTATGGTCTTTCTTGTCATGCCTTATCAATTGCGGCCCGATCCGGGCTCGGACAGAATTCATCGATATCCATAGTGAAGTGAAATACGACCAATCTCTGAGGTGAACTATTTTCTGTTTTTGACCAATCCTTTGGTATCACGGCTTTTGCCCAAAAAGCGGGATAACATTTTACCCCCCAAAGTACGTCTTGTGGGAACATGACGTGCTTTGAATAGTCGCCATTTTATTCTGAAGATTATTGCTCCCTTTTCGTTGAGACTCATATACCGTATTGCCGTAACCTTGCCTTGATATGATTGATTACTGTGCGACTGTGCTTAATCGTTGGCTGTTGTAGTTGTAACAGGATGACTGTTTGATCCCTGTAAATGTCTAAAATCAAATGTTAGTTCGATAGGTATGCACATATACTAGTTTGACCCTTGTTAACGTCGTGCGTTCACGAGTCATGTCGGTTTTGTTCGCTATTGAATTTCGTATCGATTCTCTCCTGAATCGATTTTAGATTCAAGTCAAAGCATTGTTTTTATGGTTGTCTATGATTATCCTCTTGTATCGATCCTCTCCTGAATCGGTATACAAGGTAGACAAGTAATTTTTCAAATCATAGCGATTCATTTGCTCTCATAGACGTCCTTTGATGGATTCGAAGTCACGTCTGTTCGGATCGATCGTCTTTGAGTCGACGGTTTTTTAATCCAGCCTTTGCTTAGTGCTTCCTTGAATCGATGATTCCTCGCACCGATAAAGTTGGGATGGATTCGATCGTGTAAAGGTAGGAAGGCAATGGATTCGAAGTGAAATTTGAGTTGTAACAACGTTTGATGGTTGTTTTAAGTCCTTCCTTTTGTACCGATCCTCTCCTGGATCGATTTGGGATGTTAGAATGTATGCTTCGTATCGATGGATATGTAATATTGGATCTTGGATTGATGGATACAAGTGTAATGTTTTGTGTTGATGGAGTTGAACGATCCAGACATAATCGTGCAGTGATTGTTTGCGGAGGATATGCCATCTCTCATTCGTCTATTCAAGAAGAATTCCCCACGGTAGATAGCCTTTGATAGGAGTCACCCATGACCCCTTTCTTGGATCCATCTCTAAAATCTAGTCGATCTTCATCTTTCAGCGCTTGGAATAGTAAATATCTCTACTGGGATAAAGTCTGTTTGTTGCGCATCCCCAGAGTTGGCTAGCTCAGCCAATGATTCGGCCTTTTCGTTTTGTTCTCTAACGATTGGGATAGTGGCGTAATACTAGAAGTCGGCTAGTATCTCTAGGATACAATTGAGATAAGGAGCAAGACGTTGCCCCCTAGTCAGATAGTCCTCCCTGACTTGGCACATTAAGAAGAAATCGTATAAGATATGTAAAGCTTCCATTCCTATTCTTTTTGTAAGTCTTAGCTTGGCGACTAAGGCTTCATACTTAGCTTTATTATTCCATTTGAGTAAACTTTCAGACATTTAAGGTTGCCATTGGTCCCATCGTAACGGTTGGTCGGTACAAACATTAACAGGGTAAGCTTGTCAATAGCCAGCTTTCATTGCATATTAGTCTTTGGATTAGTTTATCTTCACATAGCATTGCGATGCTTATGGCGTGTGTTGACATGACCCAATTGAAGTGTAGATCTTCACGATCCAAGATCTTGGGCAAAATGGGAGGCCTCTCTGAGCGATCTATCAGAGCTGCTTGGTTTCCTCCATATACGGATGACTCTAATCTTCAGCATTTTCTGACATTAGCCTCAATCCCACGGGAATTGATGACGAAACCCAAGAATTCATTTTATACAACGCTGAAAAGAGCCTTTCAAAGGATTAAATTTCATTCTGCGGTTGTTGGATAGCACTGAATATCTTTGTCAAGTGATCGATGCGGTCGCTTGATGGTCGTGATCTCACAAGCATGTTAACTACATATACTCTCATTGATCGGCCGATCTGATTTTTGAATGATTTGTTAATCGTCCTTTGGTAAGTAGCATAAGCGTTCCAAAGTTTGAATCCAAGGAATGCAGCATAGCACTATAGGCTTGCATCAGTAATGAAACAGTTGTACTCCTAGTCTGGGATATGTTTCGGTATCTGATTGTATCTGGAGTTTGCGTCCATGGATGAGAGTAATTCATGTATGATGGTTGAGTCTATTAGTTGGTTGATCATTAGATGTGGAAAGCTATGCTTTGCCATGCCTTGTGCAAATCTGAGTAGTCGGCGTACGTTCACTACTCTCCTTTTGTTTCTCGCACAAGCAAAGGAATGAATACTCATTTTGGGTAGAGGACACCGCGGATAAACCTATTGGTTTTGAGTAGATTCGCCTCCTCCTTAAGTGCAGTAGATCTTCCTAGATCCACGTCGCTTCGTTTTTATTCACTGGAGCAATGCAGTTGACTCTTGCACAATCATGGCGTAGAGTTGTGATCTGATCTACAATTCTCATGATGGGTTGTATACACTCCATGTGCTTATCTGCAATGGTAAATGGTTAGCCTTATAGGTGTGTTAAACCAAAGGCTTAGTAAATTTTAGCCCCGTATTGTGTGCTGCTGCATAGCTGGCTCCAACTACGAGTTTGAATCTATATGTGTTTCCAAGCAATGCGTTTTCCATTCAATGTACTCACGATCCATTGCTCATTAGAAGGGTCGGAATGATGATCTACTGCACATAAGTCCAGGCATTAATCTGAGGATTCTATCTCTAAGCATCATTTCGGTTGTAACGTCAAGCTGTTATAAATACTAGGCACAAGCTATTGGGTTGAGTAGTTGTATCCAGCTCTTGGATGATCACATTCATGTCCCCAGTCTTGGGTTGATGGGTGTATTGCATGAATGATCGAGCCTAGCTTCTATTGTGTTTATACTGTAGTCCAAGTTGTAAGAGCTAGAGTTGTTTGATAAAAGATCAAATTATATTCATCTCATTTCTCGTGCATGCCCCCAAGTCTAGGGAATATCTCGATAAACAGCAAGGTAGATAGTGTTCGCTTCAATTTCACACTCTATCCCATTAAACCGTGATATCGAGTTAACCGATGGAAGGCCGAGCCGTGCCATATTCTGCATTCTGTCCTAGTTCTTTCCTCTAGGTAGAATACTTTGTTGCCTCATAGACATTCACTTTGTTGCTTATGTCGTCATTCTCTGGGCAGAAATTGAAGAGTGAATCGTCCAGTAAGATCCAATGTAGGATTGATACTTCCCTTATCGGACCGAGGGTAAGAATCGGTGCGTGGCCAGTTTTGTTGCACTCGTTGTGAAAAGCTCGCTTAGTCGGATTGTGGTAAGAGTCGATGAATGAATGGTCACATTGCATTCTTTCGGAGTTGGGTGATCAACCATGTCAGTTTTGAATTACGTTTTCCCGTCAGATCTACAGACAAAATTAGCTCAAATGCAGTCAAGTCATGCTCATCCAGTCTCATGCCCTTCCTGGTGGATCGAAGGAAGGCGACGGAGGACGAATAGTCAAGTCACACTCATTCGTGGTTCTATCCATGCTCTGGTGGTCGTAGGTATTCGATGGGCGCTCGTGTCACATCGAATTGCAGTCGAAGAGGATCGATATTGGCCGTGGATTTAGCGACACAATGTAGAATGTACGGACCTCATAGCATATCGATACAGGGGTATGACATGAATGGTGCAGATCGATATTGCCCGTCGATCAGGCGGTACGGTGTAATTGGCTTCCTGTAACTTTGGGCATCGTTCTAATTGGTTAGCATTAAGGCATCCTTGTAGTCATTGCCTTAAGTTGTGAAGGACCCTAAGCTAGCAATGTAGCGAGCCACCTTTCTCTTCTTTCAATGATTTGTTCTTCTGCCCCCAGTCTTGGTTTTAGCAGAGTTAGTTTGTGGACGGTCCAATTGCATCTGTAGCGAGTTTATACTCCTCTCGTCGACTTTAGGTCGGAGTTGGTAAATGAACGGTCGAATCACATTCTTCATCTGTCTATCGTCGCAGTCGCACTCTGGGGACTAGAGGCAGTTGAAGGGCCATTAGTCACACCTATTTGATGTTCATACCCTTGTCCGTACTCTGGGGACTAAGAGTTTTAGTAGAAAATGGTCAACCGCATTTTCCTCGATTAATTCCTCTGGCACATTGCGGTCACATTGCGGCAACTTTAATTTGATGTTTCTCCGATTGAATTGGAGGAAGGAGTTGATTGGCAGATGGTTGGGTCACCTCCGTCCATGTTGCATGCACAACTCGCCAGATCGTTGGCTAGAGTTAGCGGATGTACGGTCGTGTCATGTTCATTTGCGGTAGGATGGGTAGTCATATCCATTTAGGATAAGGCGTTCAGCTAGGTCCGTTTTGCGAATCTACATCTCCCTGTCGAATCAAGGAAGAAATCTTGTCTTGCTCGGTTGGAGTGCATCTCTAAAAGATTATGTTATAGGTCCCGTGCCGGGAATAAGTGTTGATGCATGAACGGTCATGTCGTGCCCGCTTAGTGCTAGTTAGTCGGATCACAACCGATTTTTTATGATAAGTGTGCCCCCATGTCAGGGGAAGAGTTGGAAAGAAGAAAGTCTAACCACATCCGCTTTTTGTACTACAGAACTTGCTGCGGAATTAGAATTGATAGATGGACAATAAAATCGCATCCCTTCTGGTATTTATATTCCAATCCATGCTTCGAGGATTGGAGTTGGTTGATATTTACAATCCAGTTCACACTCTGGGAATCTGGAATTAGTTGATGGGTGGTTAGTCATACCCATTTGGAATTCGTGCTCCAATCCGTGCTCTCAGGACTTGAGTGAGTCGTTGTTTTATATTCCAATTCATCCTCTGGGAATCTGGAGTTTATTGATGTTTATACTCCAGTTCGCACTCTGGGAATCTGGAGTTAGTTGATGTATGGCCGTTCACACCCATTTTAGTGTTTATACTCCAGTCCGCACTCTGGGGACTTAGAGTTATTAAATGTTTATACTCCAGTTCACAACTTTGACTTGGCATTCGCACTCTAATTCACACTCTGGGAATTTGGAGTTGGCATTTATATTTTGGTCCGCGCTCCGGGAACCAGGAATTGATGTTTATACTCCACTTCACGCTCTAGGGAATTGGAGTTGACATTTGTATTTTCCGGTTCGCCCTCCGGTAACCTGGAATTGATGTTAATGCTCCGATTCACGCTCTGGGAGCCTGGAGTTAGCATTTGCATTTTGGTTCGCACTCCGGGAACCTGGAATTGATGTTTGTACTCCGACTCGCGCTTTGGGAATCTGGAGTTAGCATGGATGCTTCGGTTCGTGCTCCGGGAACCTGTAATTTATGTTTATACTTCAATTCATGCTTTGGGAACCCGGAGTTCGCATTGATGGGTTGGTTCGCACTCCGGGAACCTGGAATAGATGTTTATACTCCAATTCATACTCTGGGAAGTTGGAGTCAGCCAATAGATGGCCAGTCACACCTATTTGGGCTTTTTAGGAATTCGTTCACACTCTGGGAACGATGGATTTGATGTTTATACTCCAATTCGCACTCTGGGAATTTGGAGTCTGTTCACACTCTGGGAACGATTTATTGGATGTTTATACTCCAATTCACAGTCTAGGAAGTTGGAGTCCGTTCGCACTCTGGGAACGATTTATTGGATGTTTATACTCCAATTCACACTCTGGGAAGTTGGAGTCCGTTCGCACTCTGGGAACGATTTATTGGATGTTTATACTCCAATTCACACTCTGGGAATTTGGAGTCCGTTCGCACTCTGGGAACGATTTATTGGATGTTTATACTCCAATTCACACTCTGGGAATTTGGAGTCCGTTCGCACTCTGGGAACGATTTATTGGATGTTTATACTCCAATTCACACTCTAGGAAGTTGGAGTCCGTTCGCACTCTGGGAACTGTTCGCACTCTGGGAACGATTTATTGGATGTTTATACTCCAATTCACACTCTGGGAAGTTGGAGTCCGTTCGCACTCTGGGAACGATTTATTGGATGTTTATACTCCAATTCACACTCTGGAAAGTTGGAGTCCGTTCGCACTTTGGGAACGATTTATTGGATGTTTATACTCCAATTCACACTCTGGGAATTTGGAGTCCGTTCGCACTCTGGGAACGATTTATTGGATGTTTATACTCCAATTCACACTCTGGGAAGTTGGAGTCCGTTCGCACTCTGGGAACGATTTATTGGATGTTTATACTCCAATTCACACTCTGGAAAGTTGGAGTCCGTTCGCACTTTGGGAACGATTTATTGGATGTCTATACTCCGGTTCGCACTCTGGGAACCTAGAGTTGATTGCAGGACTGTCGTGTGTCAGTCCAGTTCGGCCATTGATGTGATGGCTTGCCCCCGAGAGGTGGGTTTCGCTTAGCAAATGATCGGTGGGATCTCGATTACTTTCCACTTATCTTCCATCAACGAAGGAGGAGACTTGGTTTATGGACGGATGAATCACATCCGTGTTCATTTGGATCCCGCTTCTGCCAAGCCTAAGGAGTAAGATTAGTGTTCTAGCAAGCTTTGAGCTCGAGCAGAGGAGAGGATGGCTGAACTACATCCACTTTGAGTTGTGTATTTTCCCTTAAGTTGGGGGCAAGAGTTGGAGAGTAGACGGTCGAGCCACGTCTACTTTACGCTTTGCACTCTTCCAGTCGAGTTGAGGAAGAGAGTTGGAACGATGGCTCATGATGGTTTGTGAGTAGGTAGTCATTCATTGATGACTATAGATTGATGGTTGGCCCCTGATGAAGTTGGTTTAAGGCATGATTGTTTTGCCGAATCACAGATGCAAACTGGAGAGTGAATGATCAAATCATATCCACTTTAAACATATGTCCTCAAATTACCCCAAGTTCTAATGTAGGATTGGATGCATAGATGGCCATGTCACGTCGACTCTCGGTGTGATTTAAATTTTATTGGGCATCCGAGGAAGCATAAGTATTTTGGTGAGCTTCAAGTAAGAGATGGAGAGTGCATGGCTGGGCTACATAACTCCAAGTCTTTCTCAAATCTTCTAACTAAATTGCATAGGCATGTGAGTGGATGGTCGGTTGCATCCACTTCGTACTGGAGCCCTAAACTTGTCTGTCTCTTCCACTTTGATGGCCTGCCCCAAGTCAGGTGCGTATAGCAACCGACGAGTGGTTGAATTATGCTTGCCATGATGATACCTAAATGACTTTATCATAGTCCACGGAGGTTGTTTTGCACCCGTCCTTAAGTACTCGGTTACCTGCATCATTTGCAAGTAGTTTAATTCAAGTCGATTATATCTTGCAACATAAACGAAATAGAAATAGAAATAATTCAAAAGAGATCGGATAAAATCTCATTGATAAGTGAAGCGGCGTCGTATGCTCGCTATTGCACTTCGGTCCAGCCTTTCACAGTTGGGAGTCTAACGCAAATGGTTCAGTTTGATCAAAGTTCCAATTGAGGTCGGGGGTTCCCGGCTCTTCATTTTATGGGGCTTGAACATATTGCCAGAGCTATCCTTTCTGGAGCAGCCTTATGGCGTTGGCATCCATGATAGTCATATAAAGAAAAGGAGCTTCCCGATTTAGAGTATGGAGCAGGTTCCCTTGTATGTCGCCAAGTTGACCCTTCGTCTGATTCATCAACGTAATGTTGGCCTGGACATGTTGGTGTAGTCGTCGGCGACTATCCACCAATTCTGTTCTCAAACTCTGGAAATAAGCTTTTGTGTTGATTTCATTTATTAGTGTTGGCAGCAACGGGCTGTAGATTTTGATCAGTTCATTGGCTGCCAGCTTCTTTATTCCCTTTAGCAATATGAGAAGTAGAAATGATATGCCTAACTACGATTGACAGTCTTCTTTGAGAAATAGGGGATACAACGCATTTGATGGTATTCATCACTTTTCGTGGACTCCATTCACCATTCTCACTTCATGAGGTAGTGGTGGAGGTTGAATTTCCATAGTACACGGACATAGTCGGCATGCTGAATTTTAGTTAGAAATTCTACGTGTAGGATGGTCTCAATGAATAGGCCCTGACTGGGAACGATACTCGAATCAACATTATCAAGTCCATTTTATGGTCACGGGGTCTTGTGATACTGGTGAATGATGTATGCCCGACTGCCTAATGTTCGAGTGGTTGGTAATGTCGATCGGATGGTGAGTGGATTAATATGGGCTCATTGATTGGTGATTATTTCTAATTTTCACCATGAAGGAGGCTCGCATAAGATAGTTAGGAAGTCCTCTTAGAGTTGTATGTCATGCTTTTAGTCATATGGACATGGAATGATTAAGATACGGGCATATGAAGATGGTTCAGTAGTGAACAACTATGTTTTGAGTTGGCAGAGTAGACAAGGCAGGGTAGTCGTAATACTAGCCATCGCACCATAATTGTCAGTTTAGGAGTTTTAAAAGCTGGTTAATTGGAGGAAGTTGCAGTCCACTTTAGAAGCATGATACATTAATCAACCCTAGTTCGTGCCATATTAGCTAGGTTCTCCAGCCTCTGGGAGCACCATTTGAATAGTATTTCAATACCCATTTCTTGATTGCAACTCAAAAATTGCTATTGTAATCTCCTACTTCCCGTCCAGTCATGGAACGACCTGAATGTTCCTTTATTTAAGTTGAGGTTTGGATTAACTATGCTGGTGCTCTGCGCTGCGGCTAGGGTTCGGGGGGGTTCCCCCCCGAATTTTTTTTTTTTAGCCTCTTTTTAGGAAATTTAGATCGTACCCGAATTTTTTTTTTTTTTTTTTTAAATGATGGATACCAAATGTTCGTTCGCATCGATGGTTCGAGCGCTTAAATGATGGATCGAACTAAAGGCAGATAGATGGATACAAACTGCATGTGCGTATTGATGTGAAATGGAGGCAGATGGATGGGTACGAAGTACCTGTGAGTATCGATTCGAATTGGAGGCAGATGGATGGATACGAAGTAGCGCTCCATGATGGATACGAAGTAGCGCTCCCTGATGGATACGAAGTAGCGCTCCGTGATGGATACGAAGTTCACCGCATTTCTGGATTCGAAGCTATGGATACGAAATTCACCACATTTTCTGGATTCGAACCTATGGATACGAAATTCACCACATTTTCTGGATTCGAACCTATGGATACGAACTTCACCACATTTTCTGGATTCGAACCTATGGATACGAACTTCACCACATTTTCTGGATTCGAAAATATGGGTTCGAAAATGACCATATTTTCATGGATTCGAACATATGGATACGAAATTCACCATATTTTCTGGGTTCGAAAGTATGGATACGAAAACCATCATTTTTTCATGGATACGAAAATATGGGTACGAAATTCATCATATTTTCATGGATACGAAAATATGGGTACGAAAAACAGCATTTTTTCTGGATTCGAAAATAGGGGTACGGACTGCATGATGAATATGGTTCTTCTTAGATTTTAGAGCAATCTGAATAGAATAGAAGGAACCCATGAACGATAGACCTGGATCTCTCTCTTAGATTTATTCAATCCGGTATCGATGACAGATCCAACGAGCAGGAGAAAATCTAGGTTTTCTCAGTGAAAGCACCAAAATGTTTGCACCAAAATTGGGCAAACACCCTTCGGAAGTTTTTGAAGAGATAGTAAATGAAAAACTTGAATTGGAAATAGGGACTATCTAACAAAAACTCCAAGTCACAGAAAAGTAAATTGCGCAGAAGACAAGGATTTAGAGTGGTTCGGCCATGCGCCTACGTCCACTATGAAGTTTTATCACTTTATTTCTTAATACTTGAAGATTACAAGTGCTTTTCAGCAAATTACAACAGCAAATGGACTTAAATTCGAAATCAGCAGCCAAGATGGTGGTATGAAGTGATTCTGGCAGCGTTTAGGCGTACTCTTTCTCTCCAAATTCTCCGACCCCTTCTCTGAATGACCAGGGGCTCTATTTATAGGTGTGGAAGGCCAAAATCCCGCCTAAATCATGGAGAGGTTGCTTGGCACGTGACGGGGGGCCCACAGGCCCGCGTTCTTGAAGTGCGTGCCCAGTTTGGGATCGATTCGAAGTGAACTTCGAATCGATCAAACAATTGTCCAATTGCGATGAAACTTGGCGTGGACGTTCTTCATCATGTAGACAAACTTCTGTAAAAATTTCATGGGATTTGGATCAGTAGATTGGGAGTTATGATCGGTTCGAAATTGGGTGTTCGGCATGCTGTTTGGTTCGAACCGATGGAATCGATTCGTTCGAATCGATGCATGGCCGAAGCGAATACTTCGAATCGATTGGGGCGCGCCTGTCTTCGAGCCGATCCATGTTCGTGCTAGCTTAGCCGCTTTGTTGGATTCGAAGTTGTCGAAGTCGATGGAGTCGAAGGTGAGTGATGGAGTCGAAGATGATGGATGGATTCGAAGGTGAGCGATGGAGTCGAGGCTGTGATGGGTTCGAAGCTATTAATGGATTCGAAGCTGTGGTGGATTCGAAGCATAGGAAGGACTCGAATTTGTGATGGATTCGAAGTAGGGAGTTACTTAGATGGATTCGAATGTCGCCTCTTCCTGTGGGTTCGAATATGATGGGTTCGAAATGGATGGTTTCGAACACGATGGTTTCGAACACGATGGGTTCGAATATGATGGGTTCGAACATGATGGGTTCGAACCGAGCAATGTGCACCTTCTTAACTTGAATCCATCATAACTTGAGCATATGACCTCGGATTGTCTTGAAATTTGAAATGCTGGCTTCTATGGTCTTTCTTGTCATGCCTTATCAATTGCGGCCCGATCCGGGCTCGGACAGAATTCATCGATATCCATAGTGAAGTGAAATACGACCAATCTCTGAGGTGAACTGTTTTCTGTTTTTGACCAATCCTTTGGTATCACGGCTTTTGCCCAAAAAGCGGGATAACATGGGTAATACAAACAAAACTCGTACAAAGCTCGTAGGGAGAATGGATTTCCAACCAATGACAAGGCACTGGGGTACCACCTGTCACAGTACGGGGCCTAGATCACCGTACTGAGGAGTACGCCCGCTCCCCTACATCACAAGGCCGGAACCATCCCTTACTGGACAGTCCCGAGTGAGATCACCCCGCAGTTGGGATCAGCAACCGCCCACTAAGCCAAAAAATAAAAAGGGACATCTAGACTGGAATGACCTCACCTTGCTTGGGTGCTACCCACCTAGCCTTGCTGCATATCCTCTAATTTTCAGTCATTCCCATTTGATGAGGCTTGAGGCTAAGCGTTACCTTTTTAGAATATATCCCTTAGAATGCCCATCGTCCACCTGACGATGTTTCGCAAGCATTCATCCATACAAGTCCGTCCCGGGTTCGAACGGAACCGAAGGCACTATTCCTACTACATCCATTTTGGAAATATCCTCAAGATTAGTAGCGACTAGCCCTTGCACTTCACTACTCCATTTTCGAATCCAAAATCGTTTACACGAAACGTACAAACCGGATCAAAGTGGTTTTCGAGAAATAAATCTCGATCCCGGTCTCTTCGAAACGATCAATGCATTTGGCCAATATTGATAGTCGGTTATTTAACTATCAATTAATATTCACAAACAACCATCAACCAATAAATAATTTCCCAAATTATTTATTAATCCCCGAAATATCTTCATAAGATATATATTTCCAATTTCAACCCCTTTGAAAACAGTTCCAAAACCCGTTTTCCTTTCACGGAGTATATTCCCAATTAATTTTTTTCACTGGAACACCAAGTACAAAACACTTGAGATTTAAATAAATTTAAAACCACTTTTTTATAAAATATACTTTTTAACATTAAAATTAAAACTACTTTAAATATTTTATTAAAAATATATTTACTTTAAGAATATTTTATACAAAACACTTTATAAAATATAAACTAAATTTCCTCTTTTAAACACAATACCAAGTTACTTTATATAGTTATTTCAATAAAGATTTGAGAAAAATATACTTACTTTAAAGTTAACATTTACAAATAATAAACTTTCCAAAACATGCTTTTTAAAACAATATTAAACCTTTGACTTTTTTTTTTTGAAAACCATACTTGGCTATCCAGGGAAATACTCTTCTCTTTCCCATCTCTTAAAAATAAATAACCATTTATTTTTAAACAAATTCTCAATCCTTTAATAAATTCTTACCTTGAATTTATATTTCCAAATCCACTTCACATTTATAAACCCAGTTTATAAATTTCGAAATCTCACTTTTCTTTAATTTCAAATTCCAGACACTTAAGTAAATTCACAATTAATTTCTAATTTACTTCACTTTGAAATAAATTTATTCACTTTCTTTATTTGTTCCAAAATCTATTAACTTTAATATTCCTATTTCTTATTTATGATCTAATCCATTTTATTGAAAATGCCAATTCAGATTTTTATATCTCTACGGTATCTTTTAATTAACTTTAAACTTTAGATTTAAAGTAAATTCTTCATTCCCTATTCTTTTAATAATATCACTTAAGCTTTAAAATTTATTATCCTTCAGGATATTCAAATTTCCCCTTTTATACTCAGGATTTATTTATTTGAACTGTTAAAAGGATTACCTTTTGTTTTTCTTCCAATTCACTTTCCTATTTATTTGAATTCTCTATAATTGATTTACTGCAATTTTACTCTTTTATTTCTTTTCAAAAATTCGATTTTGTAGATTTGGATAACTCAGAATACCAAAATATTCAATCCAATCATATCATCCTATACTTCATTCAATCATCACAGGATATCAAATATTCATAGCAAAGAATATCAAATAATCTAAATAATTTTGAGGAATCCAATTGGATCCCTCCAACCTGTTTTCCCTACATCCACAGATGTTAGCACAACATAAAATACCAATTCCACTTCGAGATGGAATATCGCGGTATATGGGATTGAATATAATATTATCCGCTATTATGCGGCGCATAGGGTCTCATCCGCTATATAAACGCGGGAAATCAATCATTCCAAGATATAATATATACTATAAAGTAACACATCAACCAATTCAACCATTCATCTAATTATTTAAATTTAACCTTTTAAGTTTAAATAAAAATTCACTGAGTGAGATTAACTCACCTTTGATTTTTCTTTTGGCAATCCGATCCAATCCCGACTGGTTCCCTTTCGGATTTTGACCTTGAATAAATATTAGATGGTTTTATTAATATTCGCACAATTCGAAAAAAAATTTCCATTTGGAAAAATTTAATTGAATTAACTAATAATTTATCTTTAAACCAATTTATGGATTTCAAAAACAAAGTTTTATATGAACTTCCTAATTTCAAAATTTCTATATTACCAAATCCTGTATATATATATATATTGATATTTATATCATTATCTCTTCACTGTATATGTATACATATGTATATATGTATAAATTTATAAATCGAAGATAAATGGCTTTATATACCTTGCTGTTATAATTCTAATTTACTTTATTTCCTCAGTGCATATATACACATACAAATTACATAAAAAATTTAAAAATAAAATAAATATACCTATCACTGCCCAAATCCCACCCTCGACATCATCGTTCCCAAATCGAGTTGCGTGAAATCGCCTCCTCCATCGAACAAACATCGCCACGCCATCGCGACGAGCCTGGTATCAGCTCGTGCTCAAATTCCTGCTGGCCGACCCATCTCGACAACGTCGATTCTCGGTTTGCGATCTGCACTCGCGAGATACTCCTCCAGGCGCCCTCGAAAATCCTAGCTTGCAAACTGATGGCTCTCGATTGAATAACACTTCCATCCCATCTTCAGCCTCGACCGTAGCGAACAAAACTCTAAATCGAGCGCCCCCTAGCACTGCCGTGATCCACCTCGTCCTCGGCCTTGAGCTTGAATCGAAATTGCTTCGATTACACTGAGACCGATTCGATTTGAGTAAGAACGAGGGAAATAAGTTTTGAAAGAAATGAGAACAGGGAGCATTCTTTTAAATCTGTAAATTTTAGAGAAGACGCGATTTGTTTTCTCACCGGCCATTGGTTTTATCCCCTTTGATTTCTTTGAAAAAGAAAAGCTCGACTGTTTAAGTGAAGAGAACAGGAGAACGATATAAATTTTGTTTTTTTTTTCCTATGTCTGAAGCTTCGAGTACAATTTTCTTTCGGCTGTGAAATGAAATAGAAGGTTAAAAGTGACATTTGAAATGAGGGTAACATGTGCCAGATGGCTACAGTGATTTGGAATATTAAAAGGTTTTTATAGTGATAGAAAATGAGTTGATGTTGAGATATTTGACCAATTATTATCTTGAATTACGATATATCTAACAGCGCGTTTATACATCGTACTCTCTCACAACAACTCCAATCACTACAAAATTTGGAATCCGATAATAACACAATATTACGGATTCAATAGAACTGGTTTCGTCAAATTCCGAGACTGTGCCTCGGACGGCTATTTTTAAATTCAATTTAAACAATATATTTTTAAAATCTGAACAAAACATCTTTAAATTTGATTCTATCACTTTTATTATCTTCAATATTATCAATATAAATTTTAGAAGCCTTCAAATTATTTTTAACAGGCTTAAAACTACAGATTCAAAATTTTACCCAACTTATACTTATTAAATTCAATATTAATTATCCAATACATAGAGATATTTGAAATGTAGGTTAAAATTAACCTTTTAAATATTTAAAATCAATTAAATATTCCAATTTCAAATATTTAAAAATTTTGAGTCGTCACATTCCTCCTCCCTTAAAAGAATTTCGTCCCCGAAATTACTAGTTTGGAAGAATGATCCATAATCCATTAACTATTTCCTCAACCCAAATAGTTTTCAATGACTTCCCAAAACCATCTTTGTATTAAAGACACACTATTCCTCTTTCTAACCTTTCAAACCTACCCATAAGCCTCAAATAATATTCCTTACTTATCAATTCAAATTTAAATTCAAATTCAAATTTTAAATTATCAAAATTTTCTCAAAATTTTTCTAACTCCCTAAATTTTCGAAATTTTTTGCCAGCATCTCCTTTGCGCGGCTAGCTCGGTACAGCTACAAAATGGCTCTACGGCCTCCCAAATCTCAAAAGAAAACAAAACGCCAAGTGGCTAGATCCAAAAACCCAATCAATTTCATACATAAATTTAAACACATACCTTTTTGTCGAGCAAATCAAATTTATCTTCTGAATCAAAAATTCCAATTTATCCATTGCTTTTATACACCTGTATATCCTGTTTAGCAATAATATCCAATCACAACATTCCAAAAAACATTTTATCGCCTCCCTTACAAAATGTCAATACTTATTCATTTAAATATTAACTTAGAATATAATTGCAGTTTCAATTTCCAACTAAGAGTTCACCACTCTTTTTCTAAGTTTAGTATAAGCATTTAATATGCTTCTTTATTGATTTTCACTTCACTATAGGAGTTTATATCCATTTCCATTCACTACGCCTTTACAACCCAATTTGAATTCAATTGGCTTCAATTTACTAATTACTTTCAAATCTAAATATATTTTTTCAAATTTCCATCTCTCAATTCTACTTGAATTCAATTTTATCTTCAACCTTTGAATATTAAATTGTATTTGTCTTATTTCAACCCATATGCACTTAGCCATTTCTTTTATTAATTCCGGTTACTAATTTGTTTAAAATTTCAAATAAAAGTTTACTTGCAACTTTTCTCCCTTTAATTTCTTCAATCAATTTCTTCAATTCCACTTTATTTTACTTTCTCGCTTTTAAATTAGATCTCAACATTCAGCTTCATATTTATTTGCTTACAAATTTTAAATTCGTAGTCGTTAGTGGAAATTTTAAAAATAATTCTAACACCCAAAATTTTCAAAAATTTTTGGCAGAGTCTCCTTTGTACGGAGAGACTTCTGCGATATCGCAGGATACACAAATATATATATACATCGGCCTCAGGCCGGAAATCACAATATATATCAATATATGCAGTTCATAACTCCTATTTTGAATTCTTTTGCATAAGCGTACCTTTATTTAGCATTTTTAAGCAAGCGGCCTATTTAATTTGCATTTAGCGCGATCAAATCCATCCATATGGCTTCCCTGAACCTGTACTTACTCAATTTGAAAATGTAAGTACTAAATATATACGATTTATTAACATTTCACTTAAATATAAATAGCTAAACGTGAATTCTATAAGCAACGCATCTTATATACTTTCATAAGCACATATGAAATGTTTGACACTTATTTTATAGACTTCCAATCAATATTCAAGCCATTTTATCCAATTCCAATAGTTTACAATTCATTTCCTTACATTCAATTTGTTTTTAATCCAAACAAAGTCATATTTAATTCATTTGATTTCAAAATCAAATTTTATTTAATCTCATTTTCGTCGAAGAACCAATTTTCTTATACAACTTGACGATATTCAAGTAAATAGACAATCATCGATTAATTCCAACTCATTTTGCATCTAATTCCATTCCATTCTCAATTATTTACAAACCATACAAATTCATTATTAAATCATATTTCACCTTCCATTTAGCTAAATTCGAATTCCATTCACTAATTTATTCAATTGAGTCTATTTTCCAATTTCAATTCAATATTTGATTCTTTTACCTTCAAAGTTCACCTTATTACTTGAATTCTTATCCATTTTTTTTTAAGTCCAAACAAACCTATTTCAATTTGAATCGATTCCAAAAGCAATCTATTCCACTTCTATCAACTTATAGTATTTTATTCAATTTCGTTCCATACTTTTATACTACTAGTCATTTCCAAATTAAATTTAACCCAAACTTTTATTCAAGGGACTCCCATTTTTATTCGAATCCAAGTTCTCCTTCATATAACTTGAGCTAATTAACTCAATTACAAATTTCATTACATTTACCAAACAAGTTATTCCAACTTCAAAACTCAAGTTATATATATATATATATATATATTTTATAAGCACTTTCCAACTTAAATCCTTAATTTGATTTCAATTACCAAATCAATTTCATCTACTAATTAATTTAAATTAGTTTATTCATCCAACCATCTTGAATTTCACACTTCTAATTATACTTAATTCACCCACGATCCAAGTTGAATTCATTTACACTCGAATTCATTACCAATTCCATTATTACCCACAATTCGACTTCCATTTAACCAATTCCAATTTCTTCAATTCCAAGTTCCATTTCCATATTTCATTAACTAATTTATTTTCACTTAGTTTATTCAAATTTTATATCCAATATTTGAATTTCATATCAAAAATCACTTTAACTACTTTACTGGAGTTCTATCCATTTTATAATTTAAATTTTGGATTATATTCATTACCATTACAAACAATTTTATTTGGCTTATTTATTTTACTTCCAAATTTTATAAGTCGCATTTAATGTGTACACACACTTTCATCTATGTACAATCAATCTTATTCACATTTTACTTTCGTTAAGTATATTTTATTTTTCTCTCGGAATTATACATTTTAATTAGCCAATATATATATTATTCCATAACAATTTTAAATAAGATTTCAGAGTTTTAACAATTTCTCAAAATTTTCAAAATCACCTTTGAAATCAACTGCATCCAAAACCCTTGGCAAATGCAATTTCCCTTTTGAATTTTCAAAACCAAACCCATGTTTTGCAAACAACACCGGCCCAAAACATCCAGGTAGCAATTCCTCTTTTGGAAACTCGAAAATGAACACCGATGATACTGCAATCATCACCGAAATTATTTTCCAGCGACCGAAAGAGAATTAGATGCTTTTATCCCTTTAAAACCATTTTCAATTGTTATTTTTATTCCAAATCTCTCAATATTCAATTCCGATTCAAAAATAATCGTGAAATAATACCACTATTATTTCTCCAAAACTTTTGAAAGCTATTTTCAAATCCAAAGGAATTTAAACCTCCCAAAGTTCCAAGTTTCGAAATCCATTTCGATTTATTTTCAAATATTTCTCTGGAATCCTATTTCCCATTATAAATCACATTTGTATATGAAGTTTATTTCAATTTATAAATTTCATTTATAATCTATAATTCAAGTTCCATGTTATTATCTTAATTTGTTTTCTTAACTTTGGCTATACTCGATTTCTTATTCAATTTTATACAATGATAATAAATTAATATTATCATCTCCTAACATCCAAGCAACCAAATATTATAATAGTTTACAAAGATTATTTCCTTTATATACAAAAATAATTTGGGTAAATTATTTCATTTACCCTATTTAAAACAATACTGTGTCGAAATGTTCTATTCAAGTGTTTAGAGATCCCTATCAATAACGTTAATTACTCGTATTGACCAGAATCCATAAACTTCTTAATAAACCAATCAACACAATATAAAACAATTTTATATTCACTAACAAATACGCGCTCATATCTATTAATACGCTCAAACTCATTCTAGAGTACTAACGACTCTATTTCAATGAGTAATTCCTACCAGAGCCAAGGTTATTGCCAACCTAAGCTCTGATACCAACTGTAACGGCCCGCAAATCCGTACCCCTTAAGTCAACACTCTTCTACCAAAATCAACTCAAGTTGCACAGAAATACGAACCATTTGGGTTAAAGAAGAAGAGGTAGAAGAAGGAAATAGAAAACAACAACAGAATCTAACCATCGCAGCGGATAAAATATAATAGATAATAAATACCCTTTACTCAAACATCAAATATCTCTGTCTATATATTACATCATCAGAGTACATCAATCACAGCTCAACATCAATATCATACAAATGGATACACAACAACTCAACACAGCGGAATATATATATATAAATAAGTACGAGAGTACGTGTCGTCATCCAACTCGTCTCCTGAGCTCCACAACATCATATCCCGTATCCTATAATACTCGGTCTGACCCGAACATTATAGTTAATAACACCCGAGTCAGTCTGGAATACTAGCGTGAGAAAATCACACCCAATTGATGATTAAAGTTTCAAAAATCCTTTGAAAACAAAAGCATCTCATAAGACCACGCCACAAATAAACATGTCGGGTCTTTACCTTACGATAGCTAAAACAATTTTTATAGAAATCCTCTGATATTATAGTAGGGTCTATATACAAATACTTATAAAATAGCCGAAATTGTTACATTATTAAATTCCAGCTACTAGCCGCAGAGTGGGTAATACAAACAAAACTCGTACAAGGCTCGTAGGGAGAATGGATTTCCAACCAATGACTAGGCACTGGGGTACCACCTGTCACAGTACGGGGCCTAGATCACCGTACCGAGGAGTACGCCCGCTCCCCTGCATCACAAGGCCGGAACCATCCCTTACTGGACAGTCCCGAGTGAGATCACCCCGCGTTTGGGATCAGCAACCGCCCACTAAGCCGAAAAATAAAAAGGGACATCTAGACTGGAATGACCTCACCCTGCTTGGGTGCTACCCACCTAGCCTTGCTTCATATCCCCTGATTTTCATTCATTTCCATTTGATGAGGCTTGAGGCTAAGCGTTACCTTTTTAGAATATATCCCTTAGAATGCCCATCGTCCACCTGACAATGTTTCGCAAGCATTCATCCATACAAGTCCGTCCCGGGTTCGAACGGAACAGAAGGCACTATTCCTACTACATCCATTTTGGAAATATCCTCAAGATTAGTAGCGACTAGCCCTTGCACTTCACTGCTCCATTTTTGAATCCAAAATCGTTTACACTAAATGTACAAACCGGATCGAAGTGGTTTTCGAGAAATAAACCTCGATCCCGGTCTCTTCGAAACGATCAACGCATTTGGCCAATATTGATAGTCGGTAATTTAACTATCAATTAATATTCACAAACAACCATCAACCAATAAATAATTTCCCAAATTATTTATTAATCCCCAAAATATCTTCATAAGATATATATTTCCAATTTCAACCCCTTTTGAAAACAGTTCCAAAACCCGTTTTCCTTTCACGGAGTATATTCCCAATTAATTTTTTTCACTGGAACACCAAGTACAAAACACTTGAGATTTAAATAAATTTAAAACCACTTTTTACAAAATATACTTTTTAACATTAAAATTAAAACTACTTTAATATTTTATTAAAAATATATTTACTTTAAGAATATTTTGTACAAAACACATTATAAAATATAAACTAAATTTCCTCTTTTAAACACAATACCAAGTTACTTTATATAGTTATTCCAATAATAGATTTGAGAAAAATATACTTATTTTAAAGTTAACATTTACAAATAATAAACTTTCCAAAACATGGTTTTTAAAACAATATTAAACCTTTGACTTATTTTTTTTTCTTTTCGAAAACCATACTTGGCTATCCAGGGAAATACTCTTCTCTTTCCCATCTCTTAAAAAATAAATCACTATTTATTTTTAACCAAATTCTCAATCCTTTAATAAATTCTTACCTTGAATTTATATTTCTAAATCCACTTCACATTTATAAACCCTGTTTATAAGTTTCGAAATCTCACTTTTCTTTAATTTCAAATTCTAGACACTTAAGTGAATTCACAATTAATTTCTAATTTACTTCACTTTGAAATAAATTTATTCAGTTTCTTTATTTGTTCCAAAATCTATTAACTTTAAGATTTCTATTTCTTATTTATGATCTAATCCATTTTATTGAAAATGCCAATTCAGATTTTTATATCTCTATGGTATCTTTTAATTAACTTTAAACTTTAGATTTAAAAGTAAATTCTTTATTCCCTATTCTTTTAATAATATCACTTAAGCTTTAAAATTTATTATCCTTCAGGATATTCAAATTTCCCCTTTTATACTCAGGATTTATTTATTTGAACTGTTAAAAGGATTACCTTTTGTTTTTCTTCAAATTCACTTTCCTATTTATTTGAATTCTCTATAATTGATTTACTGCAATTTTACTCTTTTATTTCTTTTCAAAAATTCGATTTTGTAGATTTGGATAACTCAGAATACCAAAATATTCAATCCAATCATATCATCCTATACTTCATTCAATCATCACAGGATATCAAATATTCATAGCAAAGAATATCAAATAATCTAAATAATTTTGAGGAATCCAGTTGGATCCCTCCAACCCTGTTTTCCCTGCATCCACAGATGTTAGCACAACATAAAATACCAATTCCACTTCGAGGTGGAACATCGCGGTATATAGGATTGAATATAATAATGTCCGCTATTATGCGGCGCATAGGGTCTCATCCGCTATATAAATGCGGGAAATCAATCATTCCAAGATGTAATATATACTATAACATAACACAACAACCAATTCAACCATTCATCTAATTATTTAAATTTAACCATTTAAGTTTAAATAAAAATTCACTGAGTGAGATTAACTGTAATGCCCCAGAAATTCATAGAATCTTATTTGGTTGAATTTTGAAAATATATGAATTCATTTGTATAAGAATACATGAAAAAAAAAATAAAGTGTTCAAGTGTGTGCACACTGATATGGCACAAGAAAGAACTCCAAATCCACTGAAATCAAAACAAGAATTAAAAAGTATTACAAACATAATTTTGTGATATGGATATTTGATCTCTGGAATTATATGAATCATCCAAGAAAATAAGGAAAAGTAAGTTTTGTTTTGAATCAGTAAACATATTTTATTTAAACCCAGAAAAGAAAATATTACAGGGATTTAAAAGTCTGTATGCACATATAGGTGCATATCTTTCTGAAATTAAGGAGGAGTTAAATAAGCCTAGATAGGATATGTATGCAAATGTACATTTCTGTAAGAATAGAAAATGTTAAAAAGAAATAAGCAAGTAAAAGAAAACTGTAATACTAAAATGGCAAAAGACAAATTGCAAGCAGAATAATTGCTTTAGGCAGAAATAGAAAGGAGGATTTCTAGAAAATAAACAAGTGACAATGTCACACAATTTTCATGACTTGGTAAGAATAGGATATATTTTGAAAAGGTAAAGAAAAAAAAATATAAGGGAAAGTAAGCACCACATATGGCCGGGGTATCAAAAGTGAAAATGAACAAATCTGAAATGCAAAATGCATGAGTCTTGGCCAGGGTAGGAATGGGATTTTACAATGATAAACCCTAGAAAACTTCTCTTATAAATTCAAGTATAAACCAGAAAAGAATCATTTTGCTACCCAAAACATTTAAGAAAACAAAGAGGAAAATATTTGCAAGCAGAAAAGCAAGTTTTAAAAGGTTTTCTTTCTGATTTAAGCAGGAGAAGCATTTTTCTGTGAGTAATCTCACTAATCCATGGCATTAAGTCCTGTTATGAGGCAGCCTAGCTTATGCTAATTTTTCTGCATATTTTGGATTTTATTACTATGGTTTTAATGGATGCTTTAATGGGTGTTTCTAAATGCTTTTAGTTTTGATAGTGAGTATTATGCTCTGATTGTTTATACCCAGAAATGTTATAGTATGAAAATGTAATAGTAAATAGAGAATGCTTGTAGCTGGTTTAGTTATGGCATGACAAACATATGTATATGAGTTGCATTACACTTGTGTAAGTGCTGAGGCTCAAATGAAAGATTCAAGGTTGCAATGGAAATTCCTAATGTGCTGAACCTTTGATCAAATAGAAAACCATGGGCCAGAAATCTTGTTTAAGCTAGATCTTGAATTTAGTTCAAACATGGTTGCTTGTGAAACAATAATAACCCACATGCCTAGTCTTTATTCCCAGTTACAAATATTCTTGTATTTTCTTTTAAACCAGAATACTTGTAGATATGAATTCCCTGGATATGAAAGTTAGCTTGTTCTGGAATTATGCTTGAGAGCTCTATATAATGTTTCATGTACACTGTGATTCAGTCACCTAGCTATCTCATGATAGGATCAAACATGAACACTTAGTAAATAAACAAAGGATTGTGAGCCAAGAGAACTGCTGGAATGCTTGTTGTATTTAAAGTATGCAAGTTGACACATGGTTTGTTTAAGCCCTGAGATCTTTGTGCAATATTGTGAATTATTTTATTGCAATGTGTCCCCATGATTCCTTATGGCAGATGAGGCTAGGAAGAAATTTGGTAAATGCAATCTATACAAAATGTTTAGGTCTCACTTAATTACTTAATATCATGGAATTTTTGATGATGCTCATACCAGATCTTGTATCTGACCCTTGTTTGTTTATGGCAACTGGGGTGTCTCATTTAAAATGGGGCAGCCCTTAATGCTTTTTCAGGGAATGCTGGCTCTAAATAGGAAGCTGCTAAGGCTAATGAGAATGATTGGATAAGCATGCTAAACTAGAGTTAAATAAGAACTTAGAATGAGATATTTGCATGTAATCTGGAAAATTTGATAGTTCTGTTTAGGCTGTTATGCAAAACCTTGAAAGTTTGGAATTATTCAGTTATTTTAAATGAATCTAGTGATGTATTAAGTAGGAAGAACTTGCAAGAGATATGTGTTATGTTATTTCTGTTTTCTGGTTTGGTATGTATTAAGAATATTGAAGTTAAGCTGAATTGATTATCTATTTGCTAAAGTTGTTTTGATTAAAGGAAAAACTGGATTTTATAAGTATGATCACTTTATGATGGTTTTAGTTAATCCTAAATCTTTTCAAAAGATAGATATATAGGAAATTATATTGGGAAAATCCAGAAAGAATTATAACTGTTACACTTTCATGTCTTGATACTGAAACTTGTCCAAATGCAAGTAAAAGAATGGTTTCTTTAACCAAACAGTTAGACCATAGGTCAGGCCACATACACACTTTAAAAAATGGAGCTAGGAACCATTTGAACCCAGTTTTTCTGGAAAATGAACAAAAACATAGACATGTACCTGTATATCTGTGTACATGTTGATATTTAGGCAACAAAATAAATACAAATTCCTAGAAAAGTAGTAGGAATGGGTTTTGAAAATAATAAAGCAAGAAATATTGTTTTGTATGTTAGATTATAGGCAAAACTTAAGTGTATATGTATAGAGATAGGTAGGTATCAGATTTTAAAACCCTGCAGGAAAAAAAAAAAGAAAGCAAAAATTGAGTTTGAACTGACCAGCATAGTACTTGAACTCGTGACCTCTCATGTGTAAGTTAGGCGCGTTTCCATTACGCCTAGATGTTGCTTGTGTTCACTTAGGATCCACTTTCTTTTAGCTTGAGTTTGAAACTATGCAGATTTTAACACAAACATCCATATTAAAAAGCTTTCTTCCACTAGATTATTACTTAATCATTCCTTAATTAGAATAACAGTCCAAAGTACATGTTTACAGTGGATTCTATGGTCAATAATCAGAATGTGAAAATAAATCTTTTATTAGGGAATTATCACATTTTAATAGATTTAAAAAGATTTCTACTTCCCTATTATTATTATGCTCTGATTCTAGTAGGATATAACATAGATATCTTCATATATGTATGTTAGGAAAGATTTAGATTTAAAACAATATTTTTATATTGAGAAAGATCCTGGATAATATGAGAATAGGTAAGGATGACCCTAGGTAGTCTTAGTTAAGTATGTAAGCAAAAAAAAAAAATTTTGCTTAAGAATTAGGGTCATTCCATTAACTCACCTTTGATTTTTCTTTTGGCAATCCGATCCAGTCCCGACTGGTTCCCTTTCGGATTTTGACCTTGAATAAATATTATATGGTTTTATTAATATTCGCACAATTTAAAAAAATGCCATTTGGAAAAATTTAATTGAATTAACTAATAATTTATCTTTAAACCAATTTATGGATTTCAAAAACAAAGTTTTATATGAACTTCCTAATTTCAAAATTTCTATACTTCCAAATCCTGTATATATATATATTGATATTTATATCACTATCTCTTCACTGTATATGTATACATATGTATATATGTATAAATTTATAAATCGAAGATAAATGGCTTTATATACCTTGCTGTTGTAATTCTAATTTACTTTATTTCCTCAATGCATATATACACAAACAAATTACATAAAAAATTTAAAAATAAGATAAATATACCTATCACTGCCCTAATCCCAGCCTCGACATCATCGTTCCCAAATCGAGTTGCGTGAAATCGCCTCCTCCATCGAACAAACATCGCCACGCCATCGCGACGAGCCTGGTATCAGCTCGTGCTCAAATTCCTGCTGGCCGACCCATCTCGACAACGTCGATTCTCGGTTTGCGATCTGCACTCGCGAGATACTCCTCCAGGCGCCCTCGAAAATCATAGCTTGCAAACTTATGGCTCTCGATTGAATAACGCTTCCATCCCATCTTCAGCCTCGACCGTAGCGAACAAAACCCTAAATCGAGCGCCCCCTAGCACTGCCGTGCTCCACCTCGTCCTCGGCCTTGAGCTTGAATTGAAATTGCTTCGATTACACTGAGACCGATTCGATTTGAGTAAGAACGAGGGAAATGGGTTTGGAAAGAAATGAGAACAGGGAGCATTCTTTTAAATCTGTAAATTTTAGAGAAGACGCGATTTGTTTTCTCACCGGCCATTGATTTTATCCCCTTTGATTTTCTTGAAAAAGAAAAGCTCGACTGTTTAGGTGAAGAGAACAGGAGAACGATATAAATTTTGTTTTTTTTCCTCTGTCTGAAGCTTCGAGCACAATTTTCTTTCGGCTGTGAAATGAAATAAAAGGTGAAAAGTGACATTTGAAATGAGGGTAACGTGTGCCAGATGGCTACAGTGATTTGGAATATTAAAAGGTTTTTATAGTGATAGAAAATGAGCTGATGTTGAGATATTTGACCAATTATTATCTTGAATTATGATATATCTAACAGCGCGTTTATACATCGTACTCTCTCACAACAACTCCAATCACTACAAAATTTAAAATCCGATAATAACACAATATTACGGATTCAATGGAACTGGTTTCGTCAAATTCCGAAACTGTGCCTTGGACGACTATTTTTAAATTCAATTTAAACAATATATTTTTAAAATCTGAACAAAAAATCTTTAAATTTGATTCTATCACTTTTATTATCTTCAATATTATCAATATAAATTTTAGAAGCCTTCAAATTATTTTTAACAGGCTTAAAACTCCAGATTCAAAATTTTACCCAACTTGTACTTATTAAATTCAATATTAATTATCCAATAAATAGAGATATTTGAAATGTAGGTTAAAATTAACCTTTTAAATATTTAAAATCAATTAAATATTCCAATTTCAAATATCTAAAAATTCCGGGTCGTAACAGATCAATTACAAACTGCAAATCAACAAGTGCAGTTCTCTGGATTAAAACCGTAAAATGCAGATCAACTGTTCTTGAAAACAAATCATGTCCTATGCTCTTCAATCTGTGAGTAAACCAAACCTTAATCTATATTAATTTGGATGCATGATATAAAATCCTTGAAAGTCAGATGTAATAGTTATTCCATGATATAAAATGAATGGGTATATTTATATATGAACTGAATAGACAGACATGTCTATATGCAAGAAGATGTTCTATTCTTGCTATTCAGGTTTTAAATCTGATCAAAATCATGTTCTTCCTCTCTAATCTTCCTTAGAACATGTTGTATAAACAAATTTTGGATGTTATAACATGGTATAAAATTTTAAAAATAATTTCAAAAATAAGCTGAAGCCAGTTTTCAAATGAGAAAGGAAAAAGAACAGTATAAATTTAATACTCATCAAATCTCAACATTTTTAACCTGTTGTTTCAGGGTTAAATTCAGATTAGTGATAAAACTTTATGATTTTTAAAACTAAAATATTGATTTTTATGTTGGTATGTTGAGAGTTGTTGTGGTTTGGTCGGAATTTGGATTTTTGGCAACTATTGATGATCGGGTTGATGTGGATAATCGTAATCTGTTCTGAAGGAGGTTTGTGTGATGTAGATCATGGGAAAAATAGGGTTTTATTTTTTAGATCATCGTTGCTGTCGTTGCAATGATAATTAGGGTTTTAGACCCAGATTTTTCAAGGTGGTTTGGGCGATTATTGCGATGGCCAGGAAGCATCGAGTTGGTCAAGGATAGGGGAAAAGGGAGATTGGGTATCAGTGTAGCTCTAGGCAAGGCAGTAGGGTTTCCTGAAGTCGCCGGCGGCGGCATGAGGAAGAATTAGGTAAGGGCTGTAATCTGGGTGTAGCGATTTTGCTCGATTTAGATTACTAAGGGTTTGGGGAATTTTCTAGGGCCGTGAGCATCGAGGAAGGAGAAGGTGGTTTGGGGAAGAGGTCGGAGGTGATGAACAAGCTTCCAGTCGCGTGTGCACGTGTACACAGTATCATACTGTTGCAGCAAGCTTTGAAAGGTAAGAAATTTTGTCCAGAGAAGAAGAGGAAGACAATAAGATTCGGGTTTGATGAAGTTTTCGAGTGGTTGGTGCTCGCGTGTTTTTCTGTGTCGACTCGAAGATATGATGGGGAGACCTTGTTATTCGCTGCTGTGAGTTACTCGAGTGCTTTCTCGAGTTTGTCTGGAGAATTTTTGGTTTTTTGTTCGGGAACATTTTTCTTTCCAGTTTGACAAGTCCAGATTTAAACTTAATGATTTCAAAAAAAAATTAAAAGGCAAGTTTAAATAAAAAATTTGACCTATATTTTTTTATGTATAAAATGTGTAGGTTTAGAAAATAATGTTTAAATCAAATATAAGATTTAAAGTTTGGATTTTTAAATTTAAGATTGTGTTTTAAAAATAGTTTTGATTTGTTAAAATATTACATTTGGTTTTTGATGCAGCTAAGGCCAGAGAAGAAGTTGTGCAAACTTTAATTCCTGAAAACACGAGTTTGTGGTGTAGTGTGATGACTCGTCCACGACTCAATGAAGGTTTGAGTCGTTTCCGAGCTAGGGAAGGAGGTCCACGACCTAACAAACCACGGGAGAAATCAGGCCGAGATAACAAGGCATCGGAGTTGAGTCGTCCACGACTCAACGGTCTATCCATAAGTCATTTGCGACTTAACCAAGCTCAGGAGAAGATGTACCGACCTAATGATATCTACATGAGTCGTCTACGACTTAGCATGAAGCAAGGGAAAGCCCCAGCTAGTGAAGGCCTTGAGTCGGAGGGAGTTAGGACGGCAAGGAGTTGAGTCGTGAGTCGTTTACGACATAAGTTGGGTCATGTATGTACTATATGAGTCGGTCGTGTTTGAGTCGTTTGTATTGTCTGTGAGTCGTAACGTGTTGAGTTGGGTGAGTTGTGGTTGAGGTAGTAAGTCGTGAGTCGTGCCCTGCTTGAGTCGGTTGCGTATGAAGTGTTGTAATGGCAGTATGTAGCGTCTGTTGAGTCGGCAGCGACTTAGATGAGTCGGCAACGACTTAGATGAGTCGTGAGATATGAGTCGGTCACGACCTAAGGGCCAGTTGTAAACTCTATAAATAGGGGCGTGAGTTGTAATTTTTTGGGAGGTTGATTTTTGAATAAAATTCTCTTTTGTTAGCTTTGTGCTTTCATACCAATTGGTAGTTGAGTGTAATCTCCTATCTCCTCTTTCGGTTAATCGAGTGCGCTCGATTCAACGATCGTAGAAGCCGATTCACGGAATCTAGTGCGCTAGATCAACGTGCGAAGAATCGTAGATCTTAGAACACGGTATAGTGCGCTATCAACGTGTTTGAGATAGCTAGAGTTCGGTATCTTTGGATCAACGAACTTGGGCATTTTGGTATCTTCAACTCACCGATTGCTACATTTCATCGATTGAAGTTTTGTTTGATTAATCCGCTGCGTCATTATTGCTATCAGAGCCATACTTAGCCAATCATAGCTAAGTTGATTCTTGGAGCCAAGTTTTTGAAGTTTTTGAAGTTTGAAGTTGTTCATTGTGTTCATATTGAAGTTGCAACAAGTTTGAATTGTTTGATCCATTACATTTTGGATCAAAGTGAGCAAAGGAGTTTGAAATTGAAGAAGGCCGTGTATACTAGCGGGGAGTAGCCGAGCCTTGTGGAGTGTTTGAATTTGGAGCCGACTTAACCTAAGTCGCGACTTGTTGCCGAGTCAAGGGTTAAGCCGAGTCAAGCTAAGCCGTATATTGTTGAGCCGAGATTGCTTCATTGTGTTGAAAGTTTTGAAGTTTTGTGTTTGAATTGTTGAAGTTTGAGAAGTTTTTCAATTATGCCACCAAGGAGAGCTAATCGTCATCAAAACGTTGAAGCTTTGTATCGAAGAGAAGAAGCCGAGCTTATGGAACAACGTATTAATGAAAAGTTTGATGAAGGCATTGGTAAGTTGGAGAAATTGATGAATGATTTGAATCAAAGGAGGAGATCACCAAACTCGAACCATGGAGGAAACCGAGTTTCGCCATCGGTTACGGAAGCGAGGAGGGTATCGCCACATTCTTGTAGAGATAGAAGAGAAACGTCAATTTCATCACGAAGAGATCATCATGACTATGCACATGAAGAGAGGAGAAGTCAACGTGAATTTGACCATGAAGCATATAGGGATGAAGAGAGACATAGTCAAAGAAGTATGCATGAACGAAGGGATGATAATGGTCGAGATCGATGTAGACGAACTTTTGATTTTGTTGAAGAGGGTGATAGAGCTAGTATTCATTATCGAGATCGAGACCAAGTTCGAAATTCTTATCGGGATGTTGAAGATGATCGTCGATGGGAATCGGGTATGAAGATGGAAATTCCGGAATTTAAAGGCGGGATGGTAGCTGAAGAATTTCTTGATTGGTTATCTAATGTTGAAGAGATCTTTGATTTCAAGGAGGTTCCTGAGCATAGAAGGGTGAAGTTGGTTGCTACTAGGTTGATGGGGAGAGCTTTGGCGTGGTGGCAGCAAACAAAACTGACCAGGGAGAGAATGGGGAAGTCAAAGATAGAATCGTGGGATAAGATGAAGAAGTTGATGAGATCTACTTTCTTACCTTACAACTACCAATCACTTATGTACCAGAGGTTGCAGAATCTGAGGCAGGGGACAAAATCTGTTAGTGATTATGCTGATGAATTTTACCAACTCATTGCCAGGAATGATATTATGGAAACGGAAGAACAGCTAACTGCTAGATTTATTGGGGGATTGAGAATGCAGATCCAGGATATGGTTAATATGTTTGATCCTAGATCAGTTGCAGAGGCACATCAGAAAGCGTTGGCTTGGGAGAAACAAGGAAGACGTGGAGGTGGTGTGTTTACTAATTCCAATAATCAAGCAAGGGGTGTTGGAGGAAGTTCTAATGTTTCTAAACCTGTTTCAAAGCCAGTGGTGAAGGAGGCTGAGAAGGTGAAGGTTAGTAATGGGTTCAAGTGTTATAATTGTCAGGAGTTGGGTCACAAAAGCAATGAATGTCCGAAGCCGAAGAAGAGAACCATGGTTGCAGAAGTTGAGGAGGATGATGGTGAGGAGGCAGAATGTACAAATACACCTTATGTTGAGGAGGAAGAAGAATTGTTTGGAGATAAAGGTTGTAATCTTATGATGAGGAGAAGTTGTTTGACACCAAAGCAAGAGGAGGATTGTAGTTGGTTGAGAAGCAATATCTTTCAGTCGACATGCACTATTCTGGGAAAAGTTTGCAAGTTCGTTATTGATGCTGGGAGTTGTGATAATATTATTTCTACAGAAGCAATGAGGAAGTTGAACTTGAAGACTGAGAAGCATCCTAAACCGTACAAGCTAGCATGGTTAAGGAAGGGTGGTGAAGTGAAGGTGTGTCGAAGGGCTTGTGTTAATTTTTCTATTGGGAAGAAGTACAAAGATGAAATTTGGTGTGACGTTGTAGACATGGATGTGTGTCATCTGTTGTTGGGCAGACCGTGGCAGTTTGATAGAGCAGTACAACATGATGGTCGTGCCAATAGTTACAGTTTCATGTTCGAGGGTACTAAAATCACTTTGGTTCCCAAGAAGCAACAACAGAAGGAGAGCAAGCTAGAAGAGATTGAGGAATTGAAAACTCTGTTGACTTTGAAGGAGTTTGTCAAGGAAGTCGAAGAAGAACCTGAAGTGTTTTTGTTGATTGGAAGAGAGAGTAGTGAAGAAGTTGAAATCCCAGAAGAAGCAAAGCCAATTTTGAAAGAATTTGAAGATGTCTTTCCAGAGGAGTTGCCTAAGAAGTTACCGCCACTTAGAGACATTCAACATCAGATTGATCTTGTGCCGGGAGCAGTGTTACCACATCGACCACACTACCGAATGAGTCCGAAGGAACATGAGGAGTTACGAAGGCAGGTGGAAGAGTTGTTGGAACAGGGACGTGTTCAGGAAAGCTTGAGTCCTTGTGCCGTGCCAGCATTATTAGTACCAAAGAAGGACGGAACATGGAGGATGTGCACAGATAGCAGAGCTTTGAATAAGATCACTGTCCGATATAGATTTCCTATGCCAAGGTTGGATGATTTGTTAGATCAATTGAGTGGGGCAACTATATTTTCGAAGATTGATCTGAAGAGTGGTTATCATCAAATTCGAATCAGACCTGGAGACGAATGGAAGACAGCTTTTAAGACGAGAGAAGGGTTATACGAATGGTTGGTTATGCCATTTGGTTTGTCGAATGCACCTAGTACATTCATGCGGGTGATGAATCAAATCTTTAGACCATTCATTTGGAAGTTCGTTGTGGTTTATTTCGATGATATTCTGATTTACAGCAGAAGTATGGAGGAGCATGTTCTACATTTGAGGGAAGTGTTGATTATTCTGCGTGAAGAACAATTTTATGCTGCTACAAAGAAATGTGTGTTTATGACGCATACTGTTTTATTTCTTGGGTATGTTGTTTCCGGAGAAGGTATTCAAGTTGACCAGAGTAAAGTTGAAGCAGTCAGGAATTGGCCACAGCCAAAGACAATTACGGAAGTGAGAAGTTTTCATGGGTTAGCATCATTCTACCGAAGATTCATACCACACTTCAGTAGCGTGATGGCTCCAGTGACTGATTGCATGAAGGGTAAACAATTTGTATGGTCAGAAGAAGCGGGGGTTGCCTTTGAGAAGATCAAGGAATTGTTGACGTCTGCACCAATTCTTGTTCTACCTAATTTTCAGTTATTGTTTGAACTACATACTGATGCATCAAAGGTCGGGATTGGAGGAGTGTTGAGTCAGCAGGGAAGACCTATTGCATATTTCAGTGAAAAGTTATCAGGGGCAAAGATGAGATACAGTACATATGATGTTGAATTTTACGCTGTTGTTCAAACGATTAAACATTGGAGACATTATCTATTTCAGAAAGAATTTGTTCTGTACACTGATCATGAGGCTTTGAAGCATTTACAGGGGCAGGATAAGATTTCAGCAAGACATGCATCATGGATTGCATATTTACAGCAGTTTACTTTTGTCGTTAAGCACAAATCAGGGGTGACGAATCGGGTAGCTGATGCTTTGAGTAGGAGGAGTCATTTATTAACGACAATGAAAGTTGAAGTGACGGGTTTTGAGATGTTGCCGGAGATGATTAATGAAGATCCTTACTTTGTGAAATATGTTGAAAAAGTGAAGGATGGGCGTACCGATGAATTTATGATAGTTGATGGTTTTCTGTTTAAGGGGAATCGTTTATGTATACCGGACTGTAGCTTGAGATTGAAAATTGTCAAGGAGTTACACGAGGAAGGGCATGTGGGCCGTGATCGTACTTTACAGTTGATTTCACAGTCTTACTTTTGGCCGTCGATGAGAAGAGAGGTTGAGAGATTTGTGGAGCGATGCCATATTTGCCAGGTTTCAAAGGGAACAGCAACGAATGCAGGGTTGTATATGCCATTACCAGTACCATCTAAGCCATGGGTTGATATTAGCATGGATTTCGTTTTGGGTTTGCCTAGAACTCAAAGGGGAAATGATTCGATATTTGTTGTGGTGGACAGGTTTTCGAAGATGGCACATTTTGTTGCTTGCAAGAAGACAGCGGATGCAGTTCGAGTAGCACAGTTATTTTTCAAGGAGATCTATCGACTTCATGGATTGCCAGAATCTATTGTGTCGGATAGAGATACTCGTTTTCTGAGTCACTTTTGGCTGAGTTTGTGGAAGATGATGGGAACGAAACTGAAATTTAGTAGTGCTTATCATCCGCAAACTGATGGGCAGACAGAAGTTGTTAACAGGTCATTGGGAAATTTGTTGCGTTGTCTTGTACAGGATAATTTGAGAAGTTGGGACATGAAGCTATGCCAGGCAGAATTTGCTCATAATCATGCAGTGAATCGTAGCACAGGATTCAGCCCGTTTCAGATTGTTTATTCAAACTTACCAAGGGGACCGTTGGATTTAGCAGTAGTACCACAGTCGAAGGGAACAGTTAAACGAGCTGTTGATTTTGTTGATGAGTTGACTGAATGTCATAAAGTCGTTCAGAAACGATTGGAGAAATCGAATGAGAAGTATAAGAAGTTTGCAGATTTGAAACGACGAAATGTTGAATTTAAGGAAGGTGATTTGGTTTATGCTGTATTGACAAAGGATCGTTTTCCAGTGGGTGCTTATAACAAGTTGAAGGCGCGAAAAATTGGTCCAGTTGAAGTTTTGAAGAAAATTAATGAGAATGCTTATCGATTAAAGTTACCGAATGATGTTTATACTTCTGATGTTTTTAACATCAAACATTTAATTCCATATCATGGAGGTGGGATTGTTGAGGAAGAATTTACAAATTCGAGGTCGAATTTTTCTCAACCAGGGGAGGATGATGCAGCTAAGGCCAGAGAAGAAGTTGTGCAAACTTTAATTCCTGAAAACACGAGTTTGTGGTGTAGTGTGATGACTCGTCCACGACTCAATGAAGGTTTGAGTCGTTTCCGAGCTAGGGAAGGAGGTCCACGACCTAACAAACCACGGGAGAAATCAGGCCGAGATAACAAGGCATCGGAGTTGAGTCGTCCACGACTCAACGGTCTATCCATAAGTCGTTTGCGACTTAACCAAGCTCAGGAGAAGATGTACCGACCTAATGATATCTACATGAGTCGTCTACGACTTAGCATGAAGCAAGGGAAAGCCCCAGCTAGTGAAGGCCTTGAGTCGGAGGGAGTTAGGACGGCAAGGAGTTGAGTCGTGAGTCGTTTACGACATAAGTTGGGTCATGTATGTACTATATGAGTCGGTCGTGTTTGAGTCGTTTGTATTGTCTGTGAGCCGTAACGTGTTGAGTTGGGTGAGTTGTGGTTGAGGTAGTAAGTCGTGAGTCGTGCCCTGCTTGAGTCGGTTGCGTATGAAGTGTTGTAATGGCAGTATGTAGCGTCTGTTGAGTCGGCAGCGACTTAGATGAGTCGGCAACGACTTAGATGAGTCGTGAGATATGAGTCGGTCACGACCTAAGGGCCAGTTGTAAACTCTATAAATAGGGGCGTGAGTTGTAATTTTTTGGGAGGTTGATTTTTGAATAAAATTCTCTTTTGTTAGCTTTGTGCTTTCATACCAATTGGTAGTTGAGTGTAATCTCCTATCTCCTCTTTCGGTTAATCGAGTGCGCTCGATTCAACGATCATAGAAGCCGATTCACGGAATCTAGTGCGCTAGATCAACGTGCGAAGAATCGTAGATCTTAGAACACGGTATAGTGCGCTATCAACGTGTTTGAGATAGCTAGAGTTCGGTATCTTTGGATCAACGAACTTGGGCATTTTGGTATCTTCAACTCACCGATTGCTACATTTCATCGATTGAAGTTTTGTTTGATTAATCCGCTGCGTCAGTTTTATATATTTTAAATCATTGATTTCTAAATGATTATATAACGGTGTAATTAAGTAATTAATTAAGATGAAGAATTTATTAAGATTGTGATAAATTCAGAATAACTAATTAGTGGAATTAATTAAAAGCTTATCACTAAATGAAAGGGGTAAAGGTTGATTAATAAATGTTGATAATAAAAAGTGTAATTACTCAGTTAAGAAATTAGTAATGGTAATTAAAGGGTGTAATAAATTGAAGTTTGAAAGTGGTTTTGGATTAATTACCTGGTGTAATTAATATGAAAATATAATCACTTAGCAGAAGTGATTAATAATTAATTACTTAGTGAAATTAATTTAAGTAGGTACCAATAATTTTTTTTATGGAAAGATAATTAAGTGATGTACTTAATTAAGAGTAATTAATTACAGAATGAGATTAATCAACGGTGATTAATAGAAATAATTAATTAAAGATTAAGTATAATTACACAGGGTAATTAATGAGGTGTAATTCCTTAGTGAAGTAATTAATGGATTAATTACTAGATCTAATTAATTTAAGGAAATACTTGATGGGTAGTAATTAAAGGATAATTATTTGATGAGAAAATTAAGTGATAATTACTCGGTGTAATTGAAGGACTAATTTATATAATTAATCAAGGAGTTGGTTTAATTGATGAAGTAATTAAGGAAAGTTAATTTCTGGTTGCGATTAATCAAGATTGATTAATGAATGTAATTAAGGTAAAGGTTAATTATTATATGAAACTTAAGAATAATTAATTAATGAAATTAATTAGAGGATCATTAATTAATCAATGTAACTAATGAAAGTGATCAATCCTGTTTATTAATGATTGAATGATGGTACTTTGAATTGGTTGATATCTCTGTTATGAATTGCTTTGTGATATGATATGTTGAATGGATGGTGATAATGTGATTATCTATCAATTATGAATTGATGTGCAAAAAAATTATCTAGTAATTAAATTTGAATTGTATTTAATTGGATAATTTGGGTTAAGATGACAATGGATTCGAAGAGACCGGAGTTAGGTATTAGTAAATACCCGAAACCACTTCGATTCTTTATAAATTGATATGTGAAATTAATAGGCTGAAATGGAATGATTTAAATGGATTGGACCATTTATTCTAAGTTTGGTGCTTAGAAATTGATATGTGAAATAAGTGATGTCTATAACAACTTGTGGAGTTGTAAATTGATAAAAGTTACCCCGGGTTTATATAAGTTGTATGTTTTGTGTTTCATGTTAGATGGGTTTACTCACGCTGGTTTCCAGCCTGACCCGGGTGTTACTTTGATGTAATGCTCGAGTCAGACCGAGTATTACAGATTTTCAGGAAAGGACGTTCTAGAGCTTAGGAAGCAAGCTGGATGGCGGGAACGTATGGGGTATTTCCGCTGCGATATATTATAGTTTACCTAGGACAGGTTGTTTTAAACTGTCCAGTATTGTGTAATGGTTGTAACTCAGATGTATAAAAATATAAGTGTAATGATACAGTTCTTCTTTGTAAAACTACTATTTATGTGATATTATAATTTATCCGCTGCGAATGTGAGATTCTGAGTTTGATTTTTCTGTTTCTTCTTCTTTCTTTTCTTCTTTTCATTAACTATCTCGAATTTTCGGGATCGAAATTTTTGGGTCGTGACATTTGGTATCCGAGTAGAAGGTTAAGCAACAACCTTGGCTCTGTTGGGATTACTCATTAAGGAAAGGGTCAATGGTACCCTAGAATGAGTTGAGTGTATATATGAGAGAGCGTACTTGTTATTTTCTTATAAAAGGATTTTAAATGATTTTGTATAAAAATATATTTTGATATATAAAGCAATATTTCTTTATAATAAATATTAAGGGAATTGGTTGTTAAATTTTTGAATTAAATTCAGAAGTAATATAATACAACCAAATTGAAATCTGGAATTGGGATTAAATTAAGAGGTATTAGAAATATAACCAAACTGAAATTAAATAAAGATAACTTTGAAATGGATTCAAACTAAAATTGAAATCTTAAATTGGAGAAGTGTTTCAGAATAAGATGATAATGAATGGCTTTAAATATGATAATCTTAGCTATAATCCTAAATAGTTATTATGTTTAATAATGATATATTTGTAAGCAAAATGAAGTAAACTTTTAAGATGAGTAGAACTTCTAAATAGAAGTGGATTTTAATTTGTGAAGTTTTAAAGCATAAGTCTAGAAACATTTGAATTGTTTCAAAGTATTGAAATAAAAGAATAAATAATATTGTTTGAACAATTTTGAATATAATTTTATTTTAGAATAAGAAGTTGTTTGTAAACTTTAAAAGAATTTGTTTTGAATTAAAACCAAGGGTTGTTTGAATTTTAAAATTTGGCTTGGTGGGCCAGGAAGTAAATATGTATATATGTGTGGATATACATAATATTTTGAGATAAACTCAAAATATTGAGTTTTAAATTGGGAGTGAGATATGATACCCAAAGTGATAAGTTTTTGAACTTAATAAGTGGTATGATTATTTATGAGAAGTTTAAAATTTGAAATGGAAGTTCAAATTGGGTAAGGTTGACTGGATTAAGTGAATTGAGTTTAACTTGGGGAAAAGTTAAATAAGTTGGAATGGTCAACCTGATTTGGAAATTTCAAGATGAAATTGGGATTTAACTTGGAAAGTTAAATGGTTGATTTGAATTAGGAAGTTTGAGTAATCTCAAAATGGGTTTGAGATTCGAAAATTGGAAATGGATGGATGTTTTAAATAATTTGAATGATACCATCCTGTTGTTATTAATAATCTTTAAACTGAAATTGGATTTGTTTAAATAAATGAGAAATGGATTGTGGTAATACATCCATTATAGAGATAAATAAAATTTAACTTAAATTTAAAATTAAGATATGGAATTCCTTTGAGCTTAAGATTTGAATGTTATGAAATGAATTTGTAAATTAAAATTGTTTGAAACTCTTACTTGAACCTTGTAATGAGTTAAGTAAAGATAATTTAAAATGAAAATTCTAGAATTTGAGCTCAGTAATTAAATTGTTTAAAAGCTTTTAATAAAGGTTAACTTGGTTTAAAGGGTTAAACCAACCTTAGTGAATTTAACTCGAATTTATATAATCTGAGATGGTTTAAATTTGAGATTGAAATTGATGCTGACTTGAATTAATTAGACTTGAGCTTGAAGATGTATAAGTTTAAAAATTCAAATGGAAAATTGGATTAATTTTAAACGATTTGAAATTGAAGTGGGTTCAATTTGAAATTAGTATGAATTGATTTAAATATTTAGAAATTGTAATTAAAGTTGAATAGCTTTAAAATCAAATGGAATTTGATTTGAATTTGGAAAGAAATTGAGGTTAATTCAACTTGAATTCGGGTTAAATCAATTTCAATGGAAATTGAAGTTATTTAAATTGAAATTGGGTCAATTTAAATGGAAGTGAAAATTTAAATTGAATTGATGAGAATGGAGATTGGGAAGTGAGCAGTTTTGACTCTGGACTATTTTTAATATAAATTGTTTTAATATATACCTATTTTTCCAAGCTATTCATTATATATACAACCTTTCTTTTAAAAGTCAAACTATGTTATACTTGTTTTACAATTATTTTTGAAACTGTTTAACAATTTTCCAACCGTTTTATAAACTAATTACTATATTTCAACTATTTTACAAAACTAATTACTATCTTACTATTATTTTGCAATTATCTAAAATTTCTATAATTATTTTAACTATTTTCTAACTATTTTACACCTATTTTACAAACTAGTAATAATTTTCCAACTACTTATCTATTTTTAATTTTTTCAAGCTATTTTCTAAATAAATTAGTCGAAGTTCAAACTGTTATTGGTTAAATACATAAGAATAGAGGTGATCATCCAAATGGATTAAAGCAATTGTGAATAAGTGAATGTGAATAGAAATGGAATTGATTTAGCAAATAACCAATAAAGATAAATACGTAGGGTGTACGTATGTTATTCTATTCGCATAATGATTTGATCCAGATTCGAGCACAGAATTTCGAGATAGTATGTCGATCCGAGTTGGGATTTTTCACTCAATTTTCGACGGCGAACCTGGATATGGATTGTTGATTGGTTGTGGATATTCTCTATCACAGTTATGACTATGCAAGGAGAATGACGATTTCTGATCAAGAAACCAGATTTGTGTTCGCACTAGGAAGTCGGGTGGACGATACTAGTTCGGAAGTGAAATTGTGTGGTCGAGTTAGCAATCAGATTGGTATAGCGTACGGATGATATGTGTACATCGTACGGATTTGAATGAAAATGATATTAAAAAGAGTAATCGAATTTGAATATTTGATTTTGAGTAAACAAAGTTAAATATCTTTGTTTTATAAGATGAAATTCGCCTTGATGAATCTTTTGCCAGAAGAAAAAGGGTTTTTAAAGATGTTTGAAGTGTAAAAGGAGTTTTATACAAGTTTGAAATGATCCAAAGTGTCACGACCCGGCTTCCAAAGACCAGGAAGTCGCATCGTTAAGAAGAAAGAAAGGGATAGAAAAGAGAAAAGAAAGAAGAGAAAGAAGAAACAACACAAGAATCTCAACAGCGGAACGAATAAATTATATTAATAACATAAGTATTACATAGTATACATCAAATATTAGAGTTACACAGACATATACAACACTACTAGACAGTTATAAACACCTGTCTAGTTATTACAACTCAATCACAATACAGAAACACTCAGAGATACTAACATAGCGGAACTAAATAACTATACGCAGAAGCCTCCTGCTCCATATGCTCCTCCACAATTCGTCAAAGCTAACCCGAATCCTAACCTGAATTCCCTTGACTACTCATAAAAATTTGAGTACCCAAGAGTTATAGAAAAAAAGAAATAACTCCGGGTCAGACATGGGTCTGGTGTGAGTAACAGGTTAAAGTTGCTTAATTTTGAAAAACCTTTGAAAGAAAGGTATCACGTAAGACTTCCCACACATAAACATGGAAAAGTTTTTACCTTACGCTAACCAAAACATTTGATAGGAAATCTGGTGATATTATAATAGTGTCTAGGGTTTTCAAATAAATAAGAAATAGCCGAAATTGTTACATTTATTGAATTCCAGCTACTAGCCACAAAAGTGGGTAATACAATCAAAACCGTTAGCACTTATTGGATTTTGGATTCCATACAATGGCAGGGCTACTGGGGTACCGCCCGTCACAGTACGTGGCCTAGATCACCGTACCGAGGATTACTCCCTTCATCCCCTGCAACACAAAGCCGGACCCGTTCCTTACTGAACAGTTCCAAATAAGACAACCCCGACGATTGTCATGATCAACCGTCCACACAGCCGAAATATAAAGGGACCTCTAGACAGGGGTAAATCTTACTCTCCTGTGATGTCCCGGAAATTTAGGCAATAATTATTTAATAATTTCATTGATAATTATTTTAAAATGTGAAATATTGATTTAATAATTTAATTTAAACTGGAATTTTCTTTTGAAAATTTATAATTATTTGGTTTGTTAAATGATATTGTTTTCAAAAGCTAATAATATTTAAATGATAAATTTATCTTTCTAAACTATTTTCAAAATATTTTATTTATAATGTATAAATGTTTATACATTGTAAATAGAGGATTTGGTTTTAATTTTAATTTATATTAAATAAAGGATATTTTCTAATTTATATATAATTGTATAAATTGTAAATTGATTTAAATTGTAAACTTTTCAAAAGTTTGTTTTAAAAAGCTTTCTTATAATTTCCATAGATGTAAGTGAACATTTATTTTATTTATAAAACTAAATATAGTTTAAATTTTGTTTTATAATAAAAGTTTATTTTATTATGTTTATTTAAAAAAAAAAATTTCTCTTTGATATAAGAATTAATTCATTTTTTGTTAAAGTATAACATTGATAAAATTTAATTCAACCTTTCCTTTATTTTATTTTTTTAAAAAAAATCTTCTTTTCTTTTGAAATTTAGTTTTATAAAGAATTTTATTTTAAAAATATATTTAAACCAACATTTAAATGTAAGTGCATAGTTTATATGTGTTTATTTAAAAACTAATAAACATTTAAAAACATGCTTAAATTAATTAGATATGTTTTAAGATAATTCAAATACATTATAAATTTAGAAATGGCTTTTAAATATTAACATGCATATGTGTTAATCACTTAACTAATGCATGGACACTTGTAATCAAATAATAAAGTAACATAACAAATGGCATGTTGTTTTGTTTTTTTTTTGAAATTTAATTTTTATTGACAATAAACATAACAAATACATTTGATAAAAACACTTTTTCTCATTTGAAACCTGAAATCAAAATTTCAGTAAATCTAAAACCCCATTTCTAACTCATGTTTAAGAATCAAATTACAAACTTTAAAACCTGCAAACAAATTTCTTCAAAATGCAAATCAAAATCTGCATTTCTGAAGCTAAGTCTAAACTTCAATTTCTTCAAATCTGCATCTAAACTCTGCAAGCTTCAACATCAACTCAAGCTCAATTTCAACTGCAAATTTAAGCAAGGAAGTTATGGGTCTGCATGCATCATTATCAAAAAGCAATCTTCATCAAAATAGAAGATCAACTTCTGTAATCAAATGAAGCCAAGATCAAAATGCATTTCATTATGCATTTCTGGAAATTGGATCTGCACTTAAGCTTGTGCTCTGCATCAAATTGTTTTCTGCAAATTTTTAAAGGTGAGTAAGCTTTTATTTTTAAAAACAGTTTCTTTTAAAAATCAAAGTTAAAGCAATTTATAACATTAAATATCAAATGCAAGCTATTTTCCCTAAATCAAAACTGCCTTGAATTTAAACTGCAATGCTTCATTGTTCTTAGACTTTGAATTATCAGTTGCATGTGAATGAGTATGTTGAGTGATTGTGTATTGATGAATGATTGTGTAAACTTATATATATGTTGCTGTTGCTGGAACATGTGCACACCTGTTGTTTTTTTTTTAAACTAAGATTGTTATTAGAAAACCCTTATCTCTGGGTTTGTTTCCTTGTTAGAACTAATATGTAAACAAAGTTTGGTTGTTAGCATAAATTCAGGGTTGTAAAATTTGTTATAAATCAAAATTATGTTCTTAAATCATGTTTTAGTTGTATTAAAAAAAATATTACAGTTTTAATTAAACTGTTGGGAAAAACATTTCTGTTTTTAAACAAAAGGGGAAATTTTTGGAAAATATCTGAAGGCTGGTATTTGTGGGGGTTAAGATGCCTACTGTAGTGGAGATTTGATGTAAGTATGTTAGAGAAAATTGGTGATGGATGATCAAAAGGGGAGGAGATGATATTTGGGTTTCCAGGTTTTCAAAACCCTGGGTTTAAGTGTGCAATACTTAGCATATGCTCATGTTCTCTGTTGCATTGAGTGGGTTAGGATTTTGAGAGATTGTATAGGAAGTGTAGAGGTAGCTATGGCCAAGTTCGTGTCGGTGATGGTGGCTGGAGGTGGTATTTTTGGGTGTTGGCAGATTGGTCTTGGTTGTAGGGGAACTCAGGGGAATTATTTGGGTTGTGCAGGGTTTTGACCCGAAGTAGAACTCGGGCAGTTTTGCTTCTGACTCGAAGCAATAGGTGTAGTAACTCGAAGTAAATCAGGGGATTACTCGGGTAGCATGGTTACAGATTTATACAGAGAGCTTTCACAGTTTTCTTTTTTCAATGTTGAATGGAAATCAAACTCAAGTGCAGGAGTTTGATTCATGTATAAGTTGAAGCTGAATTCAAATAGAGTTTGAAATTCAAGTTTTAAAAGATGAAATGTCGTAGACAAGTTTAAAGTTTGGTTTTAAATCAAAAATTAAAACTGTTTCAGGTTTTAAACCTGAAAGTTGTTTAGCAGTTTTTCATGTTGAATGAAATTTTAATTTTGGTATGGAAATTTGATTTTAGATGGAAGTAGAAACTGAATTCAAATGTAATTTTGAATTCAAAGTTTTTAAAGATAAGAATCTTAAATTTAAACAAGATTTAAAATTTTGTTTTAAATCAGGAATTAAAACAGTTTGCAGGTTTGAAGCCTGAGAGTAAATTTTGTAGTTTTTAGTTAAGTGAATTCATATTTTTTTTAGTTAGAATCTGATTTAAGTGGAAGTTAAATCTAATTTCAAATAAGGTTTGAAATTCAAAGTTTTTAAAATGAAACTTTTAAATTTAAACCAGTTTAAATTCTGTTTTAAATCAAGTTTTAAAACAAAACAGTTTCAGGTTTGAAATCCTGTAGCTTTGCAAATTTTAACATTTGGATGGAATTTAAATTTTTTTGTGTGGGAATTTGATTTTAGTTGGAAATTGAAAACTGAATAAAAATGTAATTTGAAATTTAAAGTTTTTGAAAATGAGGATCTCAAATTTAAACAAATTTTAATCTGGGTTTAAGTCAAGATTTAAAATAGTTTCAGGTTATCTTTTAATCCTGATTTTGATTTAAAACAGTTTATTTGAGTTTTAAAATTTTTGAGCAGACTTAAATGAGTTAAATAAAGATTTAAATTGGTTTTGAAATTTAGTTAAAAACAGTTTCAATTTTCTTTGGAACAGTTTTGATTTCAAAACCAGTTTGTAAAAAATAAAAAAAAATATGAACATGTTCAAATGTTTAAAAATAGATTTGGAAATAAAGTTTGATTTTAAGTAAGTTTCAAAACTTGAAGAATTTATTCTTTAATACTTGAATAAATATGAAGTGTTTAATGTTGATTTGAAGTTAAACAAATCAATTTATTTTCAAGGGCTTGATCTATTTTAATCAAGTAATTAATTTTAAATATTTCTTTATAGTTAGGTAATGAATGTTCTTAACATCCATTATATTGTAAGGTTATATAATTATTTAATTTGGATCAATGTTTAAATAATTAAACATTTGAATCTTTAAATAAAATTTGAATTAAATTTTTAGAAATGTATTATTTAATACATTTTGAATTTAAATGAGTCATTTGATAGTAATTTGATTTTTTTGAAAATCTTTAAGATGATTAAGGGTTTACTTAATTATTTGATTTTGAATAATGGTTTAGATTAATTTTGATAGTTAATCTAATTCAAATTTTCTTAAGTATATAATGAATGAAATGATGTTAATTAATATATGGTGATAATTATCTAAGGATAATTAAGTAATTAATTAATGTCAATAAATTTTAATATTGTGATTTGTTAAGTTAATTAATTCAGTTTAATTAATTTTGATGATTTTAAGAGTGTAATTACTTATTGTAATTAATGGAGCAGGATTACTCAAAGAAGTAATAATGATAATTACTGAAATGTAATTAGTAATTTGGATAATTACTTTTGTAATTAATTAAGGAATTAATTAATGATTAATTATTGGTTAATTAATTTATAAATAAGTAATTAAGATAGTTAATTACTTAATTGGATATTAATCAAGGTGATTAATAATTAGATTAATTCCTAAATGTAATTAATTTTAATTAAGTAATTCATTTAAATATTAGGGATCATTAATTATTATAATTAATGATGTAAATAAGAATTGTTTGATTAAGTAATAATTAATTAAGTGATTAAATAGTTGTAATTAATTAAGGATAAATATAATTAGTTATAATTAATTAATAAATGAGTAATTAAATATCAATTACTTAAAGATCAAGGTCAATTAATTTATAAAATTAATTGAGGACTAGTTACCTATTGTAATTAGTGAATGATTAATCAAAGTTGTTTAATCAAGTTAAATACTTAGCGAATAATTAATTAACTGGGTTAATTAATTAATGGATGTTAAGCAGGATTTAAATGAGTAATTAATTTAAATTAATTAGAGATAGTTGTAATTAATTTAATTCATTTTAAATTAATTATAATTGATGGTTAATGAATCTTTGCTTATGGATGCTATTGATTGAATGGTTGTGATCTCAGTAATGAGACTAGTTGTATCTGTATGATATGAAAGATTGGTTTAAGTATGATAGTTTGTGATGGATTATTTGGTTGTGATGATTATCTGTTTATGGATGATACAGATTATCTATTATGATATGAATGTGATTATCTATTGCTAGATGTAGTTTATCTATCTGTATGAAATAGATAATAATGAGATAAGTTTAAAACCCTTAAGTACAACTTGGACATTAAAATGGCGTTTGGTTTCGATGAGACCGGGATCGGGTTTCCATATTTGGATATCTGAAAACCACATCGATTCCAATTAAACGTTAGGTCGTTAATCCAAGTGGAGCAAGTGAAGACTCGAGGTGTAAGGGCTATACGTCAGTATAACTCTGTGGGTGATTCCGTAATGAGTTTGACGGAATAGTACTTATAGGTTCGAGATGGAGATATAGAGCGCAAGGGTTATCGTCGTTAACTCTGAGGGTGATTCCAATACGAGTGTAACGAGATAATGCCTTCGGTTTCGTTCGAACTCGGAATGAACTTGTATGGATTGAATACTTTCAGCACATCGTCAGGTGGGAGATGAGCATTCTAAGTTTGTTATGTCCTATAAAGGTAATCGTAGCCTCAACCTCATCAACCGGGAATGGCTAAAACAGGGAAGGTGCAGCAAAGCTTCGTGGGTAGCACCCACTTGAGAGCAAGATTTATCCCTGTCTAGAGGTCCCTTTATATTTCGGTTGTATGGTAGTTGGTGACGACCAATCTGCGGGGTGGTCTTGTTCGGAACTGTTCAGTAAGGAACGGGTCCGGCTTTGTGTTGCAGGGGATGAAGGGAGTAATCCTCGGTACGGTGATCTATGCCACGTACTGTGATGGGCGGTACCCCAGTAGCCCTGCCATTGATGGAAACCCATTTTCCTTACGAGACCCTACGGTTTTGATTGTATTACCCACTTTTGTGGCTAGTAGCTGGAATTTAATCATGTAACAATTTCGGCTATTTCTTATTTACTTGAAAACCCTAGACACTATTATAATATCATTGGATTTCCTATCAAATGTTTTGGTTAGCGTAAGGTAAAAACTTTTCCATGTTTATGTGTGGGAAGTCTTACGTGATACCTTTTGTTTTCAAAGGATTTTCTAAAGTTAAGCAACTTTTAACCCCGTTTACTCACACCAGACCCCTGTCTGACCTGAGTGTTTATTTTCTGTTTTATTAAACTCTTGGGTACTCATATTACGTATGAGTAGTCAAGTGTTTTCAGGATTGCTTTGATCGAGTTCTGGAGGAGATAATGGAGCAGGAGGCTTCAGCGTGTAGATATATTTAGCGGTTCCGCTGTGTTTGAGTTAAGTCTGTTTCTCTGATGTACTTGAATTGTAATAGCTAGACAAATGTTTATAACTGTCTAGTTTTGTGTTGTATTAGCTGTTTAACTCTTCTGTATAAGATACTATGTAAAGTTTTATGTGACATATTATAATTTATTCGATTCCGCTGTGAGATTCTGATGTGGTCTGTTCTTTATTTCTTTTCTTTTCTCTTTTCTATCCCTTTCTTTCTCCTTAACGATGCAACTTTCTGATTTAAGTGGAAGTTGGGTCGTTACATCTCCAGTGGGTGCGACCCACGAAGCTTTGCTACACCTCCCCTGTTTTAGCCATTCCCGGCTGATGAGGCTTGAGGCTACGATTACCTTTATAGGATATATCACTTAGAATGCTCATCGTCCACCTGACGATGTTCTGAAAGCATTCAATCCATACAAGTTCGTTCTGGGTTCGAACGAAACCGAAGGCATTATCTCGTTACACTCATTTTGGAATCACCCTCAGAGTTAACGACAATAACCCTTGCACTCTGAATCACCATCTCGAATCTATAAGCACTATTCCGTCAAACTCATTACGGAATCACCCACAGAGTTATACTGACGTATAGTCCTTATACCTCGAGTCTTCACTCGCTCCACTTGGATTAACGACCTAACGTTTAATTGGAATCGATGTGGTTTTCGGATGTCCAAATATGGAAACCCGATCCCGGTCTCATCGAAAACCAAAGCATGTCTTTTAGGTCCAAGTTGCTTTAAGTTTAAAACAATTCAATTTATTATCTAAATCTACACGGATAGATAATTCACAACACAACATATAATCAACCTTATCATTATCAACAGATAATCCATATCAAAATAAGATAATCCATATTATCATCCAAAAGCAACCAATGCATCCATATCTCATACACTACTCATCTCATAACCGAGATTACAAACCATACCAGGCAACCAATACCATATATCAACATAAGCAACTATCTAATGATCACACAATTTATTATTAATTTAATATGAATAAAATTAATTACTTACTCTCTAATTAATTTAAAATGAATTAAATTAATTACTTCATCATCAAAATTCTGCTTAACTTAACCATCCATTGATTTCAAATCAATTAATAAATCATCATCTCAATATTTCAATTTATATTGATTAACTATTTTTAATTACAATAAGTAATTAGCTTATAAATTAATCACACAAGTTAATTACTTAATAATTTCTAACTACATTTAATTAATTACATAAGTAATTAACCTAAAATCAATCCATACATATATATTAATCACCCTTGATTAATAATCATTCAGTAATTAACTACATTAATTACTCAACCCATAAATAATTATTCTTAATTAATTATCTTCATAAATTACTTGATTTATTTCAAAGTAATTTAAATCCAAATTACTTCTATATCAAATATCTTAATTACATCCTGTAATTATTAATTAATTACTTCCTTAAGTAATTACAAATTCATAAATTACATAAAGTAATTATCAACAATCCACAAATGTTTAAATTAATTTAACTTAATTAATCTAAACTAATCACATTCATTAAATTAATTACACTAAGTAATTAATTCATTAATTACTTTCATAAGTAATTAAACTTAAACACTTGATTATTATTAATTAATTAATCTAATTAATTATCAAAAATTAATCACATTAATTAATTGTTAAATAATCTTAAGTTAATGACTTCATTAATATCTCTTAATTACTTAATTAGGAATCAACTTAAATTAATCATCATTAGTTATTAAGTAATTAATATTTAATTACTGTTTAATTAATCTTTAATTATTAATTAAGTGTTAATTAAAATCTTAATTATCATTAATCACTTGATTAATGAATCTTAATCATAAATTAAAGTTTAATTAATCACCCTTAATTGTAGATTAATTAAACTTAATTAGTTAATCTCAAATTAAATTAATTAACTTAAAAAAAATTATTAATTACTTAACTAATCATCTACATTATTAATTAATTAAATAATTAATATTCATCTTAATTACCTTAATTATTAAATGATTCCAATCATTAAACTTTTATTTATCTTTTAAATAAACATTTCTATTTAATCAAGCATTTAAAAACAAAATGTTTTTAAAATTTACTTTAAATCCCATTTAACTTTTCATTTTAAACTTAAGACTCAAATTTATCTTAAACAATTCAAAACTTAATCTTATATGTTAAAACATCTACCTTATCAATAAGTTAAAACAATTTAAATTTCAATTCAAGTCAATTTAAAATCACTTTAAAATTTCAAAATTTAAATACAACTTCCAAACTCATTTTAGATTTAACTCTTTAAAACTCTTCCTACAATCTACAACCTTAATTCAAATGAATATCATTTTAATCATTTAAAAGCAATTTAAAATTTAAACCTTTATTTTAAAATTGAAGTTTAAATTTTATTCCAGGTTTTAAAACTCAGATTTGAATTCATTTTGAATTTCTAATTTAATTATTTAACCTTCCAATTCAAATGCAAATCACATATGCATTTACACTTGTGGGTTTGAAAACCCAATTTAAATTTAAAAACATGAATGATTTCAAATCTCAGAAAATCAAATTTGAATTCACATTCAAATTTCAGATAAAAACTCAGTTTTAAATCTCCACTTGCAAATTTGAATTTACCTTTACATATAAAAACAGAAAACTTGTTCTCTATTTAATTTAAAAAGCAAACTTTGAAATTTTTGAATTTAAATTATTTCAAAGAAAACAGAATTCAAACTTATTTAAATTCATTGTTAAATTCAGTTTTAAAATCCTAAGTTAACATTGTTGTTTGCAGTTTATTTCAAATTTTATAAAACTTGAAACAGGTTTCCTGTTCTTCTTCTTCATTTATTTATTTTTTAAACAAACTTGAATTTCAGCATTTAAATTATTCCAAAATAAGAATTCAAACTGTTTGAATTCATCTTTAGATTCAAGTTTAATGCTAAGTTCAATTTCCAGATTTAAATTTAAACTTTACTTTTTAAAATTTCTGAAAACAGAACAGGTTCTGTTTTGTTATATCCTGAAGCACACTACACTTGAACCTCCCTACTTGACTTCGGGTCAAAATCCCTCCTACTTCGAGTTTCCCCTCAAAGATTCCGAGACTATCCTGAGACAAAACTCTGCAATCAACAAACAACCCCAAACCTAGAATAGACTAAACCCCCCACCACCTAAAACCTATCATCATCAATCTCTCCACTTCTCGACCATCATCAACTTCCATACTCCGGCGACCCCTTCATCAATACACCATCTACCATTACCCCAAAAATCTTTGAACTCGATTCAAAGAGGAAGCCGCATCACTCAATTTTTCAAACACAGTAAAAAGTAGGGCTTATACTAGAAAATCCCAAATTTAACATCAATATTAAATTTTTACTCCAATTCAATATTTTTCCTATAATCTTTGATGGATAAACAATCTCCTAAATCAAATTCACCCAAAACCATTTCAAGCTTCAACTATCTTAGCTAATATGTAAGACACAGTAATTTTCAAAACTGCATTTTGAATAGAGCATGAAAATTTGTAATATAACTCAAGTACAAATTTTAATCTGAATATTATAATGAAACAAACATATTTGTTTAAGTCATAACTCAAATGACGAATCAAATTAAAAGACAATGGGATGTATTACATCTGACTGAAGCTTGAATCAGAGAAATCAGGGATGCTTCAGGTAATCAATCATGCACACATACATAAACATATCCATATACATATTCACAGCATATTTATAATATAATTTCATATCTAAATCAAAGTATGCAATCAACTTTTACCTATGTATAATCTTAAAAAGTTGAGTTACTCACATGTATTTATAAAATGCAGAGTACTGTCCAGATAGAACATGTAGAAGCTTGAATGCCTTTTTAAACTTGAATGTTGCTTTTTAAAACAAAATGCTGTTGCTCTTTGAAATTTGTTTCCTGATCTTACATGCAGGCTTCCTCGATTTCAAATGCTAAGGAATGCAGACCTTTTGTTTGCTTTTAATCTTTGTTTGTAAATGATGCTAGCTTGATGATTTCAGATGCAAATTTCCCAGGTTCTACATGCAGGTAGCCTATTTCCAGGCTTTGGAAAAATGCAGGTCTGCAAACATGATTGGAAATGCAGAATCTTGCATTTCAGATGAATGCAGACTTTTTTGTATTCAGGTTTTGAAAATGAATGCAGGTTTGTATTTTGGAAAAGAGAAGTTTCAGATTTCATTGTTCAGAAATGAAAAATGAGAAAGAGTAGAGAAATGAGTAAATACATGTTTATATAACAATGTTTGATTTAAATTAAAATTAAAGGAAAATAAAAACTAAAATTTGACACTTGGTAAAAAGAATGGACTCTTGTTAATTTTCTCACATAAATTTTTAACACATGTTAACTTAAATCTTAAATTACCAACACATGTAAATTAAACTTACATATGTCTTTGTAATTGTTTTTGTTATTAAATTTAAGATTAATGAATATTTAAACTTAGTTAATTATTTTTAAAGGACAAGACAAAGTATTATGAAAACAATATACAAATTACTATGTGAAAAAGAAACTTTAAAATAGCTGAAATGAATTTATAAAAGAGTTTGCAATAACTTACATGAATACATGTTTCATATATTAAATTGTATTTTAAATTTCAAATTAAATTTACAAATCAAAATTATCAATTAATAATTTAAAAAGAATAACACAAATATTTTATAACTTATTTTAATATACAAACTTAAATTAAAATGAATTTTTAAGCCAATAAAATATTTACTCACATATTTAAAATCATTTAGTATTTTTATTAAATATTTTTGAAAAGCTTAAATTAAAACAAATCAAAATTTCCATTTTTAAAACATTAAAATTTTGCTATACTAATTTAACTAAAAACAACTTGTCTATTTAAAATATATACAAATACATATACATTATTAAATAGAAAATAGATTTATTAACTCATTAAAAATAATTTCACAAATTAAATATTTAAATAAAGAAGATTATAGAATCAAATCCAATTTATTAACAAAATTTATCAATTCAATTCAAATTTAAACACAGATTATCAAATTTATATTGTCCAAAATTTCGGGATATTACAATCCTTCCCCCTTAAAAGAATTTCGTCCCCGAAATTTAAAACAAAGGTAATTTAATAATCTATTTACAGATTTTATTTTTAACCACAGCATATGCTAATCGTATGCTAACAACCAAAGTAACCAATTCACACAATCAGAATAAATCTAATTATCCAAAAGAATTTTGGATAAAACTTTACGAGTTTCCCCGGTATATATATATCGGGATACTCGCTCTACAAAGTCCAATCAATCAATACTACTAAGCTATAGAGCTCCTAACAACAATTCTATACAGAATATCAGACTACAAACGAGTCTGACTCAACAAACAAACCATCCTAAACTGCTGGTTCTTCAACCAGAAATATCAAACACGTACTCCCTCAGAGATACGTGAAACGTACTGAATCCCAGTTATCCAAACTGGCAATTCATCTCTAGAAAACCAAACACTCATCTTACCAATCGCAGAAGAAACCAAAACACTACGGAGCTAGCTTCCCAAACTTATAGCTCCTTGGATCAGAGAAAAACTTAACCAAAATCCAATCTCCGATTCCAGAATCCAAATTTCTCTGTCTCTTATCCATAAAAACTCTTCGGACGATCCTGGGCTACCAACATCACTCCTAATCAGCTCAACTCTTGTTGATTCCAAAAGAAACAGACTGAATCAAAAGCAATCCAATGATCTCCTCAAGATCACTCAAAAACCAAGAACACACACCCTGCTTCTCAACAAAAGACAGAACAAATTTCTCCTTATCCAGAAAAGAAACAATCCCAAACTGCTTCCGCTGCACAACTCTGATCCGAAACAGAAGAAAATGCCGACGAACAGCACAAGCACAGACTAAACAACCCAGCACAGAATATGGTTCCATATATCCATAAGAAAACTCAGATGTTCCCCCTAAACCTGAGTTGCTTCACAAACTTCTATCTCAAGGAACCATCCATCTACTAACTGAACCACCAGTTCCAATCCTGGAAAAAAAACTCGATCTTCAGATGCAGACAAACTCTGACTTCCTGGAAGAAATCCAGACAATCTCCAACAAACACAAGAGAACATACTATCGCAATTCACTTTTGCGATCAACTCAGCCTAAATCCAAAGAAAACTGCTCTCTCTCTTTAGCAAACAGAACAGCTTATGTTGGCCTAGCCATTTTTTCAGAGAAACGGATCTACTCTGCTGCTTCTGAACTCCACTTCAGAAAAACTACTCAGCCAGAAGATTCCCTACCAATTCAGAATACTCAGCTAAACTCAGCCACAGCACCAAGCAGACTCACTTCTTACTCTTGTTCCAAAGAAACATCTTCGGAAACATCCATAGTCATTGCATCTCATCACGCAGCTACTATTTCCTGAGATATCAAGATATCATCACTCTCTGGCTTCTGCCCAAACGACAGATCAAAACTCAATTCTGCACTTCAAAGATGAACTCCGAACCTTTACAGGTTACCTTCAGAGATCGATGAAGTCTTTCATCACAACAGAACTCACTCGAGACGGTATTAGGTCTACAGTCTCGATAAATACACTTCTAACCTCATCCATCGAACTCCAACCAATGGTAGTCGTGTTACACACACTTCTACCTCATCTACCATTATAACTTATATTCGAAAAACCCGAACAGGTAATCCAACAAATAGGTAGAACCAATTATATATATATATATAATAAAAATACAAATACGCTCTCTCAAGATAGACACCACTACAGAGCCTAGGTATTCACTCAACCTAATGCTCTGATACCAACTGTCACGACCCGGCTTCCAAAGACCAGGAAGTCGCATCGTTAAGAAGAAAGAAAGGGATAGAAAAGAGAAAAGAAAGAAGAGAAAGAAGAAACAACACAAGAATCTCAACAGCGGAACGAATAAATTATATTAATAACATAAGTATTACATAGTATACATCAAATATCAGAGTTACACAGACATATACAACACATACTAGACAGTTATAAACACCTGTCTAGTTATTACAACTCAATCACAATACAGAAACACTCAGAGATACTAACACAGCGGAACTAAATAACTATACGCAGAAGCCTCCTGCTCCATATGCTCCTCCACAATTCGTCAAAGCTAACCCGAATCCTAACCTGAATTCCCTTGACTACTCATAAAAATTTGAGTACCCAAGAGTTATAGAAAAACAGAAATAACTCTGGGTCAGACATGGGTCTGGTGTGAGTAACAGGTTAAAGTTGCTTAATTTTGAAAAACCTTTGAAAGAAAGGTATCACGTAGGACTTCCCACACATAAACATGGAAAAGTTTTTACCTTACGCTAACCAAAACATTTGATAGGAAATCTGATGATATTATAATAGTGTCTAGGATTTTCAAATAAATAAGAAATAGCCGAAATTGTTACATTTATTAAATTCCAGCTACTAGCCACAAAAGTGGGCAATACAATCAAAACCGTTGGCACTTATTGGATTTTGGATTCCATACAATGGCAGGGCTACTGGGGTACCGCCCGTCACAGTACATGGCCTAGATCACAGTACCGAGGATTACTCCCTTCATCCCCTGCAACACAAAGCCGGACCCGTTCCTTACTGGACAGTTCCAAATCAGACAACCCCGACGATTGTCATGATCAACCGTCCACACAGCCGAAATATAAAGGGACCTCTATACAAGGGTAAATCTTACTCTCCAGTGGGTGCGACCCACGAAGCTTTGCTGCACCTCCTCTGTTTTAGCCATTCCCGGATGATGAGGCTTGAGGCTACGATTAACTTTATAGGATATATCACTTAGAATGCTCATCGTCCACCTGACGATGTTCTGAAAGCATTCAATCCATACAAGTTCGTTCCGGGTTCGAACGAAACCGAAGGCATTATCTCGTTACACTCATTTTGGAATCACCCTCAGAGTTAACGACAATAACCCTTGCACTCTGAATCACCATCTCGAATCTATAAGCTCTACTCCGTCAAACTCATTACGGAATCACCCACAGAGTTATACTGACGTATAGTCCTTACACCTCGAGTCTTCACTCGCTTCACTTGGATTAACGACCTAATGTTTAATTGGAATCGATGTGGTTTTCGGATGTCCAAAAATGGAAGCCCGATCCCGGTCTCATCGAAAACCAAAGCGTGTCTTTTAGGTCCAAGTTGTTTTAAGTTTAAAACAATTCAATTTATTATCTAAATCTACACGGATAGATAATTCACAACACAACAGATAATCAACCTTATCATTATCAGTAGATAATCCATATCAAAATCAGATAATCCATATTATCATCCAAAAGCAACCAATGCATCCATATCTCATACGCTACTCATCTCATAACCGAGATTACAAACCATACCAGGCAACCAATACCATATATCAACATAAGCAACTATCTAATGATCACACAATTTATTATTAATTTAAAATGAATTAAATTAATTACTTACTCTCTAATTAATTTAAAATGAATTAAATTAATTACTTCATCATCAAAATTCTGCTTAACTTAACCATCCATTGATTTCAAATCAATTAATAAATCATCATCTCAATATTTCAATTAATATTGATTAACTATTTTTAGTTACAATAAGTAATTAGCTTATAAATTAATCACACAAGTTAATTACTTAATGATTTCTAACTACATTTAATTAATTACATAAGTAATTAACCTAAAATCAATCCATACATTTATATTAATCACCCTTGATTAATAATCATTCAGTAATTAACTACATTAATTACTCAACCCATAAATTAATTATTCTTAATTAATTATGTTCATAAATTACTTGATTTATTTCAAAGTAATTTAAATCCAAATTACTTCTATATCAAATATCTTAATTACATCCTGTAATTATTAATTAATTACTTCCTTAAGTAATTACAAATTCATAAATTACATAAAGTAATTATCAACAATCCACTAATGTTTAAATTAATTTAACTTAATTAATCTAAACTAATCACATTCATTAAATTAATTACACTAAGTAATTAATTCATTAATTACTTTCATAAGTAATTAAACTTAAACAATTGATTATTATTAATTAATTAATCTAATTAATTATCAAATATTAATCACATTAATTAATTGTTAAATAATCTTAAGTTAATGACTTCATTAATATCTCTTAATTACTTAATTAGGAATCAACTTAAATTAATCATCATTAGTTATTAAGTAATTAATATTTAATTACTGTTTAATTAATCTTTAATTATTAATTAACTAAGTGTTAATTAAAATCTTAATTATCATTAATCACTTGATTAATGAATCTTAATCATAAATTAAAGTTTAATTAATCACCCTTAATTATAGATTAATTAAACTTAATTAGTTAATCTCAAATTAAATTAATTAACTTAAATTTTTTTATTAATTACTTAATTAATCATCTACATTATTAATTAATTAAATAATTAATATTCATCTTAATTACCTTAATTATTAAATGATTCCAATCATTAAACTTTTATTTATCTTTTAAATAAACATTTCTATTTAATCAAGCATTTAAAAACAAAATGTTTTTAAAATTTACTTTAAATCCCATTTAACTTTTCATTTTAAACTTAAGACTCAAATTTATCTTAAACAATTCAAAACTTAATCTTATATGTTAAAACATCTACCTTATCAATAAGTTAAAACAATATAAATTTCAATTCAATTTAAATTCAAGTCAATTTAAAATTACTTTAAAATTTCAAAATTTAAATACAATTTCCAAACTCATTTTAGTTTTAACTCTTTAAAACTCTTCCTACAATCTACAACTTTAATTCAAATGAATATCATTTTAATCATTTAAAAGCAATTTAAAATTTAAACCTTTATTTTAAAATTGAAGTTTAAATTTTATTCCAGGTTTTAAAACTCAGATTTGAATTCATTTTGAATTTCTAATTTAAATATTTAACCTTCCAATTCAAATGCAAATCACATATGCATTTACACTTGTGGGTTTGAAAACCCAATTTAAATTTAAAAACATGAATGATTTCAAATCTCAGAAAATCAAATTTGAATTCACATTCAAATTTCAGAAAAAAAAATCAGTTTTTAATCTCCACTTGCAAATTTAAATTTACCTTTACATATAAAAACAGAAAACTTGTTCTCTGTTTAATTTAAAAACCAAACTTTGAAATTTTTGAATTTAAATTATTTCAAAGAAACCAGAATTCAAACTTATTTAAATTCATAGTTAAATTCAGTTTTAAAATCCTAAGTTAACATTTTTGTTTGCAGTTTATTTCAAATTTTATAAAACTTGAAACAGGTTTCCTGTTCTTCTTCATTTTTTTTAAAACAAACTTGAATTTCGGCATTTAAATTATTCCAAAATAAGAATTCAAACCGTTTGAATTCATCTTTAGATTCAAGTTTAATCCTAAGTTCAATTTCCAGATTTAAATTTAAACTTTACTTTTTAAAATTTCTGAAAACAGAACAGGTTCTATTTTGTTATATCCTGAAGCACACTACACTTGAACCTCCCTACTTGACTTCGGGTCAAAATCCCTCCTACTTCGAGTTTCCCCTCAAAGATCCCGAGACTATCCTGAGACAAAACTCTGCAATCAACAAACAACCCCAAACCTGGAACAGACTAAACCCCCCACCACCTAAAACCTATCATCATCAATCTCTCCACTTCTCGACCATCATCAACTTCCATACTCCGGCGACCCCTCCAACAATACACCATCTACCATTACCCCAAAAATCTTTGAACTCGATTCAAAGAGGAAGCCGCATCACTCAATTTTTCAAACACAGTAAAACTAGGGCTTATACGGGAAAATCCCAAATTCAACATCAATATTAAATTTTTACTCCAATTCAATATTTTTCCTATAATCTTTGATGGATAAACAATCTCCTAAATCAATTTCACCCAAAACCACTTCAAGCTTCAACTATGCTTAGCTAATATGTAAGACACAGTAATTTTCAAAACTGCATTTTGAATAGAGCATTAAAATTTGTAATATAACTCAAGTACAAATTTTAATCTGAATATTATAATGAAACAAACATATTTGTTTAAGTCATAACTCAAATAAGGAATCAAATTAAAAGACAATGGGATGTATTACATCTGACTGAAGCTTGAATCAGAGAAATCAGGGATGCTTCAGGTAATCAATCATGCACACACACATAAACATATCCATATACATATTCACAGCATATTTATAATATAATTTCATATATAAATCAAAGTATGCAATCAAATTTTACCTATTTATAATCTTAAAAAGTTGAGTTACTCACATGTATTTATAAAATGCAGAGTACTGTCCAGATAGAACATGCAGAAGCTTGAATGCCTTTTTAAACTTGAATGTTGCTTTTTAAAACAAATTGTTGTTGCTCTTTGAAATTTGTTTCCAGATCTTACATGTAGGCTTCCTCGATTTCAAATGCTAAAGAATGCAGACCTTTTGCTTGCTTTTAATCTTTGTTTGTAAATGATGCTAGCTTGATGATTTCAGATGCAAATTTCCCAGGTTCTACATGCAGGTAGCCTATTTCCAGGCTTTGGAAAAATGCAGGTCTGCAAACATGATTGGAAATGCAGAATCTTGCATTTCAGATGAATGCAGACTTTTTTGTATTCAGGTTTTGAAAATGAATGCAGGTTTGTATTTTGGAAAAGAGGAGTTTCAGATTTCTTTGTTCAGAAATGAAAAATGAGAAAGAGTAGAGAAATGAGTAAATACATGTTTATATAACAATGTTTGATTTAAATTAAAATTAAAGGAAAATAAAAACTAAAATTTGACACTTGGTAAAAAGAATGAACACTTGTTAATTTTCTCACATAAATTTTTAACACATGTTAACTTAAATCTTAAATTACCAACACATGTAAATTAAGCTTACATATGTCTTTGTAATTGTTTTTGTTATTAAATTTAAGATTAATGAATATTTAAACTTAGTTAATTATTTTTAAAGGACAAGACAAAGTATTATGAAAACAATATACAAATTACTATTTGAAAAAGAAACTTTTAAATAGTTGAAATGAATTTATAAAAGAGTTTGCAATAACTTACATGAATACATGTTTCATATATTAAATTGTATTTTAAATTTCAAATTAAATTTACAGATCAAAATTATCAATTAATAATTTAAAAAGAATAACACAAATATTTTATAACTTATTTTAATATACAAACTTAAATTAAAATGAATTTTTAAGCCAATAAAATATTTACTCACATATTTAAAATCATTTAGTATTTTTATTAAATATTTTTGAAAAGCTTAAATCAAAACAAATCAAAATTTCCATTTTTAAAACATTAAAATTATGCTATACTAATTTAACTAAAAACAACTTGTCTATTTAAAATATATACAAATACATATACATTATTAAATAGAAAATAGATTTATTAACTCATTAAAAATAATTTCACAAATGAAATATTATTTAAATAAAGAAGATTATAGAATCAAATCCAATTTATTAACAAAATTTATCAATTCAATTCAAATTTAAACACAGATTATCAAATTTATATTGTCCAAAATTTCGGGATATTACACAAAGTTTTAAATATTTTATATATCTGTATATATATATATAAAGGATCTTATGAGGATTTTAGAAAAGGTTTTGGGAACCTTTGGATTTGGAAAGGCTTTTGATTTTTGGGTAAAATCAATATTGAATTTGGAAAGCCTAGTTTGAGAATTATCGATTTTGTGTAAAGGAGCTTTGTATGAGATCATACTAGGTGTATGATTTGAAGATACTATATGTGTGTAGTATAAAATATTTTGATGATGGCTCTGGCGAAAAAGACGCTCCCTTGAAATGAACTTCTTAGGAGTGCCACCGGGTGGTGCTTCCTTGAGCCCTAAGGGGGGTTCTAAAGTTGATCCTGTGAGGAGTCCGGACAAAACTAGTTCCTGGGGATTATGAGTAGTGTGTGCCATAGCGAAAGTCATGTGTACCGCTGAGAGGCAACAGTCTGCGTTTGATTTTATATCGGTAGACTGCGACCTATGGCAACATATGGAAGGTCATGTGTGCCGCTGAGAGCCAACAGTTTACGTTTGATTTATATCGATAGACTGCGACCTATGGTAACGTAGCGAAAGTTGTGTGAGCCGCTGAGAGCCAACAGTCTGCGTTTAATTTTACATCCATAGACTGCGACCTATGTTGGAGTGGAGAAGTTTCATTTTGACAGCGAAAATCAGAGGCCGCTTAGAGCCTGCAGTTACATGGACTTTTGCTGCGATGGCAACGTAACCCTGGAATGTAACTGCGATCTATTGTGGGATCCATAGTGTAATCGAGAGGCCACGGAGAGCCTGCAGTTACATGGACTTTTGCTGTGACGGCAACGTAACCCTGTAATGTAACTGCGACCATGGATGGGGGTGATGATTTCCAGAGCATTCTCACCAAAGATATTTCCTCTATTTAAAAAAAAAACTGTTTTCTATATTTTCAATAAATTTATTTTCCAAGTATTTTCACTGGGTGTTGAAAATGGGTCTGCTAAGTACTTATAGATTTTCAGTCCTACGCCTGATCAACGTATGACCGAATTTCTGTGAGAACAAGGATGGACTGATCGAAACATCGAGTTATAAAAAAAAATTTATAAAACTATTTTGGTAATATTATATAAATTTTAAAATGTTTTAAAAGGTTCAAAGAAAATTTATCTGATTTTAAGTATTTTAAATAGATTCTGGCTTCGTTCCTTTTCGAGGACGAAAAGTTTCAAAGGGGGAAGGAATGTGATAACCCGAATTTTTAGACATCTGGAATTGATATAATAATTGGGTTAATAAATAGAAATACTAAACTATAGATTGAACAAATGAATCTAATTAGATTAATATTTATATTTGTAATTTTGTTGTATATATATATATATATATATATATATTTTGAATAAAATTATTATATACAAATTGAATTCGTGTTAATTTGATATATACTTATGTTGAGTTGATCTCAAATTGGATTTTAAGTTAAATTTAAATTTAAATTTGGATTAGAATTTAAGATAGGTATTTTAAATTATTTTGGGTTTAGAAAAATTTTTTATTATATATGACTTTTATTAGTATAAGAATAGTTTTATATCATTATCTTTAAAGAATATATTAAACTTGTATAATAATTATTTTTTAAGTGTATAATTGAGATATAATTTTCTTTAAAATATATATTGATTAATAAAAGGATAGTCTAAATATTTATACACTTAAGATAGTTATCTTTAATATAAAGCTAAATTAAAATGTAATATTAAAATAGTAAATAAATATTAAAAACACATGAAATTACAGGTGTTAAAAATTTTACTTACAAATTAACAAGTGTAAATTGATTATGGCATGCTATTGACACTTGTAAACCAATTGAATAAGTATAATTTATTTTCTTTTTATTTAAAATAAATTTAACTAAGCTCTATCCCTCTCTTTCATATTTCTTTTCATGATTTGTTTATTCTCAAAACAAAGAGAGCAAAGCTTGTGACCTAAAACCAGGAAACAAATTCAAAGATACTCAATATTTATCCAAACCTAGTGATCAATTTTGAATCAATCAAACAACATTTTTCTTTCTCAAGAAACTGAAGATTGGATTTTAAGGAAAATGAAGATCATTGATAAATTCAAGCAAAAGACAAGTTGGAAGTTTACCATAACAATGATCAATTACAAACTGCAAATCAACAAGTGTAGTTCTCTAGATCAAAATGGTAAAATGCAGATCAACTGTTCCAGAAAACAAATCCTGTCCTCTGCTCATCAATCTGTGAGTAAACCAAACCTTAATCTATATTAATTTGGATGCATGATATAAAATCCTTGAAAATCAGATGTAATAATTATTGCATGATATAAAATGAATGGGTATATTTATATATGAACTGAATAGATAGGCATGTCTGTATGCAAGAAGATGTTCTGTTCTTGCTATTCAGGTTTTAAATCTGATTAAAATCATGTTCTTCCTCTCTAATCTTCCATAGAACATGTTTTATAAACAAATTTTGGATGTTATAACATGGTATAAAATTTTAAAAATAAGCTGAAGCCAGCTTTCAAATGAGAAAGGAAAAAGAACAGTATAAATTTAATACTCATCAAATCTCAACACTTTTAATCTGTTGTTTCAGGGTTAAAATCAGATTAGTGATAAAATTTTAGGATTTTGAAACTAAAATATTGATTTTTAAGTTGGTATATTGAGAGTCTTTGTGGTTTGTCGGAATTTGGATTTTTGGCAATTACCGATGATCGGGTTGATGTGGTTAATCGTAATCTGGTCTGAAGGAGGTTTGTGTGATGTAGATCATGGGAAAAATATGGTTTTATTTTTCAGATCATTGTTGGTGTCGATGCGATGATAATTAGGGTTTTAGACCCAGATTTTTCGAGGTGGTTTAGGCGATTATTGCGATGGCCAGGGAGCATCGAGTTGGTCAAGGATAGGGGAAAAGGGAGATTGGGTATCGGTATAGCTCTAGGCGAGGCAGCAGGGTTTCCCGAAGTCACCGGCGTTGGCACGAGGAAGAATTAGGTAGGGGCTGTCATCTGGGTGTGGCGATTTTGCTCGATTTCGATTACTAAGGGTTTGGGGATTTTTCTGGGGCCGTGAGCATCGAGGAAGGAGAAGGTGGTTTGGGGAAGAGGTCGGAGGTGATGAACGAGCTTCCAGTCGCATGTGCAAGTGTACACGGTATCATACTGTTGCAGCAGGCTTTGGAAGGTAAGAAATTTTGTCCAAAGAAGAAGAGGAAGACAATAAGATTCGGATTTAATGAAGTTTTCGAGTGGTTGGTGCTCACATGTTTTGCTGTGTCGACTCGAAGATATGATGGGGAGACCTTGTTGTTTGCTGCTGTGAGTTGCTTGAGTGCTGTCTTGAGTTTGTCTGGAGAATTTTTGGTTTTTGGTTCGGGAACATTTTTGTTTCCAGTTTAACAAGTCCAGATTTTAAACTTAATGATTTCAAAAAAAATTTAAGAGGCAAGTTTAGATAAAAGTATTAACTTATATTTTTCTTTATGTATAAAATGTGTAGGTTTAGAAAATAATGTTTAAATCAAATATAAGATTTAAAGTTTGGATTTTTAAATTTAAGATTGTGTTTTAAAAATAGTTTTGATTTGTTAAAATATTACATTTTGTTTTATATATTTTAAATCATTGATTTCTAAATGATTTTATAATGGTGTAATTAAGTAATAAATTAAGATGTAGAATTTATTAAGATTGTGATAAATTCAGAATAATTAATAAGTTGAATTAATTAAAAGCTAATCACTAAATGAAAAGGGTAAAGGTTGATTAATAAATGTTGATAATAAAAAGTGTAATTACTCAGTTAAGAAATTAGTAATGGTAATTACAGGGTGTAATAAATTGAAGTTTGAAAGTGGTTTTGGATTAACTACCTGGCGTAATTAATATGAAAAAAATAATCACTTAGTTGAAGTGATTAACAATTAATTACTTAGTGAAATTAATTTAAATAGGTACCAATAAAAAAATTATGGAAAGATAATTAGGTGATGTAATTGATTAAGAGTAATTAATTACAGAATGAGGTTAATCAACGGTGATTAATAAAAATAATTAATTAAAGATTAAGTATAATTACACAGGGTAATTAATGTGGTGTAATTCCTTAGTGAAGTAATTAATGGACTAATTACTAGATGTAATTGATTTAAGGAAATACTTGATGGGTAGTAATTAAAGGATAATTATTTGATGAGAAAATTAAGTGATAATTACTCAGTGTAATTGAAGGATTAATTTATATAATTAATCAAGGAGTTGGTTTAATTGATGAAGTAATTAAGGAAAGTTAATTTCTGGTTGCGATTAATCAAGATTGATTAATGAATGTAATTAAGGTAAAGTATAATTATTATATGAAACTTAAGAATAATTAATTAATGAAAGTAATTAGAGGATCATTAATTAGTTAATGTAATTAATGGAAGTGAGCAATCCTGTTTATTAATGATTGAATGATGATGAGTACTTTGAATTGGTTGATATCTCTGTTATGAATTGCTTTGTGATATGATATGTTGAATGGATGGTGATAATGTGATTATCTATCAATTATGAATTGATGTGTAAAAATGTTATATGGTAATTAAAGTTGAATTGTATTTGATTGGATAATTTGGGTTAAGATGACAATGGATTCGAAGAGACCGGAGTTGGGTATTAGTAAATACCGAAACCACTTCGATTATTTATAAACTGATATGTGAAATTAATAGGCTGAAATGGAACGATTTAAGTGGATTGGACCATTTATTCTAAGTTTGGTGCTTAGAAATTGATATGTGAAATAAATGATGTCTATAACAACTGGTGGAGTTGTAAATTGGTATAAGTTACCCCAGGTTTATATAAGTTGTATGTTTTGTGTTCCATGTCAGATGGATTTACTCACGCTGGTTTCCAGCCCGACCCGGGTGTTAATTTGTTGTAATGCTCGATTCAGACCGAGTATTATAGATTTTCAGGTAAGGACGTTCTGGAGCTCGGAAGGCAAGCTGGATGGCAGGAACGTTTGGGGTATTTCCGCTGCGATATATTATAGTTTACCTGGGACAGGTTGTTTTAATCTGTCCAGTGTTGTGTAATGGTTGTAACTCTGATGTATAAAAATATAAGTGTAATGATACAGTTCTTCTTTGTAAAACTACTATTTATGCGATAATATTATTTATCTGCTGCGAATGTGAGATTTTGAGTTTGAGTTTTTTGTTTCTTCTTCTTTCTTTTCTTCTTTTCATTAACTATTTGGAATTTTCGGGATCGAAATTTCCGGGTCGTTACAGTTAAGGGTTAAATTAAAACTTTTAAATTACTTCATTGATTTTTCCATACATTTAAGTAAAACATTAACTTAAAATTTTTGGTAAAATTACTTGAACCTTGATTACATTTTCATTTTATAATTAATTTATTTAGAAAAGAAACTATGGCCCAAAGCCTAAACCTTTTTTCCTCCCCTTCCTTTCTCTAATTTACAGCAACAATTCCAAGTCCATCTCAATGTAACCCTTATTCTCCCTGAGTCCAACCCGATCCTTTACCACAAATCTTCCCGTCTCTCTCTCTCTCATATACTTGATCCTTACCTAAAGCCTACACAAAACAACAGAACCTAGTGCATCGTGCACGTGCATACATGACTGGAACCACTCCGATCTTCGTAGCCACCGTCACTAGTTGTCGTTGACATGCTTGACCCCTCTCGCAATCAGAAACCAAATACGACCCTGAAATCAAAATCGAACGAAATCGAAACCCATCGGGAATGAAACCCAAACACCAAAACACCTTGCAACGCCTACTCCGACCACCGGAGACCTCGCCATCGCATCCAGACCTTCGCTGCAGTCCCATGCTTCTTTTCCCCCTCCTCCACTCAAGCCCGGCGCCTCCACATCCTTGCGATTATCAGGAAGACAGCCTTGACCTAAATGCCACCTTAACCCTAAAGCCTTTTGCACTGCCATCACCGACTCCCAGAACAATGCGACACCATTTTTCTCAAGACGCCGACCCACGACCTTCCTACGGCCACCACCCCGAGGCTACTAGACCTCGTGATCGATGGAATTCAACAAAATCCCAATTTTCGATCAACTCGGAAATCCTCCCCGAATACTATCTTAAAAATCTTAATATTATTATTAAAAATCATAACTTTTAATAACGAATCAGATTATAAGGTGGAACTTGTAATCATGCAAGTCGAATTTCTCTAATATATTGCATTTCACTGTAATTTCTAATTTCCCATCAATTTATACTTATTTTTAAAAATAAGATGTAGTTAATACAAACATATTTTCTTTAAACATCATGATCCATAGGATATTGAGGGAAGAGAAATGAGTTTTTGAATTAATTTTTAGTCTATCAATCCAGAACAGAGGTTTACATATATAAACATATACATGAACACAGTAATTCAAACTATATTCCAGCAAATATATTTCTACATCCATGCAAATCATATTCACAACATTACTAAGATTACTTATCACATGCATTAGATATTTAGGTAGATTTTGGCTTTAAAAGGTTAAGTTTACTCATTGTATAATTTTGAACAAAGGATGATTTCAAAAACTGGGAACATCTTCTTGCTTTTGATCTGATCTTCCTTGGATTTGAATTTGAATTGCTTTGAATCTTTGCTTTGTTGCGGACGAAAACTTGAAGTAGTTTTTTTATTTCTCAGTTTTTAGTTTGTTTTGTTTTTAGTTTGTTTTGTTTTTAATTTGTTTTGTTTTTAATTTGTTATGTTTTTAAATGAAAGAAAAGAAAATAAGATTTTTTGATATATACATACACACATACACAAAAGTGTATTAAGATGAAGAAATAATTTATTTTGACACTTGTACACAAAATCTCTTTCTAGCTTACAAATGTCTATATGAGATATTTTATATTTACTTAGGTTTTATATTTTCATATTTTCTTTTTTTATTTATCCTTATTTTATTATTAAATTAGATTATTAATACTCTTTAAATCAATAAATAAATAAATATATATATATATATATATATACTATAGTGTTTAAAAAAGTAGAGTTTTAAAACTAAATTATTTTTAAGATATTTACTTTGAATTTCAAATCATAGTTTTATTCACAAATCATATATATATATATATATATATATATATATATATATATGAATAATAATAAAATAGCTAGCATATTTTATTTGCCTTGAAATGATAAATTTTGCAAATTTAAATAATTATATAAGAAGATTATTAAATTAAGTTTTTTCCAAAATCCCAGTTTTGTCACAACTTTACTAATGTGTATTTTATATACATCCAAATTTTTACAAACTTCCCCATATTTTATTCCAGGAGCATATATATACTCATATATGCTATAAAGCTTGTATATATCTATTTATATATTTATTAATTTACTATAAGATTTATCATTTCCAGATATTTTTATTTCAACATTTATTATAGTTTTCAAATCCAGTTGTGTATAAATATATTCCAATTAAATTATCAGAATTTATTTGTTCGACTTATAAATCAATATTTCTAATTATTTAATTCAGTTAATTACCAAGTAACAGAGTTTAAAATCCAGGTTGTCACAGGTAGCTCCATCCACATGGAGAATGTCTTGGTTCTCAGCATCACTAGTAGCATTGGAAGTTGTAGCATGTTCACTCCTTTGTGAATAACTTCTTTTAGATTATTGAAATTCCGAATAGTAGAACTGTAAGGTTGGAAAATTAGGTCTATCTCTTAGATCTATGAAATCTAATAGCAAAAGATGGATTTAAGTAGCCCGAGTTCAACCCTCAATGAAAGCACCAAAATGTTTAAACCAAAAATTGTACAAACACCTAAAGGATTAAGTAAAGAATAAAAAGTGAAGAAATTTAAATGAAAATGAGTAAAAAAGAACACATAGCAATTTAGAGTGGTTTGGCTAATCTTGGCCTGCGTCCACATAGTGATTTTATTGAATATCTTGACGGTTATAAGAAGGAGTTCTTAGGGATCGGTATAAACCAGAGAGTAATTATAAGAAATTAGAGTAAGGAAAAGCAAGAGCCGAAAGATCCTTAGAAATGAGCTCTGCCCAACTATTTACAAATGTAGGAAGCCTAAAATCTTACCCACAAGATCTCTAATTCGTTTTCGATGCCATAGACCATTTCTCCAAAGTAGTAGGGGGATACCTCAGCAATTTGTGTGGATCGATACCGATCCATGGGCTTAGGTCGACGTCGATCCAAGAGATAGCCAAATTGGCTATCTTGAACTCTTCATATTGGATCGTCTTGTGGTTAGCTTTGTGATTCCATAGTTTTTACATTGGTATCACCTTGTTTCTAAGTTCAAATGCTGGATCTATGGAGAAGTAGAGTTTCCGACTTTGAGTACTCGTAGAGATCGATAGAGGATCGCATGGAAACAACAATATAACACTTAGAGTAGGCTTCTAACATCAAATTGAGTGTGTAGGAAAAAGATGGTCATGTTTGGAGGAGTATTCTTGGATCGGTACTGATCTAGTGGTTGGATCGGTACTGATCTAGCGGTTAGATCGGTACAGATTCACTACTTAGGCGGATTTCTGCCACCTTGTCTTGGGTTAGTTTGGTATTTTTCCCGTGAATTTGTTGGTGTTTGATTTCTAGACTCTAAGGCTTTTTACCTAGGCTTCTTGCCTTGATAACTCCAAGTTCAACTCGTCCAGTCTATACAAATATTTCCAGGTCAAAAGGCTAGATAACACGAACCTCTGGCACTTGTCATACATTCTAGTGCAGTCGACTGCTTCTCGTTTGATAGTTGGCCAGAAGTATCCACAGGGAAGAAGCTTTTCACTGAGGTTTACCCCTAGATGTGATCACTACAAGCCCACTCATGTACTTCCTTGAGGACTCACTTAGCTTCATCATTGGCAACACACTGAAGTAGACAGACTGAGAATTCTGTCTTATACAACATATCTTTGTGAATAATGTATCTTGAAGTTTAGTGAAGGAGCTATCATCGCTCGTTCATTTTGTCGGGAAGGACTTCCCTCTGTAAGTAATTCTTGATTGGAGTCATTCACAACTCATTTGCACATTCAGTCTCTATGGTCCAATTGACATCCATCTGGTAGATGCTTGGGGCTGATAGTACTTCCGTCGGAATTAAGCCCATGAGTTGTGCATTTTTCTAGAGCTTGCCAACTTGGCTAGCGAATCAGCCTTCGAATCCTCCTCTCTGGGAATACACATTCTCAATTAGTAGTTGATGTCATTAAGCATCACAAGAATTCTGTTCATATAAGGAGCTAGTCTTGCCACTTTTTTTCGAAATTCTTTTCTCACCTGGCACACCATCAGTTAGGGATCGCAAAAGATGTGTAAAGTTTGATTTCCAAATTTTTTCACAATTTTTAATCTTACGATCAATGCCTTATACTTTTCTTTGTTTTTATCGCGGGAAAGTCGAGTTTTAGGGCATAATAGGTTGAACATTTTTTAGGGTTACTAACACAACTCCTTCCCCATAAGAACGCTCGTTAGATCACCATTGGTGTACATCTTTCATCCAGCATTCTGCTCTCCACTGCTCTTTAGAGTATCTTCTCACACAATTCACTTGATTATGATGTCTACCAATATCTAGCCTTGGATTTCCTTCCGGGGATGATAAGTACTGTCATATTGACTCAATTTAATGTTCTATTTCAATAGCCTTCCAGAAGTCCCAGGTTGTTGGAAGACCTATCTCAAAGGCTGGTCAGTAAGAACCTTGTCTAGATGTGCCTAGAAATATGAGCGGAGTTTTATTGAAGCAATCAACAGGCAGTATGCCATCTTTTTCAGCTTTGGGTAATTTCCCTCTCCCCTGTTAACCACTTGCTAATGTAATATATCGGCCTCTGGATTCGGAACTCCTCATGCATAAGTGCCATGCTTAAAGTATGCATTGACACTGCTAAAAAGGCAAACAAGTCCTCATCTTCCAATGGGTTTGATAGGATGAGAGGCCTTTCCAAGTGATCTACTACAGCCTGAAAAGCACCTATACATTCTTGTGTCCAAACAAACTTCCTCTTCCCTTTCTTAATGATGTTGACAAAAGGGATGCGCTTATCTATGACTCTAGAGATAAATCTTCTCAAGGCGGCAACCTTCCCATTCAGGCTCTGGACTTCCTTTATTGACTTCAGGGCTATGATAGGTCTCAGTGCCTGAATCTTCTCTATATTGGCTTCTATTCCTCTTGAGTTCACTATAAAACCCAAAATCTTCCGTTATGCAACCCCAAATGAACAGTTCAAGGGATTAAGCTTCATTCTATACTTGCGAAGTATACCAAACATCTCTACTATGTCTTCAATATGGTTCGTTGATCACTGTGACTTCACCAGCATATCATCCACATAGACTTTTATTGAACATCTAATTTTTTCCTTAAACATCGTGTTCGCTAGGCTCTAATATGTTGCTCCGGCATTTTTTAAATCAAAAGTAATAATGAGATTACAATACATTCCTTGGTCAGTTATAATACTAGTGTTCTCTTGGTTTGGATGTGCATTGGAATATTGTTATAGATGGAGTAGGCATATGTGAATGATAGCAGCTTATGTCTGGCTGTCGAATCTACTAGTCGAACGATCTTTGGGAGTAGGAAGCTGTCTTTTGAACATGCCTTAGTCGAATAGGAATAGTTAACACACATTCTCCTCTTTCCATTGGACTTCTTTACCAGGACTGAATTGGATACCTATTCCGAGTACAGAGCATCATGGATGAAGCCATTGGTTTTCAACTTATCCACCTCTTCCTTTAAGGCAATAGATCTCTCTGGACCCAGCTGTGGCATTTCTATTTCCACAAGAACACATTTGGGATTCACATTCACCCAAGAAAGTTTGTTATCAATAATGCCAATTGATAATGCATTATTCTAAAGCGTTATTGACGCGTAATGCTTAACCCTATTACAAAACCCCTACCAAAATTTTCATCTTCTTCTCAAAATACTTTATCGCTTCTCGTCTTCTTCACTCCCATAACCTAAATAACAGTAACTAATTTTTGTTCGCTCATCTCGCTCGCCACATCTCGCTCGACATCTCCAATCTTTCATCCATCTCACTATCTCCATTCTCCGATCCAGCTCTTCAGCAGTTTCGAAGTAGATCGAATTATCGAAATTTATGCTTGAGGAAACCATTGCTCTGATATATTTTAGTTATCAATAATCTGCTCAGATTTTTGGTAAATTATCTACTCTAGGAAATCATCGCTTTAGTAAATTATTGCTCTAGTAAACTATCTACTTGGATTTCTAGATTAGAAATTTCTAAGTTATGTTTATCAATTTATGCAATTAGTCTCAATTGCTTGCACGATTTGTTTGCATAGCAGGCTTGGTTAAAAATCTCTTTATTTAACTATAAATGGACTCTACTGCTGAAACTGCATTTATATTGCTGGTTAGCACTGCTGGAGTTTTTTTTCACATTCATATCTTAAGCTAGAATTCATGTTTGACATAGCAAGTTTTAGTAGTTTGAATCAACTTTTGCATGTGAAACTATTTAGGTTTTAGGGAAATGAAGTTATATGCAGTACTTCTACTATTGTGTAGGGCAATATTTTTAAAGACTGGAGTACTTATTAAATACTTTATCAGGCTGGTGCGTATGTGTGGCTGACATATAAAGAAGCGTATGACATTGCTTAGTACTTCCATTCAAAGTTGCAGGTTTCGAAAGGTCGGTATATTTAAACACGTTTTATTATAGGACCACTGTATAGAGTTGTTTCTTTATTTGTTGTATCATTTTCTTTGATCAATGCATAGAGATTAATCATGTGATATGTTTATATTTATATCTACGAAGTTACATACTCATGCAATCCTATTATAATTAAAAATAATAGTTACAATATATTTTTTGGGTAGACAAAAGTTTGTATAGGTTTTCAGAGCATAAAGTAAATTTTCTAATGAATATGCAAAATTGTTATTCTAATGGAAACTATTATTTAATTTTATCCTGTTGGTATATATTCTTAAGCCATTGTTTAGTTTTATGTAAGTTAATGCTTGAATAGTATAAATTGCCTAGGTGTATGTTCCTGTTGTTGGTGTCCATGTTGGTGTAACCATCTTACTTTTGTTCTCTCAGGTGATCTTTTAGATAAAATATGTATTAAATTAATGAACTTCACTTCCAGGCTGCCAAAAGGATTTTAAATTATTTAAAGGGTATTGTAAATCAGGGCGAACCCACACGTCTACTGATAAGGGATCAAAATTTAAGATCATATGATTTGAAGCAACTAATATAATTAATTATTATGCTGACATATCTTATACAGGTTGTAGTAAAATAATTTGATCGAGAGTACCGGATCATGTTGGCTGGAAATCAAATTTTAGCAATAGCCAAAGACAAAAATTTGTATTAAAAGACAACTTTTACAATATTTTAGTATATAAGCATCTGATTGATTACGGAATTTTCAACAATCACATACTAAATTTTGCTGGTGTCTGTCTACTATTTAAAATTAATTTTTTTTAGTATACAAGAAGCCACTGGTAATTATCTACAAGCAGGTGCAAACAATTGCCTAAACAGCTTTCCTTCTATAATTGAAGTGTAGATGATAATATCTAATTTGTTAAACGTGAATGGCTCAGAAACCAAGTCAAAGCTAGGCGATATGTTTAACAATAGAGGATGATGTAGAAAATACATAATATCACAGTTGGTTTGAAAAAGAGTTCTGTGTTTCTCATTTTCAACAATGTACGTGAAAATGCATAAAAGATAAGTAGAGGTGTAAATCGCTAAATTAAATTTATAGGAAAGTTTATACATCACAACATAGAAGTTAAGACACAAGTTTGTTGTTTGAACCATGACTACAAAGAGGTAGCTTGATTACTAAATTTGGATATAATGCGTCAGATATAATGATCTTGGAGAATCCGAATGTGTTGTATCATAGTGAATGGTGTATGGGTAGAAAATAGAAATTTATTGAGCTAACTTTATTTTCTTTACTTTTCTTTGAAACAAAAGGTGCAATTACATGATCAACTATAAGAAGAAAACATATATACGGGATGACTAGTAAAATCAAATGAATAGCATACATTGCTAGAAGATAAAAAAAAGCTATCTTGAACTATCAAAACATATTAATTGCACATTATTATTATTTTAACCTAATCCATCAAGCAAATTTCTTACTTCGGTAACCGTTGCCAAAGCAGATTCAACCTTAAATTCTCAAGGAACTTCAATGTTGTCAAAATTTCAAGCGAGATTATTAGCTCAGTTAAGAGTAGTAGCAGGTAGCTTCCGATAGATCCAATAGAAGAATTTAGACCATCCCATCATAGATTTAAATGAAATAATACGAGATAATTTACTTGTTTTCTTTTTGTTTGCCTGTTTGTAAATTTCTCGTCTAACATAAAAGATAAGTAGAGGTGAAAAAACGTCAACTCTACAGATATTAACAAATCTTTATATTAGTTAAAAATATGATCAACCAATTAAACCTCTTTTAAAACTCAAAACGTCCATCTACATATATTATTAAATCTTAATATCGATCTAACAAATAAACTTCTTTTACAAATTTGTTCTTTATTAAAATAAATTTCTTTTACAAATTCGTTTTTTATTAATAATTTAAATAAAATTCAAACTAATAAAAAAGTAAATGTCGTATAATGAAAATTCGAACTAACCACACATGATTACACTGAAAATGAAAAAACATGACTAAGTATGTAATTAATTTAAAAGTGAAGCAAATATAAATATTATTTCAAACGATATATTCAAACAGTCGGTTTTTTCACCGTTATGTGGTTGTAGTAGCTTATTTTCGTTGTGAATTTTATCAGGTGTCTGTTAAAACGAATCCAGGGATTGGGTCTGTGTGGGCTATAGTGTATACATGTAGTTTTGTACGATTGGTTACTTAATCGTTATTTTGAATTTTCTAAGTGTATTCAAAATTGGCTCAAACCAAAATATGTAATTCGACATATATTTGATTTTTGTTGTATACTTGTAGATCTTAAATGTTACTTTGATTTTCTTAGATTTTGGCAACTAACATTGTTAGCTAAGGAAATAAAGGTCCTTACAGAGGGAACTTGGGTTGGTGGTTCTAAAGTGGTTGAAGAAAAGCCTAGAAAGGGATCTACAACTTTCTCTATGGTGTAGGTTTGAAGTTTATAAATTATGATAGAACTTCATAAGTAATTTTGATCAAGTATAGTTGAAGTAACATTGCTCTTTCGACAAATCCACAAGAAAAATATCACTATTCATCATTCACCGTTATTTTACATAGATATATCCAATCACGTAATGTGGAATAAATTTATTATTTATAAGTTATAGTAACCAAATATCAAAATTAACTATATATTTTAGATTAAAAATCAAATTATATCCAAAACTATTACAGCTATTACTGTTCAATTAAAACTACTTAAAAGTTAGTATTCAATATTGGCTCTACTTATGAAGTGTATAATAACCAAGCATATTAGTTACCTCGGTTTGTAGCTTGTTATTCTGAGCTTGAAGAGCTAAATTCTTTACTTCAATAACATCGACCTGCCTCTTAAGCACTTCATAATCCTTCTCTAATTACTTATCTTACACCTTGCTCTTCTGTTCTGAAACCAAATAGCAACTGCCTTGGCTGTAGTCCAATTTCTCTAGCCAATTGCATTTTCCACTCTGGCTCTAATTTATTGCCAACCTCAAAATTCTTTTCCAGTATTCTCACTTGCTCAATGTTCAGCCTCGTCTTCATTTCTCATCCTTTCGAGTAGTCATCATCGTAATCATCCTCTTCAACACTTATAAAACTTACAGTTGATGATAAACAGCTGCTAAAATGCTAATATAATCTCTATTAGTTAGTATCAAAATTACCGTTAAATTCATGAGTATTAGAAGGAAGAGTGAAGATAGAAGAATTTTGAGTGAATTGTTGATAATCTTGTGGTTCATTTTGAGCTTGTAATTGTACATGTGAGCTTTTGCATATTTGAATAAATTTTTAACATCAACTAGGATGTATTGTAAATAGACAATACTATTTGATATATTAATACATGAGAGAAATATTATACCTATGTCATTATCCTTATAAACATGCAATTGAAAAAATTACTATAGCAAAGCTATTCTAAAAAAGCAGGTCGATTGTTGTTTTTTTGGTGATTGCTCCAGTTAAATTTTAACTTTTGCAATGGATTTCATATTTTGTTACTTATTATATGTGTTGATGTTAAAGATGCAAGTACAAATTTTAAAACTCATTATATCGTTAACCATATTATCATCTTTTATCCATATTACAATGGTAGTGGTTCTCAATTTAGTGGATAATTTAATGCCTTAAGTGCGAATTCATGTATCTTAGGCACTATAGAAGTATTAGAAGAAAATTGTGTAAGGGACAGAGGATTAAGGATCTTAAGGCTAATTTAACACTAGAGGAGCGGTTGAATTGTTTTTAATGGATTCTAAGACTTATATGAACCAACTTAAAAATTATGACACAAACAAATGCAAAACTTAATCACAGAACAATTACAGAATCAAATACAGATGCAGAAAGTAAATAAAAAGTATAAAGGGAAAAAACACACCGGATTTTATACTGGTTTAGAGTTACCCTACATCCAGTCCTGTACCAAGGCAAACCATCTCATACAGATTTTCATTATACCAATGTCGATATTTCCTCAATTTCTAAGGCCTTGAGGTACCTTTCTATCTCACGAGTCCGGGGCAAACTCTCTTGATTTACGGGCCACAAGATTACCCAATTGATTTCCAGGCACAACCACACCTTATAGTGAGACTCTATAAACTTTTGATTACAAATTGATCCTATAACTCTGTATAGCACTTTGATCTTCGAGAGAAGATAGAGAATCAAACAAGAATGAGATACTAATTTGATTCACTTGAGAATTTGGCAGAATTTCGGCACGATCTTAAAAAATATGAAAATTATAGAATAAGGATTTGTAAAGGAGAAGAAGTGAAGAAAAATAAGAAATTAGTTGGTTAAAAAATTTGTTTATAAAGGCTATTTATAAAGCACCAACGGTCATAAGAGATTTAAACGAATAGACACTTCTTTTGAAATTGAATTTTGGAATTCAACGGCCACCATGTCGACATGGGGTATCCAATGATGTCGACCTTTGTATGTTAAAAACAATGTAAAATTTTGTTTTGAAAATGCTAATGAAAGAAAAACAAGATAAAATGACTCTGGAGTAAAAACAAAGTTTAAAAAAAGAGTTTATTTAAAAAACAAAAACATGTAATATTCTATGGTTAAAACATCTTTTTTGAAAATCATTTGGAAGGATAATTTTAAGGCTAAAAGATTTTGAAAAACAATTTTGAAAATCATTTCAAAAACCATTTTGAAGTTGTTTTGCAAGCTTCTTCCTGTAGAATATCTCATCACATCAGGACTCGAGAACTTGTACAAAACCAGGATGTTCATGGGTTTGTAAGCCACTTGTCGTAGGTTTGTAAGCTACTTGTCATGGGTTTGTAAGCCACTAAGAAGGTAGAAATGGGTTCCATCATGAATAAAATTCGAAATGAAAATTTCCATGCTATTATGAAGTTTTAACAAAAACTAGACACATATCTTGAAATCTTTATCTTGATACTCTAGAGTCTTCAATCTTGAGTCTTGAGTCTTTATACTGGTCAGTTTTCAGTAATCAATATCTGCATATATATATATACATATACACACATATCTATCTAGACAACAGTGTTAGTATATATTTTATAATAAGTTAAAAAGGTTGTTGTCATCAAAACCAACATCTCAGTTCCTAACAATCTCCCCCTTTTTGATGATGACCTGTATTCATAAAATATACTTATCATACCATAACTCCTATCATAACTCTCCCTTACTCCATAACTCCCCATTACTCCAAGCCAACTATTATTTTATAACTTCTCCCCATTAATCATCAACAAAAACTTCTTAAAAATCCCTAAACTCGTTATCAGATAATCAACCATAATAAAATAGGGTAAACCATATATAATTGTAATAAGTGCTGATTGTGTCATAATGTAATCCAAAAAGTAAATCAATCATCAACCAATCATATTTAAAGTAATTATTCAATCCAAACATATATACAATCCATACCAAGTAAGTTAAGTCAATCAAGTATAAAATACACCAATCAAATCAAACAAATGACATACAGAATGACTATACATTCCTTCGTACTTCCACCCATCCTTCTTCTCCAAAGATAGGATCTGCTTTGATGGCTTCCCATTCTTCTTTATCTTTATTGAGAATGAATGGTGGATTTCCTTCCAGATCGTCCTTTTTAAGGGCTGAGATCATCTAACGAAGGGCATCGAAATGTTTCTCTTGCTCCTTGATCATCTGTATTTGAATCAATTCTAAGTGATGCTGATCACGAAGTATGAATTTAATAATATTCTTGAAGGAAGTGAGAGTTTCTTCAAGATTATCACTTAGATTCTTAATTGGAGAAGCCATAATTCAAGAAATAGAAGAACTATGAAAGAGAGTGATTAGAGATGACGTTAGACAATTTATTCTAGAAGAAACAGATATAAATAGGGGTAGAAAGTCATTTGAAATGAATAGACACAAGTTAGTTACATGATATTAAAATTTGAAAGTGTAACTAGTTTCTGCCCATTGGATGTCGACATGGAGGGATGGTGTATGTCGATATACCTCTGCATAAAATGACATTTTGCTTTTTTTTGAATATTATGAACAAATCTATTAAACTAAAATTTGTATAATATAAAAACAAGCAATTACAGAGACAAGTGAAGTTGAATAATAGGAAATGAAAGATTTCTTTAATAATTCTAGTCAACATTACATAAGATAATATAATATTAACTAAAATAAAGGAAATACAAAGATAGAACTTAAGATAACATGAACTAAAACTAGTTAGATGAAGACAAAGAAGATGATAATCCAAGCTTTCTACTAATTTTCTCGAAGAACTTGTCGATTTTAGTGGAAATCTTATCCATTTTCTTACTCAATGATCTTTTAAGTGTCTTTTGATTTTTCACTATAATTCTTTTATTATTGAGAATGGTCTTGTTGAATAGATTAGCGGGGTTAGTAGAATATTCAATACTTTCTAAGGAGGTTTCTTGATCTTCCTCCTCTTCAATTTCTATTCCTTCCTCTTCTTTTTCCTCCTCCATTTCTTCCATTTCTTCATGAGCAAGCCTTTCTTCTTTTTCCGTAAAAGTTTCATATGGTTGAAAAATTAATGGAATTTGCATAAGGGAAATGTTTCCATGGTTGAACACTTTTCTAGTTATAAATTCTTCCCTTTTAAAATCAACTTCAAAGTAATGAAAAATCCAGGTGAGATAAATTCTATGATATAATGTGTTTTAACCCGTAGTAAAATTCTTGGGCCTTAGATCATCCTAAATAACCCGAGCCCAATTAATATCATAATTTTCAATAATTGCAAAAAGAGCTTTGCAAACTTTTAAAGTCGGGTTGTTGTAGTTTCTCGATCTTGGTATAAGAGTGTGTTGGATAAGAAGATTAGCAATTTTTGCTTTTGGACGAAAAGAACGATTTTTGAATTCGAAATTGTCATCCCCTTCAAAGATGTGATGAAATGTCTCTCGATCATTTTCATTGATTTGAAATTCTGAGAGATCCATTTCGGTATACTTACATCCTAAAATATTTTCCAAAATTTCACAATCCAAAACAATTTGTGTTCCTTTAACACTACTCCAAATTTATCATTCTTCCCCATCATAAAAACCACGATTCAAATTCGCATAAAACATCTTCACAAGATTTGGATAACATACAAAATATTTTTATTTTTTATCAAATAAACTAAGAATAGAACACTGTTGAAAAAGATTTTTGATTTCATAAGAAGGAAAATCTTCAAAAATAGGAAATTTCTCATATGAATTTTACCAAAGTCTACATAGTTGATGTAAGCTTTGATAGCTTTCGGGTCATTAAAAAGAAAGTTTTTGATAGATTTTGGAAGCTTAATGGTGTTAAGAGTGCTTGGAGAGGCCATTGAAGAAGTTTGAGAGGAGTTGAAGATAATGAAGATAAGTTTGAAATTTGAAATAAAAGTGAAAAGTGACGATAAAGAGAGTGAGATAAATAGAGATTCTATAGATATGTTCTCTGGTCAAGAGATATCTTTCCAAAGCATTGAAGTTGGTGAAAAGATGGAGGGAAATTCAGAAGTTTGAATTCAAATTTTGAAATCAAATTCTGAGGGGCATGTCGACATGGGGTATCCGGGTATGTCGAATATGTGCCTATTGAATCGAAGGACAAGTTTCTATTCCTAATTCCTAATATATATATATATATATATATATATATTATATCTTATATTCTAATTATACAATTCTTATGATAGCATTAAATATAATAATATTTAAATATTAATAATTTAATATTTAAAATATTATTAAAATAATATTGTTTTTTAATATAAAATTCAAATTTCGAGGGATAAATTTGAATTTAAAAATTCAAGGAATTTTAAAACAATCAAGCAAGCAAACAAACAAGCATTCATTCAAATAAAAAAATCAAAAATATGTAAATGCATACCTATTTTTAGATTCATACTCCTATCGTCATCTGATTTATGAATAGCAGTGAAACACGGATTCGAATTATCCGTCTTCTTTTCATCGTCACTCGATGATGAGTCTAAGTCATCAAGAGTTGCTGTGAATGCTTTCTTTCTTTTCCTTGACGAGTCATTGTTCGGAGCGAACAACTTTTTATCTATATACAAACCATCTTTCTATAATGCCCGACGTTATTGCGATTGTAGCATCTATCATTGTTGACGTTGTTCGTATTATTTTCGAAATTTTTTTGATCATTTCTTTTATAACTGTTCATTTTTCTATATTTTAGGAATTTCTGGAAGTCTCTTGTCATGAAGGCAATCTCCTCATCACTGTCTGGCTCCGAATCTTTAGTTGTTGCATTGAATGCTAATGACTCCTTTTCTGTAGCCTTATTTTCTTTTCTTCCTTGCAGTTGAACTTAATAAGACATCATATTCCCAATCAATTCTTCTATTTTCATGAGACTGATATCATTTTCTTCTTCGATTGCAAGTGTCTTTTGATCCCATTCTGGAGTGAGTGAATTTACTAGGTCTTCCTTCGAAAAGCTTTTTCCCAATGCAATTAATGAATGAAAAATATCTTTAAATCGACAGTACGTGTCGGAAATGGACTCATTTACATGCATTTTAAACAATTGAAACTGGTTAGTTAATATGGAAATTTTAGTCTATTTAACTTTGCTTTTTCCTTCATGAGTAACTTGCAAAGTTTTCTAGATTTCGAATGCAGACTTACAAGTAGACACTCTATTAAACTCATTCCTATCTAGTGGATAAAATAATATATTCATGGCCTTTGAGTTATCTTATGCAACACCCTTTTGCTCAGCAGTCCACTGGGCAAAATTGGTAGTTGGTTCAATATACTCAGTTTGTGTAAAATTCCAAGTGTCTAATCCTACAGATTGTAAACAAATATTCATTCTACAAGCCCAATACGCATAATTACTACTATTGAAAAATGATGGTCTGATAGTAGACTGACCTTCTACAAATGAACTAGTGTTAGTGATAACAGTACTAGTGCTAGAGTTGACATTACCAGTGTTGGTAGCCACTAAAATAATTTTCAAGTTTTAGATTATGAAAACTATGAAAGCCAATGCTCTGATATCAATTGTAAGGGACAACAGATTAAGGATCTTAAGGCAAATTTAACACTGGAGGGGGGTAAATAGTATTTAATGGATCCGAACCCTTATATGAACTAACTTAAAAATTATGATACAAACAAATGCAAAACTTAATCACAGATAAATTAGAGAATAAAACATAGATGTAGAAAGTAAATAAAAAGCAGTAAAGGGAAAGAACACACCGGATTTTATACTGGTTCGGAGTTACCTTACATCCAATCCTGTACCAAGGAAAACCACCTCATACATATTTTTATTATACCAATGTCGAGATTACATTCCTCAACTTCTAAGGCCATGAGGTACTTTCCTGTCTCACTTGTCCGGGGCAAGCTCTCTTGATTTACGGACCACAAGATTACCTAATTAATTTCCAGGCACAACCACACCTTATAGAGAGACTCGATAAACTTTTGATTACAAATTGATCCTATAACTCTGAATAGCAGTTTGAACTTCGAGAGAGTGTAGAGAATCAAATAAGAATGAGATTCTAATTTGATTCACTTGAGAATTTGGCAGAATTTCGGTACGATCTTAAAAATATGAAATTATAGAATATGGATTAGTGAAGAAAAATAAGAAATTAGTTGGTTAAAAAATTTGTTTGTGAAGGCTATTTATAAAGCACCAATAGTCATAACCATTCGTGAAGAGATTTAAACGAATGGACACTTCTTTTGAAAATTGAAACTTTTGAATTCAACGGTCATCATGTCGACATGGGATATCCCTTGATGTCGACATCGCTGTGTTAAAAACAATGTAAACTTTGTAACATTCTCGGATTTTAGCCAAGTTTAATTTGATATTAAATTTTTGGAATTAAATTGTGAATTTAATTATGAATTAATTTTAATAATTCTAATATAAATAAATAAATAAATATATGATTGATATATGTTAAAAAATTTGATTGGGAATTCAAAAATAAATACATTGAAAATAAATTGAATTTGAAAACTCTATATTTGAAAGGTAATAACATTTGTTTTCTAATTTTAATATATATCTATATTTGGAATTTATGATTTAAAATTAATATAACAATTTTCAAAAGGTTAATTTAAGTTAAAATTTTATCTATGTAAAAGTAATGTGGCAACTTATTTTTGTATAATTGATTTTGAATCATTTTCCAAAAGGTTATTTAAAAAGTTACAAAAATATAAAATAATATTTAAGAAAAATTTATACACTTTCTTTTTGAAATTGTTAGAATAAATGAATTGGTTTGTAATTATACATGAGTTAAAAAAATTAATTTGTATATATATAATATATTTATGAAAACATATTTAAACATAAAATCACATACATATATAATTAAATTAAAGGGGATAATGGGTTTAAACAAAAATTTCTTACATATGAACATTTCTAAGGAGGAAATTGTAGGACTTGACAAGTGTAACAAGAAATAAACATGAATTAAACAAGTGGCAACATCACTTTTTATTTTGAAAATGAATTACATAAAACATGTATAAAAGAAAGAAAAAGGTTGTTCTCAGTTAAACTTCACAAATTAAACTACAAACTTGAAACTAAAACCACAAATCAAAAGACGAAGAAAATTATTATACAAACCTGAGAAACCAAATTCAAAGCAAAATCAGAAACCTGGTAAAGCAAATCATCTCTTAAAATCAAAACTTGGAGATCAAAGCATCTTCATCCTTGAAACCCAAAGCAATCAAAATTTAAAACAGGAAATCAAAAAAAAACAAGGTCTTCGCCTAGAAATCAAAAACAGATCAAAAGGAAGAAAAGTAGGAACTTGGAAGCAAATGAAGTGCAAGTTCTGGTTAAATCCAAAATCAGATCAAAACAATGATCAAATGCAAGTCTCAGATCAAAAGCAAGTTCAAATAAAAAATCTAAGTTCAGCTTCAATATATCTGGTTCCAGATTTCTAACCAGTCCTCTGTGTCTTTAGGATAAGGTGAGCAAACCTCCATTTCTAACATGAATCTGCTGGATAATTTGGTATTGTTGATTATTGCTTGAATATGATGGTGATAAGTATTAACATAAATATAAATATCATGGTATATATGTATGTATGTATGTATATATGTGTGTGTGTGTAAGTGTTGTGCATGTTTGGGAAACAGGCAAAATTTGCCTCTGTTTTGGTTACACGTTCCAAAACTTGTTCAAAAATAAAGGTCTCTCCATCAAATTGTTTTTAGACTATAGGTTATAAACAAAACATGTTTATATTATCAAGATCTAAGTTTTAAAAATATTTTCAAGTGAATACATTGGGAATTTATTTAACAAGTAGGAAATCACAGTAGAAAGAAATTCAAGTCAGAAAAACCAATTGTTAAATTTTCATGTTTTGACTTTACGATCTGATTTGTACTTAAGAATTATGATATTTAGAAGTTAAATCAAGATTTTTAGTTTTATGAATTTTAAGAAATTGAATGTTGAATGGAATTATAATTTTCTTTAAATTCCGCCGATTGGTGATGAGTTGGTCAACGTGGTTGTGGCTAGAGGTGGATCGTAGGCTGAGGATCATCAGAAAAATGCTCGAAAAAATTATTTTGCCGAGTTGGCTATTCAAAGTGAATTTAGGGTTTATGGACATTTTTGGAGTGATGGCGTTCTCGAGCTAATCACGTCGTCATTGAAGCAATTCAGGTGATCGGACCTGTGTAGATGGAAATGTGGGACTTCGGAGCAGCTTGGGTCAAGATAGCATGGTCATCGGCGGTCTGTAACGTCGGTGCAAGGCTGATTTGGGCGACTGGTTGGGTTCCTGTTTTATCAACTTGCTCAAAATTTGAATTCGAGATGAAATTGTCAAACTGGGTAGTGAAGTTCGTCGATGGGGTCAGGGGTGACTCGTGGATGGTGGCAACGTTGATCGGAAGACATCAGAACAATCTTGCACGTGCATGAATGGGGATGTGTATCTGTGTTCTAGAATGGTTGGGGAGGAAGATGAAGTACTCGGGTACGAACTCAAAAAAAATGATGAATTGCTCGAAGAAATGCAGAGCGAAGGAAACCGGAAGTTGCGATCGGGAAAATTTAGTGGTGGCACGGGTCTGTTATTTTTAATATAAAAACAGTTTTAACTTTATAACCAATCCAGATTTATTTAAAAAAAAATTGTTAAAAACAAATTCTGTTGTAAATGATTTAATGTTTATCAAAATTTTGAATTGGTTAAAAGGTTTTAAATATGAATTATTTTAAGATTTGTTAAGTTTAAAAGTGTTTATAATATATATAACCTTTGTTTTGAAAGTTTATATAAATAAACTTAATAATATTATGAAGTTAATTAAGAAAAAAATTGTTTTAAATTTTTAATTAACTTAAAAAAATTAAGTTAATTTAGTTTTTTTATGAAAGGTTTATTAAATTAGGATTTTTAATGATAATTAAAGTAATTAATTTAAGATAAATGGATTATCTTTTAATTAATTTTAATTTTAAATGATTAAAGATTTATTACTTATTGCAAGTAATTAAATGATAACCGATAGATGAATTGAATTTAGAAAGATAATTACCCAATGTAATTAAGAGGGATTGATTATTTAATTAATTAAAGATTTATTAATTAACGGGATTAATTAGTTTATGTGATTAACTAAAGGAAAATAAATCAAGGTGATTAATTTATATATGTGATTAATTAAAATAATTAACTTAAAGATAATTAATTAAGTTCAATTAAAGATAAGTAAAAAGGGTATTAATTAAAAATTAATTGATTATGTAATTAACTTAAAGGTTAATTTAATTATTGTGATTATTTAAGGAATAATTAAATTAATTAAGGATAATTAATTAAGATGGGAAATTAAAGTTGATCAATTAATTTCATTAACTAATACCAAATGATTTGTCATTAATTAATCAGGAATAAGTAATTAATTCATAACTAATTAATTTAAATTGAAAATTAAATTGAATTAATTAAGGATTGAACAATTAATTAATATTGTTTATAAATGATTATTGTATGCTTGGATTGCTTATGAATGTTTGTATTGTATGCAATGCCTTAAATTGATTATTCTCTCTGATTTGTGATTCTGTGAATTGAGCTGTGTATAATTTATTTATTTATCTATGGTACATTTACATATTATCTGTGAATCTGTGAATGAACGATAATCGTTGAGATTATGCCACTTATCGATATTTCTGTGCTTGAATTCTATGATGGTTGTTGATATTGCATTATTATTGTGTACAACCCCTGGACTACACATATACACATACAAATATGGATATCATTGGATATTGGTTAAGTCAAGGCAATTTTGAAATGGTGAAGATTTTAAAATTTGGATTTTGAATTTAAATTGGTTTTGAAAATGAAATTGGTTTTAAATATGAATTTCTTTTGGAAAAGGAAGTTTTTGAAATTGAACCATTTTAAATATAATATGGTTTAGAATTTGAAATTAAAATTGAACTTGAATTCAAAGAATTTAAGTAAAAAATCTATGTAAGTTTTAATAGGAAATTCTTTCCAATAAAGGTTAATTGATTTCTAGAAGCTTCGGAACTTTAAAGTGGAATTTTGAGATGTTATTATTTAAAGTATTGTTTTAAATAATTGATTTAAAGTTTGGAAACTATGGTTTGAAAAAGATTATACAAGTTGCAATGTGTGTGTATATGTGAATCTAAACCATTTTAAAGTATTTTCAAATGAATTATTTGGGAATTCAAATCTAACTTAAATAGAATCTGCTTTAGATAAGGCGGGTCCGCGGATTTTCCAAATTTGACTTTAAAAGGCTACAACTCACGCAAGTTGGATTGGATTGTTAACATTTGTTTTCAAATAATAATAGCTTTCATATATAAAGAAAGAGTTTCCTAGTTTTATTGAAAGGTTTTCCAAATTATGACCTAAATCACATTTGAAATGAAAATTGTTTTGAAAGCCATGAATTGAGTTTTGATAAAAATATGAATAGGTGAAATTACTTTTGAAAAGGAAATGGTTTGAAAATTATCTTTGTTAAAGATTTGGTAAATCTCGTTGTTGAAATAAAGTGGATCTTTTTACTTAAAAGATTAAAAGGTATGAATGAATCCTGTTAAGATCGTTAGTGAACTTTGTTTCAAACTAAAGAAGAACTCAATGATAGATCTTTTGTTTATATATTGTGAATGAATCTTTGTGAAAGATTTAGGAACTTTATTTTTAAGATGAAAAGGTTCTTTAAAGTTGAATCTTGTGGTTCAAAAGATTAAAATGGAATTTTTTTAATCCATTTAAAGGGAAAGGTTTTGGAAATTGTTGTGACTTAATTGAGATCCTAATATCCATATGGTTTTTAAAAAATACGCTCGTTATTTGGCCAGGAAAGGACCTTTGTGTCATAAAACCTATTCCGAATAATGATACGACGAAATAGATAGGATTTGAAGACCGGTGGTGATGACCGGATACTTTCAAAAGCGAAAGGATTATGTAACGACCCGTTATTTTGGACTATTCGCATCCGCACATGTCGGACTTGACTAATTCAAAATATCGAATTGTTAATTTAAATTTGGCAAAACTGAGATATACAGTAAATAAGTAGTCACAGCATCACAGACACAGAGTAATAATATGCAGCGGAAATAAAAGAGATAGTAGTTCATGAAGCTACTATGTAAATATATAAGATACATCAGAGTTTACAACAAAAGAGTAATACGATACATCAGATATAAATCAGAATACATCACTAGAATCATCGAATACTGAAAGCAGAATAGATGGATGGATCTTCAAGCAAAGCTCCAACTCCAAAGGTGAGTCTCAAAGCTGAACCACTCAGTCTGACCCGAGCGTAAAGCAAAACACAAAACACTCGAGTCAGGATTAATATTCTTATATCAATAAATCTAACTCAAGTGAAATAGCAATCGAAATACAAGTAACTCAAAGGATGTTTGGAATAACCATCATTTACGGATCCGTTAAACTATCTACTAGGTAGTAATATACGCTAAGTAGATAATGTCTATCAGTAATATAAAATATCAAAATAGCGTTAAGGCGTTACCATAATCCCCCTTAACACATTTTATATTCTCAAAAGCATATACAAGACCGTAGTTTCCCCAAAACCGGAAGTCACCAGAGGGCAATCCATATGCTCAAAGTACAAATCAAAACGTAGTGGTCGCGAATAGGATAATCAGTATGACAAGGTACATGAGGCGATACCAACTAGGATACTAGTAGTTGCGTGATCCGGACTGATGTTGAGCATAGCCAGCAGCTAACTCAACACCGCGAAACAACACTCCCAAATCGAGGGGTGCACCCAAATCGAATCACAAAAGTAATAGATATGGTATCGAAGAAGTGTGTCCGCTAGAGGTGGCGAACCTCAATGGCCCGGCGCGGCTCCTGTTTTAGTCATGTCAGGGGTCATCCAATATCGTTCTCTTTCTTCAGTCAACGTGTTCACCAAACCATCCACTTCATTCTGGATCAACACTCCACGTATAATAGTTATTAAAGTGGTTTTCGGTATCGACAGAGAGTATGTCCATATCCGATCCCGGTCTCTTTAATAACTACGTATTATTACACCGATTGGTCGTTTAATATATTTCAAAACAATCAATTTCAATTCGAAAACCATCATTTCATTTGTCTTTCTAAATCAATTTCCACCATTTACATTTCAAAACTTCCAAATTATCATTTCAAAATCTTACAATTCAATTTTAATTTTATTTAACAAAACAAATATTGATTCAAGTTCGTACATAAGTTTTATTCCGAAATTATTTAAATTAGTTTAATTTAACATTCAAAATCAATTTAAATTTATTTATCGATTTTATTCAATATTCATTAAGTTAATTTAACATCCAAAACAATTCTTTTAAATTTCCAAGTCATTAAATCAATTACTTAAGTTCAACTTCATTATATCAAAACTTCAAATTTAATTAGATTAAATTCGTCAAATCAAATTTCTTAAATTACAAGTCTTACATTTATTTCAATAAAACGCATTTTATTTCTTGTCAAAGAAACTCAATTTCATTTATTCACTTACTTAAATAATTCCCAAAACTTAATTAACAAAGAAACTCAATTTCAATTATTTACGAAGTTCCAATTCACTTATTCAAAAGTTCAATTTCTCTTATCAAATAATTCAATTTTTATTCAATTATCAAATAATTCAATCTTATTCAATTATTGAATAATTTCAATCTTAATTATTAATAATTTCAAAACTTAATAATTTTTAATTTAATTATAAATTCAACCTTAATTATTAAATCATTTCAAAACAACGTCCTTTCATCAGTTATTACATTAATATCTTGTTTCAGATTTCAATATTAACATTTTCCTTTTATCAAAATTTACGTTCCAATTTTATTTCAAAACCTTATTATTCAAATAAAATCTTATTTTATTTTAAATCAAATTATTGACCAATCGGGTTTTATTAAATTTTCTATCCTAAGTCAAGTTCATTTGGGTATATATCATTTCAACCCGATTCCATTTCAATTCAAAAATCAAAGCATAGCAAAGGGAACTTGCAGTGTGATAACAGGGATGGTGTCAAAGTAAATAAACAAGCAATAACAACAATCAATAACATTTCAATAATCAATTCAAATAATGCCGAAATAATCGTATTAATTCACATTGTTATTTGTGCAAATTAATATAATTATTTCTAGAATCTACACTATCATTTCATGTAGATTAAAGATTATTACACTATTATTTTATACGGTTTTTCACTTGTCATTAAATTTCAATTCCATACTTCATCAATTTATACAATATACATTCAATGGTTCAAGGTGTACATAATCAAATTCTACGTGTCAATTAATTTAACAATTTAAAAGGGTCAAATTTAACTAATCAAATTCAACATATATGTCGGTTCAATTTTAATTATCCTACGTCAAATTCAATTGCATAATATTTATCACTTTATATATTACCATTTAACATCCAACATAAACAACAATCAATCAACCAATTATCAACCAAACTGGATTATTTTTGCATATATAACAGATAACGGTGTCAGATGTCAAAGGTGAACTGATACATAAATAACAGTGCAATAACTAACAGCGATATATTTCAATTGTCGTTCCAATTGAAATCAAATTTAATAAATAAAAGAATATTAATCGTGAGTGATTGCTCACCTTTCGAGGCTAGAGAAAATAGGAGATGACACAGATACGCACACTGATACGGACACTGAAATGGAGTTACAAATCCAAGCATGATTCTCAGAGCAAAGTAAGATTGGCACGAATCGACGAGCAAAACTGTTAAATAGGAATTGCCGAAATCAATCAAAACATTCAACATAGCAACAATTACAAAATATGCCCTACGTCAAAGTTTAACAATATAATTCTATGTGCTACCGAGATCAAAATGGTCTAAAATTTGGTATGAATAAAGATCAAAACTTGTATTTCAAAACTGCAAAGAATCACTTGATTCCGACGTAAGACGGAGGAGATACGATGCGTCAAACAAGAACTCAGGTCGTGTTTGCAGCAGTGTAAAATAAATTCTAAGTACAAAAGAATATCTGCCTGGGTCTAACTTTCAGATCCTCGACCACAAATCAAACGATGTCGGATTTTGCTGGAATTTGACATGTATAAACTACGTAACTTAAACTCCTTTTTAAAAATAGAATCAACCCATTCCGATAAAACATGAGTGAGATACGATGCATCAAACATGAACTCAGGTCGTGTTTGCAGCAGTGTAAAATAAATTCTAAGTACAAAAGAATATCTGCCTGGGTCTAACTTCCAGATCCTCGACCACAAATCAAACGATGTCGTATTTTGCTGGAATTTGACATGTACAAACTACGTAACTTAAACTCCTTTTTAAAAATAGAATCAACCCATTCCGATAAAACATGAGTGAGATATGATATCGTGAACATGAAGTCTAACTGCTGTTCAGAAAAAAAAAATAAACATGCAAACAAATTCAAATACACAACCTATATTTTATAATTTAACTTTATAAAAATAAATAAATCCCACCATACTTATAAACGAAGCGGCACATTATAAAACTAATGTACTAACATATATGTTTTACGTGAACTATCCTATATAACGAATACCATATGCGAACAGCAAAACACTATATATATGTGACAAGAAATTGCCCATTTCAACAATACCCACCTTGCTTACAAATCCTAACACAAATAATACCCAAACAAAAGACAGCACAACAAATATAGGAAATCATGTGAACCTCTCGTATGACTCAATATATTATTATATAGATACAAAAGTTGATATGTTATCACTACCTATACTACATATGTACATCTATAGAATTTTATATATCTGACGCAACTCATACATAAGTATACTAACAATTCATATAGCTTTCCTACCCAAAATCCCCTGTATATAAACTAAAATACTTTGAGCTATGCAACATATTTACTTCAACTTTTATAAAATAATATACACTTACAGATATATACTATACATACCCAAAGTAAGAAGGAGAAGGTGATTTGCAGGAAGGTGTAGCTCGGTGCTACACGTGTCAGTAGGAAGGTGGAGCTCGAGGGCGGGAACAAAGATCGGCGAAGGCTCGCCAGGGCGGAGGCTCGTGCAAGGTGATACGTGTGATGGGAAGGCCGATGACGACGGAGGTAGCTGGAGCGGTGATGAGATCGCTGCGGTGAGGGAATGCTCCGGCACTCGGCTAGACATTGGCGATGAGTGACGAGGCCTTGGGTTGGTGAGAAGGTGATGTAGTTTCGGCCTCGGTTTTATAGGGGAGAGTTCGGCCATGGTTGATGGTCAAGGAGAGGCCGGAATGTAGAGGCGAGGAGGGTTCGGCTGTTGTGTGCGTGGAGTTTGGTCGGAGGTCTTTGCGGCGGTGATCGGTGACGTGGGCGGAGGGTGGTGCTCGGCCGTGTGATGAGGTGGAGGCTCGAGATGTGGCTGACGGTAGAGTAGGCGAGCATGTGTGCTCACGTTTGAGAGAGAAGGGGAAAACGTAGAGGGTTGGGTTCAAAATAAAGTGGAAGAGAAACTAAAACGTTCACAGGCAAAGAAAAATGAAGATGGGAAGAGCATGCTAGTTTCATGGGAAGGCCAAAGGAGTTGGGAGAGGAAGGAAGAAAGAAAAACAGTGGGAATGAGGAGGAATGAAAAAAGATTAGTGGCTACAGCTTTTTTTATTTTTCATGCAGAGAGATGATTTTATCATGGCTTTGGGAACAGAAAAATGGAAAAGAGAAGTGAATGGGCAAGCTTTTCAATCAACGAGAAAGCAACAGTCACAAGCTATCAGAATAATGAAAGCAATAAATAGATGCGTGTCAGAGACGTTTAAAATTTGAAACACAAAAGAAATCAAATGGTCACGGATTCCGGTACCAATACGGTTATCGGTTTCGTGAATTCCACGGTGTACCGGACTTTAAAACACCGAACTGGATATACCGTAGAGATCAGCACGACGAGACGATCCAAACGGTGTACAGATATCAGTGGTATGGTTGAATTATAAAAATTCGAAATTTTCTACTATGGAAAATGCATAAAAATCGCAGAAAATAAGAACGACGGAGCTAAAGATGTCCGAATTTGGAAAAACAAAAATGACGTCTTACTCAGAAGATGATTTAGAATTTTTCCATGTAAAAATATTTAGGTTTCGAAAACGGTTTATTTTCATCGATTACTAACAGATTTAAATTAAAGTAAATTTACGCATGAAATGAACTTTCATATTTTCGGATGAAAATTTACCAGTTGCTATATTTAATTAGACGCATTCCAAATATGAAGTTTGAATAGCATCGGAATTTGTTTGTGAAAATTCGAAATTCTACACTAAATAAGCAATTTAAAAATTTTAAACTGGGTCTGAATTTCAGGGTCGTTACATTCTCCCCCAGTCAAAACTTTTCGTCCCCGAAAAGGAAGGAGGTAGGAGAATAGAAACACCTAGAAGAAATAGACTTGAATTACAGAATAAACAATTAATTTAAACCATAGAAATATCAATTTAAATTAATTTATATTTAACAATTTGGCTTTAAATTCAAGACTTCCATAAGATTGATTTGATTTCATATATATTAATGTTAGGTACAAAAGATTCCTTCCAAATGAAATTCAATTTAAATTCGATTAATTCAAGATATTCTCTGAAGTTGATTTAATTCAATTTATTAACTTTCAAAACAAATTTTCTTCTATTAATCATACCTATTATTTATTTGACGTATTATTCTATTTATCTCATAAACATTTAATTAAAATTTAAGTGAATAACATTTATTATACGCACTTACATTTTATTTATAAAGACAATTTATATTATATATTATCCAATTTTCTTAAATTAACCACTTCAAAGATCATAAATTTGAAGTCATTTATTATAATCAAACCTTCTTTGACAATATTTAATTCTTCTTTATTCCAAATTATTATCAAATTTATTCTACTTAATATATCCTATCACATATATATCAAGTATATTTACATTTATTATAACTACTCAATTTATTAAAAATTCCATTGATATCATTTTCTATTGTATAATATTCAATTACATAATTAACTCTTTTTTTTTTAATTTTTAGGTAAGTTATATATAATGCGATTGAGTATCATCCAAATAAAATTTTACAATTCAGTTATTTCAAGCTAAGTATTTATATACAAATAATTTGGCTTCATTTAAAATTGTAAAATCATCCTTTAACAATTTTAAGAATTAATTTCCGATTAGCTTCAAACAACTTGAGATTATATATATATATATATATATATATATATATTCATAATATATTAAATCAAATTTAAATTTTCAATATATATTATAAATCAAGTAATGTTTAGAAATTCAAATCAATTTATTTTTCAAAACAAACCGTAGCAAAGCTACAGAATAGTCTCTCCACTTCGAAACTCGAAAATGAATGTCGATGATGCGGCCGTCATCACCGAAATTTTTTCCAGCGACAAAAGAGAAGAGCTCAAATTTAATCATTTTGAATTCTTTGCAAACCATTTCTATTTAAATAATACACATTTTAAACCTTTAAAATCCATAGTTCGAAATCACCGGAAATTAATTTCTTGAATCCTTGATTTAAATTCATTACAAACTTCAAATCAAATTATAACCAGATTTTATTATTTATGTTATGAAATAGTCAATGATTTATAAAATTATAAATGAAAATTAAATGTTAACATTCGGACAACAGATTCATTAAAATTTTAAATTTAGAAAAATTTATACTTATATAATATAATCATACAAAACTATTTGTTTACCAAATTTGAAAACAATATTGTGTCAGTTTGCTCTGTTCAAGTGTTTTGGATATCCTATCGATAGCGTTGATCAGACGAATCGATCGAAAACCCAAATCAATATCAACAACTCCACAACACAATATATAAAACATTTTTAAATTTTAATTTACAAATACACTTCCTCGCTCGACGATACAAGAATAGATTTCAAAACAAGTATAGAGATTCAAATTTGATGGAAATCAAATCAAAGAGAATTTTGATTCGATAATAAGTTCGAAACAGAAGATAAGGTAATTCAATTAACATAATCGGGAGATGGACAAGCTTATTTAATTCACGGGCAACCTTAACCGGGTCTACCGTAACTTCAAGAATAAGATCGATGCTGAATTCCGAGGCAAATCAACATTCGATCTCAAGAAATTGAATTCAGGTATAGCAGGGAATATATAGCATCGTAAACCGAGGATACAGAAATCTCTGGTAAATCAATGCTTATTGTAAAGGAGTTTCACCCCTTTACAAATCATTCGAAGTTTGGCGAGACCGCCGGTTCATTATAAAGGTTATTCGAAGTGGAGTTATGGAATACTCCAGAATTGAAAGAAGACAAATAGTGAGGGATGTGAATGAATTCCGGAACCGAGGGACGTTCCTAAAATTCAAAGGAATTGAGTTAAAAGGAAGAGATTGAAACTCGAATGAGAGTGATTCTGTAAATACATTTACCCTATATGCTAAGTTTTGCCTAGAGCTACCAAAAGCTTTGATACCTACTGTAACGGCCCGCTATTTTGGACTATTCGCATCCGCATGTCGGACTTGAATAATTAAAAATATCGAATTGTTAATTTAAATTTGGCAAAACTGAGATATACAGTAAATAAGTAGTCACAGCATCACAGACACAGAGTAATAATATGCAGCGGAAATAAAAGAGATAGTAGTTCATGAAGCTACTATGTAAATATATAAGATACATCAGAGTTTACAACAAAAGAGTAATACGATACATCAGATATAAATCAGAATACATCACTAGAATCATCGAATACTGAAAGCAGAATAGATGGCTGGATCTTCAAGCAAAGCTCCAACTCCAAAGGTGAGTCTCAAAGCTGAACCACTCAGTCTGACCCGAGCGTAAAGCAAAACACAAAACACTCGAGTCAAGATTAATATTCTTATATCAATAAATCTAACTCAAGTGAAATAGCAATCGAAATACAAGTAACTCAAAGGATGTTTGGAATAACCATCCTTTAAGGATCCGTTAAACTATCTACTAGGTAGTAATATACGCTAAGTAGATAATGTCTATCAGTAATATAAAATATCAAAATAGCGTTAAGGCGTTACCATAATCCCCCTTAACACATTTTATATTCTCAAAAGCATATACAAGACCGTAGTTTCCCCAAAACCGGAAGTCACCAGAGGGCAATCCATATGCTCAAGGTACAAATCAAAACGTAGTGGTCGCGAATAGGATAATCAGTATAACAAGGTACATGAGGCGATACCAACTAGGATACTAGTAGTTGCGTGATCCGGACTGATGTTGAGCATAGCCAGCAGCTACCTCAACACCGCGAAACAACACTCCCAAATCGAGGGGTGCACCCAAATCGAATCACAAAAGTAATAGATATGGTATCGAAGAAGTGTGTCCGCTAGAGGTGGCGAACCTCAATGGCCCGGCGCGGCTCCTGTTTTAGTCATGTCAGGGGTCATCCAATATCATTCTCTTTCTTCAGTCAACGCGTTCACCAAACCATCCACTTCATTCTGGATCAACACTCCGCGTATAATAGTTATTAAAGTGGTTTTCGGTATCGACAGAGAGTATGTCCATATCCGATCCCGGTCTCTTTAATAACTACGTATTATTACACCGATTGGTCGTTTAATATATTTCAAAACAATCAATTTCAATTCGAAAACCATCATTTCATTTGTCTTTCTAAATCAATTTCCACCATTTACATTTCAAAACTTCCAAATTATCATTTCAAAATCTTACAATTCAATTTTAATTTTATTTAACAAAAAAAATATTGATTCAAGTTCGTACATAAGTTTTATTCCGAAATTATTTAAATTAGTTTAATTTAACATTCAAAATCAATTTAAATTTATTTATCGATTTTATTCAATATTCATTAAGTTAATTTAACATCCAAAACAATTCTTTTAAATTTCCAAGTCATTAAATCAATTACTTAAGTTCAACTTCATTATATCAAAACTTCAAATTTAATTAGATTAAATTCGTCAAATCAAATTTCTTAAATTACAAGTCTTACATTTATTTCAATAAAACGCATTTTATTTCTTGTCAAAGAAATTCAATTTCATTTATTCACTTACTTAAATAATTCCCAAAACTTAATTAACAAAGAAACTCAATTTCAATTATTTACGAAGTTCCAATTCACTTATTCAAAAGTTCAATTTCTCTTATCAAATAATTCAATTTTTATTCAATTATCAAATAATTCAATCTTATTCAATTATTGAATAATTTCAATCTTAATTATTAATAAGTTCAAAACTTAATAATTTTAAATTTAATTATAAATTCAACCTTAATTATTAAATCATTTCAAAACAACGTCCTTTCATCAGTTATTACATTAATATCTTGTTTCAGATTTCAATATTAACATTTTCCTTTTATCAAAATTTACGTTCCAATTTTATTTCAAAACCTTATTATTCAAATAAAATCTTATTTTATTTTAAATCAAATTATTGACCAATCGGGTTTTATTAAATTTTCTATCCTAAGTCAAGTTCATTTGGGTATATATCATTTCAACCCGATTCCATTTCAATTCAAAAATCAAAGCATAGCAAAGGGAACTTGCAGTGTGATAACAGGGATGGTGTCAAAGTAAATAAACAAGCAATAACAACAATCAATAACAATTCAATAATCAATTCAAATAATCCCGAAATAATCGTATTAATTCACATTGTTATTTGTGCAAATTAATATAATTATTTCTAGAATCTACACTATCATTTCATGTAGATTAAAGATTATTACACTATTATTTTATATGGTTTTTCACTTGTCATTAAATTTCAATTCCATACTTCATCAATTTATACAATATACATTCAACGGTTCAAGGTGTACATAATCAAATTCTACGTGTCAATTAATTTAACAATTTAAAAGGGTCAAATTTAACTAATCAAATTCAACATATATGTCGGTTCAATTTTAATTATCCTACGTCAAATTCAATTGCATAATATTTATCACTTTATATATTACCATTTAATATCCAACATAAACAACAATCAATCAACCAATTATCAACCAAACTGGATTATTTTTTCATACATAACAGATAACGGTGTCAGATGTCAAAGGTGAACTGATACATAAATAACAGTGCAATAACAAACAGCGATATATTTCAATTATCGTTCCAATTGAAATCAAATTTAATAAATAAAAGAATATTAATCGTGAGTGATTGCTCACCTTTCGAGGCTAGAGAAAATAGGAGATGGCACGGATACGCACACTGATACGGACACTGAAATGGAGTTACAAATCCAAGCATGATTCTCAGAGCAAAGTAAGATTGGCACGAATCGACGAGCAAAACTGCTAAATAGGAATTGCCGAAATCAATCAAAACATTCAACATAGCAACAATTACAAAACATGCCCTACGTCAAAGTTTAACAATATAATTCTATGTGCTACCGAGATCGAAATGGTCTGAAATGTGGTATGAATAAAGATCAAAACTTGTATTTCAAAACTGCAAAGAATCACTTGATTCCGACGTAAGACGGAGGAGATACGATGCGTCAAACATGAACTCAGGTCGTGTTTGCAGCAGTGTAATATAAATTCTAAGTACAAAAGAATATCTGCCTGGGTCTAACTTTCAGATCCTCGACCACAAATCAAACGATGTCGGATTTTGCTGGAATTTGACACGTATAAACTACGTAACTTAAACTCCTTTTTAAAAATAGAATCAACCCATTCTGATAAAACATGAGTGAGATACGATGCGTCAAACATGAACTCAGGTCGTGTTTGCAGCAGTGTAAAATAAATTCTAAGTACAAAAGAATATCTGCCTGGGTCTAACTTCCAGATCCTCGACCACAAATCAAACGATGTCGGATTTTGCTGGAATTTGACATGCACAAACTACGTAACTTAAACTCCTTTTTAAAAATAGAATCAACCCATTCCGATAAAACATGAGTGAGATATGATATCGTGAACATGAAGTCTAACTGCTGTTCAAAAAAAAAAAACATGCAAACAAATTCAAATACACAACCTATATTTTATAATTTAACTTTATAAAAATAAATAAATCCCACCATACTTATAAACGAAGCGGCACATTATAAAACTAATGTACTAACATATATGTTTTACGTGAACTATCCTATATAACGAATACCATATGCGAACAGCAAAACACTATATATATGTGACAAGAAATTGCCCATTTCAACTATACCCACCTTGCTTACAAATCCTAACACAAATAACACCCAAACAAAAGACAGCACAACAAATACAGGAAATCCTGTGAACCTCTCGTATGACTCGATATATTATTATATAGATACAAAAGTTGATATGTTATCACTACCTATACTACATATGTACATCTATAGAATTTTATATATCTGACACAACTCATACATAAGTATACTAACAATTCATATAGCTTTCCTACCCAAAATCCCCTGTATATAAACTAAAATACTTTGAGCTATGCAACATATTTACTTCAACTTTTATAAAATAATATACACTTACAGATATATACTATACATACCCAAAGTAAGAAGGAGAAGGTGATTTGCAGGAAGGTGTAGCTCGGTGCTACACGTGTCAGTAGGAAGGTGGAGCTCGAGGGCGGGAACAAAGATCGGCGAAGGCTCGCCAGGGCGGAGGCTCGTGCAAGGTGATACGTGTGATGGGAAGGCCGATGACGACGGAGGTAGCTGGAGCGGTGATGAGATCGCTGCGGTGAGGGAATGCTCCGGCACTCGGCTAGACATTGGCGATGAGTGACGAGGCCTTGGGTTGGTGAGAAGGTGATGTAGTTTCGGCCTCGGTTTTATAGGGGAGAGTTCGGCCATGGTTGATGGTCAAGGAGAGGCCGGAGTGTAGAGGCGAGTAGGGTTCGGCTGTTGTGTGCGTGGAGTTTGGTCGGAGGTCTTTGCGGCGGTGATCGGTGACGTGGGCGGAGGGTGGTGCTCGGCCGTGTGATGAGGTGGAGGCTCGAGATGTGGCTGACGGTAGAGTAGGCGAGCATGTGTGCTCACGTGTGAGAGAGAAGGGGAAAAAGTAGAGGGTTGGGTTCAAAATAAAGTGGAAGAGAAACTAAAACGTTCACAGGCAAAGAAAAATGAAGATGGGAAGAGCATGCTAGTTTCATGGGAAGGCCAAAGGAGTTGGGAGAGGAAGGAAGAAAGAAAAACAGTGGGAATGAGGAGGAATGAAAAAAGATTAGTGGCTACAGCTTTTTTTATTTTTCATGCAGAGAGATGATTTTATCATGGCTTTGGGAACAGAAAAATGGAAAAGAGAAGTGAATGGGCGAGCTTTTCAATCAACGAGAAAGCAACAGTCACAAGCTATAAGAATAATGAAAGCAATAAATAGATGCGTGTCAGAGACGTTTAAAATTTGAAACACAAAAGAAATCAAATAGTCACGGATTCCGGTACCGATACGGTTATCGGTTTCGTGAATTCCGCGGTGTACCGGACTTCAAAACACCGAACTAGATATACCGTAGAGATCAGCACGACGAGACGATCCAAACGGCGTATAGATATCAGTGGTATGGTTTAGAATTTTTCCATATAAAAATATTTAGGTTTCGAAAACGGTTTATTTTCATCGATTACTAACAGATTTAAATTAAAGTAAATTTACGCACGAAATGAACTTTCATATTTTCGGACGAAAATTTACCAGTTGCTATATTTAATTAGACGCATTCCAAATATGAAGTTTGAATAGCATCGGAATTTGTTTGTGAAAATTCGAAATTCTACACTAAATAAGCAATTTAAAAATTTTAAACTGGGTCTGAATTTCAGGGTCGTTACAGATTACCTGTCGAATGTCTCTGCACCGAATGGCCCCAGTACAAAGATTTGATCACCCTTTGTGATAGGGAATTCGGACATGATTAGGGATTATCCGGATTTGCGTGTGCTTCTTTTGAAGTGCCTTCGGTTCTGTTCGAACTCGGAATAGACTTGTATGGATGTATGTCTGACTTTACACTTTGAGATGTAAAGCTGGTTTCTATCAAATACATTTCTATTTGGTAGTGGGGAATTTATTCTCTTAGCTTAACAACCTTCTCTGAGATGTACGTGCTCAGAGGTTATGTAGTTGATAGTTACTAGTGATACATTCACATTTGGTAATGTGGCATACGAAGTGCTGCTGATCATGTGTTGATCGAAGCATGGCTTTGGTGAAAAGCATAGCTTTGTGGACGAGACTTTGTCGAGCCTCACAAACCGGAATGGTCGAAACAGGAAGGATGCAGCAAGGTTATTTGGGGGTAGCGTCCCATGAGGGTATGTCCATTTCCTTCTGGATAGAGGTGGTATCATGGTATGGAGCCTAGATATTTAACCTATGTGGTTACTGCAAATTTATTACTTTGCGGTTGTTGGTATCGAGGCCTCGGATAAAGGGTGGTTCCGACCGGGGGGGGGGGGGGTGGCATAATCGTGACAGTTAGTTACCTAGTTACAGAGGTAACCCGACCTTATGTTGGCAGAGAGCTGGTTATGTTCTCGGGGCGTCCCTCCAGAGGCATGCCCATGTGGCCCAGGAAGTTCCTTTGCCTAACCATTGTTGGAAATCCAATCACCAATATGCGCCTTGTACGGTTTTAGTTGTAAAACCTGCCATTTAACATGGTAGCTATAGTAGGCATACTGTTATGGTACGTATGTCGGCTATGATTAATATTATACTTGCAAATGTTTTCTAAGCTATGCACTAATAATAACATCAAATGGTTCTCGCGTATCAACCATGTTTGACTATCATAAGGAGAAATCTCCTCCAATTGTGTGCTTGCATTGTGTGTGCACGGGGAGACCTTATGGTAGTTTCATTTTCAAAAAAGCATTATGGATTTCTTTAAATTCTTTTGTTTTGCTTTGATTAAAGATAAACTGTTTTTGTTTGCTCACACCAGTCCAATGACTGAACTAAACTTTATTGTTCCCTTTCTAAACTCCGGGTGCCCACAATTTTCCAACGGACAGCCTAGAGATAGATTTTTCAGATAATCAACTAGTAGACGTAGATTCGATATTTTTGAAGCCTTTGGATCTTGGGGATCGCATTTGCTTCATTCTGGAGTTACCTAGTTTTCTTAATAGAACGTGATGGGGGTTTCTCGCTTAGCGTTTGGAAAGCATGTTGGTTGTTCTAGCTTTTGGATTTTTTGGAGCTTTGGCTATGGAGTTGCAGTTCTGGATTCTATCTTTCTTTCTATTCTTGGGAACATCATATTGGTGATGTTGTTTTCTACTGCTGTTGCTACGGTGTCATATTCCGCTGTTGTATTATGCTCTGATAATTATGGATCTGTTGTGTCTTATTGTATCAAATGTTGTATATCAGTGATATTAATTGTTTTTCTTCCGCTGTGTTGTTGTGCTTAATGTGTTATAAGCTTCGGTGAACCGGATTCGAACGTTTGAATCTGCGGCATTCGAATACAAGTGAAGTATGGATGTCGATTTTCGAACGCGAAAATTCGGGTCGTCATATTTGGTATCATAACTAAAGATTGAAATTTAGCTTTTGGAGTATAACACATTAGATAACTCATTAGAGATAGGGTTACAAATGACCTAGAATGAGTATATCTCTAAGATATCCGTTCGTATGTCTCAGTTAATTCTCTTACTATTCACTGGTAGTGAGTATGAGTGCACGAAGAGGACGAGGTAGGGGACAGGGAAGTACCACTACAAATGGTCGATACCCTGCAACAACAAGGAAACAATCTCCTTTGATCCAATTTCAATTTCTTGGATGGCTTCGTGGCAGCTCGAGGGAGGAGTTTTGGTGTGGTTGTGGCCCTGCGAATCGTTCCTATTTCGTATTCTTTTCACCAGTTTCCCTCAGCTTTTTTTTAACTTTAATAAATTTTGAAAATATTATTTGAAACAAGTTGATTAAAAAATATAAAGTTAAATCGGATTGTATCAATAAAACGATTTTGGTCAAAACCAAATTTGAGAATTTTAATGTGATTTCTTGTGAGGATCTAAGTTAGAAGAGGGACAAGCTATTGTATGTTTCGGGATATTTTGACATGAGTTCAGTATCCATTTATCTGTTCTTTGGGGTCCCGATTCATTCTACGAATGGTTAGTTATCCTTCGGACTAACCGATACCTGCATATTTCAGAGACCTAATGGCTCGAGTATCTTGTGAAGTGTTGAATGAGTTTGATCTCGTATTTATTGATATTCTAATTTGGTAAGCCAAATATTGAATAAATATTTCAGTTTGATCTGATAAACCAATTCTCTATCTTTCATCTATTCTTTGTTGTCTCCCTAGCAAATTTCAGGGACGAAATTTTCATAAGGGGGAAATCTGTAACATTCTCGGATTTTAGCCAAGTTTAATTTGACAATTAATTTAATTTTCGGAATTAAATTATGAACTTAATAATGAATCAATTTGAAGAATTCTAAAATAAATAAATAACTATGTGTTTGTTTTATATATGTTAAAAATTTGGATTGGGAATTCAAAGAAAAGTACATTGAAAATAAATTGAATTTGAAAACTCGATATTTGAAAGGTAATAACATTTATTTTCTAATTTTAATATATATATATATATATATCTATATTTGGAATTTATGATTTAAAATTAATATAACAATTTTCAAAAGGTTAATTTAAGTTAAATTTTTATCTATTTAAAAGTAATGTGATTACTTATTTTTGTATAATTGATTTTGAATCATTTTCCATAAGGTTATTTAAAAAGTTATAAAAGTATAAAATAAGATTTAAGAAAAATTTATATACTTTCTTTTTGAAATTTTTTGAATAAACGAATTGGTTTGTAATTATACGTGAGATAAAAAAATTAATTTGTATGTATGTAAAATATATTTATGAAAACATATTTAATCATAAACTCATGTACATATATAATTAAATTAAAGGGGATAAAAAGTTTAAACACAATCTCCGCCTTACATATGAACATTTGTAAGGTGGAGATTGTAGGACTTGACAAGTGTAACAAGAAATAAACATGAATTAAACAAGTGGCAACAGTAATTTTTCTTTTGAAAATGAATTATATAAAACATGTATTAAAAGAAAGAAAATGGTTGTTCTCAGTTTAACTTCTCAAACTAAAATACAAATCTGAAACTAAAACCACAAAACAAAAGAGAAAAATATTATTTTACAAACCTGAGAAACCAAATTAAAAGCAAAATCAGAAACCTGGTAAAGTAAATCATCTCTTAAAATCAAAACCTGGAGATCAAAGTATCTTCAGCCTGGAAACCCAAAGCAATCTAAATTTAAAACTGGAAATAAAAAAAAACAGAGTCTTCAGCCTGGAAATCAAAAACAGATCAAAAGGAAGAAAATCAGGAACCTGGAAGCAAATGAAATGCAAGTTCTGGTTAAATCTAGAATCAGATCAAAACAATGATTAAATGCAAGTCTCGGATCAAAAGCAAGTTCAAATAGCAAATCTAAGTTCAGCTTCAATATATTAGGGTTTATGGTCATGTTTGGAGTGCTGGTGTTCTTGAGCTAATCGTGTCATCACCGAAGCAATTCAGGTGATCGGACCTGTGTAGAAGGGATCGTGGGACGTCGGAGCAGCTTGGGTCAAGATAGCATGGTCATCGGTGGTCTGTAACGTCAATGCAAGGCTGGTTTGGGCGACTGGTTGGGTTCCAGTTTTGTCAACTTGCTCAAAATTTGAATTCGTGACGAAATCGTCAAACTGGGTAGTGGAGTTCGTCGATGGGGTCAGGGGTGACTCGTGGGTGGTGGCGACATTGATCGGAAGACGTCAGAACAATCGTGCACGTGCATGAATGGGGATGTGTATCTGTGTTCTGGAAAGGTTGGGGAGGAAGATGAAGTACTCGGGTACGAACTTAAAAAAATGATGAATTGCTAGAAGAAATGCAGAGTGAACGAAACCCGAAGTTGCGATTGGGAAAATTTAATGATAGCTCGGGTCTGTTGTTTTTATTATAAAAACAGTTTTAATTTTATAACCAATCTAGTTTTATTTTTAAGAAAATTTGTTGAAAACAAATTCTGTTGTAAATGATTTAATGTTTATCAAAATTTTGAATTGGTTAAAAGGTTTTGGATATGAATTATTTTAAGATTTGTTAAGTTTAAAAGTGTTTTTAATATATATATATATATAACCTTTGTTTTAAAAGTTTATATTAGATAAACTTAATAATATTTTCAAGTTAATTAAGAAATTTTTTTAAAATTTTTAATTAACTTTAAAAAAACTTAAGTTAATTTAGTTTGTTAATGAAAGGTTTATTAAATAAGATTTTTAATGACAATTAAAGTAATTAATTTAAGATAAATGGATTATCTTTTAATTGACTTAAATTTTAAATGATTAAATATTTATTACTTAATGTAAGTAATTAAATGATAATTGATTGATGAATGGAATTTAGAAAGATAATTGCCTAATGCAATTAAAAGGGATTAATTATTTAATTACTTAAAGATTTATTAATTAATGTGATTAATTAATTTTATGTGATTAATTAAACGTAAATAAATCACGGTGATTAATTTAGATATATGATTTATTAAAATAATTAATTAAAAGATAATTAATTAAGTTTAACTAATGATAAGTAAAAAAAGGGTAATTAATTAAAGATTAATTAATTATGTGATTAACTTAAAGGTTAATTTAATTAATGTGATTAATTAAGTAATTATTAAATTAATTAAGGATAATTAATTAAGATGGGATATTAAAGTTGATTAATTAATTTCATTAATTAATACCAAATGATTTGTAATTAATTAATCAAGATTAAGTAATTAATTCATAAGTGATCAAATTAAATTGAAAATTAAATTGAATTAATTAAGGATTAAACAATTAATCAATATAGTTTATAAATGGTTATTGTATGCTTGGATTGCTTATGAATGTTTGTATTGTATTGATGCCTTGAATTGATTGGTCTCTCTGATCTGTGATATTCTGTTTTGTGAATTGAGCTGTGTATAGTTTATTTATTTATCTGTGATACATTTACATATTATCTGTGAATCTGTGAATGAACGATAAGCGTTATATATTATACCGCTTATCGATTTTTCTGTGCTTGAATTCTGTGATGCTTGTTGATATTGCACTTAATTGTGTAAAACCCCTGGACTACACATATACACACAAATATGGATATTACATGATATTGGTTAAGTTAGGGAAATTTTGAAATGTTGAAGATTTTAGAAATTAGATTTTGAATTTAAACTGGTTTTGAAAATGAAAAAGGTTTTAATATGAATTTTTTTGGAAAAGGAAGTTTTTGAAATTGAACCATTTTAAATATAATATGGTTTGGAATTTGAAATTAAAATTGAATTTGAATTCAAACAATTTAAGTTAAAAATCTATATAAGTTTTAATTGGAAATTCTTTCCAATAAAGGTAAATTGATTTCTAAAAGCTTCGGAACTTTAAAATCGAATTTTGAGGTGTAATTATTTAAAGTATTGTTTTAAATATTTGATTTAAACTTTGGAAACTATGGTTTGAAAAAGATTATACAAGTTATAATGTGTGTATATGTGAATCTAAACTATTTTAAAGTATTTTCAAATGAATTAATTGGGAATTCATATCTAACTTTAACAGAATCTGCTTAGGATAAGGCAGGTCCATGGATTTTCCAAATTTGACTTTAAAAGGCTACAACTTACGCAAGTTGGATTGGATTGTTCTAAAATGAAAACATTTGTTTTCAAGTAATAATAGCTTTCATATACAAAGAAAGAGTTTCCCGGTTTTATTGAAAGGTTTTCCAAATTATGATTTAAATCACATTTGAAATAGAAATTGTTTTGAAAGCTATGAATTGAGTTTTGATAAAGATATGAATAAGTGAATCACTTTTGAAAAGGAAATGGTTTGAAAGTTATCTTTGTTGAAGATTTGGTAAATCTTGTTGTTGAACTAAAGTGGATCTTTTTACTTAAAAGATTAAAAGCTATGAATGAATCCTGTTAAGATCTTTAGTGAACTTTGTTTCAAGCTAAAGAAGATCTCAATGATAGATCTTTTGTTTATATATTGTGAAAGAATCTTTGTGAAAGATTTAGGAACTTTGTTTTCAAGTTGAAAAGGTTCTTTAAGGTAGAATCTTTTGGTTTAAAAGATTAAAACGGATTTTTTTAATCCATTTAAAGGGAAAGGTTTTGGAAATTATTGTGACTTAATTGAGATCCTAATATCCATATGGTTTTTAAAAATACGCTTGTTGTTCGGTTTAACCGGAAGAGGATCTTTGTGTCATAAAACCTATTCCGAATAATGATATGATGAAATGGATAGGATTTGAAGACCGGTGGTGAAGACCGGTTACTTTCGAAAGCGAAAGGATTACCTGTCGAATGTCTCTGCACCGAATGACCTCGGTATAGAGATTTGATCACCCATTGTGATGGGGAATCCGAACGTGATTAGGGATTATCCAGATTTGCAAGGGCTTCTTTTGAAGTGCCTTCGGTTCTGTTCGAACCCAGAACAGACTTATATGGATGTATGTCTGACGTTACACTTTGAAATGTAAAGCTGGTTTCTATCAAATACGTTTCTGATTGGTGGTGGAGAATTTATTCTCTTAGCTTAACACCCTTCTATGAGACGTACGATCTTATAGGTTATGTAGTTGATGGTTACTAGTGATACATTCTCAATTTGGTAATGTGGTATACGAAGTGATGCGGATCATGTGTTGATCGAAGCATGGCTTTTGTGAAAAGCGTAGCTTTGTGGACGAGACTTCGTCAAGCCTCACAAACCGGAATGGTCGAAACAGGAAGGATGCATCAAGGTTATTTAAGGGTAGCACCCTTGAGGGTATGTCCATTTCCTTCTGGATAGAGGTGGTATCATGTTATGGAGCATAGATATTTCACATATGTGGTTACTGCAAATTTATTACTTTGTGGTTGTTGGCATCGAGGCCTTGGATAAAGGTTGGTTACGACCGGGGGTTGGCATACTCGTGACAGTTAGTTACCTAATTACAGAGGTAACTCGACCTTGTGTTGGCAGAGAGCTGGTTAAGTTCTGGGGACGTCCCTCTATAGGCATACCCATGTCGCCTAAGAAGTTCCTTTGCCTGACCATTGTTGGAAATCCAATCACCAATACGCCCCTCGTACGGTTTTAGTTGTAGAACCTACCATTTAACATGGTAGCTATAGTAGGCATACTATAATGGTACGTATGCTGGCTAAGATTAATATTATTCTTGCAAATGTTTTCTGCACTATGCACTAACAATAATATCAAATGTTTTTCGCGTATCAAGCATGTTTGACTATCATAAGGAGAAATCTACTCCAATTGTGCGCTTGCATTGTGTGTGTGCGAGGAGGCCTTATGGTAGTTTCATTTTCAAAAAAGCATTGTGGATTTCTTTTAATTTCTTTTGTTTTTCTTTGGTTAAAGATAAACTGTTTTTATTTGCTCACACCAGTCGCATGACCGACTTGGAGTTTATTGTTCCCTTTCTAAACTCTGATTGCCCAAAATTTTCCACACGAGCAGCCTAGAGATAGATTTTTCAGATAATCAGCTAGTAGATGTAGATTCGATATCTTTGAAGCCTTTGGATCTTGGGGATCACATTTGCTTCATTTTGGAGTTACCTAGTTTGCTTAATAGAACGTGATGGGGGTTTCTAGCTTCACGTTTGGAAAGCATGTTGGTGGTTCTAGCTTTTGGAGTTTTTGGAGCTGTGGCTATGGAGTTGTAGTTCTGGATTATATCTTTCTTTCTATTTTTGGAGCATCGTATTGTTGATGATGTTTTCTGCTGCTGTTGAAGAGGTGTCATATTCCGCTGTTGTATTCTGCTCTGATAATTATGGATCCATTGTTTCTTATTGTATCAAATTTTGTATATCAATGATATTAATTGTTTTTCTTCCGATGTGTTGTTATACTTAATGTATTATAAGCTCCGACGAATCGGATTCGAACGTTTGAATCTACGGCATTCGAATACAAGTGAAGTGTGGATGTCGATTTCCGAACGCAAAAATTAGGGTCGTCACCAATTTTGTTTTCAAAACGGTATTGAAATGAAAACAAGATAAAACGACTCTAGAGTAAAAACAAAGTTTAAAACAAGCGTTTATTTAAAAAACAAAAAAAAAATTTATGGTTAAAACATCTTTTTTGAAAATCATTTGAAAAGATAATTTTAAGGCTAAAACAATATTGAAAATCATTTTGAAAAACCATTTTGAAGTAGTTTTGCAAGCTTCTTCCTGTAGAATATGTCATCACATCAAGACTCGAGAACTTGTACAAAACCAAGATGTTCGTGGGTTTGTAAGCCACTTGTCATAGGATTGTAAATTACTTATCGCGGGTTTGTAAGCCACTAAGAAGGTAGAAATGGGTTCCATCTCAAATGAAATTTAGAATGAAGATTTCCATGCTATTATGAAGTTTTAAAAAAAAACTAGACGCATATCTTGAAATCTTGATCTTTATACTCTATAATCTTCAATCTTGAGTCTTGAATCTTTATACTGATCAGTCTTTCAGTAATCAATACCTATATATATATATATATATATATATATATCCTGCATATACATATCTAAGTAGACAACAGTGTTAGTATATATTTTATAATAAGTTAAAAAGTTTGTTGTCGTCAAAACCGACATCTCAGTTCCTAACATAATGTGGATTATAGATTCAAAAGTAATATGAAAAACCGGGTTCTATATTTTATAAAGATTTAAACGTGTTTTTAACCTTTCTTTTCTCTTAGAATTTTCGAAATGGTGCAAAGCAGTGCATCTTTTCCAACACTTGTGTCACCTGCAACTGCTGATAATTCAAGGGATGATTTTTACAAGTGATGGTTTGTGGGATGTGGTATCAAATAAGATATTACTATTTGATTTTTACTTTCTATCATTAGAAACTGCCTAGTATAATCAATTACTACACTATGTTAAAATGAATTTGATTCAGGAAGTTGGTGTTATCTTTGTTCTTCAACTAAGTGTTATAAAAATTAAAAAAAAAATTATAAAATTAACTATGTTCATAATAAAAAATTTAATTAAGTTTGTAATGATAATAATAAAGTATAAATTTACTTATTTTGCTTCCATTTATTTTATTTACATATTTCTTGTGAATTTTGGAGTATATTATTATTGTTTCATATATGAATTTCTTTGAATTTGATTGGGTAGTTTGTTGGTAAAATGATAGGTTGATGGATATTGTTGTCATTCATCATAACAGTCTCTACAATGTAAGCCTGGATTTATTCTAGGCTACTTGATCAGTTTAAAAAAAAAATCATGTCAGTGATAACTTATTCTATTACCGATGACAATTTTGATCTATATTATTTTCTAACCTTTGATTTTCTATAGTTTTCCCAATATATGGTATTTTCACCTCATTTGGTGTTCACTTAATATGATGCTTATTTATGCCTTTTTATATTTCATTCATGGATAGGTATTTTTCATTCGAAAGCCTGAGGAACATGTTGATTTTTTTATTAAGTTAATGCACATGCATTATAAATTTGATGTTGATGCTAGATTGGTATGTCTGGTCCTTGTGAGCATACATTTTTATATGTTGCCTAAATTTATTTATGGACCAACTGTACGATCTTTTCAGGTTTGTTCAGTAAGCATATCTCAGCAATCTAAATTAAACTGAAGTTTTAAGCATACAATCTTTATTGAATGACTTTTAAGAAAATATATTTTAGTGGTAGAAGTGAAGCATGGAGGCTCATTTTTAGAAATACAAAACATGGAGATTTGAGAAAGTTTTGTGTTGTTTTTTCGACACCACCGTTGGGTGAGTTTACTGCACGGATTTCCTCCATGCATGAAATACATCACTTGGATTCAGTTCTGCATAAACCTTTTTGAGGTTTTTTACCAACACAAGTAAAATGAAGCGTTTCATCTTAAGAATCCACCTTAGTATAATAATTTTCTTGTAGCTGCTAATACGTTGACCTACAGAGGAATAAGAAGAGAAGTTGAAAAAATCTTTCATTCTTTTCAAGTAGCTCCGTAAATATTTGGCTTTGATTTTAAGGCTTGAATTCCCTCTATATAAACACATGTTTAGAAATCATGCATTTCTCAACAACATAACTACGACCATGTTTTCTTCTAATCGAAGAAGATGACCAAAGCAATAATGTCCATCATCATTGCACTGACCGTCTACGTTTGTATCAACACAACATTAAATCCAGCACTAACAAAGTCATATACCAAGAATGCTTTATCTAGCCTAATGACATGTGATGTCTATCCACGAATATGAAGGGTTCCAAGCAGCCCTGGCAAAGACTGCTATAGAAAAAATGTATGAATGTAGCGAAAGATGGAGCCAATTGTGGGCAGTGTGGAAAACGATGCAAGTATGGACAGCTTTGCTACACTTGGAGTTGTGTTAACATCATGAATGATGCTACCAACCGTGATGGCGACAAAAACAAGTGCAAGAGAGGTAGGTATTGCTGATATAGGTTGTGTAACTATGCTTAATTAGGACAAATTTTCAAAATAGGCTGATTTTCGAATCAATTTCGCGATCGGCGTTGGTTTTGAAACTTATTACAAAATAGGGCTAGTTTCTGCCCAGCCCTGTCAGCATCTCAGTCATCTTTTTTTCAACTGCCATGATAATGCGCAACTATTAGTTGCACTAATGGGGTTTTAAGTTTTTTTAGAAAGCGCAACTAAAAGTTGCGCCTATTAGATTTTGAATTTATTTCAGAAGGCGCAACTAAGAGTTGCGCGAATGGGATTTTTTTTTTACGTTGTGCAATTGTTAGATGTTCCTAACCAATACAATAAGCAGGCGCTACTCATAGTTGCACCTCCTATAGTGTTGAGCAAGCGCAACTATGAGTTGCGCCTGTATAGGTTGCTGTTGTTAAAACAGAGGCTCCAACAACCCTACACCACATTCCACAACAACATTTCCCAACCTTCAACCCTTCTTCCGTGCCCGAACCCACCAACTCCAAACCCAAATTTTAGTCAATTACCACCAATTTATCATAGAATTTTCAAATTTCTTCTTCTTTCTTCGATTAAACCAATGCAACAACAATGGAAGCGGGATCCTTTTCAACACAAATAGATTTTGGTAATTTCTAAACCCTAGTTTTTTGATTAATTTATAATTTACTTATTATTTGGTTGTATTTGATAGAAATATTGTCAAATAGCTTGTTGTACATCTTAATAATCCAATTTGAAGCGTTGAATCACTAATTGGCTGTAAACGATTTGTAAAAATCAGTTTTTTTTGCATGGACTTTGAGGAACCGGAAACCGGACCGGTAGACGGTAGTGTGCTATATATGCAGGATAATCACCGCTTTAATTTTGAAGAGTTAATGAGGGCAATATTATCCGCTTTTTAATTATAGTAAATTTTTGCAAGTTATTTTGCATTTTGAATTAACTAAAAGTTATAATTCTTTTTTTTGCAGAGTGTAAAACCGGTGGATTGTCTGGATCATTCGCAAAGTTTTGAAGATTTGATGGAGATGGTTGAAGATCAACGGGTTCAACAATTACTACATCAAACGGGATTCTGGTATTTCATGCAAATTAGATATATCAGATTTGATAGGTCATTACTCACAGATTTATGCGATAGATGGAGATAGGACACTTCCACTTTTCATTTTTCTGTTGGAGAAATGACAATTACACTATGAGATGTATCTATTTTTCTTAGCCTTCCCATCGAAGGCGCCGTGTTGAACTATGGTTGTAACGTGGACGCCGATGAGGTTTGTCAACGTTTGCTTGGTGAAATTCCACTCCCAGAAGCGGTGGTCAATAGAAGAGAGTTGAAGGTCAAATGGCTGAATGACATTACAATCGGTAGGGAGATTTCAGTCGATTCATCTATTGAGGAGATTGAATAGTTCACATGGGCTGTCATGTTCCTTCTTATAGCATCTCGTCTATTTTCAAACCATTCGAAGGGTAGAGTTATCATTAAATGGTTGTACTTGCTAGAGGTTTTTACCCCCATTTTCGATTATTCATGGGGTAGCGCGGTTTTGTACACATTGTATAAGGAGTTGGATAATGTGGCACTAAGAAAGACGAACGGGTTAGCAGGTTGCCTAACCCTTCTGTAGGTATGTCAGTTTTGACTTACTGGTATACTAAATTTATGAAATATTTTGAAAGACAATTCTTAACACTAATAATATGCAGGTATGGTCTTGGACGCGTATTTATGTTGGATGGCCAAATGTTCGTGCCAACGTTTCTCCGGGATTACCGTATGGGTCAAGGTAAAAGCAACTTGAAATTTACACTGAAAACTTTTTGATTTCTGCCAATATTCACACATTATTTTGAGTATGACTATAGATGGACTGGAGATAGACATTGAAGAGATAATCCAGCTCGTCATCCTACATTCTATCGTAACGAGCTCGATGTTATGGACGAGCATGTTGTTGACTGGATGCTATACACGGCTGAGATTGTACAGAATCTACCATCTATTTGCTTGGACGGGGAGCATAGTTGTATGCAAGGACCCCAATTATTTGCTTGCAAAGTGTAGCCATGCACTACCCTGACAAAGCGATGAGGCAATTTTGTCTTCATCAACATATACTAGATCCGGCCGAGCTGATTTTCCCGCACGATTGGAATAGAGACTTGTACAACAAGTATGTCACAAGGTGAGACCACAGGTTGGATCACGTACAGGTTGAATGTGTACCAAGAATGCCAATCAAACAATACTATAATTGGTACTGGCATATCACACGGCAATTTGTTCTTAAAGAATCGTCAACTAGACTGCCCAGATATGCTCCATGGGGACCGATGGAACGTGATTTAGTACGTGTTTATAAGTTTTAATCTTTGAACTTCCTCAACAAGCTTTACTTACTTGCATCATTGGTTCTTGTGTTTTAGGTTCAAGGGTTGTATATGATTTCCAATGAAGTTGATGATGTCCTGGCAGATCCTACAAATGAGGACAGAGTAAACAAGAAAGCGCTTCAACATCAAGGAAATTACCAAGTCGCTTGTAGGTAGGCATAAGCTAGAATGACCACAACCGTATGTGCCTCGTCTTCCCTAGGCTTTTGGTCGCACCTACCAAAGAAGATGTTTTAGAGGCACGGAGGGTCCTTCACAAGGTAGCCAGCCGGGGCAGGAAATAGTTGAAGCTGGACCATCTCAACTGCCTCCGACACAAACTCAAAGAATACTACACGACCGGGGCATGGAGTTCTTAAAGGTGCAAGATCGTTACCGGTCAAGGCGTTAGTGGCACGTACCTTTCATCGTCTTAATAGCTACTTCTATAGAAGACATACGAATAGAATGGATTACGCATCTCCGCTAACGCCAAATTGTGACAAAATGATGGAAAAATATTCAGCGGAAGCACATAATATGAGCATTAACCGGTTCATCTTAACGGAGTGGCAAGTAATAGACACAAACGCGTGCAACTACACAGTAAATATTTCCAATGACAGCTGCAGCTGTTCATGCAATATTCCTATTCTAGCCCATTTTCCATGTTCCTATGTTTTATCTGCATGCGCATAATGTAGAGGAGGAGCGAATAGAGCTTACCATGATCTTATTTCATCCTGGTTTACGGCTGACATTTGTAGACATAGTTATTCTCCGGATTTTCATCCAGTGCCCAACAGTAGATATTGGGATGTACCTGAAGGCCCATGTATATTCCCACCATCAACGCGAAGGAATACAGGAAGACCGAGGTCCATAAGAATAAGGGGAATCATGGACGAAATGGAGGACAGAAGATATGACAAATGTGGACAATATGGTAACTTGGGTCATAAGAGAAGAACATGTGGGAAGCAATAAATATTTTATTTGTTTCTACTACTTCTATCATTCGTGAACTGTATAACTTATATTTTTATTCTGTATGAAACTTTGTTATCTAAGGTTATCTTATGTCAAACATTTAAATTACTTGCTATGTTATGTTACTTTGATTTAATTTATGCGAAGCAAAATTAGGAATTTTCCACAGTTTTACATCACCATCAAATAAACATAACAAACAAACAATAATACATCGTCTATTGCATAACTACTACAACAACCAAGTACAAATAAAAGCAGGTAATACAACATTCATTAAAACTAAAGCATACATAACTCAATTAAACAAGTCTGATATAGATCAAATACAGTACAGTTGCACTACCCAGTTTACTAGACCCTTTTCCAAAGTGGATTTACGGACTGCAAATAGTCTACTTGATGTCGAAGCTGACTTTTTTCCTTTTCCAAACGTCTCATTTTGGCTTGCATCTCTAGCACATACTCCACTCCTCTAGGGGTCAACGGACGATCTAGCCATTTGAAGAAATTACAGCACTCAACACCTTTCGGGTTAGTTATATGATCAAGGTAACCGGCACATCCGTAAAACCGACGTCCGGCATTTGTTTGAGTCTTGCATACAACTACCTCACAAACATCTCCACAGTGGCAACATGGATGTGTATCTTGTCTCACTCGTCCTTCGCCGCTAATTTATTTCCTCGGTCTTTGATTCAGTTCGCCTAAGCAGATTTGATTATCCAAAGCAGATTGAACAATAACACCATTAGCTAGCGGAACTATCTCAAATTAAGCTTTAGGAACTGTTTCAAATTGAGTTTCAGGAACAAATTCATTTTCAGCTTCCATCCGTTCAATATACTGCATCCAATACTTCATCTGGAATCTCCCAATTATCCATATAAATTAGTGGTAATGTGAGTGTGGGTGAAGGGATTGTCGTAGCTTTGGTTAATCGAAGAATGAAAAAGAAATTTACAAACTTTGTGATAATATTATGCGAATTCACTAAAAATTGGATTTGGAGATGTTGGGTTCGGCCATAAAGAAGACGAGGAAGGTTGGGAAATGTTTTTGGATAATGAAGGAAAGGGTTGCTGTTGTCTCTATTTTAACAGCAGCAACCTTTAAGCGCAACTGTGAGTTTCGCCTGGCTATTGCAAAGCTTGTGCCCAACTTTTAGATGCACACAGTTATAAAAAAATTGTGCGCATCTAAAATTTATGCACCGTAAAAAATTTGAAAATCCATTCGGCACAACTAGGAGTTGCGCTTTCTAAAAAAATCAAAATCACATTAGCGCAACTAAGAGTTGCATATTTTCATGGTAGTTAGAAAAAAGCTGACTGGGAGCTGATTGGGCAAAAACTAGCCTTGTTTTGTAATATGTTTCAAAACCAACGCCGATCGCGAAATTGATTCGAAAATTAGCCCATTTTGAAAAAAAAATTCCATTTTTTTACTTTTTGGTATGCGTGAAAACATATGTAATGAATATTATGTATATATTTGAGCATGTTTAATACTGTGAATATTTGGTACGTTTAATTAAATGTGCAACATTTTATGATTATTATATTCTTCGACTCATACATTGTTCATATTATTACGTGTTTAAAAAAGATTCGTTTTTGATATGTTATCGCTAAACTGCAATAAATAGCAGGATGCATCAAACACATACATCAATAAACCATAGCGCTTAAAAAGCATTATAGTTATATAATATAAGCATTATAAAAGACACTATAATGTAGATGCTTACTGTTGTAGGATAGCAGAATAAAAGCGCTATTGTATCTAAGCATTTTATAGCGGCACATACATGCTGTATTAATATGTAAATAGCGGACATATAGCACTATGGAAAAAAGAATATTATAGCGGTCTATATGCGCTATAAAAGCTTATTATTTTATAGCGGCATTTTTTGTGTTATAAATACGCTATTGGTTTTTTATAACATGTCGATATATAGCATTTATCGAACCGCTATTGTTTTTTTTCATAGCGGTAATATACCATTGTGGATGACTCTTTTTCTGGTAGTGATTCAATGCATGGTACACTATCTCCAACAATATTTCACAAATGCCAAAATGCATCTATACAAACACATCCAAGTTTGCTCGGAGAAAACCAGTCAATTCATTTATCGTCTTTATGCTGAGTTTAGATATAATCTTCAACATCCATGTAGGATCGTCTTGACTAACCGGGAGGTTGATCGTCAACTCCATGGGAGCCGCCCTTGCATCCTCTGACTCTTTCCTCCGATCCATATCCTTACGGATCCGACTGTGCTACCCGAGCCAGGGCTCAGGTGACGGTCGCTATGCATCTAAAGATTTGATGCAAAGAGGCTTCTCCACGCACTTCCCCTTCTCACGTCACCTTTCTTCCTTCATCTCTACCCGAGCTCTCTTGTGGTCCCCTTCTTCTAATACCACCGGTCGTACTATGTATCCAACAGGCTCCTTCGTCGCATCGTTAAATCTCTGGATATGATATTTACACGGTTTCACATCCTTACCATCCAGTAGCATCTGGTCATAAACCCTCTTAAACATAATTTTGATTGAACTACCACACTCAACCTACACCTTTCTTACCAATAATGGAAGATATCACTAAGGGATCCAATGTTGGGGCTCCAACTCCATTAGCATCCCCCTTCCTAAAGACAATAACATCATTTATAGTCTTTAGCGGTTTCGCTGGAGCTCCGTCTTCGATGGCAACACAACTCTAAATCATTGCATGTTTCAAAGCACTTGCATATCTTTCCATTTCATTCCAGCTCTTCTTCGTGTGATGGGTCCGCCTGTAATCGTATTAATGATTAATTCATGCTCAAGCCGCTTGGGCTCATCATCACTAGGCCCAGCTTGCCCGCATTGGAATGCTAGTCTTTGTGGGTTAGAAATTCCTTACCCGCCATCCTATGGGGTTTTCACAAACTGTTGCAATTTCTTCTTTCTTATTAGGTCTTCGATAACATCATATAAGTGTCTGAACTTGTTTGTGTCGTAACTGTAGGTTTCATAAAACCTACAATACTTTCCAGATTTCTTCTCTTTATCAGTCGACTCCCTCAAAGCCAGTTTTTTATATTTCTTGGTACCTTGACTTGCAAGGTATATTTTATCAACTTAATTGTTTAGTTGGGTGTGAATATTGTACTTTGGAAATCTAGGGCATCTACGAGAATCAGACTTTCGACCTCTATCCTCGTCAACATTCCTTCTCTGGCAACCACTTTTATTCTCAATGTTAACATCAATGTTCTCGGAATTCCCTTCGGACTTCTTCATGACAACATTACTTTAAATAACTTATATCAATTGCCCAACGCTGACCTTCTTAGTAGTAGTACTTTTCCCTTCCAATCGTAAGAACTGGTTTGCTTTTCTATAAAACACATCCTTCGTCGACGATGGTTTCATTTTCAGCCATCTCCCAAAATCGATATCGGTATGGATCCCCCTTATTAGTGCCATCAACACAATGTTCTCTTGTGCGTTTCTGACCTCTGTCACAATCATGTGGAATATGTTAAGGAAATCCTTTAGTGACTCTCCCCTCTCTTAGAAAAGGTTCGACAAGGACATTATGTCTTTGGGATGAGTAGTGTGTAAACGAAATTGCTCAATAAACTTCCATGCTAACTGTTCAAAGAATGTTATGGATCTCGATGAAAGCCTGGCGAACCATATTGTTGCAACACCTTCAAGGAAAAGTGGGAAACAATAACATATGATAACATCGATCGCTCTGGCTGAATCCATATGCCATTCATATTTAATCAAGTGCTACCTCGGTTTCATCCTTCCATTATATGATGGCATCACGAGCCTCCTGGGGTAATCTTCTTGTAATATCTTCTTGGTGAAAATGTTTCGATTAGGAGAAGAGCCCCATTCATCATTACTATGATGTTGATTTTCATTCACTAATTTTCTCACTGTTGTAGTCAAGTACTCAGGCTCTCTAAGGTCCACTAAATGGTGGTAGTCATGATCGGCCCTAAGTGTTTGACCTAGCAAACGCTTCCGGTTAAGTTTACGAATCCAGGTTCTCCTAACTCTAAGAGAACAATTCATCAGTTGTTCTACTAGTTTGATTTTTATGTGGCAGATCGACATAGGTTGCCTGATCTCCAGCGTTCTAGCCATCGACAGCATGACTAAATGTAGCATTAAAATTATTGCCCTAAATGCGAACTTGCTCATTCACAAATAGAAAACAGGTGGTTCGGTACCAAACCCCGACAGATCCTAAAATTCTGATCTTGGCTAGCCCCCATCCTTTGCCGTGACATGCCAGTCTCTTTTCTGACCATCTTCTGCTTCTCTTCCCTATGCCTTCATCCGAATGATGAAGAACTGTCATCCTCTAAGTCAAATGATATTAACTCCTACTTGCTACTTTTGCAGCTACGAATCAGTTGATTCTGCAAATTGATGCTCTCTTGCATTTTTACTTCATCTCATCACGACTCTCCTACATCTTATCATTTTCTACTCTATGATTTAGTCCATCCCAACCCTCGGTATCACCTCCAATGAGTTCTGGACTTCAGTTGTAGTCAGTAGTGCAACTTCTTCCTTATGTTGAGAGCCATCGTTCTCAATTTCATTCATGGGTCTGGAAGCAGTAGATCGTTCTCTTCATAGGACCATTTTTGAAAGTAGTTTATGTAGATTTTGGGAAATCTAAAGTAGTACTAAATGAAAAAACAAAGAAACTATATCTATCTCTTGGATTTAAGCAATCCAATGGTAGATGATTGATCCAAAAGTCCTAGGAATAACATTCTCAGTGAAAGCATCAAAATGTTTATACCAGAATGTGGCATAAATGCCTAGGATATTATAATAGAGAAGAAAAGTGAAGAATAATAGATGAAAAATGAAGTAAAAATGATACACATAGAGTTTATAGCGGTTCAACCAACTTATGCTATATCTAGTTAGTTTTTCAATTGATTATATTGGTGTTTACAACTTCTGTTTTTACGGATCGGTATGGATCTTCGAGATTACAATTGAGTTACAGTAAATTGGTAAATAACTTGAAATGATCCTTTTAAATGACCTCCTTACCTCTATTTATTGTTTTCATTCATTGGAAAATCCGCCACCACGATTACAACCATATTCTCCACATCCAACAACAGTTGAGCATGAAAAGATCATGGCCATGTCTATAAACATTATGGTTTGGTACCGATCCATAGGCATGGATCAGTACAGATCCACAATATTGACTTACGAATCCCTTTCATGCCTTGTGTAGATGTGACTTGTTGTTAGCTTTGTGTTTTCCATCTTGATTGCTCAGCTAGAAGCTTGTTTCTAGACCGATTACTTGGATTGGTGGAGAAATGGAGTTTCTGACCTTAAGTGCTCGAGATACTTGGTAGCAAAATGCATACGATCGATCCTATAAAGCTTGGAATAGGTTGTCATCAACAGTAAATAGAAGTAGAGGGGATTTGAGGTATTTTGGTTGGATCAGTACAAACCCATAGGGATGGATCGACACTGATCCATCACTTAGATGGATTGAAGCATATTGAACTCCAAGGTGGCCTTGCACTTGCCTTGTGGTATTAATAGCACTTGGTTTCTAGGCTTGCCAGCTATCTCACTGTGCTCCCTGCCTTGATAATTTTCAAGTCCAACCCTTTAAGTTCGTCCAAACACTATTTAGCGAAAAGGCTGGATAATTGTACCTATGCCAATATCTAATTTTATAACTACTAAATACATTCATTAGCTGGTTTCTTATGAGTTTATTTGCTCGAAATCATGTAATGCTTTCTATAAGTTTCGAACTCTAAAAGAAATACAAGACTATGGATATGTGATCCATATACTATTGCAAATAAGTATTATATGGAGAATGGTCATAATTTGTATTCTATAATACTTCAAAGAAATTAGTTCATTCGAAGTAAGAAAATAAATCGTAGTATGATCAAGTTTTCAATCTTACTAATTGGAATGAAGATCGTACTCTGTTAAGTGTAACACTAAATTAATAGTATAAGACAGATCTAAGAATTTTACTGCTAAAATGTTGGTTTGATCAGTTTACGTAAGGTGCAACATATTTGATGTCCTTCAATGTTAAGGATGAGCGAGCAGGCTTTTGTAAATGGTTCATTATGATATTGTAGTTTTCGTTTGAGTTGTTCGACCATTTAAAAAAGAAAAGAAAATTGAAAAAGAGTATACCTAATTTAAGGTACGGTTGGAATGAAATGAGTGAATGGACACGTTTGCTTTATAAAGAAACATTGGAAATGAAATTATAGAATAATAATTGATACTTAACATTGGAATAAAAATATGATTTCCATTTCGAAATGTATATTCGTATAGAAATTTATTTTATATAAGATCTATTTTTTTGAGTTTAAGATAATTGATCAAAGAACTCCCCGTTGTAAGCTGGTTATAGTATATGAAGCAAAGAGTCTATTATAGTAGTGGTGGAAATTATTGAAGAAAGTCACATAGCACTTATTGATTATATCAAGTTACAAGAATTGTTTTCGCAAAACGTACCGTGCATTATTTATCAAATAATATTTATTCTTCGATGATGAATAAAGAATTAACTTAGTTTCATTTCAATGATAATATTATGAATATTCGTTATAAAATAAAACTATAATGTGGTATTTGTATTAATAATAAAAGTGATGCATTAGAAATACTAAACTATCTGAAATTACTCACATTTATTTTAGAATTAAAGACTCAGCCTTGTTTTGAGAAGTAATTCTTCCATCATATGATTATGAATCATATGAAACTAATGAATTATATCTCAGATAATTAAAGGCAAAGCACCCATCCAATAGGAGCGTTATTAGAGTTAACATTTCTTCAGGAGGATACATATAGATGTGTCCAATCACAAGTTTGATAATACCAAAACAGTTCCATGTACTTTATTATATTTGCCGATGAATTATCCCAAGCATGGATACATGTATTTGATACATATAAAGTATGTCTACGATAAGTTCATAAAATATAAAATGGACGTAAAATAAAATAACATGCAAAAGAAGTGATTCGATTTAATCAAATGAGTGAGTATATTGAAAAGAGTACTGAAACATACCTAAAATGAATATAAACTTGGTCTTAAGAGTCACTCCTCCTATAACACGTAATGATGTATTGATAAGGAGTAATCGAATTTATAAAATGGAGCACAATTAATATTGAGTGAAGTTGGGTTAAATTTTTCTATATGGTTTGTACTTCAAAGTAGTACACAAGGTTAAAATTAACATCATCTAAAGGATAGTTATAAAATCATACAAGATAAGGGTTAGTAAAAAAAACCCATCATGTCCAAGGCCAAGGAGTTGGTGGGTTGTATGAGTCTAAAGACTATATGTAATAATCACATGTAAGGGACCTTGTGTGAATCACACCAAAATAAGTTCGATGGTCATTTGATGACTAATTTATATTATGAACATAGATATTGTGAACTAATAACAAATCAGTTTTATATACAGTAATTCATAAAATATTTATGAATGCCTATTTTGTTACACTGAGAAAGAACAATTGTTTCAAGAAATATAAACTTCGTAGCGAAGGAATTTATTTAATAAACTATTGGTGGCAAAATGGATATGAATACGATCTGAGGTTCATACTGATTGTAAGGTCATTTGAATGTCTATCGAGTATTCTTTCATGTCAAAGAAAAAATACAAGTTTATTGTTAGTATCAAGAATAAGTTATCCTCAGTTTTTAATTAAACCATTCAAAATATTGTCTCTATGATATGGTATGATGCACAAATTCAAATTAGGTTCAAAGAACATTATCAAAATACGATTTTGATGGTTGTACCCAAAGAAATATAATCCATCGGTCATAAATGTGGCTTTAAGAGAAAGATAAATGCAGTTGAAATATAGTGAGCAATATTGCTAAGGATAACATCATGAATTTCAGTGGTTGAAGTTGGCATAAAATATTCATCATTCGATGTGCTCAAGTAGATTCGAATTTACTCAAAAAATTATCGCCTAATATGATTTTGTGTTTTGATATATATTTATTGAAACAGAAAATTCTAAGTAAATATTTAGACTAGATTGTTTGCGCATAACAACCAAAGTGTCTCAGTAGTCAGTGCGAGCGATATTGAGTGTGTGAGTTATGGATATGATCCAAGAACCGATACGAAAGTACCATTTGACAAGCGTCAAAATTGAATATATTTTGATAAAAATATCGAATGATTTGATTTCAGTAAAAATGTAGAGGAAGCATGTATCCATAAGAAAGAAATTAGCAGGTACATTTATATTTCTAAACATAAAAAATAGCACACTATCGATTGTTAATGATGTACTTGCATTAAAATCAGCTTTTAGTTGTTTTAATCCTCAATGTTGGATTTGCAAATAATGTATTTTATACTAAGTATAAAGGGCTTTAGGAATGTCCCAGACGATATGTGAAATACCTAATTAAAATGTTTAATAAAAAAACATGCAAGTCGGATTCCCTGTGCATTGATAATAGTTAATATCATACATGTTATGTTGTCTACAATATCGTGATTTGTTTATGTACTTAATACATGAAGAAAATATCAAATCCAAATTAAGTTTATTAAATGGTAGTTTAGAGTGTTTTCCTATATTTATGAAATACAAAAGAATTGTTTATAAAAACAGCAAACTCCATATGAAAGAGTATTCAGACTCAAGCTTCATATGTGATGTTAGTTGTATATTCCTCTATTGCTAATTACTTTATACATAGGAAAAACTTGCCACCTTTCATGGTAGATAAATTCTTCTATAAAACCTTATAGGAGTAACCTTAGTTGCAATAATAAGGTGAAGTGACTGGGAGTACTACCATTCGAACTTGATGCATGAGCTTTCAACTTGAGTGGGGCTGGTCGATGAAGTGTGACTTGGGTTTGCATCTAAGTAGGGTTTAGTGGATGCCCAGAAATGAGCAAAGACTAAGTGGACGACTTATAGGCGTTTGCCTAGATTTTTCCATGTTAATTTTGTTTTTTTATGTTTGTAAACCTAAGGTGTTGTGGGTAATCCCATGTGCTGAAAAGCTAGAGATCAGTCCATTCATCTACTAGTTTCCAATCCCTTGTTCATTCCCAAGGTTTCTAGGTGATTTGCACTAGTTGAACCAGGGTTTTCACTTGATTCTTAGAGGCAAGCACTTGAGTCTGATTCATGAGATGAATAGGATATTTCTGAAGCATGACTTTGGTCACACATGGAAATTTTCAGTGGTTAGATTAAGGAACCAGATTGGAGTTAGCATGAGAATAGTAGGTGCGACCCTAAATCAAAAAAAAAAATCTTGTGAGCAAACGAAGGGTTAGAATGGAGATCGTGTCATTTTGGATAATCTTTATTCGTTGTAAATTTTAGTATTGTATTTTTAAGGTTGCTTGGGAAAGTTTGGGGAAGGATTTCTTGACTAGTTTTGTAGAAATTTAGATAATCTTCTTGGCGACAAGATGATACTTTCCTAGTGAGCTCATAGTGCACGTAGTGTATTATCCATATTAAGATTGTGCGGTTGAGGTGCGTTTGAACCTGAGTAAACCCAAGCATTTGTTGATCTTCATTTAATGATGGTTTAGTTAGTAGAGTTTTCACCTTTAGAGAGCTAGCTATACTCAGAAGAAAAGGAAAGTTAAGGCTTGGATTGCTCGGTTTATTCGAGGGTTTTGAGATTTGATTATTCAGCATCATATAAGTTTTCCTTTTTGTAACATGAGGTGTAATGGTCATTCGTGTATCGTATTCACGAAAGGAGTTACACCACTTAAATCTAACTTGGAAGTCGAATAGGCTTATGGGAGTTTGTTTGACATGTATGCTTAAACCATTGTTGGTTATTATGCATGTTGGTATAGACTCCTTTTGTGTGCCAGTTATTTTTGCTCATATTGTTTTTTGTTGTTTGTGATAGAGTTAGGGGTATATTCTAAGGAAAATTATGGAATTTGTTACATAAATCTAACTCGATAACCAATCTTATTTGAAATAAAAGGTCTTTCCTTTCTGTTATGTACTTGTTATAAAATGTTATAAATAAATAGCTAGTTAATTTAATATATATGTCAGAAAGTCCATAAATGATGTATTTGTGATAGGGGTTACAAATAGTTGTAACCATGAGTATTATATTACAATATTGTAAGCACATCATTTAAATATTCCAAGTTAAGATGTATTAAGACTAGACATCGATGCATCTGTTGAGACTAGAGTATGTGACGCACTTCAAATGTTAAGTAGTGTTACTCATGGAAATTGAGGAACCAGGGGGTTACATACTGATAGTTAATGGATAATTACGAAATGAATCACTCAATAGCTTTCCATTAGTTAATATAACTAAGGTCAAATAGAAAATATGGAAGTGACTAATTTACACATTTCTCCTGACTTGAGAATATTGTCGATCTTCGATATGAAAGGTACACTTTGATTATAGTTGAATCGTGGCATGACTACCATTGAGTGACTATATTTAGGTCGTGTGGAGGTATAGGAGGTGACATTCAAGAAAGGATTTGTCTCCTTATTTTTAAGGGATTGTAGTATGTTTATTATCATTATTATATGTTGCTACTTACCGTGTGCATGGTTGCTTCCATGCTAATTAAAATTTAATATTAAAGGATGTCTAGAGAGAGATAGCGATAGCTATCTAGAATAGATCATGCCATCCAAGGCCATTGTAGAAGTCAAGATAGGATATGTATAAGTCTATTGCCTTTTGATGGGACAAACTCCATGGTATATTTTGATACTAACTTATTTCAGTTTACTCTCCAATAGATAGTCATATATGATTGTGATAGTGTTGTTACAACGTTAAGATTATATATGTTCAAAATAATTTGTTATTACTGTGTTGGTGCATAATCCTCTTTGTGTAGTACAATTAGGTGCTTGGGGCTAAAGAATAGTTATTTAAATGATTATTTTCTTTGATTCGCATTTAGATGATGAGAAGCTTTCGTAAAAAGAGGTATGAATTTATGGGGAATATGGGATAATGTTGGTTATTGCATATTTCCTAGTTGTATGATGCATTTTAATTTGGGAGTTACCGTAATGTTGAATGCATAAGAGAAAATATTGCTGAAATTTTTCCAAATTGATGTTTAGGAATTTTGGTTAGTCCTATTACTTTCTCGTACTCATATGAATATTGAGGATTAAATTCGTTTAAAGAGGAGAGTACGTAATGGCCCATAATTTTAACGATTGAATATTCAAGTAATTAATTAAAATATTTAATTGTTAATTAAGGGAATGTCCAACATACTCGACTTTTGGAGAGAGAAGAACTAGCTCTTGAGGCACATATAGTTGAGGCTACTTTTCTGACTGAGCAAAATGATAAACTTAACTTGTTTGGAGTTGTTGAATTTTTGGAGTGAATAGTGATTTTGAGTGGATGAAATGAATTTGGGCTAAGACCCATGAGTTAGCCTATAAGTTAACTACATCTTCAAAATTCCACTCATTCATTTCATTCTAACTTGTCGTTTTCTCTTCCTCTCCTAATCTCCTTCTAATTACCCCTTAATCTTCTCTTAATCTCCAAGCCCGAAACCCTTCAAATAAAATCCATAAATTCAAATAAAAATCATTATAATTCCTCTCATCCTTTTTTCTACAGAAATCATCAACGGATTAGTTTGAAGTTGGAATTTGGAGCTTCATCTATGATTTAAAGAGAGGAAGAGCATGGGCTTTGATGATTAGAGCTTGAGTTAGGGAAATTCAAGGCGAGTGGGATGATTCTCCACCTATATTTATGTGTTAATCTACATATTTTCATTCATTGACTAATATGGAATTATATGGTGTAATTTGGAGATTTGGGTTGATTTAGGCTTATATTTATGTTATAGACATGATTATATTAATTTATTATTTGTTTGTTACCTTAATTGTTATTTTGAAATAGTTAATGGGCCTAAATTTTTATTACAGGATATATAAGTAATTGATTTAGTATAATGTTATTTCAGATTTAAGACTAATTTAGGCATATAACTATGTGTATATCATTAGTTAGATTCTACCATTTGAATGGATTTTGGAAAAAGATATTAAGCTAACTAAGTAAAGGCTCTACATTTATCAATAGAGTAATTAGAGGCCTTATGACACTTGTTTAGTACTTATAAATATTATTTGAAGTACTGAAATGATTTTATAAGCAAATGGTTTATTTATAAATATTATTGATGTAAAGAAATAACTTTATAAATAAAAATTATATTTTATAAATAGTTGTTTTTATTAAATAGAATAAAAGTGATATTTATAAAATAAATGATTTTATAAAATAGTAGAAATGTAATACTTTATAGATTAGTGATTTTTATAAATTAGTATAAAGAGATACTCATAAAATAATATGAAATAGATATTTTATAAAATGGTTATAAAGTTTAATAAAAAAATTATAAAATGAATGCTTGATTTGAAATGAAGAGATTTAGTATTTCAAAGGATTAAATTGATTTATAAGATAATATTGTATTTATAAAATGGTATGAGATTTTATAAAATAATATAAAGAGATGTTTTACTTATATTGAAATGATTTAGCAAATAAAACTAAGTTTTGATTTAAGTAATATATATTTTTTGGCATAGCCAACGGGGTTAAGTGGACCCCTACCACTTTATTGATGCACCAAAGATAAACTACAAAAGAACTAAAACAACAAGCATGCCAAAATAGGACTTGAGAACAAGAGAAGATAAAAAAATAAAAAAGAAGACAATAGAGAATAGGTGCACCAATACATGGGGAAAAAATAGAAACTAGATGTAAAGATACGAACACAATTTTGCATAGAAACGCCTACGTGAAGGAATATATTATTCCAAGGTCAAAAGCAAACCTAGCAACCTTGAATCTCTCGCAAATAGTATGAACTAACATCTTTCTCAACTGGTGAACAAATTTGCTTTCGCTCGATTGAAATTTTTTCCTATTTCTCTCAAGCCACATTTCCCAAATAAAAATCTTAAGGATGAAGTTATAAGCCCTCGCTTTATCTTCGTTAATATTTGCCACCTTGTAAATGCGTTCCCATTCTGAATTGTTGTTACTGAAAACAGAAATACTCCCCTCTCTTGTTGAAACATCAGCCCATACGCAACTAACAATGGGACATTCAAAAAATAAACGATCGCGAGTTTCGGGAACATCACCGTTGTAACAACCCGATATTTTTCAGCCATTCGCATCCGCACATGTCGGACTTGAATTGCTCAAAATACCGCATTGTAAATAAATTTGGAGCAAATGAAATACAATCATAGAATCACAGACACAGAAATATCAGAATAACTCGCAGCGGAAATAAAAATACCATAGCAGTTTATGAAGCTACTATAACAAACTCTCAAAACATAATACATAATATTAGTCTGAAACATATACAATAGAAATCTCAAATACATAGAAGTTTATAAATACCAGAGCTGAAATAGAACAACAGAAACTGAAAGGAAATAGATAACTAGACAAGCAGAATCTCCAGCGATTCCTAGCTCTAGAAAAGAAATCCAAAGCAAAGCTGTAAATACTCAGGCTGACCCGAGCGTAAAGTAAAACACAAAACACTCGAGTCAGGACAATATATACTTATATAATGTAAACCAACTCAAGTGAACTGTAGTAGAAATGCACAATAACTTAAAGGATGCTTGGGATCGCCCATCCTTTAAGAATCAGTTAGACTATAAATTAATTACATCCCGTGGTTAAAATTTCAAAATGGTATTTTATACTTCAAAATCAAATATAATTTCAAAATTCAATATCATTCAAAATATCATATCTTCCAAACCACATTTTTATTTAATTTAAATACCATTACAAAACACATTTCAAAATAGTTTACATTTCGAAACAAATTACTTCATTTTAAATCATAAAATGAAGTTATTATATTTAATAATTAAATTATTAAATTTTCAAAATTTTAGTCTTTCAAAATTCATTTATTCACTTAGTTTATTAAAACAGATGAATAATCAACTTTCGCAGCATTTAGAAATTGCTACGGAAAGTTACATTCAAAACAGTTCAATTTAACAAAAGATAGCATTTAAAAATGCGGTAATAGGGTTACATTAGTTTTGAATAAAACTTAGTTAAATTCAATAATTATAGCATTTACAAAATGCTATAATAACCTTTAATTAAACTTAGCCATTTGGTTCATTATTATCAACTACAACATTTACAAATGCTGTACTATCATTTACATTAGAATTAATAGCATTTCAAAAATGCAGTTAATTAACTTCAAGTATTGAATATAATTTCACAAACAATCATATTTTTATTTAAATCATTTTTAGCTTATAAAATCATATAATTTCACTTTTAAAACAGTCATTCAAATACGCTTATATTCATGATTTTATAAAGTTAAATCTCCATTCAAAAAATTCAAAATTTAATAATAATTCACTTATTAAATTCCAACATTAATTTTTAAATTCATTAAATTAAATTTAACTTAACATTTAAGTTTAAAATTTTCAAATATAACTTAATTTCATTTTTATTTACTTAACTTAAAATTCACTTTTAAGCCAAATTCACAAATTTCCAATTTTAGTTATATTTCCAAATTTCAACCAAAATTTCATTCATTTCACACTTTAACTTTATTCAAAAATCATTAATATATTATAAAAATCATTTTTAATTCATTTAATTCAAAATATCATAAATTTATCATATTTTAATATTTAATTTAAATTCTATTTATCACCAAATTATAATTTCCAAAATAACTTACATTTCAGATTTCCTAACTTTACCATTTATTTATTTCACTTATAAATTTTCAGAATCAATAATGCTTAACAAAAATCATTTTTAATCAAATTTAAATCAAAATATTATAATATTTACATTTCTAAAATAATTTTAATTTTTTAGAAAAACATATTTTAACAACGGGTCTGTATTTCAGTTTCTAGCCTAGCTAAAGTGATACGGGTAATATATCATTTCAACCCGTAATTTATAAAGAAAACCCGGGTTTGATCATTTTAAACCCGCAATACCAAGTAAAAGAAAATAATTGAAAATCATTCAGACCTATCATGTCAGCCCATAACGATTTTCACCTATTCTAAAGTCCGTTCGGGTATGTATCATTTCAACCCATAGTGATTCTAGTCTACAGGGAACTTGCAGTGTGATAAACTGATAAAAGTAATAGAATAGCATGAATAAATGGTAACATATGATATAAAAGGTGTAATTATAGTTGTGAACATCATACGAACATAATATAGCAGTTATAACAGGGTGATATGCAATTTACAGATTCAAAAGGGGTCAATTTACTATTTATATATGTACATATTGTCTGGTGAGAATAACTCACATGTTCAGAGCTGGAGATAGCTACCAAAGCAAACAATACAGACACTACGAAGGCACGACAATACGGAAATGAATTGAGAGTGGAGAGCCAAAGCTAATTGTCTTGTACATATTAAACAAAACAATACATATAACATGAATTTCAAACCAAAATATGACATTAAACAAGCTAGAATTAAGGAACAATAATTAATCAAACACTTGCACTTGCTTCCACCATCACTATGCTCAGCCTATAGGGTGATAAGGTACTGCCATGGGGTGTATTTTGTCAGGTGTGGGTCATATATGGTCGGCCTAGCAAGGGTAGTGAAGGTATGGAAGTTGCTATGTATGAAAATACAAGTACAAGGCAAACAAGTGGATTTTTGTGCAATTTCAAGCTTCGGGAAAGGCTACAAATGGCATGGCCAGACCTATTGGAGGCTAGGAGATGGTGTGACAGTGGTTTTGGTTCAGGTATGGGCTGCAGAAGGTGGTGCAAAGGGCGGCTAAGGGTATGGTGAAGTGGTGGAAGTTACAAGGTGTGAATACAAAGGGTTTAAGGCAAATAAGTGGCTTTTGTGCAACCATATGACTCAACCAAAGGACCATTGGGCTCGGCCCCTACAAGGTGAAGGTCAGGTGGGGTCTGGAGTGTCGACCAAAGGTGGTGGAAGGACTGGTGGTGGCGGCCAAGGAGGTGGTTTAGGTGAAAAATGAAGGGTATGTGCATAAATGGTTCGGCTAGGCTAGTTTCAAGGTGATTTTGCCACATTTGGTGATGATAGCTTCAAGGGGGCTCATGGCCTGGTCAAGTTAAAGGGAAAGGATGGTGAAGTGTCCACGGGCAGTGGTGGAGTTGGTCGGAGGAGGTGGTGGAGGAGTATGGCCAAGCAAAGCATGAAGAGACAAGTGCAAAACCATTAAAACAATGAAAAACAAAGGAAAAAGAGAAGAGATTTTTACCCAAACTTCTACAACAAATGACCGTATGTTTTTTTTTTGAGTTTAAGAATGTTTTTGCTCATGAAAAGGAAATGAAATGTGGCTGGAAAGAAGGAGGAATGGTACGGCACAAATAAAATAAAGGAGTAGGTTGAGAAAATGAAAAGGCGGAATGTAAAAAGACTTTGGAAATATAAAGAGTCCAAAAACCTTTCAAATTCCATCCATTTTCTTTTATAAGTTTAAATATATGAAAATAAATATAATTTCAGTTAAAATACGAAAATATAACAAATAAAAAAAATAAAAAAAAATATTAATTATATATAATTAAATTAAGAAAATAGCAAAGAAAATGTAAACTAGGCTAGAAAATTTGAAAATAAATGAAATGAACTTTGGAAAAATTTTGTGTACTTGAAAAAATATTTATAAATAAAGATAAAGGCACAAAAATAAAATGCGTGCATAAAAATAAATAAATAAATTTTAATTAAATATAATTTAAATGAAGAAAATAGCAAAAAAAATGGAAACTAGCCTTAAAAATAGAAAATATATGCAATAAATTTTGGAAAAATTATTTTATCACTTTAAAAATATAAAAAACAAAAATATACATAAAATAACATATTAACACATATTAAAATAAAATATAACAAAGAAAATATGATTTATATAATCTAAAATAGACAAAATTGCAAAATAAAACAAATTATACTCAAAATTGAAGTGTGCATAATTTCACAGTTTAAGTCCATTTTCAACGAAACAAAAAGCAGTATTCAAGTTGTTAAATACATTTTCATAATAAAAGATAAAATTTAGGAGTTTAAATATTTAAATTTTAAATTTAAAAGTCAAAGTTTGACCAGTTTGAACAGAAATTCATCTTTCAGTAAAATATCCAATTTATACCTGTTTGAAATTATAATTCACATAATAATCAATACTTATATTTAAAAATGTGAAATGTTTGAAATAAACAAGTTTAAAAATAATTTCAAAATAAAATAAAGTCAAATATTAAAATATATGAAAAATCTAGGGTTGTTACACTCTCGCCCACTCAAATCTTTTCGTCCTCGAAAAGGAAGGAAGCGGAGAAACAACAAGAAAGAGAAATATGTTGGAAGACATTCAAAAGAAGGTAGGGAGAAAGTAGCTAGGAGGGGAAGCAGGTTGAAAGACATGGATGAAATATTTTTTTTATATATATTTTTATATTTTACATGTTAAACATTTAATATGATAAATAGTTATTTGATTCAAATTTGATAATTCGAAGTAAACAATATTTAAAACATTTTAAATTTTTAGAAGGGAAAATAACTGATCAAAATATTCTTTATACAATACTTTATAAAATACTTTTATAACTCGATGTCTTAACAAGTTTACTTTCTTTCCTGTGGACTCTGGCTATGCGTTGATCAGGCACAAAGCTAGAATTCTTCAGGTACTTAGTAGAATCGTTTCAACACCCAGTGGAAATACTGAAGACACTTTTAAAAACAGATATGAAAAGTACAATCCAAACAAATCAACAAAACCGAAACAGTTGTCTAACCATGGATCGCAGATACACAATGGTTACGCCTGGATCCCCAAGGAAACAATCCGTATCCGTAAGCTTTCTCAGCCCTGCGAGTTACGCCATGATGACGAGTAGAATGCAGGATACACAATGGTTACGCCTGGATCTCCCAGGAAACAATCCGTACCCCCAGGCCAGCTCAGCTAAGCATTTGCGCTACTAATGCGACCTACATAAAGTGCAGGATACACAATGGTTACGCCTGGATCCCCCAGGAAACAATCTGTACCCCCAGACCAGCTCAGCCAGGCATTTGCGCTATGCAGTCATGATCATAAGACCATGGAGATCGCCATGGAATTCGATGGACACTCGAGTATAATATCCGAAAAACCCAAATCAAAGAGAGAGAGAGAGAGAGAGAGAGAGTAATATCGATAGAATGAATCCACAGTGTGGCCACAAAGCGGATATCAAGCAGAAGGCACTTTCCATATCTTTACTTCGAAAATATGTATCATATAGTACCTTTCAAAATCACTTTCAAATATCATACTTATATAAAGTCCATTTTATATAATATTTCATTTCAAATCAAATACTTTTCAAAATAATAGTATATCAAATCACACTTATATAAATTTCGATTATATAAGATTTCATTTTTTCAAAATTGAGTACCTTTTCAAATTCAATAGTTTCCGAATCAATAGTTTTCAAATCAACTGCATACTTACACAAATCAATATTTATATATGTTCGATAACTCCCAAATCAAGTATTTAGTAAATCAAGGTTCTCAATTTTAATTTGTTCAATATCAATTCAGTTTCAAAAATCATATATGATTTCACCAAATCCTTTCTTCCAAATTACATATATTCGGTTTTAAATTTTCTTAAAGCCAAAGATTTAGAAGATAATCCAAAGTTCCGAATCAACAACATTTATGCCAAACAAATTCATTTCTATTTCAAACATATATTCATTATCAAAAAATCATAATACTTTCAAAGTTGTAAATCTTTCGAAACCAAAATACTTGAAATCTTTACACTTTGAAAATCATAACCCTTTGAAATCATACATTTGAAATCATAAAACATTCCTTTAATTCTTTACATTTCACAAATTTATTCAATTAAACCCAAATCTAAAATTTCCAATTTTAATTCAATTCAAACCATCGGTTTCAATTCAATTTAGTTTTCCAACAAAACCATTTCAAATATTATCAAATTTAAAATATAGATTTGATTTACAAAATAAACTATTAAATTTTAAATATTTTTCAAGGCTTAAATATACCATATTTCAAACTAAATTTTATAATTTCATATATCCTAAATTTTCTTAATTATTACTTACATATGTCATCATTTCGCAACATTACATTCAATCGCTTGCTTGATCACACAAGTTCGCTTTCGAACTAGTATTGCCCATTCGACTTCCCTAATGCGGACTTCGATATGGTTTCTCGGCTATAAGCCATCAGTCTCCTTGCATAGCCATATACTATGATAGAGAATTCTAGAATCAAGCCCAAAATCCATATCAAATATTGCCCATCAAGAATCAAATGAAAAATCCTAACACGAAATGGTGTAATTCACCTCGAACTTGTGTACTCAAACTTGGATCAAATTAATTATGCGAATAAAACAACGTACGTACAACTTATGTATCTATTCCAACTTGTTAAATAAATAGTTTTATAAAGATGTTACTAAGTTAAAACATTTAAAACCAAAATTTTCTCAAACGTTTGAAGACTAATTTTTATCCAAAACGTTTCAAAACTAAATTTCATATTAGTAAAATTCAAAATAGTCTTATTTATTTACTTAACAAAACAGTTTCAACTTATAAAAAACCATATTATTTCATACTTGAAACATACAAACTAAACTTATATTCTTTATCAAATACCTTATACCTTTCAAAAAATTTAGCTTTGAAAAATTAACCTTGATTTGGAAGTGCTCGAATCTTAAAATAGTCGAAGAAGTCATATTTTCAATCCAAGAGTTGAAGATCAACACTAAATCAGTAAATCAATTTCAAAAGTTAGGTTTCAAAATCTGAAACTCGAGAACTGAACACCGGCTTACTTTAAATCTTTTCAAATATCTATATATATATATATATATATATATATATACGGATCTATCTATCGAATATCAAACCATACTTCGAAATCTGAAATCAAAATTGGTTTCACAAAATCACTCGCAGAGCAAAGCTACTAGAGTGGCCTCTCTCTCACTCAGAAACTCGAAAATCAATGTCGATGATGCATGCATTCATCACCGAAATTATTTTCCAGCGACATAAGTGAGTTCTGGACTTCAATTAACTTTGAAAACTTCTTTGAAATTCCTTCGAAATCATTGAAATTCATTCGAATACATTTGAAACATTTCTTATTTGAAAAAAATATCTTTAAATCATATTATTATTATATATTTTCCAAAATTTTAAAACCGATTTCAAAACACCGGAGTTCGATTCCTCGAAATTCAAATTCAAAACCCTTCAGTTATAAATCATTTTTGTATAAATCAAGTTTTTATAAAATTTTCAAAATTTCAAATTCTTTCGAAGCTTCCAATTTTCATTTTAAAAGGTATATAATCCTTATTGGAAACATTTCACTTTTTATATACAAAATATGGTCATCCTTAATAATTTCGATGTATGCACAATTTCAAAATACAACCAAATACAAATTTCCAAAGGATGATTCAGGGAAGGATTTCAAACAAACAAAGATTCAAAATTAGAGGGACTCTAATCAAATAGAATTCTAGTTCGAAGATAAACTCAAACGAAGATGAGATAATTTAATTACCAAATAGAAGATGGATAAGCCTATATAAATCGCGGGCGAACTTAACCGGTCAACCGAGACTTTAGGAATATAATCGATGCAGAAATCTAAGGAAAATCGACATTCGATCACCGAAGATAGAATCCCGGTAGAGTAGGAGATAGATAGCATCATAAACCGTGGATACAGAAATCTTTGGTGAATCAATTGTAATTTGTAAAGGAGTTTCACCTCTTTACAGATCATTAAAAGATTGGCTGAATCACCAATCTTTAGAAAGGTCATTCCAAAGTGGAGTTATGGAATGCTCCAAAATCAAAAAGGTAAAATAGGGAAGACAAGACTGGACTTCGGAACAAGAGGGAGTGTTCCAAAGTTCAGGGAATCCTAATCGATAAGAATTCTAACCAAGAGGTTTCTAACAAGGTTGATACAGAAGGAATGAAGTTCAGAAAATCTTGGTTTCAAAAAAAAAAAATTATACCAAAATAATCTTTGAAAATCTTTTAAAAATCTTTTAAAAATCATTTTATACTTCGAAAATACGTTCTCTCACAAAGAAAGGATTCAGAGATTGATTTCACTCATTCTAGGGTATTTCTACCCTATCTCTAGTGAGTTTTTGCTCCGCAGGCTAAGGTTTGCCTAAAACCAAAGCTCTGATACCAACTGTAACAACCCGATATTTTTCAGCCATTCGCATCCGCACATGTCGGACTTGAATTGCTCAAAATACCCGTTGTAAATAAATTTGGAGCAAATGAAATACAATCACAGAATCATAGACACAGAAATATCAGAATAACTCGCAGCGGAAATAAAAATACCATAGCATTTCATGAAGCTACTGTAACAAACTCTCAAAACATAATACATAATACATAATATTAGTCTGAAACATATACAATAGAAATCTCAAATACATAGAAGTTTATAAATACCAAAGCTGAAATAGAACAACAGAAACTGAAAGGAAATAGATAACTAGACAAGCAGAATCTCCAGCGATTCCTAGCTCCAGAAAAGAAATCCAAAACTAAGCTGTAAATACTCAGGCTGACCCGAGCGTAAAGTAAAACACAAAACACTCGAGTCAGGACAATATATACTTATATAATGTAAACCAACTCAAGTGAACTGTAGTAGAAATGCACAATAACTTAAATGATGCTTGGGATCGCCCATCCTTTAAGAATCAGTTAAACTATAAATTAATTACATCCCGTGGTTAAAATTTCAAAATGGTATTTTATACTTCAAAATCAAATATAATTTCAAAATTCAATATCATTCAAAATATCATATCTTCCAAACCACATTCATTTTTATTTAATTTAAATACCATTACAAAACACATTTCAAAATAGTTTACATTTCGAAACAAATTACTTCATTTTAAATCATAAAATGAAGTTATTATATTTAATAATTAAATTATTAAATTTCCAAAATTTTAGTCTTTTAAAATTCATTTATTCACTTAATTTATTAAAATAGATGAAAATTCAACTTTCGCAGCATTTAGAAATTGCTACGGAAAGTTACATTCAAAACAGTTCAATTCAACAAAAGATAGCATTTAAAAATGCTGTAATAGGGTTACATTAGTTTCGAATAAAACTTAGTTAAATTCAATAATTATAGCATTTACAAAATGCTATAATAACCTTTAATTAAACTTAGCCATTTGGTTCATTATTATCAACTACAGCATTTACAAATGTTGTATTATCATTTACATTAGAATTAATAGCATTTCAAAAATGCAGTTAATTAACTTCAAGCATTGAATATAATTTCACAAACAATCATATTTTTATTTAAATCATTTTTAGCTTATAAAATCATATAATTTCACTTTTAAAACAGTCATTCAAATACCCTTATATTCATGATTTTATAAAGTTAAATCTCCATTCAAAAAAATCAAAATTTAATAATAATTCACTTATTAAATTCCAACACTAATTTTTAAATTCATTAAATTAAATTTAACTTAACATTTAAGTTTAAAATTTTCAACATAACTTAATTTCATTTTTATTTACTTAACTTAAAATTCACTTTTAAGCCAAATTCACAAATTTCCAATTTTAGTTATATTTCCAAATTTCAACTAAAATATTCATTCATTTCACATTTTAACTTTATTCAAAAATCATCAATATATTATAAAAATCATTTTTAATTCATTTAATTCAAAATATCATAAATTTATCATATTTTAATATTTAATTTAAATTCTATTTATCACCAAATTATAATTTCCAAAATAACTTACATTTCAGATTTCCTAACTTTACCATTTATTTATTTCACTTATAAATTTTCAGAAATTCAATAATGCTTTACAAAAATCATTTTTAATCAAATTTAAATCAAAATATTATAATATTTACATTTCTAAAATAATTTAAAATTTTTAGAAAACATATTTTAACAACGGGTCTGTATTTCAGTTTCTAGCCTAGCTAAAGTGATACGGGTAATATATCATTTCAACCCGTAATTTATAAAGAAAACCCGGATTTGATCATTTCAAACCCGCAATCCCAAGTAAAGAAAATAATTGAAAATCATTCAGGCCTATCATGTCAGCCCATAATGATTTTCTCCTATTCTAAAGTCCGTTCGGGTATGTATCATTTCAACCCATAGTGATTCTAATCTACAGGGAACTTGCAGTGTGATAAACTGATGAAAGTAAGAGAATAGCATGAAATAATAGTAACATATGATATAAAAGGTGTAATTATAGGTGTGAACATCATATGAACATAATATAGCAGTTATAACAGGATGATATGCAATTTACAGATTCAAAAGGGGTCAATTTACTATTTATATATGTACATATTGTCTGGTGAGAATAACTCACCTGTTCAGAGCTGGAGAAAGCTACCAAAGCAAACAATACAGACACTATGAAGGCACGACAATACGGAAATGAATTGAGAGTGGAGAGCCAAAGCTAATTGTCTTGTACATATTAAACAAAACAATACATATAACATGAATTTCAAACCAAAATATGACATTAAACAAGCTAGAATTAAGGAACAACAATTAATCAAACACTTGCACTTGCTTCCACCATCACTATGCTCAGCCTATAGGGTGATAAGGTACTGCCATAGGGTGCAGTTTGTCACGTATGGGTCATATATGGTCGGCCTAGCAAGGGTAGTGAAGGTATGGAAGTTGCTATGTATGAAAATACAAGTACAAGGCAAACAAGTGGATTTTTGTGCAATTTCAAGCTTCGGGAAAGGCTACAAATGGCATGGCCAGACCTATTGGAGGCTAGGAGATGGTGTGGCAGTGGTTTTGGTTCAGGTATGGGCTGGAGAAGGTGGTGCAAAGGGCTAAGGGTGTGGTGAAGTGGTGGAAGTTACAAGGTGTGAATACAAAGGGTTTAAGGCAAATAAGTGGCTTTTGTGCAACCATATGGCTCAACCAAAGGACCATTGGGCTCGGCCCCTACAAGGTGAAGGTCAGGTGGGGTCTGGAGTGTCGACCAAAGGTGGTGGAAGGACTGGTGGTGGCGGCCAAGGAGGTGGTTTAGGTGAAAAATGAAGGGTATGTGCATAAATGGTTCGGCTAGGCTAGTTTCAAGGTGATTTTGCCACATTTGGTGATGATAGCTTCAAGGGGGCTCATGGCCTGGTAAAGTTAGAGGGAAAGGATGGTGGAGTGTCCACGGGCAGTGGTGGCGTTGGTCGGAGGAGGTGGTGGAGGAGTATGGCCAAGCAAAGCATGAAGAGACAAGTGCGCAACCATTAAAACAATGAAAAACAAAGGAAAAGGAGAAGAGATTTTTACCCAAACTTCTACAACAAATGGCCGTATGTTTTTTTTTGAGTTTGAGAATGTTTTTGCTCGTGAAAAAAAAATGAAATGTGGCTGGAAAGAAGGAGGAATGGTACGGCACAAATAAAATAAAGGAGTAGGTTGAGAAAATGAAAAGGCGGAATGTAAAAAGACTTTGGAAATATAAAGAGTCCAAAAACCTTTCAAATTTCCATCCATTTTCTTTTATAAGTTTAAATATATGAAAATAAATATAATTTCAGTTAAAATACGAAAATATAACAAATAAAAAAAAATAAAAAAAAATATTAATTATATATAATTAAATTAAGAAAATAGCAAAGAAAATGTAAACTAGGCTAGAAAATTTGAAAATAAATGAAATGAACTTTGGAAAAAATTTGTGTACTTGAAAAAATATTTATAAATAAAGATAAAGGCACAAAAATAAAATGCATGCATAAAAATAAATAAATAAATTTTAATTAAATATAATTTAAATGAAGAAAATAGCAAAAAAATGGAAACTAGCCTTAAAAATAGAAAATATATGCAATAAATTTTGGAAAAATTATTTTATCACTTTAAAAATATCAAAAACAAAAATATACATAAAGTAACATATTAACACATATTAAAATAAAATATAACAAAGAAAATATGATTTATATAATCTAAAATAGACAAAATTGCAAAATAAAACAAATTATACTCAAAATTGAAGTGTGCATAACTTTCACAGTTTAAGTCCGTTTTCAACGAAACAAAAAGCACTATTCAAGTTGTTAAATACATTTTCATAATAAAAGATAAAATTTATGAGTTTAAATATTTAAATTTGAAATTTAAAAGTCAAAGTTTGACCAGTTTGAACAGAAATTCATCTTTCAGTAAAATATCCAATTTATACCTGTTTGAAATTATAATTCACATAATAATCAATACTTATATTTAAAAATGTGAAATGTTTGAAATAAACCAGTTTAAAAATAATTTCAAAATAAAATAAAGTCAAATATTAAAATATATGAAAAATCTAAGGTTGTTACAACCGTAGAAAACACAGCTTATTGGAACATTCACACCCTTACAAACGAGCTTCAATCTGGTAAGTAGTGCATTGTTAACCATTTTCCACAACATAAAATTATCATTAGCACTATTGTCATTTTTCCATATTCTTTTATTCCAATTGCCGCTGCCAGAGACAATTGAATTAGAGAATATAGCATACATTTCTCTGATAGTAAAGCTTTTATTTTTGACCGACCATGTTATGTTATCTTCAATGTTTGAGACCATTGTAAATGCCTGAATCCGATTCCAAATTCCTCTTATTCTTTTATTCGAGGTGGAAGGGAGAGCAAACCTGTTAAAATTTGGTGACACTATATGAGGATTTGTAGTGGTCGGAAGTAGCTTCGTAATGGAAGAAACGGTTCGCAAATCGGAGTCCGGAGGTGGAAGTTAGAAGAGAAAAGGTGAAGTGGGCTGTTTGGGGACAACAACTAATTTCAGACGTCTGAAATTATTTTCAGACGTCTGAAATTGTTCTGGAGTGGTTTCAGAACACTCAGTCGGACGTCTGACTAAGTGGGTCAGACGTCTGATCTGGAGCGAAGTCGCTCCAGAGACTTAAGTCAGACGTCTGACCCTTAGGGCAGACGTCTGGAACGATTTTTTTTTGGTTTTTCATCTCGCGGACTCGGGTGAAAATTTGTGATATCCCAGGGGAAATTTTGGAATATTGTCTAGGGTTTCTATTCTCCTATATAAGTTAGCCTCAGGTATCAGATCCAGGGCAGAGAGAGAAGCGTGTGCAAGCAACAATAAGAGATCAGCCTCCACCAAATTAGGGTTTATCGAAACGTAATTTTCTTCAATTCTCTTCTCCACAAAATCAATTTCTATTTTGATTATTGATCATTGTAATCAATCTCTTGTACTCTTCTCATTAATAATAATAAAAGCTCTCTCTTAAAGTGGATGTACACTAACACAACGTTAGTGGAACCACTATAAATCTCTGTGTGATTTATTTCATTATTTCCTTGATGTTTGATTTGCTTGTCTGGGATTTTGATTGATTGTGATTGGATTTGAGTTATCGATTGGTTGTTTTTACACTGCTTATCACGATCCCGTCTTCCGCTGCGCTCGTGGGGTTTCGATTGAAGGCGGAATCCCGCACCAACATTTGGTATCAGAGCTTCAGGTTTTGGTAGGTGGTTGTAGAGATACCTGAATCAAGTAATAACTCAAGTAGTTCCTCAATGGGTGCTCCAAGTGGTGTAGCTCCTTATGTACGTGGCTCGTACGTAGCTTCAGGATCACAATTGGTAATAGACAAGTGGAATGGCGATAATGATTTTGAAAAATGGCAATGGAAGATAAAGCGGTTCTTAGAAGGAATCGGGTGCATTGGGTAGTGTTTGATACACATTTATTGCCAGCGGACATCTCGGATGTTGGGAGAGTGGAGACGGAGGAGTGGGCATTCACTACACTTCAACTTGCTATGGGAGAAGATGTTATCTCTGAAATTAGTGGTGAGACAACCGCTAAGGGTATTTGGGACAAGTTGGAGGAATTATATATGAAGAAGTCACTGACGAATCGTTTGATCTTACTGCGAACATTCTTCACCTATAAGATGAAGGAAGGTACTTCGCTGAAGGCGCACTTAAATATTTTTGATGATTTGCTAATGAAGATGAAGGCGGTAGATTTGAAGATTGAGGAAGAGCAAAAGGCGATGATATTGTTGTGTTCATTGCCAGACCGCTATACAAGTTTCTCAAACAGTTTGATCTATAGCCGAGATACATTGACTCTTGATGATGTCAAGACGGGTCTTCTTAGCGAGAAGTTGCGGGATCAAATGAAGGAGTTAGGTGATGGAAGTAGTGGTGCTAGTAATGGTCATGGCTTGTTTGTGGAGAAGGAGAGGCATGTAAAGAAGGAGAACCGGGGGCGTTCTAAATCAAGGAACCCCGGTTGGACAGGAAAGTCGAAGGAAAGAAAAGGCAAGTGCTATATTTGTAGGAAGCCCGGTCATTGGAAGAATGAGTGTACGGACAAGGAGAAGGCAAAGAAGGAAGTAGCATCTTCATCCGTACCGATAGAGAATGCAGTTGGTGAGGAAGAGGTAGATGGTTTATCGGTAGTAGCATCAGATGTTTCGGATAGCAAATGGGTGCTAGATTCGGGGGCGTCTTATCATATGACGCCAAATAGGAATTGTTTTTCTTCTTACATCGACAAAGAAGGAAATTCAATTGTTATGGGAAATGGTGCTATTTGTAAGTCGAAAGGCATTGGTTCCGTGCAAATTAGGATGTTTGACGGAGTGGTTCGTACTCTCACTAATGTGCGCTATGCTCCAGGACTTAGGAAGTCTCTTATCTCTTTGGGGAAGCTGGATTCTTTAGGTTGTAAGATCACTATTGAAAGTGATAGATTGCGGGTTTCGAAGGGGGCACTTGTGGTGATGAAGGGTGCAAGGACTCATGGTATTTATTTGCTTCAATGAGTGACTGTGGAAGGTGAAACTTGTATGGGGGTTGATAGTTCTCGTGGCTTGGATGCGACTAGGTTGTGGCATTTGAGGTTAGGTCATGTCTCGGAGAGAAGTTTAGATGTTCTTCGAAAGAGAGAGATGATCGATGGAGAAAGTTTCAACAAGTTAGAGTTTTGCGAAGATTGTGTCATGGGGAAGCAAACTAAAGTTTCATTTGGTGAAGGAAAACATGATTCGAGAAGGGTTCTTGAGTATATTCACACGGATGTTTGGGGACCGGCACCTGTAGCTTCTTTAGGTGGAGCTCGCTATTATATTTTCTTTATAGATGACTTTTCTCGAAAAGTTTGGATGTATGTAATGAAGGCTAAGTCGGAGGCATTTGCAAAGCTCAAAGCGTGGAAGGCTCTTGTTGAGAACGAGAGTGGCAAGTCTTTGAATGTTCTAAGGTCTGACAATGGCGGAGAATATGTTTCCGAAGAATTTTTGGAGTATTGCAAGCATCATGGTATTCGGAGGCATTTTACTACACCTGGAGATCCGCAGTCGAATGGTGTTGCAGAGAGAATGAATCGTACTCTACTTGAGAAAGCTCGATGCTTGAGAATGACATCGGGTTTGGCAAAGGGATTTTGGGCTGAAGCTTTGTCAACCGCAGTGCATATTATTAATCGAATTCTGTGCTCAGCTATTAGAAAAAAAATTCCGTAGGAAGTGTGGAAGGAAAAGAGCATTGACTTGAGTTATCTTCGTGTGTTTGGCAGTCCGGTTTATATGCATGATCTGGGAAATGATAAGCTTGAACCTAGAGCTTTCAAGGGGATATTGCTTGGCTATATGGATGGTGTAAAAGGCTATCGAATTTGGAATCCGGAAACGAAGAAGGTAGTGAATTCTCGTCATGTTACTTTTGATGAGTCGGCGATGTTCAAGGAGAATGTGAGCTCACCGGATGTTCCGGATTTGGTTCATGGTGAATCAAAGGAGAAGGAAATTATTTCCACATTTTGTCCAGGGAGTTGAGAGAGTGGAGTAGTTAGCGATGCTTGTGAGGAGATAGCGGTTGATGTTACATCACATGGTCCACATGGTGCCTCTAGTAGTGTTGGTGATGTATATGATTCTAGAGAAGATTCGGTTCAAGGTGGAGCCGAACGGAGTTTAGGTGATGGTATTACTACTCGGGTTGGTCGTCGAACTATAAGACCACCCGAAAGATATGGTGATTGGAACTATCTTAGCTTTTGTGATAATTTGGACTATGCTCTTCATGTTGTCCAAGATGAGCCGATGAACCTTGATGACGTCATGAAGTCGAGTGATAGCTCGAAATGGATTTGTGCCATGGAGGAAGAGATATAATCATTGTTGAAGAATCAAACTTGGGATTTGGTTCCACTTCCTAAAGGAAACCGTGCTATTGGGTGCAAATGGATATACAAGGTGAAGGACGATGGAAGATATAAAGCTAGACTAGTGGCTAAGGGGTTTGCACAAAGGAAGGAAAAGGAGTATAATGAGATATTCGCACCGGTTGTGCACCATACTTCTATCCGGATATTACTTGCTATAGTTGCTATTTACGACTTGGAGCTGGAGCAATTGGATGTGAAAACCGCCTTCTTGCATGGTGACTTGGATGAAGACATCTACATGGTGCAACCGGAAGGTTTTGTTGTGGATGGTAAGTCAAATTTGGTTTGCAAATTGAAGAAATCACTATATGGTTTAAAGCAATCACCTAGACAATGGTACAAGAGGTTTGATCATTTTATGCTTGAAAATGGTTTTGATAGAAGCATCAAGGATGCTTGTGTTTATTTCAAGAAGTTGAGAAATGATTGTTGGGTGTATTTACTCTTGTATGTGGACGACATGCTCATTGTTTCAAAAGATAAAAATGAAATCAACAAGCTAAAACTAAGTTTGAAATCGGAGTTCGAAATGAAGGATCTTGGAGAAGAAAGAAGGATATTGGGCATGGAAATTGTAAGGGATCGAAAGCATTTTGAGCTAAAACTAACTCAAAAGTAATACATAGAGAAAGTTCTTTGCCGGTTTAGCATGGAGAATGCAAAGGCGTCATATACACCTTTACCTTTGCATATGAAGCTTTCGAATAAAGGATCACCTATCTTGGAGGAAGACAAGACTTATATGGCAAAGGTGCCATATGCTAGTGCGTTTGGTAGTCTAATGTATGCTATGGTGTGTACAAGGCCTGATATTGCAAATGCCATCGGGATGGTTAGTCGCTACATGGCTAATCCGGGGAAATCGCATTGGGAAGCTATGAAGCTTATATTGAGATACCTTAGAGGCACATCATCTCATGGTCTTGTTTTTGGCGGTAGTAAGGCGATGGATTGCAAGTTGGTTGGTTATTGTGATTCGGACTACGCTGGTGATAGGGATCGAAGAAAATCAACTTCCGGATATGTCTTCACACTTGGGGGAACAGCCATAAGTTGAAGATCTAGATTGCAGACCGTAGTTGCTTTATCCACTACGGAGGCGGAGTTGATAGCCGCAGTGGAGGCGGTAAAGGAGGCACTCTATTTGAAGCGATTGTTGTGTGACTTGGGATTCGGGCATGATAGTATTGATGTTCGATGTGATAGCCAGAGTGTTATTCACTTAGCAGAGAATTTGGCGTTTAGCTCACGAACTAAACATATTGAGGTGAGAGAGTCATTTCTAGTAGCCGTGGATGAAGATAAGCAAGTATATCGTCGAAAGGTGCACAAAAGGATAATGCGGCGGATATGTTCACTAAGGCATTGCCGGTTGGAATGTTCGACCATTGCTCGAACTTGATTCGCTTAGAGAAGTGTTAGGTGCCACGGGGTGGCACGGTTAAGGGAGGAGCTTGGTGGTAGATGAGGAAGAGTATTGGTGAGAGAAATTGATGTTCTATCTTCTTGGTAAGTGCTAGTCTTTGGTGAGATAGCTTAGGATTTGGATGTTTTCAACATTTCATTAGCGGGCGGGGGCTTTGCCTGAGCTCGTTGGTGGAGTGCAATGGGCGGTGGCTTTGCCGGAGCTCATTGGGAAAACATTCATGTTTGGTTGAAGGTAGAAGAGGTGATAGTTGGCGCTATCGGTTGTCGTTGATGGTATGGTACCATTGGAATTGAAGATGGATATAGTGTCGAGGTGGAGTGTTAAAATTTGGTGAAACTATATGAGGATTTGTAGTGGTCGGAAGTAGCTACGTAACGGAGGAAACGGTTCGCAAATCGGAGTCCGGAGGTGGAAGTTAGAAGAGAAAAGATGAAGTGGGCTGTTTGGGGACAACAACTAATTTTAGACGTCTGAAATTATTTTCAGACGTCTGAAATTGTTCTGGAGTGGTTCCAGAATACTCAGTCAGACGTCTGACTAAGTGGGTCAGACGTCTGATCTAGAGCAAAGTCGCTCCAGAGACTTAAGTCAGACGTCTGACCCTTAGGCCAGACGTTTGGAAAGATTTTTTTTTTGGTTTTTTATCTCCCGGACTTGGGTGAAAATTTGTGATATACGCAGGGGCAATTTTGGAATATTGTCTAGGGTTTCTATTCTCCGATATAAGCTAGCCTCAGGTATCAGATCCAGGGCAGAGAGAGAAGCGTTTGCAAGCAACAATAAGAGATCAGCCTCCACCAAATTAGGGTTTATCAAAACCTAATTTTCTTCAATTCTCTTCTCCACAAAATCAATTTCTATTTTGATTATTGATCATTGTAATCAATCTCTTGTGCTTTTCTCATCAATAATAATAAAAGCTCTCTCTTAAAGTGGATGTACACTAACACAACGTTAGTGGAACCACTATAAATCTCTGTGTGATTTATTTTCATTATTGCCTTGATCTTTGATTTGCTTGTCTGGAATTTTGATTGATTGTGATTGGATTTGAGTTATCGATTGGTTGTTTTTACATTGCTTATCACGATCCCGTCTTCCGCTGCGCTCGTGGGGTTTCGATTGGAGGCAGAATCTCGCACCAACAAAACCTACCTCGTACATCAAGTTGGAGATGAAGGCAATGGTGGGGATACAATTTGCTGCTTTTCTTGATAACAGAGATTCCTGCTTAAAATAAAACCATGTTTTAACCAGGGTTCTTCCTAAAAACTTACTGAACAGGTCGGTGCAATGGTGTACTTAATATTAGGGAGGATATATTCATGCATGTTAAGTATACTTCTCCACGTCCAACTCATATTCTGGGTAGTTGTCGTTTTCCAGAAACGTCTACCTTTGAAAATGTAATTCTTAAACCATTTTACCCATATGCTTTCTCTGTAATTCAAGAGGCTAGCAGCCTTATTCCATAGCAGACATATTAATTATTCCTAAACCGCCTCTGTTAATGGCTCTCTCAGTTTTCTTGAAGGAAATAGGAGCTATGTAGTTACCATGATTAGTTCCTTTCCATTGGAATCTCATGAATGCAGTTCTAATCATACTGAGCGACTTTTGAGGGAGAATAAAAGTCCTATCCCAATACACTTGCATAGAAAATATAATAGATTTGATCAACATCAGTCTACCAGCTTGGCTTAAGAGTCTATTGGTCCAGCTGTCAAGTTTAGCCAAAAAATTTCATAAAGAGGAGCGCATTGCACTGTGGTGATTCTAGCTGTGGCTATTGGAAGACTAAGGTAAGAGATAGAGCTTACACTAGGTTTCAAAGCAGTAGCATTGAGAATAGAAGTATTATGACTAGCATTGATTCCAGTAGTCAAGATTTTGGGTTTATCCAGGTTAACCTTAAGACCAGTAATGCAATAGAAATGTTCTAGAGTATTAAGTATGGAGTGAATCGTAGGGAGATCGGGGTTACAAAATATAACTAAGTCATCAGCATAAATCAGCGAAGAAATTTGGGGTTCCTTACATTTTGGGTGAAGATTATAATGTCCTTAACTAACCTGTTTCTTAAGCATTTGAGTAAGGAGCTCCATAACAAGGATAAAGAGATATGCAGACACTGGATCCCCCTGCCTAATTCCTTGCCTGCTCTGAAAGTACCCGAATGCTGATCTACTGATGATAATTGAGAAGTTAAATGTTGATAGACAAGCATAAACCCACGAAGTAAAATGACTAGGGAAGTTCATGTACCCCATTATGGGAACAATAGAGTTCCACTGTACTGTATCGAAAGCGTTCCTAATATCCAGCTTCAACATAGCTCTGGGGAGATATGAAAGGAGTTATAGCCTTGTAACAGTTCATGCGAGATGAGCACATTGTCAAGTATGCTTCTTCCATAAAGGAAAGCAGCTTGGTTCGATGAGATGACAGAGACAGCACAACTTTCATTCGGGAGGCCATAATTTTAGAAATGCACTTATAAATAGCATTGCAGTAAGAAATTGGCCTGAATGAGTGCATAACATTTGCATTTTTGGTTTTGGGGATAACAGCAATATTAGTACTGTTGAAGGTTCTCATCATTTCTGAATTTTTGAAGAAGTTACCGATTGCTCTACAAACATCAGCACCCACGATAGACCAGCAAGAAGTATATAAGAAAGTATTAAAACCATCTGGATCGCCACATGACTTCCTGCTCAGAGAGAACATAGCTTGCTTAATTTCATCATATGTCTATGTTGAGGCTGTTATGATCTGGAAGGCTTATTTGAGGTAGAATGTTATGGTCTATATCATCAATGTTAGGCCTAAAGTTAGAAACATTACCAAATAAGTCAGAGAAATAGGATATAAAAGCTTCCTGTATTTTATTAAGTTCAGTTTGAATATTCTCATCTTTATTAATGACAGAGGTAATGTTGTCCCTGGTTTGTTTTGCTTTGAGCTATGTGGAAGAATGCAGAGTTGCGATCCCCATCTTCATACCATTTTGTTCTTGCTTTTTGCCTGATCATTTCATTCTCCTTTTTCAGGGCATCGAAATAATGCATATTGATGAGAGTTTTAGTCTCATCATAGTTTAGGTTATGAACATTGATTTCCATCTTCTTTAGGATACCTACTAGTTGTTGCTTCCACTATTCTAAGTACTTACTATTCCTACCAAATTTTGTCATAGACCATACTTTTAACACTTCCTTTGTTGCTTTTAATTTTTTATGCAAAATAAACATGGGGTTACCAAAGATAGTTCTAAACCATACTTCAGTAACAATACCATAGAATTCTGGCTGTTTAAACCACACATCAAAAAATTTAAAATTTGTTTTGCCTCTCATAGTGGAGCAACCAAGAGAAAGGATTTGAGGTGAGTGGTCAAATGGAGAGGAGTGGGGATGTCGCTATGAATGGTAGGCCAAATTGAGAGGGTATAGCGATTACAGAAAGCAAAGTCAATTTTAGAGAATGTAAAATAGCTAAGTCTCTTCTTGTTGTTTCTTGTATACTTAGCTCCAGTTGCTTTTATTTTAATTAAATTAGAGTCATGAACAACCAAGTTTAGGCGTTTAATGTCATTAAGAGATAAATTATTGCCTCCAGTTCTGTCAGTAAGATTAAAAGAGCAATTTAAGTCGCCACATAGTATCTAGGGATGTGTTCTTGTCTTAGGAATGGGAGTTTGTAAAAAAGTTGGCTTCTGGCATTGGTGGAGTTTTCAGCATAGATGAAGGTGAGGTAGAAGGATGTGGAAGAGAGAAAATGAAAGTTATGGCAATGTATGTGTTGTCTAGAAGCATCGATGGTGGTGAGGAGGAAGATGTTAGGGTCGTAGATAATCATAATATGACCAAAAGGAGCTCCATCATGATTATGTACGAGCTTCCATGAGGGATTTATGTATTTGGCAGCTCTCTAGTAAGTTGAATGTTTAACTTTGTTTCTAGAATGGCTAGAAGACTGAGATTATATGTTTTGATGAGGTTTTTGCGTTGTTCAAGTTTTATATCAAGGTGAGCGCCTCTTATATTCCAAACTCCGAGTTTTTGCACCTATTGATTAAAATCTTTGGAGTTGATGATTTCCACTTTCATGTTCCTATTTAAAGGTCCTAATCTCTCCATATTTAGTCTGGGATGGATTTTGAGAAAGAGGTGTCTGAATTGACTGAGTATAAAATATCAGTTTTATTGACTTGAGGTTTAGAACGGGTAGAAACAGATGAAGAAAAGGTGCAAGCTTGGTTCTGGGAGGAGGGATTGCCTGAGGAGGGTGGAGGAGAGGCCAGGAGAGGTGTTCTGTAGGAAGAGGGGGGTTTAATGTGAGAGTAGGAGTGTTTTGGGAAGGAGAGAGAAACTGGGTTGCTGATAGAGGAGGTAGGGACTGGGGAAGAACGAGGAACTTGAATGATTGGTTGTGTACGTGTACAGAGGAATTGTGCATGTTTGCATGTGGAGAAACTGTAAGGCATTTAGCTTTGGGCACCGGTTGCATAGGTAAGAGTAAAGGTGGTAAAGAATTCAATTGCATGGGTAAGGTAGAGGGGAGTGGGCTTGTGGTCTGGGTCAAGATGGAGACAGAGACAAAGGTTGTTGGGAGATGAGAAGTCTCTGTTTCCTGGATTTGTGCTTTAACACACTTTGGCGTAGTTCCATTTTTTTAAGAAAAGGATTTAATGCATGGTCTATGGATGAGGTCAGTACCGTTCTTTGTTCACTTTGAGCTTCTGCATGATCTATCCTTGAGTTCAACCTTTTTCATTGGTCAGTTTGAGCTATTCGCTTGTTTTTGCCAGCACTGAAAACTATGTGTGTATTGTCAGTTTTTAAAGCAAGTTCAACTACTGTTTTTTCCATTTTTTCCTTCATTTTTGGATTAGTTGAGTCAGTTGTTGCATAATTTCCAAAGCTTGTTGATTTCACGGTTTGAAGGCTCTGAAGGATTTCAAATCTATTACTAATTTCAATTGCATTAACTTTTTGTTTCACCATTTTTTCTTTTATCACTGCATTTGCTTTGTTTTCAAGAGAAGAATCATGATGTTTCATTTTGACTCCTTCAATGTTTTCTGTTGTATGTGAATTGTCTTCATCGACCGCTTCAAAATCCCTGGTAGTTACTTCAAGTAATTTCGCACTTTTCTTCGAGTCCCAAGGCATCACAAAAACTTTGGGGATTCCTTCGAGTTCCATGCTATTGTGCTTCGGGTTTTTTCCATTTGTCTGTTGAGAGAAGAATCTCTTACATAATTTTGTTTTCTTTATTTATTATTGTATTGATCTCTCCTTCTTCTATAACTTCATCTGGTTCTATACCATTTAGCATTTGATGACTAGTGGATTTATTTTCTTTTTCACCTTCTCCCCTTTCATCTCCATTTGTACCATGATTTGTTTGTTTTCCTTAATTCTGTTCTTGTTTTTCCAACCTTTTTCCACTTGTGTGTTCTAACATTCCTGCCTTCATTTGTCTGTTTTTTATTATTTGCTTGTTTCTGTGTGTCAGTCAAAACTTTGTTTGCTTTTCTATATGTTCACCAGCCAAGCTAGCAGTTTTATCACATATTTCACCAGTATGCCCAAAAGTCTTGCATTTAATGCATATATTTGGTTTCCTTAAGCATCTAACCCATATTTTTTGCATTCCCCCATCCACTAACTCTACCATAAATTCATTAATCAGTTCAACATCCGGTTTGACCTCAATGAGAAACTTAGCATACACCAACCTATTTAATTTCTCTGTCATCTCATCCATAGAGAGCAGCCTACCAATTCTGCTAGAAAGCCAATTGATCCCGACATGTGACTAGGCAAAAAGTGGTATGTTATGAAGTTTAACCCACACTGGAACAGAATGCACACTACCAACGACATTACTAACAGTGGAGTGATATGGTTTAATGATAAACAATTTGTTCCTCATTATAATTGGGTCACTACGAAGGATTCTTTGCCTGTCCTCATCGTAGGATAGAAGAAATAGAAATAGAACACCGTCAGATTTTACCTTGATTGTTCCTTTCAGTCACCATGTGGACTTCAGTTTCTGAATAACTGTTGTGTAGGATAGTGGCTGGTCCAAAAAGAAACTGACTAAGTTGTTGGAAGCGTAAATGGACCCAAGCAAAAATGAATTTAATTAATAAATTAAGATATTCTCCTTCATAATATATGAACTGCTGCTCTTCACAAACTAACAGAGAAGTTTCTACTTCTCTTCTCCTTCTTCTTCTTTGTTTTTGTTTTTTTTTATTTCGGATGATTTTTACAAGCAATTACAACAGGCATATATACTATCTCAATATACTATTTTTAAGGAAATTAATCAATGGAGAAGAAGTGAAATTTCCTTAGCCATTCAAATTTGTGATGTTGAGAGAAAGTTGGGTTTGACCACCAACACTCCCCCTCAAACCCGAATTTGCATGTCGAGTTTCTCCTTGAGTCTGTGAAATGTTTCAGCCTTCAGTGGCTTTGTGAAAATGTCGGCCAGTTGGTCTTCTGTTCTGCAGTGAACTAGCTTCACTGTTGTATTCTTTATTTGCTCACGAATGAAATGATACTTAGTATCGATGTGCTTGCTACGGCTATGCGACACTGGATTCTTCGCAAGTGATATTGCAGATTTGTTATCCACGTATATAATTGTAGGACCTTCCTCCAGATGATCCATTTCAGTCAAAATATATCTAAGCCACATAGCTTGACATATGCATGCTGCTGCTGCCATGTATTCTGCTTCGCATGTTGAGAGAGCCACAGTTTGTTGCTTCTTTGAGGACCATGTAAATATTGTTGATCCAATGTGAAATGCATAACCAGAAGTACTCTTTCTATCATCCAAGCTTCCACCATAATCACTGTCTGAATAACCAATCAATCTAGAATTTGGGGAGTATCTGTAAAGCAAACCATGATTGGTTGTACCTTTAACATATCTTAGAATTCGTTTTGCTGCAGCAAAATGATCTTGCTTTGGTTTCTCCATGAATCTGCCGACTAGTCCAACTGAATACATAATATCCGGCCTGGTGAAGGTCAAGTATCGTAGACTTCCCACCAAACTTTTAAATAATGTTGGATTTACAGGTTCTTCATTTGAGTCAGCTTTCAACTTCATGCCAGGTTCCGCTGGCGTAGCTACTGCTTTACAATCTTTCATTCTAAACTTGCTCAGGACTTGCTCTGCATATTTTCTTTGTGAAATGTAGATTCCACTCTTCATCTGATTAACTTCAATTCCAAGGAAATATGACATCTCGCCAATGTCTGTCGTCTCGAATTCTTTCATCATTGCTTTCTTGAACTCATCGAACAAACTTGAGTTGTTTCCAGTGAATATCATATCATCAACATAAAGACATACCACCATCATGTCCCCGTTCTGCTTTCGCATCGTGTATAACGAGTGCTCGTATGGACTCTTCACGAAACCACTCCTCTGGAAATATTCATCAATTCTCATGTTCCAAGCTCGTGGAGCTTGCTTCAACCCGTATAAAGCTTTCTTTAGTCTGTAAACTTTATCTTCATGACCTTCTTGAATATATCCAAGTGATTGCTCAATATAGACTTCTTCTTCAAGATATCCATTCAGAAATGCCGACTTCACATCCATCTGATAGATCTTCCATTGATTTTGTGCTACGATTGCTATGAGAAGTCTAATAGTATCTACTCTTGCTACCGGAGCAAATACTTCATCATAGTCAATCCCGTATCTATGGTTGTAACCTTTCGCAACTAGCCTTGCCTTGTGCTTCTCTATCTTTCCTTCTTGATTAGTCTTCGTCTTGTATACCCATTTGACCCCAATTGTTTTATATCCTTCTGGTAGATTTGTAAGCTCCCATGTATCATTTTTCTTGATTGCATCGATTTCTTCATCCATGGCCTTAATCCATTTGTTGTCTTCAGTAGCTTCCTCATAAGTTACTGGATCACATTCAGCCATCAAACAAAACAATGAGTATTCAATCCCTGTTTGAATGGGATTTGTTGCATCATAAATATCATCGAGGCTTCGCATTTTTGGTGATGCTCCCCCTGAATTGTTGGTGTTGTCGCTGCTCCCTGATGTCGATGCAGGAGTTAATTGATTAGGACTTTGTGGAGGCTTCTGATCATCATTTTGTGGATCCTGTGTATTGACGTCGTTGCTATCTTCATCATCAAAGAATAGACCTTCAACTTTTCTTTCTTCTGCGCTCCATCTCCAGTAATCTGTCTCATCAAATTCAACATCTCGTGAAATAATTACCTTCTTCGTTAATGGATTATATAGTCTATAGGCCTTGCTTCTTTTATCATATCTGATAAAAATACACTTCTCTCCTTTATCGTCGAGCTTCTTTCTTTTCTGATCAGGAACATGTGCATATGCAATACATCCAAATATTCTAAGATGTCCAATTTTTGGTTTGCTACCACTCCATGCTTCATTTGGTGTTTTGGACTTTACACTTTTTGTTGGACATCGATTCAGCAGATAAACAGCACATAACACGGCTTCGGCCCAAAAGTTTCTAGGTAAATGTTTTTCCTTCACCATACTCCTTGCCATATCAAGGATCGTGCGATCCTTTCTTTCAGCAACACCATTTTGTTGTGGGGTATATGATGTTTTCAACTGATGAATGATTCCTTGTGCTTTGCAAAAATCTTTAAACAAGTTTGATGTATACACGCCTCCTCTATCAGATCTAAGTATCTTCACATATTGTCCGCTTTGTTTTTCCGCCATTGCTTTAAATTCTTTAAATTTATCGAGGGCTTCTGCTTTTTCTTTAAGAATGTATATCCAACACTTTCTACTAAAATCATCAATAAATGTTATGTAGTACTTGTGTTTTCCAAGCGACTCAATGTCAAATGGACCAGCGATATCAGTGTGAACAATCTCCAATGGTCTTCTAGCTCTCCACGATTTTCCAATAGGAAAACTTTGCCGATGTTGCTTTCCTTTGACACATGCTTCACATAAATTATCTGGTTCATTAATCTCTGGTAAACCATCCACCATTTTTGTCTTTGATAATAGTTTCAGGCCAGTAAATCCAAGATGACCAAATCGTACATGCCACAACCATGATTCATTTTTAATGACCGACTTCAAGCATTGTTGCATTTCTGTCTTGATGTCTAATGTAAATAGACGATTCTTTGTCATCTCAACTTTGGCAATCAATTCTTGAACTTGATTTCTGATTATGAGAGAGTTCTCCTTCATATGCATGTCATATCCTTTCTCCAAAAGTTGGCCAAGACTGATGATATTACTTTTCAAAGCAGGTATATAATATACATCATGTATATACTTCTTATCACCATTCTTTAAGATAATCATAATTGTACCTTTCCCTTTGACTGGAACCTTCGACGAGTCACCAAAAGTTACATCTCCTTTGACTGTATCATCTATCTCCGTGAATAACTCCTTTTGGCCACACATATGATTGCTAGCGCCGGTGTCAAGATACCAAATATTCTTATTACATTTCTCATCTCCTTTGTAAGTAAGGAATATGACAGATTCCACATTTTTGTCTTCATTTGAAGATATAAACTGACTTCTTTCTTCCACATTAGGATTTGATTTGCATTCGTAACTTAAGTGACCATACTTATTGCAATTATAACACTGAATATGAGATTTGTCACCTCGTTGCTGAAAGCCGCCTCTTCCTCGACCTCGAAATCCTCGACTACGTCCAGTTGACGGATAGCTATCATGTTTCTGGCCTTTGTCAAAAAATGGTCTTCCATGTCCTCGTCCGCCTCGATAGCCACCATAATTTCCTCTTCCACGTACATAACCGCTACCATTTTGATTGTCATTAATTAACGTCTTACTTTGCAAAGCTTTCTCTGAATGACTCGTATCATCGTACTGGTTCATTCGTTGCTCGTGGGCTTGAAGCGAACCCACAAGTTCGTCGATCGAAATTGTAGACAAATCTTTTGACTCCTCGATTGATGTAACAACATAATCGAATTTTCTTACCAATGAGCGAAGAAGCTTTTCCATAATTCGAACATCATCTAGACTTTCGCCATTCCTTTTCATCTCATTTGTCACCGTTTTCAAATGCGTAACATATTCACTGATATTCTCTGAACTTTTCATTTTGAGATTTTCAAACTCACTTCGGAGAACTTGAAGTCGTACCTTTTTAACTTTCTCGACACCTTGGAATGATTTTTGCAAAATCTCCCATACATCTTTTGCTGATTTTGCTTCTGAAATTTTTTCAAAGGTTGATTCATCGACACCTTGAAAAATAATAAACAAAGCTTTTTTATCTTTTTTCCGTGACTCCTTTAATGCGGTCTTCTGAGTATTTGTTAACGCTGCTTCCACAATAGCATTTTCTGGCTCATTGTATCCTTCTTCGACTATCTCCCAAATATCTTGCGACCCAAGTAATACTTTCATTTGAATACTCCAATTTCCATAATTTGTAGCCGTCAACTTCGGAATTTGTGGTTACATCATATTCGCCAGTTTTTACGAACGGAACCGTGCTCCGATACCACTTGTTGGAAGCGTAAATGGACCCAAGCAAAAATGAATTTAATTAATAAATTAAGATATTCTCCTTCACAATATATGAACTGCTGCTCTTCACAAACTAACAGAGAAGTTTCTACTTCTCTTCTCCTTCTTCTTCTTTGTTTTTGTTTTGTTTTTATTTCGGATGATTTTTACAAGCAATTACAACAGGTATATATACTATCTCAATATACTATTTTTAAGGAAATTAATCAATGGAGAAGAAGTGAAATTTCCTTAGCCATTCAAATTTGTGATGTTGAGAGAAAATTGGGTTTGACCACCAACATAAGTAATCGTTCCATATTTCAGAGCCTGCTTTAAAAAATCCGTCCGTCAACACCACGACAACACCATTAAAGGTCGGTTTCACGTCAACTGGGTTGTACTTGCCTGCATTTTGAGACATCTGCTTGAAAAGGAAGTCCAAATAGGTTGACTAGATTCACCGACAAAAGGAGGAGCGTTGAATTTAGAGGTATAGGGGAAAAACAAGGTAGGAGGAGAGGGGCCGGAACACGAGGAAGAAGGTTGAGCCGATGAGGGAGGCGGGTCAAGTGGAGTGGGGGACGGTATGGGCTGGGGAGAGGGTGGGACTGATGGAATAGGCGGTTGTTTCAAGGCACAGGAAGGTAATGGGGGAGAGGGTACAAGCATGGGAGCTTCTGCCATGAGAGGTACGAGAGGGTGTGAAGGACATTGATTTAAGTAATAATTGAATTACTTACTCAATATACATGAATATATGCACAAGTAGGTATATGTATAGGTCTATTTGAAGTGGTATAATAATGAAGGTAATTCTTGCGTTATAACTGGAGCTGTTGAATGTAGTTGTATGTGTATTTATATATGTTTGTATGTAAATATCCGGATTTGTTTATAAGCACGTGGCAACCTTTTCATGTGGCCATAGAGACCATCATGTATGCTAAGTTGCATGAGAAGGACTGGGTCAAGTAATCACTCCGATGAAGCCTAAAAGGTGATTTATGTAGTAGTGTTGTATTTGCATGTATATGTGTTCATAGGCGTGCAAGAATTGGTGCACTAGCACACATAAAAGCAACACACAAGGTAGAAAGGCCGGTTGAGTCCCTTTTGGCATATCATTACTACAACAAAAAGACCATATTACAACTGTATTTTTACCACTGTCACAAATAATCAGTGGTAATAATGGTTTTTTACAACTCTTTTTATCAGACAGTTGTAATAACTTACTTTTAACAACTCTTTTATCTTGTCAGTTGTAATAGATGCCTATTACAACCATTTTTTGCTAGTTGTAATAAATGCCTATTTTTAACAACTCTAAACTTTCGTCAGTTGTAATAGATGCCTATTACAGCATTTTTTATCAATTGTAATAGATGCCTAGTTTTAACAATTTTCATTTTTGTCAGTTGTAATAGATGCTTATTACAACCTTTTTTGCCATTTGTAATAGATGTCTATTACAACCTTTTTTGCTAGTTGTAATAGATGCATATTTTTAACAACTCTTCTTTTTCGCAGTTGTAGTAGGGCCTATTACAAATTTTTTGTTTTCTAGTTGTAATAATTCGTTAATAATTATAATTAAACAATGGTACCCAATAATTTATAATTATAATAAAATTAATAATAAATAATAATTACTATTAAATAATAATACTTAATTTGAAATATGAAATAATTAATAGTAATAATTCAATATATTTAATAATTAATACAATAGCTAATAATTATTCGCAAATAATTATTAACTATTATATTAATTATTAAATATATCATGCTGGCTGATACATCCTGGGATCGATCGTTTATCTACTCTTCTGATGCTCCAGTTTTTGATCACTGTCTCGCATCCCTATTCCTTCCCTTTTGCTCGTCAGTTGGGGACTGTCCCTTTGGAATCTTCTTAGGTCATAATGGATGATGGTGATTCTTACTCTTCGGAGGAGTAGATGTTTTATGATATTCCTTTTGTAGTTGTGATATGTCGATCACACTCCAGTGCTGTATTTTTTCATATTCTTAGTAGCTAAGGTGCTTTTACCTTACTCCTGTACTTCAAATTTTATTACTTTCGTAATAAAAGTGGACGGTCCACTATAAAACCGACTAGCCTTGCCAAAAAAATAGCTAATAATTAATAAATAAGAGATAATTTTTTATAATTAATAATTAAAAATTAAAAATTAAAAATTAAAAATTAATAATTAATATTAAAAATATAATAATAAATAAAAATATTTAATTAAAAATTTATAAATAGTAATTGCTACTTAATATTATTAACTAATAATTAATAATGAAATTCTAATAATAAATAATAATTAATTAAAAAATAATTAAATAGTAATAAGTAAAAGTTAAAAACAATATTAAATAATAATTAAATTAAATAATAATAATTAATAATTAAAATGACACGATAATAATTTATAATTAATATTTAATAATAAATGAATAATAAATATAACTAAATAAATAGTAGTTGAAAAATAATAATTAATATGTAATTTTTAATAATTTAGAAGCACTATTTAATATTTAGTATTTAATATTCACAAATTCAAAAAATAAAATTTTGAAACTTTCATAAAATTCAAAAATAAAAAATATTGAAATAAATTAAAAAATATTCATAAAATTAAAAAATTTGAAATTTTCACAAAAATTTAAAAAATAAATAATTTTATACTAGATAAATAACTATTAATAAATAATAATAAATATATCCAAAATTTGGTTCTAACCAAAAGTTTTGGCTCCAAACCCAAAACTTTTGCACCTTTCCAAAATTTTTAATTACTAACTATATCCTTTACCCTTCTGCCCCAAAGAAGCTCCTCTGCATTCTTCTCCGCTTTATATTCACCTCCACTCCCATATCTTCCTTCTCCACTTCGAAATTATTCCCTAAAACATTCAAAACCCAAATTTTGATAACCGAAAAAGTGAGTATCAAACCATGAACAACCAAGATCCAGACAAGAGACTCTCTGTCTCCAACATCACCGACTGCATTTTAGTTGTAGATCTTCCGTTGACAACGATTTTACATTCGCCGTCATCTCTCCAACTATTTTTGACGATATAGCTCCACCTTTTCCACTATTCAACCACGAATTGTTATTGGATCCGAACCCGAACCAAATAGAGCTCCTATTTGGATCCACCTCCTTAAGCTCATCGTCCAACTTGATTGAATTAGATGAGGTTAACTATTATGTTTGGAGTGTGGATCGAGCAAGGAAGAAAAGCGCTTCTATGGGTAGTGGGTATAGAGTTGAACGTGAATCCAAATCAAGATGGAGGAAAATATTGGAAAGCAGGAGGAGCGTCAGTGATGGAAAGGAAAGGTTTGGAAACACGAATTATATTAATCTTTATATGAATTATATTATTTTCCTTAACACCAAAAGTTTATACTCACGTCATAGCTTTAATTCAATTTTAAGTAATAAATACATAAAATGATCTAAAAAGATTTGAAAGAGAAGTTTGAAATTTTGAAGCAACACATTGTCGAGGCCTTAAATGGAGGTTTGGGTAATGATGTTTCTATAAAAGCTGATTATGTGGTGAATATGAAGTCAACAGGCAGCTATAATTAATTGTGAGTTATATTTATTCTTAAATCCAAGATTAGATTATGAACATGAAATTACTTTTACTTTGGTGTATCAAATATCAAGCTTATGCATATTGTTATAATTGTGAGAAGTATTATTCACATGAGAAAATACTCGATTATAAAGTAGTAAAATAATTATTATAGAGTAGTATCAAAACATATTTGAAGCATTTGGCAGTTGATTACTGTTCAAATTGAGGAAAATACAAAGAAAATTGTCAAATGGCAATGCAAAGTTTTTTTGCTGATTGTAGTGAAAAATATATACACTTTCCGTTGCCTACTAAAATCTAAGTAATTTTTAAGGTATATTTTTTGTGTTAATGGGATTGCTTTGATTATAACTCTATCAATTTATCTTGTACAGGTTAATTGAACTGTGAATTTGAATTCAGGCCAAAAAAATGCCTTGCTTTATTTCAACAGAACATGCCTGTGAAGCTTCAAGTAGCATTGCTATAGAACAAGGACAGAACAAGCATGTGGAGCTTCAATTAGCATTAGGATCTTCTTTGATTCCGGTTCTCTCACTTTTCGCCTATTTCGATTGCATGTTTCCTTATTAAGTTGTTGCTGCATAGTAAGACATGCTTTGTTTTATTTGTTTAGTGGTTATTTAAGTTTCCTTGTTTGGAGCTATTAGTCAGTCTACGGCGCCTCAGTTTATCATGTCATTGTTATTTTGGTTTTTTTTGGGTCAGATTGTACGTGTCGAAGTGTTGTTGTTTTAAATGTATTGGTATGTTTCATGCTTTATGTCAGTGATATGCTACAATTTATTGCTTTGATTTGCTTAGTTTGATATATTTATTTTATAGATAATAATAATAATAACGTAATGTTTGAATTGCTCATAACATACCTTTATTTTTATTCTATTATTTATGCTTATTCGTTTCTTGCTATACATGCGAAATGTGCTTACAATTTTTTCCATTCTTTTTACCACAACTGCCAATCACAATTGTAAAAAGATCATTTACAAGTGTCGATGGAAGTTGGAAAAATGTTTTCAACTGCTTTAGGTAGTTGTAAAAAATTATTTTACAACTTCCAAAAACTATTGTAAAAAATTAGAGCTCTGTTACAACTCTGGATACAACAACGGTCGGCTGTCCGTTGTAATAGACCTATTACAACTGTTTTTAGCAGTAGCGAAATGGTGTTTTTTTGTATCATGGAGGAGGTCGGGTTACTTGATACACCCGTTGAACTCTATACGTGTAAAGAGTGGATTTCATGTCAAAGTCGGTTTTCAAACACATATAGAACAACTTCCAAAAAATCAACCAATTGACTCTAGAAGATGTCTGATGGGGTGAAGCAAGCTTCAAAAGCTACGTTGCTCATCTGGCGAAGCAACACTGGAAACAACATGCTAATCAACAGTCGTATAGATCAGGTGGCACCTGCCTTAGGCTTTATTGCCTAGGATAAGTTACCATTGGTCGACCAGCGGTAGACGGTCGGTGGTGTACTAACCTAGGCAATAAAGTCCAGGTGAGGTGCCATTTTTTCAGGATTTCTTCCCCTATTTCAAGTGCGGGTCATGCATAGGTTTAGCGCAACTTCGGAGAAGACTATGGGCTACTCAACAAGGTGGAATGCAAGGAAAAACTTGGGGTCCAACTGTGAATGCTAAGTGATTCCTATGGGATCAATAACGATTGGACAAAGGATCGATATGATGATTGGTTACTTGATCACGTCCGGCAAGCGTGTACAATCGAGCCAAGTAAATTCATACCTTCGGGCTTTGACCTCGTGGTACACATAGTTTGATGAACTATATCGGTCTTGTTTTAGTAACTGTACATAGTATTCATCTTATACTAGTGATAATACACCATACTAGCCTTATATTAGTGGTCATACATGTTATTGGCCTTTTAATGGTGAACATACATGATGTTGTCTTTGGGGGGGGGGGGGTGTGTGTAGACGGCAATGGTTTTCCTTTGTGGTCCCAATAGTTTATTACAAGAGACGCGACAATCATTCCCTTTTGTAGAGACATTATTTGAGTTCGTTAAGAAATCCATAAAGTATGGGATGATGACAATCATCTACCACAGGATCATATATCGCCAAAGGTTGCTTTGGAGGGTACTGTGAGATCTGTAAAGCTCTTAGGTAAATATAGTAGATCATATATCACCAAAGCTCATTTAAAGGGGTATGTTGAAACATACACGAGACCGATCTTTCAGGATGCGGCTTGTGGTCTATGTTACATTCAAGTACTGACTCTATTTACTAATGGGACTGTGTTTCAAGTATATAGAGTAGGTCATATATCACGTGAGCTCTTTTGAGGGGATATGGTAAGGTCTACACAAGTCTCATCTTTTAGAATGTAGCTCGGAGTCTATGATACAATTAGGTAATGACTCTATTTATCTTGAATCTTGAAGGGAATTATTGGATCATGATAGAATTATGTAGTAGACTTTATCTACTAATAACGACGGGAATCAATTTTTATTGTTGGGTTGTCTTTTATTGCTATGTTACGTGTGTTATTAGTTAGCTAATGTTATTGATGTTGCACTTATTATCAGTGTAACAACCCGTAAAATTTTAATGGTTTTATTTACGTATTTAATTGAATTTTTGACAAAATAATAAAATTTGAAATTAAAATTTTATATTTGGAATAGTATATTTAAATTTAGAAGATGGTAAATTTTCATCTGATTTTATGAAAGTTTATTTCTGTTTGCGCCATAATTGGTCACAAACACCCAATACTGCGAAAGCACCCGTTTACGTACTCAAATCAATAATGATTAACACAGAACTCAGCAACAATCAATATAGAATTCAGCTCTAGATAACAAATCACAGTAATTCACAAGCAACAATCACAAACACAGGATTTATAGTGGTTCGGCGTTCATGCCTACGTCCACTTTGAAGGGTTTCTCTTTATTGCTTTGCTCGATTCAATCGATTACAATGGATTACAGCTGACAATTGCTTTGAAATCTGAATACAACAGCGATTCTGATAGTTAAACTTGAATCCGGCAGAGTCTTGGCGTTCAATGGCAGAAGTCCCCTTTTCTGAAGGCTTCAGGGTGCTATTTATAGGCGTTGGAGGCCCAGATCTTGCTGAAACTTCGTGAGACTCCTTCTGGCACGTGAGTGGGCCCACGCGACCGACCCCACCAAGTTTCGTCTCGATCTGACATCGGTTCGAAGTGATTTCGAACCCATCAAGAATTGGTCCAATCGAGCTGAAACTTGGCAGGAACAATCTTTATCTCATATGGAAGCTACTGTGAAAATTTGGTTGCATTTGGATTTGTGGTTAAGGAGATATGCTCGGTTCGAAATTAGCATTTTCGGTTGGCTGTGTCGTTCGAACCCACGAGTTCGAACCCATGATTTCGAATCCATCAGTGCACGTGGGCTTGTAGTGACGTGGCGCGCATTTTTCGAATCGATCCTAACTTATCTCCGAATGGACCGCTTCGACTCCGTGAACTACGGCGAACACGTCATCCAAACCAATTGACTCGGTGGATTCGAAATAGGAAGCATTACTGGTTTCGAAAGTGACCGATTCAAATCCAGGAACCCTTATGGGTTCGAACTTGATCGGTTCGAACTGGGTCACTCGATGGCTTCGAAGTGAGGATGTGAGGCCGAGTGAAGTCATGGATTCGAAGGTAGGCCACTGTGATGGATTCGAAGGTGATGGAGTCGAAGGCGATGGAGTCGAGGCAGGTACTAGCTGATGGGTTCGAACGTGGCTTGGGTTCGAACTTCATGGCTTCGAAGGCAAGGACGTGGATGGGTTCAAACTAGGTGGGTTCGAAGGAGAGAGCGTGGATGGTTTCGAACAGCATGGGTTCGAAGGAAAGGGCGTGGATGGTTTCGAACAGCATGGGTTCGAAAAGGATGGGTTCGAACTTCATGGTTTCGAACCAGACAATGACTATTTCTCTTCACACTGAATCCATCATATCTTGAGCATACGAACTCGGATTGACTTGAAACTTGAAATGATGGCTCCTACAACCTTTCTTGTCGTGACCTATCAATTGTGGCCTGATCCGGACTCGGGCAAAATTCATTGATATCCATAGCTAAGTGAAGTATATCCAATCTCTGGGATGAACTGTTTCCCGTTTTCGACCAATCTTTTGGTATCACGGCTTTGCCAAAAAGCGGGATAACACTTTGCCCCCCAAAACATGCCTTGCTGTAGGAAGGTGTGTTTTGTAATGCCTTGAGTTGGATGTTCGTATCCGATTATCAACCTGCAAAGAACTCAATAGTTTCATGTGGCCTCAAATGACGATCGTTCGAGATCGAGCTAATTGGGATGAAGCGTGGCCGTTCGTGGTCAAGCGCTTAACTTCAAATGACGATCGTTCGCGATCGAGTCATTTGAGGTGAAGTGCGGCCGTTCATGGTCAAGCGCTCAACTTCAAACGACGATCGTTCGTGATCGAGTCATTCGAGGGGAAGTGCGACCGTGCGCGGTCGAGCGTATAAATTCATGCTTCGATCGTTCGGGATCGTATGCTGCTTGAAGTGAATCGGGACCGTTCGCGGTCCGTGCCATTCGTGGCATAAGATGGAATAGGACCGTTCGCGGTCGATGCCGTTCGCGGCGAATGATGAGATGGGGACCGTTCGCGGTCGACTGCCGTTCGCGGCAAATGATGATCGTTCGCGACCAAGTGCCGTTCAAGGCGAATGGTGATCGTTCGAGGTCGGATTTCATAATCAGTGAGCCATGACCGTTCGCGATCGATGGCGTTCGAGGCAGGAAGTGATCGTTCGCGATCGTGTGCCGTTCGAGGCAAATCTGTGACCGTTCGCGGTCTGTGCCGTTCAAGGCAGAAAGTGATCGTTCGCGATCGTGTGCCGTTCGAGGCGAATTCGTGACCGTTCGTGGTCGGATGTCGGACCTCAAGTGACGACCGTTCGCGATCAAGCCATTGAGGTAAGGTGAGTTATGACTGTTCGCAGTCGGGTGCCGTTCGAGGCGGATTGTGTGTGTGCCCGGGAGGGCTTGGTGTTATCGATGCCAGGGTCACGTTCGGGTGAGCTCCTGGATCGTTTGTCAGGGCGGTTCATCGCCATCTCAGAGCATGCCTAAGGATCGTTCGCGATCCCGTACATGTGTAAGTAGCTTAACCATTCCAGAGTTATCAGAATCAAATATCTATTACACGGATGAGCTTCAAAAACAATTGTCCAAACAAACAGAGTCTAAATGTTCAAATCAAAATGAAACGAAAGTAAAGCATGGATGTCAAAGTGTAAGTTCCCACTACGAAACGGTCGATGATCACTCAGAGCATGCCTGGAGATCGTTCGCGATCTCGCGCATGTGTAAATGATTTAATTGCGGTAGTGGAAGCTTACGACTTGTTCATCGTTATCTTACTCAATTGATAACCATACGGTGCCTTGATTCGGGGTCGCCCCTAGCTGATGTGGACGGTGGTCGTTCTGGTTCCGCCACAGGAGCTCGTCTCCTTACATATTGAAGGAGCATACCGTTCCTGATATGCCCTTCCACCTCATCCTTCAGGTGCCTACAATCGTTAGTGTTATGACCATTTAATTCATGGAATACACAGAACTTATCTGATTTCCTTTCGTCAGAAGTAGGATCCCTTCGCATCGGCCTACGGTACGGAATCTGTTCTTTGGTATCCTGATAAATTCGTTCCAGGCTCTCGTTCAACTCAGTGTAGGTGGTGAATCGCGGCTCCCTTCGTTGCCGCTTCGATCTGTCTCTGTCATTCTCAATCTTTCTTTTACCTCTATCCTTGTCCGAATCCTTTTTAAGAGGCTTTTCGTCTCTAAATGCAAAAATTTCTATCCCATCTCTTTCTTCTCTCTCGGCATTCGCATCTTCTAATCGTAAAAACTTTTCTGCTTCATGATAGAATTCCTCCAGATCTGTGGGTGGATCTTTAGTCAATGAATTCTTGAACTCTGTGCCGTCAGCTATTCCGGACACAGCTGCCATTACCACCATGGATGGATCCGCTCTATCCACTGAAGCTGCTGCCGCATTAAATCGTGCTAGATAACTTCTCAAGGTCTCTCCGGCCTTCTGCTTTAGGGTTGCCAGAGTCATCACGTTCTTGGGTCTTGTAATATGAACCCTGAATTGCCTCATAAATCTCTCTACTAAACCATTCCAAGTTCCGATGGATCCGTTCTCCAACTGTCTAAACCATAGTGTAGCGATATCTGTCAAGTATAATGGAAAACACCGGGCCATAACCTCCTCCGATGCCCCCAGTACTTCCATATGCCTCATATATTTTGTCAGGTGGACCGTGGGGTCCGTTCTCCCGTCATACATATCCAGCGATGGTAGTTTGAAATCAGGTGGGTTCCTAGCTTGCCTGATTGACGAAGTAAAAGGGTTTCTATTAACATCTTCCAAATCTTTGTTCACCATACCGCCTCTCAAAGCTCTCCTAACTATCTCTGCTAATCGGTCATTGTCTCCGAGATGTAATCCTTGTTCACTACTTCCAACCTGCCCCCCGAGTTCACGAGGTAACCCCGGGATCTGCCCCCTTGACTGAGCGTTTGCATCTCTACTACTACCGGGTTGCGCAGATGCTCCCCTTTCTCTCTCCGAAACTGGATCAACGTTCTCCAAGGGTGTGCCCCCTAATCCAGGTGCCACTCCGGATGGTCCTGCTCCGTTCTGGACTCCATTGGCTTCCCTATTCTGTGCTCCGAGCTGTCCTATCTGTTGGAGTAAACTCTGAATCATGTCCTCTTGCCTCTTCATCATAGTTTCCATCTCATCCCTAGTGATGTATATCGATGGTTGATTCGCTCCTGAGGAAGCCTCTTGGCTTCCTTGTGGTTCGCTTCTCTCAGGCCTTGGCCTCCTACTTGATTGTCTTGCCATAATTCCTAAATCTGAACTCCTGGATTTCCAAATTCAACTTCTTCCTGAGTTATTTCTCAGTGAAAGCACCAAAATGTTTGCGCCATAATTGGTCACAAACACCCAATACTGCGAAAGCACCCGTTTACGTACTCAAATCAATAATGATTAACACAGAACTCAGCAACAATCAATATAGAATTCAGCTCTAGATAACAAATCACAGTAATTCACAAGCAACAATCACAAACACAGGATTTATAGTGGTTCGGCGTTCATGCCTACGTCCACTTTGAAGGGTTTCTCTTTATTGCTTTGCACGATTCAATCGATTACAATGGATTACAGCTGACAATTGCTTTGAAATCTGAATACAACAGCGATTCTGATAGTTAAACTTGAATCCGGCAGAGTCTTGGCGTTCAATGGCAGAAGTCCCCTTTTCTGAAGGCTTCAGGGTGCTATTTATAGGCGTTGGAGGCCCAGATCTTGCTGAAACTTCGTGAGACTCCTTCTGGCACGTGAGTGGGCCCACGCGACCGACCCCACCAAGTTTCGTCTCGATCTGACATCGGTTCGAAGTGATTTCGAACCCATCAAGAATTGGTCCAATCGAGCTGAAACTTGGCAGGAACAATCTTTACCTCATATGGAAGCTACTGTGAAAATTTGGTTGCATTTGGATTTGTGGTTAAGGAGATATGCTCGGTTCGAAATTAGCATTTTCGGTTGGCTGTGTCGTTCGAACCCATGAGTTCGAACCCATGATTTCGAATCCATCAGTTCACGTGGGCTTGTAGTGACGTGGCGTGCATTTTTCGAATCGATCCTAACTTATCTCCGAATGGACCGCTTCGACTCCGTGAACTACGGCGAACACGTCATCCAAACCAATTGACTCGGTGGATTCAAAATAGGAAGCATTACTGGTTTCGAAAGTGACCGATTCGAATCCAGGAACCCTTATGGGTTCGAACTTGATCGGTTCGAACTGGGTCACTCGATGGCTTCGAAGTGAGGATGTGAGGCCGAGTGAAGTCATGGATTCGAAGGTAGGCCACTGTGATGGATTCGAAGGTGATGGAGTCGAAGGCGATGGAGTCGAGGCAGGTACTAGCTGATGGGTTCGAACGTGGCTTGGGTTCGAACTTCATGGCTTCGAAGATAAGGACGTGGATGGGTTCAAACTAGGTGGGTTCGAAGGAGAGAGCGTGGATGGTTTCGAACAGCATGGGTTCGAAGGAAAGGGCGTGGATGGTTTCGAACAGCATGGGTTCGAAAAGGATGGGTTCGAACTTCATGGTTTCGAACCAGACAATGACTATTTCTCTTCACACTGAATCCATCATATCTTGAGCATACGAACTCGGATTGACTTGAAACTTGAAATGATGGCTCCTACAACCTTTCTTGTCATGACCTATCAATTGTGGCCTGATCCGGACTCGGGCAAAATTCATTGATATCCATAGCTAAGTGAAGTATATCCAATCTCTGGGATGAACTGTTTCCCGTTTTCGACCAATCTTTTGGTATCACGGCTTTGCCAAAAAGCGGGATAACAATTTCATTGTGAAATTCTATTAAATTCAAGTCAGTTAATAATTGTTGATAATAAAATATTTTCAAACCTGAATATTTTTACATAGAAAAATTGTAAATCGTCTTCTAAGAAAGACGTCATTTTTCATTTTTCCAAATTCAGACTTCTTTAGCTCCGTCGATCTTATTTTTCTACGTTTTTGCTGCATTTTCCGCTAGTAGAAAATTCGAATTTTATAATTTAATCATACCTCTGATATCTGTATACCATTTTGATCGTCTCATCGTGCTGTTCTCTGCAGTATATTCATTTTTGTGTTTTGAGATCGTATGCGCGACGAAACGATTGAACAGTTCGATGTAACGACATGCATTTGGAGCCTTTCGTTTACTTTGCCTATTTAAATTCTTTCAACGGTTGGCTGCCTTTAATACTTCATAAATCATCAAGCCTACCTTCATCTATTCCCAATGCTAATTTATACGTTTTCATTTATTAATTTTGAACGGTTTACTTTGCCATTATAATTTGCATGTCCTTCCATATTTACTCGTGTCGTCTTTTCTATCTTCCTCCTCTATATTTTCTTTTCTTTCCTTACTCCTCTCAAACCAGACTATCTCTTTTCCACCAATTCCCTTCTTTCCAGTATTTGCCGAGCCACTCTTTCCTTCCATCTGCCTATCCCATATCCGCCTCCCCTCCTACTTACTCGATCATATCAGCATCCATACCCAGTCGAGTACACCCAGCCTCGACAAGCACCAGACTCGTCTTCATTCCCTCTCCTCCTCCTATTTTAGCCGAGCCCATCATCCAAGCCATGGTCGAAGCCACGACTCCTGTGACGACCTGACTTTTTCTCCCCAGAAAAGTCGTATCATCATGAAGAAAGAAAGGGATAGAAAAGAGGAAAGAAAGAAGAACACAACATCAGAATCTCAATAGCGGAACGAATAAATTATATTAATAACATAAAATATTACATAGTTTACAACCACTATCAGAGTACATAGAAATAAAACACATACTAGACAGTTATAAACACCTGTCTAGTATTTACAACATAATACATCTCAGAGACAAACACAGATCACATAGCGGAATACTATACATCTAAAGCAGAAGCCTCCTGCTCCATTGCTCCTCCATAATTCGTCAAAGCTAACCTGAATCCCTTGGCTATTCGTAAAAATTTGAGTACCCAAGAGTTTAAAAAAACAAAGATAAACTCCGGGTCAGACATGGGTCTGGTGTGAGTAACAGGTTAAAGTTGCTTAACTTTGAAAAACCTTTTTAAAAGAAAGGTATCACGTAAGACTTCCCACACATAAACATGGAAAAGTTTTTACCTTACGCTAACCAAAACATTTGATAGGAAATCCAGTGATATTATAATAGGGTCTAGGGTTTTCAAGTAAATAAGAAATAGCCGAAATTGTTACATTATTAAATTCCAGCTACTAGCCACAAAAGTGGGTAATACAATCAAAACCGTTGGCACTTATTGCATTGTGGATTCCATACAATGGCAGGGCTACCGGGGTACCGCCCGTCACAGTACGTGGCCTAAATCAACGTACCGAGGAGTACTCCCACTTCCCTGCAACACAAAGCCGGACCCATTCCTTACTGAACAGTTCCGAACAAGACAACCCCGCAGTTGGTGTACATCCAACTGCCCACACAGCCGACATAAAAAGGGACCTCAAGATAGGGGTAAATCTTGCACTCCAGTGGGGGCGACCCACGAAGCCTTGCTGCACCTCCCCTGTTTTAGCCATTCCCGGTTGATGAGGCTTGAGGCGACGATTACCTTTAGAGGACACATCTCTTCGAATGCTCATCGTCCACCTGACGATGTTCTGAAAGCATTCAATCCTTACAAGTTCGTTCTGGGTTCGAACGAAACCGAATGCATTATCTCGTTACACTCATTTTGGAATCACCCTTAGAGTTAACGACGATAACCCTTGCACTCTAAATCACCATCTCGAACCTATAAGTATTATTCCGTCAAACTCATTACGGAATCACCCACAGAGTTATACTGACGTATAGCCCTTACACCTCGAGTCTTCACTCTTCACAAAAGATTCACGACCTATCGTTAATTTGGATCGATGTGGTTTTCGGATATCCAAGTATGGAAACCCGATCCCGGTCTCATCAAATTCCAAAGCGTATCTTTTAAGGCCAAGTTGTTTTAAAAGTTTAAAACAATTCAATTATCTATATATCCAAATAGATAAATTACAGATTCACACAGGAAATCAACATTATCGTCATATCAGATAAATCATATTATCACTATCCAAAAAGATAATCTATATCAACATCACCATGCAACCAATGCATCCAAATCACTCAACATTAATTATCTCATATCCGAGATTCAACCATTCAAGGCAAACAACACTAACCAACCGTATAAGCAATGATTAACCACACCCAAATATAATTAATTTAAAATGAATTAAATTAATTACACCATTCCATTAATTTAAAGTAAATTAAATTAATTACTTCACCAATATCAACTTGCTCATATCACTATTGATAATTTACCGATCAATTAATTAACCATTATCCAATGATTCATTTTAATTAATCATCCCTGATTAATTAACCCTTAATTACATTCAAGTAATTATTCACTAATTAATTTCTCCAATTAATTATATTTAACCAAATGCAGTAATTAACCTTTAATTACTTCCTTAATTAATTACCTAAATTAATTAGCTTTAATCACTTATTATTGATTAATTAATCTTAATTAATCAATCTTAATTACATCATTAATTATATTAATTAATGATCTTCTAATTACATTTTCCAAATTTAATTAATTACATTTTCCAAGTTTAATTAATTACATTAAGTAATTAATCTTTATTTAAATCATAACTGTTAATCACCCTTGATTAACTCCATTCAGTAATCAACTACCCTTAATTACTTTACCAAATAAATTAATTACTCATTAATTAATTATCTCTAATTAATTCCTTGATTTATTTACAAAGTAATTATACTCAAATTACTTTTATCAACAAATCACCTTCAATTAATTACATATAGTAATTACCCATTAATTACTTCTCTAAGTAATTCCTCTTCATTAAATTACATTAAGTAATTACCCTTCACAACTCATCAATTGATTAATTTTAAATTAATTAAAATGAATTAATTAACTTAAACTATTCAAATTAAACTCAATTAATTGCAATAAGCAATTAATTCCTTAATTACTTACATAAGTAATTATACTAAATAATTTACACAATTTGATTATCTTTAAATTAATTAATCTAATTAATAATTAAAATTAATCACATTGATTAATTATTGAATAATCCTTAGTTAATGTCCTTCATTAACAATTAACAACTCATTAATTATTTTCTAAAATAATTAACTTATTTTAATCATTATTAATTACAATTTAATTAATCATTAATAAGCCATTAATTAACCCCTAATTAATTAAATAATTAAGTGTTAATTAAAACTTAATTAATCCATTATTATTTGATTAATTAATTATTAATCATTAATTAAAAACTAATCTTATTTAATTAATTATTCTTAATTACAAGTTAATTATTCAAAGAATAATTAATCCTAAACCCTTAAGATTAACCCTTAATTACTTTAAGTAATTATTTATTTCATTAATTTATTAAATAAACTAATTATTCATTTAATTACTCTAATAATTAAATGAAATACAAAATATAAAATTATTATTAACTTAACAAGTTTAAATTCAATCTCAAACCTTTAATTGCTAAATAATAATTTTATTGTAAAAGAAATTTTACAAAAGTTAAAACAAATTTCTTTTTAAAATTAAAGCATTTAAATTTTTACATTATCAATCAAATTTGGTTTAAACACTTAAATTTATAAAACTTAAATTCATTTTAAGCCAAAGATTCAAAATTAGATTCGAATCAAATTTAAACTTTATTTAAACATTACTTCATATTTCAATTTCAAATTTAAATTCAAATTCTTTATAAACATTTTAAACAATAAACTCTTTCAAAATTATTTTAAAGCAAATTTTGAATTTAAATACTTCATCATTTCCAACTTGTGATTCAATTCAACTTGAATCCATAATTTAAGTTAGATTTAAAACTTACTTTAGATCCTTGCTTCCATTTTTAAATTTAGTTTTAAATTTAGTTTTAAATTTTGAAAACAAGACAAGTTTTCAAACTTCAACAAACTAACCCGAGCTAAACTAAACTAACTCGAGTAACACATTAACCTTAACATCAATTAAAACCCCAATAAAAATCAGGTTATACAAAATCTGTGCTAACAGGTTTACCCATCCCGTAACAAAATAAACACCCGAGACCTCATCAATTTTCTTCGAGTCCCCAAACCAATTGCTTCGAGCAAAAATACGAGACAACCCGAGTAAACACAAACCCCCCCTTCTCCCATAAAAATCAATTGACACGCCATTAAAAATCGTGCACCTGTACCACCGCAGCGACCATCTCCGACCCATCGCGACCCCCTACGCAAGTCAAAGGCCATCCCCCAACTCCATTCCGATCATCAAACTAACTGCAAAACCCAAAAATCGATTTTAAGCATTCGAGCTCAAAATACTGTAACAATGTCGCAACTTGGAAATTGCTTCAATACTCAAATTCCGATCATCGGTGGAGTTCCACCTCCGGCCACAACTACTTCCACACCCCACCAACCACCTACTTGAATTATGGAAGGCTCGGTCACTTCTAGAATTAACAATGACCAAATTTCAAATGAACAGTTAACTAGGGCTTATAATTTTGATTCACAATCCCCATCACCTCACTGTTTTAATCCATCATCAACCATTTTTCCCTGCAACTCAGTTCACAAATCTATCACCAGAATCAATATTGGTCACTCCAATCACCTAGGTTGTCAATTTCAACCCAAACACCATTTCCAGACAAAACAGAAACGCTCCTTCAAAATTAAACTAAATTTTATGAATTTAGTTTTAGAATTCAAGTTTTGATTTACGTAATTGGTTTAATATCTTAAATCAAAGAATCTAGGTAATCAAATTCTTACTTATATATGAATTGTTCTATAGTCTTTAAACTTACAGATAATATACAGAAAATTTCATGTTAAATAAAAATATAAACTGTAACAAATGTTACCAGTCATATGTTAAAACTTAACACATATCAATTTAATTGGAGTGAATATTTAAAGCAATTCCTAAATCTGTAACTTGAATACAGAAAAGCAAATTCATATCAACATGTACAACTATACACATATATTATACCAGTAATAAACCTTAGATATGGCATGCAAACATACAAAATTCTAGAAATAAACAAGCAACCAATTTATTACTTAAGTTTACGTAGTAAAAATTGTTACTCACCGAATTTTATGGAGGCAGAGCATATGTATTTATGAAGAGCTTCAGATTTTACTTTTAATTTATTTGCTTATGACTTGAACTTCAGATTGCCCTTTTTAAACTGCAAATGCTTTTAAAATTACCATCTTGCTTACTGTAATGCTTCTGATTTACATGCATTCTTGTTTCCAGGTGAACACATGCAGGCTTCCAGAGAGAAGATGCATGCAAGTTTGGATGTTGTTTCAAAACAGAGAGGCAGTTATTTCCAGAAAATGATTCGGGACTAAATTGCTAAATGGATCCAAATGCATGCTTTCCAGAAACAATTGCAGGTTTGTATTTTTTTTTCTTCTTAAAACAGAAAAGGATTTACAGGTTTTTAAAAATTTGTCTGCATGTTGTTTCAAAACAGAAATGGAACTGCAGGTTTTATGCATTTGTAGAATTGGATTGCAAATTTGATTTATTTTGGTAAGAGGAAACATGGGTTTTGATTTGAAGATGAAAACTTCAGATTTTCATGGCTGAAGATCTTAAGTTTTGAAAAAGAAAAATGGAAAGGAAGAATGATTTTAGAGGAAATGTATTTGTGTAAGTATATTTTGATTTTAATAGAGATAAAATGATAAAGAAAATTTAAACATTACACTTGTTCACATTTTACATTTGTCACTTTGCTTATTTTAATGGCTTACACATGTAAATTAAATGTCTTAAGAGACTTACACATGTAATCTAAGTATTTTTAATTTAAATTGAATTTAAAACTTTTATATCTTAATTCATTATTTCCTATCTATATATAAATGAATTTTATTTCTTCTTCTTTTCTAATTAAAGGAAATGAAACAAAACAAATATAAATACAAGCTTATTCAAACATTTTTAAATACTTATTCTTTTAAATTTCAAAACATTCAATTAACAATCAAATTTAAATTATAAAATTCCAATAAAAAAAATCAAGTTATACATATGCATATATAACTCTTATAAAATTTTAAAAGAACAAATCCTATTTCTACAAATCTATTTATGTTAACAAGAACACAAGTATTATAATTTTTATTTTAAAAATAACAAATTAAACAATATTAAATAATTTACAAAAGAGATTATAAACCAATTAAAATCATTTGTGATTTGCATTGTAAATTCTCATATGTAAATTTCAAGTAATATAAAATAAAACTTAGCTTCTATATTTATCTAATTTAAATTCACATTTTTAAGCTAAATAAAATTTTAAAGCAAATAAGGTTCATCATAGTATAAATCATAACATTATTTATTGAATTGCTTTGAAAAGCCAATTCTTAAATCAAATTTTGAATTTGCTAAAAATAAACTAGAATTAGAAAATCAATTCATTCACTAAATTCAAAAATCAAAATTTATTAATTTACAATATATACAAATATATATATTATAAACAGAAAACAATTTATTTTTTCAAAAAGATAAAATCTTTTAATTTAAATATTTATTAAAACATGATTATTAAATCAAATTCCAAATTTGTTATTAAAATTATCAAATCAAATTAAATTTATAACACAGATTATTAAATTTATATTGCCCAAATTTCCGTGATATCACAACTCCCCACCAAAACGCCACAGCAGGCAACCTTCGCCAGCAAGTGCCCTCCAACCCACAGCGTGCAGGCATTTCCGCGAGCGCCACCTCCACTTCCCGTATGCGTGCAAACCTCAACAACATCCGATAGCACATCCCTCTGCTACCTCATCGTCGGCCTGCCTCACCATAGCAGCCGCACCTAACTCACGACGGCAGCCGCAAATTCCACTTTCTCAGCCTCGCACGTAACTCCTCCCCACCTAGTTTGGCACCCTCCGCTCACTCGCTACCGCCTCCGCCTAGCAATAGCATCTCCACCCAGACTTCTCCACGGCAATAACCACCGCCCTTTCTTGCTTGGACCTGACCTTGCGCCTATCATCGTTTCAAGCACCCCTGTCACCACTGTCCAGCCTTCCTCCTCATCTTCTTCTAGTGTTGCACGTAAGTAATATATAAAGGGTAGCCTGTACATTTATTTTTTCTACACAAGTTTTGTTGAAAACGTGGGTTTATGTATTGGGTTTAATATTTCTATTTATACAAGTTCTGTTGCTAAAGTCGATATAATATGTTTAAGTATCTAAATTTCACATCATAGGTACAGATAAGTTTAAGCATGCTATTATATTTGTAATTTATACAACCTATTATACTAGCATATGAAAACTTATGAATTTTATATAGATTTGTTTATATATTTGTGATGTCTGTTATGAGGTTTATTGAAGAAGCTCGTAACAGTTTACATTTTATAATATGGTCAGTATGACAGTAAAAGATAATGCATAAAAAGTTTATATAAGCTGTAAAGTAGATGTTGACCGTGTATATTTATAGTTACGTGCGTTGATTTCGATATAAATATTGATATAAAATTTTTATAACCTGTGTGTGTTAATACGTTATTTTATGTCTATAATTTTCATAAGTTATATATGGCAGGATATTCGTATATTTATATTAGATATATAAATTAGTAGACTACTAGTTTTAGGAATGTTGATTTCCACTGTCAAAATGTAACGTACACGTGTTTTTGGCTTAGGATATATATTCTTAAAGAATAACCCTATCTAACATACTATATGTTTATAAAGTAAGTGTATGGGTTTTTATACAGGCGTCTATTAATAATATTGGGTAAACATAGTGGTTCTTTTATATCAATTGTTACTTTATTATGTGTCAGTTTAGAATGTATAAAACATTAGTCGTATATATTGGATTTTATAAAGTATGTACATACTAGTTTATAAATATTTATAATGTTGGTATATATAAAATTTTGTTAATATAATATTTAAATATGTTGCGTTATTAAAACATATGTAAACAATGTAAAAAGTGTTAATTTGGAGAAATGGATTTTGAAATGCATATATATTTAAATATTAAACATGTTTGAATTTAGAATATGATTCTTCTCCTTATATATATGGTTATACAAATTCGCTAATACCAATTATCCTCATCGATCCAGTTCTGATTTGATTCCATCGATCACTATTATGAGCTTTGTTCGTCGTGCCTGTTCTCTCCCTCAAAAGCACATCCATCTAGCGTTGCTTGGGAATTCGTAGCTCATTTTCTTTGTCCAATCTCTCTAGCCTCGAAAGGTGAACAATCACTCATGATTAATGTTCTTTTATTTATTAAAGCTGATTTTAATTGAAACGACAATTGAAATATACTGCTGTTAGTTATTTACATTGTTATATATATGTTATTACCTGTATCTGTTCACTATGACATCTGACACCATTATCGGTTCTTTATATTGATGATACATGCCTATTATATTATTATCATATATGTTATCACTCTGCAAGTTCCCTGTTAGTATAGAATTCCCTATGGTTGAAATGATATACACCCGAACGATCTATAGAATAGAAGAAAATTGTTATGGGTTGAAATGATTAACCCAAGTGATGTTCATTTGAAATGAATTTGGGATTACGGGTTGAAATGATATATATACCAGTATATATTTAAATTATGGATTGAAATGACAAATATCCGTAACACCTGACCATATGATAGAAAATTATATACAAACACCGTTGGTCTATATATATATATATATATATATATATATATATATATATATATTGAAAATAATTTGTATGATTTTGGAAAGAAATATATGGTTTTATATTGACTTTTAATATTATATAAATGATTATTTTATATATAGTAAAATTCTTGATTTTTAAAGCTATATAGTGAATTTGATATATATATATATATATGGAATTGTCAATTCTTGTATTGAAATATTTGAATATTTAAAGCTTTGAAAGTATTGAAATTGAAATGGTTTATTTTGTGGTTAAAAAAATCTGTATTTGAAATCGATATAGTTTGAAATGGTTTATTGAGAAACTGAAATAAATCAAAATTGATGATTTGGGAATTGATATTGAATTTTGGAAATTGAGTTGATTTGAATCGATTTATGAAATTTGAGAAAGCAATTTTATTATATAAGGTATTTTAAATTATATTTAAAACTATTTATATATGTTACTTTATAAATTTATTTCATATAAACTATTTTAATATAAATTATTTTTAATATAAACTATTTTAAATTATAACTATTTTCATATAACCTATTTTAAATTATAAACTATTTTATTATACATACTATTATATGTATTTAAATAGTTAAGTGGGAAGTGTTATGATTGCAAACATTATGATTTCTAAATTTTGATTTCTAAAGTATTATGATTAACAAAGTGTTTGATGAAAGAATATTGTTTAAATTTAAGTAAATTATTGATTAAGTTTTGAAATTATTTAATAATTAAATAAAATTGAATTCTCTAATAAATGAAATTGAATTTTCTAATAAGTGAAATTGAGATTCTTTAATAATTAAGTTTTGAAATTTGTTTAAATTAAATAAATAACTAAGTGAGACTGGATTTCTTTAATAAGAAATAAAATGTGATTGAGGGAAATTAATATGAGACTTGTAATTTAAAGAATTTAATTTGACGAATATAATTTAATTCAATTTATAAGCTTTGATATAACGTAGGTAAACTTAAGTGATTGATTTAAAGAATTGGAAATTCAATTGGAATTATTTTGAATGTTAATTTAACTTAATTTAAATGATTACGGAATGAAACTTATATATGAATTTAAATCAATATTTGAAATGTTTTAAATAAAAATTGAAGTTGAATATAGAGTTTTGAAATGATTAATTTGGAAGTTTTGAAACGTAGATTATTGAAATTGATATAGAAAGACGAATGAAATGTTGGCTTTCGAATTCTAAGTGAGATTGAAATTGATTTGGTTTTTTTGAAATTTACTAAACGACTAATTGGTGTAATAGTTACGAAAGTTATTAAAGAAACCGGAATCGGTTTGGGACATACTCATTGTCTAAACTGAATACCACTTTAATAACTATATGTAGAGTGTGATCTAGAATGAAGTGGTTGGAATGACGTACGTTGATGATTGAAGAAAGAGAACGGTAATGGATAGCCTGGACACTTGTGTCAAATTGGAAATGACTAAAACAGGAGCCATGCCGGGCCAATGAGGTTAGCCACCTCTTAGAGAACACACTTCTTCATATCCAACGCATTACTTGTTTTTGATTGGTGCGCACCCTTGAATTGGGAGTGTTGTTTCGCGATGTTGCGATCCTTGCGGCGATGTGTTCTCACCAGTCCGGATCAGGCAAACGGTAGTTTCACCACCTTGGGTATCGCCTCATGTGCCTTGTCATAATCGTATCCCTATGTGCGACCACTACGATTCGTTTTGTGTTATACCTATGAAGTACTCCTTAATAGCCCACTAGTTTACGGTGGAGTTTACAGTGATGTATAGACTATGACGCTTATATAAATGTGTTAAGGGGAATACTGGTAACGCTTTAACAATATTTTGATACTTTATATTACAGATAGGCATTATCTATTTAGCGTATACTACTACATTGTAGATAGTTTAATGGATCCTTAAAGGATGGTTATCCCAACATCCTTTGAGTTACTTGTATTTTCAGTTGTTATTTCACTTGAGTTGGATTTATTGATATAAGAATGTTAATCCTGACTCGAGTGTTTTTGTGTTTTTTTTTACGATCGGGTCAGAGTGAGTGTACCAGTATTCGAGACTCATCTTTGGAGTTGGATCTTCGCTTGGAGATCCGGCTATCTATCCAGCTTTCAGATATTCAGTTGATTCTAGTGATGTATTATGATTCTTGTATTTGATTATTGTATTCGAGACTTCTATTGTAACTTATTTAACTCTGTTATATATATATATATATATTAGCTTCATGAACTACTATTCATTTGTTTCCGCTGCATACTGTTATATTACTCTGTATCCGTGATTCTGTGATTATATATTTACCGTATTTGCTGATTTTTCCAATTATAAACTTACAATCTGGTATTTTGAGCAATTCAAATCCGGCATGTGTGGATGCGAATGGTTGAAAATATCAGGTCGTTACAATCAATGTGTACTTCATGGTAGACTTATATTATGATTACCCAGCTTTTGGATGTTGGGTTACCTATATCGTAGTATATTGTTACATGTTAGTCACATTATATTGGTTGTGCTAACTCGTTGATTATTGGAGAAGAGTTGTTTTTGGTGTAATCCTTTACTTTTGAAATGGGTTTGCTTTACTTGTTTATGGACAGTTCAGATTACCCTTAAGCCATGATTATAAAGAGTAGCGACTGTGCCCCAGTAGTTTCCTATTTGATTGTATATATTTTTGAAATATAGTATTTTGAGATAGTTACCCTCACATCAATCTTTTAGTCTTATCTATATTATCTTTATCTATTTATGTCATGATAACTCCGGGTACTCGATTGAGTAGTTTGGGAGTCAGGTGCTTTCGGGGATGTGCTATCAGGATGCATAGCTGGAGCATTTCGGAGGCGTGGCATCGATATTTTGGATATGTATACTTGATAATTTATTAGTACATGACAGACCTGTTATTTGTATATGAGACTTGTTATATCATATATTTATTCAGAACTCCATGTTGTTGGGATTTATTGTATTCTAAATTTCTATTTTGATATTTATTTATCAGTTACTTCTACTTATGTATTGTCATCTTGTTCTATTCATACTATGTTCAGTATATTATATGTTAAAATTTCGCTGCGAGATCATATTGTTATGCCTTGGTGTAGTGTTTCGTTTCCACTTCTTTCTTTCGTTTCCCAACAAGCCAATTTTTGCGATATTCGAAACTTAGGCATTGATAGAGGCGTTGTTTTTTGGATGTTACAAAGGGAAGGTTATTAAAGATTCTCCCTTTTCATCTTTTGTTTCCAAATTTAAAAGTGGCTGCCAAAGAGTGTACTACATGCGGTTATAGGTTATTGAAAATGATAATATACGTACATATTAAGCTTAGTAAATTACTTATATACTCCTTCGAATTGCACTTATTTTTTTAAAAATATGGATGTATTTTATAAAAGGAAATTGGTAGGGACCCAATTTTTTTTTTTATAATTATAAGAATGCATGAAAAAATTTCTCTTTTGCAAATTTAGACTACCCTATTAACCAAAATTTCGTGAAGATGACCTTAAAGCAAGTAAGAACATGTCTATAAATTTTAGGGGTATAGATAATCCATGAAATGCTAGAAAAAAGTATGAGCAGAACTTCAAGAAAAAAATCCATAACTAAGGCTGTCAATGGTACCCAAAAAATCCAAAATCTATCCACATCCAAATTTGAAAATTTTCCAATATTTGAAAAGCGGATATAGATATTTGATAATCAAAAAGCTTTTCACATAGAGATATGGTTATATTTGTATCCACATTCAAAAATATTATTCTCGATGCATATTTATACATATATATGTGTGTGTGTGTACGTATATGTATATGTGTGTATGTATATATATATATATATATATGAATATATATGTATCTGTATATGTATATATATGTATATGTTTACCTACTACTAAGCCTAAATTAATATAATTTCCCTTATTGACTAACTCATCCCTGCCATCAAATCAATCCCAATATCCTTTACATCTACTGAAACAAATTTATTTAAATCAACTTCTAAAGCAAACTTCAGGACCCTAGTACTACTGAGTCACCTATTTCCTCTAAGTCCTCGCGATTTCTTTTTTCCTTCAAAATTAAATTATGGTTTCCATTCGTTTTCGATCTCAATATCACATGTGCCACTCTCAACTCTACCCAACGACTACGACCTCTACCTTTTGATTAATGGTTTCTCTTGTAGCATGCATTCATGCTCCTTTCGGTTGTAATCAACCTACACCGTTGGATCATTGGAGACCCCTGCTACCTCATGACTCTTCTCGTCTACTATGAGCTATATCAATTGTCTTGCTTATTACTTTTATTCCTATGTTGGTTGTTAGCGAAGTTTATTGCTAGCGAAGTTTATTGTTAATGAAGTTAATCATTGATTAGGTTTTTTGGTAATTTAGTTTATTGTTGTTGTTTATTCATGATTATGTAGTTCGGTTTGATGATTGTATGGTTTAGTTTATTGTTGGTAAGGGCATAGGTTGCTTGTTGATTTTTCATAATCACATTATCGTCTAGAACAAGTGTAAGATTTAGTTCTTTCTTGCTTAAACAAGATTAGGATTTGATATGTGTTGTATAACATACAAGCATGAACTATGAATTGTATGTAATAATGATTTATGAATAAATTATGTGTTACAAGCTTAAAACATGGTTCCTAGTTTAGTGTGATTGTTTTCATGTGTTATATGTGTAGATTAACATATGTTATATCAAAATTGAAGTGAAAATTTTCATATAATATACGTCTACATTAAATTATCGTAGCATAACATGTCATTATATTAATGATGACTAGAAATTAAAAAAAATCATTGCATATCATGAGTTGCCTCTCTACACACTAGATTGACACTTGGTACTGCTATGAAGATAAAGGTGTTGCATTATGATATTGGCAAAAAACTTATTTGCAATTATGGTTGGTAATTTTTTAAATAATGATGTTATGATAAGAGATTATAAAGCATGGTTAGTTGTTAAAAGTGTTTTGCCAGTGAATTGTTTCATATGCGTTGGTGCGCACGCGTGCGCGCGCACACACACACACACACACACACACACACATATATATATATATTAAATTTGATTGGTTGGACAATTGTGCATAGGCTTATTGAAAAAATAAAAGAAAGTGCCAGTTTTATAAAGTCATCAGAAAGTTAAAAACAAAGTTGGGAAAATGCATTAGTGCAACATCGATTAACTGGAAAAGTAGTTTCTTATGATATTCCAGCATGATGGAACTTGACATATCTCATGCTTAAAAGTGCATTTGTTGGATCTGGGTCAGCATGCAACATGTTGAATGAGTGAATTCCAATTTTTTCCATTCTGAATCTTATTGGGTCTGTGAAGTCCAAATATTTTTGGGTTTAATCTAACTAAATTTTAAATAAAATCATTACTTTATTGTATTTATTATTAAAAGGAATATATTTGATACTATATATAATATATTGTGTGCACATGTGTATTATATACACATGTACGTGTATATACATTTGCAAGATATACAATGTGCATAGTTTAACATTCATGTATGTGATGTCCTGGAATTTTGGGCAATATTTATTTAATAATCTTTGTTAATAAGTAATTTAAATTAGTTTAATAATCTTCTTTTATAAATATTTAATTGCTAAATTTATCTGTTAAAGCTAATAAATTTGTTTTCTTTTTATAATGTATAAATATTGGTATATATTTTAAATAGGAAGTCTTTGGTTTTAATTTAATAAAAGATATGTTTTCAAATTTGTAATATATATGAATGTATATATTGTGATTTAAAATTATGTTTTAAAATTTAATATAATAATTTTCAGAAACTAATATTAACAATGTTTACTATTTAAATTGTATATATATTTGTATATATTGAAAATAAGAAAACTTTGGTTTGAATTTAACAAAAGTGCTTTCAAATTTTAATATATATTTTGAAATTTGGGAGTTATGATTCAATTTAATATAAAAATTTACAAAAGCTATTTAAAAATTTAATTATATATTTTCAATTCATAAGATAAACATTTTAAATAAGAGTTTAATATGTTTTCCTTAAAATTCATACTTGAAATAAATTTAGTTTATATATAGTATCAATTCAAGTATAATGCTTAAGTTTAAAATTTTAAAATAAGACTTAATTAAAGGGTTGCTAATTTTATTTTTAATATTCTTTTTTTTAATTTAACTTGCATAAATGTATTTTGAATATATACTAACAAACAAAAATTCATATTTTCATAAATAAAAATGCATAAGAGATTTTAAGGCAAGTGTTTAAACATAAAATTTATTATTTTAACGTTTGTAACATAATTTAAGCATGCAATGACATTTGTATTAATTGAATCAACAAGTGGCAATTCATTTTTCTCTTGAATTTAATTATAAAAATAAGTGTTAGAAGAAAAAACCAGGTTGTTTTATTTGCAAAACTCTTTCATTTCTCAAACCCATTTCTGTCTTTCTTCTTTATTCCTAAAAAAATGAGAAAATCAAACATCAAAACAAATTCTAGAACAACTCATGCCAAATCAATTTCTGTTTCATCCTGTTCAAGTTACAATACAATCAAACTGGAAATAAAAATAAAACTGAAAACCAAAATCAATGATAACAGCAACAACTATTTCAAACATGAGCAGCAATACAAAGGATCGGTTCAATTTCAACCTGAGATCAAGCTAGAAATTAAATCGAATTATAGGGAAACGGTTCCAGGAACAAGAAACTTGACCTCTGTTTAAAACTGTCAGGTGAGCAAACCTTAATTTTAAAAACAGTTTAAAATCTGTGATCATAACTAGATATATGTGATGGATTGTGTAGGAATATGTTGCTCATGTTTATGTATATGAATGCATGCATGCATGTATATATATAAATATACAAATATATATATGATGTACTATCTATATTTATCAGGATGCATGCCTGTAGAATGAATTTCGTCTCCCTGTTTATGTAACAGGTTAGGAAATAAGTTCGTAATATAAATACCCTTCTTCCAAATCTTTATCTGGCTACGATCATAAAATAGAAAATGATTTTTATAATGTAAATTCTTTTTAGAAATAGTTTCCAGGTGAATTATTTAGTCTATAGTTCGGAATGTGTTTTTACAGTGGAAATAAATTTAATCAGTAAAATCAAACATTTCAATTTCCTGAATTGAATTCATAATCTGATTTATCATTGCAAATTATGATTTTAGATATAAAAATCTTGATTTTAGTTTGGAATTAATTGAGATAATTCGAGTTGATCTGGATATGGGTTTTCGTCGTTTGTCGATGAACGGCAAGGTAATGGCAGTCACGATAGAGGCAGGTGATAGTGTGAAGACCGACGTTCATGGGAAAAATAGGTGGAGTATTTTATGTTGGACGTGGTGGCTGATCGATGTTGATCTAGGGTTTAGGATACTACTTGAGTCATCAACATTTTCAAGGTTCACGGATCGTCGATGTTGATTCGTGTTCGATCACGAGGGGTGGAATAGTAACGTGATGCGGTAGTACTGCTCTGAACGTGGTGGCTTGATTCCTAGTGGTCCAGTTCATCGTTGGCGAGAGGTTGAGTGAGATGGGTTGGTTCCGGTTGTTCGTTCGAGTGCTTGAAATTCGAATTGCTCTCGAATTAAGATATCTGGGTTGAGATGTTGGCTGTCGAGGTCGTCCATAGTTTGGTGAAGACCAAAGAGATGGTCGGAGTCGCTTATTTTCACCATGCACGTGTACGGTGCATTTCTGTGCACCTAGGTGTTGTAAGATTTTGGTTTGATGTTTTGCTCGGGTGATTATCGTGTTGTTGGCATGAGTGACTCAAAGCATTTTGGGTTGCGAATGTCTCGGGTAGATGCTCGGGTTTTAAGGATGAGATCGGGTTATTTTGTTGTTCCGGGTTTAAATTTTGAAGGAAACTTGTTCAGGGTTTTGAATTTTAAATGTATAGTTTTCCAGATTTAAAATAGGTAAGGAAAATCAAAGTTTAAAGAAAAGAAAATATTTAACAAGTTGTTAAAGCTAAATAAAAATGGAACAAGTTTTCAAGAAAGAAATGTTTAGTTAAATTTAGAAGTGTGTTTTAAATGAATATGTTTATAAAGTAAATTATTTAACAAGTTTTAAAATGAATTTTCAAAGAAATTTAAACCATATTTTCGCAAAGTATAATTATCAAACAAGCTTTTAAATTTATTAAAAGGATTAAGCTTTTAAGGAGATTGTCGACAAGTTCCTACGTAAAGTATCAAAGATTTAAATGTTTCAAACAAGTTAAAAGTTTATAATTATTTTGTTTTAAGGTAAATTATATATTTTAATTATGAAATTGATCCCTAAATATTTTCTAATGAAGTTTAATAAGTAATTAATAAAGATAAAGAATTTATCTTTTTTTAATTAGGTTTGAGATTGATTAAAGATAATAAATTTGTGAAATTAATTAAAAGTTAATTACTTAATGAGGTTAATAAAGGTTAATTAATGGATGTTAAAAATCATGGAAATTACTTAGGAAAAATAATTAGTGGATAGTTAATGATTTTAATTAATTTAAAGATCATTAACTAGTGATTATAAGATGATTAATTAAGATAATTAATCAGATTAATTAATTAAGGACAATCATTTGTGAAATTGGTTAAGTATAATTACTTAATGTAGTTTATAAAGTATAATTACTTAGTGTAATTAATTAATCGGTAATTACTGGATGTAATTGATTTAAAAAGGGATTAATTAATGGAAAGTAATTGAAGGGTAATTACATAATGGAAGTAATTAAGGATTAATTACTTGCTGTAACTAATTAAAGAGTTTATTAAAAAAATTAATCAAGGAGTTTATTAGTAAATGAAAGTAATTAAAGGATACTTAATTACTAACTATGATTAATCAAGGTTTATTAATGAATGTGATTAATTAAAGATTAATAATTAAATTAATTTGAAGAATAATTAATCAATGAAATAATTAGAAGATCATTAATTAATATAATTAAATGGAAATAATTAAGGGATGGTTAATGTGATTAATTAAGGATAATTAATCAATATAAGTGATTATATAATAATTAGTTAATATAATTAATTAAGGGTCAATATAATTAATTATAGTTAATTAATTAATAGTAATCAAGGGTTAATTAATGTGATTGGTTTAAGGATAATTAATTTGTGTGATTAATTTAAAAGCTAATTACTTAATGTAATTGAGAAATAGTTAATCAAGGATGACTAATCAAAATGGATAATTAAAGGATTAATTACTTTTTAATTAATTTTTATTAATTGATAATTAAGGTTTATTAATTAATAATTAAAGGATAACTAATCTGTAATTAAAGATTAATTAATTGATTGATAAGGTAATTAAGGGATGATTAATTAATTAAACGATTGTATTAATTAATAATTGATTAAGCAGGGAATTGGTAATTAATTGTTAAGAAATTAATTTAATTTAAGTTAATTAATTTAATTTTAATATGGATTAATAATTCTTGCTTATGGATGATTGTTTGTGTAGAATGACTGTATTGATTGATATCTATTGAATGATAATCTAAGATATTCTGTGATGTGATATTGGATATATCTATGATAAATGTGTGATATTTATCTGTGAATGATGCAGTGTGAATTCAATGTTTTGAATTGAATTAAATTGTTTAAACCTTAAACAACTTGGCCTTTAAGAAACGTTTGGATTCCGATGAGACCGGGATCGGATATCAAGTTTGATTTTTCGAAAACCACATCAATCCAATTTAAACGATAGGTCATGAAATCTCAAAGTAAAGATCGAGATGGAGTTTCAGAATGCAAGAGTTATTGTTGTTAATTCTGAGGGTGATTCCAAAATGAGTGTAACGAGATAATGCCTTCGGTTTTGTTCGAATCCGGAATGGACTTGTATGGATTGAATGCTTTCAGAACATCGTCTGGTGGACGATGAGCATTCTAAGGTAGATGTGTTCTATAAAGGTAATCGCAGCCTCAAGCCTCATCAACCGAGAATGGCTAAAACAGGGGAGGTGCAGTAAGCTAAGTGAGTCGCTCTCAAGTAGGATAAGATTTTCCCTAGAGGTCCCTTTATATTCGGCTTAGTGGGCAGTTGAAATCGCGCGCCATCTGCGGGGTTGTCATTTTCGGGACTATCCAGTAAGGGATGGCTCCGGCCTTGTGTTGCAGGGGATTTAGGGTGGATCCTCAGTACGGTGATATAGGCAACGTACTGTGACGGGCGGTACCCCAGTAGCCCTGTCATTGTATGGAATCCAATCTCCAATAAGTGTCGTACGTTTTGATTGTGCCCAACTATGTTGGAACGTAAGATGTAAGCATTCCATCTATTTCTGTATTTTACTTTAAAACCCTAAACACTATTATAATATCACTGGATTTTCTATCAAATGTTTTGGTTATCGTAAGGTAAAAAAATTTCGAGTTTATGTGCGGGAAGTCCTACGAGATACCTTTTGTTTCAAAGGTTTTTCTAAGTTAAGCAACTTTAACCCGTTTACTCACACCAGACCCATGTCTAACCCGAAGTTTATTTTCTGTTTTATTAAACTCTTGGGTACTCAAATTTTTACAAGCGGCCAAAGGATTCAGGTTAGCTTTGACAAATTCTGGAGGTGATTTGGAGCAGGAGGCTTCAGCGTGTAGATATATAATGGTTCCGTTGTGTCTGTATCTCAGTGATGTTTTGAGTTGTATTTTAGACACATGTTTATAACCGTCTAATTTGTGATGTATAAGTTGTGTACCTCTGATGTATATAATACTATGTAATATCCTATGTGATATAATATAATTAATTCGTTGCACTGTGAGATTCTGATGTTGTTTAGTTCTTTCTTCTTTATCTTTTCTCTTTTCTATCCCTTCCTTTCTTATTAATGATCCATCTTTCCGTGGAGTAAAAGGCGGGTCGTTACATTGTATCTAGGTGTTGGATTTACACCACAATAGAAATGCTTGCCCCTCCATATATATATATATATATATATATATATATATATATATGCTATCTAATATTTGTATATATATGTATGTATGCATGCATGTATATTAGTAACATGAAATTAAATTACATTTATATTTGAAAATATGTATATATACACACATATGCATATAAAACTATAAAAGTAATATTATATACATACACACCCCCTTATATATACATGAAATAACATTTATAAATTTAAATATAAATGATTTTAAATTTTCAAATTCAAAATTAAATTTCAAAATTGAAAACTAGATTTAGATAATAAAAAATAACTTTCAATTTTAACTTAAAAATATAATTTAAAAAGAATTATATTTATTAAGTATATATATGTACGAAAATTAATTTTTTTAAATGAAAAAATATATTTTACATATATTAAAATAATAAGTTTAAAATCATTTGAAACATAAAACGATATTGTATAATTAAGTATACATATCTTTACTACTAATAATGAGAATTCGGTGAACTGATTTCATTCGTGTCTTTTGGAAATACCAAGATTGCCCTTCCGTCATTAGCTTCCTTCCCTCCGCATCTATACGTTTCATTCTCCTTCTCCACTTCTAAATCCTAATTCTCTTCCTCCTCGAATTCGACCATAAAATTCCCGCTTTTATTCATCCTCATATTCAATCTCACAAGTCACGTAACTTCCACGGTATCCTCCCTCAGCGTCGATCTCCCTAAACTGCGAACCACCAGATTTTGTTTTCTATCCATGCTTCTTGGTTCCATTATCCGCATTCTCAACGAGCAAAGCTCGCTCGATTACATTGATAATCTCTATCAAAGCATCGATAATTTGGATAAAAACTATTTTAATACTGAAGAATGCAAGGAAATGCTCCTTAATCCCTTCAGTACAAGTGGACAGCAGTGCGAGGATTTGATTTGGGGAATCGATGAATCAAGTTCTCGGAATTTTTGCCGTGCGAAAACATTTTGGTATTTCAGCTTGGTACCAAAATCAAAATGCGAGTGTGACGATATTATGGATTTTGTTTGGTACTAGAAAAAGGGAGAAGATAGGGGTCGCAATGGAGATAGAGTTTTTGTTAGAAAGAATGTTACCTTCATAATTACCGATGATTTATGTGTCATTTCTGCTTCCACTGCAGGCATGCGTACTATAATTCAAGATCTTGGAATTGAACATTTGACAATATCGAAGGGACTAGCTTTGATCTGGATGTAAAGTTGGTAAGCTAATTTGTTTCATTTCGACAATGTTCATTACTCTTTACAGTTAATGCACCATCCTTACAAACATTGATTTTCCCCCCTTCTTTTTGTTAAATTTTATTTCTTACGGTTTAGGATCTGGTAAAGAGTCATGGAAAGGATTAAAAACTCCCATCTTGGACAGAAATTAACAAAATTATTTTAATATAAATTAAGAAAGGTACAACGATCCTGTTATGTAATATTAAGATATTTAATGTATTTCAGTTTAAGGCTAGATTATGATAATAACCTTTTTTGTACTTTTTGCTTTTTTTAATATTTGCAATATATAATTTTATACTTATGTGTCAAATTGCAGTTACAGCACTTGCTCAAGAGATCACTTACTTCTAAATCTCCAACAACTGATCGACTACTCAAAAGTAAAACAATAACCTCATTATTATATGTACAAATATGGAATTTACATTGAACTTTGATGTTGTTCATCTTGAAGATTTTTAATGCAAAGACTGTCAATCACTTTAGGTCGAACACTGTAAGAATATTATCGGTGTGCCATATATAGATTCTACAATCGGAATAATACAAGACAAATTGGAAAAAAAATTCTTTGAGACCATTTTGTTTTGAGTTGTATACATATTAGTAAACAAGGACTCATAGAAGGTATAAGTTTTGAACTATTTGTAGTTGCAGCATAAAATATTTACTTAAGACATTTCTCCACAGAGTCAGCAAGCATAACTTTGTCTTCAGGTCGGTTAGCACCACAAATATCTCCGAGAGCATGTAAAGCAGCCTGAAAGTATCAGGTTAGTTTAATCAACTTCAACTAATAAGAGTGTGGATAATACCCTACCCACGGTAAGATCGGGTACCATATTTATGTAATTCTATAATTTGATGTGTTTCTCTGACAACAAACCACTAACAAACATTTCTACTGTGATAATGGAAATACTTTGCATGACGAAGTCTTTTGAACCTTCCTATTTTCCTTGAATAAAATTAAACAATTTAAATTTATTAATGGATACATTTGTCTTGAACAAGGTTTTACAACTTCACATAATGGGTGGTTATCATAGGCACATGATTTACATACATATTATTTGGCTACTCCAAATGAACAAAAAAGTAAAGTACCTTTTTCCTAAATAAGACCGTTTGTCTAGACTGTCAAATCTTCACATTGAGATATCTGTAACTAGAGTAGGAAGCATATTGTAACGACCCGCCGTTCTGACCGCCTCCAGTCGGTAATTAAACCAACTTGAGACGTTCAAAATAACGGATTGTTTGTCAGTTTATAAAGTTTAAACAGAATCAGCCACAGAATCACAACAAATGATCATAATATTTTACATAAATGAATTTTTTTATACATATATCAGAGTTTGTACAATGCATTATATTTATACAGCGGAATATTTCTTTTAAGTACAAAAATTCTTCGAAAAGCTAAAGTGAAGCAATTTCCCCAACTCTCTCTAACTTCGCGGCCTGAAAATCTTCAAGCTGTAAAATTACTCGGTCTGACCCGAGTATTACATTCAAAAGAAAATAATACACAGGCCAGTCTAATTCAAACTCAGTTATTAGTGCATAGAGGCAATAATAATTAAATAATTAGATGACAGTCAAATATAAATTTACCTATCCGATCCTTTAACAAGAAATCGGATAACGGTAAATATAACACTTAACAGTGTTAAACAATAAAACAGTAGATTCAGATTATCAATGAGGATAGATGAAGGATTATTGATGAAGATAATTTAGAAAACAATCAAAATCTGCCTAAACGGCAATTTACAATAAAATCATCAAAATCGGTTCAAAATATACTGAATTGTCAACATAAAACAATTTTCATCAAAAAGAAACATCATTTAAAACATTTGATTCGATAGGGCTGCAGTACACACACGCGTATACGGCCTTGCCACATTTTTAAAATGTTAACTTCGTGTGGCTGCAGTTCACGCTTGCATGCACTGCCTCGCCACTACCGTAATGAAATATGCAAAAGATCATAAATCAAAACAAAATAGTATATCAATAAAATCATGTCGTGTGGCTGCAGTTCACGCTTGCGTGCACTGCCTTGCCACTATCGTGATGATGTACTCAAGAAAATCAACGAACCAAAATCAATGAAGGTTCAAATATCGATTCAAAATGTCGATACTACGTGGCTGCAGTGCACGCTTGCGTGCGCTGCCTCGCCACAACAACACGTAAAATAAAACAAGTTTCCAAACAACTTATTACTGCACATTTCAACAAGTGCAAAGTTTTCATAAAAAAATGAAACTGCAGCCCCATTTTTAATTTCAGAGCAAACAGCAACAAGAATGCAGTCACCACCAAAATATAAGGGCAAGATTACCACAAAACAATAGTGAAACCAAAACAGTGCAGTGAAATGCACACTGCAGACAATGTCCAAGTACAATCGAACCAGACGACACAGCATGGTACTATGCAATTGAATTTGAAACAAGTCTCTATAGCACAAAGACTCCAAGCTTTCAAGCTACCACTCTAATGAAACAGAACAAATGACATGATAAATCAGAGCAACTTAAATGAGCAAATGCAATCAGGGAATAGCTGCAACATGAGTACAAATGCAGAACAACATAGTGAAACAGCAGTTACATAAGTGACAAAAGTCAACACCAATGCATATGAATAAATCACTAAAAAAAAAAATATATCAACCTGTAACTTATATGAGCACTTACAAAAAAATGGGTATGCATTATATCTGCATAAGGAGAAATATGGCCTGAGTGCAAAAACCTCAATGACACACAACATGAATGAATGTGTGTACAAGTGTGCAGTAACCAGTGACAACTACATGAGACTGGACCAAGATCAACTCAAATACAAACTGTATCAATGCCAACCACAAACTGAAGTGTGATAGAAAGTGATACAAGTGGATTACATAGGTACAAACAGGTCCAAACCGTACTTATGTACATATACACACAGAAGAATCATCACTAACCAAGCATTCAAAGCATACTCATTTACAGGCAACTGATAATTAACATTTATGTTTACAATATGAAGTTAATTACCTTAAAGTGAAGACAGAGCAGTTTTACTTGCAACTGTTTGATTTTTTTTTTTAGAAAGCAGTTTGAATTTGAAACTTTAGATTTTTAACAGGGTATACAATATGCAGTAATTTCATCACACAAATGCCCAGAGAAAAGAATATATACAAATATCCACACAAATATATTGAGCATCCAAATACTAGCATGCAACAGATTTTAAAAACTTAAGTTATTTAAAAGTTATTTAAAATTATTTTTGAAGAAAAAAAAAACAGGGATGAAAGCTTATGCCTGGAAGTGATTCAAAGCAGACTTATACATGAATGCGGTGACAACAAGATTCAAGCTCAAATAAAATAAATGAATCAGGGGAGCACTTGTATACATATATCCGAGCAACTGAAGTGTAACTGCAAATAAGATATGCAACATAGACCATACAATGACCAAAAAAATAAAATACACATTCAAGCATCAAGCCGCTACAAGGATGAACAGAAGTGCCGAAGATTCAGTAATATCAAAAATCAAGTTGAAGCCATGTTCAACAGAAGTCGAAGTCGTGGTGGCCACGAGATACAACGATGCCGTGATAACCAGGAAACAAGAAATCATTACATCAAAATATTTCAAGTTGAAGTCAAATGAACAATTTCACAAATTTAGTTTGTATTATTTTTTTTCTTAAAACATCTTCAAACATTATCATGTGAGTGAAGAAAACTACAAAATCAAGTCAGGAGGTACGTTCGAACAAAGTCAAACTAGCAAAAATCGCAACTGTGTTGATCAAGGAGATACAAAGCCGCGAGTATCAAGACATCACCAAATCAAACGAAATCAACAAAATCAGAGAAATTATCAACACCAAAACTAAATTACACGAATAAAAATCAGAAGAATCTTAGAGCTCGAATTAGATGTGAGGGAAAGATTCACTCACCTTTCACCGAAGCCAAGACGAATGATCGACGCAAAGAAGAAGCGGCCGCGAGCGAGACGAAGAGTCGAGCAAACCCTAATTTGAAAAGCCCTAATTGTTGAACGTCGCCATTTTTAATTTTTTTTTCTTTCGTATGAAATGATGGAGGAAGGGGTATCGGCCATGCTTGAATGATGGGGGGTTCTCGCTTCGCGGTTTGGTGGCGAACAGGAGACTCTTGCCCCCACACGTCCTCTTTTAGGGGGTTGGTTAGGTGTAACCTGAGACAGTCGAGAGGCTGGCCGTAAAAGCAAGTTTGGGATACCAGTTGTTGCCACGGTGGGGCTGGGATGGTTGAAAAGCCTACCGGTTGTGACTGCTGTCGACGGTTGAAAAGCCTAGATCTGACAAAAGTGGTATCAGAGCTTTGGTTTACACAAAGCTCAGTTTATGATGTTTAATATGAATAGTTACTAGAATCACTTTAAAGAAAGTGTTTTCAAATTTAAAGAAGTATGAAATTGTTTTCTTTGAAAAAATAAAAAATATTTTGAAAATTCAAATTTTTTCGGAAATTCCCCTCTCTAAATTTAGGATTGCGATAGTTTCTCATTCGAAAAATCCATTATCGAATTATTGAGACTTATGAAAAATTAAATATAAGTGAAGTGAATTAATGAATTGGTTTGAATCAAATATTGTGAATATCTTCAAAATAATAATTGTGAAATAAAATGATATTTCAATTTAGTTATAGCCAAGAGGATAATTAAACTATAACTTGGGAATTTGATTCTGAATTCTTTTGAAAATTGATTTCAAATGTTTTGAAGAACGATTTAGTAAATAAATGGATTATAAGTATTTAACTTATAAATGGACTTTTGGTATATAATTGAGTTATATAAATTGAGTTGAATTAATAAAGAAGATTTATAAATCGAAGTTTATAAATAGAAATGGAATTTGTAAAGATTGTTTGTAAATTCGAAACCAATTGAATTTAATAAATGAAAAATAGAAGTCATTAAAGGAGATATATTCATGATTTTGGACAGCAAATTATCCTTTAAGTTAGATATTGTGATAGTAAATGTTGTTTGGGAATTTTATCCACGATTTTGGATAGTGGATAATCCTTTAAATAAAAAGTGTAGAAACACTGAATTGAATAGATAAGTATATTCACGATTTTGGACAGTGAATATATTATTGAATAAAACAGATATGTTTTAGGGAAGTGATATTATGAAATGTGGTTAATGTGGAAATATAAATTTAATGGAACCAAGTCGATGAATGGCTTACTAAAGAACTAGTTGATTATTTTTGAAATAGAAAGCAAATGCAAAGTTCAAATGAGATTTAAATTTCAAATTTGAAGTTGTCAACATGATAATCCATAATAAGTTTAATAAATTCAGTGATGAATTTGAATTTAAACGTGCGGAAAATTAAATTAAGTGAAAAACTTAATATTGAAAAGTTTGAAATTGGTTTAAAACTAATATTATGAAAAGTATGAGGAATTCAAACTATGAATTAAGTTGAAGTTGAAATTGAAAAAGTTAATGGTTTTAAAGATGTTTTAAAATGCATTAAGTATCGAATACATAGATTTCAACATTCAATTGTTGAAATAGGCGTTTTCGAGAAATAAGGAAATAGTGGACTATAACACTGTTGTTATAGTAAATGGTTTCCGGAAGGAAATATTGTTTATAGTATTGGGATTTATATATCTATCTTAAAATTCGAATCCCTATACTAGTGATTTTGAGTTGTCGTAACGATGTTTTACGCAACATTCGTTTTGACTCAAATAAATGTGTTTAAAAGAACGCTTTCCTTAAAAGATGGAATATATACTTAATTTTGATTCAAGTATATTGAATATTTTCCGAGAGCTGAAAATAAATGAACTTGTGAATTACTTATTATTAAATAAGTATGGGAAATGTTTTCCAATATGAAATGAAAGGTTTGAAATTTATCTTTTAAAGATAAATTGAAGAAAAATGAATATTTGAAATTTGTTTCAAATGGTTAAGTTGGAAAATTATATATATCTTGTAAAGATATTTTTGAGAAATGTGAACGATCAGTTCAACTTGAATATTTTTCAAAAAGATTGAATCTTGAGTTAAATTGAGTTTAACTTTGACACCAAAAACAATATAAGTTGAGCTTTGAATTTTGGATAGTCGATTGGGATTGTATGTCTAACACTGTGAATTGATGACATATCAATTGATCTCTATTAAATATATATCTGCGGTGGCGGAGAATTTATTCTCTTAGCTATATACACCCTTCTCTGAGACGTACGAGCTTAGAGGTTATATATCGATAGACATCAATTATGTGTTGAGAATTGACGATGTAACGTGAAATCCAAATCGAATGTGAAGTCGATAATGAATTGGATTATGAATGTGAATTAGGTTTGAGATAACCTTAAATTTTCAAATCGAATTAGAGGAAAATTTTAAGTGAAATGAAAATTTTTGGAATCCTCTATTTGTTATGAATGTGAATTGAGTTTTCGTAACTTATATATGTGAATGTAATAAATCGAAAACCATCAGTTTGGAAAGTCATTATTATGAAAAGTCCTGTGTAGTTTTACATAGGTATGATATGTACGAAATGTGAAATGAAGTACTATATGTATATGACATATGTTTTCTAAAAATTGAGGATATGGAAATGTACCTTCCATTTATTATTTGTGAAGGTGATTGGAACTCGGTGGAGTGTCCATTGGAAATCGTAGCTACGTAGAATTTCCATTAGTGGAATGTCCATTGGGACTGACTGGGATCCCCCACGATGGATCATCGTGTTTGGGATTAGGTGAATTGATGTTGGCGTAATTCGTGGGGCGTGATGCCTACAATTACAAGCGATTCCACTGGGATAGTGGCGCAACAGCCGTGTAAACTGCGATCTAGAGGCCGAAGCGTAATTTGAGGGGCGTGATGCCTACGGTCACGAGCGATTCTACTGGGATAGTAGCGTAACCGCCGTGTGGACCGCGATCTAAGGCGACAACTATGGCGAAATTCAAGAGAGATGTGAAATCTACAGTTACAAGCGATTCTACTGGGATAGTAGCGTAACCGCCGGGTAAACTGTGATCCATGGAGGAACGTGCTTTCCATATCCATTTTTAAAAGAATTTAAAAAAAGAAGTATTTTCACTGGGAGTTGAAGCAAGTATATTTAGTACTTGGAGATTTTTAGTCTTGCGCCTGGCCAGCGTATGCCTAAAGTCTGTAAGAACGACGATGGACTTGTTAAACTTCAAGTTATCAAGTATTTTCAAACTTTGAATAGAAAATCAATAGTCTGAAATTGGAATTACATAATTATAACTTAATGAACTAAGGAAGAATATTTTTAAAATATCTTGAAAGCACACAGCTTTGGAAAAGATGTAATATGCAAATATTTAGCATGAAAGATTTCAAGTTTAAAAATCTGAGTTTTGTAAGTCAAAAATTTGGTAAAAGACTTTTGTGTCTTGATTGTAGAAATCGATGAATAAAGCTAGTGAAATAAAATAAATGGAATGAATCCTATATTTATTTATGAGTTTGAAACTTGGTAAAATTGTGTAAGGTATAAATATCGGTGAAATTTAGCAATCGTTTTTCCTAACTTATAATTTCGGGACGAAATTCTTTTAAGGAGGGAAGATTGTAACAACCCTGAATTTTGAACAATTTAAAAATGAAAATATTTAATTAATTTTAAATATTCGAATGATGATTGACTTGAATTTCAAATTATCAGAATAAATTGGCGATTAAATTTTAGAATTTAATCTATACAAAGTTGAATAAAATTTGAATTTGACTTTGGAGTTGAAATTGAATATTTAATTTGTAATTGAAATTCAAACTAATGACTTAGAAAAAAATAGTTTGGATTTACGAATTATTTTTATCTAAATTTATAAATTGATGTGGATAGTTGAACTGCAAAACGTTTATATGTTATTAAAGGAAATGATTTACAAAACAAAATTTAATTTATAAAGAAAAAAAAATGTAAAAATAATAATAATAATAATATAACATAAAATAAACAAAGAAAATTTATACAGAGCAAATTGAATTTAAATTGAAAAGAAAAAATAAATAAAAATAAAAATATAATAATATATATATAAAAAGTATACTGCCTTATACTTTCATCAGCTACACACGCCATTATTTACGCCTTAACTCACGCCTTTCACCACGCTAAAATCACGTTCTCTTTCTCTTTTATATTCGAACCCCATTCCTCTTCAAATCAATTAGTAATCAAACCGAAGAAAAAAAAATGGCGTCTTTCTCATCTCTTCGATTCCGTGCTTCAACAATTAGGGCTTCAGCTTCATCTTCGTTCGCCGTTCCCCTTCGATTCAAATTAGGGCTTTCGTCTCTGTTGAAATTCCTTCGATCGCGTGCTCCTCAGTGGGTCGAGTTCGTCTCCTTGCTTCGGTGAAAGGTGAGTTTTCTCGCGATTAATCGTTACTCAAGTTTTTAGATTTGTTTGAATTGGGTGTTTGGTTGCATGCTATGATTTGGGGTGTTATCTGTTATCATTTGCTCGGTTACTTGAATCTAAACTGTTAAGAACAGATGCTATTTGAATTTGCGTTTAAACTGTTAAGAATAGATGCTATTAATTTTGTTTTGAACTGATAAGGACAGATGCAATCAAACCTTGCTTTTTGAACTGATAAGAACAGATGTTAATTGAAATTTGTTTTTTTTTAAACTGATGAAAACAGATGCTATAAATTTTGTTTTTAAACTGATGAGAATAGATGCTATTAAATTTTGTTTTTTTAAAAAAAATTGATAAGAACAGATGCTATTTGGGATTTATTTTTGAATTGATAAGAACAGATGCTATATCAAAAACTTTGCTTGTTTGTTGTGCTGCATGTGATGGATCTTTGAATCTGGTTGTGGAAAATTGTGTTTATATGTGCTTGATTGAACCTCTGTTCATATGTGTCTGTAAACCCCCCTATGGTTTGATGTGTTGCTGTGTATTATGCTTGCATGGATGTTTTAGCATAAAGATGGCTTGAATTGATATTTAAATTTGTGAATACCCCTGTACATATCAGTAGCCTATACATTTCAAACATAAAACAAAACTGCATCATTTTTCTTCTGTAAATCTGGAAAGTTGGTTTTGCAAACAAACTTTATTTTCAAGGCAACTCAGGATCTTAAAATTCAAAGTATTAAAAACATTTCAGTTTTATTTAAAAAGTCCAAAATATCAAAGGGGCAGTTGCAGTTTTTAAAAGTTTCAAATGAAAGATTGAAAATCAAAGGCCTGATTTTTATTTTATTTTTTTTTCCAAACTGAAATCAACTTAGCAAACCAAAACTTTTTCCCTGTTTACCTGTAAATAAATAACTTAAGTCTACTGTATGTTGTGATGTTTGGTTTGGTACCTGTAATTGTTTTGTATAATTGATAATGTACATGCATGAATGTGAATCATTTTGGCTTGTGAATGATTGCTATTTAAGCTGTGATATATGCTTTAAGACTGTGAATTGTGTGTTGTATGTTTATGTATATAGGTGACTGTATGAAAATTACAACCAGAAACATTTTAACCCTGAAAACATTTTAAACCTGAAAAGAGAAAAAAAAAATTGTAAACAAGTTTAACTTTGGTTTAAGACCTGTTCTATATTTTCAGAAATAAATGAAAACAAGTTAAACTTCAGTCTAAACCTGTTTGTAGCTCAATCAAGTGTTGCATTGTTGATACTCTTTGAGTTGCAGTGTTTCACCATACTTTAGTTCGATTTTGATCTGGTATGTTGTATACTTACCACTGACTTGTGTCTGCACTGTGTATATCCATGATGTTGTGCACTGATTCTTCACTGAACTATTCACTTACATGTTTGGTTGAGACTTGTTTGTTTATGTCTGCATCTTCACCTGGTTGTTGCATTCCTCTCTTGTATCATTAGTGTCTTTGTGGTCTTGTGGCTGCATATGTACATGCTTCGAGTTGTGTTTATTCGCTTGACCCTTGCTTAGTTGTAGCTGAACAGTTCATATTGCTGTTGACATGACTTGTACTTGTAGTTGTATTCACTGTTGTAGTTGGGGCTGCTGGATTTTGTTGTACACTGCTGCCTGAGTGCCAGTTTACATTGTTCGTGTGCACTGACCATATGGTCTTTGCTTAATTGTAGCTTGTATCACTTGTTCCCCTGTACTGGTTTGGCTTTGCGATTCATCACTGTTGCCTCTGTGTTTGTTGTATTCACTGCCGGTCCCTTCATCCATTCATTGCTATGCTTTGACCTTAACCATTTTCCACACATGTTCATGTTTTACTGCTGTTACCATTTTATTCAGTTCATTGCAAATTTAATTACTTGAATAAAGATTAATCCTGACTCGAGTGTTTTGTGTTTTGCAATAAAGCTCGGGTCAGACCGAGTAATTTTACAGCTTGAAGATTTTCAGGCCGCGAAGTTAGAGAGAGTTGGGGAAATTGCTTCACTTTAGCTTTTCGAAGAATTTTTGTACTTAAAAGAAATATTCCGCTGTATAAATATAATGCATTGTACAAACTCTGATATATGTATAAAAAAAATTCATTTATGTAAAATATTATGATTATTCTGTGATTCTGTGGCTGATTCTGTTTAAACTCTATAAACTGACTAACAATCCGTCATTTTGAACGTTTCAAGTTGGTTTAATTACCGACTGGGGGCGGTCAGAACGGCGGGTCGTTACACATATAATACCATGTTTTCACATGAATTATTCTACTCTCTATGTACGTTTGCTGATGACAAACTAATAGTTAAATCTTTAAAACATTAATTTCAACTGTGAATTCCATAATTCCTACAGCTTTAAAAATTGATAGTAAAACTGGAACCAATCTAAAATTACAGCTTTTAAATGATAAGATTCTTACGTATTATCTCACTTAATACCATATTCATTTATTTCGAACACTTCCCAATGATAGTTCAACTTCTCATGTACACTGACCAGTGTAACTAGAAGCATGCCTTGGTGCCAAAACAACTAATGCATAAATATGAACAAATTTTTAAGGAACAAGATTTATATGAAATAGAAACTTTCAATGTCATCAAAACATATGATAACAGCAGTGTGGTCGATGAAGAGTTAACAGTTTTCATTTGCGCTGATATAATAGTCAATAAAACTGAACGTACTAATGATGAAAATTCCATGCTCTGAATTCTCTATCGTCAAGTGAAGATATGTACTTGCAAGAAAAGTTGGAATGACGGGTATTCTAACAGGCATGAACTTAAAAGTTCATAAACTAAGCAGATAGTAAAAAAACATATATCATACATTAATAACCAAATATTTTTTTAGTATTGCAATAACAAAAATGCAGATATCTCTGTTATATACTATGTGGAATCTCCAACATCACACCTTTTACTACAACAAAAGTTTTTCCAATAGTTAACAGAGATTTACATATCCTTAGTGGAAGGTAAGAAAATTTAAAAAGTATTAGTTGTTTAACACTTATTACCCTAAGTTTGCGTTGTAGGCCTACTGTCCCTTTGAGAAAGAGTTTACACATATTGAAGAAAAAAATCAACAGAACTGTGCTGCCCAAGGTAAATATTATTATTACATGTAAAAGAAACATTTAAAGTTGTTTGTTGATAACATACTTTTCTATTTATTATTCTTTTGTTAGTTTTTTTCCTAATTTTGGTAGTAACTTTTTATTCTCTTTTCAACTGCTAATAATTATCTTTCATTATATAGTTTAAAATTGTTTTGAAGCTTGAAAAGACAAATAACATAAGCAACCATGTAACTAACTGACAAAAAATGGTGAGTCTGTTGATCTTTCAAGGTATTAAATGACATTTAATGAAGAAAATTTGAATTTTTTTTTGTTTCATATCAATTGTTTTAGAGTAAGGACATGTTTATTATCTTAATGTATGAGTATCTCTATTTGTTGTTTAATCAATATATTGGCTATTTTGGCATTTTACAATTAAAATGGCTTTAAAAACACAGTTGTTTAATATCTAATCAATACTTTAAATTTAGTTGCTAATATGAACACATTGACATAAATTACACACAAACTAAGTCTACAAAAATTGATAATTTTACTCAAATGTTTGATATTTTTCTTGGTGGCAAGCTTCATCTTAATCAAATAAGTCTTCTTATGTTTTGAGTTTATGATATTTGAACGTTGCATGCTATAATATGAGTGATGCACTCACTTTGCCATTAATCATGTATCGGTTTTAGTTTTCGTTCTTCCCCTTTATATCTTAGCACATGAGCATGACAAATCACATATATTATGAAAACAACATTTATTACTCAATTTAGAGCATGTAATAATGAAAAAAATTCCATGGGAGATCAATGTAATTGGTTTTGTCCCTCAGGGTATATTTTTACCGGTTATGTAGTTGCATTTCTGTTACTTTTTCCCCCTCTTGGAGTGATTTGATTTTGCTATGCTCAGAAAACAGTCACTGCCATTTCTATTAGATTCAATGAGTTCCTCCACCGTAGGATTAATTAAGCAGGTTCAAATGTATTTTTTTATTTTTTATTCATATCATATAATCCTTGATGCTTTTGTTCTCATGATTTCTTCGTATGTGATATGAAGTTTTAAGAAGTTTTATATGATACGACAATATATATGATATGTGGTTGTTTTAAAGGATTGAAGTATAACCATTTTTATTCTATGTTTATCGTTGATTAATTCATTTGGTTTGGTTCTCATGTGGTTAAGTCCTAAATTGAATATTTCTACAGATTTTGTTGTCGTGCAAAAAAAGTTATGTAGTCCTGTAATCAATTTTTGGTATTTGATATCAATTGAGATTTTGTTGTCATGTAAAAGATGTGGTTAAGCCACTATATTACAAACAATTTATAAATGGCTTGCAATTTATGAATGGCTTGCATATATGAATTTCATATTCAAAGTTACTATACCTCTTGATTTGTTGCAACCTGAAATAACTTGCACTTAAGCATTTCATTGTTTGTTAACAATTTTTTTGTTGTATTTGTGGATATTATGGCTGCACTTAAGAATTTCATCGTTTATTAACAGTGTTTCTTTGATTGATTTAGGTGTCTTCAATCGAAGATGTTTGTCTGGAAAAGTCTTCATTTGAGACTTGGAAGAGAATTTCATCATTCGGGTGTTGCAAGCTATGCGCGGAATGATTAATGGTTGGAATTAGATGTCCTATTTGGATATAAGGTAAACACATGTTACAGATTTGAATGTGCACAGTATTTTAAATGATGTGCTCTGGCTGGTGTTAATTAATTAAAATACTATGTTCTTATGTCTGTGGCGAGATCATCTTCCACAAATGAGGATATGAGAACAATATATATAAAAAACATTAAAAACTAGACGCGGATACACGATAAGAATTATAAAAAACATGAGAAAACAGTTCTACTGGCTCTATTCCGGTAACTTGCTACCGGTTCTTCCATCTATGCTTTGTGCATTGGTACCATAAACATTTTTATTAACTCATTTTCCTGTACATATTTCTCTATAAATTTTACATTATCCCCAAAAAATTTCATTTTGCTAACTTCGTGGCTATAAAATATAATTATCATTGATATGAGTTTCAGTTTTCTTTTATGTCATTTGCTTTCTTAAGCTATTTTTATCTTGACCAAAAAAGGTCCTATAATACTGATGTTCTTCCTTATAAGCATTTTTAACTGACATGGTTAATTGCATTTAGATTCAAATATGTTTATATTTGTTGTTAGTTGCACTTGGATTACTTGCGAACAACTTTCATGCTTGCAGAATCTTTACCTGTATTGCATCTTTGTTTCCATGGTGTTGTAATGCCTTAATAATTTCACTATAATTCATCTGTACTATAACCCTTTTTATTTTATACAAGGGCATATGGAATGAGGTTTCTTTGATTGATTTAGAAATAAAACCAACCCTATCAGTGTATCCCAATATATGGACATTCTGTTAAGTCATATTCCAGTAATGCACTTTGTGCACATATCATTTCCGATAATAATATTAAAAGGATATTGTTTCTTTAACTCATATGTAGAAGTTTCCGTGTGTTGGTGATCAACCTTTCAGAATTTTTAACTACCTGCTTTTCTTTGACTGTTATTCCACCCTACATTGTTTCAGCTGCATGGATTTTATTCCACTTAGATTTCATAACAAGGATAAAAACCAAGTTATAGATAAAAGACACCTTCTTTTTATAGCATATATCAACTATTACCTAAAATATTTGGTTATTTTCCATACATTAACTTGATTGTATACTACCTAAAAAGTATAACAGAGATATAAATAGATAGTTATTGTCCAGACAGTTCTTTTTTTCTCTTGTAGATGCTACTGGAAAATGGTTTTGATCTAAAAAATACCATGATATCCAAATGCTAATGAGAAGAAGGTAATAGTGGTTTCTTTCTTTTTTATCACATGCTGTTATATGAATACTCAACTTAGGACGAATATACATGGGAATTCTATTCGAATAAAAATTTAGTGTTCGTTTAAGAATTAAATAACGGTAGAAGGAGCATCTAGCACATAAAGACTTAGAAGGAATTTAGTTAATTGGATAATGAAGCAGTTACTAAAATCATATCTGATTTAGACTGGATATGAAACATACTTTCAAAAATGGAATCAATAGCTGAATTTTTTACAGTGTGGGCATATTTGGTTGATAAAAATAATATGTGATAGTAAATTTGTCCATGGCTTATTGGAGGTTAAAGCTGCAATATTTAGGGCCATGAAACCACTTTTTGGTTTAATGCAAGGAAAAATGCAATACTTCCTCATTAGATGGACATGGATCTTTATCAAAATATAAGTGGCGAAATTTCATTAATCTTAGCTTTACCTTTCAACGATCAAGCTGAAATTTTGAATGAATGGCCGAGCTGAAATTTCAAATGAATGTTTGAAGTCACATAGTTTGAAGGTTGAACTGTGCTAAATTAAAATTTTTATTGATTGGAAAGTTACAAGTCTATGTTAATTACAAAATAATGAGTCATATATCTACTGTGAGTGTTTTCGATATCAAACCATTAACGAATGACCGCCTCTTAAATTTTAATTAGTTTATCATATGAACTGAGAAATCAGGTACACAGAAATTATATGCCTGCCGTGAAATCTTTTTAGTGTTTTAATATTTTTAATACATAAACCTATGCACTGCATTTACAACTTTGTGGGTGGAATATTTTTTCCGTTTCCTCTGAGTTCGCCTATACTACAGTTGAGTACACTGTAGTTCCTCCCTGTGGATTCGGGTATACTCCGAATATTGTTCCACTAATTTTCTTACCTATGTAACTGGCTTTAGCAAAATTTGTGACTTACGAATGTGTGGTACATGTTCGATCTGGGCGCTCGCACGGTGATCTAGGCGTCTAAATCCGAGTCCGGAAACAACCTCTTCACAATGCGAGAGAAAGAGCACAAGTAAACTAATAGAAGCATTAAAAATTAGCTGAAAATTAATTTTATTGAAGTTTTTTAACAAAATACTTTTAATCTATCTTGACCACTATTGAATTATATAAGAAAACCTGTATATATGTCAAATCTATAGAAAAATAATATTAGTTATGACCATTATTAAGCAACCGTTCCTACAAAGCTTTTTGTGTACAAATCTACATTGATTCCATTACAGTTTAACACGTTCTGATCTTTATTTAATGTCATATGAAAATATATATATGCATTTTTTTAATTTAGACATATTTGACTCAAAGCTTTAACAACCTACGCCCATTAAGTGATAGTAATAAAAAATCAGTTGCATTCTAGAAAGGGAAAAAAAGAGCGGATTTAATGAATATGTAAAAACGTAAAAAACTTCCTGTAGAGAACAAAAAATGTACACAAAATTGGTTCTGTTCTCCTAAAGACTTGAAGCTGCTTTAGGTGCATGTTTGTGTGTACAAAAGATATATATAACTATTAATTAATTTGAACTTATATTAGAAGAAAACAAAAGACATGTGGAATTTGATTTATATATGACCACCAAATATGAAGAGAAAACGTATTATTTTTATCCATTTCTCAAATATTTGAAATAAGTATATTGTTTTCAAATTTTGCTTTATTTCAAGTTGAGAAATATATTATAAGTAATTCTTTATCAGTGAAGCACTTCATGCCTATTATACTGATTTCTTTAACTTGGTTATATACAGGTCCTATAATTGTGAGAAAACTACCATCCATGCCAAATAATTGCTTCGACTCAAATGCAGTAAAGAAAGGTAATCTTCTATCATACCGATTTCTTTTCTTTCCACCGATTCAGTTTTTTGACTCTATAAGATAACACATTTAGTTATAGACAACTCTTTCAGCGTCTCACTTAAGTTTTTATTTGCATCAATTTGTTGTTGAACCTGTTGATTTGAGATCTATGTCATTTATTGGCACTCATGATGTAACGGCCCTGAATTTTGAACAATTTAAATTGTGAATATTTAATTAATTTTAAATATTTGAATGATAATTTAAATTGAATTTCCAATATAACAATGAAATTGGTGATTAAATTTTAAAATTTAATCTATACAAAGTTGAATAAAAATTTAAATTTGACTTCGGAGTTGAGATTGAATATGGAATTTGTAATTGAAATTCAAACTAATAACTTAAGAAGATAATTTGGATTTAAAAATTTTTAATTTTGTAAATTAGTAAATTAATGGTTAAATTTTAATGACATTTTTTCTTTAGCTTAAATAAAAAAATTAAAATCAATACAAAATAAAATAAACAAATACACTTAGTAAAAGAAAAAAATTTAACAACATAATTTAAACAAAAAATTAAACAAAACAAACAAAAGTAAATATCTACAAAAACAAAACAAGGTGTTTGTGTACAAAATAAAATTTGATGTTTAAAATAAATTGAATTTAAAATGAAAAAAATTATATATATATATAAATAGAAGAAAATAATAAAACAAAATAAAAATAAAACATAAAATAAAGAAGGAAAAATCCCCCTGACCTTATTAGTTTTACCCGATTCCCCTTTATCTCACTTTACCCGTTTCATTTTTAACCCTAAACCAAAAATCACGAAGAAAAAAAAAATGGCGACACTTGTTCGTTCTCTTCATTCCAAAAAATAAAATTAGGGCTTCAGCTCCTCAATCCCATTTGGGGCCTTCGTTCGATTTGCGTTGCCTTGCTCAATCGTTTTATCTTTGCTCTCTTCGGCTGTTTCGATTTTGAAAGGTGAGTTTTCTCACGATTAATTTTGATTCAAGTTTTTAAATTGGTTGAAGTGGATGCTTGGTTGCATGCTATGTTTTGGGAAGTTATTCGTTATCGATTGCTCGGGTTTTTGTTGGATTTAAACTGATATGAGCAGATTTGTCACTGCATGTTGTTCGTTGGGTGATATTTGCTACCAATTGCTCTGATAATTGGTTTAAACTGTTAAGAACAGACACTAATTGATATTGTTTTCTTAAAACTGTTAAGAACAAATGCTATTTAAATTTTAATTTTAAAACTCATAAGAACAGATGTTATTTCATTTTTTTTGTTTTAAACTGTTAGGAACAGATGCTATATGATATTGTTTTTTTCTGATGAGAACAGATATTAAAATTTTGTTTTAAAAAAACTGATAAGAACAGATGCTATAAAAAAAAACTTTGCTTGTTTGTTGTTGCTGCATGTGATGGATCTTTGAATCATGTTTTAAATAAGTTGTATTTGTATATTGTTGGAAACTCCTATGCATTTGTGATGTAAGTTATATGAATATTTTGAACAGCCTGAAGAACATTTCTGTTCTAAGACTTCAAGCCTGGTTTCCATTTAAATGATTCCTCTTTAACCATTAATATTTAAAACTTAGGATTTAATTAAATATTGTTTGTTTAGGCTATGAACTAAATTTTTAAAATTTATTTAACTTAAATAGAAACTGAAATTGCTCTGGTAATCAAGTTTAAAAAGGGGAAACTCAAGTCATTGTTAAAATTCAAACTTGTTAACTTCGTAATTCAGGTATACAAATTTAAAACCTTAGATCAATTCGTGATTTTTAAGAGTAAAAAAAAAAAAAAAAAATTTGAGTTGGATTTGATTGTGCATTTCTATAGTTCTACTGCACTTTGTAGTTGCTCTGCACTTTGGTGGTCTTTGTTGTTGTAGCATGCATTGCAGTCTTCTTCTGTCAACATTTTGATGCATATAACTTGACTTTGTACCTGTAGTTGTGTTCATACACACTGCTGCATATCATTGTTCATGCTGTTGCTTCTTTTGCTTATTTTAGTTTGCTTGGTGGCATTTTGTGGTCTGCACTGAGCACTTGAACTTGTATTTGGGTTCCATTGTCTAGCCTTGTGTCTGCACCTTGTATGCTGTGCATTGTTGCATTGGGTTGGTCTCAGCCTTGAACCTTTGTAGTTGTTCCAGTCTTCATGTCCACATATGCCTGTCCTTTGTAGTTGATTCATGCCTGAGTATATGTTGATACCCACCTCTGTTACATTCTACAGTTTAAAAAGAATAAAAAAAAATCAACTGTAAGCAAACTATCCTAAATAAAGCTTAAATTCGTGTTATGCTTTGATGTTTGTCTTAATTCTGGGTGAAATTTGTTTGCATGGATGGTAATTATCTGGAATATAATGTAAGTTGCTCTGTAATTCATTTGTAAGCCTGGGTACATTACAACATACATATCTCTGATATATACATATAGGCTCTAGATTATATTACTCCCTATATAATCTATGGTAGACTTTGATTCCTGAAAAAAAAAAAAAAAAATTCAAAACAGATTCATCAGGTGATTTTGTTCAAACCAAGATATTCAATTGAAAACCTGTTCTTTGTGTAATCAATATCAAGCTTAGAACTTTGAAGAGAAAAATGTTTATAACAGTATAAACTTATTTTTAAAAATAATCACAAGTAAAATATGGTGGCTTGATTTATTCATTGGAACAAGCAGTTTTATATAAGTTGTCAAATACCCTGCTGTGCATATCTTTGTGTATGGATGGTTGCATGTCTGTTTCACCCATAGCTCTGACTTGTTATGAATTAATCATTTGAAAGAAACTTGTTATTATGAGATAATAAAGTAAGTTTCAAATTTTTATATAAGTTAAATAAAATTTTCCCTGAAAGTGAATATAGCAGAGCAACAGTTTATACAAGATGAAAATTAAAACATGTAATTGAAAAAAAAAATCAAGTTTTGAATGTTGGGTCTTGTTCATCTTTGTAAATCATGATTTTTTAAAGTGAAAAATTGTTTTAAATAATCTGTGCATTCGTCTGATAAAAACTTAGCTCGTTGAATTGATCTTGTGTTGTGATGATGTTTTGTGTTTTCATCAATATAAAGTGAGCAACTTTTTTTTTTTTTTAAACCCTGAATTGGTCTGTTAACTTGATATAAAAAATCAATGTACTGCATATCTATATAAATGTGTGAATATGCTTGTGTATGCTTGTGTGTTTATGCATGATGTTTGCTGTTGAATTTGTTTGCCTGTTCTTAGTTCAAACTTAGATTCTAAACAAAAGAATCCAATATCTTTTGATCTACTCACTGTTAGTATCTAGAATTTAATCATGACTTGTTGTTGATTTTAAGAATTAGTTGGATTGTATTTAAGTCAAAATAAATTGCATTTTTTCTCTGGAAACAGGCATAACAGGGAAGTTTAAGTTTTTTTTTTTTTTTTTAAAAAAAAAAAAGTTTAAGTCCTGTTCTATATTTTCAGAAATAAATGAAAGCAAGTTCAAACTTTAGTCTAACCTGTCTGTAGCTCAATCAAGTGTTGCATTGTTGATCTCTTGAGTTGTTTCACTGCCATACTTGTAGCTTGGTCATTTGTGTATGTTCATGATGCTTTGGTGCATTTGCATGTGCTCTGTCTTCGAGCTGCTGTGTTGATCACTGAGTTGTTTCACTGGGTTATATCATTGGTCATTTGATGCACTGCCTTGATTTACTTTGTCCCTGTTGTAATCCTGTTTGGTTGAAGTTCTTTGTTTGGGCTTTGTTCTGGCCCTTGTATCACTGCTTCCAATTTGACTTGTCATCTTCTGTGTTGCACTTTTGTGGTCTGTTCACCCATTACTGTATTTGCATTGCTGTTTGGTCATTTTTTTATTTCTGAATGGAGCTGTGCACACGTGTTGGTGAGGCAGTGCACATGTGTGTAACATACGTGTGTACTGCAGCCACACAGGATTGATAGAAAAAAAAAATCAAAATAATAACTTAATTTAAGTTTGTTACCTGTTGCTTCTCTGTTCTCTGTTCATACCTGGTTACAGAGTTCTAATTGAGTTTTCAACATGTTACACTTCGATGTTGTTATGTTGAATCATGCACTGTCCTGTTTCATTTGTTCAGTTGCACTTATAAATCCAGGAATTGTTGTCCATTCATTTTGGGACCCTGTTTGTTCATCTGTGCTTGGCCTAAATGCTTAGTTATATTCAGGCTGATTTTTGATACACTGTATTTCGGGCCGTTACCATTTTATTTCAATTCATTGCAAATTTAATTACTTGAATTAAGATTAATCCTGACTCGAGTGTTTTTGTGTTTTGCAATAAACGCTCGGGTCAGACCGAGTATTTTTACAGCTTGAAGATTTTCTCGCAGCGAAGTTAGAGAGAGGGGGATTTCGGCATTCACTAAAGTTTTTCAGTAAAAATTTTCTTGTACTTAATAAATATAAATTGTTCCGCTGTGTAAATTCAAATGTAATTTATTGTATAACTCTGATATTTGTATATAAAAGAAAAGTTTGTTTATAAAATATGTTATTGTTCTGTGATTCTGTAGCTGATTCTGTTTAAATGTTATAAACTAAATAACAATCCGTCATCCTGAACGTTTCTAGTTGATTTAATTACCGACTAGAGGCGGTTAGGGCGGCGGGTCGTTACAAAGTGGTATCAGAGCTTTGGTTTACACAAAGCTTAGTTTATGGCATTTAATATGAATAGTTACTAGAATCACTTTAAAGAAAGTGTTTTCAAATCTAAAGAAGTTTAAAATTGATTTCTTTAAAATAAAAAGTATTTTGAAAATTAGAATTATTTTGAAGATTCCCCTCTCTAAATTTAGGTTTGCGACCGTTTCTCTTCGGTGAGGTCTCGTTAGACTTGAGTTTCGATCATTCGGAAACTCATTATCGAATTTTTGAGAGTTATGGAAAATGAACATGAGTTAAGAGAATTAATGAATTGGTTTAAATTGGCTTAAATCAAATATTTTGAATATCTTCAAAGTAGTAATTGGAAAATAAAATGATATGTCAATTTGATTATAATCAAATGTATTATTGAACTATAACTTGGAAATTTAATTTTGAATTCTTTTGAAAATTGATTTCAAATGTTGTGAAGAACGATTTAGTAAATAAATGGATTATAAGTATTTAACTTATAATATGGATTTTGGGTATATAACTAAGTTATATGAATTGAATTGAATCAAATTAATAAAGGAGATTTATGAATCGAAGTTTATAAATAGAAATGGAATTTCTAAAGATGTTTATAAAATCCGCAAATGACTTATTTTGATAAGTAAATTATTGTAACTTATTAAAGGTGTTATATCTATGGTTTTGGACAATAAATGAGATATAAAAAGAGATATGAATCTAATGAAAATTTATAAGAGATTTAAATTGATTCAATGAAGAATTTGAATTTGAATGGGCACGGAAATAAGTTAAGTGGAAAACTTAATATTGGAAATTTGAAGTTGGTTTAAAACCAATATTTTGAAATGTATGCAGAATTCAAACTATGAATTAAGTTGAAGTTGAAAAACTTAAATGAGAATGTTTTTTGGGAAGCAACACTATGAAATGAAGTAAATTCATTTTAAGTTGTTTTGAAATGTGTTTAAAAGAATAATTTCTTTTAAGAATGAAATATATATTTGATTTTGGTTTAAGTATATCAAATATTTTCAAAATGTTGAAAATAAATGGATTTGTAAATTACTTATTATTGAATAAGTATGGAAATATTTTCCAATATGAAATGAAAGGTTTGAAATTTTATCTTTTCAAGATAAAGTGTAAAGTGAATGTTTTGAAATTTTATCTTTTAAAGATAAATTGAAAAGTGAATATTTGAATTGTTTCAAATGGTTAAGTGTGAAAAATTATATATCTTGTAAAGATATTATTTTTGGGAAATTTGAACAGTTAGTTCAACTTGGAAAAATTTCAAAAGATTGAATTTTGAGTTAAATTGAGTTTAACTTTGACACCCAAAAACAATGTAAGTTGAACTTTGAATTTTAAATGGATGATTTGGATTGTATGTCTAACATTGTGAATTGACGACATATCAATTGATCTCTATTAAATATATATCTGCGGTGGCGGAGAATTTATTCTCTTAGCTTAACACCCTTCTCTGAGACGTACGAGCTCAGAGGTTATATATCGATAGACATCAATTATGTGTTGAGGATTGACGATGTAACGTGAAATCCAAATCGAGTGTGAAGTCGATAATAAATTGGATTATGAATATGAATTAGGTTTGAGATAACCTTAAATTTCCAAATCGGCTTAGAGGAAAATTTTAAATGGATAATGAAATGGAAAATTTGTGAAACCTCTATTTGTTATGGGTATGAAATATTGTGGTTTTCATAACGTATATGTGTGAATACGATTAATTCGAAAACCAATTAGTTTGGAAAAGTAATTGCTGTGGAAAACTTATGTAAGTACATGAGTATGATATGTACAAAAATGTGAAATGAAATATTATATATGTATGTATGATATTATGTTTTCCAAATTGAGGATATGGAAAAGTACCTTCCATTTAAAATTATGAAGGTTGTTGGAACTCGAGATGAGTGTCCATTTGAAAATCGTAGCTACGTTGTATTTCCATTAGTTGGAATGTCCTTTTGGACTGGTATAGTGTGCTAGCGTAATTCGAGGGGCGAGATGCCTACGGTTACAAGCGATTCCACTGGGATAGTGGCGTAACCGCCGTGTATACCGCGATCTAGTTACACTCAGGTGGTAGCGTAATTTGAGGGGCGTGATGCCTACAGTTACAAGCGATTCCACTGGGATAGTGGCGTAACCGCTGTGTAAACTGCAATCTACAAACCAAAGCGTAATTCGAGGGGCGAGATGCCTACGGTCACGAGCGATTCTACTGGGATAGTAGCGTAACCGCCGTGTGAACCGCGATCTTTGGCAACAACCATGGCGAAATTCAAGGGATGAGATATCCACAGTTACAAGCGACTCTACTGGGATAGTAGCGGAACCGCCGAGTAAACTGTGATCCATGGGGGAATGTGCTTTCCATATCCATTTTTAAAAGAATTTTAAAAAAACTATTTTCACTGGGAATTGAAGCAAGTATATTTAGTAATTGGAGATTGTTAGACTTGCGCCTGGCCAGCGTATGCCTAATGTCTTTAAGAACGACAGTAGACTTGTTAAATTTCGAGTTAGCAAGTATTTTCAAACTTTAAATAGAAAATCAATTATCTGAAATTAAAGTGATATAAATTCCAACCTAATAAATTAAGGAAGAGGATTTTTGAAATGTTTTGAAAGTCCACAGCTTTGGAAAAGTTATACTATGTAAATTTCTTAAATGAAGAAGTTCAAATTAAAAATTTGGGTTTTTGTAAGTTGGAAATTTTAGTAAAGATTTTTGTGTCTTGATTGTAGAAAATAATAGACAAATGAGTTAATTAACAAAGTTAGTGAGATAAAACAAATAGAATGAATCCTATATTCATTTATTTCTAATAAGTTTCAAACTAGATAAAATTGTTAAAATATAAATATTAGTGAAATTTCAACAATCATTTCTCCTTACTTGTAATTTCGGGACGAAATTCTTTTAAGGAGGGGAGATTGTAACGGCCCTGAATTTTGAACAATTTAAATTGTGAATATTTAATTAATTTTAAATATTTGAATGATAATTTAAATTGAATTTCCAATATAACAATGAAATTGGTGATTAAATTTTAAAATTTAATCTATACAAAGTTGAATAAAAATTTAAATTTGACTTCGGAGTTGAGATTGAATATGGAATTTGTAATTGAAATTCAAACTAATAACTTAAGAAGATAATTTGGATTTAAAAATTTTTAATTTTGTAAATTAGTAAATTAATGGTTAAATTTTAATGACATTTTTTCTTTAGCTTAAATAAAAAAATTAAAATCAATACAAAATAAAATAAACAAATACACTTAGTAAAAGAAAAAAATTTAACAACATAATTTAAACAAAAAATTAAACAAAACAAACAAAAGTAAATATCTACAAAAACAAAACAAGGTGTTTGTGTACAAAATAAAATTTGATGTTTAAAATAAATTGAATTTAAAATGAAAAAATTATATATATATATAAATAGAAGAAAATAATAAAACAAAATAAAAATAAAACATAAAATAAAGAAGGAAAAATCCCCCTGACCTTATTAGTTTTACCCGATTCCCATTTATCTCACTTTACCCGTTTCATTTTTAACCCTAAACCAAAAATCACGAAGAAAAAAAAAATGGCGACACTTGTTCGTTCTCTTCATTCCAAAAAATAAAATTAGGGCTTCAGCTCCTCAATCCCATTTGGGGCCTTCGTTCGATTTGCGTTGCCTTGCTCAATCGTTTTATCTTTGCTCTCTTCGGCTGTTTCGATTTTGAAAGGTGAGTTTTCTCACGATTAATTTTGATTCAAGTTTTTAAATTGGTTGAAGTGGATGCTTGGTTGCATGCTATGTTTTGGGAAGTTATTCGTTATCGATTGCTCGGGTTTTTGTTGGATTTAAACTGATATGAGCAGATTTGTCACTGCATGTTGTTCGTTGGGTGATATTTGCTACCAATTGCTCTGATAATTGGTTTAAACTGTTAAGAACAGACACTAATTGATATTGTTTTCTTAAAACTGTTAAGAACAAATGCTATTTAAATTTTAATTTTAAAACTCATAAGAACAGATGCTATTTCATTTTTTTTGTTTTAAACTGTTAGGAACAGATGCTATATGATATTGTTTTTTTCTGATGAGAACAGATATTAAAATTTTGTTTTAAAAAAACTGATAAGAACAGATGCTATAAAAAAAAAACTTTGCTTGTTTGTTGTTGCTGCATGTGATGGATCTTTGAATCATGTTTTAAATAAGTTGTATTTGTATATTGTTGGAAACTCCTATGCATTTGTGATGTAAGTTATATGAATATTTTGAAAAGCCTAAAGAACATTTCTGTTCTAAGACTTCAAGCCTGGTTTCCATTTAAATGATTCCTCTTTAACCATTAATATTTAAAACTTAGGATTTAATTAAATATTGTTTGTTTAGGCTATGAACTAAATTTTTAAAATTTATTTAACTTAAATAGAAACTGAAATTGCTCTGGTAATCAAGTTTAAAAAGGGGAAACTCAAGTCATTGTTAAAATTCAAACTTGTTAACTTCGTAATTCAGGTATACAAATTTAAAACCTTAGATCAATTCGTGATTTTTAAGAGTAAAAAAAAAAATCAAAAATTTTGAGTTGGATTTGACTGTGCATTTCTATAGTTCTACTGCACTTTGTAGTTGCTCTGCACTTTGGTGGTCTTTGTTGTTGTAGCATGCATTGCAGTCTTCTTCTGTCAACATTTTGATGCATATAACTTGACTTTGTACCTGTAGTTGTGTTCATACACACTGCTGCATATCACTGTTCATGTTGTTGCTTCTTTTGCTTATTTTAGTTTGCTTGGTGGCATTTTGTGGTCTGCACTGAGCACTTGAACTTGTATTTGGGTTCCATTGTCTAGCCTTGTGTCTGCACCTTGTATGCTGTGCATTGTTGCATTGGGTTGGTCTCAGCCTTGAACCTTTGTAGTTGTTCCAGTCTTCATGTCCACATATGCCTGTCCTTTGTAGTTGATTCATGCCTGAGTATATGTTGATACCCACCTCTGTTACATTCTACAGTTTAAAAAGAATAAAAAAAATCAACTGTAAGCAAACTATCCTAAATAAAGCTTAAATTCGTGTTATGCTTTGATGTTTGTCTTAATTCTGGGTGAAATTTGTTTGCATGGATGGTAATTATCTGGAATATAATGTAAGTTGCTCTGTAATTCATTTGTAAGCCTGGGTACATTACAACATACATATCTCTGATATATACATATAGGCTCTAGATTATATTACTCCCTATATAATCTATGGTAGACTTTGATTCCTGAAAAAAAAAAAAAAAATTCAAAACAGATTCATCAGGTGATTTTGTTCAAACCAAGATATTCAATTGAAAACCTGTTCTTTGTGTAATCAATATCAAGCTTAGAACTTTGAAGAGAAAAATGTTTATAACAGTATAAACTTATTTTTAAAAATAATCACAAGTAAAATATGGTGGCTTGATTTATTCATTGGAACAAGCAGTTTTATATAAGTTGTCAAATACCCTGCTGTGCATATCTTTGTGTATGGATGGTTGCATGTCTGTTTCACCCATAGCTCTGACTTGTTATGAATTAATCATTTGAAAGAAACTTGTTATTATGAGATAATAAAGTAAGTTTCAAATTTTTATATAAGTTAAATAAAATTTTCCCTGAAAGTGAATATAGCAGAGCAACAGTTTATACAAGATGAAAATTAAAACATGTAATTGAAAAAAAAATCAAGTTTTGAATGTTGGGTCTTGTTCATCTTTGTAAATCATGATTTTTTAAAGTGAAAAATTGTTTTAAATAATCTGTGCATTCGTCTGATAAAAACTTAGCTCGTTGAATTGATCTTGTGTTGTGATGATGTTTTGTGTTTTCATCAATATAAAGTGAGCAACTTTTTTTTTTTTTTTAAACCCTGAATTGGTCTGTTAACTTGATATAAAAAATCAATGTACTGCATATCTATATAAATGTGTGAATATGCTTGTGTATGCTTGTGTGTTTATGCATGATGTTTGCTGTTGAATTTGTTTGCCTGTTCTTAGTTCAAACTTAGATTCTAAACAAAAGAATCCAATATCTTTTGATCTACTCACTGTTAGTATCTAGAATTTAATCATGACTTGTTGTTGATTTTAAGAATTAGTTGGATTGTATTTAAGTCAAAATAAATTGCATTTTTTCTCTGGAAACAGGCATAACAGGGAAGTTTAAGTTTTTTTTTTTTTTTTTTAAAAAAAAAAAAGTTTAAGACCTGTTCTATATTTTCAGAAATAAATGAAAGCAAGTTCAAACTTTAGTCTAACCTGTCTGTAGCTCAATCAAGTGTTGCATTGTTGATCTCTTGAGTTGTTTCACTGCCATACTTGTAGCTTGGTCATTTGTGTATGTTCATGATGCTTTGGTGCATTTGCATGTGCTCTGTCTTCGAGCTGCTGTGTTGATCACTGAGTTGTTTCACTGGGTTATATCATTGGTCATTTGATGCACTGCCTTGATTTACTTTGTCCCTGTTGTAATCCTGTTTGGTTGAAGTTCTTTGTTTGGGCTTTGTTCTGGCCCTTGTATCACTGCTTCCAATTTGACTTGTCATCTTCTGTGTTGCACTTTTGTGGTCTGTTCACCCATTACTGTATTTGCATTGCTGTTTGGTCATTTTTTTATTTCTGAATGGAGCTGTGCACACGTGTTGGCGAGGCAGTGCACATGTGTGTAACATACGTGTGTACTGCAGCCACACAGGATTGATAGAAAAAAAAAATCAAAATAATAACTTAATTTAAGTTTGTTACCTGTTGCTTCTCTGTTCTCTGTTCATACCTGGTTACAGAGTTCTAATTGAGTTTTCAACATGTTACACTTCGATGTTGTTATGTTGAATCATGCACTGTCCTGTTTCATTTGTTCAGTTGCACTTATAAATCCAGGAATTGTTGTCCATTCATTTTGGGACCCTGTTTGTTCATCTGTGCTTGGCCTAAATGCTTAGTTATATTCAGGCTGATTTTTGATACACTGTATTTCGGGCTGTTACCATTTTATTTCAATTCATTGCAAATTTAATTACTTGAATTAAGATTAATCCTGACTCGAGTGTTTTTGTGTTTTGCAATAAACGCTCGGGTCAGACCGAGTATTTTTACAGCTTGAAGATTTTCTCGCAGCGAAGTTAGAGAGAGGGGGATTTCGGCATTCACTAAAGTTTTTCAGTAAAATTTTTCTTGTACTTAATAAATATAAATTGTTCCGCTGTGTAAATTCAAATGTAATTTATTGTATAACTCTGATATTTGTATATAAAAGAAAAGTTTGTTTATAAAATATATTATTGTTCTGTGATTCTGTAGCTGATTCTGTTTAAATGTTATAAACTAAATAACAATCCGTCATCCTGAACGTTTCTAGTTGATTTAATTACCGACTAGAGGCGGTTAGGGCGGCGGGTCGTTACACATGAATGCTTGGATCTGGAGATTATTTCGGGTAATCACTTAAAAAAGAACATATTTTTTACTCGGTCATTCCATTAGAGATGGTAATACACATCCACGTATCAGTGAATTCCTTATGAGTTGTTTGTTCACACTATCATACTGCTTAAGATGGTATTTAAAAAGTGAACGACTCTGGGATAAAAATCTGAGGGGCTTACGTCTGATCTTAAACATACGTTATTTGTCGTAATTTTCAAGAGGGTTTCAAAGAATTAATTAACGTACATAGTGATGGATATAGATGCACTATAACATTGAAAATTCTCATTTATGTATATCTAAGGCGTATCCATATATTTTTTAACAGGGAAGGGCATGGAAGCCCAGTGGTTTGGAGGACACTGGGCATATTCATGTATGAGCTTCTTTATGGAGTTACCTCATTCAAACGATTCGATAATGAAATTACATTGGCCAACATTGTTTCTTGAGCTTTCGAATTTGCCAAAGGTCCACTAATATACAACTCTGCTAAAGAACTAATTACATGATTATTAGTTAAATATCTAACAAAGCGGATCGAATCCAGAAGGGTACAACTAATATTAGAAGGCATCCATTTTTCAGCAGAGTTAATTTGGCATTGGTAAGATGTGCATGTCCTCCTTACATTCCACAGCCTTTTGGTAGTAGAGGTCTCAATTCATCTGAAGATGACAGTGTACCTACAGTTGAAATGCAAATGCGCAGTTAAATTTTAGTGTCCAGTGCATAATTTAGCAAAATTTGGTATGTAATCAGTTAGTTCTATTAATTGAGATTCTACATTCGTAGGAAGTTTCAGCTCATGATGCATATTTTATGTATAGTAATTGAGAACTTTTCGTCATTGGCTTTATAAGAGTTCTATGATTTAAGTACTTCAACTATACAGTTTGTGGTCAAGTGATATTCCAAATGAATAGATTATAGGTTGTTTATAATTCATTTGGATTTATATTGAATGTTCATTGTATAATTTATGGCTCCATTAAATTTTAGAGTGTGCATGCATGAAGCTTAATTTGTGCAATGTATGTTTGAGTGGTGTCTGCTATATGAATGTTTTTTTTTCCATTCCCTGATATGTATTTTGACGTGGAGTTAGGTATTCAACCTCAAAATGCCTAGCTTAGATGGAACTTGATTTGATTACTTTGATACGGATATAAATGGTTGATTGCTGAAATTAGCAATTAGGTTTCAAAGTGAGGTCCTACCAAATAGTCGCACTCTTCAGAATAGTATCTCTGGCCGATGCCAATCTTCAGAATAGTATCTCTGGCCGATGCCAATGGTACCTTGGCCCCGTTAAAGCTAATAATCGTGCCACTGCGTGTTTAATTAGCCTTCTGCTGTAGATATTTTCCAGCTACATTAAACCCATTGTACGTGATTATAAGTTACCATTACATCAATGGTAGCTTTGTGGATCCTTTTTCCACCCAACTCTGAATGCATATATCAGATCCCACGGATTGATTTTCCTAAAACCATCTTAGTTGCAATCATTTGTAGTTCAAACGGTAAACATTTTACGCTATTACTAAAATTTCCAAACATTTATGAAAAAATAAATAAAAATAGTTTAGTTTCGTTCATTTTAACTTCCGATTAAATCCAGAATTAGTTTCAAACACTAAAGAAATTGGAATGGAAGTTATTCAAAATAGTTTTACAAGGTAACTTGAGACCCGTATTGAGAATGACAACCGCGTATTAGGTTCAAATTAAAGGCGGCTCACTAATTTTCACTGAAACAACAGTCTAAAACATTAAAATGTGTACTTTATTTTTCAATCAACTATTATAAAACATTTATGCTTATTTAAATGATATAAATTAAAATATAATTTTATCATTGTATCATAAATTTTATGAACTTTGGAATCATGCTATTGTTTGATTTTAGACGGACTGCAGTTACGTTGCTGCTAATTGAAGAAAAAAAATCAACGATACTATAATAACATTGGTAGTGATAAACATAAGGAATATAACTAGGTTTTAATTTTTATTAAACAGAAGATTACTACCCCTAAAAATTATATTTTGTCTCGAATATTTTCAACTTTTCACAATATTAGTATTTCGAAATTCAAACATACAGGTAGTTAATTGTATAACAGTATGTATTTTATAGGATTGACTTGCAGCATGGAGATGGATAGTACCGTTCTTATTTATGGAGAAATCATGATCTATCGATCATTTACAAACTTTGTAAAGTCATTCCATAAATTAATATTGATATATTATGAACTAAATCTTGATGGCTACATTGATGAAACATCTATATCTAAGATTAAGATTTAAGGGAAGATGGTTGAGTAGGGAATTGTTAATGCTAGGGGTAAAAGTGTAAAATTATGAGTAATAAAAAGATAATTATTTGTTTTATACACAACATAAACGAATGCATGTGTAGATTCAAACTAAAGTTTACATTAGAATAAATCTATAATTCTATTTTGGTACAAAAATTGATGTACAACACTGAAACAAGTTCATTTTCATTTGTATAGTGAGACGAAGAGCAAACATGAAACTTTATAAAATACATCCACTAAGGAAATAAACTAAAAATCACCTAATTATTAAATATTTTATGGTTGTCTAAGTAAAATTCTCAGCATTCTTAGAGGAAGAGGTGAATGACATGGACAGAGCTTGAATGTCGATCTACCCAAAAAAGAATAAAACAAGGAAAGCAAGTGAAGTATCAACCGTAACAACGAACAATGAGGCAACAAATAGAATGTAATCAATATATGGATCGATAATAGTAAATATGGTAATCACCAAGTTGATTGTAACAAAAAGAGGAAAGTGTCATACTTATAAAAAACGTAGTGTAGATGTTATAGATTGAAGTCAAAAAATACAGGTGACTGGATGCATGCAAGCCCTTATAGGTTTGGTGACGTACCACTTTCCTGCAAATTCCCAAACTGTAGAAATATCATATTTAGTGGAAGGAAAGGATGAAAATTGAAGTGAAGAATGCAAATGTTGTAGAAATGATACAAAATGGTACCTGGGTTGATCTAGAGCTGTATCACCAAGCATTGTGCAAAGTTTGGCTGAAAAACGGGGATTAATGTTATCTGAGGCCTAACAATTTAATTTGATTATCAACTATCTAGATCGTTTATGAATTCTGTTACATTTTTTGTACTGGTTGATATAAGGTAAATTGATTATATCATATGTTATATATTTATATAGAATAGAGGTTACTCTTTATCTACCATTATCTTATGTTAAATACCTTTTTGTCAACACGATCCTGAGTAAAAATTTGTAGAATAGTAGTAAAAAGATATCGATGTAGGTATCTCTTGATGTACGTTTGATCAAGCACTAATGACGTGAAGGCTCATACAGTAAACATGACAAGCTTTAAAGATATTTTATCTTACCTAATTTTGCAAGAAGGTAGCCAGCACTGCGATAAAGCAAACTGTACCCACGTATGAAATTTAAATTGAATAATCTATAGAAATAGATGTGTGTGTGTGCGCGCGCGCATGTATGCAAAGTAAAGGTAATTGACATCTAAGTTGTGATTATATTGTTATGAACCGATTTGGTCGGTTAATTCGGTTCTAATCGAATATTGTTCACCCCTATATACACGTTGTGATTAAATGCAGGTCCACCTGGACGTGCATATATACTCGTATATAATTATATCGATATATATAATTGCATTCAAGCTAAATATTGATTTTGATTAGTTCAACTTATTTTAATTGATAAATTTATGCTGATTTATTTTACTTTTATTTAAAAATTAAAGATCTATGTGGATAAATTCCTTTTCTTAACCAAATATTTTGCAATGTTTAAATTTATGTATATATTAAAATATAAACGTCTTTTCGAGTTGTTATAAAGGTAATTAATGGTTCAATAATGGCCTCCTGGCGATTTCTTCGTCGCGAGTAGCTTAGTTCTTCGTGACTGCTTTCTTGAACGCCCGCTCCGCTTCTACGTTCCCCTCATGTCCACAACCCCTCCCTTTCACAATTCTCAGCGTCTCCCCTCTCCCTCCTCTACTCGCTCTGGCCGTTGTTTTAGGTCCATGGCCGTAGATCCCGCTCGTCCTGACCTGCTCTCGCCTCAAGACTTTCCTCCCCTTTGCGCAATCAAAATGCCCCCCCTGCTCCAACTTTCGGCATTGTTCGAGTGATGCTCGAGCTGATGCAGCCAGTCATTCTGTTGTGTCATCAAAGATGTTAATTCCTGATTCTTCTATATTCCACCAATTGACCGGTTCAAATGTGAGTGATGTTGATAGGATCGGTTGTGTTTTGGGTCATCAAGTTTTGGATTCTATGGTTAATGACCGTGTTTCAGTTAGTAAGTCTGGAGAAGTCTTCGGCTTGGATGGATCTGCTGTGTCTAAATGTTGCAAGGAAGGTGTTTGTGTAAATGCTGCTGTGGGATCTGTTCCTTTAGCCGGCGCTACTTGTATGGCTTCCCCTTTGTGTGACGCTACTCCTGAACTACCTTATGTTATGGTTAGTCCTAGGCCTCCTTCGGCTATTCATGAGTGTCGCCCTGCTGCCCCTAGCCTGCCTGTACCCAAAACATGGTCATCACTTTTCACATCCATGCCACGTAATGCGGGAGTGTATGAACCAGTCGAGTTTGACATCGTTGAGGAAAATGGAGTGATAATCCCTCCCCCCTGTGTTATCCAAGCTGGAATGGACTTTTGGTCAGGATACGTAGTTGGATTCTTTCTGGACCCTAAACATCGACTTCATGATGCGGCAGCTGTTTGTCGTAGGGCCTGGAAACTTCAGGGTGGGCTTAAAGTTAAGATGGTTGATTCCTTGTACTACCTATTGTTCTCCTCCTTTGAGGAACGTTGTCGTGTTCTAGAGTCTGAGCCTTCTTTCTTTGACGGACAGCCATTTATTCTTACCCCCTGGACGCCGACGGTAGCTAATGTTCGTGAGCAAGTTTTTTCTGTCCCTGTTTGGGTTTATTTCTCCCAAATTCCATCTGCATTACAACCGTTGCTTGGCTTGAATTGGCTTGTGTGCAATATAGGAAAATTGAAATGTTTTGACACGAATACGGTAGCGAGTGATAAGCTTGTATACGCCAAGGCCCTGATTGAGATTTCTCCCGATAAGCCTCTTCCCACCTCTATTCCTGTCCAGCTAGCTGTTGGTCATGTGGTGGATGTTCGTGTTTGTTACGGTTGGGTCCCTGACATCTATTCCTCCTGTCATTCCTTTGGACACATTGCCTCTGCTTGCGTGCGCACGTTTGTTCCTGCTGCTGCTCCTAAGATCCCTCTGCCACGTCCTCCACTTAGAAAATGGGTTCCCAAAGCCTCTCGTGTTGCTTCTGACTCTGGTCCATCCCTTTCCATTGTGAATCCTGTTTCCCCAGTTCCTGATGATGTTCCCCCTGCTCTCCCGGTTCTCTCTTCACCGCTTGTTGCTTGGGCTGAGACTGAACACTGTTGGGTTGAACTACGTTCTGATATGAGATTCAACCCCGTGGATAACACATATTATAGATATGTATCTGATGATTTATTGGATCTTCGATGCCTTTATTACAGTATTTCTGGTGATTCCTTGGTTCTTGACAAGGACGGTTCGTTTGCTGAGAATAATTCTGCTCTTCTAGCTGATTCTACATGGGATAGATCATTCGTTTACTCTTTTGTCATTGACTGTTATGATCCTTCCCTTGCTGTGCAATTTCGTCCCTTTTTTGGAATTCTTAATGGTGGAACTCTGTTTTCATCCAGGATAGATGAGGGAGTGGGTGATTCTTCCTCTGCGGAGGAGAACTAGCCTTGATTCTTAGTTCTAGTATTTGTGACGTATCTGTCATACTCCTGTGTTGTATTTTCATACTTAGTAGCTAAGGTGCCTATACCTTACTCCTGTACTTCAAACTTATTACGTTCATAATAAATAGTGGTCGGTCCACTTAAAAACCGTCAACCATGCCAAAAAAATATATATAAACGTCTATATTTATAAATTATTAAAATCTAATTGATATATTATGTTATAAAATTAATTATATACACACACACATACATACGTACGTACGTACATACATACATACATACATATATACATACATACATATATATATATATATATATATATATATATATATTCACACACACACATATTATTTATTAAGTATACATGTACGTAAATTTTTAATTTCCAAGAACCATATGTAGAAATTGAATAAAATAATTTACATATATTTTATATGTACTTATATAATTTAAAATTTCAATTTTTATTTGAAACACTTTTAAAATTAATTTTTAATCAATTTTTTTAACTAGACTAAGAATTGAAATATATATATATATATGTATGTATGTATATGTGTGTGTGTGTGTGTTTGTGTGTGTGTATATGTATGTATATGTATCTATGTATGAATAATAACAATATTGTATGTAAATGTGTGTGTATATATATTCTAGATTGACAATAACAGATATAAATTCATGATATAAAGTTAATATAACCATATAACAAAATATGTGATAAATATTTGTAAATAAATTTGAATTAAAATGCTACCTCAATTATAGCCTAAAAATGCCACATCGAATATCGTATCTACAGAACTCCTGGGATTTGAATCCAGTCTCTTCTATAAAGCACTGCCAGTCAGAGAGATCTATGTAACTTTCTTCTATTTGATTTGAATATGTGTTTAGTTTGAAAATAATATAGGAGGAGGGATTTTGGATTTTTTTCGCCGGAGAAAACCAAGAAGGTAGAAGCAAAAAGTCTAAGTGTAAAAGGTGAAGGGAAATGGGTTTAAGTAAAAGAGAGGAGAGAAGAAAATGTGGATCTAGATCCACCATTTTCTCTATCAATTCAAATCTGAAAATATCAACTCATGCCCCTCATCCCATCATGCTTAGGCTGGCCATTCGATTGGCTCTTATAGGATTCCATTCCTCTTCAAACCAGATCAGACAATTTATATTTAATTAAAATTCAAATGTGTATCGATATCGTGCATCGATACGTGTGTATATCCACCATTTTCTATATCAATTCAAACCTAGAAATATCAACTCATGCCCCTTCTCCCATCATGCTTAGGCCGGCCATTCCACTAGCTCTTATAGGATTCCATTCCACTTCAAATCAGATCACACAATTTATATTTAAATCCAATTCAAATGCATATCGATACGTGTGTATATAACTTTTATATATGCATTATTTTCAATACTGATCAATAAAAAGTCAACTAAAATTTTATTATTTCACAAATATTATTCAATTTAATTCATTTATAATAATTATATTTTATTTAAATAGGGTGGTAGTTGGAGTATTTAACATTGCAGTTGTGTGACTCTAGGTATAAATTCGGTCAACAATTAATATTGAACTATTCAAATATTAACATTAACATTTCACCTTAGCTGGTGGTGCAATAGTTTGGCTAAATATATTGCTTATCTATTTTGATAAAATCTAATTTTACTTATTCTAAGTGATCCCCATTAGTGACAATTACTTACACCAATTCTTTTCATCAAAACTATATCAGATTAGGACTAATAAAATTTAGTATTGGTCAAAATTCCAATATCGTCAACATTAAACTTGTATAGTTCAAACATAAAGTCCTTTGTTCAATAATATTAATTATTATTAAATGAATTGCTTTGGCCAAAGACTGTGGCTTTAGTTTGACTTTAGTTGGCCATGATACTAACCTTATATAATCGAGGAGATGAATTCTCTATTTAATAATATTTCACTTACAATGCTTCAGCTCGACCAAAATATAGTCGTTTGATAGACGTCGTGCCATGATTTCACTATAATCAAAGTGGAGTTTCCACATTGCACTTCAACAATATTCTCAAGTGGAGAGAACTATGTAATATTTTTACATAAAAATTTTCTATTTGACCTTAGTTATATTAACCAACAAAAAACTATCAAGTGAGCCATTCCATGGTTATCCAATAGATACCATAAGTAACCTCTTTGTCCCTCAATAGCTATAACAACTAGCCCCAAAACATGCCTAAATCTCTACTCAGAAAGGCCCATTGAAATTTAGATCCATTCCATAGCTGATTGTTGATTAGTGAAAAGAACATACAGATCTATTTATCTGTTTATTCAGAACTCACAGCGAAGGGATAAAATATAATAACATAAGTAGTACCCATTTTATTTAAAATTCCAAATGTCACAAAACAATAACATAATGTCAACAACAACCGCTAGATAATAATGTAATAAATACAGTTTTAACTTCAAATGGGTATGCCACAAAATAACATAAATAGATAAATAGACTACTTCCACAAGCTTCTCTCATCGCCATCTCCATCTTGATCACCGTCTCCTTCCAAAGTAACACAAGAGGGACCAAAAACGAAAACTTAATACCTCCAATCCTTAAAACATTTCCTTTATATTATGACCCGCACCTCATGGAGATCTCTCACATTAGCCTAACTATTCGTAGGAACTGGTAGTCAGATTAACTAGCGGATTTATCCTATAGAATTGGGACTAACCTCGTGTCATCCTTAGTTACTTACTATGGGAAATGTCTCACATCACCCCCAAAGTCACACTCGTAGTAGCCAAATTAGCTGGGCGAACTTCTATGTGCTTTTGACTAACCTCGCATCTCTATAATTTAGTCATATTTCATAATATTCACTACGTGTAATATGGCACATCTCACTGTATTCATTATCTAGGCGTATATGGAATCCTTCTTATTTCACCTAATAAATGTGACGACTCACCTTTCTGATCCCTAGGAATGACGGTTAACACATCATCGACATTCGTGTATCGTTGCCCAAGCATCGGAAAGATGAATCATAGTAGGGTGAAATAAAGAACAGAATAGAAAACCTCACAACGAAACTACTAATTAAACATAACAATAAATAGTACATCATGTTTTTCCTTAACATGGATTTATCAGAGTTACATAAAAGTACTACAAATCAGCTTAGGCAGTTATAACATCCTGCTCTTACACGTGCTGAAACAAAATACACTTACACAAACTAGATAATCCAGCGAAATAGATAAATAAGAAGATGAAAAGCCTCTAGCTGGAATGCCATCTTCAAAAAAGTCCAATATAGATCTGCTACTCTAAGACTACACAAATAAACGAGTACTTGAGAGTTCATGGAAACAAACATCTTGGGTCAGCTGATATGTCTGGTATGAGTAAAACATTAAACAAAGATATTTAATTAAGCACAAACATGTAAGACCGCACTGCTGAACATGGAACAGGTTTACTCTCAAATAAATCAATATCCAAATGTGAAGATAGGATAAATAATTAAACACCTCAAAGAGTGGTTGACTCTTCCCAGTGTAAATAAGGAGATAAATTTGAAGGTTCGAATCAAATAAGAAAAGGAAAATCTCCAACAAATGACTAGGAAGGAGCACTACCGTTGAAGTATATCGCTAGTAATATACTCTTAAGAAGCTCGTATACTCCATAACACTTTTCGAAAACCACTAAGCCGGACTCCGTCAGACCTTACTGAGTATCCGAATATTTCACATCTAATAGCTTTACCGAATCCAATCTAGATGAGATGTATCAAAGTATCCTTATGGAAGAAGCCCCACATAGCTTGGTCCCCTTTCGCACTTTGGTTTAAGTCATTCCCGACAGAGGATATCAAAGCTCAACGTAGCAATAAATCATCTTATAATGATGAAAATAAAGAAGCCGTAGTAACCGTTAATTGAGGAACAAACAATAGAGGATATTAATCGATTATATATGGAAATTAAATCTTATATACTTATCATCACTCATCGAATTAAAACATGTATTATTTCTTGGTTAAGAGTAAAACCAGAAAAGTCAAGGTAGTGTTACCTTAAGTCACGTCTCACGATTATTCTTATCTTTCAAAATAACAACAAGTCTATGAAAGGGACAGAGGATTAAGGATCTTAAGGCTAATTTAACACTAGAGGGGGGTGAATAGTGTTTAACGAATTCTAAGACTTATATGAACTAAATAGAAATTATAACACAAACAAATGCAGAACTTAATCACAGAACAATCACAGAATCAAACATAGATGCAAAAAGTAAATAAAAAGCAGCAAACGGAAAGAACACACCGAATTTTATACTGATTCTGAGTTACCCTACATCCAATCCTGTACCAAGGAAAACCACCTCATACAGATTTTTATTAAACCAATATCGAGATTACACTCCTCAATTTATAAAGGCCTTGAGGTACCCTCCTGTCTCTCGAGTCTGGGGCAAACTCTCTTGATTTATGGGCCAAAAGATTACCCAATTGATTTCCAGGCACAACCACACCTTATAGAGAGACTCGATTAGCTTTTGATTACTAGTTGATCCTACAACTCTGAATAGCACTTTGATCTTCGATAGAGGACAGAGAATCAAACAAGAATGCACTTCTAATTTGATTCACTTAAGAATTTGGAAGAATTTCGGCATGACCTTAAAAATATGGTAATTATAGAACACGGATTTATGGAGTAGAATAAGTGAAGAAAATATAAGAATTGTATATTAAAAAATTCATTTAGGAAGGCTATTTATAGAGTACCAACTGTCATATCCATTCGTGAAGAGATTTAAACAAATTGACACTTCTTTTGAAAATTGAAACTTTTGAATTCAACGGCCACCATGTCGACATGAGGTGTCCCATGATATCGACATCCCTTTGTTAAAAAAAATGAAAACTTGTTTTGAAAATGGTATTGAAATGAAAACAAGATGAAATGATTCTGGAATAAAATAAACTAGTTTTACTATGTTTTAAAACACGAAAACAAAGAATATTTTAAGGCCAAAACATCTTTTTTAAAATCATTTGAAAAGATAGTTTTAAGGCTAAAAGATTTTGAAAATCAGTTTTGAAAAACCATTGTGAAGTAGTTTTGCAAGCTTCTTCCTGTAGAATATCTCATTACATCAGGACTCAAGAACTTATACAAAACCAGAATGTTTGCGGGTTTGTAAGCCACTTGTCGTAGATTTGTAAGCTACTTGTCGTGGGTTTGTAAGCCACTAAGAAGGTAGAAATGGGTTCTATCCCAAATGAAATTCGTAATGAAGATTTCCATACTTTATGAAGTTTTAACAAAAACTAGACACATATCTTGAAATCCTGATCTTGATACTCTAGAGTCTTCAATCTTGAGTCTTGAATCTTTATACTGATCAGTCTTCAGTAATCAATACATGCATATCTATATATCGTGCATATACATATCTATCTATATTATAGTGTTAGTATATATTTTATAATAAGATAGTTAAAATGGTTGTTGTCATTAAAACCAACATCTCAGTTCCTAACAATCTCCCCCTTTTTGATGATGACAACCTTATTTATAAAATATACTTACTATATCATAACTCCTATCATAACTTCTCCTCACTCCATGACTCTCGCATACTCTAAACTACCATAACTCCCCCTTACTCCAAGCCAACTACTATTTTATAACTTCTCCCCCTTTGTCGTCAACAAAAACTTCTAACTAATAAAATTCCTGAAATTGTTATAAGATAATCAACCACAATAAAATAGAGTAAACCATATATAAGTGTAATCAAATAAATCAATCATCAGCCAATCATATTTACTGTAATTATTCAATCCAAACATATATATAAACCATACCAAATAAGTTAAGTCAATCAAGTTTTAACACGCACCAATCTAATCAAACAAATAATATACGGAATGACTAGACATTCCTTGGTACTTCCACTCACCCATCTTCTCCAAAGATAGGGTCTGCTTTAATGGCATCCCATTCTTCTTTATCTTTGTCGAGAGTGATTTGTCGAATTCCTTCGAGATCGTCCTTGTTAAGGGCTGAGATCATCCAACGAAGGGCGTCGAAATGTCTCTCTTGCTCCTTGATCATCTGTATTTGACTTAATTCTATGTGGTGTTGATTACGAAGTATGAATGTAAGAATATTCTTGAAGGAAGTGAGAGTTTCCTCAAGATTATCACTTAGATTCTTAATCGGAGAATCCATAATTCAAGAAATAGAAAGAACTATGAATGAAAATGACTAGAAATGAAGTTTGACAATTTATTCTGGAAGAAACAGATATAAATAGGCATAGAAAGTCGTTTGAATGAATAGACAAAAGTTAGTTACATGAAATTTAAATTTGAAAATGTAACTAGTTTCACCCGTTGGATGTCGACATGGGGGGATGGTGTATGTCGACATGCCTCTGCGTAATGTGACATTTTGCTTTCTTTTGAATAATTTTAATAAATCTGTTAAACTAAAATTTGTATAACATAAAATAAGCAATTACAGAGACAATTGAACATGAATAATAGGAAATGAAAGATTCCATAATAATTCTAGTCAACGTTACATAAGATAATATAATATTGACTAAAATAAAGGAAATACAAAGATAGAACTTAAGATAACATGAACTTAAAACTAGTTAGATGAAGACGAAGAAGATGATAGTCCAAGCTTTCTACTAACTTTCTCAAAGGACTTGTCGATTTTAGTGGAAATCTTATCCATTTTCTTACTCATTGATTTTTTAAATGTCTTTTGATTTTGCACTATAATCCTTTGATTATTGAGAATGGTCGTGTTGGATGGATTAGCGGGATAAGTAGAATATTTTATACTTTCTAAGGAGGTTTTTTGATCTTCCTCCTCCTCAATTTCCATTCCTTCCTCTTCCTCTTCTTCTTCTTCTTCCTCCATTTCTTCCATTTCTTCTGAGCAAGCCTTTCTTCTTTTTCCGTAAGTGTTTCATATGGTTGAAACACTAGTGGAATTTGCATAAGAGAAATGTTTCCATGGTTGAACACTTTTCTAGTTGTAAATTCTTCCCCTTTAAAATTAACTCCAAAATAATTGAAAATCCAAGTAAGATAAATTACATGGTATAATGTGTTTTCACCCATGGTAAAGTTCTTGGGCCTTAGCTCATCCAAAATAACTTGAGCCCAATTAATATCATAATTTTCAAAAATTGAAAAAAGAGCTTTGCAAACGTTAAAACTCGGGTTGTTGTAGTTTCCCGATCTTGGTATAAGAGTGCGTTGGATAAGAAGATTAACAATTCTTTCTTTTGGACGAAAATAAATATTTTTGAATTCAAAATTGTCATCCCCTTCAAAAATGTGATGAAGTATCTCTCGATCATTTTCATTGATTTGAAAATCCTAGATATTCATTCCGGTATACTTACATCCTAAAATATTTTCTAAAATTTCACAATCCAAAACAATTTATGTTCCTTTAACACTACTCCAAATTTGTCCTTCTTCCCCATCATAAAAACCATGATTCAAATTCACACAAAACATCTTAACAAGGTTTGGATAACATACAAATTCATTTTGTTTGTTATTAACTAAACTAAGAGTATAACATTGTTGAAAAAGATTTTCAATTTCATAAGAAGGAAAATCTTCAAAAATAGCAAATTTTCCCGTATGAATTTTACCAAAGTTTACAAAGTTGATGAAAGCTTTGATAGCTTCTGAGTCATTAAAAAGAAAGTTTTTGACAGAATTTGGAAGCCTAATGGTTTTAGAAGTGCTTGAAGAGGCCATTGAAGAAGTTTGAGAGGAGTTGAAGATAAGTTTGAAATTTGAAATGAAAGTGAAAAGTGATGATAAAGAGAGTGAGATAAATAGAGATTCTATGGTCATGTTCTTTGGTCAAGAGACATCTTTTCAGAGCATTGAAGTTGGTGAAAATGCGGAGGAAAATTCAAAAGTTTGAATTCAAATTTTGAAATCAAATTCTGAGGGGCATGTCGACATGGGGTATCCGGGTATGTTGACATGTGCCTATTGATTCAAAGGATAAATGTCTAAACCAATTTTCTAATAACTATATATATTATATCCTATATTCTAGTTATATAATTCCTATGATAACATTAAATGTTATAATTCTTAAATGTTAATAATTTAATATTTAAAATATTATTAAAATAATATTATTTTTGAATTTAAAATTCAAATTTCAAGGGATCAATTTGAATTTAAAATTCAAGGAATTTAATAAAATCAAGCAAACAAACAAGTATCCATTCAACCAAGAAAAATTAAAAATAATTTAAATGCGTACTTATTTTTAGATCCATACTCCCATCGTCATCAGATTCATGACTAGCAGTGAAACACAAATGTGAATTTTCCATCTTCTTTTCATCGTCATTGGACGATGAGTCTGAGTCATCAAGAGTTGTTGTGTATGCTTTCTTTCTTTTCCTTGACGGATCACTGTTTGGAGGGAATAACTGTTTATCGGGATACAGGTAGTCTTTCCTATAATGCTCGAATTTATTGCAATTGAAGCATCTATCATTGTTGATATTCTCCGCATTATTTCTGGAATTTCTTTGATCATTTCTTTTGTAATTATTCATTTTTCTATATTTAGGAATTTCCGAAAGTTTCTTGTCATGAAAGAAATCTCCTCATCACTTTCTGGTTTTGAATCTTCAGTTGTTGCATTAAATGCTAATGACTTCTTTTTTGTAGCCTTATTTTCTCTTCTTCCTTGTAGTTGAACTTCATAAAACATCAGATTCCCAATTAATTCTTCTGTTTTCATGAGAAGCATATCATTTGCTTCTTCGATTGCAAGTGTCTTTTGATCCCATTCTAGAGTGAGTGAATTTAGAATTTTTCTGACTTGGTCTTCCTCCGAAAAGCTTTTTTCCAGTGCAATTATCGAATGAACAATATCTTGAAATCAGTAGTACATGTCGTAAATGGACTCATTTGCATGCATTTTAAACAATTGAAACCGATTAGTTAATATGGAAATTTTAGTCTGTTTAACTTTTTTTGTTCCTTCATGAGTAACTTGCAAAGTTTTCCAGATTTCAAATGCAGACCTACAAACAGACACTCTATTAAACTCATTCCTATCTACTAAACATAATAATATATTCATGGCCTTTGAGTTATTTTGTGCAACACCCTTTTGCTCGGCAGTCTACCAGGCAAAATCGGTAGTTGGTTCAACATATTAAGTTTGTGTGATATTCCAAGTGTCTAATCCTACTGACCGTAAATAAATATTCATTCTACAAGCCCAATATGCATAATTACTGCCACTGAAAAATGGTGGTCTGACAGTAGACTGAACTTCTACAAATGAACTAGTGTTAGTGTTAACAGTACTAGTGCCAGAGTTGACATTACCAGTGTTGGTATCCATTAAAACAATTATCAAGTTCCAGATTACTAAAACTATGAAAACCAATGCTTTGATACCAATTGAAAGGGACAACGAATTAAGGATCTTAAGGCTAATTTAATACTAGAGGTGGGGTGAATAGTGTTTAATGAATTCTAAGACTTATATGAACTAAATTAAAATTATGAAACAAACAAATGCAGAACTTAATCATAGAACAATCACAGAATCAAACACAGATGCAGAAAGTAAATGAAAAGCAGTAAAGGAAAAGAACACACTGGATTTTATACCGGTTTAGAATTATCCTACATCCAGTCCTGTACCAAGGCGAGCCACCTCATACAGATTTTTATTAAACCAGTATTGAGATTGCACTCCTCAATTTATAAAGGACTTGAGGTACCCTCCTGTCTCATGAGTCTGGGGCAAACTCTCTTGATTTACGGGCCACAAGATTGCCCAATTGATTTCCAGGCACAAGCACACCTTATAGAGAGACTCGATAAACTTTTGATTGCAAATTGATCCTATACCTCTGAATAGCACTTTGATTTTCGATAGAGGACAGAAAATCAAACAAGAATGAACTTATAATTTGATTCACTTTAGAATTTGGCAAAATTTCGGCACGATCTTAAAAATATGATAATTACATAATATGGATTTGTGGAGAAGAAGAAATTAAGAAAATATGAGAATTATATATTAAAAAATTCGTTTGAGAAGGCTATTTATAGAGTACCAACTGTCATATCCATTCGTGAAGAGATTTAAACGAATAGACACTTCTTTTGAAAATAGAAACTTTTGAATTCATGGCCACCATGTTGACATAGGGTATCCCATGATGTCGACATCCCATTATTAAAAAAATGAAAAACTTGTTTTGAAAATGGTATTAAAATGAAAACAAGATGAAATGATTCTGGGGTAAAATAAACTAATTTTACTATGTTTTAAAATAAAAAAAACAAAGATTGTTTTAAGGCTAAAACATCTTTTTGAAAATCATTAGAAAAGATAGTTTTAAGGCTAAAACAGTTTGAAAATCAATTTTGAAAAATGTTTTGAAAAACCATTTTGAAGTAGTTTTGCATGCTTCTTCCTGCAGAATATCTCATCACATCAGGACTCGAGAACTTGTATGAGACCAGGATGTTCATGGGTTTGTAAGCCACTTGTCATGGGTTTGTAAGCTACTTGTCATGGGTTTGTAAGCCACTAAGAAGGTAGAAATGGATTCCACCTCAAATGAAATTCGAAATGAAGATTTCCATGCTATTATGAAGTTTTAACAAAAACTAGCCACATCTCTTGAAATCTTGATCTTGATACTCTAGAGTTTCAATCTTGAGTCTTGAATCTTTATACTGATCAGTCTTCAGTAATCAATACCTACATATCTATATATGACTGCATATACATATCTATCTAGATTATAGTGTTAGTATATATTTTATATAAGATAGTGAAAAAGGTTGTTGTCATCAAAACCAACATCTCAGTTCCTAACAGTCTACTTCTCCAGTGTTTAGTGCTAATTATACAAATAAAATATTTCCATACAAGTGAATCACTCTATGAAAATTAATTCATTTCCATAAACAATTCAAAAATTTTCTTTTAAAAACCAGAATTCATACTTGGCTTCACATTACAATTATTAGTTTTAAAACACTTTGTTAAAAGAGTTTAATGGTTTTGGAACATCAATATAAAATGGATTTATCCACTTAAAACATCCTTATTATATTTACTAATCAACTTTAAAATTTCATTAATTAAGTTGATAAATTCGCTTTAATGCATTTAATTAAAAGGGTAAATTACCATTAAATCATCATTAATTCAATTTATTAATAATATAACTAATCAAATTAAATTAAATAATAATTAAAGATCATTGTTTTAAAACTGATTAATTAATTTAAACTTTATTTAAGAAAATATTTTATTTAAGGTTAAACAAATTTATTAACTATTAAAAGTTATTAACTAAAAAAGGTTAATTAATTTTAAAATATCATTAATTAATAAATTAATTAATCTTAATCCATCATTATGCAAAGAATAATTATCCTTAAACATCATTAAATAAAATGATTAATTAATAATAAAACATCATTAACTAAGTAATTAGTTAAATTTAAAACACATCAGTAATAAGTTAATTAGTTTAACTTTAATCCATATCAATTAAATTATTAATTAAATAATTATTATTAAAATAATTAATTATTTTTGGAAACATCATTAATAAAAAAATTGCTTAATTTGTAAAATAATTCCAAGCACGATAATGAAACTAAACGGTTTCGATAAAAGGTGATTTTTTGAAAGTGTCGATACAGCGACTATCGCTATACGGGCGGTTTGGAATTCGAGAATATAACTTTTGCAATACAACCACACATCACCTAACAAAGGTATGAGCATAAATGCATGATGATTTACAATAACATATATCAAGAATTTAATAACAACGACATTAGTTTGACTACTAGATTTCCATTTAACCAAGGATTTTCTTACTAACTTTCAAATGCGACTATCTTTTCAAGCAACAAACCAAACATCGACGAAACCATCATTGCAATTATATAATGAGCATTCAAGACCTACAAGTATGGGCATGGGAATGGTTTAAACATTATGGTTCGAAGGTGGAAGATTTACTCACCGCAACGCTTACTAACTTTCACCGAACTTGTCTAAGCGCTAAGCAAACTTCTTTTTCTCAGATCTATGCACTACTGTGAGCTTGTGGGTTGCAATAGGGCTTGGTATAAGGCTATTTTTGGCTTCTCCTTGGCTATTTTAGGCTCTGCCTTGGAGCTATGAGGGGGAAATGGCCTTAATTTGTAGAGAATGGTTTTGTTTTGTTAAGAGGAGGGGTAGTAGATGAATATGTGAAATTTTACAATGAAGGAAGTTATATTTTCTCAACTTAAAACATGGACTTAAAAGCCAAGGATGTATATGAACATGAAGAAGAGAGAAGTCGGTATGTAAATGAATGTGTATAGTGAGAACAAAGTGTGTGCATGGGAAATCATAGGCAAAGAGTGTAGGCTTAATTAAATTTAACTTAAACATTGAAATACAATATATGTTGTCATGACAAATAGAGGCCATGCCTTACCATCCCCATAGGTGCACAAGCACTCTCTTGGGCACCCCCTTTTCACCATGCTTTGTACTCTCCTAGCTAGTTTAGATTATGGCAAATACTCCTTTAGGTTACTTAGGTTTTATCTTATATTTTTTTAAGACTAATCTTATTTTATTTTATTTCTAAAATTGTTTGTTTATTTTAACACTATCATTAACCAATTACATTACATATATGTATGTGTGTGCATGTGATATAAAAATTTGCACAACATTTTCGATGACTTTCCGAAGCCGAAAAGTCGAAATTTTGGAAAATGATTTTTGGTCACATTTTCTATTTTTATTTGAACTATTTATTTTTGGTAAACAAAATTTAAAACAATTTTAATATCATTAATTAAGATTTAAATTATGTCTATTTGATTATTAGAATCCATTATTTAAATACTTAAAAATTATTTAAATATTCAAATACAAAGCGATTAATTTATGCGTCGTTACATTCTCCCCACTTAGGAGAATTTCATCCTCGAAATTATTACACAAAAGATAATCCAAAATGTACTTACTATAACTAAAAATTCATATAATAATGCAAAGCAACTATGCCATAATAGAACACTCATAATGCATTTAACAACTAACCTGACATTACATCAGGGTAAGATTCTCTAATGTGATCCTTAGTTTACCAAGTACAATCGCGAGGGTCATCACTCCCCTGAACCTTCACAAGCTTAACTACCTTGTTCCTTAATCTCCTTTCATCCTGATCTACATTATGAACTAGATGTCGGTCTACCATCAAATTCGGGTCTATCTCCAAGTCTTCCTAATAGACGTCTCGAAAATCAGCAACGGATTATAAACATGCTTTCTCAGATGAAATAAATGAAAAATATTATGGACTTCTGACAATCTTTCAGGCAATTCCACTATGTAGGCCAACTATCAAATGCTTTAAGGATTCTAAATGGTCCAGTGAATCTTGGTGCTAGCATGCCTATTATTTTGAATTTAATAAATCCTTTCATCGGGGAAACTTTCAGAAATACCAAATCCCTGGCTGCAAACTCTAAGTCCCTTCTCTAATCGGCATAACATTTCTATTGATCCTGCACTTCTTTCATCCTTCTCTTGAACATAGCCACTATCTCTTATGCATTTTGAATCATTTCTGGTCCAAGAACTAAATGGTCACCGATCTCAACCCAAGATGAAGGTGATTTACATGGCCGTCCATACAAAGCCTCGTAGGGTGCCATGCCAATGCTAGCTTGGTAACTGTTGTTATAAGAGAACTCTACCAAACGTAGATGATCTTCCCAAGAACCTCCGAAATCCAAAATACATGCTCATAGGAGATCCTTCATGTAACAACCCGAAAATTTCGATCCCGAAAATTCCAGTTAGTTAGTGAAAAGAAGAAAAAGAAAGAAGAAGAAACATAAAACTCAAACTCGGAATCTCACATTCGCAGCGGATCAAAATATAATATCAAATAAAATAATAGTTTACAAAGGAGAACTATATCAGTACATTTACATTTTTATATATCAGAGTTACAACATTTTCACAACACTGGACAATTTAAAACAACATGTCCTAGTTATACATCAACATATCACAACGGGAAACACTCCATACGTTCCTGCCCTCCAGCTCGCCTCCTGAGCTCCAGAACGTCCTTTCCTGAAAAACTGTAATACTCGGTCTGACCCGAGCATTACATCAAAGTAACACCCGAGTCAGGCTGGAAACTAGCGTGAGTAATCCCATCTAACATGAAATACAAAAGCATACAACATATATAAACCCGAGTAACTTATATCAATTTACAACTTCACAAGTTATTTTAGACATCACATATTTCACACATCAATTTATAAGTGTCAAAACTTAGATTAAAAGGTCTAATTCACTTAAATCATTCCATTCCATTACATCTCATTGATCTCACGTATCAATTTATAAAGAATCGAAGTGGTTTCGGGTATTTACTAATACCCGATTCCGGTCTCTTCGAGTCCAATGTAATATTATCCCAAGTTATTCAATTAAATACCATGCAACTTTAATTATTGGATAACATTTTCACACAGCAATTTATAAATGATAGATAATCACATCATTATTATCCACCCAAAAATATCACATCACAAAGCAATTCCTATCAGAGATATCAACCAATTCAAGGCACTTATCATCATTCAACCATTCATAAGCAAGATTGATCACTTTCATTAATTACATTAATTAATGATCATCTAATCACTTCCATTAGTTAATTATTCTTAAAATTTCCTTTAATAATTAACCTTTAACTTAATTACATTCATTATTCAATCTTGATTAATCACAATCAATAATTAACTTTCCTTATTTACTTCATCAATTAATCAACTCCTTGATTTATTATATTAATTAATTCTTTAATTACACTGAGTAATTATCACTTAATTTCTTCCACAAAGTAATTATCCTTTAATTGCTTCCCAAGTTAGTAATTTCCCCTTTTTACAAATTACATCCGGTAATTATCCATAAATTACTTTACTAAGTAATTATACCTCATTAATTACCTTAAGTAATTAGACTTAATCTTTAGTTAATTACTTATTCTGTAATTAATTACTCTTAATTAATTACATTGCTTAATTAACTTTTATAACTTTTATTAGTCAATTCTTAAATTAATTACACTGAGTAATTAATTATTAATTATTTCTACTAAGTAATTATTCTTCATATTAATTACACAGGTAATTAACCCAAAACTACTTCCAATTCTTCAATTAATTACATCCTGTAATTACCATTACTAATTACTTCACTAAGTAATTACACTTTATAAACCTCATTAAATAATTATTCTCAATCCCATCATCAAGTGATTATTTAAATTTATTAAACTAATTAATTAACTTAAAGCAATCATATTAATTAATTACATAAAGTAATTAATCCCTTTAATTAATTACACTGAGTAATTAACCCTTAGTTACTCCACTTAAGAAGATTTACCTTTAATTATTTTCATCAAGTAATGATCTCATTGGTTAATTATCCTCAATTAATTACCCTTGATCATTAATTTACTTGACCTTAAATTACCACATATATGCATTAGCCTTAACCATTCCCATTGCTTAATTACACTGATTAATTTCCTTAATAAATTCTTTATCTAAATAATTTTTTACTTACATCATTAAATTATTAAAGATCATTGGTAATTAATTACACAATTAATTACTTTAAAATAAAAACTTAATAATCATTACTTAATCATTTATATATTTGGAAGTTTAAAACATTTTCCCAAAAACTTATTTATTTAATTTAAAATATACTTTAGATCCTTAAACTTTTTTTTAAAACCGGGTTACAAAAATTCATTCGAAAATCAATCAACCTGGAAACCCAAAATTAACTTCACAGGAAAAAACCGAACCTGCTTTGGTTTCGACGCTACAAATGCTCAAATCCTGTCTCGAGTACTTTCATCTTCTTCCCTTTTAAACTTGGTTTCTATTAACAAACAGTAATAATCACATTCTCGAACCCGAGAATCACCCCGAGACCCACCATACTTGTGACGCCCCACCCCGAGACCCACCTTAGCAAAGAGAATTAACAAGTACTTTCGTCTACTAAAGCGGAGAATAGGGCTGGTTAAGGGCGACCATCTACAATTTTGTCTTAAACATTCATTGAATACGTCGATAAATTCATTATAATTTTTTTTTCAACTCAAGTGGATCGACATACCCAGTAAATGCTTAATCCAAAACTATAGACGGCTAATGGATCTATCAGAACAAAATACAATAACTGAATGTAAATCACATCACAGAACAGTAATCAACATCATATATATACATATACACTGATACGTGTTTAGTACAATACAATATGAATACAATAAAGGTGGTACTCGACCACACCATAAATATCGAATCAAATATAACTACATCAGAGTATGCGAAAGAATAGTAACTACTCAAGAGAAAGAAGAGCTGATATCCAACATCAACTTCAAGCTAAGCCCAATAGATGATACCTGAAACAACTCGGTCTGACCCGAGTGAAAACACACGGGTCAGGCTAGCTAGAACTTATCATTAGTAAAGGTGATGATAAGAGATAAGGGGAAAACCATTCCATCATTACCAATGGAATGATATAGGTCATCAAGTATACATCAATGGTTCATCATAATTGCATAGAGGAATACAATATGTATATTAGATAGACATGGTTTATCTAATTATATATATAACCGAATGAAATAGGTGAGGATATGGACCATAAAGTAAATCTTCATAAGATAATTAAACTTCAAGAATCCATCATAAATAAAACCCATCTAAGAGAAACTTCTTAATTATTATACCTCATCTCATCGGCATAAATATAAATACATCTCAAATCCATCATTAAACTCATTATAAAGGAATCTCCATAATCACTTATACCTCATATCATTGGTATAAATATAAATCTATCTTAAATCTATTATCAACACTCATCATAAAAGCATTACCATAATTTATACCTCATCTCATTGGTATAAATATATAAAATATCTCAAATCCATCTTGATAGAGCCCAGAAAGAATCCAAAACATCATATTTGAAATCACCATAAAACCATGTATATAAATTAGCCCTTTTCTTACATAAGGCTATAATAAAGCATCATCATCAAAAAAGTGAAAACGAAACATCTAAACTTCATCGAAAACAGCACGTGCTTTACATCTTGACTAGTACTAGTAATTTGGTACCATACATCGTGATGACTTGGGGTCACATAAACATCATAACATCGTGATTGACTAGTCGGAACATCTTAATGACACCCAGTCACAAATCCGAGTAAAAACTTCATGGTGATTGGAGTTGAGTAATAACATCGTGGTGACTCCAATCGTACTCGATCTAGTACTAGTAACATCTTGAATGTGTCTCAACTATTCGAATAGGAACCCAAAAGGCGAGAACGTATATCCCATACTACACGTTCTCCCCTAATGGTTTACTAATCGTTAATTGGTTCCACATTAGAAAACATCATAAAACATCAGAACCATCATAAAACTCACTCTGCCTCATCTCATCGGCGAGTTAATATAATACCACACTCATCTCTACTCATCGACTAGTAATGGTTCCATCGTGACTTGTCTCATTTCATCGACAAGTAAAATCATCATAACCATCTTGACTTCATAAATCATCATAAACATCTTAACTTCATGAATACTTCATAAATACACTTACCTCATATCATCGGCAAATGCAATTAAATCTCATAATGGTTTCTCATAAACCATCATCCCCGAAAAGGAAAATCTCATCTCAAGACTCACCTCATCTCATCGGCAAGTAAAACATCTTAAAATGGTCCTTCATCGAATATACTTCTAAATTGGAGTTCTCAGACCATATAACTGCCCAAAATTCAATAGCATCTTAAATCATCCTCTAACAGTTCATCGAAAGAGTTTCGATTGTACAAGTCCGAAATTAACCGATAAAGTAAATTCACGAGTCCCATACCTCGTAATTTTACTAAACCGTTTAATTTACTTCCTCATACGTCCGAAAAAGCATCAAAATAATTAAAATGAATAAAATTAATTATAAAAGATTTTACTTGAGAAAACGGGGTTATAAAACAAATTTTAGAAACTTATCTAAAAGATTTTGAGAGAAAACACATCATTAAAAAGGATTTTAATAATTTTTAAAAGCCTTAAAAATAAAGAATAATTGTTTAAAAACCTCTAAAAATACATAAAAACATTTATTCTCCAACCATGATGCTAGAAGATTTTCTGGAATTTATTTGGAATCTTTTTTTTTTTTAAAACTCATAAAAACATCAATTTGCAATTTAATCGGCCTAAACCGATATTCAAATTTAAATCGAATTTAAATTAATTTAAATTCAAATCTCATCCTAACTGGATTAGTCCATTGCTAGACAAAATGATCAAATATTAGCATCAAATTTCATATAAAAAAAATTCGCAAAGAATGCAAATGGAATCGTCGAAATCAGACAAATATAAATATTGTGGCTGTCAATGACAGGCCCGTAGTGAAAACGTCAATTTTTCACCAGGTAAACTTCGAAATCCTACAAAACTCAAAACATAAAAGTTGTAGCCTACATTATAAGGTTTACAGAACATCAACATTTTCCTTATTCCGATCAGTAACGAATAAGTTATGAGTGAAATACTACTTAGAAAAATTTATGTGCACTGGCTATCAACAACGGCCAGCGATAAAAAGGTCAGTTATTCACTATATAGACCTCAAAGTCATTCAAAACTGAAAACAGAAAAGTTGTGGCATATTTCACAAGGATTTCAGAACATCTAAAATTTCTAAATTTTGATTTGAAACAAGAAAGTTATGATCAAATTACTAAAAACAAACATCAAACTCAGCCTGTACTTATGCATTTGCAGGACAGCGACAAACAATTTAATTTTAGAATAGATAACTTTGAAATCTGGCAAAATGTATAAAATTAAAGTTTTAGCTTACTTTCTTATCTTTCCGGAATGACTAAGATCATCAAAATCGGTTAAAAAACGAAGTAGTTATGGCGAATTTAGTTTTAGCCTTTCACAGAGCAAATATTGATTTTGCTCTCGGGATTACAGTAGGAAATTTCGATTTTGACATAGCTAACTTCATGATTTCAGAAAATAAAAAATATGAAAGTTGTAGTACATGAAATATGCTTTCCGGAACATAAAAAATTATCAAAATCCGATCAAAAATGAGAAAGTTATGTCTAATTTAGTTTCAGCTTCAAGCACAGAACAAATATAGACTTTGCTCTCGGGTTAGCAGTAGAAAAATCAAATGTTCACATAGCTAACCTCAAAATTAAAGAAAACTCAAAACATAAAAGTTGTAGCATATGATTTAAGCTTTTCGGAACATCCGAAATTATTATATTTCGATTAAAAACGAGAAAGTTATGGCTAATTTACTTTCAGCGTTAAGCACAGAGCAAACATTGGTTTTGCTCTCGGGATTACAGTAGAAAAATTCGATTTTGATATAGAAAACCTCAAAATTACAGAAAATTCAATACATGAAAGTTATAGTACATGATTTATGCTTTCCGAAACATCTAAAATTATCAAAATCGGATCAAAATCGAGAAAGTTATGGCTAATTTACTTTCAGCTTCAGTAATTCACTGATTGTAACATATTGATCATATAAAGAGCTAGGGTTTGTGAGTTTTACACTCACCTTGCCTTCATGAAGATTAAACTACGATTTAGATGCAAAAGATTGAAGCTTTTAGCCAAGAACAGAGCATCCAAACCTGTAACAGCTTGAGGAAGGGACATGCAACAATATAGAGAAATAATTAATAGGGTTTCACTTCAAATTGGATTTTTGATAGAGATTTGGTTTTAGAATAGGGATTACCTGAGTTTAGCACTTGAATTTACATTTTAAAAGCACCAATTTTCATTATATTTGATGGATTTAGCATAGATTGAAGAAGGAAGGGAGAAGCTGCCATTAACAAGCCTCTGGACCTTTACAGAAGAAATGGGAAAAGACTATACGTACAGCACTTTCTTTTCTCATTTCTTAATTGCATTTCTTAATTACATGTTAGGTAACCTATTTGTTGATGGACTTAAGCCCATAAATAAGAGAATTTAGTTTAATGTTAATATTTAACCACTTATTACATTTTACAAAGAATGCTAACAAATGTAATCAACCATATTTCAAGTTTCTCTTTTCTAAAAATTGGGGAAACTTTAATCTCTTGATAATAAAATGTTTTTACATACAAATAAATGATTATTAAAAATTTTAAAACATTTTATTATCATACTTCTCTATTTTAAAGTAAATATCAATTTCACGTTTTTAATTACAAATCTCATTGTAGTTAACACTATAAACTACACAAAAATCACTTTTTTTTTGTCTAATAAAATTCTATAGCCCATTTCAAATATAATTTAACACTAAAATTATATTTTTTAAACTCAATTCCATCATTTTATTAAATATATCCCTTTTTAAAAATTAATCACCTCTTTTAAAAATCATTAAAAGAAGTAAATAGTAATAATTAACATAACTATTGCATTATGTCTAAATTAAACTCATTTTCCTCGTTTTATTATCTGAAATCATCTAAATAAAGTTTTTAAAACTTTATTTTCTCATTTTATCCTCAAATACATTGTTTATTCCCAATAAACAATTTAAATTCTTCATTTATTATAAATTTTCACTATTAAATTATAACTGCTGTTATAATTTAATACTCTCAGGTAATCGCTAAAACCAGGGTTGTTACAATACTTTTCCCCGAGCTCCCACCGTGACAAACTTCCACGCTCCCACACCCAATCTCCAGTGTACACGGAATCTGGTACACGTGCACCGGCCTACGGCGGCGCTCCGGCGACTTCACCCTCCGTCAACAAGTCGTCGGTCATCACCTTATTCAATCCAAAACACCCAAATTTCATCGTAGGCTCGAAATCGAAATTGAGCCTACCATTCCAAACTGGAAAAAAAATTCTCAATCCTTAAGTGATTCGTGACGACGAACCACTACGCCAACAACCAGCAGGCGTCACCTCGAACTTCCCCTATTCTTCCTTCACCAACTCCCTCAGGACCGATCACTTCTCTTCCCCTGTGCCACTCGACATTCCACTCAAACCAACATCCCTCCACAGGCACTCAAAAACCCTAATTTGACCAACTGCCGCTGCCACGGTGAAAAATAAATTCACCTGACATTTTTTTCTGATCTCCGATCCTTTAACTAGCTTTAGTGGAAATCCCGATCCTCCACATCGCTGCGATCACCCGAAAATGCTCATACTTACTTTACTCATCAACCCAAAAATACAAACCCGGTTCTAATCTAAAAATTGCGATGCAAATCTTAAAATTCATGGATTTTGATGATGATTACGATCATATAAGTGAAACATGGAATTATGGTTCTTGAATTTTAACAGATCTTAAATTTCTACTGTAAATTCCTTGATTTACAATGATAAAACTTGTTTTACTTAAATAATTTTTTTATATCTTAATTCATGTTCAAACAATCCTATTTTGCTTGAAAATCAAAGACTATTAGAGATCATTTAAAGAGAAATTTGAATTTATTTACTTGCTCTAAAATTCTGTAACCTGGAACAGAATAACTCAAACAAATCATGCATGCACCACTTATATTTGCATGTTTTAAACATGCAGGCTAGAATTTCATCCATGCAACCAATTTTCCACAGCACCAAACTAAATACATTCATCTTCAGCAACAAATTAATCAAGAGTTAGATTTTCTACTCACCTTTATACAGCTTGAACAGAAAACATAGAGCTCTGATCTGAATTATCTTTGTGCAAAACTGAAACTTATTTGATTTGCTTGATGTTGATCTTCCAGGTTGCATGCTTGAGGGAATTACAGTTTGATATTGGAAAGGTTGCAGTTTTGAAAAGATATACAGAGCTTTGGCTTTTATTCGAAGAAGTGACAACAGGATTTCTTGCAAATTTCAGGTTTAAAACTGTTTTACAGGGTTGAATTGTTTGAGAGGTTTTCATGCTTATCAAACTTTGATTTAAGAATGGTTTCAGAATTGATTCTGGCTTTGGAAGAATGGTTTAACAAAGTGGAGTTCTCTAAAAAAAATTAGAAGTTGAGAAGAAAAAAATTGAAAAGTGAAGAAGATAGTTTATATAGATGTAAATTGGAATTTATTTAGAATTAAGGAATACAAAAATAATATAAAACTTGTCTCAATTACTAACTGTAACAACCCGCATATTTAACGATTTTATATTTAAATGTTTTATTTAAATATAGCGTCGTTAGTCTGATTTATTTTTGAAATGCTACTTTTTGCAAATGGCCGAATTGAAACTCGGAACCATTTCCATTGATTCCAAAATGGCATTTGCGGTCTTTTTTAGTATAAGCTTTGATATGTTTGGAGTAAGTCGAATTTTACTATTTGCTAAGTGGGCTTTTGGGTTTGGGTTTAACCCAAAATAACCTAACTCGGCCCTTTCTCTCCTTCCATTCACTTACTTCATTTCATAAAACTTAAGCAAAACTAAAAATGGTGGAAGGGAGGAGGAAATAGAAATTCCAAGCCCTAGTTTACTTGCAAATCCAAATTCTTGCTCCAAGATCATAGAGAAGCTATTGGTAAGTCTCTCTTCTTCTTCTCCAACTCTTTCTCCTTCAATTTCAGAAAGTTTTCCTAAACCTAACTTAGGAAATACGTGTTTTATTCTTAGATCGAAGCTTGTTGGGTTGAAGTAGTGATTGGTTGGTCTTCTTCTTGTGATTTAGCTCCTTCTTCTTTGTTTGTGAGGTTAAAAGGTGAGTTTTAAACTCACAACTTCTTATCTTGATATCATGATGTTAGGAATGAATTGCTAATATATGTTCATGTTCAATTGCTTTCGATTTGGATTGCTTTGGTGAAATTGCCAAATATTGATTTTGAAGCCAAATCTATGTAAAACCTTATATGGTTGATGTTTATGTTGTTCGAAGTGTTTGGGTGTGTCGTTAAGGTTGGGTAGTCGATTGACGTAAGCCCATAATCAACACGCATCCGACCGCTTTCGATTTGTTTGGCCATAGATGGCCTAGGTTTAGGAAATGCCTGGCCATCTGGTTTCAGACGTCTGAAATTCATATTTCAGACGTCTGAATATTGTTCTTGGGAAGAAATTTATTCCCAGATTCATACGTCTGAATCTATATTCCAGACGTCTGAATTGGATAAATTTCGACCGGAAAGGAAATAGGCAAAATATTGCCTATTTCAGACGTCTGGATGTTCAGATTCAGACTTCTGAATTCTGTTTTGGAAAACAAATTGATTTCCAGATTCAGACGTCTGAATCCCTTCATTCGGACGTCTGAATATGTTGTCTTTGGACAATTTTGCCTTGTTCATTTAGTTTCGCAAATTTGATCGATGCATATTGATTCCAGTTAGTTGTTTATGCATATTTGACCTTGATGATTCCTTTTTGAATTCATTCACGGGTTTTATAAATGATTTCTTCAAATCGTATTAAAAGTTCGCTTCTCCGATTTATAAATTTTATTTAAAACACACGCACAATTTCGCACTTCGAGCGAAGTGGAAGGGTGATTAAATGGTTGGGCAAGACACGGACCATGAATCTTTGCGTTTATCCTTCCGATTAATCCCGACCTATTCAATTGGTCGTTTGACCTTCGGGTTTGGTTTACCGATGACATGAGGTGAACTTTGTACTGCTTTGAGTGTGAAAATGACTGACGGATAGTAAACCGTTTAGTGTGAACGAGTGGTTATAGGACGCACATTAACACTTTTCGGATTCCTTTTCGAGAGTTGTGACACATTCCGCCAGTTAGTGGTGTCCAGTACTGGGCCTTCGGACCTTCACCACTACGGTTTGCTGCCTTCGGGTATGTTGCCTTCGGGTATCTTGCCTTCGGGTTTGTACCTTCGAGTTTGTGCCTTCGGGTTTGTTGCCCTATAGTATCGCTTCCGATGTTGGTCGTTATGAGCCGCATGGGTGATATTGGGTTGCCCTATTGTATCGCTTTCGGAGTTAGGTCTTTATGAGCCGCTCGAGCGATATTTGGGTTTGGAGTCTTCGGGCTCATGGATCCTTGTTTATACGGTACTGAGCTCTAGCAAATTTTATGATGCTTCATTGATATGTATATTCCCTTGGTATCGCCCTTCGGTGTTGGTCTTTTTGAGCCGCATGATGTGTAGCAATTACCTTGTGGAACTTGTATACCTTATTGGTATTTGTTATTTGCCTTTATGGCTTGTTTTGGGATATTCCTATCCTTTGTTTCTATGAGTTGCCGATGAGATGAGGCTTGTTTTGTTATGATATGATTCATCTTTTGTTAGATGACTGTGTTATCTCTTTTAGAGATATTTGTTATACATTGTGACCTTGCAGGTTATTGTTGTTCAGTTTATCTTAGACTGACCCGTGTATTTTATACTCGGGTCAGACCGAGTTGTTTCAGGTTAGGTGCTTTTGGACTTAGCCTATTTTACTTCCGCATGGACTATTCAGCTTGTTCCTTTTTGTCATAGCTTTTGTGTAGTCCTTTTTATTGTAACTCTGATACATGTATTCTTTTGGAGTTGTCTGTATATTGTGGTTTGCTACACCACTTGACATGTATTATTCTGTATACTCTGTTATGTATCAGTATATGTGTATATGATTATCTACTGTTCTGTGATGTATATTACATTTAAGTTGTTATATTCTGTTCTGATAGATCCTCCAACCACCTATGGTTTTGTTTTAAGTATTCATTGGGTATGTTGACGTGTTTGGTATGTCTATTGTCGATGTATTCAATAGATAGTTAGAGCAAGGCTATAGATGGTCGCTCCCAACCAGCCTTATTCTCCGTGTTAGTTGACGGCATTACCCTGTAGTGTCCTTGGCTAGCGTGGGTATAGAGATAGGGCATCACAGCGTGGTATCAGAGCGAGGTTCAGAACAAAGTATGATAAACACAGAATAGATGCACATATTACGATACATCAAAGTGTATAAGTGATACGAATCTTTGAATCATCGTGTCTCTCTATTCCATCAAGGTTAGATGTAATGTGGGAATGCGTCAAGGAATGCATTTAAATTCCATAGTATTCCATATTGAATTATCTACCTTGTGAGTAATCTTGTTCTTATCTAACTTTCAGCGTATGGCTGGAAGAGGCAGAGGACGATGCTCGGGTGTTGGGCAATCTAGTGGCTCACATCCGGATGACGTTTATATGTCTGCCGATCAGTTTATGGAGTTGTTTAGGAGCACTCAGCCTCCAGTTCCTCCTCGAGTGTCTCCACCTTACAAGTCTACCTTTGCACGTCAGTGCAGTGATTTTGCTCATCTTGGAGGAAAGCCGTTTAAAGGCTCCGAGTCTGTTCTTGAAGTCCAAGCTTGGCTTCGCACGTGCGAGCGTATCTTTTCTCGCATAGATCTTTCTGACCATGATAGAGTTCTTGCAACTTCTATCTTATTACAAGAGAGTGCTCTTGATTGGTACGAGCTTCTTGTAGCCGAGATTGATGAGTCTACTCTTTCTTGGACTCAGTTTCGGGGACGATTCGATCTCAAGTTCGTTCCTGAATCTGAAAAAAAATTATTGACCCATCGCTTCCTTGAGTTGAAGCAAGGGAAATCTTCTGTTTTTGAGTATGTTGCATCATTCGAGGCTTTATCTCAGTATGGTATTGAATTCATTAGCACTTCTTATAAGAAGAATTTGAAGTTTGTCTCTGGTCTTAAGAAGTATCTTAAGAAGTCCTTGTTGCTCCATCTTAAGCTTTCTTTTGAGGAGTTGGTGGATTCTGCGCTTCATCTCGAAACCGTCGAGAAGGAGTGTGATAGTGGTGATGATGTTGAGGTTTCCAAGAACCCTAACAAGAGACAGTTTCCATCTCAGAAGTCCAGGTCTTTTCCTTCTAAGAAGAAGAAGACTGGTGGTTCTAGTTCTCAGCCTCAGCCTTCTGGAACATCTTTCGTTCGGAAGTGTGTCAATTGTGGTTCTCCGGATCATATTATTCGAGCCTGTCCTAAGCCTCTCTTCTGCCGCTATTGCAAGAAGGAAGATCATCATGTTTCAGCTTGCCCCACTGTTCCGGCCGGTGCTAAGTCTAGCAAGCTTTATGCTGCTAAGGCTTCTGAAGGTCCTTCTCAGCCCAAAGGTATATCTCCATCTATTTTGGAAGGCTCTATTTTATTTCATGATCATAGCATTGGAGTTCTTTTCAATACGGGCGCATCACATTCTTTCGTATCGAAGAAGCTCGTTGATGATTTATCTTTGGATGTTTCTTGTTTGGTTACTTCTTTGTGGATTGCGAATCCTATTGGGGGATCCGCGACCCTTAGCTTGCTTTGTGATGATGTTGAGATTGTTTTATATGGTTTTTCTTTTCGTGTGAATCTGCACGTTATTTCTTGTCTGGGATTTGATATGATTTTGGGTATGGACTGGCTAGTGAGATATGATGCCAGGATTATTTGTTCGGAGAGAATTGTATATCTACGACATCTGGATTCGCCTACTCAGTTATCTCTTGTTCTTCGGGATGTGGATAATTCCGAAATGGCTTTGTATTCTCTTGACTCGCGAGATGATGAGGATATATCTCGTATTCCTATTGCTTGTGACTTTCCTGATGTTTTTGAGCCTGTATCGGGTTTGCCACCCAAGCGGGCGATTGAGTTCCGCATTGATCTCACTCCAGGCGCGCAGCCAGTTAGTCATCCTCCTACGAGGATGTCCACAAGGGAAAATAAGGAACTCAAGAAGCAGCTTTTAGAGCTTGAGTCCAAGCAGTTGATTCAGTCCAGTTTTTCTCCGTGAGGATCCGCGGTCGTCTTCGTGAAGAAGTCCGATGGAACTCTTAGGCTTTGCATTGACTATCGCAAGCTTAACGAGTTAACCATCAGGAATAGGTATCCTTTGCCTAGGGTCGATGATATGTTCGATCTATTGAGTGGTGCTAAGGTCTTTTCTCAGCTCGACCTTGCCACGGGTTTTCATCAGTTACGAGTCACGGAGGATAGCATACCTCTTACCACTTTCCGCACTCGTTATGGTTCTTTTGAGTGGCTCGTTATGCCGTTCGGTTTGACGAAAGCTCCAGCTTTCTTTGTCGATCTCATGAATCGAGTATTCCGGGAACATCTCGATAAGTTCGTCCTTGTGTTCATTTATGACATCCTTGTTTATTCTAAGTCTGAAGCTGAGCATGCTAATCACTTGAGAATTGTCTTGAGTACTCTCCGTCATCATCAGCTTAGAGCCAAATTCTCCAAATGCCACTTTTGGGAGAATAAGGTTAAGTTCTTAGGCCATGTTGTATCTTTCGATGGCATTTCTATCGATCCCTCAAAGACCGGAGCCATCCAGAATTGGAAGAGGCCTGAGAATGTGCATGAGATTCGTAGTTTCCTTAGGTTGGCGGGTTATTACCGTCGATTCATTAAGGATTTTTCCCGGGTTGTGCTTCCTCTCACCAGCCTTACTCGGAAAGGCATTCATTTTATTTGGTCCGACAAGTGTGAAGCTTCCTTTCTGACATTAAAGGAACTTATCACTAATGCTCCTATTCTTGTGGTTCCCGAGGGGAATCATGATCTTGTTGTCTACACCGATTCTTGTGGTAGTGGTCTCGGTGCTGTTCTTATGCAGAAGGATCGGGTAGTTGCTTATGCTTCTAGGCAACTGCGTCCGAATGAAGTTCGCTATGCCACTCATGTTCTTGAGTTAGCCGCCATTGTTTTTGCCTTGAAGATTTGGCGACACTATTTGTTGGGCGAGCGCTTCATTCTCTATACCGATCATAAATCCTTGAAGTATTTGTTCACCCAGAAGGAACTCAATTGAGACAACAGCGTTGGCTCGAGTTTCTTGCTTCCTATGACTTTGATATCCTGTATAACCCTGGAAAGGGTAATCGTGTTGCTGATGAGCTTAGTCGCAAACATTCGGCTGTTATTTCTATGACGCTTGCCGAATGGGATGTTCTTGAGACTCGATCTTTTGTGAAATTCATGATCGAGGTTCATCTTCTGATTCTCCTATTCTATTATTTAGTTTGGAAGCTCGACCTATTTTATTGGATCGTATTGCCGGTGCCCAGCGGCGTGATCCTGATTTGTTGCATCTTATTCAGCTTTGTGAGTCTGGATTCTGTGATGAGGCGTTGCGGGATTTCAGCATTGATTCTCATGGGTGTCTTCGCAAGAAGAACCGTCTTTTTGTGCCTTCTGATTTTGCACTTAGGCATGACATTCTTGATGACTGTCATCGTTCTAAGTATACCATTCATCCTGGTAGTAGTAAGATGTATGCCGATATGCGTCGTCTTTATTATTGGGAAGGCATGAAGCGCGATGTGGCGAGTTATGTGAGTAATTGCATAACTTGTCAGCGTTTTAAGGCCAAACATCAGCGTCCTTCGGGTCTTCTTCAGCCTCTAGAGATTCCATTGTGGAAATGGGATCAGATTTCTATGGATTTCATTGACGGCCTACCTCGTTCGAGATCGGGCCATTCTAGCATCTGGGTTATTGTTGATCGCCTCAATAAATCTGCTCATTTTGTTCCTATTAAATCTAATAGGACTGCTTCGCATTTGGCTAAGTTGTATGTCAAGGAAATCGTGAGACTTCACGGTGTTCCTAATTCTATTGTGAGTGACCGTGATCCTTTATTCACGAGTCATTTTTGGAAGAGTCTTCAGCAAGCTTTGGGGTCAAAGCTTAATTTTAGCACAGCTTATCATCCGCAGTCTAACGGACAGACTGAACGGGTGAATCGTATCTTGGAAGATCTTCTCCGTATTTGTATTTTCGATTTCGGTGGTAGTTGGGAGGATCACCTACCTCTTGTAGAGTTCTCCTACAACAATAGTTTTCAGTTTAGTATCGGTATGGCTGCTTTTGAAGCTTTATATGGAAGACCATGTCTATCACCTTCTTGTTGGTTGGAATCTGGGGAGTAGCTTATTCTTGGCCCGGATTTTGTTCGTGATTCTTCCGAGAAGATTGATCTTATCCGGTTGAGAATGAAAGAGGCACAGAGTCGCCAGAAGTCCCACGTAGACAACCGTAGGAAGCCTCTCGAATTCTCAGTTGGTGATCTTGTTTTTATTCGTGTTTCTCCTTTGAAGGGGGTGATGCGCTTCAGTACGACTGGAAAATTGGCTCCTTGCTTTATAGGACCATTTTCTATTACTGAACGTATTGGCCCTGTGGCTTATAGAGTTTCACTTCCTGCTCATTTATTTGGCATTCATGAAGTGTTTCACATCTCTCAATTTCGGAAATGTCTTCGGGAATCGGATTTTGTTATTGATTCTCCTGATTTGCTTGAGCTTGAGGTCACACGGGACTTATCTATTGTACAACAACCTATTCACGTACTTGACACGGAGGTGCGACACCTTCGAAACAAAGACGTGCCGCTCGTTAAAGTTCAATGGTCCGCTAACCCCAATGACTGTACTTGGGAAACCAGAGAGTATATCGAGCGATCCTATCTTTGTTTGGAAATGGTGAGTATATCTTTTCATCTCAAGCTTATTTCCTTTTCTTTTGTATGTTGTATGTATGTAGTTGTTACAAAAACCGTCTCTAGGAATTACGGGGACGCAATTTTGTTAGGAGGGGAGATCAGTAACAACCCGCATATTTAACGATTTTATATTTAAATGTTTTATTTAAATATAGCGTCGTTAGTCAGATTTAGGTCCGAAATGCTACTTTTTGCAAATGGTCGAATTGGAACTCGGAACCATTTCCATTAATTCCAAAATGGCATTTGCGATCTTTTTGGTTATAAGCTTTGATATGTTTGGAGTAAGTCGAATTTTGCTATTTGCTAAGTGGGCTTTTGGGTTTGGGTTTCACCCTAAATAACCTAACTCAGCCCTTTCTCTCCTTCCATTCACTTACTTCATTTCATAAAACTTAAGCAGACTAAAAATGGTGGAAGGGAGGAGGAAATAGAAATTCCAAGCCCTAGTTTACTTGCAAATCCAAATTATTGCTCCAAAATCATAGAGAAGCTATTGGTAAGTCTCTCTTCTTCTTCTCCAACTCTTTCTCCTTCAATTTCAAAAAGTTTTCCTAAACCTAACTTAGGAAATACGTGTTTTATTCTTAGATTGAAGCTTGTCGGGTTGAAGTAGTGATTGGTTGGTATTCTTCTTGTGATTTAGCTCCTTCTTCTTCTTTGTTTGCGAGATTAAAAGGTGAGTTTTAAACTCGCATCTTCTTCTCTTGATATCATGATGTTAGGAATGAATTCCTAATATATGTTCATGTTCAATTGCTTTCGATTTGGATTGCTTTGGTGAAATTGCCAAATATTGATTTGGATTGCCAAATGTTGTTTGGAGTGTTTGGGTGTGTCGTTAAGGTTGGGTAGTCGATTGACGTAAGCCCATAATCAACACGCATCCGACCGCTTTCGATTTGTTTGGCCATAGATGGCCTACGTTCAGGAAATGCCTGGCCATCTGGTTTCAGACGTCTGAAATGCATATTTCAGACGTCTGAATATTGTTCTTGGGAAGAAATTTATTCCCAGATTCAGACGTCTGAATCTATATTCCAAACGTCTGAATTGGCTAAATTTCGACCAGAAAGGAAATAGGCAAAATATTGCCTATTTCAGATGTATGGATGCTTGGATTCAGACGTCTGAATTCTGTTTTGGAAAACAAATTGATTTCCAGATTCAGATGTCTGAATCCCTTCATTCATACGTCTGAATATGTTGTCTTTGGACAATTTTGCCTTGTTCATTTATTTTTCCAATTTGATCGATGCATATTGATTCCAATTAGTTGTTTATGCATATTTGACCTTGATGATTCCTTTTTGAATTCATTCATGGGTTTTATAAATGATTTCTTCAAATCGTATTTAAAGTTCGCTTCTCCGATTTATAAATTTTATTTAAAACACACGCACAATTTCGCACTTCGAGCGAAGTGGAAGGGTGATTAAATGGTTGGGCAAAACACGGACCATGAATATGTGCGTTTATCCTTCCGATTAATCCCCGACCTATTCAATTGATGGTTTGACCTTCGGGTTTGGTTTACCGATGACATGAGGTGAACTTTGTACTGCTTTGAGTGTGAAAGTGACTGACGGATAGTAAACCGTTTAGTGCGAACGAGTGGTTATGGGACGCACGTTAATACTTTTCGAATTCCTTTTCGAGAGTTGTGACACATTCCTCCAGTTAGTGGTGTCCAGTACTGGGCCTTCGGACCTTCACCATACGGTTGCCTTCGGGTATGTTGCCTTCGGGTATGTTGCCTTCGGGTTTGTACCTTCAGGTTTGTGCCTTAGGGTTTGTTGCCCTATAGTATCGCTTCCGATGTTGGTCGCTATGTGCCGCATGGGTGATATTGGGTTGCCCTATTGTATCGCTTTCGGAATTAGGTCTTTATGAGCCGCTCGAGTGATATTTGGGTTTGGAGTCTTCGGGCTCATGGATCCTTGTTTATACAGTACTGAGCTCGAGAAAATTTTATGATGTTTCATTAATATGTATATTCCCTTGGTATCGCCCTTCGGTGTTGGTCTTTTTGAGCCGCATGATGTGTAGCGATTACCTTGTGGAACTTGTATACCTTATTGGTATTTGTTATTTGCCTTTATGGCTTGCTTTGGGATATTCCTATCCTTTGTTTCTATGAGTTGCCGATGAGATGAGGCTTGTTTTGTTATGATATGATTCATCTTTTGTTAGATGACTGTGTTATCTCTTTTAGAGATATTTGTTATACATTGTGACCTTGCAGGTTATTGTTGTTCAGTTTATCTAACTGATTTGTTTAGCTAGACTGGCCCGTGTATTTTATACTCGGGTCAGACCGAGTTGTTTCAGGTTAGGTGCTTTTGGACTTAGCCTATTTTGCTTCCGCATGGACTATTCAGCTTGTTCCTTTTTGTCATAGCTTTTGTGTAGTCCTTTTTGTTGTAACTCTGATACATGTATTCTTTTGGAGTTGTCTGTATATTGTGGTTTGCTATACCACTTGACATGTATTATTCTATATACTCTGTTATGTATCAGTATATGTGTATATGATTATCTACTGTTCTGTGATGTATATTACATTTGAGTTGTTATATTCTGTTCTGATAGATACTCCAACCACCTATGGTTTTGTTTTAAGTATTCATTGGGTATGTCGACGTGTTTGGTATGTCTATTGTCGATGTATTCAATAGATAGTTAGAGCAAGGCTATAGATGGTCGCTCCCAACCAGCCTTATTCTCCGTGTTAGTTGACGGCATTATCCTGTAGTGTCCTTGGCTAACGTGGGTATAGAGGTGGGGCGTCACACTAACACTTGTCGTTTCTAGTTTTTAATTAACTTACATGTGTTTTTTTATCATGGTTTAAAGAGTTACACTTGTATTATCTTTCTTTCATTTATTTTAAAAGATTTTTTTATCATTTTTTTTAAAAAAAACCTTTTAAATTAATTTTCCTAATTAATGAATACAATTGTAATTTAATAAATCCTTTTTTAAATTTATATATAAATTTTTAATTCAATTTAACACAAATATATATAATATCAAATTTATTTGTTTAATCTATGAATTAGTATTATCGATATTTTAAATCAGATAATTATACAATTATCTGATGCCAAAGAAATCTAGGTTATCACACTTCGAAACCTGATTCACCCTTTCGGTTTGTTCATTTGTCTATCAGTGGTAGGTTGAAGTCAGATTCAACTTTGTTCCTAAAGTGGCTTTCAATGCTCCCTAAAATCAACTAGTTTAGATGGAGTCTCAATCAATGACTGTACTTACTGGAATTCTATGCAGTCGAATGATATCCCTCAAATAAATCCCTACTAAAGAAGTTGCAGTTCTAATGGACTTTACGAGGATAAAGTGGGCAGTTTTTGTTAATCGATTCATAATTACCCAGACGCCTCATTAACTCTACTCGTTCTGGGAAACCCATCGATAAAGTCCATGGATACTTGTTCCCACTTCCAATTCAGTATTTCCAATGGTTGGAGCAACCCACCAGTTTTCTCCTGGTCACTCTTGGATTATTAAAAATTTGTGCACCGACTCACGAAGATAAAAATATATTTCTTCAACCGTTTCCACCAAAAGGCCTTCTTCATATTGAAAAACATTTTAGTTCCTCCTAGATGGATGGATAACTTTGACCAATGGCACTCTCTTAACTTCCCATGTAATTCCATTAACGTCAGGCACACAAATCCGTCCATTCATTCTTAAAATGCCTCGAGAGTCAATCTGAGAACTAGAATTAATTCCATTTTCAACATTCTTCTTAAGCCGAGCTAGATTAGGGTCTTCTTCCTGGAAATATGCTATCCTCTCCATTATTATTGGCTTAGCTTTTGAATTTGCAATCATCACCACATTCCTACTCAACGCATCTACAATAGCATTTTCTTTTCTCGAGGTATATAGAATCTTTAGGTCGTAAGATGCAAGAAACTCAAGCCACCTCTAACGCCTCAAGTCTAGGTCCTTTTTCGGTAAAAAAGATACTTTAATCACTTGTAATCTGTAAATAACTCAAACTTTGCACTCAAAAGATAGTGCCTCTATGCTTTCAATGCAAAGACAACTGCCAAAAGCTATAGATCGTGCGTAGCGTAATTCTTCTCATGAGGTTTCAATTACTGACTCGCATATGTTATAACTTTACCATTTTGCATCAAAACTGCTCCCAATCCAGTCCTACAAGCATCAATATAAATAGTTAACTCTTCACCCTCATTTGGAGTAGTCAAGACAGGAGCACTTGTCAATTTCTCTTTTAATTCATCGAATTCTTGGTTGCACTTGGATGTCCAGAAAAACTTAGTATCTTTTATCGTTAGCATTGTTAGATGAGAAGCAATCTTCAAAAAGTCTTTAACGAACCTTCTATAGGAACCTGCCAAACCCAAGAAACTTCTAACCTTAGTCACACTTTCAGGTTTCTTCCAATCTCGAACTGCAACTACTTTAGCTCGGTCCACTGATATGCCTTCTTTCAAAAATACGTGCCCTAGAAATCTAAATTCTAATTTCCAGAAATGACATTTAGAAAATTTAACCCTTAAAACATGACATCTTAAAGTAAGAAAAACATGAAGATGGTACTTCTACTCTTTCTCCGTTTTATAATAAACAAGGATATCATTCATTAAAATGAGAACAAACTTGTTAAGAAAGTCTCAAAACACCGTCAAATCAGCAACATAAGTGGGTGCATTAGTCAATCCGAACGGCATGACTAACCTCTCGTAAAAACTATCAAGGGTTCAAAAAGCTTTTAAGGGTAAACTCTCCTCTGTTACCCTTAATTGATGAAAACCAGTGGCAAGTTCCAATTGAGAAAATATTTGAGATCCGTGGAGCTAATCAAACATGTCGTCAATCCTAGGTAAATGATACTTATTCTTGACTGTCGTCTTATTTAACTCTTGGTAATCTACACATAATCTAAGAGAACCATTAGCCATGGTGATGAACACCACTGGCAATCCCTAACTCGTTGTGCTGCGTCTGATCAAACCCTTCTACAATAAATCAAACATCTGCTTCTCTAACTCTACTCTTTCGTTCAGAGCCAACCTTCATGGAGGTTGTGCAATAGGTCTAGTTCCTGGAATCAAATCAATGCGAAACTCTACTTCTCGGTGAGGAGGTAAACCTTGCACTTCTTCAAAAGTATCCTCGAAGTCCTGGATAATTAGTATATTCCTTATCTCCTCTTTGGGTACTTTGAGGGAATGAAGGAAACTGCTCATTAATTTGCTTGGCCTCCTATAATTTATATCTACACTAATATTCCCAGCATCACTAACTATAATAATCCTTCGATCATAATCTACGATTTCTCTAAACTTGATAACCACTCCATTGCTAATAATATTATGAAACCCATGAACCCAAAAACAAACAAGTCAGAAAAGAAATGCCGATCTCGATAAGAAATAGGCACATTCAAACATATGGTGTCAAGATTGCTCGAACCCCCAATTGGGTTTGACGCACAAAAAGAATTTCGAAGAATGACATATTTAAGATTCAACGGGTTCATTAGATCATATAATATAAAACTATAGGATGCACGGGTATCAAATAACACTCTAACATGAATATCTGAAATGGATAGTGTACCTTACAATGCTTGCTTTCCTTTTGGATCCCTAGAAATAGATGATATTTCCTCAATAGTAAAAGATCGTCCCAGTGATCCTTTGTTTGGAAAAGGGCACCAGTTCTTCATATGTCCATGTTTGTTGTAATTGTAGCATAATGGTAGATCGGTCTATGGGAAATTATTTGCACAGTGGCTCATTTTGTCGCACTTAAAACAAAGAACCTTGGTCAAGTCTAACTGGTTCATCTGAGCTGGAGCTCCACCACCCAGCTTCTTTTCCGACCACTTCTTCTTCCATTTGCACTTGAAAAATGGTTTACTAGCACAGGGATAACTTATAAAAGTTGGGCATTAACTGTCAGCACTGCCCCCTTTTGAAATCCTTGCTCATTATCCAGCATTTCGAATCTCAAAGCCATACTGATCAAATTGGTAAAGGTACCATTGAGATGAATGGTCATTTCCCGATGGAATTCTGGTCGCATTCCCTTTACGAACATCTCATTCTTCTTAAGTAGTGTATCAATCAACCCTAGTCAAAAGCGAGACAATACATTGAACCCATGCTCATACTTCACCACTGTCATCTCACCTTGTTTCAAATCCACAAAACTTCTGAACAACCGAGCCCTACCTGCCTCTGGGATAAATTGAGCTTCAAAAACATCCTTAAACTGCGACTAAGAGAAATCTTCTTCTGGTGTATTGATGGTGACTGAATCCCACCAACCTATTGCTGCTTTTTGAAGTTGAAACGATGCCAACAACCTCTTTCTAGCTTCTTCCAACAAAAGATCCCCGAACATCCTCTCATAAGAGCGGAGCCATGTCAAAACTCCCAAAATTTCTTTAGTCCCATAAAAAGGCTTACCACCTAAAGCAGTATAATTCTTTCATTAGGTCGCAAAGTTCTAAGGCGGCTAAACTTGCATTACTGCTTCTACTATCGGCTCTACAACTGGCTAGTTTCTAGGAGCTCTGCCATTTGTAGCCATGCTGGTTCCATATCCCCTCCCTCTTTTTCCTCTTGTACTCATTTTCAATAACCTAGATAAGTGACAGGTATCATTAGAATACAAAGATAAGGCCAAAGATGAAAAAGGAGAAACTTGCAATAAAGGATCAAAAATCAGACTTTTAGGAGAGGAAAGCAAATGCACTCTCAAGATGAACTAATTCTAAGGTGCTACTTACCCTGTCTCTAATGGGTTATACCCCAATCAGGCTAAAGTATTCACTCAACCGAAGCTCTGGTACCAACTATGACGACCCACCTTTCTTACCCCTAGGAACAACACTTAACACATTCTCGATGTTCATGTGTCGTTGCTCAAACATCAAAAAGACGAATCGGCGTAGGGTGAAATAATGAATAGAATAGAAAACTTGATAATGAAGCTGCTAAATAAACATAACAGTAAATAGTGCATCAGAATACTCTTTTTGACAGAGAGTTATTGGAGTTACATGAAAGTACTACAAATTAGCTAAGGCAGTTATAACATCCTACCCTTACATGTGCTGAAATAAAATACACTTACACAAACTAGATAATACAGCAGAATACGTAAATAAGAAGATGAAAAGCCTCCCACTGGAATTCCATCTTCAAAAGAGTCCAACAAAGATAAGCCGTTCTCGGACTTCTCAAATAAATGAGTACCCAAAAGTTCATGGAAACAAACAACTTGGGTCAGACGATATGTCTGGTATGAGTAAAAACATTAAACAAAGATATGTAATTAAGCACAAAATGTGAGACCACGCCACTGAACACGGAACGGGTTTACTTTGACATAAATCAATATCCAAATGTGAAGAATGGATAAATAATTAAACACCTCGAAGAGTGGTTAACTCTTGCCGGTGTACATAAGGAGATAAAATTGAAGGTTCGAATCGAATAAGAAAAGGAAAATCTCTAACAAATGACTAGAAGGGTGCACCACCCTTGAAGTATACCTTTAGTAATATACTCCTGAGAAGCTCGTATATTTTGTGACACTTCTCAGAAACCTCCAAGCTAAAACCCGCCAGACTTTACCGAATATCTGAATATTACACATCTAATAGCGCTACCAAATCCAATCTACATGAGATGTCAAAGTATCCATATGGGAGCAACCCCACATAGCTTGGCCTCCTCTCGCGCTTTGGTTTTAGTTATTTCCGACAAAGTATATCAAAGCTCAATGGAGCAATAAATCATCTTAGAATGCCAAAAATAAAAAGTTGAAGTAATCGTTAGTTGAGGAATATCAAGGATATAAATCGATTATGTATAAAAATTGGGTCTTGTATACTTATCATCACTCATCGAATTCAGACTTGTATTGTTTCTTGGTAGACATTAATACCAGACAAGTTATGGTAGTGTTACCTCAAGTTATGTCCCACAGTTATTCTTATCTTTCAAAATAACAACAAGTCTACTTCTCCAATGTTTGGTGCTAATTATACAAATCCATACAAGTGAATAACTTTACAGAAATTAATTCATTTCCATAAACAATTCAAACAAAATATTTAAAAACCCGAATTCATACTTGGCTTCACATTACAAGTATTAGCTTTAAAAAACTTTGTTAAAGAGTTTAATGGCTTTGTAACATCAATATAAAAAGGATTTATCCACTTAAAACATTCTTATTATATTTACTAATCAACTTTAAAACTTCGTTAATTAAATTGATAAATTCACTTTAATGCCTAAGGGTGAGCTACCTTTAAATCACCATTAACTCAATTTAATAATAACATAATTAATTAAATTTAAAAGAAATATTTTAAAAGTGATTAATTAATACATACTTTATTTAAGAAAATATTTATTTAAGGTTAAACAGATTTATTAAGCATTAAAAGTAGTTAATTAAAAAGGATTAATCAATTTTAAAATAATATTAATTAATAAAATAATTAACCTTAACCCATCATTATCCAAAAATTAATTAGCCTTAAACATCATTAAATAAAATGATTAATTAAAATTAAACATCATTGACTATGTAATTAGTTAAATTTAAAACACATCGTTAATAAGTTAATTAGTTAACTTTAATCCTTATTAAGTAAATAATTAATTAAATTAAATAATCACTACTAAAATAATTAATTATTTTTGGAAACATCATTAATCAGAAACTTGTTTAACTTGTAAAATAACTCCAAGCATGATAATGAAACAAAACGGTTTCGACAAATGGTGATTTTCCAAAAGTGCCGATATAGCTGCTATCGCTATATGAGTGGTTCAGAATTCGAGCATATGACATTTGCAACACAATCACACATCACATAACAAAGGTATGAGCATAAATATATGATGATTTATAATAACATAACATATATCAAGCATTTAATAACTATGGCATTAGTTTGACTAATAGATTTCCATGTAACCGAGTATTTGCTTACTAACATTCAAATTCGACTATCTTTTTAAGCAACAAACCAAACATCGACCAAACCATCATTGCAATTATACAATAAGCATTCATTAGCTACAGGTATGGGCACGAGTATGGTTTAAATTTTATGGTTCAAAGGTGGAAGCTTTACTCACTGCAATGCTTACTAACTTTCACTGAACTTGCCTAAGCGCTAAGCAAACTTCTTTATCTCAGATATATGCGCTAGTGTGAGCTTTTAGGGTGCAATGTGGCTCGGCCCAAGATTATTTTGGGCTTGTCCTCAGATATTTTGGGCTCTGCCTTGGAGCTACAAGGTGGAATTGGCCTTATTTACTAGAGAATGGTTTTGTTTTGTTTTGTTAAGAGACGGGGTTGCAGATGAATATGTGAAGTTTTGTATTGAAGGAAGTTATATTTTGTCAACTTAAAACATGGACTTGAAAGCCATATATGCATATGAACATGAAGAAGAGAGAAGTGGGCATGTAAATGAATGTGTTAGTGAGAACAAAGTGTGTGTATGGGTATTTATAGGCAATGAGTATAGGATTAATTAAATTTAAATTAGACATTAAAATACAACATATGTTGTCATGAGAAATGGAGGCCATGCCCCACCAACCCCATAAGTGCACACACACTCTCTTGGCCTCCTTTCACCATGCTCTGTACTCTCCTAGCTAGCTTAGGTTATGGCATATACTCCTTTAGGATACATAGGTTTTATCTTATATTTTTTAAGTCTAATCTTATTTTATTTTATTTCTAAAATAGTTTATTTTTTTTTAACACTATCATTAGCCTATTACATGACGTATGTGCATGTGTGTGCATATGTATAAGAGTGATAAAAAAATGTGCACAACGTTTCCGACGACTTTCCGAAGCCGAGAATTCGAAATTTCGAAAAATGTTTTTCGGCCATATTTTCTTTTTTATTTGACCTAATAAATTACTTTCCTAAAGGCGATTCAAATAATAATTATTAACTTAATTAACTATGCAATTAATACATTACAATTATACGTTATTAATGCTAGTTTATATATACACACATTTATTAATTTCTATGCATGCGGGGATTACGTCCCAAATTTAACATTCAAATGTTAGCACTTCCAAAGTTACACAAGTCTCGTTTCCACAATAGCATTTTTACCATAATCCAATATTCCAAAATCAAATCAAAAAACTTGTACATAGAATCCAACTTTAACATATTTTATATTAAAATAATGAGATAAAACAATAATAATGGAAACTTACAACTTAATTGATTTTACGCTCTATTCAACTCCATTTTACATGAAATTAGACAAGGGAATTTCTATTTAATTTGTAGAAATAGGCACGCAAACTATGAATAAGAATTCGTACCTTACAAACCATTTCTTAATCAAATCCTTAGTTAGATCTAAGTAAAATAATATGAAGTCAAATAAGAGTTAAATACATAGACTTAAAAATCCACACAAATTCCATTATTTGAATACAAAAAAATTAAGATTCCAACTAAGAATAAATATTTTGATATGGAGAAATTTTAGGGATTTGTAATGTGATGTTTTCGTAATCCAAAACTCCCCAAGGCCTACATCAAATCTAAACTACACTATTCAATTACTAAAATAGAAAAACTAAGATTTCCACTCATAGAGTTCCTTAGCTTTGCCTTCTCTTGGATTTGACAAGCCCTCAGTGTACTCAACCAGATTCTTCTTTTTGATATATATACAACAAATGATTTTTTTATATGTTAGATTCAATAAATTGGAGGTTTGTAAGAGAGTAGGTTTGGAAAACAAATAATAAAAAAGATAGATATATATGATTTCTTACATAAAATCCTAATGGGGTTTTATAAATCTATAAAGAGACGAACTGACAGAGCTTTGCTAATGTTCCCAAAATATTTTGTGAATATATATGAGGGAGCTGGTCTCTTACTTATTGTGGTTGGAACATACCAGAACCCTTGGATGAAGGTCGGTTAAAAATAACAAAATCTCATACTTAAAATAACCGAAACCCTAGCTGCCACTTACAGGCAGCGGGGTCGACCGGTCGTGGCAAAGGGGTCGACCGCTCCCAAGTTTGGGAATGTATAACCATTTTCCATTGTTAATGTATTTTCTTCCATAATTATTATTTAACGTTAATGTTAACCTTGATGTTTACTTGACCCCCAAGTATAATTACTGTTAACTTTTTGAATTTTAAATTTAGGAATTAATTATTTATTTGAATTTGAATTTTATTTAAATAACTTTGACTCCAAGACTTCAGATGTCTATAGCTTCCTTGCTTAAGCTCCGTTTTCAACATATTATATGTGGAAATTGATTAGAGAAATCGCCACCAACGCAAGACATGACTTTTATGGTCAAATTCTAACTATTACAAAATTTTCATTTTTACCACAATCTTATTTGAATTAATTTATCCAATTCATTTATTTATAGTTGATTTTAGATGGTGTTACATTCTCTCCTTCAAAAGATTTCATCCTCGAAATCTTTCCAAGGGGCGAATAGCGTAACATGCAATAAACATCCATGTTATACAACCAAGTTATCTACACAACCATCTACTGAACAAGAATTTCAATGTGATATGTACTATGAGTATGTTATAATAAGTGCTATGCGAGGCGAGGCGGTAAAAGTCTCGCTTGGCTTAATGTCGCTTAAGCACTTCTTAATTTTTTAACATACTTTATCCATATGTATATAAATCTACTATAAAGAGATTATATTAAATATATTATATGTATACAAGTGTACTATACATACGCACAAATTCATCATAAAGAACCGAAGTTTAACTCTAAAGTTAACTTATAAATTCATCGGTTTCAAAAGTTGGATTTGACTTTCTCTATTCATTAAAAGTAAGCATACTCGAGTTGAGTAAACACTATGCATGTTTATTAAATAAAGTGATCATGTCTTAATGAAAATCAATTCATACTACAGAGAGTGAGAAAATTTTGTTAAAAATGTGGTTTTTGCTATAATCCTAATTCATTTTATTTTAAAAATAATATTTTTTGATAAGTATTTCTTAAGCATTGCTTAAATTTAAGCATAACGCATATACGCGTTAACTAAGGGCGCTAAGCGATCATGGTTAATCGTTTTGATTTTTCAAACAATTAAGCATTGTGTGTACATTTATTGCTTAAGCGATGCTTAAGCGTGCTTTTCATAATATAGACCGTCGATATACTATAAATGAGCTCAATCCTAGCATGAGTGTGTGATCGTGACACATAAATACGCATACAAATACCCTAGACATGCATAAAGATTTCTACATGAGTGTAAAGCGATAGCGAAAAGTATAGCAACCATCTCCTATCATCTAATCTAGAAACCATGATGCAACCAAAATGCTAATTTTGAAGAAAAAAGTTTAGCAGTGAAAAACTCAAGAGGTCCTCATCTTCTCTTCATTTTTCCATGTGCTTTCTATCGATTTGTCTCCCTATTATACTCGGACCAACCTAATTTCATTATTATGGAGCTTAGTAGTTTAGTGCTCCATAATGCGTGCAGTGGCATGGGATGCCATTGTCTCTATCTGGATATCCCCCAACTGATCAGGCTCTATCACAATAACTGTGTCCTATAGGCTTTTCCTTAAATGTGAAACGTGAAAAATTTCATGGACTCCTACTAATATATTTGGTAGCTCTATGCGATAATCAAGTATTCCTATCCTTTCCCAAATTCGGAAAGCCCCAACAAATCTTGGCGCCAATTTCCCAGACATACCAAACCTTATGAATTTTCTAAGAGGGGAGACTTTTATAAATACTAAGTCTCCTACCTCGAACTCTAATATTTCCTTCTCTCGTCTATGTAGGATTCTAGTGGTCTTGCATTACCTTTATACGTTGCTTGATCAACTGTACTTTTTTTGAGCTATCATGAATCAAATCTGGTCCGAGTAGAATTTTGTCAGTGTTTTCGCACTAACAATTTGGTGGTTTTCAAGGCCTCCCATAAAGTGCATGAATGGGGGCCAACCAATCATCACTTATTAACTATTATTACACCCGTACTCAACTAATGGCAGATGCTGCTACAACAAATGCCTTCCGAAGTCCATTATGCAAGCCCTCAACAAGCCTTTTATGATTCTATTCACCCTTTCAGCTTGTCCATCTGTCTGTGACTAGTAAGCAGTGCTATGATTCAATGGAGTTTCCAAAGCTGTATAAAAATGCCTCCAAAACTTGCTGGTGAATAAGGGGTCTTTATCACAGAAAATGCTTGTCGGAATTCCATGAATTCGAACCACCTCCTTAATATAAATTTGTGTTAGAGAAGCTATGGTGCTATTGTTCCTAATAGGTATAAAATAAGCGCTCTTGGTGAGTCTATCTACTATGACCCAAATAGCTTCATTGACCCTTTAACTCCAAGATAATCCTTCAACGAAGTCTATCGAAATTTTCTCCCATTTCTAAGTTGGAATCTCCAGTGGTAACAACAATTCTCCAGGTTTCCTTTGTTCAGCCTTTACTCTCTGACATGTTAAACATCTAGCAACAAACACAGCCACTGTTTTCTTTATTCCTAGCCAAAATAAAATTATTTTTATATCCTTCTACATCTTATCTCCTCCGGGGTGAATGGTTGTCTTTGAGTGGTGACACTCTACAAGCACTTCCTCTAACACATTGTCAATCATTGGGACAGAAAAGTGTTCATCCCTTCTTAAGCATCCTTTCTGATCAACCGCATATCTACCGACGTGATAAAAAAATTTTCCCCTTCTTAACTTATCCAAAATCTCCACTATTTTTCATGATTCTTTTGCTCAAGCCTATTGCGGTCCGTTAAAGCCAGCCCAACCTCCATTACTGTCGAAAAGTATCTAAGGGCTATGTTGGCAGTTGGAAGTTGAAATTTGAGAGAAAACTCCAGCCATCTTTATTCATATATAGCACCTATGGTAGCGTGCCTCCGACTGAGGGCATCAGCGACAATGTTCTCTTATCTAGGGGAATATTGTATACCAGAGTCAAATAATGCTATATACTCCATCCATTTCTGCTTCCTAATGTTTAATCCTTTTGAAAAAATAGGAATTTGAGTGATTAATGTTCAGTGACCAACTGAAACGTTTATCCCAAAAGATAGTGCCTTCACACTTCAAGGCAAAGACAATAGCTACCAACTCCAAGTCATGAACTGGGTATCTCTTCCCATTGTCCTTCAATTGCCTGCTGCATAAGTTACTACCATTCCTCCTTGCATAAGAACTGCTCCCAATCCTATATCGCATGCCTCAATGAAAATAGTAAAAGGCTTTGGCCTATCGGGAATTGTAAGCATAGGTGCACTTGTCAATAGTTCTTTAAGTTTCTCAAATGCTTCGGTCAATCTATCATCCTAAGTAAAGACTAGATTCTTCTTAGTCAAGGAGGTTAAAGAGATTATTTTTTTCCAAAGTTCTTTGTGAACTTCGTATAATTGTCAGCCAACCCTAGTAATCTCCTAATTTCCATTGCACTCCTTGGTAGTTTCCACCCTTAAATAGCTTTCACTTCTGTAGGGTCCATGGCCAATTCATGCTCAAAAACGTTGTGTTCAAGAAACTTTGCCTCCTTCATTTAAAAGTGGCATTTTGCAATTTGGCTCTAAGTTGGTGCCTCCTTAAGGTCGGTAGTATGTCCTTTAAGTGATTATCTTGCTCTCCGTCACTCTTAGAGAATACTAAGATATCATCAACAAATGCTACGAAGAACTTATTAAGTTATCCCCTAAATACTTTACTCATCAAATTTACAAAGTATATGGGGGCATTTGTCAATCCGAAAGGCATTACCTCCCACTTATAGAGTGTATCTCATGTATGGAATGCGGTCTTTGACATTCTATCCTCCGCTATCCTTAACTAATGAAATCCAGTTGTCAAGTCCAATTGAGAGAAGACTTTGGCTCCCACAAGTTGATCGAATAACTCATTTAACCTAGGTAAAGGATATCTATTCTTCCTTGTTAACTTGCTAAGTTCCCTATAGTCGACACACAGCCTAAAGATCCATATGCCTTAATAGTGAAAAAATAGGTGCTCGCCATTCCGAAGTACTCCGTTGGATGATTCATTTCTACAACATCTCCGAGATTTGCTTGTCCAACTCATATCTTCCTTTAGGGGCCATGTGTTTTAATGGTAGGACGACTGGTCAAGCATCCTTCTCCAAATCAATTCTAAATTCAGTCTCCCTTTGGGGTAGGAGACTTAAGACTTCCCCAAAGACATCGGGAAATTCTCGGACTATGGTACGGATGAACGCTCAATATGAGATAAGATTAATGGGTACAAATAACTTGACTCGATTGAGTCTTAAGGTGCACAGTAGAACTTTAAGTCTCATACTCCATTACTCTATAATCATACAACCTTCCTATCACAATATAAAATTTTCCCATAGTTTGATAACCAAACCATTCTAAGAATAAGTTCATACCCCTCAAAATGTAGAACATATGCATTACATATGAAATCAACATCACGTATGTCCACAACCAGGTCTTGCAAATTAAAGAGAGATGTTTTAACCCCTAATAGGATTTGACACTACTATTAGTGTAACGACCCGCAAATCCGTACCCCTTGAGTCAACACTATTCTACAACAATCAACTCAAGTTGAACAGAAATACGAACCATTTGGGTTAAAGAAGAATAGGTAGAAGAAGAAAAAACAGAAAACAACAACAGAATCTTACCATCGCAGTGGAATAAAATATAATATATACCATAATGAATAATCTTTACACAAAGACAAATACCATATCTATTTATATAATACATCATCAGAGTATACATCAATAACATACAACTGGATACTCAGCTACTCAACACAGCGGAATATATAACACAAATGCGAAAATACGTATCGTCATCTAGCTCCACAGCATCATTTCCTGTAATTTATAATACTCGGTATGACCCGAGCATTACAGTTAAATAATACCCAAGTCAGTATGGAATACCAGCGTGAGAAAATCACACTCAATTGATTATTAAAGTTGCAAAAATCCTTTTGAAAACAAAAGCATCTCGACCACGCCACAAATAAACATGTCGGGTTTTTACCTTACGATAGCCAAAACATTTCTTATAAAATCCTCTGATATTATAATAATGTCTATATACAAATACTTATAAAATAGCTGAAATTGTTACATTATTAAATTCCAGCTACTAGCCACAGAGTGGGTAATAAAACAAAACTCGTACAAGGCTCGTAGGGAAAATGGATTTCCAACTAATGACTGGGCACTGGGGTACCACCTATCACAGTACGTGGCCTAGATCACAGTACCGAGGAGTACGCCTGCTCCCCTGCAATACAAGACTGGGACTACCCCTTACTGGATAATCCCGAGTGAGATCACCCCGCGGTTGGGATCAGCAACCGCCCACTAAGCTGAAATAAAAAGGGACATCTAGACAGGGATGACCTCACCCTGCTTGGGTGCTACCCACCTAGCCTTGTTGCATAACCCCTGATTTTAAGTCATTCCCGGTTAATGAGGCTTGAGGCTAAGCGTTACCTTTTAGAACAATATCCCTTAGAATGCCCATCGTCCACCTGACGATGTTCCGAAAGCATTTATCCATACAAGTCCGTCCCGAGTTCGAACGGAACCGAAGGCACTATTCCTACTACATCCATTATGGAAATATCCTCAGGATTAGTAGCGACTAGCCATTGCACTTCACTGCTCCATCTTCGACTCCGAACTCGTTTCCTACGAAACATACAAACCGGATCGAAGTGGTTTGCGAGAAATTAATCTTGATCCCGGTCTTTTCGAAACGATCAACGTATTTGTCCAATATTGATAGTCGGTGATTAAACTATCAATTAATATTCACAAACAACCATCCAACAATAAATAATTTTCCAAATTATTTATTAACCTCAAAATAACTTCACAAGATATATTTCTATTTTTAATCCTTGAAAAAGGTTTCAAAAAAACCATCTTTCTTTTTTCAAAATAGACTTTCCCAAATATTTTCTATTTCCTCTGAAATCACCAAGCACAAAACTAGACTTTTAAAATAATTTAAAACACTTTACTTTGAAATATACTTTAAAACATTTATTTTAAACTACTTCAATAATTTGTTAAAAACACATACTACATGAATATTTGAAAATAAGGTTACTTAATAAAATATAAAACTAGATTTATACTTTTTTTTGAAAACAAAATACTAAGTCACTCTTTAAATAATTATTTCTATAATAAATTAAAGGAAATACTTACTTTTAGATTTTAAATATTTAGAAATAATAAATTATCCAAAACTTGCTTTTTAAAACAACTTTAAAACCTTTAACTTATATTTAAAAATTTACTTTGAAAACGTACTTGGTTATCCAGAAAGAAATTCCAACTTCAATCACTTACATCAATTTCCCAAATTGATTTCCAATTTACTCCATTTGAAATAAATATCTTTACTTTATTAATCCATTTTAAAATTCACTAATTATGGACTTTATTATTACTATTATTTTCCGTTTGATTTTAAATCTTTTTAACTGAAATATACGAATTTCAGTTTTCCTAATTTCTTTTTTATTCTTTTCAATAATTTAAATCTTAAATTTTAAATAAATGTTTAGTTCTTTTAAAATAATAATACTGAAGTTTAAAATTCATTAATCTTCTGTTTATTCAAAATTACCCTTTCTATACTCAAGGTTCATTTATTAGAAATTTTAAAGTCACTTTATTTCTTTTCCAATTCACTCTTAAATTTATTCAAATTTTCTATAATGATTTCACTTACAAATTCACTTCTTTTATTTTCTTTCCAAAATCCAATTTATATATTTTTGGTAATTCATTATACCAAATATATCCAATCAAACCATAGCATTCAATATTCCAATATAGTTCATCATAGAATATCAAATAATCACAACAGAGGGTATTAAATAATGAAAATAAATGTTAAGGGATCCAGTTGGATCCCTCTAACCTGTTTTCCCTGCATCCACAGATGTTAGCACAATATAATCAGCCCATTCCAAAATATACCATACTATAGCACATCAATCAATTCAACCATTCAAACAATTATTTAAATTCAATCATTTAAATTTAAATTTAACTGAGCGAGATTAACTCACCTTATATTTTTGTTTGCAATCCATCCAGATCAGTTTGATTCTTCCCAGATTTTTGACCTCGTATAAACAATTTATGGTTTATTAATTTATTAACATTTGAACTAATCGGTCAATTAATTTCATTTAACAAATTTAATTTAATCCAACAAATTTTATTTAAACTAATTTCCTTAAGATAATAATTTTCGGCAACTAAAACTAAAAATTTAATTAGTTAAACACATTAATCACCCATACATTATTTTTCCCATGTATATATATCTGTACAACAAATCTGATTTAAATAACTCCTATATCATTTCTTTCCGTTTACTTACTGTATATATGTTACTGCAAATGAAAAATCCATTTTTATATCTTACTATTATATTCCTCTTTTCTTTTCTTTTTTTATACTGTGTATATATTTTACATAAAAAATGAAATTGAAAAAATAAATCAGAAGATATACCTCACGAAAAGACGCTGCTCGCTAAGACTTCATCTGCCACTCTTAGAAAGTCGTGACCACCATAATCTCATCGAAGCCGCGTCCACGTTCGCAGTACTCATCTTGTCTCAGTCAGCTACATGTCATAGAGGCCTCGCTCTACCATCGGCCTCGACTTCGCCTTCCTCACTAGATCGAGTCGCCATCATCGCGAACCCTTGGCGCGACTTCAACCCCACCGCTCCAACATCGATCGAAAACAAGCCCTCGATCGTCGCGATTCCTCCTGACGCCGCTTCCATCAACGTGAGCACCGTTAAGCTTAGCTAGATTCGAACGATCAAAAATCGGCCTGCTCCCTTCCACGAATCTCGATCCACGGATTTGATTTTCGAACGAATGAAGCATCGCGACCTCCTTTTGTTTTTTTTTCAAATCTAATTTTGATTGAGGAAACAGAAGGAAAGAGGGAGACGTCATAAATTAAAAACTGGGGAGGAAGTTATCTTTGTGAAATTTAATTTTGGATCAAAGAGGGGTATTTTGTTCGGCCATTGTTTTTCTTCTCTAATTAATGAAGGAAGATGCGTGCTTTAAACGAGAAGAGGAGACAACTAGGGCGACGGAAACAGATGCTAGGGTGGCTCATAGCTGATGAAAGGAAGCAACAGATGTGAACTGATTTGCGGCTGTTAAAAAAAAGAAACATGATATGAAAGGAAGTCGGCTTGTTCAGAAAAGATTTCGGCTGGTGAGGTTGCTTATGTGATAACACATATAAAATTTCAATTAAATATTCGTTGTAAATTTCAACGCGTTTATGTAGAGTATGCTCACACAACAACTCCAAAAACTACGAAAATTGGGATCCGATAATAATTCAATATTACAGACCCAATGGAACTGGTTTCGTCGAATTCCGAGAATGTGCCTCGAAAGGCTATTTTTTTATTCAATTTAGACGATATAAATTTCAGAACTGCACAGATCACTGTTAATTTCAATTTTAATACTTCTATTATTCTCAGCACCATCGATTTAAATTTTATAAGCCTTCAAATTATATTTTAACAGGCTTAGAATTCCAGATTCACATTTTACTCAGTTTCAAATTGTTTAATTCAATAATTTAATTATCAAATAAATTGTGATATTCGTAATTCAAGTTAAAATTTTACTTTTAAATATTTAAAATCAATTAAATATTCCGTTTTTAAATGCTCAAAAATTCCGGGTCGTCACATTCCTCCCCCCTTAAAAGAATTTCATCACCGAAATTTCTAGTTAGGAAGAATGGTCCAATACCCGTTTACTTATCCCAAAGCCAATCAGTTTAACATCTAACCAATTATCTTTTTATAGAAGACCCATTACCATTCTTACTAATTTCCCCAAACTCTCCCATAGTTTTCAAACAATATTATTTGCACAATTATTTAAGTTTAAATTCAAAAATCAAATTTTGAATTATCAAAAATTTCTCAAAAACTTTCTAACTCTCTAAATTTCCGAAAAATTTCGCTAGCGTCTCCTTTGCGCGGCTAGCTCGGTTCAACTACAAAAGGCCTCTGCGGGCTCCCAAATCCAAAAAGAAAACAAAAAGCCAAGTGGCTCGATCCAAAAACCCAATCAAATTTCACAAAAATTTAAACACATACCTTTTTGGTCGGGCAATTCAAATTTATCTTTTGAAATCAAAACCTATTCTCCTTTCCCTTTATAATACCTGCATATCCTGCTTAGCACTAATATCTAATCACGGCATTCCAAAAATATTTTATCGACTTCCTTACAAGTGTCAATATTTATTCATTCAAATATTACTTAGAATATATTTGTAAGATTAATTTCCAATTAAGAATTCTTCATTCCTTTCTTAAGTTTAGTACAAGCATTTTACATGTTGCTTTATTTACTTTCACTTGCTACTTTAGTTTATATCTATTTCTATTCAAATTGATTCTTTCATTTCCATATGAATTCAATTTATCTTTAACTCTGAATATTTAAATTTTATTTTTCATTTATAACTAATTTATGTCATTATTTTAAATTGGTTTCATTTACTAATTTATTTCAGTTTCTAATTTGAATTCGTTTTGTCATTAACAAAATTTCCAAAAAATTTCAAATCTACTTTTCTAACTCCCAAAATTTTCGAAATTTTTTGGCAGAGTCTCCTTTGTACGGAGGAGCTTTTGCAATTTGACAAAAGATATAAATATATATACATCGACCCACACGGTCGGAAAAACCAAAAACAGTTCATGTTTCCTATTTTTATTGCGTAGGCGTACCTTATTTAGCATTTTTAAGCAATCAGCTTATTTATTTAGCAGTTAGCGTATCCAAAATCCAGCCACACGGCTTCCAGGTACTTGTACTTACTCAATTTAAACATGTAAGTGCCATATAAATGAAGTTTAACAACATTTCATTTATTTGCAATAGTTAAACACATGAATTCTAACAATAATTCACACCAAACATTTTTCCGTAAGCAACTTATACAATTTTCATACTAATTCCACTGTTCCAATTAATTTATAACCATTTTCATTCAATTTGAATGGTTTAAAACTCAGTCGCTTACATTCAATTTATTTGTTAATTTTAAACAAACCCATATTATTCCAATTGATTTAAAAATCAATTTTATTTACTTGCAATGATTCATAGAATTTTATTTCGATTAAAATTTATTTTCACATGATTTAAAACCAATCCAATATTATTAAACCTAGTTTAAGTTGAATTCAATTCAACTCCTTTCCATCTTTTTAGCTTAAGTTGATTTACTTCAATTTTATACTTAAGCTCATTTTCATCATACGAATAAATTTTTCTTCTATATTTTTTCCAACTTAATTCCATCTCAATCTATTCTCATTTTAAATCTATAATTTAATTTGGTTAGTTATTATAAAATTAAAATTTTTCCAGATTCAATTCCTTCAATTGATTACATGGCCATTTCCAATTTATTTCCACTTAGTTGCATTTTATTTTCAATTCAAACCATTACTATTTTAATCCATTTTCATTTTTATTCGATACATTTCAATTACATCTAATTTGTTAACACTTCAAGTTAAATTTTAATTTATAACTCAAGTTCTGATTCCACCATTCACTTTAATTCACCATCCAATTTTATTGACTCACAATTCAATTACATTTACTTCACTAACGATTCAAGTCGAATTGGATTTATAACTTGAGTTTTATTTCCAATCTTCATCATTAACCTAAAATTTAGCTTCTATTTAACTACATTAGGTTCCCATTACATATTTCATTAATTAATTCAATATCTAATTAGTTCTTCCCCTATTTAAAATCCAATACTTGATTTTAAATCTCAAAATCTCTTCATTTAATTTTCTTAAGTTCAAGTTTATTTTATAATTCAAGTTTTGATTTTCATTTTATTTTTCAATTCATCAAAAATATTTATTTTGGGTTTTACTATCTCACTTTTCAAATTTATGAGTCACAACTTATTATTTACACTATTCCATTCATTATAGGCTCGAATATATTCTTCTTTTATTTTAACTCAAGCCTTACGCTTATTTATAACTCAAGCATATTTTATTCCATGCATTTTTAATCCTTTTACAAGTTATTCTAATTTATTTATTTCAATCCAATCCTTATCCAATTTACTCCAATTAGATTTTATTTTAGCTCAGATTTATTTAACTCAATTCGATTTTAACTTAATTCGAATACAACTGGATATTATTTTCAGCCTATTCAATTAATTTCAATCCAGTTAAATTTTTATTCCCCAATCCAAGTTAACTACATTTTTAACTTTTCACTTTAAATTTAAATTTCCAACATTCAAAGCTTATATTTCTTCCTGATTTAAAAATCATCTCAATTTATAAGCTTACTCCCTACCTCATCAGGATTTTTAAACTCCCGGCTTTGGTTTCAAATCATTTTGAAATCTTCAACATCTCAAAATCACACTTCTTAAAAATTTTAAACCAATCCTGGTTTTACCCTCAACAAATTTCCATTGAGATTTTCAAAAAAAACTAGCTTTTCTGAACAAATCAATTTGGCAGCAATCCCTCACTTAGAAACTCGAAAATGAACATCGATGATGCCGCAGTCATCACCGAAGTTATTTCCAGCGACTGAAGTGAATTCAATGCTATATCCCTTCCAAAATTTATTTGAAACAATTTCCTTTCAGAAATACCCAAAATAACACTGCTATTATTTATCTTCAAAATACTTCCTTCCGGGGTTTTAAAGTTTCAAATTCTGCTTTAATTCAAATTTTAACTATAATGCATTTGTGTAGTTTATGCTTATACAAATTCCCATTTGATTATATTTCAATTTATAATTTACATTTATAATTCATATTTATAAATTTCATTTTATAATGAATTTATTCTCTTAAACTTTGGTTATATTTTCAATTTCTAGTTAAATTCCCATACAATAAGGAAAATCATTTAAATATCATCATTCCTAACATCCAAGCAACCATATATTAGCTAAAATAGTTTACAAAAACTTTTCTTTTATATCAAAATATATTTTGGGTAAAATTATTTCATTCACACACATTTAAAAACAATACCGTGTGAAATTGTTCTATTCGAGTGTTTAGAAACCCCTTCGATACAGTTGTCCAGACTGTGCCGACGAAGGTTCATATGCCACTCAATAAACTAATCAACATAATATTAAAATAATTTATATTCACTAACAAATACGCACTCATAACTATTAGTACGCTCAAACTCATTCTAGAGTACTATAGACTCTATTTTATTAGTAATTCCCACCAGAGCCAAGGTTATCACCAACCTAAGCTCTGATACCAAGTGTAACGACCCGCAAATTCATACCCCTTGAGTCAACACTATTATACATCAAACAACTCAAGTTGAACAGAAATACGAACCATTTGGGTTAAAGAAGAAGAGGTAGAAGAAGAGAAAACAGAAAACAACAACAGAATCTTACCATCGCAGGAGAATAAAATATAATATATACGATAATGAATGATCTTTACACAAAAACAAATACCATATCTGTTTATATATTACATCTTCAGAGTATACATCAATAACATACACCTGGATACTCATCTACTCAACACAGCGGAATATATAACACAAATGCGAAAATACGTATCGTCATCCAGCTCCACAGCATGATTTACTGTAATCTATAATACTCGGTCTGACCCGAGCATTACGGTTAAATAATACCCGAGTCAGTCCGGAATACCAGCGTGAGAAAATCACACTCAACTGATTATTAAAGTTGCAAAAATCCTTTTGAAAACAAAAGCATCTCGTAAGACCACGCCACAAATAAACATATCGGGTTTTTACCTTACGATAGCCAAAACATTTCTTATAAAATCCTCTGATATTATAATAGTGTCTATATACAAATACTTATAAAATAGCCGAAATTGTTACATTGTTAAATTCCAGCTACTAGCCACAGAGTGGGTAATACAAACAAAACTCGTAGAAGGCTCGTAGGGAAAATGGATTTCCAACTAATGACTAGGCACTGGGGTACCACCTGTCACAGTACGTGGCCTAAATCACAGTACCGAGGAGTACGCCCGCTCCCCTGCAACACAAGACCGGGACTACCCTTACTGGATAATCTCAAGTGAGATCACTCCGCGATTGGGATCAGCAACCGCCCACTAAGCCGAAATAAAAAGGGACATCTAGACAGGGATGACCTCACCCTGCTTGGGTGCTACCCACCTAGCCTTGCTGCATAACCCCTGATTTTCAGTCATTCCTGGTTGATGAGGCTTGAGGCTAAGCGTTACCTTTTAGAACAATATCCCTTAGAATGCCCATCGTCCACCTAACGATGTTCCGAAAGCATTCATCCATACAAGTCCATCCCGGGTTCGAACGGAACCGAAGGCACTATTCCTACTATATCCATTTTGGAAATATCCTCAGGATTAGTAGCGACTAGCCCTTGCACTTCACTGCTCCATCTTCGACTCCGAACTCGTTTCCCACGAAATGTACAAACCGGATCGAAGTGGTTTTCGAGAAATTAATCTTGATCCCGGTCTCTTCGAAATGATCAACGTATTTTTCCAGTATTGATAGTAGGTGATTTAACTATCAATTAATATTCACAAACAACCATCCAACAATAAATAATTTTCCAAATTATTTATTAACCTCAAATATCTTCACAAGATATATATCTATTTTCAACCCTTGAAAACAGTTTCAAAAAAACCATCTTTCTTTTTTCAAAATAGAGTTTCCCAAATATTTTCTATTTCCTCTGAAATCACCAAGCACAAAACTAGACTTTTAAAATAATTTAAAACACTTTACTTTGAAATACACTTTAAAACATTTATTTTAAACTCTTCAATAATTTGTTAAAAATATGTACTACATGAATATTTGAAAATAAGGTTACTTAATAAAATATAAAACTAAATTTATACTTTTTTTTGAAAACAAAATACTAAGTCACTCTTTAAATAATTATTGCTATAATAAATTAAAGGAAATACTTACTTTTAGAATTTAAATATTTAGAAATAATAAATTATCCAAAACTTGCTTTTGTAAAACAACTTTAAAACCTTTAACTTATATTTAAAAATTTACTTTGAAAACGTACTTGGTTATCCAGAGAAAAATTCCAACTTCAATCACTTAAATTAATTTCCCAAATTGATTTCCAATTTACTCCATTTGAAATAAATATCCTTACTTTCTTAATCCATTTTAAAATTCATTAATTATGGACTTTATTATTATTATTATTTTCCATTTAATTTTAAATATTTTTAACTGAAATATACGAATTTCAGTTTTCCCAATTTCTTCTTTATTCTTTTCAATAATTTAAATCTTAAATTTTAAATAAATATTTAGTTCTTTTAAAATAATAATACTGAAGTTTAAAATTCATTAATCTTCTGTTTATTCAAAACTACCATTTCTATACTCAAGGTTCATTTATTAGAAATTTTAAAGTCACTTTATTTCTTTTCCAATTCATTCTTAAATTTATTCAAATTTTCTATAATTATTTCACTTACAAATTCACTTCTTTTATTTTCTTTCCAAAATCTAATTTATATATTTTTGGTAATTCATTATACCCAATTATATCCAATCGAACCATAACATTCAATATTCCAATATAATTCATCATAGAATATCAAATAATCACAACAGAGGGTATTAAATAATGTAAATAAATGTTAAGGGATCCAGTTGGATCCCTCCAACCTTTTTTCCCTGCATCCACAGATGTTAGCACAATATAATCAGCCCATTCTAAAATATATCATACTATAGCACATCAATCAATTCAACCATTCAAATAATTATTTAAATTCAATCATTTAAATTTAAATTTAACCGAGTGAGATTAACTCACCTTATATTTTTGTTTGCAATCCATCCAGATCAGTTTGATTCTTCCCAGATTTTTGACCTTGTATAAACAATTTATGGTTTATTAATTTATTAACATTAGAACTAATCGGTCAATTAATTTCATTTAACAAATTTAATTTAACCCAACAAATTTTATTTAAACTAATTTCCTTAAGATAATTATTTCCGGTAACTAAAACTAAAAATTTAATTAGTTAAACACATTAATCAGCCATACATTATTTTTCCCATGTATATATATCTGTACAACAAATCTAGTTTACATAACTCCTATATCATTTCTTTCTGTTTACTTACTGTATATATGTTAACTGCAAATGAAAAATCCATTTTTATATCTTACTGTTATATTCTTCTTTCTTTTTTTCACACTGTATATATATTTTGCATAAAAATTTAAATTGAAAAAGATAAATCAGAAGATATACCTCACGAAAAGACGCTGCTCGCTAAGACTTCATCTGCCACTCTTAGAAAGCCGCGACCACCATAATCTCATCGAAGTCGCCTCCACGTTCGTAGTACTCATCTTGTCTCAGTCAGCTACATGTTGTAGACGCCTCGCTCTTCCATCGGCCTCGACTTCGCCTTCCTCACTAGATCGAGTCGCCATCACCGCGAACCCTTGGTGCGACTTCAACCCCACCGCTCCAACATCGATCGAAAAAAAGCCCTCGATCGTCGCGATTCCTCCTGACGCCTCTTCCATCAACGTGAGCAGCGTTAAACTTAGCTAGATTCGAACGATCAAAAATCAGCCCGCTCCGTTCCACGAATCTCGATCCACGGATTTGATTTTCGAACGAATGAAGCATCGCGATCTCCTTTTGTTTTTTTTTTCGAATCTAATTTTGAGTGAGGAAACAAAAGGAAAGAGGGAGACTTCATAAATTAAAAACTGGGGAGGAAGTTATCTTTGTGAAATTTAATTTTGGATCAAAGAGGGGTATTTTGTTCGGCCATTGTTTTTCTTCTCTAATTAATGAAGGAAGATGCGTGCTTTAAACGAGAAGAGGAGACAACTAGGGCGACGGAAACAGATGTTAGGGCGGCTCATAGCTGATGAAAGGAACAGATGTGAAATGATTTGCGGCTGTTAAAAAAAAGAAACATGATATGAAAGGAAGTCGGCTTGTTCAGAAAAGATTTCGGCTGGTGAGGTTGCTTATGTGATAACACATATAAAATTTAAATTAAATTTTCGTTGTAAATTTCAATGCGTTTATGTAGAGTATGCTCACACAACAACTCTAAAAACTACGAAAATTGGGATCCGATAATAATTCAATATTACGGACCCAATGGAACTGGTTTCGTCGAATTCCGAGACTGTGCCTCGGAAGGCTATATTTTTATTCAATTTGAACGATATAAATTTTAGAACTGCACAGATCACTGTTAATTTCAATTTTAACACTTCTATTATTCTCAGCACTATCGATATAAATTTTATAAGCCTTCAAATTATATTTTAACAGGCTTAGAATTCCAGATTCACATTTTACCCAATTTCAAATTGTTTAATTCAATAATTTAATTATCAAATAAATTGTGATATTCGTAATTCAAGTTAAAATTTTACTTTTAAATATTTAAAATCAATTAAGTATTCCTATTTTAAATGCTCAAAAATTTTGGGTCGTCACAATTTGGCTACAAAAAAATCATGTTTGAATATTTAAGGAGTTAACTACAGTCCAACCTACAAAGGACCGCGATGTTTCGGAATCAGATAAGGTACGAATTGTAGGCCTAAAAATAAGAGTTATACCTTCCAATACTGACTTCTTTTGGTCTCTATAAATTGGTATACTAAAATAGGGGAAACCTCAGTGGTATAGGCTTTCCCACTTAGCCCTTCCTTCGTCGGCTTCGAACATGGGTTCTTAAGGTGCCATTCCTCATGGTAGTGATACTACTTTCCCTTAAAAGCTTCTATCATCAGACTCAGCATCCAATATTTGGAACATGGCCCTTCTTTTGGCATATCTTACACATCTTACCTCTTTTTTGAACTTTCCTTTTGACTTCTTATTAGTCCAAAAGTTCTGCTTCTTGGTTTGATTTGAGTAAGTCATGCTTTCTCCTTCTCCACCTTATTTTTTTTTCTCACTACCTGTTTGCAACAAAGACATCTCAACCAACATCTCGTATATTACACCAGAAGGCACTTGGATTGAAGACAATTCTCTAAGTGGGGAGTTCAAGCCCTTCATAAACTTCATGGCCTTTTCACAGGTGTATCGATCAAGCTCATTTCGAACTTGGACTACTCTGTAAACTTACCAACGTACTCCATCAAAGTGGGCCTCTTTGCCTAAGTTGTTAAAATTTCTCCAATTGTAAACTCACTTCTGCCCGTGACATAAACCTTGATTCGAATCTATTCGTGAATTCATCCCAAGTGAAAATTCTACCAACATTCTCCATAGCCACAATATTCCACCAATCTAGGGTTTCTCCTTTGAGATGCCAAGCTGTCATTCTCCTCTTCAACCGATCCTCGCAATCGAGCTCCCATAATATTTTATTGCATTCATTTATATAAGACTTTGACTCTTTAAAACCATTTATTCCGAAATATATTCTTCCTCCCATATTAAGAAATTCATTACATATCATGGGAAAGTCAATAGGATGGGTTGCTGCATCGACGGGTGGAGCAGCGGGTGCTACTGGTGCAGCTTAAGGAATAAGGACATCTCCTACTTGCCTGAGGTATTGTTTAAACCATTCGAGCATCCCTCGAATGGTGGGTCTTCCTCGGCTGGGTTCCTAGCCTCAGAATAAGAATGATTAATAGCCATATCAACTATTTGTAGGTCGAGCTTTTAGTCATAACTTCATAAGATAGTATTATATGCTGAAAGAAATATTTACCTCGTGTGTCTGCATATGTTCAAAAATAACGTATGTATATATAGTAAGGGTTTTGGAAAATATTTTCAAAAATAAAAAATATGCCACTCATACGTATACTTTTGTCCATTGATCGAGTAACCTAGGCTCGGATAGAAAATGCAACAATTTGCCCCGAAACAAGCCTACATCCCAACCCAGAAAGGCCCATCGGAACCCGGACCCATTCCAAAGCCGACTGTTGGTTGGTGAAAAGTACAATACAAAGCTATTTATCTATTTATTCATAACTCACAGTGGAAGGAGAAAATATAATAGCATATATAGTGCCCATTTTATTTCAAATTCCAAATGTCACAAAACCATAACATAATGTCAACAACAACCGTTACATAATCTTCTAAAATAAATATTTTTAACTTGAAATATGTACACCATAAAATAACTTAAATAGATAAATAAAATTCTTTTTCAAGCTCCTCTCATTGCCATCTCCATCTTGATTATCGTCTCCTTTCCAAACCTATGTTGTAATGAGGAGAGAGTCAGAATAACAATGTCTGTGAGTAGAAAAAGTCAAGCTTTTCTATATCAACACTTGAGTATATGATTTAAATAAGGATATGCCTTTTGCATTTAAACTATACTAAAAACCATTTAACACTTCATACAAAGGAAAGAGCGGGCCCTCAAACAACCACTTAATACTTCCAATCCCAGAAGCGGTCCTTCTTATTATGACCCGTACTCATGGAGACGTCTCACATTAGCCCAACTATTTGTAGGAACCGGTGGACAGATTAGTTGGGTAGATTTATCCTATAGAATTGGGAATAACCTCGTATCATATGTAGTTATTTAGTATAGACGATGTCTTACATCAACCCCAGAGTCACACTGTTGGAAGCCAGATTGGCTGGGCAGACTTCTGTTGGCTTTTGATTGGCCTCGCATCTCTATAACTTAATCATATTTCATAATACTCTCTAAGTATATTGTCACACATCCTTATGTATTCATAATTTAGGCCACATTAGAAATACTTCTTACTTTTCCTAATAAATTACTTTCCTAAAGTGAATTTAAATTACAGTTACTAACTTAATTAACTATGAAATTAACATTACAACTGTACGTTATTTACGCTAGTTTATACACACACAAATTTATTAATTTCTATGTATGTGGGGATTATACCGTAAACTAACGTTTAAATGTCAAATCTTCCGAAGTTATACATGTCTCATTTTTACCATAAAACCAATATTCCAAAATCAAATCAATAGACTTGTACTTAGAATCCAACTCAAACTTATTTTATAGTAAAATAATGGAATAAAACAATAATAATGGAAACATACAATTTAATTGATTTTATGCTCTATTCAACATCTTTTTACATGAAATTATACATGGAATTTCTATTCAATTTGTAGAATAAACAGTGCAAACTACGAATAAGAATTCGTATCTTGCACACCATCTCGTAATCAAATCCCCTAATCAGATCAAATGAAAATGAATAAGAAACAGAATAGAATGTAAACAAATAAACTGAAAAATCCATACAAACTCCATTATTTTAATGCAAAACAATTAAGAGTCCAACTTGAAAGTTGACATTTCGCTTAGGGGGATTTTGGAGATTTTTAATGTGATGTTTTCATAGTCCTAAACTCCCTAATTTATACATCAAATCCAAACTACACTATTCAATTACTAAAATAGAAAAACTAAGATTTCCACTCATAGAGGTCCTTAGCTTTGTATTCTCTTGGATTTGACATGCCTTGAATGAACTCTGTCAGATCTCTTCTTTTTGATACATACACAATAAGGGATTTGTACATACATTAGATTCAAAAAATTAGAGGTTTGGAGGAGAATAGGTTGAGAAAATAAACAAAGATAGATATACAGGATTTCTACATGAAACCCTAACGGATTTTTTTGAATCTATAAAGAGACGAACTTGTAGAGCTCTGTTGTTATACCCAAATATTTTGTGAATAAATATGACTGGGCTATGATCTTATTTATAGTGGTTGGAATGCACCAGAACCATCGAAAGAAGGTCAGTTAAAATTAATAAAATCTGATACGTTAAAATAACAAAAACCTTAACCACGACTTATAGGTAGCAGTCGACCACCACATCCCATGGGTCTACCGCTAATGGTCGAGTGGTCATGGTCAAGAGGTCAACCACTCCCCTCTTTTCGAAACGTATAACTTTTTGCTGTTAATTCATTTTCATCCTTAATTATTATTTAACGTTAACTTAACCTTAACGTTTACTTAACTGCTAAATACAATTAACATTGACTTTTGAATTTCAAATTTAGGGATTAATTATTTATTTGAAGTGGAATTCTATTCAAATAAATTTGAATTCAATATTTCAAATGTCCATAGCTTCCTTGTTTAAGCTCTGTTTTCAACATATTATAATTTGAAATTGATCATAAAATGGCCACAAATACAACGGCACAACTTTCGTGTTCAAATTATGAATTTTACAAAATTTACATTTTTACCCCTATCTTATTTCAATTAATTTATCCATTCTATTTATTTATGGTTGATTTTACTAGGTGTTACAATAGCCATGAGAAATTCGTTGCCTTGTATTTAGAGAGCATTACTTATTATAGTCTCAATGGATGTATCGTTGTCCAATCTCATTACATCTTGACCAGAAATATTTAAATCAACATGTTTATTATGTCATGATAAATTACTCGTGATTACAACACATTGTAACTGCTATCGCAAAACATACCATTTGTGGATTTTCAATTAATATACTTAACTTAAACAATTAATTAATATAATGCATTATGTAAAGTATATAATAGGAAGGAAAAAACCTTTTATTTTGAATGAGATTTTATTATGAAGTTGATAATCGATTTTATTATGAAGTTGATAATCCACGATAAATTACAAAATTGCTCTCAAGGCATACTCTTACCCTATCACACTTCAACTGTATCTGCAAGTACATCATGCAATTGAAGGATTAGTTGATTTGACCTATGATCATAAATAGTTGCCATCAAGCAAAGAATGAGAGATAGGGAAAGAAATTAATGAGTGATAGAAAGTATTTTACGATGTAACGCTTAGAATTTCCACTGTTAAGTATCCAACATCTAGTATATATTTCAAGTGTGTGCATAATATTTGTGAGAGAATTTTAAGATAGGAATTAAACAGGAACAAGTATATTTGATCAATGGCATAGAATATGAGAATTAAATTTGATAATTATTGGAGCACTTGCAATCTAGTGATGAGTATCGGTATGGTTTTTAATCCCCGTTAAGTTTTTTTGGCTTGATCTATGACGAAAATTCACATATTCGTGTTAGAAAAATAAATGAATGTCTAATGGCTCTTTTTTCTTTATATGAAAAGGACGTACTTCATTTAGAAATGTATCTACTACTTCTTCTTGTGATGTCTTGGATTCATCTACTTGTGCTCCTAAAAAGAGAAAAAAATTAATCTAAAAAGGTTTGATTCATCTACTACCTCTTCTTGGTTTGATTCATCTACTTCATTTATGACTTATTACCCGAGCTTGGTGCTTCATTTTTCTAAATACAGGATTAACCTTCAATCTATGATTTCTATATTATAATTCAAATTAGCAAATAACGGGAATCTCCATTGACAATCAGATTTCTAAATATCAGGAATCTCCATTAATAATCAAGTTTCTAAATAACGGGAATTTCCGTTGACAAGATTCCTAAACAACAGGAATCTCCATTAATAGTTGATTTCTAGTTCTCTTACCGGATGGAATTCTGGACTTGTTATTAGAAAAATTCTAATCTTCTTATCAAGTGGAGTTATAAATTGATTCTAGATGGATTTATGATGTTTTTTTCAGATTAAATTACATGTTATTACCTGATCGATTTCTAGCCTACTATTCAAGTTATTGTCGGATGAATTTCTGGTCTTCTATCCAAACAATATTATTATTAGAAGATTTCTAATCTTCGATGCAGAAGAAATTATAATTACCAAATGGATTTTTGAGTATTTACTCTTTAAGACTAAAGCTTCAAATGTCAGGCTCCAAATTTCTAGGTGATAAGGCAAAAAGGCAATTATTAAAAGCTTCACCCTTCAAAGTGGTCAATTAAGTTCTTTTAAAATGGAGTTTAAATTTTTAATAACGAAATCTTCGTTATTAGGTGGGTTTCTAATTTCCTGTTTAATAAAGGAACGGTTCTTCCGAACTTTTGATTAATAAATCTTTTCCTCAAAAGGAATTTTAGGTTTTAGCCACAATATTTATATTAACAAGACCAACCAATGCTCAATCAAAGGCTACATATCATATTACAATCAAATCCAAGCTCTGCAAAAAACAAGTTGTATGTTTCAAACAATTCAACAAATTCAAAGAATACAAAGATTCATTCAAGGTAACAATTATCAGATACAAATTTGTTTATTTTACATATTATATACAAGAATTACAGGTACCAAGGAGGGTCAGCATAAAGAAAAATCTGCAAAAAAGAAGGCACATCTATAATTTTTCGTTAGGTGTCAAGTTTCTGCACCTTCTTTTAAAAAAAATTAGTGACCGAAAGGGAATTGGTAATATGACGAATAATCACATCCAAAAGTTCTTTAAATTTCTTTTCTTTCTTCCAAATAGTGTTTGCATCATTAATAGAGCCAATTTGAACTTCCAATGCATGTTTAAGTGTTTTATCGGCTCCTTTTAAAGTCAGAATCTTGCCCTTTAATTTCTTAACCTCCCATTCAAGAACATATTTTTCATGCTCAAATTTTTCCACTTGAACCTGATAATTGTTAAGATATTGAGAAACTTTGTCATACCATTGCTTGTTCAAAAATTGAACACATTCATATCTAAATTTTTGACATCATCTGGCAATTTCGCCATCATTTAGACTCGAGGGCGGGTTCGATAAAGTAGAAAACTATTCTTTGCCAATCAAAGGAGTAGGAGCAAGAAGGCTAGATTCGCCTCCACTCATAATAATTTCTAAGGATTGACAAAATATTTGGATTTTCAACATCTACTTTAAGATCCATTGCCCTTTGATGTAGTGATAAATTTCTGAATCGGCTTCGATTCCTTAACTGAAGGTCCAGATCGGCCAATCACGTCCATTTTCTCTTTGAACTCTTGAATTCCTTTATCCTTTTCTTTAATTTTTTCCTCTAAGTTGGAGGTCATCTCTTTTAAACTACTAAATGTGGACTTCAATCGGTAGTATCTATTATGTTATTTCTGTGCATCCAGGTTATCTGGAAATGATAAAGCTGAAACATCTTTGGAAGAGAGCATCTGCTCGAATTTCAAACTGAACTTAGCTTTAATAATATTCAATTGAGTAAGGAGTTCTAGACCGCAAGCGACGAGCATTAGTTGTTTTTCCTAAATGAAAATATGTAAACAGGAAAAGGAAATCAATACATAGAAAATGCTTTCTTTGTTAACAACAAAAAGGGTTAGAAGCATGACCAAATTCAATTTACATCAACAATACAAGTTTTATGTGTTAAACTCTAAAAGTTTAAAACCGGCAGATTGAGCCTTTTTAAGTGATCCAGCAAATATAGAAGAGTATAGTCAATAGGAACATTAAACCCTTGAGCAATGTTAGTTGGAAGAAGCCGATGGTAGTCCCATTTTCCAACATGAGGGCTAATCTCATTACATAACAATCCAGCGTATTTATTCATATATCGCTAAGAAATTCATCATTTTTGTCACCCAAGAAATCAAAACGAAAGTGTGGATGCCGTGTGTAAACTTCTTGAAGATCTTAAGGAAGTAACGTTTTGCTGACTGAGAAGTTTTAAGGATTAACAATTTTCCTTTAAGGTTCCTCTTAAACCTGATAAATTTATTTATGATTTCCATGGAAATAGAACTACGCGATGATTCCTTAATGTGTATAGTTTACCAAAGATAAATTAAGTTGCAAAGAAATGAAAACATTGAAATTTATAAAACTGTCTGAACTATATATTTAAGGAAAAATTACATGTGTTTGTAGAATATTGATCTTTTGTGAAATTCGAAAATGAATCTCTCCTTTAATTTAGCTTTCTCGGTAGGGAGAATATTTGGAGAAAGTGGAACGATGCCACCCTGGGAAGATTCTTGCATTCTTCGGGATGGGGATCGGTTCCATGCTTATCCAAATATCTATTATACAAACGCCTAAGCAAAAATCCACATTTTTGTCCTAAGAATGAAAAAAAATAGTAAGAACATCTCTAGAGTAAATTTTGTACAGGAACTCCACTAAGGTATCCCTATCTTGAATAAGTATCCAAAAGAATGTGGTTAATTCTATATTATCCTTTAAAACTCTTTCTTGATGAAGGCAAGATCTTTTTAAAAGTGAAGCCACGTGTTTCTCCTTAAAGTCCTTTAATCGCTTGGTATGATTTAGAAGATTTTGATACTTTGTAGATAAATAGTTGTGGCCTTTGACTTAATTTTCAATCTCCCTATTCATGTGATGCACTTCCCTCTTGCTCTTCTCATATAAAGTCTCATAAAAATATTTATTTATTTTCCTTAGCTCAAGTAATAAACTTGTTAACTATAGGCAAATTTGAGTATTTAAACACTGAATTCCATAACTGCGTGACTGGAACCTAAGGAATTAGGTTTTGAACTCTTCCTTTCGACTATTGACTGGGTAAAATAGCTTCTTTCAAAGGGATGTTTTCTTGTGAAGCATACTGAAAATCAAATAGCTCAGGAAGATCTACATCATGGGCAGGCGAGTCTAAATTATGACTACCCAATCCGTCACTCCCGTCTCTTGGTCCTTCTAGACCCTTGTTGGCCTTGTCTCCACCTATCATTATCATCATCATTGTTATCATCTTCATCATCATTTTTATCGTTGTCTTCATCTGATTCTCCATCCCCTTCATGAGATGGGCCATCAAAAGATAACAATTTCTTCAGATCGGCGTGTTCTTCATCAGGGAATTCGTTTTGAAGCGATCCTTGATCCCTTCCCAATATGAGATCAAACTTTCTCTTGAATTTCATTTAGGTCTAGGAGAGAAAGAAAATTCAGATCATGGCATTTTTCAATATTGTGATTATAAGCAATAAAATAGCATATTCATAGCATTTCTATGAAATCTTTGTAAGGCACTGATCAGCATAAACCAGAGTGGAATATTTAATTTCTAGCTGGTTCTCCAAGGACCTTTTTTTGTCAGGCATTTCAACCATCTCTTTGTTGGCCTACTCAAGCTCTGTTTTGATCGTCTTATCAAGTAATAATTTGGCTTTCTTCTCTTTTTCAAGGAAGTAGACAAGTTTGTTCTTCTCAAGAATAATATTGTCCTTTTCGGCTGCAATATTAATCATTTGACTTTGTAGGGTTCAAGTTTTACCCATTATTTAGGAGACTTATTCCTTAAGTTAAGTAACTTACCTATAGGTCCCTGAGAGAGTTGTTGAAGAAAGAACATGTGCTTAGCCATCTGAAATGTATAAAAATTATAAGTCATGAATGGGTATACAAAATTAGAGTCAAGATTAGCCAAATACTAAAAGATATGTACCAATAAAAGTTATTGATCTTGGACATAAAGATGATTCGTTGAGAATGTTAAAGGTTGTAGTGGCATAAGGGAAATCAAAGTGGGAGATTGGATAACTGAACGAATAAAATTTTCGAAGCCTATGGTAAAATTTTAAGCTTGAGTCTTTGAAGGAAGAGATTAAGAGGGAGTGGGGGTCGGACCTGACTCCTCGTACAAGCCCTAAAAATTCAAGCCAGAAGTAGGAAGTGAGATGTTTAGTAAAGGACTTGGGGTGTCAATATCCTCTATATGTTCTTAAGTATCCTGTTCTAGTAGACTTAAATTGATTGTGTTAAGATCATGAGTGGTCAAGAAAGCATCCTCATTTCATTTCTTCGCAACAACATCAAAAGTCTGGACCTTCCCAATCTTAGGATTTTTATTCAAAAGAGGGATTGAAGTATCAGTTAAGGCACTAGAACTCATCTTCCTTTATATAGCTTCTACAACTTTAGCAATAGAACCCCCAATAGGGGCAGATTAGGTTAATTCAGATAAGGTGGAAGTACGAGTTTTAGCTTTCCTAGAATAAGAAGCAGCAACAATAGCAGTCAAAACTAAATCAAAAGAGAATTCGTAAGACACCAATATATAAGAAACTTTTTTCAACTATGATATTAACTTACTAGAAGAATCACGATGAATCAGGGAAGAATAAGAAGAAAAGGTCTTCTTGCTACTAACAACCAATGCCCGCTTTACATGAGAATCTTCCTTAACCATAAAAGGAACTCTAAGTACCTTGTGGCTTTCTAGAATTAAAGAGTGTTTATGGAGGTTGGCTTTAGCTAGAAGTATAATCATATTCCTTATATTCTTAAAAGCCTTGATCAAGGCACTAATGGTAGTAGTGATGGAAGAATCGATCCTTTTAGAAGCAGAATCTGAAAAGGAATAATTGTCGTAATAAAAGGTGGAATATAATATAAACAATGGGAAGTAATAAAACTCACTGAAAATAGAAAAGGACTCTTTGATTAGAGGGGTGTAACACTTGACGTGAAGGAATTGGTTCTTGCAATCCCTTGCTTTGTTGATCATGTTAGTAACTAAAATCTTTGGTTGTGGAAGGATATGATATATAGAACCCTCCAATTTCCCTTTTACTTTTACAGGATTTGCCACTGAACAGAGAGTTTCAACACCAAGTGAAAGGAGGTTGGCTTCCCATGCAAGTATCTCCAGGCAACTCAAATATGTGTACGAATTACGAGTTAGTTGAATTGGAGCAATACCCAGAAGTTTCAAAAAATGTATAAGAAATACAGGAAAAGGAAGGTAGCCTAAATGCCAAATGTGGGTAGGAGAGAAGGCAAAGAATCTCTCTCGAGGATTATCTATCCTAGCAGATGGACCAACGACCATGGCTTCTATGCTTACAATTTTGAATTGTCGAAGGATGGTATCCACCTCATCCTAGGTAGTTATGAAAGATTAAGCCTGTTTATATTCTCCCTTCTCTGAAAAGTGAAAAGGCATGAAGCTTTTATTATAATTCTTGTTATTTATTTATCTGCCACATGATGTTACACAAAATCAGGGAAGTATTGTATATTTTATTAAATGATGCTAAGATAAAAAATTAAATCCTTAACCAGTGAGTATTTGGTAAATTGAAAGTTATTCAGTCCTAATGGTAAGGTATCGAATGTCTAAAAAGTTCATAAGCCTATGATACAATAACTACTTGTCAAACTCATGATGGCATATCGAATTTAAACAAGATATAGGTTTACAACTCTATATCGACCCTTCAAGCAGTTTTCGAAGTTATAAAAGGAAGATGGCTCATAATGAAGTTACCGAGTTTTAAAGAGAATGTTGAGTTTTTAATAGATTGGTCAAATTCTTAGTTGAGTACCAAAACCTTAAAAAGATGCCAACTTTACATTCAAGATGCTAGAAAGTTACTAGGTTTCTAAAAGGATTCCGAATTTGTGACGGTTGTCGAACTTTAGTCAATCAGTTAAGAAAAATGCCAGAAACAACATTTAAACCTAAATAGTAAACATCTCAAAATTATAACGAGTTTACTGCTTTGATTCGGTTCCAAATATTTGAAAAAACGACCAATTAATTAAACCCTTATTTCAAAAAAAAAGAACCTTTAAATTGATTAAGGATAGAAGTCGAACCTTAAGATCAAGCTTGGATGCTAAAGAGAATTGAAATTTTTAAGTTGAAACTGGAAATTAAAATTATTGCCTCGAGTTTAGTTGTAGGTAAAGAGGTTGAAAAAGAGTAAGACATGTATTTATAGAAGAAAAGAAGAGGAATGAGAGCCGTGGATCTCATTTTGAATAAATGATCGAGATCTAGTTGGAATGCCAATAGGCGACAAATATCAAGGCGGTAAGCATCAATATCGAAGGTGTTAACTTGAAAAGTCAACATTTCTTCTACACTTAAGGAACAAATGTTACTACAAATGATGATACCGAACATCTACAAATAGAGTATCGAATGTCTAACTAAGGGGTTAAAAGAAGGGATATTGAAGATCCAAATAAGTGCATGCAAAGGAATCAAACCACTAACAAGAAGCAGAACTCAAAGGGCGATAAGCGCTATCAAGCAACCAGGAGAGTATCGAACTTCTAAATAACAATAGGGATGATGAATGGCTAATGAGAAGGAGTTATCGAATGGTTGCAGTAAAAATGATGTCAAATCTATATAGCTCAAAAGATATCAAAATTCTACAACACGATGGTGAAAAGCATGAAACAAAGGAAGAGTGTGGTACCATTTAAAGATGTTGAATGCCAAAGCACAAAGGAGGATATTAAGCTTTTGATTCAATAGCAGATGTCGAGCCATTACAACACTAAGTGCTACAAAGAAACTTTAACCAGGCAATAGATGCTGAGCTTCAAAGGTTATAAGAGATATTGAACACCGATAATTATCAATGATGCCGCATATTATCAATGGTTAAAATGATATTGTAAATCATCAATATGGCAAGGATGTAGTAAATCATCAATGTGTAGAGGGATGCCGTAATACATCAATATAAAGAATGTTGTTACATGTCGACAACACAATGAAGAATGCCGATAAAACAATGATGCTAAAGAACGCGTGGCAGCTATGTCGCCTATCTCCATCCCTATAAATACAAACCCAATAGCCTCATGGAAGGGGAGAATTCTTCTCACCATTTTTCCTAGTTTTCTAAAGCTGTAACCCTAAATTGAATTAGGGATTTCTTAAGCTTATTGTATTGATGATTTTTGCATATAAGGACTTGTATAATAAACCTGGCATAACATATTAAATGTGAATAAACATATTTGAAGGGACTTATGACCTATATGTGAATCTCTTACATACTTATAAGAGACACATATGACATACGAATCGGTTTTTGAAAGTCGATAACATAAACATGCATACTCTCTTGAACTTGGATTCGAATTCCTATTTGCATACTTCACTTCGGATTTACATACTTCTCGTGGGCTCTCATAATATTCTCTAAGCCTTATTACTAAACTAGACCTGTTTAGGGTTAACAAGGAAAAATGTTGATAGATGCAATAAAATAATAAGAAATAGAAGAATTCCTTACATGTATGTATGTAGTAGGTCGTACATGGCATTACATATATTTGAATTATTTTATTGACAAAAACTGAAAACCGGTGGGACATATTTAGATTTATTCCAATGAAAATAGTTTTTATATAGTAAAATTGGAAAATGAACATGACCCGACTTATGTTTATGATGGTGGTTTGTGGTTATTGGATGATATAATATGATTTTAAAAAGAAGGGAGAAAATTTTCTAATTAGATAGGGATTCTTTCGATCTTGATTTAGATTAGTTCCCTTTTCTGAACCTAACAATTTGGGATGCTGATAACATTTATAAGTTAGCAGGTTTAATAGGAAAACCTATCAAACTTGATATACTAACTTTAAATAGACCAAACTAAATTACAGTAGATTTTTGATTGATGTGAAAGAAAATTATTGATCTGAGGTTAGAGCCAAAACTAAAGTAGATGATGTTTATATTCAACAAAAGGAAGACGAATACGCAGCACATTCCTTGTTGTGGCAATTACATATACTTGGACGTTTCAAAGCTCATTGTCAATCGATCACTAAGTGTAGTAAATGTAAGTAAGTAGGACAGTCCACTAAAATTTGTAAGGAAGTATGGGTAAAAAAACAAATACAACACAATAATAATAGTGCAGGGACTCTATAAAGGAGCCTACTTTTGTGGATATTCAAAGTTCACATGACAATGTTACTAATGACTTTTCCTCAAAAGGTAAGGAAGATAATAATTGTTTAAAAGATGATATAAATGCATCTAGCGAAGGTAGATTTGGTACAGACATTGTGCGTAAGCTAAACTTTTCAAAAATTAATTTAAATACATCAAATGATAAGGTAGTTCGATGTTCATAACTACAGAAGATCTTAAGAGCTGTAATTTTTAGTTAATGGTTTGTTATCTTTGGTTAATAGTTATATACATTTGTTAATTAATTACAGACTATTAACAACTGCAAATGATGAGCTGTATTTTGTAATTTTCAGCGCTATAAATAAAGTTGTTCTCGCAGAAGTATTCTAAGCCTTTTGGCATTACTTCTATGTGATTTTCTCTAACGTCTCCTTTATGGTATCAGAGCCCTAGACTAGCGTGTTCTATGGCTTCTTCTCTAAATTCTTCAAATCCCTCTACTAAAACTCTCCCAGACAATGCTTCTGCTCCGGCGCCAATGGCTCCCGCCTCTCCTACATCTTCCATGCCTTTTCAATCGTGGAATCCATTCTGCAGCTCCTTAAGTTCTTCAATTACTCTCAAACTCGATTGAACCAATTTTCTTGCTTGGAAATCTCAAGTCATTCCTACAATGATTAGGCATGATCTAGAAGAAATACTCTTCAGCAATGTCACCCTCCTCAGAAATGCGTCAATGATGATGTCGATCCTTAGTATACATAGTGGAAAAGAAAAGATCAATTGCTGCTTTCTTGGCTTAGGTCATCCATGTCGGAAGGAGTTCTTGAATCTGTGGCTATTTTCACCACCTTCTATTAAGTTTGGAGAGCACTTGAGGATTTGAAAGCTAGTCCAAAGCTCATATTCTTCAACGCTTAAAGGCCAATTTTCCCACATTCAGAAAGGTAACCTATCCATTTTTGATTATTTTGACAAAGTTAAATCTCTTTCTGATAGTTTTGTGGTAGCTAATTCATCGGTGATTGATCAAGATATTGCGCTACAACTTCTTGATGGTCATGGACCAGAATTTGATTATGTGGTCTCTGGAATCACATCTCATAGTGACCTTCTGTCTCTTGAAGAGATTCAGGCCCTTCTCATGGCTCATGAAACTCGCCTTGAACGCTATCGGGCTATTAGAGATCTATCAACAAGGATTGCTGATAAACTTACCTTTGGCACTTCAAGAACTAGTTCTAACGGTGGTTTTAGATCTTACAATAGTTCTAATCATGCTGCTCCCTAAGAATTTGCTATTAGAATGTTTGGTCGAGGTTTTTCTCATGGCCCACCCACCACAAGACTACTCTGCCAAGCGTGTTTGAAGAGTGGTTATACTGCAGCAATGTGCCATTACAGGTTTAACAAAAAAATTGTCACTCCAAAAGCTGGTACAACTCAATCTCGGGTATACCTAGTGGTGCAAGATTTTGACTTTGAACCCCAAGCTCATATAATCACATATGTTCTTGGTTTTGGTGATGACTCGATTTGGTGTGCTGATACGGGAGATACAAATCATATTGCTTTTGGAATGGAAAACTTGGATTTAGCGGTCCCTTATAATGGCCATGAAACTTTGGCTGTTGGCAATGGTAAGAAACTTCTTATTTCTCACATTGGTAAAGCCACTTTACCCTCTACTTCTTTCTCTCCATTACACTTAAATTCCATTTTGAAAGTTCCTGATATAACTAAAAGTTTAGTAGTGTTTCTAAGCTAACCAAGGACAATGATGTTTTCCTTAAATTCCATAAATCTTGTTGTTTTGTTAAGGACAAGCAAATGGGAACTTTTTTTCTCAAAGGGAAAGTTAAAGATGGTATTTACATACTTGGTGAGGATACTAGTAACTCTCTTACCACATCTTTACAGTGTTATTTAGCCACTACTTCCAAGTCTTTTTTGAATCGTTGTAGTCGTTCTTGTATTCATTCTGATCAAACTGTTAATACAGTTACCTCTTGTAATCATTCTGAAATTAATAAATAAAAATGACTCTATTTCAGATTTTTCAGATTGTATACCTTATATATTTTTACTCTTTCGTAACTCCAAATGTAGATATTTGGCATTGTAAACTAGGACATTCAGTTCCTAAAACGCTAAGTAAAATCCTATCACAGTTGTCCTTTTCTACATCTTTAAAGAATCTTAAGTTTTGCATCGCCTATCAACTAGGGAAATGTCATAAACAACCCTTCTCTGTGTCTAGTAGCCGAGCCACTCAACCTTTAGAATTCATTCACACGGACCTTTGGGGTCCATTTCATGTTGCCTCTAAAGAGGGTTTTAAATATTATGTATATTTTTAGATGACTATAGCAGATACATTTGGATTTTCCCTTTGACACTTAAATCGCAAGCTTTTGAAGTCTTTATAAAATTCAAAAGTTTAGTTGAAAAACAATTTGGCTTACCAATAAGAGTATTCATGTAGATTGGGGTGATGAATATAGGCTATTTGCAAGATTTTTAATAGATCAAAGGCATTAAATTTTAACATCATTGTCCGCACACTCATGAGAAAAATGGTTAAGAGAAAGGAAACATCGCCACATAACAAAACCTAATCTCACTTTGCTTGCTCAGTCTAGATTAGATCTTACATATTGGTGGCATGCTTTTAAGTGTGCAATGTTCTCTATCAATAAACTTCCAACACCCGTTTTACAAGATCTTAGTCCTTATGAGTGCCTGTCTGAAAAAAACTAGATTATGAATTTTTAAAGACATTTGGGTGTGCACGTTTTCCTCATTTGAGGCCTTATAACAATCATAAACTCAACTATCATCTTGAGGAGTGTACATTTCAGGGCTATTTATCTTAATATAAAGGTAATCTTTATGAAAACTCAGCTGAAAGAGTCTTTATTGCTTACAATGTGGTCTTCAATGAGTTCTCCTTTCCAGCCATTAAAGCGCATAATGAGCATCAGGTATGTACACACTTTACTGGTGCTTTACCTACAGCTCGATTTTCTACAACACCTCTCTTTTCAACAGCTAATTCGGTTCCTTTTCCTGATGCATAATTCAATTCTACTCAGCATTCTCCTGCTCAACAAAATTCTGCTGCTACTGATCAACCTCTTGTTGTTCCGTACACTTATGCTACTAATGTTGCTCATACTACTGCTGATGTATCATCTGAGTAACATTTTGTGACACACCAGCTGTACAATCAGCTCAGCCATCTTCAACTACTGCTCCATCATCTAATCTTAGCGGCTCTTTGAGTGACACTAGTGCCTTGCAACCAGTTCAAACTCGAGTTACAGTTGCAGCTCCTTCTTAACCTATTGGAGATGGTAGGACATAATAGAATTTGAATGAAATAATTTCTATTTTATTTCTTAATCAAAATTACAGAGAGATGTATATCAAAAATGAATGAGTTTCATCATTTTACATGAGTTACAATTTAAATAAGTATAATAAGTGAGTTGTGGGCTTGAAAGATTCGGCCCAGATCCGCTTCTGAATGATAGAAATAATATTGGCCCTTGGATCTTGAATCAACAGCAATGAGTTAGAGTTGGTATCTGTTATTATATCCTAAGGTTTCTTCATTCCATACTTTATCATTCTCCAGTATGCCCCCTCAAACCCTAATGTGACTAGGGTTTGCGTCGATTTCTTTTCAAATTTTTCTTTGCATTAATTTCATTGAGACTAATGAAATTTATGGAGTAAATCGGAAGGCGCAAAAGTATTTTGGAGTAAATCAGAAATCAAAAAAAAATCTGGTCAATTATTATCTGGAGATGTCAATTAATCTGAGATTCGGCAACAAATACTTCTATATTTTAGTGATTATTGCTCATAAGCTTGAGATTGACTGGAAAGTTGACGCCTTAGTTGTTTAATTGCCTTCTAGTATAAGAAATGGCAGCTGATCAGAACTTCGACAACAAGTACTTTGGTGCTTCAATGACTTCAACTTATTTGTTTGAGGTTGCTTGAAAAGCTGACATGACTGTTCATAGGCGTTTTAGTATGTGAATGGTCATCAAGACTTTCAACCTTCAGCCTTTCTCTGAATTGGTTGAAGTTATTCTTTGAGAGATGCTTTGTCAATATATCCGATGTTTGGTAAGTGGAAGGTATGTAATTTACATTTAATTTTCCTCTTGCTACTTGTTTGCGAACAAAGTAGATATCCAAATCTACATGTTCTGTTCTTGAGTGTAATACCAGATTGGCTGTAAGATGGACAATACTTAGATTATCACACCAGATAGTCGTTTTGCATTCAGTTTTGACTTGTAGTTCTCCAAGTAGTGACTCAATCCACATGACTTCCGCAGTAGCGTTTGTTACACTTCTAAATTCAGCCTCAGTACTAGATCTCGAGACGGTAGACTATTTTTTTAACACCAAGATATAGGATTGTTACCCAAATATATACAATACCCAGTTGTGGATTTCCTATCATCTGGGTCATTAGCCCAATCAGCATCAGCATAGCCATTGATGCTAATTGACTTACTTGCCTCTAGAATTAAACCGTAGTTTAGAGTCCCTTTAAGATACCTAAGTATCCTCTTAACTTCCTTCCAGTGATCATCTATTGGATTTTGCATATATTGGCTTGCTTTATTTACACTGTATGTAATGTTTGGTCTGGTAATAGTAGCATACTGAAGTGCCCCAACAATGCTTCTATGTTGTCTGTTATTGAATATTGCTTCTCCTTTGTATTTAGACAGATGTATGTTACTGACCATAGGTGTTGAGTTAGAATTAGCTTCATGCATTTTTGCTTTGTGTAGAATTTCTGTTATGTACTTCCTTTGACTTAATTGAATTCTTTCATTTGTTATTCTTATGACTTCCATGACCAGAAAATAGGTTAGATTGCCAAGATCTTTGATTCTGAATTATTGATTAATCTCTTGTTCACTGTTACCTGTAATAATAAAGTCATCAACATAAATCAGTACATGCATTGTTATGTCTTTACTAGACTTTGTAAATAGAGAGCTATTAGATTTGGTTGAATGATAACCAAGTCTGATCATTGTTTCCTTTAGTTTCTCAAACCACACCCTTGGTGCTTGCTTTAAACCATAGATTGATTTGTGTAACTTGCACACACGATCTTCTTTTCCTTTCTGTTTGAAACCTTGAGGTTGTTCCATGTACACCTCTTCCTGTAAAATACCATTTAAAAAGGCATTGTTTACATCAAGTTGTCTAATGATCCAATTTCTATGTAAGGCAATTGTAATAACAATTCTGATAGTAGCACGCTTCACTACATGTGAAAATATTTCATTGAAATCAAAGCCACTCTGTTGTGAGTAACTCTTAGCTATTAGTCTTGCCTTATACTTAGAAATTGTACCATCAGCATTCCTTTTTAACCTGTAGGTCCATTTGCACCCTACAATATTTTTGTCTTATGGTTTGAGAACAAGATCTCATGTCTTGTTCTTCATTAGGGCCTCATATTCTTTATCCATAGCATTTTTTAAAATTTTATTTTGTCTAGCTTGATCATGTGTGGTTGGCTCCTCTACATCTAAAACAGCATGCTAGATTTTTGGTTTGAATATGCCACTCTTAGATTTGGTTATCATGTGATGACTTGTTCTGCCTGTGATTTGTTTTTATTTGCTCTTTCACCCTCTGATTCTATGTTTGAGTTCGTGCTTTGCATACTGCTTTGAATATGATGAGGAGTTGGTTGTTCAGTAGTTCTTTGTTGAGATACTTGATCAGGTACACTAGTTGATCTTGCTTGATCGTCGGCTAAATCAAGTCTAATATTGGAATCTGTACTTTGAGAGTCAGAGCAGATTTCTCCATGATCGTTGATGCCTTGAGCTGATTTTATTTGAGCCTGAATTATCTCAACAGATGGAATAGGTATAGATGGTATAGATTCTTTTGCATTATACACTTTACTATTTACTTTAATGTTTGCTTCTCTAAATGGAAATATTGTTTCATTGAGTACTACATGTCTGGAAATAAATATTCTTCCATTTTTGTCTAGACATTTGTAACCTTTTTTACTGCTAGCATATCCTAAAAAGGTACAAGGTGGTGATCTAAAATCTAATTTATGAGTATTATAGGGTCTAATACATGGAAAAACATAGACAACCAAACACTTTAAGATTATGATAATCTGGACTAGTATCAGTTAATATTTTTGTTGGACATTTTAACTTTAGAGCCTTAGAAGGTAGTCTATTAATTAAATAGACTGTTGTAGCAAAAGCATCTAGCCAGAATTTTTGTGGCATAAATGCTTGTGCTAGAAGAGTAAGACCAGTTTCCATAATTTTTCTATGCCTTCTTTCAACTAGTCCATTTTGTTCTGAAGTATAGGGACATGTTGTTCTATGATTGATTCCCTTTTTCTGAAAATACTCCTTTAATGGCATATATTCAGTTCCACCATTTATTTGCATGATTTTAACTTTGCAGTTTATTTGATTCTCTGCTTGTGTTATGAACTGCATTGTAAGTTTCACTGTTTGATTTCAGAAAATATCTCCATACATATCTAGAGAAAGCATCCACAAAAGATATATAGTATTTATAGCCATAGTCAGGATGAATTGGGGGAGGTCCCCATAAATCAGTGACAATTAATTCAAGATGTTTACTATAATAAGTTTCAAAATCTGAAAAAGGAAGTTTGTGACTCTTGCCCATTTGACAATAAGTACAAATATATGGTAATAATATATCATTAAAAGGAATATTGTTTTTATTCAATACATGACAATATTGACATTTGGATGCCCAAGTTTACAATGCCATTTGTCAAATGTCTCACTCATTTCTTGCTGTTTGCATTCAGAGTTATTACACCACTTTCTTTTAATAACCGAGTTTCTTGAATTATCCACTTTGAACTTGTACAGTCCTTTACTGTTTATCCTGCAGAAGTACTTTCTTAGTTAGGATGTCCTTAACTAAGCAATTATGTGGATACAACTCAAAATATACATTGCTATCTTTTGCAAATTGTGACACGCTTAGTAAGTTTTTCTTGATATATGGAACTCTCAATAGGTTATTTAAATATAATTGCTTTCTTCCCATGATGTATGACTTACCAGTGTGTGTAATTACAATAGATTTGCCATTGCCCATGTGTATAGAATTCATACATTTGTATTCCTTGCTTCCAAGATTTAAGTTGCTCAAGTTATTTATGATGTGATTAGTTGCACCTAAGTCGGGATACCAATCTTCATCTTGAATGTGATCAGACTTTGTATTTTCTGTTTGAGAATTTTTTGTCTCTGATTGATTGACTGATTCAGGCTGCAAGTGTGCCATGTTTACACTGTAGCTTGAACTTCTTTGGGCATTTTGTCCTTGACCTATAACATAGTTAAGATTTAATCCGAAGTCATATTTTGCTGCTATGTGTCCAATTTTCTCGCATATTTGGCATTTTGGCCTGTTGTTGTTGTTTTATCTGCCTCTTCCCCTTGATATATTAGAATGGCCACCACTTTGAGTGGGTTGCTCTCCTCTGTTATTGTTTTGAACTTTACCTTTATAATTAGTAGCAAAATTAGCCAAGAAATCAGTTTCTTGGGGTTTCTTGATGTCGATTCTTGCTTCATGAGATAGTAAGATAGAATGTACATCATCAATAGATGGTACATTTATCTGAGATGTTAAAGCTGCTCTGCTTCATATTCATCACTGAGTCCATTTAGTATTGTCATAATTTGTTCTGAGTCAAATACCTTTTGATTTGCAGCCTCTAAAGTATCACAGATTGACTTAATTTTGAACAGATACTCCCTCATATTATGACTTTCCATTTTGATATTGTGAAGTTGTCTTTTGTAGAACGACACTTTTGCTACTGACTGAGAATTGAGCACTCTTTCTATTGTTGACCATATCTCACTTGCTGTTTTGCAGCCTACTACATGAGTTAGAAGATTTGCATTTATAGAGGACAGTAGCCAAGAACATATTAGCCTATCTTGTTTGTGATGATTAATATATTCTTCATTACTGATCATTTTATTTTGTTGATCAGTAATGACCATTGGTGGTACTGGTATGGTTCCTTGAATATATATTCTTCAAGATTGTATCCTTGAAAGGCTGTTTCAACTTGTAGCTTCTAGAGGAGAAAATTATCCTCACTGAGACGAACAGTGACAAGTTGGCTTTGAGGGCTGATTGTGGTTTGGACGAGTTTCTTAACATTTGATGCAGTGTGTTATGACTCATTGCCACTGATGGGTACTTTAGAATGCGCTTCTTCCCCTATGATGATATTGAAATTAAAAAAAAAACAGTATTGAAGAAAAGAAAGCAAATGGCAGTAAATCTTAACAGGAATGTAGAATCAAGATCTCAATCAAGATGCTGCTAGGTAAGTTGCAACCAGAAAAATTTCAAATGATGATAAGATCTGATGGATTTTTCGCAGGATGGCACTTTCCTTGGTTTCTTTTGTCTAATGATTTTGAATTCTTGATTCTGTTTTCTAAGATTTTGATTTCTGTTCTTTTCTGACTCAAGAGAGATCCTTATGCAGTCGGAACTTGAAAATTTGCATGGCAGATGTGATTGATGTTGAGTCTTCCTCTCAAATGATGATGTTTTAATTCGATGAAAGGAAAATATGGAACTCAGATGGTGATTTTGTGTTTAACTTTCTGATGGGTTTCCTTCTACAATTAGATCTTTTGATGCTGTTAAGAAAATAAGCTCTGATACCATAACAAAATTTAAATGAAATAATTCTGATTTTATTGCTTAAGCAAAATTACATAGAGTTGTATATCAAAAATGAATGAATTTCTTCCTTGTACACGAGTTACAATTTATATAAATATATTAAGTGAGTTGTGGGCTTGAAAGATTCGGCGCAGATCCACTTATGAATGAAAGAAATAATATTGGCCCTTAGATCTTGATTCAATGGCAATGAGTTGGAGTTGGTATCTGTTCTTATATCATGAAATTTCTTCATTCCATACTTTATCATTCTCCAATACTCATCAAATGAATACAAGGTCCCAATATGGAATCTACAAACCAAAATCTTATTATGCCATAAAATATCCCCTTCAAGAGTCATTGTTGCCTTCAGAACCTAAATCAACGAAGTTAGCTCTTCAATATCCTAAATGTATGACTCCATGAGACATGAATATGAAGCTCTCATCAATACCGGCACATGGACTCTTGTTCCTCATGATTCAAGTATGAATGTAATTGGAAATAAGTGGGTTTATTGAGTAAAGTCAAAGGCTTATGGATCTTTGGATAGGTTCAAGTAAATATTAGTTGCTAATTGATATTTAAATACAACAGGAATGACTATGAAGTCATCTTTAGTCCTGTAGTCAAGTCTGCTACTTTTAGAGATGTTCTTACTCTTGTCATCTCTTCTAAATGGGATGTTAAGCAATTGGATGTCAGGAATGTCTTTTTAAATGGCACACCCAATGAGACTGTATATATGCAACAAACCCAATGATTTATTAATCCTTTCAAATACTTGTGTGCAAATTGCATAAGGCAATCTATGGATTAAAGCAGGCTCCAAGAGCTTGGAATGAAAAGCTCAAGCGTACCCTCTTTCAAAAAGGATTTCAAGCATCTAGGTCAGACACCTCTTTGTTGGTCTATGGCTCTAGACACCAACTTGTTGTTCTATTGGTTTATGCAGATGACATTCTTATTAGAGGGCCAAATGTCTCTCTCATTGATTAGTTGATTACGGAACTCAAAAACTCTCTCTCTCTCTCTTTCTCAAAGACTTAGGTTCAGTACACTATTTTCTTGAAGTTGAAATTCATCGAAGCTCAATCAATATGCATCTCTCTCAAACAAAGTATATTACTGATCTCTTGTTAAGCTTCACTTAGAAGGTGCAAAAACAAGTTCCGGTCACAAGCTATCTCTTACTGAAGGTGCTCCATTTGAGGATACCACTTTGTATTGCAACACCTTTGGAGCTCTACAGTACCTTACTATTACCAGACCGGATGTTGCCTTCATTATTAACAAGTTGAGTCAGTTAATTCATGCTCCATCTGTTGTACATTAGAAGGCATGAAAAAGACATCTCAGATACTTGAAAGGAACTCTCTCAGAGGGCTAATTGATCAGACCGACACCCTATATGAGCGATCAAGGATACTTTGATGCAGATTGGCGAGTTGTCCTGATGATAGATGATCTACATGTGGTTATGCTATGTTTTTAGGTGGTAATCTCATAGCCAAAATGCAACATGTGGTTGCTTGATCAAGTACTAAGAGTGAATTTCGAGCTTTGGCTAAAATAGCTTCTGATGTTAAATGGCTGGTTTCCTTACTCAGTGAATTGCAAGTTCGTTTAGCAGAGTCTCTCATACTTTGGGTAGACAATCAAGGAGCTACTGCCTTAGCAGCTAGTCCTATTTTTCATGCCCGCTTCAAAAGTATTGAAATCGATCACCATTTTGTTTGAGATCGGATCCTTGCTAATGAACTTTCAGTGCATATCAAAAGAAGAGTAAAGCCGTAGTTATCAAATAAAAGCATCGCAATATAATTAGGTCAGGTAGTAGCAATGGTCCGACCCAAAGCCCAGCAAAGCTTCTTTTTATAAATATCAAAATGCATACAGTGTAATCAATGTACAAATACATTATGTAATATCCAGAGTAGCTTTTGCTCTCTGTTTTCAAATATTAGTCATTAAAATCAAGATTCAATCCCTCTCAATATTCTTTCTTGGTATCAAAGCTGTAAATTGCTTAACAGCAAAAGAGAAGATCATCAGAAAATCAACAGAGAAGAAGAGAACAGAAATTGACCATTAGAAAATCAACAGAGAAGAAGAGAACAGAAATTGATCATCAAAAAGTCAACAGAAAGGAAGAAAACATAAATCGTGTCGTGTCATTAATCTCTCAGAGAAGATCTCATCACAAAGATCAGGCTACACTTAAAATCATCAGAGAATTAACATTCTCTTCATCTGATTGTGGATAAATCAGTCTTACCTATTTCTGTCAAGTTTCTTCCTATCTGGTCAACATTTCTGATCATTTCATTCTATTGCCTCGCCAAGAAACAGTTGTCAGAGACAAATTCATCAATCAATTGATTTTTGGCTCCACATTTCTCTAAGTGTGTTGATTCCTGTAATTTTTTCTGCATAATTCATTTAATCCTACAAGTTCTTGAATATGGCTGAAGGAGATATTAACAACTCAACCACTTCTGAAGCAAGAATCACTAATCCAGCGTCTCAAACTGCCAATACTCAAGATCCCATCAAAGCCATCATAAAGCCTCAAAACTAACTAGTCAGTGTTCAACTAGATGAAAGTAATTACTTGCTTAATTCCAGGTAGAGACATCAGTGAGAGGCTATGGCCTTGAGGATCATGTTTTTGGAACATTAATTACACCATCAAAATACACTGTAGACAAAGATGGCAAATTAGTGAGTAATCAAGATTATGTTACACACCAAAGGTAAGACAGTTTAATTAGTGCATGGTTACTATCTTCCATAAGTGAAAATATTCTACCACAACTAGTTGGGTGCAAGAGTGCACATGAGATATCATCAACAGTGGGGAAGATCTTTAACACACGGTCTGCTGCGAAAATCATGTATTACAAAAGACAACTACAAAGCATAAGAAAAGAAAACATGGCAATGAGAGAGTACTTGACCAAGATCAAGACACTGTGTGATCAATTTGCATCAGTGGGTCACAAAATCTCTGACACTGAGCAAGTCTTATGTATTCTAGGTGGTCTAAATGAAGAATATGAGGCAGTGGTAGCAGTTATTTCCTCAAAGTAAACAACACCAAATATACAATATGTTCACTCAACTCTACTAGCCCATGAAGGGAGAATAGAGCAAAGAAGATCAACAATTCCAGATCTTACTGTAAACTTCACCAGCAACAATAAATTCAAAAATCAAGAAAGAAGAAATAACAATAAAAATCAATCTAACTTTCAAAGAGGTGGTCAATCCTCCAGATCCAGAGGAAGAAATGAAAGATATAATAATAGTAATAATAGACTAAGGTGTCAAGTTTGTGAAAAATTTGGTCATGCAGCCAACAAATGTTAATTCAGATTTGATGCCAACTACATACCATCTCAACAAAACAACAACAGCTCAAGAAATCACAATCTCAGTCCAAACATGGTAAATACTTATCCAAATTCTAAAGAACAAGCAGATACCAAAAGTACAGAGACTGCAAAGATTGATGATATTCAGGATGAAAGCTGGTATCCAGATTCTGGGGCTACCAATCATGTAACTAATAATATCAACAATCTAAATTTGGGAAGCAGGGAGTACAGAGGCAAGCAATTAATTCATATGGGTAATGGTGAATCAGTTAAAATTACACATACTGGAAATGCAAGTTTCACTGGCAGAAAAGAACTCTTTTTAAAAATCTGCTAAGATTTCCATCTATTAGAAAAAACTTATTAAGTGTTTCACAGTTTTTCCAAGACAATGATGTGTATTTTGAATTTATCCAAAATACTGTTTAATTAAAGGTATTCTAACTAAGGAAATAATTTTGTAGGGTAAGGAATTTAAAGGGTTGTACAAATTCGATGTTGCAAAATCAGAAAATTCTGAATTTCGTGGAAAATGGTGTAATGTTACTGAAATTGAACATGAAGATAACTGTAAAGACTTTGATATTTGGAATTCCAAGATTGGACATCCAAGTGTAAGCATTGTAAAAAAAGTGTTAAGTAATGATAATATTTCTGTTAAATATATTATAATGCCTTATGTTTGTAGATACTGTCAAATGGGAAAATGTCGTAAACTTGCATTTCCAGTCTTAAAAATAAGTTATACAAAACCCTTAGAATTAGCTGTTTGTGATCTATGGGGTCCATCTCCTATTAACACAGCTTATGGCTATAAATAATACATATCATTTGTTGATGCATACTCTAGATATGTGTGGATTTATTTCTTGAAATCAAAATCTGAAACTTATGATGCAGTTTTACAGTTTATAATTCAGGCTGAGAGGCAAACAAATTGACAGCTAAAAGTCTTGCAGACTGATGGTGGAACTGAGTTCCAACGACTTAAAGAATACCTTCAAAAGAAAGGTATAATTCATAGAATAACCTATCCATATACATCAGAATAAAATGGACTGGTTGAAAGAAAACACAGACATATTGTTGAGATTGGGCTTACTTTACTAGCTCAAGCATCTCTTCCTCTAAAGTTTTGGCCAGATGCCTTTGCCGCTACTTTGTTTTTAATAAATAGATTACCCAAAAAAAATTTACAGTTTAAAAGTCCAGTAGAAATCTTATATAAGATTAAACCAGAATATCATAATTTGAAAGTATTTGGATGTTTATGCTTTCCATATTTAAGGCCATATAACACACACAAGTTAAGCTTCAGATCATCACCATGTACCTTCTTAGGCTATGCAGCCAACAAGAAGGGATACAAATGCTTGGATAGCAATGGAATTTTTTTATTTCTAGACATGTGGTGTTTAATGAAAGAATATTTCCTTTTAGTCAATCAAATATACAAACATCACAGAAAGTGTATAATTTAAAACTTTCTATACCACCAATACCTGAACAACTTGATGTCATAACTCAAGTTGAAGGTGAAAGAATGGAGGACAATATAAATTTAGAGTCTTCTGCCAAATCTACTTCACAACACACTGTGCTCAGACCTGAGCCAGGTCATGAAGAAGATGAATAAGCTGGAAGTACAAGTCAGGCATCTCATCTGTGTCCCATCAATCAGTCAGACTTCGGTCAGTCATTAGAAGATTCACAATCATCTAATGATCAACAGGAAGTCACGACAGAAGAACCAAATCAATCACCTACACAAACTAGATTTCACATGATAACAATGGCCAAGAGTGGTATATTCAAACCAAAAATACATAGTGCTGCTATGAATACAGATGAGCCAGATACCTATCATCAAGCTATGCATAATGAAAACTGGAAGTCTGCCATGGAAGAAGAATACAATGCATTGATGAATAATAAAACCTGGAGTCTAACTTCATTACCAAGCAATAAAAATGTCAAAGGATGCAAATGGACATATAGAATAAAAAGAAATGCTGATGGATGTAACGTCCCGCCTATTCGCACGATTTAAACAGACACACGTGTCAATTCAAACCATACGGAAGGGCGGATTGTTATGGGGTAAATAAGAAAACAGAGAAGAAATAAAACAAAATAGAATCTCACAGCGGAAGGATAAAATATAATAATAAAATATACAGTTTATATAACTGTTTACAAAACATTTGCTTCTTCTTTATATAATAATTATCAGAGTTCACATACCAAAATATCAATGCAGCGGAACAGTGTGTAGTGCACTAGTATAAATAATAATAATACAAATCTTCGTCTTCGTCCTCCAAAGCTAAATCTTCAAATCCTGAAACGCTCGGACTGACCCGAGCGAATTTGAAAAGACAAAAACACTCGAGTCAGAACTAAAAGATCTTATGTGAGTTAAATTAACAGAAATAAATATGAGTGCAGTAACTCAAGAGATGCTCGGGATTTACATCTCCTAAGGATCCGTTAAACTATTTACTATATAGTATATTGCGCTATTATAATAGTGTCTAATTGTAAAATAAACTTACTTTTAAATAGCGTTAAGGGGTTACCCATATAGCCCTTAACACAGAATATATTCACATAGTCTATACAGTACCGTAATCTCCCCCGTACTGGGCGTCGTCAGAGGGCACTCCATAGGTATGGTACAAAGCCAAAGTCGTATAAGGCGCGCTAGGGTAGGTGACATGGCACAACTAGGCAATGCCAAGGTAGATATACCAATTGCTATCCGGGCTGGTGGTAACGCGTAGCCGCAGCTACCGCCCACCTCGAACTAACACCCCCAAATCAAAGAAATCAATAGTGGCCACCGGATCAATCCAAAGTCAGAGTATAGTATCGAAGGAGTGCGTTCGATCAGAGGAATGACCTCATTGGCCCGAGAATCGCTCCTGTTTTAGCCACCTTATGCCAACTCACGGGAGTCGGGTCCACGTATTTACCTTACAGGAAACGCTGCCACCAACCTACTTCATTTTGGAATCTCCACCGCGTACACGGTTATTCAAAGTGGTTTTCGGTATCGACAGAGAGTATGTCCATATCCGATCCCGGTCTCTTTGCCAACCAATCGTTATTATAACACCGCGGTCAGTTAAAATAGTTTATACTTTAAAACCAGAATAAAAATTCCATTTCAAAACTATGAATATGATATCATCTTAAAACCCAAAACAATATGATATCATTTTATCCAAATATATTTCTTTTCCAAAATCATACTGCTTTAAAATTTAAAATATCTGGAAACCAAATATTTGACTTATACTTTCAAAGCATAATATTTCGAAATTCATATATTTTAAAACCATAACTTCTAAAACTTGAATGGTTTGGATATTCAACGGTATACGAAATAAATGGTTTAACTTCAAGGTTACTTTGTAAAGAAAATAACTTCCATGGCTTTACAAATATATTTCTTTATTTAAAGTCTAAACCAAAATTTAAATACCACTTTCAAGTTCCAAAACCACTTCAATTTCTATATATATACATACACACACACACACACACACACACACACACACACACACACACACACACATATATATATATATATATATATATATCCATTTGGAGTATTAATATTTCAAAACTAAAGTTGGAATTTATTCCTTCAACCAATTTAAATGTTCTATTATTTAGTCTTGAATATTTACATAAAAATCCATAAATAAAACTCCAATTTCTAGCAATTAAATATTTTCTTCAATTAAATTATACTAGAATATTCATTTTAAATTTATCTTGGAAAAATCCAGTTATAAATATCATCCCTTAAAATTTTCCAAACTTAAACATATAATATGAATTATCAAATTCCATTTCTCAATTTTCCCACTTTTATTTAATAGATTTATACACAGCTTAAATTCAAAAATTTTAACTTCATATGTATATATATAGAAGAATAACATTTGTAAAATATCAAAATTAAAATTTTTTATAAACCGTATCCCATCCAAACCATAGAAATCACTTTAAAATAATTTATATATAGACCACAGTGCCTGTATATAATTTTCTATCCTATGGTCAAGTGATACGGATATTTATCATTTCAATCCGCAATTTAAAAATAAAATTTTGCGGTTATATATCATTTCAAACCACAATCCCGAATGAAATGAAAAATGTATGATAACTTGCAATTTAATGATATAAAATAAAACATCCATTCATCAACATCATCCATCATCCAAATCATAATCATCATCCAATAATAAATCAATATCAATATATATCAGATAATATATAACAGGTAATAACTGGCAGTTATGTTCAAAATAAATTTAACAACTATTAAACTAACAGTTTATATCCAGTAATAAATTTTATAACTGTTTACTAGCAATTCCTATGCAAATAGATAAATTCTAACTTTCAATTAATATGCAACAAATAAAATAAATTAACAGTTAAATTAAATAACGCGATTTAGCAAATATGATGAACAAAACATGCCAAACAGTTATAAATAAATTTCTACTCATATCTAAAATAAATTTAACAAACATAAAAACTTTTAGAAGTTGTGAGTGGGTTAAAACACTCACCTTTTGAATTTAAATCGAATTTAAATTCGATTTAAACCCCAAAAATCCAACGGTCTCCAAATCTGTCCAAACCAGCGTCATCAGATCCGGAATTTAATTACGATCCTAACGGAAAAAATCTCGTGTGAATCGGAGTACGTATGCAGAAGTTATCATTGTTAACGATTTTGAAATCTAAATTTAAATTAAACATAGAAGATACCATTTCCCAATTGCCACGTCAGCCACGTTCTTCCCCACCCTCACGCGTTTTCAGAACTCCAGCAACACATTTCGCGACCGAACCCAACCATCTGACTGCTTCGCACGCATCCCAGCCACAACCACGAACACGCACTGCCCTCGTCGCCGACCATCACACTCCGGCCGCACCTGCCCAGAACCTCGGCCTCACCTCCGGTGGCTACAATAGCCGTGCGCCGCCACCAATATGTACCCAGGCCGAAACCCTAAACCACAATTTCACGAAGATCTAGCCGTTGATTCGATGCAATAACCACATAGATCTCCTCCCCTTGGTCCCCTCTGCAAAAACCAGAAAGGGTTTTGCGATCCGACAAATTTTGCTGCGACGATGATGAGCGGCCGTGGCTGTTTGATCGATTTCTGGCCAAACCGTTATTCAATTAGGAAAATGAATCATAGATCAGGGTTATGCTCTTCGAGAGCTTCGACATATATTTTTTTTGAAATTTTCTAGAGAGTTTGAATTTTCACTTTTGAATTTGAACTGTAGATAGATCTAGGTTTTGCAACCATTGAGGAAGAGAAAGAGATGAAGAAAATGAACGTACAGACAAATGATAGAAGATGGAGGCTAGGGTTTATCACAACATATATATATAGACCAATAGTAGAAGGCTAGGTGGGCACGAATTACGAACGTGCTAAGCGGTAGTTGGCCCAAAAAGCCCGTTCTGACCCCGGAACGAAATTTATTAAACCCATATATCCAAATAGGTATTTTAAAATATTCTGAACGCGATGGAAAAAGTTTCACGTCCAAATTCGATTGTATGAAGAAGTTATGCTGAAAACAAAATTTTCAAATTGATTTCAAATTGATTTTTAATTAAATCGATTTCAAGGCGTTTCGCGTTCGTACGATCAAACGACAGGTCCGATCGATACGAAATTTGAAACCCTGTATTAATTCACCGATACGGATCCGATGAAACTGGTTTCGTCGAAATCCGAGTCCGTGGCCAAAATGGCTTTTTTTACATAAATTAAATAAATTAATAATTAAATAAATTAATTCGTTATTTGAATTTTAAATTCTACATTCATAAATTTGTCACCTTGTATTACCAAATAAATTAAAAATCCTTTAAACCAAATTCTAATACAAAGGTAAAGTAAATAAATTCACAATTTATAGTATTTAACATTAAATTCAATAATCCAGTTATTTAATAATCATTCCTTTAAACCTGATTTAAATTCTCCTATTTATCTATTTAACCCTTTCTAGAATCATAGCTAATATTTGTCTTTCCTTCATTACTATATTCAAAAATTCTGCCTTTCTTTGTATTACTACTATTTCCATTTATATTGAAATTGTAAAACATATTAAAATAATTAGAAACTCAAATAAGCTTATTCAAATAGGTTTCATTCTTTTAAATTAACTTATGAAACAAATATGCATTTTAGTTGCTAATTACATTTACTCTTTACAATTACAGTTCTTACCCACATAAATGAGACAATCAATTTCATCTAAGTGTAATTATCTTTAAATATTTTGATAACGTTATTTCCATGCCCTAAAATATAACGACTGTTAAATAAAATCTTAACATTATTTACAATTATTACCTTAATTATTATTAATGTAATATAAAATTAAAATTATGGTAACTGATCCAAACTTCAAATTAACAAACTACCACAATAGGCAACGTACAGTTACTAATTGATTTATATTTATTAAAAATTTAATTTCAATCTTAATTATCAATAAGTAACGTACCATAAATATTATCGTTACCTTTATATCATATAAATAAGCTCTTATTACTCACAATTACTATATTAATTTGGATTGCACTACATCTTATTCATCACTTGCTCAAACCTTAATTCCTATTTCATTCATAAATGCTAAAATAAATCAATTATTACATAATTTCTTTTATTAATATTCATGCTATTCATGTTTAATTCAATTCCTTTGCACATAAATTCATTTACTAAAGTTCACGATTATTTATTTACCATACAATCACCTTCCCATTCACATTTTAATATCTACCCACAATTATTTCAATTCACTATCTTATATTAATGTCATCAAAATTCTATTCATCATTATAAACTTTAAAATCTATATACGTTTATTGATTTATTTCTATTTGCCTTATGTTCCATTCTTAATTTAGTATGACAACCTAAAGTACTCCATTCAATCGACAATCCTTTTCAATTGTTAATACTTAACTTAAATTTCTACGGTTACATTCCATCTGCACTTCCGTTACTATGATAATAATTAGTAACGTTTATGCCATCAACCCATCATAATTACTTACCCTTAATTGAGTTTGATTTCCAAATAAATTTGCTGACCCTTAATTAGGCAATTTATAAAAGTTTATCATCATACTCATAGTTCTACGCTTATGCTAAGTCTTAAATTTCAATAAATTTATAATTTTTGAGATGTTCATTAGAGTTTACAAATTTATTGACTTGCAATAACAGGATTCCTTATTCTATTCCAATTTATCGTTCACAATCTTTTATTGCATTAAATCGGTTTAATACTATCATCAATTTCTCATATTAAATTTTATATCCAGGTAAGAATCATTTTCCTACTTACTTCATTTGAATATTATACAAATTTCTATATAAATAGGTTTTTTTTTAAGGCATCATTCATAAAATTTATTTTAGCCTTTATTTCAATATTTTTTTATAAAGTGAAAATTTTTCCACTAAATTGAATTACAAAGCTCATAAATCCAACCTAGTTAAATCCACGAATTATACGGGTCGTTACACTCTCCCCCACTCAAAACTTTTCGTCCCCGAAAAGGAAAAAGAAGGGAGAAGAAAGAATTAAATAACAATACATCTTATTCAAAATATTAAATTTATAAACAATAATTTACTAAATTTATTACCTTGAATAAAATTTACCCGTTTTATAATCATTATATCTTTTTATACTTAGATAAATAAAGTTTGGAAAGCATTTTCAAATAATCTCTAAGTGGTTTCAATCACTAACAACAAATCAATCCAACAACCATCCATTTCAACAAACAGCATACACAACAAATATAAACAACCATATAATCAACAAACAAATAGTTGCTCGGGTTCAAAGCTTGAAATGGTACGGAATGAACAATAACTATCAGTGCATCATTTACTCAACAGTCTTAGATGAGATCGAATAGATTATTTATTCATCCAACTACTTCAAATTTCCTTACTCGACCAACCATAATCAAACAAAAACAATTCAAACCAACCAATCAATTTAACTTATATCAATTCATTACATACTTTAGTTGTTTGATTTCCTTTCCTTTTTATAGTTTACATTTATTTCTAACAACTTCAAATTTTATTTTCTCGTCAGTGGTTGTATCCTTTATTTTTACTTATTGCTTACAATTTATTCACTTTTATTATTTATTTATTCCGGTCATGTAATTTTCTTTTATTTGTATTGTATTTAATACACTTCTCAATTTCATTCTTTTATTCCATGCTTACAATTCTATTACTTATTTATAGTAACCCTTTATAATTACTCTTAAATTCTTAACCTTATAACTCCATTCTTATAAATAAAGGATTTTATTAATTTATTACTTAGGGTTTACAGTCATTTATTTGTCACTTACTTCCTATTATATTAACTAGTAGCATGTAAATCATACTTAAGTTTATAACCCTATACATCAATCCTTTTTTATTAAAGAATTTCATTTCATTTACTTAAGCTTAAAATCACCTATTTAGAATTCTTACCTTTAATTTTAGTAAAATTTCAATCATAACTTAAGTTTATACCATTAAATTTTCATTTAATATAGCAAATTTATTGAATACTTCATTATTTCCAAAATTTCTACTTGTATAATATTCTATTCCAATCTCTTTTCTAACATTTCAACTTTTCATATTTAGTAAGTTATTTATGTTAAAGAAAATGCAAAAGAACTTATACAAGTTTTATCTCATCTTTTAATTAAATTTAATGTTCAACAATATTACTCTTTGTCTCATAAGTTAAAAATTTCAAATTGCCCTCTATAACTTTGCATTTATTCTCTTATCTAAATTAGAGGTTTCAATTCATTAATTACTTACCCTTTATTTCACTAAAATAATTTAAACCATTAAGAAATGGAAATTTAAGAATTAAATACCGGATCAAATTTCAAATTATTTTAAAAATAATAGATAAATAATTTCTTACAACTTTTATATCTCAATTATATTTAAAACAATTAAAATTTTAGATAATTTGAAAATAAATCTGCAGTAGAATTTACTACAGTGGCCTTTCCCCTTTAAAACTCGAAAATGAAAGTCGATGATGCGGCCGCCATCACCGAAATTATTTTCCAGCGATAGAGAGGAAAGTACGAAACTTATTTTCTCCAAAATCCTCTTTAAAACAATTCTTCCGAATTCAAAATGAAATATTTATATCGAAAAATATATATAACAATATTATTATACTTCAAAATCCTTTGAAAGCAACTTTTCAAAATCCCGGACTTAAGTCCTAAAATTTCCAAATTTCATTGATTTTATGTTCAATCTTATTTTACCTATTATATATAAATTTTATTCCTAACAACCAATCTATTGCAACCAAATATATATATCTTTTGGAAAATTTATTTTATATATATAGAAAATATAATAGGCAAAATTATTTCATTTACCTATATTTAAAACTAATATTATGTCGGTCTGTCCTATTAAGTGTTTAGAAATCCCTATTGATGTCATAGCGTCCCATGCACCAATCAGAATTTATAAATACAAAACGGAACAGATTAACACAATATCAAAATCTTTTTATAACACTAACAAATACGCTCTCTCATATATATACATTCAGCGACTCCCATAGGGTATTACTACCCTATTAACAAAGAGTCAAACCCCACAAGCTAAGGTTTATCGCTAAACCAAAGCTCTGATACCAGATGTAACGTCCCGCCTATTCGCACGATTTAAACAGACACACGTGCCAATTCAAACCATACGGAAGGGCGGATTGTTATGGGGTAAATAAGAAAACAAAGAAGAAATAAAACAAAATAGAATCTCACAGCGGAAGGATAAAATATAATAATAAAATATACAGTTTATATAACCGTTTACAAAACATTTGCTTCTTCTTTATATAATAATTATCAGAGTTCACATACCAAAATATCAATGCAGCGGAACAGTGTGTAGTGCACTAGTATAAATAATAATAATAATACAAATCTTCATCTTCGTCCTCCAAAGCTAAATCTTCAAATCCTGAAACGCTCGGACTGACCCGAGTGAATTTGAAAAGACAAAAACACTCGAGTCAGAACTAAAAGATCTTATGTGAGTTAAATTAACAGAAATAAATATGAGTGCAGTAACTCAAGAGATGCTCGGGATTTACATCTCCTAAGGATCCGTTAAACTATTTACTATATAGTATATTGCGCTATTATAATAGTGTCTAATTGTAAAATAAACTTACTTTTAAATAGCGTTAAGGGGTTACCCATATAGCCCTTATGTGACGACCCGACGTCCTATCTCCAGGAAATTGCATCATTTTGAAGAAAGAAAGGGATAGAAGAAGAAAAGAAAGAGAAAGAAGAACACAAACAACATCAGAGAACTCACAGCGGAACGAACAAAATATAATATATCACATAAGATATTACATAGTATCAGATTACATCAGAGTTACACAACTTACAACACATATTAGACAGTTATAAATATCTGTCTAATTCATACAACTCAAGTACAACAGAAGAAACAGATACCAAACACAGCGGAACCATAACATATTTACACGTCGAAGCCTCCTGCTCCATTACTCCTCCAGAATTCGTCAAGCAAACCTGAATCACTTGACTACTCATACATAATATGAGTACCCAAGAGTTTAATAAAACAGAAAATAAACACTCAGGTCAGACAGGGGTCTGGTGTGAGTAAACGGTTTAAAATTGCTTAACTTTAGAAAAATCCTTTGAAAAGAAAAGGTATCACGTAAGACTTCCCACACATAAACATGGAAAAGTTTTTACCTTACGCTAACCAAAACATTTGATAGGAAATCCAGTGATATTATAATAGTGTCTAGGGTTTTCAAGTAAATATGAAATAGCCGAAATTGTTACATGATTAAATTCCAGCTACTAGCCACAAAAGTGGGTAATACAATCAAAACCGTAGGGTCTCGTAGGGAAAATGGGTTTCCATCAATGGCAGGGCTACTAGGGTACCGCCCGTCACAGTACGTGGCCTAGATCACCGTACCGAGGATTACTCCCTTCATCCCCTGCAACACAAGGCCGGACCCATTCCTTACTGAACAGTTCCGAACAAGACAACCCCGGCGGTTGTCCGGAATTCAACCGCCCCACACAGCCGAAATAAAAAGGGACCTCTAGACAAGGGTAAATCTTGCTCTCCAGTGGGAGCTACCCACGAAGCCTTGCTGCACCTCCCCTGTTTTAGCCATTCCCGGTTGATGAGGCTTGAGGCTGCGATTACCTTTATAGAACACATCTATCTTAGAATGCTCATCGTCCACCTGACGATGTGTTGAAAACATTCAATCCATACAAGTTCGTTCCGGGTTCGAACGAAACCGAAGGCACTATCTCGTTGCACTCATTATTGGAATCACCCTCAGAGTCAACGACCATAGCCCTTGCACTCTAAAACCACCATCTCGAATCTATAAGTACTATTCCGTCAAACTCATTACGGAATCACCCACAGAGTTATACTGACGTATAGCCCTTACACCTCGAGTCTTCACTTGCTCCACTTGGATTAACGACCTATCGTTTAATTGGAAACGGTGTGGTATTCGGATATCCAAATATGGAAACCCGATCCCGGTCTCACCGAATCCAAACGCCATTTTAATGTCCAAGTTGTACTTAAGGGATTTAAATAGTTTAAAACTTATATACAGGATGATATATAACAGATAGATGAATAACATTATCACAATAGATAATTCATATCAACATTCATCCCACAAAGCAGTATATCACAACATAGATATCCAAATCACCCAATATCAACCAATCACCCAATATCAACCAATCACACAATATCAATCATCCAATATCATTCAACATCCAATATTGGTTACTCAATATCAACTATTCAATATTAATCCATCTCCCATAACAGAATTGATTAGCTCTTAATAAATTTAATTAATTTCTAATTAAATTAATTACTATCCTTTAATCACTTGGATTATCTTAATCCTGCTTCATTGATTTATTACAAATCAAATTCATTAATCATCTTCTAATGATCTTCTTTAATTAATCTTCCTTGATTAATTATCTTTTAATTACATTCAAGTAATTATTCTTAGCCACATCCAGTAATTATTCTTAATTACTATCATTAATTACAATAATTAATGATCCTTCATTAATTAATTAACTATAATTAATTACATTAATCCTTAATTAATTACAATTAATTAATCATATTAAAATTAATTACTTAAATTAATTACTTCATTAATTATATTAATTAATAATCTTTATTAATTAATAATCCTTTAATTAATTAAATAATTAACTTGTAATTAATTATCTCATTAACCATAAACAGTAATTAACAATTTGTAATTACTTATCTTAATTAATTAACTTCTAAATTAATTATATTAATCCTTGATTAATTAATCCATTTAATAAATCTTAATTACTTCATTAAGTAATTATTAATCCATTAAATTAATAAAAAAATCCTTAATTAATTACTTTATTAATTAATTACTATCTTAAATTAATTACTCTTAGTAATTAATCTTGAATTAAATCTCATTCATTAATTAATCATATTAATTAATTAACTAAAATAAATTAAGTAAATTAACTCTTAATTACTTACATAAGTAATTATCTCTAATTACTTCTATTAATAAAATTTACTTAACAAATAATTAATTTCAACATTGAATAATTCTTAATTCATTAACAAATTAATTACTTCATAATTAATTAACTTTAAAACAATTAAGTCAATCAATTTCATAATTGATAACATTAAGTGATCCCATTAATCATTTCCAATTAATTACTACCATGAGTAACTCCTCCAATTACTTCCATAAGTAATTACCATTCTAATTACATTCAAAAATTAACCATTGATTACTTCATTAAGTAATTACACTTAATTAATCCATAATTAAGTGATTATTTAAAATTAATAAATATTTAACTAATTATTTAAAATTAATTAATTAATTACTTCTTTATATTTCAAAATCCTTAATTAAGAATTCATAAATCTTAATAAAAATCATATTTATTAAGTATTCTCAAATTCGTATCAAAATAATTTAACCTTATTTATCTTTATAAATAAGTTATTTGAAATAAATAAAAATTTTAACAACTAAATCAACTTATTCTATTGGGTCTTCAAAATTATAATAATAACTTTATTTAAAATAACACATTTTGGAAATCAAATTTGAAATTTTCAAAACACATTAATTTTCTAAGTTAAACTTATTCATTTACAATAAAATTTGAATAGTTTGTATTTAAAACATTACTTTATACTGTTCTTAAACTTTGATTTAATAATTAAATTCAAACACTCTTCTTAATAATTAACATTCAAAATTAAATTAAATTACTTCAAAAGAAATCATTTTAACAAAATTTAAATTTAAAATAAATCCAATTATCATTTTTAAAAGTTTGATTTACTTTCTTTCAAGGACAAACCTCTTTAACATTGTGAATCTATTTTCTTTTTGTAAAACTAGTTTATAATTTAGATACTTCAACTCCTATACTTATCAACAATAAATTCTGTAGCTTAGTATAGTGCAGAACCAAGCTAAATACAGAACCTAAAACTCACGAGTCTGCCACGACCAAATCCCAGCATCATCTACTCGAGTCGTTACCTAAGCACACCCATGCTATCTTCGAGTCGTTTCCCACCCACAACTGCTTCGAGTTGAATACGAACAAAACACGGTAACTCACCCGAGTTTCCTCCCCCAGTTTCTACGCGAGAACCCATCCCTGCTTCTCTTCGTCCCCAAATCTTCTTCCCAGTGCACACAACCACACGGTGCACGTGCACCAACAACGTCGACAACGCCGATCATCACGACCATCGTCCCTCGTCACTTCTCCCCTCGCGACCCTGAATCCACGCCCAGAAACAAAATCGAACACGCGAATCAATTTTGACCCATCGGCATGAAACCTCAGAAAGCACAGATGCCAAAACCACCCCATCACCGATCATCACAACGACGATCAACCCTGCCGACTCCACCATAGGAACACCGCACCCAAGAACTCCATTCTCTCCAAATGCGGTCAACCCCGATCCTCAATTCTCGATGCAAAAGCCACGACAAAACAGCCGTAACCACAAACTCAAGTAACCCTAGTTCATCCAAATCCTTCCAATCCATTCAATAGAAAAATTATTTTGTATTTTTCCTTTGATCCTTAGCCCAAAGGCTTGCTTCACCCACAAATTCAATTCAAAACAACAATTGAATCAAAGACAATTTACCAAAGTTCCCCAAACACTCAAACCCAAAATTCGAATAAAATACCATACTAAAAATTACAAATTTCATATCTAAATTCATGATTTAACTTCAAGATCTCATATATGTAGTCAATTTTGGAATTTAAGATAATAAATTTTTCACCAAAATTCAAATTCCTCTGTAAATTTTATTTTAATCAAGATTTTATGATATTTCGAATTTCCAGACTATTTTAAAATCTTTATTATACAATTACAAATCTATTTCATTCACATATTAAAGGCTACTATGGATTTGAGGTGTTGATATTGAATTTCTTTGAATGGTAATAAACCTGGACATATAACAGGGATGTAGATATTCACTGACTTTTCACAACATAGCATATATACAAACATGCATTCAAATCCAGGCATACATATAAACATATCATATCACTTTACTTCAAACTTTATTCATATTTTCCAGATAAATTTTAAAGGTGAAACTGTTTTTTGAGATAAAGATTTACTCACCTCATTGACTTTGCAGTAAACAGAGCAGAGAAACTTTACTTCCCAGGCTTGACACTTTTAACTTGAAAAATGCTTTTACTTTGCTGTTGATTTTCCTTTGCATGTTTTAATTTGATGATTAAAAAGATTGAAACTTGCTGATCTTCACTTGCATGATTAGGTTGCAGGTTGGTTTGAACTTTTAAATACTGTTTGAACTTGCAGATTTGAACAACTTCTGGTTTAGAGGTTGCAGGTTGATCTTTATTTCAAATGCAGGTAAATTTTGCTTTCCCTTATCAGGTTTTGATTTTGATTTTTTTTTTTTTCTTCTTAGATTCAGATTTCAGATTCAAGAAGGTGGTTTATTGTTTTGCCATTAAAACACTTTGAAAGAAGATAACAAATGTAAAAATGAAAATGTTATGTTATTATTAAAATTTAAAGAAAATAAGACTTAAATGAAGACACTTGTCTCATTGGTATTTAAGGATCTTACACTTGTTTATTAAAGAGATTTGCATGTGAACACATGTCTTTAAGTATTTTTAAATTGAATTTTATTTAATTTTAAATGTAATATAAACTTACATTTTTACTTTCTTAATTGATAAATACTTATATGTATATAAATAAGTTTACTTTTTAAAAGAAAATATACTAAACTAATTATAATATAAATATAATCTTAAACATTCATTTTTAATGTAAACATTTTTAAAAGAAAACAAACAAAGCTTGTTTAAATTCCTATGAAACTATTCTATTTAAAAATAAATCACAATCTTATATTTGAAACAATTGAATTAAACTAAATTATCCTTTGAAAAACATTATTGAATTTAAAACAAAACTTTAAAATTGCAATATTCATTCATAAATAAATTATTAATAGATTAAGGTTAAATTTTCAAAACAATATCAAATTATAACATATGCTTACATATATTACAAATTTGAAAATTCAATTTTTAAATTAAAACAAAAGATATTCCCATTCACAATATATATCAACATATATATTATAAACAGAATAAAATTTCATTAGCTTTGGAAAATAACTCTTATCAATATTGTTAGATTAAAATTTATTAACCTTTAAAAGATTAAATTTACAAATTTTAAATTAAAATTATAAAGAAAATCATCAAATCAATTAAATTATTTATACAGATTATTAAATTCTTATTGCCCAAAATTCCGGGTCGTTACAATCCTCCCCCCTTAAAAGAATTTCGTCCCCGAAATTTAAAAGCAAAGTTAATTTAATAACCCAGCAAAGATTTTAATTTCAATCAGCAAAGCATTCCTAACAACCAGTAACTAACAATCAAAGCAATCAATCACACAAACAAACTTAACTAATTATCCTAACATACGTCAGAATAAAACTCTAATACTATTTCGAGTTTCCCAAGTATAAATCACCGGGAGACTCGCTCCACCAAAGCTAAACTAACAAGCTACACCATCTAAATCCAGAGCTCCACTCTTCTCTAGATCCATCAATCTGAACAGAACATCAGATTATCCTTAGATCCAGCTCAACATCCCACTCCAACTGAATTAATGATTCAATAACCAATCGATGAATCATACACGTACTCCCTCAGAGGTACGTGAAATAAAATGAACTCCAGCTATCCAAACTGGCAATTCAATCTCATAGATAACAAATCTTATCTTATCAGAACACAGATAAGAAATCTCAAATGCCTCAGAACTACCCATCCAATCTTATCCACTATTAGTTCTCTTAACCAGAGAAATCTCAACAATGAAGTCTCCAACTTCGAATTCAAACTCCTTATCTCAAATCTGCATAACTCAACAGATAATTCTGGACTGCCAATCTCTTCCTGATTAGCTCAACCTATGCTGATACTTTCAGAAACAACTAGACCAAAGCAAACTAGCTTCAGGATCCTATCCAACGAAAAAGTCTTCCATAATCCGTTGAAATCCAGAACATAAGCTTTACTACTCAAGCGATAGCAAACAGAACTCGCTTCCTTCCTTGTACAGCTGCTACCTTGCTTCCGCTTCACAACTCTGATTCTGAAATAGAGGAGAATACTGTTGATGAACACAAGTATAACTTATCCAATATATCCGGGAACTTTGTTCATCAAATCCATATAATCTTAGTGACACATCCGACTCGGTCACACAACCTTACTACAAAATCCAACTCAAAAGCTAAATCTAGCCAAATCCAAATTCCTAGAATTCCTAAGCTGCTACACCAACTCTTCTACTAGGCTAACCACCAAATCACTTTTGGAACCAAACAATATGGAACTCAACTCCAGATGCAGACAATCCTGCTGATTACTCTAGCAGCTCCTACTTCCTCATGAGAATCCTCAGTCTCAAACAAAAGAATGCTCAAGAAAATTCCAAACCAATCGCAAGTCACTTTTGCGATACTACCTAATTCGAATTCCAAAGAAACTGTTCTCTCTTTACCAATTAGAACAGCTCTTAAACTTTCCCAAACAAGGTTAACTCTTCAAGAAATCATTCACCATCTGCTCGGACTGCTAAAAGAAGAACCAAGATTCCCAAACCATCTGAGGACAACCAACACTGCTGCTTCCAACTCTATTTCGATGATACTGCAAGGCTAAAGACCTTCTCGTCAGCACACCGATCTCTTCGAGCTGAACTGCTACCACAGCTATCCAAAGACTCCAAATCCAAAAGCTTCTCAAAACCAAAACCACCAACAAACCATACAATGGACCTCCGAGTAGGCAGACAATCCAAAAGAACTCGGGCTCCAAACCAAGCATCAACACCTACTCTCCTTAAAATACGACAAATGAGACCATGTCGAAGTAAAGCAACTCATAGACCTTAGTCTCATATTCCAGAGTAGCCAACTTCCATATTGAAGATCCAGATAACTTCTACTCAGATAAATCTTCCCTGAGGCAGGTAAAGACTGCTCCTCAACCATCTCAAAACTACTTCAAGAGAAAACATCATTGGAAAATATCCAAGGATACTGCATCTCATCACGCAGTTACCAAAATACCATCACTTACTTCAACACTTCCATCTAATCCAAACTCAAGAATAATTCGCTCACCCTAGCGAAAATCCAAACTTACACCTCAAAGATAGACTCCGAATCTTTAAAAAGATTTCCTTCGGATATCAGAGAATTCCTTACTCTAAACAACAAATCTCACTCGAGACGGTATTAGGTCTACAGTCTCGACAAATACTTCCAACCTCAAACATATGGACCTCTTCCATTAGTGGTAGTCGTGTTACACACACACACCACTACTCCACTACCTCTATAACTTATGTTGGAAAATCCGAACAGATAACCCAACCAATTAGGTAGATATAAATATATATATATAGTTAGATATACAAACTACAAATACGCTCTCTCAAGAAAGACACCACTACAGAGCCTAGGTATTCACTCAACCTAAAGCTCTGATACCAAGTGTGACGACCCGACTTCCTATCTCCAGGAAATCGCATCATTTTGAAGAAAGAAAGGGATAGAAGAAGAAAAGAAAGAGAAAGAAGAACACAAACAACATCAGAGAACTCACAGCGGAACGAACAAAATATAATATATCACATAAGATATTACATAGTATCAGATTACATCAGAGTTACACAACTTACAACACATATTAGACAGTTATAAATATCTGTCTAATTCATACAACTCAAGTACAACAGAAGAAACAGATACCAAACACAGCGGAACCATAACATATTTACACGTCGAAGCCTCCTGCTCCATTACTCCTCCAGAATTCGTCAAGCAAACCTGAATCACTTGACTACTCATACATAATATGAGTACCCAAGAGTTTAATAAAACAGAAAATAAACACTCAGGTCAGACAGGGGTCTGGTGTGAGTAAACGGTTTAAAATTGCTTAACTTTAGAAAAATCCTTTGAAAAGAAAAGGTATCACGTAAGACTTCCCACACATAAACATGGAAAAGTTTTTACCTTACGCTAACCAAAACATTTGATAGGAAATCCAGTGATATTATAATAGTGTCTAGGGTTTTCAAGTAAATATGAAATAGCCGAAATTGTTACATGATTAAATTCCAGCTACTAGCCACAAAAGTGGGTAATACAATCAAAACCGTAGGGTCTCGTAGGGAAAATGGGTTTCCATCAATGGCAGGGCTACTGGGGTACCGCCCGTCACAGTACGTGGCCTAGATCACCGTACCGAGGATTACTCCCTTCATCCCCTGCAACACAAGGCCGGACCCATTCCTTACTGAACAGTTCCGAACAAGACAACCCCGGCGGTTGTCCGGAATTCAACCGCCCCACACAGCCGAAATAAAAAGGGACCTCTAGACAGGGGTAAATCTTGCTCTCCAGTGGGAGCTACCCACGAAGCCTTGCTGCACCTCCCCTGTTTTAGCCATTCCCGGTTGATGAGGCTTGAGGCTGCGATTACCTTTATAGAACACATCTATCTTAGAATGCTCATCGTCCACCTGACGATGTGTTGAAAACATTCAATCCATACAAGTTCGTTCCGGGTTCGAACGAAACCGAAGGCACTATCTCGTTGCACTCATTATTGGAATCACCCTCAGAGTCAACGACCATAGCCCTTGCACTCTAAAACCACCATCTCGAATCTATAAGTACTATTCCGTCAAACTCATTACGGAATCACCCACAGAGTTATACTGACGTATAGCCCTTACACCTCGAGTCTTCACTTGCTCCACTTGGATTAACGACCTATCGTTTAATTGGAAACGGTGTGGTATTCGGATATCCAAATATGGAAACCCGATCCCGGTCTCACCGAATCCAAACGCCATTTTAATGTCCAAGTTGTACTTAAGGGATTTAAATAGTTTAAAACTTATATACAGGATGATATATAACAGATAGATGAATAACATTATCACAATAGATAATTCATATCAACATTCATCCCACAAAGCAGTATATCACAACATAGATATCCAAATCACCCAATATCAACCAATCACCCAATATCAACCAATCACACAATATCAATCATCCAATATCATTCAACATCCAATATTGGTTACTCAATATCAACTATTCAATATTAATCCATCTCCCATAACAGAATTGATTAGCTCTTAATAAATTTAATTAATTTCTAATTAAATTAATTACTATCCTTTAATCACTTGGATTATCTTAATCCTGCTTCATTGATTTATTACAAATCAAATTCATTAATCATCTTCTAATGATCTTCTTTAATTAATCTTCCTTGATTAATTATCTTTTAATTACATTCAAGTAATTATTCTTAGCCACATCCAGTAATTATTCTTAATTACTATCATTAATTACAATAATTAATGATCCTTCATTAATTAATTAACTATAATTAATTACATTAATCCTTAATTAATTACAATTAATTAATCATATTAAAATTAATTACTTAAATTAATTACTTCATTAATTATATTAATTAATAATCTTTATTAATTAATAATCCTTTAATTAATTAAATAATTAACTTGTAATTAATTATCTCATTAACCATAAACAGTAATTAACAATTTGTAATTACTTATCTTAATTAATTAACTTCTAAATTAATTATATTAATCCTTGATTAATTAATCCATTTAATAAATCTTAATTACTTCATTAAGTAATTATTAATCCATTAAATTAATAAAAAAATCCTTAATTAATTACTTTATTAATTAATTACTATCTTAAATTAATTACTCTTAGTAATTAATCTTGAATTAAATCTCATTCATTAATTAATCATATTAATTAATTAACTAAAATAAATTAAGTAAATTAACTCTTAATTACTTACATAAGTAATTATCTCTAATTACTTCTATTAATAAAATTTACTTAACAAATAATTAATTTCAACATTGAATAATTCTTAATTCATTAACAAATTAATTACTTCATAATTAATTAACTTTAAAACAATTAAGTCAATCAATTTCATAATTGATAACATTAAGTGATCCCATTAATCATTTCCAATTAATTACTACCATGAGTAACTCCTCTAATTACTTCCATAAGTAATTACCATTCTAATTACATTCAAAAATTAACCATTGATTACTTCATTAAGTAATTACACTTAATTAATCCATAATTAAGTGATTATTTAAAATTAATAAATATTTAACTAATTATTTAAAATTAATTAATTAATTAATTAATTAATTACTTCTTTATATTTCAAAATCCTTAATTAAGAATTCATAAATCTTAATAAAAATCATATTTATTAAGTATTCTCAAATTCGTATCAAAATAATTTAACCTTATTTATCTTTATAAATAAGTTATTTGAAATAAATAAAAATTTTAACAACTAAATCAACTTATTCTATTGGGTCTTCAAAATTATAATAATAACTTTATTTAAAATAACACATTTTGGAAATCAAATTTGAAATTTTCAAAACACATTAATTTTCTAAGTTAAACTTATTCATTTACAATAAAATTTGAATAGTTTGTATTTAAAACATTACTTTATACTGTTCTTAAACTTTGATTTAATAATTAAATTCAAACACTCTTCTTAATAATTAACATTCAAAATTAAATTAAATTACTTCAAAAGAAATCATTTTAACAAAATTTAAATTTAAAATAAATCCAATTATCATTTTTAAAAGTTTGATTTACTTTCTTTCAAGGACAAACCTCTTTAACATTGTGAATCTATTTTATTTTTGTAAAACTAGTTTATAATTTAGATACTTCAACTCCTATACTTATCAACAATAAATTCTGTAGCTTAGTATAGTGCAGAACCAAGCTAAATACAGAACCTAAAACTCACGAGTCTGCCACGACCAAATCCCAGCATCATCTACTCGAGTCATTACCTAAGCACACCCATGCTATCTTCGAGTCGTTTCCCACCCACAACTGCTTCGAGTTGAATACGAACAAAACACGGTAACTCACCCGAGTTTCCTCCCCCAGTTTCTACGCGAGAACCCATCCCTGCTTCTCTTCGTCCCCAAATCTTCTTCCCAGTGCACACAACCACACGGTGCACGTGCACCAACAACGTCGACAACGCCGATCATCACGACCATCGTCCCTCGTCACTTCTCCCCTCGCGACCCTGAATCCACGCCCAGAAACAAAATCGAACACGCGAATCAATTTTGACCCATCGGCATGAAACCTCAGAAAGCACAGATGCCAAAACCACCCCATCGCCGATCATCACAACGACGATCAACCCTGCCGACTCCACCATAGGAACACCGCACCCAAGAACTCCATTCTCTCCAAATGCGGTCAACCCCGATCCTCAATTCTCGATGCAAAAGCCACGACAAAACAGCCGTAACCACAAACTCAAGTAACCCTAGTTCATCCAAATCCTTCCAATCCATTCAATAGAAAAATTATTTTGTATTTTTCCTTTGATCCTTAGCCCAAAGGCTTGCTTCACCCACAAATTCAATTCAAAACAACAATTGAATCAAAGACAATTTACCAAAGTTCCCCAAACACTCAAACCCAAAATTCGAATAAAATACCATACTAAAAATTACAAATTTCATATCTAAATTCATGATTTAACTTCAAGATCTCATATATGTAGTCAATTTTGGAATTTAAGATAATAAATTTTTCACCAAAATTCAAATTCCTCTGTAAATTTTATTTTAATCAAGATTTTATGATATTTCGAATTTCCAGACTATTTTAAAATCTTTATTATACAATTACAAATCTATTTCATTCACATATTAAAGGCTACTATGGATTTGAGGTGTTGATATTGAATTTCTTTGAATGGTAATAAACCTGGACATATAACAGGGATGTAGATATTCACTGACTTTTCACAACATAGCATATATACAAACATGCATTCAAATCCAGGCATACATATAAACATATCATATCACTTTACTTCAAACTTTATTCATATTTTCCAGATAAATTTTAAAGGTGAAACTGTTTTTTGAGATAAAGATTTACTCACCTCATTGACTTTGCAGTAAACAGAGCAGAGAAACTTTACTTCCCAGGCTTGACACTTTTAACTTGAAAAATGCTTTTACTTTGCTGTTGATTTTCCTTTGCATGTTTTAATTTGATGATTAAAAAGATTGAAACTTGCTGATCTTCACTTGCATGATTAGGTTGCAGGTTGGTTTGAACTTTTAAATACTGTTTGAACTTGCAGATTTGAACAACTTCTGGTTTAGAGGTTGCAGGTTGATCTTTATTTCAAATGCAGGTAAATTTTGCTTTCCCTTATCAGGTTTTGATTTTGATTTTTTTTTTTTTTCTTAGATTCAGATTTCAGATTCAAGAAGGTGGTTTATTGTTTTGCCATTAAAACACTTTGAAAGAAGATAACAAATGTAAAAATGAAAATGTTATGTTATTATTAAAATTTAAAGAAAATAAGACTTAAATGAAGACACTTGTCTCATTGGTATTTAAGGATCTTACACTTGTTTATTAAAGAGATTTGCATGTGAACACATGTCTTTAAGTATTTTTAAATTGAATTTTATTTAATTTTAAATGTAATATAAACTTACATTTTTACTTTCTTAATTGATAAATACTTATATGTATATAAATAAGTTTACTTTTTAAAAGAAAATATACTAAACTAATTATAATATAAATATAATCTTAAACATTCATTTTTAATGTAAACATTTTTAAAAGAAAACAAACAAAGCTTGTTTAAATTCCTATGAAACTATTCTATTTAAAAATAAATCACAATCTTATATTTGAAACAATTGAATTAAACTAAATTATCCTTTGAAAAACATTATTGAATTTAAAACAAAACTTTAAAATTGCAATATTCATTCATAAATAAATTATTAATAGATTAAGGTTAAATTTTCAAAACAATATCAAATTATAACATATGCTTACATATATTACAAATTTGAAAATTCAATTTTTAAATTAAAACAAAAGATATTCCCATTCACAATATATATCAACATATATATTATAAACAGAATAAAATTTCATTAGCTTTGGAAAATAACTCTTATCAATATTGTTAGATTAAAATTTATTAACCTTTAAAAGATTAAATTTACAAATTTTAAATTAAAATTATAAAGAAAATCATCAAATCAATTAAATTATTTATACAGATTATTAAATTCTTATTGCCCAAAATTCCGGGTCGTTACACCTTAACACAGAATATATTCCCATAGTCTATACAGTACCGTAATCTCCCCCGTACTGGGCGTCGTCAGAGGGCACTCCATAGGTATGGTACAAAGCCAAAGTCGTATAAGGCGCGCTAGGGTAGGTGACACGGCACAACTAGGCAATGCCAAGGTAGATATACCAATTGCTATCCGGGCTGGTGGTAACGCGTAGCCGCAGCTACCGCCCACCTCGAACTAACACCCCCAAATCAAAGAAATCAATAGTGGCCACCGAATCAATCCAAAGTCAGAGTATAGTATCGAAGGAGTGCGTTCGATCAGAGGAATGACCTCATTGGCCCGAGAATCGCTCCTGTTTTAGCCACCTTATGCCAACTCACGGGAGTCGGGTCCACGTATTTACCTTACAGGAAACGCCGCCACCAACCTACTTCATTCTGGAATCTCCACCGCGTACACGGTTAGTCAAAGTGGTTTTCGGTATCGACAGAGAGTATGTCCATATCCGATCCCGGTCTCTTTGCCAACCAATCGTTATTATAACACCGCGGTCATTTAAAATAGTTTATACTTTAAAACCAGAATAAAAATTCCATTTCAAAACTATGAATATGATATCATCTTAAAACCCAAAACAATATGATATCATTTTATCCAAATATATTTCTTTTCCAAAATCATACTGCTTTAAAATTTAAAATATCTGGAAACCAAATATTTGACTTATACTTTCAAAGCATAATATTTCGAAATTCATATATTTTAAAACCATAACTTCTAAAACTTAAATGGTTTGGATATTCAACGGTATACGAAATAAATGGTTTAACTTCAAGGTTACTTTGTAAAGAAAATAACTTCCATGGCTTTACAAATATATTTCTTTATTTAAAGTCTAAACCAAAATTTAAATACCACTTTCAAGTTCCAAAACCACTTTAATTTCTATATATATATATACACACACACACACACACACACACACACACACACACACACATATATATATCCATTTGGAGTATTAATATTTCAAAACTAAAGTTGGAATTTATTCCTTCAACCAATTTAAATGTTCTATTATTTAGTCTTGAATATTTACATAAAAATCCATAAATAAAACTCCAATTTCTAGCAATTAAATATTTTCTTCAATTAAATTATACTAGAATATTCATTTTAAATTTATCTTGGAAAAATCCAGGTATAAATATCATCCCTTAAAATTTTCCCAACTTAAACATATAATATGAATTATCAAATTCCATTTCTCAATTTTCCCACTTTTATTTAATAGATTTATACACAGCTTAAATTCAAAATTTTTAACTTCATATGTATATATATAGAAGAATAACATTTGTAAAATATCAAAATTAAAACTTTTTATAAACCGTATCCCATCCAAACCATAGAACACTTTAAAATAATTTATATATAGACCACGGTGCCTGTATATAATTTTCTATCCTATGGTCAAGTGATACGGATATTTATAATTTCAATCCGCAATTTAAAAATAAATTTTGCGGTTATATATCATTTCAAACCACAATTCCGAATGAAATGAAAAATGTATGATAACTTGCAATTTAATGATATAAAATAAAACATCCATTCATCAACATCATCCATCATCCAAATCACAATCATCATCCAATAATAAATCAATATCAATATATATCAGATAATATATAACAGGTAATAACTGGCAGTTATGTTCAAAATAAATTTAACAACTATTAAACTAACAGTTTATATCCAGTAATAAATTTTATAACTGTTTACTAGCAATTCCTATGCAAATAAATAAATTCTAACTGTCAATTAATATGCAATAAATAAAATAAATTAACAGTTAAATTAAATAACGCGATTTAGCAAATATGATGAACAAAACATGCCAAACAGTTATAAATAAATTTCTACTCATATCTAAAATAAATTTAACAAACATAAAAACTTTTAGAAGTTGTAAGTGGGTTAAAACACTCACCTTTTGAATTTAAATTGAATTTAAATTTGATTTAAACCCCAAAAATCCGACGGTCTCCAAATCTATCCAAACCAGCGTCATCAGATCCGGAATTTAATTACGATCCTAACGGAAAAAATCTCGTGTGAATCGGAGTACGTATGCAGAAGTTATCATCGTTAACGATTTTGAAATCTAAATTTAAATTAAACATAGAAGATACCATTTCCCAATTGCCACGTCAGCCACGTTCTTCCCCACCCTCACGCGTTTTCAAAACTCCAGCAACACATTTCGCGACCGAACCCAACCATCTGACTGCTTCGCACGCATCCCAGCCACAACCACGAACACGCACTGCCCTCGTCGCCGACCATCACACTCCGGCCGTACCTGCCCAGAACCTCGGCCTCACCTCCGGTGGCTACAATAGCCGTGCGCCGCCACCAATATGTACCCAGGCCGAAACCCTAAACCACAATTTCATGAAGATCTAGCCATTGATTCGATGCAATAACCACATATATCTCCTCCCCTTGGTCCCCTCTGCAAAACCCAGAAAGGGTTTTGCGATCCGACAAATTTTGCTGCGACGATGATGAACGACCGTGGCTGTTTGATCGATTTCTGGACAAACCGTTATTCAATTAGGAAAACGAATCATAGATCAGGGTTACGCTCTTCGAGAGCTTCGACATATATTTTTTTTGAAATTTTCTGGAGAGTTTGAATTTTCACTTTTGAATTTGAACTGTAGATAGATCTAGGTTTTGCAACCATTGAGGAAGAGAAAGAAATGAAGAAAATGAACGTACAGACAAATGATAGAAGATGGAGGCTAAGGTTTATCACAACATATATATAGACCAATAGTAGAAGGCTAGGTGGGCACGAATTACGAACGTGCTAAGCGGTAGTTGGCCCAAAAAGCCCGTTTTGACCCCGGAACGAAATTTATTAAACCCATATATCCAAATAGGTATTTTAAAATATTCTGAACGCGATGGAAAAAGTTTCACGTCCAAATTCGATTGTATGAAGAAGTTATGCTGAAAACAAAATTTCCAAATTGATTTCAAATTGATTTTTAATTAAATCGATTTCAAGGCGTTTCGCGTTCGTACGATTAAACGACAGGTCCGATCGATACGAAATTTGAAACCGTATATTAATTCACCGATACGGATCCGATGAAACTGGTTTCGTCGAAATCCGAGTCCGTGGCCAAAATGGCTATTTTTACATAAATTAAATAAATTAATAATTAAATAAATTAATTCGTTTGTTGAATTTTAAATTCTACATTCATAAATTTGTCACCTTGTATTACCAAATAAATTAAAAATCCTTTAAACCAAATTCTAATACAAAGGTAAAGTAAATAAATTCACAATTTATAGTATTTAACATTAAATTCAATAATCCAGTTATTTAATAATCATTCCTTTAAACCTGATTTAAATTCTCCTATTTATCTATTTAACCCTTTCTAGAATCATAGCTAATATTTGTCTTTCCTTCATTACTATATTCAAAAATTCTGCCTTTCTTTGTATTACTACTATTTCCATTTATATTGAAATTGTAAAACATATTAAAATAATTAGAATCTCAAATAAGCTTATTCAAATAGGTTTCATTCTTTTAAATTAACTTATGAAACAAATATGCATTTTAGTTGCTAATTACATTTACTCTTTACAATTACAGTTCTTACCCACATAAATGAGACAATCAATTCCATCTAAGTGTAATTGTCTTCAAATATTTTGATAACGTTATTTCCATGCCCTAAAATATAACGACTGTTAAATAAAATCTTAACATTATTTACAATTATTACCTTAATTATTATTAATGTAATATAAAATTAAAATTATGGTAACTGATCCAAACTTCAAATTAACAAACTACCACAATAGGCAATGTACAGTTACTAATTGATTTATATTTATTAAAAATTTAATTTTAATCTTAATTATCAATAAGTAACGTACCATAAATATTATCGTTACCCTTATATCATATAAATAAGCTCTTATTACTCACAATTACTATATTAATTTGGATTGCACTACATCTTATTCATCACTTGCTTAAACCTTAATTCCTATTTCATTCATAAATGCTAAAATAAATCAATTATTACATAATTTCTTTTATTAATATTCATGCTATTCATGTTTAATTCAATTCATTTGCACATTAATTCATTTACTAAAGTTCACGATTATTTATTTACCATACAATCACCTTCCCATTCACATTTTAATATCTACCCACAATTATTTCAATTCACTATCTTATATTAATGTCATCAAAAATTCTATTCATCATTATAAACTTTAAAATCTATATACGTTTATTGATTTATTTCTATTTGCCTTATGTTCCATTCTTAATTTAGTATGGCAACCTAAAGTACTCCGTTCAATCGACAATCCTTTTCAATTGTTAATACTTAACTTAAATTTCTACGGTTGCATTCCATCTGCACTTCCGTTACTATGATAATAATTAGTAACGTTTATGCCATCAACCCATCATAATTACTTACCCTTAATTGAGTTTGATTTCCAAATAAATTTGCTGACCCTTAATTAGGCAATTCATAAAAGTTTGTCATCATACTCATAGTTCTATGCTTATGCTAAGTCTTAAATTTCAATAAATTTATAAATTTTGAGATGTTCATTAGACTTTACAAATTTATTGACTTGCAATAACAGGATTCCTTAATCTATTCCAATTTATCGTTCACAATCTTTTATTGCATTAAATCGGTTTAATACTATCATCAATTTCTCATATTAAATTTTATATTCAGGTAAGAATCATTTTCCTACTTACTTCATTTGAATATTATACAAATTTCTATATAAATAGGTTTTTTTTTTAAGGCATCATTCATAAAATTTATTTTAGCCTTTATTTCAATATTTGTTTATAAAGTGAAAATTTTTCCACTAAATTGAATTACAAAGCTCATAAATCCAACCTAGTTAAATCCACGAATTATACGGGTCGTTACATTCAGTTTCTAAATATAAGGCAAGGCTAGTAGCTAAAGGGTGTTCATGGCAAAATGGTTTTGACTTTACTGAAACTTTCTCACCAGTTGTGAAACCCTCAACTATTAGAATTGTTCTTACTAATGCCTTACATAGAAACTGGAACATCAAGCAATTAGATGTAAATAATGCCTTTTTTAATGGTATTTTACAGGAGAAAGTTTACATGGAACAGCCTCTAGGATTTGAGCAAAAAAGGGGTGACAAGCTTGTATGCAAATTGAACAAAGCAACCTATGGACTCAAACAAGCACCAAGAGTCTGGTTTGAAAAGATGTAGTCAACACTAATCAGGCTTGGCTGCAGCTCAACAAAATCAGACAATTCTTTATTCACAAAATTTAATAACAATGTAACCATGTATGTACTAATATATGTTGATGATTTTATTATTACAGGCAGCAGTGAATCAGAGATGAACAAACTCACAGAACTCTTAAATAAGGAATTTTCAATCAAAGACTTGGGGAACTTGAATTACTTTATTGGCATTGAGGTTAAAAGGTTTTCACACACAGAAATACTTTTAAATCAAAGGAAATACATCTCAGAAATTTTACAGAGAGCAAAAATGGATCAAGCAAATGCAATGTCTACACCTATGGCAAACAATTTACATCTGTCGAAGTATAAAGGAGAACCCATATCAAATGACAAGCAGTATAGAAGTATTGTAGGAGCATTACAGTATGTGACAATCACTAGGCAGAAATTTCATTTAGTGTTAATAAAGTGAGTCGATACATGCAAAATCCATTGGATGAACATTGGAAACTAGTCAAGAGAATTCTGAGATATCTTAAGGGAACTATAAATCATGGATTAAAGCTGCAATCATGCAAATCTATCAATATAAAACGGTATGCAGATGTAGATTGGGCCATAGACATGGATGACAGAAGATCTACTGGCTGTTGCATATTTTTAGGCAACAATCCAATTTCATGGCGCTCAAAAAAACAGCCTACAGTATCTCGGTCAAGTACTGAAGCCGAGTACAGAAGTGTTGTTAATGCAATAGCTGAAATAATATGGATAATGTCCTTACTCAGTGAACTTCATATCAAGATTACAGAAAAACCAACAATTTGGTGCGACAATTTGAGCACCGTTCTCCTCTCAGCAAATCCAGTTCTACATGCTAGAACCAAGCATATAGAACTTGATCTATATTTTTGTCAGAGAACAGGTAACAGAGGAAAAAATCAACATAAATCACTTACCATCATCTTACCAAGTTGCTGATGTTATAACAAAACCTCTATCAAAGAAGAACTTTGTTCGCTTTAAGCAAGAATTGAAGGTAACTGAGTTTGACAGCAACAAGAAAGGCAAGATCTATGATAACAGCAACAAAATCGAAGCATGACAGCATCGACTATTCCAATCGAAGAGAAATTCCACTTGGCAATCAAGTGAAAGTTCCCTTGATGAAGAAAGCAAGGGTCGATCTACAACAACTTAACCAAAATCGAATCATGACATCTTAATCTCTCCAATTTCAGTAGAAAAGGGGCTTCCGCATTACTGCAAGGTTCTGAGTGGTAAATCTACACACTCGAGAAACTGAAGCCTTCATCTTTTTTTTCTTCTCTTGAGCGGCTGAATAAATCGCAAACCCTAACCCTAAGTTAGATTTGAGGGGTGATATCAAATGAAGAGTAAATCCGCAGTTATCAAATAAAAGCATGTCAATATAATTAGGTTGGGTAGTAGCAATGGGCTGACCCGAAGCCCATCAAAGCTTCTTTTTATGAATATCAAAATGCATACAATGTAATCAATGTACAAATACATTCTGTAATGTCTAGAGTAGCTTTTGCTCTCTGTTTTCAAATACTAATCAATAAAATCAAGATTCAATCTCTCTCAGTATTCTTTCTGTGCGTTATATTCTTCTACTGGTCAAGTGGTTGACGTACACACCAAGTCTCTTCCTGTTGATAGATTTTTGTATTTGAAATCCAAACTCAAAGTTGTGTCAACACCCTTTCGTTTGAGGGGCAATGATAACTATAGAAGTTCTTAAGAGCTGTAATCTTTAGTTAATAGTTTGTTATATCAAGAAACGAGTTACATGTTTCTATTTTTTATTTTATTATAAGAAGTCCTTATATATATAAGTATGTAAATTTAGTCCCTATTTTTTGAAAAATACAAAACGCAAGGTGCTTTACACTTTTCTGACAGAAAATGCAAGCTAACTTGCAACTTTTTTCAGAAAAGCGCAAGCTAGTTTGCACTTTTTTTTGAATTTTTTTAAAAAATTTGAAATTTTCGAAAAAATTTAAATTTTTGAAAAGCGCAAGTTAACTTACGCTTTTGTAAGAAAAGCGCAAGATAGTTTGGGCTTACTGATTTACACAAAACAGAGACTTAATTTGCATACTTATTATGATATGGACTTTTCTTAAAAGAGTATCGAAAATAGGGACTTTCGGTGCAAAACCCCTTGTTATATTTGGTTTGGTGTTAATAGTTTGTTACGTTTGTTAGTTAGTTACAGATAGTCAACAGCTGTAAACGATGAGCTGTAAATCTGTTTGCAACAGACTGTTATTTTGTAATTTTCAGCACTATAAATAAAGTTGCTCTCGCAAAAGTATTCTAAGCATTTTAGCAATACTTGTGTGTGATTTTCTCTAAAATCTCCTTTAGATGTGATATATCATCGGATTCATTTGAACTACTGAGTATAGTATTTATTATGAAAGGAACCAGCGATGATGACGGGGAAAAAGAAAGTGTATTATCTAATGCACGAACAACATTGACTCGAGTTACAAATGAATCATATGATACTAAGCCTATAGTTCAAAAACAAGTCCAAGCTTCGAACCTAATGACTAGCGCAAAGCAAACACGGGGAACACTTTTACATCAACTTCAAATAGAACTAATAGGCACCACCATCCAGCTAATGTTAGGACTAGCTTAATTATTTTTTCCACTAATAAACGCGGGTAATAAAGGTTTCGGCGAACGATCCTTCTCACAGCATAAAATGCAGAACATATACATTTTCATGCATAGGAAGCAACTATTATGTCTGATGGTACGCAACACGTAAATGTTAAAAAGCTAAAACAATGTGGGTATTAGAATTTTGTGCGCTTTTGTTTACGTAGTCAATTTTGCTTTTGATAGGGCTACATTGTAGGAATACATTCTTAAAGAATCCGACAACTTGCAATTATCTTCGCGTTTACTAAAGATTTCAGCTGTGTTAGGGTAATCAAAGAAAATGCCACTGGAAATAGACTGACTGAGGGTAATGTTAACGTATTAAATGACTATTTACATCAAAAGTGGTCTAATAGAGCTAAAGGGGAATGGTTCGAATTTTATATGGAGATCGCCCACAAAACGAACACTAATAGAAAACGTCATAGGATTAAGGTCGATTATATTCGGACATATCATTTCAAGGTTCTACTATTAAGTTTCTTCCTGTTGAGAGGAGAGATCGTTCCCTAGTTCCGGTTAAGTTCAATGATAATTATAATGTTGAACGTGTAAAACCGTTTAGGCATGAGAATTGCTAGCATTTAATGAAAGGTTGTTGTAATGTGATTGAAAGTTATCGGATGTTTAATTATTATTTTTCTTTAGAAAAGTGATGTATAACATAGTAGAGGCGCTAAAGAAAGTCAAACTTGCACTCAAATATTGAAATTCAAACCGTACTAATCTTACCCTTAGACGGGTGGTGGAAAATTGTAAAAAGCAATATACTTACATACACAAGTTCATGATAAAAGTCCAACTGGCAGTAATGCATATGTGTTTAGCCAATTTATCTTTGACTTTTTGTTTGTTATCTTCTACTGATAAACATAAATGATTTTGCAATTTTTTTGGGCCAAATGAATTGCAAAATCATTTATGTTTATTAGTAAACGATAACAAACAAAAAATCGAAGGTAAATTGACTAAACATGTGTGATAATATTACAAAGTTCTTTCATGCTAAAATAAATCATTAGAGGTATGTGAAAATTTTTGGTCCTTTGATAGATGGCCATTATGCACATGCTAAAGTAAGCCAAAGGGTAGACAATATAGTAAATAGTTTTCGACTAATGGCTAGACTAATGATTTTGCAGTAATAACTTTCAAGAAAGTAATTGACGAAACTAGAAAACGTGTCTTAAATAGTATTACCGATTTAAGAAATAAAAGAGTTAGTGTTTTCTATTGGTGATGTGAATTTTTTTTTTAAATGCATCAAGTAAGCTTCAATGCTAAGTTTTTTAAAATATGTTAGAATTAACTAAATATAAGAGCTCGCTTGAAGCTTTTAGGGTTCATTTGATAGTGGTAAAATAATTGGAGAAATAAATTTTACTTTTCTTGCTTTAGTACCTAAATAATATCCATCTACCTGCTTGGACGATAACATATCAATTACGTGTTAACATTTTATTTATTAGTTGTTCATAAAAGTACATTGTAATAGAATGAAACCACTTATTAAACTCTTATACCCAAGAATAAATGCGATTTTATTCCTAATAAAGGAAATAGAATTCTTATGTAAATTGATATAGCAGATTTTAATATAAATGTTGAGAAATTTGTATATTCAGAGACGATGAGAAATAGCAGTAATACAATGTTGATTTTATTTCGAATACAATTCTGCACAACATGACTCCAGTATTTATATAAAAAAGTGAATTGTATTGGGCCGGTTAGGTTAGTCTTGAACCCGAAACCAATACCCAGTACAACAAAGATAAGTAATATTACACCGCGTATTTTTCATTCTAACTCCCCCCTTCAATTTTATCTAGGGTTTTCTTTTTTGGTCCCCATTTTTGCGCCGCCATCTTCAACTCTTAACTCCTCCTTTAATCGAGTGAAATTCTTTGTCTAGAGTGGCTTCATAAGAATATCGGCTCTCTGAAACTGAGATGGTACATGATTAACTCTTAGTTTCCCTCTAGAACTTTATCGCGAACGAAGTACAAATCTATTTCAATGTGTTTCGTTCGTGAGTGCAAAATTGGATTTGATGAGAGGGAGACTGAGCTTAGATTGTCACACCAGATTATCGGGGTGTTTGTGGGATTGACTTGGATTTTGGTGAGAAGTGACATTATCCAAGTAATCTCTGCAGTAGTGCCAGCGATCGCTCTATACTCAGCTTCAGTACTGGAGCGAGAGATGGTGGCTTGTTTTTTCGAGCTCCACGAAATTGGGTTGCTACCTAGGTATACACAAAATCCTGTAGTGGATCTCCTATCGTCAGGATCGGAGGCACAATCTGCATCGCTGTAAGCTTGTATGTTTAAACCTTTTTTATTGTTGAGATGCAGTCCATGATTCATAGTTCCCTTCAGGTATCTTAAGATACGTTTTACTGCTTTCCAATGATCACTGAGTGGGTTATGCATGAATAGACAGACTTTATTTACACTGTAACTTATGTCTGGCCTAGTTATTGTGATGTATTGCAGTGCTCCTATAATACTTTTGTATTGTTTTTTATTTGTAACGGCTTCTCCAGAGTCTTTTGATAGTCTGAGACTACTGATCATAGGAGTGGGAAGTTATTTTTCCTGATCCATATTTGTTCTTTTTAGTAGATCTTGTATATAACATTTTTGACATAGAAACATTTCTGAATCAGATTTTCTGATAACTTCAATTCCAAGGAAGTAATGTAAGTCACCTAGATCCTTTATAGAGAACATTTTGTCAAGATGTTTGACTGCCTGATTCATAGTCTGATTGTCATTACCAGTGATGATGATGTCATCCACATATACCAATATATAAGTGACCCTTTCCTGTTTGCATTGCATGTATAAGGAACTGTCTGACTTTGTTGGTGTAAATCCCAGATCTATCAATGTTGACTTAAGCTTTTCATTCATACACGTGGAGCTTGTTTTAATTCATAAATGGCCTTATGTAGTTTGCATACTAGATTGTTGCTGACCTCTTTTTTGTAACCCTCTGGTTGCTCCATATATACATTCTCTTTTAAGTCTCTATTAAGAAAAGCATTGTTTACATCAAGCCGTATGACCTTACATCCTCTGTGAAGAGCTATGGTTAATTCTTATTGTAGTTGGCTTGACAACTGGGGAGAATGTTTCATTGAAATCAAAGCCATATTGTTGATTATACCCCTTAGCTACTAGCCTTGCCTTATATTTTGCAATTCTTCCATCTGGATTTCTTTTGACTTTGTAGGTCCACTTACATCCCACTATGTTTTTGTCTTTGGGTAGTGGTACTAGACTCCAAGTTTTACTTTTGATAAGAGCACCATATTCATTGTCCATGGCTTGTTTCCAATTGCTGTTTGTGATGGCTTCACTGTAATTTCTTGGCTCAGTTGAATCAAGTTGAACATTGTATGTTTTTGGTTTGAATACTCCACTTTTTGATCTTGTAATCATACGATGTCCTGAAATTTCAAGTGGTGCCTCTTGAATATGTGTGCTTTCATTAACATGTTGAGACATGGATAAGGAGGATTCTCCTTGACTTGGATTGACATCACTCTTTTGGCTTGCATTGTGAAGGAGCTGGAGGGTTCAGGTGTGTCATGACCTGATCCAGTGCCACTTCTGGGTAGAGTGTGTTGTGATCCTTGGTCTCTCTGCACACTTCCATCTACTTCATCCCATTCAGGTACAATAGGTATGGAAGGTATAGAGAAGCTATCTTTGCCGTGCACTTTCTTAGTTGTCTTTACATTCTTATCTGCAAATGGAAAAATATTCTCATTAAATACCACATGTCTTGAGACATAGATCCTGCCATCATTGTTTAAGCATCTATACCCTTTTTGATTATTTCCATACCCTATAAAGGTGCATGGGGCAGAACTAGGACTTAATTTATGCTTATTACATGGTCTAATACATGGGAAGCATAAGCAGCCAAATGTCTTTAGGCTTTTATAATCAGGTTTTACCCCATATAGCACTTCTATGGGAATGAGATGCATAAGAACTTAGTAGGAAGTCTGTTAATTAAGTATACAGCAGTGTTGAAGGCTTCAGGCCAGAATTTCATGGGTAAAGAAGCCCGTGCCAGTAAAGTTAAGCTTGTTTCCGCTATATGTCTATGTTTTCTTTCTGCTATTCCATTTTGCTCAGATGTATGTGGGCAGGTTGTCATGTGAACAATACCTCTTTTCTGGAAATATTCCTTTAGTGGTTTATATCCACTGTCACCATCTATTTGTATAATCTTGACCTCATTACATAGTTGTTTCTCTACTTGAGTTATAAACTGCACTACAGCCTTTTGAGCATCTAATTTGGATTTTAAAAAATATATCCATGTATATCTAGAGAATGAATCAATAAATGATAAATAGTAGCTGTAGCCATAGTCTGAACTTATAAGAGCTGGTCCCCATAAGTCTGTAGCAACTAATTATAGTGGTTTGTTAATTACTGTTGTTGAATCTGCAAATGGCAATTTATGACTTTTGCCTAATTGACAGTAAGTGCATACAAATGGCAGAGATACATCAAAAGAGATATTATTATTCATAAGAACTTGTTTTACAGTGTTTACATTAGGATGTCCTAATTTAAATTGTTAGTCCGTGAGATGACGGTTTTGATGACAACAACCTTAGAATAGATTATAAAATATAAATACTAACATTATAAGTTTAGATATATATGTATATGCAGGATTTCATCATGCATGTACCATGAATGAAGACTGTACAGTATAGAGATTCAAGATATCAAAGATTGAAGACTCATGAGTATCAAGATTATCAAGAGTTCAAGATTTCAAGGTTAAGTATTTTTATTAGGGATTTTGTTAAAACTTATAGAAAAGCACGGGCATCTTAAAATCCAATTTATTCGTGGAATGGAATCCACTTCGAACCCTAAGTAGGATGGAACCTACGAAAAATCTACTGGAACATTGTTTTGTATCCGCTAATTTTTTATTCAAAATGATTTTTCAAAATTATATCCTGTTTTCAAAATGTTTTCAAAATTATCCTTTTAAAAAACATCAAAACTCTCTATCCTGATTTTTAATAATTTTAGCCTCAAAATTATCTTTAATTTCAAAGTCAAATTACTCCTGATTTTAAACTATCCTTTTAATATAATATATTTAACTTTTAACTTTTAAATATTTATACTTAGATTTAAATATAAAATTATAGTTAAATTCTATATATACTATTCTCTATATTTACTTATGAATTTTAATTATAGTCAAGTATATTTATAAAGTTTAAAATAGTTTTGATATAAAATAAAAACTATTTTCAAAGAAAATCAAAACACCAAAAAATCCTTTGGGATGTCGACATGCCCAAGTACCCCATGTCGACATGGTGTCAGTTGAGTTCAAAATTTAAATTTCAAAAGAAGTGTCTATTCGCCATAACTCTTCATGAATGGACATGGCTATTGTTCTTTTATAAATAGGGGTTAGTTTCAACGAATTTTATATCAGATTTTCTAATTTTTCACTCCTCTTCTTCTTCCACATTTCTAAATATATATTCTTACCATTACTCTGCCGAAATCAACATTGAATCGAACTCGATTACTTCTAGTTTGATTCTCTATCACTATCTCTACAAGGTTCTCAGTGCTATTCAGAGTTATAGACTTCTTTGTAATCTATTAAGTGAGAAAAGGTGTAATTGTAGCCTTGGAAATCAATCAAGCGAGAAAAGGTGTGATTGTAGCCTTGGTAAATCAATTGGGTAAACTTGTGGCTCGGAAATCAAGTATCTCTACCCAGAGGATAGAAATTCTGGAGGGTGTACCTCGTAGCCTTGAAACCGAGGGTGTAATTGTACAATTGCTTTTGAAAGGAAATCCGTACTTGTGTTGCGGGACTGGATGTAGGGCAACTCCGAACCAGTATAAAATCTGGTGTGTTCTTTCCTTTACTGCTTTTATTTTATTTCTGCATCAGTGTTTGTTTCTTTGATCATATCCGTGTCTATATATTGCATACATTGGTGTCTAAATTAACATAAACTCAAAAAGATTTAGTAATTCTTTATTAACACTATTCACCCCCCTTTAGTGTTAATCCTAGACTTAAGATCCGTAATCCGCATTTTCTCACAATAATGCCACTGAGTAAATGTTCCTTGATCATTTATAACATGAGACTCAATGCTGTTACACCACATATTTCTAATATTGCTCTTCCTTGTATTCCCAAGATTGAATTTGTATAATCCCTTGTCCAATTTACCTTGTAACAATATATCTTCATTTAGTAGATCCTTAACTAAGCAGAATTTACGGTGAAACTCAAAATACACATTGTTATCATTAATAAATAGAGATACACTCAATAGATTTTTCTTAATCTGTGGAACTCTCAATAAATTATTGAGATAGAGAAGTCTTTTACCTGGAACACTGCTGGTTCCAACATGTGTGATTTTTAGAGCTTCACCATTCCTCATATGAATAGAATGCGTACCTGTATATTCTTTGTTGCCAAGATTAAGATTATTTAGGTTATTTGTGAGGTGATTGGTTGCACCTGAATCTGGGTACCAGTCCTCTTCTGCTATCTCCTCAGATCTTGTAAATCTTTCTGTGTTTAAACTTTGAGTTCTTGAACTTTCTGAATGAATGCCTTGCCTTTGATCTATATGTGCTACATTTGCACTGGAATTGTAGTTTCTCTGATTTTGTTGATTTGGGTATTATTCAGTATTGAGTCTAAAGTAACACTGTCTGGCTGTATTCCTAGGTTTTTCATAAATCTGAAATTTTGTTCTGTTGTTATTACACTTTCCATTTCTCCCTCTACCTCTCTGTGCTGCATTACCTCTTTGGTTGAAATTGTCTTGTCTAATGTTTTGATTCTCTTGTTTCTTTACTTGATTTCTGTTTCTTGAATTTGATGCATAGTTGAGAGATAATTCTGTGTTGCTTTCTTTCCTCTACTCAATTCTTCCTTCATGTGCTAATAGTATTGAGTTAACATACTACATATTAGGTAGATCTTGTTGTGATGAGATAATTGCTACAACAGACTCATATCCACTATCCAGACCATTCAAAATGGTTAGTATCTGCTTAGTTTCAGATACTTTGTGTCCTGCAGTGTCAAGAATATCATAGTATGATTTCACCTTAGTTAGATATTCTCTCATTGACATGTTTTCTTTCTTGAGATTCTATAGTTGCCTCTTGTAATACATAATCTTGCAGCTAACCGTGTGTTGAAATTTTTTTGTATCGCAGACCATATTTCAAATGATGTTTTACATCCAACTATCTGTGATAGCAGCCCTGAACTGATAGATGAAAGTAGCCATGCAGCCAGTAGGATGTCTTGTCTCTGATAGTTGATGTATTCTTTGTTGATAACTCTTTCTCCTATGCTATATGTTATCATTCTTGTATGTATAGTAGTAGTTCCATACAGAAAGTCTTCCAGTCCACACCCTCTGATACTGGTTTCTACTTGATACTTCCATAATATGATGTTATTTTCACCAAATGTTGTTGTTAATAAATTATTTTTTGGCTTTATAATCTTGCAGGACTTATTTCAATGGTTGATGAATCTTGATTTCTTAATCTTGACCCTTCCTGATTCTTAACTCCACTTGTTGCTGATGATGTAGTGTAATCATCTTCGGCCATGGTGGATTATGAGGAAGTGCTGTTGAGATTTCTGATATGTATGTTCCTACGGTGCAGCCAACTTTCTTGGCTCAAGAATCTTGGCGAGGCACTTTTAACGAGAATTCTTGATTCAAAGACAGGTAAACTTTAACTCTCAGATGATGAGATAGCTGAAATCTGAGAGCAACCAGGATGGTGGGTGATGATATTTATCTGACACCGCCTACGGATGGCTCAGTGATGATATAGCGATTCTCTAATGAGAATCTGATGATGATCAGACTTTGTTACTTTCGCTAGATAGATTTTGCTAGCTCCGATACCAAAATAGAATTCTTGTGTAAATTGATATAGTAGATTTTAGTATAAATGTTGAGAGATTTGTATATTCAGAAATGATGAGAAATAGCAGTAATGCAATGTTGATTTTATTTCGAATACAATTCTGTACAACATGACTCCAGTATTTATATAAAAGAGTGAATTGTATTGGGCCGATCAGGTCAGTTTTGAACCCAAAACCAATACCCAGTACAGTAAAGATAAGTAATATTACACCGCATATTTTCTTTCTAACTAGAGGTATATGTGATTGTATAATACTTGCTCATGAAAAGATAAGGAGTTTTAACACTAGTGGAGTTAATAATATATGCATCAAGTTTGATTGAAAATGCATATGGTAAGCTGAACAGACAATTTATTATTTATATGCTATATCTGATGTAAATCGATAAATATTATTAATGAGTTAACTGAGACTCCCAATAGGTGTTTTTTATCAGACAACTTCTAAAGGGTATTTTTAAGGAAACAGAGAAACAAGGTAAGGGGACCCTCTGTCTCCTTATTGATTCTCTATAGCAGTGGAATACTTTTATATTTTGATGGAAATCAAGATGGAAAGTGGAAAATTAAAGTAGCTCATCAAGTTCAACAAAATTTAAATCATCATATAGTATATGCTGATGACATCTTAGCTTTTATGAAAGTGACATAAAGAGAGAAAAAACTTCGAAAAAAGTATAAAATGCTTTAATGATTTATAACCAATGTAAAGTAAACGATAACAGCTGTAAGTTAGAGCAGCAAGCATAAACATGAAATTCTTGGCATTCTTTCTATATATGAAGATGATCCACCAATGAGATACCTTGGGATTCCTTTATCCACACAATACATTAAATATGAGAAGAGAACTTCTCTACTTCAATAAAAGGAAAAGGGTTGAAGAGTGAGGGCGTTCATTACTTAGTTTAGTAGATTGAATAGAATTTATTATGACACGCGTTCACCCTATGCTTTAGTTCCGGACATAAAGCACAAAACTTCCAAAAGATAGTAGAAACTGAATTAAAAGTGGCTAATCAGTTTCTCGTAAAAAGGAAAAATAGAAAAAGAATTCCATGATTAAACACTGAACTCCTAACGAAAGGTGGTATTGGCTAGAAAAACATAAATGAAAAGAATGAAACTTCTGGGATCAAATTAATTTGGAATATACTTAACCAGAAAGGATTATGTATACAATTGTTAAATATTACATTTGTGAGGGAGATGTCTTTTTGGGCAATCAACATGACTAATAATTTCTTAGGTGGACACAAATTTATGTCGGGTTTCAGAATTAAAGCATTCACTATGCTTGGAAAAAATGGTGTTGAGGTACAATTTCATCCTTTTAACTCCTCAATTACGTATAAAACGTTAATTCACTAATTACTCTATTGATTTTGACCTAGAAAAACTAAGTAACCCTAATTTTGTTGTGAGTTGGCGATTGTGCCACTAAACACTTAACATAATTGAGTAACTGCACTTTAAATGTTTGTTAAAGTGTCAGATCTAACTAATACTAAATTCAAATATTAGTACAACAAATAACGAGGAGATAACATAAAACAATAAAGGACACAGGATTTACATAGTTTAAATTTTAAGAAATCTTACATCCATGGGGGAAGTTCTCTTTCTTCCTTTATCAATGATTTGGTATAGAATTTCACGGTAGAAAATACAATTGAACCTTAAAAGTTTTTCTTTAGAAGAAGAAGAATGTTGTAACATTCCATATCTTGAGGCCCGAAGTTAAGCGCTACAAATACTACAGTCATGCATAATATTAATTTTCGATGATAAAATACTGTAATGTTAATGGTATTCATAATATTAGAAACATGTAAATATGAAATAAAATCATCACAGATTTCAAAACTGCTTTTCTGATTACATTTCAAAAAAAATATTTCATATTCAGATACATAATCCTAAAACAAATCCGAGGTTTTGATCAAATATAATTATTACAAATTACGCCAAGAGCGACATAAGAAGATGCTCCCTTGGATTATCAGAATACTAAATGAACATGTCATAAATACATCACAGCAGAAATAAAACTATGTAGCTCCTACATAGCCAACTTTGCCTCCTGCGCGTATCCGGAAGCTTATTCGTCCAACCTACTAAACCTGAAAACCTTAACTCTCAATCTAGTCAAATTAAATTTTGAGCACCTGAGAGTTTAAGGGAAAAACGTAAACTTCGAGTTAGACATAAATCCAAGTGTGAATAATATTATTACGTCTCGGTTTACTAATGTTAAGTGAGACCATGCCATTTAGCGGAATGAGTTTCCCCTCACTAATATCCTAAAAATATATCCTTTGCAAATTAGAATCCAAGAATCAAACTGATTATAAAAATGATAGCAAGTATATATATGCATAAAATCATGAAATCATTGGACTACCTGTACACATTATAGTTGTACTTCGCTAATTATAAACCATTGGCTGACTCGGGCCTAACTGACATATTCAATAATCTAACTTCTGTTTGACATAATACTAGGTTGACCATCCTTAACCTTCTTTTCTGGGGTCAACTGAACCTAATGGTTTTATGGTTTCACCAATAACCTATCTTTACTTTGTGTATTCCCTTCTATGAGTCCCACCTGTGACAATCCCTACACACTTGAAGTTTGGACTTATTTTAGCTAGGAGCTAATAGCTAAAGTATAGGTCGCGACCCTACACCAGTCTCATCCGGTCTTCTAATATCTGAGCCATAAACTTAATGATAACTACCATATTTATGTTTCATTTCCTGCCTTAAGGTTAACTACCCTGTAAAAACTTTATTCCTTTATAAATAATCTTAACAAATGATTTACCCTGAAAACATATCTTTATAAAACAAGGAAATCATATACTTTGCTTTACTTGAAACACTTATGTCATGATACACATACTTTACACACAGCAATGTTATTGAAATCCAATCAATGGGATTATCTATACCTCCAAAGTAAGTTAAAAACCCTTTTTAACTTAAGGCTATGAAGCCAAGGTAAACCCTTCGAAACATTTGTTTAAAAACTTTAAACAATCCATTTCAAATTCATTGAAAGCACCCATTTAGAAATAATTTAACTACTAAATCTTGAAACATTAGGCCGAAAGGCCAAAAACATACCTTTCGAAACCTTTGAAAATAGACCTTTCGAAGTCATTAATTTAAACCTTAAACATCCTCTTTTGAAACCATTAAACTTGTCTTTCAAAAGCATTAGAAAACCCCCATTCAAATACTCAAAATAACCCTTTCAAAAAAATTGCAATTCTTCACTCAAAACATACTTTTCGATGGTATTTGGTTCAAGTAAAAGTTTTATGGAAACATCGTCTCGAAACCATTTAAAACCAATCCTTTCGAAACCTTTGGCTTTAACTTTTAATATAACTAAGAGTCTTAAAAAAAACATAAGCAAAAGCGTTGCTTTCGAAGCATTGGTTCTAAGTAAAAGAAAGAGGATGGTTTCGAAGCCAACCCTTTCGATAGCATTGGGAAGCGGCTTCAAAGTATTAAGGCAAAAGCACACTTTCGACACCATTGTTAAAGTCTATGAAGAAGGGGCCTTAACTAGGTCGGAAGGTAGAATGCGGCAGCTAGGTTTCGAATATGTTTAAAGTTATCCTTTCGAAAGCTTGTTTTAAAACAAAAGCCGGGAACCCATTCAAAGGTCCTTTTTTATAAACAGAAGCAAGTTGGTTAAGTCGAAAGCTTTGTTTTGACACTATACCTTTCGCCTTTCTCCAATTCACTACGTATCAACTGTTTGATACCATGTGCATTGGTTTCGACTTGGTCATGGACGAAAGTACGACATCGAAAGCTTGCAAATGGAAGTGGCGACGCAGTAAATTTTAACAAAACTGTTTTACAGCCTTTTAAAGTAATTTCTTTTCAACTAACATGCCTTATTTGTCAAAACATAATTGTTTGCCCATTTCTTTTTAAAATTTTCTTTTCTAAAAGTGCCGTCGAATTTAGAATTTAGCAATTAAAACATTTAACAAAGAATACATTCTTTTTGATAAAACATATAAAACATTTAAGTCCCGTACCTTAAATAATTATACATCCATAGAAAAATACTTAGGAAAATTCCTCAAAAAATTTCCATCATTCACTTTTAATATGTTTTATAACATATTTAAATTTCAGGCCCAAAAGCAATGTATAATAGCCGTAAACAATTTTAAACCAAAATTAGCTATTTCCTTTCATAGGAAATTCATAATAAATCTATAATAGCTTAGAAAATTATGAAACCTAAAACCCACTTCATAAATAATGTTTTCAACAATATATCAAAAAAGCAAGTTATTTAGATGTCATTTCATAGGTTTTTCATATCAAAATTTATCATAAAATCTATATGAATCAACATAAATCATCAACAGTATATATATCTATTTGAACAATCATATCATGGCATATTACTTGCAAAATAAATTTGGATCTTTACAAGAAATCAAAATCAATAAAAATGAGATGTAAATCTATTATTCACCTTAGATTGGGGTTAAGAAGGTTAATATTTTCTCTTTGATTGATTTGCTTAAACTTCCTACTTGAATTCATGCTTATCTTCCTTTTGATTTTCTTTAATAGTGGCCGACCAAGCTTTTAAATGTCTTAATTTTGTTTGCAAATGTTTAAAATGAATAGAGAATGAAAGTAAGAAGGGTTTAGGGTATCAAAACATAGTTTATTCCTATTTTACCCTTGGCATATTCCTCCTACTTACTCTATTTTAATTCTCTTTGGCTTATAGATTAATTAGGGCACGGCTACCTTATGATTACACAAATCTCAATCACTTAACCATCTACATTATTTTATTTTATTTATCATCCTAAATAATACCAGTCAAAATTTTGGTCATTACAAACGTCAGGAAAAGGAAGTCCCCTACAATGCTTTTTCTATTTATAATCATGAAATGCAAGCTTTACTAGAATTTCTTTCTTGTCATTGTGCCTTAACCCATGTATCTTACAAGATTTCATTTATCCATCTTGTCTATCTAACATGACTAGATTAATAACATGTCTTTGGTTGGAAGTTTGAATGGAGGCGGGAATTCCTAAAATTTGAGCAGGAATATCCGAAATTGTGGCAGAAGAACTCAAATTTGAACTGACCTTTCTTATAGGCCTATTAAGAGATATTTTTTGTCACTTTTTGACCTCGCTATGTTTGTGCTAGCCAGTGTGTGATGTTATGGTGTTGGTGGATATGAAGAGGTATAGCGATGAATATTGCCTATTGCTCAGGTCATGCTGCCTTGTCGATACTTTTCTTTCCTTTGCTTATCCTGAAAGCATGTCGGATCGAAACATGCTTGCAGCTATTTGTAATTTGAATTGTACATATGGCTCTATAATGATGTATAAACTAAGTAGCGCTGTAATAGCCTCTATGAAGTTATTTTGACTATGTGCAAAACGGTTTAGGTTATCTCTGGTACATGCCGATGCAGACCTGTTTCCATAGGTTGGACCGAACATGAGCCTTGGAGGCGTGATCAACTCAGCTTGGTATATACTGTCCTCAAGCTTCAGTGTGGTGTGCCATACTTGACTTTGATTTTAGATGCACCCTCTTGTGACATGCCTCTATTTCTTACTACTTGCTGCATTAGTCTCTTGCTGTGGTTCCATTGGTTGTTGAGCTTGAGTCGGGTTAGATGTTGTGACTTCGAGTAAGTTCCCTTGTGTCTTCAGAGAAGTTTTTAGTAAGAACGGGTGTAACACTTGCCCTCCAAGTCTGCTGTGATCATAGATCATCGTAGACTTGTTATCTTATGCGCCCGGTATTGCATCTCTTATTATTTCTGCCTGATTTCTTATTCTTTCCAGCTATTTTGGATGCGAGCCTTTTATGCTCTAATCTATATTCGGTCATTTGATATAATACCACTAGTCTTATTTATGATATTTCCGTAGTTACTCATATGTTGTGTTTTTAATGCCATTACTAAGGGAAAGAGGTAGGTTGTCTGTTTTGCATGGCCTGCCCTTTTTATTTGGGGAGGAATGCCCTTGATCATATGTTTGCTATGACATCCCCCTGTCTAGGGGTGTAATGTCCTTGGCCGTATGCATGTACGACCTGTCCTCTATATGGGGGTGTAATGTCCTTTGCCGTATATTTAGTCTGACATTCCCCTTTGTTTGGGGGCATAATGTCATTGGTCATATTGTTGGCCGTATATTTTGTATGACATGCTCCCTTGTTTGGGGGTATAATGTCCACAGTTGCATGCTGAGTATGTCCTACCTTACTGAAGGGTGTATTTTCATACATGTGTTGAACCACATCATTCTCTAGCGTCATTGTACTCATTTTGGAGATTGGCATTATCGCTTGTGGATGGTATTGCACTGTAAATTGATAGCAGTGAGCTATGAAGGGCAATTTGTGGGTTTGGCGCGGTCTTCCTAGCTGTTTGGGGGAGAAAAAGAAGATTTTACTTAGAATTCAGGTCGTGTATATACAACCTATTATCGCATGCACATGGTTTTTTGTACTGGCTTGGGTTAATATCCATATGTCTAGTGTGTTATGTTGAATTAGCTAACGTAGAGGTTTTTTTATACTGGTTTAGGCCATCCAATATCCCTATAATCAGTCTTCCTACGATTGTTATCATAGGAATATTCATACCAGATCGGGGTAGTTTTACATCCGTCCAACGTAGTATTTTGGCTGAAAAGTCGGACTAGCGTTGATGCAAGTCCAAGTTTGTGTAAGGCCAGTATCACTATCCTTAATGTTGAGATTGTTGTTTTCACTTACTTATTCCGTGTTTCGCCAAAATCAATGACTACTGGTGGTGACCTGTGAGTGTGCATTGGTTTTCCATGGACAGTATAGAGATTTTTGTACTGGTTCAGGCTATATAATATCCCTACGTTTAGTTTATAGTATTGTTACTTCTTTATACTACAATGTACATCACGTAAGCAATGTAAATTATATAAAGTGAGGTCTGAGGTGTTCTGAGTTCCAAGTTCTTGGGACTAGGTTGTCATCAGGTAAATAATCGGTATCCCCCATTTGCTAGAACTTCTACTGTGACTAATGGACCTTTCCAGTTTGGTCCTAATGCTCCATCTGCCGAGTCTTTTGTGTTGGCTGTTATTCTCCGCGGTACTAAATTCCATTTGTAAAAGTTTCTTTCTTTGAGCCTCGCATTATAATTTGCCATCCTTTGTCGATATGTGGCCGCTACTATTGCCGCTTCATCTCTTCCCTCCCAGATGAGATCCTAAGCAGTTTCTTTCAATTTCTTATTCTTTTCTATGGTATATGATATTCTTCTGTGTGATGGGATTTCAACTTCGATGGGTAGCATGGCCTCATATCCATAGGTTAGCAAAAAAGGAGCATGACTTGTATAGATTCTGGTGGAAGTCCGGTGGGCACAAAATACTAAAGAGAGTTCCTCTTCCAACTTTCCTTTAACTTTCTATAACCTTTTCTTTACTAGTTTTTTGATGGTTTTATTTGCAGCCTCAACCTATCCATTTGCCAATGGATAACGTTTTATTATGTCGTTTTTCTCGCAAGGCTCCATAAATTCCTTACTCTCAAACTGGATGCCATTATCACATATAATTTTATGAGGTATCCCGTATCTGGTAATTATACTCCTTACTATGAAAGCGACTATTTTCCTTACAGTAATTGTGTCTAGAGGCTCTATATCTACCCATTCGGTGAAGTAATCTATGGTCATTATGGCATATTTAACTCTTCCTTTTGACATTGGAAGTGTTCCTATCAAATTTATCCTCCATATGTCAAAGTGCCATGGGCTCGCAAGTGGAATGAGCTCATAGAATGGTTGTCTAGGGATATCGGTGAACTGTTGACATCTGTCACACTTCCTCACAAATTCATTTGCATCTTGAAGTGCGGCAGGCCAATAGCAGCCGTTTCTTAGCACCTTTTTGCCAATTGATTTCCTCCGAAGTAAACACTGCATTGTCCCTCGTGTGCTTCCCTTATGACCCGTAACCCCTCATCCTTGGAAACATACCAAAGATAAGGGGTAGACTACCCTCTTTTATATAATGTGCCATCAAAGGAGTAATATAGAGCTTGGTATCTTATCTTTCCGACCATATTTCTTTTCAGAGGTAAGAATCCATTTAAAAGGTATTGTTTGATAGGAGTCATCCAGTTGATCTCCTTGGTTTGTTGAAGTGTGGCTTCTGTATCGGGTTGACCTTGGTTCTACCGTTTTGGTTTTTAATGCCATGGATAGCGGCTCGTAGGGCTCAGGTCTGGACCGGTATTTTATTCGATTCCATTACTCTTAGCTCTGCCTGATGCTCAATTTTGCCTATCTTCATTTCACTGGCTACTTTGGAACTAGCTAGTTTTGCCAAAGAGTCGACAGATGAATTGCTTTCACGAGAAATATGTTCTATCTTAAATTGTTTAAACTGCTCTAGTAATTTCTTAGATAGTTCTGCGTGTTTAGCTAGGGATGGTTCCTTTGCTTGGTAATTGCCCTGGACTTGATGCGTAATTAATTGAGAATCACTGCAAATTTTAATGTGCGTTACCTTCATTACATGGGCCATTTGTAGGCCTACAAGCAGAGCTTCGTATTCTACCACATTGTTGGTTGCTTTAAAACTTAGTTATACTACTCCAATTAGCTTTTTCCCATTCCGTATGATCAGTACGCATCCAATCCATTTTCCTTGTTCATTTGATGCTCCATCTACGAACAGGTGCTAGAACTGTGGGGAGCTTGTTTCCTCCATTGAATGGGGTTCGATTGGTAAGGTGCATTCTACAATAAAGTCTACAAGTACTTGACCTTTGATCGCTTTCCTAGGGAAGTAAGTAATGTCGTAGTGGCTAAGTTCCATAGCCCACTTTAATATGTGACCCGATGTCTCTAGCTTCTGTAGTATCCGTCAGAGTGGTTTGTCTATGAGGACTTTAATGGGACGTTCTTGGAAATAATGCCGCATTTTTCTCACTATAAGGAGCAAGTTCTACACAAGATTTTCAACAATTAAGTAGTTTTCTTTAGCTCTGCCCTTGATAGCCACTTAATCGTGAAATAGATGAGCCTTTGCATTCATTTATCCTCTCGTACTACTGCAATACTATTGGCTTGATTAGTTACAGATAAGTAAATGTATACATTCTCACCTGCTACCGGTTTTGATAATAAAGGAGTATTGACCAGATGGTCCTTCACGTTTTGGACTGCTGCCTTGCATTCTTTAGTCTACATGAAGTTTCATCCCTTCTTCACTTAATCGAAAAATAGGATTCATTTGTCTGCAACTTTGGAAATGAATCTACTTAGGGTAACTACTCTACCATTGAGGCTAATCAAATATTTTGGCTTCCGTGGGATTCCCTTCCCTCTTATGACGTTGATTTTTCTAAGGTTTGCTTCAATGCCACGTGCACTCACTATATATCCTAGGAACTTGCCATACCAGATAGCAATGGTACATTTTAGAGGATTTAGCTTCAATTGATATTGCCTTAGGACGATGAAGATCTGCTCCAAGTCTTTGACATGATCTGATGTTGCCATTGATTTAACTAACATGTCGTCTATATATACTTCCACATTCTTTCCAATCTGTTCAGCAAACATCATATTAGCTAATCTCTTATAGGTTTTCCCCATATTCTTGAGTCCAAGTAGCATGACTTTATAGCAATAACCCTTTGTCTGTCATGAAGCTAGTGTGTTCCAAATCTAGCTCAAACATAGCTATCTGGTTATACCCCATATTGGCATCCATGAATGAGATTAGTTCAAGCACACTAATTGAATCTACCGACTGGTCGATCCTTGGCAAAGGAAAACTATTCTTTGGGCAGGCCTTATTGGGATCGGTGAAATTTATCAAGGTTCTTCATTTTCTATTAGGATTTCTCACCAATATTAGGTTGGCAATCCACTTAGGATAGTACACTTCCATAATGCACCCATTCTCCCTTAAATTCTTAATATCTTCACGTTGATCATTGTATCTTTCTTGGTCTAGAGATTTGCGCTTCTATCTCACCAGATGTGCATCTGGGTCGATGTTCAGCGCAAGGTAGATAACGACCGGGTCTATTCCTACTCTATTTGAATAGGTCCAGGCGAATACAACTGCTGACCAGTTTAGGAAGTCTATTAATTCATCCCGGGCCAACGCACTAAGGTAATTACCTATCTTGAGCAACTTTATGGGATCCTCTAGATCTATTTGTATATTTTCGGTATCATCTACCAGTTTCAACTCTTTCTTTATCACCCATAATTTAGGATCTGTCTCACTTTCTAGCTCCTCTTCTGGTGGTAAATTCACATAGGACACCTGTTTCTAGGCTTCCTCAAAGAAATACTTTGTGTAAACTAAATTATATTCATTATTGCCAATCATGTGCATGTATGTTCTCTTCTATTTTCTCTTAGGTTTAGGGGAGGTATGGCCACTCTTCACAGTATCAACTTGAGTTTTTGATACCGTTGTAGTCTTATATCCTAATTTAACTTCAATTTTATCATTAAAAATATCAAAAGAAACAACAAAATTATTTGGAGCAATTTTATTGCTAGGGTTAAGAGTTACATGGTATGATTCCCTAGCAAAAAACTATTCCCCTCTTACTGATCCTATCCTAGTCGGGGTACTAAATTTTAGGACTAATTCCTATTGAGAGATGATGGCCCCCATATCAACCAGAGTAGGTCTTCCCAAGAAAGCATTGTAGGGCAAGGGTTGATCGATGATTAAGAAATTTGAATAGAATGACTTATATAATTGGGCACTTCCAGCTATGACGAGCAAGCATGCTGATCCCACTAGAACGGTTGCAGTGTTTTTGAAACCAAAGATTAGTTCAAGGTTGGGTTTTAAAATTTTAAATGGTAATTTTATTTGATCATAGGAAGATTTGAAGATGACATTTATCGAACTACCCGAAACAACGAAGACTTTGTTCACGTTATAGTTTGATATCTTCACTGTAATGATAAGCGGGTCTTGATCTAGAAGTAAAACTCCTACTGCATCAGTTGCTATGAAGGTTATTTCTAGTATAGGATTCTTATTGATATGGAATATTGTTCTTTGGGATTTGGCTCCTTGCATTTATCTCTCCATTGCCTTTTTGCTTACACCGGTGAGGTATAGTCCTCCATGGATTGAAGCTTTCAGGTTTGAAGGGTTGCCGACTTAGTGTTCATTTGGATCTGGAATCAGATTGCTAGCCCTACTTCCCCCATTCTCCTTCTGGAAGCGGCCCAGATATCCCTTCTTGATTAACCTTTTATTTCCTTCTTTAGAAGTCGATAGTTATCGGTATGGTGACTATTTCTTTATGGAAGCGGTAGTAAGCTCCACGTTTATTTGGTTCCGCTTTCTTTCCTTTATTTAGCAGGTTATAGGACAACTCATCTTTGGTTATCTTATATACCTACCTAAGGGAATGAGTGAGGGGTATCTTTGTTTTGAGGTTTTGTTCTTTGTGTCGCTTTGTAGGTATGATGCCTATCTGCCCCCCTCTTAGCCCTATAGCTTGGGGTAGGAATTTTATGATATTGAGATACAGACCCCGGCTCCTCCATCCTGATATACCGTGCTGTCCTCTTACAAAGGGCTTTTATGCTATGACATGATTTCCTACTACATATTGTTGTTCCTCTCCTAATTTCAGCATGTGTTGCTATTAATAATGCTTCTTCACTTGTTGGTCCAACCCGAACAACCTCCATCTTGAAATGCTTAATGAAGTTGCATAAACTTTCATTCTCCCCTTGTTTCACACAGGAGATGGTATGGACATCTGAGGAGGGTTCCTTTCCAAATTGAGCTGCCTCAGGAAATCAACAGACAATTCCCACCAAGATCTGACTTCTCCCAATCCGTACCTTCTAAACCACTGTTATGTCACACCAGATAAGTATACCAGGAATAGTTAGCATTGGGCCATCCTCCCAATTTCCAGAATGTCCATAAAGTATTCGAAGGTGATGAGGTGACCCTCGGGGTCGGTAGTTAATTTGAACTTATCTATTGCAGGGGCTTTAAAATTATCGGGAAAATCGGTTTCGATAACGGTCTCACTAAAAGGAGTGCAAATTCTTTCCTCTATATTTTACCCTATACTATATTGGTAGATCTTTGCTAGTTGCTTTATCCAAGTTCTGATTTGTTGGATCTCGTATTCTCTCGGGGCAACCTAGGATAAGTTGTCGTCGATCATGGCGTCTTCATCATTTTCAGTAGATCGGGTTGATTTTTCCAACACTAGAGGGTTTATGTTGGCTAGCTTGGTTTTGATCTTGGGGTTAGCCTGGATCTTGCTTTTTAATTTTGTGTCAGTTCTTAATCTTGGATCACCATTCCTATTAATAGGAGTGTTGTTATTATTCCCCTGCTAAATATTCCATACAACTGTAGAGTGATAGCAGTGAAATGTTGAGTAGGGAGGTGATGATGCTCTATGAATAGCATGTTCGGTCATTGTTTTCTCGGATCCCTCCATTCGTTGGTTTATTTGGTCTGAGAAGGATTGGAATGCAGCTAGGATGGTATCTACGGGGGCCTTGGTAGAAGCTCCCACCTCATCCTGGGTTTTTGAGAGTATAAATGGTTTGGGGATAGTTTTGCTGCTAGATGTGTAGCTTCTTGGATCGAGACAACGGGTGAATCGGTAGGATTCATGGTTCTTGCCATACTGGTTTGCTAGATGCAGAAAAATGAATAGAAGTATGGAGGTTCGAGCCCTCCTTCTAGTGCCAAAAGATATTGTGGTATTATTTTGTATTTCAACTCCTCGATTACATATAAAACCACTAATTAACTAAGTACTTTATTGATTTTAAATTGGCAAAACAAGGTAACCTTAATTTTTCCATGAGGTGGCGATTGTGCCACTGAACACTTAATACAACCGAGTAGCTGAACTTTAATTGTTTGTTAAAGTGTGGAATCTAACTAATACTTATTCAAGTAACAGCCAAAAAGAAATGTAGTACTACAAATAAAGAGGAAATAGCATAAAATAATAAAGGACGTAGGATTTATGTGGTTCGTATTTTAAAGAATCCTACATCCTTAGGGGAAAGATTCTCTTTCTTTCTTTATCAATAGTTTGATATAGAATTTCATGGTAAAAAGTACAAATGAGCCTTAAAATTTTTCTTTAAAGGAAGAAGAATGTCAAAAAAAAAGTCATCTTCATGCTACAGTACCCTTTCTATTTATAATCATGAAATGCACACAGATTACTGGAATTTCCTTCTTGCAATAATGCCTCAACCCTTGGATCTTGCCAGATGTCAATTATCCATCTTGTCTTTCTGACATGATTGGTTACTGATGTGTCTTTGTTGTGAAGTTTTAATGGAGATGGGAATTCCTAAAATTTGAGTGGGAATAGTTGAAATTATGGCGGAAAAACTCAAATTTGAACTGGCCTTGCTTATGAGCCTCTAAAAAGATATTTGTTGTTGCTTATTGACCTCCCTGTATCTGTATTGGCCAGTGTGTGATGTTCTGGCGTTGGTGCATAGAAAGAGGTATAGTGGTGAACATTGTCTGTTGCTTAGTCATGCTACCTTGCTGATACTTTTACTGCCTTTGCTTATCTTAATAGTATGTCGGGTCGGAAAATGTCTACAGCTATTGTAATTTGAACTGTACATATGGCTCTACATTGAAGTATATACCGAGTGGCCCTATATACAACCTCTACGAAGGGCTTTTGACTATGTGTAGAATGGTCTAGGTTGTCCCCAGTATATGCTGATGCAGACCTGTTTCCATATGTTAGACAGAACATGAACCTTAGAGATGTGCTTAGCTCTGCTTGGTATGCACTGTCCTCAAGCTTAGGTGTGGTATGCCATACTTGGCTTTGATTTTAGATGTCAGTGCTTATGGCTTGCCCCTATTTCTTAATACTTTTAGTATTTGTCTCTTTCTGTGGTTCCATCAATTGCTGAGCTCGGGTCGGGTTAGATGTTGAGACCTCGAGTTGGTTCCCTTGTGCCTTCAAAGTAGTATTTGGTAAGAACGGGTGTAATAGATGGTAAAACCACTAGTTTTTATTAGATCCATGGTTACAAGGAGGATGTTTATTATTAAAGTTGATTTCGGTCTCTTGAAATTTTGGAAGTGAAAATATCAAATTTAAAATAATCATTGAGTGTGGTCAGTGGTGCCTTGAAAGTTTACCACATACCAAAAACTTTGCAACAGTCATCAAAATCATCAGCTTGCATGACAACCGGGACATCAGTTTTTGATATCATAAAGATTCAAATAATGAGAATTTATGTTTTAGTGGAAAATTTATGTGTTTTATGTGACAAAGCCAAGGAAAGTATTAATCATATATTTTATTAACGTGAATTTTAATTTGAACATTTGGTTGTGGTTTAAGATTGCAAATTCTTTTCTATAACATAATACACATCCATAATGGAATTAATTTCATTATTGTTACTATACACATAAAGATGGAATAAGGGATATAATCGTAGTGTCTCCCATGACATGAATTTGGATTTGTTGGCAAGAAAGAAACAACAAAATTTTCGACCAAAAGAAACTTACTAAATTCGAAGATTGTGAGCAAATTGGTCAACTAGTGAAAATTGTCATGATTAAATCTGTCAGACAAAGAAGTTCTTTACTTGATTATAGCGAGATCATTCTTCCAAGAAAATCACATAAGAATAACCATTTTGATAAAAAAAATTGGTAGATTAAGAGTTAGAGACCTAGAGACATCACTAGAGATCATAAAATCAACAATCTAGGAAGCGATTTTCCTGTATTTTGCTATCTGTCTCAAATATGCATCGACATGATGTATTATTGGGGATTTAATCATCGTTTAATGAGTAGTTTGCAGTATCTTACTTATGTATGTGGTAATATATATTCCAAAAATACTTTGGATCCACTTTTCAACTTAAATACTATATTATTATTTCCAATTTAATTTGAAAACGAATTTTAAATGAAATGTTAATGATTAAATATAGGTTAGAATATGTATTAGGATGATGTATGATTATATGTATAGTACATATGTTTGTTTAAATGCTTGAGTGACATATTATGCCTGATTTGATGTTGTTTGTTGTATGTTGTGATTATATATGTGTAAGAATAGATGATAATGCAAACTTTAAGAGTTTAGAAGTGATGGATGTTGATTCTACGGATTATGGGCACTTGTATATGTATGTGATGGGCTATATTGAGAAGTCCAATGAGAAATACACAACGAGATGAGGTTTAGATCATAGAGCAACTTGATGCCCTGACTTTATAGTTTAGAAATAATCAATATAGTTTTGTTTCTGCATGCAAAAAGAAGAAAAGCGGCAAAAGATGGATCATTATAGGAAATAAGGTAGAAAACTTAGAATAAAATCACAAGTCATAGATTAGTGCCAATTAATATTAATCAATACCAAACCATGAGAAATTAGTAAAAGACATTGACCAGTACTAATCGATGCAGATTTATGGCCAAACAATTGGTAGTAGCCAAGCATCGAGGACCATTTGAATGGATCTAAAGCTTTTGACCATCCAGTGGATCTTGATTTACCAATAGTTTGAATAGTATGGGAATCAAGCATTGATGAATACTCGACATGAATTTTTGTTAACCTTTCGATGATGCTTATTTGCATCACCATATTAAAGTGCATTGTGAGTATAAGGGATGATTGCTCAATGAATGTTATGATTGTCTTTGATGATGTTAGGTATTATCTATTCTAGCACACCAACACCTTCGTTTACACTGAGATATAGTAATATACCCTTGACATGAGATAGTTTAACATGATGGTTTATATGTGCTTACTTATTGGATGTAGAGTTAGGTAAGATATGATTTCTCATAACATATAGCTCATACATTATGACATATATTGAGTTTATATTTATTATTTTGAAATTCATGGTTATTGGTATATGTAAACTAAGAGAGGGGTACAATGAATGTGAACAGAGTTGAATAGGGGACGAAGAGGGGCTTACGCTTTTCTTATATTACTAATAGATGCTTATTCTGTTATATAGTATTTTGAGCTATCAATATTATGCATATGTTCAAAGATAGTGTTACATACGTAGTCACTAATGTAATATGATATGGTGACTCACATCTACTTTATGATGTATGGTCTCATGGGACACTTTGCACTATGTTGATGGTTGGTTTGTCACTTGTGCATGCTACCTCTTGCTTATTTTATATCTCTATTCTATATTATATTTTATCTATGCATTATGAGATATATGACAGGTTATTAGTATGTTTGTTATACCCATGATGAACCCTCCATCACCTAGGTACCATATAGTTTCAGAGTCCTTTTTAGGTATTATATGTGGAGGAAGCATCACATGCAGTATAGGGCTAGTTTTGAGTGCACATAAATTTCTATGTGTTTGATCCATTAGAGATAGGGCAAGTGATATGACCTAAAATTAATTTAACAACATAACAGAGAATGATAGTTAATTTTTGATTTTAAACTATATAGTACATGTGCATAGAGTAAAACACATTACACACATCACTTTATGCTTTATCCTATCTGAGAGACCGATCATTCATATTACAGATATAAGAATGAGCAAATAGACAAGGAATGCGGTAAGGACCTTACCAGGAAGAGAGCGAGAAACGAGCAAAGGGAAAATATGAACTTTGATATGTAGCTGAAGTTCACATAGATAACAATGAACATAATGTAGAACACCTTAGGAGTATATGTGTTTGGCGATGTGCAAGTGTAGACACATAGATCTGATTTTTCCAATTTGAACAAAGATTATTCGAACCTTCGAGGAAAACTATTTAGGAGGAGGAAATCGTCTTTGGAGGTAAAGGATTGGCAGGCAGTTATAAGCGTATCTTTGACGACTTTGCACTAGGGTATTGAATCATGGTTGCCACTTCTAAGAATCAATTCAATTGGATCACTTTATCAAATCAGATGCATAGGCGGCCGAGTAAAAAGGGCAAATTTAAAAAATTCTTTTATTAATTATTGCGGTGTTAGACCTTTAATGTAACAAACAGGGATTTTCGTTCTTCGAAAAAACCGACATCGACACTCACTTTATCGACTGCCGAGAAATCAAAGGCCGAAAACCGAGATGTTATGGGTTTTTTTTTTTTTTAAAAAGAATTTAAGAAAAGAAAGAGAGAGAAGAAGAGAAAAGAAGATAGACAATTTTTAGAAAACAGAGAAAGAAAAAGAGAATAGAGGAAAAAGAAAACAACAGAACAACAACAGAATCTCACAATTTCGCAGCGGAACAACATATAATAATAAATGAATAATCTTTAAACAAAGAACTATATCAGTTATTACATTACATACATTTCATTACATCATATCATCAGAGTATACAACATCAACAACATCAAACAGTGCAGCGGAAAAGGAAATACTATATAAACTAGTAATACGCCATGCCATCCAGCTTGCCTCCAGCAACTCCAGAATATCCAGAATATCCTGATAAACCTAACTCTTAACTGCCCGTGTGGAAATTGGTGGGCACCCAGAGTTTAGGAAGGAAAACAATAAACTCCGAGTCAGTCATGTGACTGGTGTGAGAACTCTAAACAGTTTATTTAACTTTAAAATCAAAATAGGAATATTTTTAATTCAATTCGCAATGCTTTTAAAAATGAGACTACCATAAGGCCTCCCGCACACACACACATGCAAACGCAGAATCGGAGGAGATTTCTCCTTATGATAGTCAAAGATGCTTGATACGCATTTAAAATAACATTTGATATTATTATTAGTGTATAGTGTAGAAAAAATTCATTTCGAAAGTAGAATATAAATCTTAGCCAGCATAGACATTTCGAACTATGCCTACTATAGCTACCATCCAAACAGTGGTGACCACCATAAGTGAATAGCAGGTTCTACAACTAATACCGTACAAGTTTCGTATTGGGAATTGGATTTCCAACAAATGGTCAGGCCAAGGAACTTCCCATTGCCACTGAGAATGCCTCTGGAAAGACACCCCCGAGAACCAAACCGGAACTCTGCCAACACAAGGCCGGGTTACCCCTAACTGGGTAACTACTGACACGAGCACGCCATTCCCCGGTCCTTTAGGACCTTTTCAACCGAGCGCTCGATATCCAATTCACACAATCATAAAGTGTTTTCAACATGAGTAAGTATCTGGGCTCCATACCATGATACCACCCCTTTCCAGAAGGAAATGCACATACCCTAAGGGGAGCTACAGCAACCCCTAATAACCTTGCCGCATCTTTCCTGTTTTGACCATTTCCGGGATGTGAGGCTCGACGAATTCACGTCCACAAAAACACACTTTGTACAAAAAGCCGTGCTTTGGGTCAATAAATGATCAACACAATGATCACTAAGATAGACGATCAAATAAATGATCCTATCACAAATAATCAACACAATGATCATTTCAGCATCACTCAGCATGTCACATTACCAAAATGGGATATATTGCTGATAACTTCAACTATATAACCTTTGAGCTCGTACGTCTCAAAGAAGGGTGTTAAGCAAAGAATAAATTCTCCGCCACCAACAGAAATATATTTGAAAGAAATCGGCTTTATATCTCAAATTGTAATGTCAGGCATACAATCCATACAAGTCTGTTCCGGGATCGAACAGAACCGAAGGCACTTCTTACGAAGCCCTTGCAATACGGGTATTCACAATCCCGATCGAATTTCCCATCACTTAAGAGATCTCTATACCAGGAGCTACCCAGTGCAGAGACAATCGATAGGTCATCCTATCGCTTTCACAAATACTCGGTCTTCAACACCGATCTTCAAATGCAATTCATAACGACGTATCACATATTCGGAATGGGTTATACGACCCCATGGTCCTTTCCCGGTTAACCCGAATAGTGAGCGCTTATTCAAAAATAAGTGTGCATTCAAATTCAATCAATTCACATCAAAAACCCATTCAAAGGGAAATATTGATAGTCGGTTATTGAACTATCAATTGATATGCATACATCACCAGATTCCAAATAATTTTCCAAATTATTTATTTTCCAAAAATATCTTTACAAGATATATAATTTCAACACTTCAAAAATAAATCAATATTTATTTTTAACAAGTTCCACTTTCACATATAAATTCTATAATGAATTTATATTTCAAAATATTCATGCATATATGATTTCAATTATTCATTTCCAATTTATCTTCAAAAAGATAAATTCTAATTATTCACTTAATATTGGAAAACATTTCCATACTTATTTATTCATAAGTAATTCACAAATCTCTTTTATTTTCAACACTTAGAAAATATTCAATATACTTAAATCGAATTAAGTATATAATTCATTCTTTAAGGAAATCATTCACTTAACATATTTATTTGGGCTAAAACGAATGTTGCGTAAAACATCGTTACAACGTCCCAAAATCACTAGTATAGGGATTCGAAATTAAAATAGATATATAAATCCCAATACTATTCAAAACATTCCCTTTCGGAAATCATTTACTATAACAACAGTGTTATAGTCCACCATTTCCTTTTATTTCTCGAAAACGTCTATTTCAACAATAAATGTTGAAATCTATGGTTTCGAATCTCAACACCTTTTAAAACATCGTTAGATCGTTTTAATTATGTTTAAAATATCACATTCTAAAACATTTTCTTTAACATGTTATTCACTATTCAAAAACGTGAATATACTATGTTCACAAATTCCATTATTTCTATTCACTTTAACTTAAAGGATTATTCACTGTCTAAAACGTGAATATAACTCCATTTATAAGTTATAACAATTAACTTATCAAAATAAGTCGTTTGCGGATTTATAAAACAACGTTTATAAATTCCATTTCTATTTATTTATAAAAACTTCTTTTTTTATAAATTCCTTTATTAACCTATTCCCGTTTATAACTAAATTATAAACTAAACGTTCACATTATAAGTTAATTACTTATAAAACGATTATTTTACAAAATCATTCTTTTTAAAGACTTTTCAATTTATAAACCTTATAACTTATAAGATTTATTTATTTAACCAAATCTATTCTTCAATTAACTTCACAAATTTATAATCTTACTATTTATAAATTTCATTTATAACTTCACAGTTTATAATTCTATAAATTTCATTCATTTATGAAATTCACTTTCACTACATTCAAACACTTATAAAAACTCGTTTTATAATGTCTATATTTCAATTTATAAATATCCATTTATAAATCTCTAAATATAAATCAGTTTATATTATTATTCTAAAACGTCTTTAAATTCCTTTATAATTTCATCATTTCGATTTATAAAATAATCAAATTTTATAAATCCTATATTTAAACTTTTATCATATATTCAAAAATCCAATCTAAATTATTTTATAAAATCATTAGTTCATATTTCTCAAAAATCGACTTTTAATCGTATTTCTAAAAATCAGCTTTTTAACTATATTTCACAAAAACCATAATTTTTATAACTTTAAAAATTATAACGTTTATTTATTTATAATGGATCAATTCCAAAAATGTAGTATATTTTCAAAAATCACTTTAAAATCATTTTAAAATCCCAAAATCTGGGTCCAATGATGCTACACACCAAATAGTCAATCACGACTACAACGATATCATATATCGATATGATAATCAATCAAATATCAAAATATCTGAAATAAAATAAATAATGTTGAGGAATCCAGTTGGATCCCTCCAACCTGTTTTCCTGCATCCAAAAACATTAGCACAATACCAATTCCGCTCCAGTACGAAATTATCGCGGTACATGTTCTTATTAAATATTATCCGCTTAATAACGGCGTAATAGGGTCTCATCCGCTAAACAAATAAATGCGGGAAATCAACAACTGCAATATATACATATGCCAATATATATATATTGATATTATATATAATACCAATTTCACTGTTTATGAAATATTCGCGGTATATGTTTATATTAAATAACATCCGCTTACTAACGGCGCATAATGTCTATTTTAACAATCAATAATTTACAGTCATCATTCAAACATGCATTCAAATATTTTAAATCTAACTATTTAAAATAAAATCGAAATCTATTCGATTGAGTGAGAAATTCTCACCTTGGTTTTAATTTCCGTTTTAGCGATTTATTTCGAATAAAATTAAACGCGCGTTTAATTTTACCCGAAATTCTCACTAACTCCAAATGACTCCAAACCAACTCCATCGCGTAGTGCTCGTCCATACAATTCCAACGCAACTGAGTTTACATTTTTTCGACCTCGTATGAAAAAGATATGAATTTTTGAAGTTTGTAACGATTTATATAAACAAATTTATAACTAACTTAAATAATTTAAACCTAACTTAATCTAGGCCGCTGGATCTCTCTTGCTAGCATCAGGACCGTCCACTGTTGCTTCTTCCCCAACCCCATTTTCACGTACGCAAGCAATATACGGCCGAACCCAATTCATAGATTAGGGTTAAATATCACCACCACCACACACATCAATACCCGATCACTTCAACACCAACTTGAAGCTCTCGACAAGAGCTATGTTCGGCCATAATCTGGTGGAGCTCGGCCTCACCCTCCTCCTAGGGATGCGTGCGCAACTTGCTGCCTTCCCACTCGATTTCCCATCAATCCGTGAAGCCATTCGCGATCATAACCGTTGAATCTGAAGATCTCAACATGCTCTTCAATGTTGTAGTTGAACGTTTTTGCAATCGATGCATGGATTTAGAGTTATTGAGGGAGGAAGGCCGTGTGTTTCTGGCCGTGGGTTGGGTGCCTGGCGGCTAGGGTTTGGATGTTTTAAATTTTTTTTTTTTTTTTTTTATGAAGGGTGTGTGTCTATTTATAAGAAACAGCTAGCGTAAACACTATTCATCCCGGGAATTCCAAACTCCGATTTAGACGCCGTAACCAGCGTACCTAGGGTTTATCCCGCGTTTCGGACACAATGGAACAGGTTTCGGAAGCTAATTCGGAAGTATGTGCGAGTTATGGCTGAAAACGTTCAATTTGAATTAAACCGATTTAAGTCGATTTCTAGGCGTTTTAATTTGTACCGGACAAACGGTAAATCCAAACGACTTGAAATTTGAAACCTTACAATAATATCACATTACGGATCCGATGAAACTGGTTTCGTCGAAATCCGGGACTTTTTGAAAAATGGCTATTTTGACTCGCCAAATTTAAATTAAAAATAATTCAATGCGTTTCGAGCTGCCACGATCAAACGATAGCTCCGATTGACACGAAAATTGAAATCCGGTAATAACTAACCATTACGGATCCAATGGAACTGGTTTCGTTCAATTCTGAGACTGTTCAAAAATTGACTATTTTACACTCGATTATTAAATATTAAAATATTCAATTTTCACAAATTAACTTTTAATTCGATTTTAAAAGTTCTAAAATATTTCTATAACTCCAGTATGATTAAATAAAATTTTCCAAATTATTTACAATCATTTTTAACTCAATTTTCAATTATTTTCATAATTTAACATATTAAATTATCGATTTAATTATCCAATTAAATCCAATAAATCAAATAAAAATTTATTTGACTTATAAATTCAATTATTAATATTTAAAATAAATTAAATATTCAAATTTAAATTAATAAAAATTCTGGGTCGTTACAATCTTTCCCCCTTAAAAGAATTTCGTCCTCGAAATTACAAGTAAGAAAAGTTACAGAATCTATTAACTTTCCAAAATTTATAGTTAAACTGCTTATAAAACTTTACTAAGTTTTTAAATCATACTTAGTTATCTTTTTAAAAACAACTACTATTGTTTAACTTTCAATTCCAAATCAAAGTTTAAGTTTTCAAAATTTTCCAATTTTCTCAAATTTTTTCTAACGCCTTAAATTTCCGGAAAAATTCGCCATGTCTCCTTTGCGCGGCTCGATCCGAAAAAAAATGACAGTATATATATCACAAATATACATCTCATCAAGTAATGAGGCATCCCGAAGGGAAAAAAGTGTAAAAGTACGATATTTAATCCGAGATATGTACCTTATATTTTATTAGCAAGCATATACGGCTAATATAGCGCTAAAGCGAATTCCAAATGCGAAGCAAACGCGATCCGCACCTACTAAATACTCAACAAACAACATGAGAACATGCACATATGTAAATAGTATCGATATACAACATATAGCAACATAACAACTACATAATATAGCAAATGCAATATATATTCAACCATCAACCAACTATCATCCATAACTAATAAATATTCATTTATATTCTCATTAATATTCAATGAAATGGTTTTCAATTTAAATCACATTTGATTCATTTACATTGGATTTTATCAACATTCCTTCTCAATTCAATTAGTTATCATTTACTAATTTAAATCCAATTCACCTTCAATTCTATTCAAATTTATTTACTTTCCATTTGAATTCAATTACATAGCTTTCAATTCCATTAAATCTTAATGAATTATAAACAATCAACTAACAACCATATAACAACCAATGTATATTAGTTACAACCAAATTCCTTTGCTTATATTCATTCTCATTCAATTTATTCAACTTCTAATAACATTTGATTTCAATGAATTTATACTTTCATTCATTATTTCATATCAATTTTAATTACATTCAATTGATTAACATTCAATCACAAAGTTGAATTCTATTATATAACTCAAGTTCATATTTATTACTTAACTTCATTAATTTAGTTTGATATCAATATCAACTTTATTCAACAACACTTAACTTATATTCCATTTATACATCCTTTATTTACAACTCATATTCATATAATTTTACTTCTTATATATGTAAGTTTATTTCACAATTGTAAATACTTTAATTATAATTTCAATTCTTATAATTCTTTTGCTTATACAATTATTCTTTTATTTAGATTATTCAAACAACCAAACAATCAACTTATATACACTTTAATAATTCTGAAAAATTATTCCTTTACATATAAAAATATAATCAAGGTAAAATTATTTCATTTACCCAATTTAAAATCAATATTGTGTCGAATTGTTCTATTCAAGTGTTTAGAAACCCCTTCGGCTCAGTTTCGAGGCTGTGCTGACGAAAGTTCATATGCCACTCAATAAACCAATCATCACAATATAAAACAAATTTTATATTCACTAACAAATATGCTCTCATAGCTATTATTACACTCAAACTCATTCTAGAGTACTGCTGACTCTATCTCTAACGAGTAATACCCTACAGAACCATGGTTGTCGCTTAACCATAAGCTCTGATACCAAATGTAACAAACAGGGATTTTCGTTCTTCGAAAAAACCGACATCGACACTCACTTTATCGACTGCCGAGAAATCAAAGGCCGAAAACCGAGATGTTATGGGTTTTTTTTTTTTTAAAAAGAATTTAAGAAAAGAAAGAGAGAGAAGAAGAGAAAAGAAGATAGACAATTTTTAGAAAACAGAGAAAGAAAAAGAGAATAGAGGAAAAAGAAAACAACAGAACAACAACAGAATCTCACAATTTCGCAGCGGAACAACATATAATAATAAATGAATAATCTTTAAACAAAGAACTATATCAGTTATTACATTACATACATTTCATTACATCATATCATCAGAGTATACAACATCAACAACATCAAACAGTGCAGCGGAAAAGGAAATACTATATAAACTAGTAATACGCCATGCCATCCAGCTTGCCTCCAGCAACTCCAGAATATCCAGAATATCCTGATAAACCTAACTCTTAACTGCCCGTGTGGAAATTGGTGGGCACCCAGAGTTTAGGAAGGAAAACAATAAACTCCGAGTCAGTCATGTGACTGGTGTGAGAACTCTAAACAGTTTATTTAACTTTAAAATCAAAATAGGAATATTTTTAATTCAATTCGCAATGCTTTTAAAAATGAGACTACCATAAGGCCTCCCGCACACACACACATGCAAACGCAGAATCGGAGGAGATTTCTCCTTATGATAGTCAAAGATGCTTGATACGCATTTAAAATAACATTTGATATTATTATTAGTGTATAGTGTAGAAAAAATTCATTTCGAAAGTAGAATATAAATCTTAGCCAGCATAGACATTTCGAACTATGCCTACTATAGCTACCATCCAAACAGTGGTGACCACCATAAGTGAATAGCAGGTTCTACAACTAATACCGTACAAGTTTCGTATTGGGAATTGGATTTCCAACAAATGGTCAGGCCAAGGAACTTCCCATTGCCACTGAGAATGCCTCTGGAAAGACACCCCCGAGAACCAAACCGGAACTCTGCCAACACAAGGCCGGGTTACCCCTAACTGGGTAACTACTGACACGAGCACGCCATTCCCCGGTCCTTTAGGACCTTTTCAACCGAGCGCTCGATATCCAATTCACACAATCATAAAGTGTTTTCAACATGAGTAAGTATCTGGGCTCCATACCATGATACCACCCCTTTCCAGAAGGAAATGCACATACCCTAAGGGGAGCTACAGCAACCCCTAATAACCTTGCCGCATCTTTCCTGTTTTGACCATTTCCGGGATGTGAGGCTCGACGAATTCACGTCCACAAAAACACACTTTGTACAAAAAGCCGTGCTTTGGGTCAATAAATGATCAACACAATGATCACTAAGATAGACGATCAAATAAATGATCCTATCACAAATAATCAACACAATGATCATTTCAGCATCACTCAGCATGTCACATTACCAAAATGGGATATATTGCTGATAACTTCAACTATATAACCTTTGAGCTCGTACGTCTCAAAGAAGGGTGTTAAGCAAAGAATAAATTCTCCGCCACCAACAGAAATATATTTGAAAGAAATCGGCTTTATATCTCAAATTGTAATGTCAGGCATACAATCCATACGAGTCTGTTCCGGGATCGAACAGAACCGAAGGCACTTCTTACGAAGCCCTTGCAATACGGGTATTCACAATCCCGATCGAATTTCCCATCACTTAAGAGATCTCTATACCAGGAGCTACCCAGTGCAGAGACAATCGATAGGTCATCCTATCGCTTTCACAAATACTCGGTCTTCAACACCGATCTTCAAATGCAATTCATAACGACGTATCACATATTCGGAATGGGTTATACGACCCCATGGTCCTTTCCCGGTTAACCCGAATAGTGAGCGCTTATTCAAAAATAAGTGTGCATTCAAATTCAATCAATTCACATCAAAAACCCATTCAAAGGGAAATATTGATAGTCGGTTATTGAACTATCAATTGATATGCATACATCACCAGATTCCAAATAATTTTCCAAATTATTTATTTTCCAAAAATATCTTTACAAGATATATAATTTCAACACTTCAAAAATAAATCAATATTTATTTTTAACAAGTTCCACTTTCACATATAAATTCTATAATGAATTTATATTTCAAAATATTCATGCATATATGATTTCAATTATTCATTTCCAATTTATCTTCAAAAAGATAAATTCTAATTATTCACTTAATATTGGAAAACATTTCCATACTTATTTATTCATAAGTAATTCACAAATCTCTTTTATTTTCAACACTTAGAAAATATTCAATATACTTAAATCGAATTAAGTATATAATTCATTCTTTAAGGAAATCATTCACTTAACATATTTATTTGGGCCAAAACGAATGTTGCGTAAAACATCGTTACAACGTCCCAAAATCACTAGTATAGGGATTCGAAATTAAAATAGATATATAAATCCCAATACTATTCAAAACATTCCCTTTCGGAAATCATTTACTATAACAACAGTGTTATAGTCCACCATTTCCTTTTATTTCTCGAAAACGTCTATTTCAACAATAAATGTTGAAATCTATGGTTTCGAATCTCAACACCTTTTAAAACATCGTTAGATCGTTTTAATTATGTTTAAAATATCACATTCTAAAACATTTTCTTTAACATGTTATTCACTATTCAAAAACGTGAATATACTATGTTCACAAATTCCATTATTTCTATTCACTTTAACTTAAAGGATTATTCACTGTCTAAAACGTGAATATAACTCCATTTATAAGTTATAACAATTAACTTATCAAAATAAGTCGTTTGCGGATTTATAAAACAACGTTTATAAATTCCATTTCTATTTATTTATAAAAACTTCTTTTTTTATAAATTCCTTTATTAACCTATTCCCGTTTATAACTAAATTATAAACTAAACGTTCACATTATAAGTTAATTACTTATAAAACGATTATTTTACAAAATCGTTCTTTTTAAAGACTTTTCAATTTATAAACCTTATAACTTATAAGATTTATTTATTTAACCAAATCTATTCTTCAATTAACTTCACAAATTTATAATCTTACTATTTATAAATTTCATTTATAACTTCACAGTTTATAATTCTATAAATTTCATTCATTTATGAAATTCACTTTCACTACATTCAAACACTTATAAAAACTCGTTTTATAATGTCTATATTTCAATTTATAAATATCCATTTATAAATCTCTAAATATAAATCAGTTTATATTATTATTCTAAAACGTCTTTAAATTCCTTTATAATTTCATCATTTCGATTTATAAAATAATCAAATTTTATAAATCCTATATTTAAACTTTTATCATATATTCAAAAATCCAATCTAAATTATTTTATAAAATCATTAGTTCATATTTCTCAAAAATCGACTTTTAATCGTATTTCTAAAAATCAGCTTTTTAACTATATTTCACAAAAACCATAATTTTTATAACTTTAAAAATTATAACGTTTATTTATTTATAATGGATCAATTCCAAAAATGTAGTATATTTTCAAAAATCACTTTAAAATCATTTTAAAATCCCAAAATCTGGGTCCAATGATGCTACACACCAAATAGTCAATCACGACTACAACGATATCATATATCGATATGATAATCAATCAAATATCAAAATATCTGAAATAAAATAAATAATGTTGAGGAATCCAGTTGGATCCCTCCAACCTGTTTTCCTGCATCCAAAAACATTAGCACAATACCAATTCCGCTCCAGTACGAAATTATCGCGGTACATGTTCTTATTAAATATTATCCGCTTAATAACGGCGTAATAGGGTCTCATCCGCTAAACAAATAAATGCGGGAAATCAACAACTGCAATATATACATATGCCAATATATATATATTGATATTATATATAATACCAATTTCACTGTTTATGAAATATTCGCGGTATATGTTTATATTAAATAACATCCGCTTACTAACGGCACATAATGTCTATTTTAACAATCAATAATTTACAGTCATCATTCAAACATGCATTCAAATATTTTAAATCTAACTATTTAAAATAAAATCGAAATCTATTCGATTGAGTGAGAAATTCTCACCTTGGTTTTAATTTCCGTTTTAGCGATTTATTTCGAATAAAATTAAACGCGCGTTTAATTTTACCCGAAATTCTCACTAACTCCAAATGACTCCAAACCAACTCCATCGCGTAGTGCTCGTCCATACGATTCCAACGCAACTGAGTTTGCATTTTTTCGACCTCGTATGAAAAAGATATGAATTTTTGAAGTTTGTAACGATTTATATAAACAAATTTATAACTAACTTAAATAATTTAAACCTAACTTAATCTAGGCCGCTGGATCTCTCTTGCTAGCATCAGGACCGTCCACTGTTGCTTCTTCCCCAACCCCATTTTCACGTACGCAAGCAATATACGGCCGAACCCAATTCATAGATTAGGGTTAAATATCACCACCACCACACACATCAATACCCGATCACTTCAACACCAACTTGAAGCTCTCGACAAGAGCTATGTTCGGCCATAATCTGGTGGAGCTCGGCCTCACCCTCCTCCTAGGGATGCGTGCGCAACTTGCTGCCTTCCCACTCGATTTCCCATCAATCCGTGAAGCCATTCGCGATCATAACCGTTGAATCTGAAGATCTCAACATGCTCTTCAATGTTGTAGTTGAACGTTTTTGCAATCGATGCATGGATTTAGAGTTATTGAGGGAGGAAGGCCGTGTGTTTCTGGCCGTGGGTTGGGTGCCTGGCGGCTAGGGTTTGGATGTTTTAAAATTTTTTTTTTTTTTTTTTTTATGAAGGGTGTGTGTCTATTTATAAGAAACAGCTAGCGTAAACACTATTCATCCCGGGAATTCCAAACTCCGATTTAGACGCCGTAACCAGCGTACCTAGGGTTTATCCCGCGTTCCGGACACAATGGAACAGGTTTCGGAAGCTAATTCGGAAGTATGTGCGAGTTATGGCTGAAAACGTTCAATTTGAATTAAACCGATTTAAGTCGATTTCTAGGCGTTTTAATTTGTACCGGACAAACGGTAAATCCAAACGACTTGAAATTTGAAACCTTACAATAATATCACATTACGGATCCGATGAAACTGGTTTCGTCGAAATCCGGGACTTTTTGAAAAATGGCTATTTTGACTCGCCAAATTTAAATTAAAAATAATTCAATGCGTTTCGAGCTGCCACGATCAAACGATAGCTCCGATTGACACGAAAATTGAAATCCGGTAATAACTAACCATTACGGATCCAATGGAACTGGTTTCGTTCAATTCTGAGACTGTTCAAAAATTGACTATTTTACATTCGATTATTAAATATTAAAATATTCAATTTTCACAAATTAACTTTTAATTCGATTTTAAAAGTTCTAAAATATTTCTATAACTCCAGTATGATTAAATAAAATTTTCCAAATTATTTACGATCATTTTTAACTCAATTTTCAATTATTTTCATAATTTAACATATTAAATTATCGATTTAATTATCCAATTAAATCCAATAAATCAAATAAAAATTTATTTGACTTATAAATTCAATTATTAATATTTAAAATAAATTAAATATTCAAATTTAAATTAATAAAAATTCTGGGTCGTTACATTTAACTTGCATTATCATGAATAATTTTGTTACATTAGATAATATTTAACTTTATGAAATTGAGGAGAGTTTTGTATTTTAAATTTATTTAATTTAATTTTAATTTAATTTTATTTTACTTTAATTCTTTTATTTTTTATCTATTATCAGTCATTTTATATATAGTTTAAGCAAAAGCAATATTATATGGTATGCATACACACACATGTAATAATCTAAACCAAAAGTAGATGACATAGAGTACAAATTTAATCATTGGGATTTATGGTTACATCATATGTATAATGTGTATATTTTTCATAGCATATCGTGTTAAATTTATGTAAATAGTTTATGATTTCTATACTATATAAAGCCTGGCCCATGATTATTATTTTGAAAAAATATACTAAATATAATTTGTAAGTCCCATTACTAAGAATTATTAAAATATTCAAATGAAACTAATACAATATTTATATACACGCATATATCTGTGTGTGTATCTATATACTTAAAAATTCTAGAATTTAATTGATTATGATTGAAGAAATATATGCATCTGAGTGCAACAATTGAAAAAAAAATTACATTTTTGGATTTAAGTTAAATATATTCAACATATATATATATATATATATATATATATATATATATTTGAATTTAAATTTAAATTTAAAATATTACGTGGTTAGTATTTTATCAATTGCAAAATGAATGTACATTAATATATATCATAACCAAAAAATCAAGCATATCTATATAATCAAAAATTAAAAAAATTAATTTTTTATAAATATATTAATAAGGATATTGTATATAAACACACACACATACACATATATATATTTTAAGTATATTAAATTTTTAAAATTATTTCATGTTCAAATTTAACATGATATCATATATGATTCAATACATACATATATAGTTTTGAATATATTGTATCTAAATACACACACACACATGTTTTACATGTATGTTCATATATACGATATATATATGTTATTATTAATTTTAAATTGCTATATAGGTATACTTATACACACACATATTTGCGTGTGCGCGCGCGCACATATGTGTGGCCGAGAGCATTTTATAAGTAAAGAATGTTTAATGAAACATTTTCCTCTTCGTTCTAGCTGGTTGTCTACGCTTTGTATTTGCAAGCCTTTTCTTTTCAGAGTGCACCAACTTTCTCCTCCTAGCTTGGTTTTTAAAGCTAAGTTATATAATTCAACCTCCCTGTAATGGAGTTTAGGGTTTTATATTAGAAAGTATGAAATGAACGAGAAAGGAAGATTCTAGTTATATGCTTAAATGGATAAGTAGTATCCATTATATTCCCCTTATTTTCTTCTCACTTTACTCTATATCTAATATATAGTCAAAGAAACAATTCAAACCCTTGTCTTCCCAATCTATGGCCGAACCCATTTTATCATAAACAATTTGTAATTTTAGGCTAAAGAAATATCCATTATTAATTATTCAAATATTTATTTTTCTCATTTATCTAATTAAATAAATATATATCATTTACATATCATTTTAATTAATTATGATGCTTTAGATAAATATATCATGTGACTCGTTAGTGTGAACTCAAAGCTCGGTAATAACTAAAAAATTAAATATTAAAGCATGCATTGATTTTGCTAAAGCAAGGTAATGGATACGTATTCAGTAGCTTATTAATTGTTTAGAAAAAAATAATCTAATATCTAATCTATTAAAGCCACCCATTAATAGAGCTAATTGGTTTGCTCTAGTGGCAGTTATGTAATTTTATCATGTATATGTATACACTTAACTCTTATGAAGAATCTTGTTTGAAATGAAAGTATACTTTTTGGTTTATTTCTATTGTATGTTACAATGGCATATATTTATATGTAATGTTATGAGCATATTAAAAACCTACAGTTAAAAATTTCTAGGATGTTTATTTAACCAATTGCAGTTACAAATGAGTTTGTAACTTTGAGTATTTAATTGAATCATGAAAACACTTATCCTAAAGTATTCCTAGTTAAGGTGCGTTAAGAATGGGATATTAATGCACTCATTGAGACTGGTGTATGTAATGCTTTCCATAGTATAAGCGATACATTACTCATGATCATTTGGGGGCAGCAAGAGGTTACACACGTGTAACTATTTGGATATATATTAAAAATTTCTGTTTTGTTATAACTGAAAAACAAAAAGACCAAAAATATGTGTAAGAATACTTAACATATTTTAACGTATATAGCAATATATATATATAACTTAAATAACATTAAAATAAAATTTTATATGTATTTAGAATTGTATTCATAGCTCAATGCATATATAAATGATATTTGGTGTTTATGGTGTGAATATAGAAATGATTTACCTCTTAAATCCTATTTGTTCATCACACGAAAATCTGAGAGTCTCCTATCGGAGTCGGCATCTCACCTGCTTGAATTTGCAAGGCAGACACTAACACATGGAAGAGAGAATTTTTTTATGCGCTTAGAAAGAGAAGGGTTAGGGTATGGAGGAAGAGAATAGGAGATTGAAAAATAATGAGGATAACGCTAGGTTTATATAAGAGAGTATGGAGATAAACGTTTCCCAAAATCTCTCATTCTTTTCCTTTTTTCCTTATTAGAACCACGCAACCTCATCAACTAACATGCATAGCCATTCCCATAATTTCCTAATTTCCGACCTTAATAAATAACTACTAATTAAATCAAAATTTAAATAATGCTTCGGTATTAAATCTTATTTTACATTTATGTGCATATACAACTATTACATATACATCTATGTAATTACTAGGATCACCAAAATAATTTCAAAACAAATACAAAAATTACTAATGACATTAATTAATTTATATCACAGTATAAACTAGTTAAACTAGTGAAATTTCAAAAACTGCACAAGTATTGTTGTCTGAGTCATAGGTGTGATTTCAATTAGCGATTAGTCTTAAATACATCGAATATTAATGTTCAAATGTGACTTTAACGGATGGTGTGACAGTTTGGCCAAATTCATTGCTTACGGATTTTTAAGGTAAAATCATTCTTTAACAACACCCCTTCAGCAACAATATATATTATATGTGCATTTCTTCATCTCACTGCATCACTTTTGATATTAAGGACTTTGTTTTGGTCAAAACTCTAAAATTTTATGTATACAACTATATAGTCCAGTTCAAAAATCCTCTGTCCAATAATAATATTCATTGTTAACGATATGGTATAGTAAGAGACTTTGACTTTGATTTGATGGAAGTTCACCATGATACTAACCTCTTACAATAAAGAAGATGAATTCTCTATTGAATAGTGTTTCACTTCTAAAGCTTCAACTTAGACCCAACTATAGTCGTGCCATGAACACTATGCGATTGTTTAACTAAAATCAGTCTAGGGTATTTACATTAATGTTCCATGGTATTCTATAGTCAAAAGAATTATGTAAATCATTATACTCAGATTTCCTATTTGACCTACTTATCATTAACTAATAGGAAACTCTAGGTCGAGTCATTCTGCAGTTCTCCTAAGACGTAACCTCCGTGCCCCCAGTAGCCATGAGTACTACACTTCCTAAAATTTAGGGTGCATTATGTATTCTGGTCTCAACCGATGTATCAATATCCATTTTCAAAAACATCTTTACCGGGAGTAGTTAAAATAAAATGTTATTTTAACTATGATATAATACTCATAATTGCAAACTATTTGCAATTACAATCATATAACATTTAATTTAAGGATTTTCTACCTGTATTTGTTAATGATATTTAGTTATTATTTATATCACACAGAACAACATATATTCAAGAAAATAAAACCAGAAGCTTAGTTAGTGTTTGGTTTCTTATTTTTAGTTTTAAGTTTTCGTCCGTACAGAAATGCACATGACACATTTATATTGTCAAAAATGTCCAATTTAGAAAACGAAGTTAACATACAAAATTGAAAACAACTTCTTTTTATTCCGCGTTTTGGAAAATAACACAAGAACATGAAACAATCCATTCTCTCATCGTCCCTCTAGCCCCTTCGTCCTCCCATCAGTTTTTCTTTCATCCTCTCCATTGTCCCTCAATTCTTCTTATATTTGAGACACATATTGAAAACCAAAAACACAAAATCATTTTTAAACCAAACACTACCTTACTTTTAGAACAAGATTGGTTCCAAAGTTAGATTATGTAAAAAATAGATAATTGCCCCTAGGGCATTGCTTCAATTTCCCAATTGCACTTGGGGCAATTTTTGATTCATAATCCAATACCTTCTCAATCGGTCATTCTAAATCAGACTGAGAAATAGGACATACTGAGTTGATCTGTATTATTACATTATATTATATTTATTCTATCAATTGTGCTTTATCTGTTAACTCGATAAACTACTTATCATGAGATAGTTATAGATAACATGTCTTGACTATTTATTAGATCTTGATTCCACATGCAATCTCCATTGCATTATTGATGTCATAGTGTCTTATTGGACACTCAATTGAAGGAATCATTGTCACAGCATCTTATTGGATACTTGATTTAAGGAATCATTTTTACCTTATTTATAAATTTGTGTATATATAATTTAATATGGGACTATTCAAGGTGATGCACTCAAGCTACCATAATTTGCTATAATTTATTGACGAGAAACCATTCCAATATATGACCTTATTCAGGGTCGAACTTCAAATTCAAGATTTTATTACTATGTCAATATCACTAATGAAGTTTTAATATGAACATCCTTCATAAGGATTTACTATTTCTATAAAAAATTCATGGTATTTTCAGTATTTCATGAACACCCAAAAATACTTTAACTTTCACTTAGTAAAATTTGCTAATTTAATGTACGTTTACCCACTACATCAAATGCGTATGAATATCAGATTCAGTACATATCATATGGGATGAAACCTACTACCAGTCATAAGATAACTATCTCATATCCCATTACATAAGAACATTTCTTATTTCGAACTTATATTAAACAACTTTAATATAGATAATTCGTACTATAATTTCTAGCATATCACATATATAAAATATTAGCATCAAATCTTTGATCGAGGACAACCATACTGTTTATGGTTTTAGAAATGTTTTAATAACTTTTCTTCTTTCTTTATTGTAGGGACGTGTTTCCTTATATTTTGATTTTGATCAAAGATTTTGATTTTTTCAGTCAGAGCATGTGTTCCAACCTTTTGATGTTAGATTTGAAATTAAAATTAATCTTAAATTTATAAGCTCTTTATTACGCCCACTGATTTCAAATAAAGAAAATTTCGTTGTTTCAATTTATCTGAGGTTACGTGAAACCATAAAAAAAGATACAAAGCTTGGCAGCCATGGATGCCTTTACCAATCTATTGAATAATCCAATATACAACCTTGATCAGTTTGAGGGGTCTTCAAATTCCTCTCCACCAAACTCTCCTCCACCTTTGCCGATTCCAGTGCCGCCACCACCACCACTTCTTGATAAAATAACCTCTGCCTTTGATGAAGAAGGCTTTCAAATTGTTCATTGTAGAAAATCGAAACTGTTGAATAAAGGTGCTGTCAATGCAGAAATCACTCATCAGAATACCCTGAAGCAAGCGAATCAATCAAGACAACATTCCAGAAAGGTAAATCAGGGGCCATATAACCCAATAGACAATGTGAATGAAAGAATCCCATCAAGAAAAGTTGCAAGTAACAGCCAGAAAGAGATGTATGCAGAAAATCATTTCAGAAATTCAAGAAATTATTCAAGAAATCATCAATTTAAGGAGAATTCGACGTCTCAAATAAACACTAACCAGAGTAAGCCTTCTTCATGGGCAGAGATGATCAAAAAAGGAGGTTCAAACACTGAATTTGACCTCAAGTATGCTGCTCCTCTCTCCATCAATGAAAAGAAGATAGTGGTGGTGAGTGCGGAGGCCAGCAAAAAGGCAGAGAGTAAATGAAACTTCTCAGTTTTTGCCTATGTTTTCGGCAATAGACCCACTTATCATCATTTCAAGGCTGTAATTGCCAAATCCTGCAAACCCACGGGTAATTTCGATATTTTTACTCGAAATAATGGTTTCTTTTTAATCAGATTTTCCAATGCTTCTGATTGTGATAATGCTATTAATGGGGGGCCATTTTTTATAAATGGAAAGTTGATTATTATGAAAAAATGGAGCAGTAAAATCAATCTTGACAGCGATCTACTATCCTTTATGCCTATTTGGATCAAACTACCTGAGTTAAATCTTAGATTGTGGGATAGTGAGATTCTAAGTGCAATTTCTAGTGTAGTTGGCACTCCCCTTAAATTGGATGAACATACTGCCAAAGAAACTAGGCTTTCTTTTGCTAGAATACTTGTGGAAATAAAGGAAGATTCTGATTTGCCAAATGAGGCTACAATATCATTGCATGATGGTGAAAACTTGATTCAAAATATTGAATATGAATGGATTCCCCCTAGATGTAAAACATGTTTATGTTTTGGTCATTCTCTGGAAAATTGTGATTCGAAAATGGTTTGGAAAGAAAAACAAAGTATGCAAGGAAAAGCTACTGTTAACCCCAACATATTTCCATAACATAAAAATGAGATTGCTAACACAGCAGCTCTTCTTTACAACAAAGAAAATATTCCTCATCAACATGAAGACAATGTTGGTCAGATTGTCATCTTTGAGGATTCAACTAATGTGCAAGAAACAATTTCAAGAAAAGTGTAACGCCCCACCTCTATACCCACGCTAGCCAAGAACACTACGGTGTAGTGCTGTCAACTAGCACAGAGAATAAGGCTGTTGAGGAGCGACCAACCATGTAATTGCTTAACACACGGTGGCTATAAATAATCTTCAGAAACAAACATAGAAATAAGCATAACACAAATCAGTCACAGACATCCATATCACAAAGGCGGAAGAAGATATGAATATATAACTAACACATGAAAGTGTACATCAGAGTAGTGGTCAAAAAGATCCACAATAATACAAAAGAATAGAAACACGTGCTATACAAAAGAATACAACTATGAGTCTATATCTCAAGTGTATACAACAAAAACTGCTAATCTAAATAGTTAGCCAAAAGTCAGAGTAGCAAATCCCGGGAAGAAGTCAAGCAGAAGCACCTGTAACATCTTGGCCTAACCCGAGTATTATTTAAGAAAATAATAAATGGATCAGTCTAGCTATAAATATCAGATGACATGATATAAAATAAAAGATATGGCATAAACATAAAATATCCATACTGACATACTACTATAAGTATGCAAATGATGATCAATAGAAGATCAATCAATAAGAGATAAATCAATATCACAAGAATCTTCTCAAAGATCCAAAGAGGGCATCATACCCTAAACTTGTACTCATAACAAGTCAATGACATAAATTCCAGAAATCAACACAAGAAATCCAGAAATCACAGAAAAAGGGAAAGAGGCCTATCACATGACAGTCCGAAGACCATGGGGAGCTACCCCATATGGGTGAGTCTGAATCACCCAGATGAGATCAAGGCTAATCAAAAAGCAAAAAGGTTTGTGTGAGTGGAATCACACAAATGGTGTCTAGCCTAACCTCGCAAACAAAAAGGTATGTGTGAGTGGAATCACACAAATGGTGTCTAGGCTAACCAAAAAGCAAAAAGGTATGTGTGAGTGGAATCACACAAATGGTGTCTAGTCTAACCTTGCAAAGAAAGAGACATCACACAATTGCTAGTCTAATTCATAAAATGATTGTCATGATCAACGAGAAGTGTCAATTACAATAAACTAGCAAATATATGAGCTTAGCATCATGTCCCATAACCACTAGCTTAACTTAAATATTTACGAACAAACTGTAAATCTTCACTAGAAAATTGTCACAAGAGGATCAATCGAACAAGTCTAAGAATTAACCGACGAAGTGAACGCAAGCGTTTCATACCACTTGTTTTACTAAGCTGTTTAATTAGATTTCTCATCCGAGTGAGATAAAGGTTTGTATATACTAGTAGATTGGAAAACGGTTTAAGAAAAGAGCTTTGTTATTGAAAATAGAGTTGAAATCATTTTGTTGAAAGAGTTTTAATATTCACTACTAGTATAGAAAACCTTTATATTTTAAAGTGACAAATCATAGAAGTGATTGTAGAAACAATCAATCATAAAAATTCACGTACGAAGACGTGAATAAAATCCAAAGAAAACGATAAAGAATCCATCGAAACAGATATCCAAAAAATCCATAAAATCGACCGAGAAGCCCATGATAGTTTGTCTCGAAGAATGGTCAACTCAGTATCTCAACAAAGCATGTTCTGTTGAATGTTTTTCAGATAAGATTCCCTACGGAAGGGGGGTCCAAGGGGGATGGCAACCCCCCAAGGTGGGGGTGCGGGGGCAACGCCCATGCTACGGGGTTCGACCTGCCCGGTCAGGTCGCGGGGGTCCAGGGGTCAGCGCCCCCGGCGGGGTGCGGGGCTGCGCCCCGTCCAAAACGGTACGACCTAGTGAAGACCTAAGGGAGGACAGGATCGAGCGACTTAAAGTTAACATCTTAACATGGCCGAGCTACGACCTAAGAGTATAAGGCCAAGCGACTTAAAGGGTTTCGACCTAAAGGAATTAAGGTCATGTGACCTAAAGAAATTAAGGTCATGCGACCTAAAGAAATTAAGGTCATGCGACTAACGGCCTACCGATGTAGCGACTTAAGCTGATGAGGTCATGCGACCTAATGGGTTAACGGCCTAATGACCTAAGGGTTATAGGTCCAACGACCTAAGGGGTTATAGGTCCAACGACCTAGCGGGTTAGAAGGTCATGCGACCTAACGACCTACCGGTGTAGCGACTTAAGCTAATGAGGTCATGCGACCTAGTGGGTTAACGGCCTAACGACCTGAGGGTTATAGGTCCAACGACCTAATGGGTTATAGGTCCAACGACCTAGCGGGTTAGAAGGTCATGCGACCTAAAGGTGTTGCAACCTAAAAATGGAAGGCAAGGCCGAGCGACCTATCGAAGTAAAGAGGCACGCGACCTATCGGGGTTACGACCTAAGGGTCCTACGACCTAAAGGAATAAACAAATAGGCCAAGCGACCTAACATACAAAAGAGACGCTAACGGGCCGAGCGACTTAAAGAACCAAGGCCACACGAGTTAAGGCCTAACGATCTAACCCCGAACGACCTAAGAACGAAGCAAGCGACCTAACTCCGAACGACCTACCGACCTATCATCGAACGTCCTAACGACCTAAGACCTAACGACCTACGACCTAGCGACCTAATTCCGAGACGAACGACCTAACACGTGCGAACGGGTTTTAAGGCCAGAAACGAGCTATTCTCTGAGTGACTTTTCAAAGCGAACGACCTAACATAGGCAGAACGACCTAAGTGCAGTTTTTCACCAAAAACACTAAAAATTGGAGTTTTTCGCCAATCCAATCCAAACCAAATGTAAATGTACATGCTAAAGTGATGAGGAATCATTCCCAACAGTCCAATATAGTTATAGACTAGAATTGTGAGATAAAAATCTCACCTTTGCACCAAAAATCAACGAAAATGAAGCTTTGAAGCAAAGCAAGAATCAATCCACTTCAATCTCAATATAAGAAGCTTGAATCCAATATCTTCTCTTTGAATTTGGAATTGAACGATGGATTTGAAGTTGAAACCTAGGCTTGGAAATTTTAATTTCCCATTCCACTCACCATTAATGCTAAAGCTTGGTTGTTAGGAAATTTATGAAGAGTGAGAAGAAGGGGTTGGAACTTGGGTTTAATAGGCTAAGTCCATACCAAAGTCTCAAGTGAAAAAGGTAGTGAAATTCCACTAACTCCAAACCTATCAATGTTTATACTTAAAAAATTGTAAACGGCATTTCGAACTCAATGGAAGTGGTCTCGAGTCCTAATTTGACCGTTTGCAAAAAAAAAGTAGCTTTTCGGACCAATATCCGATTAACGACAAAATATTTAAATATAAAAATCGATAAATATGCGGGCTGTTACAAAAAGAATCTCAAGAAAGCAGCAAAGAACAATCAAAAACTAGTAATGAAGATTGTATCTCTTCTAAATCATCAGAAGCAATAAGAAAAATCAATGAAATTATTACTGTGCCTCAAATATCAAACATAGAAGATTCGACTATACAAGCAGAAGTTATTAAAAATCAGTCAGCAGAGGAGACCTCAGTTGTAGAAGCAATGAATCTGGATGATAGTTCAATTATTAACAATTTACTTAGCAAGGAACCTTCACAAAATCACATCAGCTATTTAGCTACTCATTTATCTACAACTACCAAAAATTCTGTCTCTGATCTTAGCATTCAAAAAGCTATCAATTTAGTCTCAAATCCAGCTTCTTCCTAAAGGAAAAATAAAAAAGAAGTGAAAGAAAAAAGAAAAAGCAAAATGAAAAGCATAAAGGAAATTGTAGATAATGAAAGTCAAGAAGAAACAGAAGACAGTGAATTTAAAATGAAATATATTATCAAAACCTCCAAGTGGGAAGACCAACTGAAAGCACTAAACAAAACCTCATACAAAAAGAAAGAAGGAGGATTGAGTCTTTTGAAGAAGAGGGCAATCACAGTGCTTAAGCTGTTACTGTTATCGTATCCTTTGGTGTATCCTTTTAGTTTTTTATAAGTGTATTTTTTTATCTCTCAGTTAATTATATGACGATTATGTCTTGGAATGTTAGAGGGCTTAATTCCCCTATTAGAAGATTAGTGTCCAATCTTCTTTTGATAACAAATCCTAGCATAGTAGGTTTACTTGAACATAAATTAGATAATTCAAAATTCACTGATTTTCAATTAAAAAATTTGAATAACTGGAGTATTATAAATAATAATCAAATGGGAGGTTATGGTAGAATTATGGTCTTATGGGACCCAAAAATTTGGGACATTTATCAACATTTTATAAATTTTCAATTTATACATTGTAAATGAACAAATAAAGGTGGTTTTCAAATTGAAATTACTTTTGTTCATGCTTCTAATAGTGAACTTGAAAGAGATTCACTCTGGAATAACCTTGAATTAATTAATGCAAACATGCGAAATCCATGGATTATCATGGGTGATTTTAACACTGTTATGCGTGGTTTTGAAAAAAGAGGGGGTATTCCTATCCCCTTCAAAAATTGGAAAAACTCAATATTATTTTTATTAAAACTGGTCTTTATGAACCAACAATTTTTGGTAATAAATATACTTGGAAATTCGGAATTTTTAGAAATATTCATTGTAAATTAGACAGGATTTTAATTAACCAAAAATTTACAAAAACTTTCAAAGATTTCAAATGTCTTACTCTTCCCCAAGCCACCAGTGATCATACTCCTATCCAAATTCATCTTGATTGCAATAATAATAATACTAAAAAGAATTTCCCTTCCAGGTTTGTGAATGGCTGGGTTTATGAGAATAATTATAGAGAGACTGTTAAAAATTGTCTTTCTACAAAAGTAGTGCGCACTGCCCAATACAAATTTAGTAAATTGCTTCAAATTACCAAAGGCAAATTAAAAATCTGAAACAAAAACAGAACCAACAAAGACATTAAATCTCTAAGGGAAGAATGTGAATTTAGACAGAATGCTTTGGATAATGATTGCTCAGACAGTGATAGTATCAACAATTTTTTTAAAGCCCAAAATAATCTAGCCAAATATCTCCATGTGCATTCTATAAATCTAAGACAGAAAGCTAAAATTGACTGGTTAAATCATGGGGATGAAGCCAGTAAATTCTTTTATGCTAAGATGTCTAATAGAAAATATAGAAATGATATTGGGAAAATCATTGATATTAATGGTAATACTATAAATAATATGTCTTATATAGAGAAAGAAGCTATCAATTATTTCAATACTCTTTATAACTATAATTTCTCATCTAATGATTTTCCAAATATCGAGCCCAAATTCAAATTAAATGACAACAGCAAAGAAATCCTTTTAGCCCCAATTAGAATTGAGGATATTAAAAATATCATTTTTAACTCAAATAATGATAAAAGTCCGGGCCCTGATGACTTTGGTGCTAAATTTTATAAAACACACTGGGTTGAGATTAAAGATACTTTATTTGACTTAATTTCTGAATTTTTTAGGACTGGGAAACTTTTAAAAAATCCTAATCATACTTTCATTACATTAATTCCAAAAACTCCCATTCCTAATAGCTTAGAAGATTATAGGCCTATAGCCTGCTGTAACTTTATATATAAGATTATTTCCAGTATTCTTAGCAGCGGGATAATAATATTTTTAAAACATTTAATTTCTGAAAACCAGAGTGCATTCATTCCTGGTAGGCTTATTGTTGAAAACACATTGTTAGCACATGAATTAATTAGTAACTTCAATCATAATAACAAAAACCATATGTGTGTTAAAATAGATTTACATAAAGCTTTTGACAAAATTAATAGACAATTTATTATATACATGATGAAACAAATGGGATTTTGTAATGAATTTTGTGCTCTTATCTTTGAGTGTATTAGCCAAGTGTCTCACTCTATTTTGGTTAATGGTTCTCCTAATGGGTTTATTCATAGCAACAGAGGTATTAGACTAGGAGACCCATTGTCTCCATATCTATTTACTGTTGCTATGGTGTATTTCACAATTCTTATGGAAACAGAACTAATAAAAGAAAATATAAAACCCATTAACAGAACCAAACCATGCATTACTCATTTACTATATGCTGATGATTTACTTATTTTCTTAAATGCAGACACTCAAAGTGCAAAATCTATAGCTAACATCTTTGCCAAATTAGAAGATCATGCTGGTCTAAAAGTTAATGATTTCAAAAGCAAAATCTATTTTAGTAAAGGCTGTGCTAATAAATTGGACATTTTAAACATCTTTAATTTTTTTAAAGAGAGTAATCTGCCAGTCAAGTATCTAGGACCACCTCTCCGTGCTAATCAAGTCAATGATCAAGACTGCACAAGATTATTGGATATAATACAGGCTATATTTGAAGGGTGGGCTAGTAAACTTCTGTCAACTGCAGGTAGAATTGAACTTACTTACACTGTCATCATTGCATTCATTATGTATTGGGTCCAAGCACACAACATTCCAGCAAAAGCAATTCATAAAATTGAAAAAATTTGTGCAAATTTCATTTGAAATGGAAAGCTTCATAAAATTGCTTGGGACAAAATTTGTAAATCAATGAAAGTTGGTGGCTTAGGCATAAGGAATATCAATGATTTAAGGGAAGCATGCAATCTCAAATTATTTTGGACATTTGTTAATGGCAATTCACTGTGGGCAAAATGGATGAAAGCAAAGTATATCAAAAACAAGAATTTTTGGACAACTAGTATTGATAATCACCATTCTTTTGTTTGGAAAAACATTCTCAAAAGCAGGGATACTGGAATTATACTTCTGGAAAGAAAATTTAAAAATGGTGATCAAACAGATCTATGGTTTGACCCATGGATTTTTGGAAAATCGTTAATTAGTCTTGTGGGGTGGAATAATTTATATACATTTGGTGAAGTCTTTGGAAAAGTTAATATCATCATCCAAAATGGTAGGTGGAATGCAATGGCACATCCAACTACAGCTATTTTTAAGTCTGCCATTCAAAATATCTCTATAGACCCAAACCTCCAAAATGATAAATGGGAATGGAAATTATCTTTAAAAGGTACTTTCTCTTTTAAAAAAACATTGGAGTTTATAAAAGGCTACGAAACAGAGGTCGATTGGCACAATGTTATATGGAGTAAATCAAACTGTCCAAAAATGTCTCACTGTGCCTATTTTGCAATTATTAATAGACTTCCCACCAGAGACAGATGTCTGAAGTGGAATAAAAAGGGGAAACAATATGTCTTCTTTGTAAAAATGAGACAGAGAGTATTGATCATCTGTTTTTTGATTGCATTTATTCAAAGCATATTTGGTTCATTGTCAAAAAAAATCTCAAAATCAATCAAAATCAAGCCGTTCAAAACATCAGAGAAAGCATCAGTTATATCCAACATAACTTCAAAGAAAAATCCAAGCAATTCAAAAAAGCTAGCATCATGCTCACAGCATCCATTTTTCATATTTAGAAAGAAAGAAATCAAAGGCTACACTCTCAAAAGGAAACAGATAGCATTCAACTTTGGAAAAAATTGAATTGGACAGTCAAACCATTCTCAATAAGCATAGAAATCACAGAAATCAAAGAGCTCAATCAGAGAATCCAAACTGGAAAATGGATAAATATGAAGAGTATCTAGAATCTTTCTTACAGTATGGGAAAACCATTAATGATTCTCCCAGCATAGGTTTGCTTCATCACAAAGAAAGCAGCTGGATGAAAAAGTCCATGATTGACATTGCATCCACTCGAGATCCTCTCAGTACTGGAAGGGGCGACTTTCACCAACACAATAGGAATATTTCCTATTACACAAATGGAAGTTATCTTCATACTAAAACATATTGTACTAAAGTTAACAAATATTCGAATTCTAATATTTGTTATCAATTACCTGATAGGGGCAAAAGCTACCGCGCATCCAATATTGGAGATTCGGCAGATAATAATCTACATATGGATAAATATTGGCAACTGATAATCAATAATCAGATTGCAGATGAAAACTACTACCGAAGTAACATCAACGGTCAGATTAATCACTTATCTGAATGTGAGATAGGGGATAGCAGCTCCAACAATTGCTACATTCAAGAGGAGCCGATCCCTTTCAACCTCAAAAGTAGCTTCAACAACCAAATAAAGTCGTCTTTTCTCGACTTCGAAGATCCTCGTATTTATCAAGACAAGAATCAGAGCTATATGAAGTATTCCGCCCAAAGTCATACCGCCGACAACAGTATTTTCTACCATGGCGAAAAAATTACTAATTCTACAACCTCTACTATAGATCCTCCAGATCTACAAGCTGAAGATGTTCTAAACAGAAAAGCAAGCTATTACAAAGAAGATGATGCAAAAACTGCTCATACGAGGCAAATTCTCAAGCTCACAAATCAGCGCCGCGAAGGCAAGAGGGAATGGAAGCCCCCCTGAGTTACTTCTCTCATTCTTTTTGAGTCTCGTATGGCTTATAGCCAAAAGAATAAGTTTCCGCCATTATTAATTTCTTCTCGTTGCTTTTGTTGTTGTGGAGGCGTTGTTGCCTAGGGTTGAATTTTGATGTTTTGTGGTGTTGTAGTCGGGTATTATTACCCGTATCACTTTATTTGGGCCGGGCCCTTTTTTTACTACGTTTCAAAAAAAATTATCTGAGGTTTGGTGGCCTAAAATTTACTAATCTTCACCACTACGCACCTCACCTCACCTCCAAAGACTGGCTCGTGATGCTTCACTCTTTATGTAAGGAATTCTTCCCCTCGCTCTTGTGACATTTTTTTTCTTTTCTATTCCTAAAGGTAAGCCTTATACTTTTGTTGATTGATCACCTTTTGATGTCTTGCCTTACAAATATATTCAATGTTGTATAATAAATCGTTATCGTAATATATTTTATAACTCAAGTTTATGCATAATAGAAGATCTTTCCAACTAAACTGCCTTACTTCATGTTAAAGAACTAGAAATTAGCAGGTCAAGAAAGATTGGGTATGACCTCTACCTTATTTAGAAGAGTCTATTTATACGAAATGGTAAAGAGGACCCCTCTACATCTATGATCAATGATCGTGGAGATCCTATAATCCAAAATCTAGTCTTTTATCCTTAGCAACTTTATCTTATCGCACTGGATGATAAACGCGCATGAAATATTTCTCAAATTGTGTTTTCGGATAGTCCAAAGTCTTGATTAACATCTCTAGGCCTACCAGTCTAAAAACGTCAATGAATACCTAAGAAGAGAAAGACTTTAATTTCAAGATTTATCAAATAAAGATGAAGATGCCACATGCTATTTGAAATTTATTCTTTTTTATATATCCAGATAAAATTCAAAGGATATTTGTTAGGTAAAAGGTTCTACGGAAATTTGTAAATACACATGCTTGAGACAAAAAAGTTAAGTCCTAACAAAGATTTGAATATTTATTGCATGTTAGATCAAGAGACAGAAATGGCCCTGCTTGATTTTCCTATTTTTCCTTTCGTGACTTTGTAACCTTTGTTTGGATAGGTCTGGAGGTCCTAAGGAATAGAAGATGCATCAGACTTACTAAGAAGTATGGCTCGCACCACTCTTGCTGCATTATAAAAGGTGAGAGTTATTGAGATAGCTTTAATTTAACGGATTTTTTATTACTTGACCAAAAATTACCAAATTCAGTTATTCCAACTAAATTAAATAGCAATATTTGCGAAAAAGAAGGGATCAACTATGACTATGACTACTCATGAAAGCTGAGGAAGATAACAGAATTAAAAGAAGGCCTCCAATGCCTATAAATAGAAGCCGTGTTTCAATATAAATATTTAGGTCGAGTAAAATACCGGATCATGCTACATCACTTATTCTACCGGATCATATGGATCTAGTTTCATGCATGACACAACTCAAACATGATCATAGAAAAATTCTCCTTAAGAAAACTATAGAGAGCAAAATACAATGAAAGTTGCAAGCTATTGTAACAATAATATGTTTATATACTATATTTTTGGGATGGTTGGTAGTTGTATGTATTTTACAAATATACATGCAGTGAGAATTTTGACAGATAGAAAATACTCCTGGATGGAGGAAAAATCACACGAATCGTATGGCCGAAGAATTTTCGAGATCACACATTCTGATAGCTTATATAATTTAAAAATGCATGAAAATGACCACTTAGGGTGTAGTCTCGGATGGGGACATATTTTATAGCATCGAAACGACAAAAATAAGACAAGTTGCATCGTCGGAGAATCATTGCAATTAGACGTTCCTACAGGCTGTACTACCACAAAACATGTATGGATATATTTGAATTAATAAAAATAAACCCTTGCAAAGCTACCTCTTCATCTTTCTCTTCTTTTTGCTCACTAACCTAGACTGTATGAGGCAAAATAAAGGACATACGTCTCTCTAGATTTTCAGCAGGAATCCAAATATACCTATGGCATGGCCTAAAATGGCTAGAGATGGCTGGAAAATGGTAAAATCCATCAAGAAGTAGGGTGACCTATGGCGATGGAATACTTTGAAGTAAGACCCAAGAGTATGGAAGTAACTACCTCCGAAAACTTTGTATTTAAATATCTGAATTATTTAAATATTTGAATCTTGGATTTAATGATTTAAAATGTGAATTTATAACTTGTTAACCCCTTTTAAATAAATACTAATGATAATAAATTTGTTTTTGAAATTTGTTTAAAAAAATAAATAGTTCGAAAAATATCAACAACGTGACCGAAAACCGTTTTATCGCTAAAAGGCCCCAAAGCGCGTGAAATTATCATTTTGGGACACGGTCTTAGATTTTGACAAAACTAGTGTCATTGAAACCAGAATAATGAGGTGATGTGCGCCGATGAGTTTCGTAGCGATCTGATGTCGCGTGTGATCGTACGAGCATGAAACGTGTGCCGATTTTATTTAAGAAATTAAATATAATAAATATATTATTATAGATAACCCCTCCCACTCCTTTCTCCCTCTCACTTTTAACTCTCTTGTAACAACCCACCTTTTCAATCTCGGAAGTCCATACTAATATGTCCACGATATTCATGCACCGAACACCAAGTGCTGGAAAAACATATCATTGGGATGAGAGAAAGAAAAGACAGAATAGAATATCACAAAACGTGATGAGTAATATATAACATACAATGATCTTTAGGATAACCAAACTTATCTGCTGTACATCATGTACATGACCTAACATATAATATACTATTATTAAATCCTATATGGGACCAGATTTATCTCTACTCTGCTCTCTCATGGTCTTATGATCCGTATTTGGCTATGTACTTTCGGCTTAGCTTTGCTAAAAAAAACCCAAACTTTCATATATATACATCAGTCAGAGTAAAATTGTCATATCATCAGCCCTAAATAGTTTTACCAATCTATCCTAACAATTGCTGATGAATACAACAATTACAATTAGCGGAAGATAAAAGAAAATTTGGAAGTACATCTTAGAGGCATCCAGCTCGTCTCTTGAAAACTCCAATGTGTTCAACTAAATCTGGGAAAATATGCTCAGGCGGACCTAAGCATTATTGAAAAAACAATGCTCGGGTCAAAAACAATTATCATTTAAAACATTGTTCACTGTAACCAAAAACACGTATCCTTCTCTTATTCTTAACATTTCTTCAAACAAATTACTAGATAATTATTAAAATATATTAATAATTATAAACCCTTCTTAATTGTACTGTATAACTTTCCCAAATTGTACTTGGAAAGAGTTCCAAAAAATCCATAACTTTTATACTGTATAGAAATCATAGAATTTCAAACTACATCTATAGCGACTATCGCTATATGGACCATAACCTTTAACTTTTTCTAATTAAATAGCCTTTAAACTCTATTTCCTTTATTCATAAAATTTCATTTATAAATCCTTTCTATTATATTTACAAAATATTCTTTATAAATCATCTTCTTTATTTATAAAATATTATTATAAACACTTTTAATAAATCACTTTATTAACTTAAACAACATTAATTAAATTATTTAATAAGCTTAAACATCATTGATTACAATGATTAATTATCTTTCAATACCATTAATTAAATAATTAATTAACTAAATTGTCATTAGTAAATAATTAATTAATTAAGCTTAATTATCATTAACAAAATAATCAATTAACTTAAACACTATTAATTAGAATGAGTGATTAACTTAAAACTTCATTAGTTAATTAATTTTAACCTCACTAAAATAATTAGCTTAAACCTCGTTAATTAAGTAATTAACTTAACCACTTGATTAATATAATAAAATAACTTTAAAAAATTTAATAGAAAATTAATTCACATAAACATCCTTAATAAACAATTAATTAACTTTAAAATCTTTAGTAGATAACTTTAAACATTATTCAGATTGAGGCTTAGCGACTACAATGTACTTAAACAAATTACCATTTGTTTTCATATCTAAAAAGGGGTTCAACTTTCTAACATAAGTCAATATCATATTCAATACGGCCAGGCTACTCAGCTTCTGGCATTCAATAATTAACAATCAACAGTTAATTCACCATGCACTCAATATTAATTAATCCATATAATAATTAATTACACTTTAACTTTTTTACTTAGCATTTGATGAATGAGAATTTATTCTGCTCAATAGGTGTGCACAATAATCTATTCCATTCAATTCAGCTTAGTGGTGTTTTATTTGGTCAAATAGATATTACATATAAGGTAAAATAAATATAACGACATCATTATTCAAAATAATGAAATTAAATTCAATCATTATCATTTTATCACAAATTTATACTTTTCCAAATATATTAACAAATTACACTGCAAGGTTACACTCGTCAATACGAGTCTAAAGCAAAAATCGGTGTGCAAAACAGATTCCATATGAGTAAGATAACATATTTTTTTAGATCAACCATATTAATTTCAACAATTAATTTAATAAATCAAATTAACTTTCTCACCAAAGCCAACGGGCCCAAGCCCAACAGTCTTTAAACCCGATCCGCATAACCCTCCACTCCTTCTTCTCCAAAATTCCCTCCTCCTTCTATTTTGAAAAACCTAAACCATCTTTATGCATATATCTGTGCATGTGCACGTGACCATCTCTGTAACAACCTGTATTTTTAGGTGTTCAGAATATTTAAATTTTGGATATCTTAATTTTTAATTGGTTTATTTTATCAATGACCTGGAAAGCTCGATTTTTGCAAATGGACTTTTTCGAACTCAAGATTGTTTCCGCTGAGTTTGGATGGTCCGAGCGATCCAAAGTGAGCATAAGCATTGACTTATTTTGACTGTTTGATTTAGAATAAGAATCTCGAATTTAGTTTGTAAAATCGAGCTTCTCAAAAAGTTAACTTCTGTAAACATTGGAATTAGGTCCCAAATGTAGTTCCATTAAGTTCGAAATAGGGGTATTCGACTAGGACGTCGATAAGCACGCCTCGATTGAAGTTCTTAAATTTCCATACAAGAACAATATCAGATATATGTCTATATATGGACCCCTACACTCATTGGCTCAAACCCTAAGTTAAAACCCTAGCTGTCATATTCTTTATTTCCCTAACCCAAGAAATCTAATGGCAGCGGTTGCACTGTGCCCCTAGAGGCCGTGATAGACGAAGGCCCCAACAGCCAAGTTGTGCACCTTGATGTGATGTAGGTGATGGACGGTTGGATCATCCAGGATCGACATGTGGTGGAGGGATTTTATAGTTTGAAGGCATTAGAATTTTAGGGAATTTTATGCTAGAGGCAGTGAGTTGGAGGATGGCATTGGTGTCTTTGGACACGGTATGGCAAGGGCTAACCTCGGGCAAGTTGCCGTGATCGAAGATGGAGCATGGCGGCAGGCATGTGAAGTTCAACAGTTATAGTTGTTTGATTTAGGTTTCTCAAATCGGCGGCTGTGATTTGATTGAGGGTGATTAATAATATGATTTTGGTTGCATTATGCTCGTAGGAACGTCAACGGCGTTTTGGAATTGAATCGGTTGAGGTTGGAGTTATTAGAATTTCAAGCTACAATTGAATGCTGTCTGATTATAGTTGGAATTGGAATGCTTCAACTTGTTGGGTTTGGATAAATTATCATTTTTGAAAATAGATAATATATAAAGTGATACAATAATATTGATTTACTATGATTACGTTATTTAACTAACAACTTATTTAATTTAAGCATACCTCTTTGGTGTTTTGTAGTTGGCTAAATAAACACTATCCAATAGTAAATAGAAGAGTTTATTTTGAAAGACATTTTTTAGCAAAATAAATTCTTGTTCTGCTATTATATTAATTTGAATATTTATTTAAGTTTTAGTTTATTAATAATGGATAAGTGATGTGGGAACAACTAATTGTTAATTGTGGATTTGGTTTACATATAGCCAGCTTATGAAAATATCAGTAATTTAACTTGGAAAGTTAAATTGAATAAAATGAGAGCTTGCTTATTGGGTTTGCTAATCCTCTTTCTGAGTTGGGAAAGTTATGAATCAACTTCAATTTTATAACTTGAAGTAAAGTGATTATTTAATTATTATTTTAAACAAAGTGTTTTATTGTAACGACCCGTAAATTTCCGATAATTAAAATAGCAAATTTAGTAAGATTTTGTGTTTTAGTGTTAGGAAAATTTTGTAATTCGTTTGGAATAATAATAACTGGAATGAATTGCAACAATAATTATCCAAGTAATGAAAAATAAAAGTTACTTAGTGAATGCCTTTGCAATCAAAAGTTGAATAGGATAATAAATGTTGAATTCATTGGGTATAATAGAGTAATTGATTGATAAGAAAAATCTATTTAAATCAAATATTGAATATTGAGCAGGTAAATTGTTTAAATTAAATATTTAAAACTTATTGAATAACTGTAAAATGAAAATAGTGTTCTAAATTGTGAATTGTTTTAAAGGTTGAATCTTATAAGTTCAATTTCAATATTTCAAGAGATAATGAATTATTGGATAAGCGAAATTGTTTAAATTTAATATTTGGAATTTATTGAATAAATAAATAATGGGAATTGAATAACCGTATAATGGAAATGGTTGTTCTATAATTTTAATTCATTTCAAAAGTTAAATTTTAAGTTTGTTTTGAATATTTCAAAAGATAGTGATTTAAGAATAATCAAATTTGTTTAAAATTTAATATTACAAATGTTTGAATAATTACATTTCAAATTTGATATGATTAATCTGATATTGAAATTAATATATGAAAATAGAGTGAATAATTTAAATTTGATTTAATATGATTCAAATTGGTTTCCAAAGTGAATGTAAGTTATATCGGGATTTTAATAGAGTTAATAAAATTTTAAAAATTGGAATTTATTGGATAAATTGAATAATGGGCTTAGTATGATTAAAAATGATTTGTAAAATTTTATTTTATCATATGAAAGTTAGAATGATGTTGTAGAACTTTTAAAATCGAATTAAAAGTAAATTTGTGAAAATTGAATATTTTAATATTTAATTATCGACTAGAATATAACCAAATTTTGAACGATCTCAGAATTGGACGAAACTAGTTCCATTGGATCCGTAATAGTTAGTTATTATCGGATTTCAATTTTCGTAGCAATCGGAGTTGTCGTTTGACCGTGGCAGCTCGAAACGCATCGAAATTGTTTTAATATTAATTTAACGAGTTAAAATAGTCATTTTTCAAACAGTCTCGGATTTCGACGAAACCAGTTTCATCGGATCCGTAATGTGATATTATTGTGATTTCAAATTTCAAGTCAATCTGATTTATCGTTTGTCCGGTGCAAGCCAAAACGCCTAGAAAATCGTTTAATCGATTTAATTTAAAATCGATCGTTTATTGCCGTAACTCGCGCAGACGATCGAATTAGCTTCCGAAACCTTTCCCATTGTGTCCGGAACGCGGGATAAACCCTAGGGATGTCAGTTACCGAATGAAATTTGGAGTTTGGAAAAGCCGGATAAATAGTATTCGTCGTTTCCTATAAATAGCCCTTTTATTCTCAAATTAAAAATAAAAAAACAAGGGCTAGGGTTTTTTCTCGTGGCCGCCATTAGCTGAACCTACGGCCGAAATCTCATCTCCTTTTCGACTTAATCTCTCCCAATCTATAAGCAATTACCAAAAGTCTTCAAGTAAAAGGTTGTAGCTAACATCGAGAGCTTCGAATCCGTACGGTTGTGATCGAGTATGGAGGTGGAGTTTGTCGGCAAATTGAGCACGAAGTGTCACCGTTCGCACGTGATTTTGGAGAGCTGGGGGAGAGGGGGCTAGCTCAGGGGGATTGCGGCCGAAGGTTGAGGAAGGTGGGGGCTTCGAACTAGCGGTAGTGTGATGAAGTTTCGTCGCGCGTGGAGGGGTGCGTGATTAGGGTTTTGGGGCGTGAGTTGGGTTCGGTGTTGCGTGAGCTGCCTGTTGCGAACGAACGAATGGAGGGGAGAAGCTTTCGTGCGGCCTCGATCTCCTAAAGGCAAGATCTACGGCCCTGTTTCTATAAGGGTTAGAAATGAGATATTAAATGTAAATTAATTTTATTTAAATTCGTATTAACTTTAAAACTGTGTAACTTTTTCATACGAGGTCGAAAATGCACGAAACAAATTGCGTTGCGTTCGTATTGTCAAATACTACGCTATGGAGCTGGATTGGAACCGTTTGGAGCTAGATAAAATTTTGAGTTAAATCGAACGTCGTTTGATTTGATTTAAAATCGTAAAATCAAGGTAAGTGTTTTATAACGCTCACAACGTACAAAATATCTTTATGCTAGTTAAATTTGACATTATGAAGTGTTATGATTTTATTTGTCGTTGTTTGATAAAATTTAATTGTCATATAGATTGTCATTTGAATAAACCGGTGAAATTAAATTGACAGTTAAATTGAAATTGAAATTGAATTGCGATTAAATTACCTGACATTGATAACTATGAAATTGCCATGAATCGTATTGTCTATTGGATGATTTATTTCGATGGATGCTATTGGTTGATATTTAAATATTTGGATGTTTATTTGCTTATATATAACCTGTTATGCATACATATGATACTGTGATTTAATTTAAGTAATATATACTCATCGCTGACATTTAATTGGAATAAATAATTACTTGGCCATAGGATAGAAAATTATATACGGACACCGAATTGGCTAAATTAATAAATTTTGAAATCGTCGATTTGAAATTTATTTAAATGTTTTGATTTAAAAGTTATAAATAGAAATCGATTTATAGAAATTGAATTCATCGGAAATTTGAGTTTGGAATGTTGAAATAAATTTTGGTTAAAGAAATTTTGTTAAATAATTAAGTTGAGGCTTTTAAATTTGAAATTGGATACGATTGAATGTCGAAAATTGATTTGTTTAAAGAATTAACCTTAATTCGAGCTTTGAATATTACTAATTAAAGTGATATAAAAAAATTATATTTTGAAATCGAGTTTGGAGTTGAATCATATTTGGAATTTGGATTTAAACTTGAATATTGTTGGAAATTTTTGTTAAGTGTTATAAATTGATATTTTGAGAAATCAAGCTCCAAATCGATATAAATTGAAATTGAATAAACTAAAGGTAAATGGAAAATTGAATTAATTCGAAGTAAAAATTGACGTTGATTGAATTGAAATCGAAATCGAATCGGTAGAATGGAAATTGGAGAGTTAAAATTGAAATGGATTGATTTTGAAGCTGTTTTATTTTGTTTTCCAAATTACTCGGTTATATAAACCATTTTGAATACTTAAACTATTTTAATCTATTTAAATCTACTTAACCCAATTTAAATTATTTTAAACTAAATTTATCTATTTCAAATCAGTTTTAAGATTTTAAAGTATTTTAACTATTTTAATTATTTAAAACTACTTAAAACTATTTTTCTAAAAATCCTAAGCTGGTCAATAAGGTGAAATGTTTATATATAAATCTTGAATTAAATACGAATTGAGTTAAATGAAGTTGCAACCTAAATTGAAATTCGAAATGATTTTGAAATCGAAATGAGATATGGATGCGAAAATTTATTTTTGAAACGAATCTTACATTTGAATAGATACGATGATATTTTGAAATGGATTTGATTTTTGAAGCGAACATGATATTTTGATATCAATTATGATCGATTTGAAATGTAAAGAGCCAACGGTGTAATAATACGTAGTTATTAAAGAGACCGGGATCGGATATGGACATACTCTCTGTCGATACCGAAAACCACTTTAATAACTATTATACGCGGAGTGTTGATCCAGAATGAAGTGGATGGTTTGGTGAACGCGTTGACTGAAGAAAGAGAACGATATTGGATGACCCCTGACATGACTAAAACAGGAGCCACGCCGGGCCATTGAGGTTCGCCACCTCTAGCGGACACACTTCTTTGATACCATATCTATTACATTTGTGATGCGATTTGGGTGCACCCCTTGATTTGGGGGTGTTGTTTCGCGGTGTTGGTGTAGCTGCTGGCTATGCCCAACATCAGTCCGGATCACGCAACTACTAGTATCCTAGTTGGTATCGCCTCATGTATCTTGTCATACTGATTATCCTATTCGCGACCACTACGTTTTGTTTTGTGTTATACCTATGGGGTACCCTCTGATAACCACCAGTTTACGGTGGGGCTTACGGTGCTGTATAGACTATGGCATTATAAAAATGTGTTAAGGGGGATTATGGTAACGCCTTAACGCTATTTTGATACTTTATATTACTGATAGGCATTATCTACTTAGCGTACATTACTACATAGTAGATAGTTTAACGGATCCTTGAGAGATGGAAAATCCCGTAACATCTCTTAAGTTATTGCACGCACGTTGACACTGGATATGAGATGTCAAACCCCGTAAACATCTCTGACGCCGTTACACTCATATTTATCTACGAGTGATTTACCTTTAAGAAGGATATTTAGTCCTGACTCGAGTGTTTTGTCTTTTCATTACGCTCGGGTCAGTCCTGAGTTTTTTCAGATTTTTGAAGATCTATTCTGGAGGACGAGGACGAAGATTTGGTATACTATTACTATTATTACCCTTGCATCATGCTATCTGCTGCATTATTTAATTGTTCTGTTGTATATGTATAACTCTGATAAATGTTGTATAAATAATTGTCAAAATATAGTAAACAGCTTCCTGAACTGTTTATTTGACTATTATATTTTATCGTTCCGCTGCGAGATTCTGTGTTGTTTCATTTCCTTTATTTCTCTTTCTTTTCTTTTATTATTTACCCCAATAACTATCTGCCCTTTTGAATGGTTTGGAATCGACATGTGTATTTGATCGTCGATTTAAATTGTCCAAAAAGGCGGGTCGTTACCGTTGGTATCAGAGCTTTGGTTTAGCGATATACCTTGGCTCTAGTGGGGAATAACTCATTGAAATAGAGGTAAACTATATGAATGAGTTGAGTGTATATGAGAGAGCGTATTTGTTAGTGATATAAAATGTTTTATATTGTGTCGGTTGATTTGTTGAGTGGCTTATGGATTCTGGTCAATACGAGTAATTAACGTCATTGATAGGGATCTCTAAACACTTAAACAGAACAAATTCGACATAGTATTGTTTTGAAATTGGGTAAATGAAATAATTTTTCTCAAATTATATTTTGAATATAAAGAAAAAATTTCAGAAATTATTGTGACTTATCTAATTTACCTGGTCGTTAGGAATGAAAATATTGGTTATTGTCATTAATTGGATATTGTAATTTAATAAATAAGCTGAATTACAAAATGAACAATGATAAAACACTTGTGGGATGTTTAAGAAAGAAAATCCTATAAGAATATTTTATAAAGGTGACTTATGAATTAAAATAGAATTAAAATTGGAAAAAAAAATTGAATTTAAGACCCGGAGATTTTGAAAATGGTTCTCAAACTTTTGAAGAAATATATGGTAATATTAGTTGGAAATTGTTTATGGAAATATTTTGAAAGGATTTTTAAGAAGGAATGAATATAGTACTCCTCTCTTATGTCGTTGGAAAATAATTTCGGTGATGACTGCGCAGCATCATCGACGTTCATTTTCGAGTCTCAAAGTGGGGGAGACTTCTAAGAAGCTTTGCTTTTCTTCAAAAATTATTTTGGGTAAATGGGTTTTGGTTTAAACTCCAAAGGTATGATTTGATGTATTAAAGATATAAGTATATATGTTTATTTCAAACGATTTGGAAAAAAACTGGGCATTTAAAATTCTAAGTTCTGTTAATTAATAATTTTCAAATTATTTGAATGAAGTGTGAATAACCAGAATTTATAAAATAAGAGGATTGAGATATCTAAGCTATTTTTTGGGAAAACTTTAAAGTTGAAAGGTAAAGAGGATTCAAAAATATTAAATTTGTGAACATTCTAATTAAGTAAAATGTAATTCTATAAATTTGTGTAATACCAAATTTGCATTCTAATAACATATAATATGACTTACCAAATATTAAGAAGTTGAAATGATGTTTTGGATATGTAATGAGATATTGTATAAATAAACAGAACCTGAAAGTAATTGAAATATACATGTAAGGAAAACTCAAAAGGAATTAAAATGTATATAAAGGAAATTTTGATTGTGATAAAAATGTTATATATTTAAATATAACCTGAAATGATGAATGGATAAATGGAACAAGTAAGTGAACTTAAGAAAGAAGACACATGAATTGAATAATATCTTTGTAAATTGGTTATAGAAAATAAATATAAATTGCATAGAAAATTTTTGAATTTGTAAATTGAGATAACCGTAAACTAAGAAAGGTCGTATATGAGAAGTTAGACTTTTATGGAATGACTATAACTAAGGTGATGATTAATAAAAGGTTCCACAAATAAATTTATATTAACTGAAACTATGAACGTGTAGTGAATGTAAACAAAAGAATTTGGTATAGCTAAGAATCAAGTGGAAAATGAAATTGGATTTAATTAAATGATATAGAATGTTTAAAATGAACTTGAGTAAACAAATTCTTTGATATGATGTTTAAGAAAAGATAATGTTGAAGAGTATGCTATGTAAAGAAATAGATATATTAACTAAATAATGGATTGTGAATAATTAATTGTAAATAAAATGAAAGTCAATAAAATAATTTAATATAGATAAATTGGATTGAAATCCATTGGAAGGTAATACGTGAGATTGTACGTATATTATTTATTCGCATAACGATTTGATCCAAATTCGAGCACAAAATTTCGAGATGATTTATATCAATCCAAGTAAGGATTTTTCACTCGATTTTCGACGGCGAACCCTAGATGTGGATTTTTGATTTGATTCTGGAATTCTCTATCATAGTATATGGCTATGCAAGGAGAATAACAGTTTCCAATCAAGGAACCAAATCTAAGTCCGCACTAGAGAGTCGTGTGAACGATACTAGTTTGGAAGCGAAATTGTGTGATCGAATAAGCGATTAGATTGATATTGCTCACGGATGATATATGTACAGCTTACGGAATTAATTAAAGTTAATATTGGAAATTTAAGATGCCAAATATAAAATAATTCTTTTAAAATTATATAACATGATATATATATATATATATATATATATATATATATATATAAAAGAGATAAACCAAATTGAATGTAAAATTAATAATTTGGTTATATTGGGTATGATTTGGTTGTTATATGATGGTTAGTTGATTTTATATATAATTCATTAAGTGTAAATGAAATTGAAAGCTATAAGTTATTGAAATCAAATTGGAAGTTAAATGAATTTAAATAGAATTTAATTTGATTCAAATTGGAAGTGAACTAATGTAAATATAAATTAGTGAATGTTAACTAATTGAATTGAGAGTGAATGTTAGTAAAATCCAACGTTAATGAATCAACTGTGATTAAAATTGAAACCCAAGTGAATAAATAGTAATGAGAAGTGAATTTATATTGATTGGTTATGGATTTGTTGGATGATAGTTGATTGATGGTTATATATGTTGTTTGTTGCATTTGCTATGTTGGTACATGTAGTTGTTATGTTGCTATATGATGTATATTGATACTATTTTCATATATGCATGATCTCATTTTTTGTTGAGTGTTTAGTAGGTGCTGATGGCGCTTGCTTCGCATTTGGAGCTTGCTTTTGCGCTATATTAGTCATATATGCTCGCTAATAAAATATAAGGTACATGTTTATTTGGTCATTGGATTTGGTGATTTTTGATGAGCCACTTGGCTTTTGATTTTCTTTTGTTGATTTAGGGCCCGTAGAGGCGTTTTGTAGTCGTACCGATCGAGCCGCGTAAAGGAGACTCTGCCGAAATTTTCCGTAAATCCGGGTGTTAGAAATTTTTTTCAAGTTTTAAAAATTATTTATAACTTGTTTTGATAACTAACCTTTTAAGCTAGAAAGCCGTTGGAGAAACTTAGTGGAAGCGTAGTTATGACTTTATAAATGAAATTTCATTGTTTTATGAGTTGATAACTTTGAGATAAATATACCTAAGGTTGAATTCTATACTTAGTTCCTTTTCCCTTCTTTTTCCTTTTCGGGGACGAAAAGTTTTGAGTGGGGGAGAGTGTAACGACCCATAAATTTACGATAATTAAAATAGCTAATTTAATAAGATTTCGTGTTTTAGTGTTAGGAAAATTTTGTAACTCGTTTGGAATAATAATAACTGGAATGAATTGCAACAATAATTATCCAAGTAATGAAAAATGAAAGTTACTTAGTGAATGCCTTTGCAATCAAAAGTTGAATAGGATAATAAATGTAGAATTCATTGGGTATAATAGAGTAATTGAATTATAAGAAAAATCTATTTAAATCAAATATTGAATATTGAGTAGGTAAATTGTTTAAATTAAATATTTAAAACTTATTGAATAACTGTAAAATGAAAATAGTGTTCTAAATTGTGAATTGTTTTAAAGGTTGAATCTTATAAGTTCAATTTCAATATTTCAAGAGATAATGAATTATTGGATAAGCGAAATTGTTTAAATTTAATATTTGGAATTTATTGAATAAATAAATAATGGGAATTGAATAACCGTATAATGGAAATGGTTGTTCTATAATTTTAATTCATTTCAAAAGTTAAATTTTAAGTTTGTTTTGAATATGTCAAAAGATAGTGATTTAAGAATAATCAAATTTGTTTAAAATTTAATATTACAAATGTTTGAATAATTAAATTTCAAATTTGATATGATTAATCTGATATTGAATTAATATATGAAAATAGAGTGAATAATTTAAATTTGATTTAATATGATTCAAATTGGTTTCCAAAGTGAATGTAAGTTATATCGGGATTTTAATAGAGTTAATAAAATTTTAAAAATTGGAATTTATTGGATAAATTGAATAATGGGTTTAGTATGATTAAAAATGATTTGTAAAACTTTATTTTATCATATGAAAGTTAGAATGATGTTGTATAACTTTTAAAATCGAACTAAAAGTAAATTTGTGAAAATTGAATATTTTAATATTTAATTATCGACTGGAATATAGCCAAATTTTGAATGGTCTCAGAATTGGACGAAACTAGTTCCATTGGATCCGTAATAGTTAGTTATTATCGGATTTCAATTTTCGTAGCAATCGGAGTTGTCTTTTGACCGTGGCAGCTCGAAACGCATCGAAATTGTTTTAATATTAATTTAACGAGTTAAAATAGTCATTTTTCAAACGGTCTCGGATTTCGACGAAACCAGTTTCATCGGATCCGTAATGTGATATTATTGTAAGATTTCAAATTTCAAGTCAATCTGATTTATCGTTTGTCCGGTGCAAACCAAAACGCCTAGAAAATCGTTTAATCGATTTAATTTAAAATCGATCGTTTATTGCCGTAACTCGCGCAGACAATCGAATTAGCTTCCGAAACCTATCCCATTGTGTCCGGAACGCGGGATAAACCCTAGGGATGTCAGTTACCGTGCGAAATTCGGAGTTTGGAAAAGCCGGATAAATAGTATTCGTCGTTTCCTATAAATAGCCCTTTTATTCTCAAATTAAAAATAAAAAAACAGGGGCTAGGGTTTTTTCTTGTGGCCGCCATTAGCTGAACGTACGGCCGAAATCTCATCTCCTTTTCTACTTAATCTCTCCCAATCTATAAGCAATTACCAAAAGTCTTCAACTAAAAGGTTGTAGCTAACATCGAGAGCTTCGAATCCGTACTGTTGTGATCGAGTATGGAGGTGGAGTTTGTCGGCAAATTGAGCATGAAGTGTCGCCGTTCGCACGTGATTTTGGAGAGCTGGGGGGGGGGGGGATCTCAGGGGGGTTGCGGTCGAAGGTTGAGGAAGGTGGGGGCTTCGAATTAGCGGTAGTGTGATGAAGTTTCGTCGCGCGTGGAGGGGTGCGTGATTAGGGTTTTGGGGCGTGAGTTGGGTTCGGTGTTGCGTGAGCTGCCTGTTGCGAACGAACGAATGGAAGGGAGAAGCTTTCGTGCGGCCTCGATCTCCTGAAGGCAAGATCTACGGCCCAGTTTCTATAAGGGTTAGAAATGAGATATTAAATGTAAATTAATTTTATTTAAATTCGTATTAACTTTAAAACTGTGTAACTTTTTCATACGAGGTCGAAAATGCACGAAACAAATTGCGTTGCGTTCGTATTGTCTAATACTACGCTATGGAGCTGGATTAGAACTGTTTGGAGCTAGAAAAAATTTTGAGTTAAATCGAACGTCGTTCGATTTGATTTAAAATCGTAAAATCAAGGTGAGTGTTTTATAACGCTCACAACGTACTAAATATCTTTATGCTAGTTAAATTTGACATTATGAAGTGTTATGATTTTATTTGTCGTTGTTTGATAAAATTTAATTGTCATATAGATTGTCATTTGAATTAACCGGTGAAATTAAATTGACAGTTAAATTTAAATTGAAATTGAAATTGAATTGCGATTAAATTACCTGACATTGATAACTATGAAATTGCCATGAATTGTATTGTCTATTGGATGATTTATTTCGATGGATGCTATTGGTTGATATTTAAATGTTTGGATGTTTATTTGCTTATATATAACCTGTTATGCATACATATGATACTGTGATTTAATTTAAGTAATATATACCCATCCCTGACATTTAATTGAAATAAATAATTACTTGGCCATAGGATAGAAAATTATATACGGACACCGAATTGGCTAAATTAATAAATTTTGAAATCGTCGATTTGAAATTTATTTAAATGTTTTGATTTAAAAGTTATAAATAGAAATCGATTTATAGAAATTGAATTCATCGGAAATTTGAGTTTGGAATGTTGAAATAAATTTTGGTTAAAGGAATTTTGTTAAATAATTAAGTTGAGGCTTTGAAATTTGAAATTGGATATGATTGAATGTCGAAAATTGATTTGTTTAAAGAATTAACCTTAATTCAAGCTTTGAATATTACTAAGTAAAGTGATATAAAAAAAATGATATTTTGAAATCGAGTTTGGAGTTGAATCATATTTGGAATTTGGATTTAAACTTGAATATTGTTGGAAATTTTTGTTAAGTGTTATAAATTGATATTTTGAGAAATCAAGCTCCAAATCGATATAAATTGAAATTGAATAAACTAAAGGTAAATGGAAAATTGAATTAATTCGAAGTAAAAATTGACGTTGATTGAATTGAAATCGAAATTGAATCGGTAGAATGGAAATTGGAATTGATTTGAATTGGAGAGTTATAATTGAAATGGATTGATTTTGAAGCTGTTTTATTTTGTTTTCCAAATTACTCGGTTATATAAACCATTTTGAATACTTAAACTATTTTAATCTATTTAAATCTACTTAACCCAATTTAAATTATTTTAAACTAAATTTATCTATTTCAAATCAGTTTTAAGATTTTAAAGTATTTTAACTATTTTAATTATTTAAAACTACTTTTAAACTACTTAAAGCTATTTTTCTAAAAATCCTAAGCTGGTTAATAAGGTGAAATATTTATATATAAATCTTGAATTTAAATACGAATTGAGTTAAATGAAGTTGCAACCTAAATTGAAATTCGAAATGATTTTGAAATCGAAATGAGATATGGATGCGAAAATTTATTTTTGAAACGAATCTTACATTTGAATAGATACAATGATATTTTGAAATGGATTTGATTTTTGAAGCGAACATGATATTTTGATATCAATTATGATCGATTTGAAATGTAAAGAGCCAACGGTGTAATAATACGTAGTTATTAAAGAGACCGGGATCGGATATGGACATACTCTCTGTCGATACCGAAAACCACTTTAATAACTATTATACGCGGAGTGTTGATCCAGAATGAAGTGGATGGTTTGGTGAACGCGTTGACTGAAGAAAGAGAACAATATTGGATGACCCCTGACATGACTAAAACAGGAGCCGCGCCGGGCCATTGAGGTTCGCCACCTCTAGCGGACACACTTCTTTGATACCATATCTATTACATTTGTGATGCGATTTGGGTGCACCCCTTGATTTGGGGGTGTTGTTTCGCGGTGTTGGGGTAGCTGCTGGCTATGCCCAACATCAGTCCGGATCACGCAACTACTAGTATCCTAGTTGGTATCGCCTCATGTATCTTGTCATACTGATTATCCTATTCACGACCGCTACGTTTTGTTTTGTGTTATACCTATGGGGTACCCTCTGATAACCACCAGTTTACGGTGGGGATTACGGTGCTGTATAGACTATGGCATTATAAAAATGTGTTAAGGGGGATTATGGTAACGCCTTAACGCTATTTTGGCATTATCTACTTACTTAGCGTACATTACTACATAGTAGATAGTTTAACGGATTCTTGAGAGATGGAAAATCCCGTAACATCTCTTAAGTTATTGCACGCACGTTGACACTGGATATGAGATGTCAAACCCCGTAAACCTCTCTGACGCCGTTACACTCATATTTATTTACGATTGATTTAAATTTCATAAGGATATTTAGTCCTGACTCGAGTGTTTTGTCTTTTCATTACGCTCGGGTCAGTCCTGAGTTTTTTCAGATTTTTGAAGATCTATTCTGGAGGACGAAGACGAAGATTTGGTATACTATTACTATTATTACCCTTGCATCATGCTATCTGCTGCATTATTTAATTTTTCTGTTGTATATGTATAACTCTGATAAATGTTGTATAAATAATTGTCAAAATATAGTAAACAGCTTAATGAACTGTTTATTTGACTATTATATTTTATCGTTCCGCTGCGAGATTCTGTGTTGTTTCATTTCCTTTATTTTTCTTTCTTTTCTTTTCTTATTTACCCCAATAACTATCTGCCCTTTTGAATGGTTTGGAATCGACATGTGTATTTGATCGTCGATTTAAATTGTCCAAATAGGCGGCTCGTTACATTTATATAATTATTTCTATAGTAAAGTTAAGTATTATATTATTTAAAATCTTTTAAAGTTAACTATTATATTTAAAACGTATTACAATTATTTATTTTATTAGTGTTGTTTAAAGATAGTTTATTATTTATTAAGATTGTCTAAAGACAATAAATTATTTTATTAATGATTACATAAAGCTAGTTAATTAGTTTATTGTTTAAAAAGTTAGGAAATTACATTTTTAAAAGTTGTTTAAATTATTTTATTATACCATTTAAAATGTTTTTAAAAGTTAATTATTTTATTATTTAATTGTTTCTAAAAATGTTTTGTTATTACTTTTTAATAATGCTTTTAAAGTTTAATTATTATATTATTAAAAATGTTTAAAGTTTATTTTTATATGTTAAAGTTTTTGTTTATTATAATTAAATAATAAATTGTTTATAAAATCTTAAACGTTCAGAGGTGGTCTCCTCTCTTATGTATTGTTTAATTATTTTTAAAAGAACCAGTGTTGAGTATTCCAAAAATCGAATGATTGGTTTTGGAATACACGGTAAGCGGGGGAGTACTTATATGAGATGACTCGAAGTCAAAACCACTCCAATACCATATACGGGTTCTATGCTTAGAGGGGATTATATTTTTGTTCGAGATATTGGAATCCACGTTGATTTCGATACTCTTTAGAGTATGGGAATCCATGTGTGATTCTGAAATCTTTGGTGAGATGTGGAAATCCATGTTTGATTCTAAGACCGGTCGGGGTATGCGAACCCATATGTGTGTAATAGCCCGAAATTTTGAGTCATCAAAATTGAATATTTAATTTATTAAAGTATTCGAATTTTGAATTTAAATTATAATAAAATATACGTTTTAAATAATCGCCTATTTTTGATGACATGTTTTTAGCTTTATAGGATTTATCCATAATTTTTATTTTGAAAAATAATTAAATTTCCGTTTGAAGTATTTTACAGCAAATGCAGTATTTTTGAAACTTTACAAAATAAATTAACCATTGTATTTTATTATTGTTTTAATATCATGGTACTGTTGTACAAGATCGTATTTTTATTTATATCGTTCGCGGCTCGTACGCGAATGTCTTACGGTGTAGCGATATACCGCAAACTAGCTTTTTCAAATCAAAATTTATGCAAATTTACACACACACAACATTATTTTTTGGTTATTGAATTCTTTCTTGCTCATTTCCTTTTATTATCTTTTCATTTATCCTTTGCACTTTATCTCTGATGGCTTGCATTTAATGTTTGCAGCAAAACTTTTGCATTATCTTTAAATTTTTAATAAAAGACAACGTTGCATACCTTTACACATCATACAATTTAATGATGATAGTTTTGCATTCTATAAATATATGCATACCTTTACACAAATATAGAGCACAAAAATGGTTTCTTTTGGTCCTTGAATTGTATTGTTTCTTGCAGGTGTATCTAGGCTACTAACATTTCATTACTTAGCATCGGAGTGAGCTTTGATTTTTATTTATTTTATAGATTAAAAGCAAGGTGATTAACCTTTCAAGAAATCTAGTTTTTAAATATGATATCTTGCGCATATAAACTCGACTGAAACGAGGATTTTTGCGTTGTACTCATAAACAACGTTGTAGTGTAAATTAACGACAGCTTTGGCAATATATAAAATTAAGATATATTAAAACGCACCGAATTTGAATTACGTTATTTATAATAATAAATGTCATTTAAATTATATACCTTAATCAATGACACTTATTCAAATAAACCACTCTTAAGTTAAATTGGATCGAATAGATATTATGAAAACCATCGAGCAGAATAAATCCCCGTTCTGGGCTTGCTAAGTGAATTGTTAAGTGGCGTCATTAATTAACATATGGGTCGACAAATATGGATAGAATGGTTAATTATCTATTAATTTTTAATTGTTGAGTGCCAGAAGCTTGGTAGCCTAGCCATATTGAGTATGACATGGATATATGAAACCCTTTGAGATATGAAAACGAATAGTAGCTTGTTTAAGTACCATTGTGATCGCTAAACCTTGATTTGTAAAATGTTTTAAGTTGTTAATCGTCTTAATTGAAATGGTTTAAAGTTAATTATATTTTATTTAATAATGGTTTAAAGCTAGTTATAGTCTATTTTAAAATGTTTTAAAGTTAATTTTACATTATTTAATAATGCTTAAGATTAATTATTATTTCATAATATTTAGTTTTATATTTATTTGATGAAGGATATCTTTAAGTTTATTAAATTATTTTTAATTAACGAAGTTTAAGTTAATTAATTATTTAAAAATGTTTTAAGATTGATTTGATTATTCTAAAAAAAAATCTTATGATTTATTATTTTAATAAAATGGTTTAAGGTTAATTAATTACATTCATAAAAGTGGTTTAAGTTAATTATTTTAATTAAGGAGGTTTAAGTTGATTATTTTAATTTATGAACTTAGAGTAAATTAGTTAATTATTTGCTAGTTATATTTTTGTTAACTAATTATTTAATTAATGGTATTTAAAGTTAATTAGTCGGTGTGGTTAATTATGTTTAAAATTAATTAAATGGTTTAATTAATTGGGTTTAACTTAATAAGTGATTCATTTAGAAGAATCTACAAATAATATTTTATAAATAAAAGGAGATGATTTATAAAGGATATTTTATAAATATATAGAGTGGATATATAAATGATATTTTATAAATCAGGAAATGGAGTTTATAAAGGTCATTTGATTTTAAAACAAGTTTAAAAAAAGTTATGGCCCACACAGTGATAGTCGCTATGGATGCAGTTTTTGAAACTTTATGATTTCTTCACATTAGAAGTTGGTCTATCTAAACATTTGGGAACTATTTTCAAGCATGGTTTAGAAAACTTATAAAATCAATTAAAGAAGGGTTTGGGATTACTAATATATTTTATTAATTATTTATTAATTGGTTTAAAGAAATGTGTTGAACAAGAGAAGGATATGTGTTTAGGGTTTATAGTGAACACTATTTTAAATGATAGCTGTTTGACATGATTCAATATGGTTTTAGAAAAGTTTGAAATCTCCTGTAATTACGTGAATATGCTTTTACCGTTCATATAAGTATACGAATATTTTCTAAGTACTGAAAATATTATGTTTTATGAATATACTATTCCTTGAGATAAGTATATGGAAATGGTTTCCAAGTATTTACAATGAGTTTTAATAATAAAAATATTAACTAAAGAGGCTTAGTGGTTGTTTATGGCCTTAAGGGAGTTTAGTTTCCTATGAAATTAAATTTGTAATTGTTTATTGTTTTATTTGATAGTTGACCAACCAACTATCAAAACTTGACCTAAAATATCCTTAATTTTAATGGTAAGGAAACAATTCCCAACATATCATCGAAAGGTATAACGCTGAAAATATCTTGGAGAAAGACTTGAGTTATATAGCACAGTCATCTTCAATGATGTTGCACTGTACATATAAACCTCATTCTGTTCTCCTAAGAAAAATGATAGGGAGACCTGTCCACTTAAAAGATTAGGGAGTGGACCCAACTTCTATGTATTGTCTATGTATTTCCTGAAGAACCAGAGTAAAATTTACCAGGAACCGTTAAATGTTTGTTCGAAAAGCCTGGGATTGAATAAGTATGAATTATCCGCAAACCATTTCGATCCAACTAATGCAGTAGATAGAAGATATCTTGAAGATGATGAAATCAAGATGGAGCTCTTGAAGTGCAAGGGCTACTTGCTACTAATCCCGTTGGTGATTCCAAAATGGATGTAGTAGGGGTAGTGCCTTCGGTTTCTGAATGACTTGTACGGATGAATGTTGAAATAGCATTACCGCCTGGAGGGCAGTGTTAACATTCCAAATGGGAATTTCTAAGAGAGAGAAAAGTAAAACGTGACCTCATAAGCCTCATAACCCGGTAATGGCTAAAGCAGGGGACGCAGTAGAGCTATGTGGTTTGCTACCATTAGTAGCATCCTTCCTCAGATCTAGAGTCGGTTTTCATGGATTTAGTATGCGCGCAAGGAGTGGGACCACGGAGGGTGCATATTTGTTTAGGCCTTGGTCTCGAGTAATGATGTAATCCGGTATGCCATGTTAAAGAGGCAGTCGGCTCTACGTAGCAGTGGTGCAAGAAGTTCTTGTTGACTTTCGGTACATTTTATCTAGAGGTGTACTATATAGAAGGTAATCCCTTACCTTTACATATTAAAAATCCAATCTCCACTACGTGCCTTTATAATTTAAGTTGTGCCAACTATGTTGAATGTGAGATGCAAGCATTTTAACTATTTTATATATTTATTTTCTCCCGTTGACATTATTATAATATCACTTAATTTTTAATAAAAATCATTTGGTTAATGTAAGGTAAAAAACCATTCATGTTTATGTGCAAGATGGTCTTATGATATAACTTTATTTAATAGGGTTTGTAACATTAAATAGTCCGTTTGATAGTGTTTCTCACGCTGGTTTTACCAGACTGACCCGTGCATTGTTTTCTAATGCTTGGGTTAGCCCAAGTATATTTTTCCAGATTTTGTTGAACACTTTGGAGCTTTCAGGAGACGAGCTGGATGCCTCCAAGACGTACTTCCGTATTTTGCAGTTATTCTTTCATTGTTTGTTCTAGCTGTATTTATCAGCAAATTATAAGGACAGGTTGTTATAATTGTCCATTGGCTGATGATGTGTTAGTGTTGTACTTTGATATATGTATTATATTAAAGTTTTATGTTTTTCTTTTGTAAAGTTCATTTATATACTATATGTTACTCATAACGATTGTGAGATTCTATTTTGTCTTTTTTTTCTTTAACCAATGATCTGTCTTTTGGCACTTAGATGCCCGTCACATGAATATCGTGGATGTATTAGTGTGGACTTCTGAGGATTGAAAAGACGGGTTGTTATATTTTGATTTTAAGATCTTTATTACTATGTTGGAATCCATGTTTGATTACGAGGCCTATTAATGTAACGATCCTAGATTTTGACTGCGTTTGAATTTATAACTAATTTAATTTTTTGAGTAAAAATTGTTAAATTTTTGAATAATTTAATAAAGAAAAGAAAAATATAAACAAAATGTACTTGCAAAATAAATAATAAAAAATATATATGAAAAAAATGCAAGATAATAAATATACTACAAAAAAAATCAAAGTAACAAGACCAAAACAAAATTCAATATAAGACAAAAGAAGAAATACACAAATATGAACGAATTGGATAAGTATGAACTGGAAAACAAGTAAAGAAAGGTTATGAAGGCAAGTAAAAAGTAAGGAAATAAACAAAGCACAAAGGAAATATCATCAGCCTGCATAAAGTGTAAACAAATCAAATTTTGATATGGAAAGGTATAAGAAAAAGGTCAAAGGACTTAAGCAATAAATGCTAGCCATATTTTGGTCATTCGAAATGTACAATTTTTTTTACATCAGCCTCCATAAGCAAGAAAATCTCTGCCTAGTATTGTACAAAGCAGTATAATATCACCCTATTGTACAAAATATATTATCACCTGTACAACTCATTTTCTATATATCAAGCTTCTCCTCATTTCAGTCAAGCTGAGTAAAACCAGAGTAACATCATTTCATATTTAAAACAATAATACAACTTGAACAACAATTTAACCAGACCAACCAGAGATCAAAGAAGCAAAGTTTCAATGGGGAAAATCAAAGCCTGTTTCAATAAAAAGCTCTGTCCATTGCAAATACACGTGAGTTACTTCATTTCTTTTAACAACTTGTAACATCCCGCCTTTTCGCACACTTTAAAACGACACACGTGCCAATTCAAAGCATACGCAAGGGCGGATTGTTATGGGGTAAATAAGAATAACAGAGAAGGAATAAAACAAATAGAATCTCACAGCGGAAGGATAAAATATAATAATAAATATACAGTTCAAAACAGTATACAAAACAGTTATTTCACTTATACAATGAACATCAGAGTTACACATACCAATACAACAATGCAGCGGAATATTAAGAGTGTGTAGTGCAATACTATATATATAAAATAATACTGAATCTTCGTCTTCGTCCTCCAAAGCTAAAACCTGCTATCCTGAAACGCTCGGACTGACCCGAGCGAATTTGAAAAGACAAAACACTCGAGTCAGACTAGAATATCTTATGTGAGTTAAATAAACAGAAATAAATGAGAGTACAGTAACTCAAGAGATACTCGGGATTTACATCTCCTAAGGATCCGTTAAACTATTTACTATGTAGTATATTGCGCTATTATAATAGTGTCTATTTATAAAATAAACTTACTTTTTAATAGCGTTAAGGGGTTACCCATATAGCCCTTAACACGTAATAGTCCCAGTAGTCCGTCCAATATCATAGTCCCTCCTGATCGGGAAGCCACTAGAGGATATCACACGGGCTACGGGAGAAATCCAAACTCGTACAAGGCGCGATAGGGTAGGTGACACGGCACAACTAGGCAATGCCAGGGTAGATATACCAATTGCTATCCAGGCTGATGGTAACGCGCAGCGCGCAGCTGCCGCCCACCTCGAACTAACTCCCCCAAAAATCAAAATATAGAAGTGGCCACTGAATCAATCCAAGACAAAGTATAATATCGAAGAGGAGCGTCCGATCAGAGGAATGACCTCATTGGCCTGAGAATCGCTCCTGTTTTAGCCACCTTATGCCAACTCACGGGAGTTGGGTCCACGTATTTACCTTACAGGAAACGTCGCCACCACCTACTTCATTCTGGAATCTCCACCGCGTACACGGTTAGTCAAAGTGGTTTTCGGTATCGACAGAGAGTATGTCCATATCCGATCCCGGTCTCTTTGCCAACCAATCGTTATTATAACACCGCGGTTATTTAAAACAGTTTATACTTTAAACCAGAATATAATCCCTTTCAAAACCATAATATTACGATATCATTTCTTCTTTAAAAACACAAACAATTTATTTTCATATTATTTTATAAAAGCCCAAATCAATGATATCGTTTCCCAAATAAAATTTCCTTTCCAAAAATTATGTCACTTTTTATTATTTAATATCCCATGTAACCAATATTTTGTTTGTAACTTTCAACATAATTCTTCGAAATCCATAGTATTTTAAAACCATTATTTTCAAACTAAATGGTTTGGATATTCAACGGTATGCGAATTAAAAATGGTTTAACTTTACTGTTGCTTTATAAAGAAATAAATTACATGGCTTTCCAAATATTTCTTCTTTTAAAGTTAAACCAAAATCCAAATATTACTTCAAGTCCCAAACCATTTCAATTTTATATATATTTATATCCATTTTTGAGCATTACTATCTCAACTAAAGTTGGATTTTTTTATCCTTTCAAAATCAATATTCTATTAATTAATCTTGACCATTCACATAAAATCCATAATTAATAAGACTTCAATTCTAGTAAAATATATATATTTTCCCAATTCAAATTATACTAGAATATTCTTTTCAATTTATTTAGGGAAAAATCCAATTATAAATATCATATCTTAAAATTTCCAACTTAACTTTTAAACATATGATATAAATTATTAAACTCCATTTTCTAAATTTTCTTCCATTTTAAATAAAGGAATTTATACTCCTTTTAATTTCAAAATTCTCAACTTCATAGGTATATAAATATGGAATAAAATATTTATACAATATAAATTTTAAGATTTATAAACCGTATTCCATCCAACCCATAGAAATTTCATTTAAAAATAGTTATATATAGACCGCGGTGCCTGTATATAATTTTCTATCCTATGGTCAAGTGATACGGATATTTATCATTTCAATCCGCAATTTAAAATAAAACTTTGCGGTTTTATCATTTCAAACCACAATCCCGAATGGAATAAATATGCATGATAATTGGCAATATAATGATACACAAATAAACATCCATCAACATCATCCAATCAAAATCCACAAGCAATATCAATCAACAACAATATGTGTATGATAATATACAACAGGTAATAACTGGAAGTTTTATTCCAATTAAATTTTATCAACTATTAATCTAATAGTTTATATTCAGTAATAATTTATATAACTGTTAACTAGCATTTCATATTCCTAACAATCAAATAAATACGCAATAAATCAATTAAATTAACAGCTAAATCAAATAAACTGCAATTCAACAGATGTGAATGAAATAAACATGCCAATTATGCATAAATAAATTCCTATCCATTTCTAAAATTTATTTAACAAACATAAAAGCTTCTAGTAATTGTGAGTGGGTTAAAACACTCACCTTTGGAATTTAAATCGAATTTAAACCCGATTTAAACCCAAAAATTCGCCCGTCTCAGAATTCGTCCAAACCAGCATCATTGGATCCGAAATTAAATTACGATCCTAACAAAAAAAACCGTTCGTAAAACGGGTATCGTATGAAAAAGTTATTAAATTTAATCGAGTTGAAATCAAAAATAAAAAAAATAAAACAAGAAAATATACTGCACAAAGCTGCCACGTCATCAGAGCTTGCGTGCTTCCTCCCTGAACACGTTCGAACCGAGCATACACAGCAGCTCGCCCCTTTGGACCGACCGTTGACCACGATTTGCATGCCGCCTCGACCACCGTTTGACAAGCCATTGCCACCACTGGAACCGCCTCCATCTCCCCTTCTGGTCGACGTGGATGCGGCACCCCCTGGTGCTCGCCGCCGCCACCATGGGCCTAGGGTTTTCGAACCCTAAACGCCACTTTCCGGCCACCACACCTCGATTTAGGTCTTGCAACCACCACCATTCGACTCCAAACCCAGATCTCTATAAAACCCAGAAAGCAATTGCTCGATTGATGCCTAAATCGAAAACGCCCAATTCGACATATGGGTTACGAAATTTGATGCTTTAACCGAGTTTTCTGGCTGAAACAAAAGTCGATTGCAGAAACAAACACCACCCGTAGATTCGTATCGATGAAAACTACAACATATATTTTTTTGGGAATTTTCTGAAATTTTTGAGTTTCGACTTTTGATTTTGAACTGTGGATAGATCTAGGTTTTGCAGCCATTAAAGAGGAGAAAGATATGAAGGAATGTACGTATTTTCAATTGACAGAAGAAAGGAGGCTAGGGTTTATGATCGCGTATATATAGACAAATAGAAGAAGGCTAGGTGGGTACGGATAACCAACGTGCTAAACGGTAGTTGGCCCAAAAAGCCCGTTCTGACCCCGGAACCGAATCTGTTAAAACTATATATCCAAATAGGTGTTTTAAAATATTTTGAACGCGATGGAAAAATTTTCACGACCAAATTCGATCGTATGAAGAAGTTATGCTGAAAACAAGATTTCCAAATTGATTTCAAATTGATTTTTAATAAAATTGATTTGAAGGCGTTTCGCATCCGTACGATCAAACGACAAGTCCGATCGATACGAAAATTGAAACCCTATAATAATTCACCGATACGGATCCGATGAAACTAGTTTCGTCGAAATCCGAGTCCGTGACAAAAATGGCTATTTTTAATGTTTATTAAATCAATTAAATAAATCATAAAAATATAATTTTTTTTTTTATATTTCAACTTCTAATATTGGCTAGATTCATTACTCATATAATTCCATCAATTTCAATTGATTTAACAAGCTTGGATGTGAATTAAAATCTATAAATATATCAACTTGCAGTGTTAATATCTGCACTTTCTTATTATTTGGAAATTATAAATTATATTCTAAAACTCAATTATTACATCTTATACCTTTATACTCTTAACTTAAATCTAACTAAATAAATAATTGGATTTCCATCTCAACTTGAATCCAATTGGATAAATGGATTTGATTTCTTTTTCAACTCATTTTAAATTTTATTTAACCCTTTTTTACCATAATTAAATTTCAAATTATCAATAAACTTTTATTCCCATTTATTTTTCTTAACTATTATAATTCCAATCTTAATGAATTCAATATTGTAAGTTTGATAAATCTATTAAATCCACTCAATTGTTTACAATTCCAATCTAAATTCAATAATGTAATAATTTACGTTAGAATCCATTTTATGGTATTAACTATTGCAATAAATCCAAATTAATAAATGAGGCTTGACTCCTATAATAACTTCTTTGGTTTCAATTAACATTTTATGGTGAATATGAATTTCAATGTATAATTGAAACCTTTATATCCATATCAATCGCCAATCTATAAGAAAAATTTAATATTAGGTTCATACTTATGACAACTAGACCCAATTTCTTTCAACCATAATTACATAAACTATTAAATATTAAATCCATTTAATTTTACTATCATCCAATATCTACATATTCTAGCTAAATTCCAACTAACATATAAATTAGCTATTCCAACTTCCATTAATTGCGATTATCATACTATAGAAATTAAATTCCATTAACCACATAAATAAAAGTTGATCCCCATCTATTTACATTATATCACGTTTGCATAAATTTATTCAATGGTCACTTTTAATTAGTAACTATCCATTTTCCAATCCAAATGTAAATCTTCCACTTTTGAATTCTTATATTAAATGGAATTTATTCTAGGTAATATTTTTACTAATATTTACTGATTCAACATTTATGTTTCTAAAAATTTACTCCAACCAAATGTGACAATCTACATTTCATTTCTATGCAATATATACTCTTTTTTTTTTCCATTCATTTGGTTACTGCGTTGAAATCTATTTATTAACCAATACTAACGTTATTATCATAAAAAAAATTGCTTCCCAATTTTATTCAATACTTAGAACAAAAATTTTCACATTAAATCAAATCCTTCTATTCAAACCAAGTATCTTGCTATGATAATATTTTACGTTGGTTACACTGAAAAAATCAACTTTTTATCGTTATCAATTAACATATATTAATTGCACAAATTAAAGGAATTAATTGCCATTTATCCAATTAAATTTTTCATACATCAATCTATTTCATCTAAATCCTTACCTATGAATATTGCAACCTTTAATTCCATTAAATACCAATTAACCCAAATTATTTCATTTATTCTAAGTCATATCACTAAAATAATTCATCATAATAAACTTAAAATCTATACGTTTATTGATTTATTTCTATTTGTCTTATGTTAAATTCTAAATTTAGTAAGACAACCTAAAGTACTCCATTCAATCGACAGTCCCTTTCAATTGTTAATACGTACTTAAATTTCTACAGTTGCCTTCCATCTTCACTTCCGTTACTATGATAAAAATTAGTAACGTTTATGCCATCAATCATCATAATTACTTACCCTTAATTGAGTTTGATTTCCAAATAAATTTGCTGACCCTTACTTAGACAATTTATAAAAGTTTGTCATCATACCTATAGTTCTACGCTTATGCTATGTCTTAAATTTCAATAAATTTATAAATTTTGAGATGTTCATTAGGGTTTACAAATTTATTGACTTGCAATAACAGGGTTTCATTATCTATTCAATTTATCGTTCACAATCTTTTATTGCATTAAATTGGTTTAATATTCCCATATTAAATTTTATGTCCAGGTAAGAATTTTTCTTTCTTTCTCTACTTAATTCATTTGAATTTTATTCAAATGTCTTTAAATAGGTTTCTAAGTCACTTCTATATAATTTATTCTAGCCTTCATTTTAATATTTATCTACCACCTTTATTCTTTCAACTAAAATAAATTACAAAAATCCTATTAAACAACAATTTTAAATGGTCGAACTTTACGGGTCGTTACACTCTCCCCCACTCAAAACTTTTCGTCCCCGAAAAGGAAAAGGAAGGGAGAAGGAAGAATAAAACAGTACATTTTATTTCAAATATTAATTTATAAACAGTATTTTACTGGATTAATTTCCTTTAATGAAATATACTTGTTTTATAATCATTCTATTCTTTAATACTTGAATTATTAAAGTTTGAAAAATATCTTTAACAAAATTCTAAGTCCAAAATTTACGAAAAATTTTGGCAGAGTCTCCTTTGTACGGAGGGACTCTGGAGAAAATATAATATCCAAATATACAAATATATTACATATATATCCAAAATAAAATATCCCACACGGGAAAATATATAAATAGCGCTTTAATCGTAATCCGAAAACGTACCTATCTGTCGGGCAATACGCTTATTATTTTGGAACCAAAAGCAGTAGCAGTTGCTTCCATCACCTGTATTCACTTATATAATCTAAAAGTTAAATATCTATATTACAGTGAAATGTTTGGGTAGATTCAATCATTCATATCCAAATCAAATACAACAACCATACATTTTAACAAACAGCACACACCACAAACAACAATCATTCAATCAACAACCATTAGTTGTTCGGGTTCAAATTCTGAAATTTTACGGAGTGAGAAATAACTATCAAGTGCATCCGTTACTCAACAGTCTTAGATGGAATAGAGATAGATTATTGTTCCTCCAACAACTCCAAAATTCCTTACCCAACAACCATACATCAACCAAACAATTCCAATCAACACCACAATAGTTTATTTACATTTATTTCATAATTCAGTGGTTTGATTTTTTTTTCCTTCATTTATGGAGAAATTTCTTTGTTTCTTACAAGTTTTATTTTCCAACTATCACAAAATTCATTATATTTGCATTTCCTTTTTATTACTTAAGTTTATAAAATAAATTCTCATTAATAACAACAAATATTTTGAATATCTTCATTTCCTTACTCTTCACTTGTAAGATATCCCTTAAATTCTAAATCTGCTACCATTCATTCTTATAAGTGGAAGTTTTTATTTTCTCTTTAACTATGGATTGCAGACATTTCAATTTTTCCTACTTTCCATTATATTGGAATAGGGAAGATTAAAACATACTTAAGTCAATAATCATACAATCAATTCTTATTTTGAATTTCATTTTATATACTTAGGTTCATATCATCTATTAATAATTCTTAACCCCTTTTCAGTAAAATTTCAATTATAACCTAAGTTTATACCATTAAATTCTTATTATAACAGTAATTTATTGAATACTTCATTTTTCCTAAATTCCTACTTGTAAAATATTCAATTCCAGTTTCTCATTTAACACTTCAACTTTTATATTTGGGTAAGTTATTTATGTTAAGGAAATTGCAATTGAACTTATACAAGTTTAATCTCCATTCTTTTAATTCATTCATTCTTCAATAAATCTTTTCCATTATTTATCAGTTAAAAACTTTTACTTCCCTTATACCTAGCATTAACTTTCTTACTTAATATTTCACTAACAAATTTTAAACAATTAATTAACGGAAAAATTTAGAATTAAATACCGGGTCAAATTTTAATCTATTTCAAAATAGTAGATAAATAAGTTCTTGCAACTTTTATATCTCTAATTATATTTAGAACAATAAAAGAAAATTTTTAGAAAATTTCAAAATAAATCTGCAGTAGAATTTACTACAGTGGCCTTTCCCCTTCGAAACTCGAAAATGAAAGTCGATGATGCGGCCGTCATCACCGAATTTATTTTCCAGCGACAGAGAGGAAAGTACAGAATTTAATTCTTTTCCAAAATCTTCTTTAAAACAATTCTTCCAATTTATACGAAATATTTATATAAGAAAATACTTATAAACCGAACCATTATTTTTCATAAATTCTTTGAAAACATGTTTGGAAAATCCCGGACTTAAGTTCTAAAATCTCCAATTTGATTTATCATAATTTCAACTTAGCTTCAGTTATTATAGATATTTTTTATTTTCTAACACCCAATCTATAGCAACCAAATATATATATATATATATATATATCTTTATAAAACTATTTTTTATATATATAGAAAATATAATAGGCAAAATTATTTCATTCACCTATATTAAAAACAAATATTATGTCGGTCTGTCCTATTAAGTGTTTAGAAATCCCTATTGATGACATAGCGTCCCATGCATCAACCAGAATTTATAAATACAAAGCGGAACAGATTAACACAATATAAAAATCTTTTCATTAATACTAACAAATACGCTCTCTCATATATATACACTCAGCGACTCCCATAGGATATTTCTACCCTATTAACAAAGAGTCAAACCCCACAAAGCCAAGGTTTATCGCTAAACCTGGCTCTGATACCAACTGTAACATCCCGCCTTTTCGCACACTTTAAAACGACACACGTGCCAATTCAAAGCATACGCAAGGGCGGATTGTTATGGGGTAAATAAGAATAACAGAGAAGGAATAAAACAAATAGAATCTCACAGCGGAAGGATAAAATATAATAATAAATATACAGTTCAAAACAGTATACAAAACAGTTATTTCACTTATACAATGAACATCAGAGTTACACATACCAATACAACAATGCAGCGGAATATTAAGAGTGTGTAGTGCAATACTATATATATAAAATGATACTGAATCTTCGTCTTCGTCCTCCAAAGCTAAAACCTGCTATCCTGAAACGCTCGGACTGACCCGAGCGAATTTGAAAAGACAAAACACTCGAGTCAGACTAGAATATCTTATGTGAGTTAAATAAACAGAAATAAATGAGAGTACAGTAACTCAAGAGATACTCGGGATTTACATCTCCTAAGGATCCGTTAAACTATTTACTATGTAGTATATTGCGCTATTATAATAGTGTCTATTTATAAAATAAACTTACTTTTTAATAGCGTTAAGGGGTTACCCATATAGCCCTTAACACGTAATAGTCCCAGTAGTCCGTCCAATATCATAGTCCCTCCTGATCGGGAAGCCACTAGAGGATATCACACGGGCTACGGGAGAAATCCAAACTCGTACAAGGCGCGATAGGGTAGGTGACACGGCACAACTAGGCAATGCCAGGGTAGATATACCAATTGCTATCCAGGCTGATGGTAACGCGCAGCGCGCAGCTGCCGCCCACCTCGAACTAACTCCCCCAAAAATCAAAATATAGAAGTGGCCACTGAATCAATCCAAGACAAAGTATAATATCGAAGAGGAGCGTCCGATCAGAGGAATGACCTCATTGGCCTGAGAATCGCTCCTGTTTTAGCCACCTTATGCCAACTCACGGGAGTTGGGTCCACGTATTTACCTTACAGGAAACGTCGCCACCACCTACTTCATTCTGGAATCTCCACCGCGTACACGGTTAGTCAAAGTGGTTTTCGGTATCGACAGAGAGTATGTCCATATCCGATCCCGGTCTCTTTGCCAACCAATCGTTATTATAACACCGCGGTTATTTAAAACAGTTTATACTTTAAACCAGAATATAATCCCTTTCAAAACCATAATATTACGATATCATTTCTTCTTTAAAAACACAAACAATTTATTTTCATATTATTTTATAAAAGCCCAAATCAATGATATCGTTTCCCAAATAAAATTTCCTTTCCAAAAATTATGTCACTTTTTATTATTTAATATCCCATGTAACCAATATTTTGTTTGTAACTTTCAACATAATTCTTCGAAATCCATAGTATTTTAAAACCATTATTTTCAAACTAAATGGTTTGGATATTCAACGGTATGCGAATTAAAAATGGTTTAACTTTACTGTTGCTTTATAAAGAAATAAATTACATGGCTTTCCAAATATTTCTTCTTTTAAAGTTAAACCAAAATCCAAATATTACTTCAAGTCCCAAACCATTTCAATTTTATATATATTTATATCCATTTTTGAGCATTACTATCTCAACTAAAGTTGGATTTTTTTATCCTTTCAAAATCAATATTCTATTAATTAATCTTGACCATTCACATAAAATCCATAATTAATAAGACTTCAATTTCTAGTAAAATATATATATTTTCCCAATTCAAATTATACTAGAATATTCTTTTCAATTTATTTAGGGAAAAATCCAATTATAAATATCATATCTTAAAATTTCCAACTTAACTTTTAAACATATGATATAAATTATTAAACTCCATTTTCTAAATTTTCTTCCATTTTAAATAAAGGAATTTATACTCCTTTTAATTTCAAAATTCTCAACTTCATAGGTATATAAATATGGAATAAAATATTTATACAATATAAATTTTAAGATTTATAAACCGTATTCCATCCAACCCATAGAAATTTCATTTAAAAATAGTTATATATAGACCGCGGTGCCTGTATATAATTTTCTATCCTATGGTCAAGTGATACGGATATTTATCATTTCAATCCGCAATTTAAAATAAAACTTTGCGGTTTTATCATTTCAAACCACAATCCCGAATGGAATAAATATGCATGATAATTGGCAATATAATGATACACAAATAAACATCCATCAACATCATCCAATCAAAATCCACAAGCAATATCAATCAACAACAATATGTGTATGATAATATACAACAGGTAATAACTGGAAGTTTTATTCCAATTAAATTTTATCAACTATTAATCTAATAGTTTATATTCAGTAATAATTTATATAACTGTTAACTAGCATTTCATATTCCTAACAATCAAATAAATACGCAATAAATCAATTAAATTAACAGCTAAATCAAATAAACTGCAATTCAACAGATGTGAATGAAATAAACATGCCAATTATGCATAAATAAATTCCTATCCATTTCTAAAATTTATTTAACAAACATAAAAGCTTCTAGTAATTGTGAGTGGGTTAAAACACTCACCTTTGGAATTTAAATCGAATTTAAACCCGATTTAAACCCAAAAATTCGCCCGTCTCAGAATTCGTCCAAACCAGCATCATTGGATCCGAAATTAAATTACGATCCTAACAAAAAAAAACCGTTCGTAAAACGGGTACCGTATGAAAAAGTTATTAAATTTAATCGAGTTGAAATCAAAAATAAAAAAAATAAAACAAGAAAATATAATGCACAAAGCTGCCACGTCATCAGAGCTCGCGTGCTTCCTCCCTGAACACGTTCGAACCGAGCATACACAGCAGCTCGCCCCTTTGGACCGACCGTTGACCACGATTTGCATGCCGCCTCGACCACCGTTTGACAAGCCATTGCCACCACTGGAACCGCCTCCATCTCCCCTTCTGGTCGACGTGGGTGCGGCACCCCCTGGTGCTCGCCGCCGCCACCATGGGCCTAGGGTTTTCGAACCCTAAACGCCACTTTCCGGCCACCACACCTCGATTTAGGTCTTGCAACCACCACCATTCGACTCCAAACCCAGATCTCTATAAAACCCAGAAAGCAATTGCTCGATTGATGCCTAAATCGAAAACGCCCAATTCGACATATGGGTTACGAAATTTGATGCTTTAACCGAGTTTTCTGGCTGAAACAAAAGTCGATTGCAGAAACAAACACCACCCGTAGATTCGTATCGATGAAAACTACAACATATATTTTTTTGGGAATTTTCTGAAATTTTTGAGTTTCGACTTTTGATTTTGAACTGTGGATAGATCTAGGTTTTGCAGCCATTAAAGAGGAGAAAGATATGAAGGAATGTACGTATTTTCAATTGACAAAAGAAAGGAGGCTAGGGTTTATGATCGCGTATATATAGACAAATAGAAGAAGGCTAGGTGGGTACGGATAACCAACGTGCTAAACGGTAGTTGGCCCAAAAAGCCCGTTCTGACCCCGGAACCGAATCTGTTAAAACTATATATCCAAATAGGTGTTTTAAAATATTCTGAACGCGATGGAAAAAGTTTCACGACCAAATTCGATCGTATGAAGAAGTTATGCTGAAAACAAGATTTCCAAATTGATTTCAAATTGATTTTTAATAAAATTGATTTGAAGGCGTTTCGCATCCGTACGATCAAACGACAAGTCCGATCGATACGAAAATTGAAACCCTATAATAATTCACCGATACGGATCCGATGAAACTAGTTTCGTCGAAATCCGAGTCCGTGACAAAAATGGCTATTTTTAATGTTTATTAAATCAATTAAATAAATCATAAAAATCTAATTTTTTTTTTTATATTTCAACTTCTAATATTGGCTAGATTCATTACTCATATAATTCCATCAATTTCAATTGATTTAACAAGCTTGGATGTGAATTAAAATCTATAAATATATCAACTTGCAGTGTTAATATCTGCACTTTCTTATTATTTGGAAATTATAAATTATATTCTAAAACTCAATTATTACATCTTATACCTTTATACTCTTAACTTAAATCTAACTAAATAAATAATTGGATTTCCATCTCAACTTGAATCCAATTGGATAAATGGATTTGATTTCTTTTTCAACTCATTTTAAATTTTATTTAACCCTTTTTTACCATAATTAAATTTCAAATTATCAATAAACTTTTATTCCCATTTATTTTTCTTAACTATTATAATTCCAATCTTAATGAATTCAATATTGTAAGTTTGATAAATCTATTAAATCCACTCAATTGTTTACAATTCCAATCTAAATTCAATAATGTAATAATTTACGTTAGAATCCATTTTATGGTATTAACTATTGCAATAAATCCAAATTAATAAATGAGGCTTGACTCCTATAATAACTTCTTTGGTTTCAATTAACATTTTATGGTGAATATGAATTTCAATGTATAATTGAAACCTTTATATCCATATCAATCGCCAATCTATAAGAAAAATTTAATATTAGGTTCATACTTATGACAACTAGACCCAATTTCTTTCAACCATAATTACATAAACTATTAAATATTAAATCCATTTAATTTTACTATCATCCAATATCTACATATTCTAGCTAAATTCCAACTAACATATAAATTAGCTATTCCAACTTCCATTAATTGCGATTATCATACTATAGAAATTAAATTCCATTAACCACATAAATAAAAGTTGATCCCCATCTATTTACATTATATCACGTTTGCATAAATTTATTCAATGGTCACTTTTAATTAGTAACTATCCATTTTCCAATCCAAATGTAAATCTTCCACTTTCGAATTCTTATATTAAATGGAATTTATTCTAGGTAATATTTTTACTAATATTTACTGATTCAACATTTATGTTTCTAAAAATTTACTCCAACCAAATGTGACAATCTACATTTCATTTCTATGCAATATATACTCTTTTTTTTTTCCATTCATTTGGTTACTGCGTTGAAATCTATTTATTAACCAATACTAACGTTATTATCATAAAAAAAATTGCTTCCCAATTTTATTCAATACTTAGAACAAAAATTTTCACATTAAATCAAATCCTTCTATTCAAACCAAGTATCTTGCTATGATAATATTTTACGTTGGTTACACTGAAAAAATCAACTTTTTATCGTTATCAATTAACATATATTAATTGCACAAATTAAAGGAATTAATTGCCATTTATCCAATTAAATTTTTCATACATCAATCTATTTCATCTAAATCCTTACCTATGAATATTGCAACCTTTAATTCCATTAAATACCAATTAACCCAAATTATTTCATTTATTCTAAGTCATATCACTAAAATAATTCATCATAATAAACTTAAAATCTATACGTTTATTGATTTATTTCTATTTGTCTTATGTTAAATTCTAAATTTAGTAAGACAACCTAAAGTACTCCATTCAATCGACAGTCCCTTTCAATTGTTAATACGTACTTAAATTTCTACAGTTGCCTTCCATCTTCACTTCCGTTACTATGATAAAAATTAGTAACGTTTATGCCATCAATCATCATAATTGCTTACCCTTAATTGAGTTTGATTTCCAAATAAATTTGCTGACCCTTACTTAGACAATTTATAAAAGTTTGTCATCATACCTATAGTTCTACGCTTATGCTATGTCTTAAATTTCAATAAATTTATAAATTTTGAGATGTTCATTAGGGTTTACAAATTTATTGACTTGCAATAACAGGGTTTCATTATCTATTCAATTTATCGTTCACAATCTTTTATTGCATTAAATTGGTTTAATATTCCCATATTAAATTTTATGTCCAGGTAAGAATTTTTCTTTCTTTCTCTACTTAATTCATTTGAATTTTATTCAAATGTCTTTAAATAGGTTTCTAAGTCACTTCTATATAATTTATTCTAGCCTTCATTTTAATATTTATCTACCACCTTTATTCTTTCAACTAAAATAAATTACAAAAATCCTATTAAACAACAATTTTAAATGGTCGAACTTTACGGGTCGTTACACAACTCTAAGTATCCGAAATTTTACAAGTTTAAGTCTAGAATTATGTATTTTGAGCTTTGTTCTGTGAATGTATGTGAGTGTATATATATATATATATATATATATTTATGCCTGTACAATGAGAGGCATCCCTGTTTTTTTTAGACCCAGTTATACAAATAAATTCGTTTCTCTCGATTTAACAACTATTAGTACTTGGAATATAAACAAAAATTGTTGGTTATAGCATTTGTTAAAGCTTAAAAATTTATTTGAGTTAAAATGATTTGTAAATATCCCTGGAAATTAAAGAATCTGAGTAAACTTTAAACTGGTCGAATTTCAAACATTTTAATTTACAAATTCAAGTATATAAATTGAATTCTCATACTTTAACATGAATTTTAAAGGAAAAATCTTAATTTTTAGATCAAAGATAAGAGAGAAGTTTGAGTTTGTCTGATTTGAGCATTTCGAGTTGTCACGGTTGATCTAGAGGGTCGGAGGCGTTGTGTTTCTTCCTAGAGGTAGCGGAGTGATCGGGGTAGCTGGGAAAAATGTCGGGTTGGTGTTCCAGGCACGGTGGTGATAGTGGCAGGCAATTTCCTTTCGTAGCCTTAGTTTTTGTGAGGTTGAAATCTTCGATTCGTTCGCCATCTTGGATTGACCGAGTGTCTCATAGCTTTGGGAGATAGTGGAAGGGTTGACGACGAAGTGATGGCCATAGTTTGGGATTTTCTGGTGGTCGGGGCGTGGCGAAAGAGGCGTTGCCAGGTTCGAAGGTGTGTTTGGTGTGTTGTTTCCAGGTTTTGTTGTGAGCTCGATTTCGATTTTCGAGGGAATGTCTGGGATTCAGATGATCGGAGAATGGTTGGTGATCGATTGTCGATGTGCTCGACGTCAGGGTATCGCCTGGAGTTAGTTGGCGGTGATGTACACGTGCACAAACACTTGAAATCTGGATGTTTGGTTTGTCTGGGACGAACAGGGTTTGTTCTCGAGTTTTACTCGAAGCACTTCAGTGGGAACTCGAAGTATATTGGATGTTGGCTCGGGTGTGAGTTGTCAGGCTTTAGACAGCAGGTCCTGTGTCTTTGCAAAAAAATTAAAAATGAATTTTTAATTTCAAACAAAGTTAAAACTGAGGTTTTAAAAAAAATGTTAACAGTGAACCGAAGTTTGTTTTGAAGCTTAACTTTGAAATAAAGTTTATTAAATTTAAATTGTTTGTTAACTAAAGAGTTTAAGTATTTGAGTGTATTAAAATGGATTTTTAAATTGTAAAGTAAGAAATGTAAATCAGATTGTTTTTTTTAAAAACAAGTTAAATAACATAGTTCTTTTAATTTTTTTTTGAATGGAAGGTTAAATCATTTATTTAACTTGAATTTGCAAGTTAAAATATTAATGTATTTTGAAAACTTAATTTTTAAATAAAAATTAAGTAGATTAGTTTAAAAAGCTTTCTCTTATATAAGTAATGAATGTTATTTACATTTATTTTTAAATATTATAAATTGAATTTTAAATTGGATTAATGTTTAAAAGAATAATCATTTTGAATCTTAAATTCAAAATGTAATTTAAATTTAAATTCAAAAGTGAAATGTTTTACACTTTAATATTAATGAAGTCATTAATAAAGAAATGAATTACCTTAGAGATAATTATGGTAATTAAGTGATTTAACTAAGATGATAATTAAGGGTTAATTTATTCAATTTATAGATTAATGATTTAGATTTATTTATAATTAGAGATTAATTAAAAGAAATTAAGAAATGCTATTATTTGATGAAGATAATTAACTAAGGATTATTAATTATTAATTAATGTGATTAATTTTAGTAATTAATTAGATTAATAAATTAAGATAATCAATTGTAAATTGTTAATTACTTAATGAAAGTAATTAAGGGGTAAATTACTAATTGTAATTTAAATTGGATATGTTGATTAATTTATTGATAAAGATTAATTGGTAATTAATGATTTATTGGTATGTGATGATCGCTTAATGGTAAGAAATTAAAGATTTAATTTCTTAAAATGATTTAATTAAGGGGTTAATTAATCATGAAATTGGTTTAGAGGTTAGATTAATGTGATTAATTAAGAATAATAAATTGAAATGTTTGATTTATTAATTTATATCAAATGATTTGTAATTAATAAATAAGAATTGGATAATTAATTCATAAGTAATTAATTTAATTGGAAATAAATTGAATTAATGAGGAATAATTAATTAATTAATCCTGCTTATGAATGATTGTTGAATGCTTAGCCTTACTTATGAATGATCGTATTGTATGAGATGCCTTGAATTGATTGTCCTATCTGATCTGTGATATTTTGTTCTGTAGATTGAGTTGTGTGTAATTTATTCATTTACTTATGATACATCTATATATTATCCATGAATCTGTGAATGAGCGATAAACGTTATAGTTTATATCGTTTATCAACTATATTTCTATGGTTTTATCTATGATGATTGAATGATGCTGCACTATTGTGTTAAAACCCCTGGACCACACTTATACACATACATATATGGATTTCACGAGGAAATCGATTAAGTCATAGATTTTGAAATGATTTTTTTAAGTTGAATATTTAAATTCAAATGTTTTGAAAATGGATTGGGTTTAAAGTGAAAAACTTTTGAAATGGAATTTCAAAGATGAAAATTTATTTCGAATAACTTGATTGAGTTTTGGGATTTAAATATTTTGATTTAAATTTGAATTCAATATTTGAAATTGAATTTTTTGATTTGGAAACTAGGGTTTAGAAAGGCTATTCAACTTATAAATGAGTTTATATGGGTTAAACTGTTTTAAAGGTATTGATTTGGGGATTTGAATTTAAATTCAAAGGCTTTAACTCGTGTAAATAAAATTGGATCTTTCTGAAATGAAACTATTCGTTTTCAAATAATAAAAGCTTTCATATAAAAAGTGAACTTCCAAATTGTGTTAAAAAGGGATTTCAAGTTAAAAATGAAAATGATTTTCCAAGTTATGGAAACGGTTTGAAAGCTATAAGCTAAATCTTTAATTTAAAAATTTTAAATGGGTTAATCCAATTGAGATGGAATTATTTTGGAATCTAGGAATGAATCTTTGTGAAATTGAGTGAAATCTGTGAAATGAATCTTTTTGTTTAAAAAGATTGGAAATGGTAATTTGTTTAAACCATTTGAAAAAAAGTTTTGAATTATTAAGTTGTGACTTAATTGAAATCCCATATCCATATATTTCTTGTAAATATTGCGCTCACTATTCGGTTTAGTCGGAGAAGACCTTTGTGTCGTATAACCCATTCCGAATATGTGATTCGACGTTATGGATAGCATTTAAAGACCGGTGATGAAGACTGGGTATTTGCGAGAACGATAGGATGACCTATCGATTGTCTCTACACCGAGTAGCTACGGTATAGAGATTCTCTAAGTGATGGGAAATCCGATCGGGATTGTGGATACCCGGATTGCAAGGACTTCTTCGGAAGTGCCTTCGGTTCTGTTCGAACCCACAACAAACTTGTATGGATTGTATGTCTGACATTACATTTGAGATATAAAGCAGATTTCTTTCAAATACATTTCTGTTAGTGGCGGAGAATTTATACTCTTAGCTTAACACCCTTCTCTGAGACGTACGAGCTTAGAGGTTATGTAGTTGAAGGTTATCAGCGATATATTCCAACTTGGTAATGTGGCATGCTGAGTACTGCTGATCATTTGTTGATCAAAGCGTGGCTTTTATGAAAAGTGTAGCTTTGTGGATGAGATTTCGTCGAACCTCACAACCTAGTTATGGTCGAAACATGAATCGTGGCAGCAAGGTTTCAGGGTTCGTGCCCCTAGGGTATGTCCATTCCTTTTGGATTATGGGTGGTGCCATGGTATGGAGCCTAGATTCTTACTTTGTGGTTGCTGCAGACTTATTGCTTTGTGGTTGTTGGTTATCGGGATCCCGGGATAAAGGTTGGTTACGACCGGGGATGGAATATCTGAGGTGATACTCCCGGGCAGGGGGTACACCGGCCTTGTGTTGGCAGAGATCCAGTTAGGATCCGGGGATGTCCTTCCAGAGGCGTTCCATTTCGGAATGGAAAGTTCCTTAGCCCGATCATTTGTTGGAAATCCAAACAAAACAATACGAGCCTTGTACGGTTTTAGTTGTAGAACCTGCCATCTTGTAACAGCCCGCAAATCCGTACCCCTTGAATCAACACTATTCTACCTCTATTAACTCAAGTGGCACAGAATTACGAACCATTAGGGTTAAAGAAGAAGAGATAGAAGAAGAAGAAACTAAACAATATCAGAATCTCACAGTCGCAGCGAAATAAAATATAATAGTAAATATAGAGCTTTACACAAAAATGAAAACTATCACTGTTTTATACATCATATCATCAGAGTATCTCATACATCAACAATCACAAAACAGACCTACCATACAAACACAACAGCGGAGAAATATATAGGTACATATAATACGTCTCGGACTCCAGCTCCTTTCCTGCTCCATAGCAACCTAACCTGAACGAATAATACTCGGTCTGACCCGAGCATTATAATGAAATAACACCCGAGTCAGTCTGGAATACCAGCTGATAATAATGCATCCAAATTGATTATTAAAGTTTCAAAAATCCTTTGAAAAACAAAAGCATCTCGTAAGACCACGCCACAAATAAACATGTCGGGTTTTTACCTTACGATAGCTAAAACACTTTTTATAGAAATCCTCTGATATTATAATAGGGTCTATTTACAAATACTTATAAAATAGCCGAAATTGTTACATGATTAAATTCCAGCTACTAGCCACCAAAGTGGGTAATACAAACAAAACTCGTACAAGGCTCGTAGGGAGAATGGATTTCCAACAATGACTAGGCACTGGGGTACCACCTGTCACAGTACGGGGCCTAGATCACCGTACCGAGGACTACTCCCTTCATCCCCTGCAACACAAGGCCGGAACCATTCCTTACTGAACAGTCCCGAACAAGATAAACCCCGTGGTTGGCGCGACCAACCACCCACTAAGCCGAAATATATAAGGGACATCTAGACAGGGGAATTATCTTGTCCTGCTTGGGCATGACCCACCTAACCTTGCTGCATATCCCCTGATTTTCAGTCATTCCCATTTGATGAGGCTTGAGGCTAAGCGTTACCTTTTTGAACGTTTTCACTTTGAATGCCCATCGTCCACCTGACGATGTTTCGCAAGCATTCGTCCATACAAGTCCGTCCCGGGTTCGAACGGAACCGAAGGCACTACTCCTACTACATCCATTTTGGAAATATCCTCAGGATTAGTAGCGACTAGCCCTTGCACTTCACTGCTCCATCTTCGACTTCGAACACGTTTTATCGCACGAAAACGTACAAATCGGATCGAAGTGGTTTTCGAGAAATAAATCTCGATCCCGGTCTCTTCGAAACGATTAACGCATTTTGTCCAATATTGATAGTCGGTGATTTAACTATCAATTTATGTTCATAAACATCCATAAGCATCCATCACACAATAAATAATTCCCATATCATTTATTTGCTTCAAATATCTTTAAAAGATATATTTCCACATTTCCAAATCTCGTTTGAAAACAATTCCCAAAACTCTTTCCTTACAAGGAAAATCCTTTACCATTTATTCCCAATGGAAATAATCAAGTTCAACCAATTTAGATTTAAAACAGTTAAAATACTTTATACTGAAATATACTTTAAAATATGCAAATTTACTTCTAGTTATTTACTCAAAATAAAATTTTAAAATATTTAAACACAACTATTTATAAGATATAACTTAATCAAAAATAAGGTTTTGGTTATTCTGTATTTAAAAATAGAGTTTAAAAGAAATTAATAATTTCAAACAACTTATTCCCAAAAACTAGCCCTTAAGTAAGTCCATTTGTAAAAATAATTGTTAAGGCATTTGTAAAATTTACTCTTGCTAATTTATTTATAATTACTTTAAAATGGTAATTTCCAAACACTTTTTTTTACAAGCTGGAATTTTAAAAACTTCCTTTTTATAAAACAGTTTAAACTCGAACTTGGGTTTTTTCCAGGAAATCTCATTTCCACTTAAATATCACAGAAATCCTTCTCACGATTTCTGTCAATTTATTTCAATTTAGTTTTATGGTTTAATAATATAAATTTATTTTCCCATTTATCAACTAATAACTTTTCTCTTGTTAATCAATTCAGATTTACCCAATTTTCAATCTTCATTCTAAATAGATTTCAAATTTTAATTCTTTAAAATTCATTAATTAACAATATCCTTTATTTCTCTAAAATTCAATTTATCCATTTACAATTAATTATGGATTTATAATTTACTCAGCAATATTCCAATTGAATTTTATTTCAGTTTTCATTCAATAAATCCAAATTTTATATTTCTTTAAATTCCTTATTTATAAATTTCTTAATTTCTTTTTGGAACCCAATTTAATTTCTTTATAAATAAAACTCCAATTTTCTTTAAAATTATCATTCTGGGTTACAGTTTATCCAACAACATCACAATACAATTTAAATCCAAATTTGTCAATCACAATATAAACAGGCATCATTATCAATTCTAAAGATAATTACTACATGTGAGGAATCCTGTTGGATCCCTCCAACCTGTTTTCCCTGCATCCACAAATATTAGCACAACCACATATATATATCAACTCAATTTGATAATAATTAACATATTCAGCTATACATCCAAACAAACAATCAATACTAGCTGTCTAACTTTACTAGTATCCAGATGTGAGTGAGAATAACTCACCTTGAGTTTCGGCGAGCGTTCGAAATTCAAATTAAACCGGACGGTGTCCGATTTAACCCAAATTTCGACTTGTCTGGAATAAATCCGAATCTGCACCATCACGTAGTGCTCCTTTCTGCGATTCCAACGCCACCAAAATCGTCGAATTCTGAATACGTATGAATTTGTTATGATTTTATAAAATTCGAACAACGTTGTTAAACAAATTTTCTTTTATTAAATTTAGTTTTACCATCCTAACCGTTCAACCCAGCAGATGAAATCACGGCCGCCTGAAGCTTCTTCCTCTACATCTCTTTCGCACCCAGCTTAAAGAAACCGAACCCATCCCAAAAACTAGGGTTTCGAACCGCCTCGACTTCGTTGAGTTCGACGACGATCAGGTGCCGTCATGTGAAAATTCGTCGCAGCCTCTACTTACACCATACGCGCGCGCAAGCTCGGCTGCGAGTTCATCTCGAAAAACACGCTTGAACATACGACGAACGCGAGCAAACTGCGACTTCCACGGTGCACGATAAACGATCATAACCGGACCACTTGCAGATCTCAACGAGTTCTACCTTTTACTAGTTGAGAGTTTACGAAATTAATTAGTGGATTGAGAGATTTTTGGAGGAGAAACGAATGGATTTTCGGCCATAGATAATAAAGAACGGCGGCCTGAGATGTTTCTAGGGTTAGGGATATTCGCGTGAATATATACGTATATATATATATATTTGTTTAATATTAAATCCAGTTTTAACGAGCGTTTACAAACAAACTCCAATTCACACGTGCCGACAGGCGTTTCTAAGGTTTTTCCGTGTTCCGGACACAATGGAACAGGTTTCGAAAGCTAATTCGATCGTATGCGCGAGTTACGGAATTAAACGATCAATTTAAAATTAAACCGATTAAAACGATTTCGATGCGTTTCGAGCTGCCGGGGTTAAGCGACAACTCCGATTGCTACGAAAATTGAAATCTGATAATAACTAACTATTACGGATCCAATGGAACTAGTTTCGTCGAATTCCGAGACTGTGCCCCGAAAGGCTATTTTAACTCGTCTATTAATTAAGCAATTTTCGAAATTATCGAAATCACTCAAAATTTCCACTTTTTAAAATTTTATTAACTTAACCATAATTCATATAACATTTATAAACACATTAAAAATCATTTCGGCTCATTCCGAACCAAAATCTGATTATTTGCATTTTAATAATACTAAATTCGTTTTTAAATTATTATAAAATTCCAAATATTAATTTATTGACCTCAAAATTCATCTATAATTTCCACCATGCTATTTACACTCAGATTGCCCAAGATAAATTTTTAAAACCATTTTATCACTATTTACATCCAGAATTTCTTTTATTTCAATTCTGAATATTATATTATTATTGTTCAATTTTCAAATTAAATCACACCTTAGAAATTTTAACTTGTTAATATAATTTAAACCAATTCCTTTAGTTTAAAATAAATTTTAAACCCATAGTAAACATTTAAAATGAATTAAATGTTCACAAATCCCATACTCAAAATTCTGGGATGTTACACATCTAATATGGTAGCTATAGTAGGCATACTATAATGGTACCTATGCTGGCTAAGATCTATATTTTACTTTCGAAATGTTTTCTCCACTTTGCACTTATAGTAATAATATCAAAGAAATTCGCGTATCAAGCATATTTGACTATCATAAGAAGAAATCTCCTACAATCACTACAACAAAAAGTGTCTTTTATAGCGGCATATAGCCGCTATTAATCACAACCATAGCGGTTTGATAAGCGCTGTATATCGACATGTTATAAAAAACTGTTGAATATTTATAACACAAAATATGCCGCTATGGTTGAGCTTAGTTTTATAACGCAAATTCACCGCTATGGTACGTTAATTCAATAGCTCATTATAGCCGCTATAATATAGCTAAATCTCAACGGAACTGGAAATCTTTATAACACTATTTTGCCGCTATAAAATATTTATTCAGTAGCTCATTGTAGCCGCTATAATACATTTTAATAATAGCAATCAAACTAAATCTTCATAAACGAATAAAGATTATAATCAACAAATATAACACAAGAGCATGCTCAGAAAGAAATGTGATATATTTTTCATTACAGTGTACAACATTAAAGCAAGTGCATAACCATTGAATAAAACATAAGCCTGCAGCCAAGTTAACTATTACACCAAAATCCATTTGAATCTACCTCAAAATCCATCAGCTTGCATTTATTGTACGTTCTTGAATTTGCCATCTGTAAATTAACAAAAAGGATATTGTGTAGTAGACAAATAAGAAACAATACTAGAAATATACGGTATTCAGTCGGTTTGACGTGCTAAGCAACTTCCATTTTCTGCTGAATTTGTTGGTCTTCACGTTCAGCCGCTTCACAATGAATTTTAGTAGCATTTTGAAGATGTTTGCAGCATTCCACATGTGTTTCTATTGTTTTTGTCATCAAATTCATGTGAGTGGTAGCTTGAAGCCGTAGATAATTGACTAAATAAACCAAATACATTTTTCAGTTCTACAATTGTTGATCGCACCTCCTCTGTATTACGCTTTGTCTTTTGAAGCATTGAAGCAGAATACTTTTGCAACATAATACTGGTATCAAAATAAAGTGTATAATTTGAAGGAGATAGATGAATAGCTCTTAATAAAGTCATTTTGCAACATTGCCATTGTTCAGCCTCATAATGTGTACGTGCTAAATACAAAAGAATGTGTGTGTCTATACTATAGTAGAACTTCCCTAAGCAATTTTGGTATATCTTTACTGCCGAAGCAAAATGACCTTGAGAAAAATGAACATGATCTAAATTCACGTAGATATCTGACATCTGAAAAAAGATGTTACCCGATGATGCCTCTTGAACCTGTGTGTTTGCACAAAAAATGGACAAACATCTCCAAGTCGTATTATTTAGTTGATTATATGTGATTTTCAATGATTTTAGATGAGTATGTAAATATAAAAGAAGTAGGGGCTGAAATGTAAAAGACACGCGGATTTATAGTGGTTCGGCCAGAATGTGCCTACGTCCACTTTATATGTTATTATCTTCTTTCTTTCAGATTACAAGTACAATGCTTCGTATATAAGTATATGAAAGTAGTTTGAAAGTTCCTTCCTTGCTTGAGCTCTCAAACTTGTCCCTCATTGTTGTACCCCTGCCCCTCTATTTATAGAGTGAGGTAGGGGGCAGGGGTCTTGGATGTATATAGCTGCTGGTGGGCCCGGGCTGAAGCAATCTGGACTGGCAGTTGTTTGGTTCAGGGAGGTCTCATTCGGCATGGAGCTTGGACCGGTGGTAGGTGTTGTCCGGTGGTAGCGGTGTGGATGTGGACCGGCAGTGAGTGTGGACCGGTGATAGGTGTGGACCGATGGTGAGGTAGTTCGGTGCTTCTTGGACCGGTTGTAGGGAAGAGGTTTGGTTCGGTGGTGCCCCTGGTTCGGTATGCCGAATGGAGATGGAGGAATGTTGGCTCTGTGGCCGAATGGGGCTGACCGAATGGATTCTGGTCCGGTATGACATGGAGAGGCCGAATGAGGAGGAGGCCGAATGGGAAGGTGACTGGTCGTGCTGAATGAAGTGGAGATGGCGAACCCGCGTGAAACTGTGGCTTCTTGGTCTCGAGATCTTCTGGGTGAAAATTCGCCCAACATTTGCCCCCCAAAGTGGGGCACGTGCTTGCATGTGTCGCGCTTTGTTTCCCTGTGGTAGGAAGGTTTGTTTTGTAATGCCACGGGCTGGATGTTCATATCCTGTTGGTGTCCTGCAAAGGAATTTACAGTTTTAGTGTTATTTCAAATAGCGACCGTTCGTGATTGAAACATTCGAGATGAAGTGAACTGTGTCGTTCGGGACGAGAGAGTGAGCCCCGAGGGGGCTTAGCATCATCGATGCCAGGTTCATGTCAGAGTGGATCCTTGGATCGTTTGTCAAGATGGTTTATCGCCAGCTCAGAGCATGCCTAGGGATCGTTCGCGACCCCGTACATGTGTAAGTAGCTTAGCCATTTCATAATTATCAGAGTCAAATATCCGTTTAACCTACGAGTTTAAAAAGGATGTCAAAGTGCAAATTCTCACGACGATCGGGTTAATCGCCATTCAGAGCGTGCCTATGGACCGTTCGTGGTCGTGTACATGTGTAAATGATTAACCCACATTGGTGAGAGATTTACGACTCATCCATCGTTATCATATTCTTTACTTTGTTAGTAGGTTCTAGAGTTCGGCACTTATCTGAGTGAGGAGCCTGCGTGCCCCCTGTTCCTGGTTTTCGCTGGTGGAGATAGCTTCATTCGGTCCTTTGGTTGGTCCGGCATGGATGGGTCCATTCGGTATTCTTTTGGTTCGGTATGTTTGGTATTGGTCCGGTGTTTCTATCCGGTGGGCCGAACCAGCTGGTTCGGCGGTCCTGAGCTCGCCTATATATAGAGGCTACACCCCCCTTCGGTTTTTCCTTACCGAACCAAGTCTTCTGCCGAACCAATCTTCTGCCGAACCAATCTTCTACCGAATCAATCTCCTACCGAATCAGGTATGTACCCTATTGCCGAATGGTCCTGTTTGCCGAATGTATACGGTGTGTATTGGATAGCCGAATGAGACTTTGGACCGAATGATATGTATGCCGAATGAGACTTAGGACCGAATTGTATGTATGCCGAATGAGCATGGGATTTTAGCGCCGAATGAACATGGACATGTACCACCGAATGAACTTAAGACTTGTACTACCGAATGGACTTAGGACCCCAGTGCCGAATGAACCTCGTATTCTGGACTTATGTATGCTTGCTTGCTTATACTTTCGTTTTAACGTCATGTTTTTCACTTTTGTGCATGCAGATAAATGACTCGTAAGGCAGAAACACGATCAGACAGACGGAAATCCAAGGATGGGGGAGAGCCTTCTTCTGTGCCCCCAGCCCAATCAGGATCCGGGCAACATCGACCTGTTCCGAGGTCATTAGTGGATGGATATGGTCCATAGGAACTTCTGATCTCCCCCCCTGATTGCTTTCCTAGCTCCCTAAAGGAGGAGCAACTTGACGTCATATCCCGTTCCTTCGGGATAGACAGGGCTCTTATGCTGCTGCCGGGAGATGGAGTGATGCCATATAATCCTCCCGAAGGCTATTTTGCTTATAGCAGATACCATTGTATGTGCGGTGCTATCCCTCCTATCAACGCTTGGATAGTAAGTTTCACCACATATTTGAAGGTGGCTCCTTTCCAACTTCAGCCTAACTCTTATGCCATCCTGGTGAGCCTCTTTGTTATCTTCCAGAGGAGGTACGGGCGTCCTCCTTCTAACCGGGAAATTCGATACTTGTACAACCTGAGAGGCTATAAGAAGGGGTCTCCGTATATCAGTCTGGAAGCGGCCGTGCCCTTCAAACCAGTCCTGGACTTATATTCCAAGTTTACCATGTTCAAGAAAGAGTGGTTCTTTATCAAGGACGATGCTGTTTCTTTCCGCCTTTTCACTTCCGGCTGTAAGATGGATTTCATTTATATTTTCCATGTTTTGACTGTAGTGTTTTTTCTGACATGCTTCTATTTCTCGCTAGCGACAGGTGGTATTGCAGTCGTGGAGGATGATTCCTTGGTGCGAATGGCTGCTGAACTAAAGGCTATTCCGGCACGGGACCGGTCGGCCTCCTTCTTGATCAGGAATGCAACCCTCTTGGAGTATAATTTGATCTTACCGCACCAGTCCGTGGTTAAGCAAAGAGACACGGCTGAGGAGAAGGCTGCCAAAGCTAAGGAGGGGGCTATGGTGAAGAGCGGTAAGAGGGAGCCTTTTACAGAGCGCCCCGTTGTCGGGGGGAAGAAACTGAAGAAGTCTGATGGCCCTTCTCCAAGTACTTTTCCGACTGTCCCGGAGGAGGAAGGTGTAGAAGAGGAGGAAGGAGGCGAGGTTGGAGAAGGGTCGGAGGGTGGAGGAGATGGCGACGGTCAAGGTGGTAGTGGCGTCGGTGCCCTAACCTCTGAGCAAGACCTTGAACTGGATGAGGCTCTCCGTCGGGCCTTCGGGGAGTCGGAGGGAGAGTCGGAAACGGAGAAGGCAAAGGAAACCGGCAAAGCTGTGGCTGGCACTGACCCATCCTCTAAGGGTTCCTCAGCTAAGGCGACTCCGGCGATGCAAGGTGAACTTTTGTCCTCTGCCGATTCCATTTTCGATAGGGACTTAGAAATTTTTTACGGTTCACTTCCGTCCTGGAATGAGATACAGGACTTATTGCAGTATCCCACTCCTCCGCCGGGTTTGTATAATAGATGTGTCTTCTCACTTTTCTTTCCTTTTAACTTAACACATTTTTCGAACTGTGGATTATTGTATGTTCGTAACACTTGTTCTTTATTACAGGGGCAGGCCAGGTGGTTAAAACGTCGGACGTTCGACACCGCCTTGAGCAGTTTAAGTCGAGGAGAGCTTCTGCGAAACCCTCTACTGGTCGCACTGGGGATGTAGTCAGTTATCGCCCTCTTCTTGGGGTCATTGAAGAGGGCATTCGGAAAAAGAAGCGAAGCCGTTCCTTATTTGAGTCTTCCCCTGGTTCGCAGCTTCCTACTCAGCCTCCTCGTGATACTACGGAGGAGAGCACGGAATCCGGCCCCCCTCATCCTCCTTTTAAGAGCCCAACTGTTATTCGTATAAGGCGTCCTGATGTGCCTCGCCCCGTGCCTCGTGACCCTTTTGCCGGTCATCCTGATTTAGATCCGAGCTTTCAGGATATCTCATTTGATGAGGCCACGGGCGAGCACCTCCTTCCCCGCAACCCCATGGTAAGAGTGCTGGACGTGGCCAAGTCTTTAGATCTTGATTTACTTACTACACGGGTAGTCACCATGGGGGACGAAGCCAAGGCTAACATCGATCGGGTGGCCGCAGAGACTAAGAAGTTAATGGAGCATCATGCTAGATTGGCCAAGGCCGGGGAAGAGATCGGGAGTGCTAATATTCGGTTGAGGTTAAAAGTTGCCGATCAGGCCAAGCAGCTCGCCGATCAAGCCATCCAGATTTCTCAGCATGAGGAAGCCTCTAAGCGGCTGAAAGAGACGATGGAGAAGGCCAGTAGGGCGGAATTACGGAAGATGGAGGTCAGCTGCAGGGAACGGATTAACATGGCCATTACGACGGTGGACGAGGTTCGAAATGCGGATCTTGAGCGGGTAGAGGAGTTGTCTGGGAGGCTCGAGGCTGCGGAGATGGCTCAGGCCGAGTTGAAGGAGGAGATGGAGGAGATGAGGAGGTCCCTCAAGTTAAAGGAGGAGGAAATGCGGAGGTCTCTTCAGGCGGACTGCTTGAGATACCAAATAGAGAGGGACATTGCCGTCGCCAAGTTGCAAGCTTCCGAGGCCCGGGTGAGGGAGTTTGAGGAGAATGAGGGGATGATGGATGAGATGCTGCAGGACATGTACTTCCACACTTGGAAGGAGGGCGGCTTGTCTTGGATGGACGATTACCCTCGGGTGATGGCCAAGGTGTATCTCCAGGCTTTAGAGGAGGCCAGGGTGAACACGGGTAAGGAAGGCGGAGAGGCTTTTAATTTGGATGCGGTTACTGCCCAGTTCTCGAAGGAGGAGCAAGCGGCGGTGAAGGAGGGGATGCGGCTGCTTGCTGCAGAGGAAGCGGGCGTGCAGTTGGATGATGAGGATCGAGCGGCGGATGCTGGTGAGTTATTCTTTTCCCTTTCTTTCCTTTCCGTGTTTTCATAACTTGATTGTTCGTTTAATGAATTCCTCTTCTGAACTGGACAGGTGGGACTCCTGATCCACATGCTGGGGCCTCTGATCCTGCGGCTAAGTAGACTGGGGAAGTTGGCGATGGAGTGTGGACGCGGCTGCCACCTTTTTATTTCTTTTTATCACTGTTTACGTTAGTCATTGACATGTAACTATAATAATATTATTTGCAAAGAATAACTTCGTGTGATTTTATAATATAAGCTGATGTTGTTATGTTTAAATGTTGTTGTCATCTTGATGTGCTGCGTGAGAAATATAACTATGTATATGCCTGTGATTCTAGTTGTGTTTGATGCTAAGTTTTTTGCTAGAATTATAATTTCATGTGTTGCAATGTTATTGTACGAACAAGCTATAGTTACGTATTTATGTACAAGAAAAGAGAGTACCGCCCTTTATGTTTCATTCGCAGGCGGTAGCTTAGAGTGTTTTATGTAACTGTTCACGGATATAGCTGAGTACCCTGCCACCCAGTATGCAGACTTAGTTTCTCATGAGCGAATGCTTCCTATTTGGTTTCCTGTACTTTAGAGTTTGTTATACAGGATAGGAGAAAAGTATTTAAATGAAATGGAAATATAGTAAAAGTAAAACTTCCAGTCACGGAAGGCCGTCGATGTGCTTAAGTTCGTGGCAAACGGGTTTTGTAGTCACTTTCCCTAGCTGTGGGTCTTGGAGACATTTGTCACCCATCTTACGCCTCCGCGGGGAGTTTTCTTTTTTACCACAGCCGCACTTAAGACACATCGGAGCCGAGATCGCGCACGGTAACTACCCGAACCATTATGGTCCGTAATCGTGGGTATTATTCGATTTACCGTGGCCGGCTAGCGTGGGTGCCGTTGGCCGTGAACTACCCCTGGCTGGCCACACCTTATGTTGGGGCTTAAAGTAGGTTCACAGTTGCCGGCGAGCCGAACGCCGTAATGAGCTGCCATCGGCTATAGTCGGCCTTTATGATGACTTATGATCGGCTCATTACAGTTGGCTTTGAGGGCAGGCGCGCAATGAGTTAACCCGCAGCAGAGGGATGCTGGAGCAAAAGTGTCTCATTGGCGAGTGCATAGAATCGTAGCGTACCTGTTAGGCCTAGTCCAGATGAGGCCGCGGTGCGTCTTGAGTGGAGATGCCATAGGATTTTGTTCAACAGAAAGGGATAAAACTTAACAAGTAGCCAAGACATAAAGGAACAAGTTAAAAAGAGACAAGATTTTTTAAAGTGGTTCGGCACGAAAATGCCTACGTCCACTGATTCTCTTTGTTAATTCACTTCATATGGGCAGTACAAGTTAAGAAAAGTATCGACGGAGGTGTTGGATGTTCCATGCCCTCTGGAACACCTCTCCGTCCACTGTTGACAAAATATAAGATCCGTTGTGGAGATCTTTATGAATTACATACGGTCCGTCCCAGATGGGGTCTAGTGCCCCGGGGCTCGGAAAGATTCGCCTGAGGACAAGATCTCCTTCTTGTAAGCTGCGATGCTTGACTTTGGAATTGTATAGCGCTGCCACCTTTTGTTTGTGAGCTGCTGCTTTAAGTGCTGCATCGTTTCTCCTTTCCTCAATCAGATCCAAAGACATGAGGAGGAGTTCTTCGTTTTCTTCTGGGTTGTAGTGGATCCTATGGTGGGAAGGCACAATAGTCTCAACTGGGAGCATTGCCTCCGATCCATATGCCAAGGAGAAAGGAGTATGTCCTGTTGATGTTCTGAAAGACGTGCGGTATGCCCATAGTGCCGTAGGAAGTTCGTCCACCCAAGCGCCTTTTGACTTTTCAAGTTTCTTCTTGATTAGGGTTTTGAGAATTTTGTTGACAGCTTCAACTTGTCCGTTTGCCTGAGGATAAGCCACTGATGAGAAGCTTTTATGAATTCCATGCTCTTGGCACAAGTCGGCAAATTCTTCGCTGTCAAACTGGAGTCCGTTGTCTGATATGATCTTGAGTGGGACTCCGAACCTGCACAGAATATTTTTGATCAAGAAGTTTATAACTTTTGTTGAAGATATTTTATTTAGAGGTTCTGCTTCCACCCATTTGGTGAAATAATCGACTGCCACTACAGCATATTTGGCTCCGCCTCGGCCCGTTGGCAGTTCGCCAATTAAGTCAATTCCCCATACAGCAAAGGGCCAAGGGCTGGTCATTTGAGTAATTTCATTTGTGGGCAGTCGAGGAATCTTGGCAAATTTCTGACATCTGTCGCATTTCTTGACGAAGTCTAGAGCGTCTTTGTTTAGCGTGGGCCAGTAATATCCATATCGGAGTATCTTCCTTGCCAAAGTCTGCCCTCCAGTGTGATCTCCGCATCCTCCCTGATGGATGTTTGATAAGATCTCCTTGGCTTCCCTTCCAGCGACGCATCTCAATAAGGGGCCAGAGAAGCCACGCCGATAGAGGATGCCTTCTTGTATCGTGTAGTGGGGAACTTTCCTCAAGATCCTCTTGGCTTCGTCACGCCTGTCGGGCAGTGTGCCATCTTGCAAATATTTTCGGATGGGAGTCATCCAGGTTCCTTCTTCGATTGCAGTTACCAGATTTACTGGTTTGAAACTTGGGGCTAGCTGCCTTGAGATGGCTAGTGTTCCGAAAATGGTGCTATTCTTCATACTAGCTTGCTTTGCAAGTTCATCTGCCTCTTGGTTCTCTTCTCGAGGAATATGTTTGATTAGATAGTGGTCCAATTGATCGAGCAGCAGTTTGGTTTTCTTTAGGTATGCTGTGAGTCGTTCTCCTCGAGTCTGGAATTCTCCTAGTACCTGGTTTACGATAAGCTGAGAATCACTATGAAGACATAAGGAATTGATTCCAATTTCCAAGGCAAGCTCCAATCCCGCTATTACTGCTTCATATTCAGCATCGTTGTTAGTGGCTGTGAACTCCAACCTTAATGCATAGTACAACTTTCTTCCCCTGGGGGTGATGATCACAATTCCTGCCCCCGAGCCTTGTTCGTTCGCTGCTCCATCTACAAAGAGGTTCAACTTGATGTTTTTTGCTACTCTGGATTGTTCCTTGCCTTCGTTGGTAGTGAATTCGGCAACGAAATCGGCCATGGCTTGTCCTTTGATAGCGGTGCGAGGATGGTAGGTGATATCATACTGACTTAGTTCGATGCACCATTTGAGGAGTCGCCCAGAAGTGTCAGGACGATGGAGCACTTGTCTTAGCGGTTGATCGGTTAGAACCCTGATGGAGTGAGACTGGAAGTAGTGTCGCAGTTTTCGTGACGCGATCAATAAACAATATGCTAATTTCTCTAGTTTAGGATATCTGGTCTCTGCCCCTGTAAATCTCTTACTTACAAAGTAAACCGGGCGTTGTGTGCGGTCTTCTTCTCTTACCAAGGCGGCTCTTAGAGCATGAGATGATACAGTGAGGTATAGGTATAACACTTCACCTTCATTTGGAGTTGAGAGTACTGGTGGTCTCTGAAGGTGTTCGATTAGGTTGAGGAAGGCTTTTAAGCATTCATCGGTCCACTCGAATCTCCGTTTGTCTTTCTTGAGAGCTTTGAAGAAAGGGACACACTTGTCAGTTGCCTTGGAAATGAATCTGCTTAGGGCGGCCACCTTTCCGTTTAGGCTCTGCATTTCTTTTCGAGTGGAGGGTATCCTTATTTCTTTTAGAGCCCGGATTTGTTCAGGGTTTGCTTCGATTCCTCTGGCGTGGACGATAAATCCTAAGAATTTTCCCGAAGATACTCCGAAGGAGCACTTTAGAGGATTCAGCTTCATTCCATATCGGCGAAGTACTTGAAACATCTCGCCCAGGTGGCTTACATGGTCGTCGGCTTTCCTGGACTTTACCAACATGTCATCCACATACACTTCCATAGTTCGTCCTATTAGTTCCGCGAACATCTTGTTGACGAGGCGCTGATAGGTAGCTCCAGCATTTTTGAGTCCAAAAGGCATGACTTTGTAACAATATAGTCCGCGGTCGGTGATGAAGCTAGTGTGGTCTTGATCAGGAGCGTGCATGGGAATTTGGTTATATCCGGAGTATGCATCCATAAAAGATAGGAGTTCGTGTCCAGCTGTGCTGTCCACAAGTTGGTCAATTCGGGGAAGTGGGAAGCAATCTTTTGGGCAAGCGTCATTCAGATTGGAGAAGTCAATACATGTTCGCCACTTTCCATTGGCCTTTTTTACTAGCACTGGGTTAGCGATCCATTCTGGGTAGATGGCTTCCCGTATGAAGCCATTAGCAAGTAGATTCTTTACTTCCTCATCAAGAGCTGCTGATCGCTCTGCCCCCATGCTCCTCTTTTTCTGTTTTACTGGCACCTTGGTGGGATCGATGTTCAGCATGTGGCATGCTATGTCGGGGGAGATTCCTGTCATATCGGCATGGGTCCACGCAAATACATCTAAGTTGTGGCGGAGAAAGTCAATGAGTTGATCTTTCAACTCCGTTTTTAGCTGAGATCCGATTTTTAATAGTTTACTTGAATCGTGCTTATCTACAGATACGAATTCCATAGCCTCTGCAGGCTCGGCGGTAGCCTCCTCCTCTTTATCCCTGGGGTCTAGTTCATTGAAGGGATCACTTGTGTATCGAAGAGGAGGGGCTTTCTTTAGTTGCTATGCCTCCAAGCTTTTCATGCAGAGAGTAGTCTCTGCACCTTTTCCTTTATTCTTTCTGCGGTTATTGCGAAGTTCAGTTACGTAGCAGTCTCGGGCAGCATCTTGATCTCCTTCTACTTCTCCTACTCCGTTGTCTGTTGGAAATTTCATTTTCAGGCACCAGGGGGCTAATACAATCTGGAAGTCAGACAAGGCTGGTCTTCCCAAGAATGCGTTGTAAGCCGAGTGGTTTTCTATTAGTACGAACGTTTGTTTTCGCACAACGGAGCGGGGATGACTTCCTATTTCGACGAAGAGGTCAAGTTGCCCGAGGGGCATTTTTGCATCTCCAGTGAAACCGTGCAGTGGTTTGTCACAGGGGGATACATCCTTCATTGATAACTTCATTTTGTCGAAAGCATGTTTGAATAGGATATTTACGGAGCTTCCTGTGTCTATTAGAATCCGAAAAACTTTAGCTGGACCGAACCAGGCAGAGATGACCATAGGATCCATATGTGGATACTGTCTTCCTTCCAAATCACGCCTACTGAATATGATGTCGTCGTTCTCTTTTCGTTTCGGGTGGCGTTCTTCCGTGATGGAGTTAACATAGCCTTCTGCATTTCTAAGCGACTTGCCGTACCTTTCCATCTCTGCCCAACTTCCGTCGGCGATTTGTGGTCCTCCTGAGATGGTAAGGACCACTATCTTCTCTTGACTAGAGCCACTGGTGTTGTGATTGTTGCGATTCCCTCCGCCTACCTCTGGGAGGGGTTGCTTTGAGTTCTCATTGGCTGGAGTTGGAGTCCTGTTCTGACCCTTCACATAGCGTTCCAGTCTTCTTCTTCTAATGTGTTCTTCGATCAAGTCCCGAAGATGGTGGCATTCATTGGTGTCATGTCCGTGGGATTCGTGGAAGCGACAGAACTTTCCGGACTTGAGTGCGTTATCTGATTCTTTCTTGTGCGGGGGGCGCTTGTATCCTAGTTCGCCCTGAGTGGCTAGGAAGATATTTTCGATTGTGTCGTTCAAAGGAGTGTAGGAGTCAAATCTCGGTCCTGGTCGATATTGGTGCTTTTCGACCTTTCTGCCCCCAGCATTGTCTCTAGATTCATTTCTTCGAGCGTCCTTAGCTGCAGTGGGAACCTTGTCCTGAACTGTCTTACCTTGTTGTCCTGATTGCCTCTCTGTAGCAGCGTCTTCAAGTCTCATATACTTTCCAGCTTCATGGAAGAAATCAGGCAAGGTAGCTGGTTTTTCCTTAGTTAATCTTCTGGCAAACTTGGTGTCTGGATGTACACCACTACAGAGGGCCATTAGAGTGAGTTTTTCATCGGCATCTTGAACTGCTACCGCTGCGGCGTTGAACCGCGTTAGATATTGTTGCAGCGTCTCTCCGGTTTTCTGTTTGACATTGGATAGAGAATAAGCATCCTTGGGTTGTTCCACATGGATGCGGAACTGGCTAATAAACCTTTCTTTCAACATCTCCCATGAGCTGATGGATCCTTGGGGTAGATGGCAGAACCAGGAGGTAGCTAGATCAGCTAGGAATAGCGGAAAGCATTTACATAACACTCCTTCTGTTGCTCCACTCATGAGCATATGCTGGGTGTATCTCTGCAAGTGTACGATGGGGTCGGAAGTTCCTTTGTAAGGTTCCATGGTTGGCATTTTCCATTCCCGGGGAGTGATGGCAGTTTCGATATTTCGGGTAAAGGGACTGATGACCCTAGCGCCTATTCCCCGGTCCCTTTGCTCCCGTTGGACACATTCTCTGAATAATCGTGCCATTCGTTCGTCAGAACTTGGAGCGGACAAAAATGAGCTTGGTTCTTCCCTGCGGGATCTATCTCGTCCAGATGACCTGTAGGGATGGTACAGTCTATCACTTCTAGCATTATCCAGTGGTTGTCTTTGGCTGCTCGGATGCACGCTAGGACCAGCTACAGTTGCCCCCTGCCTTGATCTTCCCCTGTGGGGTTCTGTTTCGAGCACATCCATGGGGTCAACTTCGGGCTGGGTTCTAGCTCGGCTCCGTTCAGCGGGGTTTCTATGATTAGGTGGCATGACTGGCTCAGCTACATCCGACCCTCGCCTGGTGCCTCCCCCGCTGGGTTCGGTTCCAAGGGCTTCCTCGAGTCGGAATTCGGGCTGAGTCCGGGCGCGGCCCCTATCATTGTTGTTCCTGTTGATAGCTTCTTCGAAGAGGGAAGACCTTTGTTGCCTCCGAGATCCTCCGGATTGGGACTCACCCCATGATTCAGTGTTGTGGTTGGACTCTTCAGCATCCCTTAAGCGTGACATGAGTTGGTCCACCAAAGCTTCCTGTTGGGATGTGAAGCGGTTAGTTACTTCAGCCACAACCCTATCCAGATCTGCCCTAGTGATTGGTTGTTCCGTTGCGGGACCGGTTGGATTTTCCTGATTTTCATCTGGTACTGCTGTTGAAGTGGGCTGATCTGCGATTGCTGGATCTAGAAGGCTGCTAGTTGCGATGTTCTTTCCTTTGTTAACATCCCTTCTCTGTTTGGAAGGCATGATTTCTAAGCAACGAGCGATGTTGTTAGGAAGAAGGTTGAGTGGGAGAAGATGAAGCCCTGAGTTCAATTCTCAGTGAAAGCACCAAAAATGTTTGCACAAAAAATGGACAAACATCTCCAAGTCGTATTATTTAGTTGATTATATGTGATTTTCAATGATTTTAGATGAGTATGTAAATATAAAAGAAGTAGGGGCTGAAATGTAAAAGACACGCGGATTTATAGTGGTTCGGCCAGAATGTGCCTACGTCCACTTTATATGTTATTATCTTCTTTCTTCCAGATTACAAGTACAATGCTTCGTATATAAGTATATGAAAGTAGTTTGAAAGTTCCTTACTTGCTTGAGCTCTCAAACTTTTCCCTCATTGTTGTACCCTTGCCCCTCTATTTATAGAGTGAGGTAGGGGGCAGGGGTCTTGGATGTATATAGCTGCTGGTGGGCCCGGGCTGAAGCAATCTGGACTGGCAGTTGTTTGGTTCAGGGAGGTCTCATTCGGCATGGAGCTTGGACCGGTGGTAGGTGTTGTCCGGTGGTAGCGGTGTGGATGTGGACCGGCAGTGAGTGTGGACCGGTGATAGGTGTGGACCGGTGGTGAGGTAGTTCGGTGCTTCTTGGACCGGTTGTGGGGAAGAGGTTTGGTTCGGTGGTGCCCCTGGTTCGGTATGCCGAATGGAGATGGAGGAATGTTGGCTCTGTGGCCGAATGGGGCTGACCGAATGGATTCTGGTCCGGTATGACATGGAGAGGCCGGATGGGAAGGAGGCCGAATGAGGAGGAGGCCGAATGGGAAGGTGACTGGTCGTGCTGAATGAAGTGGAGATGGCGAACCCGCGTGAAACTGTGGCTTCTTGGTCTCGAGATCTTCTGGGTGAAAATTCGCCCAACACCGTGTAAGTAAATCTTTTGAGACATCAAAGTGCCCATTTTTAGCCAAAACAACTCTAAAACCATTGTGGCATAAAGATTTCCAAGATGCAACGTCAATGTTTTAGTAAAAGAAATTCAAGTAACACTCTTCCATCATGTCTTTTTGAATTGCCAGAAATACTCTACGCCTTATCATCCTTATCTTGTGGAATACAACAAATCATTAATTAATCTTCTCCCATAAAACTCTTTTGCTATCCAATCCGAGAGAGGAATCCTTAAAACTCTGAAAGAAAATCAGATGAGAAAACCATGGTCGATGGAAATTAGCCCATATATGTTGTCATGTCTTAGACAGCCCCATCGCCTTCGGTAGTCTCATCTTTCGATGTTTCCTCTTAAGCCTCCTCATGCGCTTCTTCTTCCACTGTACCACAATATCAAAACTTTCAATTAAAGTCACATACATAATAATATTATAATACAAATATGAGAATAATACAACATCAAAAAAATCAAGGTCGCATGTTATATCCAAAACAATTATAAAATTGTTACCATGTTAATATGCATAAAGCAAATCACATAAGCACAACATATTTACAAGCAAAATACAAGAAACATAACATTCATCGCCATTTACTGGATCAGAGGTTGGTAATTTGTATCAGTCAAGTGGCGATCAGAAACACGGACCAACTATTTCCCTCATCATCTCCATAGACTTCACAATAAAGTTTATGATGCTTTAAGAGTAATTCTTTCAGAAGATGAAACTTGGACTAACATTGATTGACTAACAAAACAATCATAGAATTTCAAAAACTGCGAGTCAATTGAATAAATCTTTTCACTAAAAGCATAAGCCTTCTCAGAATAATGAACTTGTCTTATCACAGGCACACAAGTACCTCCAAAGTCTGACATGCATTAATAATGTTCAACATTCATCATAGTACCATCATAGTGTCAGAATAACCAAATGCTTATCGCATTAGGTTAAACATAATATGCAAAATACAAGCAAGAACACAATAAACAAAATAAATGAAGAAACAAAACAGCATACAAAATACAAATGATACAAATAAAATGTACAATACAACACTAATTTTGACGTAACAGTATAACACTCAAATTACAAGTAACATTATACTCAGCACCATTTATAGGATCAGAAGTTGGTAAGTTGTATCTGTCAAATGTAATCAGAAACACGGACCAAATAATTTCCTCATCATCTCCATACAGCTCACAACAAAATTTATAATGCTTAAAGAGTAATTTTTCTACAAAATGAAACTTACACTCAAAATACTATTCATTAAAAAACCTACAGAACTTTTGAAATCTTGTGGATTAATTGGACAGTATTATAAAACAAAATGTGTTATGGATATGATTCCAATACTCAGAATAATGAACTTATCTTCTCACAGGTACGTAAACACCTCCAAAGTTTGACATGCATTAACATCGTTCAACATTCATCACAACATTAGAATTCGCAATTGCTTGGCATGTTATGTTGGCATGTTATGAGATGCATGTTCACTCCCAGCCAAATCAACAAAATTCTGTAGTTTATAATTATGTTTAGTTTTTTCACGTTTATACATCAATGATGATGAATCGTAAGTTTGAAATTTACTTATTGTATAATTTAACATGTCATATCACAGTAGCCACAAGAATACCGAAAGTATTCTTAACCACGATCTCTCTTGCAGAACTTTCTATAGTCTGTAGATTATAAACAAGAAGATAAAGATATATATGAAGTAACTTCATTCACTAATAATTTAAATGATAACCGATGTTCAGTTTAACATGGAGGAATCAAAGTGCACCACAAGGAGCAACTCTCTATATTGATATTTACTTCAGAGGCTTCAGTTAAGTATTCTTAACGGATGTTTAGTGTAAATAGTCAGTATAAGAGTAATTTTCCTCATTCGCTCGTCTCTATTCAAATCTGAATGGGTTGTTCAGTGTACATAAGTCTTCTAAATCAACCACTCCAATTAGTATAATTAAAAATAAAAGAAAAAGAAAATTTGTATACAAATATCATATTAATTGAAGCATGCTGCTATCAAGACTTTGTAAGATAATGATTGTGTTATAGTCAACACTTACTTATATTAGTGCGCTCCACATCACTGATCTAATTGGCTTTAATATGCATGCATCACCAGTTTGATCCTAGTAAAATTTGAATACTTAATTACCATCCCAAGATATGTATTTCAGCCTCCCTGCATGCCATAAACTACAACTCAGCAATAACTTATAACGAATATGGTAACGTCAAGTTTCAAGTTTGAAACAGAAGGATATAAAATATTAAAGCGTGACAGTCGAATGGTACTCATATTTTGTGGACATTGTCACATTGCAAAGGAATCAATTAAACTAATTAAAGTGATCAAAATATACAGAGAGTTGTAATCTTATTGCCCACAGCAGAGACTAGACGAATATTCAGAGTCAAATGTGCATTATATTTTTGTTATATATAGTACAAAAAATGCATATCGGTGAAATAAATGTAAGTTAATCAAATGTTGGAAGAAATTCAGTCTTGACTAATCCACATTAAGCATTCCTCCTGACTATCCTAAGATATTTGATTGCACTTCGGGAGGAAAGAATAATTTTCTCCTCTTCAACTAGTGTAATTTGTTACTAGAAACAGGCTCATATATATTTTAGGTCACCACTGCACTTCAGTCTGTACAAAGCACTCATCAAAACAACCATTGTAAACATAAAGATATCTCAGTTCCAATCTTATAACAACTTTGACCATCAGAATTGTATAAGCTTGTCACCACTATCGATTAACATATCGTTAACATCAAATACAGCTAGCGTCCACTTCCTACAACAACACATATTAGTTTGAACCATTCTAGAAATCAAACTCCACTCAACATCACACTTTCAATCAATAGTAACAGCAGTGGGTACTACTCCATCAAAATCCTAAACAACCATTATATTCTAACACCACTATTGATTTGAACTGAAATAAACCAAACTTATTACCCAACCTAGATTTAAGACGCCCTCCTTCATGGACAAAGAATCCACCAAATTATTTTAAACACAACCACGCAACTCGCCAACAAACCAAACCAATCAACATTATTTAATTTAATGCAACAAAACAACCACCCACTTTGGTAATTATTTTTAACCATTCCCAATCATAATTGAAAGAAGATGAAGCATTGCCATGTACCATTGAAGCTTCCATGCAGTAAAATAATAAATTTTATGTTCCTAGACTTGATTGATGAGGATAATTGAGACGACCCGACTTTCTACTCCCAGAAAATCACATCATCTTGAAGAAAGAAAGGGATAGAAGAAGAAAAGAAAGAGAAAGAAAGAAACAACAACATCAGAGAACTCACAGCGGAACGAATAAAATATAATATATCTCATAAAATATTACATAGTATCTCATTACATCAGAGTACACCACTTATAAAACACATATTAGACAGTTATAAACATCTGTCTAATCCATACAACTCAAGATACAAGAGAAACAGAAACAACAAACACAGCGGAATCAATATTTATCTACACGTCGAAGCCTCCTGCTCCATATCTCCTCTAAAATTCGTCAAGCTAACCTGAACCACTTGATTACTCATACATAATATGAGTACCCAAGAGTTTAATAAAACAGAAAATAAACACTAGGGTCAGACAGGGGTCTGGTGTGAGTAAACGGGTTAAAATTGCTTAACTTTAGAAAAACCTTTGAAAAGAAAAGGTATCACGTAAGACTTCCCACACATAAACATGGAAAAGTTTTTACCTTACGCTAACAAAAACATTTGATAGGAAATCCAGTGATATTATAATAGTGTCTAGGGTTTTCAAAATAAAATACAGAAATAGCTGGAATGCTTACATCTCACGTTCCAACATAGTTGGGCACAATCAAAACCGTACAGGCACTTATTGGATTTTGGATTCCATACAATGGCAGGGCTACTGGGGTACCGCCCGTCACAGTACGTGGCCTAGATCACAGTACCGACGAGTACTCCCACTCCCCTGCAACACAAGGCCGGAACCATCCCTTACTGGACAGTCCCGAACAAGACCACCCCGTAGTTGGCGCGACCAACCACACACTAAGCCGAAATATAAAGGGGCCTCTAGACAGGGGTAAATCTCGCTCTCAAGTGGGGGCTACCCACGAAGCCTTGCTGCACCTCCCCTGTTTTAGCCATTCCTGGTTGATGAGGCTTGAGGTTACGATTACCTTTATAGGACACATCTATCTTAGAATGCTCATCGTCCACCTGACGATGTTCTGAAAGCATTCAATCCATACAAGTTCGTTCCGGGTTCGAACGAAACCGAAGGCACTATCTCGTTGCATTCATTTTGGAATCACTCTCAGAGTCAACGACCATAGCCCTTGCACTCTGATTCGCCATCTCGAATCTATAAGTACTATTCCGTCAAACTCATTACGGAATCACCCACAGAGTTATACTGAAGTATAGCCCTTACACCTTGAGTCTTCACTTGCTCCACTTGGATTTACGACCTAACGTTTAATTGGAATCGACGTGGTTTTCGGATTTCAAATATGGAAACCCGATCCCGGTCTCACCGAAACCAAACGCCATTTTAAATGTCCAAGTTGTACTTAAGGGTTTAAACAGTTTAACTTATATTCAGGATGATATATAAACAGATAGATGAATCATATTATCATAATAGATAATTCAAATCAATATTTATCTTCACAAAACAGCATATCACATAACAAAGATATCCAATATCAACCAGTATCAACTAATATCAAACATCCAATATCAACCAATCATCCAATATTAATCTCCAAATATTGATCATCCAATATCAATCAATTAACCAATATTATCCAATCAACCCATATTAATCAAACATCCAAAACAGAATTGATTATTTCTTAATCAATTGGATTACTAAAATCCTTCTTCATTAATTATTATTCCAAATAAATTAATCAATCATCTCTAATGATTTTTCTTAATTAATCTTCCTTGATTAATTATATTAATTACATTCAAGTAATTATCCTTAACCATATACAGTAATTAACCTTAATTACTACCATTAATTACAATAATTAATGATCATTCATTAATTAATTAACTATAATTAATTACATTAAACCTTAATTAATTACCATTAATTAATCATACTTAAATTAATTACTTTTATTAATCAACCTTGATTAATATTATTAATTACATTAATTAATTAATCCTTATTAATTAATAATTACTTTAATTAATTAAATAATTAACTTATAACTAATCAACTCATAAATCATAATCGGTAATTAACAATTTGTAATTACTTATTTTAATTAATTAACTTCTTAATTAATTATTAATCTTTGGTTAATTAATCTAATTAATAATCTTTAATTACTTCATTAAGTAATTATTAACCAATTTAAATTAACAATTAATCCTTATTTAATTACTTAATTAATTACATTTTAATTAGTTACCCTTGGTAATTAATCTTAAGTTAAATTCATTAATTAATTAATCACATTGATTATTTCACTAAATAATTAAGTAATTAACTCTTAATTACTTACATAAGTAATTATTCCTAATTACTTTCATTAATGAATCTTAATTACTTTCATAAATAATTAATTCCATTATTAAATAATCCTTAACCCTTTAATTAATTACTCCATAATTAATTATCTTTAAAACAATTATATTAATCAATTCTTTAATTGATATCGTTAAGTGATTAGCCAATAATCACTTTAACTAATTACTCCATGAGTAATTACCAATCCTTAATTACATTCAATAACTAACCATTGATTACTTTATTAAGTAATTATACTTAATTAATCCATAATTAAGTGATTATTAAAATTAAATAAATAAATAATTAATTATTTAAAATTAATTAAACAATTAATTAATATCTTATATTACAAAAAAATTAATTAATTAAGAAAACATTTATCTTAATTAATCTCTTTACTTATTAACAAATCATATTAATTAAGTATTCTTACATTCATAACAAAGACGATTTAATCATACTTATCTTGATAAATAAGTTATTTGAATTAAATCAAATTTTTAATAACTTAAAACAAATTTATTCAAGTTGGTTTACAAAATTATTACTTTACTTTATTTGAAAATAAAGCATTCAGAAAACAAATTTTAAAATCTAAAACACTTTAAATTTTCTAATTCAAACTTATTCATTTTAAATAAATTTGAAAACTTAGTTTTATCATTACTTCAAAATTTTGCTTAAAACTTTGATTTAATACCTTAAATTCAAAACACTTCTTTGTAAATTGAATTTCAAAATTTAATTAAATTAATTACTTTCAAATCAATCATCTAAAATATTTCAAATTTGAAAATAGATTCAATTATCAGTTTTAAAAATTTGATTTACACTTACTTCAAAGAAACAAGTTCTAACTTTGAAAATTCATTTCCTTTTATAAAACTCGTTCTATAATACACAGCTTGATCTCAACAACAAACTAATTCATTACAACACTCAACATCAAACAGTACTATCAGAAAGCATGCGACCAAAAGAAAACTCGAGACAACCCCTAAAATCCCCCGACCTAGCTTCGAGACAATCCCTCCATCTCACTTACTTCGAGTCGACCCTGAAGATAACGCGAGGACTTCCCGAGCAAAACCATCTTCCTCAACTCACAAACATCACCAGATTCCTTACCATGTACACAACACCCACGGTGCATGTCTCCCCTCGCCTCCGGCCAGCTACGGTCGTCGCGACCATTGACGCCGATCATACGATCGCGTACGAACTCAAAACTCAACCCAGCTCTATCAATAATCAATCGAATCGAAATTCGAACAATCGTACCCAAAAGCTCGAACAACTGCAGCATAACACGACCACCAATTCCATCACCTCTGATAATCGCCACCACCGGAACTGCCGCAACTCCATCCACAACATCACCATACTCCCACGAACCAACTCCTAGAATATCCTGAAGCTCGATGTATCGGGGAAGATGAAAGATCCCAATTTCCCAATGCGACCTGAACTAGGTTTAGAAACCTAATTACTTCGCCGCCGACGCCACACTGATGGGTCACCCTTCCCACCAATTTTTCCGAATACACCTATCCTTCCTCTACCCCTAGCCAAAATCCCAGTCATCCCAGACTCTCCGATCATCGTTAATTGCTCAGAGAACAAATTCCAAGCATCGCTGAAATGCACTTCCAAAACCCACTTAAAAATTTTGATTTTTGTTTTTAAATTCCTTATTTCCAATATGGATTCAAGTTATGAGATTAGATTATCAAATGATAACATTTGATTTATCATGCAATTTAGAATTTGCCACTGCATTTCTAAATTTTAACTTATTTACTAAGTAAAAATCCTGAATTGATTTTAAACACCACCATCATCCATAAATAAACAAATTTCATTAAATTATCGAAGCTAAATAATGAATGGTTTGGGAGATTTGAATGAATTTGAATAATCATTGCCTGTAATTTAACAGAGCATACCCATGCAGTCACAAACTTACATCACTTCTTTGTAAACGTGCAATCTTTTTCACAAAACAATTGAAACTAAACTACTACATGAGTCATCACACATGCATTAGAGACTAAATCAATTTAAACTGTTTTAAGAAATAATTTACTCACCTTTCTAGAATATGCAGAGCAGTTTTATTTTCCAGGCACTGAATCTTTAATTTGAAAAGCTTTTAATCTTGCTGTTGAAGCACTTGCTGAGTTGATTTGCTGATGAAATTGGAATCCTTTCATGCTTTCAATTTGATGCTTTAGAGGTTGAAACTTCAGTTGTTTAAAGGTTGAAACTTGCTGAGAAGACTTGAAATTGCAGGTTTGTTGAATTGCAGTTTTGAAAGTTATTTACTGATTTGAGCTTTTAGATTTAATCTTGCTTTTTAGTTTCAACTTAACATTATCTTTTATCAGCTGAGAAATAATAGATGAAAATATGTTTAATAAACTTAATTTTGATTTAATAAAAATTAAAGAAAGTGAATTTTTAAAAAGAAGACACTTGTTATTTAAGTTTTACACTTGTCATTTAATTGATTTAGTTACTTACAAGTGTTATTAAGATATGTTTACACATGTCTTTTTAAGTGTTTTAATTAAATTTTCTCTTAATTTAAATGTTAACATAAACCAACATATTTAATTTACTTTATTAATTAATACTTACATATGTGAATATAAATTTAATCCTTTAAAGAAAATATTAAAAAAAACTAATTATAATATAAATGAATCTTTATACTTGTGTTTTAAAAATCTAAAACATTTATACATATACATTATAACTATTTATATTAAGCATTATAAAAGGAAACAAAACAACACTTTATTTAAATCCTTTTTAACTATCATATGTAAAAATAAATATCCATCTTATATTTGAAAACAAATAAATTAAACTAAATTAACTTTTGAAAACATTGATTCTAAAATAAAGCTTCAATCTATAATATTCATACATTATAAATTATTAATTGATTTAATTAAATTTCAAAACAATTTCAAACTATAACATATACATACATATATATTACAATTTGAAAATTCAACCTTTATTTAAAACAAAAGATCTCCTATTCACAATATATATCAAGTGTATATATTATAAATAGAATAAAATCTGATTAACTTGACAAAATTAATTCTTATCAATATTGCCAGATTATAAATTCGTTAACCTTTAAAAGATTAAATTTACCAATTTTAAATTAAAATTATAAAGAAAATTATCAAACCAGTTAAATTATTAATACAGATTATTAAATTTATATTGCCCAAAATTCCGGGTCGTTACAATCCTCCCCCCTTAAAAGAATTTCGTCCCCGAAATTTAAAAGCAAAGGTAATTTAACAACCCAGCACACATTTTAATTTCAAACAGCAAAGTATTCCTATCAACGAGTTACTAACAACCATAGCAACCAATCAAACAAACAAACAACTCTAACTAATTATTCTGACACAAATCAGAATAAATCTCTAATACTATCTCGAGTTTCCCAAATATAAATCACCGGGAGACTCGCTCTACAAAAGCCAACAAATTGACTACACAACCAAAATCCATAGCTCCACTCATCTCTAGATCCTTCAATCTGAACAGAACATCAGATTACTCTCAAATCCAGCTCAACATCCAACTCCAACTGAACTACAGATTTAATATCCAATGATGAATCATACATGTACTTTCTCAGAGACACATGTTACAAAATGAATTCCAGCTATCCAAACTGGCAATTCAATCTTATCCTATCAAAAACACAGATAAGAAATCTCAAATGCCTCAGCACTAACCAACCAATCTTATCCAATATCTGTTCTCTTAACCAGAGAATTTTAGCAATACTGAAGTCTCCAACTTCGAATTCCAAAACTCCCTATCTCATATCTGTATAACTCAACGGACAATCCTGGGCTGCCAATCTTCTTCCTGATCAGCTCAACCTATGCTGATACTTCCAGAAACAACTAGACCCAAGCAAACAGTTCCTAGACCCTATTCAACAGAAAAGTCTTCCAAAATCCATCGAAATCCAGAACACATGCTCTACTCCAAAGCAATAGAAATCTGAGCTTGCTTCCTTACTTGCACAGCTGCTACCTTGCTTCCGCTGCACAACTCTGATTCTAAAATAGATAAGAATATCTGTTGATGAACACGAGTACAAACTTATCCACTATATCCGGGAAAACTTTGTTCATCAAATCCATAAAAATCTGAGTGACACATCAGACTTGGTCACACAACCTCAAAACAGAATCCTATTCAAAAGCTAGATCAGTCCAATTTCAATTCCAAAAATAATTCTGAGCTGCTATACCAACTCTACTACTAGGCTAACTACCAAAATCACTTCTGGAACCAAACCAATATGGAACTCAACTCCAGATGCAGACAACTTCTGATTACCTCAGCAGCTCCTATCCACATGAGAATCCTCAGCCTCAATAAAAGATAGCCTAAGAAAAATCCCAAACTAATCGCAAGTCACTTTTGCGATCCTACCTGATTCAGATTCCAAATAAACTGTCCCCTCTTTACCCATTTAGAACAGCTTAAAGCTTTTCCAAACAAAGGTTAACCTTTCAAGAAAACATCTCCAACTACCCGGGCTGCTGAAAGAAGAACCACAAGAGTAACAACCAACACAGCTACTTCCAAACTCTATCTCGATGATACAGCAAAGCTAAAAGATCTTCTCGTCAGCACACCGAACACCTCGAACTGAAACTGCTACCACAGCTAACCGAAAACTCTAATCCAAAGGTTTCTCCAAAACCCAAAAACTATCAACAAACCACACAACAGACCTCTAAGACGGTAGACATCTTCTCAAGAAACTCGGACTCCAAACCAAGAATCAACAACTCGCTTACCTTAAGGAATAACAATGAGACCATGCCTGGAGAGAAACAACTCATAGACCTTAGTCTCATATCCCAAAACAGCCGAACTCCTTACTAAAGATCCAGATAATTTCTACACAGTCGAGTCTTCTCTGTGGCAGGTAAAGATTGCTCCTCAACCCCTACTAAAACTGCTTCAAGAGAAAACACCTTCAGAAAATATCCATGGATACTGCATCTCATCACGCAGTTATCAAGATATCATTACTTACTCCTGCACTTCCAACACGTCCAAACACTAGAATAATTCGCTTACCCAAGCGAAATTCAAACTTACACTTCAAAGATAAACTCCGAACCTTCAAAAGATTTTCTTCGGATATCAAAGAAATCCTTACTCCAAACAACAAAACTTACTTGAGACGGTATTAGGTCTACAGTCTCACAATACACTTCCAACCTCAAACATATGGACCTCTTCCATTAGTGGTAGTCGTGTTACACACACAAACCACTACTCCATCTACCTCTAAAACTTATGTTGGAAAATCCGAACAGATAACCCAACAGATCAGGTAGATATATATATATATATATATATATATATATATATATATATATAGTTATATATAAAAATTACAAGTATGCTCTCTCAAGAAAGACAACACTACAGAGCCTAGGTATTCACTTAGCCTAATGCTCCCTAAAGAAAAACATACTTCAGAGCCTAATACTCTGATACCAAATGAGACGACCCGACTTTCTACTCCCATAAAATCGCATCATCTTGAAGAAAGAAAGGGATAGAAGAAGAAAAGAAAGAGAAAGAAAGAAACAACAACATCAGAGAACTCACAGCGGAACGAATAAAATATAATATATCTCATAAAATATTACATAGTAACTCATTACATCAGAGTACACAACTTATACAACACATATTAGACAGTTATAAACATCTGTCTAATCCATACAACTCAAGATACAAGAGAAACAGATAAAACAAACACAGCGGAATCAATATTTATCTACACGTCGAAGCCTCATGCTCTATATCTCCTCTAAAATTCGTCAAGCTAACCTGAACCACTTGACTACTCATGCATAATATGAGTACCCAAGAGTTTAATAAAACAGAAAATAAACACTCGGGTCAGACAGGGGTCTGGTGTGAGTAAACGGGTTAAAATTGCTTAACTTTAGAAAAACCTTTGAAAAGAAAAGGTATCACGTATGACTTCCCACACATAAACATGGAAAAGTTTTTACCTTACGCTAACCAAAACATTTGATAGGAAATCCAGTGATATTATAATAGTGTCTAGGGTTTTCAAAATAAAATACAGAAATAGCTGGAATGCTTACATCTCACGTTCCAACATAGTTGGGCACAATCAAAACCGTACAGGCACTTATTGGATTTTGGATTCCATACAATGGCAGGGCTACTGGGGTACCGCCCGTCACAGTACGTGGCCTAGATCACAGTAACGAGGAGTACTCCCACTCCCCTGCAACACAAGGCCGGAACCATCCCTTATTGGACAGTCCCGAACAAGACCACCCCGTAGTTGGCGCGACCAACCATACACTAAGCCGAAATATAAAGGGACCTCTAGACAGGGGTAAATCTCGCTCTCATGTGGGGGCTACCCACGAAGCCTTGCTGCACCTCCCCTGTTTTAGCCATTTCCAGTTGATGTGGCTTGAGGTTACGATTACCTTTATAGGACACATCTATCTTAGAATGCTCATTGTCCGTCTGACGATGTTCTGAAACCATTCAATCCATACAAGTTCGTTCCGGGTTCGAACGAAACCGAAGGCACTATCTCGTTGCATTCATTTTGGAATCACCCTCAGAGTCAACAACCATAGCCCTTGCACTCTGATTCGCCATCTCGAATCTATAAGTACTATTCTGTCAAACTCATTACGAAATCACCCATAGAGTTATACTGACGTATAGCCCTTACACCTCGAGTCTTCACTTGCTCCACTTGGATTTACGACCTAACGTTTAATTGGAATCGATGTGGATTTCAGATTTCAAATATGGAAACCCGATCCCGGTCTCACCGAAACCAAACGCCATTTTAAATGTCCAAGTTGTACTTAAGGGTTTAAACAGTTTAACTTACATTCAGGATGATATATAAATAGATAGATGAATCATATTATCATAATAGATAATTCATATCAATATTTATCTTCACAAAACAGCATATCACATAACAAAGATATCCAATATCAACCAGTATCAACCAATATCAAACATCCAATATCAACCAATCATCCAATATTAATCTCCAAATATTGATCATCCAATATCAATCAAATAACCAATATTATCCAATCAACCCATATTAATCAAACATCCAAAACAGAATTGATTATTTCTTAATCAATTTGATTACTAAAATCCTTCTTCATTAATTATTATTCCAAATAAATTAATCAATCATCTCTAATGATTTTCCTTAATTAATCTTCCTTGATTAATTATATTAATTACATTCAAGTAATTATCCTTAACCATATACAGTAATTAACCTTAATTACTACCATTAATTACAATAATTAATGATCATTCATTAATTAATTAACTATAATTAATTACATTAAACCTTAATTAATTACCATTAATTAATCATACTTAAATTAATTACTTTTATTAATCAACCTTAATATCATTAATTACATTAATTAATTAATCCTTATTGATTAATAATTACTTTAATTAATTAAATAATTAACTTATAACTAATCAACTCATAAATCATAATCAGTAATTAACAATTTGTAATTACTTATTTTAATTGATTAACTTCTTAATTAATTATTAATCATTGGTTAATTAATCTAATTAATAATCTTTAATTACTTCATTACGTAATTATTAACCAATTTAAATTAACAATTAATCCTTATTTAATTACTTAATTAATTAATTACATTTTAATTAATTACCCTTGGTAATTAATCTTAAGTTAAATTAATTAATTAATTAATCACATTGATTTCTTAACTAAATAATTAAGTAATTAACTCTTAATTACTTTCATAAGTAATTATTCCTAATTACTTTCATTAATGAATCTTAATTACTTTCTTAAATAATTAATTCCATTATTAAATAATCCTTAACCCTTTAATTAATTGCTCCATAATTAATTATCTTTAAAACAATTATATTAATCAATTCTTTAATTGATATCATTAAGTGATTAGCCAATAATCACTTTAACTAATTACTCCATGAGTAATTACCAATCCTTAATTACATTCAATAACTAACCATTGATTACTTTATTAAGTAATTATACTTAATTAATCCATAATTAAGTGATTATTAAAATTAAATAAATAATTAATTAATTATTTAAAATTAATTAAACAATTAATTAATATCTTATATTACAAAATTCTTAATTAATTAAGAAAACATTTATCTTAATTAATCTCTTTACTTATTAACAAATCATATTAATTAAGTATTCTTACATTCATAACAAAGATGAATTAATCATACTTATCTTCATAAATAAGTTATTTGAATTAAATCAAATTTTTAATAACTTAAAACAAATTTATTCAAGTTGGTTTACAAAATTATTACTTTACTTTATTTGAAAATAAAGCATTCAGAAAACAAATTTTAAAATCTAAAACACTTTAAATTTTCTAATTCAAACTTATTCATTTTAAGTAAATTTGAAAACTTAGTTTTATCATTACTTCAAAATTTTGCTTAAAACTTTGATTTAATACCTTAAATTCAAAACACTTCTTTGTAAATTGAATTTCAAAATTTAATTAAATTAATTACTTTCAAATCAATCATCTAAAATATTTCAAATTTGAAAATAGATTCAATTATCAGTTTTAAACATTTGATTTACACTTACTTCAAAGAAACAAGTTCTAACTTTGAAAATTCATTTCCTTTTATAAAACTCGTTCTATAATACACAGCTTGATCTCAACAACAAACTAATTCATTACAACACTTAACATCAAACTGTTGAATATGCGCTTATATGTTTTTGTTTGATGATAATAAACATATATATTCATTTAAATGTATTTGGTAATGTACTATTTTTTTTTCATAGATTAAATAAATACTAGTTGAATAAAATAAATTACACAGAATTTGAATTTGAATTCAAACAGAACAAGTTACGCAGATTTTGAATTCAAACAGAAATTTTATTCAAACAAATATTTATTACAATCTTGAATAGTACAAATTCATGCTCTCACTATACATATACATTTTTGATTACAATCACATCACATTTCACATTTACAGTTAACCTCACTACATATCACTCACACTCGTGTTTTCGTCTTCAACTGCATTCCGGTTTGAATCCAGCATCTGAGAAATCTGCAAAAATATAAACTAACGTAGTAAAATTGAAAAAGAAATATTTTTGCAAATTCAAAATAAATAATTTTTGAAAATATGATTTGCCTCGGTTATTTGGGTTGTTCGTCATAATTCACACTTGTTTTCATCACAAAGTCGTGCATATAGATATTACAGGGACAGGTAATCATAAGTGGCTGCAATACACACGTGTACATTCATACACGTGTGCACTGCCTCGCCAACTCGTGTACACCGCCAACAAGAGGAAGTGTGCAAGTGCAAATCCCAAAGACCACAAAGAAATCTCAAAAATCAACTCATATGCAATATATTGAAAATCACGACACGAGCTCAAGGTCAAACCCGTTTTTTTAAAAAAACTGGGTTCAACACAAGGCAACATGAAAAATGCAGAGCTTTGACAAATCAAAAGTGCATCAAAGGCAGTTCAATGTGGATAGCAACAGCAAAAAGGTAAAGTGGCAACAAACATGAAATGAATCGAGTCAGTAAGGCAATGCACAAAGTAAGTAACAGTAAGCAACAGAGATCAGTCAGACCAAACATGAAGGCTACATGAAGTATGCAAGTTCAACCTCTTCATTAAACAACTCAAGACCAAGCTGCAAACATTCGAAAGTGCCAACAAAGAATGCAAGCTCGACCAACATAATGAATACTGCAACTGCCACAAGACCATAATGCAACAATGTAGCAGTGCAAATCAAGTACAAAACACAACAATGAAGACTACAGTAAAAGACATGGAACTATGCAAGACCAGAGTAATACACCATGCACAAAGTGCCACAAGATACAGCAATGCAACTCGACTACAAAAGCCATCAAGTATACATTACTGCAAGCTCAAGTGATAAAACATGTGTCCAGTAACCAACACAATGAAAAGACCAGACACTACAGCATGTACAAGCCAAATAATTCAGATCAACAGTGCACAACCAACTCGAGAATATACACGATCAAGACCAAATGCAAACTGCAGTAGTGCACTTGAACAAAATAAACAAGTGGAGCATCTGTGTAAACTGGGCAAGCATGGACAGAAGACAATGCAAACAACAAAGACCACTACAGTAATGCATCAGTGAGCAACACAGCAATGGAGTTTTTGCAGTGATACAAATGCAACACAACAGCAACATGCTTAAAGACCACAACACGACCAATGGCAATACAGTGACAACATAACAACAGTTTATACAACACGAATAAACCACTGCAACAATGTGTATGAACTCATGTGGACAGTAACAACAGGTCAGAGAATTGAAGAAAGCCACTACAAGAATGCAGACGCAAAGATGGCTGAAGCTGTGACAATTAAGATGATAAACAAGTTGAAAAATTCATGTACGCATTCTTTGAAATAGTCAAAGTATCAAAAAAAAGGAAAGTTTTAATGCCGTGTGAATCAAGGAATCGACCAAGTCACAAATCAAAACAGTGTCAACCAAGCCGTGAAAAGAAAGTATCAAAATATACGCATATGAACAAGTCAGAGATAAATCTCAAGCATCAAAGCAAAATCGAGCGGCCAAAGCACAGTGAAGACAAATTCAAACAAAATTTATACGAATGCAAAAATAGGCTTTTGAATCCTATATAAAATGCCCAATCATCATCGGCATAATAATAAGAGAGTTCGAATACAAGTATCAGAGAAAAAATTGTTACCAAAGCAATAATCGAACTCACCGAAGCAACCGAAGGAAGCAACACGAAATCGATCAAGGCAGGTTAAATCACGAACAATCAACAAAGATCGAAGTAGTATCGGAGCTTCGCAAAAGCCCTAATCTAGAACAGAGAGCGCAAGGACGAGATCCCCAAATTTTAAAGAGACGAGAAGAACAAACGGCCACCATTATCAAGAGAAAAAGGAACGGGCCGAAGTGGTTATAAAAAAAGGGAATTAAAAATACTATTTTCTCCTTTTTGGGCCGGTCACTGATTTAAAGGGGGTTAGGTTTATTAAATAATTAGGGTTTTGAATTGATTTTTTTGTTTAAATTAATGTCTTTTATATTTTCATTTGAAAAGTGTGAATTAAATCTTGGTAAATCACCACCTAGGTTTTAGGTTGTGTTTGATTGTCTATTTAGAGTTAGTTCAGTAAGCAGGGGTTGCAAGTTTGCAAAACTCTATAGGCGGTAGCAGGGCTTGCAAGTCTGTTAGAGTGTTTGTAAGCATGATACTGTTTAATTCTAATAGAAATCTGGGAATGCAGCAGTAGGCAGGGGTTGCCGAAGCTGGGTAAATTTTGTGTGTGATTTACTTTTCAGTATATTTATTTCTGCAGTTTATTTTTGTGTTTAAATCGAGAAAATTTGCTATAACCCTATTCACCCCCCCTCTAGGGTTAATCTAGATCCTACAAGTGGTATCAGAGCCCGGTATTTTGTTTTTAACTCTAGAGTCATGAATTCACCGAATAATGCTTTTTCTGAAGGGCAATCTATTGCTAGGCCACCCATGTTTAATGGGAACGATTATGCTTATTGGAAAGTTAGAATGGGTATCCATCTTAGTTCTGTTGATTATGATGTTTGGGATATTATTGAAACTGGCTATAAACCTCCCACTATAATCGTTGGTGATACCGAGATTCCTAAACCTAAGGATAGGTGGGATGCTAACGATAAGAAATTGAAAACGACAAATGCTAAAGCCATGAATGCTTTGATATGTGCTCTTGATAAAAATGAATTTAATAGAATTTCTCATTGTACAACAGCACAGGAAATTTGGCACACTTTGGAGGTGACACACGAAGGAACTTCTCAAGTCAAGGAGTCTCGTCTAGCCCTATTCAGCAATGAATACGAAAACTTTGTGATGGACAAAGGCGAAAGCATAAAGGATATGTTTGGACGCTTTTCAACCTTGGTATACAACGCTAGAGCGCTTAGGAAGGTATTCACTGAGGTAGAGCTTGTGAGGAAGATACTACGAGTCCTACCGATGAACTTTGAGGCAAAAGTCACGGCAATACAAGAATCGAAAGATCTGAGTAAGCTAAGCATGGAGGAGTTGATTGGCAACTTGATGACATATGAGCTTGAGCTAAAAGCAAAGGAAGAACGCAACAACTCCGAACCAAAGAAGAAGACGATTGCCTTAAAGAGCAAAGAAGAAAGCGATGAAGAAGAAGATCCAATTGAAGAGCTTGCAATGGCTGTCAATAATCTTAAAAAATGGTCAAGAATCAAGTCACGAAAGAAGAAAAAACGTGGTAATAGGTCAAAGAATTCTGACAATTCCGATAATGAATTGACATGCTATAACTGCAAGAAGCCTGGCCACTTCAAACAAAAATGTCCACTTCTCAAAAACAACAAAGGAAAGAAAAAGAAAAAGAAGGCCTTTGCAGCAACTTGGGATGATGAAGAAGGAGAGGAAGTTTCGAATAATAGCTCAGAGGAGGCTAACTTGTGTCTTATGTCAAAATCGGATTCAGAAGCAAGCTTAGAGGAATCTAGTGAGGTAAGTGACTATTCTTATAAAGAACTTGTTTCAATGTGTTGTGATCTTACTAAAATGATTGATACTCTTGAATCTAAAATTGAAAAACGAAAATCTGATAGGAGAGAACTTGTCCATGAAAATTCTAGGTTAGAAACTGAAATTGAAAATATTAAAAACCTGGACTGTAAAAAATGTAAAACTTTAGATTCAGAATTATCAAGACTTAGAAATAGCTTTGTAAATCTTGAAAAAGAAAATTTAAGTCTTAAGGAAAACCTTGACACTAGGAAAAAGGATTTTATAAATAGGTGCACCTCACTTGCAACTGAAAACACAACACTAAAAACCAAAGTCCAAAATCTTGAAAAATCTCTAAATAACTTTTCAAGAGGAGAAAAATCATTCAACATGTTATTGAGAAATCAAATTTTTGCTAACAACGGAAAAGGACAAGGTTTTGGGAAAACACAAGTTGATGATAATGCAAAATATAAGAACGTCTTTGATAGATGTGAAATATTTAGATGTCGTGCTGAAAATTATAGTCATAGGAACAAGAACACAAAATTTATACAAGTTTGGGTTCCTAAGAATTCTACAAACAAATTTCATGTCTATTGGAATAAAAATAAAAGGACTAAACAAGTATGGGTTCCAAAGGGATTGTTTATTCACAATGCTTCTATCACTAATAACATTGGACCTAAGAGTTTCTATAGGTCATCTTCCCTCCTCTTCTACCTCTTTCCTTTTCTTAACCATAACATTTCGGGTTTCCGGCCTTCAATTTCTCGGCAGTCGATAAAGTGAGTATCGATGTTGAATTTTCGAAAGTCGAAAATTTCCGGGGCGTTACACTAAGGGACTTCGATTTGTCACCTGTCATATGTCTAGAACAACCTGAATCTAGAAACCATTCTTGTTGTTCCTTAGCCCGCCAACAGACCTACATAAAAAGAGAAGGTAGAAAATAGAGAGGAAAGAAAATAGGAGAATAGAGGGAAAAGAAAATAACAGAACAATAACAGAATCTCACAATTCGCAGCGGAACAACATATAATAATAAATGAATAATCTTTAAACAAAGAACTATATCAGTTATTACATTACATTACATCCTATCATCCGAGTGTACAACAACAACAACATCAAACAATGCAGCGGAAAAAGAAATACTATATACTAGTAATACGCCATGCCATCCAGCTTGCCTCCAGCAACTCCTGAATATCCTGATAAACCTAACTCTTGACTGCCCGTGCGGAAATTGGTGGGCACCCAGAGTTTAGGAAGGAAAATAATAAACTCCGAGTCAGTCATGTGACTGGTGTGAGAACTCAAACAGTTTATTTATCTTTAAAATCAAAATAGAGGAATATTTTTAAACTCAATTCGCAATGCTTTTAAAAATGAGACTACCATAAGGCCTCCCGCACACACACACAATGCAAACGCAGAATCGGAGGAGATTTCTCCTTATGATAGTCAAAGATGCTTGATACGCATTTAAAAGAACATTTGATATTATTACTAGTGCATAGTGTAGGAAAAATTTATTTCGAAAGTAGAATATAAATCTTAGCCAACATACGACCATTATCGTATGCCTACTATAGCTAACTATGTTCAATAGCAGGTTACCGCCACATTCCATAGCAGGTTATACAACTAAAACCGTACAAGTCTCGTATTGTTTCTTTGGATTTCCAACGAATGATCAGGCCAAGGAACTTCCCATTGCCACATGAGAATGCCTATGGATGGACATCCCCGAGAACCAAACCGGATCTCTACCAACACAAGGCCGGGTTACTCCTAACTGAGTAACAACTGACCGAATATGCCATCCCCCGGTCCTTTGGGACCTTTTCAACCGAGCGCTCGCAATCAATTCACACAATCATAACAAAGTGTTTTCAACATGAGTAAGTATCTAGGCTCCATACCATGATACCACCCTTTTCCAGAAGGAAATGCACACATCCTAAAGGGCGCTACCCCTCATAACCTTGCCGCATCTTTCCTGTTTTGATCATTCACGGGGTGTGAGGCTCGACGAAGTCACGTCCACAAAAACATACTTTATACAAAAGCCATGCTTTGGGTCAACAAATGATCATAGAAATGATCACCAGGATAGACGATCAAATAAACGATCCTATCACAAATAATCAACACAATGATCATTTACAGCAACACTCAGCATGTCACATTACCAAATTGGGAATATATCGCTGATAACATTCAACTACATAACCTCTGAGCTCGTACGTCTCAGAGAAGGGTGTTAAGCTAAAAGAATAAATTCTCCGCCACCAATAGAAATACATTTGAAAGAAATCGGCTTTATATCTCAACTTGTAATGTCAGACATACAATCCATACAAGTCTGTTCCGGGCACGAACAAAACCGAAGGCACTTACGAAGAAGTCCTTGCAATCCAGATATTCACAATCCTGATCGGATTTCCCATCACTTAGGGAGTCTCTATACCGTTGCAACTCAGTGCAGAGACAATCGACAGGTCATCCTATCGCTCTCGCAAATACCGGGTCTTCAACACCGATCTTCAATGCTATCATAACGACGTATCACATATTCGGAATGGGTTATACGACCCCATGGTCCTTTCCCGGTTAACCCGAATAGTGAGCACTTATTCAAAAATAAGTGTGGCATTCAAATTCAAACAAATCACATCGATTACCCATTCAAAGGGAAATATTGATAGTCGGTTATTGAACTATCAATGGATATGCACACATCCCCAGTTTCCAAATAATTTTCCAAATTATTTATTTTCCAAAATATCTTTACAAGATATATAATTTTCACACTTCAAAAATAAATCAATATTTATTTTTAAACAAATTCCCCTTTCTTTTATAAATTCCATAGTGAATTTATATTTCAAAATATCTATGAATATACGATTTCAATTATTCATTTCAATTTATCTTCAAAAAGATAAATTCTCAAAGTATTCACTTTATATTGGAAAACATTTCCATACTTATTTAATAAGTAATTCACAAATTTTATTTATTCTCAACACTTAGAAAATATTCAATATACTTAAATCGAGATTAAGTATATATTTCATTCTTTTAGGAAATCATTCTCTTAAACATATTTATTTGGGCCAAAACGAATGTTGCGTAAAACATCGTTACGACAACCCAAAATCACTAGTATAGGGATTTTAAATTAAAATAGATATATAAATCCCAATACTATACAAAACATTTCCTTTCGGAAATCATTTACTATAACAACAGTGTTATTGTCCACTATTTCCTTTTCATTTCTCGAAAACGTCTATTTCAACAATAAATGTTGAAATCTATGGTTTCGAATCTCAACACATTTTAAAACATCGTTAGATCGTTTTAATTCTATTTAAAACATCAAATCTAAACATTTCTTTAACATATTATTCACTATTCAAAAACGTGAATATACTACGTTAACAAATTTCATCCTTTCTATACATTTTATTTTAAAGGATTATTCACGGTCAAAAACATGAATATAACTCCATTAATAGGTTTCAACAATTTTCTTATCAAAATAAGTCGTTTGCGAATTTATAAAACAACGTTTATAAATTCCATTTCTATTTGTTTTATAACAACTTTTTATAAATCTCCTTTATTAATCTATTCGATTTATAACTCAATTATAAACCAAAAGTTCACATTATAAGTTAAACACTTATAATTTAATTGTTTGAAAAATCGTTCCTTTGAACTTCATAATTATAAATCCTATAACTTATAAGATTCAATGATTTATTCAAAACCATTCTTTTAATAACCTTATAAAATTTATAAATCTTACTATTTATAAATTTCATTTATAACTTCACCATTTTTAATTTTATAAATTCCATTCATTTACAAAATTCATTTTCACTTCATTCAAACACTTATAAAAACTCGTTTTATAATGTCAATATTTCAATTCATAAATATCCATTTATAAATCTCTTAATATAAATCAATTTATATTATTCTTTAAAACGTCTTTAATCTCCTTTATAATTTCACCATTTTGATTTATAAAATAATTAAATTTTATAAATCCTATATTTAAACTTTTCACAATAAATTCTAAAATCCCGATTAAACTATTTTGTAAAATCATTAGCATCATATTCTCAAAAATCAGTTTTTTTAACTATATTTCTCAAAAATCATAATTTTTATAACTTTAAAAATTATAACGTTTATTTATTTAAAATGGATCAATTCCAAAAATATTTTATAAAACGTATACTTTTCAAAAATCACTTTAAAAATCATTTTTTTTAAATTTCAAATTTGGTCCAATGATGCTACATACCAAATAGTCAATCACGACAACAACGATATCATATATCAATATGATAATCCATCACATATCAAAATATCCGAAATCAAATAAAAACTGTTGAGGAATCCAGTTCGATCCCTCCAACCTGTTTTCCTGCATCCACAAACATTAGCACAATACCAATTCCGTTCCAGTACGAAATTATCGCGGTATATGTTTTTATTAAATATTATCCGCTTAATAGACGGCGCAATAGGGTCTCATCCGCTAAACAAAAAATGCGGGAAATCAATAACTCCAATATATACATATGCCAATATATATATATATATTGCTATTATATATAATACCAATTTCACAGTTTATGAAATATTCGCGGTATATGTTTTTAATAAATAACATCCGCTTACTAACGGCGCATAATGTCTATTTTAACAATCAATAGATATCAATCAACATTCAAACTTGCATTCAAATATTTTAAATCTAACTATTTAAAATAAAATCGAAACTGATTCGATTGAGTGAGAAGTTCTCACCTTGGTTTTATTTCCGGTTTCGACGTTCGTTTCGAATAAAATTAAACGAACGTTTAATTTTACCCGAAATTCCAACGAGCTCCGATCGACTCCAAACTGGCTCCATAGCGAAGTGCTCGACGATACGATTCCAACGCCGCTGGTTTCGCGCAATTCGGACCTCGAATGACAAAGATACATCGTTTTAAACATCATACAATTTTAATAATAATAATATTTACATTTTCCTTATAAATTTTATAACCTAATCTACATCAGCCGTTGCTTTCTGCTTGACAAAATCGTGACCGCGCTTCTTGCTTTCTTCCCCGCGTGGCTCCCAGGTGACAAACGAAAGGCCGAACCCATAGAATACTCACAAACCCTAATACACGCACCCCCCAAACGACGACGAAATCCAATCATCTCGCCACCATTCGAAGCGCCTTCTCCACCCTGATGCTCGGCCAAAGCCTTGTGACACTCGGCCCTATATCTAGCTTGAAAAACGTGTGCAAAGTTCACGCGTTCAACTGCAAATTGCCATCGATCGACTCAATATTATCCGATCATCACCTTTGAGAACGTAGAGCTCGTGATGCTCTACATCTTTGCTGTTGGAAGTTGCTTGAATTAATGAGTGGATTCGAAGAAATTGAGGGAGGAAGGTCATTGATTTTCGGCCTTAGGTTTTGTTGGTGGCGGCTGAGCAAAAACTAGGGCTAGGGTTTATATTTTTCTCAAATTTAGTGAAATGTCGGTCTATTTATAGAAATTAAACGACACTATTCATCCAGGTTTTCAAAACTCCGATTCATGCGCCGTAACCAGCGTTTCTAGGGTTTATCCCGCATTCCGGACACAATGGAACAGGTTTCGGAAGCTAATTCGGACATCTGTGCAAGTTATGGCAACAAACGTTCAATTTAAATTAAACCGATTTAAATCGATTTCTAGGCGTTTTAATTTGTACCGGACAAACGGTAAATCCAATTGACACGAAATTTGAAACCTTACAATAATATCACATTACGGATCCGATGAAACTGGTTTCATCGAAATCCGAGACTTTTTGAAAAATGGCTATTTTAACTCGCCAAATTAAAATTAAAAATAAATCGATGCGTTTCGAGCTGCCACGATCAAACGATAACTCCGATTGACACGAAAATTGAAATCCGGTAATAACTAACTATTACGGATCCAATGGAACTGGTCTCGTTCAATTCTGAGACTGTTCAAAAATTGACTATTTTCACTAGTCGATTTAATATTAAAATATTCAATTTTCACAAATTAACTTTTAATTCGATTTTAAAAGTTCTAAAATATCATTCTAACTTAAATATGATAAAATAAAATTTTACAAATCATTTTCAATCATATTTAACTCAATTTTCAATTATTTCCTTAATTTAACATATTAAATTATCGATTTAATAATCCAATTAAATCAAATTATTCGAATTAAAATTTATTTGACTTATAAATTCACTTATAAATATTTAAAATTAATTAATAAAAATTCTGGGTCGTTACAATCTTCCCCCCTTAAAAGAATTTCGTCCTCGAAATTATCAAGTAAGAAAGGTTATAGAATTTATTAACTTTCCATAAAATCCATAGTTAAACTTCTTACAATAACTTTACTAAGTTTTCAAATCATACTTAGTTATCTTTTCAAAAACAACTACTATTGTTTAACTTTCAATTCCAAATAAAAGTCTAAGTTTTCAAAAATTTCCAATTTTCTCAAATTTTTCTAACGCCTTAAATTTCCAGAAAAATTCGCCATAGTCTCCTTTGCGCGGCTCGATCCCAAAAAAAAATGACAGTATATATATCACAAATATACATCTCATCAAGTAATGAGGCATCCCACAGGGAAAAAGTGTAAAAGTACGGTATGTAATCCGAGATATGTACCTTATATTTTATTAGCGAGCATATACGGCTAATATAGCGCGAAAGCGAGCTCCAAATGCGAAGCAAACGCGATCCGCACCTACTAATCACTCAACAAACAACATGAGAACATGCATATATGAAAATAATCTCAATATACAACATATACCTCCATAACAACTATATATGTCACATAGCAAATGAAACAAAACAACAAATGCAAACATCAATCAACTATCATCCATAACCAATAAATATTCATTCATACTCTCATTAATATTACATGAATTGGTTTTCAATTTAATCACATTTGATTCATTAATAGTGGATGTTCTTACTAACATTCATTTTCAATCATATTCAAGTTGGTTCGCTTCCAATCAAATTCAATTCTATTTAATCACTTAACTTCCAATTGAATTCCAATTACTTTAGCTTTCAATTTCATTAATTCAATTCCATTAACACTTAATGAATTATATACAATCATCTAACAGCCATATAACAACCAATGTATATTAATTTCAACCAAATTCCTTTGCTTATATTCATTTAATTTGGTTTTAACACCATCACTTTCAATTGGTTTAATTAATTGATTTTCATTCAATTATTCAACTTCCAATAACATTAAATTTTAATGAATTAACGCCTTTTTCATTATTTCATATCAACTCAATTTACATTCAATTGATTTACATTCAATTCATTAATTCAATTCAATTTCAAAGTTGAATTTCCATTTATATAACTTAAGTTCACATTTATCAATCAATTCAGCTTCCAAATTCTAAAGTAAATTTTTATTTAACTTTAAATTCATTTTTATTTCAACTCATATTTATAAATATATTCATATAGTTTCACTTCTTATATATATAAGTTTATTTCACAATTGTAAATCACATTAATTATAATTCCATTCTTATAATTCTTTTGCTTATACAATTATTCTTTTATTTAGATTATTCAAAATAACTAAACAATCACTTATATACACTTTAATAATTCTGAAAAAAAATTATTCCTTTATATATAAAAATATAATCAAGGTAAAATTATTTCATTTACCCAATTTAAAATCAATATTGTGCCGAATTGTTCTATTCAAGCGTTTAGAAACCCCTTCGATTCAGTTTCGAGGCTGCGCCGATGAAGGTTCATAAGCCACTCAACAAACCAATCATCACAATATAAAACATTTTTATATTCACTAACAAATACGCTCTCATAGCTATTATTACACTCAACTCATTCTACAGTACTACTGACTCTATCTCTAATGAGTAATACCCAACAGAACCATGGTTGTCGCTTAACCATATGCTCTGATACCAGATGTAACGCCCCAGAAATTTTCGACTTTCGAAAATTCAACATCGATACTCACTTTATCGACTGCCGAGAAATCGAAGGCCGGAAACCCGAAATGTTATGGTTTAAGAAAAGGAAAGAGGTAGAAGAGGAGGGAAGAAGGTAGAAAATAGAGAGGAAAGAAAATAGGAGAATAGAGGGAAAAGAAAATAACAGAACAATAACAGAATCTCACAATTCGCAGCGGAACAACATATAATAATAAATGAATAATCTTTAAACAAAGAACTATATCAGTTATTACATTACATTACATCCTATCATCCGAGTGTACAACAACAACAACATCAAACAATGCAGCGGAAAAAGAAATACGATATACTAATAATACGCCATGCCATCCAGCTTGCCTCCAGCAACTCCTGAATATCCTGATAAACCTAACTCTTGACTGCCCGTGTGGAAATTGGTGGGCACCCAGAGTTTAGGAAGGAAAACAATAAACTCCGAGTCAGTCATGTGACTGGTGTGAGAACTCAAACAGTTTATTTATCTTTAAAATCAAAATAGAGGAATATTTTTAAACTCAATTCGCAATGCTTTTAAAAATGAGACTACCATAAGGCCTCCCGCACACACACACAATGCAAACGCAGAATCGGAGGAGATTTCTCCTTATGATAGTCAAAGATGCTTGATACGCATTTAAAAGAACATTTGATATTATTAGTGCATAGTGTAGGAAAAATTTATTTCGAAAGTAGAATATAAATCTTAGCCAACATACGACCATTATCGTATGCCTACTATAGCTAACTATGTTCAATAGCAGGTTACCGCCACATTCCATAGCAGGTTATACAACTAAAACCGTACAAGTCTCGTATTGTTTCTTTGGATTTCCAACGAATGATCAGGCCAAGGAACTTCCCATTGCCACATGAGAATGCCTCTGGATGGACATCCCCGAGAACCAAACCGGATCTCTACCAACACAAGACCGGGTTACCCCTAACTGAGTAACAACTGACCGAATATGCCATCCCCCGGTCCTTTGGGACCCTTTCAACCGAGCGCTCGCAATCAATTCACACAATCATAACAAAGTGTTTTCAACATGAGTAAGTATCTGGGCTCCATACCATGATACCACCCTTTTCCAGAAGGAAATGCACACATCCTAAAGGGCGATACCCCTCATAACCTTGCCGCATCTTTCCTGTTTTGATCATTCACGGGGTGTGAGGCTCGACGAAGTCACGTCCACAAAAACATACTTTATACAAAAGCCATGCTTTGGGTCAACAAATGATCATAGAAATGATCACCAGGATAGACGATCAAATAAACGATCCTATCACAAATAATCAACACAATGATCATTTACAGCAACACTCAGCATGTCACATTACCAAATTGGGAATATATCGCTGATAACATTCAACTACATAACCTCTGAGCTCGTACGTCTCAGAGAAGGGTGTTAAGCTAAAAGAATAAATTCTCCGCCACCAACAGAAATACATTTGAAAGAAATCGGCTTTATATCTCAACTTGTAATGTCAGACATACAATCCATACAAGTCTGTTCCGGGCTCGAACAAAACCGAAGGCACTTACAAAGAAGTCCTTGCAATCCGGATATTCACAATCCTGATCGGATTTCCCATCACTTAGGGAGTCTCTATACCGTTGCAACTCAGTGCAGAGACAATCGACAGGTCATCCTATCGCTCTCGCAAATACCGGGTCTTCAACACCGATCTTCAATGCTATCATAACGACGTATCACATATTCGGAATGGGTTATACGACCCCATGGTCCTTTCCTGGTTAACCCGAATAGTGAGCGCTTATTCAAAAATAAGTGTGGCATTCAAATTCAAACAAATCACATCAATTACCCATTCAAGGGGAAATATTGATAGTCGGTTATTGAACTATCAATGGATATGCACACATCACCAGTTTCCAAATAATTTTCCAAATTATTTATTTTCCAAAATATCTTTACAAGATATATAATTTTCACACTTCAAAAATAAATCAATATTTATTTTTAAACAAATTCCCCTTTCTTTTATAAATTCCATAGTGAATTTATATTTCAAAATATCTATGAATATACGATTTCAATTATTCATTTCAATTTATCTTCAAAAAGATAAATTCTCAAAGTATTCACTTTATATTGGAAAACATTTCCATACTTATTTAATAAGTAATTCACAAATTTTATTTATTCTCAACACTTAGAAAATATTCAATATACTTAAATCGAGATTAAGTATATATTTCATTCTTTAAGGAAATCATTCTCTTAAACATATTTATTTGGGCCAAAACGAATGTTGCGTAAAACATCGTTACGACAACCCAAAATCACTAGTATAGGGATTTTAAATTAAAATAGATATATAAATCCCAATACTATACAAAACATTTCCTTTCGGAAATCATATACTATAACAACAGTGTTATAGTCCACTATTTCCTTTTCATTTCTCGAAAACGTCTATTTCAACAATATATGTTGAAATCTATGGTTTCGAATCTCAACACATTTTAAAACATCGTTAGATCGTTTTAATTCTATTTAAAACATCAAATCTAAACATTTCTTTAACATATTATTCACTATTCAAAAACGTGAATATACTACGTTAACAAATTTCATCCTTTCTATACATTTTATTTTAAAGGATTATTCACGGTCAAAAACGTGAATATAACTCCATTAATAGGTTTCAACAATTTTCTTATCAAAATAAGTCGTTTGCGAATTTATAAAACAACGTTTATAAATTCCATTTTTATTTGTTTTATAACAACTTTTTATCAATCTCCTTTATTAATCTATTCGATTTATAACTCAATTATAAACCAAAAATTCACATTATAAGTTAAACACTTATAATTTATTTGTTTGAAAAATCGTTCCTTTGAACTTCATAATTATAAATCCTATAACTTATAAGATTCAATGATTTATTCAAAACCATTCTTTTAATAACCTTATAAAATTTATAAATCTTACTATTTATAAATTTCATTTATAACTTCACCATTTTTAATTTTATAAATTCCATTCATTTACAAAATTCATTTTCACTTCATTCAAACACTTATAAAAACTCGTTTTATAATGTCAATATTTCAATTCATAAATATCCATTTATAAATCTCTTAATATAAATCAATTTATATTATTCTTTAGAACGTCTTTAATCTCCTTTATAATTTCACCATTTTAATTTATAAAATAATTAAATTTTATAAATCCTATATTTAAACTTTTCACAATAAATTCTAAAATCCCGATTAAACTATTTTATAAAATCATTAGCATCATATTCTCAAAAATCAGTTTTTTAACTATATTTCTCAAAAATCATAATTTTTATAACTTTAAAAATTATAACGTTTATTTATTTAAAATGGATCAATTCCAAAAATATTTTATAAAACGTATACTTTTTTAAAATCACTTTAAAAATCATTTTTTTTAAATTTCAAATTTGGTCCAATGATGCTACATACCAAATAGTCAATCACGACAACAACGATATCATATATCAATATGATAATCCATCACATATCAAAATATCCGAAATCAAATAAAACTGTTGAGAAATCCAGTTGGATCCCTCCAACCTGTTTTCCTGCATCCACAAACATTAGCACAATACCAATTCCGTTCCAGTACGAAATTATCGCGGTATATGTTTTTATTAAATATTATCCGCTTAATAGACGGCGCAATAGGGTCTCATCCGCTAAACAAAAAATGCGGGAAATCAATAACTCCAATATATACATATGCCAATATATATATATATATATATATATTGCTATTATATATAATACCAATTTCACAGTTTATGAAATATTCGCGGTATATGTTTTTAATAAATAACATCCGCTTACTAACGGCGCATAATGTCTATTTTAACAATCAATAGATATCAATCAACATTCAAACTTGCATTCAAATATTTTAAATCTAACTATTTAAAATAAAATCGAAACTGATTCGATTGAGTGAGAAGTTCTCACCTTGGTTTTATTTCCGGTTTCGACGTTCGTTTCGAATAAAATTAAACGAACGTTTAATTTTACCCGAAATTCCAACGAGCTCCGATCGACTCCAAACTGGCTCCATAGCGAAGTGCTCGACGATACGATTCCAATGTCGCTGGCTTCGCGCAATTCGGACCTCGAATGACAAAGATACATCGTTTTAAACATCATACAATTTTAATAATAATAATATTTACATTTTCCTTATAAATTTTATAACCTAATCTACATCAGCCGTTGCTTTCTGCTTGACAAAATCGTGACCGCCCTTCTTGCTTTCTTCCCCGCGTGGCTCCCAGGTGACAAACGAAAGGCCGAACCCATAGAATACTCACAAACCCTAATACACGCACCCCCCAAACGACGACGAAATCCAATCATCTCGCCACCATTCGAAGCGCCTTCTCCACCCTGATGCTCGGCCAAAGCCTTGTGACACTCGGCCCTATATCTAGCTTGAAAAACGTGTGCAAAGTTCACGCGTTCAACTGCAAATTGCCGTCGATCGACTCAATATTATCCGATCATCACCGTTGAGAACGTAGAGCTCGTGATGCTCTACATCTTTGCTGTTGGAAGTTGCTTGAATTAATGAGTGGATTCGAAGAAATTGAGGGAGGAAGGTCATTGATTTTCGGCCTTAGGTTTTGTTGGTGGCAGCTGAGCAAAAACTAGGGCTAGGGTTTATATTTTTCTCAAATTTAGTGAAATGTTGGTCTATTTATAGAAATTAAACGACACTATTCATCCGGGTTTTCAAAACTCCGATTCACGCGCCGTAACCAGCGTTTCTAGGGTTTATCCCGCGTTCCGGACACAATGGAACAGGTTTCGGAAGCTAATTCGGACATCTGTGCAAGTTATGGCAACAAACGTTCAATTTAAATTAAACCGATTTAAATTGATTTCTAGGCGTTTTAATTTGTACCGGACAAACGGTAAATCCAATTGACACGAAATTCGAAACCTTACAATAATATCACATTACGGATTCGATGAAACTGGTTTCGTCGAAATCCGAGACTTTTTGAAAAATGGCTATTTTAACTCGCCAAATTAAAATTAAAAATAAATCGATGCGTTTCGAGCTGCCACGATCAAACGATAACTCCGATTGACACGAAAATTGAAATCCGGTAATAACTAACTATTACGGATCCAATGGAAATGGTCTCGTTCAATTCTGAGACTGTTCAAAAATTGACTATTTTCACTAGTCGATTTAATATTAAAATATTCAATTTTCACAAATTAACTTTTAATTCGATTTTAAAAGTTCTAAAATATCATTCTAACTTCAATATGATAAAATAAAATTTTACAAATCATTTTCAATCATATTTAACTCAATTTTCAATTATTTCCTTAATTTAACATATTAAATTATCGATTTAATAATCCAATTAAATCCAATTATTCGAATTAAAATTTATTTGACTTATAAATTCACTTATAAATATTTAAAATTAATTAATAAAAATTCTAGGTCGTTACACTTAGCTTAGAGAATTTTAAAGGTGGAAATGTGATCATGGGAGATAATAGCAAGTGTAAGATTATTGGCAAAGGTGAAGTTGGTAACGGTATTTTTTCCTTGACTAATGTTTTATACGTTGACAATCTGCATCACAATCTCATTTCTATTAGCCAACTATGTGACAAAGGTATGAACGTGATTTTTGATAGTGATACTTGCAAAATCATTGATAAATCTTCTAATAACATTGTTTTTATGGGCAAAAGAAAAGGGAATGTTTACTCACTTTCATTTGATAATCTAAATTTTTCTAGATGTTTGGTAGCCACTGACGAAGAGGCATATTTATGGTATAGGAGACTTGGACATGCTAGCATGAGTCTCTTAGAAAAACTTGAATCAAAAGAATTAGTCAGAGGGTTACCACATCAGAAATTTAAAAATAATAAAGTGTGTAAAGCATGTTCCTTGGGCAAGCTAAGTCGATCATCATTTCGTCCTAAAAACATTGTTAGCACATCAAGGGTCCTTGAACTAATTCACATGGACTTATTTGGACCAAATGAAATTTCAAGCTTGAATGGAAAACGTTATTGTTATGTATTGGTTGATGATTATTCTAGATTTACATGGGTTTACTTTTTAGCCAAAAAGTCTGAATCTTTCGACTATTTTTCAAAATTTGCAAAACTTGTTCAAAATGAAAAAGGTGTTACAATTAAAACCTTGAGAAGTGATCATGGCGGCGAATTTGAAAATTTGGAATTTGAAAATTTTTGTGAAGAAAATGGTTTAAAACATGAATTTTCTGCTCCACGAACACCTCAACAAAATGGGGTGGTTGAAAGGAAAAATCGTACATTGCAGGAATTGGCTAGATCCATGTTGAGTGAGTATAAGCTACCTCTAATCTTTTGGGCAGAGGCAGTGAATACTTCATGCTATGTAATGAATAGAGTAATGATTAGATCAATACTTGGCAAAACATCTTATGAATTGTGGCATGAAAGGAAACCTAACATTTCTTATTTTCGTATATTTGGATGTCCTTGTTTCATTCTTAACACAGGTGATCAACTTGGAAAATTTGAATCAAAGGCTGATGAGGGAATTTTCATGGGCTATTCAACAAGGAGTAAGGCTTACAGGATATACAACAAATGAACAAAGACAATTGTTGAGTCAATCAATGTGAAATTTGATGAATCTGATCTGGAAAGAACGACTGAAAAAATGATTGACGATGGGATAGATCATGAAGGCATTGAAGAAGGGACATATAGTGAGAAATCTGAAAGTAGGACAGTTGATACTGATAGATTAAAGTTCAAATCCAATCATCCACCTGAATTGGTTATAGGTGATCCGACGGAAGGTATACGCACTCGCTCTTCATTTGATACAAACTTGTGTGCATTTTGCTGTGACAGTGGTTTTATTTCTGAAATTGAACCCGATTCTGTTGAAATAGCTCTTAATGATGAAAGTTGGTTTTTAGCAATGCAAGATGAACTTAATCAATTTGAGAGAAATAAAGTTTGTAAATTAGTTCCTAGGCCAAATGACTATCCAATTGTTGGAACTAAATGGGTGTTCAAAAATAAATTTGATGAATCAGGAAATGTAATTAGAAACAAAGCTAGGTTGGTCGCAAAAGGATATAACCAAATAGAAGGCATAGATTTTGATGAAACATTTGCTCCAGTTGCTAGGTTAGAAGCCATTAGGATTTTGCTAAGTTTTGCATGTTATAAGGGTTTCAAACTAAAACAAATGGATGTAAAAAGTGCCTTTCTAAATGGTGCTTTGAAAGAAGAAGTTTTTGTTGAACAACCCCTCGGTTTTGAAAATCATGATTTTCTAAAACATGTGTATAAACTAGAAAAAGCATTATATGGTCTTAAGCAAGCCCCTAGAGCTTGGTATGACTGCCTTTGTACATATCTTTTGGAAAACGGTTTTAAAAAGGGGAGTGCTGACACGACATTGTTTCTATTACATAAAGAAAGTGATTTTTTGATTGTTCAAATTTATGTGGATGATATCATTTATGGTGCTACTAATGAACTTTTGTGCGAGAAATTTGAACAAGTCATGCAGGCTAAATTCGAGATGAGCTTGGTTGGAGAATTGAAATATTTTCTTGGATTTCAAATCAAGCAAAGCAGTGATGGTATATTTATTTCGCAATCCAAGTATGTGTTAGAACTATTGAAGAAATTTGGAGTTGAGAACTCCAAACCATTGAAAACTCCTATGAGTCCATCAACAAAGTTGGACAAAGACGAGAAGAAATATCGAGGAATAATCGGTTCACTTCTCTATCTTACTGCTTCTAGACCTGATATTATGTTTTCTGTGTGTTTGTGTGCACGTTTTCAATCTAATCCTAAAGAATCTCATTTGAAAGCCACTAAACGAATTTTAAGATATCTCTCACACACACACAAATATGGATTATGGTATCCTTCTTGCGAAAATTTTGATTTAGTTGGTTATTCTGATGCTGATTATGCTGGTTCATTGGTTGACAGAAAAAGCACTAGTGGGACATGTTTCCTGCTAGGACACTCATTAATTTCATGGTCAAGTCGAAAACAGAATTGTGTTGCATTATCCACCACTGAAGCAGAATATATTTCTTTAGGAAGTTGTTGTGCTCAAATTTTATGGATGATGCAAACTCTTTCTGATTTAGGCTTAGTTTATAAACAAGTTCCATTAAAATGTGATAGTAAAAGTGCAATAGACTTGTCAAATAATCCTGTTCATCATTCACGTACAAAACACATTGATGTGAGACATCACTTTCTTAGAGATCACATTGCTAAGAAAGACATTTGCATTGAACATATTTCAACTAAGGCTCAACTTGCTGATATTTTCACAAAACCCCTCCCCGAAGACAGATTTTCTAGATTACGTTTGGATTTAGGGATTCTAGAAATCGACTAATCTGGCTCCCTGATGATTATCGAAAAGATGAATAGTGATTGAAAAAGTGGTGAGTGTTGACATTTATCATATATTATAACTTGAGAAAGTACAATTAAAAAAATTCTTTAGAATTTCATAACAAGAGTTATAATAACTTTTTGTTGGGTAAAAATTCCATGATCATTTCTATTTCTATCACCATTCTATCGACCATCACTCATCAAAATTACACATAATATGTAAATTTGTGGTAGTTTACAAAGGAAATCATACGTTCTTCAATATTTTTAAATTTGTGAAAGAAATTATTTGTGCTTCAATTTATTATATTTAGCAATAAAAATAAATATCCAAAGTATTCACTCTTATTTAAAAGTCCTCACGGTTATGCGTGGGTGAATTACTTGGATTTTTGATTATGTACTTCCATTCTCATTTAAAAGTCCTCACGGTTATGCATGTATGGAACGCATATCAAAATTAATTGATTTAATAGACAAGTTGATTCTAATCCCATTTAAAAGTCCTCACGGTCATGCGTGGTTAGAAGATACTTGATTTCATTTTTAAACTAAATGGGAATACTACTAATCTCATTTAAAAGTCCTAACGGTTATGCATGATTAGTAGAAATTCAAATTTCCTGAAATAAATATACCACAAATAGACAGATCAGTATGATTTTTGATGATTTTATCCTCATCATTTCTGAAAGTGGAATATGCGCCTAACAAGGGTAATTATGATTTTTGTTTGATTTTTTATTGAAATTTGATGTTTATACTCAATCGAGTTAAATGTTTGATTCATGTCTATCACTTCATCCCTATTTTTATAACACTGTTATTCTTTTGCTGATAACAAAAGGGGGAGAGAAAAGTTAAGATTTTGTCAAATAGAATCAAGCAAAGGTCAAATAATTTTCACTTTGCATATAGGCTCATTTATATATTTCTATTTGTATGCATATGTGTAGGGGGAGCATCATGTAGAGAGGAAACATTTAAATAGGGGGAGCAATTAAAGTATATCATTGATCAAATACATTTAACACATGTACAAAATCTTAAATATATGTTTGTTATCATCAAAAGGGGGAGATTGTTGAATATGCGCTTATATGTTTTTGTTTGATGATAATAAACATATATATTCATTTAAATGTATTTGGTAATGTACTATTTTGTTTTTCATAGATTAAATAAATACTTGTTGAATAAAATAAATTACACAGAATTTGAATTTGAATTCAAACAGAACAAGTTACACAGATTTTGAATTCAAACAGAAATTTTATTCAAACAAATATTTATTACAATCTTGAATAGTACAAATTCATGCTCTCACTATACATATACATTTTTGATTACAATCACATCACATTTCACATTTACAGTTAACCTCACTACATATCACTCACACTCGTGTTTTCGTCTTCAACTGCATTCCGGTTTGAATCCAACATCTGAGAAATCTGCAAAAATATAAACTAACGCAGTAAAATTGAAAAAGAAATATTTTTGCAAATTCAAAATAAATAATTTTTGAAAATATGATTTGCCTCAGTTATTTGGGTTGTTCGTCATAATTCACACTTGTTTTCATCACAAAGTCGTGCATATAGATATTACAGGGACAGGTAATCATAAGTGGCTGCAATACACACGTGTACATTCATACACGTGTGCACTGCCTCGCCAACTCGTGTACACAGCCAACAAGAGCAAGTGTGCAAGTGCAAATCCCAAAGACCACAAAGAAATCTCAAAAATCAACTCATATGCAATATATTGAAAATCACGACACGAGCTCAAGGTCAAACCCGTTTTTTTAAAAAAACTGGGTTCAACACAAGGCAACATGAAAAATGTAGAGCTTTGACAAATCAAAAGTGCATCAAAGGCAGTTCAATGTGGATAGCAACAGCAAAAAGGTAAAGTGGCAACAAACATGAAATGAATCGAGTCAGTAAGGCAATGCACAAAGTAAGTAACAGTTAGCAACAGAGATCAGTCAGACCAAACATGAAGGCTACATGAAGTATGCAAGTTCAACCTCTTCATTAAACAACTCAAGACCAAGCTGCAAACATTCAACAGTGCCAACAAAGAATGCAAGCTCGACCAACATAATGAATACTGCAACTGCCACAAGACCATAATGCAACAATGTAGCAGTGCAAATCAAGTACAAAACACAACAATGAAGACTACAGTAAAAGACATGGAACTATGCAAGACCAGAGTAATACAGCATGCACAAAGTGCCACAAGATACAGCAATGCAACTCGACTACAAAAGCCATCAAGTATACATTACTGCAAGCTCAAGTGATAAAACATGTGTCCAGTAACCAACACAATGAAAAGACCATACACTACAGCATGTACAAGCCAAATAATTCAGATCAACTAATCAACAGTGCACAACCAACTCGAGAATATACACAATCAAGACCAAATGCAAACTGCAGTAGTGCACTTGAACAAAATAAACAAGTGTAGCATCTGTGTAAACTGGGCAAGCATGGACAGAAGACAATGCAAACAACAAAGACCACTACAGTAATGCATCAGTGAGCAACACAGCAATGGAGTTTTTGCAGTGATACAAATGCAACACAACAGCAACATGCTTAAAGACCACAACACGACCAATGGCAATACAGTGACAACATAACAGCAGTTTATACAACACGAATAAACCACTGCAACAATGTGTATGAACTCATGTGGACAGTAACAACAGGTCAGAGAATTGAAGAAAGCCACTACAAGAATGCAGACGCAAAGATGGCTGAAGCTGTGACAATTAAGATGATAAACAAGTTGAAAAATTCATGTACGCATTCTTTGAAATAGTCAATGTATCAAAAAATAAATAAAAGGAAAGTTTTAATGCCGTGTGAACCAAGGAATCGACCAAGTCACAAATCAAAACAGTGTCAACCAAGCCGTGAAAAGAAAGTATCAAAATATGCGCAAATGAACAAGTCAGAGATAAATCTCAAGCATCAAAGCAAAATCGAGCGGCCAAAGCACAGTGAAGACAAATTCAAACAAAATTTATACGAACGCAAAAATAGGCTTTTGAATCCTATATAAAATGCCCAATCATCATCGGCATAATAACAAGAGAGTTCGAATACAAGTATCAGAGAAAAAATTGTTACCAAAGCAATAATCGAACTCACCGAAGCAACCGAAGGAAGCAACACGAAATCGATCAAGGCAGGTTAAATCACGAACAATCAACAAAGATCGAAGTAGTATCGGAGCTTCGTACAAGCCCTAATCTGGAACAGAGAGCGCAAGGACGAGATCCCCAAATTTTAAAGAGACGAGAAGAACAAACGGCCACCATTATCAAGAGAAAAAGGAATGGGCCGAAGTGGTTATAAAAAAGGGGAATTAAAAATACTATTTTCTCCTTTTTGGGCCGGTCACTAATTTAAAGGGGGTTAGGTTTATTAAATAATTAGGGTTTTGAATTGATTTTTTTGTTTAAATTAATGTCTTTTATATTTTCATTTGAAAAGTGTGAATTAAATCTTGGTAAATCACCACCTAGGTTTTAGGTTGTGTCTGATTGTCTACTTAGAGTTAGTTCAGTAAGCAGGGGTTGCGAGTTTGCAAAACTCTATAGGCGGTAGCAGGGTTTGCAAGTCTGTTAGAGTGTTTGTAAGCGTGATACTGTTTAATTCTAATAGAAATCTGGGAATGCAGCAGTAGGCATGGGTTGCCGAAGCTGGGTAAATTTTTTGTGTGATTTACTTTTCAGTATATTTATTTCTGCAGTTTATTTTTGTGTTTAAATCGAGAAAATTTGCTATAACCCTATTCAACCCCCCCCCCCCTCTAGGGTTAATCTAGATCCTACACAAACAGCACTATCAGAAAGCATGCGACCAAAAGAAAACTCGTGACAACCCCTAAAATTCCCCGACCTAGCTTCGAGACAATCCCTCCATCTCACTTACTTCGAGTCGACCCTGAAGATAACGCTAGGACTTCCCGAGCAAAACCATCTTCCTCAACTCACAAACATCATCAGATTCCTTACCGTGTACACAACACCCACGGTGCATGTCTCCCCTCACCTCCGGCCAGCTACGGTCGTCGCGACCATTGACGCCGATCACACGATCGCGTACGAACTCAAAACTCAACCCAGCTCCATCAATAATCAATCGAATCGAAATTCGAACAATCGTACCCAAAAGCTCGAACAACTGCAGCATAACATGACCACCAATTCCATCACCTCTGATAATCGCCACCACCGGAACTGCTGCAACTCCAGCCACAACATCACCATACTCCCACGAACCAACTCCTAGAATATCCTGAAGCTCGATGTATCGGGGAAGATGAAAGATCCCAATTTCCCAATGCGACCAGAACTAGGTTTAGAAACCTAATTACTTCGCCGCCGACGCCACACTGATGGGTCACCCTTCCCACCAATTTTTTCGAATACACCTATCCTTCCTCTACCCCTAGCCAAAATCCCAGTCATCCCAGACTCTCCGATCATCGTTAATTGCTCAGAGAACAAATTCCAAGCATCCCTGAAATGCACTTCCAAAACCCACTTAAAAATTTTGATTTTTGTTTTTAAATTCCTTATTTCCAATATGGATTCAAGTTATGAGATTAGATTATCAAATGATAACATTTGATTTATCATGCAATTTAGAATTTTCCACTGCATTTCTAAATTTTAACTTATTTACTAAGTAAAAATCCTGAATTGATTTTAAACACCACCATCATCCATAAATAAACAAATTTCATTAAATTATCGAAGCTAAATAATGAATGGTTTGGGAGGTTTGAATGAATTTGAATAATCATTGCCTGTAATTTAACAGAGCATATCCATGCAGTCACAAACATACATCACTTCTTTGTAAACGTGCAATCTTTTTCACAAAACAATTGAAACTAAACTACTACATGAGTCATCACACATGCATTAGAGACTAAATCAATTTAAACTGTTTTAAGAAATAATTTACTCACCTTTCTAGAATATGCAGAGCAGTTTTATTTTCCAGGCACTGAATTTTTAATTTGAAATGCTTTTAATCTTGCTGTTGAAACACTTGCTGAGTTGATTTGCTGATGAGATTGGAATCCTTTCATGCTTTCAATTTGATGCTTTAAAGGTTGAAACTTCAGTTGTTTAAAGGTTGAAACTTGCTGAGAAGACTTGAAATTGCAGGTTTGTTGAATTGCAGTTTTGAAAGTTATTTACTGATTTGAGCTTTTAGATTTAATCTTGCTTTTTAGTTTCAACTTAACATTATCTTTTATCAGCTGAGAAATAATGGATGAAAATATGTTTAATAAACTTAATTTGATTTAATAAAAATTAAAGAAAGTGAATTTTTAAAAAGAAGACACTTGTTATTTAAGTTTTACACTAGTCATTTAATTGATTTAGTTACTTACAAGTGTTATTAAGATATGTTTACACATGTCTTTTTAAGTGTTTTAATTAAATTTTCTCTTAATTTAAATGTTAACATAAACTAACATATTTAATTTACTTTATTAATTAATACTTACATATGTGAATATAAATTTAATTCTTTAAAGAAAATATTAAAAAAAACTAATTATAATATAAATGTATCTTTATACTTGTGTTTTAAAAATCTAAAACATTTATACATATACATTTATAACTATTTATATTAAGCACTATAAAAGGAAACAAAACAACACTTTATTTAAATCCTTTTTAACTATCATATGTAAAAATAAATATCCATCTTATATTTGAAAACAAATAAATTAAACTAAATTAACTTTTGAAAACATTGATTCTAAAATAAAGCTTCAATCTATAATATTCATACATTATAAATTATTAATTGATTTAATTAAATTTCAAAACAATTTCAAACTATAACATATACATACATATATATTACAATTTGAAAATTCAACCTTTATTTAAAACAAACGATCTCCTATTCACAATATATATCAAGTGTATATATTATAAATAGAATAAAATCTGATTAACTTGACAAAAATAATTCTTATCAATATTGCTAGATTATAAATTCATTAAACTTTAAAAGATTAAATTTACCAATTTTAAATTAAAATTATAAAGAAAATTATCAAACCAGTTAAATTATTAATACAGATTATTAAATTTATATTGCCCAAAATTCCGGGTCGTTACAATAATCCACAATTCCAACATGTACTCCTACTGGTACCCTTCTATTTAATAATTAAGCAACACCTTCCAACTAAAATTTGAGAGTGTTAAAATCTTACTTTCATTCTTGATGTCAAACAATTATAATAGTTTAGCTAACATACCACGACCTCTAAATATCTTACTGTTACATGCTACATGTCATTTTTTATTAGTTTACAAAAGGATAAACTAAGCATTCCCTCTCTGTATCATTTTGATGTTTATGTTGTAATGCTCGTTGGCAATGGACATCATACTAATTATTAGTAATGTAGAAGCATGTATATTATACTTTGGATCACAATTGCAACTAATAATAAATCATATCAGTTTTCGAAAACGTATATAAACATGTCACATTCAATTTTCTTAGCAAAAATTTGCCTCTTTGGGCTAACATGGTTTGAAACCCCAAATCAGTACCTCATTTAATTTATCTCACTATGTAAAATGAAATGTATCTTTAGATTTTTCTACTGTACCAATTTGAAATATCGTTGATATAAATATTGGGTCGGTTTTGAGATATTTGGATGGGCTAAAACCACTTTCAAATAGAGTACTCCACTATATAGTGTAGGAAGAAAATAGTTATAATTTTGGGCCAATTCAATGGCAATTATAGGTAGCTCATATCCACCAAATTATCAAAACGAACATGTGAATATTAAAAATGGCTTTTATGGCTTATATAGTGAATGCGACTATGAAAATATCTACCTTGCCTCCTGTATCTTTCCATATTTTAGGTCCTGCAATTTGATTTTCACATGTTATTTGATAAGTCCGTGCATTATATAAATATATCGACGAAACGAAATTCGGTAAACTGTTACCAATGGTGGTGAAGTGTGCCCTTGGGTTTGCTGAGTTAGAAAACTGATTGAGAACATAAAAATTTGGATCACTTGCATTCAGCTCTTCTACCTTGTCAAGCACTCCCCTGAACCCAAGTTTAGTATATGGATCAACAAAAAGCGTAAAATTCATAAATTTTGTTTTATGCCTGAAATTTCATGTATAAAAGTTTTCTTTTTGAAACAATTTAGTTACAAACCAGTTATTGTAATATCAATGCCCAAATATTTGAGCAACATCGTTCTTTCGATCGAATCGTGAGAGGGCATAACTCCAATGAACTTGTAACCTTTTTTCAAACCTATGTAAGACAAAGCAATTCCAAGATTTCCACTAGTTGGTTCTAATAAAGTGGTAACACCTGGTTTAATTAGATCCTTCTCTTCAGCCTCTTCTATCATTCTACAAAATAAATGTGTACTTTCTCAGACTTAAAAAAATGACAAAAATGAATTTGTGTTACTTAAGACTAAGAATTTTCCAAGGTAAACAACTTAACCATCTTAACAAATCTATGAGTCATAGCTAGGTGTATATTTAAAACCTATTTTGTTAAGAATTCATGTAGCCCTATGTAAATGTATTGCATAACTAGCTTTCAATAACTTTGTGATTATTTATAGGAGTACAATGATACAAAAATCATATTGAACTGTGTACAAACCTGAGAGCGCTGCGGTCTTTAATAGAATTAGAAGGCTGGTAGGGCTCCATCTTTTCAATGATTCGAGCATCAACGTTGTCAGCTTTTGTTATGCTTTTGATTTGTATCAGTGGTATCCATCCAACAAGCTGATTATGCAATAAACAGCTAATTAAATAAATAAATACATACATACATACATACATATATATATATATATATATCCACTATTCCAAATTTTTAAAGCATAAATAATTTAATTGAATGAAATGATAAGATATGGTTATGTTTTATTAAACTATAAAAGAATAAATTATAAATTTAATTTTTGTTGTTTATATAGAATCAATTTTTTATGAAATCGAATAAACTACAAAAGATTAAAATATAAAAGAAGTAACGAAAAAATCAAATTTTTGCAAGTCTTAAATTATGTCAAAACTTTGTTGATTTCTTTACCATATTTAAGTCAAGTTATAAAGCAAAGACACAGATAGCCAAAATTTACAACAGAGGGTAAGTAGTCGAAAATTTTGTTAAATGCCTTATCAATCATTACATTTGGGTTAATGAATTATCTTGGATCATTCACTATTTGATTGGAATTAAAGGTTTGTGAAGTCTATCATCAAAAGTAATTTAAGTAACACTTATATTAACATAGTTTAAGAAATATCCAAAGAACACATTTAATGTTAACTGAAGAATTAAAAAGCATGACTGCTTTGGGTACAGAGTCTTCTACTATTACAAGAATGACTTTGCTATATCATATCCTACTCATGAAAAACAGTTAATAGACATATGAAATAAAGCAAATGAATTATTTTCTAGTAACATTATCTTGAAACAGTAAATAAAAACAGTTAATAAACATAACCAAACGATAAAATCTTACCCTAACAATAAAAAATTTCTAAAATCTTAACCAAACAATAAAATCAAAATTAAACAGTTAATAAACATAACCTATAAATTTCAAACCTAGAAATCCGAGCAGATGATATAGGGTTCTTGATGCGTCGACTTCGAAACTGCTGAAGTATAATAAGCAAAGATCGGAGATGGCCAGTTGGATTGGAGATGGCGAGCGATGAGCGATTAGGAGGGAAACATAACTAGAAATTCGAGCAGATGATTTAGGGTTCAAGATGCATATACTTCAGAATGGCTGAAGCTTGATAGGTGGAGCGAGCTGGATCGGAGATGGAGAGGGATGTGCAATTAGGAGGGAGGCGGACGGAATAAGTGTTATCTCGGTTTTGGGAAGAAGACGAACTGAATAAGCATTTTGAGAGGGAGACGAAAATTTGGGAGGGATATTTTCTTTTAGGCCGAAGCGTTATGCGATAAGTATGTACAGAAGAGAAGAAATAAAGTGGAAAAGTAAGTAGCCAAGTGTAAACAATAACGCTATACAATAATGCGTTATCAAATGGCGTTATTAATAACATACTTTCTTGTAGTGAATTCTGCGTTTGCATTGTGTGTGTGGCGGGAGGTTTTATGGTAGTTTCATTTCTAAAAGCATTGTGAATTGACTTTAAAATTTTCTTGTTGTTTGTTTTTAAAAATAAACTGTTTTTGTTACTCATACCAGTCTCACGACTGACCCGGAGTTTATTGTTTCTTTCCTAAACTCTAGGTGCTCACTATTTTCCATACGAGCAGTCTAGAGTTGGGTTTTTCAGATAGTTAGGTTCAGTAGATTATCTGGAGCTAGTTCAATCTTCGGGTGACGAGACTTGCTTGTCTTAGTGTATCGTGATGTTGGTTCGAGCTGCTGCTGGAGTTCTCTCTTGAATACTATCTTAGAGTTATTTGTTCCGCTGCTGGTTTTATCTATTTTTCCTTTCCGCTGCTATTTTATTGTATCATATCTTTGATGTATATTGATATCATTGTATCATATGTTGTATCGGATATTGTATCAATGCTGTATATCAATGTATTATTCTTTTCTTCTGCGGTGTTGTTTACTTAATTGTGTTATAAGCTCCGACGACTTGGATTTGAACGGTCGAATCTGCGGCATTCGAGTATGATGTAAAGTATGGATGTCGATTTTTGAACGTGAAAAATCCCGAGCGTCACAGTTAAGGTATGAGAATTCATGTGTGGTTCCAAGATCTGATCGAGTGGATACTCATGTGCTAGAATGCCGGATGTTACCTCACCAGCGGTAATGACTAAAACTGAAGATGGGATGCATAACTAGGGGATTAGCTAACCCATAATGGTGCAATCGTCTCCTTCCTAGAGTTACCCACAATTATTATGCATGCATAGTGCATCGCATTTGGCCTGTATGGCTAGCTACGCATTCCTTATTGTACATCATTAGGGATGTATTGTTGCTTTGGAAGGATAACTCTGATCCTTGTGCAGAAGGACCATTCTCGAAGTACGAAGGGCACCTCCGTGGAATCTTACACAATGAGAAAACGTAGTGGTTTTTTATTATACATCAATTATGTTTGTGATGTACACTGACGAGCATCACAGCTACTTGATTATTGATATTTTCACCCTTAGATAATATTATAATATCATGGAATTTTCTAATATAAATTGTTTGGTTATCGTAAGGTAAAAACTCATCCATGGAATCTTACACAATTAACATACGCGCCTTAGTGGTTTTTATTATCACCAATTATGTTTGTGATGTACACTGATGAGCATAACAACTGCTTGATTATTGATATTTTCACCCTTAGACATTATTATAATATCATAGGATTTTCTAATATAATCTGTCTGGTTATCGTAAGGTAAAAACTCATCCGTGTTTATGTGCGGCGTGGTCTTACGGAATACCTTTTATTTTGAAAGGGTTCTATAAAAATAGTAATCAATATGCTTTGATTGAGTTTTGTCATGCTAGTTTACCAGACTGATCTAGGTGTTATTTTATTATAATGCTCAGGTCAGACTAAACATATTTACAATTCAGTTTGGATGCTTGGGAGCTTCAGGAGATGAGCTGGGATCCTCCAAGTCGTATCCATGTATATTTTATTTCCGCTTCATTAGTTGTTTTATTTAATAGCATTTGTGAGAACATGTTATTATAACTGACCAGGCCAATTATTTGTTTAGTGTACTTTGATTGATGTATGTATATTACAGTTTTTCTTTCTGTAATGATCTGATTTCTATTATATATTACTTGTCACGATGTGAGATTCTATTCAATTTTTTTTCCTTTCCCCAACTATCTGTCTTTTCGGCAATTGGATGCTTGGCACGTGAACATCGTGGAGGTATTAGTGTTGACTTTTGAGGGTCGAAAAGGTAGGTTGTTACAGTTGGTATCAGAGCAAGCTTGAACAAATACCTAATCCTTGGTGGGGTAAACTCATTAGAGATATTGTTGGTAATGCCCTAGAATGAGTAACTCGTTAGAGATAGTGTCAGTAACACCCTAGAATGAGTTGAGAGTAGTTACATATAAGAGCACGTATTTTTTAGTGCTATAAAAATGTTTTATATTATGCTGGTTTATCTTTTAAGTGGTTTATAAATTTTAGTGGAGACGTGGGTCGCCATAGTATCGATAAGGGTTTCTAAACACTTGAACTAGGTAAATCGACACAGTGTTGTTTTTTAAAATCAGTAAATAGAATAATTTTACCTAGGATTATGTTTTATATATAAAGGAATAATTTATAACAAATTGATAGAGATGTTTTTGATCTGTTTGTTGTTTAGAAATGATACAATTATTATTATTTATTATTTGATTAGTCATGCTAACCCAGTTAGGAGTATTGACTATTGTTTGTTGATTGAGTAGTGGTGTCCGACCAGTATGGGAATTGAATATTGTGTTTGATTGTGAGCAGTATTATCCTTTTCACTGCATGGGTTGGGTAGATAGTAATTTATGGAAATACTAAAACAAACACCTAGTGAATTTGGTTTCGCAATTTAACTATAAAGCATTCAGTGATAATGTTGGGTTAAAAGTTAACTTTAATAAAAGTTGTTTAATATAAAGTTAAACAAAGATATACATTGTTGATTTGATTTTTATATAAAAAGTGAAATTATATAAATATGATTTATAAATGTAGTTTATAAATAAAAAGGATTGAAGATGAGAATTTTGTAGGAACAATTTCACCCTAGAAGTGGGTGAATAGGGTGACATTAATGATTATAAAATTTTTATGCGAAAGTACATAAAATAATCGCATCACAGATATAGCAGAGTTATAGCAACATGGATAATAGCAGAATAGAAAATATAACACATAGATTTACCCCACTTCGGCAAAACCCTGCCTATGTATTGCCTCCAAGGTTTCTACCAGAAATTAAGTAGTCAGACGCTTACACACGTAAACTCACGAAACCGCTATTCACTAACCTAACTCTACGCTCAAAACCCTGCCATAACTCAGCCATTGAGTTGCGAATTCTAACACTAAACCACCGTAGTTCGTGCCCTAGTCACACTACTAGTAAATTACCAAAGTTTAAAAGAAATACAGAATAAAAGAAATTTTAAAATAAAAAGCCCTATATAATTGTAAGCCCAAATTATGATAAATAATAATATAGTGGAAATCGGCCCAATAAACAACTAAAGGAGAATCCCCTTTTCTTTTTATATCTTCGGCCCAACTCCTTGTAATTCGATCTTTGAAAATGGCTGCTCGTTTGTTGTTCCTTTGTTTCCTCCTTAAACAAAGTTAGGGCTTTGCTGATTACTGAGGCACTGCTTGAAATTGATGTTCGAATTGAATTTCCCTCTAGTTCCTTCGTGTAATGAATCGATGGCTATGATTTGCTTAGTTCTTTTGCGCTTATGGATGCTCCCAGTATTGAGTTCAAATCAATGAATCTAGTATGTAAATTATGTCGTTCAAATGCACTATTGTTTCGAACTCGATTCGAACTCGATTCGAGTTGTTGATTTATTGTTCTCTGTTTTGCTCGAACTCGAATTATTTTGGCCTGTGATGTTACCGGGTTTAAATGAACCCCTTAATTTTCATTCGTACATTTTATACAAATTCATCTGATAATCATATGCTTGGCCATTGATCTTGGTATGAATGCTTGTGATGATTTCCGACTTATTTAATTTCGTATATTTGATTACTTGATTATCTTGGTTATCATGGCTTTGACTTTGGCTTTCCTTGGTCATCACGGCTTTGATTTTGTGGCCGTTCTTTTTTCCTTTGACTTCGACCACTTTGATTTTTGTCACCTGGCTTTGAACTCATTGTTATCTTTGACTTGTTCAGTTCATATTCCTTGTATTATCTGACTTCGGTCATTTTTGAAATTCACTGCTTGATTATTTTTGTGTGTCTTCATATATGTGCATACAAACATTTGTCTTGGTTTGATGTTGAAGTCATAGTGGCATTTGCTATCTGATGCATATGTATTCATCCACTTATGTACACACATTATGTATTTATGTATGTGATTTCATCTTGTACATCTCCGTCTGTAGTAGTTTTGAAATATGTCTGCATTGTTCTCAAATATGTGAACTTGAAATCTTGTGCCTTATCCGGTTCATCTCTGTAGCATATTTTGTTTGATCATTAATGATGTTGAAACTGGTCTGTTGTCCTGTACCTTACTCTGTTCACTGCCGTGTTGATGTTGTGTAGTGTTTTCGACCTAATGCTTGATCACTTGTAGTTGCATATACATATGTCTGTGCGCTCTGTCTATACTGCCTCTGGCTTTACTGCATATGGCTTTGAGTCTTCTAGATCACATTAATTATTTGTCCATATGCCTGCATTCATACTACATGCTGTTGAAACTGCTTTGAGCTGCATTGATGGTTGCATTCATGTTCACACTTGTTCCTCTAGAATCGTGCATTCATACTTTAATGTCTTATAAGCTTAATGCCTGGATTTACTTGTGTACTTCATTTTCTCCTCTGGCCACTTGCTGTTCACTGGTCTATCTGGATTATGCTAGCCGAGTTTTGTTTCAATGTGTATGCACACATCTCTGAACTTCATGTGTGCTCTAGTCTGCACTGGATTGCTGCTGTGCACTGTTGCATTGTATTTGCATTTGTCTTCATGTTGGAGTGTCTTCATGTTGATTTGTATCATGTTACCAGGCTTGAGTTTTTCATATCAGGTTCACTTGAGTCTGCACTTTGCACTGCATGCATACATGTTGTACCTGTTATTTGGTCACACTACATATGTGTAGTTTACTGTTTCATGTACTTCATGTTGATTTGGGTCTGGTTTTGTTTCTCTTGACCATTTTATTGAACTTGCACATGTGTCAAATCCAGTTTAAAGCTCGAGTTTGGCTTGTGATAATATCGTGACTTTATTGGTATTTCATTTGAGTTAAACCCGGCTTTTAATTGGGTTCGACCTTGTGCTCACCTGTCCTTGTAATTTTATCAAGTGTATATCGGTGTGCATGACCTTGTGGCATGTACAGTGATACACTGTGCATGTCACAAGCTGTTCGTCTATGATGAATTCAAAATTAAATGATGACGAACAACCCAAATAACTGAGGCATATAATTTTTATAAACATACACATTTAATTTTTGTTTACACTGCAAAAGTTATTTCTTTTTCAGTTTTACTGCTTCAGTGTTTATTTTGCCGATCGCTCAGATGCTGGATTCAATCTTGAATAGAGTTGAAGATTAAAATAAGTGAATGAGTGATATGTAGTGAGGTGCAAATGTATAATAAAAAATATGATGTGATTGAAATTGTAATGTAATTGAAATTTGTATATATAGTGAGAGCTCAAATTTATACTATTCAAAAGTTGCAATAAAATTTTTTTTTGGATAAAATATCGGTTTGAATTCTGTCTTATTTATTTTATTCACCAAATATTTATTTAATTATATGAAAAATAAAATAGTACATTAACAAATACGTTTAATTGAATATATATATGTTAATTATCATCAAACAAAAATCATATACTCGCATATTCAACAATCTCCCCCTTTTGATGATAACAAACATACATTTAAGATTTTAATTTATTAAATGTATTTGATCATTCAATTTTCTTCCCCTATTTGAATGCTCCATCTCTATACAAAGCTTCCCCTTCATATATGCATAAAAATATGCAAATGACCCTACATGCAAATAGAAAATACAAAATAAATTATTTGACCTTTATTTAACAAAATCTTAACTTTTGTCTTCCCCTTTTGTTATCAGCAAAAGAGTAATAGTGTTAGAAAAATATAGATTAAGTGATAAACATTAATACACAGCAATACCCAATCAAGTATAAATATTAAATTTCAATAAAAAATAAAAAAATCATAAATATTTTGATTGACGCATATTTCACTTTAGAATAATAGGGATGATGTCACCGTATAAAACCATATAGTTATATCTATTTGTGGTATATTTATACGTGGAATTTGAATATCTACTAGCCATGCATAACCGTTAGGACTTTTAAATGAGATTATTAGTATTCATAATTTTTTTATTAAAAAAAATGAATTCAAATATCTTCTAACCATGCATAACCGTGAGGAATTTTAAAATGGGATTAGAATCAACTTGTCCATTTAATCACTCAATTTTGATATGCGTTCCATACTTGCATAACCGTGAGGACTTTTAAATGAGCATGGAACTACATAATGAAAAATCCCAAGTAATTCACTCATGCATAACCGTGAGGACTTTTAAATGAGTGTGAATACTTTGGATGTTTTTATTGCTAAAAATATAATAAAATGAAAGCGCATAATTTCATGTTTAAAATACCACATATTGATATATTATATTGGATTTTAATGAGTGATGGTCGATAAAATTTTGATAGGAATAGAGACGGTCATGGAAATTTTACCAACCAAAAGTTTTTATAATTCTTGTTTAAATTTATAAAGAAATTTACTGAATATATAGTGTCAAGTTATAATATATGATTAATATCAACACTCATCAATTTTTTAATCACTATTTATCTTTTCGATAATCAGTAGGTAGTCAGATTAGTTAATGTAGTCATTTAAGATCAAACCCAAAAATAATTATAAAATCAAATTTCAAAAATAATTACTTTGAAACACGGTCAACAAAAATTATTTTCTTGAAGGGGTTTAGTAAGAAAAACGTCTGCTAATTGAAAATTATTTGAAATGAAAAATATGCAGATATTTTCTCTGAAAATGATGCAGTTACTGAATATCTCAGCATAAATCACGTCCCACTAGTAATTTTTCTACCGACTAGATTACCAGTGTAATCTGCATCTGAATTTTTCTTTCACTTGAGATTATCATTAGTTTAATGTCATAGACCAGACCATGATGTTGCAACAAGTACCTTGAATTCATTTTTACATCTTTTGAATTTGAATTGAAACCGTGTAAACAAAAACATGAATATAGAGTTAGATAAATGTATTATCACCAATCAATGTATATGAAGCAGTTCAAAGACTCTAGAGATTTTTAAAGTGTTCTCGGCATAAAAAAATAATTTGGCCAACAATTTTGAAAAAGTCAGAATCAAAATCAGCATTCATAACTTTATCACACAATTGGCTGAATTAATTCAGATTATGGTGCAGATTATCACACTTATCATTTAAGATACCTTTACATATTTTTACCTTTAATGATAATTTTTCATTGTTTCCTATTATGATTCTGCTCACCTTTGTACTAGGCTAAGGAACTTTGATTTTTCGCCCGTTGTGTGTTTGGAACAGCCAGAATCCATATAACACTGTTGTTGTTCTTAGCCTGCCACTACACCTACATGACAAAGAATTTTTGTGATCTATTTGTTTTTATAGGTCCATGGTTGTTAGTGGCTAAAAAATTTGAAAATTATAATTGTGTAGACCCAAAACTATTGATATGTGTTCCTTTTGGCACCCGGATTTGTTTAACTTTGAGAGATTTTATAGTCGTGCCTTTTGGAACCCGAATTGGTATGGTTTTCACATTTTTGTCTCTATGCCAGCAAATATTGAGATTGTGTCCAGTTTTTTCACATATTGTGCGCTTTGAATTGACTTGATTAATTTTGCTTTTAACAGGTTCAGATTGATTGTACCCAAGTCCTTGTCTAACTGTATTAACAGTTTGTTTCCCTAATAGCACATTCAACGATCTTTCTCCTTTAGAAAACTTTCCTAAAGTCGTTGACAGTTGTGGGACTTGTGTTTTGTGAGAATCATTTTCGTTCAATAATTGTGTGCACTTTTTAATGGAATTTTCTCTCCTTGTATTTTCACTTTCTTTCAAAATTAGAATTTCATTTTCAAGCGATTTAATTTTAATTTCTGATCTTTTAATCTCTTCTTCAAATTATGGACACTTATCTCACTTAGGGCTCTTAGTTTGATAGTTTTTAACCAATTGATTAAGCTGTTTATTTGATTCTATCAAACTATCTCTTTATGATTCAATTTTGGCATATTTTTCCCTAAGTATTTCAAAACAGTAATATACTTCGTGGAAATATATTAGTAGTTCTGAGTGAGAAAGTTTTGATACCTCGCTTGGCTCATCATCGTGCTATCAGTTGTATCACCTCGAAGGCACAGATCTACTTTTTCACTCTCACTGCTAGTGCTTTTATAATCATCATCACTTTTATTCCATATGGCTGCAAAACTTCTTCCTTTTGATATCTTTTCTTGGCTGTGTCGATTTCGAGGACAATTGGGCTTGAAGTGGCCAGGCTTATTGCACTTGTTACAAATGATTTTCTGCTCTTTTGAGTTGTCTAGTGCTTTGGCTATTCTGCTTTTCAATTTTTGATTTAGAGCTGGATTTTCATATTTGTGGTTCCATATTTTAAATCTTTTTATTAGTAGTGCCAGCTCAACTGCTCCATCATCATCATCAGTACTGCCTTTTGTCAATCCTGTTAAGCATGTTTTTGAGTCGATTATGAAGGATCTCTCACGGTTTTTGACTTTTGTATCATATATTGCATAAAAAATATTCCAGATTTCCTGTGCACTTTCACAATGAGAGATAAAGTTAAAAATATCTTGATTAACCTGAGAATATATTATATGCATAGTAAGAGCATTAATTGAAGTATTTTTCTCATCTATTATATCACACCCATTTTCAATAATATCCCAACATTTAATATTAACAGATTTTAAATAAAATTCCACTTTTACTTTCCAATTCAAAAAATCTGTTCCATTAAAAACAGGCGGAATAATATTGAACGGCCCTCACCAAAAGCATTATTAAAAGAAGCTATTTTTAAAATTCAAATTTGTAAAACAAAATTGGTCTTTGAAAAATATTTTTTTTAATTCAAAAATGGCTTTTGTTCCTACCTCCGACACCACGTGTAGGATCGATTTCACCTTAGAGGAGGGCGAATAGGGTGATACTAATGATTATAAATTTTTTTTGCAGATGTATATAAAATAATCGCAACACAGATATAGCAGAGTTATAGCAGTACAGATAATAGCAGAATAGAAAATAGAACATACAGATTTACCCAACTTCGGCAAAACTTTGCCTATGTGCTGCCCCCAAGGTTTCTACTAGAAATTAAGCAGTCAGACGCTTACAACGTAAACTCGCGACACCCGCTATCGACTAACCTGACTCTACGCTCAAGACCCTGCCACAACTCAGCCATTGAGTTGCGAATTCTCAAACTAAATCACCGTAGTCCGTGCCCCAAGTCACACGACTAGTAAATTACCAAAGTTTAAAAGAAATACAGAATAAAAGCAATTTAAGAATACAAAGTACTATATAATTGTAAGCCCAAATTATGATAAATAACAATATAGTGGAAACCGGCCCAATAAACAACTAAAGGAGCATCCCTTTTCTTTTATATCTTCGGCCCAACTCCTTGTAATACGATCTTTGAAAATGGCTGCTCGTTCCTTGTTCGTTTGTTTCCTCTTTAAACAAAATTAGGGCTTTGCTGATCACTGAGGCGCTGGTTGAAATTGACGTTCGAATTGAATTTCCATCCGGTTCCTTTATGTAATGAATCAGTGGCTATGAACTCGTTGTTATATTTAACTTGTTCAGTTCGTATTTCTTATATTATCCGACTTTAGTCATTTTTGAAATTCACTGCTTGATTATTTTTGTATGTCTTTTTATATGTGCTTACATACATTTTTCTTAGTTTGATGTTGAAGTCACAGTGGCATTTTCTATCTGATGCATATGTATTCATCCACTTGTGTACATATATTTATGTATGTATGTATGTGATTTCTTCTTGTACGTCTCCGTCTGGAGTAGTTCTGAAATATGTCTGCATTGTTGTCGAATATGTAAACTTGAAATCTTGTGCCTTATCTGGTTCATCTCTTTAGCATATTTTGTTTGATCATTAATGATGTTGAAACTGGTCTATTGTCCTGTACCTTGCTCTGTTCATTGCCGTGTTGGTGTTGTGAATTGTTTTCGACCTGATGCTTGATTACGTGTAGTTGCATATACATATATATGTATGCTCTGTCTATACTGCCTCTGGTTTCACTACATATGGCTTTGCGTCTTCTGGATTACATTAAGTATTTGTCTATATGCCTGCATTCATACTTCATGCTTTTGAAACTGCTTTGAGTTGCATTGATGGTTGCATTCATGTTCACACTTGTTCCTCTGGAGTCATGGCATTCATACGTTACTGTCATATAAGCTTAATGCCTGGATTTACTTATGTACTTCATTTGCTCCTCTGGCCACTTGTTGTTCACTGGTTTATCTGGTTCATGCTAGCCGAGTTTAGTTTCAATGTGTATGCACACATCTCTGTTGAACATCATGTGTGCTCGAGTCTACACTGGATTTTTAAAAACATACACATTTAATTTTCATTTACACTGCAAAAATTATTTCTTTTTCAATTTTACTACTTCAGTGTTTATTTTTTAGATCACTCAGATGCTGGATTCAATTTAGAATAGAGTTGAAGATCAATGTAAGTGAACGAGTGATATGTAGTGAGGTGCAAATGTATAGTGAAAAATGTGATGTGATTGAAATTGTAATGTAATTGAAATTTTTATATATAAATATTGAGAGATCAAATTTGTACTATTCAAAAGTTGTAATAAATATTTGTTTGAATAATATATCTATTTGAATTTAAATTATGTGTCATTTATTTTATTCACCAAATATTTATTTAAGTATACGAAAAATAAAACAGTACATTAACAAATACATTTACACGAATATATATATGTTTATTATCAAATCATATACTTGCATATTCAACTAATTTGAGAACTTAAATCTTGGTGTTTTGAAAATTGTTTTTCAAAATTTTGGAGGAAAGTAAAAATAATATTACATGGATATATTTTTAAAGGATTTTAAAGGAGATAGAAAGCACTAAACTCACTTTAGTCGTTGGAAAATAATTTCGGTGATGACTGCAACACCATCGACGTTCATTTTCGAGTTTCCAAGTGGAGAATTGCTACCATGGTAATTTCTTTAGAGTTGTTTTGATAAAACAAATTTAAATTCAGAAGTAAGATTTGATATATAAAAGGAGGTATGTATATTATTATTATTATTATTATTATTATTATTATTATTATTATTATTTCAAGATGATTTGAAATAAAACTGGGTGCTTATTTCTTAAGTTTTTTATATCAAATTAGCATATAGATGCATGTATCTTATGTATGAGGGTAGTTTGGGTTGTGCATCTCATTATGATATGTTGATTGGTAATTTTCATTTATTGAAATGAAACGGAATTTCCGATGATTTTAGATAGTTTGGACTTCAAAATTTGAACTAGAAATTGAAGCTAGGCATTTTTGGTGGAATTATAAGCGAATAAGTTTTGTAACTTACAAATTTTGAAAGATGGTACCATAGAAAAAAAAAATTAAATTGTTGAATATTTCGATTAAGTAAAATCAATCTGAAATTTGAAATTGTATATACTCCTAGCATGTAGAAGAGTGTTGTATGAATATATGAACTTAAGTTTTAATGTGTCGATAAATCTATGTTGTGTTTTATGATGCGTTTATAAACTTAAGTCATGAAATCTTGCTTAATGAAATTGAATGTGATTTAAAAAGAAAGGCAATTGGTGCAGTTATAAAACCAATGAATAAATAGGTAATATGTACATAAATCATTTAATTAGCATGAGCATTTTTGATACAGATCCGGTACACGATTTTAAGTTGTTTTATACCGATCTGAACAAGGATTGTTCAAATGATTCTTGGCGTCGAACGTTTGATACAGATTTTTGATTTCATTCTTAAGTTCCATATCATAGTATATGCCTATGCAAGGATAACATCAGTTTCTAATCAAGGAACCGGATTAGAGTCTGCACTAGAGAATCGAGCAAGCAATACTAGTTCGGAAGTGAAATTTGAATGATCGAGCAAGTAATCGGATTTGGTATTGCGCATGGATGGCATAAGTACATCGTATGGACTTTGATATAAATTTTTGTTGCTTACGTTAGAAATGTAAGTGACATGATTTGATTTGACATGTTGGTTGAGATGATTCATATTTATGGTTTGGCATGCTTAGATTCATGTTATATGATGGATGAGTTGTTATATTGTTTCATTGTCATGTTTAACTCTCTTTTGGGTTATATAAGTGAGTTTCAAGTACATGGAAGCAAAGGCCAGCTTGCTGCTTTTGGTTTCATGAGTAGACTATGTTCCCTGATGAATAGGTATGTAGTAGATTTAAAGTTTGGGATTTGATTGGTTATTTTATGCTCCAGATATTGGAGGCCACTTTTGGATTTATGTTTTTTTGTTGTTGTTTGGAGCCTGATGTGGAGTGTTGTAGTTTTTTTGTAACAACCCACCATTGTGGCCATCGAAAGTCGATACCGAACACTACCACTGTGTTCTAATGTCGAGCATCCAATCGATAAAAAGGTATATTGTTAGGGTAAATAAAAAAGAAAGAACAGAGAACAGAGAAAAAACATAATCTTTCTATGGAATCGACAGCATATACTATAACAAAGACAGTATGTCACTCCAAATATACAAAATATATCAGAGTTAAAAACAAACCTTATCAGCTGGATAGTTATACAATTTCGACCTTACAAATGCCAATAGGTATATTATATAATACACTGGAAAATAAAAATAAAATAATACAGTGGGTGAATCTTCAGCTCCCCTCCAATAATCACATAACACCAAAGCCAACCTGGAAAAGTACTCGGTATGACCTATAACAACCTGAATTCCAATGGTCTGGATTTTTCGAAAAATGCTAAAAACCAAGCCCACTAAAGCCCGAGTTTGGAAGTTGGTATCCAGCAAATAGGCAAAGACAAATGTATCAAAGCTCAATAATTTATCCCACGGCAGGATTAACTAAAATATAATAGTGAATACTGACCAATATAATAATACTCTCTAAACAAGTGTCTTACAACTGGGAAGTCTCTGCCGTCTACTTAACCTATAGGGTGTTATGAGGAAGGGGTTAGAACTAAAGTTTCGGTGAATGGATAAATTATACACTTCTAAGCTTAATTCTACATATACCGTTTTATTTCCATTTACTGTTATATTAGGTTTACTAGGTTTACAATACTCTCGCCTATGTTCGTGAACCATGCCCATCCACTCCATAGTAGATTAAAACCTAATAACTAATGTATACGTATTTGTAGCTATATGGCCAATGAACATATTGGTCCTAGGTACCACTTATGGTACCATACGTAACCTCCTCGAAAAGGGCTCCATCATCTTGCTCCATAGCTATATCTATGAAGGACTGCTTCGTAAGGCCTACAATACAGATACTCCATTATCTTGTTCTGCAAGCGTGCCGTAGCTACATATTTAAAGGACTGCTTCATAAGACCTACAATACAAATTCTCCATTTACTTACTATGAAAACGTAAATCACGTCCGCACTAGTCTATGCCAGTGCTCGGACATCCACAATATACCACCCAGTGCGTACATTGAGGACTATGTAATCGTTCACTCTACTATTTAAATCCCTCCAACAAGGTCTACCTTGTACGAAATTAATTCGAGGATTTTCTATATCTGTAAAGGGCTGCTACGTTAGGCCTACAATACAGATATTCTAGTTGGTCTGTCTATTTTCTCGTCATGGCTATGGACCCACACGGCCACCCCTCAACTAAATCAAAAGACCTCTAAAGAGTTAAGTGGTCATGTCCTGCTGCAAACAATCTAACATCCAATTGGCAGTGCCCCGGTCTAATGTCTCGATTGTGAAAGAATCATTGGCATGTTGGTTTAACTCTAGTTTTTCCTCTAATCGCTCTTAGTCTTGATGCTGACCGATATCCGCATGCGACTATCCTCAAATTTACTTCCAAGTATTGGACATACGAATACACTATCCCAAACATCAAGCCCTTCTGACTGCCTACAAAGGTATACTTCATTAACCCTACAATGCAAATGCTATCAAGGCATACTTTCTTGATGGAACACCTACAGACCTGCCTCCGGGGTGCATCATCGTTAGGCCTACACAGAAGGCCATCCTAGAGTATCCTCATGTCCTATTGAAGTCTCATACTTCCTTGAAGTCCAAAAATACTAAGTTAGATGTGCTTCTCCATATTCAAAATCCGTGATGAACTGCTTTGTTAAGCGCTTCATCCTTTGGGCTACTCCAAACGCATCTCAATTCTTTTATTTGACCCTAAGCCTAATCTTTTAACTTGCATTTAGTTTACTTTTCTTATTCTGTTGGCTACTTATTTACCCTAATTAGCATATTCTTACCCTCGTCTTGCTTTTGGAAATTGTGATACCACCATTGATCTAATAGGGGATGCTATTGGTATTGGCACTTCTTCCTTATTAACTTAATTTAAGTCTTAAGTTTATTAAGTAAGCATCTTTTGTTATATATGCTTATTAATTTAATAGAAGTCTAAAATAAGCTTTTACTATTTACTTTGCTATCATTGCTTATTTATTCTAAGTTCCCTAATAAGCATTTTTATTTTTTTACTTAATCGTACCTTATGTTATAGTTATAATTGTAATTGTTACTATTATTTCTTTTAAAATCTGTATATAATTACAAGTGTTTCTTTTCTGCTCTAGTCCGTCTTCTTTTATTATGGTATATAATTTTTTTTATTTCTCTTTTATTATATAATTAACTTATCATAATAACTGTCTTTTTATAGAATCTGCATGGAAAATGCAAACCTAGGTTCGTTTTTTGGTTTACAGCCTTAATTTCTTATCTAATAATTTATTTGATTCATTTCATGCTCTACTTTATTTTCTTTTATTCCAGGAAGTAATTCTATTTTATTTGGTTTGTTATAAAAGCTATACTAAAATATATTTCCATAATTTAATACTAAGTAATACTATAAACAATAATTCATAACTATAAGATATTTCTTTTATTATCTTAGGCTAGTTTAAAATACAGTGGTCCCTCTATTTTACATTAGTTCCCTTTTTCTTTTCTTTTTTCTTGCAGTTACGTTTATCGTTATCTTTTAATTATTAAATTATAGAAATGTATTCTCCCACTCTTTAGGAAATTTCTTCTCTGAAATTCAATAGGTGTAAAATTATGTAATTCCTCGCATCAATCACATCCATTTTGTGTACATCGAATTTTTTGAGCACCCACGCTCTTGTGCAAAAGTGTTATTCAATACAAAATATATGCATGTACATGAATTTTAAGTAGTACCACCTATATGAATGCTTTGCTTCTTTTAAAATTTATTTTTAAAACATGATGCATACATCCTAAATATACTTGCAATTTCTATACAAATACAATCTTTTGAAAATTTAAAACACTTTTCATACGTTTTTTTCCACACTCCTATTGAATAGGGATGTAGTTCAATGAATTTTGCATCCAAACCTTACCATACAACTTTAAATATTTGAATTTTAGAAAATATAATTTTCTGAATTCGATCTCTTATGTCAGAAAGAAGGTAGAAAACGGAAAAACTTCATATTTCTCCGATTTTCTTTTGCGCATATTTTTCTCCGTACTTGGGATTTAGGCTACGATTCTAAAAAAATTATTTACCATCTTAAGCACAGTTTACATAAGAAAATATCTCTTTTTAAATTTTTCTATGGTTCTAAATTAATGCATGATAAAAAGGATTTCGGTTATAGTTTTCCTTACGACGGTCGGGGAGGTGGGTTTACCTTTTTTGATGAAGGAAATAGATCTAAGGGCCTTAATCTGTATTTTGTTATTCACGTGTTACAAAACTATTATAGATGTGGCTTCGTGCTATCTCTAGGTCCACTTTAATCCGAGCCCTGGTGAGGTGCCTAGTCCGTCGCTACCAATAGTCATGAACGACCATATTCGCCAGATCCGAGAATCTCTAGTTCACTAGGAAAGGTTTGGAAAGCAGGAGCGGCTTCTTGTGCTCTTTCTTCCACCAAAGATCCTTATTAATATTAATAAGTCATAGGTTTTTAAGGGGCCCAGGGCCAGGCGTCTGTCTGACCCGATAACTAGTATCACCTCCCCGCCTAGCCTATCAGCAGCCCCATTCTTTTGCAATACTTAATAAGGTCTCTCATGCCAAATTCTTATGAAAGCCTTCTCCACCATAGAATTCAGCCTTCGAGGCGACAGCTTCTACGAGGAAGGCGGCAAAAAGTGCAAAGGCCGAGCTGTAGGTCACATGACCTCCAAAGTTCAATTGAAATTGAATAAATGGTTTATAGATTCATGAAGCATAATAAAAAATTGGATCAAATCTTCCAATTAATAAATATAAATAAAGGAATTATGCTAGGTTGCTTAGGAATTAGTTTGCTTAGTGGGTCTATGGTCGGTCCGTGAACCCTGGACCATGTCATTTTGACACAGAAAGGTCCTACTAAAGGAATCCAAGTGACTCATATACTCCTCCTGTCACCTATTACTTGTAACCAACATACGCTGTATTACTCATGATGAATAAGATCTATTCGTCTCTTCTATTCCATGCTCAAAGAGGAATAATTAAGTCTCATTTACTGCTATGGATAAAGGTTTCAATCTATGCAGTCTTTATCTAAAAAGGCAACTATGCTTGGGTTAATTTTCTCTTTACTCTTCATTTTTTCCCAAGTAAGGTCTAACTTTTCCACCACGCGTGTCTTACTATCTTACTAATGTCACTTCACTATTCTTTTATAGTCTACACTGTTAGAACCTCAATTGTTAGATTTTAATGATAGCAACTATACAATTATGTCAAAGAATCTTTAAGCTAATTTGCAGGTACATGAGCATCAAAAAGAGATAATCAAATACGTTCAAAATGAAGATATATAGTACAAAAAAGGATGAAAGTATGTGTATGGAGATACAAGAAGATATACACACGATAGAGACAAGACGAAAGTGACAACAAAGTTTAATTAGTCATTTAGTGTCGTGTCTAGAGTTTACAAATGTTAAAATATTCTCCAAATGGTAAACACACATATACATTCATATTTTAAACGAAAAATCAAGTTTTCAAAAAATTGTATGGAGCAGGACTCGAGCCCGGGTCTCTTATTTAGAAGGCAAGTGCTCTAACCAAATGAGCTATGATACTTTTTGTTACAAGCTAGATTCAGACGTATGAAATACTTCATTCAGACATTTGAATGCTGAAACAAAACTGTGGTTCCATAATATTCAAACGTCTGAATGAAAATATTCAGATGTCTGAATAAGGCCAAAAATAGCCTATTTCCTTGCTGTTTGCGTATTAATCCAATTCAAAAGTCTGAATTTTTTTATTCAGACGTCGGAATATTTGTAACTGCTATTTTCTTGAAAAGTCACTTCTCTTCGCCGAAGAGAAACATCTTCAAAATCAATGGTTGCACCCGTTCTTTTCAATATAACTTTTCATATATGGTTGCAACTCTTTATACACTATAAATAAATTACACAATTCAACAAACAATTAACTGAAATGGAATTTACTTTTAGCATTCTTGAATTCTCATCTATTCTCAAACTTTCAAATTGCACTCAAATTGCTGACATACTATGATCACTGATCACTTTATCTTCCACAATTCTCAAAGCACATCACTATATATCATAAAGGAGAAGATTATAGGAAGATTGTACTCAATTGACTTATCAGTGTTATTTAAGAACACACTACAGTTAGATACATTTGTTATTTGTATTGAAGTCCTATTCGGTTGCTTAGGCGGGTGAAGTCCTGATCGGTTGCTCAAGCAGTGTAAACCCGTTCCTCCGGGTTAAGTGAGGGTTGTTGTAGTCGAAATTCCAGAAGGAGTCTGGGACGGGACGTAGAACAGGAAGTTCAAACCAGTATAAAAATTCCTGGTGTGCTTGTTTTATTTTACTTATTTTCATTTACTTTGCTATTATCATTTGTTTCCACATTTAGATTTAATTTTATTCCATCTTACACGATTGTAAGTAATAGCTAGACACACAGTATTTTCATTTGGTATTAGAGCGAGGTTTTCTAGAGATCGTAACAACATCCTAGAATAAATGGCTACAAAGAGATCTAGTCAAGGCAATAAGAAGAAGAAGAGCAATAAAGAAAAATCAAAGGAGCAAACTAACAAATGCTTCATGGCAAAAGATAATGAGGTTAGTGATATAACTTTTGATGATATGATGGAAATAAATTCAGAACTTCTAGACACTTTAAAAAGTCTCAAAAGAAAATATAAGGAAGATCTAGAAAATTAAAAGAAAGCAGAATTCGAAAGAGACATGCTTAAATATGAGAAGAGAATATTTGAATAAGAACTTGAGAAAATTCAAGATTCACACAATTCTCAACTCGCTATATTAAGTCAAGAAATAGAATCTCAAAAAGAAAAGAATAATGCTCTAACTTCTGAGAATCATAAGTTAAAAATAAAAATAAAATTTGTTGAGTTAGATAACACTAGTCTCAGAACTAAGCTTGATGACATTACTAAAAATATTTCCAATTTTAATAAAGGGAGAGAAAATTTATCAAGGATTATTGAAAATTCTCAACTTACTACAAATAAGAAGGGATCAGGTTATGTTAAGAATTCAAAAGCTCACGATGATAAAAGTGGTTTAGGATATAATAAAACTGATCGTAGAAATAGCACTAGATATGCTTTCATGTATAGTAAAAATGATAGTACTAGTACTAAATTTCGATAAAGTCTAAATCTAATTTTTATAGAAATTTAAATACTGCTATGGCCTATAATGTTGATAATTTCTCTAGAAGTACAAAATCATTAACGGGAATTATGAATAAAAATTATCTAAGTATTTGAGTTCCTATTAGTTGGAAAAATAGAGAAAAATACATTGAGGATTATTTTAATATGATAGTTAATAATAAAAATTATACTTATAAAGGTTCAACCACACCCAAATGGGTATGGTTTCCAAAGACCTAACCACCGGGACCCTAACATAGTAAGTGGGTACCGAAAATGATTATCATTTATTGCAGGTACTCGGAGAAACAAAAGGAAAATGATAGATTTTGGAATTTTAAAGAATGATCCATACATTTATTAGAATTACTTGCTTACAATGAAATATGTACTTCAGCAAATATGGTAAAATCTATTTTAGTTTTCTCCATAAGTAATATTAAGTTTATCCCACTATTCACAAGATATTTTATATAATTTATTATATTCCCTCATTCTTTTTGATAATGACAAAGGGGGAGAAATTCATATGCATATTGATAGAGGGAGATATTGTACTCATATGCATATTGATAGAATGGGATATTATACTTAGGGGGAGATGTTATACTTAGGGAGAGCTTTAAACATATTAACATATTTTTTATATTGAATGAATATTTTTTTAAAATTGTATAGTTGTCATCATCAAAAAGGGGGAGAATGTTAGAACCTCAATTGTTGGATTTAAATGACAACAACTATACAATTATGTCAAAGAATCTTTAAGCTAATTTGCAGGTACATGAGCATCAAAATGAGATAATCAAATACATTCAAAATAAAGATATACAATACAAAAAAGGATGAAATATGTATATGGAGATACAAGAAGAGATATACACAATAGAGACAAGACGAAGGTGACAAACAAAGTTTTATTAGTCATATAGTGTCGTGGTCTAGAGTTTGCAAATGTTAAAATCTTCTCCAAATGGTATACACACATATACATTCATATTTTAAATGAAAAATCATGTTTTCAAAAAATTGCATGGAGCAAGACTGGAACCTGGGCCTCTTGTTTAGAAGGCAAGTGCTCTAACCAAATGAGCTATGATACTTTTTGTTACAAGCTATATTCAGACGTCTGAAATACTTCATTCAGACATCTGAATGCTGAAACAAAACTGTGGTCCATAATATTCAGACGTCTGAAAGAAAATATTCAGACGTCTAAATAAGGCCAAAAATAGCCTATTTCCTTTCTGTTTGCGTATTAATCCAATTCAGAAGTCTGAATTTTTCTATTCAGACGTCTGAATATTTGTAACTGCTATTTTCTTGAAAAGTCACTTCTCTTCACCGAAGAGAAACATCTTCAAAATCAATGGTTGCACCCGTTCTTTTCAATATACCTTTTCATATATGGTTGCAACTCTTTATACACTATAAATAGATTACAGAATTCAACAAACAATTAACTGAAACAGAATTTACTTTTAGCATTCTTGAATTCTCATCTATTCTCAAACTTTCAAATTGCACTCAAATTGCTGACATACTATGATCATTGATCACTTTATCTTCCACAATTCTCAAAGCACATCACTATATATCATAAAGGAGAAGATTATATGAAGATTGTACTCAATTGACTTATCAGTGTTACTTAAGAACACATTACAGTCAGATACATTTTTTATCTGTATTGAAGTCCTATTCGGTTGCTTAGACGGGTGAAGTCCTATTCGGTTGCTCAGACAGTCTAAACATGTTTCTCCGGATTAAGTGAGGGTTGTTGTAGTTGAAATTCCAGAAGGAGTCGTAGAACAGAAAGTTCGAACCAGTATAAAAATTCCTAATGTGCTTACTTTTTTACGTATTTTCATTTACTTTGCTATTATCATCTGTTTCCACATTTAGATTTAATTATATTCCATATTACACGATCCTAAGTAATAGCTAGCCACATAGTAGTTATTTTCATACACACGTGAAGCAACATTTCTAGGTTTTCACTAGTGTCCAATACACCTTACGGAAACTTTTATTACTACTACTAGGAGTAATTACTGCAATAACCTTGTACTTTTCTCGTTACACCTAGGAAATGATTCCTATCTACTCCATATTTCAAAATTTGATTCGGTTTAGTATTTATCATTTAACTTCAAAAATTAAAGCTTTTAAAATTTTGAAACGTCAAATCCTAAAATTCTTGCCTTTAAAAGTGTTATTTTGAAGTTTTCTGTTAAATTCAAAGGTATTGGGTTACTTAAAATTTTATCTTTTAAAAAACTTATTTACGTTTCCACCAAACTTTTTCTTGACTTAAAAAATGTCCTCACATGTTTTCAAAATATCCTATTTTTTTGATATATTTTTAAGTTTACTAAAACTGGAGTAGATATGAACAATTGTTTTATCAAAAATCTCATAACTTTCCTACTCTTCCAATCACTTAACCTTGAAGGAGTTTCTAACCTACTACCCTTAATGGTTTTATACCTTAATTTATTGGAATTACTTTCTCTTATGAGAAACGCTTAACGCTAAAACCTTCTATGAATCCTTTAGAGGAGGATTTCATGTTTATGTGAAATTATAAGGAATTTATTTTATATTTTATCGAAATAGGCAATACAAAATATGGTGCTTTCCATACCTTGTACATCTTATTCACATATTCTTATAACTTGTACAAAACATCTTTATTTATGATTCATAGAAAATTATATCATTATTCATTTCATTCCAATAGATTCAAGTATGTTTACTGTGTACTCACTTATATAAGATATTTCCTACTAAATTCAGTATTTATCGTACATTTTTTTCCGAAGAACTCATTTTCAAAACTACTTTATAATTAGAAAATATTTTCTATACTTATTTAAAAAATAAGTGTACATAAAAACCACTTTAGAAATTATCTTCAAAACTCATTTGGGTCGAAACAGATGTTGCATAAAACACCGTTATTACAACCCAAAAATACTAGTTTATGGATTCAATGAAAACAAATATTGGTAAATCCCATATGCTATGTTAAAAATATTTCCTTTGGGAGTCACCTACTATCACAATAGTGTCATAGTCTATGCTTCCTTTATTTTCACCAAAAAAATTTAGTACAACAATAAATGTTGTAACCTATGTTTTCGATACCACACTCTAGGTTTTTATATTCAAAATCTTTGTTCACCAACAAGGAAACTAGCGAGCTATACACGCTCTACAATTCTTCAAAAAGAATTTCACTTTTAAAAAAAATTACGTCATATAAAAACCAATTTAAATTTCATACACTTTTTTCCCTCAATCCAATATTTACTTCCTCAAATATATTAACAGTTCTATTTTTCAACATTTCAATTCCAAAAGTTTCATTTTATTGGGCTAGACATAAAGAGAATTTTCTTCTCATTAAAACCACTTATTTCTTTCAAAATAAAAACACTCACCCTACTATCCCTAGGGAACTTCTCCACTTCCTATAACATATGGATACCAATCTTCTCTCAAAACATGGCTTATTTGTATGTTATAAATCGTAATTAACATAAGGCTCAACATGCTAGGGTCATTCCAAACCCAACTAGTAAACTATACACAAATATACTTCTAAAAACATTCCACATGTTAAAATTTATGGTTGGGGACTATTTGGATTACAGTACATAATCTATTTATATTTTATTTAAAAATACAAATAGTTCACTCACTATCTACCTAGGACCCTAAACCTAAGCTCTGATACCAAATGTAACAACCCGAATTCGAGTGGTCTAGATTTTTCATAGAAATGCTAAAAATCAAGCCTACTAAAGCCCTAGTTGGTTATCTAGTATCCTGCAAATAAGCAAAGACAAATATATCAGAGCTCAACAATTTATCTTAAAGTGGGATTGACTAAAATATAATAGTAAGTAAATACTGACCAATATAATAACACTCTCTAAACAAGTTTCTTACAGCTGGGAAGTCTTTGTCATCTACTTAACTTGTAGGGTGTTATAAGGAGGGGGTCAAAACTAAAGTTCTAGTGAATGGATAAATTATACAGTTCTAAGCTTAATTCTACACATACCGTTTTATTTCCATTTACTGTTATATTAGGTTTATTAAGTTTACAATACTCTTTCCACAGTTCATGAACCATGCCCATCTACTCCATAGTAGATTAAAACCTAATAACTAATGTATACATATATGTAGCTATATGCCCAAAGACCATATTGGTCCTAGGTACCACCTATGGTACCTTCCGTATCCTCCTCGGAATGGCTCCATCATCTTGCTCCATAGCTTTATCTATAAAAGGCTGGTTTGTAAGGCCTAATATAGATACTCCGTCGTCTTGTTCCGCAAGTGTTCCGTAGCTACATCTTTAAAGGACTGCTTCGTAAGTCCTACAATATAGATGCTCCACTACTTACTATGAAACATAAATTACATACGCACTAGTCTATGCCAGTGCTCGGACATCCACAATGTACCACCCAGTGTGTACATTGAGGACAACGTAATCGTTCTGTCTACTATCTGTAACCCTCCAACAAGGTCTACCTTGTACGGAATTCGGTCGGAGATTTTCTATATCTGTAAAGGACTGCTTCGTTAGGCCTACAATACAAATATTCTAATTGATCTGTATCTTTTCTCGTCGTGGATATAGCCCCATGCAGCCACCCCTCAACTAAATCGAAAAACCTCTAAAGGGTTAAGTGGCCATACCCAACAACAAACAATCTAACATCCAATTGGCGGTGCCCCCATCATGTCTCGGTAGAGAAAGAATCATTGGCATGTTGGTTTAACTTTAGCCTTTTCCAAAATCGCTCTTGATCTTGATGCTGGCCGATATCCGCATGCGACTATCCTTAAACTTACTTGCAAGCACTGGACATACGAATAACCTACTCCAAACACCAAGCCCTTCTGACTGCCTACAAAGGTATACTTCATTAGGCCTACAACGCAAAATTAGTCAAGGCAAACTATCTTGATGGAACACATACAGAACTGCCTCCAGGGGTGCATCTTTGTAAGGCCTACCCAGAGGGTCATCCTAGAGTATCCTCACGTCCCGGTGAAGTCTTGTACTTCCTTGAAGCCCAAAAATACTAAGTTAGATGTGCTTCTCCATTTCTGAAATCCATGATAAACTGCTTCATTAGGCGCTTCATCCTTTGGGCCGCTCTAGATGCATCTAAATTCTTTTATTAGACCCTAAGTATAATCTTTTAATTTGCATTTAGTTTACTTTTCTTATTCTGTTGGCTACTTATTTACCCTAATTAGCATATTCTTACCCTCATCTCGCTTCTGGCTATTGTGAGACCACCATTTATCTAATAGGGAATGCTATTGGTATTGCCACTTCTCGTTTACTAAATTTAAGTCCAAAGTTTATTAAATAAGCATCTTTTGTTCTATTTGTTTATTAATTTAATAGAAATCTAAAATCAGCTATTAATAATTTTGTTTGCTATCATTGCTTATTTATTCTATGTTCCTAAACAAGCCTTTCTATTCTTTTACTTATTCATAACTTATGTCATAATTATAATTGTAATCGTTACTATTATTTCTTTTAAAATCAATATAGAATTTTTAAAATCAGTATAGAATTACAAGTGTTTCTTTTCTGTTCTAGTCTGTCTTCTTTTATTATGATGTGGAATTTTTTTAATTCTCTTTTATTATATAATTAATTTATCATAATATCTGCCTTTTTATATAGTCCGCGCGGTAAATGCAGACCTAGGTTTGTTTATTGGTTCACAACTTTAATTTCTTATCTAATAATTTATTTGATTCATTTCGTGCTCTACTTTATTTTCTTTTATTCTAGGAAGTAATTCTATTTTATTTGGTTGGTTGTGAAAGCTATACTAAAATCTTTTTCCATAATTTAATACCTAATAATACTATAAATAATAATTCTAACTGCAAGATATTTCTTTTATTATTTTGGGCTAGTGTAAAATACAATGGTCCCTCTATTTTACACTAGTTTCCTTTTTCATTCTTTTTATTCTTGCAGTTACGTTTATCGTTATCTTTTAATTATTAAATTATAGAAATTAATCTAGATCCGAAACCAACCAATTAATCTATTACTTACTCCCCAAATCAAATTATAATATAAATTTATTGTTTCCATTCAGAGTAATTTATCGTAGAATTCCACTTTTCTAATTTTAATCCAATTTATCAATTTTCTTATTTTACATCTACTTCTATAAAGTCTAGCATTCTAATCCATAACCGTGAATTCTCTTTCTAAAAGTATTATTCGCATAAAAATGGAATAAAACAAACCAGTATTAAGGCTAAATTATGACTTTTAAAATAGATGTAAATAAATGTAAATTTCTTACTTTTAATCCTACGCCTTTTCCAACTATCAAGCTTAATTAAATATAAATAAAATTTACAGTGTTTGCATAACTAATAGAATTAATTATCGGAATAAATTGTCTAATGGAAATTCAACGATAATATATATTATAAACATAAAAAAATGTAATTAAATCCACTCACATGTCATCCTTAGCTTCAATCTCTATCCCTTTTAATTAGCTATGCTTTTCTCTGCTTTTCCCCTTTTTAATTTGCTATAAATTCCCTGATTTATTTGCGCAATTCTCTGATTTGCTTCTATGTATATTCTTGCTTAATTTTATTTTTTGTTTAGGGAAAGATTTGATTGATCGAGGAGAAAGGAAGAGGGAGAAGAGAAGAGGAGTTTGTTGTAAATGACAACAGCTGATTCAGAGAAAATAGTGCAGGCTAGGGTTAAATTACGTTCAATTTATAGGTGTAGTGAACAACTATGAACCATCCGATTAACCCTAAAAACAACCATCACCATCATTTATTGATTTGTGTATGTTAGCTTGTAACATATAATTCTCCAATGTTATTCATTTACTCCTTTATTATACGACCATATTAATTCACATTTCCTTCTGACTAAGATTCTCCAATTAATTACCCAATTAATTAGATCTTACAAATATATACATACATACATACAAACATACATACATACAAACATACATACATACATACATATACATACATACATACATACATACATACATACATACATATATATATATATATATTTGTATGTATATGTATATGTGTATGTATACGTATATATATCCAATATTAATTGATTCATATACGTTATAATTCCTTACCTATTTGAACAAGTCAATTAATACCTCTATTAGTTGATAGTATATAATAGTTATACTTTTTATTTATTCTTATTAACTCACCTTCATCATAAACTTAATTACTCCATTTGAATTTTGTACGCATTCCAATTCTTTTTTTTCTTTTCAACTTGAAAACAAATAATCCTATAACTGGCATTTTCTTCTAGCTAATTAGTTTACATTATTAGCTATTGTAACAGAGACATATTCTTTGATTTATTGACACCCTTTTTAAAATGCTCAACCGATTGCCAATTAATTAATTGATACGTTTTCACAATTTAATCGATGTCCAAGTTAATTCTTATGCCCCACTCAAACACACATTTGTTAGTTGTGTATATTTAAACCGCCAATTCATTACCCAATAAATTGACATATAAGTTTCTCTCTTTTATTAATTGATGCTTACTTATTGTCTTTAATTAATTTATTAATTAATTGATTGCATCAATTATAAGCTAATACATGTATTTTATCATTTAATTTATTGCCCACATAAATTTCCTTTTATTAGAAGATCCCTTAAATAATTAATGTTATAAAAGTGACATATTCTCTGACTAATTGACGCCTCTACCTCTCTTAATTAATTCTCCTTTTAATAGATTGATGCATTAATTAATCACAAACTCATTGCTTGCATAAATCTATGTAACCTCTTAATTCTTAAATGCATATATTTGACATTTATATTTTGTTTGGCAATTATGTTAATTCAATTGATTTTTTTAATTATACAAAAATGCGGGGTGTTATTGACCCGAACATTATAAATAAATAACACTCGGATCAGTCTGGAAATACCAACGTGAGATAACTCGAATAAGGGAAAACATAAATAAAAAATGACTAGGAAGGTGCACCCCCTTTGAAGTATACCTCTAGTAATATACTTCAGAGAAGCTCATATAGTCCGTGAAACTTCTCGGACAGTACTAAGCTGGACCCCGCCAAACCTTACCGAGTATCCGAATATTTCACATCTAAATCTTAACCTTTTTTCACGTGATGGTACACGAAATCTAGATGAGATGTGAAAATAATCTAATGGAAGAAACCCTACATATCTTGGCTTCCTCTCGCGCTTTTGGTTTTGTCATTTCTAACAATGAATAACAAAGCTCAATGGAGCAATACATTGTCTTATAATGACGATAATAAAGAAGCTGAAGGAATCGATAGCTGAGATACCAACTATCGAGAATATAAAACGGTCGTATATGAAAATTGAGTCTTGTATACCTATCACCACTCATTAAATTTCAAACAAGTGCTTTTTCTAGGTTATCAATAATATCAGGCAAGTCAAGGTAGTGTTACCTCAAAGTCATGTCCAACAATTATTTTTAGCTTTTGAAGTAGCAACAAGTTTACTTCTTTGATGCATGCTGCTAATTATACAAATAAATCGTTTCCATATAAGTTATTCCCTTTACGAAAATAATTTATTTCCATAAACGAATCAAACTTTTACTTCTAAAAATGAATTGAACTTGTGCTTGATTTCCATATTGGTAAAACACTTTTAGAATTAGTTCTTGATTGTTAAAATGTTAAGAGAATAATTTTTCCAAGTGCACGACCCCGAAGGCCTAAACCAACATCAGACTGAATACCCAGAAGTTTATCAAACTTAACATCCCAATAATCGAGTTCCAATTTTTTTATAACTTTTAAAACTAATATTAATTATCTCAAAAAATAATTAGTCACGTTTAAAATCCCTTTAAATAAACAATTCATTATCTATAATAAAATGGATAATTATTTTCAAAAACTTTTGTAACATTGGTAAATTAACTTTAAAATCTCCATTAAATCAGTTTATTAACTTTAAATTAGTTTATTAAAGCAATTTTTATTATATTAGTGAAATTACTTTAATCACCTTTATTGAATCATTTAATTAAAAAAAGATTTATTAAACTCAAATAACCATTAATTAAATAAATAATTAATCTCAGACATCATTAATTAAAACAATACGTAATTCTAAATTTCACTAACTAAAACACTTAATTAAGTTCAAAATAATTATAAATTAATCGGATTAATTAAATCCAAACTTCATTAGTCAAACCGTTTAATTAAAACATCATTTGTTAAAATGATTTATTTAACTATAAAACATTATTAATTAAGCCGATTTAACTAAATTATAAAAATCATTAGTTAAAACAATTAATTAGATTCAAAATCAATTATTAATTAAAACGATTAATTAAATTCAAATATCATTATTTAAAATGATTTATTACTTTTACAAATCATTGATTAAAATGATTTTTAATTTCAATCATCAAAGATTAAATTAATTAATTATTAACTAAAATAACTAATTACTTAATTAAACTCAAATAATCATCAGTTAAACGATTAATTAAGTATAAAACGTCATTAGCAAAAGTAATTAATTAAATCTTAAGATAAACCAATTTTAATCATCATTTATTAAATTGGTTAATTAATTCCAAATTAATTAATTTAAAAGATTAATTAATTTAAATTATCATTAACCAAAATGATTAATAATTTTCAATATTCTTTTTAGCAAAAATACAAGCTCAAGTTCATATGATAGTGTTTTGAGGATGAAATTTAATAAAGGACGGCATAGCGAAAATCGCTATAAGGACATTTAAACTATTAAATAGAGTATCAGGATTTTATTTGATTATCATCAATATAATAACATATGAATGTTTGAAATTAATTTATAGGTGAGAAAGCCCCTTTGGGTCTCTCTACATATTTTTCCTATAGAACAATGGTTATGGATAACATATAGATAATCATATTGGTTTATAAAGATCAAACTACGATCTCATCCATTTTTCAATCGAAAATGCAACCAAACAAGCAATCAATCAATTTAACTAATATCCAAAAATCAATAAACACTTATAACATCATAGATATGACGTAATAAAATAAATGGTAAACTCACCAAAGGTTTCGTAAACATGAAATACGTTAGCACTCGGAAAGCTTGGAAAACCACAAATTCTTCTCAAAAATGAGTCATTTTATACTCGACTTTTGGACCCTCCCCTCTCAGATTTTGGAAATATGGTAAAAAGAAAAGTTTTAGATTATTCTTTCCTATATCATATGAAAAAAGAATTACTGAAAAAATTAAATTTTGAGGAAGTTATAGCCAAAACAGTGAGAGGTATTTGCGGACATTAAAATCTAGGTTCAAAAACACTCTTGAAAAAAAAAGAATTTTTGGAGAATCTAAACCCAAAATAAGAAAAGCGGTAAATTAAAAATTTGTAACCACTGGAAATATACATGGTTTGAAAAAAATAAAATCTTTATTTGGTTTAGTGTGAAGAAATTTATGACCGAATGAAGTAGTAGGAAAAATGGAAAAAGTGGAGATGAAATCAAGTGAATTAAAACCAAGTTTTTAAAGTAAGAATTTGATTTTTTAAAACTTTAAAACCTAAAAATTAAATAATGAAGCGATGAAAATTTTGTTTCTGTGCTAAGAAAAGTTTTGAAAATGGAAAAGAGAATGAGAAAGTAAAATAACAATTAGGAAAATTAGTTTATATATTATGTTAACATGTTGAGTTACCAAACTACCGCTCGTACGTTACCCTCCATTCCATGAATGCCACATCACCATGTCCTCCTCCTCCCATCATATCAATGCCACCATAGCCTCCCCCTTTTACATCAAGCTACCATGCCATTTAACGCTTGTACTCAAGTTGCCAATATGTCAATTCATGTCTCCCCCGTTGTGAAATTTTCTTTTATTTCTTTATTATAGTTGTCAAAGTGTCACATCATCATTTTCTTAACTTAATTAATTGCACTTAAGCTTAATTAAATTACTAATCTATGTTTATGACATTTTATATATTTAAATATATATATATATATGTTTATAGAAAAATGTGTACACAACATTTCAAACAACTTTTATATGATGAAACGTCGAAAATTTGAAAAAAGGCTTTCGGTCATATTTTCTGTTTTTCATCGAACTATATATTTTTGTAAACAAATTTTAAAAAATATTTCACCATTAACATTTATTATTAAAAAAAAATTAATTTTCATTATAGAACCATTTATTTGAATATTCAGAATTAATTAAATATTCGCAAATCAAAGTAGTGAAATTCTGGATCGTTATATTTTTGGATCTGGCCGCGCAAAGGAGGTATTGATGAAATTTTTCGAAAGTTAAGCAAAATTTAAAAGGAAGGTTAGCGCAAAGATATTTTTTTTTATATGACTGATAGTCGTAAGTATAGGCATGAGAGATTATCGAAATAAGCCCCGAGTGACATAGGAATTTTAGTGATAATATGGATGTTATCACTATAGTAGCAGTTGTTGTTTCTTATTCGTTTCGAGTGTTTATATCTCGATTCGCGTGAGAGTGCCTTATTGGTTGACATGTGCATATGTAAGTAGGATAGTGTCCATGATATATTAGTGTGGGTTTGCTGATTTGGCATAAGTTGAAGATGATTTTTATATCATCATATATGCTTAGGTGTTTAGTTTAGTCCTTTAAGATTTTAGTGACAAAATCTTTTAAGGGGGGAGAGTGTAAGAACCTGTATTTATAGGGTGTTCATAATATTTAAAGTTTGGATATTTAAATATTTAATTGGTTTATTTTATCGATGAGAAGGAAAACTCAATTTACGCAGACGGACTTTTTAGGACTCCGGATTACTTCCATTGAGTCCGGATGGTCCGAGCGAGCCAAAGTGAGTATAATCAATGACTTATTTCAACTGTTTGATTTTGACTTAGAAGGTCATGTTCGATTCATAAAATCGAGTGACCCTAAAAGTAAAATTTTGTATATGTTGGAATTATGTCCTGTAAATAGTTCCATTTGAGTTTGGAATAAGGGTATTTGGCTTGGAACGACAGCAAGAACGCCTCGAATGGAGTCCGTAAATTTTTGAGCGTGAATAGTATCGGATATATGTCTATATAAGGACCCATACCCTCATTCATTTTCTCAAACCCTAAATTTAAATCTTAACTACCGTTTTCTTTATTTTCCTAACCCTAGAAATCTAACGGCCATGGTTGCATAGTGCCACTCCAGACCGAGAAAGACGAAGGCCCCAACAGAAAAGTTGTGTGCCTTGATATGATGTAGGTGAGGGACGGTTGGATCATCCTAGATAGATGTGTAGTGGCGAGATTTTCGAGTTCGATGGTGTTTGGTTCCTATGGAATTTTGCACTGGCGACGGTGAGTTGGAGGACGGCGCTGGTGTCTTTGGATGCTGTGTGGTCAGGGCTACCCCCGACAAGTTGCGTCGGTTGGAGATGGAGCACGGCGGCGACGGTGGGCATGTGCATTTTGGTGGTTGTAGTTGTTCGATTAGGGTTTTTTAAATTAGCGTCCATGATTTGATTAAGGGTGATTAACGATTTGATTAAGTAACTAAGTATATTTAATTAAATCAAAAACTTATTTAACCCATACCTTGATCATACGAGGTCAAAATCAAATGCGGTTAGTTGCATTGTGCTCATAGGAATGTCATCTACATTTTGGAATTGGAATGGTTGAGATTGGAGCTTAGAGAATTTCAAGTTAAATCGAATGTTGTTTGATTTTAGATGGAACCAGAAAGCTTCGATGATACCTGGAATTTCGATGCATTAACTCACCTCTGAATGAATACCATAATGATATAGAATAGATAAAAATTACTGATGACATTCTTAGATCTTTTATCTTTTTGATTGTTGGGTTTGGATAATTTATCATTTTTGAAAATGGATAATGTATAAAGTGATAAAATAATATTGACTTAATATAATTACGTTTGTGAAATAATGACGTGGTTAATTCAAGCATACTTCTTTGGTGTTATCTATTTGGACAAATAAACACCGTCTAATAACAAAAAAAGAGTTTATTTTGAATAAAATTTGTTTAGGAGAATAAATCATTATTTGGCTACTATATTAGTTTGAATATTTAAGTGTCAGTTGATTAATACTCGATAAGTAATGTGTTGATAATTAATTGTTAATTATCGATTTGGTTTACATATATGCATGATTATGTAAATATCAGTAATTTAACTTGGGAAGTAACATTGAATAAAATGATAGCTTGTTTAAGTACCATTGGGTTAGCTAAGCTTGTTCTAGAGTTCGGAAAGTTATGGAGTTAAATTAACTTTAATTTTATAATTTGAAGTAAAGTGATTATTTATTGTTTAAAGTTTATTTTTATAATGTTAAAGTTTAGATTCATTATAATTAAATAAGAAAATATTTGTAAAAGGATTTCTTTATAAAATGGTTTATTTAAAAGAGTTTATAAATTTGAAAGTGGTTTGGAATTCGAAAAAAAGTTAAGTTTTGAATGATTTTAGAAAAGAGGTTTATAGATGGTTTAGTGGTTTGAAAGGGAACTTTTGTAAATGGGTTTTTGGAATTCATAAAAGAGTATTTTTATAAATATAACTTGGAGATTTATAAAGAAGTTATATAAATATATTTTGGAAATTTACAAAAGTGGCATTTATAAAATAAAAGAGATTTATGAAAAGGATAAGTGTTTTGGGTTATTAATATCTCCGTTTTAATGACATATTGGGTTTTGATCATTTTAATTTGATTTTAAAACAGAAAATCTTTCTGAAAGTTTTGTGATTATACTTCTTTATATAAGTATATGGGAAAGTTTTTCCATGTTTTGAAAGGAATGGTTTGTGAATATACTAATAATAGTGAGATTAGTAATAAATATTTTGGAAAGATAATTAATTAATGAAAGATTAATCAAGTAGGCTTGGTGGTTTCAATAGGAGATGTAATCTCTATTTGGAATTTTTGTTTATTTGATATTTAAATAACTGAATACCAAATCCTGGCCTAAATATGTTATCCTTCCTAATTTTGGTGGTATGGAAATAATCTTTCCCTACTTAATACCGAAGGATTGAAATCTGGCAATATCTAAGGGAAATACGAGGATTATATGATACAATTACCGACGGTGGTGCTATACTTTATGTATAAACTCATTTTGTTCGCCTAAGATAAATGATAAGGAAATCCATCCGCTTAAATGATTATGAGGTGATCTCTTCTCTTATGTATTGTTTGGTTATTTTTAAAAGAATTGGTATTGAGTATTCCAAAAATCAAAAAATTGGTTTTGGAACACCTGGTAAGCGGGGTAGTGTACTTGTACGAGATGACTCGAAACTGGAACCACTCTAAAACCATATACGGGTTTTGTGCTTGGATGATATTTGAGTTTTGTTCGAGACGTTAGAATCCATGTGTGATTCCAAGACTCGTTAGGGTATGGGAATTGTGATGACCCGGAATTTTTAAAGCAATATCAATGTAATAATCTGAATTAAAAATTAAATTGATTTAATAATCTTTCTAATAAGATTTGAATTAATTTAATAATTCAATAAAATAAATAGTTAATTGATAGATTTTATTCTTTTTAAATCTAATAATTATTTTCTATTTATAATATATATAGAATATTGTATATATTGTATATAGATCTTGTTTTAATATGATTAATAAATAAACCCTGTTTTCTATAAAATATGATTTAAAATATGTGTAACTCAAGTTTAAAATTTAAATAAATAACAATGAGGTTATTTTGAGTTTCTTTTAAATATAATGTGATAATAAATAATTTATTAATAAGAAGACAATTTCTTTTAATAGTCGTTTATAGTTATTAAAAATTGTTATTTAAAAAAATAATATAATAATACATTGTTTCAACAAAAATAATAATAATAATAATAATAATTGTTTGTCAAAAATTTAAATTGTGTAGTTATATTTGTAAATAAACTAGATTTCAAAACTTCAATTTGAACATGAATTCAAAGTTTTAAATCTAAAGTATAATTGTTTTTAATTTATTTTGATTTTGAATCATTTGTATAAGTTTAATATTTATTCATTTTTAAAATTTATCTACATATAAATAAATACATGTTAACTAATGAACTAAACAAAGATTCACTTTTATCTTATATTAACATTATAACTAAATGACTAATTAGCATTTAACTGTAACTAAATTACATAATTATAACAAATTAAAATTTTAAGACAAATGTAAACTTTTTACAAATTAGAAGAACAAGTGTAATCCATAAACATGATATTGTGACAAATGTTAAAAACTAAGAAGCAAGTGTCCTAATTTATCTTTTTCATATTTCTTTTGATAATTCAAAAATTTACCTATATTAACACATCTCTTCTCATTTCATATTCTTTTCTATTCTTCTTTTTCAAAACCTTAAGAAACATCTTCAGCTAACAAATCTGAAATCAAAATCATGTTCAAAACTGAAAACTGCCTCATACTAAATCATGAAATCAACTTGCAAACCAGATCAATTCCTCTGTAAAATCTTTTTAAAACTATAACCTGCATATTCTCAAAAACTAAATATCTGAAACATCTTCAACAAAACCTATCCTCATGTAAATCTGCTAAAGCATTTTCAAAGATCAGGCTTAAACCTGCGGTCCATTTTCAAATGCAATATGGAAATTGGTCTTCTGCATGCAAACCTGTAAAGGCAACTCAGTTCCAAAATCAGCAAAAGCATGCATGCAATTTTTAACACAAAGAACATTCAGGTGCAAAGTTTTTTAAAAACAAGGGATTGCAGTTTTAAAGTGTTCAAACTGTTTCACATCTGGAAGCTCTGTTCTTCCCTCATAAATCAAGTGAGTAACTTTTAAACTTAAAATAAATTATGGTTGCATGTTATTATTGTAGAAAATGTTGCAATTGTGTTTGTTTATAAGTATGTTTGTGTAGATATTATCGATGAATTCTACTGTATGAAGTGTGCACTTGGTATCTTGAACATCTCTGTTCCCAGATTTAAAATTTCTGGGTTATAATTTAAGTTCAAATCCTTTAAATTTAATTTCTTTTAAAACTTGAGTTTTAAAAACAATCCTTTTTGTTTCAATTCAAACTTTAGTTTGAAAATTTATTTAGGATCAAATAATTATGAAATGCCCCTGAAACTATATATATAAACTGAACAAACTTTAAAATGGTGTAATTTAAAACCATGTAATATATTGTTTCAGGCCTAAGATCTGAAACATCACCCTGAAACTTGATTTTTAAAACCAAAATCATAATTTTTAATGATGGAAGGAGTGTGTAACTTTGTGATGAACCGGAAATGGAAATGTTGGGTTTTCTGATGATCTATGTGGTTTTGGAGGAAGGGGTTCTTTCTGGTGGTAGTCTGATGACCAGAGAATAAGGGGAAAATGTCAGGATGTCGATCAGAGCTTTGTGGAAAGGGTGATTGATTTTTGAAGTTTGTAACTGTGACGCCCCACCTCTATACCCACGCTAGCCAAGAACACTCCGGAGAAGTGCTGTCAACTAGCACGGAGAATAAGGCTGTTGAGGAGCGACCATCCATGTAATAGCTTATCACACGGTGGCTATAAATAATCTTCGGAAACAAACATAGAAATAATCATATCACAAATCAGTCACAGATATCCATATCACAAAGGCGGAAGAAGATATGAATATATATAACTAACACATGAAAGTGTACATCAGAGTAGTGGTCAATAAGATCCACGATAATACAAAAGAATAGCAACACGTGCTATACAAAAGAATACAACTATGAGTCTATATCTCAAGTGTATACAGCAAAAACTGCTAATCTAAACAGTTAGCCAAAAGTCAGAGTGATGAATCCCTGGGAGGAAGTCAAGCAGAAGCACCTGTAACATCTCGGTCTGATCCGAGTATTATTTAAGAAAATAATAAACGGATCAGTCTAGCTATAAATATCAGATGACATGATATAACATAAAAGATATGGCATAAACATAAACATCCATAACGACATACCGCTATAAGTATGTAAATAATGATCAACAGAAGATCAATCAATAAGAGATAATCAATATCACAAGAATCTTCTCAAAGATTCGAAGGGGGCATCATACCCTAAACTTGTACTCATAACAAGTCAATGACACAAATTCCAGAAATCAACACGAGAAATCCAGAAATCATAAAAAGGGAAAGAGGCCTATCACATGACGGTCCGAAGACCATGGGGAGCTACCCCACATGTGTGAGTGGAATCACACAGAATGAGGTCAAGACTAACCAAAAAGCAGAAAGGTATGTGTGAATGGAATCACACAAGTGGTGTCTAGTCTAACCTTGCAATGAAAGAGACATCGCGCAATTGCTAGTCTAATTCATAGAGCGATCATCAAGATCAACGAGAAGTGTCAATTACACTAAGCTAGTAAATATAGAAGTTTAGCTTCATGTCCCATAACCACTTGCTTAACTTCAATATTTACGAACAAACTGTAAATCTTCACTAATAAAATTGTCATAAGAGGTTCAATCGAACAAGTCCAAGAATTAACCGACGAAGTGAACGCAAGCGTTTCATACCACTTGTTTTACTAAGTCGTTTAATTAGATTTCTCATCCGAGTGAGGTAAAGGCTTGTATATACTAATAGATTGGAAAACGGTTTAAGAAAAGAGCTTTGTTATTAAAAATAGAGTTGAAATTGTTTGTTAAAAGAGTTTTGATATTTACTACTAGTATTGAAACCTTTATATTATAAAGTGACAAAACACATAAGTAAGTGTAGAAACAATCAGTCACAAAGATCGCATACGGAGATGCGAATAAAATCCAAGGAAATCAGCTCAGGAAGTTCGGTTGAATGTTCTTCAGATAGGATCGCCTACGCAGAGTTATACGGGGTTCGACCTGCCCGGTCAGGTCGCGGGGGTCCAGGGGGCAGCGCCCCCGGCGGGGTGCGGGGCAGCGCCCCGTCACGGTACGACCTAAGTGAAGACAAGCGGCTTACGACCTAAAGCAAAATGAGGTCTAACGACCTAAAGAGTTCGCGGCCTAAGGGATACGACCTAAGTGGCGCGACCTAGTGGATGACAGGTCATACGACCTAAGGGTAAGGTCGGAGGCGACCTACGACTTAGTGGGGTCGAACGACTTAAGGACAGCCGACTTAACAAACAGGTCATACGACCTAAGGGTAAGATCGGAGGCGACCTACGACTTAGTGGGGTCGAACGACTTAAGGACAGCCGACTTAACAATTCGCGACTTAGAGAGGCTTAGGTCGGATACGACCTACGACCTAGTGGAGCATAGGTCGGAGACGACTTACGAGATAACACGCGAACGACTTACTGGAGCTTAGGTCGGAGACGACTTACGAGATAACACACGAACGACTTACTGGAGCTTAGGTCGGAGACGACTTACGAGATAACACACGAACGACTTAACTCTTAACTCGCAGCCGACTTAGCACTCTAACTCGTGAACGACTCAACACAGGCGAACAGAAATACAAAGGCGGTGACTTTTCAACGCGCGCGACTTACGACTTAGGCTTAACTCGTGGACGACTTAGCGATGGCCAGAAACGACTTAAGGCCAGAACGACCTAAATCCGAGGCAGTGCGACCTAACTGCAGTTTTTTGTCAAAAACGCTAAAAATTGGAGTTTTTCGCCAATCCAATCCAAACCAAATGCAAATGCACATGCTAAAGTGATGGGGGATCATTCCCAACAGTCCAATATAGTTATAGGCTAGAATTGTGAGATAAAAATCTCACCTTTGCACTAAAATTTATGAAGATGAAGCTTGAAAGCAAGGAGAAGCAATCCAAAGCTTGAATCCAATATTTTCTACTTGAATTAGGAGTTGAATGATGGAGTTGCAATTGAATTTGAGCTTGGAGTTTTAATTTCCCATTCTCTTCACCATTAATGCTAAAGCTTGAGTTAGTTAGGAAATTTTATGAAGAGTGAGGAGAAGAGGGTTGGAACTTGGGCTTAATAGGCTAAACTAACCCAAAGTCCAAAGCGGGAAAAGTTAGTGAAATTTCACTAACTCCAAACCTATCGATGTTTATACTTAAAAAGTTGTAAACGACATTTCGAACTCAATGGAAGTGGTCTCGAGTCCTAATTTGACCGTTTGCAAAAAGTAGTTTTTCGGACCAAAATCCGATTAACGATTTAATATTTAAATAAAAATATTTAAATGTAAACTCGATAAATATGCGGGTTGTTACAGTAACCCTAGTTTCTACTGGGTTGAATGTTTTGATTGGTCCGACATTTCTGGCTGATCGAGTGTAGCAATACTTAGGGGAATGGTAGAGGATGAGTTGACGTTGTAGTGACCGGAGGCGTTAGCATTCAGATGATCGGAGCGGCGTGGATAAGGCGATGACAGGTTTTGGGAGGTGGGTGTTCTTGCTGTTCCAGGTTCGAAGTTGAGAACTCGAATTCAAATTTCGGGTTTGAAGTGATGATCAGATGATATTGTTTGGATGGGGAGAAGGTTGCCAATTTGGGACGACCACCAGAGATGGTCGGAGGTGATCGAAGTCACCGTGCATATGCACGGTGCACTTTGTTTCTGGTGAAGAATGAATTGTTGGAGTTGTGGAGTTGTGACTCGGGAGTGACTTGAAGCATGTAGGGGAGTTACTCGAAGCGGTGGACATGTTGACTCGAAGAGGAATTTAGTTGGCTCGGGTTTAATTACTGAAACAGGTTTTAACTGAAACCTGTACCAATTTGTTCTTTTTTTTAAAAAAACTGAAATTTAAATGTAAAGCAAGATTTAAATAAGTTTTTAAAAATATATGTAGAAGTTTAAAAATCTTGAGATTTACCTGAATTCAAATTTAAATATGCATTTTCATTTTGGAATATAGGAAAGTTTTAAAATTTCAAATGATTTAAACTATTTTGAATGTTTTAAAAGTAATTTAGTTCGATTTGAATTTAAATATGAATTTAGTTTTAAAACTTTCTAAACTTCTTTATTAATTGAGAAATTCTTAAACTTGTGAAATGAAAGGTTTAAAAATGTGTTTTAAAACTTTGTTAAAGATAATTTGAACCCAAATTTAAATCTTAAATTTAAAAATGAAATTTGAAGGTAAATTTAAAATAATTGTTTTAGTATTTTGTAAATGGTAACTTGATTAGTACAAAGTTAATTTTTAATCAGAATTTAAAGATTTGTATTCATTAAATCTATAAGGAATTTAAGGGATAATTTATTTATTTTATTAATTAATCATTTGGATTAATTAAATAAGTAATTAAAGGTTTAAACTAATTAATTAATGGTTAAGGTTAATTAGTTAGGAATAATTAATTTTGTAATTAAGGATTATTAATTAGATTTTAATTAATAAATAAGAATTAATTAATCAAGTAATTCTGACTAATTAAGTTACAGATAACACTTAATTAACTTAATAATTAAAGATTAATTAATTTGGTATTGAAGACTAATTTCAAATAAATTAATAGTGATTAATGAAGTTAATTACTTAAGAGAAGTAATTAAAGTTTGATTAATAGTTAATGAAGGTCATTGACTAAGGATTATTTAACCATTAATTAATATGATTAATTTTAAATAATTAATTTGATTAATTAATTAAATGATAATCAATTGTGAAGTTTATTTAAGTTAATTACTTAATAGAAGTAATTAATTTAATTAATGGAGTTATTGAGATATGTTTAAATTAATTAATTAAGTTTAATTAATTTTAAACATTGGATTCGGTAATAATTACTTGATGTAATTAATGAACTAAAATTACTTAGTAAAGTAATTAAAGATATTTACTGGATGTAGTTAATGAATGAGGTTTGGATTTTGAAAATAATTTAGATTGAATTATTTTGTATAATTAATCAAAGGATTAAATAAAGATTAGTTGAATGAAGTAATTAAAGTAGTTAATTACAGATTGAGATTAATCAAAGGTGATTAATAATTATGGATTAAGTGAGATTAATTATTGAAAGTAATTAATTTAATGGAGTAATTAATTAAATATAATTAAGAATCATTAATGATGTAATTAAGATTGATTAATTAATGTTAATTAATCAATAATAAGTAATTAAGGATAATTAATTAATTGTAATTAATCAAGGTTAAATGTAATTAATTATAGTTAATTAATTAATGAAGAAATTAAGGGTTAATTACTGTATCTGGTTTAGAGTAATTAATTTTGTGAAATTAATTAAAGTATAATTAACCAGGATTGATTAATTATGATGATAAATTAGAGGTTAATCAATTAATTAATTTGTAATTAATTAATAATAATATAAGCAAGATTTATATTGTGTAAGTAATTAATTTAATTCATTTTAAATTAATTCGATATGCTATAATTAATTTAATTCATTTTAAATTAATTATAGATAGTATGATTATAGATCATTGTTTATGAATGATTGTTATTGATTGCTTTGAATGGATTTGAATTTCAGTTATGAGATTAATAATGTTGGGTGATATGGATGTATTGGTTGCATTATGATGGTGATATGGGTTATCTTTGATAGTGATAAATGTGGATTATCTGTGGTTATGATAATGATAATTATCTGTTGTGAATCTATGAGTTATCTATCTGTGTGTATATAGATAATTAGATTGAACTGTTTTAACTTTAAAACAACTTGGACCTAAAAGACACGCTTTGGATTTCGATGAGACCGGGATCGGGTTTCCATATTTGGAATCCGAAAACCACATCGATTCCAATTAAACGTTAGGTCGTTAATCCAAGTGGAGCAAGTGAAGACTCGAGGGGTAAGGGCTATACGTCAGTATAACTCTATGGGTGATTCCGTAATGAGTTTGACGGAATAGTGCTTATAGATTCGAGATGGTGAATCAGAGTGCAAGGGCTATGGTCGTTGACTCTGAGGGTGATTCCAATAATGAGTGCAACGAGATAGTGCCTTTGGTTTCATTCGAACCCGGGACGAACTTGTATGGATTGAATGCTTTCAGAACATCGTCAGGTGGACGATGAGCATTCTAAGATCTGATGTTCTATAAAGTTAATCGTAAACTCAAGCCTCATCAATCGGGAATGGCTAAAACAGGCGAGGTGCAGCAAGGCTTCGTGGGTAGCTCCCACTGGAGAGCAAGATTGATCCTTGTCTAGAGGTCCCTATTTATTCGGCTGTGTGGGCAGTTGGAATCGCGCGCCAACTGCGGGGTTGTCTTGTTCGGAACTATTCAGTAAGGAATGGGTCCGGCCTTGTGTTGCAGGGGAGTGGGAGTACTCCTCGGTACGTTGATCTAGGCCACGTACTGTGATGGGCGGTACCCAGTAGCCCTGCCATTGTATGGAATCCAAAATCTAATAAGTGCCAACGGTTTTGATTGTATTACCCATTTTTGTGGCTAGTAGCTGGAATTTAATAATGTAACAATTTCGGCTATTTCATATTTACTTGAAAACCCTAGACCCTATTATAATATCACTGGATTTCCTATCAAATGTTTTGGTTAGCGTAAGGTAAAAGTTTTCCATGTTTATGTGTGGGAAGTCTTACGTGATACCTTTCTTTTCAAAAGGTTTTTGAAAGTTAAGCAACTTTAACCTGTTACTCACACCAGACCCATGTCTGACCCGGAGTTTATTTTTGTTTTTCATAAACTCTTGGGTACTCAAATTTTTACGAGTAGCCAAGGGATTCAGGTTAGCTTTGACGAATATTGGAGGAGCAATGGAGCAGGAGGCTTCTGCGTTAGATATATAGTATTCCGCTGTGTGTCTCTGTGTTGTCTCTGGATTGTATTATAAATATTAGACAGGTGTTTATAACTGTCTAGTATACGTTGTATGTCTGTGTACTCTGATAGTGGTTGTAAACTATGTAATATTTTATGTTATTAATATAATTTATTCGTTCTGCTGTTTAGATTCTAATGTGTTGTTTCTTCTTCTTCTCTTTCTTTCTCTTTTCTATCCTCTTCTTTCTTATTAGCGATGCGACTTCCTGGAGTGTGGAAGTTGGGTCGTTACAGGTGGTATCAGAGCATTAGGTTGAGTAAATACTTAGGCTCTGTTGTGGTGTCTTTCTTGAGCGTATTTGTAATTTAATATATATTTATATGTATTTATCTATTTCTACCTATCTGTTGGGTTACCTGTTCAGGTTTTCCAATATAGGTTATAAAGGTAGATAAGGTAGTAGTGTATGTAACACGATTACTACCATTGGTTGGAGTTTGAATGTAGAGGTTGGAAGTGTATTGGTCGAGAATAGTGTCTCGAGTAAGTGGTGCAGTAGTGTAAAAGATTTCATCAATCTCTGAAGGAAACCTGTTAAGGTTCGGAGTCATCTTTGAAGTGCAGAGTTTGGTGAGTAGAGTTTGGATCTGTCGATTGGGCAGAAGCAAGTGATGGTATTTTAATACCTCAGGATTTGTAACTGCGTGATGAAATGCAGTGACTATGGATTGTCTCCGAAGATGTTTTCTTTGGAACAAGTTTGGGAAGTGTGTCTGTTTCAATATTGTGGCTGGATTCAGCAGGATGTTATGGTGTTTCTGTTTGCTTTGAAGTTCGAGTTTCTTGAAGAACTTTGGATTAAGAAGTTTGGCATTGGCGAAAGCAGTGCAGCTCGGAGTGTTCTGTGTGCCGACAGAGAGGTCATAGCGGAGTAGTTTTTCTGAAGATGGAGTTCAGAAGCTGCTAAGTGAATCCGTTTCTTAAATGGATTGACAAGGCTTGTGTAGTCTGTTCAGTTCGGTAAAGAGAGAACGGTATTATTTGGAAATTTATTTGGGCTGATCGCAAAAGTGACTTGCGATTGTTTGAGTGTTCTCTTGGATTGTTGAAGATTGTTCTGGATGTCTTCTAGGAAGACAGAGGTTCGTCGGCATCTGGAGATTAAGTTTTCTTATCGACTAGAATTCCAGGAGTGGAACCGGTGATTCTGTTTAGTTGGGAAATGATTCCTAGAGATGGAGTTTGATGAAGCAACTCAGTTTTGATGGAATTTTTGAGTTTTTCTTTATGGATCGGTTGAACCATATTTCTGGGAAGTGATGTCCAGTTGGTGTCTGTGTTCTTCGTCAGCATTTTCTTATCTACTTCAGATCAGAGTAGTGCAGCGGAAGCAGTTTGGATGTGTTTATGATTATCTTTTCCGGATCAGGAGAAGTTTGTAGTTTTCGGCTGTTTATGGAGTAGGATTGTGTTTTGGTTTTGGATTGATCTTGAGGAGAACATTGTGTTGGGTTGTTTTTGGTTTTGATTGTTCTAGAGGAATCAACAAGGGTTAAGCTGATCAGTTTTGTAACGCCCCGAAAATTTTCGACTTTCGAAAATTCGACATCGACACTCACTTTATCGACTGTCGAGAAATCGAAGGCCAAAAACCGGAATGTTATGGGTTTTAAAAAGAATTAAGAAAAAGAAAGAAGAGAGAAGAGAAGATAGAAAATTTTGATAGGGGAAAGAAAATAGGAAATTTGAAAATAGAAGATAGAAGCATTTTAAAAATAGAACGGGAAGAAAGGAAACAAAAAGAACAACATCAGAATCTCACAATTCGCAGCGGAACAACATATAATAATAAATGAATAATCTTTAAACAAAGAACTATATCAGTTATTACATTTCATCACATTTTATTACATCATATCATCACATCAGAGTGTACAACAACAAACAAAACAGCGGAAAAAGAAGTACCATATAAACTAGTAATACGCCATGCCATCCAGCTTGCCTCCAGCAACTCCAGAATATCCAGAATATCCTGATAAACCTTAACTCTTGACTGCCCGTGTGGAAATTGGTGGGCACCCAGAGTTTAGGAAGGAAAACAATAAACTCCAAGTCAGTCATGTGACTGGTGTGAGAACTCAAAACAGTTTATTTATCTTTAAAATCAAAATAGAGGAATATTTTTAATCAATTCGCAATGCTTTTAAAAATGAGACTACCATAAGGCCTCCCGCACACACACACATGCAAACGCAGAATCGGAGGAGATTTCTCCTTATGATAGCCAAAGATGCTTGATACGCATTTAAAATAACATTTGATATTATTATTAGTGCATAGTGTATAACAAATTCATTTCGAAAGTAGAATATAAATCTTAGCCAACATACGACCATTATCGTATGCCTACTATAGCTACTATCCAAACAGTGGTGACCACCATAAGTGAATAGCAGGTTCTACAACTAATACCGTACAAGTTTCATATTGGGAATTGGATTTCCAACAAATGGTCAGGCCAAGGAACTTCCCATTGCCACTGAGAATGCCTCTGGATGGACATCCCCGAGAACCAAACCGGATCTCAACCAACACAAGGCCGGGTTACTCCTAACTGAGTAACAACTGACCGAATATGCCATCCCCCGGTCCTTTGGGACCTTTTTCCGAGAGCGCTCTCTAATCAATTCACACAATCATAACAAAGTGTTTTCAACATGAGTAAGTATCTGGGCTCCATACCATGATACCACCCTTTTCCAGAAGGAAATGCACATATCCTAAAGGGCGCTACCCCTCATAACCTTGCTGCTTCTTTCCTGTTTTGACCATTTCCGGGATGTGAGGCTCGACGAATTCACGTCCACAAAAACATACTTTATACAAAAGCCATGCTTTGGGTCAACAAATGATCAACACAATGATCACTAAGATAGACGATCAAATAAATGATCCTATCACAATAATCAACACAATGATCATTTCAGCATCACTCAGCATGTCACATTACCAAACTGGGAATATATCGCTGATAACTTCAACTATATAACCTTTGAGCTCGTACGTCTCAAAGAAGGGTGTTAAGCAAAGAATAAATTCTCCACCACCAACAGAAATATATTTGAAAGAAATCGGCTTTATATCTCAACTTGTAATGTCAGACATACAATCCATACAAGTCTGTTCCGGGATCGAACAGAACCGAAGGCACTTACAAGAAGTCCTTGCAATCCGGATATTCACAATCCTGATCGGATTTCCCATCACTTAGGGAGTCTCTATACCGTTGCAACTCAGTGCAGAGACAATCGATAGGTCATCCTATCGCTTTCGCAAATACCGGGTCTTCAACACCGATCTTCAATGCAATTCACAACGACGTATCACATATTCGGAATGGGTTATACGACCCCATGGTCCTTTCCCGGTTAACCCGAATAGTGAGCGCTTATTCAAAAATAAGTGTGCATTCAAATTCAATCAATTCACATCAAATACCCATTCAAAGGGAAATATTGATAGTCGATTATTGAACTATCAATGGATATGCATACATCACCAGATTCCAAATAATTTTCCAAATTATTTATTTTCCAAAAATATCTTTACTAGATATATAGTTTCAACACTTCAAAAATAAATCAATATTTATTTTTATACAAATTCCACTTTTCACATATAAATTCCATAATGAATTTATATTTCCAATTATCTATGCATATACGATTTCAATAATTCATTTCGATTTATCTTCAAAAAGATAAATTCTAATATTCACTTCTTATTGGAAAACATTTCCATACTTATTTATTCATAAGTAATTCACAAATCTTTTTATTTTCAATCCTTGGAAAATATTCAATATACTTAAATCAAATTAAGTATATCTTTCATTCTTTTAAGGAAATCATTCACTTAACATATTTATTTGGGCCAAAACGAATGTTGCGTAAAACATCGTTACAACTACCCAAAATCACTAGTATAGGGATTCGAAATTAAATAGATATATAAATCCCAATACTATACTAAAATATTTCCTTTCGGAAATCATTTACTATAACAACAGTGTTATAGTCCATCATCTCCTTTCATTTCTCGAAACATCTATTTCAACAATGAATGTTGAAATCTATGGTTTCGAATTTCAACACCTTTTAAAACATCGTTAGATCGTTTTAATTCTCTTTAAAACATTCACATTCTAAACAATTTCTTTAACGTGCTATTCACTGTTCAAAAACGTGAATAAACTACGTTAACAAACTTCATCATTTCTATTCACTTTAACTTAAAGGATTATTCACTGTCTAAAACGTGAATATAACTCCATTTATAAGTTATAACAATTAACTTATCAAAATAAGTCGTTTGCGGATTTATAAAACAACGTTTATAAATTCCGTTTCTTTTTATTTATAAAAACTTCCTTTTTATAAATTCCTTTATTAACCTATTTGATTTCATATCTCAATTATAAACTAAAAGTTCATATTATAAGTCAATTGCTTATAAAACGATTATTTTACAAAATCGTTCTTTTTAAAGACTTTTCAATTTATAAACCTTATAACTTATAAGATTTATTTATTTAATAAATCTATTCTTCAAATAATTTCACCAAATTTATAAATCTTACTATTTATAAATTTCATTTATAACTTCACAGTTTATAATTCTATAAATTTCATTCATTTATGAAATTCATTTTCACTACATTCAAACACTTATAAAAACTCGTTTTATAATGTCTATATTTCAATTTATAAATATCCATTTATAAATCTCTTAATATAAATCAGTTTATATTATTATTCTAAAACGTCTTTAAATTCCTTTATAATTTCATCATTTCGATTTATAAAATAATCAAATTTTATAAATCCTATATTTAAACTTTTATCATATATTCAAAAATCCAATCTAAATTATTTTATAAAATCATTAGTTCATATTTCTCAAAAATCGACTTTTAATCGTATTTCTAAAAATCAGCTTTTTTACTATATTTCACAAAAACCATAAATTTTTATAACTTTAAAAATTATAACGTTTATTTATTTATAATGGATCAATTCCGAAAATATAGTATATTTTCAAAAATCATTTTAAAATCCCAAAATCTGGGTCTAATGATGCTACACACCAAATAGTCAATCACGACTATAACAATATCATATATCGATATGATAATCCATCAAATATCAAAATATCTGAAATAAAATAAATACTGTTGAGGAATCCAGTTGGATCCCTCCAACCTGTTTCCTGCATCCAAAAACATTAGCACAATACCAATTTCGCTCCAGTACGAAATTATCGCGGTATATGTTCTTATTAAATATTATCCGCTTACTAACGGCGTAATAGGGTCTCATCCGCTAAACAAAAATGCGGGAAATCAACAACTGCAATATATACATATGCCAATATATATATATTGATATTATATATAATACCAATTTCACTGTTTATGAAATATTCGCGGTATATGTTTATATTAAATAACATCCGCTTACTAACGGCGCATAATGTCTATTTTAACAATCAATAATTTACAGTCATCATTCAAACATGCATTCAAATATTTTAAATCTAACTATTTAAAATAAAATCGAAATCTATTCGATTGAGTGAGAAGTTCTCACCTTGGTTTTAATTTCCGTTTTAGCTTTTATTTCGAATAAAATTAAACGCGCGTTTAATTTTACCCGAAATTCTCACTAACTCCAAACGACTCCAAACCAACTCCATCGCGTAGTGCTCGTCCATACGATTCCAACGCAACTGGTTTCGCGCAGTTTCGACCTCGTATGAAAAAGTTATGAATTTTACAAGTTTGCACGTATTTAAATCAACTAATTTACAACATTTACTCTATATTTATAACCTAGATTAAATCTGAGCCACTGGATCCCACACCCCCCTTCATCAGGCCGAACACTCCTTTTCCCCTTCCATCTTCATACGCACGTCCTCATCTCCAGGTGATTGCCGTTCACAACAACCCATCCTACTCAATTTAGGTTTAGACATTACAACCACAATACACAATGAAACTCGATCAAACCAACGCCAATGCGAAGCCCTCGATCTGCACTATGTTCGGCCCTAAGCTAGTGAAGCTCGGCCATCCCTGTAGCACGCAGTTCGAGAATGAACTCCAGCCCTTTGAACCCAATTTGCCGCCAATCCGTGAAGCCATTCGCGATCATAGCCGTTGAAATCCAAGATCTCATCATCCTCTACGAGTTTCTAGTTGAAACTTTCTTGAATCGATGAATGGATTGAGAGATTTTGAGGGAGGAAGTTGATGATTTTCTGGCCATTCATGGGTGGGTGGCGGCTACAGTTTTTAGTTAGGGTTAGGGTTATTTTTTATCAAATTTATGAAGATGGTGGTCTATTTATAAGGAACGAGCGACACTATTCATCCCGGAATTTCCGAACTCCGATTTAGGCGCCGTAACCAGCGTACCTAGGGTTTATCCCGCGTTCCGGACACAATGGAACAGGTTTCGGAAGCTAATTCGGAAGTATGTGCGAGTTATGGCTGAAAACGTTCAATTTAAATTAAACCGATTTAAATCGATTTCTAGGCGTTTTTAATTTGTACCGGACAAACGGTAAATCCAAACGACTTGAAATTTGAAATCTTACAATAATATCACATTACGGATCCGATGAAACTAGTTTCGTCGAAATCCGAGACTTTTTGAAAAATGGCTATTTTGACTCGCCAAATTTAAATTAAAAATAAATCGATGCGTTTCGAGCTGCCACGATCAAACGATAGTTCCGATTGACACGAAAATTGAAATCCGGTAATAACTAACTATTACGGATCCAATGGAACTGGTTTCGTTCAATTCTGAGACTGTTCAAAAATTGGCTATTTTACAGTCGATTATTAAATATTAAAATATTCAATTTTCACAGATTAACTTCTAATTCGATTTTAAAAGTTCTAAAATATCTCTATAACTCCAGTATGATTAAATAAAATTTTACAAATCATTTTCTATCATATTTAACTCTATTTTCAATTATTTCCATAATTTAACATATTAAATTATCGATTTAATTATCCAATTAAATCCAAAAATTCAAATAAAAATTTATTTGACTTAAAAATTCACTTATAAATATTTAAAATTAACTAAATATTCAAATTTTAATTAATAAAAATTCTGGGTCGTTACAATCTTTCCCTCTTAAAAGAATTTCGTCCTCGAAATTACAAGTAAGAAAGGTTACAAAATCTATTAATTTTCCAAAATTCATAATTAAACTTCTTATGATAACTTTTACTAAGTTTTCAAATCATACTTAGTTATGTTTTCATAAACAACTACTATTGTTTAACTTTTAATTCTAAATAAAAGTTTAAAGTTTTCAAAATTTTCCAATTTTCTCAAAAATTTTCTAACGCCTTAAATTTTCGGAAAAATTCGCCATAGTCTCCTTTGCGCGGCTCGATCCGAAAAAAAAAATGACAGTATATATATCACAAATATACATCTCATCAAGTAATGAGGCATCCCGAAGGGAAAAAAGTGTAAAAGTACTGTATTTAATCCGAGATATGTACCTTATATTTTATTAGCGAGCATATACGGCTAATATAGCGCAAAAGCGAGCTCCAAATGCGAAGCAACGCGATCCGCACCTACTAAACTCAACAAACAACATGAGAAACATGCATATATGACAATAGTATCGATATACAACATATAGCAACATAACAACTATATATGTCACATAGCAAATGCAACTAAACAACAAATGCAAACATCAACCATCTATTAAATCTATATTCATTCATATTCTCATTAATATTAAATGAATTGGTTTTCACTTTAAATCATATTTGATTCATTTACATTGGATTTACTAACATTCATTCTCAATTCAATTAGTTTACATTCACTAATTAAATCCAATTCACATTCAATTTCTATTCAAATTTATTTACTTTCCATTTGAATTCAATTACATAGCTTTCAATTTCATTAACACTTAATGAACTTTTATACAATCAATCAACATCCATATAGCAACCAAAGTATATTAATTATAACCAAATTCCTTTGCTTATATTCATTTTCATTCAATTTTATTCAACTTCTAATAACATTAGATTTTAATGAATTATCACTTACATTCATTATTCCATATCAATTTAATTTACATTTAATTGATTAACATTCAATCCATTAATTCAATTCAAGTACAAAGTTGAATTCTATTACATAACTTAAGTTATATTTCCATTTAACATTATTTTCACTTCTTATATATATAAGTTTATTTCACAATTGTAAATCACTTTAATTATCATTCAATTCTTATAATTCTTTTGCTTATACAATTATTCTTTTATTTAGATTATCCAAACAACCTAACAATCAACTTATATACACTTTAATAATTCTGAAAAATTATTCCTTTATATATAAAAATATAATCAAGGCAAAATTATTTCATTTACCCAATTTAAAACAATATCGTGCCGAATTGTTCTATTCAAGTGTTTAGAAACCCCTTCGGCTCAGTTTCGAGGCTGTGCTGACGAAAGTTCATATACCACTCAATAAACCAATCATCACAATATAAAACAATTTTTATATTCACTAACAAATACGCTCTCATAGCTATTATTACACTCAAACTCATTCTAGAGTACTACTGACTCTATCTCTAACGAGTAATACCCAACAGAACCATGGTTGTCGCTTAACCATCAGCTCTGATACCAAATGTAACGCCCCGAAAATTTTCGACTTTCGAAAATTCGACATCGACACTCACTTTATCGACTGTCGAGAAATCGAAGGCCAAAAACCGGAATGTTATGGGTTTTAAAAAGAATTAAGAAAAAGAAAGAAGAGAGAAGAGAAGATAGAAAATTTTGATAGGGGAAAGAAAATAGGAAATTTGAAAGTAGAAGATAGAAGCATTTTAAAAATAGAACGGGAAGAAAGGAAACAAAAAGAACAACATCAGAATCTCACAATTCGCAGCGGAACAACATATAATAATAAATGAATAATCTTTAAACAAAGAACTATATCAGTTATTACATTTCATCACATTTTATTACATCATATCATCACATCAGAGTGTACAACATCATACAACAACAAACAAAACAGCGGAAAAAGAAGTACTATATAAACTAGTAATACGCCATGCCATCCAGCTTGCCTCCAGCAACTCCAGAATATCCAGAATATCCTGATAAACCTTAACTCTTGACTGCCCGTGTGGAAATTGGTGGGCACCCAGAGTTTAGGAAGGAAAACAATAAACTCCAAGTCAGTCATGTGACTGGTGTGAGAACTCAAAACAGTTTATTTATCTTTAAAATCAAAATAGAGGAATATTTTTAATCAATTCGCAATGCTTTTAAAAATGAGACTACCATAAGGCCTCCCGCACACACACACATGCAAACGCAGAATCGGAGGAGATTTCTCCTTATGATAGCCAAAGATGCTTGATACGCATTTAAAATAACATTTGATATTATTATTAGTGCATAGTGTATAACAAATTCATTTCGAAAGTAGAATATAAATCTTAGCCAACATACGACCATTATCGTATGCCTACTATAGCTACTATCCAAACAGTGGTGACCACCATAAGTGAATAGCAGGTTCTACAACTAATACCGTACAAGTTTCATATTGGGAATTGGATTTCCAACAAATGGTCAGGCCAAGGAACTTCCCATTGCCACTGAGAATGCCTCTGGATGGACATCCCCGAGAACCAAACCGGATCTCAACCAACACAAGGCCGGGTTACTCCTAACTGAGTAACAACTGACCGAATATGCCATCCCCCGGTCCTTTGGGACCTTTTTCCGAGAGCGCTCTCTAATCAATTCACACAATCATAACAAAGTGTTTTCAACATGAGTAAGTATCTGGGCTCCATACCATGATACCACCCTTTTCCAGAAGGAAATGCACATATCCTAAAGGGCGCTACCCCTCATAACCTTGCTGCTTCTTTCCTGTTTTGACCATTTCCGGGATGTGAGGCTCGACGAATTCACGTCCACAAAAACATACTTTATACAAAAGCCATGCTTTGGGTCAACAAATGATCAACACAATGATCACTAAGATAGACGATCAAATAAATGATCCTATCACAATAATCAACACAATGATCATTTCAGCATCACTCAGCATGTCACATTACCAAACTGGGAATATATCGCTGATAACTTCAACTATATAACCTTTGAGCTCGTACGTCTCAAAGAAGGGTGTTAAGCAAAGAATAAATTCTCCACCACCAACAGAAATATATTTGAAAGAAATCGGCTTTATATCTCAACTTGTAATGTCAGACATACAATCCATACAAGTCTGTTCCGGGATCGAACAGAACCGAAGGCACTTACAAGAAGTCCTTGCAATCCGGATATTCACAATCCTGATCGGATTTCCCATCACTTAGGGAGTCTCTATACCGTTGCAACTCAGTGCAGAGACAATCGATAGGTCATCCTATCGCTTTCGCAAATACCGGGTCTTCAACACCGATCTTCAATGCAATTCACAACGACGTATCACATATTCGGAATGGGTTATACGACCCCATGGTCCTTTCCCGGTTAACCCGAATAGTGAGCGCTTATTCAAAAATAAGTGTGCATTCAAATTCAATCAATTCACATCAAATACCCATTCAAAGGGAAATATTGATAGTCGATTATTGAACTATCAATGGATATGCATACATCACCAGATTCCAAATAATTTTCCAAATTATTTATTTTCCAAAAATATCTTTACTAGATATATAGTTTCAACACTTCAAAAATAAATCAATATTTATTTTTATACAAATTCCACTTTTCACATATAAATTCCATAATGAATTTATATTTCCAAATATCTATGCATATACGATTTCAATAATTCATTTCGATTTATCTTCAAAAAGATAAATTCTAATATTCACTTCTTATTGGAAAACATTTCCATACTTATTTATTCATAAGTAATTCACAAATCTTTTTATTTTCAATCCTTGGAAAATATTCAATATACTTAAATCAAATTAAGTATATCTTTCATTCTTTTAAGGAAATCATTCGCTTAACATATTTATTTGGGCCAAAACGAATGTTGCGTAAAACATCGTTACAACTACCCAAAATCACTAGTATAGGGATTCGAAATTAAATAGATATATAAATCCCAATACTATACTAAAATATTTCCTTTCGGAAATCATTTACTATAACAACAGTGTTATAGTCCATCATCTCCTTTCATTTCTCGAAACATCTATTTCAACAATGAATGTTGAAATCTATGGTTTCGAATTTCAACACCTTTTAAAACATCGTTAGATCGTTTTAATTCTCTTTAAAACATTCACATTCTAAACAATTTCTTTAACGTGCTATTCACTGTTCAAAAACGTGAATAAACTACGTTAACAAACTTCATCATTTCTATTCACTTTAACTTAAAGGATTATTCACTGTCTAAAACGTGAATATAACTCCATTTATAAGTTATAACAATTAACTTATCAAAATAAGTCGTTTGCGGATTTATAAAACAACGTTTATAAATTCCGTTTCTTTTTATTTATAAAAACTTCCTTTTTATAAATTCCTTTATTAACCTATTTGATTTCATATCTCAATTATAAACTAAAAGTTCATATTATAAGTCAATTGCTTATAAAACGATTATTTTACAAAATCGTTCTTTTTAAAGACTTTTCAATTTATAAACCTTATAACTTATAAGATTTATTTATTTAATAAATCTATTCTTCAAATAATTTCACCAAATTTATAAATCTTACTATTTATAAATTTCATTTATAACTTCACAGTTTATAATTCTATAAATTTCATTCATTTATGAAATTCATTTTCACTACATTCAAACACTTATAAAAACTCGTTTTATAATGTCTATATTTCAATTTATAAATATCCATTTATAAATCTCTTAATATAAATCAGTTTATATTATTATTCTAAAACGTCTTTAAATTCCTTTATAATTTCATCATTTCGATTTATAAAATAATCAAATTTTATAAATCCTATATTTAAACTTTTATCATATATTCAAAAATCCAATCTAAATTATTTTATAAAATCATTAGTTCATATTTCTCAAAAATCGACTTTTAATCGTATTTCTAAAAATCAGCTTTTTTACTATATTTCACAAAAACCATAAATTTTTATAACTTTAAAAATTATAACGTTTATTTATTTATAATGGATCAATTCCGAAAATATAGTATATTTCCAAAAATCACTTTAAAAATCATTTTAAAATCCCAAAATCTGGGTCTAATGATGCTACACACCAAATAGTCAATCACGACTATAACAATATCATATATCGATATGATAATCCATCAAATATCAAAATATCTGAAATAAAATAAATACTGTTGAGGAATCCAGTTGGATCCCTCCAACCTGTTTCCTGCATCCAAAAACATTAGCACAATACCAATTTCGCTCCAGTACGAAATTATCGCGGTATATGTTCTTATTAAATATTATCCGCTTACTAACGGCGTAATAGGGTCTCATCCGCTAAACAAAAATGCGGGAAATCAACAACTGCAATATATACATATGCCAATATATATATATTGATATTATATATAATACCAATTTCACTGTTTATGAAATATTCGCGGTATATGTTTATATTAAATAACATCCGCTTACTAACGGCGCATAATGTCTATTTTAACAATCAATAATTTACAGTCATCATTCAAACATGCATTCAAATATTTTAAATCTAACTATTTAAAATAAAATCGAAATCTATTCGATTGAGTGAGAAGTTCTCACCTTGGTTTTAATTTCCGTTTTAGCTTTTATTTCGAATAAAATTAAACGCGCGTTTAATTTTACCCGAAATTCTCACTAACTCCAAACGACTCCAAACCAACTCCATCGCGTAGTGCTCGTCCATACGATTCCAACGCAACTGGTTTCGTGCAGTTTCGACCTCGTATGAAAAAGTTATGAATTTTACAAGTTTGCACGTATTTAAATCAACTAATTTACAACATTTACTCTATATTTATAACCTAGATTAAATCTGAGCCACTGGATCCCACACCCCCCTTCATCAGGCCGAACACTCCTTTTCCCCTTCCATCTTCATACGCACGTCCTCATCTCCAGGTGATTGCCGTTCACAACAACCCATCCTACTCAATTTAGGTTTAGACATTACAACCACAATACACAATGAAACTCGATCAAACCAACGCCAATGCGAAGCCCTCGATCTGCACTATGTTCGGCCCTAAGCTAGTGAAGCTCGGCCATCCCTGTAGCACGCAGTTCGAGAATGAACTCCAGCCCTTTGAACCCAATTTGCCGCCAATCCGTGAAGCCATTCGCGATCATAGCCGTTGAAATCCAAGATCTCATCATCCTCTACGAGTTTCTAGTTGAAACTTTCTTGAATCGATGAATGGATTGAGAGATTTTGAGGGAGGAAGTTGATGATTTTCTGGCCATTCATGGGTGGGTGGCGGCTACAGTTTTTAGTTAGGGTTAGGGTTATTTTTTATCAAATTTATGAAGATGGTGGTCTATTTATAAGGAACGAGCGACACTATTCATCCCGGAATTTCCGAACTCCGATTTAGGCGCCGTAACCAGCGTACCTAGGGTTTATCCCGCGTTCCGGACACAATGGAACAGGTTTCGGAAGCTAATTCGGAAGTATGTGCGAGTTATGGCTGAAAACGTTCAATTTAAATTAAACCGATTTAAATCGATTTCTAGGCGTTTTTAATTTGTACCGGACAAACGGTAAATCCAAACGACTTGAAATTTGAAATCTTACAATAATATCACATTACGGATCCGATGAAACTAGTTTCGTCGAAATCCGAGACTTTTTGAAAAATGGCTATTTTGACTCGCCAAATTTAAATTAAAAATAAATCGATGCGTTTCGAGCTGCCACGATCAAACGATAGTTCCGATTGACACGAAAATTGAAATCCGGTAATAACTAACTATTACGGATCCAATGGAACTGGTTTCGTTCAATTCTGAGACTGTTCAAAAATTGGCTATTTTACAGTCGATTATTAAATATTAAAATATTCAATTTTCACAGATTAACTTCTAATTCGATTTTAAAAGTTCTAAAATATCTCTATAACTCCAGTATGATTAAATAAAATTTTACAAATCATTTTCTATCATATTTAACTCTATTTTCAATTATTTCCATAATTTAACATATTAAATTATCGATTTAATTATCCAATTAAATCCAAAAATTCAAATAAAAATTTATTTGACTTAAAAATTCACTTATAAATATTTAAAATTAACTAAATATTCAAATTTTAATTAATAAAAATTCTGGGTCGTTACAATCTTTCCCTCTTAAAAGAATTTCGTCCTCGAAATTACAAGTAAGAAAGGTTACAAAATCTATTAATTTTCCAAAATTCATAATTAAACTTCTTATGATAACTTTTACTAAGTTTTCAAATCATACTTAGTTATGTTTTCATAAACAACTACTATTGTTTAACTTTTAATTCTAAATAAAAGTTTAAAGTTTTCAAAATTTTCCAATTTTCTCAAAAATTTTCTAACGCCTTAAATTTTCGGAAAAATTCGCCATAGTCTCCTTTGCGCGGCTCGATCCGAAAAAAAAAATGACAGTATATATATCACAAATATACATCTCATCAAGTAATGAGGCATCCCGAAGGGAAAAAAGTGTAAAAGTACTGTATTTAATCCGAGATATGTACCTTATATTTTATTAGCGAGCATATACGGCTAATATAGCGCAAAAGCGAGCTCCAAATGCGAAGCAACGCGATCCGCACCTACTAAACTCAACAAACAACATGAGAAACATGCATATATGACAATAGTATCGATATACAACATATAGCAACATAACAACTATATATGTCACATAGCAAATGCAACTAAACAACAAATGCAAACATCAACCATCTATTAAATCTATATTCATTCATATTCTCATTAATATTAAATGAATTGGTTTTCACTTTAAATCATATTTGATTCATTTACATTGGATTTACTAACATTCATTCTCAATTCAATTAGTTTACATTCACTAATTAAATCCAATTCACATTCAATTTCTATTCAAATTTATTTACTTTCCATTTGAATTCAATTACATAGCTTTCAATTTCATTAACACTTAATGAACTTTTATACAATCAATCAACATCCATATAGCAACCAAAGTATATTAATTATAACCAAATTCCTTTGCTTATATTCATTTTCATTCAATTTTATTCAACTTCTAATAACATTAGATTTTAATGAATTATCACTTACATTCATTATTCCATATCAATTTAATTTACATTTAATTGATTAACATTCAATCCATTAATTCAATTCAAGTACAAAGTTGAATTCTATTACATAACTTAAGTTATATTTCCATTTAACATTATTTTCACTTCTTATATATATAAGTTTATTTCACAATTGTAAATCACTTTAATTATCATTCAATTCTTATAATTCTTTTGCTTATACAATTATTCTTTTATTTAGATTATCCAAACAACCTAACAATCAACTTATATACACTTTAATAATTCTGAAAAATTATTCCTTTATATATAAAAATATAATCAAGGCAAAATTATTTCATTTACCCAATTTAAAACAATATCGTGCCGAATTGTTCTATTCAAGTGTTTAGAAACCCCTTCGGCTCAGTTTCGAGGCTGTGCTGACGAAAGTTCATATACCACTCAATAAACCAATCATCACAATATAAAACAATTTTTATATTCACTAACAAATACGCTCTCATAGCTATTATTACACTCAAACTCATTCTAGAGTACTACTGACTCTATCTCTAACGAGTAATACCCAACAGAACCATGGTTGTCGCTTAACCATCAGCTCTGATACCAAATGTAACGCCCCGAAAATTTTCGACTTTCGAAAATTCGACATCGACACTCACTTTATCGACTGTCGAGAAATCGAAGGCCAAAAACCGGAATGTTATGGGTTTTAAAAAGAATTAAGAAAAAGAAAGAAGAGAGAAGAGAAGATAGAAAATTTTGATAGGGGAAAGAAAATAGGAAATTTGAAAGTAGAAGATAGAAGCATTTTAAAAATAGAACGGGAAGAAAGGAAACAAAAAGAACAACATCAGAATCTCACAATTCGCAGCGGAACAACATATAATAATAAATGAATAATCTTTAAACAAAGAACTATATCAGTTATTACATTTCATCACATTTTATTACATCATATCATCACATCAGAGTGTACAACATCATACAACAACAAACAAAACAGCGGAAAAAGAAGTACTATATAAACTAGTAATACGCCATGCCATCCAGCTTGCCTCCAGCAACTCCAGAATATCCAGAATATCCTGATAAACCTTAACTCTTGACTGCCCGTGTGGAAATTGGTGGGCACCCAGAGTTTAGGAAGGAAAACAATAAACTCCAAGTCAGTCATGTGACTGGTGTGAGAACTCAAAACAGTTTATTTATCTTTAAAATCAAAATAGAGGAATATTTTTAATCAATTCGCAATGCTTTTAAAAATGAGACTACCATAAGGCCTCCCGCACACACACACATGCAAACGCAGAATCGGAGGAGATTTCTCCTTATGATAGCCAAAGATGCTTGATACGCATTTAAAATAACATTTGATATTATTATTAGTGCATAGTGTATAACAAATTCATTTCGAAAGTAGAATATAAATCTTAGCCAACATACGACCATTATCGTATGCCTACTATAGCTACTATCCAAACAGTGGTGACCACCATAAGTGAATAGCAGGTTCTACAACTAATACCGTACAAGTTTCATATTGGGAATTGGATTTCCAACAAATGGTCAGGCCAAGGAACTTCCCATTGCCACTGAGAATGCCTCTGGATGGACATCCCCGAGAACCAAACCGGATCTCAACCAACACAAGGCCGGGTTACTCCTAACTGAGTAACAACTGACCGAATATGCCATCCCCCGGTCCTTTGGGACCTTTTTCCGAGAGCGCTCTCTAATCAATTCACACAATCATAACAAAGTGTTTTCAACATGAGTAAGTATCTGGGCTCCATACCATGATACCACCCTTTTCCAGAAGGAAATGCACATATCCTAAAGGGCGCTACCCCTCATAACCTTGCTGCTTCTTTCCTGTTTTGACCATTTCCGGGATGTGAGGCTCGACGAATTCACGTCCACAAAAACATACTTTATACAAAAGCCATGCTTTGGGTCAACAAATGATCAACACAATGATCACTAAGATAGACGATCAAATAAATGATCCTATCACAATAATCAACACAATGATCATTTCAGCATCACTCAGCATGTCACATTACCAAACTGGGAATATATCGCTGATAACTTCAACTATATAACCTTTGAGCTCGTACGTCTCAAAGAAGGGTGTTAAGCAAAGAATAAATTCTCCACCACCAACAGAAATATATTTGAAAGAAATCGGCTTTATATCTCAACTTGTAATGTCAGACATACAATCCATACAAGTCTGTTCCGGGATCGAACAGAACCGAAGGCACTTACAAGAAGTCCTTGCAATCCGGATATTCACAATCCTGATCGGATTTCCCATCACTTAGGGAGTCTCTATACCGTTGCAACTCAGTGCAGAGACAATCGATAGGTCATCCTATCGCTTTCGCAAATACCGGGTCTTCAACACCGATCTTCAATGCAATTCACAACGACGTATCACATATTCGGAATGGGTTATACGACCCCATGGTCCTTTCCCGGTTAACCCGAATAGTGAGCGCTTATTCAAAAATAAGTGTGCATTCAAATTCAATCAATTCACATCAAATACCCATTCAAAGGGAAATATTGATAGTCGATTATTGAACTATCAATGGATATGCATACATCACCAGATTCCAAATAATTTTCCAAATTATTTATTTTCCAAAAATATCTTTACTAGATATATAGTTTCAACACTTCAAAAATAAATCAATATTTATTTTTATACAAATTCCACTTTTCACATATAAATTCCATAATGAATTTATATTTCCAAATATCTATGCATATACGATTTCAATAATTCATTTCGATTTATCTTCAAAAAGATAAATTCTAATATTCACTTCTTATTGGAAAACATTTCCATACTTATTTATTCATAAGTAATTCACAAATCTTTTTATTTTCAATCCTTGGAAAATATTCAATATACTTAAATCAAATTAAGTATATCTTTCATTCTTTTAAGGAAATCATTCGCTTAACATATTTATTTGGGCCAAAACGAATGTTGCGTAAAACATCGTTACAACTACCCAAAATCACTAGTATAGGGATTCGAAATTAAATAGATATATAAATCCCAATACTATACTAAAATATTTCCTTTCGGAAATCATTTACTATAACAACAGTGTTATAGTCCATCATCTCCTTTCATTTCTCGAAACATCTATTTCAACAATGAATGTTGAAATCTATGGTTTCGAATTTCAACACCTTTTAAAACATCGTTAGATCGTTTTAATTCTCTTTAAAACATTCACATTCTAAACAATTTCTTTAACGTGCTATTCACTGTTCAAAAACGTGAATAAACTACGTTAACAAACTTCATCATTTCTATTCACTTTAACTTAAAGGATTATTCACTGTCTAAAACGTGAATATAACTCCATTTATAAGTTATAACAATTAACTTATCAAAATAAGTCGTTTGCGGATTTATAAAACAACGTTTATAAATTCCGTTTCTTTTTATTTATAAAAACTTCCTTTTTATAAATTCCTTTATTAACCTATTTGATTTCATATCTCAATTATAAACTAAAAGTTCATATTATAAGTCAATTGCTTATAAAACGATTATTTTACAAAATCGTTCTTTTTAAAGACTTTTCAATTTATAAACCTTATAACTTATAAGATTTATTTATTTAATAAATCTATTCTTCAAATAATTTCACCAAATTTATAAATCTTACTATTTATAAATTTCATTTATAACTTCACAGTTTATAATTCTATAAATTTCATTCATTTATGAAATTCATTTTCACTACATTCAAACACTTATAAAAACTCGTTTTATAATGTCTATATTTCAATTTATAAATATCCATTTATAAATCTCTTAATATAAATCAGTTTATATTATTATTCTAAAACGTCTTTAAATTCCTTTATAATTTCATCATTTCGATTTATAAAATAATCAAATTTTATAAATCCTATATTTAAACTTTTATCATATATTCAAAAATCCAATCTAAATTATTTTATAAAATCATTAGTTCATATTTCTCAAAAATCGACTTTTAATCGTATTTCTAAAAATCAGCTTTTTTACTATATTTCACAAAAACCATAAATTTTTATAACTTTAAAAATTATAACGTTTATTTATTTATAATGGATCAATTCCGAAAATATAGTATATTTCCAAAAATCACTTTAAAAATCATTTTAAAATCCCAAAATCTGGGTCTAATGATGCTACACACCAAATAGTCAATCACGACTATAACAATATCATATATCGATATGATAATCCATCAAATATCAAAATATCTGAAATAAAATAAATACTGTTGAGGAATCCAGTTGGATCCCTCCAACCTGTTTCCTGCATCCAAAAACATTAGCACAATACCAATTTCGCTCCAGTACGAAATTATCGCGGTATATGTTCTTATTAAATATTATCCGCTTACTAACGGCGTAATAGGGTCTCATCCGCTAAACAAAAATGCGGGAAATCAACAACTGCAATATATACATATGCCAATATATATATATTGATATTATATATAATACCAATTTCACTGTTTATGAAATATTCGCGGTATATGTTTATATTAAATAACATCCGCTTACTAACGGCGCATAATGTCTATTTTAACAATCAATAATTTACAGTCATCATTCAAACATGCATTCAAATATTTTAAATCTAACTATTTAAAATAAAATCGAAATCTATTCGATTGAGTGAGAAGTTCTCACCTTGGTTTTAATTTCCGTTTTAGCTTTTATTTCGAATAAAATTAAACGCGCGTTTAATTTTACCCGAAATTCTCACTAACTCCAAACGACTCCAAACCAACTCCATCGCGTAGTGCTCGTCCATACGATTCCAACGCAACTGGTTTCGTGCAGTTTCGACCTCGTATGAAAAAGTTATGAATTTTACAAGTTTGCACGTATTTAAATCAACTAATTTACAACATTTACTCTATATTTATAACCTAGATTAAATCTGAGCCACTGGATCCCACACCCCCCTTCATCAGGCCGAACACTCCTTTTCCCCTTCCATCTTCATACGCACGTCCTCATCTCCAGGTGATTGCCGTTCACAACAACCCATCCTACTCAATTTAGGTTTAGACATTACAACCACAATACACAATGAAACTCGATCAAACCAACGCCAATGCGAAGCCCTCGATCTGCACTATGTTCGGCCCTAAGCTAGTGAAGCTCGGCCATCCCTGTAGCACGCAGTTCGAGAATGAACTCCAGCCCTTTGAACCCAATTTGCCGCCAATCCGTGAAGCCATTCGCGATCATAGCCGTTGAAATCCAAGATCTCATCATCCTCTACGAGTTTCTAGTTGAAACTTTCTTGAATCGATGAATGGATTGAGAGATTTTGAGGGAGGAAGTTGATGATTTTCTGGCCATTCATGGGTGGGTGGCGGCTACAGTTTTTAGTTAGGGTTAGGGTTATTTTTTATCAAATTTATGAAGATGGTGGTCTATTTATAAGGAACGAGCGACACTATTCATCCCGGAATTTCCGAACTCCGATTTAGGCGCCGTAACCAGCGTACCTAGGGTTTATCCCGCGTTCCGGACACAATGGAACAGGTTTCGGAAGCTAATTCGGAAGTATGTGCGAGTTATGGCTGAAAACGTTCAATTTAAATTAAACCGATTTAAATCGATTTCTAGGCGTTTTTAATTTGTACCGGACAAACGGTAAATCCAAACGACTTGAAATTTGAAATCTTACAATAATATCACATTACGGATCCGATGAAACTAGTTTCGTCGAAATCCGAGACTTTTTGAAAAATGGCTATTTTGACTCGCCAAATTTAAATTAAAAATAAATCGATGCGTTTCGAGCTGCCACGATCAAACGATAGTTCCGATTGACACGAAAATTGAAATCCGGTAATAACTAACTATTACGGATCCAATGGAACTGGTTTCGTTCAATTCTGAGACTGTTCAAAAATTGGCTATTTTACAGTCGATTATTAAATATTAAAATATTCAATTTTCACAGATTAACTTCTAATTCGATTTTAAAAGTTCTAAAATATCTCTATAACTCCAGTATGATTAAATAAAATTTTACAAATCATTTTCTATCATATTTAACTCTATTTTCAATTATTTCCATAATTTAACATATTAAATTATCGATTTAATTATCCAATTAAATCCAAAAATTCAAATAAAAATTTATTTGACTTAAAAATTCACTTATAAATATTTAAAATTAACTAAATATTCAAATTTTAATTAATAAAAATTCTGGGTCGTTACAAGTTTGGGATGTTGGCAGCCTGGATTGTCTGAAGACATTTTGGGGATATGAGACGGAGAAATTTGGAATTCGAAGTTGGAGACTTCGTTGTTGTTGAAGTTTTCTCTGATTAGGAGCTATAAGATGGGATAAGGCTGGAAAGCTAGCTCCGAGATATTTTAAATCTCTTTTCTGTGTTTGGTTGGATCAGTGTTTGGTTTTTCAGGATTGAATTACCAGTTTGGATAACTGGAATTCGATGAGTTTCACGTATCTCTGAGGGAGTACGTGTATGGTCTATCTCTGGTTTTAGAACCAGCAGTTATGGAGTTTGGTAGTTGAGTCAGACTCGTCTGTAGTCTGATATGCTGTCTAGTTCTGTAGATATAGATGAATAGGAGCTCTGTAGTTTAATTGTATTGATTGTTTGGAATCTATAAAGCGAGTATTCCGATATTTTTATACCGGGGAAACTCGTGAAAGTTTTATCCAGAATTTTTCTGGATAACTATATTTGATTAATTAGATTTGTTTGATTGGTTGAATTGATTGTTATGATTGTTAGCATATCATTGGTATATGCTTGTGTTTTAAATTTTAATCTTTAAATAGATTATTAAATTGCCTTTGTTTTAAATTTCGGGGACGAAATTCTTTTAAGGGGGAAGGAATGTGATGACCCGGAATTTTTAAAGCAATATCAATTTAATAATCTGAATTAAAAATTAAATTGATTTAATAATCTTTGTAATAAGATTTGAATTAATTTAATAATTCAATAAAATAAATAGTTAGTTGATAGAATTTATTCTTTTTAAATATAATAATTGTTTTCTATTTATAATATATATAGAATATTGTATATATTGTATATAGATCTTGTTTCAATCTGATTAATAAATAAACCCTGTTTTCTATAAAATATGTGTAACTCAAGTTTAAAATTTAAATAAATAACAATGAGGTTATTTTGAGTTTCTTTTAAATATAATGTGATGATAAATAATTTATTAATAAGAAGACAATTTCTTTTAATAGTTGTTTATAGTTATTAAAGATTGTTATTTTTTTAAAAAAAAATATAATAATACATTCTTTCAACAACAACAACAACAACAACAATAATAATAATAATAATTGTTTGTCAAAAATTTAAATTGTGTAGTTATATTTGTAAATAAACTAGATTTCAAAAATTCAATTTGAACATGAATTCAAAGTTTTAAATCTTAAGTATAATTTTTTTTAATTTATTTTGCTTTTGAATCATTTGTATAAGTTTAATATTTATTCATTGTTAAAATTTATCTACATATAAATAAATACATGTTAACTAATGAACTAAACAAAAATTCACTTTTATCTTATATTAACATGATAACTAAATAACTAATTAGCATTTAACTATAACTAAATTACATAATTTTCACAAATTAAAATTTTAAGACAAATGTAAACTTTTTTCAAATTAAAAGAACAAGTGTAATCCCTAAACATGATATTGTGACAAATGTTAAAAACTAAGAAACAAGTGTCCTAATTTATCTTTTTCATTTTTCTTTTGATAAATCAAAAATTTACCTATATTAACACATCTCTTCTCATTTCATATTTTTCTATTCTTCTTTTTCAAAACCTTAAGAAACATCTTCAGCTAACAAATCTGAAATCAAAATCATGTTCAAAACTGAAAACTGCCTCATACTAAATCATGAAATCAACTTGCAAACCAGATCAATTCCTCTGTAAAATCTTTTTAAACCTATAACCTGCATATTCTCAAAAAGTAAATATCTGAAACATCTTCAACAAAACCTGTCCTCATGTAAATCTGCTAAAGCATTTTCAAAGATCAGGCTTAAACCTGTGGTCCATTTTCAAATGCAATATGGAAAGTGGTCTTCTGCATGCAAACCTGTAAAAGCAACTCAGTTCCAAAATCAGCAAAAGCATGCATGCAATTTTTAAAACAAAGAACATTCAGGTGCAAAGTTTTTTAAAAACAAGGGATTGCAGTTTTAAAGTGCTCAAACTGTTTCACATCTGGAAGCTCTGTTCTTCCCTCATAAATCAAGTGAGTAAATTTTAAACTTAAAATAAATTATGGTTGCATGTTATTGTTGTAGAAAATGTTGCAATTGTGTTTGTTTATAAGTATGTTTGTGTAGATATTATCGATGAATTCTGCTGTATGAAGTGTGCACTTGGTATCTTGAACATCTCTGTTCCCAGATTTAAAATTTTGGGTTATAATTTAAGATCAAATCCTTTAAATTTAATTTCTTTTAAAACTTGAGTTTTAAAAACAATCCTTTTTGTTTCAATTCAAACTTTAGTTTGAAAATTTATTTAGGATCAAATAATTATGAAATGCCCCTGAAACTATATATATAAACTGATCAAACTTTAAAATGGTGTAATTTAAAACCATGTAATATATTGTTTCAGGCCTAAGATCTGAAACATCACCCTGAAACTTGATTTTTAAAACCAAAATCATAATTTTTAATGATGGAAGGAGTGTGTAACTTTGTGATGAACCGAAAATGGAAATGTTGGGTTTTCTGATGATCTATGTGGTTTTTGAGGAAGGGGTTCTTTCTGGTGGTAGTCTGATGACCAGAGAATAAGGGAAAAATGTCAGGATGTCGATCAAAGCTTTGTGGAAAGGGTGATTGATTTTTGAAGTTTGTAACCCTAGTTTCTACTGGGTTGAATGTTTTGATTGGTCCGACATTTCTGGATGATCGAGTGTAGCAATTCTTAAGGGAATGGTAGAGGATGAGTTGACGTTGTAGTGACCGGAGGCGTTAGCGTTCAGATGATCGGAGCGGCGTGGATAAGGCGATGACAGGTTTTGGGAGGTGGGTGTTCTTGCTGTTCCAGGTTTGATGTTGAGAACTCGAATTCAAATTTCAGGTTTGAAGTGATGATCGGATGATATTGTTTGGATGGGGAGAAGGTTGCCAATTTGGGACGACCACCAGAGATGGTCGGAGGTGATCGAAGTCACCGTGCATATGCACGGTGCACTTTGTTTCTGGTGAAGAATGAATTGTTGGAGTTGTGGAGTTGTGACTCCGGAGTGAATCGAAGCATGTGGGGGAGTTACTCGAAGTACTGGACATGTTGACTCGAAGAGGAATTTAGTTGGCTCGGGTTTAATTACTGAAACAGGTTTTAACTGAAACCTGTACCAATTTGTTCTGTTTTTTTTTAAAAACTGAAATTTAAATGTAAAGCAAGATTTAAATAAGTTTTTAAAAGTATAAGTAGAAGTTTAAAAATCTCGAGATTTACCTGAATTCAAATTTAAATATGCATTTTCATTTTGGAATATAGGAAAGTTTTAAAATTTCAAATGATTTAAACTATTTTGAATGTTTTAAAAGTAATTTAGTTTGATTTGAATTTAAATATGAATTTAGTTTTAAAACTTTCTAAACTTCTTTATTAATTGAGAAATTCTTAAACTTGTGAAATGAAAGGTTTAAAATGTGTTTTAAAACTTTGTTAAAGATAATTTGAACCCAATTTCAAATCTTAAATTTAAAAATGAAATTTGAAGGTAAATTTTAAATAATTGTTTTAGTATTTTGTAAATGGTAACTTGATTAGTAACAAAGTTAATTTTTAATCAGAATTTAAAGATTTGTATTCATTAAATCTATAAGGAATTTAAGGGATAATTAATTTATTTTATTAATTAATCATTTGGATTAATTAAATAAGTAATTAAAGGTTTAAACTAATTAATTAATGGTTATGGTTAATTAGTTAGGAATAATTAATTTTGTAATTAAGGATTATTAATTAGATTTTAATTAATAATTAAGAATTAATTAATCAAGTAATTCTGACTAATTAAGTTACAGATAACACTTAATTAACTTAATAATTAAAGATTAATTAATTTGGTATTGAAGATTAATTTCAAATAAATTAATAGTGATTAATGAAGTTAATTACTTAAGAGAAGTAATTAAAGTTTGATTAATAGTTAATGAAGGTCATTAACTAAGGATTATTTAACCATTAATTAATATGATTAATTTTAAATAATTAATTTGAGTAATTAATTAAATGATAATCAATTGTGAAGTTTATTTAAGTTAATTATTTAACAGAAGTAATTAATGTAATTAATGGAGTTATTGAGATATGTTTAAATTTATTAATTAAGTTTAATTAATTTTAAAAATTGGATTTGGTAATAATTACTTGATGTAATTAATGAACTAAAATTACTTAGTAAAGTAATTAAAGATATTTACTGGATGTAGTTAATGAATGAGGTTTGGATTTTGAAAATAATTTAGATTGAATTATTTTGTATAATTAATCAAAGGATTAAATAAAGATTAGTTGAATGAAGTAATTAAAGTAGTTAATTACAGATTGAGATTAATCAAAGGTGATTAATAATTATGGATTAAGTGAGATTAATTATTGAAAGTAATTAATTTAATGGAGTAATTAATTAAATATAATTAAGAATCATTAATGATGTAATTAAGATTGATTAATTAATGTTAATTAATCAATAATAAGTAATTAAGGATAATTAATTAATTGTAATTAATCAAGGTTAAATGTAATTAATTATAGTTAATTAATTAATGAAGAAATTAAGGGTTAATTACTGTATTTGGTTTAGAGTAATTAATTTTGTGAAATTAATTAAAGTATAATTAATCAGGATTGATTAATTAGGATGATAAATTAGAGGTTAATCAATTAATTAATTTGTAATTAATTAATAATAATATAAGCAAGATTTATATTGTGTAAGTAATTAATTTAATTCATTTTAAATTAACTAGATATGATATAATTAATTTAATTCATTTTAAATTAATTATAGATAGTATGATTATAGATCATTGTTTATGAATGATTGTTATTGATTGCTTTGAATGGATTTGAATCTCAGTTATGAGATTAATAATGTTGGGTGATATGGATGTATTGGTTGCATTATGATGGTGATATGGGTTATCTTTGATAGTGATAAATGTGGATTATCTGTGGTTATGATAATGATAATTATCTGTTGTGAATCTATGAGTTATCTATCTGTGTGTATATAGATAATTAGATTGAACTATTTTAACTTTAAAACAACTTGGACCTAAAAGACACGCTTTGGATTTCGATGAGACCGGGATCGGGTTTCCATATTTGGAATCCGAAAACCATATCGATTCCAATTAAACGTTAGGTCGTTAATCCAAGTGGAGCAAGTGAAGACTCGAGGTGTAAGGGCTATACGTCAGTATAACTCTGTGGGTGATTCCGTAATGAGTTTGACGGAATAGTGCTTATAGATTCGAGATGGTGAATCAGAGTGCAAGGGTTATGGTCGTTGACTTTAAGGGTGATTCCAATAATGAGTGCAACGAGATAGTGCCTTCGGTTTCGTTCGAACCCGGAACAAACTTGTATGGATTGAATGCTTTTAGAACATCGTCAGGTGGACGATGAGCATTCTAAGATTTGATGTTCTATAAAGGTAATCGTAACCTCAAGCCTCATCAACCGGCAATGGCTAAAACAGGGGAGGTGTAGCAAGGCTTCGTGGGTAGCTCCCACTGGAGAGCAAGATTGATCCCTGTCTAGAGGTCCCTATTTATTCGGCTGTGTGGGCAGTTGGAATCGCGCGCCAACTGCGGGGTTGTCTTGTTCGGAACTATTCAGTAAGGAATGGGTCCGGCCTTGTGTTACAGGGGAGTGGGAGTACTCCTCGGTACGTTGATCTAGGCCACGTACTGTGACGGGCGGTACCCCAGTAGCCCTGCCATTGTATGGAATCCAAAATCCAATAAGTGCCAACGGTTTAGATTGTATTACCCACTTTTGTGGCTAGTAGCTGGAATGTAATAATGTAACAATTTCGGCTATTTCATATTTACTTGAAAACCCTAGACCCTATTATAATATCACTGGATTTCCTATCAAATGTTTTGGTTAGCGTAAGGTAAAAACTTTTCCATGTTTATGTGTGGGAAGTCTTACGTGATACCATTCTTTTCAAAAGGTTTTTGAAAGTTAAGCAACTTTAACCTGTTACTCACACCAGACCCATGTCTGACCCAGAGTTTATTTTTGTTTTTCATAAACTCTTGGGTACTCAAATTTTTACGAGTAGCCAAGGGATTCAGGTTAGCTTTGATGAATATTGGAGGAGCAATGGAGCAGGCGGCTTCAACATTAGATATATAGTATTCCGCTGTGTGTCTCTGTGTTGTCTCTGGATTGTATTATAAATATTAGACAGGTGTTTATAACTGTCTAGTATACGTTGTATGTCTGTGTACTCTGATAGTGGTTGTAAACTATGTAATATTTTATGTTACTAATATAATTTATTCGTTCCGCTGTTTAGATTCTAATGTGTTGTTTCTTCTTCTTCTCTTTCTTTCTCTTTTCTATCCTCTTCTTTCTTATTAGCGATGCGACTTCCTAGAGTGTGGAAGTTGGGTCGTTATAGTAATCCATGTGTGATTCTGAGACCTGTCATGGTATGGGAATCCACGTGTAATTCCTAGATCTATGTTAAGATGTGGGAATCCATGAGTGATTCCAAGACCTATTGGGATATGGGAATTCATGTATGATTCCAAGAACTTTGTTGAGCTGTGGGAATCCATATGTGATTCCCAGACCTGTTGAAGTATGAGAATGCATATGTGGTTCCAAGATCTGTTCGAATGGAGGCTCTTGTGCGGGAATGTCGGACGTAACCTCACCAATGGTATTGACTAAGACCATAGATATGATGCATAGCTAGGATTTTGCTAACCCATAAGGATGTAGTCGTCTCCTTTCTAGAGTTACATACAATTGTTATGCATGCATGGATCGATGCATTCAGTCTACGTGGCCTGCTATGTATTTCTTATTGTACATCACTAGGGATGTATTGTTGCTTCAAAAGGATAACTCTGATCCTTATGTAGGAGGACCATTTTTGAAGTAATGAGGGAACTTCCATGGAATCCTACACAATTAGCGAAGGCACCTTAGCGGTTTTTGATTATATACCTATTATCATTGTGATGTACACTCAAAGCATCACAGCTACTTGATTATTGATATTTTTACCTTTAGACATTATTTAAATATCACCAGGTTTTCTAATATAAATGGTTTCGTTATGATAAGTTTAAAAATATGTCTGTGTTTATGTGTGATGTGGTCTTATGAGATACCTTTTATTTTGAAAGGATATTATAAAAATAGAAATTAATATGCTTTGATTGTTTTCTCAACTGATTTACCAGACTAATCCAGGTGTTATTTTATTATAATTCTCAGGTCAGACCGAGCACGTTTACAGATTCAGTTTGGATGCTTGGGAGCCTCAGGAGATGAGCAGGATGCCTCTAAGTAGTATATATGTATATCTGATTTTCCGCTACTTAATTGTTTTATTTAATAGCATTTGTGAGGATAGCTTGTTATAACTGCCCAGGCTGATGATTTGGTTAATGTACCCTGATTCATGTATGTATATTACAATTTTTCTTTTTGTAAAGATTTTGTAACGACCCAGAATTTTTATTAATTAAAATTTGAATATTTAATTAATTTTGAATATTAATTAGTGAATTTATAAGTCGAATATATTTTATTTTGAATAATTGGATTTAATTAGATAATTAAATCGATAATTTAATATGTTAAATTATGGAAATAATTGAAAATCGGGTTAAATATGATTGAAAATGATTTGCAAAATTTTATTTTATCATATTGGAGTTAGAACGATATTTTAGAACTTTTAAAATTGAATTAAAAGTTAATATGTGAAAATTGAATACTTTATTATTTGATCGACTAGTGAAATTAGTCAATTTTTGAACAGTCTCAGAATTGGACGAAACTAGTTCCATTGGATCCGTAATAGTTTGTTATTATCGGATTTCAATTTTGGTAGCAATCGGAGTTATCGTTTGATCGTGGCAGCTCGAAACGCATCGAAATTGTTTTAATATTAATTTGGCGAGTTAAAATAGCCATTTTTCAAAAAGTTTCGGATTTCGACGAAACTAGTTTCATCGGATCCATAATGTGATATTATTGTATGGTTTAAAATTTCATGTCAATCGGATTTACCGTTTGTCCGGTGCAAGCTAAAACGCCTAGAAAATCGTTTAAATCGGTTTAATTTAAATTGAACGTTTGTTGCCATAACTCGCACAGATGACCGAATTAGCTTCCGAAACCTGTTCCATTGTGTCCGGAACGCGGGGTAAACCCTAGAAACGTCGGTCACCGCGCGTAAATCGGAGTTTGGAAAATCCAAAATGAATAGTGTTTCGTTTTATTTTCTATAAATAGACCATCCTCTCTTCACAAATAAAAAAAAATTATAAAACCCTAATAAACCGCAGCCGCCGCCTCTTATTCAATGGAAGGCCGAAAATTTTTCACCTTCTTCCTCAAATATCTTCCAATCCGTGAAGTTTTAGCCAAAATTTCTAACTACAACATTGAAGAGGAAGAAGAGATCTACAAATCCATACGGAAGTGATCGTTTTTAGTTGCATGGATCGTCGTCAATCGGAGCTGGAAGGTGCTACGAACGCACACGTTTTTCGAGTGACAAGCTCGACTGAGCTCGAAGCTACTCAGGCCGAAGATGGAGTTGATGACGGCGCTTCAAACGGCGGCTCTTGATCGATGTGGAAGTGTTGGTGGTAGCTTGCGTTTTAAACCCTAGGAGGAGCATGTTGGGTTCGGCCTTTCGTTGTTACCTGGAGGCAAACGTGCGTACGAGAATATGAAGGGGGGGGAGACGTGCGGCCTTGATGCCTTCAGATTAGATCCAACGGCTTAGAATTGAATAGGGTAAATAAATTATAAATTATGTTATAAAATTTGTAAATATAAATCGTGTAACTTGTAAAATGCATATCTTTTTCATACGAAATCGAAAACGCACGAAATAGGAAGCGTTGGGATCGTATGGACGAGCACTACGCTATGGAATTGAATTGGAGTCGTTTGGATTTAGTGAGAATTTCGGGTAAAATTAAACGCGCGTTTAATTTTATTCGAAATAAATCGCTAAAACGAAATTGAAATCAAGGTGAGAACTTCTCACTCAATCGAATCGATTTCGATTTTATTTTAAATAGTTATATTTAAAATTATTGAATGCATGTTTGAATGATGATTGATATATATTGATTGTTAAAATAGACATTATGCGCCGTTAGTAAGCGGGTGTTATTTATTAAAAACATATACCGCGAATATTTCATAAACATTGAAATTGGTATTATATATAATAGCAATATATATATTGGCATATGTATATATTGCAGTTGTTGATTTCCCGCATTGTATAGCGGATGAGATCCTATTGCGCCGTCTATTAAGCGGATAATATTTTAAATCCCATATACCGCGATAATTCCGTACTGGAGCGGAATTGGTATTGTGCTAATGTTGGTGGATGCAAAAAAACAGGTTGGAGGGATCCAACTGGATTCCTCAACAATATTTATTTGATTTCAGATATTTTGATATTTGATGGATTATCATATCGATATATGATGTCGTTGTAGTCGTGATTGACTATTTGGTGTGTAGCATCATTGGGCCAAATTTTGGAATTTTAAAATGATTTTTAAAGTGATTTTTGAAAATAAAATATTTTTGGAATTGATTAATTTTAAGTAAATAAACGTTATAATTTTAAAAGTTATAAAATTATGATTTTTGAGAAATATAGTTAAAAGTTGATTTTTGAGAAAAATATAGGTTAATGGTTTTAAAAATAATTTAATCGGGATTTTTGAATTTATTATAAAAAGTTTAAAAATAGGATTTATAAAATTTGATTATTTTATAAATAAATAAAAATGATGAAATTATAAAGGACTTTAAAGATGTTTTAAAATAATAGTATAAATTGATTTATATAAGAAATTTATAAATTGATATTTATAAATTAAAGTATTGGAATTATAAAACGAGTTTTTATAAGTGTTGGAATGAATTGTGAATAAATTTCGTAAATGAATGAAATTTATAAAATTATAAACAATGAAGTTATAAATGAAATTTTATAAGCAGTAGGTTTATAAAATTTGTAAAGATATTAAAAGGAATAGATTTGGTTAAATAAATGAATCTTATAAGTTATAAGATTTATAATTTGGAAAGTCTTAAAAAGAACGATTTTGTAAAATAATCGTTTTATAGGCATTTGACTTATAATATGAATTTCTAGTATATCATTGAGATATGAATTGAATAGGTTAATGAAGGAGATTTATAAAAGGAAGTTGTTATAAAACAAATAGAAATGGAATTTATAAACATTGTTTTATAAATCCGCAAACGACTTATTTTGATAAGTAAATTGTTGTAACTTATTAATGGAGTTATATTCACGTTTTAGACAGTGAATAATCCTTTAAAATGAAACGTATAGAAATGATGAAATTGTTAACGTAGTATATTCACGTTTTTGAATAGTGAATAATATGTTAAAGAAATTGTTTTGAATGTGATGGTTTAAATAGAATTAAAATGATCTAACGATGTTTTCAAAACGTGTTGAGATTCGAAACCGTAGATTTCAACATTCATTGTTGAAATAGACGTTTTCGAGAAATAAAAGGAAATGGTGGACTATAACACTGTTGTTATAGTAAATGATTTTCGAAAGGAAATGTTTTGTATAGTATTGGGATTTATATATCTATTTTAGTTTCGAATCCCTATACTAGTGATTTTGGGACGTCGTAACGATGTTTTACGCAACATTCGTTTTGGCCCAAATAAATATGTTTAAGAGAATTATTTCCTTAAAGAATGAAATATATGCTTAATTTCGATTTAAGTATATTGAATATTTTCCAAAGGTTGAAAATAAAAAGACTTGTGAATTACTTATTAATAAATAAGTATGGAAATGTTTTTCCAATGTGAAATGAAACGTTGTGAGAATTTATCTTTTTGAAGATAAATTGAAATGAATAATTGAAATCATATATTCATAGATATTTTGGAATATAAATTCACTATGGAATTTATAAAAGAAAGTGGAATTCGTTTAAAAATAAATATTGATTTATTTTTGAGGTATTGAAATTATATATCTTGTAAAGATATTTTTGGGAAATAAATAATTTGGAAAATTATTTGGAATCTGGTGATGTTGTGCATATCCACTGATAGTTCAATAACCGACTATCAATATTTACCTTTGAAAGGTATTTGTTGTGATTTGTTTGAATTGGAATGCCACACTTATTTTTAAATTATTGCGCTCGTTATTCGGATTACCCATTCCGAATAGTGATACGACGTAATGGATAGCATTGATGACCGGTGTTGAAGACCGGATATTTTTGAAAGCGAAAGGACAACTCGTCGATTGTCTTTGCACCGAGTAGCTACAGTATAGAGACTCCCTATGTGATGGGAAGTCCGGACGTGATTAGAGATTATCCGGATTGCAAGGACTTCTTTGTAAGTGCCTTCGGTTCTGTTCGAGCCCGGAACAGACTTGTATGGATTGTATGTCTGACGTTACAAATTGAGATATAAAGCTGATTTCTTTCAAATATATTTCTGTTGGTGGAGGAGAATTTATTCTCTTAGCTTAACACCCCTCTCTGAGACGTACGAGCTCAGAGGTTATGTAGTTGAAGGTTATCAGCGATATATTCCCAATTTGGTAATGTGACATGCTGAGTGTTGCTGTGAAATGATCATTGTGTTGATCATTTGTGATAGGATCATTTGTTTGATCGTTTATCTTTATGATCATTTCTATGATCATTTGTTGACCCAAAGCACAACTTTTGTGTAAAGCGTGGCTTTGTGGACGTGACTTCGTCGAGTCTCAGACCCTGGAATGGTCAAAACAGGAAAGATGCAGCAAGGTTTTTAGGGGTAGCTCCCTTTAGGGTGTGTGCATTTCCTTCTGGAAAAGGGTGGTATCATGGTATGGAGCCCAGATACTTACTCATGTTGAAACACTTTATTTATGATTGTGTGATGATGGTGACGAGCGCTCGGTTAAAGGTCCCAAAGGACCGGGGGATGGCATACTCGTGTCAGTTGTTACCCAGTTAGGGGTAACCCGGCCTTGTGTTGGCAGAGATCCGGTTTGGTTCACGGGGACATCCTTCCAGAGGCATTCTCATGTGGCAATGGGAAGTTCCTTGGCCTGACCATTCGTTCGAAATCCAAAGAAACAATACGATCTAGTACGATATTAGTTGTATAACCTGCTATGGAATGTGGCGGTAACCTGCTATTGAACATAGTAGCTATAGTAGGCATACGATAATGGTCGTATGTTGGCTAAGATTTATATTCTACTTTCGAAATATTTCCTACACTATGCACTAGTAATAATATCAAATGTTCTTTTTAATGCGTATCAAGCATCTTTGACTAGCATAAGGAGAAATCTCCTCCGATTCTGCGTTTGCATTGTGTGTGTGTGCGGGAGGCCTTATGGTAGTCTCACTTTTAAAAGCATTGCGAATTGACTTTAAAAATATTCCTATATTTTGATTTTAAAGATAAATAAACTGTTTTGAGTTCTCACACCAGTCACATGACTGACTCGGAGTTTATTGTTTTCCTTCCTAAACTCTGGGTGCCCACCAATTTCCACACGGGCAGTCAAGAGTTAGGTTTATCAGGATATTCTGGAATTCAGGAGTTGCAGGAGGCAAGCTGGATGGCATGGCGTATTATTATTATATAGTATTTCTTTTCCGCTGTTTGTTGTTGTTTGTTGTTGTACACTCTGATGATGATGTAATGTAATGTAATGTATAAAATGTAATAACTGATATAGTTCTTTGTTTAAAGATTATTTATTTATCTATTATATGTTGTTCCGCTGCGATTGTGAGATTCTGATATTGTTCTGCTGTTTTCTGTTCCATTCTATTTTCTTTTCTCTCTATTTTCTATCTTTTTCTCTCTTCTTCTGTCTTTTTCTTTTTCTTAAACATTGAGAATTCGTATGTCTGTTCATCTTGAGTTAATCTATGGAGATTAGTGTATATTCAAGGAGTACGGATTTACGGGTCTTCACAGATTTGTTGTATATTATATATATTACTCGTCATGATGTGATATTCTATTTTATTTTCTCTCTCTTTCTTTTTCCTTGACAATCTATCTTTTGGAACTTGGATGTTGGCATGTGAATACCATGGAGCTATTAGTGTCGGCTTTTGTGGATCGAAAAGGTGGGTCGTTACAATCTCACCCCCAATGACCACCAACGAATCCACCTTCATTTCCTCATCACATCAGTCACCACCAAGTTAGGTCTGAACCTCTTCCTCAAAACGTGACTATCCCTTGACCTGGTGCCTCGTCCCAAGCGATGCAATCATCAAAAGGATGCCGCACCTTCTCAAAACATGGCCACAGCTGCGGCTTGCGACCGCTAAGATGAATCCAAACTTCATTATATTTCTTACTACACCTATCGTTAAGAGTACCCAACCCTAACTTAATTGCCTCAAACATCGATCTCCACGAGCATCAACGATCACTACAGTGATGGTAAGGATGGAGATCTCGAGCATACGAACTCAACGAATTTTTTTCCTAATTTTAGGTGGCCAATACAGTTTGATTTTGATTTTCGAAATAATCGGATGTTTACTTTTGCTTACAGGAAGAAGAAAGATCAAAAGAAAAGGAAAGGGGGAAAGAAAATAGAAAATGAATGTGAAGTGTAACTGAATTTCTCAAGTTTTATAATCAAAATCTTTCTTCATTCCTAAGCTAATCCAATTTTACAAGTAATATGAAAATTTCAAGAAATCATCTTATCAAGATCTATCAAGGTACTGCACAAAAGAAAACATGTTGTGTAATTGGGTGATACATGTCCTTTTTGATAATATAGAGGATATTAGGTTAATTCCACGTACTTAAGGTCGTTTCCACACTCACGCCATCATTCCTTTTCAAATTCATCTTATCCTATTCAAATTTGAAATCTTAAATTTAAATATATTTCTAATTGTTACTATCACTTTGTTTATTTATATTTTTTCAAAATAGGATGTCTTAAATGTTTAAAGTTAATTAAAGTATATACAAAGATATTACAACTTTCTATAGCAAGTCATTCGATAAAAAGTCAAAAATGCAAAAAAGTTGGCAACATTTTCTATTTTTCATCGAACTATCTATATATGTAACCAAAATTCAAGAATGATTTTTCCATCGCTAGTTATTAATTAAAAAAATTTATTTGATTACTAAACCACTAATCAAATATTCAAAATTAACTAAATATTCATAAATCAAAACGGTAAAATCCCAGGTCGTTACATTCTTCGCCCTTAAATGAATTTTGACCTCGAAATTTCATTTCAGACAAAAAAGAAGGAAAAGAGTTTAACTAAAAACTAAACCAAATTTACTTCCATACTATTTATGGAAACACTTTCGTAAAACACAGCTTGAGTTTTAAAACTTATATAGTACACTACTATATCCTAAGTGTATATACCACTGTCTAATTTCAAACCCTTTTATTAGTTTGAAATGATGTTTTATGCTGTAACAATAGGAAATATACATAGCTCGAGTAACCCCCAAATGATACTAAGGAACTGGGTACTACCTAATAGTAACATTCATTCCCTTCCTAAGAATTGTAATACTTGGGTGAAGTGCTTACCATTTGAGCACATCTCTTTTCCATTTTAGTTATTTTCGGGTCAATCGAACTAGTTAACTTAAAAATAATACTCCTTCAAATTTCAAAGTTCCCTTTTAGCAAAAATACTGTATATATTTCCAAACCAATAATTAAAATATCTATTACCTACTTGCCTTAGGTTCGTTCAGATTTAAACTTTTTTCGATTATACAATGATAAAGAGAATAATTTACTAAGTACAATACAATGTTCACCTTAGCAAACATTCGGTCGTCACTTAAAAGATTATTTAGATCATTACAAAACAAATTAAGACTTACTTTTCAAACAAATCCAAAGAAAACACTTTTTACTTTAACATTTTCTTCCCAAAATAATGTAAAAACATTCTCAAGTAAACTATCTATATTTTTTTCAAGAATGAATAATAATTTACATATTCCTTTATGTAAATCAAGTTTTCAGGATCCAATCAAAATCTATTTTATCAAAATAGTTTTATCTCAAAAAATCAATAGTAGCATTCCCCCGCATGGAAACTAAAAATGAACATCACCAACGTTGCAACCATCATTGAAATTTATTTTCTAGTGATAAAAGTGAGTTCAGTGCTTTCTTTCTTCTTTGAAAACATATTAAAACATTTATATTCATAATTACCTTTAGATAATACTATTATTATTTTTCCAAAACTTTGGAAATCATTTTCAAAATTGTCGGGATTTCAGTCCTCAAATTTCTACTCAAATCCTTTTTACTTATAACCTATTTATAAAATCAACCTCTTCTATAAAATCATTTCCCAAATATTTATGCTAAAATATTCCAGTTTCTCCTAATAAGCATTCTTATTAAAATCAAATTTTAATTCAATATTAACATCGAACGCCTTATTTCTAATTTTGAAACTTAATTTCTAAGGTGTTCGTTTCAATGTTCCCACAATTTCTATCTACCCAAAATCGGTTTTAAAAAGGAATTTTTCAAATAAAACACCAAATAATAGTCAGTGCTCAAAACCGAATGAGCATGACTAAATAACCCTATATGGTAATATTGAATATTATCATTTTCTAGTAAACAAGCACATCAAAAATAACTATGTTAATTTTTGAAAATCATTTTACATACAAAATACACTTCCAATTAAAATTATTCCATTTACCCATTTTAAAACAATACTGTGTTAGTTGGTCATGTTCAAGTGTTTAAAGATCCCTATCAATAACGATAGCTACTCGTATTAACCAAAATTCATAATCCACTCAACACATAAGCCACTCAACAAAACAATCAACACATAAAATATTTTTTATAGCACTATCAAATATGCGCTCTTATATATAACACACTCAACTCATTTTTGGGTGTTACTAACCCTATCTCTAATAAGTTTACCATACCAATGCCAAGGTTCTTACTTAACTTTTAGCTATGATACCAAGTGTAATAACCCGCCTTTTCGATCTCAAAAATTGACTCTAATACATCCATGGTATTCACGTGTCGAACATACTAGTGCCGAAAAGACATTATTAGGGTGAAAGAAAGAAAACACTGAAAAAAATCTCGAGCAAAATGTAATATACAATGATCTTTACAAAAGAGAACTAAACTTTAATATACATGCATTAATCAGAGTACAATTATCCTATCATCAATCCTGGACAGTTATACAAAACCGTCCTTACAATTGCTGATAAATATAACAATTGCAAATATGGAAGACAAAATAAAATACGAAAGTACATCATAGAGGCATCCAACTTATCTTCTGAAAGCTCCAAAGTATGCAGCTAAATCTGGAAAAATATGCTCGGACTGATCCGAACATTATAGGGAAAAAAGACCCGGCTAAAAAACAACTGTCATTTAAAACATTGTTTACAATAAACCCAAAATACTTATCATTCTCTTATTCAAAACATTTCCTTAAATAATTTTCTAAAAAATTATTAAAATATATTAATAATTCCAAACCCTTCTTAAATTTATTGTAAACTTTCCCAAATTGTACTAGGAATGTTCATGAATATGTAAAGTGGATAATTTTATACTATACAGAAATCATAGAGTTTTAAACTGTATCCATAGCAACTATCGCTATATGGAACATAACCTATAATTTATTTATGATTAAATAGCCTTTAAACTCCATTTCCTTTATTTATAAAACATCTTTTATATATCCTTCTTATTATATTTATAAAATATCCTTTATAATCCTTTTTTATAAAATATTATTTAATAAACCACTTTGTTAACTTAAACAACGTTAATTAAATCATTTAATTAGCTTAAACATCTTTAACGGCAACAATTAATTATCTTTAAATATCATTAATTAAATAATTAATTAACTAAATCATCATTAGTAAATAATTAATTACTTAACCAAAATTATTGTTAACAAAATAATTGACTTAAACACTATTAATTAGAATGATTGATTAACTTAAAACTTCGATAGTTAATTAACTTCAACCTCATTAAAATAAAACCTCATCAATTAAGTAATTAACTTAACCACTTTGATTAATATAATAATTTAAAATCAAAGATATTTAATAGAAAGATTAATCAACTCAAACATCCTTAATAAATAATTTGTTAACTTTAAATTTTTAATAAATAACTAATTATTTTTAAAATATTATTAAATAAAATATAATCAACTTTGAAACAATTTCAATCAAGATATTAGTAAACTTTAAACATTCTTCAGATTGAGGCTTAGCGACCACAATGGTACTTAAACAAACTACCGTTTGTTTTCATATCTAAAAGGGGTTCGACTATCTAATGCAAGTAATGTCATATTCAATACGGCTAGGCTACTAAGCTTTTGGCATTCAATAATTAACAATCAATAGATAATTCACCATGCACTCAATATTAATTAATTACACTAATTAATTTTTACTTAGAAAGCGCAAAATGGGGATTTATGCTGCTGAATAAGTGTCCATAATATCTATTCGATTCAATTTAATTGTGTTTTATTTGGCCAAATATATATCACCGATAAGGTGAAATAAATTTAATGATGTTATTATTCAAAATAACGTAATTAAATTCAGTCACTAACATTTTATCACAAATTATACTTCTTCAAATCTATTAACAAATTACATTACATGGTAATTCTTGTCAACATGAGTCAAAAGCAAAAATCCGCATGCAAAACGGATTTCATATGAGTAAGATAACATTTTTTTAGATCAACCATATTAATTTCAACAATTAATTTAATATATCAAATTAACTTTCTCACCCAAGCCAATGGGCCCAAGCCAACACTCCTCAAACCTAATCTGGATGGCCCTCCACTCCTATAAAACTCCTTCCTCCTATTTTGAAAAACCTAAACCCATCTTTGTGCATGTATCCATGCATGTGCATGCGACCATCTAAACCGCAATGACGATCCAATAACCACCAACGAGTCTGCCTTCGTCTCCTCTTCACATCGATCATTCCTAAGCTAGGCCTAAACCTCTACCTCAAAATGCTAACCTACTGCCTCATACCAAATGTCGCGATCATCTAAACGCCGCCACATCTTCTCAAAACATGGCCACAGCTGTGCCTTGTCACCATTAAAACGAATCCAGACACCATTATATCTCTCGCTTTACCAATCGCTAAGAGTACCTAACCCTAACTCCACTGCCTCAAATATCAATCTCCACAAGCATCAACGATCATTACAATAATGGCAAAGATGGAGGATCTCAGGCTTACGAATGCAATGGAAAAAATATCATGATTTTAAGTAGCCTATACAATTTGATTTTTGAAATAATCGGCTTTTTACTTTTGTTTATAGAAAGAAGAATGATCAAAAAAAGAAAGGAGGAGAATAAAATAGAAAACGAATATGAAGTGTAAGTGGATTTCTCAAGTCTTATAACCAAAACCTTTCTTCATTAAGCTAACCCAATTTTACAAGTAATATAAAAATATTAAGTAATCATCTTATCAAGATCTATCATGGTACTAACATAAGAGAACATGTTGTGTAATTGGGTGATACATGTCCTCTTTGATACTTGGAGGATTTTAGTCCAATCCCATGTAGCTAAAGTAGTTTCCACACTCCAGCCATCATTCCTTTTCAAATCTATCTTATCCTAATCAAATTTCAAATCATAAATATAAATATGTTTTACTAATTATCATTGTCATTTTACATATTTATATTTTTCCAAAATAAGATGTCTTAAACATTTAAATGTTAATTGAAGTATACACAAAGATATTACAACTTTCTATAGCTTGTCATTCGATAAAAAGATGAAATTGCAAAAACGAATGACCTGTCACATTTTATGTTTTTCAACGAACTACCTATTAAATTAACCAATATTCAAGAATGAATTTTGCATCATTGGTTATTAATTGAAAAATAATTATTTGATTATTAAACCATTAACTGAATATTTAAAATAAGTTAAATATTCACAAATCAAAATGATAAAATTCTTGGTCGTTACATTCTCCCTCTCCTCCTCTTTTACTGTGAGCAAGAAAACACGGCAGCCTCTTGTAATCAATTGAATCCAAAGCTTCAGGCGTCAATAGATGCTAAGGTTGGACACGTTAGACTCATATGGAGCAGGACTTTAAATCGGTATACGTTTGGTCCTGTGTGGTGACACTTGATGACATACTTATATCTTCAAATAGATATTTTAAAGATAAAAAAAGTGTGAATGATTTATGGTTTATTACGATAATATGTTAAAAATATTCATTTGTAACCTTTTTTTGTTATACTTATGGATATAATTAGATCTTTGAAAAGAATGTTTTGATGATAATTATAAGTTTAGGATTGTTATGACAATGTTTAAGTAACATTTTTCTTAAACTCTTTAAATAGATTTGTGAATGTAATTAGACCCTTTAAATGGATATCTTAAAGGATATAACCAGGTTGAAATCTTTAGGGAAAAGATAGAAAAAAGAAAAGGTTTAAAGTAAGTAAATCTTGTTAATGTTTTGTAAATATACTTATACCGTTGAGATAAGTGTATGGATACCTTTTGAAGTATTGAAAAGAGTATAAATGAATAGTAAAAAGATTATATATCTTTTATAAAGAGAAAATTAAAAATATACACAAGTAAATGAAGGAAGTTTTAATTAATAAAGGAGTATTAATTAATAAAGGAAGTTTTAATTAGTAAAGGAGTATTAATTAGTAAATGGATTTTTAATTAATAAAGGAGTATTAATTAATAAAGAAAATTTTAATTAATAAAGAAGTATTAATTAATAAAGGATATTAACTAATAAAGAAAGTTTTAACTAATAAAGGAGTATTATAAAGGAAGCTTTAATTAATAAAGGCGTATTAATTAGTAACGGAGTATTAATTAATAAAGGATGTTTCAGTTAATGTATTATTTAATAAAGGAAGTATTAATTAATAAAGGATTATTAATTAGTTAAGGAGCTTAATTAATTTAGAGTTTAATTAATTTAGAGTTTAATTAGTTAGGATTTTAATTAATTTAAATTGTTGAATAATGAAATAAGTTTTGTTAGATATAAGGAGTTTTACTAATAAAATAATTTTAATTAATAAAGGACTAATTAAACAAAAAGGGGATTAGAAGTCATTTGTGTGGCTTAATCGTGCTTTATGTGACTTAATGGTGTTTTATGTAAATTAAATGTGCTTTGTGTGTTTACCGGTTTATGGAAAGTATTTCGTCACTCACTTAGCTTAGCATGAAAGCTGACAAGTTGCCTTGTTTCTGCTTATGAGAGTTAATAATGATGATTCGAGTAGGGTGTAAAAGCAATTATGCTCTAACCTACCGAGCTTCACTCTTGACCGAAGGATAGAAGAAGTTGAGAAGGTTGGAAAAACAATAAGTGCATAAGATTTAATTTCTATATGCAATCATTCTCATTGTTGTCGAAATTAACCTAAAATTAACTTAGGAAATATCTAAAAGAAAAACAGGAATTATATAGTATGGTTATTCACTCGATGATGGTATAACCTACATATAAACTTGTCTTGCTCTTCTAGGATAAATGATAAGGAAATTTATAAGGGTAAGAGATGATCTCTGCCCTTATGTATTATCTGTTTATTTCTAAAAGAAATGAGGTTGAGTTGGCCGAAAATCTATTGATTGGTTTTGGAGCACCAGATAAATGGAGGAGTGCACTTATATGAGATGACCCGAAACTATAACCACTTCAAGACCATATGTGTGATCTATGCTTGGGAAGAGGTTTACGATCTGTTTGAGATGCTGAAATCTATTTTGAAATTCATTTTCTATTCGAGATGCTCGAATCCATGTAGAGATTGTGATCTGTTCGAGATGTTGGAATCCATTTGGGAATTCAAGTTCTGTTCATATTGAGGTTCGTATGTTATGATGCTAAACGTGACTTCACCATCAGTAATGATAGAAACCATAGGTAGGATGCATAGCCAAGGGTTTAGCTAACCTATAGGGAGCAGGCGACCCCATCAAGTGTTGCTTACGGATAAGCATGTGGGAGTAATGCATTCGGTGCCACGTTCTCAAATATGGACTAGTTATGTATTTCCTATGGAACATTCCTTAGAGATGGACATTGCTTAGAAGGATAGCTCTGATCCTTGTGAAGGAGGACTTTTCTCACTGTATCAAGGGCGCCTTCATAGAAAACCTACATAATTATGTGAATATACCTTAATGGTTTTTGACTGTATAACTATCATTGTTGTGGTGTACACGCATGACATTATATTCTACGTCCAAGACATTATCTCTTATATCAACATATATACTTATTTGATGTGTAATTTTTTTGAGGGGATAATTATTATGGCATTTCGTGCAATCTTACAAGTATTATTATATGTTAAGCATGTATTTATTGAGTTTCTCATACCGGACTTAGGCCTAACATATGGTTTTTGTTTTCCCTGAATTCCCATGTGCTCTTTTGAGTAGTCCGATAAAGGTAAACTTTATTTGGATGTTCATTGAAGCTTGAGGAGATGAACTAGATGTTTAACCTACCATAATATTCTTATTTCCATTGCGCTACAATTATGTATATATCAACATTTATGAGGACAGGTTGTTATAACTGTCTGGGTTGATGGCAGTGTTTAGAGTTGTAACTCTGAAATGCTTTTTATCTTAAAGTGATTATTTTGTACTATCTTTTGATATTATATGTTATCGTTCCAATATGGGATTTTGATACTATGTTCCTTGTTTCTTGTTCTGCATCTTCTTCTTTTTATTTGACCCTAACAATCTGCCTTTCCATCTCTTGGGTTCTCGACATGTGAATATCGTGGATGTATCAGTGTCGACATCCGAGGGTCAAAAGGTGAGTCGTTACGTCTGGTATTAGAGCTAAAGGTTAAGCGAGAACCTTGGCGATAGTTGGTATAACTCATTAAGAGATTATGTATGTGTTGCACTAGTATGCGTAGAGTGTATTTATATATGATAGCATATATATATTTGTTATATATCAATTATAAATAAATATATAAGTAAGTTGGTAGTATAGTTGACTAATGCAGGGATTAATGATGTCCATTTATCCCTCATCGTTTAGCTTAGTTATTCTCAGCCAGTTTATGAGAATTTACTATTGCTTACTGATTTAAAATTTGTTACCTTTTTGCAACATGGGTTGGCTAGATAGTAATTTAAGGTAACGTTGAAATGAACACCTTATGAATTAAGTTTCGAAGCTTGACTATAAGGCGTTTGACGATAAGGTTAGATTAAAAATTTAACTTTAATAATTTGAATTGTGAAATAATGTATCTTAGGGCTAATTTTATACTAGAGGAGGGATGAATAGTATTTTTTTACTTATGAAAATCTTTTTAAAAATCTTTTAAGATTAACATCAATTCAAAAATTAATAATACAGATTTATGTTAATGATCAGTCACGGATGCAATCACAAAATAATATAAAAGCGATAAGTAAAGTATGAATTAGAGAGATTACATCAGGGATTTTTATTGGTTCTTCTCCAACATCCAGTCCTGTACAAATAATTGTACAGATTTCCTTTCACGCACTAAACTTTAAACCAGTTAGAAGGAAAAACCATAATATAATATCGTTTCAAGGTTATGAGATACACCCTCATGTACCACAAGTCCGAGGCAGACTCTCTTGATTTACCGAGTTACAAGACCACCTACTTGATTTAAACGGACTATTATGTGCACCCACTTGATTTGAACTAGCTATAACCACACCCACATAAACAAGAGTAGAGTTGATGATTTTCCAAAGACAAGTAGTTTTACTTTGAATACAACAGATTTTATATCCACTTCGACAACACTATGATCCTTGAAATGAGAAGGAGATGCTTCCAAATAGCAAGTAAGTAGCAGGGAATGAATACAATGGAGTTTGAATTGATTTTACATAATTTTGAAGAGAAAAGAGTATATTTTTCAAGATAGTAAGGAGTCAAAATAAAGTAATTTATTAGTTAATTATAAATTCGTTTACACTCCTCTTTATATAGATAATAAACCGATGTATCAATTCGTGAAGAGTTGTGTTCCAAAGACACTTCCATTCAAAATTTAAAAAACAATTTAACGGCCTATACACCGACATATCAAAATATGTATATCGACATATACTAGCTAAAAATTAAAAAAATGCTTTTTTAATTGGTTTTGAAAATTTTATACTCTGTAAAATTATTTTAACATAGCTTTTAAATATTTTTGAACTCTTATGCATGGCCTTTTTTCAAACTGTGTTAGAAAGTTTGTGTATCCAAAAGGTTTTAAACCCGGCTCGGTCGGTCGACGGCATACATACGTGTTAATTTGCATATTAACCCGTTAATCACATTATGGAAACGAGGCCACATGTCATCAACCGGACTGAGTTGCCTTCCTCCTTAAGTTATAAGGATGAGATAGTACAAGCCTATAGAAAAACTTTTACAAAATATTTAAAAATGTATTTTGAAATTAAAATAATTTATTTTTATTTAAAATATCAAAGATCAAAAATTGGAGGTAAAGATCAGAAATTTCTATCAAGGACTATAACAATATATCCTAATGACTCTAAACATTCAATTATAATCTTTCGCGCCTAGGATTCCCAATCAGTTCTCTTGTTCCATGACTGGTATGTTTCACAGAAGTCATCGAATCGAAGAAGGGTAGCCGCGTGGGTCTAAGAGAGCACTAGTGCCCAGTATATTATTTTGGTGGCAAGACAAGCAGGAAAGTCTTATCCTCTGTCCTAATGGGAGTAGAACCAAAACAAAACCCATTGCCTTAGCTAAGTTTGTCCATGGACAGCGGAATGGTTCAATATCTTAGTCTTTAAGCTCATGATCTTCGTGTCTTTTATCTTGAGTCTTTATATTGTGCAGTCTTCGTTTAAGCACCTGTGTAATATTATACACTATATACTATACTTAACTTGATAAAACATTAGCATTTATATTTTATATAGTTGTTGTGATCCAAATCAATAATTGAGGTATTAATAATCTCCCCAGTATTGATGTTGAGGGCCATTAAATATTCTTGTATATAAAAATATAACTCCCCTTAAGTTGCATAACTCCTAAATATATGCATTTATATGTATTACATTTTCCTTTCCCTTTGTCATCAATAAAAATCGATGGAAAAACTAAAGATCTTCCTACATAATCTACTTATAAACTATGGAATCATAATCAACATTTAAGAATCAAGTTATATGTTAATTGTGATTAGGCTAAAATAATTAACACATAAAATAAATGTGACATAAAAGATGCAACATGGGAGATATAAATGAAAAAATACAGGATATTTAATATGATATAGTCATGGCAAAAATGATGATCAATTTTTGAGTTATATACCAAATATTAAAGACAATAAATAAATAGGATGATGCAAACTTTATTTATTTATTATATATTACACATTATAATATAATCAAATCAAATCTAAACTTAATTATTTTACAATACACATTATATAATCGTACTAAATCAAATGAATCCAAGCTATTTATATTAATTATTTACATATTAACCAAAATAAAAATAAATATACGCATCTACGAATTAAAACAAGCAGATTAAAGATATTCCTAAGGACATCAACCCAACCTTCTAATCCAAAGTTTGGATTTGCTTTGCTGGCATCCCAATCTTCATTTTTCTTGGTATTTGAGCATTCGAGGTTGTTGGTTCGATCATCTTTGATATGGGAGGAATAACAAATGCTTCTCTTGTTCTTTAATTATTTACATTTGGCTTAGTTCCAAATACCTCTACTTTCTTAGTATGTAGGAGAGAACATTATTGAATCATAGGAGTGTCACTTCAAGGTTTTCAAAAAGTTTTGTATGAGAAGACATTTGGAAAGATGAATTGATGAGTGAATTTTTTTGGAAGAAATAGGTTTAATAAGAGTGAAATATCATTTGCAATAATTGAATTGAAGGTAGTTATAATTTTTTAAATTTAAATTTTTTGCCAAACGGCTATAGTATGTTGACATATACAAATATGTATGCAGGTCTATGTACTTAAAATTGCTTTTTGAGAATATTTTGTCACGACCCATTTTGCCGTACCGATTTAAACTAATTTTAACCACACTTGTCAGCCAAATCGCACAGAAAGACGGATAGTGAAAGAAAGAAGGTAGAAATAGAAAGAAGATAGAAGAAAAAAGAACAATCAGAATCTCACAGCGGAACGAATAAACTATAATATAAACAAATCGTTGCATGAAACCAAAACTGTTACTTTAATAACATATACAGACTTTAAATCAGAGTTATAACCATTCAATTCAGACAGTTTATAACAACCTGTCCTTACAACTAGTTGACACACATCCAAATGTAGACTGAATATAAGCATCTACGTGTATACATCTCCTGATTCCAGCTCCTCTCCTGAAGCTTCTACTCTTCCAACTAAACCTAGAAACATGCTCGGTCTGACCCAAGCATATAGGAAAAACACCACGCCCGGGTCAGTCTGGTAAACCAGCGTGAGAAACACAGACAACTTGATTAATTAAAGTTTAAAAATCTTTTCGAAATCAAAGGTATCCCGTAAGACCACGCCACAAATAAACAAGTTGGTATTTTACTTTACGATAACCAGAACATTTCTTATAAAATCCTCTGATATTATAATAATGTCTATATACAAATACTTATTCAAATAGCCGAAATTGTTACATTCCTCCAGCATACATAGGTATACAATCAAAACCGTAAGGGCACGTAGGGAGAATGGATTTTCAACGAATGACTAGGCACTGGGGTACCACCTATCACGGTAACTGGTCTAGATCAACATACTGAGGACCCCTCCATTCCTCTGCAACACAAGATCGGATTACCCCTTACTGGATAGCCCGAGTAAGATCACTCCGCGGTTGGGATCAACCACCGCCCACACATCCAAGATAAAAAGGGACCTCTAGAAAGGGATGACCTTACCTAATTGGGTGCTACCCACTTAGCCTTGCTGCATATCCCTTGATTTTCAGTCATTCCCGGTTGATGAGGTTCGAGGCTCAGCGTTACCTTTTTAGAACATTTCACTTAGAATGCTCATCGTCCTCCTGATGATGTTCTGAAAGCATTCATCCATACAAGTCCGTTCCGCGTTCGAACGAAACCGAAGGCACTATTCCTACTACATCCATTTTGGAATCACCCTCAGGATTAGTAGCGATTAGCCCTTGCACTTCACTGCTCCATCTTCGACTCCAAGCTCTTGTCTTCATCATGAAACGTACTCGTTGGATCGTAGTGGTTTTCGGATTATGAATCCGATCCGAGTCTCTTCGAAACAAAGTTCGCTATTTCCCGGTAAACTCTAAGCCAGGGTTCTTTAGGAAATACACAGACGAAATATAAGATCAGAGTTCACCTCCTAACCGTTAGTGGGCGGGTCTCCTTATAATTCATGCTAGAGAACAAAAGAGTTTATACGTACGGTATAACACCTCGATCGGTAACCGTACCATATAATTCCTGAATTTCCTCTAGATATTTACAAAGTTAAGTTTTGTCCAGATTTGATAGTTGATTATTTAACTATCAAAATAATCAATCAATTCAATCCAGTTATTTCCCATCTCAACCATTAAGCCTTGTTACATTTGAAATCCCCATAGATTAAAATTTACTATGAAAGCTTATTTTACTGGGTAAATATATATTTAAAACAATTTCTTTCCAAATCGTACTTACAAAATTCCCAAATACATTTCTTAAGTTAATTAAATAAAATACTCTTTATAAAGTTTCCTATATAATATATCATTTAAAACAACACTTATATTTAATAGATTATATTTAAGAAAATATACTTAAATATTAATAAAAATTTACCTTTAAAGGATCATTACAAAATAGTTTTATACTTGGAATAGTTTAAATAATACATACTTATAAAATTATACCTTTATAAAGATTTCCAAAAATGATAAATAAACTACTTTTTTTTATATTTCCAAAATATTTATCAATTCTTTTAAAAACATTAGTTAAAATAATATTTATTTTTAAAACAAATCTAGGTTCAAAATCAATCCAAATAGAATAGGACTTATCAGTCTCAGCGGTACTTATCAAGCTACAATTCACAGTCAGTACAGATATTCAAAATCAATCAGTTTCCATAGATCGATTCACATTATATACTCAAATATAATTAACAGGAAAATAGACAGATATATGCATGAATAAGCAGATCAGAGATTTATCATTGCTAGTAAACAATTACATATATAATATCAGACTGATAGCTTAAACTACCCATAGAAGTTAAATTAACTATTTAGCGGAATGGTGTATGTTTCCACTAGCTAGATGTCAAACAGTTTGAATAATCTACAATTAACATAACTATTTAGTTTGGGAACATCTTAACAGACAGGCCATATAAAATTATACAACGACATTTATTTCAAATTGATAATTAAATTCTATCTTTACAAGCTTATAAAATTTTACTTATTTAACTTCACAATAAATCGTACGACGGCATAACATCCGTAATTACGAACCATCTTCTTAATAAGACTTTATTATATGTGAAATTAAATAATTATTCTGAATATAAAATCACCAAAGAACTTGAATTAATTTAAAAGTGTAAACATTTATTTTCCCTTAATTATCTTAAATATACTTTAATTTATTCAATAAACTCAAGTATCAATAAAAAAATTATTTTTAAAAGCTTGACTAAATTATAATAAAATAACTTATTTAAATGGCCTAAATTAAATAGATTTAAAGTAAAACGATTTTATATTTTTTTACGAAAAATTCCTTATCTATAATAAACTTAAATAAATATTTAACATTAAAGAAAATTGGTTTTAAAATATTTACTTTAAATCAACATGCCTGATTATAAACTTTTGGAAAGGCAATTTGTTATGGATTTTATTTTAACTTTATAACCAATTTTCTTTATTAATACATCTTGTTTAAAATAAAACAAAGATCCATCGGCCTAAGGCCCATAACCCAAAGACAACAAAACAGCCGAACCTATTTAACTAACACAACATAATGCACACGGGCCGAAGCCCAAACCCATCAGCTAGGAAACAAACCCGAAAACCTTATTTCCTTCTTCCCTCAACACTCTCTATTCCCAGACTAGCATTAACACTCCCAAGACCACCTGAAACCCCTCCCCATGAACTAGAAAACATCTCCGACCAATATGCCTATAGTCGTCTCGAAAATGAATTGATCACGAACGAAACTCGGCCCTACATCGAACCCCTTTCTTCTCACTTAACCAAAATCTGCCATGGCCAAGCACCACGTGCACATGGTGCACATGCACCATAGCTCCGACCAAGGTTTTAACTATTAGACTTCGGTCACGTTTCGTCTTGGAATTTCTACACAAGTTGTCTCGTATCGGGGGAGATCTCGGACGAGATGAGTACATATCGGGTGTACACTCGGATCGACATCTCGGGTCTTATAATGCATCTCGAGAATATCTCGGGTGTACTTATGTGTCTAAAATTGATGTGTCAAAAATTTATTTAACGGTTATAAATTTCTTAGTAAAAATACAAATGGTAACATACTTGATTTACATGGAAAAAGAAATATTTTTAGAAGAGTAATAGCTTGATTAGCTTAATTGAATTGCTAATGATTGAATAATATCATTTTATTTGAACATAATAAAGAAGTGAAACCTTTTGCTATGACTCATTAAGATAAAAAGTAAAGAATATGTTCAAGAAGTTGGTAACTTATAATTGGACTAAGTAGTTTCTTTTGAATCGATATGAAAATTAAAAATATTATGCAAAATAAGAAAAATGAATAATTTCGGTTGAGCTTTCGGATTGAGATTTTGATCCATATTTCGGGTGAGATTTGAATATCTCGGACGAGATAAGTGCCGAGGGAGATATGGAGGAGATTTGATGTCTCGCCTCGTTTAAGAGTGAAAAGGAGATCTCGGAGGAGATCTCGAGCGATATATAGGAGATCTAAAACCATGGCCCCAACGCCAATTCCGACGTCATGAACCTCGAAGTCGATGCTCCTTCTTCCACTGGTTACCATCGCCACCCCGATGAATTCTCGAACTCAGACTTATCGAAAATCAACCCTAAAATTAACCATCGAACAAACCCGAAGCCCAACCTCGACAAACTGCTCTCACCACCTACCACCGTCTCGCACACCACCTACCTCAGATGAAAGCCCTCACATGTAGCTATCACCGAACCAAACCCTTCGAATTTCGGTCGCTTCACCATCACCCAGTTTTGTCACGTTCATCGACCTTCCAAAAACCCTACATTCCATCTCTCTACCCAATCCAAGCTCAAATCCCTTAAACGACCACGGTAGTCACCTCCCCTAGGACCACCTTGTGCCGACTCGGAATTTTTAACAATTGAAATTGGAATAATTAATTGATTTTAAATATTTAAAAGTTAATTTTAACTTGAATTCAAGATATCAATATTTACTTGATAAATAAATCATTGAATTATATAGTTTAATTATTGAACTTAATAATTGAAATTGTGTAAATTGTTGAATCTGAAACCTCCAAGCATGTTTAAAATAATTTTAAGGCCTATAAAATTTATAACGATGATACTGAACATAATAGAATAATTTAAATTTAATTTAAAGGTAATTTGTTCAATTTTAATAATATATCGTTTAAATTGAAGTTAAAAATAGCCTTCCGAGGCATAGTCTCGGATTTCGACGAAAACAGTTCCATTGGATCCGTAATAGTTAGTTATTATCGGATTTCAATTTTCGTAGCAGTCGGAGTTGTCGTTTGACTCTGGCAGCTCAAAACGCTTAGAACTATTATAATCAATTTAATTTAAATTGATCGATTGCTTCTGTAACTCGCGCATATGATTGAATTAGCTTTCGAAACACGTTCCATTGTGTTCGGAACGCGGGTAAAACTTATAATCGCCTAGCGGCATTCCTTAAGAGGAGTTCAAAATTTTAAGTAGCATTAACGGGACGTTTTGAAAGTTTTATAATATAATAAATTTTTGAAGTACTTTATTCAGAGATTTTTTTAACAATCGTACTCACGAAGCTTTCCAAATCTATATCTTACCTTCATCTCCCTCAAGTTCCAGATCCGAAATCAACCTTATATATATATATATATAAGGAAATTGATATCAAGTTCAAAAATGGCCGAAGCCTTCGTTCAAGGTTCCTTGTCTCTCTGATAAATCATGTCCTCTCCCCAATATTTCTTCCAAATCAAGTTCGTATATTCTCCTTTATTCAAATCGAAGCTTCTCTCTAAAATGAAAATCGATTCAGACAATCATCGAATTCGATTCGAATCGAGGCCGTGCTTTCCTCGTCTTAAATTTTTGATCGAGTTCATGCCGAGAAGTCGTGACGAAGAGGGAAGCTGTCACGGGATCTAGAACATTGCATGCGCGAGGGAGGAATTGAAGGCAAGTTTCGAGTGGCGCGTCGCATTGGCTGCTGGTATGGTTAGCGATTCGACTTAGACTGCGATCGGCAATGAAAGCTAGGGTTTCACGAGATGTAGTGGCGATGTTGTAGAGAGTAGCGACGCCAGATAGAGGCGTGGCTCGTGTCGCACTCGCGTTAAGTTGCGATGGGCAAGGCGTTTCTCGAGTTCGACGATTTGATGCTAAAGTCGATTGATGGTTCAGAGAAGCATGTGCTGGTGGATCGTGATCTGGGTTGGAGTGGTCGAATGGAGCATCTCACGTGGTTCTGGGATTTTTGTTTGAGCTACAGGTATTAGTTTATATTTTTATTAAATACAACATTAGCAGTAAAGTATAACATATTTCTGCTTTTAATCCGATAAAAATATACATGTTTTAAAATTGGCAATTACATTTGGAATAATGTATTGGTGATAAGCAGTTTAAGTAACCCATTTAATTATTTTTAGATTGTTAAAAAAGAAAAAAAAATTAAATTTATTTAAGATTTATTTGGTTAAATTAAATCATTAGTTAAAATTAAACTGTTAAACAGTTGTTAATTGTTTGATTAAATCGAATATTGATAAATGTATAAATATTACACTAGGTCCAAAAAAAATGGAGGAATGGTCGAGACGGAAATGGATTGCCAAACACAAAAAATCAAAGGTGAGTAATCTCACGCTTCTAGACTTTTATTTAAATTTAAATGGTTGAATTCAAATGATTGGTTGAATGGTTGAAATTGAATTGATGTGCTATATTATATAGTAATATATAGTCTATATTGGAATGGGTGATATTCTGTGATGAATATTTTTGGAAATTGGAAGATTGAATGCTGTGGTTTGCTTGGATATTTCGGTACCCTGAGTTATCGAAATATATAAAACTGGATTTTGTAAGAAATTAAATGGTGAACATTTGAAAACGAAATAATTATAGAATAAAATAAAAATGAATTGGAAAGAAATAGAAGTGATATTTAAAGACTGGTGTTAAATTGTAAAGTAGAGATTTAAAACAAGTTCTAAATCCAAGTTAAATCTAATAATAAAGTTTTAAATATTAAGTGTTTTAAATAACTTGAATGTCAAAGTGTAATTGTAAATCGAATTGAATTTAAAAATAAATTTGGTTTTAAATTCCTTTAAGCTTCCATTATAAAAAGTGAAATTAAATTATATTAGAATAAATTGAAATGTAAATGAGAAATCATTAATTTATATAATCAATGATGTAAATAAAAATTGATTAGTTAAGAAAATAAATCAATATAAGTGATTTATGAGAAGTTAATTAATATAAGTAATTATGGATTAATGTAATTAAAATAGTTAATTAATTCATGAGGAAATCAAGATTACTTATTGATTTTGGGTTAAGAATAATTAATATTGTGAAATTAATTAAAGATAATTACTTGAAATGTAATTGAAAGATAATTTGAAAGATAATTAATCCAGGGTGGTTAATTAAGATGAATAAAGATGGGTTGACTAATTAATTGATTTGGAATCAATTAATACTGAATGAATGAATCTAAGTGATTGAGATTCGAAATTCAATTAGAATCAATTGAATTAAATTTGTATGTGATTAAGCTTTACTTATGAATGATTGGATGGTATTGGATGCTTTGAATAAATTGATATATCTGATATGAAATGTGTGTAGTCCACTTGGATAACTTGGTTTAGGATGACTTGAGACTCGAAGAGACCGGGTTCAGGTATTAGGAAATACCCGAAACCACTTCGAATTTTTTTGATTGACATGTAAAATCTAATGGCTGGAATGAAATGATTTAAGTGAATTGGGCTATAAATTTGAATTCGGTAATTAGAAACTTATGTGTGAAATTAGTGAAGTCCATAACATATTGTGAACTTGTGAATTGATTCGAGTTACCCCGGGTTTATATGAGTTGTAAACTTTGTATTCCATGTTGGATGGGTTTACTCACGCTGGTTTCTAGCCTGACCCGGGTGTTACTTTGGTGTAATGCTCGGGTCAAACTGAGTATTACAGATTTTCAGGTAAGGACGTTCCAGAGCTCAAGAGGCGAGCCGGATGGCAGGAACGTATAAAGTGTTTCCGTTGTGTTATATTATTGTAAATTTGTGATATGATAATTGTGTATATTCAGTGACTGTATATATATGAAACTCTGATGTATTAAAATGTAATCGACAGATATAATATTCTTTTGTACACTGTCATATTTATTATTATATTTTATCCGCTGCGAATGTGAGATGTTGATGTTTCTGTTCTTCTTCTTCTATTTCTTTCTTCTTTTTCATAACCATCTGAAATTTTCGGCTTAAAAAATTTCGAGTCATTATAGTTGGTATCAGAGCTGAAAGGTTAAGCGAGAACCTTGGCTCTGGTGAGGATTACTCATTAAATAGAGTCCGTAGCACTCTAGAATGAGTTGAGTATATATTATATATATATATATATATATGAGATCGTACTTGTTATTTTCTTATATAAAGGTTTTAAATGATTTTATATAAAAGTCTATTTTGATATATAAAGCAATATTTCCTTCTAATAAATATTAAGGAGATTGGTTGTTAAATTATTGGAATTAAAATTTAGAAGTAATATAATACAACCAAATTAAAATTTAATTAATTAAAAATGAAATTCTAAATCTGATCCCAGAATGTGAAAATTTGATTTGAATTAAAAACCAAAAGTGGTCTAAAATTTAAGGATGACCTCGTGTGTAAAGGAAATAACATGTATGAATAAGGAATATACATAAATCGAAAATAGTTTGTATAAACTCTAAATGTTGAGTTTGAAATTTGGAATGGGATGTGATACGCAAAGTGATAAGTTTTTTTAGTGGGAAGATTATTATTGTGGAGTTTAAGGATTGAATGAGGTTGATTGGATTAAGTAAATTGAATTTAACTTGGGAGAAGTTAAATAAGTTTGAATGAACAACTTGAATTGGAAATTTTAAGATGAAATTGGAATTTAACTTGGAAAGTTAAATGGTTAATTTGAATTGGTAGGCTGTGTGATCTCAAAATGGGTTTAGGATCTGGAAATTGGAAAGGGATGGACATTTTGAAATAAATTGGATGATATCACCCTATTGTTGTTAAAAATCTTTAAATTGTAAATTGGATTTGTTTCAATGAATGAGGAATAAAGTGTGGTAATATATCTATTATTGAGATAAAAGGAAATCTAACTTTAATTTGAAATTAAGGATATGGAATCACTTTAAACTGAAAATTTGAATAATTGAGTTTGTAAATTAAAATTGTTTAAGAACTGGCTTCAAACTGGAAGATAAAATTTAATAATAAATTAAAATTTTAAAATAAAATTGTATTGAACTCTTATCTGAACCTTGAAATACATAAGTTAAGATAATTTAAAATGGAATTTTGAGAATTGGACTCAGAAATTAAATGGATTAAAAACTTTGAATAAAAGTTAATTTGGTTTAAAAGGATAAACCAACCTTTGAGAATTTAACTCGAATTTATATAATTCGAGATAGTTTAAATTCAAGATTGAAATTGAATTAGTTCAAAATGGATTTTGGTTTGAATTAATTGGAGTGGTGATTGAAGATTTATAAGTTTAAAAATTTAAATGGGAAATTGAATTGGATTAAATTGAAATGATTTGAATTTGAAATGGGTTCAATTGATAATAATTCAAATTGATTGGAATAATTTGAAATTATAATTAAAGTGAACAGGACTAAAATCAATGGAATTTGATTTAATTTGGAAAGAAACCAGGGTTGATTCAACTTGAATTGGGATTAAATAAATTTCAATGGAAATTGGAATTATTCAAATTGGAATTGGATCAATTTAAATGGAAGTCTAAATTTACATTGATCTGTTGGGGAAGTGAATAGTTTGACTCTTGACTATTTTCAATATAAATTATTTTGAGATAAACTTATTTTTCTAAGCTATTAAATATATAAAACCTTTCTTTCTTAAAGCCAGATTATTTTTTACTTGTTTTACAATTATTTTTGGAGCTATCTAACCATTTTTCAACTGTTTTCTAAACTAATTACTATTTTCAACTATTTCACAAACCAATTTCTATTTTACAACTATTTTGCAATTATTCAAAATTCCTGAAATCATTCAACTATTTTCCGACTATTTTACAATTAGTTAACTATTTTATAACTAATTTGCAAACTAATAATTATTTTTCAACTACTTATCTATTTTTAAAATTTTCAAGCTATTTTCTAAATATAAACTGGTCGGAGTTCAAACTGTTATTGGTTTAAATACCCAACTAAGATAAGAAATGAAGTGATTTTTGTAATAAAATCGAATATTGATTTAAAAATTGAAAGTAAGCTAATTGGCTAAATAATTGTTTGATTGAGTATGTTAATAAAATTTAACTTGGGTAAATAAATGGATTGTAAATTAATAATGAAGTTTGGATAAGAATTCAAATTGTAAATAGAAATCGACTTGGATTTGATAATGAATTAAATTAGAAGAGATGTTGTAAAAATAGAAATAAAAATAGAGTTGGATTAAATAGTGATGGTTTAAATCACAAATGAAAATTCAAGTGTGATATGAATAGTATTTAATGAAATTTGCAAGTAAATTAGATATAATGGAAGTGTTGTCGAATGAAATGAAAGTTAATTATAATAGAAATGGTTGAATTGCAAACAAAACCCAGATATGTAGAATAAATTGAAAATGGCCTTGTAATTAGTTAAATGAGTCGTTAATGAATTTGGGAATTTAATTTATAAAGACTAATCAAATGAATTTGTAGATTGAGATGAGATTTGATTGAAATAAAATCAAGTTAAGGTGAAAGAAAATTTATTTGCAAATGATGTGAGCTTAAGTTATGAAGTTGAAATAATTTGAAGAAAGTAAATTAACTTAAGTTTAAAAGTAATAGAAGTTTGGCTTCGAGCAAAGGTAAAAGTTTATAAAAGTCTAGGTTAAATTAATTTGGAAATGGTTATTAATTTATAAATTTGAATGTGCCAAGCTTAATAAATTGTTTTGAATGAATTCAATGTGGGGATGAAATGAAATGCAATGTATGGTTGGTAAATAAATTAGAAATGAAATGGAATTAAATATAAAATGAGTTGAAATCAATTTGAAGTGGTTATAAACTAAAATAGATACTCTATCAAGCGAGTATCGTCGAATTTACATATAAATAATTGTCGTTTGACGTAAACAAAAGTAATTTAAAATCTATGAATTGATAGGGACTAAATAAATTGGTTTTAGAATTAATTGAAGTGAATATGAGACTGTTTAGATTAAAAATCAATTGAATGTACGAAATTGAGTTGCAAACCATTAAAACTGAATGAAATGGCTTATGAATTGGTTGAAAGCAATTGAATTTGCTTTGAATTATATAAATCGCTTATGGAAAGAGTTTTGGTGCTTGTTGCTTATGATATACATGTGTTTAGTTACTGAAAGTAAGTGAAATGCTAATAAATTTTCTATATATGACAATTACATATTTAAATTGAGTAAGTACAGGTACCTGAAGGCCGTTTGGCTGGGTTTGGTTGCGCTATTTGCTAAAATAAATAAGCTGCTTGCTTAAAATGCTAAATAAAGGTACGCCTACACAATAAAAATAGGAAATATGAACTATTTTTGCTTTTTCCGACCGAGTGGGTCGATGTATATATATTTATATCTCTTGTCAAATTGCAAAAGCTTCTCCGTACAAAGGAGACTCTACCAAAAAAATTCGAAAATTTTGGGAGTTAGAAAATTTTTGAAAATTTTTTGTTAACGACAAAACGATTTTAAATATAAAACTGAAATAAATTAGTAGATGAAACTAATATGAATAAGTTAAAAATGGAAGATAAATTCAATATTCAGAATTAAAGACAAATTGAAATCATAGGGAAATAGGAAAAACTAAATTGAAATAGATATGAAACCTATGTAAGAAAATGTATAAAATGATTGGAAATGTTACGATGGGATATTATTGTTAAATAAGATATGCAGGGATTATAAGGGAAAAGAAAATTGGATTTGATTTCAGGAGATAATGTGAATTGCCCGACAAAAGGTATGTATTTAAATTTCTGTATGAAATTGGATTGGGTTTTTGATTTAGCCACGTGGCTTTTGTTTTCTTTTGGAATTTGGGAGCCCGTAGAGGCATTTTGTAGTAGTACCGAGCTAGCCGCACAAAGGAGACGCTGGCAAAAATTTTCGGAAATTTAGAGAGTTAGAAAAAAATCGAGAAAATTTTGATAATTCAAAATTTGGTTTTAAATTGAAATTTGAATGATGGGGAAGAAGGATATTGTTTGAAAATGGTGGGAGAATTTTGGAAGTTGGTATGGTTGATAAGAGGTCTTTTATAAAAAAATAATTGGTAGGATGTTGAATTGTTGGTATTGGAAAAAAGTAAACAGGTATTGGACCATTCTTCCTAACTAGTAATTTCGGGGACAAAATTCTTTTAAGGGGTGAGGAATGTGACGACCCGGAATTTTTAACAATTTAAATTGGAATAAATAATTGATTTTAAATATTTAAAAGTTAATTTTAACTTGAATTCAAGATATCAATATTTACTTGATAAATAAATCATCGAATTATATTGTTTAATTATTGAATTTAATAATTGAAATTGTGTAAATTGTTGAATCTGAAACCTTTAAGACTGTTTAAAATAATTTGAAGGCCTACAAAATTTATAACGATGATATTGAAGATGATAGAATAATTGAAATTTAATTTAAAGGTAGTTTGTTCAATTTTAATAATATATCGTTTAAATTGACTTTTAAAATAGCCTTCCGAGGCATAGTCTCGGATTCGACGAAACCAGTTCCATTGGATCCGTAATAGTTAGTTATTATCGGATTTCAATTTTCGTAGCAGTCGGAGTTGTCGTTTGACTCTGGCAGCTCAAAATGCTTAGAACTATTTTAATCAATTTAATTTAAATTGATCGTTTACTTCCGTAACTCACTCATATGATTGAATTAGCTTTCGAAACACGTTCCATTGTGTTCGGAACGCGGGTAAAACCTTATAATCGCCTAGCGGCATTCCTTAAGAGGAGTTCAAAATTTTAAGTTGCATTAACGGGACGTTTGAAAGTATTGTAATATAATAAATTTTTGAAGTACTTTAGTCAGAGATTTTTTTTCAACAATCATACTCACGAAGCTTTCCAAATCTATATCTTACCTTCGTCTCCCTCAAGTTCCAGATCCGAAATCAACCTTATATATAAAAAAGAAAATCGAAATCAAGTTCAAAAATGGCCAAAGCCTTCGTTCAAGATTCCTTGTCTCTCTGCTAAATCACGTCCTCTCCCCAATATTTCTTCCAAATCGAGTTCGTATATTCTCCTCTATTCAAATCGAAGCTTCTCTCTAAAATGAAAAGCAATTCAGACAATCGTCGAATTCGATTCGAATCGAGGCCGTGCTTTCCTCGTCTTAAATTTTCGATCGAGTTCATGCCGAGAAGTCGTGACGAAGAGGGAAGCTGTCACGAGATTTAGGGCATCATGTGCGTAAGGGAGGAATTGAAGGTGGTTTCGAGTGGCGCGTCGCATTGGCTGCTGGGGTGGTTAGCGATTCGGCTTCGACTGCGATCAGCAATGAAAGCTAGGGTTTCACGAGATGTAGTTGCGATGTTGTTCAGAGTAGCGGTGCCAGATGGAGGAACGGTTAGTGTCGCACTCGCGTTAAGTTGCGATGGGCAAGGCGTTTCTCGAGTTCGACAATTTGATGCTGAAGTCGATTGATGGTTCAGAGATGTATGTGCTGGTGGATCGCGATCTGGGTTGGCGAGGTCGAGTGAAGCATCTCACGTGGTTCTGGGATTTTTGTTTGAGCTGTAGGTACTAGTTTCTATTTTTATTAAATACAACATTAGCAGTAAAGTATAACATATTTCTACTTTTAATCCGATAAAAATATACATGTTTTAAAATTGGCAATTACATTTGGAATAATGTATTGGTGATAAGCAATTTAAGTAACCCATTTAATTATTTTTAGAATGTTAAAAAAAGAAAATTTGTTTAATTTTTTTAGATTTATTGGGTTAAATTAAATCATTAGTTAAAATTAAACTGTTAAATAGTTGTTAATTGTTTGATTAAATCAGATATTGATAAATGTATAAATATTACACAAGGTCCAAAAGATTTAGAAGAATGGTCGAGACGGAAATGGATTGCCAAACAAAAAAAATCAAAGGTGAGTAATCTCATGCTTCTGGACTTTTATTTAACTTTAAATAGTTGAATTCAAATGATTGGTTGAATGGTTGAAATTGAATTGATGTGCTATATTATATAGTAATATATAGTCTATATTGAAATGGGTGATATTCTGTGATGAATATTTATGGAAATTGGAAGATTGAATGCTGTGGTTTGCTTGGATATTTCGGTACCTAGAGTTATCGAAATATATAAAATTGGATTTTGTAAGAAATTAAATAGTGAACATTTGAAAATGAAATAATTATAGAATAAAATAAAAATGAGTTGGTAAGAAATATAAGTGATATTTAAAGACTGGAGTTAAATTGTAAAGTAGAGAATTAAAACAAGTTCTAAATCCTAGTTAAATCTAACAATAAAGTTTTAAATATTAAGTGTTTTAAATAACTTGAATGTCAAAGTGCAAATGTAAATCGAATTGAAATTAAAAATAAATTTGGTTTTAAATTCCTTTAAGCTCCCATTATAAAAAGAGAAATTAAATTATATTAGAATAAATGAAATGTAAATGAGAAATCATTAATTTATATAATCAATGATGTAAATAGAAATTGATTAGTTAAGAAAATAAATCAATATAAGTGATTTATGAGAAGTTAATTAATATAAGTAATTATGGATTAACGTAATTAAAATAGTTAATTAACTCATGAGGAAATCAAGATTACTTAATGATTTTGGGTTAAGAATAATTAATATTATGAAATTAATTAAAGATAATTACTTGAAATGTAATTGAAAGATAATTAATCCAGGGTGGTTAATTAAGATGATTAAAGATGGATTGACTAATTAATTGATTTGGAATCAATTAATACTGAATGAATGAATTTAAGTGATTGAGATTCGAAATTCAATTAGAATCAATTGAATTAAATTTGTATATGATTAAGCTTTACTTATGAATGATTGGATGGTATTGGATGCTTTGAATAAATTGATATATCTGATATGAAATGTGTGTAGTCCACTTGGATAACATGGGTTAGGATGACTTGAGACTCGAAGAGACCAAGTTCAGGTATTAGGAAATACCCGAAACCACTTCGAATTTTTTTGATTGACATGTAAAATCTAATGGCTGGAATGAAATGATTTAAGCGAATTGGGCTATAAATTTGAATTCGGTAATTAGAAACTTATGTGTGAAATTAGTGAAGTCCATAACATATTGTGAACTTGTGAATTGATTTGAGTTACCCCGGGTTTATATGAGTTGTATACTTTGTATTCCATGTTGGATGGGTTTACTCACGCTGGTTTCCAGCCTGACCCGGGTGTTAGTTTGGTGTAATGCTCGGGTCAGACCGAGTATTACAGATTTTCAGGTAAGGACGTTCCAGAGCTCAGGAGGCGAGCCGGATGGCAGGAATATATAAAGTATTTCTGTTGTGTTATATTATTGTAAATTTGTGATATGATAATTGTGTATATTCAGTGACTGTATATATATGAAACTCTGATATATTAAAATGTAATCGACAGATATTATATTCTTTGTAGACTGTCATTATTTATTATTATATTTTATCCGCTGCGAATGTGAGATGTTGATGCTTCTGTTCTTCTTCTTCTATCTCTTTCTTCATTTTCATAACCATCTGGAATTTTCGGCTTAGAAAATTTCGGGTCGTTACACACCTACTCCTTCCAGTCAAGGCCGCGTTACCTCTTGACAACGAAGACGACGGAAATTTATTTTTGAATGAAAAACTGTTCATCTATCAATTTCTTAAGATATAAAACACCAAAATTTATAAATTTACCACTAAAATTCACATTTCCATACATGCAACCCGATTGCATGCTTGAAATCATGATTTAAAAATATTGATTTTTCACTAAAATATGTTATTCGCTGTAAAACCTATCATAAATGAACTACACAGCAAAATATATTCACAAACTAATTTTAACTTAAACTACACTAGCTAATGAATATTTCCCTAGTTTACATCATCATCAAAAATGAACTAGACAAAGAGATATTAGTTTTTGAAACTGGGATAAACAATATTTTTACTGTCAACACAACAATCATTTTCATTTTCAAATTTTAAAATAAATGTTTCTCACCTTAAACATTTTGGTTCCAGAACATTGAAGGTGAAATCTTTAATTTGAAAACTTGAAATCTTTAAAACTGAATCTAAACTTGCTTTTGAATCCTCCTAGTGGTTTGAATTTTAAAAACAGAGAATGCTTCCTGTCTTCTTAAACTTCCAGGCTTGTTTTATAGAGTACTTTCTTTTCTCTTCTTTTTAATTGTTTGCTGTTGCTTAAAAATTTGAACATAGGCTATTTTTTTAAGTTACTTGTTTTAGTTCTAAAACAAAAAGTCTGATCTAAGACCATAAATATATGTATACACAAGCTTTGAAATATCTGCTTAGATTTGGGAAGAGACAGTTGGAGGCTAGAAATGAAATTGTCTCTCCTGAGTGGAATTTTGAAAAGAAAATTATTGAAATGTGTTTCCAGTTGTTTTATTGCCAAATGTAAATATGTTTGCTAATTTGAAATTTATCACTTAATTTCCCATTTTTTTACTTAATTAAAAACAGTTTTTGTTAACAGTTTTACCTTAGCAGATCATGACTTAAAGCCTTTTATTATTATCTAGTTTATATAAACCATAACATATTTTAAAGTACATGTTAGCACACTTATGAAGAAAGACAGCCTATATATATATATATTAGTGTTTGCATTTGTTTCAACACACTTAATATATTTTAAAACAAAAATAAGAAACTAGATTAAAATAATACTTAAGGTGTATACATATACATATATATATATATGTATGTATTATTATACATTTTAAAATAAAGGTGAGAACTAATAAATTAAAATAACACTCTTCTTGAATAATATACTTATATATATATATATATATATATTGTTAATAAAATAAATAACATTCAATATTAAACATCATATATACTTATGTATTATGAGGATATAAGATGTTAAAAACTATTTTTAAGCATTCACGTATATATGTATCCATATATACATCTTTTCATGTTTACCTCTTTATTGATAATATAGAAATATATTACTTTCAAATAGACTAAATTCATTAGTTATATATATATATATATATATATATATATATATATATATAGATATTTATGTGATTATTATACGCATCCTTTAATTTATAACATTTTTATCTATTTACATATTATGAACTTTCCCTTTTTCACTTATCATTATATATATAATTTTCTTATTCAATGTATATATATCATTTTAGAGACTTTCAACATAAAACTCTTTTTATTTAATATAAACAATATTGTTTATATACCCAAAATCGAAAATATATCTTTTTACTTCATTATGAATTTACTGTTATGAATTTCTATCTAAATTTTAATATACATATAAATTTTATTATCCTATATGTAAAAATATATGCATATGATTTTTCCAATTAATTTAATTCTCTATTATATTTTATCTTAATAAAATATACATATTTTATTTCTAAAAAAAAACACACATATTTTGTCTAAAACAGTATATACATATTTTACCTTTAAAACAAAATATACATATATATGAAATTCCATTTAAATCAATCTGTATTTTAATATAGATCTAAAAATTCAAATTATACTGGTTTTGGAAAATTGTATACAGTTATTAATTATTAATTAATGGGAATATTTTATATTAAAATACGATGTCATCGAATATTAAAAATTAATATTCACAACTCGGGATGTCAAAAATCCTGGGTCATTACATATTTTTTGTTTCCACTTAATATAGTTATATTTCAGTGACTTCCAAAGACTAATAAAGCATATTTTTCAAAATAATTTTCAAGACAGTAAGGAGTGAGAGGAAAGTAAGTTATCAGTTAAATAAAAATTTGTCTGCACTCCACTTTATGTAAAAATAAAATGATGTATCCGTTCGTTAAGAGTTGTGACCAAAGGACACTTCCATTCAAAATTTAAAAAACATTTTAATAACCTATATGTCGACGTATTAAAATATGTAAGTCGATGCATGCTAGTTAAAATTGAAAAATGTTTTCTTTTAAATGGTTTGAAAATTTTGTACAATGTAAATAATTTGAACATATTTTTTGAATATTTTTAAACTATTAAAAATTTTATAAAATATTTAAAAGTATATTTTAAAATTAAAATAATTTATTTTTGTTTAGAATATCAAAGATCAGAAATATGAGATAAAAATCACAAATTACTATCAAGGACTTTAACAATATATTCTAATGACTCTAAATATTAGGTTATAATCTTGAGCTCATCATATCTTTATTTTGAACTCATCAGTCAATATATTGTACAATCTTCGATTCAGCACCCGTGCAATATTCTACAGTATATACTATATATAACTTAGCAAAATATTAGGATCTATATTTTATATGGTTGTTTGTAACGACTCGTATTTTTGGCTATTTTAAATTATTAAATTTAATGAAATTATTGGGTGAATATGGGTAAAAATATGATGATTTGTTAATATTAGTTTATTGGATAATTTAAATTATTTGAATTTAATATAGGAGATTATTTGAACAATTGAATTATGGATTTAATATAAATAAAAATGGTATCAGAAATTGGTTCGTACTTTTACATAAATATGAATGAAGATGGTAAACATTTAAAATTGGATTTAAATGTGAATAATTAGAATTTGAAAATTTTATATATTAATTGACGAGTAAAAATAGCCATTTTGGCCACTGTCTCGGATTTCGACAAAACTAGTTTCATCAGATGCAGAATAGTGAATTATAGCAGGATTTCAAGTTTCGTAGCAATCAGACTTTCTTTTGGCCGTGCGAGCTTGAAACACGTAGAAATTTAATTTCGAATTAAAATAAAATATTCAATTTTGAAAAGCTATCTTTCACATACTATCGAATTAGGCCTCGGGACTAGTTCAATTGTGTTCGCAATGGGGTAAAACATTATGAACGACAGGCGGCACGCTTCGTTGGGTGCTCGAGAAATTTCAGACGTTAAACGTAAGGTATTTTCAAATTAAATAATAAAAAGTTCTTAACAATTCAGCTTAAAAGAATCCAAACACACGTTTCTTCTATTTTCCATATCTCTCTCCCATGTATTTCTTGATTCTTATCAAATTTCGGAGAAAAAAAAGAAAATGGCCGCCGCCTAAAAAAAAGAAATTCACAGCCGATTTTTAAAAAAAATAGCGACGTCGCGGGACTTGGGCGCTGCGCTATGCCTAGAGGCGCGTTAGCGCAATGGCGCGCATGAGGAGTAGGGTAAAGGCGGCGTGATTGCTAACGTTTCTCGATCTAAGCACACCCACGAGCAAGTAATGGAGCTCCGGTGGTTGAGTGGTGGCGTGAGAGTGACGGCCCCAAGCACAACGGCGGAGGATTTAGGCGATTTGTTTTTTTATAAAAAAATTAAAGTCGCTGTCTGGGGAATGTGGAGTAGAGAGAAGCTTGAACGAGTCATTGATTAGGTGATTAATTTTCCTGATTTAAGCATGTATCAAATTAAATTATAAATGTTAATATTTAATGATTCGTATCTCCACGTATGATATCGGATTTGGCATGCAATTGTGTTGAATATGCGCTTATATGATTTTTGTTTGATGATAATAAACATATATACATTCGTTTAAATGTATTTGTTAATATACTATTTATTTTCACAGATTAAATAAATATTTGCTGAATAAAATAAATAACACAGATTTTAAATTCAAACGAATATTTTATTCAAACAAATATTTATTACAATTTTGAATAATACAATTTCAAGCTCTCACTATACTATACAACTTTGATTACAATTACATCACATTTCACATTTACATATTCACCTCACTACATATCACTCACACTCGTATTTTTATCTACAACTGCATTCCAGTTTGAATCCAGCATCTGAGAAATCTGCAAAAATATTCACTAACGCAGTAAAATTGAAAAGAAAATATTATTGAAAAGAAAATATTTTTGCAATATAAATTAAAAGATGATTTTAAAAATATGATTTGCCTCAGTTATTTGGGTTGTTCGTCATAATTTAAATTTGAATTCATCATACACGAACAACTTGTGACATACACAGTGTATCACTGTATATGCCACAAGGCCGTGCACACCGATATATACACTTGATTGAGTTACAGGGACAGGTGAGCACCGGTCAAACCCAAATAAAAATACAGGATTCAACTCAGGTGAAACATGCAATATATCACGACTTCAGCACAAGGTCAAATCCAAATAAAACTGGATTCAACACAGGTGCAGTTCGAATATACAACAGTGCAGATAAACAAATCAAGTTCAAGCAAGTGCCAACAAAGAATCAAAGCTCGACCAATATAAAGCAACTATGTTCAAATATGACATGAATGCAATAAAGACCAACTGCCAGCAAATGCATCGAACAAGTTGCCAACATACACTCCAGACCACAACAAAGGCAATGTACAAATACAACTATGTTGAATAAATCCAGACAACTCACTGGAATGAACAAACATCCAATTCCAAGTCAAATGAACCATCATCTACAAGTTCAAGTGAAAGTGCAGACAAATGACCAAGCAGCAGCAACATGGACCACAGCTGTTACTCAACTCAGTGATACAAAAGACAATGCACCAGACAAGACTACACCAGAGGCAACACATGCAACAGAGACCAGGCTACACATTATCAAACTGGAACGAAGTGATGAACCAACAAATGCAACAAACTCAAATGTCCAGTTACAATACAACAAGGCAACAGTGCAGTTGCAACATAGGTGACACAAGTGTTACAAGACAAGATGCAGTGGTACATGACCATCAAGATAAACCAATGAACCAACTGTGCATATATGAAAGCATGATACAAAGTGAACCAGTGCCAGGTCAAACAGTGTACAACATCAACTACAAATCAAATGCAAGCAGTGGCAAGCTACAGGCCAAACAATCCCAAACTAATCAAAATCAACATCATGTTGTACAATTGAATTTCAAGTTCGACCAAAGTCAACAAGACAAGTCACTGGAATGAACATACCAAATAAACCAACACAGCTGCAGTGGACAGCATCAGTATGCAAGAGAACAAAGACCAAGTGAAGCATCTGTGAAGTTTCTGAAGACTCAAATGAACATACCAAATGCAAACTCAGGTGGTACATGAACACAGTGATGGCCGAGCAACTGATGTATACAAATACACTGATTAAATGCAACACTGGCTGCAAGGATCAACGAATTGGATGAACAAAACTCGAGTGCATCGGTGAAAGTGCAGACCAAATGCAAAATGCAACAGTGAATAGCATGGCAATGTGTCAAAGCATTTGTGTCAAAGCAAACAATGTCGAATACATAAACAAATGTAGCATCTGTTGCAGTAAAAAAAAAAAAGGAAAAGTGCAGAGATGAACGCAAATAAGGATGCAGACGTGTCATAGAATCAATGTACATGTAAATTCGACAAGCTGCTGACCAGATAGTACAAGCAACTGATGGCAACATAACCAAAGGCAATATGTATCATAGCAACCCAGTACTCAAGAAAGAAATGCAAAGTGTCAAGGCCGAAGTCATAGTAAAATCGCCATGTCAATATTGAACAAGTCAACAAAGTAAAAATTCCAGAAATCAAAATACCGTGGTTATCACGAAATTGAATCAAACCGTGTTAACCAAGTAAACACGAAATATTCGAAATTGAAGAAGTCAGAAGTCATCACATTCGTTCAAGAAAAATCAAGTGGTCGAGGTGAAACAGTTGACAAATTCAATTAGAGATTATACGACGCAAATCTAGGGTTACAAACCCTATATAAATTAAAATCATCATCGGCATAATCATGGCAGTTCGAATACGAAAATCAAACAGTAACGAAGCAGAAATCACATACCAAATCAAAGTCGAACTCCATCAACTTGAAGTAGCCAGAGAGAGACCAACGAGAATCGATCGAGCAAGGCAACACGTGAACAATCACAAAATCGATCGAAGTAGGATCGGCACTTCAAAAGCCCTAATTGAATCAAAGGGACGAAGCCCTAGATCTGAAAAAGGAGCGGCCATTTTTTCACGAAGAAAAAAAAAAAGAGAGAAACGGGTTGAAGTGAACAAGGGGCCGACTTTCTTTTATTAAAAGGCTTTAGTTTATTATTTTAAATAGGGCTTTATTTTACTTAATTTGTTTTTGTTTTGTATTTTACTTTTAAACCGTTTATTTTCTAGTCGTGTGACTAGGGTGCAAACTACGGTGTGTAGTTTGGGAATTTGCAACTCGGTAATTGAGTTGTGGTCAAGGTTTTGAGCGTAGAGTTAGATTAGTCAATAGCGGTGTATAGCGAGTTTACGTGTGTAAGCGAGGGACTATCTAATTTCTAGTAGAAACCTTGGGGGCAGCACGTAGGCAGGGTTTTGCCGAAGCTGGGTAAATTCTGTGTTGTTCTGTTTTATTCTGTTATTTATATTCTGCGATATCTGTGCTGCTATTCTGTGATCTGAGTTGAAATTAATTTATAAGCTTCCGCGATTAATTTTTAATAATTTACACTATCACCCTATTCACCCCCCCTCTAGGGTGAAATCGATCCTACAAGTGGTATCAGAGCTAGGAATAGAAGTCAACATTTGTTTTAAAAATTCATTTTTTTTTGAAAAAAATCAGTTTTTGTTTAAAAATTCGAATTTTTAAAATGGCTTCTTTTAATAATGCTTTTGCAGAAGGTCAATCCATAGTTAGACCACCAATGTTCAATGGTGAATATGCTTATTGGAAAAATAGAATGCAAATTTTTCTGAAAACCATTGACGCTTGGAATATTGTTGAGACAGGTTATAGAATACCAACTATAACTGTAGATAATCAGGAAATAGAGAAACCAAAGGAACAATGGACAGAATTAGAAAATAAATTACAGAATACTAATGCCAAAGCTATGAATTCTATTATCTGTTCATTGGATCAATTTGAATTTAATCATGTCTCACATTGTCTAACTGCGCAGGAAATATGGCACATACTAGAAGTGACTCATGAAGGAACATCTCAAGTCAAAGAATCTCGCCTTGCAATGCTAAGCAGCGAATACGAGAACTTCAAAATGGCGAAGGAAGAAAATGTCAAAGAGATGTACGGACGACTCTCCAATATCGTATACAAATCAAAAGCTCTCGGAAAAACATACACCGAATTAGAAATAGTCCGGAAAATCCTCAGAGTCCTTCCACGAAGCTTTGAAGCAAAAGTAACTGCCATACAAGAATCGAAAGATTTAAAACAACTTAAAGTTGAGGAACTCATCGGAAATCTCACCACTTATGAGCTTGAAATGAAATTCAAAGAAGAGCGTGAAGGAGGTGACACTCAAAAGAAATCAATAGCTCTCAAAGGAACAACCGAAAGTGATGATGATAACGATGAAGATAATGGAGCAGCAGAATTAGAGCTGTTAATAAGGAAATTCAAAAAATGGAATCAAAAACATGGAAATTCAGCTCGAATTCAAAAAGCAAAAAGCAGAATAGCCAAAGCACTAGACTACTCAGAAGAACAAAAGTTTATTTGTTATAATTGCAACAAACCCGGCCATATCAAGCCCGATTGTCCACAAATTAAATCCAGCCATGGAAAGAAACAGAAAAAGAAAAGTTTTGCAGCCACTTGGGATGAAATAGACGAGAATGATCAAAGCACTTGCAGTGAAAGCGAAAAGGCAGAATTTTGCCTTCGAGGTGATACAACTGACAGTGACGATGACGAGCCAAGTGAGGTATCAAAACTTACCCATTCTGAGTTGCTTATATATTTTCATGAAGTAAACGGTTGTTTTGAACGACTTAGGGAAAAATACGCCAAACTTGAATCTCAAAAAGATACTTTGATAGAATGTAATAAACAACTTGATCAATTAGTTAAAACCTATCAAAGTAGGATCCCTAAGTGTGATAAGTGTCCAACATTTGATGAGGAAATTAAAAAATCAGAAATTAAAATAAAATCGCTTGAAAATGAAATTCTGATTTTAAAGGAGAATGAAAATACTAGGAGAGAGAATTCTATTAAAAAGTGCACACAGTTGTTAAACGAAAATGAATCTGTCAAATCAAAAGTCCAACAATTGTCTACGACTTTAGATAAATTTTCAAAAAGTGAAAAATCGTTGAATATGCTATTAGGAAAGCAAACTGTTAATACGGTTAGACAAGGACTTGGATTTAATAATTCGAAAATTGTTGAAAACAAGATTAATCAAGTTAATTCCATGTGCACAATTTGTAGAAAATTTGGACACGATCACAATAATTGTTGGTATAAACGCAAACATGTGAAAACTATACCGATTTGGGTTCCAAAAGGCACAAATATAAAATCTCTCAAAGTTAAACAAATTTGGGTGCCAAAGGGAACAATTATAAATAGTTTTGGGTCTACACAAAATTATTTTTCAAAATTTTCAGCCACTAACAACCATGGACCTATAAAAACAAATAGGTCACATAAATCTTTCATCGTGTAGGTGTGGTGGCAGGCTAAGGAACAACAATAGTGCTTTCTGGATTTTGGCTGTTCCAGAAACACAACGGGCGACAAAACAAAGTTCCTTAGCCTAGTATAAGGGTGACAGAATCACAATGAACAACGACGAGAAATATCGTAAAGGTAAAGACAGGTAAAAGTATATTTATTTGTACGATATATTAAATGTGATAATCTGTACCATTTTCTGAATAAAATCAGCCAATTATGATATGATGATGATTTAGTGATGATTTTGATTCTAACTTTATTCAAAATTGATTAGCCATTTATATTCTTATGCCAAAAACACTATAAAATTCTCTAGAATTACTTGATATATAAGTTTGAGAGAAAAATAGTGTTTTGATTGGATAATAATATTGTTGTTATAATATTTTTGGCTAAATCGATATTCATGTTTTGACACGGCCTCGATTTAAAATCCTAATGAATTCTATTTTAAAAAATTGTGAAAAGGATGTTAAATTTTTTTAAATTGTTGAAACTATTAAGAAATTGCTTTGAAATAAAAATAACGTTTGATGGCTTCTAAAATTGACACTTTAATATATGATTGATTGTTGACACGGTTTTCATTTCAAATCCAAGAGAATTTCACTTAAAATTTGTTGATAATAATCATGAGAAATTTCTTAATCCGATCTTTGACATTCAACGAGTGAATTTTGAGTGAAATTTAAATTCAGATGCAGATTACACTGGTAATATGGTTGATAGAAAAATTACTAGTGGAACGTGATTAATTTTTGACACATTCATTAACTGCATCGTTTTTTTTTCAAAGAAAATATCTGCATATTTTTCATTTCAAATAATTTTCAAATAGCAGAAAATTTTCTTTTAAAAAACCCCCTGGAGAAAATCATTTTTGACCATATTTTCAGATTATTCCTTTTTGAAAAATTAATTTCATAATTATTTTTAAATTTGATTTTAAATGACTATTATGGCTAATCTGACTCCCAAATGATTATCGAAAAGAAAAATAGTGATTGAAAAAGTGTTGAGTGTTGATATTGATTATATGTTATAACTCGAGATGGTATAATTAATAAAATTCTTTAGAAATTTAAACAAGAGTTATAAAACTGTTTGTTGGTAAAAATTCCATGACCATCTCTATATCTATCATATTTCTAACGACCATCACTCATCAAAATTCTATATAGTTTGTCAATATGTGGTATTTTAAACAGGAATCGTTCGTTTTTCATTTTCACATTTTAAAAAAAAAAATAAAAAAAAAAATAAAAAAAAATAAAAACAAAAATAAATAAATACCAAAGTATTCACTCTCATTTAAAAGTCCTCACGGTTATGCATGGGTGAATTACTTGGAATTTGTTATGTGCTTCCATGCTCATTTAAAAGTCCTCACGGTTATGCATGTATGGAACGCATATCAAAAGTTGATTTTTTTCTTTTAAAATAAACAAGTTGATTCTAATCCCATTTAAAAGTCCTCACGGTTATGCGTGGTTAGAAGATACTTGAATTCATTTTTTTTAAAAATAAAAAATAAAATTGGAATACTACTAATCTCATTTAAAAGTCCTAATGGTTATGCATGATTAGTAGATATTCAAATTCCTGATATAAAAATACCACAAATAGACACAATTGTATGGTTTTATATGATGACATCATCTCCATCATTCTAAAAGTGGAATATGCGCCTAACAATATTTTTATGATTTTTGTTTGATTTTCTATTGAAATTTAATATTTATATTAAATTGAGTTTTTAATGTTTAATTAATACCGATCACTATATCTCTACTTTCTATTACTATTATTCTTTTGCTGATAACAAAAGGGGGAGAGAAAAGTTAAGATTTTGTAAAAAGGGAGAGAAAAGGTCAAAGAAGTTTTCAATATGCATATAGACTCATTTGCACATTTTATTTGTATGCATATATGTAGGGGGAGTCATATATGTAGGGGGAGTATCATATAGAAAGGAAGCATTCAAATAGGGGGAGCAATTGAAATTATCAAATACATTTAATATATTCAAAATCTTAAATATATGTTTGTTATCATCAAAAGGGGGAGATTGTTGAATATGCGCTTATATGATTTTTGTTTGATGATAATAAACATATATACATTCGTTTAAATGTATTTGTTAATATACTATTTATTTTCACAGATTAAATAAATATTTGCTGAATAAAATAAATAACACAGATTTTAAATTCAAACGAATATTTTATTCAAACAAATATTTATTACAATTTTGAATAATACAATTTCAAGCTCTCACTATACTATACAACTTTGATTACAATTACATCACATTTCACATTTACATATTCACCTCACTACATATCACTCACACTCGTATTTTTATCTACAACTGCATTCCAGTTTGAATCCAGCATCTGAGAAATCTGCAAAAATATTCACTAACGCAGTAAAATTGAAAAGAAAATATTATTGAAAAGAAAATATTTTTGCAATATAAATTAAAAGATGATTTTAAAAATATGATTTGCCTCAGTTATTTGGGTTGTTCGTCATAATTTAAATTTGAATTCATCATACACGAACAACTTGTGACATACACAGTGTATCACTGTATATGCCACAAGGCCGTGCACACCGATATATACACTTGATTGAGTTACAGGGACAGGTGAGCACCGGTCAAACCCAAATAAAAATACAGGATTCAACTCAGGTGAAACATGCAATATATCACGACTTCAGCACAAGGTCAAATCCAAATAAAACTGGATTCAACACAGGTGCAGTTCGAATATACAACAGTGCAGATAAACAAATCAAGTTCAAGCAAGTGCCAACAAAGAATCAAAGCTCGACCAATATAATGCAACTATGTTCAAATATGACATGAATGCAATAAAGACCAACTGCCAGCAAATGCATCGAACAAGTTGCCAACATACACTCCAGACCACAACAAAGGCAATGTACAAATACAACTATGTTGAATAAATCCAGACAACTCACTGGAATGAACAAACATCCAATTCCAAGTCAAATGAACCATCATCTACAAGTTCAAGTGAAAGTGCAGACAAATGACCAAGCAGCAGCAACATGGACCACAGCTGTTACTCAACTCAGTGATACAAAAGACAATGCACCAGACAAGACTACACCAGAGGCAACACATGCAACAGAGACCAGGCTACACATTATCAAACTGGAACGAAGTGATGAACCAAAAAATGCAACAAACTCAAATGTCCAGTTACAATACAACAAGGCAACAGTGCAGTTGCAACATAGGTGACACAAGTGTTACAAGACAAGATGCAGTGGTACATGACCATCAAGATAAACCAATGAACCAACTGTGCATATATGAAAGCATGATACAAAGTGAACCAGTGCCAGGTCAAACAGTGTACAACATCAACTACAAATCAAATGCAAGCAGTGGCAAGCTACAGGCCAAACAATCCCAAACTAATCAAAATCAACATCATGTTGTACAATTGAATTTCAAGTTCGACCAAAGTCAACAAGACAAGTCACTGGAATGAACATACCAAATAAACCAACACAGCTGCAGTGGACAACATCAGTATGCAAGAGAACAAAGACCAAGTGAAGCATCTGTGAAGTTTCTGAAGACTCAAATGAACATACCAAATGCAAACTCAGGTGGTACATGAACACAGTGATGGCCGAGCAACTGATGTATACAAATACACTGATTAAATGCAACACTGGCTGCAAGGATCAACGAATTGGATGAACAAAACTCGAGTGCATCGGTGAAAGTGCAGACCAAATGCAAAATGCAACAGTGAATAGCATGGCAATGTGTCAAAGCATTTGTGTCAAAGCAAACAATGTCGAATACATAAACAAGTGTAGCATCTGTTACAGTAAAAAAAAAAAAAGGAAAAGTGCAGAGATGAACGCAAATAAGGATGCAGACGTGTCATAGAATTAATGTACACGTAAATTCGACAAGCTGCTGACCAGATAGTACAAGCAACTGATGGCAACATAACCAAAGGCAATATGTATCATAGCAACCCAGTACTCAAGCAAGAAATGCAAAGTGTCAAGGCCGAAGTCATAGTAAAATCGCCATGTCAATATTGAACAAGTCAACAAAGTAAAAATTCCAGAAATCAAAATACCGTGGTTATCACGAAATTGAATCAAACCGTGTTAACCAAGTAAACACGAAATATTCGAAATTGAAGAAGTCAGAAGTCATCACATTCGTTCAAGAAAAATCAAGTGGTCGAGGTGAAACAGTTGACAAATTCAATTAGAGATTATACGACGCAAATCTAGGGTTACAAACCCTATATAAATTAAAATCATCATCGGCATAATCATGGCAGTTCGAATACGAAAATCAAACAGTAACGAAGCAGAAATCACATACCAAATCAAAGTCGAACTCCATCAACTTGAAGTAGCCAGAGAGAGACCAACGAGAATCGATCGAGCAAGGCAACACGTGAACAATCACAAAATCGATCGAAGTAGGATCGGCACTTCAAAAGCCCTAATTGAATCAAAGGGACGAAGCCCTAGATCTGAAAAAGGAGCGGCCATTTTTTCACGAAGAAAAAAAAGAAGAGAGAAACGGGTTGAAGTGAACAAGGGGCTGACTTTCTTTTATTAAAAGGCTTTAGTTTATTATTTTAAATAGGGCTTTATTTTACTTAATTTGTTTTTGTTTTGTATTTTACTTTTAAACCGTTTATTTTCTAGTCGTGTGACTAGGGTGCAAACTACGGTGTGTAGTTTGGGAATTTGCAACTCGGTAGTTGAGTTGTGGTCAAGGTTTTGAGCGTAGAGTTAGATTAGTCAATAGCGGTGTATAGCGAGTTTACGTGTGTAAGCGAGGGACTATCTAATTTCTAGTAGAAACCTTGGGGGCAGCACGTAGGCAGGGTTTTGCCGAAGCTGGGTAAATTCTGTGTTGTTCTGTTTTATTCTGTTATTTATATTCTGCAATATCTGTGCTGCTATTCTGTGATCTGAATTGAAATTAATTTATAAGCTTCCGCGATTAATTTTTAATAATTTACACTATCACCCTATTCACCCCCCCTCTAGGGTGAAATCGATCCTACAGATTGTTGCGTTGAAACCGTATCGACAAGCCCTACACTATGGCGTTGATTTCATATTGATTTGTCTAGTTTGAATTTTCCCTGATTCAAACAAAGTTAAGTGTTTTATACATTCACTTTGACTAATTTAAATTTTTATGTTAATTAAATTATATCGTGAAGTGATCTAAATTATAGATAGTTGCTTGATAAAATTTGATTAACATTTAAATTGACATCTAAATTTCCTGATAGGATTTGAATTAACGGTTGAATATAAATTAGAATTTAATTGCTAATAAATAATCGATATTGATAATTATGGAAATTATTGTGAATTTCATTGACTGGTTGGATGATTGGTTATGTTGGATGCGATTGGTTGATAATTTGGATGTTTATTTATTTTTATATATTATGTTATCATCCCGTATATATCATTTACACTATATAAAATAGTAAATTGAATTATTTTGAATAAATTAAGATATAGGTTGAAATGATATATACCTATGGCATTTATTTGGGATTGAAATGATATATATCCATCCCTGAAATTTAAATTGAAATAATAGATTACTTGGCCATAGGATAGAGAATTATATACGAACATCGGATTGGATAAATTAAATGATTTTAAAATTTGTTTTGAAATTATTTAAATGATTTGATATTAAGAAATGGAAAATTGAATTTTTGGAAATCGAATTACTTTCGAACTGGAGTTTGAAATGTTGAAATTTAAATTTGATAAACGAAATTGTTTAAATTATCGAATTTGAGATGTTGAAGTTATAATCAAAATATGATTTGAATTTCAGAAATCGATTTGTTTTAAAGATTGGATTTTTTTTTCAAACTTTGGATATTGCTAAGGAAAAGTGATAAAAAATTATTTTGAAATTGAGCTCGAAATTTAATCATATTTAAAGATTTGGATTTTTACGTAGATATTAAAGATAAATTTGATTTAAGTGTTTTGAATCGATATTTTGGTAATGGACACAAAATTTATATAAATCGAAATGGTTTATAATTTGGAATAGGAGTTCAAATTAATTTGAAACTGAATTTAATTTGAAATTGAAATTAATTTGGCAATGGAGTTTTAGTTAATTTGAAATTGAAATTGAAATTATTTTGGAATTTGAAAGTGAAATTAATTTGGAATTGAAACTTGAATTAATTTGGAGTCGAAAAATGAGTTCAACTTGAAGTTGAAATTGAATCAATTAAATTTAAAATGGAAATTGGAACTGATTGAAATGGAAAATCTGATAAGTGAACCATTTTGACATTGAAGCTATTTTAAATGATTATTTTAGTATAAACGGCTTAAAAATCTAGATTCTTTAAATATCCAAATTATTTTGATTTTTCCAAACAATTTTTCTATATAAACCATTTTTATTAATCAAACTATTTTCCATTAAATTATTTTAAATATTTTTAAAATTATCTAAAATATTTTTTTAAAATTCAAACCTGTCAAAGGGTGGAATGTTTTACATTTAAATCTTGAATTTAAATACGAATTGGGTTAAAGTGAAGTTATAACCTATATTGTAATTCAAACCAAATTTCAAAGTGAAATAGATATATCGAATTTAATTGACATTGTGTAGAAAATTTTGGTTTGTGAAGTGAACATGGTAATTTTTTGAAATGGATTTGATTTTGAAACGAATATGATATTTTGATATTAAATACAAATTGTTTCTGAAATGTAAAAGAAGCAACCGGTGTGTAAAAAGACGTTTGGTTGTTAAAGAGACCGGGGGCGTCTTATTGGCATACTCTTTGTCAATATTTGAACCTTTAACAACCGTGTACGCGGTGGATGATATCCAGAATGTAGTGGCTGAATTAGCGGCGTTTACTGTAATGAAGTAAAATAATGATGATGGATAGCCTTGACACTTGTGTCATAATTAAAATGACTAAAACAAGATCCTATGTCAGGCCAATGAGATTAGCTACCTCTAGCGATGTTGATCATTCATATTACTATTATGATTTTTGACTCGATGGGTGCACCTTTTTATTCGGATTGATTGTCGTGGTCGGCCACGGATGGCTTACGACTAGCCAGAAAGGGTAAACTGGTAGAATTCTACCTTGGGCATTGCCTTACGTGCCTTGTCATATTTATCCCTATACGAGCCCATTACGACTTTGTCTTAGAACTGTAAAAATGTGTTAAGGTGGATCAATGTAAAGCCTTAATACTATTTTGATCTTTATTTTACTAATAGACATTATACATTATAGCTTATACTATTATATATAAATAGTTTAACGAATCCTTAGGAGATGGAAAATCCCGTAACTTCTCTTAAGTTATTGCACTCATATTTGTGATATTGATTTGACTTACATAAGAGTATTTTAGTCCTCACTCGAATGTTTGGTCTTTTCATTATGATCGGGTCAGTCTTGAATTTTTCAGCATATTGAAGACTATTCTCTGGAGGAAGAAGACGAAGTCTTGGTATAATACTACTATTATTATCCCCGCATCATACCATTCTACTGTATTAATTATTTATCCCTGATGTGTATATATTTAACTCTGATAAATGTGTATGGATTTTTAAAAAAATGTATAGTAAACAACTTCATGAATTGCTTATTTGATTATTATATTTTATCGTTTCCCCTGTGAGATTCTGTGTTTTGTTTTCTTCTTCTCTTCTTATTTTTCTTATTCGGCGCCATTGATTATCTACGTTCAGGATTATTTAAGTCGGACATGTGTGGATTATTGTCGATTTAAACCTTCCGAAATGTGGGTCGTCACAGTTGGTATCAGAACGAAGGTCCAGCGATAAGATAAGGTAGTAATACCCTAGGATGAGTCTGTTTGAGTGTATATATATGAGAGAGCGTACTTGTTAGTATTATAAAATATTTTATGTTGTGTTTACTTATCCGTTGAGTTGTTTATGAATTCTGGTCGACGTGCGGGACGTCGTGACATCGATAGGGGTTTCTAAACACTTAAACGAGGCAAGTCGACATAAAATTATTATTTTTAAAAAATAAATTGGGTAAATGTAACAAATTTTACCTAAATTATGTCATATATATGTAAAGAGATTTTTAATGAAATTATTGTTAGACGATGATAATAATCATCATCGATTATTGGTTGAATGGAAAAAAAATAAAATAAAACAAATGCTTTATGAATTTTATTTTATAAAAATGTGATAATTAAATTGAATTGAAATAAATTTAAATAAGAATTGATTATAATTCCAAAGTTGTAAATTAATGAAATATTTTGGTGATAATGTGAGAAAATTTGTATAAGTATATCTATAATTTATATATATAAATGATTCTAAAAATTGAGAACTTTAGAATTTGAAATCCTTTTTGTTTTCAAAAAGTATTTTTTTACAAAGCCTTAAAAATTAATAATATCATTATTTGAAAGAGTTTTGACTATAAAAATATTTTGAAATGATTTTTGAAGAAATAAAAGCATTAACCTAGCTTTGCCACTAGGAAATAATTCTGGGGATGACTGCAGCATCGCAGTGTTCATTTTCAAGTTTTTGAGTGAAAATTTCTACCAAAGGAAATTTATTTTTTTTAACTAAAATAATTTTTTTATTTTGGAAAAATATACTCTATTTGTGATTTAATAAGTATATGAAAATAGTTTTTAACTTAAAATTTTAAAATAGTATAGAAAAGAAATGAGTTATGACATATAAATTGGAATAGGAAAATAAACCAAATTTAAAAGGATAAAATTTGGTTAAGCAAACAAAGAATTTTGAATTTGAGATACAAAATAAAATAATTGGCTTAATGCTGTTAAATTAAATGGAGCTAGTGAAATAAAGTAAATAAAATACATTTAACTCAAGAAGTTTAAATAAAAATGAATTGTATTTGAAATGGAATAGATAAAATAATAAAATGGAATTTTGGATGAACAAATTGTACAACTTGTAGATTTGAGAATATTAAGCTAAAAACAAATTTAAATTTGTTGAATGTAAATGATAAGAAAATTTAACTTGTATAAGATTGAGTAAAATGAGTGATGGATTAAATTAAAATGAAGTTTAACTTAATATTAAATAAAATTGAATTGGATATTAAGTGGACCTAGATAAATTAGCAGAGTGAAGAAATTCCACATAAGCTATAAATGAATCAATAAAATGAATACAACTTGAATTATAAAATAAAATGTAATTTAAATTGTAAAAGAATTTGAATAAAAATAAATGAATGTGAGAGAAAAATTAGTATGAGTAATTGGATTTGATTTAAAATTGGATAAATAAAATTTAAATTGCAAGTGGAGTAGTTTAAATAAAAATTTGAATGTTAACTAGTATAATATGGAATAAGTTATTGAAAAAAAAATTGTAAGTTAAAGTGGACTAAAGAGAAGGTGAGTGAATTAATTGTGAAAGAAAAAGAGAAAGTTATTAATATGAATTGATTTATAAAACAAATTTTATTTTAGTAAATTAATAACATGTAGTTGAATAAATGAAGTGAATCGTTGAATTAATAACGACTTAAGATATGAAGTAATAATAATAAAGGTGAGTTATGTTGTATAAAATATTTATAATAAACTTAGATAATTTATAAATGATGTTAGTATATTAGAAAAAGAGGATATACTAAGTGGAAATAAAACAAATTTAACTTAAGCAGGGTTAAGTGGAACAATTCTATAAATGATTCACTAATTAATTTATATGAAATAGGTTGAATAAAAGGTGAAACAATTGGAATTTCACAAATTGAACTGAATAAAATTGAATAATGAATTTGCAATGAATGTTAATAAATTTAAAGAAATCAATGGAATGTAAATTAAATTTAAATATGGATGAAACAAATGTAAATAATTCGAACAAATCAATTGAATATAAGTATATTGAATTGAAATAAATCAAATGTGAATGTAATAAATATTGATTGAAAGAAAAGAATGAATTGAAACCAAATTAGTTGTATGTAAATTAATTAAAAGCGAATGAATTGACTATAAATCCATTGTATAATTATCGAAATAAATATTAATAAGTGAATGTGAATCAATTTTAAATATACGGAATGTGTTGTGGAATTAAATTACTTTTTAATTGTAATTAATTATATGAATGGTTGAAACGAAATAAGCGGATGTGAGCTTAATGACATTTAAATGAAAGAAGAAAAATTGGAAACAAATTAGATTGAATATAAATCGATTCAATGTTACGAATAAGTGGAAAAGGAGTAAAATAAATGTTAATAAAAATTTAATGTTAATAAGAATGAGAGGGTATATATATTAAATATTGATAGTGAAAATGTAAATTGTGATAGTTATGAATTGAATTGAATGAATATTGATTTGTCTGATGATTTGTTTTGTTGTAAATTATTGTTTAATTGTTTTGAGTTCATATGATGGTTGTATGTTGCATATTGGTGCTCGTGCTTGAGATTTGGATTCAAAATGCATGTTTTATACTTATTGGAACTTATACATGTTTCTATATCGTTATATGTGACTAACATTCTTAATTTGATTCGTGACAAGTATATACAAAGAATGTTTGGGCGTGTACGTGGATTTTTACATGCTTTTACTTGCATAATACGAGCGAACTCGCTCGTATTATAAAAAATAAGGTACGTATCTCTGATTATATACCGCGATTTTATATTTTTGCCCTTCTGGTTACCTCATCATTGAGATGTATATTTGATATATATTGGTTACATTTGTGTCATATATTGAATTGTAAAAAATTTCCGATCGAGCCACGCAAAGAAGACTCTGTCGAAATTTTCCGTAAATCCGTGAGTTAGAATAATTTTTTTCAAGTTTTTAAATTTTTATAACTTGTTTTTCTGTATAAATTATATTTTCCGTAAAGTCGATATAGAAATGGCGTAGTAGAACGTGGTAATAGTTTTGCAAATAAGATGGTTATGTTTTATAAATAAATTATTTCGATAGAATTATCAAATGTTAAATTCCGTACTCAACACCTATTCGAGGACGAAAAGTTTTTAGTGGGGGCGTATGTAATGACCCGTATTTTTGGCTATTTTACATTATTAAAATTTTGAAATTATTGGGTGAATATGGGTAAAAATATGATGATTTGTTAATATTAATTTATTGGATAATTTAAATTGTTTGAATTTAATGTAGGAGATTATTTGAATAATTGAATTATGGATTTAATATGATTAAAAATGGTATCAGAAATTGATTCATACTTTATATGAATGAGGATGGTTAACATTTAAAATTGGATTTAAATATTAATAATTAAAATTTGAAAATTTTATATATTAATTGACGAGTAAAAATAGCCAATTTGGTCACTGTCTCGGATTTCGACGAAATCGGTTTCATCGGATCTGCAATAGTGAATTATAGCATGATTTCAAGTTTCATAGCGATCAGACTTATCTTTTGGTCGTGCGAGCTTGAAACGCGTAGAAATTTAATTTCAAATTTAATTAAAATATTCGATTTTGAAAAGCTATCTTTCACATACTATTGAATTAGGCCTCAGAACTAGTTCAATTGTGTCCGCATTAGGGGTAAACATTATAAACGACAGGCTGCATGCTTCGTGCTCGAGAAATTTCAGACGTTAAGCGTTAGGTATTTTCAAATTAAATAATAAAAAAATTCTTAACAATTCAATTTGAAAGAATCCAAACACACGTTCCTTCTATTTGCCATATCTCTCTCCCATCTATCTCTTGATTCATATCAAATCTCGTAGAAAAAACGAAAAGAAAATGGCCGCCGCCTAAAAAAAAGAAATTCATGGTTGATTTTTAAAAAAAATTAGTGATGTCGCACGACTTGGGGGCAGCGTTGTGCCTAAAGCGCGTTAGCACGATGGCGCGCGTGAGTAGTAGTGTAACGACCCAGAATTTCTATTAATTAAAATTTGTATATTTAATTAATTCTAAATATTAATAAGTGAAATTTATAAGTCGAATAAATTTTATTTAGAATAATTAGATTTGATTGAATAATTAAATCAATAATTTAATACGTGAAAATACAGAAATAATTGAAATTTGGTTAGATAAGATTGAAAATGATTTGTAAAGTTTTATTTTATCATATTGGAGTTAGAATGATATTCTAGAACTTTTAAAATCGAATTAAAAGTTTATTTGTGAAAATTGAATATTTTAATATTTAATCGACTAGTGAAATTAGCCATTTTTCGAACAGTATCAGAATTGGACGAAACTAGTTCCATTGGATCCTGTAATAGTTTTTTATTATCGGATTTCAATTTTCGTAGCAATCGGAGTTTTCGATTGACCGTGGCAACTCGAAACGCATCGAAATGGTTTTAATATTAATTTAGCGAGTTAAAATAGTCATTTTTCAAACAGTCTCGGATTTTGACGAAACCAGTTTCATCGGATCCATAATGTGATATTATTGTATGGTTTCAAATTTCGTGTCAATCGAATTTAACGTTTGTCCGGTGCAAGCTAAAACGCCTAGAAATTTGATTTACCGATTTAATTTTAAATCGAACGTTTATTGCCATAACTCGCACAGATGACCGAATTAGCTCCCGAAACACGTTCCATTGTGTTCGGAACGCGGGGTAAACCTTAGGAACGCCAACCGGCATGCTTCGTTCGAAGTTCGGAAAATCCGAGATGAATAATGTTCGTTGAATTTTCTATATAAGCCCCCTCTCTTCATAAATTTGCAAAAAAATAAAACCCTAGGGTTTCAAAAACCTTCAGCCGCCTCCAACCTATTAAATGGCCGATATCTTCTCATCTTCTCCCTCGTTTATCTCTAAATCCATCAACCAATTCAAGAATTCTTCAACATGAAACTTGTAAAGCACCTCACGAACTACAAATTCAACGGCTATGATCGTGTTTGGAGCTTTAGATCAACGACAAATGGAGCTTGAAGGCCTGCAGTTCGGCACGAAATTCGAGAGAGAGGGGAGGGCCGAGCTTCGTGGTGCTAACGCCGAAGGTGGGGGGAGGTTGCAGCTTTCCAATGAAGGTCTCTGATCTATTTTTCGTCGATGTTGGTGGCCACGGCATCAAGCCCTAGGTCGGCTATGAATGGGTTTCTAAACCCTAAAGTATGCGCGCGTATCTGGGTAGAAGAGGGAGCAATAGGAGACGGTCAAGATCAGGGTGCAAGGATCAACGGCCCAAGTTATCTAGGTTTAAAAAAAATAAATAGAATTTGTAAATTTATATGTTTATAATTCGTGTAACTTTGAAAATTCGTATCTTTTTCATACGAGGTCGAAAACGCACGAAACCAGTTGCTTCGGGTTCGTATTGACGAGCACTACGCTATGGAAATGGATTGGAGTCGTTTGGAGTTAGTGAGAATTTCAGGTAAAATTAAACGTCCGTTTAATTTTATTCGAAATAAAAGCTGAAACGAAATTGAAATCAAGGTGAGAACTTCTCACTCAATCGAATCGGTTTCGATTTTTATTTTAAATAGTTAGATTTAAAATTCTTGAATGTATGTTTGAATGATGATTGTTATCTATTGATTGTTAAAATAGACATTATACGCCGTTAGTAAGCGGAGGTTATTTATTAAAAACATATACCGTGAATATTTCACAGTACAGTGAAATTGGTATTATTTATGTACTTGGAATTGATTTCCCGCGTTATATAGCGGATGAGACACTATTGCGCCGTATAATAGCGGATAATATTTTAAATCCCATATACCGTGATAATTTCGTACTGGAACAGAATTGGTATTGTGCTAACATCTTTGGATGCAGGAAAACAGGTAGGAGGGATCCAACTGGATTCCTCAACAGTATTTATTTGATTATGGATATTTTGATATTCGTTGATTATCATATCGATATATGATGTCGTTGTTGTCGTGATTTACTATTTGGTGTGTAGCATCATTGGGCCAATTTTGGAATTTTAAAAGGATTTTTAAAGTGATTTTTGAAAGTATACGTTTGTAAAATATTTTTGGAATTGATCCATTTTAAATAAATAAACGTTAAAATTTTAAGGTTATAAAAATTATGATTTTTGAGAAATATAGTTAAAAGTTCATTTTTGGAAAATATGGGGTCAATGATTTTATAAAATAGTTTAAATTGGGATTTTTGAATTTATTGTAAAAAGTTTAAAATATAGGATTTATGAAATTTGATTATTTTATAAATTAAAATGATGAAATTATAAAGGAGTTTAAAGACGTTTATAAATAATAATAATACACGATTGATTTATATAAAAGATTTATAAATTGATATTTATAAATTAAAATATTTGAATTATAAAACGAGTTTTTATAAGTATTAGAATTAATTGTGAATGAATTTCATAAATGAATGAAATTTATAGAATTATAAACGGTGAAATTATAAATGGAATTTTATAAACAGTAGGTATTATAAAATTTGTAAAGTTATTGAAAGAATAGATTGGATAAATAAATGAATCTTATAAGTTATAAGATTTATAATTTGGGAAGTTAAAAGGAACGGTTTTGCAAACAAATAAATTATAAGTATTTAACTTAATTCATGGACTTTTGGTTTATAATTGAGTTATAAATCGAATAGGTTAATAAAGGAGATTTATAAAAGGAAGTTGTTATAAATAAATAGAAATGGAATTTATAAACATTGTTTTATAAATCCGCAAACGACTTATTTTGATAAGTAAATTGTTATAACTTATTAATGGTGTTATATTCACGTTTTAGACAGTGAATAATCCTTTAAAGTAAAATGAATAGAAATGATGAAATTGGTTAACGAAGTATATTCACGTTTTTGGATAGTGAATAATATGTTAAAGAAAATGTTTTGGATGTGTTGTTTTAAATAGAATTAAAACGATTTAACGATGTTTTCAAAAATGTGTTAAGATTCGAAATCATAGATTTCAACATTCATTGTTGAAATAGACATTTTCGAGAAATTGAAGGAAATGGTGGACTATAACACTGTTGTTATAGTAAATGATTTCCGAAAGGAAATTTTTTGTATAGTATTGGGATTTATATATCTATTTTAATTTCGAATCCCTATACTAGTGATTTTGGGTTGTCGTAACAATGTTTTACGCAACATTCGTTTTGGCCCAAATAAATATGTTTAAGGGAATGTTTTCCTTAAAGAATGAAATATATACTTAATTTCGATTTAAGTATATTGAATATTTTCCAAGTGTAGAAAATAAAAGAGATTTGTGAATTACTTATAAATAAATAAGTATGGAAATGTTTTTCCAATGTGAAATGAAACATTTTGAGAATTTATCTTTTTGAAGATAAATTGAAAATGAATAATTGAAATCGTATATTCATAGATATTTTGGAATGTAAATTCACTATGGAATTTATAAAAGAAAGGGGAATTTATTTAAAAATAAATATTGATTTATTTTTGAAGTATTGAAATTTTATATGTTGTAAAGATATTTTTGGGAAAATAAATAATTTGGAAAATTATCTGGAATCTGGTGATGTTGTGCATATCCATTGATAGTTCAATAACCGACTATCAATATTTACCTTTGAATCGGTATTTGTTGTGATTTGCTTGAATTTGAATGCCACACTTATTGTTAAATAAGCGCTCACTATTCGGGTTAGCCAGGAAAAGACCTTGGGGTCGTATAACCCATTCCGAATATGTGATACGTTGTTATGAATTGCATTTGAAGACCGGTGTTGAAGACCGGATATTTTTGAAAGCGAAAGGACAACTCGTCGAATGTCTTTGCATCGACTGGTCCTCGGTATAGAGACTCCGTATGTGATGGAAAGTCCGAACGCGATTAGTGAATATCCGGATTGCAAAGACTTCTTTGTAAGTGCCTTCGGTTCTGTTCGTTCCCGGAACAGACTTGTATGGATAGTATGTCTGACATTACAAATTGAGATATAAAGCTGATTTCTTTCAAATATATTTTTGTTGGTGGCGGAGAATTTATTCTCTTAGCTTAACACACTTCTCTGAGACGTACGAGCTCAGAGGTTATGTAGTTGAAGGTTATTAGCAATATATTCCCAATTTGGTAATGTGACATGCTGAGTGTTGCTGTGAAATGATCATTGTTTGATCATTTGTGATATGATCATTTGTTTGATCACTTATCTTTGTGATCATTTCTTTATCATTTGTTGACCCAAAGCATGGCGTTGTACCAAAGCGTGGCTTTGTACCAAACCGTGGCTTTGTGGACGAGACTTCGTCGAGCCTCACACCCCGGAATGGTCGAAACAGGAAAGATGCGGCAAGGTTATTGGGGGTAGCACCCCTTAGGGTATGTGCATTTCCTTCTGGAAAGGGGTGGTATCATGGTATGGAGCCCAGATACTTACTCATGTTGAAACATTTTATTTATTATGGTGTGATGTTGGTTATCGAGCGCTCGGATAAAGGTCCTAAAGGACCGAGGGATGACATACTCGTGTCAGTAGTTACCTAGTTTGAAAGGTAACCCGGCCTTGTGTTGGCAGAGATCTGGCTAGGTTCTCGGGACGTCCTTCCAGAGGCATTTCCATGTGGCAATGGGAAGTTCCTTGGCCTGACCATTTGTTGGAAATCTAAAGAAACAATACGAGACTCGTACGGTTTTAGTTGTAGAACCTATCATTCACTTATGGTGGCGCCCCACTGTTTGGATGGTAGCTATAGTAGGCATAAGTGCGGAATGCCTATGCTGGCTAAGATTTATATCTTTACTTTCGAAATGATTTGTCCTACACTATGCACTAGTAATAATATCAAATGTTCTTTTAATGCGTATCAAGCATCTTTGACTATCATAAGGAGAAATCTCCTCCGATTCTGCGTTTGCATTGTGTGTGTGTGCGGGAGGCCTTATGGTAGTCTCATTTTTAAAAGCATTGCGAATTGACTTTAAAAATACTCCTCTATTTTGATTTTAAAGATAAATAAATTGTTTTTAGTTCTCACACCAGTCACATGACTGACTCGGAGTTTATTGTTTTCCTTCCTAAACTCTGGGTGTCCACCAATTTCCATACGGAAATTCAAGAGTCAGGTTTGTCAGGATATTTTGGAATTCAGGAGTTGCTGGAGGCAAGCTGGATGGCATGACGTATTACTAGTATATAGTATTTCTTTTTCGCTGTTTGTTGTTGTTTGTTGTTGTACACTCTGATGATGTAATGTAATGTGATGTAATGTAATAACTGATATAGTTCTTTGTTTAAATATTATTCATTTATTTATTATATGTTGTTCCGTTGCGATTGTGAGATTCTGATATGGTTCTGTTATTTCTTTCTGTTCTGTTCTATCTTTTCTCTCTTCTTCTATCTTTTTCTTTTTTTTAAAACCCTGAGAAGTCGTATTTCCGTTCATCTTGAGTTAATCAATGGAGATTAGTGTATATTCAAGGAGTACGGATTTGCGGGTCCTCACATCTGGTATCAGAGCATTATGGTTAAGCGACAACCATGGCTCTGTTGGGTATTAATCATTAGAGATAGAGTCAGTAGTACTCTAGAATGAGTTGAGTGAATAATAGCTATGAGAGCGTATTTGTGAGTGAATATGAAATTGTTTTATATTGTGATGATTGGTTTGTTGCGTGGTATATGGATTCTGGTTAATACGAGTAATTAACGTTGTTGATAGGGATCTCTAAACACTTGTACAAAACAATTCGACACGATATTGTTTTAAATTGGGTAAACGAAATAATTTTACTTGATTATATTTTATATATAAAGAAATAATTTTTCAGAATTATTAAAGTGTATATAAGTAGATTGTTTGGTTGTTGAATAAGTTAAATAAAAACATGTTATAAAGGAATTATTGTATAAGCAAATGAATTATAAGTTCTAAATTATAATTAATGTGATTTATAATTGTGAAATAAACTTATATATATAAAAAAGTGAAACTATATAAATATATTTATCAATTTGAGTTGTAAATAAATAAATTAATGAGTTTGAATAAGTAATGAAATTCGACTTTGGTAAAGGTTAAATAAATATTTACTTAGAATTGGAATCTGAATTGATTTATAAGTGGGAATTTAAGTTAAGTAAAACCAAATAATGTTAAAATGAAATATAACTTAAGAGATGTTGAATGAAGTTGATTTTGGTATCAAAGTAAATTAATAAAGTTAAGTGATAGATATGAACTTGAGTTATATGAATGAAATACAACTTTAATAATTGAATTGAATGAATGGATTGAATGTTAATCAGCTGAATGTAAATAATTGATATGAAATGATGTATGTAAGTGTTAATTGATTAAAATCTAATGTTATTGGAAGTTGAATAATTGAATGAAAATCAATATAAGCAAAGGAATTTGGTTGTAATTAATATACATTGGTTGTTATATGATTATTAGTTGATTGTATATAATTCATTAAGTATTAATGAAATTGAGTTAATGAAATTGAAATCTGAAGTAATTGAAATCCAATTGGAAGTTCAGTGAATCTTAAATAGAATTGAATTTGATTTGGGAGTGAACCAACTTGAATATGGATTAGTGAATATAAACTAATTGAAAATGAATGTTAGTAAAAACATTCACTGTTAATAAATCAAATGTGATTAAATTAAAAAAACTCATTTCATTGAATATTAATGAGAATATGATGAATATTTATTGGTTATGGATGCTAGTTGGATGATAGTTGGTTGATGGTTGAATATATTGCTTTTACTACATTTGCTATGTTGGCATATATAGTTATTATGTTGCTATATGTTGTATATCGATACTATTGTCTATATACATGTTTCTCATCTATTTGTTGAGTGTTTAGTTGGTGTCGATCGTGTTTGCTTCGCATTTGGAGCTCGCTTTCGCGCTATATTAGCCATATATGCTCGCTAATAAAATATAAGGTACATATCTCGGATTACATACACTACTTTTACACTTTTTCCCTGCGGGATGCCTCCTCACTTGATGAGATGTATATTTGTGATATATATACTGTCATTTTTTTTTCGGATCGAGCCGCGCAAAGGAGACTCTGGAGAATTTTTCTGAAAATTTAAGGCGTTAGAATATTTTTGAGAAAAATTGGAAAATTTTGAAAACTATAACTTAGATTTGGAATTGAAAGTCAAACAAGATATTTTGGTTTGAAAAGAATAACTAAGTTGGATTTGAAAACTTAGTAAAGTATTGTAAGAAATTTAACTATGAATTTGGGAAAGTTAATAGATTCTGTAACTTTTCTTACTTGGTAATTTCGAGGACCAAATTCTTTTAAGGGGGGAAGTATGTAACGACCCAGAATTTCTATTAATTAAAATTTGTATATTTACTTAATTTTAAATATTAATAAGTGAAATTTATAAGTCGAATAAATTTTATTTAGAATAATTAGATTTGATTGAATAATTAAATCAATAATTTAATATGTGAAAATATAGAAATAATTGAAATTTGGTTAGATAAGATTGAAAATGATTTGTAAAGTTTTATTTTATCATATTGGAGTTAGAATGATATTCTAGAACTTTTAAAATCGAATTAAAAATTTATTTGTGAAAATTGAATATTTTAATATTTAATCGACTAGTGAAATTAGCCGTTTTTCGAACAGTCTCAGAATTGGACGAAACTAGTTCCATTGGATCCGTAATAGTTTGTTATTATCGGATTTCAATTTTCGTAGTAATCGGAGTTTTCGTTTGACCGTGGCAGCTCGAAACGCATCGAAATTGTTTTAATATTAATTTGGCGAGTTAAAATAGTCATTTTGCAACCAGTCTCGGATTTCGACGAAACTAGTTTCATCGGATCCATAATGTGATATTATTGTGTGGTTTCAAATTTCGTGTCAATCAGATTTACCGTTTGTCCGGGGCAAGCTAAAACGCCTAGAAATTTGATTTACCGATTTAATTTTAAATCGAGCGTTTATTGCGATAACTCGCACAGATGACCGAATTAGCTTCCGAAACACGTGTTCCATTGTGTTCGGAACGCAGGGTAAACCTTAGAAACGCCAACCGGCACGCTTCGTTTGGAGTTCGGAAAATCCGAGATGAATAGTGTTCGTTGAATTTTCTATATAAGCCCCCTCTCTTCATAAATTTGCAAAAAAATAAAACCCTAGGGTTTCAAAAACCTTCAGCCGCCTCCAACCTATTCAATGGCCAATATCTTCTCGTCTTCCCCCTCGTTTATCTCTAAATCCATCAACCAATTCAAGAATTCTTCAACGTGAAACTTGTAAGGCACCCCACGAACTACAACTTCAACGGCTATGATCGTGTTTGGATCTTTGGATCAACGGCAAATGGAGCTTGAAGGCCTGCAGTTCGGCACGAAATTCGAGAGAGAGGGGAGGGCCGAGCTTCATGGTTCTCATGCCGAAGGTGGGGGGAGGTTGCAGCTTTCCAATGAAGGTCTCTGATCTATTTTTCGTCGATGTTGGTGGCTACGGCATCAAGCCCTAGGTCGGCTATGAATGGGTTTCTAAACCCTAAAGTATGCGCGCGTATCTGGGTAGAAGAGGGACCAATAGGGGACGGTCAAGATCAGGATACAAGGATCAACGGCCCAAGTTATCTAGGATTAAAAAAATAAATAGAATTTGTAAATTTATATGTTTATAATTCGTGTAATTTTGAAAATTTGTATCTTTTTCATACGAGGTCGAAAACGCACGAAACCAGTTGCGTTGGGTTCGTATTGACGAGCACTACGCTATGGAAATGGATTGGAGTCGTTTGGAGTTAGTGCGAATTTCAGGTAAAATTAAACGTCCGTTTAATTTTATTCGAAATAAAAGCTGAAATGAAATTGAAATCAAGGTGAGAACTTCTCACTCAATCGAATCGGTTTCGATTTTTATTTTAAATAGTTAGATTTAAAATTCTTGAATGTATGTTTGAATGATGATTGTTATCTATTGATTGTTAAAATAGACATTATACGCCGTTAGTAAGCGGAGGTTATTTATTAAAAACATATACCGCGAATATTTCACAGTACAGTGAAATTGGTATTATTTATGTACTTGGAATTGATTTCCCGCATTATATAGAGGATGAGACACTATTGCGCCGTATAATAGCGGATAATATTTGTGACGCCCCACCTCTATACCCACGCTAGCCAAGAACACTCCGGAGTAGTGCTGTCAACTAGCACGGAGAATAAGGCTGTTGAGGAGCGACCATCCATGTACTTATCACACGGTGGCTATAAATAATCTTCGAAAACAAACATAGAAATAATCATATCACAAATCAGTCACAGATATCCATATCACAAAGGCGGAAGAAGATATGAATATATAACTAACACATGAAAGTGTACATCAGAGTAGTGGTCAGTAAGATCCACGATAATACAAAAGAATAGCAACACGTGCTATACAAAAGAATACAACTATGAGTCTATATCTCAATTGTATACAACAAAAACTGCTAATCTAAACAGTTAGCCAAAAGTCAGAGTGATGAATCCCTGGGAAGAAGTCAAGCAGAAGCACCTGTAACATCTCGGTCTGACCCGAGTATTATTTAAGAAAATAATAAACGGGTCAGTCTAGCTATAAATATCAGATGACATGATATAACATAAAAGGTATGGCATAAACATAAACATCCATAATGACATACCACTATAAGTATGTAAATAATGATCAACAGAAGATCAATCAATAAGAGATAATCAATATCACAAGAATCTTCTCAAAGATTCGGAAAGGGCATCATACCCCAAACTTGTACTCATAACAAGTCAATGACATAAATTCTAGAAATCAATGCAAGAAGTCCAGAAATCATAGAAAAGAGAAAGAGGCCTATCACATGACGGTCCGAAGACCAAGGGGAGCTACCCCACATGTGTGAATGGAATCACACAGATTAAGGTCCAGACTAACCAAAAAGCAAAAAGGTATGTGTGAGTGGAATCACACAAGTGGTGTCTAGTCTAACCTCGCAACAAGAGACATCGCACAGTTGCTAGTCTAAATCATCAGAATGATCGTCATGATCAACGAGAAGTGTCAATTACACTAAGCTAGTAAATATAGAAGTTTAGCTTCATGTCCCATAACCACTTGCTTAACTTAAATATTTACGAACAAACTGTAAATCTTCACTAATAAAATTGTCACAAGAGGTTCAATCGAACAAGTCCAAGAATTAACCGACGAAGTGAACGCAAGCGTTTCATACCACTTGTTTTACTAAGTCGTTTAATTAGATTTCTCATCCGAGTGAGGTAAAGGTTTGTATATACTAATAGATTGGAAAACGGTTTAAGAAAAGAGCTTTGTTATTAAAAATAGAGTTGAAATTGTTTGTTAAAAGAGTTTTGATATTTACTACTAGTATTGAAACCTTTTTATTATAAAGTGACAAGACACAGAAGCAATTGTAGAACAATCAGTCACAAAAATCGCATACGGAGATGTGAATAAAATCCAAGGAAATCAGCTCAATGTTTTTCAGATAAGATCCCCTACGGAGGGGGGGGGTCCAGGGGGGTGGCAACCCGCCAAGGTGGGGGTGCGGGGGCAACGCCACCGCTTACGGGGTTCGACCTTCCCGGTCAGGTCGCGGAGGTCCAGGGGGCAGCGCCCCCGGCGGGGTGCGGGGCAGCGCCCCGTCCAAAACGGTACGACCTAAGTGAAGACAAGCGGCCTATGACCTAAAACAAAATGAGGTCTAACGACCTAAGGGTTCACGCGACCTAACACAATGGCCGAGCGACCTAACTGGAGTTAAGGGAGGCAAGCGACTTAAGGTCCAACGACCTACGACTCAAGCAAGCCGAGCGACCTAGTGTGGAGGGGTCGAGCGACTTAAGGAAGGCGAACGACTTAACAAGGTTCGCGGGCTAAGGATGAGCGACCTAACAAGGTTCACGACCTAACGGAGATGAGGTCATGCGACCTAAAGTGGTTCGCGACCTAAAGGGGAACGACCCATCGAGTTGTAGGTCTAACGACCTAACGGTTTAAAGGTCATGCGACCTAAAAGTGAAACGACCTAAGGTCGAAAACAAGGCCACGCGACCTAACAGGAAACAAGGTCAAGCGACCTAAGGGGTTATGCGACCTAACGTAACACGGGTCAAACGACCTAAGGCATCACAGGACGAACGACCTAACTGCTTAAGCGACAGGCGACCTAAAGAGGTTCGCGACCTAATAGGGTTCGCGACCTAAAGGTGCACGACCTAAGGTCTTTCAACCTAAGGGTATATAGGTAACGCGACCTAAAGATGTCGCGACCTAAAAATAGAAAGCATGGCCGAACGACCTATCGAAGTAGAAAGGCATGCGACCTAACGGTCAAAAGGCCAACGACCTACGACCTAAAAGCCATACGACTTACGACCTAAAAGCCATACGACCTACGACCTAAAAGCCATACGACCTAACGTGAAACGACCTAACTCCGAAGTGAAGATTCAAGGCAGTGCGACTTAGCGCGATAACACGCGAACGACCTAAGGGTTAGGTCGCGAGCGACCTAACTCCGAACACCAAAAATGGCCAGAACGACCTAAGTGCAGAAAATTCACCAAAACGCTAAAAATTGGAGTTTTTCGCCAATCCAATCCAAACCAAATGCTAATGTGCATGCAAAAGTGATAGGGAATCATTCCCAACAGTCCAATATAGTTATAGACTAGATTTGTGAGATAAAAATCTCACCTTTGCACCAAATATCAATGAAAATGAAGTTTTGAGCAAGCAAGAATCAATCCTTCTTCTATCTAAGCACAAGAAGCTTAAATCCAATGTCCTCTTCTTGAATTTGGAGTAGAAAGATGGATTGCAATTGAATTTGAGTTTTGGAATTTTAATTTCCCATTCCCTCCACCATTAATGCCAAAGCTTGATTAGTTAGGAAATTTATGAAGAGTGAGGAGAAGAGGGTTGGAACTTGGGCTTAATAGGCTAAACTAACCCAAAGTCCAAAGCGGGAAAAGTTAGTGAAATTTCACTAACTCCAAACCTATCGATGTTTATACTTAAAAAAGTTGTAAACGGCATTTCGAACTCAATGGAAGTGGTCTCGAGTCCTAATTTGACCGTTTGCAAAAAGTAGCTTTTCGGACCAAAATCCGATTAACGAGTTAATATTTAAATAAAATATTTAAATACAAACTCGATAAATATGCGGGTTGTTACAGACTCCCCTCCTTAAAGAAATTGCATCCTCGCAATATATATAAGATGGAAATAAAAAGTAACAACCATAAAAGCATATTAACACAAGAGGAATTTTGAAATAAGAAGTTCGCCTCATGGAGCAGGAGTAAGCAAGTCCGGATGTGTACGCTCGATGAATTCTCTGGATTCCCAAGAACAATCCTTAGGATTTGAGGACCATTGAACCTTCACAAGCGGAACATCTTTATTTCGAAGTCGTTTAACCTCAGAAGCTATAATTCGAATAGGATGCTGCTCATAAGTTAAATTCGGCGAAACTTCAATTTCTTCCACAACAGCAGGCTCAAGAATAGAATCGGAATCCCGAAGGCATTTCCGTAATTGAGAAACGTGAAATACATCATGCATAGCAGAAAACTGAGCCGGCAATGCAAGGCGATAAGCCATGGAACCAATACGTTCAGTGATAAGAAATGGCCCAATATATCGAGGCGCTAACTTCCCCGATCGACTGAAACGTACAACACCCTTCATAGGTGAAACACGAATAAAAACAGGATCCCCAATAGAAAATTCTAATTTCCTTCTTCGATTATCGGCATAGGATTTTTGTCTACTCTGGGCTTCTTTCATCCTATGTCGAATAAGTTCAATCTTTTCCGTGGAATCACGAATAAAGTCTGGACCTAAAACCAGCTTCTCACCGGCCTCAAGCCAACAAGAAGGAGATCGGCATGGCCTTCCGTAGAGTGCCTCGAAAGGTGCCATACCAATACTAGATTGGAAGCTATTATTATAGGAAAATTCAACAAGTGAAATATGATCTTCCCAACTTCCACCAAAATCAAGCACACAAGCACGAAGAAGATCTTCAAGAGTTTGATTCACACGCTCGGTTTGTCCATCGGACTGGGGGTGATAAGCGGTGCTAAAATTAAGCTTCGTTCCTAAAGCTTTTTGAAGACTCTTCCAAAATCCACTAGTAAACAATGGATCACGATCGCTAACAATAGAAGTAGGAACTCCATGCAATTTTACAATTTCCTTGACAAATAGTTTGGCCAAAAGAGGAACGGTTCGGTTAGACCGAACCGGAATAAAATGGGCGGATTTAGTAAGTCTATCAACAATCACCCATAAGCTATCATGACCCGAATGAGAACGGGTAAAACCATCTATAAATTCCATGAAAATTTGGTCCCACTTCCAAATTGGAATTTCTAAAGGTTGCAATAACCCACCAGGCCTTTGATGTTCGGCCTTGACAAGTGGCAAGTCATGCAACACTTAACAAAGTTAGCAATATCAGATTTCATTCCCTCCCAATAATAAAGTCGCTTCATATCAGCGTACATTTTACTACTACCGGGATGAATGGTGAATTTAGAACGATGGGAATCTTCTAAAATATCTTTACGAAGATCTCCAATATTTGGTACGATAAGTCTACCAAATTTTCGAATGCCGCCACGAGAATCAATATCATAGTCTTTCAAACCTTCAATATCAATTTTATCCTTAACATTTTTGCCAAGAAGAGCCAATTCAGAATCTAGCCCTTGAGCTTCAAGAATGCGGTCCAAAAGAGAAGGATGAGCCTCAAGGCTACATAAAACAAGCGATGAGCATAAATTGGATACGCGCTCTCGAATCTCACAAGTGGATAAGATCTCGAGATCGTTCCATTCGGATATCATCAAAGAAACAACTGCTTGTTGCTTACGGCTAAGAGCATCGGCGACACGATTACCCTTACCGAGGGTATAAAGAATATCAAGATCATAAGGTGCAAGGAACTCGAGCCAATGCTGTTGACGTAAATTAAGTTCTTTTTGAGAAAATAAATATTTCAAAGACTTATGATCCGTGTAAAGAATAAATTTCTCTCCCAATAGATAATGTCGCCACATTCGAATGGCGAAAACAATAGCCGCGAGCTCTAGATCATGTGTGGCATATCTAGTCTCGGCCGGCTTTAATTGCCTAGAAGTATAAGCAACAACATGTTCTTTTTGCATAAGAACGGCACCCAAACCAACGTGACTAGCATCGGTATAAACAACAAAATCTTGATTCCCCTCGGGAATAACAAGAATAGGAGCATCGGAAAGGAGTTCTTTCAATTTCTGAAAAGAGGCTTCATATTTGTCCGACCAAATGTATTTAACTCCCTTCTTAGTCAAGCCAGTAAGAGGCACGGCAATCTTAGAAAAGTCTTTAATAAAACGACGGTAATAGCCCGCCAATCCGAGAAAACTACGAATCTCTGTCACACTCTCCGGTCTCTTCCAATCTTGAATCGCTTCAATCTTTGAAGGATCCACGGATATCCCGGATTCGGAAATAATATGACCGAGAAACTTCACACGAGATTGCCAAAAGTGGCATTTAGAAAATTTCGCCTTTAATTGATTACTCCTAAGTGTTTCCAATACAATCCGAAGATGTTTCTCATGTTCCTCCTCGGTTTTTGAATACACAAGAATATCATCAATGAATATGAGAACAAACCGATCGAGGAAATGTTTGAAAACTCGATTCATGAGGTCAACGAAATAAGCTGGAGCATTCATTAACCCAAATGGCATAACAAGCCATTCATAAGATCCATATCGAGTACGGAATGATGTCAAAGGAATGCTATCCTCAGCGATACGAAGCTGATGGAAACCGGTAGCGAAGTCCAATTGTGAAAAGATCTTAGCACCACTAAGCTGATCGAATAGATCATCAATCCGAGGTAAATGATATTTATTTTTAATAGTAAGATCGTTAAGCTTGCGATAATCAACGCAGAGCCTCAGAGTACCATCAGATTTCTTTACGAAAATAGCCGAAGCTCCCAAGGCGAGGAACTAGAGCGAATAAATTGCCTCGTCTCCAACTCAGATAATTGTTTATGCATCTCCTCATTTTCCTTATTGGACATGCGATAAGGAGGACGAGTAATAGGTTGAGCTCCAGAAACAAGATTAATTCTGAACTCAATTGCTCGTTTAGGTGGTAAACCTAAAACGGGCTCGAATATGTCGGAAAATTCACGAACAACCTGAATACGAGAAATAATATCATCTTCATCATCATCATCGTTATCACGAGGATTTAAAGAATATAAAGATGCCACCAAACAGGATTCTGAATTTTTAAGATTAACAGAAATCTGATTAACAGATAGTGGATGTCGAAGATGAATAGTCCGCTCAGGACATAGGATATGGGCTTGATAACGGTTAAGCCAATCCATTCCCAAAATTATTCCAAAGCCTAAGTAACGCATGACATGCAAATCGGCTAGGAAAGAAAAATCGCAAAAAATAATCTCCACATCTTTACAAAGCAAACTAAGAGTTGCGGATCCACCAACAGGATTCGCAATTTTTAAAGAAGTCATCAATGCAGTAACACTTAAGGAAAAAGTGTCTACCAGTTCCTTTGATATAAAAGAATGGGATGCACCCGTATCAAAGAGAACTCTAATAGGTTGATCATGAAATAAAATAATACCATCAAGAATGGAATGAGAAATACCTTGGCCACGAGATGTGTTGCCAGGGGCTTGAGCCACATTCAACTTTCCTTCCTTCTTGCCTTTACGCTTGAGGCATTGATGTATGTAATGATCCGGGCTCTTACAATAGCGACAAGATTTGGGCTTAGAGCACTTATTCGCATAATGATCCCCAGACCCACAGTTGAAGAAACTCGCACCACTAGGAGAAGGAGACTTTGCCGCAGAGGTTGCCTGCTTACTCTTTTTGTTGGGATAAGGACCCTTGAATTTGTTTGGCCTCTTCTTTTTGTTGAAGTTTGGTTTAGCGCCTTCCACTTCAACATCACTCTCTCTATCAGCCTCTTCAAGACGAAGAGCGATATCGACGAGTTGATCAAATGCGACTTCTAGTTTCAGGAGCAGTGGCTTCTTAAGATTCTTATTTAAGCCATAAACGAACCTCTGGTTCTTCTTCAATGGGGTGTTGATGTATTCAACCCCATATTTGGAAAGCGACTCGAAGGCTGCGACGTAATCAGTCACAGAGGATTGACCTTGAACAAGGTCTATAAAACGTCGAGCCAAGGTTACTTTCCTAGCTTCTGGTACAAACTTTAACTCGAAGCGTCCCTGAAATTGCTCCCAGGTGAGATCCACTTCATTAATTTCTGAAATAAGGAGTTCGTACCAGTCCAATGCTCTCTCTTGGAGCATGCTGGAAGCCACCTGAACGCGGTGGAGATCGTAAGGTTCATGCGAGAAAAGATTCGATCGCATGATTTTAACCAAGCCTGGACCTCGATGATATTTTCCGAACCTTTGAAGGGCTTCCCACCCAAGTTGGTGTAATCGCTGCACAAGTGTGCAAATCCCGACTTTGGGTGAGTAGGTTCCGGGTTAGCTCCAGCTGCTTGAGCATTAGTTACTAAATCAAGAAGCTGTTGAGCAGTCATAAAAACTCCATCCGGAGGAGCAGCACCAGATGATCCCGTTCTGGGACGGCCTGGTCTAGACATTCTCTTCCTTTAAGAAAGAAAGAAGAGAAGGAAGAAGGTTATTTACTAATGAACATCAAGCAATCTTGATAGATAAAACAAGGAATCATAAAGGAAATAGGATGAATCGGTACGAAGACTCGAATTAATCCTATGGTATGACTCCTAAGATAGACCTAGGACGATGATCCTTGTTAAGTTATTCTACATTGTTCCAAAGTTTGGCTCTGATACCAAGCTGTGACGCCCCACCTCTATACCCACGCTAGCCAAGAACACTCCGGAGTAGTGTTGTCAACTAGCACGGAGAATAAGGCTGTTGAGAAGCGACCATCCATGTAATTGCTTATCACACGGTGGCTATAAATAATCTTCGAAAACAAACATAGAAATAATCATATCACAAATCAGTCACAGATATCCATATCACAAAGGCGGAAGAAGATATGAATATATAACTAACACATGAAAGTGTACATCAGAGTAGTGGTCAGTAAGATCCACGATAATACAAAAGAATAGCAAACGTGCTATACAAAAGAATACAACTATGAGTCTATATCTCAAGTGTATACAACAAAAACTGCTAATCTAAACAGTTAGCCAAAAGTCAGAGTGATGAATCCCTGGGAAGAAGTCAAGCAGAAGCACCTGTAACATCTCGGTCTGACCCGAGTATTATTTAAGAAAATAATAAACGGGTCAGTCTAGCTATAAATATCAGATGACATGATATAACATAAAAGATATGGCATAAACATAAACATCAATAATGACATACCACTATAAGTATGTAAATAATGATCAACAGAAGATCAATCAATAAGAGATAATCAATATCACAAGAATCTTCTCAAAGATTCGGAAAGGGCATCATACCCCAAACTTGTACTCATAACAAGTCAATGACATAAATTCTAGAAATCAATGCAAGAAGTCCAGAAATCATAGAAAAGAGAAAGAGGCCTATCACATGACGGTCCGAAGACCAAGGGGAGCTACCCCACATGTGTGAATGGAATCACACAGATTAAGGTCCAGACTAACCAAAAAGCAAAAAGGTATGTGTGAGTGGAATCACACAAGTGGTGTCTAGTCTAACCTCGCAACAAGAGACATCGCACAGTTGCTAGTCTAAATCATCAGAATGATCGTCATGATCAACGAGAAGTGTCAATTACACTAAGCTAGTAAATATAGAAGTTTAGCTTCATGTCCCATAACCACTTGCTTAACTTAAATATTTACGAACAAACTGTAAATCTTCACTAATAAAATTGTCACAAGAGGTTCAATCGAACAAGTCCAAGAATTAACCGACGAAGTGAACGCAAGCGTTTCATACCACTTGTTTTACTAAGTCGTTTAATTAGATTTCTCATCCGAGTGAGGTAAAGGTTTGTATATACTAATAGATTGGAAAACGGTTTAAGAAAAGAGCTTTGTTATTAAAAATAGAGTTGAAATTGTTTGTTAAAAGAGTTTTGATATTTACTACTAGTATTGAAACCTTTTTATTATAAAGTGACAAGACACAGAAGCAATTGTAGAACAATCAGTCACAAAAATCGCATACGGAGATGTGAATAAAATCCAAGAAAATCAGCTCAATGTTTTTCAGATAAGATCCCCTACAGAGGGGGGGTCCAGGGGGGTGGCAACCCCCCAAGGTGGGGGTGCGGGGGCAACGCCACCGCTTACGGGGTTCGACCTTCCCGGTCAGGTCGCGGGGGTCCAGGGGGCAGCGCCCCGTCCAAAACGGTACGACCTAAGTGAAGACAAGCGGCCTATGACCTAAAGCAAAATGAGGTCTAACGACCTAAGGGTTCACGCGACCTAACACAATGGCCGAGCGACCTAACTGGAGTTAAGGGAGGCAAGCGACTTAAGGTCCAACGACCTACGACTCAAGCAAGCCGAGCGACCTAGTGTGGAGGGGTCGAGCGACTTAAGGAAGGCGAACGACTTAACAAGGTTCGCGGGCTAAGGATGAGCGACCTAACAAGGTTCACGACCTAACGGAGATGAGGTCATGCGACCTAAAGTGGTTCGCGACCTAAAGGGGAACGACCCATCGAGTTATAGGTCTAACGACCTAACGGTTTAAAGGTCATGCAACCTAAAAGTGAAACGACCTAAGGTCGAAAACAAGGCCACGCGACCTAACAGGAAACAAGGTCAAGCGACCTGAGGGGTTACGCGACCTAACGTAACACGGGTCAAACGACCTAAGGCATCACAGGACGAACGACCTAACTGCTTAAGCGACAGGCGACCTAAAGAGGTTCGCGACCTAATAGGGTTCGCGACCTAAAGGTGCACGACCTAAGGTCTTTCAACCTAAGGGTATATAGGTAACGCGACCTAAAGATGTCGCGACCTAAAAATAGAAAGCACGGCCGAACGACCTATCGAAGTAGAAAGGCATGCGACCTAACGGTCAAAAGGCCAACGACCTATGACCTAAAAGCCATACGACTTACGACCTAAAAGCCATACGACCTACGACCTAAAAGCCATACGACCTAACGTGAAACGACCTAACTCCGAAGTGAAGATTCAAGGCAGTGCGACTTAGCGCGATAACACGCGAACGACCTAAGGGTTAGGTCGCGAGCGACCTAACTCCGAACACCAAAAATGGCCAGAACGACCTAAGTGCAGAAAATTCACCAAAACGCTAAAAATTGGAGTTTTTCGCCAATCCAATCCAAACCAAATGCTAATGTGCATGCAAAAGTGATAGGGAATCATTCCCAACAGTCCAATATAGTTATAGACTAGATTTGTGAGATAAAAATCTCACCTTTGCACCAAATATCAATGAAAATGAAGTTTTAAGCAAGCAAGAATCAATCCTTCTTCTATCTAAGCACAAGAAGCTTGAATCCAATGTCCTCTTCTTGAATTTGGAGTAGAAAGATGGATTGCAATTGAATTTGAGTTTTGGAGTTTTAATTTCCCATTCCCTCCACCATTAATGCCAAAGCTTGATTAGTTAGGAAATTTATGAAGAGTGAGGAGAAGAGGGTTGGAACTTGGGCTTAATAGGCTAAACTAACCCAAAGTCCAAAGCGGGAAAAGTTAGTGAAATTTCACTAACTCCAAACCTATCGATGTTTATACTTAAAAAAGTTGTAAACGGCATTTCGAACTCAATGGAAGTGGTCTCGAGTCCTAATTTGACCATTTGCAAAAAGTAGCTTTTCGGACCAAAATCTGATTAACGAGTTAATATTTAAATAAAATATTTAAATACAAACTCGATAAATATGCGGGTTGTTACAATATTTTAAATCCCATATACCGCGATAATTTCGTTCTGGAATGGAATTGGTATTGTGCTAACATCTTTGGAAGCAGGAAAACAGGTTGGAGGGATCCAACTGGATTTCTCAACAGTATTTATTTGATTAGGGATATTTTGATATTCGTTGATTATCATATCGATATATGATGTCGTTGTTGTCGTGATTTACTATTTGATGTATAGCATCATTGGGCCAATTTTGGAATTTTAAAAGGATTTTTAAAGTGATTTTTGAAAGTATACGTTTATAAAATATTTTTGGAATTGATCCATTTTAAATAAATAAACGTTAAAATTTTAAGGTTATAAAAATTATGATTTTTGAGAAATATAGTTAAAAGTTGATTTTTGGAAAATATGGGCTCAATGATTTTATAAAATAGTTTAAATTGGGATTTTTGAATTTATTGTAAAATTTTTAAAATATAGGATTTATGAAATTTGATTATTTTATAAATCAAAATGATGAAATTATAAAGGAGTTTAAAGACGTTTATAAATAATAATAATACACAATTGATTTATATAAAGGATTTATAAATTGATATTTATAAATTAAAATATTTGAATTATAAGACGAGTTTTTATAAGTATTAGAATGAATTGTGAATGAATTTCATAAATGAATGAAATTTATAGAATTATAAACGGTGAAATTATAAATGGAATTTTATAAAAAGTAGGTATTATAAAATTTGTAAAGTTATTGAAAGAATAGATTTGGATAAATAAATGAATCTTATAAGTTATAAGATTTATAATTTGGGAAGTTAAAAGGAACGGTTTTGCAAACAAATAAATTATAAGTATTTAAATTACATCATGGACTTTTGGTTTATAATTGAGTTATACATCGAATAGGTTAATAAAGGAGATTTATAAAAGGAAGTTGTTATAAATAAATAGAAATGGAATTTATAAACATTGTTTTATAAATCTGCAAACGACTTATTTTGATAAGTAAATTGTTATAACTTATTAATGGAGTTATATTCACGTTTTAGACAGTGAATAATCCTTTAAAGTAAAATGAATAGAAATGATGAAATTGGTTAACGAAGTATATTTACGTTTTTGGATAGTGAATAATATGTTAAAGAAAATGTTTTGGATGTGTTGTTTTAAATAGAATTAAAACGATTTAACGATGTTTTAAAAAATGTGTTAAGATTCGAAATCATAGATTTCAACATTCATTGTTGAAATAGACGTTTTCAAGAAATAGAAGGAAATGGTGGACTATAACACTGTTGTTATAGTAAATGATTTCCGAAAGGAAATGTTTTGTATAGTATTGGGATTTATATATCTATTTTAATTTCGAATCCCTATACTAGTGATTTTAGGTTGTCGTAATGATGTTTTACGCAACATTCGTTTTGGCCCAAATAAATATGTTTAAGGGGATGTTTTCCTTAAAGAATGAAATATATACTTAATTTCGATTTAAGTATATTGAATATTTTCCAAGTGTAGAAAATAAAAGAGATTTGTGAATTACTTATAAATAAATAAGTATGGAAATGTTTTTCCAATGTGAAATGAAACGTTTTGAGAATTTATCTTTTTGAAGATAAATTGAAAATGAATAATTGAAATCGTATATTCATAGATATTTTGGAATGTAAATTCACTATGGAATTTATAAAAGAAAGGGGAATTTGTTTAAAAGTAAATATTGATTTATTTTTGAAGTATTGAAATTTTATATCTTGTAAAGATATTTTTGGGAAAATAAATAATTTGGAAAATTATCTAGAATCTGGTGATGTTGTGCATATCCATTGATAGTTCAATAACCGACTATCAATATTTACCTTTGAATCGGTATTTGTTGTGATTTGTTTGAATTTGAATGCCACACTTATTTTTAAATAAGCTCTCACTATTCGGGTTAGCCGGGAAAAGACCTTGGGGTCGTATAACCCATTCCGAATATGTGATACGTCGTTATGAATTGCATTTGAAGACCGGTGTTGAAGACCGGATATTTTTGAAAGCGAAAGGACAACTCGTCGAATGTCTTTGCATCGACTGGTCCTCGGTATAGAGACTCCGTATGAGATGGAAAGTCCGAACGTGATTAGTGAATATCCGGATTGCAAGGACTTCTTTGTAAGTGCCTTCGGTTCTGTTCGATCCCGGAACAGACTTGTATGGATAGTATGTCTGACATTACAAATTGAGATATAAAGTTGATTTCTTTCAAATATATTTCTGTTGGTGGTGGAGAATTTATTCGCTTAGCTTAACACCCTTCTCTGAGACGTACGAGCCCAGAGGTTATGTAGTTGAAGGCTATTAGCAATATATTCCCAATTTGGTAATGTGACATGCTGAGTGTTGCTGTGAAATGATCATTGTTTGATCATTTGTGATATGATCATTTGTTTGATCACTTATCTTTGTGATCATTTCTTTGATCATTTGTTGACCCAAAGCATGGCTTTGTACCAAAGCGTGGCTTTGTGGACGAGACTTCGTCGAGCCTCACACCCCGGAATGGTCGAAACAGGAAAGATGCGGCAAGGTTATTGGGGGTAGCACCCCTTAGGGTATGTGCATTTCCTTCTGGAAAGGGGTGGTATCATGGTATGGAGCCTAGATACTTACTCATGTTGAAACACTTTATTTATTATGGTGTGATGTTTGTTATCGAGCGCTCGGATAAAGGTCCTAAAGGACCGAGGGATGACATACTCGTGTAAGTAGTTACCTAGTTTGAAAGGTAACCCGGCCTTGTGTTGGTAGAGATCCGGTTAGGTTCTCGGGACGTCCTTCCAGAGGCATTTCCATGTGGCAATGGGAAGTTCCTTGGCCTGACCATTTGTTGGAAATCCAAAGAAACAATACGAGACTTGTACGGTTTTAGTTGTAGAACCTATCATTCACTTATGGTGGCGCCCCACTGTTTGGATGGTAGTTATAGTAGGCATAAGTGCGGAATGCCTATGCTGGCTAAGATATATATCTTTACTTTCGAAATGATTTGTCCTACACTATGCACTAGTAATAATATCAAATGTTCTTTTTAATGCGTATCAAGCATCTTTGACTATCATAAGGAGAAATCTCCTCCGATTCTGCGTTTGCATTGTGTGTGTGTGCGGGAGGCCTTATGGTAGTCTCATTTTTATAAGCATTGCGAATTGACTTTAAAAATATTCCTCTATTTTGATTTTAAAGATAAATAAACTGTTTTTAGTTCTCACACCAGTCACATGACTGACTCGGAGTTTATTGTTTTCCTTCCTAAACTCTGGGTGCCCACCAATTTCCACACGGGAAGTCAAGAGTCAGGTTTATCAGGATATTCTGGAATTCAGGAATTGCTGGAGGCAAGCTGGATGGCATGACTTATTACTAGTATATAGTATTTCTTTTCCGCTGTTTGTTGTTGTTTGTTGTTGTACACTCTAATGATGTAATGTAATGTGATGTAATGTAATAACTGATATAGTTCTTTGTTTAAAGATTATTCATTTATTTATTATATGTTGTTCCGTTGCGATTGTGAGATTCTGATATGGTTCTGTTATTTCTTTCTGTTCTGTTCTATCTTTTATCTCTTCTTCTATCTTTTTCTTTTTTTAAAACCCCGAGAAGTCGTATTTCCGTTTATCTTGAGTTAATCAATGGAGATTAGTGTATATTCAAGGAGTACGGATTTGCGGGTCCTCACAAGTTGGGTGAAGGCGACGTGATTGCTAAAGTTTCTCGATCTAGGCACACTTGCGAGCAAGTGATAGAGCTCCGGTGGTTGAGTGGTGGCATGTGAGGGTGACGGCCCTAGGCACGACGGTGGAGGATTTAGGCGATTTTCTTTTTTCGAAAAAAAATAAAGTCGCTATCTGGGGAACGTGGAGCAAAGTGAAGCTTGAACGAGTCATTGATTAGGTGATTAATTTTCCTGATTTAAGCATATATCAAATTAAATTATAAATGTTAATGTTTAATGATTCGTATCTCTTCGTATGATATCGGATTTGGCATGTAGATTGTTGCGTTGAAACCATATCGACAAGCTCTACACTATGGAATTGATTTCATATTGATTTAGCTAGTTTGAATTTTCCCCGATTCAAAAAAAGGTGAGTGTTTTGTACACTCACATTTGACTAATTAAAATTTTTTTGTTAATTAAATTATATTGTGAAGTGATCTAAATTATTGATAGTTGCTTGATAAAATTTAATTAACATTTTAATTGACATCTAAATTTCCTTATAGGATTTGAATTGACGGCTCAATATAAATTAGAATTTAACTACTAATAAAATATTCGATATTGATAATTATGAAATTATGGTGAATTTCATTGACTGTTTGGATGATTGGTAGTGTTGGATGCGATTGGTTAATAATTTGGATGTTTGTTTATTTTTATATATCATGTTATTATCCTGTATATATCATTTACGCTATGTAAAACTGTAAATTGAATTATTTCGAATAAATTAAGAAATAGATTGAAATGATATATACCTATAGCATTTATTTTGGATTGAAATGATATATATCCATCCTTAGAATTTAAACTGAAATAATTGATTACTTGGCCACAGGATAGTGAACTATATACGGACATCGGATTGGATAAATTAAATGATTTTAAAATTTGTTTTGAAATTATTTAAATGATTTGATTTTATGAAATGGAAAATCTAATTTATGGAAATCGAATTAGTTTCGAACTGGAGTTTGAAAAGTTGAAATTTAAATTTGATAAACGATATTGTTTAAATAATCGAATTTTAGATTTTGGAGTTATAATCAAAATATGATTTGAATTTCAAAAATCGATTTGTTTTCAAGATTGGATTTTTATTCAAACTTTGGATATTGCTAAGGAAAAGTGATAAAATGTTATTTTGAAATTAAGCTCGGAATTTAATTATATTTAAAGAGTTGGATTTTTAATTAGATATTGAAGATAAATTTGATTTAAGTGTTTTGAATCGATATTTTGGTAATGGACTCAGAATTTATATAAATCGAAATAGTTTAAAATTTGGAATAGGATTTGAAATTAATTTGAAATTAAGATTGAAATTAATTTGGAAATGCAGTTGAAATTAATTTGAAATTGAAATTTTAATTAGTTTGGAATTGAAAAGTGAAATAAATTTGGAATTGGATTTTAAATTAATTTGCAGTCGAAAAATGAGTCCAACTTGAAATTGAAATTGAATCGATTAAATCGAAAATGGAAATTGAAACTGACTGAATTGGTAAATTTGAAAAGTGAACCGTTTTGACTTTGAAACTATTTTAAATGATTATTTTAGTATAAACGGTTTAAAAATCTAGACACTTTGAGTATCCAAATTATTTTTATTTTCCAAACAATTTTACTATATAAACCATTTTTATCACTCAAACTATTTTCTGTTAAAATTATTCTAACTATTTAGCTATTTTTAAAATTATCTAAAGTATTTTTTTTAAAATCAAACCGGCCAAAGGGTGGAATATTTTATATTTAAATTTTGGATTTAAATATGAATTGGGTTAAAGTGAAGTTATAACCGAAATTGTAATTAAAACCAAATTTCGAAGTGAAATGATATATCAAATTTAATTGACATTTTGTTGAAAAAATTTGGTTTGTGAAGTGAATATGGAAAATTTTAAAATGGATTTTATTTTGAAATGAATATGATATTATGATATCAAATACGAACTATTTCTGAAAAACAGGTATGTAAATTGACATTTAGTTGTTAAAGAGACCAGAGCCTCTTATTGGCATACTCTATGTCAATATTGGAACCACTTTAACAACCGTGTACGGGTGGATGATGTCCAGAATGTAGTGGTTGAATTGGGGACGTTTACTGGAATGAAGTAAGGGAACAATGATGGATAACCTTGACACTTGTGTCATAATTAAATGACTAAAATAGGAGCCTATGTTTGGGGTTAGCTACCTCTAGCAACGTTGATCACTAGTATCACTATTGTGATTTTTGACTCGATGGGTGCACCATTTTGTTCGGATTGATTGTCGCGGTGGGCCACAGACGAGTTACGACCAGCCAAAAAGGGTAAATTATTAGAATCCTACCTTAGGATTGCCATACATGTCTTGTCATATTTATCCCTACACGAGCCCATTACGACTTTGGTTTAGAACTGTATGTGTTAAGGTTGGTCAATATAAAGCCTTAACGCTATTTTGATATTTATTTTACTAATAGACATTATATATCATGGCGTATACTATTATATATAAATATTTTAACGGATCCTTAGAAGATGGAAAATCTCGTAACATCTCTTAAGTTATTGCACTCATATTTGTGATATTGATTTGACTTACATAAGAGTATTTTAGTCCTGACTCGAGTGTTTTGTCTTTTCATTACACTCTAGTCAGTCCTGAGTTTTTCAGCATATTGAAGACTATTCTCTAAAGGATGAAGACGAAGTTTACGTATACTACTATTATTATTATCCCTGCATTCTACTGTATTAATTATTTATCCCTGATGTGTATATATATATCTCTGACAAATGTGTATGGGTTTTTAATAAAATGTATAGTAAAAAACTTCATGAATTATTTATTTGATTATTATATTTTATCGTTTCCGCTGTGAGATTCTGTGTTTTGTTTTCTTCTTCTCTTCTTATTTTTCTTATTTAACCCCACTGATTATCTACGTTCCGGATTGTTTAAGTCGGACATGTGTGGATTATTATCGATTTAAACCTTCCGAAATGTGGGTTGTCACATTGTTGTTATCAAAATCATTAATTGAGGTATTAACAAATAAAAGTTTTGTATTATAAAGTGAAAGAAAATTAAGATATTTTGGAATAAGGATTTGTGGAATTATTTTATTTAAGAAAGCGACTTTATACAAAAATGGTTTTTAAAAATATGGTTTATAAATAAAAAGAATTTAAACTAAGAATTTGATAACTTGAATCTCGGTGTTTTGAAAATAGTTTTTCATGTTTTTTGAGAAATCAATAATGGTATTATTTAAAAGTACATAGGAACACAAATATGTTTTAATGGATTTTGATAGCAATAGGAATTACCGCACTCACTTTTGTTGGAAAATAATCTCGATGATGATTGTAGCATCAACGAAGTTCATTTTTAAGTTTCTAAGTAGGGTATGGTATTATAACAAATTGCTTCAGAATTTTGTGGTAAAATCGATTTTGATTGAAAAAACCCGAAAGTATGATTTGATGTAAAAAGTTATAAGTATAAATTATTATATCGAAGTGATTTGAAATAAAACTCGATGTTTGGTTCTAAATTTTTCTTGTTAAGTTACTTTACGAATTCATGTATTCTATGCATTATGATGGTTTAGTTTATGCATCATGCTACGATATGTTATTTGGTATTTTTTTATTACCGGAGTAAAAACAGAATTATCGATGATTTTGGGTAATCGAAAACTTCTAAATTGATTTAGTAATTGAAGTTGGGTGTTTTTTTGAAAAATATATGAAAGATGAGTTTTTATAACTCTTAAATCGAGAACATTATAAAATTTTAAACAAGTTTTAAATTTGTAGAACATCCTTTTTAAGTAAAATGATTATGATGTTGTGTATATACTCTTAGGATGTAGTAGAGTGTTATACAAATATGAGCATAATTTATGAAATGTTTTTTAAATAAAGATAAGTCTTTATAAAAAAATTATGAAATAAAAGGTAATGTTTTAAGAAATGTTTCATAAATTATTTTAATGTTAAATGAGAAATAATTTCTATGTTAATGAATATGATTAAAAAAATTGGTGTAGTTAATAAACCAATGGAATAGAGTACACAAATTGTACGTAGATCATTTTATTCATAGGAAATTCTTGATCTAGGATTCCAGTACACTGGTCCGAACGAGAATTTTTCACTAGATTCCTGACGGTGAATACTTGATATGATTATGAAGTTTACTATTGTAGTATTTGGCTACATAACGAATTTAGAGGTGTTTAATAAAGGAAATAGATCAGAGCCGCACTAGAGAAGTTAAGTGACCTATACTAGTGCGGAAGCGAGATCTATGTGATCGTATTTGATATTGCATATGGATGGTCCATGTACATCGTATAAGCTCAAGTATATCTGTATACTATGTTCATTGGCTTGTGGAGAGTTTTGGAATATGACACTCTGAATTATTTGAGGTAGCAGGAGTAATTTACTAAGAAATAATCTGAGGTTGTTGAGCGAAAGGTATGCTTAGTAGTTCATTTATCATCCTTGTGCGATGAGAAGGTTTTTGTGATAACCTGGATTATTTTGCATCGGGTAATTGGGTAATTATCATATTTTAACTATTGAAAACACTGATTTATAAGTTGAACAAATAAATCTGATAGTAAATATTTATATAAGGAATATGATATCCCAGAAATTTCAAGTAATTAAAAGTGATAATCTCTTTTATAAATTATTTAAATTAGGTAAAATTATTCTTTTAAAACAAATAATAATGTTTTTTTATATATATGTAGATAGATATAAGTAGATTTTAAATTGAAAAATTATTATTTTCAAACAAATTAAATAATGTGTTTATATATATATATATGAGTTGATTTTAAATTGAATTTAAAATTGAATTTGAATTTGAGTTTGAAATTCAAAAGATAATTATCTTAAGATAAATTTTGGTTTTAAAAATAATATATATATATGTGTGTGTGTGTGTGTGTAATTTTTATTAGTACATACTTTGTTTTATATTATTTTCTTTAAAGGATTTTTACTTATGTAAATTAAGGAAAGTATTTACTTAATAGAAAATTTAATATAATAGTTTTATGAAAAACATTTAATATAAACACATGCATTTTACAAGTGTTAAGATATTAACATTGCAAATGACAAATGTAAACTATTTTTAATAAGTGTCACAATTTATTTTATTTTATTTTTAAAAAAAAAATCATTAAAACAAGGCTATAAATATACTTGAACTTTTCTCTTCTAAATTCTTTCCTATCTTCATTTTCAAACAAGAAAACCAAAAGCCTGTTAACAACTTTAAAACCAGAGAAAATTTTGAAACAGCAAATTCAAAAAAAAATCAAGCAGATCATCTCAGTTTTTAAAACAATTTTCCAATTTCAAACTAAATCAAAAATAAGATCATCTCAGATTTAAAGCAGGAACAACTCAACTAAGATTCCAGTTCAAAGATCAAGTTATTTTTTCAGTTTTCAAAATCAAAGAAGGCATTTTCAAGTTTCCAGTTGAAAAGCAATTCCTCTGTTCAAAACTGAATCTAAGGTGAGTAAACTCTTAGAATCTAATATATCTTGAATTGGCATGTGATGGATCCTTGAAGTATGATATGAATTATGTTATGCATATTGTTCAAAAATGTTTTTATGTATATATATGTGTGTTAGTATCTGTGTTTATGACTGGGAACAGGCAAAAACATGCCTCATTTGAAACGTTACAGGTTTTAAACCTGATTCAAAATTTTAAATCATCCAATTAAACGATTTTTAGGCTTTGATCTCTGAATATAATATGTTTGTATGTGGTAACATCATTTTTACAAAAAAAATTTAAGTAAAATAGTTTGTAAATATTCAAGAAATAAGAAATTACAGTGAGATCTTTTCAAATCTAGAAAATTGATATTTTTAATTTCGAATTTGTATTATATCAATAGGTTCGTGTTTAACAACTTTGATTTTTAAAAAGAAATCATGATTTTTGGCTTTGATTCGAGTTAGATTTCACGAGTTGAACGGAAATGGTGTGTTCGTCAAATTCAGGCGATCGCGAAGCACAGTGAGGTCAGGGTTCATGCCGGAGGTAGTTCATGCATCGAGGGTGGTAGGAAAAATGTTCAGAAGGGTTATCTTTCGCCGTGGTTGCGCGGCGAGGTGATTTTAGGGTTTAAGGGCTTGGATGGGCCGACGAGGTTCTCGGGTTCGTCACGAAGACTATATTAAACCAGACTTGATCAGTCATGGGAAGATGAGTGTGAGGGTTCAAGGCGAGGCTGTGGTCGGAATTGTGAAGCTTCAGGTGATCGAAATCGTTGTAGTCGAGGCAATTTTGGGCGATGGTTGGGTTCCAATGGGAGATGTCGTGTTTGATATTGATAGGGTGATGTTTTCAGGATTCTGGGTTGTGGAAACTAACGATGATGTCGTCGATATGATAGTGGTGGCGACGACGACCAGAGAGTCGCCGTCGATCTGTGCACGTGCACGATGGATTAGGCGTGTCAGAGTTTGGTTCAGGAAGTAGGTCTGCATCTCGAAGTTGATTTCGTGGTAGCAACGTGGTTGCTCGAGTTGGGCTTCCGGTCTTCGCGTGTGTGTTTTGTTAACAGTTTTTAAATTTAAACTATAACTAAGTTTTTTTTTAAAAAAGAGAGAAGGGGAAGTTTTCTCGGGGGCGACTCGGGATAGGTTCCGGTTTGAACCTGAAGTAAAAGTTTCAACAGTTTTTAAAAATGTAAATAAAAGTAGTTTTAAAACTTTAAGTAAATCATGTTTAACTGATTTTAAAATTTATTTCTTTGTGTAACAATGTTTATAAATATTGGTTTAAGAAATTGTATGATATATATTAATTAAATTAAGTTGATTCTTAAGTTTGTTTTAAACTTAATTGAAGTATGTAATTAAGAAGTTAATTAAAAGATAAAATGCTGTAAATTTAAATGTTAACGATAATCAAGTAATTAATAAAGATAAATGGGTTATCTTAAAGTTAATTAAGGTATTTGGTGATTAAAGATTAACTAAATTAATGAATTAAAGAGAAATTAGTTAATTATTGATTAAGGATTAATTAATTAAAAATTAAGGGTTAATTTTCTAATTAGAGATTAATTAAATAAAAATTAAAGATTAATCAATGTAAGTAATTAAGATTAATTACTTAAATGATAATTACTTAATTAACGGATTAATGTGTTAAGGATTAATTGATTTAATTAATAATTAAAGGATAATGATTAAAGGTTAATTAGTTGAGGATAATTAACCAATGGATAATTACTTACTGAAAGTAACTATGGATAATTAAATTCAGATGGATAATTAAAGGATGATGAATTAATGGTTTGTAATTAATTAATGATAAGTGAGAAGGATTTAAAAGTAATTAAATTGATTAGAAATGGTACAATTAATTTATCCTGCTTATAGATGATTAAGATATATTGAATGACTTAGATTATTTGATATCTCTGATATGTGATTTGTGCTGCTTTGTGATATGAGATATATTGGTTGAACTGTGATATTGTGGGTTATCTATTTGAGATGGATGGTTGTGTGAATATGAAATCCTGAATATAAATTGTATCTTTTAAAGTTAAACAATTTGGCTTAAAGAATAACATTGGATTCGAAGAGATCGGGGTCGGTTATCAGTAAATACCTGAAACCACTTCGATTTGTAATCTACAATAATTCTTTATGGATTTGATTTTGGAATAAATAGGCTGGAGTGGAATAAATGATGTAAACTTGGTCATTTAATCTGAGTAATAATGCTTAAATATGATTGTAAGATGTATATTTGACAATGGCAAGTTAAGAACTCGTAGCAGGTACGAGTTACCCTGGGTTTTAAATAAATTTTATGCATTAGTATTTCATGTTAGATGGGTTTACTCATGCTGATTTCTAGCCTGACCCGGGTGTTACTTTGATGTAATGCTCGGGTCAGACCGAGTATTACAAATTTTCAGGTTAGGACGTTTTGGAGCTCAAGAGGTGAGTTGGATGGCAGGGTCATACGGAGTTTACCGCTGTGTATTAGAGTATGATTTGATTGTAGTTAGAACAAGTTGTACAACTATCCAGTTTATGTATAAATGATTGTACCCTAATGTTTTGTTATAAAATTGACAATTACAGCTTTCTTTGTATAGATGCTATTATTTGTTTTTATACTTAATCCGCTGTGAATGTGGGTGATGTTGTTTTCTGTTCTTCTTCTTCCTTCTTTCTTCTTTTCTTTAACAATCTGAAATTTTCGATGTTCGATTTCACGGCACTTCTACAATGAACGTATCAGTGTCGAATTCTCGAGGTCGAAAATTTCGGGTCATTACATTTTGGTATCAGAGCCGAAGGTTAAGCGAGAACCTTGGCTTTGGTGGGTTTACTCATTAAGGATAGGGTAAGTAGTAGACTAGAATGAGTTGAGTGTAATCTATATGAGAGCCTATTTATTATTTTCTTATGTAAAGATTTTAAATTGGATTTAAAATTAGTTTTTATATAAGTTTATATTTTGATATATAAACAAAAGGTTTTCTAATATATATCAAGGTAATTGGTTGTTGTATTATTTGAATTAAAAGTAATAATAAGAATTAAGTGGTAACAGAAATACAACCAAATAAGAATTGGATACTATGAAACTATACCAATAAGATAAGCTAGAAATGGGATCAAACCAGAGAATAAAATCCTGAAATTTGTAACAGTGTTTCAGAATACTGAATTAAGTGACCCTGATTTTATTTTCCAATAAATTATGAGATAATATATAGTGAATTGGTTTCAGATATGATAATCATGGTTATTATCATAAATTGTTGTTGTGTTTAATAATGTAATGTTTTAGGGAAGTAAAAATTAAGGTGAGTATGACTAATAAATTGGAAATGAAGATAATTTAAGTTGTGAAGTTTTAAATCTAAGTCCAGAATTTGGAATAGTTTCAAGAGTTATATGATATTATAAATAATATTATTCAGAATATTTTTTTTTGAATAAAGGGATCTTGTTTTAAACAAGAGTGTTTTGAGAATTTCAAGGGAATTTGTTTTTAAATTAAAAAAAAACCAAGAATGGTTTTAAATTTAAAGTATGACTTGAAGTGCAAAAGAAATGGATACGTATATATGTGGGATATACATAATAACAAGTTGATTGGAAGTCAACACACAGAGTTTTGAATTTTCCTTGGAAGGTGATGTGAAAATCCATAGTAAAATAAGTTTTTGAACTTATAAGTGGGAAATTTTTTAGTAAGAAGTTTAAAATTTTGAAATAGAGAATTCAAATTGAATAAAGTAGGCTGGATTAAGTAAATTGAATTTAACTTAAGGGAAGATAAATAAGTTTAAAACAAATGACCTGAATTGGAAATTTCAAAAGGAAATTGAGATTTAACTTAGGAAGTTAAGTGGGTTGAATAAAAGTTGAGCATGTGTGATCTCAAAATGGGTTTGACGTCTGGAAATTGGAAATGGATGCTATTGATGAATGTTTTAAACAAATTGGATATTTATTTATTATGACTTATTCTGATATCATCCTGTTGTTATTAATAATTTATGAAACTGAGAATTGGATTATTTTAAATGAATTAAGAAATGGATTGAGGTAATGTACATCCATTATTGAAATAAAATAGAAATAAGATTGAACTTATAAAAGGGAAATTGCTTTGAACTTAAAGATTTAAATGTTAGAGATGAGCTTGCTAAAAATTTGTTAAGAATGGGTTTTGAAGTTAAAATTGAGTAAAAAATTGGATGCTGAAGTTTAAATCATTTAAAAAGTTTCGAACTCTTATTTGAACTTTGAAATAAGTTAAGTAACGGCAATTTAAAATGGAATTCTGAAATTTGGACTCAGAGTTAAATGGTTTAAAGATTCAAGCTGTTAATTTAAAACTGAAGGTTAATTTGATTTAAGGAAATTAAATCAGAAATAAAAAATTTAACTCGAATTTATATAATTCAAAATGGTTTAAATTTGAGATTTGAATGGAATTAGTTCAAATTGAATTTGATTTGAATTAAAAGGGATGAAAGATTGAGTTTCAGAAGGTTTAAATTCAAATGGAAATTGATTTGAATTTGGGATAGGAATTGAAGTTAATTCAAGTTGAATCGGAATTGAATCAATTAAGTGAAATGGGAAATTTTTGAGAAATGGAGGTTGGTTAATTAAATCAGTTTGACTTTGCGATTATTTTTGAATAAATTGTTCTAAAGTAAACTGTTTTAAATCTATTTTTCAAGGTATTTACTATATAACCTTTTTTTAAAATCCAAACTATTTTATACTTATTTTACAATCATTTTGAAAACTAATTACTATTTTACATCTGTTTTGCAAACTAATCATTATTTTACAACTACCTATAACTAGTTACTATTTTATAACTATTTTGCAACTATATAACTTTGCTACAATTATTTAATTATTTTTTATACTATTTTACAATTAATTAACTATGTTACTGTTATTTTACAACTAATTGTTATTTTACAACTACTTATTTATTTAAAATTTTCCAAGCTATTTTCTAAATTCAAGCGGTCAGAGTGCAAACTGTTTATAACTGAAGTGATAACCCAAATGGAAATGGATGCAATTGTGAATAAGTGAATAGAAATCAAAATGAAGGTGAATAGAAAGAATACTGATTTAGCTAATAATCAATGAAGATAAATACGTAGGATGTACGTATATTATTCTGTTCGCAGAATGATTTGATCCTGATTCAAGTACAGAATTTCGAGATAGTATATAGATCCAAGTTGGGATTTTTTACTCGATTTTCGATGGCGAACCCTGGATATAGATTTTTGATTGATTCTGAAAATTATCTATCATAGTTAGGCTATGCTAGGAGAATGTCGGTTTCTGATCAAGAAACCAAATCTGAGTCTATACTAGGAAGTCGGGTGGACGATACTAATTTGGAAGTGAAATTGTGTAATCGAGTGAGCAATCAGATTTGATATTGCATACGGATGGTATATGTACATCGTACGTGCTTGAATGAAATAGATAATGAAATTTTGAAAGAAATGAAAATGATTTAAGGAATATATTTTGAGAAATATATATGAATAAAGGTGGAAGTTGGATATCTTTTGAAATTCACTTTATGAAAAATAAGTGATATGGTAAGTAGCTTTATAAAAGAAAATCAAAATTGAATGTTGGTTTTGCATAGTAAAGTTATATATATATATATACATACATACACATATATAATTTAAGTGTGAAGTGATAAAAGATTTTTCAAGGATATATATATATATATATAAATGATTTTATGAGAATGATTTTGGAAAAAGGTTTTGGAACCTATGGATTTTGGAAAGGCTTTTGATTTTCGGGAAAATCAAATTTTGGGAGTTGGGAAAGCCAAGTTTGGAACTATGGATTTGAGATATCGATTTTGTGTAAAGGAGATTTATGTGAATCATATAGAGAGCATGATTTGAAAGATACTATATGTGTATAGTATAAGATGTTTTGGGATTGGCTTTGGGGAAAAAGGCGCTCCCTTTGAAATGAACTTCATAGGAGATCCACGGGGTGGTTCTCCTTGAGCCCTAAGGGGAGGCTCTAAATTGAATCCTGCGAGGAAGTTCGAACAAATTGAAGTTCCTGAGGATTTTGTGTTGTGGGTAGCGAAAGTCGAGGGCACTGATACCTATAGAGTCATTTAGGTTATGCTGTGACGATAATGTAACTCGATGTCACTGTGATCTATTACGAACCATAGCGGAAGTCATGTGTGCTGTGAGAGCCAACGGTCTACGTTTGATTTTGATGTGATGGCAACGTAACATCAGTCGATTGTGATCTATGAAGACAGTGAAAGTTGAGAGGCTGTGAGAGTCTAAGGCTACATTGGGACTCAACTAATGTAGTCCGCGACCTATGTAGGAGTCATTTGGCAGCGAAAATCGAGGGCGCTGATGCCTACAGTTACATGGATTTTTGCAGTGATGGCGACATAACCCTGGATGTAGCTGCGATCTGTGGCGGGTTGCATGGCATAATCGAGGGGCACGAAGTGCCTACAGTTATCTATGGGTTTTGCCGGGATGGCAATGTAACCATCGGGTTAACCGCGACCATGGAGGGGGTGATGATTTCCAGAGCATTCTTACCCAAAAACGTTTCCTATATTCTCAAAAATTGTTTTCTATATTTTCACAAAGTTTTCGAAAATGTTTTCCCAAGTATTTTCACTTGGTGTTGAAAAGGGGTTTACCAAGTACTTATAGATTTTTAGTCCTACGCCTGATCAACGTATGATCAAATTTCTATGAGAACGAGGATGGACTTGTTGAGACATCGAGTTATAAAAAGTATTTTTCATAAAAGCTATTTTGGCGATATTATATAGATTTTAAAGGTGTTTCAAACTTTAAAAAAAATAGGAATTGAGAGTTCAAAATGCTAAAGGATAATTTAACTGATAATTAGCAATATAAGTAAAATTCTGGCTTCGTTCCTTTTCGAGGACAAAAAGATTCAAAGGGGGAGGAATGTGATAACCCGGATTTTTGGACATCAGGTACTTGGGTAAGTATCGGATTTTAACTGTTGGAAATACTGATTTATAAATTAAACAAATAAATCTGATAATAAATATTTATATGAGGAATATGATATCCTAGAAATTTCAAGCAACTAAAAAATGATAATCTCTTTTATAAATTATTTAAATTGGGCAAAATTATTCTTTAAAAAATAATAATAATGATTGTTTATATATATAGATATAAGTAGATTTTAAATAGAAAATTTATTACTTTCAAACAAATTAAATAATGTATTTGTTTAAGTATATATATATATATATATATATATATATATATATATATATATGAGTTGATTTTAAATTGAATTTAAAATTGAATTTGAATTTGAATTTGAAATTCAAAAGATAATTATCTTAAGATAAATTTTGGTTTTAAAAATATTATATATATATATATATATATATAATTTTTATTAGTATACAATTTGTTTTATATTATTTTCTTTAAAGTTTTTTTTACTTATATTAATTAAGGAAAGTATTTACTAAATAGAAAATTTAATATAAAAGTTTTATGAAAAACATTTAAAAATATATAAACACATGCATTTTACAAGGTGAGTTGAATAAACTAACGTATCTAAAAATGTTGTAATTTCTTGAAACTGTGCAAAATAAGTCACTGTAATCGTTTATCTGTTCATAGTTTTCTTCTATTTAAATCTGATTTTTGTTGCTTCTTTGAACAACTGTAGTTTTTGATTTCGGTAACAAAATGCTGGTGGATTTCTTTCATTTGGTAGTCTACATGTTTTACTTGGTCTCTACAAAATTTATTTGAAAAATATTACCATTTGAATGTTCAGGGCTTTAAAATCACTACAGAGTTCAGAAATCTTGCTGAAACAAAATGCGTACAAAGGGTCGACCTTACCTTTCTCTGGTTCGACCTGCATGTCAACCCAGAGGCTCCCTAGGTCAACAGGCCGGTCGACCTAGGGTGGAGTATGGTAGACCTCCAAGTCGACCTGGATAGTGGGTTTTTCCAACCTACTTCCTCTTGTTTCCATCGCGTTTTGCCTTGTTTTGCTTGCTCTTCTTTATTTGTTTTGGGATGTTTTTATCGATTTCAATGGCCATGATGTCTATAAAAAGACTAGCCAAACTTTGGTAATTTGAAATTCAAATTTTGAATTGTTTTGAATTAAATTCGAATTTGAATTCGAATATCGGTTGGAGTGATTTTCTTCGTTTTCGAGCACGGATTCTTCCAAACCTTTTTGAAATAATTTTTAAAAATTAATGGGCATTTTAAACAATTATTATATAGTATTTTTAAAGTATTTAAAATATAAATTCTATTTATTCTCTGTAATAAGGGAATATTCAAATATGGTTTTCAAAATTGATTTCAAAAATTGGTTTTAAAAGCTAGTTTTTCAAAGTAAATTATTTTAAATATAAAATACACATTTTTGTACCATTCGAGCATATGCGAAAGTGAATTAAACGACTAATAAAACATGAGGAATAGGACACATGCGTTTACTTTTTCGGTTAACTCCGGACTTGTAATTTTGGGTTATTGATTTGAGATGATTTCTGGAATTTGCCATTTTGTGGTGCATTTTGAGTTTTATAATTCCTATTTGTATGAATTATAAAAGATGGCCAATTATTGGTGAGTTATTGTGGTTTGAGATCTCCTATTTTAGGTGCTATGGTTGATAAGAACCATCACGGTGTTTTTATACTTGCCGATGATATGAGGCACGCCTTGAGTCGGTGATTTCCTATTTTGAGATTTATGGTTCATGAGGAACCATCACGAGGTCTATTTATGCTTGTCGACGAGATAAGACAAGTCACGAGATTTTATGAGTTTGTTGATGTTTTCTAGTGTGGCATTGACTAACGGTTAGTAAACCGTTTAGTGTGAACGTGTGGTATGGTACGCACGTTACCTCTTTTCAGGTTCCTAGTTGAGAGTTTGTGACACATTCATGAGTGAATGCCAGTACTTGAGCTGTTGGGTTCTACGTGTACATATACTTAAATATATGTGTGTGTGTGTGTGTGTGTGTGTATATATGTATGTATATATATGTATATATATATATGTATATATACACACACACACACACAAATGTAACGACCCAAAATTTTGTGATTTTATTTATTAAATTAATTGCAATTTTGTGAAATTTTAAACAACAAAATTTGAAAATAAAAATTTATTATTTGGAATACATCTATTTAAACATAGCAACTGGTAAACTTTCATCTGATGATATTGAAGTTTATGGTATTGTGTAATTCTATTTAATTCAAATCAGTTAATAATTGATGATGATAAATTTATTTCCAAACCAGAATATTTTTGTATAGAAAATTTCTAAACCATCTTCTGAGTGAGGCGTTATCTTTCGTTTTTCAAAATTTTGACTTCTATTGCTCCGTTTATCTTAATTCTGACAAAATAGCAGCATTTTCGTTACCGATCATTCACTTTTGATCGGATGATCGTACCACTGATATCTGTACACCATTTTGATCGTCTCGTCGTGCTAATCTCAGCGGTATATTCAATTCTAGATTTTGAGATCTGGTACGCGATGGAAACGATGGTACGTCGTAACCGTATCGTAAAAGGTGACCATTGGCTTTCCTTGCATTTCAAATTTTAAGCGTGCTGCCCAAACAATTTAATAAATTGCTCTAATTACTACCTTATCATTCGGCTAATAGAATTTATTACAATACATGGTATATTTTATTTGCCTTTATTTTCTTCCTTGAATTATGCCTGATGCATGCGGTTACTCATTTTGCCTGTGCCTTTCTTTGCTCTGTTGCTTCATAACCCATTCTCATCCTCTCCTTTCCCAATCCCTCCTTCACATTGCTTCACCCAAGATCTTACCCTTTCTTTCTTTGCCTGAACTGTTGAAGCCTCCACCACATAGCTTCACCCTGACCGACCAAGCAACTTCGAGCACCGGCCTTCCCCCTTGAATTGCCCCTGCCATGAGATCCTATCACCCGACCCGCCGCCACGCCCAGATCTCGACTCCACCTCGCCGAAGCTTAAACTCAACACCCTACCCCTCTTCTCCGGCCTCTCTACCCATCGCCAATCTCCACGCCGACCTCCACCAAGCTCCAGCCGAGCCGCCTACACTCCAGCCCGCACCGCCACCCATTGACCTGCTCCGCTTCACCACCTCACCCATCAACGCCCCGACAACCCATCCCCTCCTCCTCTTCGTGTTTATATGGATTTGGTATATTATTATATTAAGTTATACATGTGGGTTTAAACGATGTTTGCTGTTATATAAAGTATGTGTTGCGTGTATTAGTTTGCATATACTTTTCCATAGTTTTGAAGATTTTTGTCATATATAGGATTTCATGTCCAATAGTTGTCATAACCATATTTATTTAATTCACATATAGAAATCATACGAGTCATTTATGTTGGTAGTAGAGTGCAGCGTATCACCTTATAAGGTTGTATATATATCTCATTCCAAAGCTTGGTCTGTTGTTATACGAGTTGTGTATAATATGTGCATGTATTACAATATCCTATGTATATAAATTTCTGGTTATTTAATTGTCCTGTATATATATATATATATATATATATATATATATATATATAAAGGTCAGTTTATAATAGGGTATATGCATATATGTATTAGTTATATATAGAGTTGTTGAAATTTGTAATATACATATGATGGTCTATAAGTATTAAATAAAGCAATTTTATATAATGAAAGCGTTGTACTCAAAGAAGAGATATACACACACACATACGTATACTTCGAGCACAATTTTGTTTCAATCTTTATTTTGTTATTTTATAAATACACATATTTTCTTACCTGGGTCTTATTCATATATTAGTTTATATATTCTTTTGGGTATAAGTTTATTTATTAGTTCATGCATGTCAGGTTCGCTCTGCACATATAGGATTACAGTGTTGTATCATATGTTATGTACTTTATGTTTCATATAAGTACATAGATTATATGGTCTGCATTTATTTATGTATGTTGCGTGCATATATAGGGTTATAGTACATACTTTATAATATATGGGTTTTATACTTATGATTGAAAGATATGTATATATTATATATATGGATTTATGCTATTGTTTATATATGTTATATGAAGGTTTGTTTATAATAATTGAGTTATACATAAGGTCTGCATACATATATAATATATATAGTTTTAAAGTATACTGCTTAAGTTTGCATACTTATACTGTAATTATACATTTTAATTTATTTGTTTGTATATGTATATTTTGATTTACGGGCTATGGGTAAGTTATATGATGTATGGTATATATATAACTTATATATTAGTGACATATATATCATTGATTTTTATAATTAGTTATTTCAAAATATATTATGTACGTATGTTGATTTTAATATATATACATTTTAAACTGAAACAATGGATTTAGATACATATATATTAATTGAATATACGTTTGAAATTAGAATAGATTTTATTTATATTTATATAAAATCTTATAAATGTTCACTTATACCATTTAGCCATATCGATCCATTTCTTATTTGATCTCATAAATTTCTATTTATCAGCATTTTCCATCAAATTTGGGCCAATCTTGCTTTGCTTCGAAATTCGTGCTTGGATTCGTAACTGGTTTCATTTGTCAAATCCCCTCTAGCCTAGAAAGGTGAGAAATCACTCACGATTAACATTCTTATATTTATTAAATTTGATTTCAATTGAAACGAAAATTGAAATATGCTACTGTAGTTATTTAAATTGTTATATATGTTATTATTTGTAATTATTCACCTGTGGGATATGACCCCATATCTTATTGTTTATATTATATTGTTATTGATGATATATGCCTGTTACATTATTTTCATATTTGTTATCACTCTGTAAGTTCCTTGTTAGTATAGAATTCACTATGGGTTGAAATGATACATACTCGAACGAAATTTAGAATAGGAGAAAATCGTTATGAGTTGAAATGATAAACCCAAGCGATTTTCATTTGGATTGAATTTGGGATTACGGGTTGAAATGATATCTACTCGTATATATTCACATTACGGATTGAAATGATAAATATCCCTATCACTTACTCATATGGTAGGATTCTATATGCAGACACCGTTGGTCTCTCTCTCTCTCTCTCTCTCTCTATATATATATATATATATATATATATGTATGTATGTATATGTACATTGAAAATAATTTCTATGGTTTTGAAAGAATATATATGGTTTTATCTAATATTGAAATATTTTATATAAATATGTCTTAATATAAAGTAGATTTAATAATAAAATTCAATTTCATAAAGTTTGACTAAATTAATATAATATGTTTAAGAAATTTTCCAATGATTTGTATAAGTTAGGGATGATAAAGTTGAATGGATTGAAATTGTATTTAATTTAGAATTTTACTAAATCTAATCAATTTAAAACCTATTGAATTTGAAATTTAAAGATATGATTTGATAACTAGATTTTGATTTAAGCAATTTAATGAATATTTCACGTTTAAATAAATTAAAGGAAATATTTAGTATGATGTAATTTAAGGTTACTTAAATGATATTGAATTTAATAAGTGAATATTTCAAAACTAAATAGGGAGATAAATGAAACAATTAAATTTAGTTTCGAAACATTGAATATTTCAAGCTTTGAACACATTGAGATCTAAATGGTTTATTGAGAACAGAGAAATTATAAATACTTTACTTTATAAAAAAAATTATTATATATATACTACTTTGGAAAGTAGATACATTTGAAATAAAATGATATTTTGGTTTGAAGTACAAATAAATTTGAAATGACCACGGTGTTATATTGTATATTTATACATTATAGATAGTTCCATGGATCCTTAGAGGATGGTTATCCCAAACATCCTTTAAGTTATTTTTATTTCAGTTGAAATTTCACTTAAGTTGGATTTATTGATATAAGAATGTTAATCCTCACTCGAGTGGTTTGTGTTTTTCTTTACGCTCGGGTCAGACTGAGTGATACAGCATTTGAGACTCGCCTTTGGAGTTTGGAGCTTTGTTTGGAGATCCAACTATCGATCCAGCTTTCAGCTTTTCCAATTGATTTGTTCAGAGTGGTCATCAGTTGTATTAGAGACATCACTGTATTTGAGATATTTAGTTGTAATTTATTTCAACTCTATTATGTATATAGTAGCTTCATGAACTACTATTTATCTATTCCGCTGCGTTATTATTATATTACTTCGTGTCAGTGATTCTGTGATTGATTTATTTACTGTATATGCTGAGTGTTTCCAAATTTAAGGTAACAATTTGATATTTTGAGCAATTCAAGTCTGGCATGTGCGAATGCGAATGATTGAAAATATCGGGTGATTACATACACACACACATATATATAGCCAATGAGCTATTTATGGGATGTTGGGTCCTAAAAGAGGCCGGGGGTCTCTACTACATAGTACTTGGCAAGCAGTTGGGCCATAGATTAGGCAGTTGGATTAATTGCTTGGCTTTTTATTGGACTGTTGGATCCAATCTGGGTTTTTGTAGCTACAAATGGGTCGTTCAATCCTTTCTCTTTTTATAACTATTGGGCTATTATTAGGCTGTTGGGTCCATATTTTATTTGTAGTTGTTGGGCTTTTTATTGGGCTGTTGGGTCCTATTTCTTAGTTGAGATTATATTCTCTTTTGGAGATATCTGATTTTGCCTTTTGGCGTATTTTGAGTTTGAGATTTCTCTATTATGAGAATATATCTGAGTTTGCCATTTTAGCATATTTTTTGTTTGATATTTCTCCATTTTGAGATTATATTTGTATTTTCCATTTTGGCAAGTTTTGAGTTTGGGTTTTATGCCGATGAAACGAGGCATATTCTGAGTTTTGGAACTTCTCCAATAGGAGAGTATTTTGTTTTAGCCATTTTGGCGAGATTTGAGATTTATCATTTGAGTCTTCTACTATTTAAGAGATATGGTTAGAGAAACCCTTATAGCTACTTTTGGCTATCGTCGATGATATGAGGCAGCTATTATACTTGATGATTTATCCTGAGTTCTTTTATTTAGAGGTTATATATGCTCAAGTGATATTTTTCCACTTAAGTTATGGGCATGTATTGCCATTGTCTCTTCTTAATTGAAAAGAATTATCATACTTACCTTATGCTTTATATTATCGCCTATCTTTTTTAAACTGACTGTTTTAGCTTGACCGAACCGTGTATTTTAAACTCGAGTCAGACCAAGTTGTTTCAGGTTAGACATCTCTTTTGGACTTAGCTTCACTTTGACGCTTCTGCTTGGATATACCTGTTTTCATCCTTTTGTTATTGTTTTTGTGTAGACTTTATGATGTATATTATTTTGACTCATGCGTAAATTGTGGCCGTTGTAACGGCCCAATTTTTATGATGCCCGAAAGTCGACATTAATACGTCCACTATATCAATTGTCGCACAGTCGAAAGCCGGAAAACCAAACCGTTAGGGTTAAAGAAGAAGAAGACAGAAGACAGAAGAAGAAACAGAAACAATAACAGAATCTCACATTTTGCAGCACAACAATATACAATAGATAAATGAATATCTTTAAAGCAAAAACACTATATCAGTTTATACATACATTATTAGAGTATACAACAACACAACATCGGAAAGGAAATATTACATATACTAGTGATACACCACGCCATCCAACTTGAACTCCAGATCTCTACAACATTTTTTCTAACTTTGCTCCCGAATAACTGATAACCTGACTATAGGCTGCCCGTGTGGAAAATTATAGGCACCAAGAGTTTAGAAAGGGAACAATAACTCCAGGTCAGTCATGGGACTGGTGTGAGATCTTAAAAACAGTTATTCTTTAACAAAAGAAAACGAAAGGGGAATAAAAGAAATTCGCAATGCTTTTTGGAAAATGAAACTACCATAAGGCCTCCTGGCACACACACAATGCAATCGCAGACTTGGCGGAGATTTCTCCTTATGATAGTCAAACATGTTTGATACGCAAAAATCCTTTTTAATATTATCATTAGTGCATAGTGTTGAAAACATTTCGAAGTATAATATTAATCTTAGCCAGCATAGGTACCATTGTATTATGCCTGCTATAGCTACCTCCTGAGGAGGCAGGTTATACAATTGCAATCGTAAAGGGCTCGTATTGTTTCTTTGGATTTCCAACAAATGGTCAGGCTAAGGAACTTCCTATTGCAACATGGGTACGCTTCTGGAGGGACGTCTCGAGAACTTAACCAGCTCTCTGCCAATACAAGGCCATGTTACTTTTATAACTAGGTAACTACTACACGAGTATGCCATCCCCCAGTCGTTTTCGACTTTATCCGAGGATCCTCAACCACAAAGCAACAACCACAAAGTATAACAAATTTGCAGCATCAACATAGGTAAAATATCTAGGCTCCATACCATGATACTACCCTTTTCCAAAAGGAAATGACATACCCTCAGGGGGCGCTACCCCCAAATAACCTTGCCGCATCTTTCCTGTTTCGACCATTTTCGGGGTGTGAGGTCCGACGAGGTCTCGTCCACAAAGCTACACTTTTCACAAAGTCATGCTTTGATCAACAAATGATCCGCAACACTTCGTATGCCACATTACCAATCTGAGAACATATCACTAGTAACCATCAACTACCTAACCTCTGAGCTCGTACGTCTTAGAGAAGGGTGTTAAGCTAAGAGAATAAATTCTCTGCCACCAACGGAAATGTATTTGATAGAAACCAGCTTTACATCTCAAAGTGTAACGTCAGACACACATCCATACAAGTCTGTTTCTGGATCGAACGGAACCGAAGGCACTTCTAAAGAAGCTCTTGCAATCCGGATATTTACTAATCACGTCTGGAATCACCATCACAAAGGGTGATAAAATCTCTATACCGAAGCAACTCGGTGCAGAGACATTCTACGGATAATCCTTTCGCTTTTGAAAATACCCGGCCTTCAACACCATCTTTAAATGAAATCTCATCTCGTCGTATCATTATTCAGAATGGGTTTTATGACACAAGGTCTTCTCCTGGCTAATCCGAATAATGAGCGCTTACTCTTAAAAATAAGTGTTCAATCAGATTTCAAACAAAACACAACAAATTTCCACTTTGATCTTTTAAATAAAAGATCCATCACAATCACAAAGGTTCGACGTGGTTTCCGAATATCCATTTGGAATTCGACCCCCGGTCGCGTCGAAATTCAAATGTCATTTAAAAGGCTTGTATTGATAGTCGGTTATTTAACTATCAATCAACATTCACAACAATCGCCAGGATTTAAATAATTTTTCCCTCAATTATTATTTTTAATATATCTTAGTAAGATATAATTTTAACACTCCAACCATTTGAAAACAAATTTCAAATCAATTTTCACCTTTCAATCCTTTAAAAACAAATTTCAAATCACTTTTCCACATTTCAATAGTTTGAAAACAAATTTCAAATCATTTTTCCTTACGTGGAAAACATTTTCAAATATTTATTCATTTCCACTAAAAATCTGCCGACTTCAAATATTTTAAAATAATTTAAAATACTCATCCAAAATATACTAGGAAATATTAAAATAAACTATTCTAAAATACTTTCTTAAATATTAGTTATGAAAAATTTTATACTAATATCGCATATACAAATTCAAGTCCAAAACAAATTTTAAAATAAATTTAGCAGTTAGGATGTAACTATTTAAATATCCAATTTCTAAAACAAATATCAATTTAAAACTTTAAATAATCACTTCTATAATAGTTAAAAATATTTTTTTACTTTAAAGATTTTCAAAATAACCTAAGTAAATAATTTTCCCAAAACATTCTTTCCCTTAAACCATCTTTACAACTTCAATTAATATTTATAAACTATATTGAAAACATTCTCGGCTTTCAAGGGAAATACGCATTCCATTCTAAAATGATTCATTTAAATCAACTTATAAATCTTTCTGGATTTATTTTAAATTTACGTCCAAGATCCGTAAATTCCTTTCCACACTTTTAAAAATACAGCAATATTTATTTTTAAAACAAATTTCCCTTTATTTTATAAAGTCCCATTTTGGATTTAATTTCTTTTTATATCCACTAATTTATGATTTTCAAATCGGTTCCCAAGTTGTAACGACCAGTAATATTCGGTAATTAAATTTCTTAATTTAAGAAGATTGGTAAGTTAATTTTTAATAACTTGAATGTAACAGTATAAATGTAAGTTAATTATTAATAACTTGGATGTAATTCTAATAAGTGAAACAATGTAAATGTTAATTATATTCTTATTGTAATAAAAGAATGTTACCAAGATGAAGTGATTAATTTGATTTAAAATCTTAATTAATGTGTGCATTAGTTTATAATAGGATATAAAGGTAAATTAATAATTAAAATGTTGGCTTACTAATAAAATAATGTATAAGGAATGGAAATGGAATAAATTAGTGTATGACTAGTGGTAGCACTTGTTGTAAGCTAATAAGTAAATTAAAACGCAACAGTGCTAATTTAGGTTAATAAATTAATAGGTTGAATGAAATGACAATTAATGAATTTATTAAAATTGTAAAGTTATAATATAATAGATGGTAAATGGTTGGGAAGAATGAACATACAAGTATTAGAAAAGGTAAAATGATGACAAATGTTTGTTACCAGTTAATTTACCAATTACAAGTAAAGATAATTAAATGTACTTTAATGATAACTAATATAATAACGGAAGTTTGAATGTGAATTGAATAGAAATGTAAATTTATTTATATGGCAGCAATTGATGTAATAAAAAGCATGAAACCAAGTGAATAAATTTATTTAGAACATTAAATCGTAATTAATGTATATAATTGGGAAAGATATAATAAACGGAAATAGGATGGTTGATAACAAAGGAGTTAGAAATTTGAATATATAAATGTAGCATTTACGCAAATGTAAGATGTAAATAGGCGTAGATTAGTGTAATAGATAAGTACCCATGTTGACATCACCTTTTAAGATGGTAAGTTTATAATTGATTCATAATAAGAAAAAATTCAAATGAATGGATTTATTTGGGATGGCAATTTACAATTAATGAATTTATTTAAATTAGTAAGTTATAATTGAAGGAATTAGTAAATTGGGGAGTGAATTCAAAGGTTACTAACTAAGGAAGTAATACGTAATAAATTGAATAAAATCAATATTATATAAGAATTGTAACATTGTTTGTGAATAGTGGATTCATATGTGTAATTAAAAGTTATGATAACGGTTGTTTTAAGTTAATTATTTATTTAGTCTATTAAATTAAATGGGTAATCAATTGCAATAAATCTGAATTAAATGTTACGTTAATGAAAATTAGGGTAATAATTAGGAATGACGTAATTTTTATTCAGTGTTATGTTGATTAGTTGAATATAACATAAACTTAAGTGTAAATTTAAGATAATGATAACAATTATTATAAATTACCTAATTAATTGGTCAATGAATTTGTTGGAATCAAGTTCATTTAAATGTCAAGCAAATGAAGGATAAACAATAGGAACTAGGTATAGAGTGATAATGGACTTACTATAAAGATTGAAACTAATCAAATCAAAGTTATTTAGAATTTATTATAATTAATTGGAACTTAAATTTTAATAAATGAATTTATTCTAAATGAAATTTAATTTATTACACTAATTGAAATGAAGATGGAATATGATAATATTAACGTAAAAGATTTTGAATCCAATATTAATTTCATCCGTTGGATAATAATAAAATGAATAGTAGAGGGAAAAATAATTTAATAGAATTATTGAAAATTTAATTTATAATTTTGAATATAATGAAATTGAAAATTTAACACTGCAATTGATAGATTAATCAACTATAAATTGACATTTAAACTTGTTTAAATTATTGAAGATGGTTAAGAAATATAAAAGTGATAAAACTGTCAATTATAGAATTGAAATTAAAAATTGGATTTTATTTAATTAATTATTAAATTATTTAATTAATGTAAAAATAGCCATTTTGGCCACTAACTCAGATTTCGACGAAACCAGTTTCATCGGATCCGTAACGGTGAATTATTGTAGGATTCAAGTTTTGTAGCGATCGGACTTGTCCTTTGATCGTACGGACTCGTAACGCCTTGAAATTTATGAAATTGAAATCAATTTAAATCAATTTGAATTTTTTTTATTTTAGCATAACTTCTTCATACGATGGAATTTGGACTTGAAACCTTTTCCATTGCGTTTAAAATATTTTAAAACATCTATTTTGATATACGGGTTGACCCAATTTCGTTCCGGATTCAGAACGGGCTTTTCGGGCCATTCATCGTTAAGCGCGTTTATAAATCGGGTCTATTTACTCTATTTCAGCTTTGTCTATAAATACCTGGTTATAAACTATAGCCTACCTTTATTTCTCATTTGTCTGTACGTACAATTCAACTACCTCTCCTCCTCAACAGCAGACAATGAAATTCTAGATCCAAACGCAAATCAAATTCAAATTCAAAGCAAAAATTTCAAACTCCTCAAAAAATTTCAGAAAAATTATATATCGAAGCTCTTGATTTACGCATCCCAGATCTGTAGTTTAATTTTGGTTTTGAATCATTTCCAGAAACCGCAAATCAATTTTCGACCGTTCATCGCTTGACGATGAACTTCGTCTGATCGGGAAATCCTTTCTGGGTTTTGAAGAGAGATCCGAGGGGGTCGCATCCATGTGGGTTTTGTGATGGTTTAATGGCTAGATCGCCGTATTAATTCAATTAGGGTTTGGTAGAAGGCGGCGACGTGCGGTGTTTGGGATGGCCGGAGGTGAAGTGCATGGTACTGAGGGGTGGGGCTCGTCGTGACGTGGAGGATGGGCTAGGTCAGCCGGCCTCTGATTGCCGTAGGCGAGAGGAAACCTTGGTCAAACATTCGGTTAAATGGGTGTTGCGTGTTCTCTGGTTCGTGCGTTGCATGAAGAAGACGAGCATATGAGCAAGGTGCGTGTTGACGTGGTATGTGTGTAATATTGTTTTATTTATTTTATTTTTAAATCGTTTATCGTTCTAACTCGCATAACTTTCACGTACGCGGTCAAATTCACGCGCGGTTTTCTCCACTAGGTTCATATTGAAATTCCGTACATTTTGGCACTAGTTTGGATGGATTCTGAAACCGTTAAATTTTTGGGTTTACATAGGATTTAAATTCAATTTAAATTCGAAAGGTGAGTGTTTTAATCCACTCACAACTTCTAAAATTTATTGTGTTTGTTAAATTTATTTAGGATGTGATTAGAAATTTATTTATGACTGTTTGGCATATTTTTAATCATCATTTTAGTTAAATTGAATTTTATTGAATTAAATTGTTATTTAATTTATCCATTGCATATAAACAGCCAATTAAATTTTCATTTAATTTATTTTTGAATATAAACTGCTAGTTGATACCTGTTGTTTATTATCCGTTATATATGGATGCTATTGATTGAATTGGATGATGATTGTGATTAATGGTTGATGATTGATATTGGATGAATGGATGTTGTACTTTTTTATCGTTATAAACTGCAAATTGTTATGCGCCTTATTTCATTCGGGATTGCGGTTTGAAATGATATATAACCGTAATTTTTATTTTAAATTGCGGATTGAAATGATAAATATCTGTATCACGTGACCATAGGATAGAAAATTATATACAGACACCGTGGTCTATATATATATATACATATAAACATTGTGGAAATGATTTCTATGGTTTTGGATAGTATTATACGGTTTGATAAATATTGATTCATTTTGATATTATATAAAGATATTTTATATATAGTTAAATTCATGTATTTAAGCTATGTATAAATTTGTTGATTTATAATAAGTTAAATAATGGAGTTTGATTTTATTAAAATAAAATATGGTTAAGTATTTAAATCATTTTTAATACAGAGGTTATAATGATTTAAATAAATTTAGATTTGGAAGGTAGATTGGAAATTTAATTGAAATTGAGCCTATTTAAGAATTAAACTCCATAAGTTGATGTAAAATCTATTAACTGGAAATTTTAAAAGGGTATGATATTCATAACTGGATTTTTATTTCTAGGTGAATTAAATGATTATTTCAAGTATAATGAATTGAAGGCAATATCTAGTTATTTAAAATTTGAGTCATATTTAAATGATAAGGGGTTTATTATGTAAAATATTTCAAACTAAATAATAGAAAATTTAAATTGTTGAATTGAAATTATTAAATTTAGTTTTGAAATTTCGAAATATTCAAAGCCTTGAAATATACCGAAATTTGAAATGTTTATAGAAATTGAAAGGTTTCAAAGTTATGAATTTCAAAGCATTATGTTTTAAAAGGGTTAAATTTCAAATGTTTGGTTTTGAAGTATGTAATTTGGAAGGGCTATGATTTTGGAAAAGGGATATATTTGAAATAAAATGTATTATATTGATTTGAAATAAAAAGGATATCATATTGATTAGGTTTCAAAATGGAAATATATCTTATTTATATGGTGTTGAAATGGATATTATATTCTGGTTTTAAAAGTATAAACTATTTTGAAAAGACCGCGGTGTTATAATAACGTTTGGTTGTTAAAGAGAACAGGATCGGAAGTTGTAATACTCTCTGCCAACTCCGAAAACCACTTTAACAACCGTGTACGCGGTGGATATTCCAGAATGAAGTAGGATGGTGGCGGCGTTTCCTTTGAGGTAAATACGTGGACCCGACTCCCATGAGTTGGCATAAGGTGGCTAAAATAGGAGCGATTGACGGGCTAATGAGGTAGCACCTTTGATCGGACACATCCCTTCGATATTATACTTTGACTTTTGATTTGATTCGATGGTCACTTTTGATTTTTATTTGGGGGTGTGGCTCGAGGTGGGCGGTAGCTGCGGCTATGCGTTAACATCGGCCCGGAAGCATAATTGGTATATCTACCCTGTCATTGCCTAGTTGTGCCGTGTCACCTACCCCAGCGTGCCTTGTACGAGTTTCTATTTGTGTCGTGACTATGGAGTATTCTCTGGTAGCCTTCCGATCAGGAGGTGTTACGGTACTGTATAGACTATTGGCATTATTTGTGTTAAGGGATATATGGGTAACCCCTTAACGCTATTTAAAAGTAATTTTATTTTACTATTAGACATTATTATAATAACGAAATATTACTACATAATAAATAGTTTAACAGATCCTTAGGAGATGTGAATCCCGAGCATCTCTAAGTTACTGCACTCATATTTATTACTATTAAGTTAACTTACCTAAGATCTTTTAGTTCTGATTCGAGTGTTTTCTTTTCAATTCGCTCGGGTCAGCCTGAGTATTTCAGGAATTGAAGGCCTTATTTCTGGAGGACGAAGACGAATATTGTATTATTACTATTATATTATAGTGTTCCACTGCATCACATTGTTCCGCTGCATTGTTATTATTCTTGGGTATGTGTAACTTTGATATATATTTTATAAGAAAAATCGAATATTTGTAAACAGCTTCATGAAATGTAAATTGGATTATTATATTTTATCGTTCCACTACAAGATTCTATTTTTATTTATTTTTCTTTCTCTGCTTTTTCTTATTTACCCCGTAACAATCCTCCCTTCTGTATGCTTTAAGTCTGATGTGTGTGGTTTATCGTCGAATTAAAGCGTACGAAAAGGCGGGATGTTACACAAGTATTCACTTTCAATACCAAATCAATTTTCAAATTTATTTCCAAATTTATTTCAATTACCAAATCCAATTCCAAATTGGTTTCTAAATTTATTTCAATTGACAAATCAAATTTCATATCAATTTTCCAAAGGTTTATTTTTGAACACCAAATTAATTTTCAAATTGATTTCAAAAACATTTTCAAACACTAAATTAAATTCCAAATTTAATTTCTAAAATTTATTTCCCTCTTATCTGTACCAAACTATTTAAAATCCATATTTTGAATAAACACTTCAACTTTTGAATAATATTACCCAAAATCCATTGATTAAGCCTTTTTCCCATAATTTGGAATTTATGTAATAGGATTCAAAAATAAAACTTTATTCTTTTTAAAATTCCTTCTTTTAAATTTTATCCAATTTTCAAGAATAAATTTTTACTATAACTTTTCAACTTGAATTTCAAAAATCCAATATTATTTATTTTCGGTATCCTACGATACCAAAAATAAATTCGGCTAAACCATAGCCTTCAACGATTTCAATCACAATATATTCACACACAGATTATAAACAAATCGATACACAATTATTGAAACAAATTCATTCATTTGAGGAATCCAGTTGAGTCCTTCCAACCTATTTCCATGCATCCACAGACGTTAGCACAACAATTAAATACGAATTCCACTTCGAGGTAGAATATCATGGTATATGGGATTTATAAAATATCATCCGCTATTATGCGACGCATAAGGTCTCATCCGCTATATCATGCGGGAAATCAATCACTCCAAATACATATGTAATACCAATTCCACTTCGAGGTGGAATGTCGCGGTATATGGGTTTAATATAATATCATCCGCTATTATGCAGCGCATAGGGTCTATTTCAATCCAATTGACAATAATAATCATCCAAGCACACAATTAACAATTTAAATTTAACTATTTAAAACTAAACTGGCGATTCAATTGAGTGAGAAGATCTCACCTTTTATTTCCAATCCATTTTCCTTTCCAGTTTGTTTTCTTTGCAGTTTTGACCTTGTATAAATATTATACAGTTGATTAATATTCGAAGTAATCGAACAATTAAATTTCAACTGGATAATTTAATTAACCCATGATTTGATTTTAAAATAATACTTTTAACTTTAAACCAATTCCTAAAAACAAATGTTTTGGGCAGTTAAAATAAGTAAATAAGTTTATTAAACAAATAGGTTACTGTTTAAATTTTTTAATTTTAACTAATGATTAAATTCCACAAATAACCACCTTAACATATTTTTTTATTAGTAAATATTAAGACAAACATTAACTTCACCATTTAAATATATTTCTTTATGTTAATCCAATTACTAAATTAATACTCAGCTAAAATAAGGATTGTACCTCCGAACTGGATCGCAAAATCAACCCAACTCGAGATCAACCTCAGACACCTGACATTACCGAGCTTCGTGATCCAATCCACCTTGACTTTTCTTCACGATTTGACCTTGCTAGACCTTAATCCCAGATCACGCACGATACCATCCCATTATTCTCTGGCCGTCGAGCGATCGTGAATTTCTATGTCGCGAGCTTCGCGATTCACCCTAGGCTGCGATGCGCACAGCAACCTTGATTCGCCGCCACACTTCTTTGCCTCATCGCCTATGACATTCCCTTTCCCCCCTTGATCGATCGCTCGATCGATTGCTTTGAATTATTTTTGAACCGGTCGGCTCCTCTATTTACGGATTGGAAGTCGCGGCCATTAAAGTGGACTTTGATTTTGAACTCAAAATTAATGCAGCAGCCATTAACATTTTCTTCGATTGTGTTTTTCTGAAATGAAACGTTTCTCCCCTTTTTTCTTTGATTTGAAGCGAAGAACAGAGTTTTTGAATGAACGAAAGATTTATTTTTTTCTTTTTTTTAATTGGAAGGAGACTTCGTTTTCTTTATTATATTCTTATCAATAATTTTTAACTTCTTTCTTCCACAAGTTTGGATTTACACAGAGAAAAGGGAACACCTGTTTGAAAAGGCATATACATGTCATTTGCCTTTTTGTTTGTCTTGTAAAAAGATTATTAAATCCATATATATATATATTTAATTTAAATACAAACTCAAATTCAAATCCAATTGTCTCGATAAATACAACTTATAATCTCGATCTCCAATCGAGGCGTGCCACCAGGCGTTTATAATGTTATACGCCTATTCCAAACGCAATGGAAAAGGTTTTAAGTCCAAATTCGATCGTATGGGTAAGACAGCTTTTTGAACCCAGTTAAAAAAACAAATTTCGATTTAATTTTCAGCGCGTTTGCTTATCGTATGGCCACACGACAACTCCGAATGCTACAGAAATTGAAATCCGATAATAATACACTATTACGGATCCAATTGAACTGGTTTCGTTAAAATCTGAGACTGTGCCTCGGAAGGCTATTTTTAAATATCGATTTAAACCTTTTGAATTCAAAACCGAACAAAACAGTTTCAATTTCAAATCTGAAGCTTTTATGATATTCAGTATCATCAATATAGATTTTCAAAGCCGTCAAATTATTTTTAACAAGCTTAAAATTGAAGATTCAAATTTTTACCCAACTTCGATAAATTAAATTCAAAAATTTAATTGCCAAATCCATAGTTATATTTGAAATTCAAGTTAAGCCATCATTTAAATATTTAAAATCAATTAATTTTTTTCAATTTCAATTGTCCAAAATTCATGGTCATCACAGCCGTCATACCACATGATATGTTTCATTTTGTATTACTATGATGATGTATCTGTATATGCATGTACACACACACACACATACATATATGATTATCTATTGTTTTATGATGTGTTTTGCATTTGTGTTGTTGTATTTTGTTCTAATAGATCATATAGCCACCTATGACTTTTTATTAAATATTTGTTAGATATTTTGATCCACTTGAGTCGAAAAAAATATAAAGTATTTATCGACGTATTCAATAGATATTTAAGACAACGATGTAAATATCGCTCCTAACCAGCCTTATTCTCTGCATAAGCAGACAGAATTACCCTGCAATTCTCTTTGTCAATGTGGGTCTCGGGATGGGGCGTCACAGCTTGGTATTAGAGCTGAGTTCAGAAAAAAATATGATAAACACAGAACAGAAACACATATTACTGTACATCCAAATGTAATACAAGTGTTACGAATTCCTTAGTCATCGTGCCTTTGACCTTTCTGTCCCCTTCGGGGTAGATAGGAGTTTGGAATACATCTAGGAATGCATTTTAATTCCATAATATTCCATATTTGAATTACTGATATCTACCCTATGAATAGTTCGTATCTATCTTAACTTTCAGCTCATGGCTGGAAGAGAAAGAGGTCACACTTCGGTGGCTGAGCAGTCTAGTGGCTTATAACGACCCGCTATTTTGAGTCATCCAAATCGAAAATAATCCACACATGTCAGACTTAAATTGGTCAAAACAATAGAATGTTAATATATATATTTGGCATAACTTAGAATATATAGTAATTAAATCAATCACAGAACCATAGACATAGAATTTACTGCAATAAGCAGTGGAAAAGATAAATAGTAGTTCATGAAGCTACTATTGAAACAACAATGTCCAAAACAAGTACAACAGAAGTGCCAAATACATAGAGTCTCTAATACAAAAGTAAGCGAAAAGTCTAAAACATACAAATGAAAATAACAAAAATAAACTAAAAGCTGAAATAGATAATAGACAGATCTCCAAGCGACTCCAAGTTCCAAAACATGAGTCTCAAAAGGTGTGACACTCAAGCTAACCCGAGCGTAAAGCAAAACACAAAACACTCGAGTCGGGATTAACATTCTTATGCAAGTAAATCAAAGTAAAGTGAAATGTAATATGACTTAAAGGATGTTGGGATTCCATCTTCTAAGGATCCGATAAACTATCTACATACATAGTACAATACGCTACATATATAATGTCTACGGTAAAGTAAAATATCGAAATAGCATTTAGGCGTTACCCATATCCCACTTAACACATTTTATATATTCCCGTAGTCTATACAGTAACGTAATTCCTCCGTAAAATAGAGGACTATCAGAGGGCACTCCATAGGTATGGTACAAACCAAACACGTAGAAGGTGCGATAAGGCATGTGACAAGGCACGCGAGGCAATGCCTAGGGTAGGATTCTACCATTTTGTAGATCCGGACTGGTGGTAACGCATAGCAACTACTACTGCCTACCTTGAGACACACTCCGAATCAAAGGTGTGCACACCAAAATCAAATCACAAAAGCAATAGATATGGTTTCAAAGAAATGTGTCCGTTAGGAGGAATGACCACACTTGGCCCGTCGTGGTTCTTGTTTTAGCCACATCAAGCTGACTCACGGGACTCAGAGCTATGTAAATACCATATAGAATCGTTCGATAAACCATCCTACTTCATTCTGGAATCTCCACCACGTACACTGTTGTTAAAGTGGTTTTCGATATTGGCATAGAGTATGACAATATCCGATCCCGGTCTCTTTAACAACCAATCGCTTATTTCACACCGTGGTCATTTATAAAGTTACTTATAAATATTAAACAAAATCTCAAATAAAATTTTTAAATCAAAACGAATATTCAATTTAAATTCTATTCAAATCTTAAAATATCCATTTAATCACCTTTTATTAAAACTCGTCATAAATCATTTTCAAAAATCATTAAGTTCTGAATAAATCTTTATTTAAATTTAACTAATAACCGGGCTCAGTTACTAATAAAATTCCAATGTACCTTTCCAACCTTTTTATTTATTTTTGTTATAAAAATCTATTTTATATATAAATTAAATGAATGTTTTTAAAAAATATTATATATATATTAATAAAATTAATTTTATTCGATTTAAAGTAAATTAAACCTTTTATTTATCTATTTAAAATGTTATTTTATATATTTTAGAAATGATAACTATAAGTAAAATTTTAACAATTACTTTTAAATTAAACTCATAATTTTTATATTTCTAAAATAAACCTTTAAGGTTGTAAATTTTACAATAATAAAATAGAACACTTAATATTTTTCAAAAATCAAACTCATACATTTTCTTTCAAATATTCAAAAACCATTTTTCAAAAATAGACCAACGGTAACCGTATAAATTTTTCTATCTATGGTCAAGTGATACAGATATTTGTTATTTAAATCCGTAATAGTTTAAATTTTGCGGGTTTATATTATTTAACCAGCAATCCCAAAATTTCAATAATAACTGAAAATAGCTTGGGTTTATCATTTCAACTCATAACGAAACTCTCATTGTATTGACCCGAAAATTTCGATCCCGAAATTTTTAGATAGTTAAGAAAAGAAGAAAAGAGAAAGAAGGAGAAAATAGAAACAAGTCACAAAAACCTCACATTCGCAGCGGTTCAAATATAATATCAAATAAAATAGCAGTTATACAAAGAAAACTGTATCTTGTCAATTTATAATTATATATATCAGAGTTACAACATCCCATAAAAAAACTGGATAGTATAACAACTTGTCCAGATGACAACCACAATACCCTAGCAGAATATTCTCCACACGCTCCTGCCATCCAGCTCGCCTCCTGAGCTCCAGAACGTCCTACCCTGAAAAGCTGTAATACTCAGTCTGACCCGAGCATTACATCAAAGTAACACCCGGGTCAGGCTGGAAACCAGCGTGAGTAAACTCATCTATCAAGAAATACACCATAATAATAACTTATTTTAAACCCGGGATAACTCGCATCAAATTTTACAAATTCACAGGTTTGGTATAGACAACACCTATTACACCCATCAATTTCTAAGTATCATACTTGGATTAAATGGTCCAGTTCACATATGGCATTCCATTCCAGTCTATTAATTTTTCATACCAAATCTGTACAGAATTATCAATAGATTACAAATCGAAGTGGTTTCGGGTATTTACTAATACCCAACTCCTGTCTCTTCGAATTCAAATTTCCATCTAACCCCCATTAATTAACTAAAACACAATTCAACCTTTAATTCAAGATGTCACTTTTATAACAATTCATCAACGACGGTTAACCACTCAATCACTATACAAGACAACATAACATATCACAAACATTTTATACCGGAAATATTAACCAATCATTCATAAGCAAGATTGATTAGTCACCCATTCCTAATTAATCAAATTAATTTCCTCAATCACTTTTAAATCTTGCTTACATAACAATAATTAGTTACAAACCACTTATTAATCATCCCTTAATTATCCGTTCTAATTACATTCAGAAATTAGCCTTTAATTAATTTACCACATTTATTAATCAACCTTGATTAATCACATTCAGTAATTACATATTCTGAATTACATATATTAATTAATTAACTTCTTAATTAATTAATATATTCTATAATTAATTACCGAGAAAAAAATTTAACACTTAATTACTTTCACTAAGTAATTATTCTCTAATTACTTTCCATCAAGTAATTACCCATTCATTAATTTAATTTTGTAATTATCCATTAATTACTTCACAAAGTAATTTATACTTCATTTATTACATTTATTCATAAGTAATTATTCATAATTAATAATCACTTACATGGGTTAATTATCCTTTTAATTAATCACCTTCATTAATTAATTAACCCTCTAATTTCTTTCCTTAATTACTCAATCCTTTATTATACAAGGTCTTAATTAACCTTAAAATATTTAATTTCTTCATTATTATAAACATATTTAAACCATTTATCTTATAACTAACTTGTTTAATTAAATCATTTAATTTAAGTTAATTATAACCTAAGAATCTTACATAACAAGATAAAACAAACTATATAATTTCCTTAAACAATTATTTAAGACATCAATTATATAAAGGCATAAACTTAAAGAAATTAATCCAAACTAGATTCAAAACTTATTTATATTTAAACTTAAAATGCACAAACTTCTCTTTGGGTCAAACCCGTGTACACTTTGAGTCCTAACCCGAGAAATCTACCCTTCTCCTTCTTTTTATTTTTTTAGAAACCTGTAACCACAATCACCCGAGACTACGCCATTCATACCTCGAACACTACCCCGGGTTAAAACCCAACATTCCTGAACCTAATTTCTTTCTCGCCCCTCCCCCTTCTATCTTCTTCCTTCAGACCAAGAACACAGACACACTTGGATTCCTGTGCACATGCACATATCGGCGGTGGATCAACGGTCATCGTCGCCATCACTCCCACATCGGTGACATCATCATCGACTCGTCCCACAACCCAAAAAACTCAAAAAAACAATAACACGAAATCGAGCATCACGGGTGAACCCAGTCACAAAAATCGATCATAAAAATACCTCGCACCACCATCACAAACCCTCGATGGCCACAAAACTCTGGTCATAGCTTCGCCTCACTCCCCTCCTTCTTTTCCCCAACCACCGATAGCCCCCAAATCAATCATGACGTCGCAAATGCCTGATCTCGACAACGACCAAACAAGCTTCATAAACCCTAACATGACCCCACGTCGTCGCCTCAGTGATAGATAAAATCACCGAACAATTTTCATTGGTTCACCAACCCTTCCCCTTCCTCTGACAACAAGATCGAGCTTCAATACATCGCAGATCGATGCAACCGACGAAATTCCCAAAATCAAACAATCCTAGATTTCTCGGCAATTACCATTCTAAAAATCACGAAATTGATATTAAAATTCATGATTTATAATTACAAATCCGATTATGGATTCTAAACATGAAATTAAGATGTTTGATTTTGCTCTAAATTTCCAAAGTTTCACTGTAACTTTTGTTACAAAGATAATACTCAATCTTTTAAATTAGAAAACATTATATAATTGATGTTACCTTATTATAAAATATTTACTCCTTAAAATCAAAATCTAAATTGATTTCTAATAAAAGATAGAAATTTTTGTTTGAAGTTTGAGGCTCTGATTATAATAGAGACAATATATAAACGCAGTCATATACATCTTTATATATACAGGGTAGATTCGAACATATCTTCGGAGAAGGATTATTCATATATACAAACTTCATTGTAACCATATAAATTTACCACAAGCATCAGATTCAAACTATTTATTTATTTATTTTTTCTTTTTTTTTAGTTTACTCACTGTTTCAATCTGAACGGAAATTTTCCATTTCATGTTCCAGCCCAGATATAATTGCTAACACACACACACACATATGCTTAAAATCATTTTAAAACAACATGCACAGGAAATTTCAGATCATGCTTATAAGATCACCGCATACTTGTTCAAGATTCATAGATTTATCAAGCTTACTCACCTGTTTATGCAAACAAAGGACAGAGCTATAAGCTTTGTATTTTGATTTTGATCTGAATGCTGCATGCAAGTTGAAATCTGATCTGATCCTTATTGCTTGAGATGATTTCGATAGGCTTACATCTAGTCCTTGCTTTTGTTTCAGATTGGAGGAGATTGCCTTTAATTTTCTTGCTTTGTTGAATTTCCAGTTTATTTTATCTTTTTTTGTTTGGATTTTAGTTTCAATTGAAAGACGAGAAAGATTTAGGGCTGATGAAAGAAAATACCAAATCTCTTTTTCATATTTTTAAATTTAAAGTTTTAATTATCAAAAGGAAAACAAATATAGCCACTTGTCCTTAGGTCAATTATTTAGCTTACACATATCCATTTCAATTTACAAATGTTTTTAAATTACTTAATATGCTTATAAGTGTTAACTAGTCTTTATAAATTCATTTAAATTATATATATATTTATGTAATATTTTCATGTAAAAAAAATGTATATACTTAGGCTTTTAAATTTTAAATAAATATACAATGTGAATTTAGGTAGATATTTGTAAATTACTTATGCTAAGATCCAAATAAATATAACATACGTTTATATGCCTGAGAAGTTCTATTTTAACTTAGTATATATTTTTAAATGATCATGAAATTATCTTTGTTGTTAAAAATTTAGGTTTCAAATGTCCTTTTTATTTCCTAAATTACTAATTTTACATCTACGTATGTTTAAATGTTTTATACTTGAAATACCTATAAAATTCCAAACTATTTTTATTAATATATATCAAATTAAGACTTATTTTATTTGTTTAAATTACAAATTTGTATTTTAAAACTTTTTAATCCTGTTAATTATCCAATTAACAGATGTCCAAAATTTTGGGTTATCACATTCCTCCCCTCTTTGAATCTTTTCGTCCTCGAAAAGGATCGAAGTCAGAATTTATTAAAATGGTTATTTTAGAAAAATTATTCTTTGAAACACTTTTAAACCCTTTTAAAATCTACATAATATTACAAAATGGTTTTATAAAAATACTTTTAACAACTCGATGTTTAACCAGTCCATCCTTGTTCTCACAGAAATTCGGTCATACATTGATCAGTCGTACGACTGAAAATCTATAAGTACTTAGCAGACCCGTTTTCAACATCCACTGAAAATACTTTTGAAAATAAATTTTTTTATTGAAAATATAGAAAACGGTTTTTGTAAATAGAGGATATATCTTTGGTGAGAATGCTCTGGAAATCATCACCCCCATCCATGGTCACAGTTACATTCCAGGGTTACGTTGCCGTCGCAGCAAAAGTCCATGTAGCTGCAGGCTCTCCGCGGCCTCTCGATTACGCCATGGAACCCACACAACAGATCACAGTTACATTCCAGGGTTACGTTGTCGTCACAGAAAAAGTCCATGTAATTGCAGCCTCTCATCGGCCTCTGATTTTCGCTGTCGAAATGAAACTTCTCCACTCCTACATAGGTCACAGTCTACCGATATAAAATCAAACGCAGACTGTTGGCTCTCAGCGGCGCACACGACTTTCGCTATGTTATGCCATAGGTTGCAGTCTACCGATATAAAATCAAACGCAGACCGTTGGCTCTCAGCGGCACACACGACTTTCGCTATGGTATACTCTACTCATAATCCCCAGGAACTAGTTTTGTTCGGACTCCTCACAGGATCAACTTTAGAACCCCCCCTTGGGGCTCAAGGCAGCACCACCCGGTGGTACTCATGAGAAGTTCATTTCAAGGAAGCTCGTTTTTCCCCAGAGCCATCATCAAAACATTTTATACTATACATACATAGTATCTTTAAATCATACACCTAGTATGATCTCGTACAAAGCTCCTTTACACAAAATCGATTATCCCAAAATCGACAATTCTCAAACTAGGCTTTCCAAATTTCAATATTGATTTTACCCAAAAATCAAAAGCCTTTCCAAAGCCAAAGGTTTACAAAACCCTTTTTCCAAAATCCTCATAAGATCCTTTATATATATATATATATATATATATATATAATTTTTAAAACTTTGGATCATTTCAAACTTGTATAAATCTCCTTTTATACTTCAAACATTTTCAAAAACCTTTTCTTCTGGCAAAAGATTCAACAAGGGGAGTTTCATTTTATAAAATAAAGATATTTAACTTTGTTTACTCAAACTCAAATATTCAAATTTGATTACTCTTTTTAATATCTTTTTCATTCAAATCCGTATGATGTACACATATCATCCATACGCTATACCAATCTGATCGCTTACTCTACCACACAATTTCACTTCCGAACTAGTATCGTCCACCCGACTTCCTAGTGCGGACTCAGATCTAGTTTCTTGATCAGAAACCATCATTCTCCTTGCATAGTCATAACTATGATAGAGAATATGCAGAACCAATCAACAATCCATATCCAGGTTCGCCGTCAAAAATCTAGTGAAAATCCCAACACGGATCGACATATTATCTCGAAATTCTATGCTCGAATCTGGATCAAATCACTATGCGAATAGAATAACATATGTACACCCTACATATTTATCTTTATTGGTTATTATCCAAATCAATTCCGTTTCTATTCACTTTCACTTTGATTTTCATTCACTTACTCACAATTGCTTAAATCCATTCGGATTATCACCTTTATCCTTATCTCGATTGGGTATTTAACCAATAACAGTTTGAACTCCGACCAGTTTATTTAGACAGTGGCTTGAAAAAAAATTTAAAATAGATAAGTAGTTGGAAAATAATTACTAGTTTGTAAAATAGGTGTAAAATAGTTAGAAAATAGTTAAAATATTTTATAAATGTTAGATAATTGCAAAATAGTTGCAAAATAGTAATTAATTTGTCAAATAGTTGAAATAATAGTAATTGGTTTATAAAACAGTTGAAAAATGGTTATATAGCTCCAAAAATAATTGTAAAACAAATATAAGATAGTTTGGCTTTTAAAAGAAAGGTTGTATATATAATGAATAGCTTGGAAAAATAGGTTTATATTAAAACAATTTGCATTAAAAATAGTCCAGAGTCTAAACTGCTCACTTTCCCAATCTTCATTCTCATCAATCCAATTCAAATTTCCTCTTCCATTTAAATTGACCCAATTCAATCTTAAATAATTCCAGTTTCCATTGGACTTGATTTATTCGAAATTCAAGTTAAATTATTTCTCTATTCCTTTTCAAATTTAAATCAAATTCAATTTGATTTTAAACATATTCAACTTTAATTACAATCCCAAGTTATTCCAATTACTTTGGACTAATATCCATTCAGTTGAACCCACCTCAATTTCAATCCATTTCAACTCCAATTTCAAACTTCATTTCTAAATCTAGTTGAATTATTCTTGATTTCCTCCCAAATTCAATTCAAATTCCAATTGAATTTAAATCTATTCAACTTTAATTACAATTCCAATTCATTCAAATCAATCCAATTCAAATTTTCCATTTGAATCTTAAACTCATACATCTTCAATCACAATTTCAATTAATTCAAATCAAATTCAATTTGAACTAATTTCAATTCAAATTCCAAATTTAAACCATCTCGAATTATATAAATTCGAGTTAATGCTTCAAATGTTAATTTAATTCCTTTAAATTAATTTTCCTTTAAAATTTTTAAACAAATCAATTCTGAGTCCAAATTTCAAAATTACATTTTAAATTATTCTTACTTAACTCATTACAAGGTTCAAGTAAGAGTTTCAAACAATTTTAATTTACAAAATTTTTTCTTAACATTCAAATCTTAAGTTCAAAGGAATTCCATATCCTTAATTTTAAATTTAATTTAAATTTTATTTATCTCTATAATGGATATATTACCACACTTCACTTCTCATTCATTTAAAAAAATCCAATTCACAATTTAAAGATTATTAATAACAATAGGATGATATCATCCAATTCATTTTAAAACATCCATCAATTTCCAATTTCTAGATCTTAAACCCATTTTGAGATCACACAAACTTCTAATTCAGATTAACCATTTAACTTCCCAAGTTAAATCTTAATTTCATCTTCAAATTTCCAAATCAGGTTGATCATTCCAACTTATTAACTCTTTCCCCAGTTAAACCTAATTCATTTAATCCAGTCAATCTTACCCAATTTGAATTTCCATTTCAAATTCTAAACTTCACATTAATAATCTCCCCACTTATTAAGTTCAAAAACTTATCACTTTGGGTATCATATCTTATTCCAAATTCAAAACTCACCATTTAGAGTTTATTTCAAACCACCTTTGGTATTTAAGTATATCCACACATATTCATATTTACTTCTTGGCTCACCAAGCCAAATTTTAAAATTTGAACCACCTTTGGTTTCAATTCAAAACAAATTCTCTTTAAAATTTTCAAACATTTCTTATTTTAAAATAAGATCATATTCAAAATAGTTTGAATAATATAATTTCCTTTAACATTTTGAAACCAATTCAAATGTTTAAATTTAGAATTCAGAATTTCTCAATTTGAAACCCACTTTAATTTACATCCTTCCTAATTTACAAGTTTATTCTCCTTTTTAAATGGCTACTTCTTTAAAACATTTCATTATTAAATGCAACAACCATTTATAATAATATCCAAGATTATTATATCTAAAACCATCCATTATCATCTTATTCTGAAATACTTCACCAATTCAAGATTTCAATTTTAGTTTGAATCCATTTCAAACTTATCTTTATTTAATTCCAATTTGGTTGCATTCTATTACTTCTTAATTTAATTCTTACTATTACTTTTAATTTAATTAATACTACAACCAATTTCCTTAGTATAATAGATAATCTATTTCTTATATAAGATTCATTTACTTTTGAAATCATTTAAAAACCTTTATATAAGAAAATAACAAGTATGCTCTCATACACACACACACACACACACTCAACTCATTCTAGGGTACCACTTACCCTATCCTTAATGAGTAATCCCACCAGAGCCAAGGTTCTCGCTTAATCTTCGGCTCTGATACCAAATGTAACGACCCGAAAATTTCAATCACGAAATTTTCAGATAGTTAAGAGAAGAAGAAAAGAGAAAGAAGGAGAAAACAGAAACAAGTCACAAAAACCTCACATTCGCAGCGGATCAAATATAGTATCAAATAAAATAATAGTTATACAAAGAAAACTGTATCTCGTAAATTTATAATTATATACATCAGAGTTACAACATCCCACAAAAAAAAACTGGATAGTATAACAACTTGTCCAGATGACAATCATAATACCCTAGCAGAATATTCTCCATAAGATCCTGCCATCCAGCTCGGCTCCTGAGTTCCAAAACGTCCTACCTTGAAAAGCTGTAATACTCGGTCTGACCTGAGCATTACATCAAAGTAACACCCGGGTCAGGCTGGAAACCAGCGTGAGTAAAGTCATCTATCAAGAAATACACCAAAACAATAACTTTTTTCAAACCCGGGACAACTCGCATCAAATTTTACAAATTCACATGTTTGGTATAGACTACACCTATTACACCCATCAATTTCTAAGTATCATACTTAGATTAAATGGTCCAGTTCACATATGGCATTCCATTCCTGTCTATTAATTTCTCATACCAAATATGTACAGAATTATCAATAGATTACAAATCGAAGTGGTTTCGGTTATTTACTAATACCCGACTCCTGTCTCTTCGAATTCAAATTTCCATCTAACCCCCATTAATTAAGTAAAACACAATTCAACCTTTAATTCAATATGTCACTTTTAATATAGCAATTCATCAACGATGGTTAACCACTCAATCACTATACAAGACAACATAACATATCACAAACATTTTATACCGGAAATCTTAACCAATCATTCATAAGCAAGATTGATTAGTCACCCATTCCTAATTAATCAAATTAATTTCCTTAATCACTTTTAAATTTTTCTTACATAACAATAATTAATTACAAACCACTTATTAATCATCCCTTAATTATCCGTTCTAATTACATTCAGAAATTAGCCTTTAATTAATTTACCACATTTATTGATCAACCTTGATTAATCACATTTAGTAATTACTTATTCGGAATTACATACATTAAATAATTAACTTCTTAATTAATTAATATATTCTATAATTAATTACTGAGAAAAAAAAATTAACACTTGATTACTTTCACTAAGTAATTATTCTCTAATTACTTTCCATCAAGTAATTACCCATTCATTAATTTCATTTTGTAATTATCCATTAATTACTTCACAAAGTAATTTATACTTCATTTGTTACATTTATTCATAATTAATTATTCATAATTAATTATTCAAATTAATTATCACTTACATGGGTTAATTATCATTTTAATTAATCACATTCATTAATTAATTAACCCTCTAATTTCTTTCCTTAATTACTCAATCCTTTATTATACGAGGTCTTAATTAACCTTAAAATATTTAATTCCTTAATTATTATAAACATATTTAAACCATTTATCTTATAACTAACTTGTTTAATTAAATCATTTAATTTAACTTAATAACAACCTAAGCATCTAACTTAACAAGATAAAAAAAACTATATAATTTCCTTAAATAATTATTTAAGACATCAATTATATAAAGGCATAAATTTAAAGAAATTAATCCAATCTAGATTCAAAACTTTTTTATATTTAAACTTAAAATGCACAAACTTCTCTTCGGGTCAAACCCGTGTACACTTTGAGTCCTTATCCGAGAAATCTACCCTTCTCCTTCTTTTTATTATTTTAGAAACCTGTAACCACAATCACCCGAGACTACGCCATTCATACCTCGAACACTACCCCGGGTTAAAACCCAACATTCCTGAACCTAATTTCTTTCTCGCCCCCTCTTCTATCTTCTTCCTTCGGAACCAAGAACACAGACACACTTGGATTCCTGTGCACGTGCACATATCGGTGGTGGATCAATGGTCATCGTCGCCATCACTCCCACATCGACGACATCATCATCGACTCATCCCACAACCCAGAAAACTCAAAAAACAACAACACGAAATCGAGAATCACGGGTGAACCCAGTCACAAACATCGATCATCAAAATACCTCGCATCACCATCACAAACCATCGGTGGCCACAAAACACTGGTCACGACTTCACGTCACTCCCTCCTTCTTTTCCCCAACCACCGATAGCCCCCAAATCAATCATGACATCGCAAATCCTCCGATCTCGACAACCACCAAACAAGCTCCATAAACCCTAACATGACCCCACGTCGTCGCCTCAGTGATAGATAAAATCACCGAACAATTTTCATTGGTTCGCCAACCCTTCCCCTTCCTCCGAAAACAAGATCGAGCTTCAACACGTCGCAGATCGATGCCACCGACGAAATTCCCAAAATCAAACAATCCTAGATTTCTCGGCAATTACCATTCTAAAAATCATGAAATTTATATTAAAATTCATGATTTATAATTACAAACCCGGTTATGGATTCTAAACATGAAATTAAGATGTTTGATTTTGCTCTAAATTTCCAAAGTTTCACTGTAACTTTTGTTACAGAGATAATACTCAATCTTTTAAATTAGAAAACATTATATAATTGATGTTAACTTATTATAAAATATTTACTCCTCAAAAATCAAAATCAAAATTGATTTATAATAAAAGATAGAAATTTTTGTTTGAAGTTTGAGGCTCTGATTATAACAGAGATAATATATAAACACAGTCATATACATCTTTATATATACAGGGTAGATTCAAGCATAATTTCAGAGAAGGATTATTCATATATACATACTTCATTGTAACCATATAAATTTACCACATGCATCAGATTCAAACTATATATTTATTTATTTTTAGTTTACTCACTGTTTCAATCTGAACGGAAATTTTCCATTTCATGTTCCAGCCCGGATAAAATTGCTAACACACACACATATATATATGCTTAAAATCATTTTAAAACAACATGCACTGGAAATTTCATATCATGCTTATAAGATCACCGCATACTTGTTCAAGATTCATAGATTTATCAACCTTACTCGCCTGTTTATGCAAACAAAGGACAGAGCTATAAGCTTTGTATTTTAATTTTGATCTGAATGCTGCATGCAAATTGAAATCTGATCTGATCCTTATTGCTTGAGATGATTTCGATAGGCTTACATCTAGTCCTTTCTTTTGTTTCAGATTGGAGAAGACTGCCTTTAATTTTCTTGCTTTGATGAATTTCCAGTTTTTTTATCTTCTTTTTGTTTTGAATTTAGTTTCAATTGAAAGAGGAGAAAGATTTAGAGCTGATGAAAGAAAATACCCAATCTCTTTTTCATATTTTTAAATTTAAAGTTTTAGTTATCAAAAGAAAAACTAATATAGCCACTTGTCCTTAGGTCAATTATTTAGCTTACACATATCCATTTCAATTTACAAATGTCTTTAAATTACTTAATATGCTTACAAGTGTTAGCTAGTCTTTTATAAATTCATTTAAATTATATATATTTATGCAACCTTTTCATGTAAAAAAATGTATATACTTAGGCTTTTAAATTTTAAATAAATATACAATGTGAATTTAGGTAGATATTTGTAAATTACTTATGCTATGATCCAAATAAATATAACATATGTTTATATGCTTGAGAAGTTCTATTTTAACTTAGTATATATTTCTAAATGATCATGAAATTATTTTTGTTGTTAAAAATTTAGGTTTCAAAAGTACTTTTTATTTCCTAAGTTACTAATTTTACATCTACATATGTTTAAATGTTTTATACTTGAAATATCTATATAATTCCAAACTATTTTTATTAATATATATCAAATTAAGACTTATTTTATTTGTTTAAATTACATATTTGTATTTAAAACTTTTTTATCCTGTTAATTATCCAATTAACAGATGTCCAAAAATTTGGGTTATCACACTCATATTCTAAAGTTCATACGAGTATGTATCATTTCAACCCATAGTGATTTCTAGAACTAAAAGAACTGGCAGAGTCAGAACAATAACATAACAATTACTGGCATATATGATCGATAATAGTAACAATTATATCAATTAACATATAACGGCGTTAATTTATGTAAGTGATCAATTAAGATAACTTATCACATTTAACAGTTAGTAACTAACAATTCAGTTTTAAAAGTACATTTAAATTGTCATTTCCTATGAAATCAATTTAATGAGCAAAAGAATATTAATGTTGAGTAATTGCTCATCTTTCGTGCTAGAGAAGGATGGAAGTTGAAAAGCACTGACACGGATACGAATGCGGCACTTCAAATAGCTGCGTCAAGCAAAAAGATTAAGCATGATGATTCGATGGAAACAAATATATATATATACATAAGTGATATATATATACACATACATTGGTTTTTATAAATATCGAAGGAAACAATATGTGTATATGTGACATATGTAATCTCTGCCAAACAATATATACGTATGTCACATATATGCAGCAACAACACAGCTTGGATTTAGAAACAATAGATTTAACTTTTCTGCCAATCAAGTACACATACAACAGGCATACATATATGAGCTGTCATATATATATATATATATTTGGTTATATATTTGGTTATAGCAGAAATCAGAAATCAAAAAAGCAAAGCAAAGTGTATATATATGTATATATATTATAAAACAATAGATGAGAATACTCAAAAAGTAAAAATCACGAGAATGGGAACCAAGAGCAGATCCACTCAATATAAATAATTGATTCGGGTCCAAAAGAAATGTGTACGAGTTCAGCTTCGGGTTTCAAGGGAGGAAACTCGGGTCAGAGGGGGAAAGACTAGGGGGTGACGGATTTGGGTGGTCTCGGGCCAGTCTTCGAGTAAAAGGAAGGAGAACTTCAGGTTTTGCACTGGGACAGTTAGGCGGTGAATGGTTCATGGCGGGCAGTTAGACTTGGATCTGGTGGAAAGGGAATTGCTTTGTGTTGTTTGGGTGGTGAAGTAACTTGGCTTCAGGTTTCATGGGAGAAAACTCAGGCCGAACAAGGGGATGTATATCAATTTGGGTGTTGATGAAGAGTTTAAGGCAGAGGGATACTCGGATTTGCTTTGAGAAAAAGGAAAACTGGCTCGGGTAGGGTGCATGTTCCTTCGGTCATGGTGGGAAGAGTTCGAGTTAGGTGGTGGGACGACGCTAGGGGTCGACTTTGAGTAGGGGAGGGAAGGCGCTGGGCTTACTTCGTCGCAAGTATAAGGCACGTGCACCTCAAGCACGAAGACGAGCAGGAAATTTTCAGCAAAGCAATTGTATTTGGCTAAATGAAGTCGAGGGACATGCCTTAGAAAAACGAAGATGAAGAAACAAAGTTTACCTTTTCTTTTTAGAATGGATAGAAAAGTGATGAAAAGTCACAAGAATTATGTATAAAATAAGTGAAATATGAATAGACAACATTATTTCAGAATTTAATTTAGTAATGACTAAAGAATTTTACTTGGTTGGAGATTTGGAATGGCACAAAAACACAAAAAGACACAAATACGGTATAGATACGACAAACTATTTTATTGATTTCGCCACATATCACACAGTGAATTGCAGAAATGAATATAACGCTGAGATCAGCACGATGAGACGAACCGAATAGTACACAGATCTCAATGCTACGATTAAGTTATAAAACTCGACTTTTCGCTACAGAAAATGCCGCTAAAACGCCGAAATAAGATAGATGGAGCCGAAGCATTCCAAATTTGACGAAACGAATTATGGCGTCACACTCAGAAAGTGATCTACCTTTTTATTATATGAAAATATTCAAATTTATAAAATATTAAATTTTCAACAGATAAACTGATAAATTCATATTTGAAATTCCATAAATAAATTAACTTTCATATCTTTCAATAAAACTTTACTAATTACTATAATTAAATAGATGCATTTTAAATACTAAATTTTATTTCAAAATTTTATTGTTTAAAATTTCAAGTAAAATTAGATAATTACGTTATAAAGTTCGCTAAAATTCATCTAAGGGTCCTCATTTGGGAAAGCTTCTTGTGATGTATGCTTCAGGAGGTTCCTCTCAACCCGAAGGTACACCTTCTTCTTTTCTTTAGAGTTCTATATTGTTTTATGATTATTATGTTCAAGTTATCTTCGGTGCAAGTGCTTCTTATTCACTCGAATCGAAGAAGCTTATTAATGCTATACCTTTGACGTTTCTTTCTTTGATATCCTTTGAGGATTGCGAATCCTATTGAGGGGATCCGCAATATTTGACATGATATATGAGGATTTTGTGATTTGTTCCTTGTAGGTTATCTTTTCGAGCGTATTAGCATGCTATTTTCTATCTAGAGTGGAAATGATTTGTGATGGAGTGGCTTGTATATTATCAAGCCACTTTCTGTGATTCAAAGGATCCTATATCAGGTACCCTAATTCGGTTGATTTGTTGTTTCTCGTTCTTCGGAAAGTTAATGATAATTCTAAAGTCTCTATATTCAATCTATAGTTTTGAGATGTTAATGATATATCTCGAATCCTAGTCATTGTGATTCTATTGATTCTATAAGTCTGTTACAGGTATTGTACCCAAATGGGAAATCGAGTATTGTAGTGACATCATTTTCGGTTTTTATCCTTTCGGTCATTCTTCCATGAGGATATCCACCAAGGAAAATGAGGTGATTCATTGAATTTAACTATTATTCTTAATTCTTACCTCATTTTGAGATAACCTCTTTGGATACTCATTTATAGGTTTTGAAATATTACTTTACCCAAAGTAATGATTTTCCGTTTGTGTTCTTCTTCCCATTCGAGAAGATGTTTTACCCTTACTCTTATATCTCGCTGATTTCTTATTTGATCTATTGTGTGGTGCTAGGGTCTTTCATCAGCTTGACCCTACATCGATTTTCATTAGCTACGAGTTGCGGTAGATAGTGTTTCTTTTATCGCATTCTGCACTTGTTATGAGTTTTGTTAGTAGTTCGTTATACCGTTCAGAATGACGAACACTCTAATTTATTCCCTCAATATTTTGAATCGACTATTCTAGGAATATCTCGATGAGTCTTCTTTTGTTTTTGATTTCTGGTATATGTAGTAAATTGTGTTTTCAAATTTTTCAAAAATTGAAGATATTTTTTTTAAGAGAAGTTAGATTTGGTTTTTGGGATAATAAAAGAAAATTTTGAGATTTAAATATGAGGTACTTCTTTTATAGAAGATGATTTTTGTATTGGGTTGTCCATCGAGTGCTTTAAGAATTCTGGTCGATGCACCAGGCCAATATAATCGTTAGGAATTTCTTAAATGCTATGATGATACAATCAGGCATGATAAGTTGAGTTTTAATGAGATTAAATTTGGAAATAAATTAAAATGGTTTGAGAGTTAAATTTTATTTGGATGACATATGCAGCCATTGAACCATAGTTGGTAGGATGAATGGCGAGGCGTTTTTATCATTTGGTCAACCATAGGGCCAATCGATAAGGTTATTCATTATAAACCAATGGCGAGGCAATGCCATTATGATAATTAAAATTTATGAGTTCAAATATGATAAAGTTTTATTGTTGAAATGATGTACTTTAAATGAGATAATACTTTGTTTGAAAATTAAAGTGTCTAATTGAATATTTTAGTATGAGCTATACATGTTGAATATGAAGTTGTTTTGAAGTTTTTAAAATTTTATCTTAACAATTTTCGATAAGGATTGGTAAAACTCTTTTGGAAATAAAATCTTATTACAAAAGAGAATATGAGTCTAAAATTTTTTATTACTATAAGATGCTATATTAAAGAGTTTTGGAAAATTTTCAAGTACTAAAATTTAGATCATGGTTTTGAAGATAATGAGTTTTGAAACTCTGATAAATTTTGATTGTAAATTAAAATTTATATATGTTGTGTTCCTTGAGTTTTTCTTGCCTAGTGCAATGGTGTAACGACTAGCATTTTTTGCAGTCGTTTGAATTGGGTGGTCCTTGAAGTGACTACCTCTCATCGGGGTTTTCTTACCTCAACTGTTGTTATCTTAGTATTGTAATGACCCAGAATTTTCGATCCGGAAAATTCCAGATAGTTAGAGAAAAGTAGAAAGAGATAGATGAAGAAGAAGAAACTAAAACACCAAAACACATATTCTCACATTCGCAGCGGATCAAGCTATACTAATAAATAATAGCAATTTTTTAAAGAAAAATTGTAATTGTTACTTTACATACAATTCATCAGAGTACAACATTACAAATGTTGGACAGTTAAAAATTAACTTGTCGCAGATACAAACATTAATACTCAGCGGTAAACTTCATACGTTCCTGCCATCCAGCTCGCCTCCTGAGCTCCAGAACGTCCAAACCTGAAAAGCTGTAATACTCGGTTTGACCCGCATTACATCAAAGTAACACCCGGGTCAGGCTGGAAACTAGCATGAGTAAACCCATCTAACATGAAATACAATTGCATAACTTATTTAAAACCCAAGGGTAACTCGTACTTTACTACGAGTTCTTAACTTGTTATAGTCAACACTTATTTCATAAATCAACCTCTAAGTACCCTTACTTAGTTTCAATGGTCCAGTTCACTTGAATTATTTCATTCCAGCCTATTGATTACACATATCAAATCTATAAGGAATTATAGAAGATTTCAAATCGAAGTGGTTTTGGGTGTTTAATGATACCCGACCCAGGTCTCTTCGAATCCAATATTATCTTAAAAACAAAGCTGTTTAAATATAAATAATTCCATTTATATCCAAAAATTTCATATTTACATAGCCATTCATCACAGATAGACAAACCATATTATCATAGTTCAACCCAAACATATCATATCACATAGCATCACCAATCACTTATTAGAAATATCAAATAATCCAATGCATTCAATATCATTCAATCATTCATAAGCAAGATTAATTAGTCACACCATTTCTAATCAATTTAAATAAATTAAATTAATTTCTTCAGTAACCTTTTAATTCTGCTTTCATTACATTAATTAATTAGCCTTTAATTAATTACACAAATTAATCAACCATTCACATTAATTAACCTTTTGCTCTCACAAATTAATTAACAATAATTTATTACATTGATCCTTAATTAATTACTCTAATTAATTATCCTATAATTACTTACGTTGATTAATTATCCTTTAATTAATCACATTCATTAATTAATTAACCCTTTAATTAATTTCCCTTAATTAATCCATACTTTAACCAATTACACTAAATAATTAATCCTCAATTACTTCCGTTAAGTTATTATCATTAAATAAATCACATTTAGTAAACCCTATTAATTACCCTCCATAATTAATGACATTAAGCAATTATCCTTAATTATTTTCATAATCATAAATCAATTTCATTAAGTGATTAATCTCTAGTTAAACATCTTTAAATTGATCACTTTAATTAATTAATTACATTAATAAATCAATCCTTTAAATTGATTACACAGATTACTTAACCTTCAATAACTATCTAATGATTAAATCAATCAATTATTTCCTTAATTGATTACATTAATCAATTAACCATCCCTAGTACATTAAATAATTAATATTTTATTAAATTTCAGCATTTAATTTACCTTATATAATTACCTAATTACCACAATTTGAAAACATTTAAAACTTTGGAAACTCGTTTTTAAACTTGTTAATACTTTGTATAAAAACTTGGTTTAACATTTTCCTTGAAACTTACACCTTTTAGATAAGCTTTTAATACTTGATTTTATTAAACTTAAAAGCTTGTTAATATTCAAATTTTAAGTCGAGCCCAAATCAAAATTACACGAGCCCACACTCGAGCTAATTCCCGATCCACTATTGCTCCTACTACCATACGAAAAACCCGAAGTCGACATCGATAAACCCTCATCTTCCCCAAAACAATACCACAAAACAAAACAACAGATACACATGTAAATGCGTGCACGTGCACCATCGTATGTCACAGCTCTGATCAACTCTACGGCCATCTTCAGGTCAGCGATGACCTCACCATCGATCTCTGCTACCCAGGAGAATTGAACCGCTTCCAACTCGAAATCAAACTAGTCGATTCAGCTAAAGCCAATACTGCTCAACGAAAACCCCCTACGCCACCGCCTCACGTCGCCTGAGTCTCCGATACATCGCCCAACCCTACGCCGAAGACCGACACACTTATCTCACCCACTCCAACCAAGTCCGGTCCAGCCTCGCCGTCACAATGATCTCATTACATCATCGACCTCAATAGGTCCCAAAACCCTATTCCGACGAACTGACGCTGCCATAGTAAACTAAAAATTCACTCAACATTTTTGCCAAGATCTACAACTCCTCCGACCGTGATCCCGACCCTTCAAACTTCTTCGTTCACCAGAAAATGCCCAAAATACAAACCACGATCAACTCGAAATTCCCATCCAAACACCCACTTAAAAATTCAGATTTTAAAATCAAAATTCATCACTTCCTACAACGAATGAACTTATGAAATCAATTCAAGGAATTTCGAACACTGATTTTCGACAAATATATATATGCATTACTGTAATTTCATATTTTCCAGAGAAACGCTAACTATTTCCACCTTTAATTAATTTTAAAATAATGTTAGGTTGATTTGAACATAATTCCTTTAAACACTCAAATCTAATTTGATTCATAAGAAGAGATATTGATTTTTGATTTAGTTTTTGTGCTTGTAAACTAGGAACAGAGGTAATCTATACACAGAGACACGGTGATACATACATACCAGTTATAACATAACTTTTATATCCATTCGAAACATTATTACTGTCATTTCTATTATAATTTATCACATGCACAAGATATAAATAGGATTCAGCTTTTAAGAGATAAAGTTTACTCACCTTTTGATTTGAACAGAGGAAGTTTGAAATGTCTGGAAACTTATTTTGATATGGATCTCACACATGAAATAATCATGTTTCTTAAATCTGGAATTGTTGAATTTTGCAGCTTTGTTTTGATTTACTTGAGCTTACTTCTTGACTTAGATTTGTGGAGAGATTGTTTGAATTCTTTGATTTTTCTTTACTGGATTGTGTTACTAGTTTTTCTTTCTTTTTTTTAGTTTTGAAAAAGTAGATCAGAGCAGAAAAATGAAGGAAAGGAATAAAGATGTAAATATAACTTATTCTATTTTTTTTTCTTTTTTTTAAAAAGAAAAATAAAATAGGACACTTGTTAAATTGTAGAGTAAATTAATTACACTTGCCCTTAAACATTATTCTTTTACATACATTTGTAATTATGTATATATATTTTTAACACTTGTAATTTCATTTTATTAAGAGGTTTTTAATGTATATATTTATATTATATTAATATTATATTTTAATTTAGTATTATATTTAAAAAATATCTTAAGTGTATAATATTTAAACTATCTCTTTATTAATTAATATATAATTTAAAAGAAAAGGATAAAATTTCCAATTATACATTTAGAAATAATTATACTAGTTTAATATATCTTTTATAAAATCTTTTAAAGAGAATGTTATAAAACAAATCTCATATACATATTATTTTAAACTCAGTTTATTTTAAAAATGTTTATATTTGAATTTCAAATACAAATTCTCTTTTAAAAACTACTTATATATATGTTCAAACTAATGCCAATTTTATTTATCTAGGAAAAAGAATAAATCTTATATTGTTATAAATGATTGTTACATTATTTATTTACCTAGAAATCTCCGGGATATCACAAGTATCGGTATGGCTCCTTCCGTAGTGACATGCGGAAAGTCATCATCTTGTTGTTTGGAGCTTGGATGAAGCGATGCTAACTCCTAACTCTATTCGAGAAACTTTTGTGAAATTAATTTCTTTCGATTGATTTTTGGGTAGCACTCCATTGTGTTCTTGTTTTGAAGGTGAGATACTTTCAAAATTATGATGTATTGCTCAAATAAATTCAGTTGTCCGCTAATCCCAGTATTTATAGTTGGGGAAATCATTGAATTGAACAATTCTATCTTGGCCTTGTTTCATCTTGAGTAGAGAGCGAGGAAGTTTGATCTCGTGCTTGTCTATCCTTCCTTTGATTGATGAAATAATTAAGTAGAATACAAATTCTTTTCTAGAAATTGCGAGGATGCAATTTTATTAAGGAGGGGTGTAACAACCCTGGTTTGGAGATTACATGTTAATATTAAATTATAACGATAGTTATAATTTAATATTGTAAATTAAAATAAAATTGGAGATTTATAATTTTTTATTTGGAATAAACAATGAATTTCGGAAATAAAAAGAAAAAAAATAAAGTTTGAAACTTTATATTATTTGCTTAGGTTAATAATGATTGGAAAATGGATTTTATTTAGAGAAAATGCAATAATTGTATTAATTATTGTCAATTACTTCATTTAATAATTTTTAAAAGAAGCATATGATTTTTTAAAGGTTGTTTATTTAAATAAAAAGATAGAAATTGGTTTTAAAATTTTTTTTACTTGTAAAGTTGAGTTTAACATGGTTTGTAATATTTTTTTGAGTAAGAAAATAAATTTTATGGAATTTTAGAAGTTAAAAATGTAGACTTTTGCATTTAATTATGAAAATAGTGCATTTTTGTAAAACAAAGGATTTTGATAATAAACATGTCTTAAAAATAAAATTTATCTTTTTATAGGGTGTAAAATATTTCATTTCTTGAGTAGTAAATTTACATACTTTGTTGTATGAGAATTAAAAAGAAAATAACATTTGTTCCATTACATAGTGTAAATATGAATATATTTGGCTTTGTGTTAATTAAATTACCTTAACATATATTGTTTTCTTTTAATTTTGAGTCCATAAGCCCATTAACTCTTACTTAATATTGAGAAAAGAAGAAAAATATCCAGTACATTCATTTTGTTACCTCCTTCTTCCTTCTCAAAACTGAAAACTGAAAATAATATCCCGCCTCTCAAATTTCCAAATTCAAGCTCAAGACTTCAATTTAACTCAACAAATTAAAATATTTTTCGATCTAGATTGTTAATCAACATGTAATCTAACTTCAAACCTTTTAATTTCATCCAATTCCTAATTTCAGAGATGATTTTCTAATTTACAAAAAAGTTCTTTTGTATGTTATTTCTTTTTACTATACAGGTTCCTAGAGACTAATTCTTCCACCAAAGCTTCAATCTTTCTTCATGAATCCGGGTATTTGTTTTCAAAATGTGAGTTGAATAAACTCACATATCTAGCTAACAAAAGTTGCAATTGCTTGAAACTGCGCAAAATAAGTCACTGTAATTGTTTATATGTTCAAAGTTTTTTTCGATTTGAATCTGATTTTTGTTGCTTCTTTAAATGACTGTAGCTTTTGATTTTGGCAATGAAATACTGCTGGATTCTTTCGTTTGGTAGTTTACATGTTGGACTTGGTCTTTGCAAACTTTAGTTGAAAAATATTATCATTTGAATGTGCGAATAGGTGCTTGAAAATCACCACGGAGCTCAAAAATAATGCTGAAAGAAAATGCATACAAGGGATCGACCTCCCCTTTCTCTGGGTCGACCTGCATATCAACCAAGAGGCCCCCTAGGTCGACCGGCCGGTCGACCTTGGGTGGAGTATAGTTGACCTCCAGGTTAGCCTGGACAGTGGGCTTTTTCAGCCAACTTCCTCTTGCTTCCTTCGTGTTTTGCCTTGTTTTGCTTGCTCTTCTTGCTTTGTTTTGGGATGTTTTAGTCGTTTCCAAAGGCCTTGATGTCTATTAATAGACTAACCAAACTTTGGAGAATTCTAAATTCAAATTTTTAGTCATTTGGGATTAAATTTGAATTTGAATTCGAATATCGATTGGAGTGATTTTCTTCGTTTTTCTTCGTTTTCGAGCACGGATTTTTCAAACCTTTTTGAAATAATTTTTAAAAGACAATGGCCATTTCAAATAATTATTATATAGTATTTTTAAATTATTTAAAAATATAAAATCTATTTATTCTTTATAATAAGGGAATTTTCAAATTCGGTTTTCAAAATTGATTTCGAAAATTGGTTTTAAAAGCTTGTTTTCCGGAGTAAATTATTTTAAATATAAAATACACATTATTGCACTATTCGAACGTATGAGTAAGAGAATTAAAAGATTTAGTTAAACATATGGTATAGGGAACATGCATTTACTTTTTCGGTCAATTTTGGAATTTGCCATTTTATGGCATATTTCGAGTTTTATAATTCCTATTTATAGGAATTATCTTAGATGGTCAATTTTTGACGATTAGTTATGGTTTGAGATCTCGTATTTTTGGAGTTATTGTCGATGAGAACCATGATGATGTTTTTAAACTTGCCGATGATATGAGGCAAGTCTTGAGTTGATGATTTCCTATTTTGAGATTTATGGTTCATTCGGAACCATCATGAGGCCTATTTATAATTATCGATGAAATGTGACAAGTAACTAATTTTATGAGATTGATGATGTTTTCTAGTATGGCATTGATTAATGGTTAGTAAACCATTTAGTGAGAAAGTGTGGTATGGGATGCACGTTACCACTTTTCGGGCTCCTAGTTGATAGTTTGTGGCACGTTTATGAGTGAATGCCAGTATTTGAGTTGTTAGGTTCTACATGTACATATACTTATATATATATATATATATATATATATATATATATAGCCGAGGAGCTATTTATAGGCTGTTGGGTCCTAAAAGAGGCCGGAGGTCCCTGGTACACGATACTTGGCAGGCTGTTAGGCCATAGATTGGGTTGTTAGGTCCTTTCATATTTCATAACTGTTGGGCTTTTTATTGGGTTGTTGGGTCCAATCTCGGTTTTTGTAGCTACAAATATGCTGTTGGGTCCTTTCTCTTTTTATGGTTGTACGACTATTGGGTCTATATTTTATTTATAGCTGCTGGGCTTTTTATTAGGCCGTTGGGTCCTATTTTTGAGTTGAGATCATATTCTCTTTTAGAGATATCTGGTTTTGCCTTTTGGCATATTTTAAGTTTGAGAGTTCTCTATTATGAGAATATATCTAAGTTTTCCATTTTGGCATATTTTGTGTTTGAGGTTTCTCCATTTTGAGATTATATTTGTATTTTGCCATTTTGTCATGTTTTGATTTTGGGTTTTATGCCGCTGAAATGAGGCATATTCTGAGTTTTGGAACTTCTCCATTGGGAGAGTATTTAGTTTCAGCCATTTTGGCGAGATTTAAGATTTATCATTTGAGTTTTCTTCTATTTAAGAGATAAGGCTAGAGAAACCTTTAATTTTGGCTATCGTCGATGATATGAGGTGACATTATACTTGATCATTTATCTTGAGTTTTTTCTTTAGAGTTTGTACATGCTTAAGTGATATTTTTCCACTTAAGTTATGGACATATATTGCCATTGTCTCTTCTTAATTGAAAAGAATTATGTTGAGTCAAGATTTTTATAGAGTTTTGATTTCTGACAAAGGAATAAGCCGTGATCGACAAAAAGAAGTTATTCATTGAAGAAACACAAAGAGCTCCATATATTAGAGGTTGATTATTTGGTATGTTAGTAATTTATGTTAAAAATCTATCCTCAAATAATCATATAACTTCAATCTTTCAATATATATACATATGCACATTAACTGTGCAAATTGGACTAAACCGGTCGACCGGTTGAAAATAAGGTGGTCGACCGTTTTTGCCCAGAATGCACAGATAACATGCACATATGCACATAACGTATATATATTTGAATTCCTGTCTACCGGTCCATTTTTGACCTGTCGACCGTTTTTAAACAGAAAGCAACTTTTCCAAAAGACACTTCTCTTCTCCAAAGGTTGCATCTCCTATCTTTCATCAATGATCATAACTCTTAATGGCAACTGTTCACAAAGAGTTACAACTATTTTTCTCTATATATACTCATCTAAATCATTGATTCAAACACAAGTTTTTACACGATCATATATGCTCTCTAATCTAATCTCTAACACTCCTGCATTCTAAAAATTAATTTAGCTTATTGAATCATTGAAATTATTTCATATCTTTTGATTCAATAAGTAAATACCTTCTTTAATCTTTACAAAACATCATTCATATACTTTGAGGATAAGATTATAGGAAGGGTGTACTACTAGTGACAAATCCGTGTTTTCAAGAACACAAGTTGTCAACAACAATTGTATTTGTTTTTTTTTTGTTGAAGTCCTCGTGTTGTAAGAGGCAAGTGTTGAAGTCCTCAGTGTATTAGAGGCGTGAAATCCCGTTCGGCTGTTCGGGTATTGTAAACATGTTCCTCCGGGTGAAGCGAGGTAGTTAATAGTGAAATTCCAGATAGGAGTCTGGGACTGGACGTAGGACGGTGCTCCGAACCAGTATAAAAATCTCTGGTGTGATTTTTCTATTTTTATTTTCGCTTTGCTACTATCATCTATTTTCCGCATTTATATTATAGTCCATATTACACGATCCGTGTGTACTATATTAGTACGTGCATTAGTATACACACCGCACTTTCAATTTGGTATCAGAGCGCGGTCATCATATAACCGTAACACAGTTATTTGATATATTCTTGTAATATGGCAAATAACGCAAGTACTAGCACTCAAAACACCACTTACACAGAAGGGCAATCGACACAAAGACCTCCATTTTTCAATGGTCTTAACTATAGTTATTGGGCAACACGTATGTCATTCTTTATGCAATCAAGTAGCTATGATGCTTGGAATGCTACTCAAAGAGAAATAGTGAATCCAACAACTGATTATTCAGAATGGACTGTGGCTGAGAAAACGGCAGCAGCCGTAAATGCAAGAGCAATAAATATGTTGTTCTGTGCATTAGACCAAAATGAATATAACCGTGTTAGTATCTGCACTACTGCATATCAAATTTGGCAAACGCTAAAAATCACTCATGAAGGTACTAACAAGGTTAAACAAGCCAAAATAGCCATGCTGAAAAGTCAATTTCAAAATTTCAAAATGAAACCAAATGAAACAATCAATGACATGTATTCACGGTTTCAAACTATTCACCATGCACTTATTGGGTTAGGACAAAAGTATTCTGATTTTGATGTTGTTTCAACAGTCCTACATTCTCTGACTAATGAATGGGAAGGAAAAGTATTAGCAATTGAAGAAGCTAATGACCTTTCCGTCATGAAGCCAGATGAATTGATAGGAAATTTAATGTCCTATGAAGCAAATTTGCAGGCTAGAAAAGAACAGAAAGAAGAAAAGAAAAATGTAGCATTTCATGTTGAGAAAGATGAAAATGAATCAGATTATGAAGATGAAGATTTGGCGTTCATTGCTAAAGGTTTCAAAAAATTCCTAAAATATCGAAAAGCCAGTCGCTACAATAAAAGGAAACCTGGATCAAATAAACCATCTTCATCTGCTATAGAATGTTTCAACTGCCATAAAAAGGGACACATGCAGAAGGATTGTCCAGAACAAAAGAAGAAGTCAGAAAATGACAAATTCAAATATAAGAAGGACAAATCTAAGAAACGAGCTTTCTCAGTAACATGGGATGATTCAGAGTCATCTTCATCAGAAAGTGAAAGTGATTCAGAGAATGAACAAGCTAATGTTTGTTTTATGGCAACAGAAGATGAGGTACAAATTCCTACATTTGATGAATTACTTGATATTAATGCTGAATTGATAGTCAAATATAAAGACTTAAAACGTCAATTAAAAATAGTCAAAGCAGATTTAAGTAGAGCAGAGTTTGAACGAGATATGTTAAAAGATGAGAAGAAAATATTAGAAGAGGAACTTGAAAATATTCAAGAATCATCATCTAATGTTGACTCTCAAATATCTCTTTTGAGTCAAGAAATAGAAGCTCAAAAAGAGAAAAATAATGCTCTAACTACTGAAAATCATGAGCTTAAAGCAAAAGTCAAAATTCTAGACCTAGAAAAAGCTAGCTTACAAACAAAGTTTGATGACATTACTCAAAATGTTTCTAACTTTAACAAAGGTCGAGAAAACTTGACAAAAATCATTGAAAGTTCACAATCTATTTCAGACAAACAAGGATTGGGATATAACAAACAAGAAACCAAGAAACATCTTGGAAATAAAAGGAAAAAGAAAGTACAAAAAACTGAAGCTAAGAAAAATCTTAGTTTATTATATTCCAAACCAAAACCAGTTGTGAAATTTCAAAAGAAGACTATCAAAATATGGGTTCCTAAAACAAATAACAATTTGATTAGGAACAAATATATTCAGAATTTTATGAATACTGTGCATCATAATACTAATTATGTATATAAAGGGGATACCAGACCCGTATGGGTTTGGACTCCTAAGACCTAACTCTTAGGACCCTATAAAAAGTGGGTACCATGGACTTAATTCTATTTTTTGCAGGACCTACTAAAGAAAAGAGGAAAATGGATATTCTGGTTGATATACTCCTATATTATTCCATTATCTATTATTCCTTTTTGTCGATGACAAAGGGGGAGAAAGTGCTAACAATTATTTGCAGGAATATATATATATAGACAAAATATCAGGGGGAGATCACACGTTCAGGGGGAGATTCAGAACTTCAGATATATGTTGTCATCAATCAAAAAGGGGGAGAATGTTGAGTCAAGATTTTTGTCATCAATCAAAAAGGGGGAGAATGTTGAGTCAAGATTTTTATAGAGTTTTGATTTCTGACAAAGGAATAAGCCGTGATCGACAAAAAGAAGTTATTCATTGAAGAAACACAAAGAGCTCCATATATTAGAGGTTGATTATTTGGTATGTTAGTAATTTATGCTAAAAATCTATCCTCAAATAATCATATAACTTCAATCTTTCAATATATATACATATGCACATTAACTGTGCAAATTGGACTAAACCGGTCGACCGGTTGAAAATAAGGTGGTCGACCGTTTTTGCCCAGAATGCACAGATAACATGCACACATGCACATAACGTATATATATTTGAATTCCTGTCTACGTGTCCATTTTTGACCTGTCGACCGTTTTTAAACAGAAAGCAACTTTTCCAAAAGACACTTCTCTTCTCCAAAGGTTGCATCTCCTATCTTTCATCAATGATCATAACTCTTAATGGCAACTGTTCACAAAGAGTTACAACTATTTTTCTCTATATATACTCATCTAAATCATTGATTCAAACACCACGATCATATATGCTCTCTAATCTAATCTCTAACACTCCTGCATTCTAAAAATTAATTTAGCTTATTGAATCATTGAAATTATTTCATATCTTTTGATTCAATAAGTAAATACCTTCTTTAATCTTTACAAAACATCATTCATATTCTTTGAGGATAAGATTATAGGAAGGGTGTACTACTAGTGACAAATCCGTGTTTTCAAGAACACAAGTTGTCAACAACAATTGTATTTGTTTTTTTTTGTTGAAGTCCTCGTGTTGTAAGAGGCAAGTGTTGAAGTCCTCAGTGTATTAGAGGCGTGAAATCCCGTTCGGCTGTTCGGGTATTGTAAACCTGTTCCTCCGGGTGAAGCGAGGTAGTTAATAGTGAAATTCCAGATAGGAGTCTGGGACTGGACGTAGGACGGTGCTCCGAACCAGTATAAAAATCTCTGGTGTGATTTTTCTATTTTTATTTTCGCTTTGCTACTATCATCTATTTTCCGCATTTATATTATAGTCCATATTACACGATCCGTGTGTACTATATTAGTACGTGCATTAGTATACACACCGCACTTTCAAATTATCATACTTACCTTATGCTTCATATAATCGCCTATCTTTTCTAAAATGATTGTTTTAGCTAGACTGACCAATATATTTTAAACTTGAGTCGGACCGAGTTGTTTCAAGTTGGACATCTGCTTTTGGACTTAGCTTTTCTTTGACGCTTCTCCTTGGATATACCTGTTTTCATCCTTTTGTTGTTGCTTTTTGTGTAGACTCTCTGATGTATATTATATTGACTCGTGTGTAAATTATGGTCGGCATATCACACGATATTATCATTTTGTATTACTACGACGATGTATCTATATATATGTGTGTGTATATATATGATTATCTGTTGTTCTGTGATGTGTTTTTCATTTGTATTGTATTTTGTTCTGATGAATCATATAGCCACCTATGGTTTTTTATTAAGTATTTATTAGATATTTCGATCCACTTGAGTCGAAAAAAATATAGAGCGTATTTGTCGATGTATTCAATAGATGTTTAAGACAAGGCTATAGATGGTCGCTCCTAACCAGCCCTATTCTCCGCATTAGAGAATAGAATTGTGCTGTAATTCTCTTTGTTAATGTGGATCTTGGGTTGGGGCGTCACACATACTTTGGAGTGTTAAAGTACTTGGTTTGGAAAGTTATAGAAATTGTGAATGGAAGTTTTGAAAGTTAGAGGCGAAAAGGTCGTTGTTGATGCGCTTTGATAATGCCTTGTGTTTGACTATTTTTAAAGTCAATTTTGAAAGACATCCCGAGGACTTCTTTATATTTTAATAAACACAATAAATGTACTTGTTACTTGTAATGACCCAGAATTTCACTGCTTTGATTTGTGAATATTTAATTAATTTAAAATATTCAAATTACAGATTTTATAGCAAAAATAAAACTCTTAAAATAATAAATAATGATGGTAAAAAAGGTTTTTCAAATTTTTTACAAAAATATATTGTTCGAAGAAAAATAAAAAATGTGACCGGAATTAGTTTTCTGAATTTATGACTTTCGTCGACTAATAGTTGTCGCAGACATTATGAACTCTTTAGTGTAAATATACACATTTATAAATAAGTTAGGATATATATATATAGATCTGTGTGTGTGTGTTTATATTGGTGTATATATGTAATGACCCAACCGCTATGCCTAATTTAGCAGAGAACATTACAAGTAACATCGTCTGCTAATCCGGAGAATACAACTGATTAAGGACGATCTAATGTGAATATATCGTTATACTAACACTAACACGTCCTATTCATCTTTTTGAGGATCCAAACTGAAAATTTAATGTGTGTAGTATTAACCCAAGTAATAAACATACTGATCAAAAATATCCAGAACAGTATATAATTTAGATAAATCAAAATCAGAGTCACAGATTGCAGCGTACTAATATATAACATATTTCATACACTATGTCAGGTACAAAATTACTACTGAATAATATACATGATGTAACTACTAAATGTCGATATTCATAACGATGAGTAAACTAAAACTGTCAAAATAGCCTACTCCAATGCTAACCCAAAATCTAAGAGTCAATGTGTCCTAATACCTACAAAGTCTTATCCTGACCCGGGTATTAAAAGAATAAACGGGTCAAACCATATCTAAAAAAAAAGGTGAGATGCTAATATCATGACTATATGATTTAAAATGATAAGCCATAATAAAATATGTCAAACAAATAATCATAATAAGGCATATTGATTAAATTCACTACTTTATAAATCCATAAATGACTTAAATCTAAAATAAGTCATCTCAAAATTTGCCCAAAAATCCAAGAAGGCATGTCAAACCAATAAATACAGATCTCAAAATTTTGACTTACCAATAACCAAATAAGTATAAAAAATATGCCCAAAACAAATACTCAAATATGTAATATCTATAAAATCACCATTTCATAAATACATATCAAGTTTTAATAGACTATCATCTCAAAATATGGTAATAACCAATTCAAAATTCCTCATAGCCATAAAGGATACAGAATATCCATACTAAAAATCTCTGAAGAAATAATCATCACTAATGAAATAATAATGGTATTCATCTATCAGTTTAATACAGTGACACACGATCTACCGAAAGAGACTTGCTACATAGAAAGGAAGCCCATGGAAAGAGACTGCTGATTAGGAACGCCGCTCAAAGAAAAGAGCAGCCATGTACCTAACCCGTCCTATGCAAATTTACCCACCGAAAGAGGTAAACATTGTCTAACTGTATAAAACAAAATAAATTGATAGATTGTAGTATTTATAGACTACGATGCATGTAAAAATCTGCCTTCCAAAAGAGACAGCCGTATTTACAGCATAACAGATCTTTCAAAAGAGATTTGCCTACCCTAATCTAAAAATATGTTGTGAGAAATACGGATTACGGATCTTATGGCTAGAATTAGAACTAGAGGGGGGGTGAATAGTGTTTTAAGAAATTACTAATTGTTTTTGAGTTTATATTAATTTGAACACAAATGTATGCAATATTCAGACACAGATATGATTACAGAATCAAACACAGATGCAGATATAAAGTAAAAGCAATAAAGGAAAGAACACACCGAATTTTATACTGGTTCGGAGTTACCCTACATCCAGTCCTGCAACACAAGTATGGATTTCCTTTCAAAATCAATTCTCACAGTTACACCCTCGATTTCAAGGCCATGAGGTATGCCACTCCAGATTCATAAACCTCTGGGTAGAGATAATTGATTTTACGGGCAAAAAGTTCACCCGATTGATTTTCCAGGCTACAATCACATCTTTTCTCGCTCGATTGATTTTCTAGGCTACAATTATATCTTTTCTCGCTTGATTGATTACAAAGAAGTCTATAACTCTGAATAGCACTGGGATCTTGTTGAGATAGTGATAGAGAATCAAACCAGAGATGATCTAGTTAGATTCAATGGTGATTTCGGTAGAGTAATGGTAAAAATATATATAAAGAAACGTGGAAGAAGAAGAGGAGTGAAATCAGAGAATATATGAATATAAATTCATTTAAAACATCCCATATTTATAGTAGAACAACAGCCATGTCCATTCATAAAATGATATGATGACTAGACACTTCCTTTGAAATTCAAACTTTTGAAATAAACTGTAACCTTGTCGACAAGGGTTCCTTGGTGTCGTCGACAGGCCTAAGTTATTTTTGGTAATTTGTTTTTGAAAATCAACTTCTATCTTGTATTAAAACAATTTTAAACTTTATAAATACACTTAACTATAGTTAAAAATACATAAATAAGTATAGAGAATAATATTTTGGTATATATAAAATTTACTATAATTTTATATTTAAATCTAAGTATAAATATTAAAAGTTAAATATATTATAGTTAAAAGATAGTTTAAAACCAAGGATAATTTGATATTGAAAATAAAGATTATTTTGAAGCTAAAAATATATTAAAACCAGGATGGATGTTTTTGATTTTAAAAAGATGATTTTGAAATCATTTTGAAAAAAGATATAATTTTGTAAAACATTTGAACAAAAATTAGTGGATACAAAACAATATTCCACTAGATTTTTCGCAGGATCCATCCTACTTAGGGTTCCATCCCTTTAACGGGCTCAAAGTGGATTCCATTCCACGAATAAAATGGATTTTAAGCTTTCAGTGCTTTTCTAGGAGTTTTAACAAAATTCCTAACTAAATTACTTATATTAAAATCTTGAACTCTTGATAATCTTGTTACTCGTGAGTCTTGAATCTTGATATCTTCAATCTTGAGTTTATCAGTTCTTGAATCTCTATACTGTACAGTTTTCATGCTTTGGTACCTGTACATATATCCTGCATATACATGTATATCTAAACAATAATGTCAGTGTTTATATTTTATAATCTTATTCTAAGGTTGTTGTCATCAAAACCAACTTCTCAGGGACTAACAATCTCTCCCTTTTTGATGATGATAACCTTTGTTTATAAAATATTACTTCTATCCTAATAACTCCCCCTAAAACTAATAACTCCCCCTTAATCTATGCCCGACTATACTATTTTATACTTCTCCCATTTTATCATCAACAAAAACTAACTCCAAACTATACACTCCCCTTATTCTTGTACTAAAGTACCTGCATTAATAAAATATACAATGGAGTATATAATAGATAGATTAAGAGATAATTATACTGCTAGACATGATAACTAGTCAAAGATCACATAAATATCAATGTGTATTTTTACATATTATGTTTTGCACAATAATTTTCAATCCACACCAAACCAAATCAAATCAAATCAGTCCAATCAATCAGTTCAAATCAAATAAAGCAATCAAATAAAATCAAACATTATGAGGAACTTCCACCCATCCTTCTCCTCCAAATATAGGTCTGCTTTAATGGCATCCCAGTTTTCATTTTCACTGGTGAGAGAGACTGGTGGATGTGCTTCATTATCATTTTTGTGCAAAGAAGAAAACATCCATCATATCATATCGAAATGCTTTTCTTACTCCTTGATCGTCTGCATTTGACTCAACTCTAAGTGTTGCTGATTACGAAGAATGAAAGAAAGAATATTTTGGAAAGAATTAAGGGTTTCTTCAAGATTCTTGGTCAAACTATGAATTGGATCGCCTATATTTGAGTTTGTGAGAAGAAATATAAATAAAGTAGACAAGAAATGATTTTGAGTGATGAATTCTGGAAGAAATATGTATTTATAGGGGTAGAAATTCATTTGAAATGAATAGACACAAGGTAGTTTTTCAAATTTCAAATTTAAAATGAAAAGTCATTTCTGACCAGTACTTGTCGACAGGGTCCATGGGGAGTTGTCGACAGGGGTCAGTTAATTTAGATGACTCATTTCGATTTTATGAATAATTGTGTTTGTATATATATTTATATAATATACTAACATTTATTCTGGAGATAGGATAAGCTAGATAACAGAAAAGTAATTCAATTTCATTTCATAATAGAATGATACAATGATTAAACATTAAGAATTACACGAACATTCAAATCAAAACAAACTAAAACTAATACGACATGACATGAAAAAGTAGAACTAGTTCGAAGATGACAAAGATGAAGATAATCCAAGCTTCTTGTTGACTTTGGAGATAAACTTGTTCATCTTGGATGACATTTTGTCCAATTTCTTACTAACGGACCGTTTAAGAGTCTGTTGATTCTCGACAATGGTCTTTTGATTTTGAGTAAGGTTTTGTTTGTTGGATTAGAGGGATAGTCAATACTTTCCAAGGATGTTTCACCTTCTTCTTCTTCTTCTAGTTCCATTTCATCCCCTTCTTCTTTTTCTTCCTCCTCTTCCATCATCTCATTAGCCAAACGCTTTTCCTTTTCGACAAAAGTCTCATATGGTTGAGAAACATATGGAATTTTCAAAAGAGAAATTTTTGAGTGATTAAAAAAGTTTCTTGAAACAAATTCTTCTCCTTTGAAATCTACTCCAAAATAATTAAAAATCCGAGTGAGAAATATTCCATGATACAAAGTGTTTTCACCCAGTTCAAAAATTTTGGGACGAAGTTCATCCAAAATAACTTGTGCCCAATTAATATCATAATTTCCAAAAATAGCAAAAAGTGCCTTGCAAACTTTTGAAGTTGGATTGTTAAAACTCCCCGATCTTGGGGTCAAAGTATGCTGTAAAAGAAGATTAACAATTCTTTCTTTTGGTCGAAAGTTTCGATTTGTGAATTCAAAGATATCATTTCCTTTGAAAATGTGATGAAATGTCTCAAGATCATTTTCTTCGATATCAAAACTAGAAAGATTCATTCCCATGCTCTTGCAATTGAGAATGGTACCCAAAACATCACAATTTAAGATGATTCTACTGCCTTTGACACTACTCCAAATTTCATAATCATTTGCATTATAAAATCCACGGTTGAGATTTGCATAGAAAATTTTAACAAGATTTGGATAACAAACAAAGTCATTTTGTGAAGCATCAACAAGACTAAGAACTTGGTTTTTGCAAAAAGATAATTAATTTCATAAGTGGAGAAATCTTGAAATAAAGCAAACTTTCCGGGATGGACTTTTCCATTGATAACATAGTTGATATATGCTTTTATAGTCTCCGGATTATTGAAAAGTTGCACTTTTATATTTTTGGAAGGTCTCAATGTGGAAGGGTTGCTTGAAGAAGCCATTAGAGTAGAGAGTAGAGAGCTTAATATTTTGAAATAAGAGTTTGAATTTGAAAATGAAAGTGAAAAGTTGTGATAAGAGATAGTAAATAAATAGGCTCTCAAGAGATAGGTTCTCTGGTCAAAAGGTGACTTTTCAGAAACTAGAATGTAGTGAAAAGATGGAGGGAATTTAACATTTGAATTCAAATTTGAATTTCAAATTTCGGTACCCTTGTCGACAATGTGGGGGGCCCTTGACGACAGGTGTCTCTGAATTTCCATGATTTATTTCTCTTAAGTATTCTAATAAATATACATTTATTAGTGTTAGTGTCTATATATATCTGGCATATTACTAGAATTATTGTATATTCCATAAAATATTATGATACTATTTAAATAAAAATAACAATAAAATAATAGTAAAAAAAATAATTTTTTTTTAAAATTCAAACGACACACCAATTCAAAATTAACCAATCAAACATCCAATACTAAGCATGCAATTTCAACCAATGTATTGTAAACGTGTACCTTTTTTTGAGTCCGTTTCTCTGAGTTCGTCGAAGTCGTGAACTTCCATGAAACACATATCTGAATTATCTGTCTTCTAGAGTAGCAGTAAATGCACGTTTTCGTTCCTTTGCAGAATCATTGTTTACAGGAAGATTTTGCTTATCTGGATGCGGACAGTCTCTTTTGATATGGCCTGGTTCGTCACAGTTGAAACATTTGATATAGTTTGGAACTGCATTCTGATTACCAGAGTTCTTATAGTTTTTATCTTGAGATTATTCATCTTTCTGTATTTCAGAAATTTCCGAAAGTTCTTGGTTATAAAGGCTATCTCTTCATCATTATCGTTGTTTGAGTCTGATCCATCGGTCAATGCATTGAATGCAATTGATTTCTTTTCAGATGCTTTTCTTTCTCTTCTCTGAATTATTTGGACTTCAAACGACATTAGATTTCCAATTAATTCTTCTTTCTTTAAGGTATTGATGCATTTTCCTCTTCGATTGCAAGTATCTTTTGATCCTATTCTGGAGTAAGAGAATTTAAGGTTTTTCTGACTTGGTCTTCTTTCAAAAATTCCTTTTCCAATGATATTAGAGAATGCATAATATTCTGAAATCTACTATACATATCTGGAATAGACTCAATAGAATTCATTTTAAATAATTGAAAATGATTTGTGAGCGTGTAAATTTGGTCTGTTTAGCTTTGCTTGTTCCTTCGTGAGTAACTTGCAATGTTTTCCAGATTTCATATGCAGACTTACAAACTGACACTCTATTAAATTCATTCCTATCGAGTGAACAAAACAGAATATTCATAGCTTCAGAGTTGTTTTGTGCAACAGTCTTTTTCTCAGCAGTCCACTATGCAAAATTAGTTGTGGGTTCAAAATATTCAGTCTGTGTGATATTCCAAGTGTCTAGTCCTACAGATTGTAAATATATTTTCATCCAACATGCCCAATATACATAGTTACTGCCATTAAAAAGTGGTGGTCGGACAGTAGACTGACCTTCTATAAATGAACTAGTGATAGGGGTAATAGAACCAGTGTTGGTAGTAGTAACAGTACCAGTGTTGGTAGCCATTTTGAAATTTTTCAAAATTCGGATTATAAAACTTTGAAAACCGGCTCTGATACCAAATGTGAGAAATGCGGATTACGAATCTTAAGGCTAGAATTAACACTAGAAGGGGGTGAATAGTGTTTTAAGAAATTACTAATTCTTTTTGAGTTTATATTAACTTGAACACAAATGTATGCAATATTCGGACACAGATGAATCAAACACAGATGCAGATATAAAGTAAAAGCAATAAAGGAAAGAACACACCAAATTTTATACTAGTTCAGAGTTACCCTACATCCAGTCCCACAACATAAGTACGGGTTTCCTTTCAAAATCAATTCTTACAATTACACCCTCGATTTGAAGGCCACGAGGTACACTGCTCCAAATTCATAATCCTCTGGGTAGAGATTCTTGATTTTACGTGCAACAAGTTCACCCGATTCATTTTCCAGGCTACAATCGCACCTTTTCTCGCTCGATTGATTTTCCAGGATACAATCACACCTTTTCTCGCTCGATTGATTACAAAGAAGTCTATAACTCTGAGTAGCACTGGGATCTTGTTGAGATAGTGTGACATCCCGGAAATTTGGACAATATCAATTTAATAATCTGCATTGAAAATTAAATTGATTTAATAATATTTGTTAATAATAATTGGAATTGATTTAATAATCTTCTTTTAAACAAATAATTAACTAATAATTTATCATTTAAAAGCCAATTAAATTGTTTTCTATTTATAATATATATATATCTGTATATATTGTAAATAAATAACCTTTGTTTTAAGTTTAATAAAATAAAGACATGATTTTTAATTCTAATATTTTTGGTAAATTAGGGATTTGATTTAATATTGAATAAATAATCATTTGACTTTAAAATACTCAAGATAAATTTAAATTGTTTAAAAGTATTTTAGCCTAGAGTTTAAATTTAAATAAAAAGTTTTGTTTTGTTTTATAGCTTGATAAACTAAGTGACTTATATTATAGAGAATAGTTCTTTTATAAATTATTTTAATTTAATAATAAGTTATATTTAAACTATATCAATATTGTAATATCTTTGAAAATGGGTTTTACTGTATAAATAGAGTTGTTATTTTAAGATATGTATATTTTGAAAGAAACTATGATTTGTAGTCTTTCAAAAATGTTAAGATAAAATAATACTTTATAAATCTTAACATAAGTATTTATTTAATTAAGTTAAAATAAAAGTAACCTATAAGTAAAATGAAAATATAAGTTAAAATTTATAACAAAGACTGAAAACAACTTTAAATAAAATAAATATAAAAGTAAGAACTAGTGTAAAAGAAGGAAGTATATATGTACATAGGTAATACAAGCAAACTAGGCAGGCAAGTATACATATGTATAAAGTACAAATGCCTATTTTACTTGAGAGTAACATAATCAGGCTTGTATACACATGAATATAGCCTGTGAAGAAATATACAAAGTAAAAAAAAAAAAAAAGAAGGAATAAAATATACAAATGCAAGAAGCTTATACACTAAGATTTCAGATAAGTATGAAAACAAAATATCTAAATACAAATGGTCTGTAGCTTGTAGATTGAGAATCAGACAAGCATATACATAAAGCATATAAGATGGTTTGTTATGCAAGCTAAAGCAAAGCATGGTGGAAAGCTAACTAAAATATCTATACATATGAAATGATTAAGTTAGCTAATTAGGAAACATGGGGTACATTAACAATTAATGTTCAAATTCTCAGCACAACTTTTGGTCAATTCGTGATATTGGAAACAAATCTTTCAGCCTCCAAAAATAAGAATGTTGCCTGATAAAACAAAAGTAGTATTGTACTTGCATGTGTTTAACCAGATAACACCTTCCCCTGAAACTCCTTTATATTCATGCCAACTTCCTTAGTTCATTTAAAACAACATAACAAGCTTCTTCATTTTATTTCTTTCTATGCAAACTCAAATATCAAACTGGAAACACTACTCAACAAAAACATAGAGTTTTGGATGATTGAAGCAAACTGTTCCCAGTTTTAAAAATTAGGCTGTTCAAAACAAATGGTGCTCTGTTCATTTTTTACAAGCAAGGCCATTCTTAATTTCAAAATTTCAAAGCATTTCAAAATAAAAAGAGGCTATGTTTACTTCTGAATACAGGTGAGTAACACCTTTCATTTTAAATACTTAAGTGTGTATATATATATATATATATATATGTTGCTAAACTTTGATCTGATGAGTATATATCTTGATGATTTTTCTGTGTTTACATGATACTGCATGTATATGTGTTTGACATCCTATAACCACCTCTGTTTTAAAGGATAGAAACATCAAAAATTTAATAATTTAAGTGTATTTTGTCTGTTGCAAATTCTTCTCTGAAACTTAGTTGTATTGCTATGTGATAAGTATGAGTACTCTATTATGTATCTCTGGGTTCTCTCTGTTTTAGTTTCAGGTTTAATAATCCTCAACCAAATTCCTTTTTGTTCTTAATTCCAGCTTAACAAGACATAGGTTAACATTAACTGTTTGTATGAATGAAGACCTGTATGTAAATATTGTGTAAGAGTAAAACAATGTTCTTTGTTCTGGAAAACATAATATTACAGAAGAAAACTAAATATAGTTAAAAACTCAATGAATTTAATTCATGAATTCAAAGTTATGAATCAGTCATACATACCATAATATGATTTTTAAAATGAATATCATGTTTTCTAGTCAAGTGTTGTTGGTGCAGTTTGCCTTTGTTCAAAAATTGGATTTTTGGTGATTCTGGGTGTTCTATGCAACTGGAGGAGGTCGGGTTTGGTGAGAAGGTGGAGGAGCTTACCAGGGTGAGGGGAAAATTGCTCGGTGGTGGGTCTGAGCACGGTGGCGTGGGTGGCAGTGGGTTGATGTTTATAACCCTAGTTTGTGAAGTGATCGAATTTTTGATCACTGTGGCTTCTACGGTGCATCGAGTTGCACGAAACTTCGTGGGGTGGTAAATGGGTCGAAGGCGAGTACATGGCCGGAGTTATGGACCATCTGGTGGTCGGGGTTGGCAGAGGGAAGTGATGACAGGTTTGGTAGGGGACGTGGTGTTTTATTCCAGGTTCTGGTTATTGCCCTTTTTTTTGATTTGAGGTCATAGCGTTGGATTTTGGGGTCGTGGTGGAGACTGGTGGTAGTCAGTGGCGTGGTGGAGCATACTTGGGTGGCCGGAGTTGACTGGAGCCACGGTGCACGTGCACCGTGCCCAGTGATGGGTTGGCAATTGTGGTGGTGCAGTTTCTTTTTGGGCTGGGGAAGTACTCGAGTCACACGCGTACGTGACTCGAAGCCAGGGGATAAATGACCCGAAGTAATATTACTTGGTCTCGGGTTGGTTATTTTTGTACAGGTAGCATAAAACAACTGCCTGTAGTTTTGAATTTTAAACAAAATTTAAAAGCAAATTAAATTATAAGCCAATTATAATTAAAAGTTGAATTAGTGTAAATATTAGATTTAACTAAAAGTCAAATTCAGATTTAAGTTTAAATTAAAATTTTGTATTTCTGAATTCATTTTGAAAGTTTCAGGTTTAAACCTGACAGCAGCATTGTTTCAAAAACAAATTCAATTGGAACCTATTTATAAATAAGTAATGGAATTAAACAAAGTGTAAATCTAGCTGAAGTTTGAAATCAAATTTACTTTTGAATTCAAATTTAAATAAAAATAAAGTTTAAAACAATCAAATATGGGTTTCAACCTGACAGTTTCAGGTTTTAAATGTAATTTAAAATCTGAATTAAAATTTAAACCGTGTTTGAAGTTAAAAGTTCAAAATATAGATTCAAGTGAACTTTAGAATCTAAGTTTTAGAAACGAATTTGGATTTTTAAATCAAGAATTAAAAATCAAATTTCTCAAAAGCAAGTTAAACACAAGTTTTAAATTCAAAGTTAAACTAATCAAAAGTGTCAAACTCAAAATTTAACTAATGAATTTGAAACTGGAAAAAAAAAATCAGATTTAAAATCTAAATGTATAAAGAAAAGTTAAATTCGAATAGTTGGTTTCAAAAGTGTTTGTTTCAAATAAATGTTTGAATTGGTTTTTACAAAGTTCGTTTGAATGGGAGTTAAATAAATTGTTTTAACTTGGAAATTGCAAGTTTAATATATAAATGTCTTTTAGAAGTTTAAATTTAAATTAAAATTTAAGCAGTCGAAGTTAAGGGCCTTTCCTATATAAGTCCATATATGAGAAGTTATTGTTATTTATAGGATTCTAAATTGAATTAAAATTTGCTAAATGTTTGAATAAGAATCATTTTGAATCTTAAATTCAAAATGAAATTTTGAATTTAAATTTTGAAACGTAATGTTCTAATATACTTAGATATTAATAAAGTCATGAATTATTTTAGGCATAATTAAGATATTTAAAATAATTAAATGATAGGTTAATAAAGAAATGACTCTTGTATTTAAGTTATAAATTAATAATTTAGAGATCAAATAAGAAGTAGATTAAGAAAAGCTATTTATTAATGAAGATAGTTAATTAAGAATTATTAATTAATTTATATGTGGTTAATTTTGGATAACCAATTAGATTCATTAAATAATCTATTATGCATTGATAAATATAATTATTTGATAAAAGGAATGAAGAAATTAATTACTTATTGTAATTAATTTGATAAAATGATTTATTTAAGTTAATTAATTTAATTTAATTAATTTAAGAACTCATCTGAAGGTTTGATATGTATAATCACTTAGTGTATTCAATGGAGCATAATTACTTGAGGAAGTAATTAATATAATTACTGAATGTAATTAGTGAAATTAATGTATTAATAAAGTAATTGGGATAATTACTTTTATAATTAATCAAAGGACTAATTAAAGGGAGATAATTAATTATGGGATAATTAATTTGGAAATAAGTAATTAAGAGTAGTTAATTACTGGTTGATATTAATCAAGGTGATTAATAATTGTGTTTAATTAAAGATTAATCTCTTAATGTAATTAAATTAAACAAAGTAATTTAATTTAAATATGAATTAGAGATCATTAATTAATGTAATTAATGATGAAATTAAGAATATTTTAATTATGAAATAATTAATAATGTGGTGATTAATTAAGGATAATGTAATTAATTGTATTTAATTTATAAATAAAGTAATTAAATGTTAATTACTATAAATGATTTAGGATAATTAATTTGTAAAATTAATTAAAGACTAGTTACTTACTGTAATTAGAAGGTGATTAATCGAAGAAGTTAATCAAGATAAATATCTAAACATTGATTAATTAAGTTGATTTAAAATTAATTTATGATGGTATAAGCAGGATTTATAGACGAAGTAATTAATTTAATTTACTTTAAATTAATTAGAAATAGAAGTAGTTAATTTAATTCATTTTAAATTAATTACAAAATGGTATGATTATAAATCATTGCTTATGGATGAATGATAGTGATATTTCATTTGATGGATGTGCATTCAGATCTGACTTGAATACTATCTATGTGAAATGGATGCTTGGTTTAAAGTATGATAATATTTAATTATCTGTTTTGATGATAATATGAATTATCTGTTTATGATGATGTGATTATCTATTGTGATATTATGAATTATCCATCTATGTGTATAGTGATGATATTGAATTAAACTATTAAGACTAAATAGACAACTTGGCCTTAAAAGACACGTTTTGGATTTTGATGAGACCGGGATCGGGTTTTCCGCATTAGGAACATCCGAAAACCACATCGTTTCCAAATTAACGATAGGTCGTGAATCTGAAGGAAGATGAAGATTCAGAATGCAAGGGTTATCGTCGTTAACTCTGAGGGTGATTCCAAAATGAGTGTAACGAGATAATGCCTTCGGTTTCGTTCGAACCCGGAACGAACTTGTATGGATTGAATGCTTTCAACACATCGTCAGGTGGGCGATGAGCATTCTAAGAATTGTATTCTAAAAAGGTAATCGTAGCCTCAAGCCTCATCAACCGGGAATGGCTAAAACAGGGGAGATGCAGCAAGGCTAGGTGGGTCATGCCCAAGCAGGACAAGGATATTCCCCTGTCTAGATGTCCCTTTATTTTCGGCTTAGTGGGCAGTAGCGACGGCTATCTGCGGGGTTATCTTGTTCGGGACTGTTCAGTAAGGAATGGTTCCGGCCTTGTGTTGCAGGGGATGAAGGGAGTAATCCTCGGTACGGTGATCTAGGCCCCGTACTGTGACGGGCGGTACCCCAGTAGCCCTGCCATTGTATGGAATCCACAATCCAATAAGTGCCAACGGTTTTGATTGTATTACCCACTTTTGTGGCTAGTAGCTGGAATTTAATAGATGTAACAATTTCGACTATTTTCTATTTACTTGAAAACCCTAGACCTATTATAATATCACAGAATTTCCTATCAAATGTTTTGGTTAGCGTAAGGTAAAAACTTTTCCATGTTTATGTGTGGGAAGTCTTACGTGATACCTTTTGTTTCAAAAAGGATTTTCAAAATTAAGCAACTTTAACCTGTTACTCATACCAGACCCATGTCTGACCCGGAGTTTATTTTCTGTTTTTCATAAACTCTCGGGTACCCAAATTTTTACGGGTAGCCAAGGGATTCAGGTTAGCTTTGACGCATTCTGGAGGAGCAATGGAGCAGGAGGCTTCAGCGTTGTAGATGTATATATAGTTCCGCTGTGTTAGTATCTTTGGGTTATTTGTTTGAGTTGAGTTGTATTAACTAGACAGGTGTCTATAACTGTCTAGTATGTGATGTATTATCTGTATAACTCTGATTGATGCTGTATATTATGTAAATACTTATATGAATTATTATAATTTATTCGTTCCGCTGTGAGATTCTGATGTTGTTGTTCTTTCTTCTCTATCTTTTCTATTTTCTCACCCATTTCTTTCTTCGGGACGAAGCGGTTTTCTAGGCATAGAAAGCCGGGTCGTCACAGATAGTGATAGAGAATCAAAGCAGAGATGATCTAGTTAGATTAAATGGTGATTTCGGCAGAGTAATGTTAAAAATGTATATAAAGAAATGTGGAAGAATAAAAGGAGTAAAATCAGAGAATATATGAATATAAATTCATTTAAAACAGGCCATATTTATAGTGGAACAACAACCATGTCCATTCGTAAAAGGATATGACGAATCGACTCTTCTTTTTCAATTCAAACTTTTGAAATAAACTGTCACCTTGTTGACAAGGGTTCCTTGGGGTTGTAGACAGGCCTAAGTTGTTTTTGGTAATTTGTTTTTCTTTGAAAATAACTTCTATCTTGTATTAAAACTATTTTAAACTTTATAAATATACTTAACTATAGTTAAAATACATAAATAAGAATAAAGAATAATATTTTGGTACATATAAATTTTTTATTATAATTTTTTATTTAATATTAGAAGTTAAATATATTATAATTAAAAGATAGTTTAAAATCTAGGATAATTTGATATTGAAAATAAAGATTATTTTGAAGCCAAAAATATTTTAAAACTTGGATGGATGTTTTTGATTTAAAACAAGAAGATTTTGAAATCATTTTGAAAACAAGATATAATTTTGTAAAACATTTGAATAAAAGTTAGCGTATACAAAACAATGTTCCACTAGATTTTTCGTAGGTTCCATCCTACTTAGGGTTCCATCCCTTTAACGGGCTCGAAGTGGATTCCATTCCACGAATAAAATGGATTTTAAGATGTCAGTGCTTTTCTAGGAGTTTTAACAAAATTCCTAACTAAATTACTTATATTGAAATCTTGAACTCTTGATAATCTTGATACTCATGTGTCTTGAATCTTGTATCTTCGATCTTGAGTTTATCAGTTGTTGAATATCTATACTGTACAGTCTTTATTCTTTGGTGCCTGCATATAAATCCTGTATATACATATATATCTAAACAATAATGTTAGTATTTATATTTTATAATCTTATTCTAGGGTTGTTGTCATCAAAACCAACTTCTCAGGGACTAACATGTGTTGATTCTCAGATCGATGAAAAATGAGTTATCTTCTCTTAGGGATCTATCGATCTGAAACTCGAACACCCTAAGATAATACAACTCTAAGTGTTAATTACTGTTACTCTAGTAATCACAAGAATTTAACCAACCATCCCATACCAGATAGTAAATTCAAGTATTTTATAAAAGCTAGTAAATTCCACTTAAACTCTATTTAATAAATTATAATAATACGCAAAAGATTTGTATGAAATGTCCCATACCAATCCGACAATTCAATCGTTTATTGTTTTTTTTGTTTCATAGAAAAGCACGAAATCTATTAAAAATTCAATTCAAGCCGGTCCACTTATATTTTAAATAGATAAAAGTTGAAAGATTTCTAATTTGAAAATAAAATTTCTTTGCAAAAATTATAAATCAAACCAATATTTTCCATAATAATACTTTTTTATTTTAAATATACATATAATTACTTTTTATAAAATATTTTGAACTTTAAAACTTCAATTTTCCATTCTTTCTTTTTAAAATAAAACCTCATATACTATATATATATATATATATATTCTGCAAAATAGATACTAAAAGAACTTGCATGTTTTTAAAAAACAATATGAATCCTTTTCAAAAATAAAACATTTTATACATATATTTTCTTTAATTTGAACATCAAAAGAGATTTGCAATTTTATAATAAAAATTATTGATCCAAATCAGAGGATAATTCAAACAACTACAAGTTCAACAACTCACAAAGCAAGCAATTAAATCAGACAACCAATTTATAATCTGGAACTGGGCAAAACTACGAAGTTTTTAGCACCACCGGTCGACTTTCTAGGATTCCAGTTAGTTGCAAACCAATCTAGAGATGATATCGTGTCTTACTAATCATTCAGACACAACTAATAACTATTTATATGCATACAGTGGGTGTTTGTGCTCAAACAAGAACTAGCAGTATTCATTTTCTAAAATTTAGATTATACTGATTCATGTTTAACTAAGCAATTCATTCATTAATTCAAAGTAATAATCAATCCAGCAAGTATAGGTGCATGGGATGATTATCTTACCTTAACCACTTGAATCTTCTCTTTATTCGCACATGACCAGGCACTAACTTCACAGCCAGCTCCAAACTCCTACGTGACTTCCATTACCACGTTTTCATTGCCTCCACCTTCTATATCATCACTTCATCTGACATCGTTGAACCTTCCGCCTGCATCATGAAACCCTCATCGTGCCTTATGTCATACTCCGTCCACAGTCGTCACTTTCTCCAACATCTCTCTACCTCGATCGTAGCTCCACCTTCAACAGCGTGCGTCACCAGATCCATACCAAGAACATGCACCTGCGCCTCCTCCTTCGAATCTCCATTGACGACGCGACCATTTCATGGATTTTATTTTCTCGATTTTAATTTGAACGAAAGGGGATATAGGACTGTGTGTTTTGAGGCTTTAGGAATTCGTCTATTTGATTCTAAATGAGACATTTTGGATTGAGATATGGATAAAAGAATAAGTTTTGGGCTTCTATTTGTTAAATAAGAGTAACTTTAGATTTTGCCCATTTATTTATTTCATTCACTCTTTTCTTTTTAAATTATTCTTTTCATTTGTTTGTTAATATTTTACAATTTAATTTAAACCAATTCATATATATTTTAATAACTGTACAATTCCATTCAATCCAATATTACTTAAGTCTGTTCAATAGTTCATTATACTTATATAAAATAAATTTACCCATCTTCGCCGATTTATCGAATTTACTGAATATCGACTAAAACTTCTCTCCATTTATTTCAAGTATATAAAATTTATTTACACTTTTAATATTTTGTATTTAGTAAAACATTTTATCCGAGTTTTCAAATATTATCAAAAGGGAATTTATTAATTAATTTAATTTTTAATATAATAAAAATACTTTATTAAATAGAAAAATTGAATAATAATTTGATTCCAAAAATAATAATTGTCAAAATTGAATTTAAACATTTCTATTTTAATTAAATTAGTTTAATATTACAGCTTCAAAGTAGGGTTGTTACACACGTACGTAAATACTTAGGTATGTAAGATGTAATATATAATTTAATAAAAAGAAAATGTCACATCCTAAGCCAACATAAGTACAGTTAAGTACTAGTACATGTTTATTCATGTTAGCTCAAGGAGGACATGAGGGGGACAAGCATTTTCATGAGTCCCAACGTAGGGACAAGGTAGAAGATGTGGCGTAAGGTAGTGGAGGGTAAAAGTATGAGGGCAGTTTATTAATTTTTCTAAGTAATTTTATATAAAATAAAATTTCCTAATTTCTCCCTTATTTTTCATTTCCTTTTCTTCATTTCAACCCTTATCTTCTCCTTACTTAAGCTTTGAACAACTCTTTAATGGCTCCACTTTAGAACTCTACAGAATTTTAATTTTAATTTTTACTTCTTTTTAAACGTCTTAAAAACTTAGTTTTAAACGTTTTCTTTCTCCATTTTTCTCCCATTTCATTCAGCCATAACTTCCCCTACACTACCTCAAATCAAATTTTATTTTATTTTCAAACCATATAGAATTTCAGTGGAAACAACTTTTACTACACCACTTTTTCAAATTTCAAATATTTTTGGGTCAAAATTGCATTTCTTTCTGCCTCATTTTCGGACCTATAATATCAAGGCTGAAAATACCCCAATTTCTTTTGACCATATCTCTTTCAAAAGAAATTGAAATTGAGTGAATCTTTTTTAAATTGTAGAGAAACTAATTTCCTAAAAATTGTCTTTTTTCCACTTGTCCAAATTTCAAAAGTAATATGGGCGAGGAAAAAATGACCTATTATTGAGTGATTTTTTATATGGTTTTCCAAGCTCTACAAGTTCTAAAGCATTTCTAGTCTTCAAAGATTTTTGTGAGTAAACTTTATTTAAAATTTAAAATTTTGAACTTTTATATGTTTTGATAAATTGTTGTATGGAACGTGTGTGAATTATTGAATTTTAATGTGTTGTTTGTGTTTGGAAGTTAGACTTAAAAATGAAATTTAGCATAGAAATTGGTTGTAAATGTATGAGCTTTAGTCTTGTATATTAGGTTATGTGTATGGATCTTGTATATGAGGTTGTATGTGAAAACTTGGATATAAGGAGGTAGGTTTTGTATGTTATGTAGTGGTGATTTCCACTGTGAAGTTGTGCTAAGAAAAATAGCACATTTGTGTGGTGGTGGTGACTTGAATTCTTTGTGGAAGTTATGTAAATTGTTTTTAAAACTCAAAACAATTTTAAGTTTTTAAACATTGTTTTATTTTTATAAATATTTACTTTATTTTTGGAGAAGTAAGTGAGTTTCATAAGGTGATAAGTTCTAAAGTTAACTTAAAAGAAACATTTCTAATACGGCATCCATAGCGATAGTCGCTATTGATGCAGTTTTTCGTAAAAATCCGATTTTTGCAAAAATTGGGTTTTTTAATTTAAAGTGTTTTAAAATTGTCTTAGAAACTTAATTATGATGTTTAAGAAAAGTTAATGAAGAATTTAGTAATTATTTATTATTTATTTAGTTTTGATAATTAATAATTAATTAAGGTTAAACATGGTTTATTGATTATAATTAAGTAAAGATTCGTTATTAATTGATTATCTTTTAAAGATAAAATTAATTTATTTAACTATTAATTAAGTAAGATTAATATCAATTAAATATAATTTAAGTATATGATTTATTTTTAATTAATTATTAATTAATTATAAGGTTAATTATTTAGATAAATCAGTTATTAATTATTTTTAAAGATTAAGTAATTAAGGCTTTAATTTAAAGTAAATTATTTATTTATGGTTTAATTTATTAATTAAGTTTTAATTAAGGATTAATTAATTAATAAGTTGAGATTTATTTAGATTTAATTATTAATGAAGGTTTAAATTATTATTTAATAGTTAATAAAGGATAAATTAGGGTTTAAATTAATTATATAATAGTTAATTATTGATTAGTTAGTTAATAAAGGTTTAATTATTTCTTGATATATAATTAAATTATGTTAAGAATTGATTGATGATGATTTAAATAAAGAGTTTAACTTGTAATTAATTATTTTAAAAGGGAGGTTTAAGTTTTTAATTTTCGTTATTCATGAATCAAATTTGTTTTAAGGGTACTTCTTTTTCAAAGATGGTTTTGAACACAAGTAATTCAGATTTCGATACCATTACATAGACAAAAAATTGTGAATGAGTTATGTAAGTGGTTTGATTGTGTAGACGTGTGATAGTAGGATAAATTTTCATTTTGCTATAAGTTGATTGTTTGATTGTTTGGACATTTGTTAGTAGAATAAATCTCCGTTCTACTGCAATGTAATTGTTTATTGTGTAGACATATGTTTAGTAGAATAAATTTCCACTTTCTATAAGTAGTGAATTGTTTAGACATCTATTCAGCAGGACAAATCACTTCTTGCTATTATTTTATTTTGAGACGTATTTGCCAGTTAGTTTATATTGACATGTTATTTTTTGATTTGGATATGAAGTATATTTACATATATGTTGACTTATGTAAATAAATTGTAGAACGACTTGAAAGTGAAATTGACATTAAATGGTAACTTTAATTGTTACCATTAGGATTGCTAAGTCTCTCTTGAATTTATAAAGTATGATTTTGAATTAACTTCAATCCTTTAATAAATTTTATGGTTTAAAGTTTATGAATGATTTCCAAGTTATATAATTATGTAATAAAGGTATTTATAAATAATAACTTGCTTATAAAAAGGGCATTATTGAATAAAAGGGGCATTAGTGAATAAAAGGGTTTATTTAAAGTGATTTTCAAAAGATTTTTTGGAAATGATGTTTGCAAAGGATTTTTCTTTAAGAAGATTTATTAAAAATATTTAAAAATAGAAAATGATTTATAGATGATTTTATAGATTGTAAAGGCATTATTAATTATAAAGTATACTTTTAAGAAAGGAAACTTTTGTGAAGGATAAGTAGGTTGGTTTTATTCGAAGAAATGTTTTTAACGAAATTTGTTTGGTCATTTAATATGGAATATGAAGAGAGGAAATCTCTGATAAAGTTTGGTGATAAAGTTTTGCGATATACTTATATCGTTGAGACGAGTATATAAATGTTTTCCAAGTATAAAAAGTGAAGTAAGGTTTCTAAAATAGTGTTGTTCAAAAATCTTTTGATCAAGTTTTATAAAGTGATTTTATTAATTAAAGATTAATAAATAAAGGCTTAGTGAATCCCATATGGAATTGATTCAATGTTTGAATGTTTGTTTATTTGATAGTTAAATAACCGACTATCAAATCTGGAACAAAACGTAACTTTGGAAATATATAGGAGAAAAATGTGAGTTATATGGCACAGTCATCCCCAATGATGATGTCCGGTGCATATAAATCTCGTTTCGTTCTTCTAGGATAAATGATAAGGAAATCCGTCTACTAACAGTTTGGTGGTGATCTCGGCTCTAATCTTTTCCCTACTTATTTCCTAAAGAACCGAGTTTATGTTTATTGAAAACTATCGAAAGTTATTTCGAAGAGACCGGAATTGGATATGTTATATGAAAACCACTTCGATCCAACTTAAGAGTTTTGAATGGAAGACATTTGGTAGAATATGGAATCGAAGACAGAGCTTTGAAGGGCAAGGGCTATTTTCAATTTTCCTTGGGAGGGATTCTCTAAAATCAATGTAATAGAAGTAGTGCCTTCAGTTTCGTTTAGTTCTAAAATGAACTTATATGGATTAATGCTAGCATTACATTATTGTCTGGAGGGGAGTGTTAGTTCCAAGTAGGAAGTGCTATATAAAAGGTAAAACGTAGCCTCAAGCCTCATCAACCGGGAATGACTAAAACAATGGAGATACAGCAAGGCTAAGTGGATCGCTCCCAACTACGGTATGGTCATATTTATCTAGAGTTGATATTATCTCCCATTTATATGCTTTTGGGACCATTAACCAAGAAGCGATTATATTCAGTACTACTAGTCAAGTGGTAGGACGATCCTGTTTTGGTAGAGGATCCTGGTGAGGTCCTCGGTGTTATTTTACCTAGAGTTCCACCATGACGGACGGTACCCCATTAGCTCAGTTATTGTATGGAATCCATTCTCTAATGCGAGCCTTTATGGTCTTAGTCGTACCTATTATGCTGGAATTTAATTAGCGTAACAATTTCGACTATTATTAATAAGTATTTGTATCTTAGGCACTATTATAATATAAGAGAATTTCATATGAAATGGTTTGTTTATCGTAAGGTGAAAACCCGTTCTTGCTTATGTGCCGCATGGTCTTACGTGATACCTTTGATTTTAAATGGGTTTTAAACATAATAATTTAATTGTTTGAGTTTACTCACACCGGACCCATGTCTGATCCGGAGTTTTATATTCTTTCCCTCAAACTCTTTGGTGCTCAAATTTTTATGGATAACCAAGTAGTTCAGGTTTCCCATGAATGCATTTTGGAGGAGCTTGGAGAAGAAGGCTTCATTGATAGCTAGTTATTACCTTATTTCTGCTGTATTATATGTATCTTAAATCATTTAGGTAGAGACATATTATTGTAACTGTCCTTAGGTAGAATTTGTATTTATATGACTTTGATGTATCATTTTTGAAATGACTTTGTAAAGTATTATGTTGACTAATATTGTGACGACTCGAAATTTTAGACATTAGAAATTGGAATATTTAATTGATTTTAAATATTTGAAAGTTAGTTTAACTTGAATTTACAATATCACTATTTATTTTGCAATTAAATTATTGAATTTAATATTTGGGAATTGGATAAAATATAAAATCGAGAGTTTTGAGCTTGTTGAAAATATTTCAAAGGCTTATAAAAATTTATATTAATAGTACTGAAGATAATGAAAGCTTTAGAATTGAATTTGGAAGTGTTTTGTTAAGTTTTGAAAATATATTGTTTAAATCGATATTTAAAAAATAGCCTTTCGAGGCACAGTCTCGGATTTCGATGAAACCAGTTCCATTGGATCCCTAAAAGTGTATTATTATTAGATTTCAATTTTCATAGATTTTGGAGTTGTCATGCGATCGTACGATAGATAAACGCGCTGACATTCATATCGAAAATTTAATATAATAAATGGGTTCAAAAAGCTATCTTCTCCTTACGATCGAATTAGGACTCGAAACCTTTTCCTTTTCGTTCTTAATAGCGGTATAACATTATGAATGCCTAGCTGCATGCCTCGATAGGAGGTCGGGATTTTTAGCTTGATTTCGAGACGTTTGAATTCAAATCAAAATTAAAATTGTATATTGTGACCAGTCAAAAACAAATCGCTGTAGCTTGTGATTCAACACGTATATTACCTTTTCATACATGTCCTCCCTATTAACACGTGACATTTCTAAAATAAAAAATAAAAATGAATGGTCGATTCTTCAGTCCAAACAAACAAACAAGGAAATGGTCGCTTCTCTGTTAAATCGTGAAACCCTCATTTTTTGCTTATCCTCTTGAAAACGAATTCTAAAAATTTGGAATTTCATTCTTCCCCTCTTTAAAATGAATTTGAAGCAAGTTAAGGGAGCATCTGATTTTAATCAAAATTGAAGATATGACGTCGTCAATTGAAGTCGCGACTTTGTCGCATAAATCTGTCGAACTCGGCGGCGAAGTTTCGGCATCGAGTGGGTTTTCTCCGGTCATGTGAGCGCGTGGAAGCGGAGATGAGGTGGGTTATGGTGCTTTCGTAGTCGATGGCACGATGTCTGGGAAGGATGAGTTTGACTCGTGACTCACGAGGCATCGCGGTAGTATGTGGGTTCGACTGCGGTGTAGCCGAGGCCTGAGTCGAACATATCAAATTGAGCAAGAGGAGGTATTAGAGTGGTTGGACGATGATGTTGTGATGTTGCTGCTGTAGTTGCCTAATAGTGTCGGCCGGATGTGCTTGAGTTCGTAGTGCATGTGAGGTATTCTTGTTTATTTTGTCAATTAATTTTGGTTTAATTTATATACACAGAAATAATGTACGTACAGGATGTAGAAAAAAATGTACACGTACAGATTTTTAATTAAAAACAGTAGATATATATTTATAGAGGTAGTATTTTGAAGATGGAAATTTTTAAAATGTTTGCAGGGTATATAATAAAAAATATAGATATGTACATATTTTAAAGTATTGGTTAATTTTTTAAAAGATATATATATATATATAAAGCTTTGAACAGAAAAAGTAGGAGTTTCAAAGTGTTGAAAGTTTATATTAGATTAGATTTTGGAATCTATATAGTTATAGTATAGATGTAGTTTCAAAAAGAAAAAAATAAATATACATATACGCATATTAAACCTACCTGTTTAATCTTTAAAATAATATATTAGGGTGATTAACTCATCCAATTAACTTATTTAATTTATTTTAGTTATTAAAAGATTTTTAAAAGGAAAATTATTAGCTAAAATTAAATTGTTAGTTAATTAAATTTATTAAAAGGAAAATAAATTGTTCGATTAATTCAAATGATAATAAACCGTGCCATTGTTTATATAAGGTCAAAATCGTGAAGAAAACAGGTCGAGGTAGAAATGGGTTGCAAACAAGTCAAAGGTGAGTTAATCTCACTCATTTGGATTACCATTTATATTTAAGTAGATAAATTAAATTAATTGGTTGAATGAATGAATTGACTGGATGTGATATTATATATAATAGTATATATATTGGAGTGATTGATTCCCGCATTGTATAGCGGATCAGACCATATGCGTCCCACATAATAGCGGATGACCCTTTGTATCGTGATATCCACCTCGAAGTGAGATTGGTATTTTATATTGTGCTAGCATATGTGGATGTAGGAAAATAGGTTGGAGGGTTCCAATTGGATTCCTCAAAATGTTAAAATTTATTTTCACATTCGGTGATACGTTTATTTCATAATCTGTGATAGATTATATTGATTATATTGAGAATCAAAAATATTGGATGCTATGGTTGATTGAATATATTTGGTATTTTGAATTATCAAAAACATAAAGATTGTATTTATGAAGGGAAATAAAGAGAGAATTTTTAGGTAAAATAATTATACAGAATTTGGATAAATTAAAGAATAAATTATAAAAGGATAAAAGTTGATTTTTAAATTCTAATAAATAAATTCCTAGTATGGAAAGAAGATTTTTGAATAAATGGGAATAAATGAATTTTCAAACTTAGGTGATATTATTTAAAGGAATAAAGGATTTATTTTTAAATTCAAGTTTAAAATAGTTTGGGAGAGATAAAGAAGAATTTTGGAAAAAAAGTGTGAAATTGGTTTTTTCAGTTTAAATAAGATTTTAAATCATAATAAAGGAGTAAAATCTAAAATTAATGGGTTTTGAAATAAATTTGGATAAGTAAAGAAATTTATTTTAAAACGAAGTTGGTATTGGAAATCGATTTAAAAACCGACTACGTGTTGAAACTGTGATTTAAGGAGAATTAATGAGATCGTGAAATTTATAAACAGGGTTTATAAATAAAGTGAAATATTTATCAGAGGAAATTTGGAAGTATAAATTCAGGGTGGGAATTTATGAAGAAATGGTGATTTATTTAAAAATAAATAGTGATTTATTTTTAGAGGTGTGGAAAGGAAAGTGTATTTCCCTGATAAGACAAGTATATTTACAAAGAAAGATTTCCATGTATAAGTTAGAGGTTTTAAAAGAATGTTTGGAAAAAAAATATTATTTAGTGGTTTTAAAATTTTTAAAAGTAAATATTTATTAAGCTAATTATATAAGTAAATTATTTTAAAGGCTTAACTAGTATTATGATTTGAAAGATAATTATTTAATATTTATACCTTATAGAATAACTTTTATTTTAAAAATTAGTTTTGGCTTAAGTTTTATATGAGAAATTATTATAAAATTTCATGAGTTGTATTTTAGATAAAGTATTTTAAGTCATTTTTATTTTAAGTGTTTTAAATTATACATTTTTGGATAAAGTGATTTAAATTATTTAAAAATCTAAGTATTAAGACTTGGTGATTTTCAGTGGAAATAAAACGAATGAATGGAAATTTATTCTGCGAGAGAAAAAGTGATTTGAAGCTATTTTTCAAAGGGTTGAAGTGTAAAAAAATATCTTGTGAAGATATTTTGAAATAAATAATTTGAAAAATTATTAAAGCCTAATGGTTGTTTGTGGGTGTTATATGATAATTAAATAACCGACTATCAATATTGGCTAATGCGCTGATCGTTTCGAAGAGACCGGGATCGGGATTAGTTTACCGAAAACCACTTCGATCTAGTTTGAACGTTTTCATGAGGAAGACAAGAGCTTGGAGTAGAAGATGGAGTAGTGAAGTGCAAGTGTTAATTGCTATTAATACTGAGGGTGATTCCAAAATGGATGTATTAGGAGTAGTGCCTTCGGTTCTGTTCGGACTGGGAACAGACTTGTATGGACAAATGTTATCAGAACATCGTTAGGGGGACCATGAGCATTCTAAGTGTGTGTGTGCTAAGAAGGTAACGCATAGCCTCGAGCCTCATCAATCAGGAATGGCTAAAATGGGGTAGGTGCAGCAAGGTTAAGTGGCTAGCAACCAATTAGGGTAAGGTCATCCCTGTCTAGATATCCCTTTTTATTCGGCTGTGTGGGTAGTTACTGATCCCAACCACGGGACGATCTTATTCAGACTATCAGGTAAGGGGTAGCTCCAGTCTTGTGTTGCAGAGGATCGGGGGGATCCTTGGTACGCTGATCTAGACCAGATACTATGACGGGCGGTACCCCAGTAGCCCTGCCATTGTATGGAATCCAATCTCTAATAAGTGCTTGTACGGTTTTGATTATGCCCAACTATTGCTCAAACGTGAGATTCAAGCATTTTAGCTAGATTCTATTTTACTTTCAATAGACACTATTATAATATCAAACAGATTTGATAAAAATATTTGGGTTATCGTAAGGTAAAAACCCGACATGTTTATTTGTGGCGTGGTCTTACGAGATACCTTTGACTTCAAGGGGTTTTGAAAACATTAATAATTCAATTGAGTGCGTTTTCTTGCGCTGATTTTCCAGACTAACTCAAGTGTTATTTCACTATAATGCTCGGGTCAGACCAAATACTATAAAATACAAGAAAGGATGCTATTGAGCTCAGGAGACGAGCTGGATGGCGAGACGTATCACACGTATTTGGTGTATATTCTGATGTGTATAATTAACTACGTAGTCAGTTTTTGTGAGGACAGGTTATGATAACTGTCCAGTTATGTGCTATGAATTTTCTTGTACTCTGATGACGTAATGTATAAAACAGATATAGTTCTTTTCGTTTAAAGATCAGTCGTTTATCTGTTATATATTATTCCATTGCGATTGCGAGATTCTGATATTGTTTTCTACTTCCTCTTCTAACTCCTTCTTCCTTCCCTTATGGTCCAGTTTTTTGGCATTCGATTGTACGGATATAATACAATGGGCGTGTTGATGTGGATTTTCAGGCATCGAAAAATCGTGTTGTTGCAAATATATGTTATTCCATTGCGTTGTGAGATCATGTGATTGTTTATTTTCTTCTTATCTTCTATCTCTTTTCTTTCCCTTAACTATTATCTTTCTAGCACTTAGTTGTTTGGCACGTTAATACTATGGATGTATTAGTGTCGAATTCTAGTGTTCAAAAAGGTAGGTCATTACAGCGTGGTATCAGAGAGCAAGGTTAAGCGAGAACCTTGGCTTTGGTGGGGGCAATTCATTAAGAGATAAGGTAATGGAATGCCTTATTATGAGTTTGAATGTATATATATATATATAAGAGAACGTATTTGTTAGTGATATAAAAATATTTTGTATTGTGTTGATTGATATGTTGAGTGGCTTATGGATTTTGTTCAATACAAGCAGCAAACTTTATTGATAGGGATCTTTAAGCACTGGAACAAGGCCAAATATTGTTTTAAAATTGGTAAATGAAATAGTTTTACCTAAGAATATATTTTATGTATAAAGAATGATTTTCAAAAAATTATAGTATAGTATGGTGTAGTTAGTTGATGTAACGACCCAGAATTTTATTTCATTAAAATTTGAATATTTAATTTATTTTAAATATTAATAAGTGAATTTATAAGTCGAATAAATTTTATTTCGAATAATTGGATTTAATTGGATAATTAAATCGATAATTTAATATGTGAAATTATGGAAATAATTGAAAATTGGGTTAAATATGATTGAAAATGATTTGTAAAATTTTATTTTATCATATTGAAGTTAGAATGATGTTTTAGAACTTTTAAAATCGAATTAACAGTTAATTTGTGAAAATTGAATATTTTAATATTAAATCGACTAGTGAAAATAGTCAATTTTTGAACAGTCTCAGAATTGAACGAAACCAGTTCCATTGGATCCATAATAGTTAGTTATTACCGGATTTCAATTTTCGTGTCAATCGGAGTTATCGTTTGATCGTGGCAGCTCGAAACGCATCGAATTGTTTTTAATATTAATTTGGCGAGTTAAAATAGCCATTTTTCAAAAAGTCTCGGATTTCGATGAAACCAGTTTCATCGGATCCGTAATGTGATATTATTATAAGGTTTCAAATTTCGTGTCAATTGGATTTACCGTTTGTCCGGTACAAATTAAAACGCCTAGAAAATCGTTTAAATCGGTTTAATTCAAATTGAACGTTTATTGCCATAACTCACACAGATGTTTGAATTAGCTTTCGAAACCTGTTCCATTGTGTCCGGAACGCGGGGTAAACCCTAGAAACGCTGGTTACGGTGGGTGAATCGGAGTTCGGAAAATCCGGGATGAATAGTGTCGTTCGTTTTCCTATAAATAGACCCTTACCCCTTCATAAATTTAAAAATAAAAAATAAACTAAACCTAACCCTAGCCGCCACCCCCTCAACCCACGGCCAAAAATCTCCCACGTTCTTCCCCTTCGATCTCCTCATCCATCCACTTTCATCAAAAACTTCCAACTAGAAACTTATAGTGGACACCAAGATCCATCTATCCAACGGTCAAGATCGTCAACGGAGTGACGTGGTGGCCAGAAAGAGGAGATGAAGGCGCATGGTTCGTGCACGCAAAACGATGGAAAGGGGGGGCCGAGCTCTATGGTACTGCAGTCGAGCATGGAGTAGGCGACAAGCTTCAAGATGGAGGTGGTTTGATGAAGTTTCGTCGAGCGTAGGTGGCGTAAGGTGAAACCCTAGTTCGGCCTTGGTGGGTTCTAGGTTGCGTGCATCAACCTATAGAAGAGAACGAAGAAGAAAGGGGTAGGGGGGTGCGGCCCAGATGCAGAGTTACAAGATCCAACGGCCAATAATTCTTAGGTTTATAAATAGTTAAATTATGTTGTATAATTTAGTTATAAAAAAATCGTGTAAACTTCATAAATTCATATCTTTTTCATACGAGGTCGAAAACGCGCGAAACAAGAAGCATTGGAATCGTATGGACGAGCACTACGCGATGGAGTTGGATTGAAGTCGTTTGGAGTTAGTGAGAATTTCGGGTAAAATTAAACGTCTGTTTAATTTTATTCGAAATAAATCGCTAAAACGAAATTGAAATCAAGGTGAGAACTTCTCACTCAATCGAATCAGTTTCGATTTTATTTTAAATAGTTAGATTTAAAATACTTGAATGCATGTTTGAATGATGATTGTTATCTATTGATTGTTAAAATAGGCATTATGCGCCGTTAGTAAGCGGATGTTATTTATTAAAAACATATACCGCGAATATTTCATAAACAGTGAAATTGGTATTATATATATAATAGCAATATATATATATATATTGGCATATGTATATATTGCAGTTATTGATTTCCCGCATTTTTTAGCGGATGAGACCCTATTGCGCCGTCTATTAAGCGGATAATATTTTAAATCCCATATACCGCGATAATTCCGTACTGGAGCGGAATTGGTATTGTGCTAATGTTTGTGGATGCAGGAAAACAGGTTGGAGGGATCCAACTGGATTCCTCAACAGTTTTTATTGATTTCAGATATTTTGATATTTGATGGACTATCATATCGATATATGATGTCGTTGTTGTCGTGATTGACTATTTGGTGTGTAGCATCATTGAACCAAATTTGGGATTTTAAAATGATTTTAAAGTGATTTTTGAAAGTATACATTTATAAAATATTTTTTTGGAATTGATCCATTTTAAATAAATAAACGTTATATTTTTTAAAGTTATAAAAATTATGAATTTTTGAGAAATATAGTAAAAGGCTGATTTTTGAGAAATATGGGGTTAATGATTTTATAAAATAGTTTAATCGGGATTTTTGAATTTATTATAAAAGTTTAAAAATAGGATTTATAAAATTTGATTATTTTATAAATCAAGAGAATGGTGAAATTATAAAGGAGATTAAAGATGTTTTAAAATAATAGTATAAATTGATTTTATAAAGGATTTATAAATTGATATTTATAAATTGAAACATTTAAATTATAAAACGAGTTTTTATAAGTGTTTGAATGAAGTGAGAATGAATTTCGTAAATGAATGAAATTTATAGAATTATAAACGGTGAAGTTAGAAATAGAATTTCATAAGCAGTAGGTTTATAAAATTTATAAAGTTGTTAAAAGAATGGTTTTGGATAAATAATTGAATCTTATAAGTCATAAGATTTATAATTATGAAGTTCAAAGGAACGATTTTGCAAACAAATAAATTATAAGTATTTCACTTATGATATGAACTTTTGTTTTATAATTGAGTTATAAATTGAATAGGTTAATAAAGGAATTTATAAATGGAAGTTGTTATAAAACAAATAGAAATGGAATTTATAAACATTGTTTTATAAATCCGCAAACGACTTATTTTGATAAGTAAATTGCTGAAACCTATTAATGGAGTTATATTCACGTTTTTGACTGTGAATAATCCTTTGAAATAAAATGAATAAAAGGATGAAATTTGCTAACGTAGTATATTCACGTTTTTGAATAGTGAATAATATGTTAAAGAAAATGTTTAGAATGTGATATTTTAAATTGAATTAAAACGATCTAACGATGTTTTAAAATATGTTAAGATTCGAAACCATAGATTTCAACATTCATTGTTGAAATAGACGTTTTCGAGAAATAGAAGGAAATGGTGGACTATAACACTGTTGTTATAGTAAATGATTTCCGAAAGGAAATGTTTTGTATAGTATTGGGATTTATATATCTATCTTAAATTCGAATCCCTATACTAGTGATTTTGGGTTGTCGTAACGATGTTTTACGCAACATCCGTTTTGGCCCAAATAAATATGTTTAAGAGAATGATTTCCTTAAAGAATGAAATATATACTTAATCTCGATTTAAGTATATTGAGTATTTTCCAAGTGTAGAAAATAAAAAGATTTGTGAATTACTTATTAAATAAGTATAGAAATGTTTTCCAATATAAAGTGAATATTTTGAGAATTTATCTTTTTGAAGACAAATTGAAAATGAATAATTAAAATCGTATATTCATAGATATTTTGGAATATAAATTCACTATGGAATTTATAAAAGGAAGTGGAATTCTTTTAAAAATAAATATTGATTTATTTTTGAAGTATTGAAAATAATATATCTTGTAAAGATATTTTTGGGGAATAAATAATTTGGAAAATTATTTGGAAACTGGTGATGTGTGCATATCCATTGATAGTTCAATAACCGACTATCAATATTTACCTTTGAAAGGTATTTGTTGTGATTTTGTTGAAATTGAATGCTACACTTGTTTTTAAATTATTGCGCTCGTTATTCGGATTACCCATTCCGAATAGTGATACGACGTAATGGATAGCATTGAAGATCGGTGTTGAAGACCCGGTATTAGCGAGAGCGATGGGATGACCTGTCGATTGACTCTGCACCGAGTTGCTCCGGTATAGAGTTCTCCATATGTGATGGGAAATCCGATCAGGATTGTGGATATCCGGATTGCAAGGACTTCTTTGTAAGTGCCTTCGGTTCTGTTCGAGCCCGGAACAGACTTGTATGGATTGTATGTCTGACATTACAAATTGAGATATAAAGCCGATTTCATTCAAATATATTTCTGTTGGTGGCGGAGAATTTATTCTTTTAGCTTAACACCCTTCTCTGAGACGTACGAGCTCAGAGGTTATGTAGTTGAAGGTTATCAGCGATATATTCCCAATTTGGTAATGTGACATGCTGAGTGTTGCTGTAAATGATCATTGTGTTGATTATTTGTGATAGGATCATTTATTTGATCGTCTATCCTGGTGATCATTTCTATGATCATTTGTTGGCCCAAAGCATGGCTTTTGTATAAAGTATGTTTTTGTGGACGTGACTTCGTCGAGCCTCACACCCCGGAATGGTCAAAACAGGAAAGATGCAGCAAGGTTATGAGGGGTAGCGCCCTTTAGGATATGTGCATTTCCTTTTGGGAAAGGGTGGTATCATGGTATGGAGCCCAGATACTTACTCATGTTGAAAACACTTTATGATTGTGTGAATTGATTGCGAGCGCTCGGTTGAAAGGTCCCAAAGGACCGGGGGATGGCATATTCGGTCAGTTGTTACTCAGTTAGGGGTAACCCGGCCTTGTGTTGGTAGAGATCCGGTTTGGTTCTCGGGGATGTCCATCCAGAGGCATTCTCATGTGGCAATGGGAAGTTCCTTGGCCTGATCATTCGTTGGAAATCCAATTCCCAATACGAAATTTGTATGGTATTAGTTGTAGAACCTGCCATTTACTTATGGTGGTCACCACTGTTTAGATGGTAGCTACAGTAGGCATACGATAATGGTCGTATGTTGGCTAAGATTTATATTCTACTTTCGAAATGAATTTTTCTCTACACTATGCACTAGTAATAATTTCAAATGTTCTTTTTAAATGCGTATCAAGCATCTTTGACTATCATAAGGAGAAATCTCCTCCGATTCTGCGTTTGCATTGTGTGTGTGTGCGGGAGGCCTTATAGTAGTCTCATTTTTAAAAAGCATTGCGAATTGACTTTAAAAATATTCCTCTATTTTGTTTTCAAAGATAAATAAACTATTTTGAGTTCTCACACCAGTCACATGACTGACTCGGAGTTTATTGTTTTCCTTCCTAAACTCTGGGTGCCCACCAATTTCCACACGGGCAGTCAAGAATTAAGGTTTATCAAGATATTCAGGATATTCTGGAGTTGCTGGAGGCAAGATTGATGGCATGGCGTATTATTAGTATATAGTATTTCTTTTTCCGCTGCACTATTGATGTTGTCTGTTGTTGTACACTCTGATGATATGAAGTAATGAAATGTAATGTATAAAATGTAATAACTGATATAGTTCTTTGTTTAAAGATTATTCATTTATTATTATATGTTGTTCCGCTGCGAATTGTGAGATTCTGTTGTTGTTCTGTTCTATTTTCTTTCTGTTCTATTTTCTTATTTTCTTTCCTCTCTATTTTCTATCTTCTTCTCTCTTCTTCTCTCTCTTTCCTGTTCTTAAACAATAACATTTCGGGTTTCCGGCCTTCGATTTCTCGGCAGTCGATAAAGTGAGTATCGATGTTGAATTTTCGAAAGTTCGAAAATTTCCGGGACGTTACATCTGGTATCAGAGCATATGGTTAAGCGACAACCATGGTTCTGTTGGGTATTACTCATTAGAGATAGAGTCAGTAGTACTCTAGAATGAGTTTGAGTGTAATAATAGCTATGAGAGCGTATTTGTTAGTGAATATAAAATTGTTTTATATTGTGATGATTGGTTTGTTGAGTGGCATATGTGTTGAATATGCGCTAATATGTTTTTGTTTGATGATAATAAACATATATATTCATTTAAATGTATTTGGTAATGTACTATTTTGTTTTTCATAGATTAAATAAATATTTGTTGAATAAAATAAATTACACAGAATTTGAATTTGAATTCAAACAGAACAAGTTACACAGATTTTGAATTCGAACAGAAATTTTATTCAAACAAATATTTATTACAATCTTGAATAGTACAAATTCATGCTCTCACTGTACATATACATTTTTGATTACATCACGATTACATCACAAATATTTTTTACATTGATAACCTCACTACATATCACTCACACTCGTGTTTTTGTCTTCAACTGCATTCCAGTTTGAATCCAGCATCTGAGCAATCTGCAAAAATATTCACTAATGCAGTAAAATTGAAAAAGAAATATTTTTGCAATATAAAATAAAATACGATTTTTGAAAATATGGTTTGCCTCAGTTATTTGGGATGTTCGTCATAATTCACACTTGTTTTCATCACAAAGTCGTGCATATAGATATTACAGGGACATGTAACCATAAGTGGCTGCAATACACACGTGTACATTCATACAAGTGTGCACTGCCTCGCCAACTCGTGTGCGCAACCAACAAGAGAAAGTGTGCAAGTGAAAATCCCAAAGACCACAAACAAAATCTCAAAAATCGACTCATATGCAATATATTGAAAATCACGACACGAGCTCAAGGTCAAACCCGAGTTTTAAAACTGGGTTCAACACAAGGCAACATGAAAAATGCAGAGCTTTGACAAATCAAAAGTGCATCAAAGGCAGTTCAATGTGGATAGCAACAGCAACAAGATCAAGTGACAACATAGAGCAGTCATAATGAAACTGCAGTGCAACTACAATGAACACCACTGACCAGAATACAAATGAACAGCCATCAAAGTGCAGTTGCAACATGAATGAAAAGACCAGACACTACAGCATGTACAAGTCAAATAATTCAGATCAACTAATCAACAGTGCACAACCAACTCGAGATATACACGATCAAGACCAAATGCAAACTGCAGTAGTACACTTGAACAAAATGAACAAGTGGAGCATCTGTGTAAACTGGGCAAGTATGGACAGAAGACAATGCCAACAACAAAGACCACAAAAGAAATGCCATCAGACATGACCAAAGAGAAGTAGTGCAAGCATATGAAATGGGAACTCAGTGATATATGCAACAAGTTCAGATAAACAAGCCAGAGCCACCAAAGTGCAGAGCAACTACAAAGTGGCAGCAGTTAAGATAACATAGCAGAAACGACCAATGTACAACAATGCATTAGTGACCAAACACACGAACTCAACAAGGCAGACTCAAATGAATGAAAACTAAATGTAACATGGTAAACAACCAAAGTGCAACAAGCATAAAAGCATGTATATAGCAAAGTCAGAGAGACAACATAAGTATACAATATAGCATGTGCAACACAGTGAAGGTAACAAGTGCACCACTGAGCTATGCAAATGAAACACAGTGGCAACACCACAAATTAACTGCAACATTTCCACGAATGCAATTCTAATTCGAAGCTCAGGTTAAACTAACCAGAAAATGGCCAGAGACGAAGAACAGAGAAATTCACAAACTTGAAGTACAGTGATACATGGAATCACAAATTCAAGTTAAACCATCCAGAGTAGTTATGGTCACGGAAACAAGTGTGTGTACCATGAGAAAAAAAAAATTCGTATCTTTATTTTTTGAAATAGTCAGCAATTAAAAAGAGGAAAGTTTCTGTCTTGTTATTCAAGAAGGATCGAACGTTCTCAAAACAAAGCCGTATGAATCAAGTAAGTAACGAACGCATTAGGAAAGTCGTGTGCATCACGAAAGTGAATTTCAAGAAAGTATCGAGTTAATTAGTGTAATAGAATTCATATAAATTCAACCCGAAGGTATCATCATCAAACAAGTGCTTCAATTCACAATCGAACTATCAATCGCAATCCCAATTTACATCATCGGCTATCGAGTTAAAAATCGAGTTCAATCGAAGCAAGCAATCAAACGAGCAACAAAAGAAACTACATACCGAAATTATCAACAACTCGATCGAACGAGCAACAAGCATAAATCATCAGAGAACGAGCGTGAGCAAGAGCAATGCAAGTCAGAGCACCGAACATCAGAAAGCCCCAATTTTGAATCAAAGACAGAAGCCCTAAATTAGTGGCAAAGAGAATCGGCCGCATTTTTTCTTCACTGAGAAAAAGAGTGGATCAGGTCAAAGAATAAGAGAAGACAGTGGATTGGGTTGAAAGATAAAGGGGCTGGCCTTGTTAATTATAAAGGGGCTTAAGTTATTTTTTAGTGTTTTAATTTTATAAAAGGGATTTTTAGTTTTTTTAATTTGAGCAAAAATTACGGGTCCAAAGTTCGTATTTTAATTTTTGCTCCTGCGTGTATTTTTGAAGTTGTTTTTTTCTTTTTGAGTTGAAGAATTTGTAAATCACCACCTAGGGATTACGTAGTGTCAGATTGTCTATTTAGAATTAGTTCAGTGAGCAGGGTGTGCGAGTTTGCAAAACTCTATAGGCGGGAGCAGTGTTTGCGAGTAAGCGAAACTCTATAGGCGGGAGCAGGGTGTGCGAGTCTAGTAGTGTGTTTGTGAGCGGGAGCAAAAGGGTCTGCGAGTCTAGTAGAGTGTTTGTAAGTGTGACACTGTTTAATTCTAATAGAAATCTGGGAATGCAGCAGTAGGCAGGGGTTGCCGAAGCTGGGTAAATTTTGTGTGTGATTTACTTTTCGGCATATTTATTTCTGCAATTATATTTCTGTGTTCAATTCGAGAAAATTTGCATTAACCCTATTCACCCCCCCCCCCTCTAGGGTTAATCTAGATCCTACAAGTGGTATCAGAGCCTAGTATTTCTCTTTAACTCTAGAGTCATGAATTCATCAAATAATGCTTTTTCTGAGGGGCAATCTATTGTTAGGCCACCCATGTTTAACGGGAATGATTATGCTTATTGGAAAGTTAGGATGAGTATTTACCTTAGTTCCGTTGATTATGATGTTTGGGATATTATTGAAACTGGCTATAAACCTCCCATTATAATCGTTGGTGATACTGAGATTCCTAAACCTAAGGATAGGTGGGATGCTAACGATAAGAGATTGAAAACGACAAATGCTAAAGCCATGAATGCTTTGATATGTGCTCTTGGTAAAAACGAATTTAATAGAATTTCTCATTGTACAACAGCACAGGAAATTTGGCATACTTTGGAGGTGACACACGAAGGAACTTCTCAAGTCAAGGAGTCTCGTCTAGCCCTATTCAGCAATGAATATGAGAACTTTGTGATGGACAAAGGCGAGAGCATAAAGGACATGTTTGGACGCTTTTCAACCTTGGTATACAACGCTAGAGCGCTTGGGAAGGTCTTCACTGAGGTAGAGCTTGTGAGGAAGGTGCTACGAGTTTTACTAATGAACTTTGAGGCAAAAGTCACGGCAGTCCAAGAATCGAAAGATCTGAGCAAACTAAGTATGGAGGAGTTGATTGGCAACTTGATGACATATGAGCTTGAGTTAAAAGCAAAGGAAGAACGCAACAACTCCGAACCAAAGAAGAAGACGATTGCCTTAAAGAGCAAAGAAGAAAGCGATGAAGAAGATCCAATTGAAGAGCTTGCAATGGCTGTTAATAATCTTAGAAGATGGTCTAGATTCAAGCCACGCAAGAAGAAAACAAAGGGCAATAGGTCAAAAGATTCCGAAAATTCCGATAATGAACCGACGTGTTATAACTGCAACAAGCCTGGCCACATCAAACCAAAATGCCCACTTCTCAAAAACAACAAAGGAAAGAAAAAGGCGAAGAAGGTATTTGCAGCGACTTGGGATGATGAAGAAGGAGAGGAAGCTTAGGATAGCAGCTCAGAGGAGGCTAACTTGTGTTGCATGGCAAAATCAGAATCAGAAGCAACCTCCGACGAATCTAGTGAGGCAGGTGAGTTTTCTTATAAAGAACTTGTTTTGATGTGTTCTGATCTTACTAAAGTAGTTGATGCTCTTGAATCTAAAATTGAAAAACTGAAAACTGATAGGAGAGAACTTGCTCGTAAAAGTTTTAGGTTAGAAACTGAACTTGAAAATATTCAAAACCTAGAATGTAAAAGATGTAAAGTTTTAGATTCAGAATTGACAAGACTTAAGAATAACTCTGAGAATCTTGAAAAAGAAAACTTGAATCTTAAGGAAATCATTGACACTAGGAAAAAGGATTTTATAAATCGATGCACCTCATTTGTCACTGAAAACACAACACTAAAAACCAAAGTCCAAAATCTTGAGAAATCTTTGAATAACTTTTCAAGAGGCGAAAAATCTTTCAACATGCTATTGGGAAATCAAATTTTTGCTAACAACAGAAAATGACTTGGTTTTGGGAAAACACAAGCTGAGGATAATGCAAAAGAGAAAAGTGTCTTTGATAGATGTGAAATAATTGGACATCATGTTGAAAATTGTAGTCATAGGAACAAGAACTGTAACGACCCGCAGATTTAACCGGTTTTAGTAACGTTTTTAACTGAAATTTTGTGAAGTTTTAAATAGTAAAATTTTGAAATAAAAGTTTTATATTTAGAATACGTCTAGTTAAACATAGCAACCGGTAAATTTTCGTCCGGAATTATGAAAGTTTATTTCGCGCGTAAACTTACTTCAAATTTAAATCAGTTGTAATCGATGGAAATAAACCGTTTTCGAAACCAAAATATTTTTACATAGAAAAATTCTAAACCATCTTTTGAGCAATTTGTCAGTTTGTCGTTTTTCCAAATTCGGACATCTTTGGCTCCGTCGTTCTTATTTTTCGGTGAATTTTATGCATTTTCCGTAGTAGAAAATTTCGAATTTTTATAATTCAATCGAATCACTAATATCTTTATACCGTTGTGTCCGCCTCGTCGCGCCGACCAAAACGGTATATTTATTTGTGTCAATTGGAGTTCGGCGTTGCAAATTATAATTGGTTAAAGGAGTACAAACTAGTCTGTTATACAACACAAACCGGTACCCAACTTTCCAACGCTCAAAAAATTCTAGGAGTCTTTGGCCATTCAGAAACCCAATAGCCATCACGTTTACCAAAAACATCATTGCCTTGACCTTTGCACTCTGAATATATCTGCACCCTCTGCCCTCGTTTACTTCTCTGCTTTCATAAATTACTCAGCTCCTTTCTCTGTAACCAGCTGGACTCAAGCCCTTTCGTTTCCTTTGTCTATTCATTTCAAATCTTGCAAGCTGTAAAGCCACAAGTCATTATTATTCCTACCTGGTTCGTATTCATGCCTAGGTAAATGGATATAATAATAACTTATATTATGATCCCAGTTTATTTTCTTTTGCTGAGAACTCACTCTCTCTTCCTTTGTTCTACCATGGCCTCCGCTCTTCTCCATGTTTTCGCCTCTCTAGCATAGATCACGGCCACGTCATCCACAACCACACGCCACTACCGTCGACCTCTGTCCCACTTGAACGCAACCTCTCTACCCCGCCAGCCTTTGCCCAGACCCGCCAGCTTCGCCCAGATCCGTCAGCCTTCGCCCAGAGCCTGCCAGCTTCGCCCAGACCCCGTCAGTTTCGTCCAGACCTCGCCAGCTTTCGCCCAGACCCCTCCAACCTTCGCCCAAACCCCGCCAGCCTCGTCCAGACCCCGCCAGCTTCGCCCAGACCCCACCAGCCTTCACCCGCCAGCCTTCGCCCAGACCCACCAGCCTTCGCCCAGACCCACCAGCCTTCGCCCAGACCCACCAACTCCGACGCCGAGGCCAACCCTCTGCCGAGCCTTCACCTAAATCTAGCACTTCCCTCTAGCCAAGCTCTGGCCATGATAGTCTGTCACCTATTCATTAGCTTACATACGGTTTACAAATTTTGCTCGTCGATTCGTGCCAATCTTACGTTGCTCTGAGAATCATGCTTGGATTTGTAACTCCATTTCAGTGTCCGTATCAGTGTGCGTATCCGTGTCATCTCCTATTTTCTCTAGCCTCGAAAGGTGAGTAATCACTCACGATTAATATTCTTTTATTTATTAAATTTGATTTCAATTGAAACGACAATTGAAATATGCTACTGTTAGTTGTTTATACTGTGATGACTGCTATTATCTGTATATGTTCACCTATGACACCTGACACCATTATCGGTTAATTATTTATGTGATAATAATACAGGTTGGTTGATAATTGATTGATTGGTTGATTGTTGTTTGAATTGGATGTTAATTATTATTGTTAAGTGATAACTAGTTTGCTAGTTTAATTTGATGTAGTATAGCTTACAAATTAAAACGGATTATATATGACGGACCTTGATTTATTAAACTTGACCCCGCCATATGTAAATTTGATTAGTTAAATTTGACTCATTTATTGTCATAGAATTTGATAAATTATACTTTAAACCTTTGAACGTAGTTTGGATTAATTGTTGTAGTATTAAACTGAAATTGAAATGGAACGACAAGTGAAAAACCGTAATGTAATAATCTTTAATCTACATGAAATGATAGTGTAGATTCTAGAAATAATTATATTAATTCGCACAAATAACAATGCGAATTAATACGATTATTTCGAGGTTATTTGATTAATTTATTGAATTGTTATTGATTGTTGTTATTGCTTGTTTATTTACTTTGACACCATCCCAGTTATCACACTGCAAGTTCCCTTTGCTATGTTTTGATTTTGAATTGGAAATGGAATCGGGTTGAAATGATAAACACCCAAATGAACTTGACTTAGGATAGAGAATTAAATAAACCCGATTGGTCAATAATTTGATTTAAAATAAAATAAAGATTTTATTCGAATAATAAGGTTTTGAAATTAAATTGGAACGTAAATTTGATGAAAGGAAAATGCTAATATTGAAGTCTGAAACGAAATATTAATGTAATAACTGATGAAAGAACGTTGTTTTGAATTGAACTATTTAACAATTAAATTTGGAATTATTCATTGAATTAAGTTGAAATGACTAAATAATTAAGTTTGAAATTGTTAATAATTAAGATTGAAATTTATTTAATAATTGAATAAGATTGAATTATTTGGAAATGGAATAAAAATTGAATTCTTTGATAAGAGAAATTGAACTTTTGAATAAGTAAATTTGAACTTCGTTAATAAATGAAATTGGGTTTCTTTATTTATTAAGTTTTGGAAAAATTATTTAAGTAAGTTAAAAGTGAAATTCGATTCCTCGAATATATGAAATTTAGTTTCTTTATTCATTGAGTTTTGAAATTGTAACTATGTAAAGAATAAGTGAAATTGAATTTCTTAACAAGAAATAAATGTGTTTTATTGAAATTAATATAAGAATTGTAATTTAAGGAATTTGATTTGACAAATTTAATTTAATTAAATTTGTAAGTTGATATAATGGGGTTAAACTTAAGTGATTGATTTAATGACTTGGAAAGTGAAAGGAATTGTTTTGGATGTTAAATTAACTAACGAATATTGAATAAAACCGATAAATAAATTTGAATTGATTTGAATGTTAAATTTAATTAATTTAAATAATTTCGGAATGAAACTCTTGTGCGAACTTGAATCAATATTTGAATTGTTTAAATATAATTTGAAATTGAATTATAAGATTTTGAAATGGTAATTTGGAAGTTTTGAAACGTAGAATTTGGAAATTGATTTTGAAAGACAAATGAAATGTTGATTTATAAATTCTAATTGAAATTGAAATTGATTGTGTTGAAATATATTAAACGACCAATCGGTGTAATAATACGTAGTTATTAAAGAGACCGGGATCGGATATGGACATACTCTCTGTCGATACCGAATACCACTTTAATAACTATTATACGCGGAGTGTTGATCCAGAATGAAGTGGATGGTTTGGTGAACGCGTTGACTGAAGAAAGAGAACGATATTGGATGACCCCTGACATGACTAAAACAGGAGCCGCGCCGGGCCATTGAGGTTCGCCACCTCTAGCGGACACACTTCTTCGATACCATATCTATTACTTTTGTGATTCGATTTGGGTGCACCCCTCGATTTGGGAGTGTTGTTTCGCGGTGTTGAGATAGCTGCTGGCTATGCTCAACATCAGTCCGGATCACGCAACTACTAGTATCCTAGTTGGTATCGCCTCATGTACCTTGTCATACTGATTATCCTATTCGCGACCACTACGTTTTGATTTGTACCTTGAGCATATGGATAGCCCTCTGGTGACTTCCGGTTTTGGGGAAACTACGGTCTTGTATATGCTTTTGGGAATATAAAATGTGTTAAGGGGAATTATGGTAACGCCTTAACGCTATTTTGATATTTTATATTACTAATAGACATTATCTACTTAGCGTACATTACTACCTAGTAGATAGTTTAGCGGATCCTTAGAGGATGGTTATTCCAAACATCCTTTGAGTTACTTGTATTTCGATTGCTATTTCACTTGAGTTAGATTTATTAATATAAGAATATTAATCCTGACTCGAGTGTTTTGTGTTTTGCTTTACGCTCGGGTCAGACTGAGTGGTTCAGCTTTGAGACTCACCTTTGGAGTTGGAGCTTTGCTTGAAGACCCAGCCATCTATTCTGCTTTAAGTATTCGATGATTCTAGTGATGTATTCTGATTTATATCTGATGTATCGTATTTCTCTTTTGTTGTAAACTCTGATGTATCTTATATATTTACATAGTAGCTTCATGAACTACTATCTCTTTTATTTCCGCTGCATATTATTACTCTGTGTCTGTGATGCTATGACTACTTATTTACTGTATATATCTCAGTTTTGCCAAATTTAAATTAACAATTCGATATTTTGAATTATTCAAGTCCGACATGTGCGGATGCGAATAGTCCAAAATACCGGGTCGTTACAAGAACACAAAATTTATACAAGTTTGGGTTCCTAAGAATTCTACAAACAAATTTCATGTCTATTGGAACAAGAATGAAAGGTCTAAACAAGTTTGGGTTCCAAAAGCTTTGTTTATTCATAATGTTTCTGCCACTAACAATCATGGACCTAGAAATAGGTCACAAAAATCTTTCATCGTGTAGGTGTGGTGGCAGGCTAAGGAACAACAACGGTGTTCTCTGGATTTTGGCTGTTCCAGAAACACAACGGGCAACATAGCAAAGTTCCTTAGCCTAGTATAAAGGTGACAGAATCACAATGGGCAATCACGAGAAATTATCGTAAAGGTAAAACAGGTGAAGGTATAATCTGCACCATATTCTGAATTAAATCAGCCAAAATTGTCATAATGATGTGATGATGACTTTAATTCTGACTTATTCTCAATTGATATGATTTTTCCTTTGACTTGTTCTTACTTTGATTTGTGCTTAAAAGTAGACCAACCATCCTTTCATCATTGAACTTAATATGTTTGGTCAAATGATGGTATTTTATTGATCCTTGATTACTCATGCTACACTTAGATATATTTTGACATTTTGGTCACTGCTTGTAAATTTGCACGATTTCAAATTCATGTGAAAAAGGATTTTAAGAAATTGTTGAAACTTCAAGAAATTGTTTTTGAAATAATTATGATGTTGATTGACTGTTGATTACTCATGAATATAATTGTTTATCCTATGGTTTCTGAAATTAACACCATGATATTTGTTTGAGTGTGAACATGGCTTCATTTCAAATTTCATTCTGAAATAGTTTGTTGAAATTTCACAATCTGGTCTTTGACATCCAACGAGTGAATATTGAGTGAAATTTAAATTCAGATGCAGATTGCACTGGTAATATAGTTGATAGAGAAACTACTAGTGTAACGTGATTATTTTTTGAAACATTTATTTGCTGCATTGTTTTTTCAAAGAAAATATCTGCATATTTTTCACTTGAAATAATTTTTCATTTAGCAGATTTTTTTTTTCATATAACCCCTTCGAGAAAATAATTGTTTGACCATATTAGTCATTTTTATTTGATTTTAAATGACAAATTTTGACTAATCTGACTCCCTACTAATTATCAAAAAGATAAATAGTGATTGAAAAAGTGATAAGTGTTGATATTTAACATACATTACTCAAGAGAGTATATTTGAAAATTTTCTTTAGGAATTAAAACAAGAATTATAAAACTTTTTGTTGGGTAAAGATTCCATTTCTATATCTATCATTATTTCTATCGACCATGGTTTATCAAATATTCAATATAGTTTGTCGATATGTGGTACTATAATCAGGAATCATTTGTTTTTCATGTCATATTTTTAAACAAATAAATAAATATCCAAAGTATTCACTCTCATTTAAAAGTCCTCACGGTTATGCATGGGTGAATTACTTGGATTTTTTTTATTATGTGCTTCCATGCTAATTTAAAAGTCCTTATGGTTATGCATGTATGGAACGCATGTCAAAATTAATTGATTAAATAGACAAGTTGATTCTAATCCCATTTAAAAGTCCTTACGGTCATGCGTGGTTAGAAGATACTTGATTTCATTTTTAAAATTAAAATCGAATACTACTAATCTCATTTAAAAGTCCTAACGGTTATGCATGATTAGTAGATATTCAAATTTCTGATAGAAATGTACCACAAGTTGATTCAACTGTATGATTTTATATGAACACCATATCCATCATTTCTAAAAGTGGAATATGCGCCTAACAAGGGTAGTTATGGTTTTTGTTTGATTCTTATTGATTAATATTTATATTCAATTTGAGATTAATGTTGGATTAATATCGATCACTTTATCTCTATTTTTCTCTCACACTATTCTTCTTTTACTGATAACAAAAGGGGGAGAGAAAAGTTAAGATTTTGCCAAATAGAATCAAGCAAAGGTCAAATAATTTTCCCATATGCATCTAGGCTCATTTGAATATATTTCTATTTGTATGCATATATGTAGGGGGAGCATCATGTAGAGAGGAAGCATTTAAATAGGGGGAGCAATTAGAGTATATAATTGGTCAAATACATTTAACACGGTCAAAATCTTAAATATATGTTTGTTATCATCAAAAGGGGGAGATTGTTGAATATGCGCTTATATGTTTTTGTTTGATGATAATAAACATATATATTCATTTAAATGTATTTGGTAATGTACTATTTTTTTTTCATAGATTAAATAAATATTTGTTGAATAAAATAAATTACACAGAATTTGAATTTGAATTCAAACAGAACAAGTTACACAGATTTTGAATTCGAACAGAAATTTTATTCAAACAAATATTTATTACAATCTTGAATAGTACAAATTTATGCTCTCACTGTACATATACATTTTTGATTACGTCATGATTACATCACAAATATTTTTACATTGATAACCTCACTACATATCACTCACACTCGTGTTTTTGTCTTCAACTGCATTCCAGTTTGAATCCAGCATCTGAGCAATCTGGAAAAATATTCACTAACGCAGTAAAATTGAAAAAGAAATATTTTTGCAATATAATATAAAATACAATTTTTGAAAATATGGTTTGCCTCAGTTATTTGGGTTGTTCGTCATAATTCACACTTGTTTTCATCACAAAGTCGTGCATATAGATATTACAGGGACATGTAACCATAAGTGGCTGCAATACACACGTGTACATTCATACACGTGTACATTCATACACGTGTGCACTGCCTCGCCAACTCGTGTGCGCAGCCAACAAGAGCAAGTGTGCAAGTGCAAATCCCAAAGACCACAAAGAAATCTCAAAAATCGACTCATATGCAATATATTGAAAATCACGACACGAGCTCAAGGTCAAACCCGAGTTTTAAAACTGGGTTCAACACAAGGCAACATGAAAAATGCAGAGCTTTGACAAATCAAAAGTGCATCAAAGGCAGTTCAATGTGGATAGCAACAGCAACAAGATCAAGTGACAACATAGAGCAGTCATAATGAAACTGCAGTGCAACTACAATGAACACCACTGACCAGAATACAAATGAACAGCCATCAAAGTGCAGTTGCAACATGAATGAAAAGACCAGACACTACAGCATGTACAAGTCAAATAATTCAGATCAACTAATCAACAGTGCACAACCAACTCGAGAATATACACGATCAAGACCAAATGCAAACTGCAGTAGTACACTTGAACAAAATGAACAAGTGGAGCATCTGTGTAAACTGGGCAAGTATGGACAGAAGACAATGCCAACAACAAAGACCACAAAAGAAATGCCATCAGACATGACCAAAGAGAAGTAGTGCAAGCATATGAAATGGAAACTCAGTGATATATGTAACAAGTTCAGATAAACAAGCCAGAGCCACCAAAGTGCAGAGCAACTACAAAGTGGCAGCAATTAAGATAACATAGCAGAAACGACCAATGTACAACAATGCATCAGTGACCAAACACAGGAACTCAACAAGGCAGACTCAAATGAATGAAAACTAAATGTAACATGGTAAACAACCAAAGTGCAACAAGCATAAAAGCATGTACATAGCAAAGTCAAAGAGACAACATAAGTATACAATATAGCATGTGCAACACAGTGAAGGTAACAAGTGCACCACTGAGCTATGCAAATGAAACACAGTGGCAACACCACAAATTAACTGCAACATTTCCACGAACGCAATTCTAATTCGAAGCTCAGGTTAAACTAACCAGAAAATGGCCAGAGACGAAGAACAGAGAAATTCACAAACTTGAAGTACAGTGATACATGGAATCACAAATTCAAGTTAAACCATCCAGAGCAGTTATGGTCACGGAAATAAGTGTGTGTACCATGAGAAGAAAAAAAATTCGTATCTTTATTTTTTGAAATAGTCAGCAATTAAAAAGAGGAAAGTTTCTGTCTTGTTATTCAAGAAGGATCGAACGTTCTCAAAACAAAGCCGTATGAATCAAGTAAGTAACGAACGCATTAGGAAAGTCGTGTGCATCACGAAAGTGAATTTCAGGAAAGTATCGAGTTAATTAGTGTAATCGAATTCATATAAATTCAACCCGAAGGTATCATCATCAGACAAGTGCTTCAATTCACAATCGAACTATCAATCGCAATCCCAATTTACATCATCGGCTATCGAGTTAAAAATCGAGTTCAATCGAAGCAAGCAATCAAACGAGCAACAAAAGAAACTACATACCGAAATCATCAACAACTCGATCGAACGAGCAACAAGCATAAATCATCAGAGAACGAGCGTGAGCAAGAGCAACGCAAGTCAGAGTACCGAACATCAGAAAGCCCCAATTTTGAATCAAAGACAGAAGCCCTAAATTAGTGGCAAAGAGAATCGGCCGCATTTTTCTTCACTGAGCAAAAGAGTGGATCGGGTCAAAGATTAAGAGAAGACAGTGGATTGGGTTGAAAGATAAAGGGGCCGGCCTTGTTAATTATAAAGGGGCTTAAGTTATTTTTTAGTGTTTTAATTTTATAAAAGGGATTTTTAGTTTTTTTATTTTGAGCAAAAATTACGGGTCCAAAGTTCGTATTTTAATTTTTGCTCCTGCGTGTATTTTTGAAGTTGTTTTTTTCTTTTTGAGTTGAAGAATTTGTAAATCACCACCTAGGGATTAGGTAGTGTCAGATTGTCTATTTAGAATTAGTTCAGTGAGCAGGTTGTGCGAGTTTGCAAAACTCTATAGGCGGGAGCAGTGTTTGCGAGTAAGTGAAACTCTATAGGCGGGAGCAGGGTGTGCGAGTCTAGTAGAGTGTTTGTGAGCGGGAGCAAAAGGGTCTGCGAGTCTAGTAGAGTGTTTGTTAGCGTGATACTGTTTAATTCTAATAGAAATCTGGGAATGCAGCAGTAGGCAGGGGTTGCCGAAGCTGGGTAAATTTTGTGTGTGATTTACTTTTCAGCATATTTATTTCTGCAATTATATTTCTGTGTTTAATTCGAGAAAATTTGCATTAACCCTATTCACCCCCCTCTAGGGTTAATCTAGATCCTACAATATGAACTTTCGTCAGCGCGGTCTGCAAAACTATGCCGAAGGGGTTTCTAAACACTTAAATAGAACAATTCGACACAGTATTGTTTTAAATTGGGTAAATGAAAAAAAATTTACCTTGATTATATTTTATATATAAAGAAATAATTTTTCAGAATTATTGAAGTGTATATAAGTTGATTGTTAAGTTGTTTGAATAATCTAAATTAAAGAATAATTGTATAAGTAAAATGAATTATAAGAATTGAATATAATTAAAGTGATTTACAATTGTGAAATAAACTTATATATATAAGAAGTGCAACTATATGAATATATTTATGAATATGAGTTGTAAATAAAAATGAATTTAAAGTTAAATGGAATATAACTTAAGAGATGTTGAATGAAGTTGATATTGGTATCAAAGTAAATTAATAAAGTTAAGTAATAAATGTGAACTTAAGTTATGAAATGAAATTCAACTTTTGTAATTGAATTGAATGAATGGATTGACTAATAATCAATTAAATGTGAATAATTGATATGAAAGAATGAATATAAGTGTTAATTCATTAAAATCTAATGTTATTGGAAGTTGAATAATTGAATGAAAATCAATTTAATTTGAACCAATTGAAAGTAAAGGTGTTAAACCAAATTGAATGAATATAAGCAAAGGAATTTGGTTGTAATTGATAGACATTGATTATTATATGGTTGTTAAATGATTGTATATAATTCATTAAGTGTTAATGAAATTGAAAGCTGAAGTAATTGGAATTCAATTGGAAGTTAAATGAATCTTAAATAGATTTGAATTTGATTTGGAAGTGAACCAACTTGAATATGAATTAGTGAATATAAACTAATTGAAAATGAATGTTAGTAAACATCCACTGTTAATGAATCATATGTGATTAACTTGAAAACCTATTTCATTGAATATTAATGAGAATATAAATGAATATTTATTGGTTATGAATGCTAGTTGGTTGATGGTTGAATATATATTGCTTTTATTACATTTGCTATGTTGGCATATATAGTTATTATGTTGCTATATGTTGTATATCGATACTATTGTCTACATGCATGTTCTCATGTTGTTTGTTGAGTGTTTAGTAGGTGCGGATCGCGTTTGCTTCGCATTTGGAGCTCGCTTTCGCGCTATATTAGCCGTATTATGCTTGCTAATAAAATATAAGGTACATATCTCGGATTACATACCGTACTTTTATACTTTTTTCCCTTCGGGATGCCTCATTACTTGATGAGATGTATATTTGTGATATATATACTGTCATTTTTTTTTCGGATCGAGCCACGCAAAGGAGACTATGGCGAATTTTTCCGAAAATTTAAGGCGTTAGAAAAAATTTGAGAAAATTGGAAAATCTTGAAAACTTTAACTTTGATTTAGAATTGAAAGTTAAACAATAGTAGTTGTTTTTGAAAAGATAACTAAGTATGATTTGAAAACTTAGTAAAGATTTGTAAGAAATTTAAACTATGAATTTTGGAAAGTTGATAGATTCTGTAACCTTTCTTACTTGATAATTTCGGGGACGAAATTCTTTTAAGGGGGAAGATTGTAACGACCCAGAATTTTATTTAATTAAAATTTGAATATTTAATTTATTTTAAATATTAATAAGTGAATTTATAAGTCGAATAAATTTTATTTCGAATAATTGGATTTAATTGGATAATTAAATCGATAATTTAATATGTGAAATTATGGAAATAATTGAAAATTGGGTTAAATATGATTGAAAATGATTTGTAAAATTTTATTTTATCATATTGAAGTTAGAATGATGTTTTAGAACTTTTAAAATCGAATTAAAAGTTAATTTGTGAAAATTGAATATTTTAATATTAAATCGACTAGTGAAAATAGTCAATTTTTGAACAGTCTCAGAATTGAACGAAACCAGTTCCATTGGATCCGTAATAGTTAGTTATTACCGGATTTCAATTTTCGTGTCAATCGGAGTTATCGTTTGATCGTGGCAGCTCGAAACGCATCGAATTGTTTTTAATATTAATTTGGCGAGTTAAAATAGCCATTTTTCAAAAAGTCTCGGATTTTGACGAAACCAGTTTCAACGGATCCGTAATGTGATATTATTGTAAGGTTTCAAATTTCGTGTCAATTGGATTTACCGTTTGTCCGGTACAAATTAAAGCGCCTAGAAAATCGTTTAAATCGGTTTAATTCAAATTGAACGTTTATTGTCATAACTCGCACAGATGTCCGAATTAGCTTTCGAAACCTATTCCATTGTGTCCGGAACGCGGGGTAAACACTAGAAACGCTGGTTACGGCGCGTGAATCGGAGTTCGGAAAATCCAGGATGAATAGTGTCGTTCGTTTTCCTATAAATAGACCCTTACCCCTTCATAAATTAAAAAAAAATAAACTAAACCTAACCCTAGCCGCCACCCCCTCAACCCATGGCCAGAAATCTCCCACGTTCTTCCCCTTCGATCTCCTCATCCATCCACTTTCATCGAAAACTTCCAACTAGAAACTTATAGTGGACACCAAGATCCATCTATCCAACGGTCAAGATCGTCATCGGAGTGACGTGGTGGCTAGAAAGAGGAGATGAAGGCGCACGGTTCGTGCACGCAAAACGATGGAAAGGGGGGGCCGAGCTCTATGGTACTGCAGCCGAGCATGGAGTAGGCGACAAGCTTCAAGATGGAGGTGGTTTGATGAAGTTTCGTCGAGCGTAGGTGGCGTAAGGTGAAACCCTAGTTCGGCCTTGGTGGGTTCTAGGTTGCGTGCATCAACCTGTAGAAGAGAACGAAGAAGAAAGGGGTAGGGGGGTGCGGCCCAGATGCAGAGTTACAAGATCCAACGGCCAATAATTCTTAGGTTTATAAATAGTTAAATTATGTTGTATAATTTAGTTATAAAAAAATCGTGTAAACTTCATAAATTCATATCTTTTTCATACGAGGTCGAAAACGCACGAAACAAGAAGCATTGGAATCGTATGGACGAGCACTACGCGATGGAGATGGATTGGAGTCGTTTGGAGTTAGTGAGAATTTCGGGTAAAATTAAACGTCCGTTTAATTTTATTCGAAATAAATCGCTAAAACGAAATTGAAATCAAGGTGAGAACTTCTCACTTCATCGAATCAGTTTCGATTTTATTTTAAATAGTTAGATTTAAAATACTTGAATGCATGTTTGAATGATGATTGTTATCTATTGATTGTTAAAATAGACATTATGCGCCGTTAGTAAGCGGATGTTATTTATTAAAAACATATACCGCGAATATTTCATAAATAGTGAAATTGGTATTATATATATAATAGCAATATATATATATATTGGCATATGTATATATTGCGGTTGTTGATTTCCCGCATTTTTTAGCGGATGAGACCCTATTGCGCCGTCTATTAAGCGGATAATATTTTAAATCCCATATACCGCGATAATTCCGTACTGGAGCGGAATTGGTATTGTGCTAATGTTTGTGGATGCAGGAAAACAGGTTGGAGGGATCCAACTGGATTCCTCAACAGTTTTTATTTGATTTCAGATATTTTGATATTTGATGGACTATCATATCGATATATGATGTCGTTGTTGTCGTGATTGACTATTTGGTGTGTAGCATCATTGAACCAAATTTGGGATTTTAAAATGATTTTAAAGTGATTTTTGAAAGTATACGTTTATAAAATATTTTTTTGGAATTGATCCATTTTAAATAAATAAACATTATAATTTCTAAAGTTATAAAAATTATGAATTTTTGAGAAATATAGTAAAAGGCTGATTTTTGAGAAATATGGGGTTAATGATTTTATAAAATAGTTTAATCGGGATTTTTGAATTTATTATAAAAGTTTAAAAATAGGATTTATAAAATTTGATTATTTTATAAATCAAGAGAATGGTGAAATTATAAAGGAGATTAAAGATGTTTTAAAATAATAGTATAAATTGATTTTATAAAGGATTTATAAATTGATATTTATAAATTGAAACATTTGAATTATAAAACGAGTATTTATAAGTGTTTGAATGAAGTGAGAATGAATTTCGTAAATGAATGAAATTTATAGAATTATAAACAGTGAAGTTAGAAATAGAATTTTATAAGCAGTAGGTTTATAAAATTTATAAAGTTGTTAAAAGAATGGTTTTGGATAAATAATTGAATCTTATAAGTTATAAGATTTGTAATTATGAAGTTCAAAGGAACGATTTTGCAAACAAATAAATTATAAGTATTTCACTTATGATATGAACTTTTTTTTTATAATTGAGTTATAAATTGAATAGGTTAATAAAGGAATTTATAAAAGGAAGTTGTTATAAAACAAATAGAAATGGAATTTATAAACATTGTTTTATAAATCCGCAAACGACTTATTTTGATAAGTAAATTGCTGAAACCTATTAATGAAGTTATATTCACGTTTTTGACTGTGAATAATCCTTTGAAATAAAATGAATAAAAGGATGAAATTTGCTAACGTAGTATATTCACGTTTTTGAATAGTGAATAATATGTTAAAGAAAATGTTTAGAATGTGATATTTCAAATTGAATTAAAACGATCTAACGATGTTTTAAAATATGTTAAGATTCGAAACCATAGATTTCAACATTCATTGTTGAAATAGACGTTTTCGAGAAATAGAATGAAATGGTGGACTATAACACTGTTGTTATAGTAAATGATTTCCGAAAGGAAATGTTTTGTATAGTATTGGGATTTATATATCTATCTTAAATTCGAATCCCTATACTAGTGATTTTGGGTTGTCGTAACGATGTTTTACGCAACATTCGTTTTAGCCCAAATAAATATGTTTAAGAGAATGATTTCCTTAAAGAATGAAATATATACTTAATCTCGATTTAAGTATATTGAATATTTTCCAAGTGTAGAAAATAAAAAGATTTGTGAATTACTTATTAAATAAGTATGGAAATGTTTTCCAATATAAAGTGAATATTTTGAGAATTTATCTTTTTGAAGACAAATTGGAAATGAATAATTAAAATCGTATATTCATAGATATTTTGGAATATAAATTCACTATGGAATTTATAAAAGGAAGTGGAATTCTTTTAAAAATAAATATTGATTTATTTTTGAAGTATTGAAAATAATATATCTTGTAAAGATATTTTTGGGGAATAAATAATTTGGAAAATTATTTGGAAACTGGTGATGTGTGCATATCCATTGATAGTTCAATAACCGACTATCAATATTTACCTTTGAAAGGTATTTGTTGTGATTTTGTTGGAATTGAATGCTACACTTGTTTTTAAATTATTGCACTCGTTATTCGGATTACCCATTCCGAATAGTGATACGACGTAATGGATAGCATTGAAGATCGGTGTTGAAGACCCGGTATTTGCGAGAGCGATAGGATGACCTGTCGATTGACTCTGCACCGAGTTGCTCCGGTATAGAGTTCTCCATATGTGATGGGAAATCCGATCAGGATTGTGGATATCCGGATTGCAAGGACTTCTTTGTAAGTGCCTTCGGTTCTGTTCGAGCCCGGAACAGACTTCTATGGATTGTATGTCTGACATTACAAATTGAGATATAAAGCCGATTTCATTCAAATATATTTCTGTTGGTGGCGGAGAATTTATTCTTTTAGCTTAACACCTTTCTCTGAGACGTACGAGCTCAGAGGTTATGTAGTTGAAGGTTATCAGCGATATATTCCCAATTTGGTAATGTGACATGCTGAGTGTTGCTGTAAATGATCATTGTGTTGATTATTTGTGATAGGATCATTTATTTGATCGTCTATCCTGGTGATCATTTCTATGATCATTTGTTGACCCAAAGTATGGCTTTTGTATAAAGTATGTTTTTGTGGACGTGACTTCGTCGAGCCTCACACCCCGGAATGGTCAAAACAGGAAAGATGCAGCAAGTTTATGAGGGGTAACGCACTTTAGGATATGTGCATTTCCTTTTGGAAAAGGGTGGTATCATGGTATGGAGCCCAGATACTTACTCATGTTGAAAACACTTTATGATTGTGTGAATTGATTGCGAGCGCTCGGTTGAAAGGTCCCAAAGGACCGGGGGATGGCATATTCGGTCAGTTGTTACTCAGTTAGGGGTAACCCGGCCTTGTGTTGGTAGAGACCCGGTTTGGTTCTCGGGGATGTCCATCCAGAGGCATTCTCATGTGGCAATGGGAAGTTCCTTGGCCTGATCATTCGTTGGAAATCCAATTCCCAATACGAAATTTGTACGGTATTAGTTGTAGAACCTGCCATTTACTTATGGTGGTCACCACTGTTTAGATGGTAGCTACAGTAGGCATACGATAATGGTCGTATGTTGGCTAAGATTTATATTCTACTTTCGAAATGAATTTTTCTCTACACTATGCACTAGTAATAATATCAAATGTTCTTTTTAAATGCGTATCAAGCATCTTTGACTATCATAAGGAGAAATCTCCTCCGATTCTGCGTTTGCATTGTGTGTGTGTGCGGGAGGCCTTATGGTAGTCTCATTTTTAAAAAGCATTGCGAATTGACTTTAAAAATATTCCTCTATTTTGTTTTCAAAGATAAATAAACTATTTTGAGTTCACACACCAGTCACATGACTGACTCGGAGTTTATTGTTTTCCTTCCTAAACTCTGGGTGCCCACCAATTTCCACACGGGCAGTCAAGAATTAAGGTTTATCAAGATATTCAGGATATTCTGGAGTTGCTGGAGGCAAGATTGATGGCATGGCGTATTATTAGTATATAGTATTTCTTTTTCCGCTGCACTATTGATGTTGTCTGTTGTTGTACACTCTGATGATATGAAGTAATGAAATGTAATGTATAAAATGTAATAACTGATATAGTTCTTTGTTTAAAGATTATTCATTTATTATTATATGTTGTTCCGCTGCGAATTGTGAGATTCTGTTGTTGTTCTGTTCTATTTTCTTTCTGTTCTATTTTCTTATTTTCTTTCCTCTCTATTTTCTATCTTCTTCTCTCTTCTTCTCTCTCTTTCCTGTTCTTAAACAATAACATTTCGGGTTTCCGGCCTTCGATTTCTCGGCAGTCGATAAAGTGAGTATCGATGTTGAATTTTCGAAAGTTCGAAAATTTCCGGGACGTTATAGTTGAGGTGTTGTTTGTTAAGAGATAATAATACTATTTTATTATCAATTAGAATTTTATTAGTCCTGCTTGTCCACCTAAGAATATATTTTATATATAAAGAATGATTTTCAAAATATTATAGTATAGTATGGTCTAGTTAGGTTCGGTGTTGTTTTCTAAGAGATAATAATATTCTATAATTACCAATTAGGATTTTGTTAGTCATGCTTGTCCATTTGAAGGTTGCCTATTGTTAATATGTGCAGGTAGCTTCGCTTTCTAAGATTTAGGGTGGGTAAACTAAAATAGGGAAAACATTGAAAAGAATACCTTGTAAATTAAGTTTCACAATTTGCAATGAGACGTACGATGTTAATGTTAAGGTAAATTTTGATGTAATAAAAGATGTTTATCAAAAAGTTTGAATATTTTGCAATAAAAATTTGGAAAATGATTTTATAAAAGTTGATTTATAAAATAAATTTATAAGAAGATGTCTTTTAGTTAAAATAATTTAAGTTGAAAACTTGCGAACTTAAATTCCGGTGCTTTTGAAAAATGGTTTTCAACATTTTGGAAAATAATAATAATATTATTATTTGAAATAATTTTGATTCAAGTAAAATAAATTTTGGAATGGAAATGTAAGTAAGAAGTGTTTCCTTTGGTTTGGTTCATGGGAATGAGTCTTGATTGTTTTGTGATGATTTAATAATCTTCTAAGTGACGATTGAATGTTTGCACAAGCGAACATTGTGGTGCACTTAATAAATTATTCTCTTTATCATTGTACAATCAAAACAAGTTCAAACCCAAACGAACCCAAACCAAGTTTTCGATGAATGTTTTGTTGGAGATATGAAAAGTATTATTTCAAAACTTGGATTTTGAAATAAAAGCAATAATCTTAAGTTAACTAGTTCTAATGGCTCGAAAATAACATAAATTTTGAAAAAGAGATGTGTTCGGATGGTAAACACTTCTCTTGAGTGTCACCCTTCTTGGTAAGGGAATTTATAATACTGTTTGGTAGTACCAAGTTTCTTAGTGTCATATTGGAGTTAATCGGGATATATGTATATATTTTCTATGGTTAAAATATACAGTTTCATTTATTATTTTTTGAAATAAGACTTGGTATTTGGATCTTGAATTTTCTAAGGGAAATAAGTGCAAAATGAAATAGTTGGATCAAATAGGGGTATATACTCTTAGGGTGTAATGACCTAAAATTTCAGTCATCTAAATTTGAAATATTTAATTGATTTAAATATTGAAGAGTTATTTTTATAAGTTAAATAACTTGAATTTCAAATATACTAATTTATTAGGCAATTAGATAGTTAAATTTAATATTTGAATTTGTTTAAATAATTGAATCTTGAATTTAATACGAATGAAAATAGTTTCAAAAGTTGAATTAATTTTTATTGACAAGAAAGAAGATAGTAAAATTTAAAATTGGATTAAAAGGTGATTTAACTGATTTTGGAAATTACTCGTTTTAATTAACGTGTAAAAATAATCTTCCTGGAACTATCTCGAAATTGGGCGAGACCTACTCCATTGGATCTGTAATAGTATGTTATAGTATACCGTCAAATCTCGTGGCGATTGGACTTATTATTTGGTCATGCGAGTTCAAAACACGTTGGAATTAATTAACTATATATATTAATATAATTTTATTTTGAAAGTTAATTTCTGTATATGATGGAATTGTGTCCTAATAAATATTCCATTGTATTTGGAATAGAGGTATAACATATAAAACACTAGGCGGCATGCTTCGTTTGGAGTTCAAAATTTTCACGGATGAATAGTGCCTCGAAAATTTTCTATATAAGGCCCTCAACCTACCTTCATTTTGCTAAAACCCTAGCTTCTAATTTTCGACCACAATTAAAATTAAACCATCCAATGGCCAACAACGATCGGAGCCTTTAGGGGACGAATTATCCTTCGACTTCAACTAACAAAACATAGAGCACGATGATACGAAGCAAATAACCAATTGGATCGAGTCGAAGGGAATCGAGGCGACGAAAAAGTTCATGCATTCGAACTGCAGTTATCACTACACCAAACAGGGGTAACACTTTTGCGCTTTCAAATTGTATCGGTAATAACCGTTATAAATTTCTAACGGATATTTCTATTAGAAACGTTTGTCATGGAAATAACCGTTACTACATCTGGTAATTTCGTAAATACTAAAAATAAAGATAGACAGTACTGTAATTTTATGTTTTATTATTACTTATTTGTTTTACACGCGTAACATTTCATCGTCATTTCAATTCTTCTTTAGTTCTAGGGTTTCACCCCTCCAGTTTGTTCTGCCTCTACTGTTTTACCACCGTCTTCAATCGTTCAACTTCAAATTCATCGTTCTTCACCAAAAATGTCTTGTCATCCAAACAAAGTAATGATTTGAGTTCAGTGCGTAAAAAGAGGAGAGCCAAGCCCACAACATCGTCGATGAATGGGGTGTGCGGTTACTTGTACTTGGTTCAAATTGCTCACCGTTGGCTTATCCTGAAGTAATGTTTTAAGAAGGGCATCATTTTTGAAGAACAATCTTTGGGTGAATCCATACAAACGTGATGAAATGTATCCAGTAGGAGAGTTTCCTAATCAGAATCGTCGCCAAAATGAGGGTTTAGCTACTTGGGTCCAAAAGAATAGATCTCTTGAGGCAAGCAATATTATACTATGGTTAGTGATATTTTGGACATGTGCATCATTATTCAGCATCATTTTTGAATTGTCCTTTTTATTTATTAAATTTATCCTTTTTTAAGTATTAGGCCTTACTGGTATTAATTCATCTTTAAAAGAAGTGTAGTAAAAAATGTACGACATATTTAGGCATCAGTTTTAAATCTTATGCCATAAATTTGTTTAAATCAATTCGTATTTTACTTGAAATATATATTGTTAGTATAAGTTAAGTTTGCTGGATATTTAGGAAATTTCTAGATTTATCTCCAGTTAAGATGAGTTGTATAAAATGTACATTCGTGATTGTTATAAAAATAACAGGGTGTTAAGTGAAGAAAAAGTATAACTCATATTTCCTAAATTTGGCAAAATAGATTGCCACTAACTTTAACCAGCAACCTCTTTTGACGGAATGACAAAATGATTATAAATCTCCTCCCATTCCATTGTCAATAAGTTTAGTTAAAGATCCCTCTCACTGTTTTTTCTAATAAATAAAGAAGAAAATGCTTTGGCATTGTCCTAATCCTAGATGTTTAAAATATACGCGGTTTGCTTTCACGGCTATTTCTCTGATATGTTGCCTTTTCATCTGATTGTCTAGGTATGTGTTGGGAGTGACTCACATGAATCGTCCTGAAGATTGGCCTGTTATGCCTGTGGAGCACATAGGTTTCATGCTCCTGATATTTACATTTTTCTTATCTCTTCAATCTTTCTGGAATTATGTTTTAATTTGGTCATAGATTCTCTTTGCTTATTTGACTGGCTTTCTAGAATATATCATAAATATTAATGTACAACATACAACACGTTTCAAATAAATTAGGTTAAGCAAAAAAAAAAAAACAAGACATATCTCAACAGTTATGTTATTTCTGTTCAGCTAAATTGGTTTATGACTGTACTAGTTTCATGCATAAAATACAGTTAAAGTTCAGTGGAATTCACAAATGAATTCATAAGGCCTTTCAGATTCTCATTTTCAAACTCATGACCAAGGTTCGTTTTGTTGGGCTGTGTCTTTCTTTGTTATCTTCTCACTTTTGAGCTTGACATGGCACTGATAATTGTGCATGAATTTTTAAGACAGGCAGTTGGGCGAAAGCATTTGTTGGGCACTACGCATTTTATATTGGAACATAAATAGTTCCATTCTAATGTAAACACAATGCATTCCTAACTGTCCTGTGTTGTCTTTTGATTCGTTCATTTGTACATGCGCTCGGCATATTATAAGTGAAAAAATTACTAAAGCTACCGTGTTTGATCTAGTTAAAAGTATCTTAGTAATGAAGATAGAGACCGTCATAAGATGTTCTTATTCTACGGAAATTGATAGACATGTATAAATTATTTCATCAATAAGATATCAAGTGGGCTATCCAAAATAATAAGTTTTAAAATAATGTGATTTTAGACAAGAAAGGATTTGATAAAGTCACTTGGATATCGTTCCTATTTTAAGTTGCACTTTACCTTGTTCCATCATTTTTTTGCCTTTTAAATGCAGACAAAAATATTTTAATTTGATTATTTTGTTTAGATGGTTTAGTCAGAATGCTATCTATGTTAGATAACTCACCTTTATTTAAGAAATTTCTTTAATGACAACTGCTATCAAGATATACAATTTGATGACTATGCTGATCTAAATTCTGAGAAATGATGCAGTGAAAGAAAAAAGTAAGAATAGAAATAGGTAGTAAAGAAATAAAACAATAGTAATAGATTATAATTTGACAAAGTTCAGTAACGACAAGTAGTAATGATTTTGATATGGTTTATAACAAAAATTTAGTCTTATGATCTTTGAATTTTAAATAAATAAGAAAAACTTACTTGAGAAAATTCTATCAAATGTAAATATTGCATTAATAGTAGAAGAATAGCCAGCGTTGTCTATTCTGGAAGTATATCAACATTTTTCTCGCTCACTTTACAGTTTGATGAAGATTATTACATGTAGATGAGATTTTTTTTTTCAAATATGAGGGTAATGATACATTTTTGGTTTTTAAAGCTAACTCTATTTTATTGCTTTAAACATTCGATATGTATTTAGTATGGTCAAAATTGTGAACATGATGCTCTAATCTTACCTGTTAGTTGATAAATGGTCACAAAATATTGGAATAAATTGTGGAAAAACCAATAGAAAACGTAATGTAGTATGGAAGTATCAGTTCAGTTTGAAACAAGGTACATGAATGTAATGTACAGAAGATAGTTTACGATCTGTATTTGTTTATTTTAAATGGGATAACGTTGTTATAACATTTTCATGTTATTTAGCTCCTAATTTTAGTTAGTGAACTTTTTTGCTTATCGTGAAATATTATTCAGTGCTTGACCAGCTAATTAGTAACTAGGTAAGGTCATGTAAGTAATGTGATGATTTTATAAAATGTGTTCTTTTTATAAAATTAATTTATTAAACTAAATAATTGGTTTCGACGTATTTCGGATTGAGTTTGTCGACATTTTTACTAAGCAATAAAAAATTTTGTATCCTCATATGAAAATTATCTCAAATTGTGATGGATCTCGTCAACCAATTAGTTATCAAGCTAATTTTTGTAAGTATCATGTAAGTAAGCACTAACTATTGAATAAAACAAGGTTCAATGTTTTCTCTTCGTATCTTAGATTTTTATTATATATAGTGAAATATTATAACTTATTAAATCTGTTCTTGGTTTTGTTAAATATGCTAGAAGTTTGGACATGTTCAACATTTACAACTATTTTGATACAATACCCCCAAAATGGTCTTAAGATATATTTTCCATAAGATTTGGAAATTTTACACGATTTATATTTTTTTATCTAAAGATTATGTATGTTTGATAAATAAATAATTTATAGGCCTTTGTTAGTAGGTATGTTGTAGTTGGAAAATTTTCCGATAACAAAATCACTTAAGTAGTGCTCAGTGAAGCTTCATTCTTTGTGGGTTTGGAAAAATTTAGGCGTCTCATTATTTTATGTTATTTACTGAATATACAATTAGGAAGAAAAAGTTGTTATGTTTCTTGTTAATTTTTCTTTTAATTTATGGGCAGTTATTTAAGTAATATTTATTTTACCTTTCTTTCTTGTAGTGATCATGTTGAGATGACATGTTACGCTCCACTACTTGGCTATGTACATTATATAAGGTACATCTCACTGTTCTTTTGTTTCATTATTTAGTTTATTCTTTTACTCAAGTTATAGACATGCATGTACTATCAAATCTTCATTAGCACTAGTCTAACAAATTTCTTAGGAAAATGTAAAAGTGGAATTTTAACGTGTTATTTCAATTGAAAAGAAACATGTTTTAACTTGTTATATAAATAACTGAGCAACTTGTAGGTGGAAGCATAAAGTGCATGATTGAATGATTGAAGTGAAGAGTTGGATATGAATAATTGTTCTAATTAAAACAGTTTTGAACTAAAAAAATACACTTTCTAAATTATTCTTAAAATATGCATTGAACTTGAAAGATACATGTTCTACTTTGTTCCAACTTTTTATGTAAGTAATTTAACAATATGTAGGTTCAGTTTACATGGCAAAATCTTGTCTTCTTACGCTTAGTTAACTAATGCTCACATGTCACCATTGTCAACAGAAACATCATCATCATTCATTTTTATTAATATTGCCTCCATATATCAAAAGATCTAATGGTTAAGACTCGCATTTTAGCTATTTAGTAGTTCAAGAAATGCCAGTGAAGTCATGTTGAAATCAATTAAAATTATACCTTAACTGCATTTACTTGTTTGTTAACGTCATCAAAGGATATTTTTTGATATATAGCATGTTTCTTTTTGCCCTCGAAGTTTAATAAAGAAGCTGCAGTCAAATTCTGTTAGGATATACAAGGTTACTGACACAAGCACATGCATATTTTTGCATAGAAATATTAAGAATGTAGTGTAGAATTGATAAATCATTGACCTTTTTCAAGAAACTTAGTTATGCCATTCCATAATTGTCGTTCTTTAGAACCAAGTACATCCACCAGGTGATCTACTAATCTGTTTTGCAATTTCAAGAAATCTATTAAGCAGTTTTGCAATTTCAACAGCTATAATTAGTTTGCTTATATCTGTAAATAAATAAATAAACAAAGCGATTATACTTGGTCTAATATATAAGGCTTTTAAATCATGAATAACAATGTTTTGAATTTTAGATTCATATCGGATAGATCTTCAAGCCTGTGGTGGAGATAGATTCATACCGGATAGATCTTCAATGGACATGGATTTTGACCAGTACCATTTAATAGAACCAAAGAAAGAGAAAGAAAACACAGCTGCTTAGTCTAATTCCATAGAGGCTTACAGAAACTGCTGACGGAGGCTTGCCTTAACAATAGGACTCGAGTTCTGTCTCTTCAGTACAAGCCATTTCCTATTTCATCCAATGATGGTTTCCTTTTCGAATCATGTTTTGTGTCTTCTCATCATGTAAAATCTGCTACGCCAGGGCGATACATTTCTCAAACTGCAGAAAGGAACTAGATGCACCAGACTTGGTGATGAAAGCGGTTTGTAATATGAAGAAACTACTATTTGCTGAAGGAACGATTTTTCAAAGACTCTAATCAATAGCACTCTAAACCAACTTACATCGTTCCTTTGCAAGTATCGACTATCTTTCCCAAAACAAGCCATTTTAGGTATGGGACTTAAAACTAGAATCAATTAATTTTTTAGCTTTAAAATTCTACAAATTTTAAAATTGATTTTCACAAACTTAAAATTTGGAAAAACGATTACAATGCCAATTTGTAAAATCATTGTATTTTAAGGATTTGTAGCTTGTTTACTGGTTTTGAAATGTGAAATTTTTGGAATCTCTAGACTTCAATGGAAAAGGATTTCAAAAGCAAAAAATTTCCAAAAGGATTTGATTTGAATTGTAAGCATAATAGGATTATATTCATAATCAGCATATATAAACCTTCGAATATGTGAATTTCATAAGAATATAATTTTAAGAGTATGAGTACTAGTTTGAGAATAAACAAATTTCATATATATAAGACTTTGAAAATGTCAGAGTTTTTCAGAAAGTATAGTCTTATTTTCAACTATGAACTTATACAATTTTAATATATAACTATCTTTGACCTTGGGAGTTTTGACATTTTCATTTTGGATATACATAATAGCATGTTTTGAAAGCATTAAATTCTAGATACATATGAATCTTAGTATTTGAATATGCAATTTAGTGTATATGTACATGCCTTTATATTTGAAGCATACATGGCAGTAATGTACAGAGTTTGAATATATAGATGTATGAGCTTTGAATATCTCTGTTTCATTTGATTTTTTTAACAGGGCTTGGAGCTTTCAATAAAGCTAGCATAAGCATATGAATTTGAAATGTATGGTTTAGATATATATACTTCAAGAATATAAGGAGATATGATTCATATTTATATATCTAAATGCATTTGTTGAGTTTTAAAAATATTTTTTTAAGGTACAAATTTTTGAATAATCGAATACAAGACTTCAAACATGAATATATAGGTGAGATCTTGAATGATTATTAGCTCTTGAATATGGAGTCTCTTATATAAAGTAAAGCCTCAGGTGTGTGTAAACAAATTTTATGCAATGTAAAAAAACCTTAGCTTTTTAGTATGGTTAGTTTGAATATACAGATCTCCAATATACTGTATAGTTTTGCATGTATTAGATTATGGGTATAGTGGTTTTGAACTTGTTTTAGTTTTAAATATACAAGGTTATGAATGAATATACTGAGTTTATACATGAGGGCAGACTTTAGATGTGAAGACTTCCATACATGCACAGTTCTGAATGCTCATTGATTTTGTAAATACAGTTTTTAAATACATTTGGAATGTCATGAATTTAGCCTGCACATATATATAGGTGCAACTTTGTACTTCTTGGTTTGGGAATTTATGGTTTTAAAAATACACTGTTTTATGTGTAATTTAGGATATATACAAGCTTTTGAAAATGTTAGTTTTAAACAGACATATGGTTCTGAGAATATAAGTGATATATGTTTCTGAGAATATAAGTGATATATGTAAATTGAAATGTATTATTTATTTTGAATTTTAGTTTGACCAAAAATTGATTTCATATTTTGAATTTCACAATATCAGTTTGATTTCTAAATTTAATGATAAATAAGTTTTTCTTAATGGTTAACGTGTATTATTCAAAACGATTGATCATAGACAATTTAACTTAAACTTTTATACGTATATATTTCTAATCAATTATTGTTTATGAATAAAAAATTTGACAATAATTACTTTATTTTATTCCTTTCAAATATTAATTTTTGATCAGTGAACAGTTTTGACAAACTCATTTTGTTTTATGTAGAAAATTTTCGTATCACTACAAGAAAAATAGTCATTTGTAGCATATAAAGAACTTGAAATATGATAACAAAATTGGATCAGAAAGATATGACATTGTATTTTATTGTTTGTCCATCGAGATCTCACTTAAAGTTAAGAAAATAGATACGGCTACATATATATCATACTTTGTTTTTCTAGCAGTAATAACTTGTGCGTTGATCTTTCATATTTACATTTATTGATGTAATCAACGCTACAATACGACTACTTCACACATGCCACTTTTTAGTATAGAATCATTGGTCTGTGAATTTGGTGTTTACAGGTAGTTTAACACTTCTGTCACACAATGCAAATAATTCCCACTAAAATATACAGATTAAGCTTTTAGGATTTATTTACAAAATTATGCGAGATAATAATTATTTCTTTCTAGCATAATGTTAGCCATAATTCAAGTACCAATTTCCTTTAGTGGGATTCTTTCCTTCTTACATAATTCACATCACAGTTTATGTTTAGGCACTTGAATGACATATACTAATTTGATACAAGTTGAACTTACAAATTTCAGAAGGTGTTTAAGTGATTCATGTAACTTGTATAAGTTAGAAACTAATATAGTAATTCTCCGAGGATTTATCCATAGCTATTGATTCTTCACTCTTCCTAACTTAATTAATTGATTGTAGTGCATTCAAGAATCAGTGGTTGGAGTATTGATGGAGTGAATGGAGAAATGTTGATGCAGGATGCAAAGCTTTGGATGAAGATAGTAGAACACTACAAGAAGATTGTTAGTAGCTTAGGCCAGAAGGGTAGGATATGGAGTTGGTTGATGGTGGTTTTGTAGGAGTGTCACATTCGTCGTTTGTAAGCTTCAAAATATTTTGTATAGTGGTGAAATTTGAAATTTTCACAATGAACTTTGTAGAATTTGATATGATCTATTTAGTATATTTGATTTTCTTTACAATTTGATGATATATTAGTTTTGAAATTTATTTTCATGTTTGTTATGCTATAAATTTGAATTTGTATAGTTGAACGAAATAATATATGATTATACTGTAAGATCCGGAATGGGATATGGTTGAATGAAATATTATTAGATGTCGAATAAGATATGGTTCTGCTATACCAAATTTGTAACACTTATTAGTGTTGGTAGTTTTTCTATTTACTTATGCAAAGAATTCCTAACGGTTATAACCGTTGGAAATTAAAATATTCCCAACAGTTATAACCGTTGGGAATGTGAAGTAATTCCCAACGGTTTCCCAACGATTATAACCGTCGGGAATTACCAAATTTCCCAGCGGTTATAACCGTTAGGAATTAAGGTTTCTCCTAATGGTTATAACCGTTGGGAAGTTCCAAAATTCCGAACGGTTATAACCGTTACAAAATATGTAAAAAAAAATCATAACATACCTGCTACCAACGGTTATAACCGTTAGGAATTTGATTACCAACGGTTATAACCATTACAAAATGACATTTCTGGTGTCTGTGTTGGGTTTCGCAATTTCTCGATTCACGTGCATGAATTCTTGCGTGGGGCGCTGGAGGCAGCTATAGCAGCGGCGCGGCATGGCGCAGGTGGCGGCGGTCGTGGGTTAGGTGGATTGGCTCAATTGATTTCAAAAAATAAAAAGAAATGGAAGCATCGGCCTGGAACAAGTAGCGTGCTTGAGAGGGATAAAGGATTGGTTAAGTTTAAATTTTAATTAATTAAGTAATCTTAATTTAACAATTTCAAAATTTTTGTTTATCCCTAGCTCATCCATACTTGGTCCAAATCGAACGCGACGAGTGGCGTAGCGATCGTATCGACGAAGGCTACGCTATGGAGTTGGATGGAAGAAGATTGGAGCTTGTTGGAATTTATACCAAAAATTAAACAGCCGTTCATTTTTATCCAAAACGTTTTGGTGACTACTAAAATCAATATGAGTTAATTTCACCTTTTTGGTAAATCAAAAAATATTATATTCAATAAAATTATTTATTAGTTATTTGGATATTTGTTTTTGGTTGTTGTTGACTATTGGATGATTTACTATTTAATTAGTTGGATTGAATGTATTTCCGCCCCTAGAGAGGATGAGGCCCTATTACGTTCCCATGTATATGTAGAAGATCCTTCCTATACGAATCCTGCCTTGAAGTGGTTGATTTATATTTTTACGATTATATACTGTATGTGATGCAGGTGGACATGTGAGAGGGATCCAACAAGATTCCTCACACTGTGATATAATTTTCATATATATGGTGATAAAATGATTTGTTGAATTCCATATTAACGACATGAATATGATTTTTCTTAATTAGCGCTTTGGTAGAATCGAGCTTCATTTTTGGTATTTTAAAATACTATAACACAACGATTTGACTTAAAAAGGGATTTCAAAGTAATTTTAGAAATTTTATAGGTTTTTAATAATTGTTCTAAAATGAAAGTATGATTTTATATATTATAAATTGATAGTCTTTTAAATATTCTAAATAGAGATGTCCAAATTTTAAAATATAGATTTTTAAAGTCTTAAAGTAAGTTTGCCTTTTATAATAAAGGGATATGTTTTAAAGGAAGATAGAAATATTTTTATATTAATATTTAGTGAAAATTAGGCCCACGTCCTTTTAATTAAAATTAGTCCACGAAAACACCTCCCATTTGAAAACTTATATTTTCGATTATTTGTGGCTAAATTTATTCCATAAATACCCTGTTTACCTGTCGCGCTAATTTTAATGGTGGTCGAGATTTCGATTGCAAGTTTTTAATTCTGATTCGGTTCGATCATTGTTTTAAGATATTATTTCAGATTCATGGCTTTATCTTCTTCCAGGTAAAATATTGTTTGGCTTTATAGTTGATTTTGTTAATTAAGTATTCTATTGTTTATTTTAGCTAAAAAATTAATGCGTGTGTATAGGGTATTTTGTTAGCTTTGATTAAGTTCAGATTTGTCTTGAATTATTGTTAAATATTTTACAGACTTGTCCGCAAATAATTTGAATATGTATAGTGAAAAAGGTACAAATTACTAATAGTTGTTGATTTATCTTCAATTTTTTATTGCTTTCATATCAGCAAGTAATGTTCGTTTTTCGCTTTGTTAAATTAAGCTCATGCTTCTTCTTATTTATCTGCATTTTTTTAGAAATATTGCTTACAAATCATCAAATGATATTGCTTATATATTAGCATATTAGTTTTTGTGCCAATTTATGTGCAATTTTTAAAAGTTATTGCTTAAATATCAGCATATAATATATATATATATATATATATATATATATGCGTGTGTGCGTATGTATATATCCTTGTTTTTTTAATTATTTTTTGGTAATTCTAATTCTTTTTTTTAATTAAAGTGTTCCTAGTGATGCTGGAGTGCTTGTGTTGTTGAAGTTTGGATATGGTAGCTTTTTGTTACGTCTTCAATTTGATAGTTCGGTTGTTATGTTAAGAAGTGCTATTTGTGGTACATGGATAGAGTTGAGTTCATTGTCATTTAAATTATACTATGTTAGAGATGGATTGAGAAGGAATATTGAAACTAATTTTGATCTTCAATCTATTTTGTTGTTGGTTACTCATAACCGTGAGGATTACTTTGTTATTTTTTGATGCTGTTCTACTAGTTTTTCAACTACCAATATTAGATCATATACTGTTTCTTGTAGCAATGATTCCTTATTGGTTAGCACCGGTGATTCTAATATTCAATTCAGCTAGTTATTGAGAAATGATTCTAATTAATCTGTTTTACGGGTGTTGATCAGCAATTTCCAAGTGGTGTTACTGAATTTAGGATCAATTTGATGATATATAGTATAAAGACTTGGTATAAGCTTGATTTGGTTAAGAATGATAAAGAAAGAGTTACCGCTATTTGTTCTTGAACAAAATATACTTTCAGGATTCATGCTTCTATCAAGTTTAATCTTCCTGGCTATTTTGTTATAAAGAAATTTCATCCTGAACATACTTATGGTGCTGGAATTGATGATATCAATGATCCTCCAATTTCAGGTAAATTGATTAAGTTGTTGGTTTACGATCATATTCAAGTTGATCCGTTAATGAAGACAAAGGACATTATTAATCTATTTCAAACTGAGTATAATATCATTTTAAAGTATTATTTTGCTTACAGCGGGAAGGGATTGGCTTTAGAAGATTTACAAGGAGTGATATGATGTCTTATCACCATTTGAAGTCTTTTTGTGATGTTGTAATTGAAAGTAATCGTGGTAGTAAAGTAGTTTTAGAGTGTAATCATGATACTCGTCAATTTGATAGGGTTTTTATTGGTTTTAAAGCTTGTGCATTTGGTTTTCAATTTTTTCGGCCTTTAATATTTGTTGATGCTACTTTTATGAAGGGTAGAGCTCAAGGTTTTTTGAAGGCTGCTACTGGTAAAAATGGCAATGAAGGTATGTTGATTGTTTGTAGATTAATTTATAATTGCATCAATATCTGCAATAATTATTATATGTTGCTGCACCATCAACACTTATTAAAAACAAAAAATATTTTACTAACAGAAATCATTGCGGAAACCAAAGCAATTTTACATAAAAAATTGCTGAAAAGTATGTAATCTTTTTGAAATGGTGAAAAATTGTTCTGCATTAATATTTGATTATAGTTGCAGTTTTGTCTGTACCTTTTCAATATTAGTGAATAGTATCACTAAAGAAATTTGATTTTTGGTGGCGCTCAAAAAACGCTACAAAAAGTTTTGGTGGCATTTTGATAAACGCCGTTAGAAAACATGCGACTAAAAATCCATGATTTTTTGTCGCATTTATTTTAACGCCGCTATAAATGAATTTTTGGCAGCGTTTTTTAAACGTTACTAAAGATCTTTTTTACAGCGTTTAAGAAACGCCACCGAAAAGGTGCCGTTTACTATCTTCTTTTTTTATTGCACTATTATTATTTTTTGCAGCATTTTTTGAACGCCACAGAGATTATCTAAGTTACTATAATTGCTGATTCTGTAGCACTTTTTAAACGCTACAAAAAATATTTTTGGTGGCGTTTTTTCTTCGCCACCGTATGTTTCGATTTTATTGCCTGCTGTTCCATGACTACATCTGATTTCGCCTCCAATTCGAGTACTTCAAAACTTATACAATAACGTAATATATAAACACATACACATTAAAAAATAACACATTCAATGAACCACAATAACACAAACAAAAGCAATTACATAATCACCACTATATCATAACATTAGTGTCAAGACAAAAGGTTAACCATACGTTTACACAACCAAACTACCATAAACAGTTTCATAATAGTACATGCAGCTAAAGTAGTGCTGCTACCATACATACTAGTTTCATAATAGTTTCATAACAGTTTTAATCAACCTAACTACATACATGTGCTGCTACCATACCAAAAACCAGTGTTGCTTGAATTCTTCACAAACGTTTATCTATCTGTAAACAATAATAATCATGTTGCTAAATATTTGTGAGGTGAAGGTACCAAAGATCAAAAATGGACAAATATAGAAGTCCTTAGACTATAATACTTCAAACAAATATGCCTCTACGTATTAACCACTGATGTGAGCACATTGTAATCGTCCAATAACTTTTACATCATATTTGTGAAGTCAGTGCACTAGACTTGCCATACGACAACCGTCCTCTTCAACCATGCACTCCATTCAAAACAGCAAGTTCACCTGATAACATCCCCATTTCCTTTCTTCATTCCCTCTGCCTGTACACTACTTTTTCACACCAACTTCTAACAAAACATAGTCAACTTCTCCACCAAAACTTCCTCGCAATCATATTTGATACAAACTTCCGACCATATCCACAACTCGTCCCACAACACAACCAAAAAAAAAATTCGAACCTGCCAAACAACTCGTCCATCTTCCCTGTTCTTCATCACTGGTACAATCGAATCACCTTGCTTTTGAAACCTAACCGCGACTCCTCTGATCACTCAACAGACCTACTGCAACCTAACCTTTCGTGCATTGCATATCTCTATAGTTCAGTACAAATGCACTTCGACCACACTTCAATCATCTCCACACTTAGACCACTCAGCAATCTCCCCTTCAAACTTCCAGTCACTCCTCTTTAGCACTTGCTTCATATACCACCCTATATCCAAACAACACACTGCCAACATATCAACACCAAACCCTTGAATACAAACTCTAACTCCATAACATATCCAAATCCGACAATAGCCAAACTGTCCACCATCTCAACTTCACCAAAACTCCACCACAAAACTGCTAACATCCCCGACGGTTCCCCGACTTCTGGATCATCACTGCTAACACTTCCTCCTCCCTATAACCTCACCCAAACCTGATAACAACCATCATCACAACTTCCTCAAACTGCCACTCCAACACCAGGTCAAAATCATTCCTTCCTCAATCACAAACAATACAACCCTCCCTATCCCTAAAACAACCTACCACCAATATCACCCTTACTTCTAAAAACTTCACCTTCACTTGAACTGTTCCACCTTCAAACTACTTCATTTCAAACAACCTCGGTCGTTATGGTTCTGTCTACTACAAGAATCACTTCCCTAGTTCAACATAGTTTCCATCAACTGCCTTGCAACAACCCCTCCCCATTCATACTATAGAAAAAAATCCATAATATGCCAAGTTAAAATTAAAGACAAGTTGACAGTCCTGCCACTATTTGACCTAAACCGTACCCCCTCCTGTCACTGAATTTTAGCCTAACTCCATCAACAAGCTCAGCCAAACTGACAACATTCAATCACCAATTCAATCACTTTCTAGCTCTACACCAATATTTATTGAGTAATATAACTAATTTTTATAGTCGATTATCTAGGAGTATTGTTAGGGTATTAGAATCAAAGTTTGAAACATTTATGATGAACAAGTTATATACCTTTCAGTTTGTTTTCAGAATGACTTTTTCCGTTGGCCAAGCTATGGGAACGCCAAGTGCATGTTCCATGCACGTCAACGCCGATGTTGGTCTCCATAGCTTTGCATTTCATCTCTCACAATATCAACCCAAACTTTTACAGCATTAAGTCCCAATGGACGACAATGGACCAGCGTTATCAGATCAGTTGATGCAACAGTTCCTTCAGCCACTACGTTTGTTCCACCCAAATCGATCAACTGGCATTTTCTATCTTTTGTCCACTTTGCAATTGGCTGGAAAAAAGAGAGATTATTATGCATAATATATACATACACATAATAAATAAACTTTCATACACAAGTAATTTCTTCAATTTTGAAAATTAATACTTACATGCTCTGATTTCTTCATGACCACGGGTGTAGATTTCATGGGAGAAGTCGCATAATTTACACTATCATTTACATTTTCTTTATCAACTTCAACTTTTGATTTTGGCCATGCTACTTTCCTACCAACAGCATCTCCAATGCATGACATATCACATGTGGGTCGCTACAAATAAGCATCTTTATTTATTACCTTGTCGACCGAAATCACAACGGCAGACGGACCGAGCGGAATACCATTAACAACATATTGTTCAGGAAGGATTTCATTTTCTGAGCGAAGTCCTTCTTCATTTGGGTCGGAGAGGGTAACAGGTGGCTCTTATTCTTTGTCTTAATTGCAAACAATGGCTTGCTTCTTAGCGTTGACAGTTGGTTCTTCACTTTCGGTGCAAGCACCAACTGGAATCTTAACCTTTTTCTTTGGATTATACTTCCGCTTTGACTTATACTTCTGAGATTCCTCATCAGCCTTTCTCTGGTTGTGAGTACGTACAAAGCTTGAATGCATCTTTTTTCTGCAAATGAAACAAAAAAATTAACTTATTTTGAGAATACTTCGTATAAAGGACAGTTAACAGTATCTATTTGTAACCTTGAATACAATAGTTATTAATAGATGTATATGAACTCTGTAGTGTAAACTCTGTAAATAATCACATTAATACTTAATAATAGAATAATAAAAACATATATTTTCTGTAATTGTATATTAATATGTTTTCTATGCTTACATTTACAAATGAAGGCACCTCACACAAAAACAAAACATAGCAATGCTAACTCACACACAACTCACACAAGCACACAGTACACAACATATTCACAAACCCAACTCACCCTACAGACAGTCAGACAACCCTCACAAACATAGTACACACAAACACATATCTAGACTAACTACCCACTTACCTTATCAGTCACTATCCTCTGGTTATCACTCACTGTCTTCCGAGTTCCGATTCTTTAATATTATTTATCTGTTAATATTGTAACGACCCGCTATTTTGGACTATTCGCATCCGCACATGTCGGACTTGAATAATTCAAAATACCGAATTGTTAATTTAAATTTGGAAAAAACCAGATATACAGTAAATAAATAATCACAGAATCACAGACACAGAGTAATAAGATGCAGCGGAAGTAAAAAGATAGTAGTTCATGAAGCTACTATATATATACAGAGTTAAATAAGTTACAACAGAAGTCTCGAATATAATAGTCGAATACAATATCAGAATACATCACTGGAATCAACTGAATATCTGAAAGCTGGATAGACTGCTGGATCTCCAGGCGAAGCTCCAACTCCAAAGGTGAGTCTCAAAAGCTGAACCACTCAGTCTGACCCAAGCGTAAAGCAAAACACAAGACACTCGAGTCAGGATTAACATTCTTATATCAATAAATCCAACTCAAGTGAAATAACAATTGAAATACAAGTAACTCAAAGGATGTTTGGAATAACCACCCTTCAAGGATCCGCCAAACTATCTACTATGTAGTAGTATACGCTAAATAGATAATGCCTATTAATAATATAAATATCAAAATAGTGTTAAGGCGTTACCATTATCCCCCTTAACACATTTTATATAAGCGTTATAGTCCATACGGCACTGTAAACTCCACCGTAAACTGGTGGGGTATAAGGGAGTACTCCATAGTTATAACACAAAACAAATTCGTAGTGGTTGCGTATATAGGGATACAAGTATCACAAGGCACATAAGGCAATACCCAAGGTAGTGAAACTACCGTTTGCCCGATCCGGACTGGTGATAACGCATCGCCGCAACAACCGCAACACTGCGGAACAACACTCCTGAATTTCCGAGGGTGCACCAATCAATAACAAGTAATGAGGAGTAGTTACGAAGAAGTGTGTTCGCTCGAGGTGGCAAAACCCATTTGGCCCGGCATGGCTCCTGTTTTAGTCATTTTCAATTTGACACAAATGTCAAGGCTATCCATTATCGTTCTCTTTCTTCAGTCATCACGTACATCAAACCAACCACTTCATTCTGGATCATCACTCCGCGTATAGTTATTAAAGTGGGTTTCGGCTTAGACAGAGAGTATGTCCATAACCGTTTCCTGTTTCTTTAATAATTTTCGTAATTATTACATTGATTGGTTGTTTAATAAATTTCAAAACCAAATCAATTTCAATTTCAATTAAAATTCGTAAACCATCATTTCATTTGTCTTTCGATATCAATTTCCATAATTTTTGTTCAACTTCCAAATTACCATTTCAAAATCGTATAATTCAATTTCAATTTTTATTTAGAACAATTCAAATATTGATTCAAGTTCGTATATAAGTTTCATTCCGAAATCATTTGAATTAATTTAATTTAACATTCCCTCAATTTAAAATCATTGATCATCTTCATTCTATATTCATTAAGTTAATTTATCATTCAAAACAATTTCTATTAAATTTACATTTCATTAAATCAATTTCTTAAGTTCAACTTCATTATATCAACTTACAAATTGAATTCAATTAAATTCGTCAATCGAGTTCTTTAAATTACAAATCTTATATTTATTCCAATAAATCACATTTATTTCTTGTTAAAGAAATTCAATTTCACTTTTTCTTTACTTAGTTCCAAATTTCAACTAATTAATAAAGAAACTAAATTTCACATATTCAAGAAGTTCCATTTCACTTATTAACTTACTTAAACTTTCCAAAGCTTAATTAATAAATGAAACCCAATTTCATTCATCAACGAAGTTCAAATTCACTTATTCAAAAAGTTCAATTTTTCTTATCAAAGAATTCATATTTTATTTAATTCTCAAATAATTCAATTTTATTTAATTATTAAATAATTTCAAAACTTAATTAATAAATTTCAAACTTAATTATTAAATAATTCAAAAACTCAATTATTCATTTCTTAAATTAAACAACATTCTTCCATTAATTACTTTGTAAATATTTCGTTCCAGATTTTTAAATATTAACATTACTTTACATAAAATTTCAAATTCCAATTTCTTTTCAAAACTTAATCATTTATTCAAATAAAATCTTTGTTTTATTTTTAAATCAAATTATTGACCAATCGGGTTTTTATTTAATTCTCTATCCTAAGTCAAGTTCATTTGGGTATTTATCATTTCAACTCGATTCCATTTCAATTCAAAAATCAAAGCATAGCAAAGGGAGCTTGCAGTGTGATAACTGGGATGGTGTCAGAGTAAATAAACAAGCCATAACAACAATCAATAACAATCCAATAATTAATTCAAATAATCCTGAAATAATCGTATTAATTCACATAGTTGTTTGTGCAAATTAATATAATTATTTCTAGAATCTACACTATCATTTCATATAGATTAAAGATTATTACATTAATATTTATACGGTTCTTCACTTGACGTCTATTATTCAATTTTATACTATATCGATTTATACAACACACATTCAATGGTTCAAGTTGTAATTAACACTATTTCTACGTGTCAATCAATCTAGCATTTAAAGGATAATATTATACACTTTAACAGATCAGGTTTAGCACATATATCAATTTTATCCTATATCAAATTCAATAACATATTATTTATCACTTTAAACATTAACAATTTAACATCCGATATAAATATCGACAAACAATCAATTATCAACCAAACTGGATTATCATTGCACAAATACAAATAATGTGTCGGATGTCACAGGCGAACTGATACAGGCATTAAAATAAATAACAGTGCAAATAACTAACAACAGCAATATTTCAATTGTCATTTCAATTGAAATCAAATTTAATAAATAAAAGAACATTAATCGTGAGTGATTGCTCACATTCCGAGGCTAGAGGGATTCGACAGTGGGATGAGTTACGGATCCAGGCACAAATTTCGAAGCAAAACTAGATTGGCATGAATTCGATGATCAAAGCTGATAACATTGAGTCGATGAAAATAAATCAGAATCAACTTGATATAGAATGAAACGAATTACTCCATTATATTATTTCATAACGAAACTTAAATTTGGAATTCATTAAAATAATATATATATTATATAAATACAATCCCAAATAAATACTAAATCTAAATACCCATAAAATCACTATATATTTATTAAAAGTCAAACTCTGATATACCCATCTATATATATGAATTTAAAAACTAACACATGTGTGTGTGTGTGCATATATAATATAATATAATATATATCCTAAGCAACCTTATATATTTATATGATAATAAATTTGATTACTGATCAAGGCAATCCAGTTCAAAGCGTGCAACATACATTTAGCCTCACATTAGATTTAGTGCCTCTTAGTTAAAATTAAAAACACCCATAGACAATACTTACTACCCAAAAGCAAATTGAAACTTTCGATAGCAAAACAGGATTGCTATTTGCAATGTGCGTGGGTTAACAAATTGGGCTAGAGTATTGCACATCGTTAACAATTCAACATACTATACGATAATGATTGCAAAGTTAAAAAAATGGATGTAAAAATACTAACAGTGTTATATGTAAGCTAGTAAAACAAAATATAATTTATAATATTCATTTGCAAAATATATATATATATATATATATATATATACACATATAGACCTGAGACGCATGAATCCCTAAATACAACTGACAGCCTATAGTAATAAGTAAAATATACATATTAACCTACTACCCCCGAAGCAATTCTACATAAAATGATATATATATATATATATATATATAAACTATTAGACCAAAAGTTTAATAACGTATATATAAAACAACTGCCGAACACTTTATATGCATTCAACTAACATATTAGCAGCAACATCCATATTAATATAAAGAGAAGTCTGAAGTCATAAAACCCAAAGTGAAAACATTTATACTACACAATATCTATACATACACCCATATAATATACATATAAAACTTTTCACAATAACCAACATTATATATAGATTTCATTTAAACAGTATATGTAGATCAGACTATATATGAATATTATGCAAAACGAAATATCAGTGCCACATTTACTATACATACTGTGAAAATAGAATATATATAAACTGTGACTCTCAAATTAATATTTTTTTAAACATATCAATGCACAGTCCAATATGTAAACTTCAAAACTTAGAATATATATATATATACGTGCTTATATATACTTTAGCTTACCTTTAAAAAAAAGATGCTCGACCCGCCTTAGTTAGTGGCTGAAGCTAGGCGGCACAAGTGAGGCGGAGAGGAATGATATGTAAGGGGATGAGTTCGGCCTTGTGCATGGGAGGACGGAGCCATGGCCGTCGATGAGAAGGGAGGCCGAAGTGGTGCGGTGAAGGAAAATGTGGTCGAGATGTGGAGTTTTTTTTTGCATGAATTGTAGGCCACAGGTTGGTCGCTGTTGCCAAGGGAAGGATAGTTAATGGAGCGGTGATGGGCCGTGGAGGTGAAAGACAGGAAGTGATGTGAATGGCCGACGCAAGGTAGTAAGCGGTCTGGGAAAAATGAAAGCTTTGATGCATTTTTTTATAAGGGCGGTGTGGTTGCTGAGCATGGTGAAGGTGGAAGAGGTGGCGAGGTGGAGGGGAATAGGTGGCTGTTGTAGGCTTGGGTGTGCGTGGGCATGGTTCGGCTGCTCGGGGTGGCGAAGATAGGGGAGGAAGGTGTGAAGACGGGTCCGGCCCTGATTGCATGCGAAGGGAAGTGAGGCTGTTGCTGCTAATGGGATTGTAAAAATTAAAGAGGAGAGATGCTATGGAGGTTGCGTATGGAAGAATATGAAATGGCCACATATTTTATATATTTACTCACATAAGAAGTAAATGAATTGGTCAGCTGAACGTACTTTAGGAAATGAAGCAAGCAAAATTTTGAAATGAATGTAACATAAAAGTAATTGTAGCGGTCTAGTCTCTAGATTTCAGATGAGAATATTAAATAGTAGAAATCAGAGAGTTAGAGGCGTGAATGGTCGGGCATAATGATGGTTGTTGACATTATACGTTGGAAAACAAAAGGTCAGAAAGAAAAAGATTATAAAGCTGGCACCGGTACAGTTGCCGACGTTTACATATTCCGTCGCGCCGAAACAAGCAAATGAATATACCGTGTGGATCAGCATGACGAGATGATCAAAATGGTATACGGATATCAGTGGTATGATTGAATTATAAAAATTTGAATTTTCCTACTAGCGGAAAATGCAAGAAAAACGTAGGAAAATAAGATCGACGGAGCTAAAGAAGTCCGAATTTGGAAAAATGACAAACTGACATCTTGCTCAGAAGAAGTTTTAGAATTTTTCTATGTAAAAATATTTAGGTTTCGAAAACGTTTTATTTTCATCGCTTTTTAACTGATTAAATTGAAGTAAATTTACACATGAAATAAACTTTCATATTTTCGGATGAAAATTTACCGGTTGCTATTTTTAACTAGACGCATTCCAAATATCAAATTTATATTTCAAAATTTAATTGTTTAAAATCCCATAAAATTTCAATTAAATATATAAATAAAACAAATAAAATTATAAATAAAACAAATAAAATTATCAAAAATTTATGGGTCGTTACATTCTCCCCCACTCAAAGCTTTTCGTCCCCGAAAAGGAAGGAGGTAGGAGAATAGAAACAACCGGAAGAAAATTGAATGAAAAACAAAATAATCAATTGGTCCAAACCATATAAATTCAATTTAAATAAACTTATATTCAACAATTTGTTTTTAAAACCAATTTTCCATTAAACTGATTTGATTTCTCATTTATAAATGTTAGGTACAAAAGGTTTCTTTAAAATGAAATTGAATTTATATTCAATTAATTGAAGATACTCCCTTAAGTTGATTTGATTCAATTTATTAACTTTCAAAACAAATTTTTTTTCTATTAATCATGTCTGTTATTTTTAATTTATTATTCTATTTATCTCCATAAACATTTTATAATTAAAATTTAAGTAAATAATATTTATTATACGCACTCACATTTTATTTATAAAGACAAATTATATTGTACATTATCCAATTTTCTCAAATTAACAATTTCAAAGATCATAAATTTGAATAGTCATTTATTATAATCATACTTTATTCGACAAATTTAATTCTTCTTTATTCCAAATTATTATTAAATTTATTCTACTTAATATATCTTATCACATATATATTAAGTATATCAACATTTATTATGACTACTCAAATTTATTTAAAAATTCCTTTGATATCATTTATATTGTATAACATTCAATTACATAGTTAACTTTTGAAAATTTAGGCAAGTTATATTGAATGCAATTGAGTATTATCCAAATAATATTCCTAATTCAATTCTCTCAAGTTTAAATATTAATTCAAAAATTGATTTCATTTATAATTGAAATCATCTTTCACCCAAATTTTAAGAATTAAATTATCGATTAACTTCAACAATTTAGAGATAATTATATACATACAATATATCCAAGTCAAATCTAAATTAAATACTAATATATATATATATATTTTAAATCAAGTCATACATTAGAAATTTAAATCAAATTCATTTCAAAGCAAAAGTGTAGCAAGCAACTAATGGTCTCTCCGCTTCGAAACTCGAAAATAAATGTCGATGATGCGGCCGTCATCTCCGAAATTATTTTCCAGCGACAAAAGAGAAGAGCACTAATTTAATCATTTAAAATTCTTTGAAAAGCATTCCTATTCGAAAATATTTTAAATTATATACATTTTAAACTTGAAAACCATAACTCGAAATTATTGGAAATTAAATTCTCAAATTCTAATTTATATTCACTTCAAATTCCATATCAAATTGTAACTAAATTTTATAAATTCATTTATTTATATTATGCGGTAGTCAATGGTTTATGAAACAATAAATGAAAATTAAATATTATCATTTGGACAACAAATTTATTAACATTTTAATTTCAGAAAAATTCATACTTATATAATATAACCAGTCAAAATTATCTTATTTATCAAATTGGAAAATAATATTGTGTCCGTTTGCTCCGTTCAAGTGTTTTGGAAATCCTATCGATAGCGTTGATCAGACGAATCGATCGAAAATCCAAATCAACATCAACAACTCAAACAACACAAAACATTTTAGTATAAATACAAATACACGCTCTCACTCGATGATACAAGGATGGGTTTCAAATAATTGTAGAGATTCAAATTTTGATGGAAATCAAATCAAAGAGAATTTTGATTCGATAATAAGTTCTAACAGAAGATAAGATAATTCAATTATCGAAATCGGGAGATGGATGAGCTTATCTAAGTTACGGGCAACCTTAAACGGGTCCACCGTGACTTCAAGAATGAAATCGATGCAGAATTTCGAGGCAAATCTACATTCGATTCCAAGAAAGAGAATTCAGGTATAGCAGGAGATAGATAGCATCGTAAACCGAGGATACAGAAATCTTCGGTAAATCAGTGCCTATTTTAAAGGAGTTTTACCCCTTTACAAATCATTTGAAGATTGGCGAGACTGCCGTTCTATTATAGATAACATTCGAAGTGGAGTTATAAGATGCTCCAGAATTGAAAGAAGACGAATAGTGAGGGACACGAATGAATTTTGGAACCGTAGGGAACGTTCTAAAATTTAACAGAATTTGAGTCAAAAGGAAGAGATTGAAACTCGAATGAGAGTGATTCTGTAATATATTTGCCCTATATGCTAAGTTTTGCCTAGAGTTACCAAAAGCTCTTATACTAACTGTAACGACAGCTATTTTGGACTATTCGCATCCGCACATGTCGGACTTGAATAATTCAAAATACCGAATTATTAATTTAAATTTTGCAAAACTCAGATATACAGTAAATAAATAATCACAGAATCACAGACGCAGAACAATAAGATGCAGCGGAAGCAAAAAGATAGTAGTTCATGAAGCTACTATATATATACAGAGTTAAATAAGTTGCAACAGAAGTCTCGAATACAATAGTCAAATACAATATCAGAATACATCACTGGAATCAACTGAATATCTGAAAGCTGGATAGATAGCTGGATCCCCAAGAGAAGCTCCAACTCCAAAGGCGAGTCTCAAAAGCTGAACCACTCAGTATGACCCGAGCATAAAGCAAAACACAAGACACTCGAGTCTGGATTAACATTCTTATATCAATAAATCCAACTCAAGTGAAATAACAATTGAAATACAAGTAACTCAAAGGATGTTTGGAATAACCACCCTTCAAGGATCCGTCAAACTATCTACTATGTAGTAGTATACGCTAAATAGATAATGCCTATCAATAATATAAATATCAAAATAGTGTTAAGGCGTTACCATTATCCCCCTTAACACATTTTATATAAGCGTTATAGTCCATACGGCACTGTAAACTCCACCGTAAACTGGTGGGACATCAGGGAGTACTCCATAGGTATAACACAAAACAAATTCGTAGTGGTCGCGTATATAGGGATACAAGTATGACAAGGCACATGAGGCAATACCCAAGGTAGTGAAACTATCGTTTGTCTGATCTGGACTGGTGAAAACGCATCGCCGCAACAAACGCAACACCGCAAAACAACACTCCTGAATTTCCAAGGGTGCACCAATCAATAACAAGTAATGAGTAGTAGTTACGAAGAAGTGTGTTCGCCGAGGTGGCTAAACCCATTTGGCCCGACACGGTTCCTGTTTTAGTCATTTCCAATTTGACACAAATGTCAAGGCTATCCATTATCGTTCTCTTTCTTCAGTCATCACGTACGTCAAACCAACCACTTCATTCTGGATCATCACTCCGCGTATAGTTATTAAAGTGGGTTTCGGTTTAGACAGAGAGTATGTCCATAACCGATTCTGGTTTCTTCAATAATTTTCGTAATTATTACACTGATTGGTCGTTTAATAAATTTCAAAACCAAATCAATTTCAATTTCAATTAAAATTCGTAAACCAACATTTCATTTGTCTTTCGATATTAATTTCCTTAATTTTTGTTCAACTTCCAAATTACCATTTCAAAATCATATAATTCAATTTCAATTTTTATTTAGAACAATTTAAATATTGCTTCAAGTTCGTATATAAGTCTCATTTCGAAATCATTTGAATTAATTTAATTTAACATTCCCTCAATTTAAATTCATTGATCATCTTCATTCAATATACGTTAAGTTAATTTATCATTCAAAACAATTTCTATTAAATTTACATTTCATTAAATCAATTTCTTAAGTTCAACTTCATTATATCAACTTACAAGTAGAATTCAAATAAATTCGTCAATCGAGTTCTTTAAATTACAAGTATTATATTTATTCCAATAAATCCATTTATTTCTTGTTAAAGAAATACAATTTCACTTTTTCTTTACTTAGTTTCAAATTTCAAACAATTAATAAAGAAACTAAATTTCACATATTCAAGAAGTTCAATTTCACTTATTAACTTACTTAAATTTTCCAAAGCTTAAGTATAAAGGAAACCCAATTTCATTCATCAACGAAGTTCAAATCACTTATTCAAAAGTTCAATTTTTTTTATCAAAGAATTCAAATTTTATTTAATTCTCAAATAATTCAGTTTTATTTAATTATTAATAATTTCAAAACTTAATTTATAAATTTCAAACTTAATTATTAAATAATTCCAAAACTCAATTATTCATTTCTTAAATTAAACAACGTTCTTCCATTAATTACTTTGTAAATATTTCGTTCCAGATTTTTAAATATTAACACTACTTTACATAAAATTTCAAATTCCAATTTCGTTTTCAAAACTTAATCATTTATTCAAATAAAATCTTTGTTTTATTTTTAAATCAAATTATTGACCAATCGGGTTTTTATTTAATTCTCTATCCTAAGTCAAGTTCATTTGGGTATTTATCATTTCAACCCGATTCCATTTCAATTCAAAAATCAAAGCATAGCAAAGGGAGCTTGTAGTGTGATAACTGGGATGGTGTCAAAGTAAATAAACAAGCAATAACAACAATCAATAACAATCCAATAATTAATTCAAATAATCCCAAAATAATCATATTAATTCACATAGTTGTTTGTGCAAATTAATATAATTATTTCTAGAATCTACACTATCATTTCATATAGATTAAAGATTATTACATTAATATTTATACGGTTCTTCACTTGACGTCTATTATTCAATTTTATACTACATCGATTTACACAACACACATTCAATGGTTCAAGGTGTAGTTAACACTATTTCTACGTGTCAATCAATCTAGCATTTATAGGGTCATATTATACACTTTAACAGATCATGTTTAGCACATATATCAATTTTATCCTATATCAAATTCAATAACATATTATTTTTCACTTTAAGCATTAACAATTTAACATCCAATATAAACATCAACAAACAATCAATTATCAACCAAACTGGATTATCATTGCACAAATACAAATAATGTGTCAGATGTCATAGGTGAACTGATACAGGCAATAACATAAATAACAGTGCAAATAACTAACAACAGCATTATTTCAATTGTCGTTTCAATTGAAATCAAATTTAATAAATAATAGAACGTTAATCATGAGTGATTGCTTACCTTCCGAGGCTAGAGGGATTTGACAGTGGGATGAGTTATGGATCCAGGCACAAATTTCAAAGCAAAACTAGATTGGCAAGAGTTCGACGATTGAAGCTGATAGCAATGAGTCGATGAAAATAAATCAGAATCAGCTTGATATAGAATGAAATGAATTACTCCATTATATTATTTCATAAAGAAACTTAAATTTGGAATTCATTAAAATAATATATATATTATATAAATACAATACCAAATAAATACTAAATCTAAATCTAAATACCCATAAAATCACTATATATTTATTAAAAGTCAAACTCTGATATACCCATATATATATATGAATTTAAAAACTAACACGTGTGTGTGTATGTGCGCATATATAATATTATATAACTTATGTCCTAAGCAACCTTATATATTTATATGATAATAAATTTGATTGCCGATCAAGGCAATCCAGTTCAAAGCGTGCAACATACATTTAGCCTCACATTAGATTTAGTGTCTCTTAGTTAAAACTAAAAACACCCATAGACAATACTTACTACCCAAAAGCAAATTGAAACTTTCAATAGCAAAACAGGATTGCTATTTGCAATGTGCGTGGGTTAACAAATTAGGCTAGAGTATTGCACGTAGTTAACAATTCAACATACTATATGATAATGAATGGAAAGTTAAAAAAATGGATGTAAAAAAATACTAACAGTGTTATAGATAAGCTAGTAAAACAAAATATAATTTATAATATTCATTTGCAAAATATGTATATACATATAGACCTGAGACGCATGAATCTCTAAATACAACTGACAGCCTATAGTAATAAGTAAAATATACATATTAACCTACTACCGTTGAAGCAATTCTACATAAATTGATATATATATATAAACACTATTAGACCAAAAGTTTAATAACATATATATTAAACAACTGCCGAACACTTTATATGCATTCAACTAACATATTAGCAACAATATCCATATTAATATAAAGAGAAGTCTGAAGTCATAAAACCCAAAGTGAAGACATTTATACTACACAATATCTATACATACACCCATATAATATACATATAAAACATTTCACAATAACCAACATTATATATAGATTTCATTTAAACAGTATATGTAGATCAGACTATATATGAATATTATGCAAAACGAAATATCAGTGCCACATTTACTATACATATTGTAAAAATAGAATATATATATATATATATATATATATATATATATATAAATTGTGACTCTCAAATTAATATTTTTTTAAACATATCAATGCACAGTCCAATATGTAAACTTCAAAACTTAGAATATATATATAAACGTGCTTATATATACTTTAGCTTACCTTTAAAAAAAAAGATGCTCGACCCGCCTGAGTTAGTGGCTGAAGCTAGGCGGCACAAGCGAGGCGAAGAGGAATAATATGTAGGGGGATGAGTTCGGAATTGTGCATGGGAGGGCGGAGCCATGGCCGTCGAGGAGAAGGGAGGCCGAAGTGGTGCGGTGAAGGAAAACATGGTCGAGATGTGGAGTTTTTTTGCATAAATTGGAGGCCGCAGGTTGGTCATTGTTGCCAAGGGGAGGATAGGTGATCGAGCAGTGATGGGTCGTGGAGGTGATGCGCCGGATGTGGAAGGCAGGAAGGGATGTGAATGGCCAACGCAAGGTAGTAAGCGGTCTGGGAAAAATGAAAGATTTGATGCATTTTTTTATAAGGGTGGTGCAGTTGCTGCGCATGGTGAAGGTGGAAGAGGTGGCGAGGTAGAGGGGAATAGGTGGCTATTGTAGGCTTGGGCGAGCACGGTCATGGATTGGCTTCTCGGGGTGGCGAAGATAGGGGGAGGAAGGTGTGAAGGCGGGTCCGGCCCTAATTGCATGCGAAGGGTAGTGAGGCTGTTGTTGTTAATGGGATGGTAAAAATTAAAGAGGAGAGATTCTATGGAGGTTGCGTTTGGAAGAATATGAAATGGCCACATATTTTATATATTTCCTCACATAAGAAGTAAATGAATTGGTCAGCTGAACGTATTTTGGGAAATGAAGCAAGCAAAATTTTGAAATGAATGTAACATAAAAGTAATTGTAGCGGTCTACTCTCTAGATTTCAGACGAGAATATTAAATGGTAGAAATCGGAGAGTTAGACGTGTGAATGGTCGGGCATAATGATGGCTGTTGACATTATACGTTGGAAAACAAAAGGTCAGAAACCAAAAGATTATAAAGCTGGCACCGGTACAATTGCCGACGTTTACATATTCCGTCATGCCGAAACTAGCAAATGAATATACCGCGGGGATTAGCACGATGAGATGATCAAAACGGCATACGGATATCAGTGGTATGATTGAATTATAAAAATTTGAATTTTCCTACTAGCGGAAAATGCAAGAAAAACGCAGGAAAATAAGATCGACGGAGCTAAAGAATTCCGAATTTGAAAAAACGACAAACTGACATCTTGCTCGTAAGATGTTTTATAATTTTTCTATGTAAAAATATTTAGGTTTCGAAAACGTTTTATTTTCATCGCTTTTTAACTGATTAAATTGAAGTAAATTTACACACGAAATAAACTTTCATATTTTCGGACGAAAATTTACCAGTTGCTATGTTTAACTAGACGCATTTCAAATATCAAATTTATATTTCAAAATTTTATCGTTTAAAATCCCACAGAATTTCAATTAAATATATAAATAAAACAAATAAAATTATCAAAAATCTACGGGTCGTTACAAATATGGAGCAAATAGTTGGTACTTTAAGCAATACCATGCTCAAGTATTTGTTTTATATAGTAGATAAATGTTGTGTTAAAAAAAGATAGTACTAATATGCACCTTATGTAAATGAAAATATTCCAAAGTTGAAAAATTGTATTACATAAATAGTTTTACAATGCCTTGTGATCTGAGTCTGGGAGAGGACATGCCCAAATCATAATTTGATATCATATAACTCATAAAGCAATATGAATACATTGTTGTAGTTACATACTAAATCTATTAAAAAACAACAAAATATGCCAAACTTCCAATTATGGACCACATGTGTCAAGGGAAGATTATCAAACAAACATTAGCTTGAATCGCTATTAGACTAGAAAAAATATGCTAATGATTATGTAAAGAAAAAGAAAAAGAAAAAGAAAACGAAAAAGAAAAAGGGGAGGAAATATTTACTTAAACTAAGAGAAATATGCAATACTTATAACCGAAAAATATCACCGAATGCTAGAAAATAAATGTGTCCACTTCATAGCTTGATTTATTCTTATATTAGCAAAAAGATAACTATAGATTATTTCCAAGCTAAAGTACAAATCCTTTAGACACATCTTCCGAAGCTATCTAACCCTATTGACATCCATGAAACCATTTGGCACATCTTCCTAAGCTAAGTAGAAATCATTTGGAAGTTAAGATAAACATAAAATTACTTCTTTCCTTTTGATAAAACAAAATATTTTTCATCAAAATTAAGTAAGGTGTAATTAAGATGCTATTACAAGTGAAAAATGTATTTTTGACAACTATGCAACAAGGAAAAAACTTGGCATAGGAATGGAATCAAATTCAACATAAACATAATATTAAATTTGATTTGACATATCAAATCCAAATAGAGTCAGACAAAAAAGAAATATATTACAAAATTAAAATAGAAAAAAATGAGTTATATGTAGAAATGATGCATGCTAGAGTAGAAATGAAGATCCTCAATCAGATGCTGACCATACATCTTCAAATGACATATATGTAAGGTTTAATGCTAGGTTTTGATTCTTGAGTAGTAGACAAAACAAAGGTGGTAAATGTCAAAGCTGTCATGAAACAAGGAAAAGAAACTACTTGATTGTAATACATTTTTCAAATGATAGTACAACAAATTTTATAATCTACTCAAGTAGAACATATAATCTACTCAAGTATGCATTCGCAATCCTCTCTAACATAACTAACATCTTCATCATCCATTTCGGTTATTTCATTACCTTCTACCACTTGGATATCTTCCTCGATGCAATCGTGATCCTCTAAATCATTAAAACAACTTGATGATGCTTTCATTACAACATACCAATTAGAAACATCATTCTCTCTTGAATAAAATACTTATCTTGCTTGAGATGCAAGTATGTATGGATCTCGTGAAAACGATGCTTGCTATAAATTAACAAGAGTGAACCCATCATCATCAACTTTTACTCCATTTCCTTTATACGCCCAACGAAACTTAAAAACTGGAATATAAAACGTATGATAATCTAATAAAATTATATCTGTCAATATTCCATAGTAAGTGACCACATCAACCACTTAGGACATATCTTTTGCACTTGCTCTACACATAGTAGTCGCATCAAAAGTCACCCCACAATTCTTAATTTCTCTCCCTACATCTTGTATATGAAAACATTGCTCATTGATGATATATCTGTTGTAAGACTTGGCATCATCCTTCGGACCAAAAGCGATCCACCTTAACATGTCATCATGATCCTTGGAGGTAATAGGCATCTAGAACAAGTTTTATTTAACATGTATATTTTATAGTAAGATTAATAGTCAAAGGTGAATATATTTGAAATCTAACTTACCTTTCTTTTATTCCAATCGGCAATTTTTTTTGTATGTGTTCCCAAAGTAAGGTCGCATTTTTTGTCATGCGTGGGTCTGACTTTTCTAATTCCTCCAAATGCAAACTAGTATTGAATAATTGATTATAAGTTATATATAGCTTTAAGAACACATCAAAATAATTAAAAAAATATAACATACACTTACTCTATAAATGGTTCCACCACAGCCATATTCATTAACACGGCTAAATGAGCATTTTCTTTGTCATTAACTGACAGTTTAACTGTCTTGGATATTGAAATCGGACGTCTCTCGAGTATTACGCTGCTTTCATAATCTTCATTTCGAGCTTCTTTCTCCTCTATATGTCCAGATTTTTTCAAAAATTCACCGAAAAACATCATGGATTCTTTTGCAAGATAGGATTCTACAATACATCCCTCTGGTCGTGCATAGTTTCTAACATAGTCTTTAAGTGTCTTTATGTATCTTTCGAATGGGTACATCCAACGAAAATGAACCGGTCCACACATTAGTGATTCTTTTCCAAGATGAATGGATAAATGTACCATTATATCAAAAAAAGATGGTGGAAAATATTTTTCAAGCTCACATAAAACTTCAATAATCTCAACATTGATTTGTTCTACCTTCTCTCTATCATGAACACGTTGACATAATTTGTTAAAAAAAGAACATAAGCGAATTGTTCTTTTTCATTCCTTCTTTACCATTAATCCTCTTGATGCTACTGGCAATAACCTATGACGCCCCACCTCTATACCCACGCTAGCCAAGGACACTACAAGGTAATGCCGTCAACTAACACGGAGAATAAGGCTGGTTGGGAGCGACCATCTATAGCCTTGCTCTAACTATCTATTGAATACATCGACAATAAACATACCAAGCAGGTCGACATACCCAATGAATACTTAAAACAAAACCATAGGTGGTTAAAGGATCTATCAGAACAGAATATAACAACTCAAATGTAATATACATCACAGAACAGTAAATCATCATATACACATATACTGATACATAGCAGAGTATACAAATTAATACATGTCAAGTGGTATAGCAAACCACAATATACAGACGATTCCAGATGAATACATATCAGAGTTACTACAAAAATGGGACTACACAAAAAGCTATGACAAAAAGAAGCTAGCGGAGTAGTCCATGCGGAAGCAAATAGGCTAAGTCCAAAAGCACCTAACCTGAAACATCTCGGTCTGACCCGAGTATAAAATACACGGGTCAGTCTAGCTAAACAAATCAGTTAGATAAACTGAACAACAATAAACCTGCAAGGTTACAAGGCATAATAGATATCTCCAAAGGAGATAACACAATCATCTAACAAAAGATGAATCATATGATAACAAGCCTCATATCATCGGCTACGTATAGAAACAAAGGATACAAATATCCCAAATCAAGCCAAAAAGGCAAATAACAAACACCAATAAGGTATACAAGTTCCGCAAGGTAAACGCTACGCATCATGCGGCTCATAATGACCAACATCGAAGGGCGATACCTAGGGATTATACATATGAGTGAAACATCAGAAAATTTGCTCGAGCTCAGTACTGTACAAACAAGGATCCATGAGCCCGAAGACACCAAACCCAATATCACCCATGCGGCTCATAACGACCAACATCGGAAGAGATACTAAAGGGCAACCCAATATCACCCATGCGGCACATAACGACCAACAACGGAAGCGATACTATAGGACAACAAACCCGAAGGCACAAACCCGAAGGCACAAACCCGAAGGCACGAACCCGAAGGCAACATACCCGGAGGCAACAAACCGTAGTGGTGAAGGTTGGAGACCCAGTACTGGACACCACTAACTGGCGGAATGTGTCATAACTCTCAAAAAGGAATCCGAAAAGTGTTAACGTATGTCGCATAACCACTCGTTCGCACTAAACGGTTTACTATCCGTCAACCACTTTCACACTAAAAGCAGTACAAAGTTTACCTCATGTCATCGATAAACCAAACCCAAAGGTCAAAACGATCAATCGAATAGGTCGGGAACTAATCGGGAAGACAAACGCACAGATTCATGGTCCGTGTTTTACCTAGCCATTTAATCACCCTTCCACTTCACTCGAAGTGCGAAATTGTGTGTGGTTTAAATAGAATTTATAATTTGGAGAAACGAGCTTTTAAATGTGATTCGAAAGATTATTTTATAAAAACCTGTGGATGAAGTCAAGAATAAGTTATCAAAGTCAAAGATGCAATAACAACTACTAAAAAGCAACTTGAATCGATAAAATTTGGAAAACCAATCAAAATAGGAAAAATAGGCAAAACAGGCAAAACAGGAGCATGTCGGTCGACCGGTTGCAGGGCTCGGTCGGCTGGCCAGATGCTGAAAATAAAACATGGCTCGGGGTAGCAGGTCGGTCGACCGGCTACAGGGCTCGGTCGGCCAAATGCAAATTTCTGCAGTTTCTGCCCTTTTTCCAATGAAATGCCAATTCTTCCAAAACGCGACCGTTCGAGCAATGGACCTAAGGAGCCTTAGCCAATAGATACCCCAGCTCCATTAGCTCTCCGATTCGCTACCAAAAACATGTTCCAATATCAAAGTTGGGATCTTTAAAGAATTGAACCCAAACACTAAAAATTTGGATATTCACCAATTCAATCCAAACCAAAAGCAAGTGCATATGAACAAAGTGTTAGGAATTCATACCCAACATCAATGAAATCAAGAGAAGTAGATGTGAGTTCAAAACTCACCTTTTTCTTCCGAAAACAAAGAAGATGAAGCTCAATAACAAGAAGAAGACCAACCAAACACTACTTCAACCCAACAAGCTTCAATCTAAGATCAAAACAAGTATTTCCTAAGTTAGGTTTAGGAAATTTTCTGAAATTGAAGAGGAGAAGAGTTGGAGAAGATGAAGAGGAGGCTTACCAATGGCTTCTCTTTGCTTTTGGAACAAGAATCAACTTTACAAGAAGAAACTAGGGCTTACAATTCCTATTTCTCTTTCCCTTCCACCATTTTCAGTTTTAGCTTAAGAAATGAAAATGAAATGAAGATGAATGAAGAGAAGGGGTTGAGTTAGAGTATTAGTTAAGCTAGTGGGCTGAACCCAAACCCAAAACCCAATAGAAAAAGGGTCAAAATTCACAAACTTATCAAAGATTATACTCAAAAAGATCGCAAACGCCATTTTGGAACCAATGGAGGTGGTTTCGAGCTCCAATTCGGTCGTTTGCAAAAAGTAGCTTTTCAGACCCCAAAAATCCGACTAATGACTCTATATTTAAGTAAAACATTTAAATATATAATCGTTAAATATGCGGGTTGTTACAGATCTCCCCTCCTTACAAAATTGTGTCCGCGCAATTCCTAGAGATGATATTTGTAACAACTACATACATACAACATTCAAAAGAAAAGGAAATAAGCCTGAGATGAAAGACATACTCACCGTTTACAAGCTAAGATAGAAATCCCGGATAAGATCGCTCAATAAATTCTCTGGTTTCCCAAGTACAATCATTGGAATTAGCAGACCATTGAACTTTAACGAGCGGCACGTCCTTGTTTCGAAGGTGTCGCACCTCCGTGTCAAGTACGCGAATAGGCTGCTGAACAATAGATAAGTCCGGTGAGATCTCAAGCTCTTGCAAATTAGGAGAAGCAATAACAGAATCCGACTCCCGAAGACACTTCTGAAGTTGAGAGACATGAAACACGTCATGAATGCCAGATAGATGAGCTGGAAGTGAAACTCTATAAGCCACAGGGCCAATACGTTCAGTAATAGAAAATGGTCCTATATAACGAGGAGCCAATTTCCCAGTCGTACTGAAGCGCATAACCCCCTTCAAAGGAGAAACACGAATAAAAACAAGATCACCGATCGAGAACTCGAGAGGTTTCCTACGGTTGTCCGCGTAGGATTTCTGGCGACTCTGTGCCTCTTTCATTCTCAACCGGATAAGATCAATTTTCTCGGAAGAATCACGAACAAAATCTGGGCCAAGAATAAGCTTCTCTCCAAATTCCAACCAACATGAAGGTGATCGACATGGCCTTCCATATAAGGCTTCGAAAGGAGCCATACCGATACTAGATTGAAAACTGTTATTGTAGGAAAATTCTACAAGAGGTAGGTGATCTTCCCAACTACCACAAAAATCAAAAATACAAATACGGAGAAGATCTTCCAAGATACGATTCACCCGTTCAGTCTGTCCGTCAGACTGCGGATGATAAGCTGTACTAAAATTAAGCTTTGTCCGCAAAGCTTGCTGAAGACTCTTCCAAAAATGACTCGTGAATAAAGTATCACGGTCACTCACAATAGAACTAGGAACACCGTGAATTCTCACGATTTCCTTGACATATAACTTAGCCAAATGCGAAGCAGTTCTATTAGACTTGATAGGGACAAAATGAGCAGACTTAGTGAGGCGATCAACAATAACCCAGATACTAGAATGGCCTGATCTCGAACGAGGTAGGCCGTCAATGAAGTCCATAGATATCTGATCCCATTTCCACAATGGAATCTCAAGAGGCTGAAGAAGACCAGAAGGACGCTGATGTTTGGCCTTAAAACGCTGACAAGTTATGCAATCACTCACGTAACTCACCATATCGCGCTTCATGCCGTCCCAATAATAAAGGCGACGCATATCGGCATACATCTTACTACTACCGGGATGAATAATATACTTAGAACGGTGGCAGTCATCAAGAATGTCATGCCTAAGTGCAAGATCAGAAGGCACAAAAAGACGGTTCCTCTTACGAAGACACCCATGAGAATCAATGCTAAAATCTTGCAAGGCCTCATCACAGGATCCAGACTCACAAAGCTGAATAAGATGCAACAAATCAGGATCACGCCGCTGAGCATCGGCAATACGATCCAATAAAATAGGTCGAGCTCCCAAACTATATAATAGAATAGGAGAATCAGAAGATGAACCTCGATCCCGAATTTCACAAAAAGATAGAGTCTCAAGAACATCCCATTCGGCAAGCATCATAGAAACAACAGCCGAATGTATGCGACTAAGCGCGTCAGCAACACGATTACCCTTACCAGGGGTATATTGGATATCAAAGTCATAGGAGGCAAGAAACTCGAGCCAACGCTGTTGTCTCATATTGAGTTCCTTCTGAGTGAACAAATACTAAAGATTTATGATCGGTATAGAGAATGAAGCGCTCGCCCAATAAATAGTGTCGCCAAATCTTCAAGGCGAAGACAACGGTGGCTAACTCAAGATCATGAGTGGCATAGCGAACTTCATTCGGACGTAGTTGCCTAGAAGCATAAGCAACTACTCGATCCTTCTGCATAAGAACAGCACCGAGACCACTACCACAAGCATCGGTGTAGACAACAAGATCATGATTCCCTTCGGGAACCACAAGAATAGGAGCATTAGTGAGAAGTTCCTTCAATGTCAGAAAGGAAGCTTCACACTTGTCGGACCAAATAAAACGAATTCCTTTCCGAGTAAGGCAAGTGAGAGGAAGCACAACACGGGAAAAATCCTTAATGAACCGACGGTAATAACCCGCCAATCTAAGGAAACTATGGATCTCATGCACAATCTCAGGCCTCTTCCAATTCTGGATGGCTTCGATCTTTGAGGGATCGACAGAAATGCCATCGGAAGATACAACATGGCCTAAGAACTTAACCTTATTCTCCCAAAAATGGCACTTGGAGAATTTGGCTCTAAGCTGATGATGACGGAGAGTACTCAAGACAATTCTCAAGTGATTAGCATGCTCGGCTTCAGACTTAGAATAAACAAGGATATCATCAATGAACACAAGGACGAACTTGTCGAGATATTCTCGGAACACTCGATTCATGAGATCAACAAAGAAAGCAGGAGCGTTCGTCAAATCGAACGGCATAACGACCCACTCGAAAGAACCATATCGAGTGCGGAAAGCTGTAAGAGGTATGCTATTCTCCGCGACTCGTAATTGATGAAAACCCGTGGCAAGGTCAAGCTGAGAAAAGACCTTAGCACCACTCAATAGATCGAACATATCATCGATCCTAGGCAATGGATACCTATTTTTGACGGTTAACTTGTTAAGCTTGCGATAATCAATGCAAAGCCTAAGAGTTCCATCAGATTTCTTCACAAAGACAACCGCGGATCCCCACGGGGAAAAACTGGATTGAATCAACTGCTTGGACTCAAGCTCTAAAAGCTGCTTCTTGAGTTCCTCATTTTCCCTTGTAGACATCCTCGTGGGAGGACGATTAACTGGCTGCGCGCCTGGAATGAGATCAATGCGGAACTCAATTGCCCGCTTGGGTGGCAAATCCGATACAGGCTCAAATACATCAGGAAAGTCACAAGCAATAGGAATACGAGATATATCATCATCATCTCGCGAGTCAAGAGAATATAAAGCCATCTCGGAATTATCCACATCCCGAAGAACAAGTGATAGCTGAGTAAACGAATCCGGATGTCGAAGATACAAAATTCTCTCCGAACAAATAATCCTGGCATTATATCTCACTAGCCAGTCCATACCCAAAATCATATCAAATCCCAGACAAGAAATAACGTGCAGATTCGCACGAAAAGAAAAACCACATAAAACAATCTCAACATCATCACAAAGCAAACTAAGGGTTGCGGATCCCCCAATAGGATTCGCAATCCTCAATGAAGTAACCAAACAAGAAACATCCAAAGATAAATCATCAACGAGCTTCTTCGATACGAAAGAATGTGAAGCACCCGTATCGAAAAGAACTCGTATACTATGATCACGAAATAAAATAAAACCTTCCAAAATAGATGGAGATGTACCTTTGGGCTGAGAGGGACCTTTAGAAGCCTTGGTAGCATAAAGATTGCTAGACTTAGCACCAGCCGGAACAGTAGGGAAAGTTGAAACATGATGACCTTCCTTCTTGCAATAACGGCAGAAGAGAGTCTTAGGACAAGCTCGAATAACATGATCCGGAGAACCACAATTGAAACACTTTCGAACGAAAGGTGTTCTAGAAGGCTGTGGCTGAGAACTAGAACCACTAGCCTTCTTCTTCTTAGAAGGAAAAGGCTTCTTCTGAAATGGAATCGGCCTCTTGTTGGGGTTCTTGGAAACCTCAACATCAACATCACTATCACACTCCTTCTCGACGGTCTCGAGATGAAGAGCAGAATCAACCAACTCCTCAAAAGAAAGTTTAAGCTGGAGCAACAAAGACTTCTTAAGATATTTCTTAAGGCCAGATACAAACTTCAAATTCTTCTTATAAGAAGTGCTGATGAATTCAAGACCATACTTAGATAAAGCCTCGAATGATGCAACATACTCAGAAACAGAAGACTTCCCTTGCTTCAACTCAAGGAAGCGACGGGTCAATAAAACTTTTTCAGATTCAGGAACGAACTTGAGTTCAAATCCCTCCCGAAACTGAGTCCAAGAAAGAGTAGACTCGTCAATCTCGGCTTCAAGGAGCTCATATCAATCAAGTGCACGCTCTTGTAATAAGCTAGAAGTTACAAGAACTCTATCATGGTCAGAAAGATCCATACGAGAGAAGATACACTCGCACGTGCGAAACCAAGCTTGGACTTCAAGAACGGATTCAGAGCCTTTAAACGGCTTCCCTCCAAGATGAGCAAAATCACTGCACTGACGTGCAAAGGCAGACTTGCGAGGTGGAGACACTCGAGGAGGAACTGGAGGCTGAGTGCTTCTAAACAATTCCAAGAACTGATCAGCAGACATATAAACGCCATCCGGATGTGAGCCACTGGATTGCCCAGCATCCGAACATCGTCCCCTGCCTCTTCCAGCCATACGCTGAAAGTAAGATAAGAACAAGATTATTCACAAGGTAGATACTTCATTACGGAATACTGCGGAATAAAATGCATTCCTAGACGTATTCCCAATATCTATCTAACCTTGACGGAATAAAGAGACACGACGATTCAAAGATTTGTATCACTTATACACTTTGATGTATCGTAATATGTGCATCTATTCTGTGTTTATCATATTTTGTTCTGAACTCGGCTCTGATGCCACGCTGTGACGCCCCACCTCTATACGCACGCTAGCCAAGGACACTGCAAGGTAATGCCGTCAACTAACACGGAGAATAAGGCTGGTTGGGAGCGACCATCTATAGCCTTGCTCTAACTATCTATTGAATACATCGACAATAAACATACCAAACAGATCGACATACCCAATGAATACTTTAAAAAAAACCATAGTGGTTGAAGGATCTATTAGAACAGAATATAACAACTCAAATGTAATATACATCACAGAACAGTAAATCATCATATACACATATACTGACACACAGCAGAGTATAAAAAATAATACATGTCAAGTGGTATAGAAAACCACAATATACAGACGATTCCAGATGAATACATATCGGAGTTACTACAAAAATGGGACTACACAAAAAGCTATGACAAAAAGAAGCTAGCGGAGTAGTCCATGCGGAAGCAAATAGGCTAAGTCCAAAAGCACCTAACCTGAAACATCTCGGTCTGACCCGAGTATAAAATACACTGGTCAGTCTAGCTAAACAAATCAGTTAGATAAACTGAACAACAATAAACCTGCAAGGTTACAAGGCATAATAGATATCTCCAAAGGAGATAACACAATCATCTAACAAAAGATGAATCATATGATAACAAGCCTTATATCATCGGCAACATATAGAAACAAAGGATACAAATATCCCAAATCAAGCCAAAAAGGCAAATAACAAATACCAATAAGGTATACAAGTTCTGCAAAGTAAACGCTACACATCATGCGGCTCATAATGACCAACATCGAAGGGCGATACCTAGGGAATATACATATGAATGAAACATCAGAAAATTTGCTCGAGCTCAGTACTGTACAAACAAGGATCCATGAGCCCGAAGACTCCAAATCCAATATCACCCATGCGGCTCATAACGACCAACATCGGAAGCGATACTAAAGGGCAACCCAATATCACCCATGCGGCTCATAACGACCAACATCGGAAGCGATACTATAGGGCAACAAACCCGAAGGCACAAACCCGAAGGCAACATACCTGAAGGCAACATACCCGAAGGCAACAAAACGTAGTGGTGAAGGTCGGAGACCCAGTACTGGACACCACTAACTGGCGGAATGTGTCATAACTCTCGAAAAGGAATCTAAAAAGTGTTAACGTATGTCCCATAACCACTCGTTCGCACTAAAAGGTTTACTATCCGTCAGCCACTTTCACACTCAAAGCGGTACAAAGTTTACCTCATGTCATCGATAAACCAAACACAAAGGTCAAAACGATCAATCGAATAGGTCGGGAACTAATCAGGAAACCAAACGCACAGATTCATGGTCCGTGTTTTACCTAACCATTTAATCACCCTTCCACTTCGCTCGAAGTGCGAAATTGTGTGTGGTTTAAATAGAATTTATAATTTGGAGAAACGAGCTTTTAAATGTGATTCGAAAGATTATTTTATAAAAACCCGTGGATGAAGTCAAGAATAAGTTATCAAAGTCAAAGATGCAATAACAACTACTAAAAAGCAACTTGAATCGATAAATTTTGGAAAACCAATCAAAATATGAAAAAACAGGCAAAACAGGCAAAACAGGAGCAGGTCGGTCGACCGGTTGCAGGGCTCGGTCGGCTGGCCAGATGCAGAAAATAAAACATGGCTCAGGGTAGCAGGTTGGTCGACCGGCTACAGGGCTCGGTCGGCCGATCTACAAATTTTTGCAGTTTCTGCCCTTTTTCCAATGAAATGCCAATTCTTCCAAAACGCGACCGTTCGAGCAATGAACCTAAGGAGCCTTAGCCAATAGATACCCCAGCTCCATTAGCTCTCCGATTCGCTACCAAAAACATGTTCCAATATCAAAGTTGGGATCTTTAAAGAATTGAACCCAAACACTAAAAATTTGGATATTCACCAATTCAATCCAAACCAAAAGCAAGAGCATATGAACAAAGTGTTAGGAATTCATACCCAACATCAATGAAATCAAGAGAAGTAGATGTGAGTTCAAAACTCACCTTTTTCTTCCGAAAACAAAGAAGATGAAGCGCAATACCAAGGAGAAGACCAACCAAACACTACTTCAACCCAACAAGCTTCAATCTAAGATCAAAACAAGTATTTCCTAAGTTAGGTTTAGGAAATTTTTTGAAATTGAAGAGGAGAAGAGTTGGAGAAGATGAAGAGGAGGCTTACCAATGACTTCTCTTTGCTTTTGGAGCAAGAATCAACTTTACAAGAAGAAACTAAGGCTTACAATTTCCATTTCTCTTTCCCTTCCACCATTTTCAGTTTTAGCTTAAGAAATGAAAATGAAATGAAGATGAATGAAGAGAAGGGGTTGAGTTAGAGTATTAGTTAAGCTAGTGGGCTGAACCCAAACCCAATAGAAAAAGGGTCAAAATTCACAAACTCCAAACATATCAAAGATTATACTCAAAAAGATCGCAAACGCCATTTTGGAACCAATGGAGGTGGTTTCGAGCTCCAATTCGGCCGTTTGCAAAAAGTAGATTTTCGGACCCCAAAAATCCGACTAACGACTCTATATTTAAGTAAAACATTTAAATATATAATCGTTAAATATGCGGGTTGTTACATAACTGTTGCATTAATACATGGTAATCATGTGACTTCAATCCGCTAATTTTGCAATCCTGCAACGAAATCCGATTTTTCAAATTTGAACAGTAGCCATCTGGTCCTTTGAAATCGTACAATCTATTGCAAAATATTTTTCTCTCGGATTTTGACAACATGTATGGAGCCGGTGTAATATATGTTTTATTCCCACGAGGTTGTGCAGAAGCTCACTTCGAATTTCCCAATCCTCTAAATCCTTTCTACAGTTGGTTCCATCTTTTGATTTATTACCATGCAACATCGTGCCCAATAGGATTTCACTAATGTTTTTCTCCACATGCATCACATCTATATTGTGACGTAATGGAAGCTCCTACAAAAACCAAAACTATAACGCATTATTGGGTTTTTCTTCTATTAAAACAATGAAAAATAAATAAACTAACCACTAACCTTCCAATAAGGCAAATAAAAAAATGATCTTTTTTTTCCACCTCGATAGCTCCATTTTTGTAGAATCGTTAGTATTATCATCTTCATCTTCTGTATCATAAACACACTTTCTCTTCTTACCTTTCTCTTCTTTTTCTTTTCCAAAATCATTTGGATAATCCTTCAACAATGCATGGATGTTTCTCCCAATTAGTATTCTAGGAGCACTACCTTTCTCTATGGTGTTATCAAACAATGCCTTTTGTTTCTTCTGTGAATCTGATGCAGCTAGAAATCTTCTATGACCTATGTAGACGCTCTTTCGACTACGATTCAACCAACGAGAATGGGTATTGACACCACATAATGGCAAGCTTTTCCCCCCTTCACATGACATCCAGCAAGATTTCCATAAGCCGGAAAATCGTTAATTGTACATAGCAAAATTGCATTCAGTTTAAACCAAGTTTTACTAAAAGTATCATAAGCATCAACTCCATTACACCGCAAATGTTGCAAGTCTTCCACCAAAGGCGCCAAAAATACATCAATATCATTCCCGGGTTGCTTTGGGCCTGGAATAAGTAAAGTTAACATAATATTTTCCTTCTTCATACACAATATAGACGAGAGATTGTATGTTACAAGCATCACCGGCCAGCAACTATATTTCGAACTCAACATGGAAAATGGATTGAATCCATCTGTAGCAAGACCAAGCCTAAGATTGCGTGGATCAGATGAAAAAGATTTATACTTTTCATCCACCATTTTCCATGTCGTAGAATCCATGGGATGACGCATTTTTCCATCGTTGCTTGTATTATTAAAATGCCATCTTAAATCTTCTGCCATCTTTTGAGATCTATACATTCTTCTAAATCTCGTATTATTGGAAAGTATCTCAATACTTTAACTGGAATACCTTGTATAACCTCTTCAGTATCTTGATTTTTCTTCCATCTTGAAGAACCACATTTTGGACAACTTTCTAAATCTTTGTATTCTTTTCTGTAAAGGCAACAGTCATTCTCACAAGCATGTATCTTTTCAAAACCCACGTCGAATGCTCTAAGAAATTTCTTTACTTCATATAAGTTTTTGGGAAGCACGTTATCCTTCGGTAGAAATAAATGTTGCACAGTTAAAAGCTTATCAAACCCACTATCAGACAAGCCAGTCTCACATTTAAGATTATACAAGACGGTGATAGCAGATATTTTGTGTGATTTATGCAACCAGAATATAATGGAGTTTCTGCATCTTCCAAGTTCTTGAGTAACTCATCCTCTTTTCTTTGATAATTAACATTATCTTTATCATCATCAAAAAATCTTAATTCAAAAACTCTTCATCTTCATAGTGAATCATCTTGAATAGATCATATACATCAAATGTATTTGTTTTCTTCTCTACATTTATCTCTTCACCATGGTTAAACCATACGCCACCCATGTATTTAGGATCCATTCCTTTTATAATTAAATGTTCAACGATGATTTGTTCATCATGACGACTAAGATTCCGACAATCCTTGCAAGGGCATAAAAATTTTTCTACACTTCTTACATTCCTCTTTGCAGCAATTCACAAAATTCATTGCTCCTTGTCGGTACTCTATACTAGTTCTATGAAAAAAAAGTAAAACAAATAAAAAAAATAGAGCTTTAATATTAGATTATATGTTATAATTCTCAAAATACATATTAAGTTAATCATGGTTTTATCTCCTGCTTAAAAAAACCCAGTCTTTTTCCATTTTCGACATATGAAGGCAAATAATTTCCAATCTTTGACGTATAAATTGGTATCTGTTGTAATCAAAAAAATAACTAGACGTTGAAGTTATTCCCCAAAAAAACATCCAAGCATCTTATAAATAATGCACTATCTGGAACATTGGTAACACGCCCATAGTAAGGATAATAAACTACAATAAACCACAAAAAATGAATAATAACAGCTGCAGTGAATGAAATAACAGAGATAGTATTTATTTTTAGGATACTGCACACATGAATCAAACCCCGTTCACAAGGTTACATAGATTTGTTTTTCTTCGTTTGGTGTCTGAAATTATGACGCATTTACTGAAAATATAACGCATATAGATATGTATCAGTGAGATAACTCCATGTGACTGACCATGTAAACGCATCTGCCGAAAAATTATTTATAGAAAAATAACACGTAGGTTTTTCTTATTTAAAATCATTCTTATCTATCATTTGTATATTTTATACATACAAATATACATGCTTCATTTCAACATTCAGTGACATGCTTCTAAAATTATAATCAAGTGTAGAAATTATATCTGAGTTTTACTTACAGTTTCTTTCGCAATGGCACAAGTAAAGCATGGGAATATGATTAATCCTCGTATTGGTGATGAAGAAGAATATCAAGAAAACAATGGTTATGATGGATATTTGAGCTCTTTATCAGAAGAAGAAGAAGGAGATGATGATAGCTGCAATTCAATTGGCGAAAATTCATCTGAAGATGAAGATTTTATAGACGATTTGAATTCATCTTCATGTTCTTTGAATTCTTCCTTATCATCATCGAATTCATCACTTTATGATATGTCATCTCTCATTTCACATCTTCCTTTGAAGTAAGTTTTTGTTCAATTGTGTTCTGATTTTGTTTCTTTTCATATATAGAACATTTTATTTTGTTCAGATTTCTTTTTCTTAATTTCTTTCTTTCTTTTGTTTTTTATTTTTTATGTCTAAAACATTAATCATACGTAAAAAATTTATGGTATCATAACATTCATAAGACATATACATAAGTTTTCATATACAAGTTGTCTAACAAATCATTTGAATTTCAAGAGAGGTTTATCAAAACACTACGAAGGAAAATCACAGTCGTTTACATCACTATCGAGCGTGAAGAGTTTGGAGGATCTAATCAAAACTGAAAACCCATCAAATAAGAAGATCAAAGCGTTGAAAAATAATAGTTGGAGTATGATGAGCTCATCCAGAATTATAAAGAAGAAAAGCTCTAAAGGATCAGTAAGCTCTTTGTTAAGAAACTTGAAGTGGAATGATAGTTTTTTCAGAGGCAAACCATGTAAATGCAAATAAAAAATAGCATAAATTGGATACAATTAAAGCAAGCACATCGCACTAACATAATAGGAAATGATTAGAATATAAGTAAAATTTATAAAAAAATAGCTCGAACATAATCATATAAAATCAATTATTCCAATTAGGATTTATTCCAATTAGGGTTAAATCGACTATTCCAATTAGGGTTTACGTAGAAATTCGTATAGAGTATCCATACATAATCACATAAAATCCAATAGACTCATAAAATCGGTTTATAAAATTTCATACCTAATCCGCGAGGAGAGAGATGTGAAGGGCTACCGCGACGATGTGGAGAGGAGTAGAATGAAGGACGTCTACCGCAACAATGATAACGAAGCAAGGTGGATTTTGTTGGAGGGTGAGGTAGATTTTGCTGGAGCGAAAAGGAAAGCGTGAGGAGAAAAGTTTCTAAATAATGAAGAGGAAGGGAAGCGTGACAGTAAATAAAAAAAATTCGTGAAATATTTTTTACTTTACGCGGGTGCAAAGCGAGAACGTGAAATCTTTTTAGCCGCATTTATATTTTTTAGGGAAATACTTTTTGGTTGCATTTAGAAAGAAACGCCACCAATTTTTGCAACCATAAATGGTTTTTCTTGAAGTGTATTGTGCAATTTTTTCGGTTATTTTATCAGGTTTTTTTCCTATAGCAGTTGCAATTGTATCTGGTGAAGATGAGAATAATTGGATTTGGTATTGTGAACAACTTAAAGATATTTTGAAAGATGATAGTAGAAAGTTTTTTCATTTCTGACCGTCAACCTAGTATTCTTGTTGTTATTCCCAAAGTGTTTCTAAATTCAGTTCATGGTTCTTGTTTTTATCATTTAAACAATAATTTAAAAGTTTCTTTAAAATCTAAATTTTCGAAATCAAAAAAGAAATGGTTGATAGATTTGTTTGGACGTGTTGCATATGCTTCTAATTTGGATGATTTCAATGTTGCATTGAAGAATTTTAAAGATGCTGGTGGTTCTACTATGGCAAACTTTTTAATGGAATTCCCTTTAAGAAGTTTACTAATGTTTTTTTCACTGCTTGTCGTTATGGTGAAATGTCATACAATTGTTCAGAGAGTTTCAATAAATGGATTTTGGAAGAAAGACATTTACCAATCACTACATGCTTGGATAACATTAGAGTTAAGTTGATGAAGCCAATTTCTGATCATTGAGAACTTGCTAATAGTTGGAATAGTGTTGTATGTACGGTAAATGAAAATCGGTGGAAAAGTTTTCATTTGGAAGGAGCTTCATGGTTTGTTATAAAATCAAGTGATCATGTGATTGAAGTTCATTCTCTATTCGTCAATCTGTTGATTTAAATAATCGGATTTATTCTTGTAATTTTTGGCACATTTATGGTTTTCCTTGTACTCATGCTGTTAGATGTATTTTGAGTTGTGGAATGTTAAATATTTATGATTACATTGAAGATTATTTCAAAGTTGTTTATTTTCGATCGACATATTCTCATACAATCAATCCTATTATAAACATTGTGAAAGAAGATGTTTTAATTGAAGATGTGGGTGTAACACCTCCTAAAGGTAAAAGAATTTCTGGTCGACCATCTGCATCTAAGAGGATAAAATCTGCTGGTGAAATTTCAAAGACTATTAGATGCAGTATATGCAAGAAGTTGGGTTATAATAAAATGACTTGTTTAATGAAATACATGTAGTTTTTTCTTTTATTTAGGAAAGCTAAAATGTATGGAGTTGAGTTTATGATTTTCTTATTCATTTTAATGGTATTTTCTCTGTCCTTAGGTTGAATTTTTAATGTTTGTAATGTATTAATCATGGTATGCTTTCTATTATTCATTATTGTAGTATTTTCTGCAATTATTACGATTAATTGCGTATATTTCTGCAGATTTTGTGAATTTTTTTTACTTTTTATACCTCTTTTGTAAATACTGCTTTTTATACGAAGATGATATTTGTATAATTGCTTACACGAAATAAATAAGATGTATCCATAAGTATGTACAATTTTTGTTAATAAATATGGAGGTATCGCCAATTATCTATTTTTTATGCTGACATGTCTGCAATTATTTGGTTTAAGAATTTTGAATATCTATTGATTCAGATTGAAAAATTCCTATGGATACATCTTATTGACTACAATTTTTTATGAAATTCCTATGACAAATTCCTCAAAAAGAAATAAAAACTTTTACTTGGTTAGCCCTGATCCAATTGATTAAGATGAAGAGACTGACAATTTTATTTCTGTAATTCCTAAAGATACTCCAAGAACCTCTCATAGAGGTAAGATAAACTTGAAAAAAAAATTCAAAGGTATACTCAATGATACACAAAGTTGGTGCCTGGAACATTAGAGGAGCACACATGGTATCTAAAATCGAACTAGCTAAATCTATCATTCATGACCATAAACTAATCCTTCTCTCAATTTCCGAAACAAAACTTAACCTTTCCCAGTCCATGCAAGCATGCAAAAACATCAACCCATCGTGGCACTACATCACCAATCACTCTCATGCTACTTATGGGAGACTCCTTGTGATATATGACCCTTCTATATTCAAGATTCAGCCCATCCTTTCTGATAGGCAGTTTATTCACTCCCATTTCTTCATCTCCCCTCCACCTCTTTGTACTTCACATTCATTTACGCAGACAACTCCCCCTCTATGAGGCAAGAACTTCATGAGTATATTCTTCATCTAAGACAAAACTCCCACCCTTGGATTCTTTTAGGAGACTTCAACTTCTCTTTCCATTCTTTCCACAAACATGGTGGCAATCCTCTTCTATTTAGAGATCTTTACCCCCTCAATGAAACCATACACAATGCCGCTCTGATTGATATTCCTACCACTGGCTCTTCTTATACCTGGTCTAATAAAAGCCATAATAGACAAAGAATCCTCACTAAGATCATGGGTTTATCAGCCAAAAAGCTTTAAATATGTGGCCTACCATACAAATTTGAATTCCAATCCCCCTTCTATCTGACCACTTCCCTTTAACCCTGTCTTTTGGAGATGCTATCATTAAAAAACATACAAATTTCAAATTTTTTGATGCATGGATTCGTAATCATGATTTCTTGCAGGTGGTAGCCGAGGCTTGGAACATGCACACTTATGGTAACCCTATGTTAAAGCTGCAAAGAAAACTAAAGAACACAAAAAATGCATTAAGGAAGTGGTCTGGAACAATTTATGGTGATGGTAAGAAACTATCAATTGATATACAACTTAAACTTGAACAGGTTCAAGCCCAACTCATGAGCAACTCTGATGATATAGCTCTCATCCATCTAGAACAAGAACTGACCAAATAACTTGTTTCTACTTTAACTGATGAAGCTGGAATGGCAAGACAAAAATATAGGGAGAACTAGACTATGAATGGAGATAGAAATACCAAGCATTACCATGCTTCTCTTAAAATAAAGCAAACCAGAGAATACATTCACCAAATAAATGACTTACTGGGTAACACTCACATTACTTCTGATAGTGTGGATAATGCTTTTCTGACTACTTCACCTCCCTGCTTGGCTCCTCCAATTCCCCTCCTGATTTCTCCTTCCTTGATGATCTAGCCCTTCCCTCCCTATCTTATGAAATGCAGATCTCTCTATCATGTCCTATAAATGATGAGGACATCAAAAACTCAATCTTTACTATGAGGAAAACTGCAGCTGCTGGTCCTGCTGGCTTCAATGCATTGTTTTATGTTACTTGTTAGCACATTATCTCTTCTGATGTTCTTAAAGTAGTTCATAACTTTTTCAACAAATCCAGAATGCTTAGCTCGATAAACTGCACTAACATCGCTCTGATTCCAAAGATTGACAATCCTTCCAGTGTTTCTCACTTTAGGCATGTTGCTTGTTGTAATGTAATATATAAAAGCATTTCTAGAATCTTAGCTTCTAGGTTAAAGGAGGTTCTCTCTCTCGTCGTATCATCAAATTAGGCTGCCTTTCTTCCTAAGAGATCCATACTTGATAACATTCTCCTCACTTACGAGCTTCTCAATGGATACTCTTCCCCTAATATCTCCAATAGAGCCATGATTAAAATCGATATTCGAAAAGCTTTTGACACTATCAACTGGGCAGCTCTAATGCACACTCTAAATAAGATGAAATTTCCTCCAAACTTTTGTAACTAGATTTTCTAGTGCATATGTACTGTCAGGTACTCCTTGGTTTTCAATGCCCACTCTGTTGGATTTTTAAATGCACTAATGGCCTTTGGCAAGGCGATCCTATTTCTGCATACCTCTTCATCATCCTAATTGAAACCCTAACTCTTGCCTTCCAAAAACAAGTTGCGCTCAAACAATTTATACTTCACCCAAGTGCTCATCTCCTGTAATCACCTCCCTAGCCTTTGTTGATGACATAATAATTTTCACAAAACCAACCCCTTCGCCCTTCTCTGCAATTATGTATACTCTTGAAACCTTCTTTAGTTTCTCAGGGTTGAAGATTAACCATGGAAAGTCTCACATTCTTCTTGTAGGTCTGAGCTCTATTGAAGTCTCTTCCTGCCTTAGAATAACTGAAATGTCTGCTATGTCTTATCTTGGCATTCCACTTGCAAGCAAAAGAATATCTGTAGCACAATGTTATCCTCTATATGAAAAAATTACCTCTGTTTTAGGTAAATGGCATAATAGGTTCCTTTCTCAGCCAGGAAGATTGGTCAAAGTTAACTCCCTAATCTTCTCTATGTCAGTTTATTAGTGTAGAACGTTTCTCCTCCCTAATAAACTCGTAGTTATGATCAGATATGCTATGCTCATATTTCTATAGACTATGCTAAACTCGAGACATCAAAAAAGTTTGGTGGTCTTGGCATTAAAAATCTCAAGATATGGAACATAGCTGCCCTATCTAAATATTTAGATAATCTTCTCAACAAAAGAGATACTTTACGGGTTGCTTGGTGTCTCAATCACAATCTCAAGAATGCGGACATATGATTGGTTAAGGCAAGACAAGCTAGCTGTTGGGTTTGGAAAACTATGATGCAAATAAGAGATAAAGTTATGCCCCATGCTCTGATAACTCTCAGTCGGTTTAGTCAAGAAAAATTCTGGTCTGTTCCCTAGCTTGCCAGAGGCCTAATTTTGTGTAACTCCATGTCTTATGACAAAGTTCAACTGTCTGGCATTCCTATGAGTGCTCCTGCTGTATCTTATATTAGGAATGGACACATTTCTCTGCCCCTGTCCAGATGCCAAAACATCAATAGACAATGGTCTCCTCATAACCTAACTTACTACATGCATGCTACACAAGATGAATATACTTGGATGGATCATAGAAATGAGCACTCTATTGCCACTATATATAACCTCCTATATCCTCCCCTCACGTATGATAGATTTGTTTGGAATAAAAGAATATGGATAACACACAACAGTGAAAAGCTCAATTTCATGCTATGGAAAACATTAAAAAATGCCCTGCACACTAAAGCAAATATGAGAAGGAAAGGTTTAAATGTTAACTCCTCTTGCTGCTTTTGTCATACTGCAGTTGAAGACATTCTCCATCTTTTCTTTGCTTGTCCTTTCACCAATTTTATCTGGTCCAAGATTATGGGTAGAGGTGGATGTATGCAACCGGTGATTGCCAGTCGAATCGAATGGTTAAACTTTCTCGAGGCTACTAAGTGGAAAACTGCTTCCACATATGAACTTTTGATTTACTTAAAGGTAATTGTCATGGCGATATGGAGGGAAAGAAATGAAATTATTTTCAATAAGAAAAGACGCCAAAGAATGGAATTGTTCCACTGCATCTATAGCGAAGTAAAACAAGTCATGATCATGTCTCCCTACCATTTTGACCCCCTTGTGGTTGATTTATGGTCAAGAGCTCTCTTGATCGCTTGCTTGCTATTAGTGTTTTTTTTTACTCAGCGTCTTTTTCCTTTTTTTCTTTCCTTTTCATTTCTTTCTTAATCTTCCTAGTTGTCTCTGTTCTTCCATTTATGATTGTAAGATTTCTTTTTATTGGTTACAAATATATGGTGGGGGCCATTTAACCCCGCTGGCTTTGCCAAAATATCTAAATATTTGTGGAGATATCTATAGATATATGCTTTTATTGCTGACATTTCTACAACTGTTTGGTGTAAGAATTTCAAATAACTAAATATTTTTGGAGATATCCGCAGATATGTGCTTTTTTTGCTGACATTTCTGAAATTATTATGAGCAAGAATTTGGAATAAATAAATATTTATTGAGATATCTGCAGATATTTGCTTTTATTGCTGACATTTCTGCAATTATTATGAGCAAGTATTTAGTATAACTAAAAAATTGTCTAGATATGTGCTTTTATTGCCGAATACAATTTTAAGAAATTTATATATAATTTTTTCGTAATAAACTCTAATATTGTGTTAACACGGCAATATTGTCTGTCAACTACATATGTTTAGCAAAATATGTATATATATTTCAGTATTTTTACAGAAAACATTACAGTTTGATACATCAAGTATTTTGGTTTGCTTCAGAAAGTAAAAACTTTTGTGTCAAGCTTTCTACTAAGCTTCAACTATAAGTTTTGCAAGAAAGAATTTGATGTGTCAATTCAGCTCTTTGTAAATCCATAACTTCATTTGAGAATTCAAGGTCATCATTGTTGATTTCTTTGCCATCACTTCTTTGTTTCATAATGCTTTTTACAAACATGCCATAGTCAACTCTGTGATGATTGACAGATATTACAAAATTGTTAGAAGAAATGTTCTATGATAGGGAAATATTTGTACATTTTTTTGTTGTGTACTTACGTATCAGAATGTTGTTGCGGGCTGTTAGCAAAAGTGATTTGCTTTGATGGTTCATGCGCTGCTCTTTCCAATTTCTTTAGTAAGACAGTGATATAACTCTCTGTAAAAAAAACAAAGATTTTGTTAAACAATTTATTTTTCTCTGATTTATTCATTTTTTAATTTACATATCAGCTATCTTGTTGCTTGCTAATGTTCTCCTTCATGCCATGGTTTTATGGAATCATAGTGAATCCATATTCTATCTTGTTTAATAAACTCTAAGAGTGTAAAATGTGACTTTTGGTGGATAAGGAAGAACATTTTATTGTAGTTTGCAAAAATTTTAGCTACTACATTATCGATTAAGGCTTGTGTTAAATTCTTTGAATAGCTCAGTAGAAATGTCTGTAGGAGAATATATCAGACAATTGAATTTATGAACATTTAGACAAATTCTTCAGTAGAATATTATAAAACTTAAAGCAGCATAGACTTTGAAGTATAGTTTTCTGCATGAACTTTATGCAATTCATGTGAATACCAGTCAATGATCTACAAAAATTATTGTAAGGAAATAGTAATAGTATATTTGTTGATAAAAGACTATAATATGTTTTGTAGAAAAAACAATAAGTCCTTGGAATTTTGCATAAACAACAATAGGTTTGATTAAATATTGCTGAAAAATCTGTAGATAAATGTATTTGTTTTGGATAAATGGAATTTTACTGACAAAACGATAAGTTTAAAGAAATGTTGCTGAAAAATATGCAGATAAATGGAGTTGTTGCGGATAAATGGTTTTTTGTAGATAAAGCAGCAAGTCCAATGATATGTTGTTGATAAACTTGCAAATAAATGGAATCTTTTAGTAGAGTTCTACCCGGCCTTCAAGAAGTCTTCCTATAATTAGTTCACCAAGTGTTGTTCCAGTTACAATTACGTCATTGTCCCCATTTAGGTATGCACTTTTGCTGTGATATAATGATCAACATTACTTAATGTTTGCATTTTTTAAATATTTGCTGATATGTTACTAGCAAATTTAAATAATTACTTTATTTGAGCAATTTTTGGTATACTTGGCTATTAAAAGAATTATATGGTTTTACCTGAGGTCAAGTTATTAAAAAAGTCCTCAAGTAGCTTGATTTATTCTTCAAATAGACTTTGCACATTTGACTTTCTTCTGACATTTATCTTTTAGTGGTAGATAATTCTATTGATCTAGGTTCAAATTCATATTCTTCAACTATTATTGGTTGGATTTGTACTTGTTGTTTTGCCTTTTTTACTTTCTTTTAAATTTCCAATGTTATTTCTTTGATTTCTTTAGTTTTTTTCTGCTGAAGTAGATATTTCATCTTCTGCTTGTTTGCCTTGTAGCTGTGGATAATATTGAATGCTTTCACCTGAAATTAATTTGAATGTTGGTTAATATTTCGTTATTGGTTTTCGGAATACAATTATTGGTGTTGATTAATATAATTTTTGTGAATAATTATGAAAAAGTGAAGAATATACTGCAGTTCACAATAGTTGTTGCATTAATATCTGCAATTATTCTTCATATTTTTAGTATAATAAGAAGAATATTTGCAGATATATCAACATATTTGTTTAATTTTTACAGTCTTGTTGGAAAACTATAATTATTCAAAGCATTACCAAATGAAGGATTTTGTTCAATTGCTTTATCTTCCTCAACTGTTTTTGTTTGTTCATCATCATCTGGTTCTTTATGTTTTTCTTCAAAATTTATGTTTTCCTTATTCTCAACATCTTGTTCTTCTTTTTCTTCATCTTTATCCCTTTTCATAAACTCAGATTCATCTTCAATAGTTTTGTCTTCGGTTTGGACACCTATTTGATTTTCCTTCTCTTCTGTCCTTTGAGCTGAAATATATGTTTACAATTCAAGTCTTTAGTATTTTTGAAATAGTTAAATATTTTATGTGTTATGTTGCAAGGTATTATGTAAAAAATGAAGAAAGTGCTGCACTTTTAAATAATTATTGCAATAATATCTGCATTTATTCTTTAAAAATTATTTTGTCTTATAGTAAGAATATGTGCAGGTATATCATCAAATATTTTAAATTTTTGCATTCTTGTTGGAAAACAATATATTACTGAAAGTATTACCAGATGACGTATTCTCTTCTGTTTCATTATCTTCACTTTCTTCATTTTCTTCCCTTTCATTTTCATCAGAGGAGTGTAGTTGCTACCACTTATTTCTTTTATTGGTAGCTCTACATTCTCATATTCTGTGGATGATGATGTTTCCACATTTTGTCTCAATTACTTTCTTAGCAGCGTATTTTCAGCTTGAAGTTTTCTATTGTCCAATTCAATTTTTCATATTATTTCTTTATATTTTTCTTCTCTTTTCTTGTATGATACTTCATATTCTTCATTTTTTCATCTGACTCTTTCATCAATTTTAGTTCCTTTCCTATAAAGTCCTGAAATAAAGAATTGAATCAAAATTGAAGCTTTAGAATATTTGAATATAATTATGTAAGAACTATGAATAATTTAAAAAATGTATATAACTTTAATTATGATTGGTATGTATGTCCATAAATATTTTAAATAATGGCAGAAAAATCTGCAAGTATTATGCAACATTGTAGATAGATCTTTAACTATTGTAAAAAATTATAGACCTATGTTCAGTTTTTCCTATTTTAACTGCAGATAAATATGCAATTGTTTTTAATCATTGCAGATAAGTCAGCATCTGTAGTGAATAATTGCACCAAAAATGCTCAATGCTAATAACTACAGATATATATACAACTATTGTTAATTGTTGTAGATAAGTTTGCAAAAAATAGAATATTGGCTAATTTTGTACTGTAACTTAATGATACTACAAATTAAAGTGCAGTTATACTTACTGAGTTGTATTCAATTGTCATTAGCATTATTGGCTTGAGTTTTGATATATCCCATTTTCCAGCCAAGGGATATGAATTGTTGTATTGCAATTTAGGAGATTTCAAAATTTGTGTTTTCTCACAGATCCACCACTGCAAAAAAGACATTTAGTATTAGAATAAATTATTAATTGATAAGATATTTATCTAATTAATCAAAATTTTAAAACCAGTAACAATGTAACGCAAGCATTTATTTTCCTTGTTGTGTCAATATATTTTTCAATTTGATTTATCAAATGATTGTGAATCTTTTTTGCCATGATATCTGCTGTATTTTATCTTCACAAACACAATATGGAATCGTATTCCAAGATACAGTTGAGTTTGAATTTGATATTAAAAATGTTGCAACCAAATGCAGTTGCAAAAGCTTTGCTGTATTTTCTCTTTCTTCTTTTGATGTTCCTTTTATTGTTGTAAACAATTCTCTTTCTATGTTTTTTTGTTGACACTTGTTTCTTCATCAAAGTGTATGTTGATGAATGATGTAAACTAGGCATTTCTTTTACCCTCTTTTTTCATATGGCCAGAAGTTTTGATTTGCTGACTATCTGTAGGAATTGATAATAATTGGCTTATATCATCCTCTATGAATGTTAGTAACATATCTCCAAATTGGAAGCAATTCAAATTCTTTCTGTAGGCTTTGATGATTTTGTCTAGTGTTGTTGAGTTTTTTGTGTTTTCCTTTGCTGGTATAATTCCAACATAGATCATATGAATGAATTTGTAGAAAGGTAAATTTTGAAGATATTTTATATGTGATACTGTAAGCAATTCTTCCTTCTTAATCCTGTCAAGAACATCGATGAAAGGCCTTAAATTATTTCTGTAGTTGTCTTCTCTTCATATAATTTTCTCTTCACTGATTATTTTTCTTTTTTTCTATAGAATATTTGATCCTGATTGTTGTTCAAACAGGAACAATTGATGTTTCCAACATTACTTTTTTCCCTCTTTTATTTCTTCTTTTGTGTTCTTCTGTAAAAGTACAATAAAAATTATGAAATAAATATGCACAATCTAATAATATGATAGGTGATGTTAAATACTTGCAGTTATAATGAATATGTAGGAAAAACAGAAATGTATGCAATTATCTTAAATAATTGCACTCTGTTTAGCAAATTTTAAGGTATACGCAAATTTTCATATATGTGGAATTACTGTATATATTTTAGCAGTTTTAAAAAATAATTGCTTATTTTTCAGCAATTATTTGAATAATTGTGATATTGAAATTTTATTGTTTCTAGTCATACATATTTACAGAATTTTCTTCACTTTTTGGAAATAGAATGGTAATCCAATGAAAGTACTGAAAAATTGTTAGCTTATACAAACTTTTCTTGTATATGTTGTAGTTGCATATATGTCAGTAGTTTTAAAAATTAATTGCTTAATTTTCAGTCACAATTTAAATAACTGTAAACTTTAAAATATGACTTTTGTAATTATAAATATTATCAGTTTTTTTTTAGTTTTTTGAAATAAATTGGTATTTCAATGAAATTATTCAAAAAGTAGCACATAAAAATGAGATTACTCTGTTTAATTGAATTATTGCTGAAAAGTAAGTAGTTAAACTGAATTGTTGCAACTATATATGATATTGTTAGTAATGATTATTTTTCTTCATACATAAATGTTGTAAAGATATTCAACACTGCTCAGTATAGTTGCATATCTATCGGCAATAATATGAATAACTGAGATTAAAATATTCTAAAAATTACAGATAACACTAAATTTATTCTGTTCAACTGCTTTACTACTGAAAAGTAAGCAATTAATGTTAATTATTTATAGCCATATGTGATATTGTCAGTAACGTTTACTCAATTTCGTTTATACATAAATGTTGCAAAGAAATTCAAAAAAATCAACACGGTTGCATATTTGTCTGCAATAATTGTGACTAATTGACATTATTATGATATTTACTGTTAGATTTGTAATTATTATGAAAAATTGCAGGCAAATACAGACATTGATCGAATATATTGCTTGAAAATATGCAATAAACACATTAATAACATCTGCTTAAAATTTGAAGAGGGAAAACAGTTTTTTGAACAATTTTTTACAAAAATTGCAGTAATTATAGAATGTTTTTTAGTTTATCGTCTGCATTCTCAATTTTCATTGTATTACCATAAAAAAGCTCGATTACATGCACGGCTAACTCGAAAATCTCTAAAACCCTTGCAAAACCCTAAGATCTATCGAGTTAAAATAGTGTAATATAAATCGACAACTCATGAAATTGATATATATCACCTTCGATCTTTGCATTTTGCCTTGTTTGATTCTGAAAATGTCAGATTTCGACTTGATTTTGGTTGCTTTGATGTTCGATTCTGTCGACTTTTCGAATTTTGCCGAAGAAAATGTGATTTCGATTATTTTAAAGGTCGAATGATAAAAAAAGCGTGGGTTCAGGGTTTTAGGATGATTTTTAAGGGTAGTTTTGGAAAAGAAAAGACCGCGTTTAAAAATAATGATGAAATTTATATATTTTGTATCTAAGGGATGTTTGGTTAATTATGAAAGTTATTAAAGATATATGACAAATGTTCCCTAACATTTATTAACCATTTTATATAAAGAGATTCTTAAATGTTGTTTTATAAATATGGAAATGATTAGGTTGAAAATTTAAGAATGGATTTTTACCAAGGAAATATATTATGTTTTAAAGTTGGTTATTCATGTTAATATTTCTTAAAGTTATCTATAAATATTTAAATAATTTTGAAAAGTTAATGATTTAATTTATTAATATGGTTTGAAATTAACAATAATGATTATTAATAATATTTTGGTAATTTAACATTATTATTAGTTTGGTAAAGATTAACGATTGTTTTATTCATAATTTTTTAAATTTGCAATTATTACATTTGAAAAAATTAAAAGTTAATAATTGTTACTTATTTACGATGTTTATCATGAATAAACACTATTATATAGTAGTGTTTTAAAAAAGTGATTAGGACTGATTTATGATGTTTTTCGAGATTCATAAACAGAGTTTTGTATATGGACTTGGATTATTATAAGTAGAGCTTATAAAATGGTTTGAAGATTTAAAGGAAGATTATTTAAAGGTAAAGAGGATAATAAATAGATGGATATTAATAAACGAATTTTAGAAATGGGTTTATAGATTTATAAAAAGAGTTTATAAATAATCGCATGGTTTTGTAAAGGGTTTGTAAATGATTTGGGAATTAATTTATAAATGGGGTTTAGAAATTTATAACGGAGTTTATAAATGATTATAAAAGTACAAAAAGGAGATCTTTCTCAGTGTTTAGTAAATATACTTATACTGTTGAGATGAGTATATTGACATTCCCTAAGTATTGAAAATATAAGGGTTGTGAATATATCTTCGTAAAAGTATTTTGGTACAAGCATTTACAAGATGACTTTAATTAATGAAAGTGGTTAATTAAGGACTAGTGGCTGCTTATGTGCTTAACCAATGTTGGGTTTTCCCTTGGAAATGAACCTTGATTTGGATGTGTGTTTTTTGATTGTTAAATAACCGATAATCGAATGTGGACCCAAACGTAACTTTGGAAATATCTAGCAGAAACACGTGATTTAACATTCATCTCCGATGATGATGTACTGTGCATGTTAATCTCGTTTCATTCTTCTACGACAAATGATAAGGAAATCCATCCACTAACGGTTAGGAGGTGATCTCCGTTCTTATCTTTGACTGTTTATTTCCTAAAGAATCGGGGTTGAGTTTACCGAAAATTATTGAATGCTGTTTCGAAGAGACAGGGATTAGATGGTATTCGAAAACCACTTCGATCCAACTCAAGTGTTCGAAGTGAAGATGTCTTGAAGATGATGAAATTGAAGATGGGGCTCTCAGTCGTTTCATTCAGTCCTAGAACGAACTTGTATGGATAAATGATGGCATTGCATTATTTCTTGGAGGGTGGTGTTAGCTTTACAAGTGGAAAGTGCTATATAAAAATTAGAACGTAGTTTCGATCCTCACACCTGAAAAATGAATAAAGCAAGGATATGCAGCAGGACTAAGTGGGTCGCACCCAAGTAGGGTATGATCATCCCAAATTTAGAGCGATGTTCATATATGCTTCAGGATCCCATTATGTGTTTGTTGATTGCAACTAAGGGGTGATCATGTTCGTTGCTACTCGAGAAGGGTTAGTGACGATCCTATGTAGCAGAGGTGCAACATGTCGTAGCCTCTAGTACATTTAATCTAGAGGTGTATAGATTTGGTAGGTAGATCCTTTCCCTTTCATAGCTGGAGTACACTCTCCAATACTAGCCTTTGGTTTTGATTGCAGAACCTAGTATGCTGGAATTTAATTAAAGTAAGAGTTTCAGCTATGATTAATAAGCACTTGTATATTATGCACTATTATAATATTAGAGGATTTCATATGAAAAGTTTTGGTTATCGTAAGGTAAAAATCCGTCCTTTATCATGTGTGACGTGGTCTTGCGAGATACTTTTGATCATTGGAAGGTTTTTATATATTTAAAAGTTTAGTTGGGTGTGTTTTCTCACACTGGTTTTCCATATCGAGTCGGGTGTTATTTTATTATAATGCTCGAGTCAAACCAAGCATATTTATAGGTTTCTTTAGATATATTGGAGCTCAGGAGACGAGTTGGAAGTCTTCGAGTCGTATTCTTGTATATGTTTATTTTCCGCTACTTTGTTATTGACTTTATCAACAACTGAGAGGACAAGATGTTATAAATGTCCAACTTGCTGATTGTTGTTGTACTTTGATGGATGTATGTATATAACTGTTTCTCTTTTGTAAAGATCGTTGATATTATATCATACATTGTCCCGCTGCTATTGTGAGATTCTATGTTATTTTAGTTTATTTTCTCTTCTTCTACTCTTCTTCTTTCTTTCCCTTAACTATCCATCTTTTCATTCGATTTGGGTTGGACATGTGTGGTTTATTGTTAGCCAGAACTTTATAGAAAAGCGGGTTGTTACACGTGGTATCAGAGCCAGGTTAAGCGAACACCTAAGCTTTGGTGGGAATTTACTCATTTGAGATAGGGTAAGCGAGACCCTATGATGAGTTTGAGTGTGTCTATATATATATAGTGCGTATTTGTTGGTGTTGTAAAAATGTTTTATATTGTGTTAATTTATTTGTTGAGTGGCTTATGAATTCTGGTCGGTGCGTGGGATGCCACGATATCGATAGGGGATTTTAAAAAATTAAACAAGGAAAACTGACACGGTATTGTTTAATAAGAGGGTAAATGAAGTAATTTTACCTAAATTATATTTTGTATATAAAAGAATAATTTTTCTAAAATTATTATAGTTATATATGGAGTGTTTGGCTACTAGAGAATGATAAATTTTAATTATTATCTTTTTTTGTTTATTATTTTAATGAAAATTTTTATTATCATAATATAAACAAAGATAAACATGTGTAAATGTGAATTATAGAGAATTGATTATGATTAAAACGGTCAAAAATTATGAAATGAATTTCATCAGCAGCGATGTTTTATAAATATGATTTAAAAGGTTATTTATAAAAAACAAGTAAAGGAAATTTCTAAGTATATTTATAATATGAATTATAAATAAAAATGGGTTTAAAACTAGAAGCTAGAGAATTTAAAAACCCATTGATTTTTGGGTTTCTAAGCGAGAAATTTCTACAATTGAAGTTTTGTTTCAATAAAACAAATTTGTTTTGGATTCCAGAGGTGTAATTTGATATATATAAAGGAGTTATGTATAGATATAATGTCAAAATAATTTGAAAATAAAACCGGGAGTTAAAAACCTGAAATTTTATCTGAATGTTTTTAGAAAACCTAAGATAACAAGTTTTTAAACTTATAATTTGAAAATAGAACAGATAAGAAAAGAAATTTGGAATCGAATTGGATAGAATAAAGAAATGAATATACACTAAAGTCATAAAGTGATAATATAACCCTGAATTGTAGATATAGTATGTGAATAAACTTGAGTCAAATAAATTTCATGAAATTTTAAGTAGATACGTTTGTATAACTTAAAGATTTGAGGAATATTGAGCGAAAAACAAATTTTATATTTGTTAATTGTGAATGTTAAGGAATGAAAATCATAAATTGAGATAGGTAATTAAATTTAACTTAAGTTAAATGAGATGATTTTTGAAATGAAATTTAACTCAAGTGAGGTAACAGAACGAATTAAATGAAATTGAATTTGATTCGTAATAAATTAATGAAATATGAACTTGAGTGGTAGAATAAAATACGACCTGGGTTGTGAATGGATATGAATTTGTGTTGCAAAATGAATTGAATATGGTTGGAATGTTACTTAATAGAATTGAATATGAACTTATGTTATGAAGTGAAATAAACATTAGAAGTTTTATATAAAAATGTTTATAATGAACTTAAGTAAAAATTTGATGGAATGTTTCTTAAGTGATATTTGTATTTAAAGAAAAGTACAAAGTGACAATGAAATAGGATTCAACTAAGGAAAAGTTAAAATGAAATGATTTTACGAAATGATCCATAAATGAATTAAATATGGAATGAAATGTTGTTAGAAATAATGTGAATAATTTTGGATGCGAATCAATGAATGTAAATGAAATAAGCGTAAATAAGTGAATGTAAATGATTGAATGTAAATCAATTGAATGGAAGTAAATTTAAATAAATACGTAAGTTGTACGTATATTATTTTATTTGCATAATTGTTTGGTCCAAACTCGAATATACGATCTCAAGGGGACTTACACGGATCCGAGTTAGGATTTTTCACTCGATTCCTTGACAGTGAACCCTAGATATGGATTTTTGATTGATTCTGATATTCTTTATCATAACATATCTCTGTGTAAGGTGGATGGGGGTTTCAAATCAAGGAACCGAATTGAGCCCGCACTAGATTAGTCATGTGAACGATACTAATTCGAAAAATTGTGTGATATGTAGGAAATGCAAATTACGGATCTTAAGGCTGGATTAAAACTAAAGGGGTTGAATAGTGCTTAATCAATTTTATGGAATTTTTGGAATCTTTTCAAATTAAACACATACAGATGCAATTTCACGAACACAGAGATAATCACAGAATCCACGTAGATGCAAATAGTAAATAAAAGGAGTTAAGGAAAGAATACATCAGAAATTTATACTAGTCTGGAGTAACCCTACATCCAGTCCCACACAATTTCTTGTGAAAATTTATTTTCAAATATAATGTCGATATTACAACCTCGATTTCAAGGCCATGAGCTACACCCTCCTGTCTCCAAGTCCAGTGCAAACTTTCTTGATTTAACCAGGCTACAAGATTACCTAATTGATTTATAGGCTACAATCACACCCAATTGATTTGCGGGCGACAATCACACCGTTTCCAAACACACTTTGATTGAGAGAGACTGGATACACTTCTTTGATTACAAATGGTCCTATAACTCTGAATAGCACTGAGATCTTTGAGAGAGAGTGGTAGAGAATCAAACTAGAGATGATCAACTTTGATTCACTTAGAATTTCGGTAGAGTTTTGTTAAAGCAGTTGAAATATAAGAGAATATTTGAGTGGAGAAGAAGGAGTGAAGAAATGAAGAAAAACTAACTTAAAGTTTTTAAAAACAACTAGTATTTATAGGAGAACAACGGTCATGTCCATTCGTGAAAGGTTATAACGAACAGACACTTCTTTCGAAAATTTGAGTTTTAAATTCTGCGGCTACCATGTAGACTTGGGGAGATGAGGGATGTCGATGTGCCTATGTTAATTTTGAAAATAGATTTTTCTTTAAAATGATTTCTATTCTAAAACTTATCAAAATAATTTCTAAACTTTGTAAACCATTTTGAATATAGTTTAAACTTATAAAAGAGTTTTAGAAAGTAATCTTAAAATATATAATCTATATAAAATATTAAAAACTAAGTATATATTTCTGTAAAATATATTAAAGCTAAAATATTAAAATCAAGAGATAGTAGAAAAACAAGAGTGATTTTGAAATTAGTATGATTAAAAATAGTTTTTGAATTAAGGCTAAAATATTTAGATTGATAGAGATGACTTTAAAAAGATAGTTTTAGAAAAATAAATCATTTTGAATGGATTCCATTCCACTGGAGAAGGTCGTGGGTTCCATCCCACTAAAGAGGTCATGGGTTCCCTCCCACTATTAAAGCACGAATGTGGATTCCATTCCACAATTAAAATCAGAATAAAGATTTTAGTGCTATTATGAAGTTTTAACATAAATCTAGCATTAGTACTTATCTTGATATCTTGAACTCTTGTACTCTTGATACTCATGAGTCTTCGGTCTTAATTTCTTTAATCTTGAATTCATCATCTTGAATCTATATACTCAGTCCTGAATCTCTGTACCCAGTCTTGAATCTTTATAAAATGCAGTCTTCATTCTTAGTACCCGCATACACACACACACATATATCTAGACAAGAATATTAGTATATATATTTTATAACAATTCCTAAGGTTGTTGTCAAAACCATTATCTCAGGAACTAACAATCTTTCCCTTTTTGACGATGACAACGTATGTTTATAAAATATACTCCACCAAACTTTGATTCTACTCTAACTCCCCCTTATTCCAACAACTCCCGCTTAATCTAATAATTCCCCCTTAATCTAAGCCTAACTAACCTATTTTTTAATTCTCCCCCTTTGTCATAAAAAAACTAATCCTAAGCTACATAACTCCTCCTAAATCGCATACTATAGCACTGTTTGGATAATAACACAGTATAGTAGAAAATAAATGAGACTGATAATTATGAATAAAGTATAGTAAGGTAAATGTGAGAGATATGAAAACCTCAAACATAATCAATCAATATATACATCATGTTCTTACCAAACCGCACCATGTTCAATCATATATTACACACCATATTCAAATCAACCCAAATCATATCAAATCAAATCAAAACAAAACAAACAATTCAAACCAAATCAAAGTAAATCAAACCACATATGTCAAATCAAACATTTCTTAGAACTTGAACCCATCCTTCTTCAACGAAATAGGATCCGCCTTTATAGCATCCCATTCTTTATTATTTTGGTTCAGAGTTCCTTCTGGATTCGCTTCATGTTCTTCTTTGTTGATGGTTGAGATTATCCACCAAATGGCATCGAAATGCCTTTCTTGTTCTTTTATTATCTACATTTGGCTTGATTCTAAGTGTCGTTGATTGCGAAGGATAAAAGTAAATATTTTCTTGAAGGAATTGAGAGTTTCTTTAAGATTCTCACTTAGATTATGAATCGGAGACGCCATTTTTTAATAAAATCTAAAGAAATTCAATAGAAAATAAAGAGAATTGAAGGTATGCATTTTTCTGGAAGAAGCGGATATTTAAAGACTTAGAAAATCATTTGAAATGAAAAGACACAAGGTAGTTACGTCAATTTCAATTTCAAAAAAAAACTATTTTGTGGTCGTTACTTGTCGACATGGGGGTAGGGGGTGTCGACATGCGCCTGTTAATTTTGGCAATTTGCTTTATTTCTTTATAATATATACAAGTCTATATATATAAACTTATATAATGTAGTAACAAGCATTCCAGAGATACTTTAGCGCTAATAAGCAGAAATAAAAGATTTTCATTAACAAATTTAGTTAACATTACGTACACTATACATAACCTTAACTAAAGAGAGATACAAACTAACACAACATGAAATGAAACTAGTATAAATTAGAGGACGATGAAATGATTATAATCCAAGCTTACGACTCACTTTCCCAAAGAACTTGTTCATTTTGGTGGAAATCTTGTCCAATTTTTTACCAATGGATCTTTAGAGAATCCATTGATTTTCCACGATAATCTTTTAGTTCTTGATTTGAATTTTGTTGAATGGATTGTTAGGAGTGATAGGGTATCAGATGCTTTCCAATGAAGTCTCTTCCTCCTCCTCTCCTTCTTTTTCAATTTACGTCTCCTCCTCTTCATTCTCCTCCTCCTCTTCTTCTTCCATCTCTTCATGAGCCAATCTCTCATCTTTTTCGGCAAGTGTTTCATATGGTTGAAACACAAATGGAATTTTCATGAGAGAGATGTTAGCATGGTTAAACACTTTTCTAGAAAGGAACTCTCCTTCCTATAACCAACACCAAAGTAGTTAAAAATCCAAGTGAGATAAATACCATGATACAAAGTGTTTTCTCTTAAAGTAAAAATTTTAGGATGAAGTTCATCCAAAATCATTTACGCCCAATCAATGTCATAGTTCCCATAAATAGCAAAGGAGCCTTACAAAAATTTAAAGTTGGGTGATTGAAATTTCCCGATCTTGGAGTTATGTTATGTTACAAAAGAAGGTTTACAATTCTAGCTTTAGGACGGAAATTTTGGTTTATAAGCTCAAAGTTATCATCTGCTTCAAAAATGTGATGAAATGACTCACGATCATGTTCATCAATTTGAAAATTTGAAAGATCCATTATCGTATACTTACAACTAAGAATGTTAGCCAAAATCTCAGTATTTAAAACAATACGCGTTTCTTTAACGCTACTCCACAATTTCCTTCATTTCCTTCATAAAAACCACGATTCAAATTTGCATAAATCATTTTGACAAGTTTCGAATAACAAATAAAATCATTTTGAGAATCATCAATGAAGCTAAGAATTTGATTCTCTTCAAAAAGAACATTGATTTCGTAAGAAGAAAAATCATTAAAAATAGCAAATTTTCCCATATGGACCTTTCCAAAGTTTACATAGCTTATGTAAGCCTTAATAACTTCCAGATCATCGTAAAGGAACTCTTTGGTGGCCTTGGACAGCCTAATGGTGGATGGAGTGCTTGAGGAAGCCATTTTTAAAGAAAAATAGAGAGCATGAGGGTTTGAATGAGAGTTTAAATTTTGAAATGAAAGTGAAAAGATAGGATAAAGTTAAGAAGATAACTAGATATCTAAGAGCCATATTCTCTGGTCAAGAGACACCCTTTCAGAGCTTTGGAGTCAGTGATAAAGTGGAGGGAAATTCATAGCTTTGAATTCAAATTTGAATTTCAAATTTCTAGAGGGATGTCGACATTGCGGGTAGGGTCATGTTGACATGGGTCCCTTAAATCATGTGACTTATTTTTCTTATTTTATTTAATATATATATATATATATATATATATATATATATATATATATATATATATCTTATAATCTAATTTATATTTTATATGAAATAATATTAAATATAATAACACTTTAATATTAATATTTTAATATTAAAATAATATTATTTAAAAAAAATTAATTTTAAACAACAAGCAATTTCAAAGCACGCAAATAATCAAACATTGAAAAAAGAAATTTTAATCAATATAATTTAAATGTGTACCAATTTTTAGATCCATATTTTCGAGATCATCAGAATCGTGAATAGTTGTAAATCACATGTTTGAATTCTCCATCTCTTGATCTTCATCAATAGATGATGAGTCTGAATCGTCCATTGTAGTAGTGTGCACTCTTTCTTTCCTTTGACGAATTAATAGTTGGAGAAAATTTCTGTTTATATGAATGCGGACAATCTCTTTTTAAGTGGCATGGCTCATCACAAGTGTAGTACATACCGTTATTTTGGGTTTCATTATTATTTCCAGAATTCTTGGGATCATTTCTCTTGTAATCGTTCATCTTTATGTATTTCAGAAACTTTCTAAAATTCCTTTTCATCAAGCCTATTTCTCCATCGTCGTCATTGTTTGAGTCTGAACCATCTGTTATTGCATTGAATGCTATTGGCTTCTTTTCTGTGGCTTTCTTTCTCTTCTCCATTGCATTTGTACTTCAGACGACATCAAATTCCCAATCAATTGTTCAATTTTTAGAGTACTAATATCATTTGCCTCTTCAATTACTAGAGTCTTCTGATCCCATTCTGGAGTGAATGAATTCATAATTTTTCTAACTTGATCTTCTTCGGAAAAGTTCTTTCCAAATGTAATAAGTGAGTACATAATGTCTTGAAACCTACTATACATATCTGAAATGGACACATTTGGATTCATCTTGAATTATTGAAACTGATTGGTCAAGATACATATTTTGGTCTGTTTAACTTTGCTAGTTCCTTCATGAGTAACTTGCAAAGTTTTCTAGATATCATATGCAGACCTACAGACAGATACTCTATTAAACTCATTCCTATCAAGTGAGTAGAATAGAATATTCATGGCTTTGGAATTGTTTTTTGCAACTGTCTTTTGCTCAGCAGTCCATTGTGCAAAATTAGTCGTGGGTTCAATATACTCAGTTTGTGTGATATTACAAGTGTCTAATCCTATTGGTTGTAAATAGATTTTCATCACATATGCCTAATATGCATAGTTTATGCAATTAAAAAGTGGTGGTCTGGCAGTAGAATGACCCTCTAAAAGTGAACTAGTGGTAGTGTTGACATTCAGTGTTGGTAACCATTTGAAAAATTTTCAAAAATCAGATTATGAAAACCTCTCTCTGATACCAAATGTAGGAAATGTGAATAACAGATCTTAAGGCAAGATTAACACTAGAGGGAAAGGTAAATAGAGCTTAATCAATTTTATGGAATTTTTAAAATCTTTTCAAATTAAAAACATGTAGATGCAATTTCACAAACACAGAGACAATCGTAGAATCAGACAAAAATGCAAATAGTAAATTAAAGCAATAAGAAAAGAACACTTCGAAATTTTATACTAGTTCGAAGTTACCCTACATCCGTTCCCACATAATTTCTTGTGTAGATTTCTTTTCAAATATAATGTCGATATTACAATCTCGAATTTTAGGCCACAAGATACACCCTTCTGTCTCCGAGTCCAGGGCAAACTCTCTTGATTTAAGCAGGCTACAAGGTCACCTAGTTGATTTATGGGTTACCATCACACCCAATTAATTTATGGGCCACAATCACACCATTCCCATTAACACTTTGATAAAGAGAGACTCGATACACTTCTTTGATTACAAATGATCATATAACTCTGAAGAGCACTGAGATCTTCGAGAGAGAGTGGCGAAAAATTAAACTAGAGATGATCGAGTTTGATTCCCTTAGAATTTCGAAAGAGTTTTGTTAAAGCATTTGAAATATAATAGAATATTTAAGTGGAGAAGAAGGAGTGAAGAACAAAGAAAATATGGTCGTGAGTTTCAAAATGAGAATCACAAAATGAACATTGAGGCTCGATCGACATTCTCCAATCAATTAGTCTGTCTGTAGTAGGTAAATGATTTGTATATGCTAAAAATAATGTAAATGAGAACTTACTTGCTATGATGTTATGCCATATAAGTAGATAAATGTTGTCTGGCATTGCATGTTGTCGAATAATGTTCCACACTAATCTAAAAGTAAATTTCCGTTGATTGGCCATAGTCCAATAATCGGAAGAGTCTTCACAACTTAAAGTCACTTTATGTAAAATATATTAAAGCTAAAATATTAAAATCAAAAGATAGTTTAAAAAAGAGATGATTTTGAAATTAATATGATTAAAAATAGTTTTGAATTAAGGCTAAAATACTAAAATTGATACAGATGACATTGAAAAGATAGTTTTGAAAAAATAAATCATTTTGAAATTTTCATGGATTCTATTCCACTGGAGAAGTTCATGGTTACCATCCCACCAAAGAGATCGTGGGTTCCATCCCACTATTAAAGCGAGAAGGTGGATTCCATTCCATAATTAAAATCAGAATAAAGATTTTAGTGCTATTATGAAGTTTTAAAATGAATCTAGACTCTATTACTTATCTTGATATCTTTAACTCTTGTACTCCTGATACTTATGAGTCTTCGATCTTCATTTTTTCAATCTTGAATTCGTCAGTCTTAAATCTTTATACTTAGTCTTGAATATTTATACTTAGTCTTGAATCTTTGTACCGTACAACCTTTATTCTTAGTACTTGCATACACACACACACACACACACACACACACCTAGACAAGAATATTAGTGTATATATTTTATAACAAGTCCTAAGATTGTTGTCATCAAAACCATCATTTCAGGAACTAACATGATCGAGCGAGCGATCATGAATGGTTTTGCGTATTGGTGATATATGTACATCGTACGAACTTTAATAAATCTAATGTTGACACTGAAAATGTAAATTGATATATTTATGAATTAATGTGATGAATATTAATTGTTTGTTGGTTTCTTTTATTGCAATTTTTATATTTGTATATAGTTATTGTATTAGTATATGTTATATATTGATATTCTTCCCATATACTTGTTCTCGTGATTTATTGAGTGATTATTAGGCGTGGATGGCATATGCTTCGTATTTCTAGCTCGCTTTCACATTTTATTGATTGTATATGCTTGCTAATGCCAATAAAAAGGTACACATCTCGGATTACAAATCGTATTTTTAGAATTTTCCTTACGAGATGGCTCATCCTTGAAGATCGAACGTATATTTGTGATTATATATATATATATATATATTGTAAATTTTTACGGTTGAGCCGCGTAAAGGAGATGCTGGCGAAATTTTTTGAAAATTTAAGGTATTGTTTATTATTGAGAATTTTGGAAAAATTTTGATAAATAAAATTTGGATTTTGGTTTTATAACTTTGAATGGTATTTGTTAGTTGCTATTAATTGATTTGAAAGATTTAGAAAAGAGTTTATAAGAAGTTAAATGACTTAGAAGAATTTGGTAATCTATTTCAACTAATGTTTTTTAGAAAAGTTAATGGGTTTGTGACATTTTTCTTACTTGGCAATTTCGAGATGAATTGTTTTTAAGAGGGAAGGGTGTAAGACCTAGAATTTCAGTCATTTAAATTTGTAATATAATTAATTTTAAATATTAAAGAGTTATTTTTTATAATTAAATAACTTGAATTTCAAAAATAGCGATTTATTGGGTAATTAGACTGTTAAAGTTAATATTTGAAATTATTTAAATAATTGAATCTGGAGTTTAATATAAATGAAAATGAATTCAAAAGTTGAATTAATTTTTATTTGAAAAAAATGAAGATAGTAAACTTTTGAACTGGATTTAAGAGTGATTCAACTGATTTTGAAAATTACTTGTTTTAATTAGCGTGTAAAAATAGTCTTCTGAGCACTGTCTTGAACTTGGACAAAACCGGTTATATTAGATCCATAATAGTATATTATAGTATGCCATCAAATCTTGTGGCGATTGGACGTATCGTTTGATCATAGGAGTTCAAAACACATAGGAATCAATTAAAGAAATTTAAATTAATATTATTTGATTTTGAAAGTTAATTTTTGTATATAATGGAATTGGTCCCGATATATATTCCATTGTGTTCGAAATAGGGGTACAACATATAGAATGCCAGGTAGCGTGCTTCGTTTGAAGTTCGAAATTTTCATGGATGAATAGTGCTATAAAAGTTTTCTATATAAGGCCCTTAACCTCCCTTCATTTGCTAAAACCCTAGCTTCCAACTTTCAGCCGCCATAAAATTAAACCATCCAACGACCAACAACGATCGGAGCCTTTAGGTGATGAATTGGCATTCAACTTCAACTAACAAAACATAGCACAACGATAAGACGCAAATAACCGGTTGGATCGAGTCGAAGGGGAGCGAGGCAGAGGCAAAGTTCGTGCATTCGAACTGCAGTTATTAGGTTTCACGATTTCTCGATTCACACACGTGTGCTTGGATGGGAAGCTGGAGGCGGCTTTGGCGACGGTGCAACATGGTGCATGTGGCGGCGGTAGTGGGTCAGCTAGCGCTTGGTCGATTTCAGAAAAAATGGAAGCAATGACCTGGAACGAATAGTGTGCATGAGAGGGAAGAAATGATAGGTCAACTTTAAATTTTAATTAAATTAATTTAATTTAAATTCAACGATATCAAATGTTCGTTAATCCCTAACTCATCCATATGAGGTCCAAATAGAACGCGATGAGTGGCATTGCGATCATATCGATGAAGCCTACGCTTTAGAGTTGGATTGAAAAAGACTGGAGCTTGTTGGAATTTATACTAAAAATCGAACGGCTATTCAGTTTAAGTCTAAATCAAAACCTTTTGGAAACTATTAAAATCAATGTGAGTTAATTTCACCTTTTTGGTAAATCAGAAAATATTATATTCAATAAAAATATTTATTAGATGTTTGGATATTCATTTTTCATTGTTGTTGACTGTTGGATGATTTACTATTTAAGTAGTTGGATTGAATATATTCCCATCCCTGGAGCCGATGAGGTTCTATTACGTTCCCATGTATGATTGGATCCCCTTTCTATACGAATGCCGCCTCAAAGTGGTTAATTTATATTTTTATGATTATATATTATATGTGATGTAGAGTGACAGGTTAGAGCGATCAACGAGATTCATTACACTGTTGATTTTATTTTCATATATATGGTGATATATGATTTGTTAAATGCCATCTTGATAACATGGATATGATTTTGCTTAATTAGCGCTTTGATAGCATCGGTCTGATAGCATCGGGCCTCAATTTTGGTATTTTATAATAGTATAAAATAATGATATGTTTAAAAAGGGATTTCAAAGTGATTTTGGGGATTTTATATGTTTTTAATAATTTTTCTAAAATAAAACTATGATTTTAGATATTATAAATTGATGGTTTTATAAAGTATTCTAAACAGAGATTTCTGAACTATAAAATATAAAATTTTAAAATCTTAAAATAAGTCCATCTTTTATAATGAAGGGTTATGTTTTAAAGAAAATATAAATATTTTGATAGTAAAGATTATTGACCATTTTTAATAAAGAGAATCTTAAATGTAGTTTTATAAATATGGAAATGACTGGATTAAAGATTTAAGAATGGATTTTTATCAAGGAAATATATTATCTTTTAAAGTTGGTTATTCATGTTGGTATTGCTTAAAGTTGTTTGTAAATATTTAAATAATTTTGAATTGATTATTTAAATTATTAATATGTTTGTAATTATTAATAATGATTATCAATAATATTTTGGTAATTTATCATTATTGTTAGTATGGTAAATATTAACGGTTATTTTATTCATAATGTTTTGAATTTTTAATTATTATATTTTAAGAGGTTAAAAGTTAATAATTATTATTTATTTATGGTGTTTGTTATGAATAATCACTATTATTTAATAGTATTTTAAAGAAAGTGATTAGAACTTATTTATGATGTTTTCGAGATTCATAAACAGAGTTTTGTAAACGAACTTGGGCTTTTAGAAGAGAAGCTTATAAAATGGTTTGAAGATTTAAAGGAAGATTATTTACAAGGCAAAGAGGTTTATAAATAGATGGATATTTATAAATGAATTTTAGAAATGGGTTTACAGATTTATAAAACAAGTTTATAAATAATTTCATGGTTTTATAATGGGTTTATAAACGACTTGGGAAATAATTTATAAATTGTTTATAAAAGGTATAGAAATTTATAATGGAGTTTATAAATGATTTTAGAAGTATAAAAAGGAAATCTTCCTACATGTTTGGTAAAATATACTTATACTATTAAGATAAGCATATAGGTATTTTCTAAGTACTGAAAATATAAGGGTAATTAACATATCTATGTAAAAGTATTTTGATTCAAGCATTTACAAGATGACTTTAATTAATGAAAGAGATTAATTAAGGAGGCTAGTGGTTCATTATGTGCTTAACCAATGTTGGTTTTTTCTTTGGAAATAAAACCTAATTTGGATGTGTGTTTGTTGATAGTAAAATAACCGATTATAAAATGTGGACCTAAACACAACTTTGGAAATATCTAGCAGAAACACGTGAGTTATGTGGCATAGTCATCTCCAATGATGATGTACTATGCATGTAAATCTCATTTCATTCTTCTAGGATAAATGATAAGAAAATCTGTCTGCTAACAGTTAGGGGGTGATCTTCAATCTTATCTTTGATTGTTTATATCCTAAAGAATCGGGTTTGAGTTTACCAGAAACAGTCGAATGTTGTTTCGAAGAGACCGAGATCGGATATGTTATCCGAAAACCAGTTCAATCCAACTCAAGCGTTCGAAGTGAAGACATCTTGAAGATGATTAAATTAGAGACAGAGTCCTCAATCATTTCGTTTAGTCCCAGAACGAACCTGAATGGATGAATGCTGGTATTGCATTATTGCCTAAAGGGCAACGTTAGCATTCCAAGTGAGAAGTGCTATATAAAAGATAGAACGTAGCCTCGACCTCACTCCCAAAAAATGAATAAAGCAGGGAACGCGGCATGGCTAAGTGGTTTGCACCCAAATAGGTTATGATCATCCTATATGTAGAGTGATATTCATGTAAGCTTCGAGATCCCATTGTGTGGTTGTTGATTGCAACCAGTGGGTGATCATATTCGGTACTACTCGAGAGGCGGGTAGTGCCAATCCTGAGTAGCAGAGGTGCAACGTGTTGTAGCCTCCCGTACTGTGATAAACCGGGATTTTTAGCAATATTAATTTAATGATTTTCTAATTTAAAATTGCAAACTTATTCTTTTCAAACAATAATTATGCTTCTAATTACTATTGCTTATATATATATATTTGTAGATTGAAAATAAAACTATGATTTAAAATTCTATATGTATATCTTAAAAATAAATTGGATTTAAAATCTCTACATTTTTTTAAAACTAGTATATATATATATATATGTATGTATGTGTGTGTGTGTGTGTGTGTGTGTGTATATGGGTATTGATTAATGTATAATTAGGTTTTATACCATTTCTTTAAAAGTTATATAAATATAAATAAAGAAAATGTATGAATAAAAGTATAAAATATAATATAAAATCATAAGAAAACATAAAATGCATGCATAAGAACATTTGTAAGCTAAGTACAACATGCAAATTACAAGTGTCTAATTTATTAATTTTCTTCATTTTAAAAAAATAATAAAACAAGGCTATACAACACTTACATATACTTCCTTTCTTTCTTTCGTCTTTCATTTTTCAAAACTGAACCAGAAAAATAAAACAGTTAAATCAACTCCTTTAAGTTTAAACTAAAAAAACCTCTTGCAAATTTCAAAATTGAAGCTAAGCAATTCAATATCTAAGTTCAGCTCAACTTAAAGCAGAACAGATCAAAATCAAGCAAACCAAGTTTCTAGTTTGCAAAATTCAAGCTTGCAGTTTCAAGTTCAAGAACAATTCCCAGATTGTGTTTTTTCAAAAGGCTTCTCTATTCCAAAATACAGTGAGTAAACATCATTTTAAAAAAAACTAAATTTGTTTATTTCTTGATGCATGTGATAAATACTTAAAGTAAAGTGGTGAAAAATGTTTGCATGAATGTATAAATACGTTTGCATGTCTATATGTATGAAGATTGTGTGCATGTCTGTGTACAGACAAGCATGCCTCTATTCTAGTTTACAGACTTAAGATAAGTTCAAAATTTCAAATTCTCTTCTCCTAATCTCTTATAGGTTATGATGTATAAACAAAATGTGTTTGAATTAACAAAATCTTAATTTTAAAAATACTTTTAAGTATAACTAGAAACGAGTTTAAACTGGAAAGAAGGAAATACAATCAAACTCAAAACATATAAAAATTTCGACTACCATGATTTCATGTTTCACTTATATAATCTAATTCGAGTTTGAAAAGCATGAATTTAATTATAATTTCAAGATTTTTAGGATATTATTTGGGTGGAATTATCGAGTTGAACGGAAATTGGGATTTTGGCAATTTCTGGCAATCGGCGAATGGTGGAGGGTCGAGATCATGGCTGGAGCAAGCTCGAGGGGTAAGGTGGTCGGGAAAAATGGTCTCAGGATTTATCGTTCACCGTGGTGGTGTGTCGGAGATGAAGTTCTTCGTCGTCGATGCATAGGACTCGATCGGAGTAAGGGGACTAGGAGCGTGGGTCTATTGCTAAGATCTCGACTGGGTGTCGAAGCTTTTGGTGACTGTAGGTGGCAACTCGAGGTGGTTATCGTTGATCATGTTTGTTCCAGTGGGGCTTCATGTAGCACGTTTTCATTTCGAAGCACTGGTGGTCGGAATCGAGGGAGAGGTTCGTAGTCGACTTGTTGGCGATGGCATTGGTGGTCGGAGCATCGGCGTTCGTCTATGCATGTGCATGAGCGGTTGTTGTATCTGTAGGTTTGGGTTGGTTACTGTCGGAATAGAAGAAGGAGATAGTCTCGGGTGGGAACTCGAGAAAGTGTCGAGTTAGGCTCGAGTGTGTTTAAGTATCAGGTTTTAAAAAGTTAAAACAAAACAATTTTTTTTTAAAGTTTTGCTTGGGTTTGGGCTCGGGTCTGTGTTTTAGTGTATTAACAGTGTTGAAATTTTTAAAACAAAACAAGTTTTACTTAAAACAATTTTCTTAACCCGCTTCTTTAAATAATAAATGTTTTGTTTAAGTGTTAAATTAGTTAAAGGTAATATAATAATATTTTAACTTAAATTAATTAAGTTTAAAGTATTTTATTATGTGTTCATTATTTTAAATTAATTTTTAAAGTTTATTTTAGTGAAATTAAATAGTGTAATTAAGTAGTTGATTTAAGCAGGTGAGATGCTTTCAACTATTAATTAACTTAAAGATCCTGATTGTTTTATATGTTAAAAATAAATAAATTCCAAAGATTATTAAATAAACTTAAATGATAATTTAGTAAAATGATTAAGATAATGGGTTATACTTTTAATTAATTAAGGTCTTAGTAACTAAAGGATAATTAATTAATTCCAATAATTAATTAAAATAATAATAAATGGCTTATAATTAATTAATAGCAATTAAGAAGGGTTATAAGTAATTAATTAATTTTGTGAAGTAAATTAAATTAAATTAATTACAAATTGTATGATTAATTAATTTTGCTTATGGATGATTAATTATATTGAATGTCTGGATTGATTAATATCTCTAGTCTGTTAACTTATAATGTCCTGTGATGTGCAATGCCTGAGTTGAACTGTGATAAATGTGAGTTATTTATCTCTGATGAATCGCTGTGTGAATATAATATTCTGAATTGAATTAATTTTTTTTACTTAGACAATTTGGCCTTGAAAGACGGCGTTTGGATTTCGATGAGACCGGGATCGGATATCAAATTGTTATCCGAAAACCACATTGATTCAAATTAAGCGATAGGTCGTGAAATCTCAAGTGAAGATCGAGAATCAAGATTCAGAGTACAAGGGCTATTTGTCGTTAACTCTCAGGGTGATTCCAGAACGAGTGTAATGGAGATAGTGCCTTCGATTTCGTTCGAACCCGAAACGGACTTGTATGGATGAATGCTATCAGACCATCGTCAATGGAGGACGATGAGCATTCCAAGATATGTGTGTTATAAAGGTAATCGTAGCCTCAAGCGTCATCAACTGAGAATGGCTAAAACAGGGGAGGTGTATCAAGGCTAATTGGGTAGCACCCAAGTAGGATAAGATTTTCACCTGTCTAAAGGTGCCTTTTATTCGGCTATGTGGGCGGTTGTTGGCCACAACCGTGGGGTTGTCTTATTCCGACTATCAGTAAGGGGTAGCTCCAATCTTGTGTTGCAGGGGATCGGGGTGGATCTTCGATACTCTGATCTAGACCAGGTACTGTGACTGGTGGTACCCTAGTAGCCCTGCCATTGTATGGAATCCAATCTCCAATAAGCGAATGTACGGTTTTGGTTGTGCCCAACTATGTTGGAACGTGAGATGTAAGCATTCCAGCTATTTGCTATTTTATATTGAAACCCTAGGCACTATAATATAATTGGATTTCCTAACAAATGTTTTGGTTATCGTAAGGGAAAAACTTGTCTGTATTTATTTGCGGAGAGTCTTACGAGATACCTTTAATTTCAAAATGATTTTTTTGAGTTAAACAACTTAAACCATTTAGTCACACCAGACCCTTGTCTGACCCAGAGTTTATTTTCTATTTTTCTTAAACTCTTGGGTACTCAAATTTTTATGAGTAGCCAAGTGATCAGGTTGGCTTGACGTATTTTGGAGAAGGCTTTGAGCAGGAGACTTGGCGTATCTATATATCTATTCAGTTGTGTTAGTATCATTTGTTTTGCATTTTGGGATGTTATCTATAGGCAGGTCTTCACGACTGTCTAATGTGATGTTGTAACTGAATGACGCTGATGTATGATGAATATTATGTAATATCTATGTGAAGTAATAGATATTTTTTCGTTCCGCTGTGAGATTCTGATATTTTTTAGTTCTTTCTATCTATTTCTTTTCTACCTATTTCTTTCTAATTACGATACGTCTTTCTATGGACTGAAAGGCGGGCTGCCACATGTACATTTGTTCAAGAAGTGTACGGATCCGCTGGGTTGAACCTTAACCTTTCATAGTTGGAATCCACTCTCCAATACGAGCCTTCGATGTTGATTGCAGAACCTAGTATGCCTAAATTTAATTAATGTAACTATTGCGGCTATGATTAATAAATACTTGTATATTGGGCACTATTATAATATCGGAGGATTTCATATGAAATGTTTTTTTTATCATGAGATAAAAATCGATTCATGTTTATGTGTGGCGTGATCTTGCGAGATACTTTTGATTTTAGAAGGTTTCTATGACTTTAAAATTTTACTTGGGTGTATTTTCTCACGCTGGTTTTCCAGACTAACTCGGGTGTTTTATTATATAATGCTCGGGTCAGACCGAGCATATTTACGATTGTTTTGAATGCATTGGAGCTCGGGAGACGAGTTGGAAGTCTTCAAGCCATATTCACGTATATGTTTATTTTTCGCTGCTTTGTTATGGAAATTATCAGCACTTATGAGGACAGGATGTTATAACCGTCCAGGTTGATGATTATGATTGTTGTTGTACTCTGATAGATGTATGTATGTAATAGTTTCTTTTTTGTAAAAATCATCGATATTATATTATACATTATTCCACCAGGATTGTGAGATTCTGTGTTGTTTTAGTTTCTTTTCTCTTCTTCTCTTCTTCTTTCTTCTTTCTTTCCCTCAACTATTTGTCTTTCCATTCGATTTGGGTTGGACATGAGTGGTTTACTGCCACCTTGAACTGAACGAAAAAGCGGGTTGTTACATAGGATGTAGTGGAGTAATATCCAACTTGAAACTAAGTTTAGTTTATGAAATGTTTTCACAAGTAATTTAGTGGAATAGAATTGGTATTAGCGAGAAACAATTTAATAAATGCGTAGTTGGACGTAGATCATTTCTCCTTTCATATAGTATTGATCTAAGATTCAAGTACATGGCTTTGTGGTATTTCACACCATTCCGGATAAGGATCTATTACTTGATTTTTGACGGCGAGCACTTGGTGAGGATTTTTGATATGGGACCAGTATTTTCTATTATAGTTACAGCTATGTAAAGGGAAGAGAGGTTCCAATTCAAGGAGCCTAATTAGAGTCTATACTAGAAATTGGGTGAGCAATACTAGTTCGGCAGTGAAGTGATATATTCAAGTAGTGATCAAATCACATTTTTGTACAAGAATGATCTATGTAGATCATACGAGATGATGTATAGTAAAAAAAATTTAGGATAGGTTGAGGTGTAATTTCAAGGACAAAATTCTTTTAAGGGGGAAAATTGTAACGATCCGGAATTTTACTAGTTTGATTTACGAATATTTAATTAATTTTAAATATTCAAATTATAGATTTTATAAATAAAATAAAAATATTTTACGTAGTAAATAATGATGGTGAAATTTTATTCCAAATTTGTTCAGTTTGAAGAAAAATCGAAAATGTGATCATAGTTCATTTTTCAAATTTTCGTTAGCGGAAACATTGTGAACTCTTTTGTGTGAATATACTATTTATAAATAAGTTAGGATATATATATATATATATATGTTTTAGTGTATATGTACACATATGTATATACTTAAGTATGTAGTTGTAAAATATAATTCAACAAAAAAAAGTCACATCCTAAGCCAACATAAGTACAGTTAAATTCTAATACATGTTTATTCATCTTGGATCAAGGTGGACATGAGGGGAACAAGCATTTTCATGATTTTCAAGGTTGGAGACAAGGTAGATGATGTGGCGCAAGGTAGTGGAGGGTAAAAGTACAAAGGTAGTTTAGTAATTTTTCTAAGTAGTTTTATATAAAATCAAAATTCCTAATTTCTTCCTCATTTTTCATTTTCATTTCTTCTTTTCAAACCTTATCTTCTCCTTAATCTAGATTTCAAAACCCTTCAATGGCTTCCTAATATAATTTTAAAGAATTTAAATTTCAATTTTTACTTCTTTTTAAATGTTTAAAAACTTAGTTTTAAACTTTTTCTTTCTTTATTTCCTCCTACTTCATTCTGCCATAACGTCCTCCGCAATACTTCAAATCAATTTTTTTTCAAACCATATAGACTTTCAGCGGCTAGAACTTTTATTTGCACCACTTTTTAAAATTTTGAATATTTTTGGGTGAAAATTACATTTCTTTTTGCCTCATTTTCGGATCTATATTATCAAGGCCGAAAATATCACTCCTTCTTTTGACCATATCTCTCTCAAAAGAAATTGAAATTGAGTGATTCCTTTTTATAAATTTAGAGACAATAATTTCCTAAAACTTTTCTTTTTCCACTTATCCAAATTTCAAATGTAAGATGGCCAAATATCGAGGAGAAAATGACTCATTTTCGAGTGATTTTCAATGTGGTTTTCAAGCTCCACAAGTTCTAAAGCATTTTAGGTTTTCAAAGATTTTTGTGAGTAAAATTTATTTAAAAGTTAAAGGTTTTAAATTTTATATGTTTAGATAAATTTAGTATGGAATGTGTGTCAATTGTTGGATTTTAGTGTGTTGTTGTATACGTTTGAAAGTTAGACTTGAAAATTAAGTTTAGCTTAGAAATTAGTTGTAAATGTGTGAGATTTGATCTTTTATATTAGGTTATGTGTATGGATACTGTATATGAGGATGTACGTGGAAACTTGGATATGATGAAGTAGGTTTTATAAGTTATGTTGTGGTCATTCCCATTGTGATGTTATGCTAACAAAAATAGCACATTTGTATGGTAGTGGCGACTTGTATTCTGTGTGGAGTTATGTAATTGTTTTTAAAACTCAAACCAATTTCAAGTTTTAAAACTCTGTTTTATTTTTATAAATATTTAGTATGTTTGGAAAAGCAAGTGAGTTTCATAAGGTGATAATTTCTAAAGTCAAATTAAAAAAACATTTCTTGTTACGGCATCAATTGCGATAGTAGCTATAGATGCAGTTTCACTTAAAAATCCAATTTTTGCAAAAAATTGTTTTTACAGTTAGAGGTTTTTTAAAACGTCTTAGAAATTTAATAATGATGTTTAAGGAAAGTTAATCAAAAATTTAATAGTTATTTATTAATTAATTAATTTTGATAATTAATAATTAATTAAGATTAAACGGGGTTTGTTAATTACAACTAGGAAAGATTAGTTATTAATTAATATCTTTTGAAGATAAGATTAATTTTAGTTAATTATTAATTAAGACTAATTTTAATTAAATGTAGTTTAAGTATATGATTTATTTTTAATTAATTATTAATTAACTATAAGGTTAATTATTTAAAAATTGTTAATCATTTTTTAATGATTAATTAATTAAGGCTTTAATTTAAAATAAATTATTTATTTAGTTAGCTAAGTGCAATTTTGTAACGTCCTGCCTTTTCGCACGCTTTAAATCGACACACGTGCCAATTCAAACCATACGGAAGGGCGGATTGTTATGGGGTAAATAAGAAAAAGCAGAGAAAGAAAAAAACAAAATAGAATCTTTCAGCGGAACGATAAAATATAATAATCAAATATACAATTCACGAAGCTTTTTTACAAAATATTTGATTATATTCATACATTACATATCAGAGTACACATACCATAGAATAATAATCAATGCAGCGGAATTAAATGGTGTAGCGGAATAATATAGTAGATAATAGTACTACAAATCTTCGTCTTTGTCCTCCATAATAAAATCTTCAAATCCTGAAATGCTCGGACTGACCCGAGCGAATTGAAAAGACAAAACACTCGAGTCAGAACTAAAATATCTTATGTGAGTTAAATCAATTGAAATAAATAAGAGTGTAGTAACTCAAGAGATTCTCGGGATTTACATATCCTAAGGATCCGTTAAACTATTTACTTTGTAGTAATATTTCACTATTATAATAGTGTCTATTAGTAAAATAAACTTACTTTAAAATAGCATTAAAGCTTTACATTTTCCACCTTAACACGTAATAGTACCAATAGTCTATACAGTGCCAGCATATCTCCTGATCAGGAGACTACGAGAAGACACCCTATAGGTACTACACAAATAGAAACTCGTAGTAAAGGCTCGGTATGGTAGGTGACACGACATAACAAAGCAATGCCAGGGTAGATATACCAATTACGCACACGGGCTGGTGGTAACGCGTAGCGCGCAGCTACCGCCCACCTCGAGCCACACCCCCAAATCAAAAATCAAAAGTGGCCACCGAATCAATCCAATAGTCAGAGTATAATATCGAAGGGATGTGTCCGATAAGAGGGGCTACCTCCTTGGCCGGAGATCGCTCCTGTTTTAGCCACCTTATGCCAACTCACGGGAGTCGAGTCCACGTATATACCTTAATAGAACGTCGCCACCATCCTACTTCATTCTAGAATCTCCACCGCGTACACGGTTGTTAAAGTGGTTTTCGGAGATGGCAGAGAGTATGACAACTTCAGATCCCTGTCTCTTCAACAACCAAACGTTATTATAACACCGCGGCCATTTATAAATAATTATACTTCAAAACCAGAATAAAATATTCATTTCAAAACCATACAAATACGATATCATTTTATTTTAAAACCAAATCAATATGATATCATTTATAAAAGCTAAATTAATATAATATCAATTTTATTTCAAATATATCCTTTTCTAAAACCATAACATTTTCAAAGTTATAATATTTCGAAAACAAACGCTTAAAATATAACCTTCCAAAACATAAAACTTTGAATTTCATAACTTTGAAATATAACTACACCCCTTAAATGGTTTAAATATTAAATTACTTTATAAAGTAAAATAACTTCTTTAATTTCACAATAAATTCCAAATATTGATTTGAACCTCCAAATAAACCATTTCTAATTCAATATTTTCAAAGCTTAAAATTCAATATTTCAAAACTAAATTTTTTATAATTCCATATAAATCAAATTCAATTACTATTATTTAGATTTGAAATGTTTACTTAATAAATCCAATATCATTTAAGTAAAACCTTTAAACTTCAAATAACAGGATATTCTTTCTATTTAAATTAACTTGATAATATTCATTTAAAGTGACTGATATTCATTTAAATCCTCTAAACCAAAATCAAATTATACAAATCATACCTTTTAAAATCTCAGATTTATTTAAATTTCAAATCAATTTTCATTCGAGGATAATTCTTAAAACACTTTAATTCAAATCAATTTATATTTCTCTTCCAGCCTTCATTGTTTATGTCATTATACTCTACAAATATAATATAAATAAATACTTCTTTGTATTATATCTTAATAAAATCAACTTTTATTATTAAACTTATTTTATACTTTAAACCAATTTTATACATAGCTTAAAACCAAGAAATTAATTATATATATAAATATAACATTATAAATATCCAAATCAATATCTCATAAACCATATTTTTCTTTACAAAACCATAGAAATCCCTTCAAAATATTTTTATTATATATAGACCGCGGTGCCTATATATAATTTTCTATCCTATGGTCAAGTGATAAGGATATTTATCATTTCAATCCGTAATTTAAAAATAAAAATTACAATTACATATCATTTCAAACCGCAATCCCGGATGAAATGAGAATGCATAATAACTTGCAATTTATAACAATATAAAATACAACATCCATTCATCCAATATCAACCATCAACCATTTATCACAATCATCATCAAATTCAACCAATATCATCAATATAGAACGGATAGTAAACAGCAGGTATTAATAGCAGTTTATATTCAATAATAAGTTAAATAACTGTTTAACTAGCAGTTTATATGCAATGAAAATTAATTACCAAATTTAACTAGCAGTTTAAATGCAATGAATAAATTTAATAGCAATTTAATTTTAAAGAAATGAAATTAACTGAGGTAATGATTAAAAATATGCCAAACAACCATAAATAAATTTTAAATCACATCATATATCAATTTAACAAACATAATAAATTTTAGAAGTTGTGAGTGGGTTAAAACACTCACCTTTTGAATTTAAATTGAATTTAAATCCAATTTAAACCCAGAAAATTGAAAGTCTCCAAATTCATCAAAACTAGCGCCAAAATGTTCGAAATTCTAATACGAACCTAGCAGAGAAAACCGCGCGTGAAACGGAGTTCGTACGCAAAATTTATATCAGTTTGAGCAATTTAAAATTTAAATTTAAATTAAAACAAATAGAAACAATACTCATCACACCTGCCACGTCACCACACATCTTTCCCTTTGCTTCCAGAATTTCATGCATGGCCTGCTATAGGGAAGATGTACGCACGCACAGCTACACGCGCGAAACCCTCCTACAAAACGAAGCCGCCCTGCCTCCAGTCACTCGCCTCGACCCCTAGGTGAAGTTCCGGCCCAAACGCCTCCACCACGACCTCCTCGCGGCGACGATCGCGACCCAAAACCACAATAGCCGCCGAAAATTTTGAAACCCTTGTTGAATTTTCCACCAAATCAAGCCGTTAAAATCCCAAACCAATGACACCGATGCGAAGCGTATGAGCCTCTCCACAAAAGCCAGAAAGGGTTTGACGATCTGACAACGTTCATCGACACGCGATGAACGGCCGAAACTTTTTCGATTTTTACTGATCAGACGATGAAACAAAACGAAAAACGAATCATGGATATGAGATGCGCTCGTCGAGAGCTTCGATATGTATTATTTCTGAATTTTTTTGAGGAGTTTGATTTTTCATTTGATTTTTGAATTTTGCAATTGAAATAGGGTTTGCAGCCATTAAGGAAGAGGAGCGCAGAAGTTTCTGTACGTATAGAAATGAGGAATAGAGGCTGCTAGGGTTTATAACAGGGTATTTATAGACAACTGAAATAGAATAGATGGACCCGATAAATAAACGTGCTGAAAAATCAATGGCCCGAAAAGCCCGTACTGATCCCGGAACAAAATTGGGTAAACCCATATATCAAAATAGATGTTTTAAAATATTTTAAACGCAATGGAAAAGGTTTCAAGTCCAAATTCCATCGTATAAAGAAGTTATGCTAAAAACAATATTTTCAAATTGATTTCAGTTGATTTCAATTTATCGATTTCAAGGCGTTTCGAGTCCGTATGATCAAACGACAGGTCCGATCGCTACGAAACTTGAAATCCTACAATAATTCACTGTTACGGATCCGATGAAACTGGTTTCGTCGAAATCCGAGTCAGTAGCCAAAATGGCTATTTTTACACTTTTTAAATAAATTAATAATTAATTAATTAAACCCATTTTAAATTTCAATTCTATAATTTACAATTTTTATCACTTTATATTTCTCAATCATTTACAATGATTTAAACAAATTTATATGTAATTTAGAGTAGATAAATTTATAAATTTCAGTGTTAGCCTTAATTCCTTTAACTTCAGAAATTATAAATTAAATTTCCAAAATTTCTATCAAAATTACTTTTCATTATATTATTCAGTTCATTATTAACAATTAGATGAAATTAGGATCGCATTCATACTTTATTACATAAATATCTTCAGTTTCTCCTAAATTAATATTTATGTAATATTTAAATATTAAATTTCAATTTGATTGCAATAAACCCAATTACCTTAATTTTACATTCAAATAGATAAATCCTGATTTCCATTCTTATTATTCAACAAACATTATACTATAAACATATTTGACATTTGTTTACGTTCCATTACACTGATACTTCCAATTTCACCTTTATTTGTATTAACTCTTTTATTTCCACTTATTGTGTAATAACTACTATAATTCAATCATATCTTAATTTGTCAGTTTAACCCATAAATTAAGATTTTAAATCCAATTAACAAATTTACCTTGGTTCCATCCTTTATTACATCAATTGTTACGTTAATTTACATTAACCAACGTTAAATTAAGATTTATTGTAATCGATTCCCCAAAATTTATTTAACCCATTAAATAAACAACAACCTATATAAATTGCAACTTATGTGCTTTTAATTGTATTTATAAGTTCGTTACTTGTTAATTCAGATTATAATTCCATATATAACGCTAATTTTATTTCATTACATTAATTACTATTAAATGTTCTCAAAAATTTATTTACTTAGTTTTAAACTTTCTTAACATCAATTCTTACCCTATAAATAAATCTATGTTTCTATTTAATTTACATTTATTAAAAATTCTTTTCAAATTCAATTTACAATAGGTAACATACATTGAGCATTACCGTTACCCTTTAATCACATAAATAAGCTTTTATTACTTACAAATCAATGTTGCCATTTATTTTCATACTACAAATTTTCATTCACACTTTCGTTACTGTATTAATAATCATTAAAGTAATATTTATTTACCTTATTTGTAATAACCTTTTATCCCCAATATACTCTTTATAATACTTGTATGTTTATCTTTCACACAACTACTATTTAATTATATTTATTGAAATTTATTTCAAATTTTCTAACTACAATCAATTACAACCTTACCATTGTTGAAATTAAATTGGGATTGCACTAAATTGATTATTCATTAACTGCCATTAAGGTTACTACCCAAATTTACATGCAGTTACTATTAATCAACGTATTATTCCGTTGGTAAATTAAATGCCTACTTTTATTTACTTATATGTTAATTTTATATCCAAATGCACAATTTACACTTTCTATTATTATATTAATTTGAATTCCATTCTAGTTAATATTAATTATTGATAATTCACTAATTCAACATTCTCATTTGTTTCTTATATTAAACTTATAACCAAGTACGCCAATTTACACTGTTTCAATTAATTGCAATTTTATTTTAAATTGTTAACTTCTAATTACAATTTGCTACATCTAATTTCCTTATATTCAAGCCAAAGACAAATGTAACATTTTACACATTATAATTTATTGTAATTTCATTCAGTTTATCAATAATTAGCTTTAATCATCATTGTTACGTTTTATTTTACCTATTTTTTTCATTAACAAGTCACAAAATTGTATTACTCCAAATATTAAATCACCAAGTCTTATTCAATTAACCATTTATCGTAAAATTTCAGGTCGTTACACTCTCCCCCACTCAAAACTTTTCGTCCCCGAAAAGGAAAGAAGGGAAAAGAAAGAATTAAAAAACAATACTCCTTATTCAAACTATTAACTTTATAAACAAATAATTTACCAAATTTATTACTTTAGATAAAATATACCAATTTATAATCATTAAATCTTTTTATACTCAAAGTAATAAAGTTTGGAAAATATTTTCACAAATTTTCTAAGTCTACAATTTTCTGAAAATTTCGGCAGAGTCTCCTTTGTACGAGGAGGCTCGGGAGAAAATATAATATCAAATATAACCATATACAACATATAATTTCCAAATAATATAGATCCCAACACGGGAAAAATAGTATAATAACGCTACAAAACGGTAATCCGAAAACGTAGATATTTGTCGGGCAATTAACGCTTATTTATGGAACCAAAAGAGGTAGCAATTGCTTCCATAATCTGTATTTCACTTATATAATCCAAAAGAGTTAATATTTATTATATAAAACGAAATATTTAAAGTTGTTTTACCAATCAACAAACAAATCAATATACAACCATTACTTAAAATCACCACAAATCAATCATTCATTCATATCAAACAAAACAAATAGTTGTTCGGGTTCAAAACATCAAATTGTATAGGATGGAAAAATAAGCTACTAAGCGCACCAATTAACTCAGCAGTCTCAGGTGAAACTAAATAGATTATTCATACATCCAAACAATTTTTAGAGTGTCCTTACCCAAACAACCATAAACCAAAACAAACAACGGCAATTTCAAACAACAGATTTAGTTTGCTCAATATTAATTTCATTTCATACGTTAGTTGTTTGATTTCTTTTCTTTCATATAATGATTTATCTTTTCATTTTACATTTATTTCTTACCCTTTTTTTAGAAATAACTTCAACTTATTTATTTAAGTTAAAATTACTTACTTACAATACCTGCCTTCCATTATATTTAATTAGTAGTATTTCAATTATACTTAAGTTATAACAACCACAATACCAAATTCTTATTTATTAAAGAATTTCATTGAACCTTCCTATTATAATGCTTTACTTGTATAATATCCATTACGTTTTCATATTAACATTTCAACTTTTTACATCTTTTGGTTAGTTATATATATGCCTTTAAGAATGTAATTAAAATCACACAAGTTTATCTTATTTCTTTTAATTAATTTAATGTTCAATAATAATATCCTTTGTCTTATAGGTTACATATTTTAATTTCTTTTAATTTCCTTTATAACCTGACATTAAATTTCTTTATTTTTAATTAAAAGTTTCAATTATTGGTAAAATTCCATTTCACTACACTAATTGAAACTATTAATTAACGGAACTTGAGAATTAAATACGGGGTTTTTATCCAAGAATCATTTAAAACAACAGATAAATATATACTTATAATTTATATATCCAATCATAATTAAAACAATTTAAAATTTTATATTAGGTTTAACAAAACAAATCTGCAGTAAACTACAATAGTGGCCTTCCCACTTCGAAACTCGAAAATGAATGTCGATGATGCGGGCGCCATCACCGAAATTATTTTCCAACGACAGAGAGAGGAGTACAAAACTTATTTCTTTTCCAAATTTCTTTTAAAACATTTCTTTCAAATTACATTGAAATATTTATATCAGAAAATACTTCTAAAATATTATTATTATATTCTAAAATCATTTGAAATAATTTTTTTTCAAAACCCCGCAACTTAAGTTCTAAAATTTCCAATTTGATTTATTTTATTTTCAATCTCATTTCAACTATTATTTATAAATTTCATTATCTAACAAGAAATACATTACAACCAAATATAACCTTTATAAAAACTTTATTTTATATATAGAAAATATAGTAGGCAAAATTATTTCATTAACCTATATTAAAACAAAAATTATGTCCGTCTGTCCTATTAAGTGTTTAGAAATCCCTATTGATGTCATAGCATCCCATGCATCAACCAGAATTTATAAATACAAAACGGAACAGATTAACACAATATTAAATCCTTTTCATAACACTAACAAATACGCTCTCTCATATATATACACTCAGTGACTCACCATAGGGTATTACTACCCTATTAATAAAGAGTCAGACCCCACAAAGCTAAGGTTTATCGCTAAACCAAAGCTATGATCCCAGATGTAACGTCCCGCCTTTTCGCACGCTTTAAATCGACACACGTGCCAATTCAAACCATACGGAAGGGCGGATTGTTATGGGGTAAATAATAAAAAGTAGAGAAAGAAAAAAACAAAGTAGAATCTTGCAGCGGAACGATAAAATATAATAATCAAATATACATTTCATGAAGCTGTTTTACAAAATATTTGATTATATTCATACGTTACATATCATAGTACACATACCAGAGAATAATAATCAATGCAGCGGAATTAAATGGTGTAGTGGAATAACATAGTAGATAATAGTACTACAAATCTTCGTCTTTGTCCTCCAGAATAAAATCTTCAAATCCTGAAACGCTGGGACTGAACCGAGCGAATTGAAAAGACAAAACACTCGAGTCAGAACTAAAATATCTTATGTGAGTTAAATCAATAGAAATAAATATTAGTGCAGCAACTCAAGAGATGCTCGAGATTTACATATCCTAAGGATCCGTTAAACTATTTACTGTAGTAATATTTCGCTATTACAATAGTGTCTATTAATAAAACAAACTTACTTTAAAATAGAGTTAAGGCTTTACATTTTCCACCTTAACACGTAATAGTGCCAATAGTCTATACAGTGCCTGCATATCTCTTGATCGGGAGACTACGAGAAGACACTCCATAGGTACGACACAAATAGAAACTCGTAGTAAAGGCTCGGTATGGTAGGTGACACAGCACAACTAGGCAATGCGAGAGTAGATATACCAATTACGCACACGGGCAGGTGGTAACGCGTAGCGCGCAGCTACCGCACACCTCGAGCCACACCCCCAAATCAAAAATCAAAAGTGGCCACCGAATCAATCCAACAGTCAGAGTATAATATCGAAGGGATGTGTCCGATAAGAGGGGCTACCTCCTTGGCCGGAGATTGCTCCTGTTTTAGCCACCTTATGCCAACTTACGGGAGTCGAGTCCACGTATATACCTTAATAGAACGTCGCCACCATCCTACTTCATTCTCGAATCTCCACCGCGTACACGGTTGTTAAAGTGGTTTTCGGAGTTGGCAGAGAGTATGACAACTTCCGATCCCGGTCTCTTCAACAAACACACCGCGGCCATTTTAAAATAATTATACTTCAAAACCAGAATAAAATATTCGTTTCAAAACCATATAAATACGATATCATCTTCATTTTAAAACCAAATCAATATGACATCATTTATAAAACCCAAATTAATATAATATCATTTTTATTTCAAATATATCCTTTTCTAAAACCATAACATTTTCAAAGTTATAATATTTCGAAACCAAACGCTTGAAATATAACCTTCCAAAACATAAAACTTTTAATTTCATAACTTTGAAATATAACTACACCCCTTAAATGGTTTAAATATTAAATTACTTTATAAAATAACTTCTTTAATTTCACAATAAATTCCAAATATCGATTTGAGCCTCCAAATAAAGCATTTATAATTTAATATTTTCAAAGCTTAAAATAAATAAAAATTTTATAATTCCATATAAATCAAATTCAATCGCTATTATTTAGATTTGAAATGTTTACTTAATAAATCCAATATCATCTAAGTAAAACCTTTAAACTTCAAATAACAGGATATTCTTTCTATTTAGATTAACTTGATAATATTCATTTAAAGTGATTTATATTCATTTAAATCCTCTAAACCAAAATCAAATTATACAAATCATACCATTTAAAATCTCAGATTTATTTAAATTCAAATCAATTTTTATTGGAGGATAATTCTTAAAACATTTTAATTCAAACCAATTTATATTTCTCTTCCATCCTTCATTGTTTAAGTCATCGTACTCTACAAAATATAATATAAATAAAGACTTCTCTGTATCATATCTTAATAAAATCAACTTTTATTATTAAACTTCTTTTATACTTTAAACCAATTTTATAAATAGCTTAAAACCAAGAAATTAATTATATATATAAATATAACGTTTATAAATATCCGAATCAATATCTCATAAACCATATTTTTCTTTAAAAACCAATAGAAATCCTTTCAAAATATTTTTATATATAGACTGCGGTGCTTGTATATAATTTTCTATCCTATGGTTAAGTGATACGGATATTTATCATTTCAATCTGTAATTTAAAAATAAAAATTACGGTTATATATCATTTCAAACCGCAATACCGAATGAAATGAGAATGCATAATAACTTGAAGTTTATAACAATATAAAATATAGCATCCATTCATCTAATATCAACCATCAACCATTTATCACAATCATCATCAAATTCAAACAGTATCATCAATATAGAACAAATAATAAACAACGGGTATTAATAGCAGTTTATATTCAATAATAAGTTAAATAACTGTTTAACTGGCAGTTTATATGCAATGAAAATTAATTACCAAATTTAACTGGAATTTTAAACGCAATGAATAAATTTAATAGCAATTTAATTTTAAATAAATGAAATTAACTGAGGTGACGATTAAAAATATGCCAAACAACCATAAATAAATTTTAATCACATCATATATCAATTTAACAAACACAAGAAATTTTAGAAGTTGTGAGTGGGTTAAAACACTCACCTTTTGAATTTAAATTGAATTTAAATCCAATTTAAACCTAAAAATTTGACAGTCTCCAAATTCATCCAAACCAGCGCCAACATATTCAAAATTCCAATACGAACCTAGCGGAGAAAACCGCGCGTGAAATGGAGTTCGTACGCAAAATTTATATCAGTTTGAGCAATTGAAAAATTAAATTAAAATTAAAACAAATAGAAACAATACTCATCACACCTGCCACGTCACCACACATCATCCCCTTTGCTTCCAAAATTTCACACACAACATGCTACAGGGAAGATGTATGCACGCACAGCTACACGCACGAAACCCTCCTGCAAAACGAAGACGCCCTGCGTCTTGTCACTCGCCGTGACCCACAGGTGAAGTTCCGACCCAAACGCCTCCACCACAACCTCCACGCGGCGACGATCGCGACCAAAATCCACCATAGCCGTCAAAATTTTTGAAACCCTAGTTGAATTTTCTGCCAAATCCAGCCATTAAAATCCCCAACCAATGACACCGATGCGAAGCGTACGAGCTCTCCACAATACCCAGAAAGGGTTCGACGATCTGACAACGTTCATCGACGCGCGATGAACGGCTCTTATTTGATTTTTACTGATCAGATGATGAACCAAAACGAAAAATGAATCATAGAACTGAGATGCGCTCGTCGAGAGCTTCGATATATATTTTTTCTGAATTTTTTTGAGGGGTTTGAATTTTCATTTGATTTTTGAATTTTGCAATTGAAATAAGGGTTTGCAGCCATTGAGGAAGAGGAGCACAGAAGTCTCTGTACGTATAGAAATGAGGAATAGATGCTGCTAGGTTTTATAACAGGGTATTTATAGACAACTGAAATAGAATAGATGGACCCGATAAATAAACGTGTTAAAAAATTTATGGCCCAAAAAGCCCGTTCTGACCCCGGAACGAAATTGGATAAACCCGTATATCAAAATAGATGTTTTAAAATATTTTAAACGTAATGGAAAAGGTTTCAAGTCCAAATTTCATCGTATGAAGAAGTTATGCCAAAAACAATATTTTCAAATTGATTTCAATTGATTTCAATTTATCGATTTCAAGGCTTTTCGAGTCCGTATGATCAAACGACAGGTCCGATCGCTACGAAACTTGAAATCCTACAATAATTCGCCGTTACGGATCCGATGAAACTTGTTTCGTCGAAATCCGAGACAGTAGCCAAAATGGCTATTTTTACACTTTTTAAATAAATTAATAATTAATTAATTAAACCCATTTTAAATTTCGATTCTATAATTCACAATTTTTATCACTTTATATTTCTCAATCATTTACAATGATTTAAACAAATTTATATGTCAATTTAGGGTTGATAAATTTATAAATCTTAGTGTTAGCCTTAATTCCTTTAACTTCAGAAATTATAAATTAAATTTCCAAAATTTCTAACAAAATTACTTTTCATTATATTATTCAGTTCATTTGTAACAATTAGATGAAATTAACATCGGATTCATACTTTATTACATAAATATCTTCAATTTCATCTAAAATAATATTTACGTAATATTTAAATATTAAATTTCAATTTGATTGCAATAAATCCAATTACCTTAATTTTACATTCAAATAAATAAATCCTGATTTACATTCTTATTATTCAACAAACATTATACTATAAACATGTTTAACATTTATTTACGTTTCATTACACTGATACTTCCAATTTCACCTTTATTCGTATTAACTATTTTATTTCCACTTATTGTGTAATAGCTACTATAATTCAATCATATTTAAATTTGTCAATTTAACTCACAAATTAAGATTTTAATTCGAACTAACTAATTTACCTGGATTCGATCCTTTATTACATCAATTGTTAATTTAATTTACATTAACCAACGTTAAATTAAGATTTATTGTAATCGATTCCCCAAAATTTATTTAACCCATTAAATAAACAAGCAACCTATATAAATTGCAACTTATGTGCTTTTAATTGCATTTATAAGTTCGTTACTTATCAATCCAGATTATAATTCCATATATAACACTAATTTTATTTCATTACATTAATTACTATTAAATGCTCTCAAAAATTTATTTACTTTGTTTCAAACTTTCCTTACATCAATTCCTACCCTATAAATAAATCTATGTTTCTATTTAATTTACATTTATTAAAAATTCATTTCAAATTCAATTAACAATAGGTAACATACAATGAGCATTACCGTTACCCTTTAATCACATAAATAAGCTTTTATTACATATAAATCAATGTTGCCATTTATTTTCATACTACAAATTTTCATTCACACTTCCATTACTATATTAATAATTATTGAAGTAATATTTATTTACCTTATTTGTAATAACCTTTATCCCCAATATACTCTTTATAATACTTGTATGTTTATCTTTCACACAACTACTATTTAATTATATTTATTGAAATTTATTTCAAATTTTCTAACTACAATCAATTACAAACTTACCATTGTTGAAATTAAATTGGGATTGCACTAAGTTGATTATTCATTAACTACCATTAACATTACTACCCAAATTTGCATACAGTTACTATTAATCAACGTATTATTCCATTGGTAAATTAAATGCTTACTTTTATTTACTTATATTTTAATTTTATATCCAAACGCACAATTTACATTTTCTGTTATTATATTAATTTGAATTCCATTCTAGTTAATTATAATTATTGATAATTCACTAATTCAACATTCCCATTTGTTTCTTATATGAAACTTATAACCAAGTACGACAATTTACACTATTTCAATTAGTTGCAATTTTATTTTAAATTGTTAACTTCTAATTACGATTTGCTACATCTAATTTCCTTATATTCAAACCAAAGACTAGTATAACATTTTACACATTATAATTTGTTGTAATTTCATTCATTTTATCAATAATTAGCTTTAATCATCATTGTTATGTTTTATTTTACCTATTTTTTTCATTAACAAGTCACAAAATTTTATTACTCCAAATATTAAATCACCAAGTCTTATTCAATTAACCATTTATATTATTGAAAAATTTCGGGTTGTTATAAATTTATTAATATTTCATTATCAATGAAGGTTTAAATTATTATTTGATAATTAATAAAGGACAAATATTTAAAGCTAGAGCTCAAAATTGTTATCTTTTGCTGGCAGAATTGAATTGGTTCACACTGTTATTACATCTATGGTTAGATTTTCGTTGTAAACATTTCAAATTCCTTGTGCTTTCATTGATAAAATTTAAAATGTTTATGCCAATTTTATATGGAGAGGGGGAAACTATAAAGTATCATATAAAACTTTATGCAAACCAAAAAATGAAGGAGGAGTTGGACTCAAAAACCTTTGGGAACTGAAAAAAGCTTATGCAGCTAAACTGGCTTGGAAAATTCTCAATGGAAAGGGTCTTGGGCTGAATGGATGAGGAGCAGATACCTAAAAGATAATTACTGGACTCAGAAGGAGGATATAAATGCATCAGGCACATGAAGATAATTCTTATGGCTAGAAGCGACATTCAGAACCTGGTATATAGAAAAATTGCAACTTGAAAGGGCACAAGTTTCAAGCTTGATCCCTGGTTGAATAAAATCAGCTTAGGACCATCTCGGGGAAAGAGAAAATGAAATTAAATAGGCTCAAATAGTCTGGAATAGAGCTAGTACTTCTAAAATGTCTCAAACAACTTATAAGGCTCTCATTCACAGGCTTCGTAATGTGGAGGAAGAAAATCATAAACATCTTTTCTTTTCCTGTGAATTTATCAGAACCATTTGGGATAAACAAAAGCTAGTTCTGGGTTATAACTTATAAGATTAATTTTTGAGTGAAATTGCAATTTACCTTACTAGACGCTGGAAAACCAAAAGCTTGATTGAAAAGTTGCTTCCATTTTGCTGACTACTTCTGTTTGGCATATGTGGAAGGAATCAATGTATTTTTCAAAATAACCACAAAAATGATAATGCAGTCAGTGAGATGATCAAAGAAGATGTTCAAATCGTCATTAAAAGAGTAAGGACAAAAGTTCTTATAGATTTAGCAGCTGATGAACAAGAGAAATTATAGAAGATGGGACCAAAGGTAGAAAATAATGAGATTATCTTTGAGTAAACATGGAAACCACCATGAAAAGATTGAAGGAAGACAAAACCGTTTCTTATTTTCTTTGTTTTGTGCTTTTTGATGTACTCGCGAACTTTCCTGTACTTGATAGGTTTGTAATGGGTCGGACCGACCACATGTTTAGGCTTTGCCTTATTAATAAAGCTTTTACCCATTTTCAAAAAAAAAGGATAAATTAGTGTTTTAATTAATTATATAATAGTTAATTATTGTCTTATTAGTTTCTATAGGTTTAATAATTTCTTTATTTTTAGCTATATTTAAGAATTAATTAAGATTAATTATGATTTAAATAAAGAGTTTAACATGTACTTAATCATTTTAAAAGGGAGTTTTAAATTTTTTATCCTTATTTTCCAAGAATCGTACTTGTTTTAAAGGTGCTTCTTTTTCAAAGATTGTTGTGAACACAAGGGATGCACGTTGATACCACTAAGTAGACAAACAACTGTGAATGTGTTATGTAAATGGTTTGATTGTGTGGACATGTATTAGCAGAATAAAGCCCTATTCTGCTATAAGTTGGTAATTTGATTGTTTGGAAATCTATTAACAGAATAAATCCCCGTTGTGCTATAATGCAATTGTTTATTGTGTGGATATGTGTTTTGTAGACTAAATTCCCATTTCACTATAAGCAGCTAATTGTTTGGACATCTATTAAGCAGGAAAAATTATCGTTCTGCTATTATGTTATTTGGATATCTATATGCTAGTTAGTTTATATTGACATGTTATTTTATGATTTGGATATGAAGTATTTTTACATATATGTTGACTTGTGTAAATAAATTGTTGAATGACCAGAAAGTGAAACTAAAATTAAATGGTAACTTTAACACGTACCATTAGGATTGTTAAGCCTCTTTTGAATTTATAAAGTATGATTTTGAATTAACTTTGGTCCTTTAATAATTTTAGGGTTTAAAATTTTATAAATGATTTTCAAGTTGTATAATTATGTAATAAAGACATTTATAAGTAATAACTTGATTATAATAGGGGCATTACTAAATAAAAGGGTTTATTTAAAGTGATTTTCAAAAGATGTTTTAGAAAAGATGTTTTTAAAGGATTTTTCTTTAAGAAGATTTATTAAAAGCATTTAAAAATAGGAAAATGATTTATAAATGATTTTATAGATTGTGAAGGTATTTTTAATTATAAAGTGAACTTTTCAAAAAGGAAATTTTTTGTGAAGGATAAGTGGGTTGGTATTATAAGAAGAAACGTTTTTAAACAGAATTTGTTTGGTCATTTAATATGGAATATGACCAGAGGAAGTCTCTTATAAAGTTTGGTAATATACTTAAATCATTGAGATAAGTACATAAATGTTTTCCAAGTATATAAGGGGAAGTAAGGATTTTGGAAACAGTGTTGTGTAAAGATCTTGTGATTGAATTTTATATAGTGATTTTATCAATAAAAAATTAGTAAATAAAGGCTTAGTGAATCTCATATGGAATTCATTCAATGTTTGAATGTTTGTTTGTTTTATAGTTAAATAACCGACAATCAAATCTGGACCGAAACATAACTTTGAAAATATCTAGGAGAAACACATGAGTTATATGGCACAATCATTCAAAATGATGTTGTACTATGCGTATAAGTTTCGTTTTGTTCTTCTAGGATAAATGATAAGGAAATCCATCCACTAACGATTAGGAGGTAAACTCCGCTCTAATCTTTTGTCTGCTTGTTTCTTAAAAAATCAGGTTCGAGTTTACCGAAAATTATCGAAAGTTGTTTCAAAGAGACCAGGATTGTATATGTTATCCGAAAACCACTTTGATCTAACTCAAGCATTTCAAATGGAAAACATCTGGAAGAATATAGATTCGAAGACAGAGCTTTGAAGTGCAAGGGCTATTTTCTATTTTCATTGGGAGGCATTTCGCCAAATGGGTGTAATAGAAGTAGTGCCTTCGATTTCATTCAGTCCTAGAATGAACTTGTATGGATGAATGCTGGAATAGCCTTGTTTCCTAAAGGGCAGTGTTAGCATTCCAAGTTGGAAGTGCTATATAAAAAGTAAAACGTTGCTTCAAGCCTCATCAACTGGGAATGACTAAAACAGGGAGATGCAGCAGGGCTAAGTGGATCACACCCAATTAGGGTATGATCATATTCATCTAGAGTCGATATTATCTCCCATTTATATGCTTCGGGGCCCATTAACTGAGAGGAGATCGTATTTGGTACTACTAGTCAAGTGTTAGGTCGATTCTGTGTTGGTAGAGGATACTGACGAGGTCCTCAGTGTTAATTTAGCTAGAGTTCCACCATGACGGACGATACCCCAGTAGCTCAGTCATTGTATGGAATCTATTTTCCAATACGACCTTTACGGTCTTAGTTGTTTACCTATTATGTTGGAATTTAATTAATGTAACAATTTCGGCTATGATTAATAAGTATATGTATCTTAGACACTATTATAATATCATAGAATTTAATATGAAATGGTTTGGTTATAAAAAGGTAAAAAGTTATTCGTGTTTATATGTGGCGTGGTCTTACGAGATATTTTTGATTTTAAAAGGGTTTTAAATGTAATAATTTAGTTAATTGAGTTTACTCACACCAGGCCCATGTTTGGCTCGGAGTTCTATTTTCTTTCCTTAAAACTCTTGGGTGTTCAAATTTTTATGGGCAGGCAAGTAGTTCAAGTTTTCCCACGGATACATTTTGGAGGAGCTTGGAGCATGAGGTTTCATCGATAGCTAGTTATTATCTTACTTCCGCTGTATTATGTGTGTCTTATATCAGTTAGGTAGGGACAAACTGTTATAATTATCCTAGGGTAGAATTTGTATTTATATGATTCTAATGTATCATTTTTAAAATGACTTTGTAAAGTATTTCATTGTCTAATATATGTTGTTCCATTGGATTGTGAGATTATATGATAATTCAGTTTCTTCTGATCTACTATCTCCTTTCTTTTCCCTAAATATGTGTCTTCCCAGCACTTAGTTGTTCGGCACATGAATATCATGAATGTATTAGTGTCGACTTTTGAGCTTCGAAAAAGCGGGTCATTACATTATTGGAAAAATATTGAAGTTTAAATATATTATCAATAATTATTTCCGAATTTTTAAAGTAAAGAGTTTTAAATTATAAAACATACTTTTACCTATTTTTAGTAAATTATAAATTAGTTACTTTTAGGTAGTAATTTACATAGATATTTAAAACCTATTTATAAGTATTTTTTTAAGTGTGTGTATATATATATATATATTTATATATATATATATATTTATATAAGTTAGGAAAAATAAGTTAAATATTTTATAAAAGTATAAAAGAAGTTTTGGATTATAACTCTTATGTTATAATAAATGGTTTTGTAGAGCTATTAAAAGTACATTACCATGTTTAATAAGTGAAGATATACTTAGATCTTCAAATGGATATTGTAAAGATAAAAACAAGTATGGAATGTTTTTGGGGTTTGTTGTGACAATGTGTTGACAACATTGCTCTAATCCTTTTTCATTATACTTATGAATATAATTAGATCTTTGAAAAGAATGTTTTAAAGACAATTATAATAGAAGTGGTTTTGGGTTGTTGCGACAATGTGCATGTAAAGTTTATCTTAAATTATTTAAATAGATTTGTGACTATACAAATTATTTACATAGAATTGTGACTGTAACTAGATAGTTTAAATGAATATTTTAAAGGAGATGATAAGGATGGAATCTTTATGGAAAAGATACAAAAAAATAAAGGTTTAAATTAAGTAAATCTTGTTAATATTTTATGAATATACTTATACTATTGAGAACAATATATGAATACTTTTTGATGTATTTAAAATAATATAAATGAATAGCAAAAAGAATATATATTATTTATAAAGAGAAATTAAATACATACATAAGTAAATAAAGGAAGTTTTAATTAATAAAGGAAGTCATAGTTAATAAAAGAGTATTAACTAATAAAGGAATATTTATTTAGTAAACGAGTACTAGTTAAAAAGGGATTATTAATAAATAAAGGAAGTCTTAACTAATAAAGGAGTATTAATTAATAAAGGAAGTTTTAATTAATAAAAGATTTTAATTGATTAAGAGTTTAAATAATTATGATTTTAATTACTTAGGAGTTTAATCAATTATATGTTATGATTAATTAAAGAAGGTGTATTAGATACAAGGAGTTTTACTAATAAAAGAGGTTTAAATAAAAAATGATTAATTAAATAAAAGGGGAACAGAAGTTGTCTGCGTGACTAAACCATGCTTTGTGTAACTTAATCGTGCTTTGTGTGAATTAATCGTGTTTTGTGTGTTTACTTATTTATGGAGAGTTTTTAGTCGTGTACTTAGCACTAAACCCGACAATGTAGACTTGTTTCTGTCTATGAGAGTTAAGAACGATGATTCGAGTGGGGTCTAGAAGCAATTGTGCGCTAACCCATCAAACTTCACTCTTGACCGATGGAAAGCAGAAGTTGAGAAGGTTAGAAACATGATAAGTATACGAGAATTATTTTCTATATGCGATCATTCTCATTGTTGTTGAAATTGACCTAAAATTAACTAAGGAAATATCTAGAAGAAACATGGGAATTATACGGTATGTTATTCACTTGGTGATGGTATAACCTATGTATAAACTCGTTTTGCACTTCTAGGGCAAATGATAAGTAAATCCATCTGGATAGAAGATGATCTCCACCTTATGTATTGTATGTTTATTTCCTAAAGAACTAGGGTTGAATTAACCAAAAATATATCGATTGGTTTTGTAGCGCCCGATGAGTGTACTTATATGAGATGACTCGAAACCATAACCACTTCAAAGCCATATGTCTGATCTATGCTATGAAGAGGTTCGTGATCAATTCGAGATGCTAGAATCTATGTTGAGATTCATTTTCTGTTTTAGATGCTCAAATCCATGTTGAGATTCATAATCTATTTGAGATGCTAGAATCCATTTGGGGATTCGTGTTCTGTTCAAGTTGTGGTTCATATGTTGAGATGTTGAACGTGACTTCAACATCGATAACGATAGAAACCAGAGGTACGATGCATTGTCAAGAGGTTCAGCTAACCTATAAGGAGCAGGCAACTCCATTTAGTGTTGCTTACGAATATGCATTGGGGATTGGTGCATTCAGTGCCTTGTGTTCGGACGTGGATCGGTTATGTGTATTTTATGGTACATTTCTTAAAGATGTACGTTACTTGAAAAGATAGCTCTAATACATATGCAAGAGGATAGTTCTCGCTATATCAAGGGCATCTCCATGAAAAACCTACATAATTGTGCGGATGCACCTTAGCAATTTTTGATTGTATAACAATTGTTTTTGTGGTGTACATGTGGCAGAGCTATTTTCTAATTTATATTCTGCACCCTAGAAATTATCTATTATGTCAACATATGTATTTATTAGATGTGTAGCTCTTTTGAGAGGATAGTTATGGCATTCTGTGCAGTCTCAAAAGTACTGTTATATATGTTGATCGCATATTTCTTGAGTTTCTCACATAAAACTTAGGTATGGCAAGTGGTTTTTGTTTTTCCTGAATACCTCACGTGCTCTTTCCAATGGTTTGAGAAAGACAGGTTTTAGTTAAATACTCATTGGAGCTCAAGGAGATGAGCTGGATGTTTCACCTACCGTAATGTTTTATTTTCGCTATATTACTATTATGTATATATTAGCACTTGTGAGGACATATTGTTATAACTGTCCATGCTGATGATAGTATTTAGAATTGTAACTCTAAAATGCTTTGTATCTTAAAGTGACAATTTCATACTATCTTTTGATATTATATGTTATTGTTTTGCTGTGAGATCTGATATTTTGTTCCTTCTTTCATGTTCTTTTTCTTTTTTGTTTTATTTTATCCTAAAAAATGTGTCTTTTCGGTACTTGGATATTTTGCATGTAAATACCATGAAACTACTAGTATCGACATTCGGGGGTTCAAAGATGGGTCGTTATAATAGATGCATTTGCCTTAGGTAGTGGAGGAATGTGACTGTCGTGCCATGGATATAATGGCCAAGGTTGGTCAAAAAGGGAGAACCTAAATTTGGCATCTTATTTAGGGTAGCAATGCAAATGTATCAAAGTGGTTTCTGATGGCATGAAGAGGTGTGGCTAGTCAAGGTTATTCTAAAGATGGCGGTAGTGATGCAGCGTCCAGGCAGGTGTGATATGTTGTAATTGATGTGTTTGGATATGGGAAAACAAGCACGGCATGATGGATGGTGAAAGTTCAAACCATGGATGAAGGATGGTCCGAGCAAGGGCATGGTGTGTTGATCAGAGGCAGTTGGCACTTTTGGTTGGGTTGCACGCATGAGCATGGATGACTGGTCGCACTATAAAAATCAACATAAAAGTATTATAGAGAAGAATATAACTTTCTTGAAAACCTCCCCCAATTGGTAGCCCAATAGATAAGGCTTCTATAGAGAAAGCACTTGACATGGGTTTAAATCCTTTTAGCGTAATCCCTTTTTATTAACCTAATGTATGTGTTGTGGGGTTGATTCTTACTTTCATAGGATTTACATATGGTTTGCCCAATTGACATCAGTTTACCTGAGTGTTCAAAAAAAACTTGAAAACCCCTTAGATCTAAATTATTTGCAACAGCGGTATAAAATTATATAATTTTTATATTTACCTTTGTGTAATTTATCTCTTGTATTTTTTTTACCTGGCATGGGTTTGGATGACTTTATTAAGCTTAGCGGGAAATTATTTCTAATGGTATTGTGGTTTATATTTGTGTATATGCTTATTTATATGAATTGCACTTAAGGATATTGTTAGTTCATGCCATAAATGAATTATATACTAATATATGTTAGACAACGGTTACATATCAAATAAAACCTTATATGATTAGATCATATAAATGTGTAGTGTACTGTAGTGTAAATTGAGATAAAACCTTGTATACATGACTAGACTCTACATAATGTACTATAAATTGATATGTTAGGACTTAGGAAATACCCATACAGACACTTTGGCTTAACTTGTACACTAAATAGGATGTGAATGTTTGGATGATATCGTTGTTGCTTGTATGCTATCTTAGTTAATATAGGTATATGTTTGTTTTTATTTGATCACTCATTTGTACTAGTGTGACGACCCAAACTCGATGTTCGGTAAACAACATCAAATTCGCATCGCCGGAGCTTATAACAACAATTAGATGTATATAAAACAGCGGAACAGAATCAATATCATAAATAACATCACTGTTACAACATCTACATAATATCCATACTGCAACAGAGTACATAATACATACACTACAACTCCAAATACAACATCATGATAATACAACAGTGAACATATATCCAAAAGTTCTCAAATGAGAGAGATGATAACGAACTCCCAAAAGCTAACACCTGAAATCTCCAATAGCTCCTAAGATATCTCCAAGATAAGAGCTCCAAAATATTGCTACTCCAAAATATAGAAACCTGCTACTAGGCTGCCCGTGTGGAAATAATGGGCACCATGAGTTTAGGAAAGAAAACAATAAACTCCGGATCAGTCATGGGACTGGTATGAGTAAACAAAAACAGTTGCATTTAAATAAAACAAGATTTATAAAAGAATTTTCGGAATGCTTTTTAAAAATGGAACTACCATAAGACCTCCCGCCACACACACAATGCAAACGCAGAATTGGAGGAGATTTCTTCTTATGATAGTTAAATATGCTTGGTACGAGAAAAAGAATTCTTTGATATCATTACTAGTGCATAGTGAAGTAAATCATTTGGAAAATAGAATATTAATCTTAGCCAGCATAGGTACCATTATATTATGCCTATTATAGCTACCATATTAAATGGCAGGTTCTACAACTAAAACCGTACAAGGTTTCGTATTGTTTCTTTGGATTTCCAACAAATGGTCAGGCCAAGGAACTTCCCATTGCCACATGAGAACGCCTCTGGAAGGACGTCCCCGAGAACCAAACCGGATCTCTGCCAACACAAGGCCGGGTTACCCCTAACTGGGTAACTACTGACACGAGTATGCCATCTCCCGGTCGTAACCAACCTTTAACCGGGGCCCCAGCAACAAATCACAAAATCATATATATATATATCTGCGATATCAACATAAGTTAAGTATCTGGGCTCCATACCATGATACCACTTCTATTTCGGTACTTCTAAAGGTTGAAGTAAACCGGCCACTTTCTTTTGGTCGCTCTTTATTTGCTGACAAGTAGCACAGCGACTCACGTAAATAGATATGTCTCTCTTCATCGTTTTCCACCAGAATGTTCTTTTAACATCTCGATACATTTTGTTGACTCCTGGATGGATGTTGAATTTTGACTTGTGGCATTCATCCAATACTTCACGTTTCAGTTCTGGAATGTCAGGGACACAAATCCTGCCTTTTAATCTTATAACTTCTCTATTATCTATTTCAAAAGTAGTATCCTCTCCCCGATCTATTCTTCTACGCATTTCTCGAAGAAACTTGTCTTCGGTTTGTTTGCTCGCGATCTTCTCAAGGAGAGTAGGAGTGATAACAAGATATGCAAGAACAGCATGTCTCCTACTTAAAGCATCGGCAACCACATTGGCTTTTCGCGGCGTATATTGGATATCTAAGTCGTAAGATGCCAGAAATTCCAACCAACGTTGTTGTCGCAAATTTAGATCCTTCTGGGTGAAAAGATATTTCAAGGATTTATGGTCGGTGAATAATTCGAATTTTTCACCTAAAACAAAGAGAGTTTATTAAGTATATTTCTTTAGTTAATTTCGCAAATTATTAAGAAAGCTGAAAAGATTCTTACCTAGAAGATAGTGTCGCCATATTTTCAAAGCGAAAACAACAGCCAAAAGTTCCAAATCGTGCGTCGGGTAGTTTTTCTCATGCGGCGTAATTGTCTACCTGCGTAGGCAACCACCTTTCCATTTTGCATTAATACTGCCCCTACCCCTTCACCACATGCATCAGTATAGACAGATAAGCCTTGGTTCCCATTAACAATAGTGAGAACAGGAGCAGTGGTCAATATCTTTTTCAACTCTTGAAAAACTTCTTCACATTCTGGAGCCCAAATAAACTTTGCATTTTTCATTGTTAACTTAGTCAGCGGACTAGCCAACTTAGAAAAATCTTGAACGAATTTCCGGTAATAGCCTGCTAAACCCAAAAAGCTTCGAACTTCTCTTGGAGTAGTGGGTTGTTTCCAATCAAGAATAGCGGAAATTTTGCTAGGATCTACTGAAATTCCTTCTTCATTAACAATATGGCCAAGGAATTTTACTTCATTGACCCAGAAGTGGCATTTGGAAAATTTTGCAAATAGAACATTTCTCCTCAATATTTCCAATACGATTTTAAGATGTTCGACATGCTCTTCTTTAGTCTTAGAATAGATCAAAATATCATCAATGAATACTAGCACAAATTTATTCAGAACTTCCTGAAACACAAGAGTCATAAGATCTACGAAGTATGCTGGAGCATTGGTTAGCCCGAAAGGCATAACTAACCATTCATAGAACATATTAGGACCTCTGAAAGCAGTCAAATGGACACAATCTTCGGCGATTCGTAGTTGATGGAATCCTTGGGCTAGATCCATCTTTGAAAAGAAACGAGCGCCATGAAGTTGGTCGAATAGATCATCAATTCTTGGTAGAGGGAATTTATTCTTGAGAGTTTGTTTATTTAGATCGCGGTAATCTACACACAATCTCAAAGATCCGTCTGATTTGGCAACAAATACGACGGCTGAACCCCATTCAGAAACACTGGGTCGAATTAATCCTTTTGCTAGTAGCTCATCGGTTTGATGAACCAATTCAATCTTTTCCCTGGGTGCCATCCTGCGACTTGCGTGAACAACAGGACGAGTATTAGGTACAAGATCAATTCGGAATTCTATTTCTCGATGAGGAGGTAAAGATTTCACTTCTTCAAATACATCGGAAAAATCCCGAACAACAGGTATAGACTGCAAAGTGGGTTCAAGATTTCCCAAAGTATATATCAATCTGTCGCTCCTTGGACTTGGATTCTCACAAGAGATTTCAATAAAATTTCCAAGGCTTGTTTTGATTAAAACTGTCCGATTACTACACTCCAATATAGCATCGTATCTCGATAACCAGTTCATACCGAGTAAGATTTCAAATTCATCAAATTCGAGGACATAAAGGTTGATAGGAAATTTATAGCTAGCATATGAAATAGGAACTCTCTTACAATATGAACTAAGATTTGCGGGACCTGCAACCGGATTTTTCACGCAAATAAGATCGTTAGCAAATTTAGTTTCAAGTCCTAATTCATTTACGGTTTGTTGGGAGATAAAGCTATGTGAAACTCCTGTATCAAATAAAACTCTAACAGTTCTATTATTAATAGTAAGGTTACCTTCCAAAACACTTTTCCCTTTGTCAGCTTTTGAAGTCGAGGGGTCCTTCTTAATCGCATAAACTTTTGCGACCTGCGCTGGCTTCATCACTGGGCAATCTTTAACTAAATGTCCCGGTTTATGACAATTGTAACATTCTTTAGCTGGCTTCTTCGGTTTTGGACAGTCATTTGAATAGTGGCCTTTCTCTTTGCAGTTGTAACAAGTGACATTTTCTGTTGCGCTTCCTTGAATGCTCCTCTTCTTCTCATTGCCTTGCCAAGGTTTCTTGCCTCCGAATTTTCGCTTTTTATAATTTTGACTACCTGAATTACCTTTCTCCACAGTTGCTTCTTGTATATCAAGAGTAGCGTATCTGTAACCCATATCTACCAAATCTGAAAAAGATTCTTTAACGTGACCTGTCATTCTTCCATGATATTTCTGGTTCATTCCCCGGATAAACCTTTCGTTTTTCTTAAGAGGTGTATTTAGCAATTCTGGGCCAAACCGAGATAGTTCGCTGAATTTATTCAAGTATTCTTCAAACGACAAACTTCCTTGTTTCAAATCCAGAAATTCCTGATACATTCTGGAAACTCCCGCTGATGGCATGTAACGTTTCTCAAACACTTCCTTAAAACGATCCCAAGTAAATTCCTCCTCGGGTTCATCTATAATGATGGTTTCCCACCAAGCTGAAGCTTCTCCTTGGAGTTGCCAAGAAGCTATAAGTCTTTTCTGCTCATCCTGCAGTTTTAGCCCTTTAACAATCTTTTCACACGATCTTACCCAAGCTTGAGCGTCAATAATTGACTCTTTGCCAATGAACGGTTTGCCACCAAGCTTTTCGAACTTCTTATATAAATCAGCCAAGTCCGGCTGCTGCTGAATTTCTATTACTGCTTCTGCGGCTGGGGGAATTTGATTTGGTGCTGCAGCATTGCCTTGACCCCTAGTTCTTCCTCTGCGTCCACTCATTTTCACTATCTGAGATTAGTAAGAAAATTGATTTAGATATACAGACGAGATATCTTAAGGAATATCAGCAGTAAAAATAAACAGACTAAGAAATTTTTTAAAGTTTCAGTCTTTGTTATACTCATTCTAGGGTATACTTCACCCTATCTCTAATGTGTTATACTCCGTAGCTAAAGTTCTTACTCAACCAACAACTCTGATACCACTTGTGACGACCCAAACTCGATGTTCGGTAAACAACATCAAATTTTGCATCGCCGGAGCTTATAACAACAATTAGATGAATATAAAACAGCGGAACAGAATCAGTATCATAAATAACATCACTGTTACAACATCAACATAATATCCATACTGCAACAGAGTACATAATACATACACTACAACTCCAAATACAACATCATGATAATACAACAGTGAACATATATCCAAAAGTTCTCAAATGAGAAAGGTGATTACGAACTCCCAAAAGCTAAACACCTGTAATCTCCAAAAGCTCCTAAGATAACTCCAAGATGAGAGCTCCAAAATACTGCTACTCCAAAATACAGAAACCTGCTACTAGGCTGCCCGTGTGGAAATAATGGGCACCCAGAGTTTAGGAAAGAAAACAATAAACTCCGAATCAGTCATGGGACTGGTATGAGTAAACAAAAACAGTTGCATTTAAATAAAACAAGATTTATAAAAGAATTTTCAGAATGCTTTTTAAAAATGGAACTACCATAAGACCTCCCGCCACACATTCAATGCAAACGCAGAATTGGAGGAGATTTCTTCTTATGATAGTTAAATATGCTTGGTACGAGAAAAAGAATTCTTTGATATCATTACTAGTGCATAGTGAAGTAAATCATTTCGAAAATAGAATATTAATCTTAGCCAGCATAGGTACCATTATATTATGCCTACTATAGCTACCATATTAAATGGCAGGTTCTACAACTAAAACCGTACAGGGTTTCGTATTGTTTCTTTGGATTTCCAACAAATGGTCAGGCCAAGGAACTTCCCATTGCCACATGAGAACGCCTCTGGAAGGACGTCCCCGAGAACCAAACCGGATCTCTGCCAACACAAGGCCGGGTTACCCCTAACTGGGTAACTACTGACACGAGTATGCCATCTCCCGGTTGTAACCAACCTTTAACCGGGGCCCCAGCAACAAATCACAAAATCATATATATATATCTGCGATATCAACATAAGTTAAGTATCTGGGCTCCATACCATGATACCACTTCTATCCAGAAGAAAATGCACATACCCTAAGGGGTGCTACCCCCAATTACCTTGCTGCATCTTTCCTGTTTCGACCATTTCGGGGTGTGAGGTCCGACGAAGTCTCGTCCACAAAAACACGCTTTATACAAAAGCTGTGCTTTGGGTCAACAAATGATCATAGAAATGATCACCAAGATAGACGATCAAACGAATGATCCTATCACAAATGATCAACACAATGATCATTTCACAGCAACACTCAGCATGTCACATTACCAAATTGGGAATATATTGCTGATAACCTTCAACTATATAACCTCTGAGCTCGTACGTCTCAGAGAAGGGTGTTAAGCTAAGAGAATAAATTCTCCGCCACCAATAGAAATATATTTGAAAGAAATCGGATTTATATCTCAATTTGTAATGTCAGACATACTATCCATACAAGTCTGTTCCGGGCTCGAACAGAACCGAAGGCACTTCCAAAGAAGTCCTTGCAATCCGGATATCCACAATCCTGATCGGATTCCCCATCACATATGGAGAACTCTATACCGGAGCAACTCGGTGCAGAGTCAATCGGCAGATCATCCTATCGCTCTCGCATATACCCGGTCTTCAAAAACCGGTCTTCAATTGCTATCCATAACGTCGAATCACATATTAGAATTGGGTTATACGACCCAAAGGTCCTTTCCCGGCTAATTTGAATAGTGAGTGTCAAATTTTAAAACATGTGGATGTCATTCACAAATATTCATAGGTTCGATGTGGGTTTCGGATAACCAACTGAAATCCGATTCCCTGTCGCATCGAAGTTAAAATGCCGTTTTACGGACAACAGGGTTTTCGCATCAATACAGAACAAATCATAATCACAGTGCAATAACATGGCAATTACATCATACAGAATTTACAAACAGAACAGAGATATTAATATAAGTTAACAACAATAGTTAATTACTTTCCAATGTGATTTAAATAAATTTACCACTAAATTAATTTAATTTAATGATAAGAATTTGGATAAACAAACTTGTTATTAGTCAATGACTTTGAAAAGAAATTTGGATAAATAAACTAATAACAAGTTTGTTTATCCAAATTCTTATCATTAAATTAAATTAATTTAGTGGTAAATTTATTTAAATCACATTGGGAAGTAATTAACTATTGTTGTTAACTTATATTAATATCTTTGTTCTGTTTGTAAATTCTATATGATGTAATTGCCATGTTATTGCACTGTGATTATGATTTGTTCTGTATTGATGTGAAAACCCTGTTGTCCGTAAAACAGCATTTTAACTTCGATGCGACAGGGAATCGAATTTCAGTTGGTTATCCGAAACCCACATCGAACCTGTGAATATTTGTAAATGACATCCACATGTTTTAAAATTTGACACTCACTATTCGAATTAGCCGGGAAAGGACCTTTGGGTCGTATAACCCATTTCGAATATGTGATTCGACGTTATGGATAGCAATTGAAGACCGGTGTTGAAGACCGGGTATTTGCGAGAGCAATAGGATGATCTGTCGATTGACTCTGCACCGAGTTGCTCCGGTATAGAGTTCTCCATATGTGATTGGGGATCCGATCAGGATTGTGGATATCCGGATTGCAAGGACTTCTTTGGAAGTGCCTTCGGTTCTGTTCGAGCCCGGAACAGACTTGTATGGATAGTATGTCTAACATTACAAATTGAGATATAAAGCCAATTTCTTTCAAATATATTTCTGTTGGTGGCGGAGAATTTATTCTCTTAGCTTAACACCCTTCTCTGAGACGTACGAGCTCAGAGGTTATATAGTTGAAGGTTATCAGCAATATATTCCCAATTTGGTAATGTGACATGCTGAGTGTTGCTGTGAAATGATCATTGTGTTGATCATTTGTGATAGGATCATTCGTTTGATCGTCTATCTTGGTGATCATTTCTATGATCATTTGTTGACCCAAAGCACAGCTTTTGTATAAAGCGTGTTTTTGTGGACGAGACTTCGTCGGACCTCACACCCCGAAATGGTCGAAACAGGAAAGATGCAGCAAGGTAATTGGGGGTAGCACCCCTTAGGGTATGTGCATTTCCTTCTGGATAGAAGTGGTATCATGGTATGGAGCCCAGATACTTAACTTATGTTGATATCGCAAATATATATATATATGATTTTGTGATTTGTTGCTGGGGCCCCGGTTAAAGGTTGGTTACAACTGGGAGATGCCATACTCGTGTCAGTAGTTACCCAGTTAGGGGTAACCCGGCCTTGTGTTGGCAGAGATCCGGTTTGGTTCTCGGGGACGTCCTTCCAGAGGCGTTCTCATGTGGCAATGGGAAGTTCCTTGGCCTGACCATTTGTTGGAAATCCAAAGAAACAATACGAAACCCTGTACGGTTTTAGTTGTAGAACCTGCCATTTAATATGGTAGCTATAGTAGGCATAATATAATGGTACCTATGCTGGCTAAGATTAATATTCTATTTTCGAAATGATTTACTTCACTATGCACTAGTAATGATATCAAAGAATTCTTTTTCTCATACCAAGCATATTTAACTATCATAAGAAGAAATCTCCTCCAATTCTGCGTTTGCATTGTGTGTGTGGCGGGAGGTCTTATGGTAGTTCCATTTTTAAAAAGCATTCTGAAAATTCTTTTATAAATCTTGTTTTATTTAAATGCAACTGTTTTTGTTTACTCATACCAGTCCCATGACTGATCCGGAGTTTATTGTTTTCTTTCCTAAACTCTGGGTGCCCATTATTTCCACACGGGCAGCCTAGTAGCAGGTTTCTGTATTTTGGAGTAGCAGTATTTTGGAGCTCTCATCTTGGAGTTATCTTAGGAGCTTTTGGAGATTACAGGTGTTTAGCTTTTGGGAGTTCGTAATCACCTTTCTCATTTGAGAACTTTTGGATATATGTTCACTGTTGTATTATCATGATGTTGTATTTGGAGTTGTAGTGTATGTATTATGTACTCTGTTGCAGTATGGATATTATGTTGATGTTGTAACAGTGATGTTATTTATGATATTGATTCTGTTCCGCTGTTTTATATTCATCTAATTGTTGTTATAAGCTCCGGCGATGCAAAATTTGATGTTGTTTACCGAACATCGAGTTTGGGTCGTCACAACTAGATTAATGTTTATTATTTGTGAGATGGTTGTAATTATCATAGGTCAAACACGTGTAAAAGAAATTCATCAAAGTCGGTAGACTTGGTTAGAATTTGCTTACTCAGCCATTGGATCAATATCTATTTATCGGGGCAAATCTACATTGATTTTCGTTAGGTGTATCGACCAATACCGATCGACAAATGAATTGACATCGATTAATGAGGATGTTAATAACCCAGTTATTGATTTTAACGAAAACAATCATGTATAACCATATACAATTATATAAAATATAGGTCTAATGTTTTGCCAAGTTATATAGTATATAGTGCATAAAAATATACAAGTGTTCGATCAAAGACTGTACAGTATAAAAACTCAAAAGATAAACATAAAGACTCATGAGTACAAAAACCAAGATATAAAGATCGCAAGATTATAGTTTAGTGTATAGAGTCATAGCTTATATTGTTAAAGTCTATGGTAGTATTTGATCTCTATTTTCTATCTTTTATATTTTTGAACAAAATAAATTTTCAAAATATATTTCAAATATTTTATAAAAGTTTTCAAAGTTCAAAATGTTTATAAACTATGTTCAAACTATTTTACGGAGTATCAAATTATTTAACAAACTATAGGATTTTCTAAACATTTTAAAAGAAACAAGTTTCCAAAATATACATGCATATGTTGATATATATATATATATATATATATATATATACACACACACATAGAGTATGTTGACATACATGCCGCCAATTGGTTTTTAAAATGAAGTGTCTATTCATTATAGCTCTTCATGAACATATACATCTGTTGATTTACTATATAAAGGGAGTTCAAACAATTTTTTTGATACCTAATTACTCATTTTATTCCCTCTTCTTACTCTCTTGAAAACTCAATTAAAAATATACTCTATTCTCCTAAAAATCACTAAGAATCAATTCATACTTCACTGTATTGATTCAATGCTATTTTCTTACTGTTTTAGAAACATCTCTCTCAATTCAACGATCAAAGTGTTGTCGAAGTGGCTACAGGATCCATTGTATCCAAATTTAAGAAATTATCTTTGGAAAACTATCACCTTATTTTTATTTGCTTTGGGTGTGCTTGTAGCCTATTCAAATCAAGTGGGTGTGCTTAGTAGCCCAGAAATCTAGTAGGTTTGCTTGTAGCCTGTTCCAATCAAGTGAGTTTACCCTGAGCTCAGAAATTTTGAAGGGTGTGTCTCTAGCCTTGAAATTGAGATTATATTTTGGTTTGCTTCTGCCAGGTTAAAGATTGACATTTTAAAAGAAATTTGTACAAGCAATTGTATAAGGTTGGATGTTGGAGAAATATGAACTAGTATAAATCCCTCGGCGTCATCTTTCTAACGCTTCACTTTTCTATACTGCTTTTATTTTTATCGGTGATTGCATCTATGACTGTTTGATCTTATAATTCTATGTCGTTAATTTTTGGTTTAATATTTAACATAAAAGAAATTTAAAATGATTTACATATGTTAGAAAACAATGTTCACCCCCTTTAGTGTTTAATTATCCTTAAGATCCAAAACTCTGCAACCCAAGTTTGGTATTAGAGCACTAGGTTGTCAAAAACTCATAATTTGAATTTCGAAAAGTTTTATTAGCTAGCAACACTATTAGTACATTTGTTATAACTTTTGTTGAAGGACAATGTACTACTAAACCCTTACTTTTTAATGGTTGTAGCACTTATTAGACATGTATGATGAAGATTTATTTATAGTGTAATGGTTTTGATATTTGGAAAACTACATGAAAGGAGTACACTGAACCCCAAACTAACTTTGCACGATGGACTGCTCACTAGACATTACACAGAATAATTCTAAAGCTATGAATATTTTATTTTACTCACTAGACAAAAATGAATTTAATAGGGCCTCTATTTGTAAGTATGCATAAAACACTACAAGTACACATTGAGGCACTAGTAAGTTAAATAGACTAAAATTTCCATGCTAACTAATCAGTTTCAATTTAAAACAAGTCAAAATGAGTCTATTTCTGACATGCACTATAGATTTCAAGATATAATGTATTCTTTAGTAGCATGAGGTAAAACTTTTCTAAAGAGGATCAAGTTAGAAAAATCCTTAATATCACTCTCTTAAGGGTGGGATCAAGAAACACTAGTAATAGAAGATGCTAATGACATTGGTACTCTAAAAATTGAAGAGTTAACAAGCAATTAAATATCCTATGAAGCACAATTGCATGGTAGAACAGTGAGCAAAGCAATAGAAAATAAGTTCATTGCTTTTAATGCAATAACTGATGATCAGGATTCAGACAATGACAATGATGAAGAAATTTCTTTCATGACCATCAATTTCAGAAAGTTCCTGAAGTATAGAAAGATGAACAACTTTTGAAGAACTGTAAACATGTCTCCTGGAACTGGAACTATAATAAGATGTTTCAATTGCAAAGAGCCTGTCCGAATAGAATAAATCAAATATCTCACCAGTTACTAGTTCGTTTAAAAAACAAAGAAAGCTTATACAACAACATTGGATAATTTAGATACTTCCATAAGCGAAAATAGGTTGGATACTGAGAATGTGAATATGTGTTTCATGGCGATAATAGGCTGAACTGATCAACAGAAACTGGCAAAAACGATACTTTTTATTTATTATTTTTTTATTATAAAATCTAGGAATAAAATATAGATTAATAATAACACTGGATGTATATTAGTATTAGATATATATACAGGAATATTTTATATAGTTTCATTTTTGAAATTTATGGCCTATATGTCGACATACATAGAGTTTATATGTCGACATACTTGCTAGAAATTTTATTTCAAATTCAAATATTGAATTTCCCTCTCTTTTGTACTTATTCCTATGTTCTGAAAAGGCATCTTTTTAACTAAAGAACGTGACCCTTAACTCTCTATTAATTCAATCTATCTCTATCCACTCATTCACTCACTTTATTTAAAAATTCGAAAATATTTTAATTCTCTTATCTCTTTAATAACTCAAAAAGGCTTCCTCAAGTCAAACTCTCAAAATTATAAGGCTCTGAAAGAGAACCAAAGGCTTTCTTTTCAAAGAAAAAGATGCCACTGATAATTATATGGAGTATGCTATTCTGGAAAAGTTTTTCCTTGTGGATTTGTGTAACGACCGTGATTTTATTACCGTCGTAATAAATGTTTTTAAAATCGGTAACGACCGTAAATTTTGAATTACTGTCGGAGTGCATATTTTAAATAGGAATTTTTTTAAAATCAAAATTTGAAGAAAATATATTGTGGTAAAGTCAGTAACCAAAATTGTAGACGTGCGTTAGCATCTTGTTCCTCTCAGTTTATGGTAGTTCTGCATTGTCGTGGCTAAACCCTCGTGGCCACTACATGTTGTACACGGCATGTATACGTGCTCTGCTTATCCCCTTCCTCTGTTAGCATATTTGTAAATCCTTACACGTCTATCACACGCAAGCTACGGTAATGCATGTCCAAAGTCATTTTCAAGTTGCATACATGAGTCAGTTGTGTGCAGGCAGTGATTTTGTGTTCAAGAATTTAGTTGCGCACGCTGTTAAGTGGAATGCGAATATACCATCTAAGTTGCATCCATGTACATCACGTTATATTCATGCGTGTATTCTAGGCCACACCATGTGTTTATGCATGTAATTAAAATCTAGTTATATTCAGGAGCCTGGATAGAGAAAAAGCCTTTTAAATATGTCACATATAGTTCACTAACACTTTTCTCTGCACATTTCATTTTAATATATGTATACTGAAACAAGACGTTGTCCAGGAACTTTATTACATTTTCGTGTATAAATATTTAGTGCATACAGATGTACGTACAAACTAAATAAAGCAAATTTCAAATAGCTTCCCAATCCAACTAGAGTGTAGCCGAGTCTAATATAGTACGTATGCATTAAATGATGGAGTACCCCAAAGCTTTTGAGCACTCATTATCTTGACTAATATTTTCTCTGGAAAAAAAATGCTCTGCAGAACATTAATGGCCAAGGGATAACTTCCTCTTTCAGATCTGGGGTGTATTGGGCTTCAAAACAAAAAAAAAAGTGAGTTAACTACTCACATTTCTAATATATGGGCATTACATCGTTGTCTCGGTTTCAAAATATGGCTTTAGTTGATTTTGTAATTCTATTTAGTGTGATTTTTACATCACTGCTACCGTGATTTTGCATGTCTTTGCACTGCATGTTATATTTGCATACTAGAGTCAGTTGCATCCTCCCTGAAGTCATTCGCATGTCGTAGTTGCATTCTCTGTCCCTGCCATATTTTAGTCGCATGCGTGATACGTGTTGTGTGCAGGCATTATTTTGTTCAAAATTTTTAGCTAATTAAACATGCATGTGCATTATTGGGTACTGCGTGTGTATTATCGATGGTGCAGGCAAATGAATATATCACATACGTATATTTAGGTTGGATGTCATTGATGGATAGTTTGCCAAATCAAGTTTCCAGTTGAGTATTAACTTTGGATTGCTGGATTTAATTCTATGAATAGCATGCATATAACAGCTAGTAGGCAAAACATTTACCATTTTGGCCACGTCACATACTTTAGTAATAGTAAGTAGTTTACATGCAACCTGGAATAAGATGTTGCCGAGACACTTGTTTTACATTTTCTTGCGTAAAAACAAAAAAAAAATTTATGGATGTAAAATGGAACATAGTGAAATGTGTTGAGTATTATTTTAGCAAAAAGGAAAGTATGTTTAGGTGTTGCGTATAAAATAAATAAAGCTTGGGTGCAGGGGACAGTACAACATTTTGTTGAATTTATAGTAGTGCAACCTACCGGTTAATTTACGTCGAACCGATGTTGGGTTTAAAACGTAATTTATTGCCGTTATTTTTATAACGGAATACGCACACCGGTACTATATTTTGATGCGTGTTGTTTAGATGATATTTTTGATGAATGAAAATTCACTGTTATTTTAACGTCAGTAACCGTTAATTTAAAGTGGATTTTCAAGCGGTTATCCCGCAACGCTGATTTGGTATCCGTTTTTAAGGTGTTTTGTGATACGCAATTTCCTCGTCGAAATTGCTATAGTTGTTGCTATTTTAATCACGTGTTTTAAAAATCGTTTTAAATTGAAATCGTTTCCAAAAATTTTACAGTTTGCGCTTTCAAAAGAATGAGCAAGCGATTTAAACGCTTCAGCAAAATTGAGGACTATGAACCCTCACTTTTACTGATTCGCTTAATTCCGGACTTGTCCGTTTGAGAACGTAAAATGTATTTTTATAAAATACACAATTTTGCACTTTCAAAGAAACGATGAAGAGATTTAAACGATTTAGCAAAAGTGCGGAGTATGAAACCACACTTTTACTATTTCGGTTAATTCCGGACTCGTTAATTGAAATATTTGATGTTTGATGATTTTGACGATTTTGTGTGCTTTCGAGCCACTATGATGGACTTTCGGGTCAAATACCAGTACTAGACCTTCGAGTCATATGTTGGACCTTCGGGTCATATGTTGGGTGCCAAAATTTATGATGACTGTACTTGGTAGGCTTCGACCATATGAGATGCACGTGCGGCGTAGCTTAGACTCGCCATATGATGAGATCGATCCACTTTTATGTTGATTTTCTAGTTATCTATTTTTGATTTTTAGATTTTGTGAAGTGTTGTTTTAAATTCAATTGTGAATTTGAAAGTTGATTTTGATGGAGTTTGATGTGATTTCTTCATTTAATTATGTCGATTTCTTATGTTGAATAGTCTCATTCGAGATTATTATTATTTTCTTTTATGTTATTTATGATGCATTCACTTCTAAGAATAAATTAAACTGATCCATTTATTATTTTCTTTTAAATAATACTCGGGTCAGACCGAGTTATTCCAGGGTAATCTCTATCTCTGATTCAGTAGCAGCTTCAGCTTTTGGGATTCACATCATCTTTTATCTAGCCTTCGAGGAGTTCTTTTGGTTATTCGACTCCCATCTTATGTATGTAGTTATCTAACTATATGTGTATTTGGTTCATGGGAACTATAGATTGTTGTAGCATGTATTCCAGACTTATCTTCCGCTATGTATCTGATATTTCTGTTCTGCTGCGATTATATTATCAGTGTTGTTGGTATTATGAGTTGTTCTAGATTTTTCTTTAGCCACCGTAGTTTCGTTTTAGATTCGGATTGAAATTATATCTTTGGGAGTAAGTTATACAACTCCTATCGATGTAATCAATGCTCATCTAAGGCATAACGTACGGGTGGTCGCTTCTAACAAGCCTTATTCTTCGCAATAGCAGACGTTATTCCTAATAATAACCTTTGTTATGGTGAGCATAGAGGTTGGGCGTCAGAGCTTGGTATCAGAGCTGAAATTCAGAACAATTTATAATATATACAGAACAGAAACAGAATGGAACATGTGTTACAACTATTCAGGAGTTTATTCATGCCTTTCTAATCTACTCTTTGCACTTTAACATGTGGAGTACGTTTAGGAATAAATTTAATATTCTGTAGTATTCCATTTGTTTAAACTTCTTATCAATTGTGCATGGTTGTAACTAATCCTTACCTTCTCTTGTCTCTCAGCCTATGGCTGGAAGAGGTAGAGGAAAACGTTCTTCTGCAGGCCCGTCTAGTGGTTCTCATCCAGACGGTGTCTACATGTCAGCTGATCAGTTGATGGAGCTATTTCGGGGTACTCAGCCTCCTATTGCTACTCCCGCAGCTCCTGCTCAGAAGTCTGCCTTCGCTCGCATGTGTAGTGACTATTCCCACCTTGGGGGCCAGCCTTTCAAGGGATCAGAAAGTGTTATGGAAGTTCAGACTTGGTTGCGCACTTGTGAGCGCATATTTTCTCGGATGGATCTTTCGGATCATCTTCGCGTTCTCGTGGCATCCAGTATGTTGCAAGAGCGTACGCTTGATTGGTATGAGCTCTTTATTTTGGAAGTTGATGAGTCCGCTCTCTCTTGGGTTCAGTTTAAGGAACGATTCGGACTTAAGTTCGTTCCTGAATCGAAAAAGGCTAATCTTGCTCGTAGTTTCCTTGAGTTGAAGCAAGGAAAGACTTCGGTTTCCGATTATGTTGCATCTTTCGAGGCCTTGTCCAAATACGGAGTTGAGTTCATTAACACTCCGTGCAAGAAGAATCTTCGTTTTGTTGAGGGTTTGAAGAAGTATTTGAAGAAGGTTCTTTTGCTTCAGCTCAATCTCTCTTTTGAAGAGCTTGTTGATTCGGCTCTTTGTCTTGAAGCTGTTGAAAAGGAACATGATAGTGGTGATGATGTTGGGCTTTCTAAGAACCCTAACAAGAAGAGGTTTCCATTTCGTAAGCCCAATTCTAACCAGAAGAAGAAGAAGCAAGCTACCTCTAGTTCTCAGCCTAGTAGTGCACCTTCTATTCAGAGGGCATGCTATAATTGTGGTTCTTTGGATCATTTTCTCCGCAATTGTCCTAAGCCTCTCACATGTCGTTATTGCAGGAAGGAAGGTCATTGGGTTTCTGATTATCTTATTACTCCTAAGGGTTTCAAATCTGGGAAGCTTAATGTTGCTAAAGCTTCTGGTGATTCTTCTCAGCCCAAAGGTATTACTCCTTCTGTTTTGGAAGGTTTTATTTTATTTCATAGCCGTTCTATTAGAGTTCTTTTCGATACGGATGCATCACATTCATTCCTGTCGAAGGAGCTTGTTGATATTATTCATTTGGATGTTATTACACTTTGCGACCCTATGAGGATCGTAAATCCTATAGGTGGATCCGCTACTCTTGGTTTGTTGTGTGTTGATGTTGAGATTATTCTTTGTGGTTTCTCCTTTCATGTGAATCTGCATCTTATGGATCATCTTGATTTTGATATGATATTGGGTATGGATTGGCTCGTTCGTTATGAAGTTCAAATTCTATGTCCCGAAAGAACTTTGTATCTCAAGCATCCCGATGCTAGTGAACAATTTATCTATTATCTTTCGAAGCATGGATCATACTTCGAATGCTTTTATATCTTCCCTCGAATCTGAGGATGAAATAGATAATATTCCTGCTGTTTGTGATTTTTCTGATGTTTTTGAGCCTATTTCTAGATTGCCGCCGAAAATGGCAATAGAGTTCCGTATAGATCTTATCCCCGGTGCACATCTTGTCAGCCGTCCTCCCACGAAGATGTCTGCTAAAGAAAATGAGGAACTTAAGAGAAAATTATCTGAGTTGGAAGCCAAACGTTTTATCCGTTCTAGTTCGTCTCCTTGGGGCGCCGCCGCTGTCTTTGTTAAGAAGCCAGATGGTGCTCTTAGGCTTTGCATTGATTATCGCAAGCTTAATAAGCTCACTATCAAAAACAGGTATCCATTATCTAGGATCGATGACATGTTCGATCAGTTAAGTGGCGCTAAAGTCTTCTCCCAACTCGGTCTTGCTAACGGTTTTCATCAGTTACGAGTGGCGGAAGATAGCATTCCTCTTACCTCATTCCGTACTCGTTATGGTTCTTACGAATGGCTTGTTATGCCGTTCGGTTTGACGAACGCTCCGGCGTATTTTGTAGATCTTATGAATCGGATATTCCAGGAATATCTCGATAAGTTCGTATTGGTTTTCATTGATGATATTCTTATTTATTCCAAATCTGAAGCCGATCATATTCAGCATTTGGAGATTGTTTTGAGCACTCTTCGTCAGCATCAGCTTTATGCCAAATTCTCCAAGTGTCACTTCAGGAAGAATAAGGTGAAGTTTCTCGGTCACATTGTATCTTCCGATGGTATTTCTATCGATCCTTCCAAGATCGAATCTATTCAGAATTGGAAGAGGCCCGAGACTGTTACTGAGATCCGTAGTTTCCTTGGATTGGCGGGTTATTATCGCCGATTTATTAAGGACTTTTCTCGTATTGCTTTACCGCTTACCAGTCTCACGAGAAAAGCTGTTCCTTTTATTTGGTCTGATAAGTGTGAGAATTCTTTCTTGAAGTTAAAGGATCTCCTTACTCATGCTCCTATCTTAGTGGTTCATGAAGGGAATTGTGATCTTGTTGTTTATACCGATGCTAGTGGTTTTGGGCTCGGTGCTGTTCTTATGCAAAAGGGTAGAGTAGTTGCCTATGCTTCTAGACAACTAAAGCCTAACGAGATTCGTTATGCTATCCACGATCTGGAATTAGCCGCCATTGTCTTTGCTTTGAAGATTTGGCGACATTATCTTTTGGGCGAGCATTTTATTCTCTATACTGATCACAAGTCTCTTAAGTATTTATTTTCTCAGAAAGAGCTTAATATGAGGCAACAACGTTGGCTCGAATTCCTTGCCTCATATGATTTTGATATTCAGTATACCCCTGGAAAGGGAAATCGAGTTGCTGACGCGCTTAGTCGTAAGCAACAAGCTGTCGTTTCCATGATGTTAGCAGAATAGAATATATTAGAGAGTTTATCTCTTTGTGATATTCGAGACCATTCCCCAGTTCCAGATTCTCCTATGATTTTATTTAGCATGGAGGCTCGTCCCAGTCTTTTGGATCGCATTGCCGAGGCCCAGAGACGAGATCCTAATCTTGTCCATCTTATTCAGAGTTGTGAATCGGATTCCCGAAGCGATGAGCTAAAGGATTTTGATATTGATATGCGTGGTTGTATTCGGAAGAAGGGTAGGTGGATCGTGCCTGATATTTCTAATCTTCGAAATGACATTCTGGAGGATTGTCATCGTTCGAAGTATACTATCCATCCGGGTAGTAGTAAAATGTATGCTGATATGAAACGCTTATACTATTGGGAAGGTATGAAGCGTGATGTGGCAAGTTTTGAAAGCCGTTGCAGGACTTGTAATCTTGTTAAAGCAGAACATCAGTGTCCTGGTGGTCTCTTGCAACCTTTGGAGATTCCTCTGTGGAAGTGGGACCAAATCTCTATGGATTTCGTTGATGGTTTACCTCGTTCGAGGCTAGGCCATACTAGCATTTGGGTGATTATCGACCGACTGACTAAATCTGCCCATTTCATTCCAATCAAATCCAATCGGACCGCTCCTTTATTGGCCAAGCTTTTTATTAGAGAAATCATTCGACTTCATGGCGTTCCGAGTTCGATTGTTAGTGATAGGGATCCGCTATTCACTAGTGGGTTCTGGAAGAGTCTTCAGAAAGCTTTGGGCACAAAGCTTAATCTTAGCACGACATATCATCCTCAGTCGGACGGTCAGACTGAAAGGGTGAATCAGGTTTTAGAGGATCTCCTTCGAGCTTGCATTCTGGATTTTGGTGGTAGTTGGGAAGACCACTTACCTCTTTTTGAATTTTCGTATAACAACAGTTTTCAATCCAGTACCGGTATGGCTCCATTCGAAGCTCTTTACGGAAGGCCGTGTCGATCGCCATCTTGTTGGTTGGAATCGGGGGAAAAGTTAGTTATCGGCCCGATTATATTCATGATTATTCTGAGAGGATTGATATTATCAGAAAGAGAATGAAAGAGGCTCAGAATAGGCAGAAATCTTATGCCGATCACCGTTGGAAGCCATTGGAATTTTCTGTGGGCGATCATGTGTTCATTTGGGTTTCTCCAATGAAAGGAGTGGTGTGTTTTAGTAGCTCAGGAAAGTTGGCTCCTCGTTACATTGGACCGTTTTCTATTACCGAACGCATCGGTCCCGTGGCTTATCGTATTGCTTTACCTATCCAGTTTGCGGGGATTCACGATGTATTTCATGATTCTCAGCTTCGCCGTTGCCTCCATGAACCAGATTCGGTTATTGATTGTAACGATCCGTATTTTACGTGTCGATAAAATCATAAAATTTTTAGGTCGTTAGTATTGTTTATGTCATCCATAGCCTAAGTCGTGTAAAAGATGGCTCATAAGGAAGTTAACTCGGTTGCATAGGGTCCTTAGATCGGCTCTTGGTTAGGTCGTAGATGGTTTTAAGTCGTGAACGACTTAGGGGATTACGACCTAGCAGTTTAGATGCGTGAGCAAGTGATAAAAGTTAACGAGTTAGTGGGTTAGTGGTGAACGACTTAGTGCTAAGGCTTAAGTCGTAAGCGACTTAAGTATGGTTAGGTCGTGGAGACCCTGTTGTGAGTGTGTTAGCGAGTTAGGTCGTTAACACGAGTTAATGGAGTTAGGTTGTTGGACGACTTAAGGGAGGTTGCTAGGAAGTTAAGTCAAAGCATTTGTTAACCCGGGATGCTTTTGGGTCGTTAATGACTTAGTTAAGTCACGGCATCGTAGATCCGCGTTCATTTTAGGTCACGTAACATCTGGACCGTTGATTTTTTTAAGTCAGACCTAGTTAAGTCGGCATTATAGTTAGTCTTTAGGTTGTATAGGTGTTAAGTCATTCGAAGGCTTGAGTCGTTAGGGGCTTGAGTCGTTGGGTCGGCTTAGTGTTAGGTCGTATGAGTCGTAAAGCCGTGAGTCGTTAAGTAGTAAGTCGGCGGAGTTTTAGGTCGTAGGTCGTTGATGAGTCGTGGACGACCTAAAACCGAGTGAACGACTTAAAACTGTGCGACTTAAGGATTTCAGCTATAAATAGGGGCGCCTATCTTCACTTTTTGGCACCGGATTTTGAAGCGACGAAGTGCTGCCGTTTTGAGAGCTCGACTACTACACTTCTTCACTTCTTTCCTCCACTCTAATCTAGTGATTCCATCCATCTAGATTGAAGATCAAATCGAAGATCCAAGAGCCAAAGTTGAAGATCTTCATCCAACAAAGAGAGATTTCATCGTTTGAAGCGAGATTTTGCCGGATCAAGCTTGGTTCCTTGCTGTCCAGATCTGAAGTTGATTGTTTTTAAGGTGTTTAGGTGATTTGGTGAGTGGTAGTTATCTCTCACACGGACCCAAGGGAGTGTATTGGATTGGTGGCTTGTTTATGTGTTAAAGATAGTGATTTCTTGCATTTTCCTTAAGTCTGCATGTAGATCTATCACCTATGAAGTTTTGATATCTATTTTACTACATGTTCACTTATGCAAGTTCATTCATCAAGTTATAGAGACATCTGCCTATGATTCATATTTGTTAGATTTGGACACTTTAATTACCAAATTGCCATTATTGTTGTAATTGCTTATTAGATCTTGTTGAATGTTTGATTGCTTGGATTAATGATTGATTTATGATAGATTTGATTGTTTCAAATTAACTAGTAGTTGATTTGAACAAGTTGGTCGAAGATGATTCAAATGCTAAGTGGAAAGGCTCTTGAATGGTAAAAGCTGCTTGTGGCATATGAAGAGGATGTGGAAGCTCATATGGATAGATTCGATGATGATGGACTTTGCCATGATGCGATGAGGCAAACCATGATGTGAGATGGGACCTTGCTATGATGCGTTGAAGCAAAGCATGATGTGTGAAAGCCTTGGTTTAATCCAGACGGGATCATCCCAAGTATGTTGATAACTCGGTGATGCAGTCCGGGTTGGTTGATAATGGTAGGCTCGAGAGGCGTTTGGGCCAGTGTGAGAATAGTCGTCGAGGAGGATGACTAGGAGGCTTGGATCTTATCGTTATTGAAGGTTCTAGCATGCTCAAAGCAAGAGTACGTTGGAACGGGTCACGATGACGTTCCAGACACGGGTCATGATGATGTGTTAGTACTCTGGGCAGATGCGATAGTCCTAGGCACGGGTCATGATGACGTGCGGAGTTATGTCTAGAACCGGGGTTGCCATTAGCCCTTGACGGACGGCTGAAAGAAGGTGCCGGTCATTCAATTAACAGTGATATCGAGGCAATGTTAACAGTGATAGCCAGAGTCATGGATGTTTGATTGTACCATCATTCGGTCTCAAGAGCAGTGCTTTCTGGGTGCTTATCTGATCTTGGTTTGGGCCTTGGGGGTTTGTATTTGGAAAACATCGACCTTGACTCGAGTGATAATTACTTTACTTAAATTGTCTGCTTTGCTATACTTGTTTATGCTTAGTGGGTCTGGGAGCTATCACTGTGGAATGAGGTGGAGTGGGATGGTTGAGTTCCCATTCCTTTTATCCTTTATGCTCTTTTGGTATGTTTGATAGTTAATTTACTGCTCACTAAGGCTGTTGTCTGACTCAACGTTTTATGTTCAACTCTTATTACCTTGGGCTGTTCATCCATGTTGGGATGGGCAGACTAGGTAACAGGTGACAGGTGCTGTTCTTGGCTACCAACGCTGTTGATGACGATGACGAGCTAGAGGCTAGCATATTAGTTTCCTTACTATATGTACTGGATATTCTGGTGCTTGTATACATTTTGAGTGTTATGTAGTGAGGCTTGATGTATTGATTGTTCAGATGTTTGTATCAAACCTTTATGAAGTCTATGTGATGGTATTCTGTTATGAGCTTCACTATATACATATATTTCTCTATTGTATTTTGTCCATGCGCTGTGAGTTGTACGATAGAGTTTCTGTTTTATCTTACCCTGGCTATCGTCCATGGCTGCCTGGCATGCCTTTCAGCGCACGATTCCCTTGTTTAGTGCGGGAGTCATGGGCGGTCGTCACATTTGGTATCAGAGCTTTGGTTAATCGATTTTAGCCAACGTTCGCTGACGTAACTACGTATGAGAGACGTAATTGTATTTTGATGGATGATTACTATATATATAATATAGTAGCTTAGAAGGATTTGAACTCCTTATGCAGTTGTTTCTCAAGGTGTTCTAAGTCATTCCTTTTTGTAGATATTAAGGATGAGTCGAAGAGGGAGACCAGCTGCTAGGGAAGGCCGTGCTGTTGAGGGGGCTGCTGATTATGCTCCTATGTTCGAGGCTATGATGACTTCGATCATGAGGAGGATGCCAGCTTCGGGGCCATTAGTAGATGTTGGAGTTCAGGTTCAAGCTCCAAGACCAGTGGATTTTGCTAAGTTGTGTAAAGACTATACTGCTCTCGGAGGAAAGGTTTTCTTGGGAACGGAGTCGACTATTGAAGTTCAGAGATGGATAGATGCTTGTAGAAGGATCTTTGGTGACTTGGGAATTGAGGATGCAACTAAAAGGAAGCTTGCATCGAGGCAGCTTTAGGGAAGAGCTGCTGATTGGTGGGGTTCTATCACCATTGATACCCCAGAAGAAGAGATTACTTGGGAGCAATTCCAAGTTAGATTTGAAGCTAAGTTCATTTCTACGGCTCAGAAATCTGTTCTGTTTAAGAAGTTTGTGGAGCTCAAGCAAGGTGGGAGACCAGTTCTTGAGTATGTTTCAGAGTTTGAAGCTTTCTCCAAGTATGCTCGGTCGTATATTGAATCTCCCTATCAGAAGAATGTGAAGTTTGTGACAGGCTTGGACAGTTATCTTGGGAGACAGTTGGTGGATCATCTGGACGATCCATTTGAGAAACTTGTGGAGAAAGCTCTCAGGCACGAGAGTTTGTTTCCTAAGGAAGGGTCTGTTGTTGCTGTGACCAAGGAAGAGTCCAAACCACAGCAGGGTGGAAATAAGAAGAGGAAGCAGCAACAACAGAAGGGAAAGGATGGCCAGAAGAAGCCAAAGGGTGAAGTGACCTGCTACAATTGTAGGCAGAAGGGCCATCTCTCCAGGGATTTCCAGAATCCTAAGGTACTGTTGAAGTGCTACAACTATGATAAGTTGGGGCATATTAGGAAGAATTGTCCAGAACCACAGAAGGACAAACAGATTGTGCAAGCTTATGCTTTGGGGGCTGTTCCATCATCTTCGAAAGCTCCTACTGCGGAAGAGAAAGGGAAGAGTGTGGTGGTTCAAGGTACTCTTTCCATATGTGGTGTTCCAGTTAGGGTGTTGTTTGATACTGGGGCGTCGCATTCGTTTGTTTGTGATGATCTTGTAGGCCGGTTGGGTTTGGAACCGGAAATTGTTGATAGACCATTGATTGTGACTAATCCAGTTGGGGGTTCGTCTTGTTTGTGTATGGTATGTCGTGTTCTAGTAGTATCGAGTCATGATTGCTCTTTTGTTTGTGATTGTTTTGTTCTGAACTTTGCGGGGTTCGGAATTATTTTGGGTATGGACTGGCTTAGGAAGTATGCGGCAAAGGTTGATTGTGAGAAACTGGAGGTGACAATCGGGAATGTGGAAGGGCGAAAGGTTGTGATACGATGTAAGCATGAAGAAGGCGTCTTCATGGGTTTCATGTATTCGCTGGTTGTTCCACGGGATGGACTGTCATCAATGCCGGTTGTGAATGGATTTGAGGACGTCTTTGACGAGGTCAAAGGGTTACCGCCGCATAGGGAGATCGAGTTTCGTATCGATCTAGTTGAGGGAGCCAGACCTGTTGTGATGCCTCTTAGACGGATGGCGCCTAGAGAACAACAAGAGCTGAAGGTGCAGGTTGATCACCTTTTTCGGAAAGGATTCATTCGGCGTAGTGTGTCCGAATGGGGTGCACCAGTTGTGTTCGCAACCAAAGCAGATGGATCGTTGAGGTTGTGTGTGGATTATCGTGAGCTGAATAAGGTGACTAAGAAGAACAAGTATCCATTGCCGAGAATAGATGACTTGTTTGATCAGCTTCACGAGGCTAAGGTGTTTTCTCAGATGGATTTGGCAACGGGATTTCACCAGTTGAGAGTGGCTAAGGATAGTGTGCCGAAGACTGCTTTTAGGACACCATCCGGTTTTTATGAGTGGCTGGTAATGCCGTTTGGATTGACTAACGCACCAGCATATTTTGTGGATCTTATGAATAGAGTATTCAGAGATCAGTTGAATAAGTTTGTACTTGTGTTCGTGGATGATATTTTGATTTATTCCAAAACTGAAGAAGAGCACAAGACGCACTTACGAATTGTTTTGGGAATCTTGCGGAAACATCAGCTGAAGGCTAAGTTTCCGAAGTGTCACTTCTGGAAGAGTGAAGTGAGGTTCTTAGGCCATATTATCTCTGGAAATGGAATAGCGGTTGATCCCGCTAAGGTGGCAGCAATCCAGGATTGGGAGAGACCTAAGAATGTATCTGATGTGAGAAGTTTTCTTGGATTAGCTGGATATTATCGTCGGTTTATCAAAGACTTTTCCAAGAAAGCTGCACCGTTAACAGGATTGACGAAAAAGAACCAAGTGTTTATATGGGATGATAAGTGTGAGCAAGCTTTTGTAATCCTGAAAGAGCGACTGACAAGTGCTCCTGTTTTGACTATTCCAAGTGGGAATGGTGAGATGGTGGTTTACACCGATGCATGTGGTACTGGACTTGGAGCACTGCTAATGCAGAAGGATAAAGTTGTTGCGTATGCAAGTCGACAACTGAAGCCGCATGAAAGGAATTATCCGACTCATGATTTGGAGTTAGCGGCGATTGTATTTGCTCTGAAGATGTGGAGACATTATCTATTGGGAGTTCGATTTGAGTTGTTTACAGATCATAAGTCGTTGAAGTATCTGTTCTCCCAAAAGGATTTGAATCTTCGGCAGCAACGATGGCTAGAGTTTTTAGCATCATATGATTTTGGTATAGCCCATACTCCAGGAAAAGGTAACGCAGTGGCTGATGCGTTAAGTCGAAGACATGCAGGATTGGGAGCCATGTTTTCGGAATGGAAGAGTCTCGAGTATTTGGCTGGATTTGACTTCAGGCCTAGATGTGAATTGGAACCTGAGATGTTGGCAAACTTATCGATAAGACCTACTCTTGTGGAAAGGATTGGCGAGAGCCCAAAGCAAGATGATAAGCTTGTCAAGATTATCCGTGATTTGGAATCTGGATTGAATCCAGAAAAGGATAAGGGATTTGAAGTCGATCGAGAGGGTTGGCTTCGGAAACAAGGACGATTAGTTGTTCCCGATATAGATGGATTGAGAGAAGAAGTTCTGAGGGAAAGTCATCACTCGAAGTTGACGATTCATCCAGGTGGAAATAAGATGTATCGGGATATTAAGAGAACCTATTACTGGGAAGGTATGAAGAAGGATGTTGGAAATTTTATTTCCAAATGTATGAACTGCCAGTTGGTGAAGGCTGAGCAGAAGAAGCCTAGCGGATTGCTTCAGCCATTAGAGGTTCCTACATGGAAGTGGGAGCAGGTATCGATGGATTTTATCGAGGTATACCTAGAACCAGGGCAGGGAATGAAGGGGTTTGGGTCATCGTAGATCGTTTGACTAAGAGTGCAAGATTTATTCATGTTCGATCAACTAGGACCGCATCGAAGTTGGCTGAGTTGTATGTTAAGTGGATAGTTCGATTCCATGGTATTCCGAAGAGTATAGTGAGCGATCAAGACCCATTGTTCACTAGTGGATTTTGGAAGAGCTTCCAGGAAGTTTTGGGAACCGAGTTGTGTTTGAGTACCGCTTATCACCCCCAAACGGATGGTCAGACCAAGAGAGTCAACCGAGTTATGGAAGATCTCCTGAGGGCATGTGAGATGTCCCTACTTTTCTAGTGGCCAAATCATGGGCTAATTTGTTTTTTTTTTTTTTTTGCATAAAGAAATATACGCTAAATGAAAACACAGGGTCATCTACCTTCAAAACCAAAACCAGGATCCACTATTACCAATATAGAAATACTGGTGTATTCTTAAAACATAGATTAGTATATATGAAGATATACCAATCTCTTTAGTTATTAAATCAGAGTTTAAGAAAAAAATTAGCTAAAGCATTCACACATAGCATTTTAATATAAAGATAAACCCATTTCCTTCTTATGAAAATTATTTGCAATATGACACAAAAGATACACAAGCAGACAGGAAACATCAGAATCCTGATTATATCATAAAAATCATAGAGATCCTTTACTTAACTCAACTCTTGCTATAACACAATTATAGGTGTGGCTGCGCGTACACACACATATAAATACATGTGTGCACGGCCTCGCCAACACACAAGCTCAAGCAATGATATTAATGAATAGGCAATGAAGCCTTGGCACCAACAAAATATTAATAATTATATGTATAAACAAAAGATTACCAATCCAACTATATAAAAATGAGGTCATCGAGTTTCCTCTTTCTCATTTATGCAAGTTATATTCAGACATAAAAGATGAATTTACATCAACTATCCTTCTTTAAAACAAAAACATGTCACTGATGCAAGAACAAAAGCTATTCTGCATCATACAAATATTTTTAACACAAACAATTGGAAACTAACAAGTTCCTTTTGTAAAAATCTCAAGATAATACATGGACATGTAATCCATTTCTAGAATACTTATGAATATAAAACAGTTTACTTTCTTTTGCAAAACTTATCCAAAACTGTGTTTATTCATTTTAGAAATGTAAAGTAAGGGCATGCACGTATTTTAATTTATATGGCAAGTCCTCAATATAATTCAAGAATCTATCACATGAACATATATTAGCTATATGCTATATACAGATTCGAATAGCAACAGCCACTTAACATAGAAAATTTCATTTCCCAAAAATCATAATGCATTTGAAAGCATTAAAAATCCATCTTTCCTTCAAAAGTCTACGGCATCAAATATGCCAAAACATATTAATATAGTTCATACTTGTAAGTCATACTGTTAAAGCCACTAAATACATTTCAGATTTATAAAGCCATGAGGCTGTAAGTTCTCAAACTCATTTCAGAAATTATTTCAAATTCTTGTATAAATCCAAATTCCACATAAAACTTCATTTCTTTTCAGAATAAACATCTTATATCAAAAAAAACACGTATCTATTAAAACTCAGATGCTCAGATGCAAATTCATATCTCAAAAGTGTGGATTCAGATCCATATAATCTCCCAAACCATAAGTAACTTGATCTCAAAAAAAACATAACATAGAGAAATATATATATATATGTATACCTCATCTTTGCTTTTCACATTCAAGGCATTCAACTTGCCAAAAACAATAAATATATATATACATATTCTCAGATATGATAATTACATACAAAAATCAAACTCCAGATCCATATATGCTTATGCATAAATATAGAAATAATCCATCAAAATAAGTTTATAAAAGTTTTCCCCAAAACTACTGAAAGGAAACTTGAACAAAATCCATAAAAAATCCTTTAGATCACAAAACTCAGCAAATCTATGGGTCTGCACATATACACAAGTGTAAACACTTGTGTATAATGCCTTGACACCAGTTATTTCTCCAAATACAGATTTCAGAAAATATATACAAACTGAATAATCCCAGTGTTACAGTTTCAAACTTGCAATTACATATAAAACAATACAGTTTTCAAGACTATATACAAATCAATCTAACACATGATGGTTCACTATTCAGGGCATTACATACATATTTTAGTTCAGCAATACATATGAAGTGACAATGAAAATACTTAAATACTTTCTTCATATCATCTACATGCAGTATAAATCATTCTAACTCCATCTCTTAAATCATCATCTCATCAATATGTGCATAGCAACCTGTAAAAACATCATCCTGAACTGCCTCGTTGAATGAGACACCCCAGGAGATTGTCGAGACAATCAACAGGGTCAGACATGATACGTCTGGTATGAGTGTACTTAAACAATTCATTTGGCAGTAATACATAGTGTTAAATCAGTGTATCGTGACATAATAGTGAATAGATATCATCTCAGGTACAGATATGAACATAATCAGAACTAATCATCATCCATATATGAATACGCAAGCAACTAAAGATCAAACAATCATTAACAAGCATCAATGCACGCAAAGCATCCATACACACAAATTAATTTACAGAAATATAACCACGGCTGCCTGAGATAGGTCTTGTTGCCAAATCGTGATTAAGAACACTCACGTAGCTATATGAGATGTCGATCCCCTAGATATTGCCGTAGCTTTCCCCCTTTTTCTCACGAATCCAGCGCCATTTGATACGGCAAAATAATTTTCCCCCCAATCTGATTTCTAGGGCTTCGGCCATTTTATTTTTGTTTTGTAACGAGAGAGTAAAAATGAAAACCGCGGCCACATCCTTCTTTTTTTTTTATAATCCACTCACGGCTAGGGTTTTAATAGATGGGAAATCACAAATTTACCCCCAAGCCCAAATGTGTGCACAAATATACTTCAATACTTTATACTTGTTTGAATCACAATATCATAGTTGTGTGAATATTGTGGGTCATTACAAATACCCCACCTTTTTGGAATTGTGTCCTCACAATTCACTCTTACTCGTTTTAGCATCCCAAATATTCATTAAATTTTGCGGAGTGGCTGCAATACACACATGTATAAATATACACGTGTGCACTGCCTTGCCAACTCGAGTGCACCAGCAAATTTCAATCAACATGTTTCATCATCAAATGAACCAGCACAAGGGTAACTGCAACTGTCATACAGACAACACATAAATAAGAAAGCAACATATTCAACAACTCAGTGCATCTGAAAACAGCAACCTGAGATGGATGTATGGGAACTTACACATAGACTTGGCAAATGCAAGGCAACACAAAATGATAACAGCAGAAGTGATCAAGGCAAAGCACAAGTGTGCAGCATCTAGTAGTTTCAAGTACCTGGACATATATATATATATGGAACTGCCATTGTATGCAAACGCAAAATCAAGTCTAAAATCTCAAGTGCAACGGCAAATTTCAGATGCAATAGTGTTTGGACCAAGTCCATGTATACAGTGTAACTCAGGGGTGCACACAGGATGAAGTGAATATGCATAAATATGGCAGTGTACCAATGAGAGCAGGAAACAGTGCCATTGCATTCATCATAATAGTGTTCACATTCAGTTTTAAACTAAACTCTATTGGCAAATTGGTTTAGAAAATTCTAGAATCAATACAGATTTTACTTTCTGCTTTTCAAAGCAATTCTAATGTCTCAAACATATTTATACACCAAGCTTACTCAACCAGAACCAAACAAATATTAATTCAGTAACAGTTCATAGGTTTTGTCATCAAGTTATATATTGCTTACAAATGCATTCCTACTCATGATTCATATTGAAGTCATTTTAAATGTAATGTTCATTCATCCATGGCTATACACACCATCTTCAGGCAAAACATATCGTCCATATGCAAATCAAAATAGGGATCAATACCCTTATATAATCTGTCTTTATTTAAATGAATTTTTTTTAATCCAAAACAGACCCCATTCTTGGCAATCAAAGCAAAATATCATAAACATACATATGAATTAAGTTTATACAAACAATACTCAATCAATACAAACAACAAACAACCACTTAATACTGGTATTTTTTCCTCAGTTCCAAAAAGAAAACCAGACATCTATAGGAACATCAACTGATTGCTTGTCATCAAAAATCATCCAACAAGTATCTTAGCAGAAATTCTTATTTCAAGAATTCATAACAACCATCACCCAAATCACACAAGCATCTCATAAATATGAACAAGCAAAACCCACAACATTGAGCTAAGGCATCAAAACTGAGTCTGCATACCAGAACTCACCATACCCCTAGCCTAATCACCTCTGCTTGTGGGTTCATTTCATATCATTTTTTTTTAAGGTCCAATATCACATTCATGGTTGCACTGGTGCACACTGCCTGGAACATCTGTTTGATTTCCAGCACACTACAAGCTATCTGGACATGAACATGCCATGTGCAAACTCACACCCCATCCTTGATGCAAGCCAACCACCATGTCATACCCACTTCCCTCATACCCAACCTGATAGAGGTGACCCATTTTTCTTAGTTTAATTACTAAGTTTTCCTTTCATGTGTGCAGGTCTCAACTATACTGTATCATGCTCAAAACCTTTATGTACATAACCAGTAAATGCAAACAGTTTTCATGCATCCATGAAACATTCATCCATTCATACATTTCAACAATCAATTAATCACATCTGTACATCATTTCAAGTCAATTTTTGTTCAGAGACAGGCCTTTGACTAAAGCATAGATCAAATATTTTAGGAGATAAAATACCACTGGGGTTCCCAGTAACCAAATCTAACAACCAGCAAGGCATCCAAACATTTCACATAGATTATATCACCACAAAGAAACTCATCCAACACATATGTGGTTAACAAAACTTATTTTCATTCATATAAAACTAACATACACCTAATCATAAGTAGCTATAAGTGTTCCTTTTGTCTTCACTTATGTCATTGGGCTATATAAACTTGCAGGTAAGTCATAGGGATTTTGCATATCAGAAAATTCTTATGTTTTTCATATTTTATATTACAATCAACATGTGACCAGAGATGTTTATATGTATATATATAATTTTTTTTTTTGAGGAAATACTTAGGCAACTAGAGCTCAGCACATGGTCAAACCATTGCACTCTTATCCCCTTATTAAATACCAGACATAAGCAAAAGAACTTCCCTCCTTTTACTGCCTTGTACTTAACCAATCTTAGATCACACTTGACTGTAATGATTATATAATCCATTTTTTTTTCAGGTTATATTCATAAGAAACTTTATCTTCCTCTAAGGGACCTGTTTTATAAACTTCCATCACAAAGTTATATGCAGTTATCAAACATATTCAAGAAATGCAGCTCAACAATTATGCATCCAAATCAGACAATTCACTTTTCAATGTTTATTCATATAATGACCTATTGCAATTGATACTGGCATTTGACATTTATTTTTATTTTTTGAAATTTTACCAAATATCAACATCACTTGCATCAGCTCATTATTGTGTTTATCAAGTTCTCAAAAATATACTTATTAGTTATGGTGTAACAGTGGTGATTTCAGATTTAAATCAAAATAAATAAATACACCATCTACATTGAAACAAAGCAACATCCATGAAGTCCACAAAGAAGTAAAACTGTAATTTTAGCCATCTTTTAGATCAGATATAAACATAGGTGTCTTAATCCAACTTTTCTTGTATTAGAAAACATTCATAAATTCAAATTCTCTCATTTTAAATTTCTTACTATAGGGATTTACAATAGGTTTGTGGGCTTTCCAAAATAATTTAGGCATTCACAATTCTATTATATTATTGTAAAAATATGGACAGAGGTGTTTGTTAAGAAAATTTCACCAAAAACCTAGAAAACCTCATATCTTATTATTTAGAAAATAAGCATGAGCCAGATTTCTATCTTGCTGCCTATGTTCTAAATAATTTAAATCCATACTTGACAATAATAAGAATAGAATAATAAAAATGCTCAAACCATTTTAACTTGGAAAACTGACATACAAAACTCCAAATAGAAATGCACAAACAAACATCCATCTCATCCATAATAACCACTTCAGAAGTTTAAATAATTTTTATAATACTTTTTTGTTCATAGAAAATTTGAATGAACTAGACATGAGCATAAACCTCTCTGTTCATACTACCTAATCCACTATTATTCAATACCCTACTTCTCAGTAAATTAATCAGGTTATTTTCTTATAAAAACTGGGTCATAAACTCATTTCTGTAATCAGGTTATATGATTGATTAAACAATTTTCAAAACAAAATAATAGAAAGGAGAAACATCATTATCATTGATGTAATTCAAATAAATCATCCAAAGCAATCAATTCAAACAATGCAACCAAAGCAGTCAATACAAACAAATTCACACAAATTAAATTTTTGCTATGTTATCTACCAACATAGCTCTGATACCAAATGAGATGACCCTACTTTTCTAGTGGCCAAATCATGGGCTAATTTGTTTTTTTTTTGCATAAAGAAATATACGCTAAATGAAAACACAGGGTCATCTACCTTCAAAACCAAAACCAGGATCCACTATTACCAATATAGAAATACTGGTGTATTCTTAAAACATAGATTAGTATATATGAAGATATACCAATCTCTTTAGTTATTAAATCAGAGTTTAAGAAAAAAATTAGCTAAAGCATTCACACATAGCATTTTAATATAAAGATAAACCCATTTCCTTCTTATGAAAATTATTTGCAATATGACACAAAAGATACACAAGCAGACAGGAAACATCAGAATTCCTGATTATATCATAAAAATCATAGAGATCCTTTACTTAACTCAACTCTTGCTATAACACAATTATAGGTGTGGCTGCGCGTACACACACATATAAATACATGTGTGCACGGCCTCGCCAACACACAAGCTCAAGCAATGATATTAATGAATAGGCAATGAAGCCTTGGCACCAACAAAATATTAATAATTATATGTATAAACAAAAGATTACCAATCCAACTATATAAAAATGAGGTCATCGAGTTTCCTCTTTCTCATTTATGCAAGTTATATTCAGACATAAAAGATGAATTTACATCAACTATCCTTCTTTAAAACAAAAACATGTCACTGATGCAAGAACGAAAGCTATTCTGCATCATACAAATATTTTTAACACAAACAATTGGAAACTAACAAGTTCCTTTTGTAAAAATCTCAAGATAATACATGGACTTGTAATCCATTTCTAGAATACTTATGAATATAAAACAGTTTACTTTCTTTTGCAAAACTTATCCAAAACTGTGTTTATTCATTTTAGAAATGTAAAGTAAGGGCATGCACGTATTTTAATTTATATGGCAAGTCCTTAATATAATTCAAGAATCTATCACATGAACATATATTAGCTATATGCTATATACAGATTCGAATAGCAACAGCCACTTAACATAGAAAATTTCATTTCCCAAAAATCATAATGCATTTGAAAGCATTAAAAATCCGTCTTTCCTTCAAAAGTCTACGGCATCAAATATGCCAAAACATATTAATATAGTTCATACTTGTAAGTCATACTGTTAAAACCACTAAATACATTTCAGATTTATAAAGCCATGAGGCTGTAAGTTCTCAAACTCATTTCAGAAATTATTTCAAATTCTTGTATAAATCCAAATTCCACATAAAACTTCATTTCTTTCCAGAATAAACATCTTATATCAAAAAAAAACACGCATCTATTAAAACTCAGATGCTCAGATGCAAATTCATATCTCAAAAGTGTGGATTCAGATCCATATAATCTCCCAACCCATAAGCAACTTGATCTCAAAAAAAACATAACATAGAGAAATATATATATATATATATATATATATATATATATATATATATATATATGTATACCTCATCTTTGCTTTTCACATTCAAGGCATTCAACTTGCCAAAAACAATAAATATATATATACATATTCTCAGATATGATAATTACATACAAAAATCAAACTCCAGATCCATATATGCTTATGCATAAATATAGAAATAATCCATCAAAATAAGTTTATAAAAGTTTTCCCCAAAACTACTGAAAGGAAACTTGAACAAAATCCATAAAAAATCCTTTAGATCACAAAACTCAGCAAATCTATGGGTCTGCACATATACACAAGTGTAAACACTTGTGTATACTGCCTTGACACCAGTTATTTCTCCAAATACAGATTTCAGAAAATATATACAAACTGAATAATCCCAGTGTTACAGTTTCAAACTTGCAATTACATATAAAACAATACAGTTTTCAAGACTTTATACAAATCAATCTAACACATGATGGTTCACTGTTCAGGGCATTACATACATATTTTAGTTCAGCAATACATATGAAGTGACAATGAAAATACTTAAATACTTTCTTCATATCATCTACATGCAGTATAAATCATTCTAACTCCATCTCTTAAATCATCATCTCATCAATATGTGCATAGCAACCTGTAAAAACATCATCCCGAACTGCCTCGTTGAATGAGACACCCCAGGAGATTGTCGAGACAATCAACAGGGTCAGACATGATACGTCTGGTATGAGTGTACTTAAACAATTCATTTGGCAGTAATACATAGTGTTAAATCAGTGTATCGTGACATAATAGTGAATAGATATCATCTCAGGTACAGATATGAACATAATCAGAACTAATCATCATCCATATATGAATACGCAAGCAACTAAAGATCAAACAATCATTAACAAGCATCAATGCACGCAAAGCATCCATACACACAAATTAATTTACAGAAATATAACCACGGCTGCCTGAGATAGGTCTTATTGCCAAATCGTGATTAAGAACACTCACGTAGCTATATGAGATGTCGATCCCCTAGATATTGCCGTAGCTTTCCCCCTTTTTCTCACGAATCCAGCGCCATTTGATACGGCAAAATAATTTTCCCCCCAATCTGATTTCTAGGGCTTCGGCCATTTTATTTTTGTTTTGTAACGAGAGAGTAAAAATGAAAACCGCGGCCACATCCTTCTTTTTTTATATAATCCACTCACGGCTAGGGTTTTAATAGATGGGAAATCACAAATTTACCCCCAAGCCCAAATGTGTGCACAAATATACTTCAATACTTTATACTTGTTTAAATCACAATATCATAGTTGTGTGAATATTGTGGGTCATTACAGCATGTGTTTTGGATTTCGGAGGATCATGGGAAGATCACCTTCATTTGGTGGAATTTACGTATAATAATAGTTACCAGTCAAGCATTGGTATGGCACCGTATGAAGCATTGTATGGAAGACCGTGTAACTCTCCGACATGTTGGTTGGAAACTGGAGAAAAGTTGATACTTGGTCCAGAGATGATCCGACAGACTACGGATTGCATAGAGATCATTCGGCGACGAATGAAGGCAGCCCAAGATCGTCAGAAAAGTTATGCCGATAATCGTCGTAAGGATTTGGAATTCGACGTAAGTGATATGGTTTTTGTGAAGATTTCTCCTCTGAAGAATGTTATTAGATTCGTGAAGAAAGGAAAACTGACTCCGAGATTTGTTGGACCATTCCCGATTATCGAGCGAATTGGAAAGCTCGCTTATAGATTGGAGTTACCGGAAAAGATGGCGGGTGTGCATAATGTTTTTCATGTATCTTATCTACGGAAGTATGTGCACGACTCGAATACGGTGGTTTCTGCTGATAGCTGTGAAGACTTGGAGGTTGACCCAGTTGTTACGAGACCTCGTAAGCCGCTTCGTGTTGTTGAAACCGACACGAAACAGCTTAGGAGGAAAATGATCACATTGCTCAAGGTACAATGGAGTGATGATGTTGACGACTGTACATGGGAGGAGGAAGAGAGGATGAAGGCAGCTCATCCTGAACTCTTCGAGGTATGGCCCTAAGGTGTCGTGACGTCTCACGAATTTGTAGCTTGTTGTAAGTCTTAGAATTCTGCATGCTAGGCTAATAATTGGATGCATGGTTTGTTGATTGCTATGGATGGTAGGCATGCGGAATAACTTTGGTTGCTCTTGTTTGTTTGGAATTTCGGGGGCGAAATTCCTAAGTGGGAGAGAATGTAACGGCCCGTATTTTACGTGTCGATAAAATCGTAAAATTTTTAGGTCGTTAATATTGTTTATGTCATCCATAGCCTAAGTCGTGTAAAAGATGGCTCATAAGGAAGTTAACTCGGTTGCATAGGGTCCTTAGATCGGCTCTTGGTTAGGTCGTAGATGGTTTTAAGTCGTGAACGACTTAGGGGATTACGACCTAGCAGTTTAGATGTGTGAGCAAGTGATAAAAGTTAACGAGTTAGTGGGTTAGTGGTGAACGACTTAGTGCTAGGGCTTAAGTCGTAAGCAACTTAAGTACGGTTAGGTCGTGGAGACCCTGTTGTGAGTGTGTTAGCGAGTTAGGTCGTTAACACGAGTTAATGGAGTTAGGTTGTTGGACGACTTAAGGTAGGTCGCTAGGAAGTTAAGTCAAAGCATTTGTTAACCCGGGATGCTTTTGGGTCGTTAATGACTTAGTTAAGTCGCGGCATCGTAGATCCGCGTTCATTTTAGGTCGCGTAACATCTGGACCGTTGATTTTGTTAAGTCGGACCTAGTTAAGTTGGCATTATAGTTAGTCTTTAGGTTGTATAGGTGTTAAGTCATTCGAAGGCTTGAGTCGTTAGGGGCTTGAGTCGTTGGGTCGGCTTAGTGTTAGGTCGTATGAGTCGTAAAGCCGTGAGTCGTTAAGTAGTAAGTCGGCGGAATTTTAGGTCGTAGGTCGTTGATGAGTCGTGGACGACCTAAAACCGAGTGAACGACTTAAAACCGTGCGACTTAAGGATTTCAGCTATAAATAGGGGCGCCTATCTTCACTTTTTGGCACCGGATTTTGAAGCGACAAAGTGCTGCCATTTTGAGAGCTCGACTACTACACTTCTTCACTTCTTTTCTCCACTCTAATCTAGTGATTCCATCCATCTAGATTGAAGATCAAATCGAAGATCCAAGAGCCAAAGTTGAAGATCTTCATCCAACAAAGAGATTTCATCGTTTGAAGCGAGATTTTGCCGGATCAAGCTTGGTTCCTTGCTGTCCAGATCTGGAGTTGATTGTTTTTAAGGTGTTTAGGTGATTCGGTGAGTGGTAGTTATCTCTCACACGGACCCAAGGGAGTGTATTGGATTGGTGGCTTGTTTATGTGTTAAAGATAGTGATTTCTTGCATTTTCCTTAAGTCTGCATGTAGATCTATCACCTATGAAGTTTTGATATCTATTTTACTACATGTTCACTTATGCAAGTTCATTCATCAAGTTATAGAGACATCTGCCTATGATTCATACTTGTTAGATTTGGACACTTTAATTACCAAATTGCCATTATTGTTGTAATTGCTTATTAGATCTTGTTGAATGTTTGATTGCTTGGATTAATGATAGATTTATGATTGATTTGATTGTTTCAAATTAACTAGTAGTTGATTTGAACAAGTTGGTCGAAGATGATTCAAAAGCTAAGTGGAAAGGCTCTTGAATGGTGAAAGCTGCTTGTGGCATATGAAGAGGATGTGGAAGCTCATATGGATAGATTCGATGATGATGGACTTTGCCATGATGCGATGAGGCAAACCATGATGTGAGATGGGACTTTGCTATGATGCGTTGAAGCAAAGCATGATGTGTGAAAGCCTTGGTTTAATCCAGACAGGATCATCCCAAGTATGTTGATAACTCGGTGATGCGGTCCGGGTTGGTTGATAATGGTGGGCTCGAGAGGCGTTTGGGCCAGTGTGAGAATAGTCGTCGAGGAGGATGACTAGGAGGCTTGGATCTTATCGTTATTGTAGGTTCTAGCATGCTCAAAGCAAGAGTACGTTGGAACGGGTCACGATGACGTTCCAGACACGGGTCATGATGACGTGTTAGTACTCTGGGCAGATGCGATAGTCCTAGGCACGGGTCATGATGACGTGCGGAGTTATGTCTAGAACCGGGGTTGCCATTAGCCCTTGACGGACGGCTGAAAGAAGGTGCCGGTCATTCAATTAATGGTGATATCGAGGCAATGTTAACAGTGATTGCCAGAGTCATGGATGTTTGATTGTACCATCATTCGGTCTCAAGAGCGGTGCTTTCTGGGTGCTTATCTGATCTTGGTTTGGGCCTTAGGGGTTTGTATTTGGAAAACATCGACCTTGACTCGAGTGATAATTACTTTACTTAAATTGTCTGCTTTGCTATACTTGTTTATGCTTAGTGGGTCTGGGGGCTATCACTGTGGAATGAGGTGGAGTGGGATGGTTGAGTTCCTATTCCTTTTATCCTTTATGCTCTTTTGGTATGTTTGATAGTTAATTTACTGCTCACTAAGACTGTTGTTTGACTCAACGTTTTATGTTCAACTCTTATTACCTTGGGCTGTTCATCCATGTTGGGATGGGCAGACTAGGTAACAGGTGACAGGTGCTGTTCTTGGCTACCAACGCTGTTGATGACGATGACGAGCTGGAGGCTAGCATATTAGTTTCCTTACTATATGTACTGGATATTCCGCTGCTTGTATATGTTTTGAGTGTTATGTGGTGAGGCTTGATGTATTGATTGTTCAGATGTTTGTATCAAACCTTTATGAAGTCTATGTGATGATATTCTGTTATGAGCTTCACTATATACATATATTTCTCTATTGTATTTTGTCCATGCGCTGTGAGTTGTACGATAGAGTTTCTGTTTTATCTTACCCTGGCTATCGTCCATGGCTTCCTGGCACGCCTTTCAGCGCACGATTCCCTTGTTTAGTGCGGGAGTCATGGGCGGTCGTCACATTGATCCTCATATATTGCCCGATCTTGAGATCTCACCCAACATGACCATGGTGCAAAATCCTGTTTCTGTGCTTGCTACGGAGGTGAAACGCCTTCGGAACAAAGAAGTTCCGCTCGTAATGATTCAATGGTCCGCAAACCCCAAGGATTGCACTTGGGAAACCAGAGAATTCATAGAGCGTTCTTATCCCGGTTTTCTCTCCTCTTCAGGTGGGGGTGAGCATTCTTATCTATCTTTTCTATTTTGAATCCTTATTGTGATAAATTATCTACGTTATTGACTGCTTCTAATATGAAAATTGCGGGGACGCAATTTTTATAAGGGGGGAGTCTGTAACGACCGTGATTTTATTACCGTCGTAATAAATGTTTTTAAAATCGGCAACGACCGTAAATTTTGAATTACTGTCGGAGTGCATATTTTAAATAGGAATTTTTTTAAATCAAAATTTGAAGAAAAATATATTATGGTAAAGTCAGTAACCAAAATTGTAGACGTGCATTAGCATCTTGTTCCTCTCAGTTTATGGTAGTTCTGCATTGCCGTGGCTAAACCCTCGTGGCCACTACATGTTGTACACGGCATGTATACATGCTCTACCTATCCCCCTCCTCTGTTATCATATTTGTAAATCCTTACACGTCTATCACACGCAAACTATGGTAATGCATGTCCAAAGTCATTTTCAAGTTGCATACATGAGTCAGTTGTGTGCAGGCAGTGATTTTGTGTTCAAGAATTTAGTTGCGCATGCTGTTAAGTGGAATGCGAATATACCATCTAAGTTGCAAGCATGTACATCACCTTATATTCATGCGTGTATTCTAGGCCACGCCATGTGTTTATGCATGTAATTAAAATCTAGTTATATTCAAGAGCCTGGATAGAGAAAAAGGCCTTGTAAATATGTCACATATAGTTCACTAGCACTTTTCTCTGTACATTTCATTTTAATATATGTATACTGAAACAAGATGTTGTCCAGGCACTTTATTACTTTTTCGTGTATAAATAGTTAGTGCATATAGATGTACATACAAACTAAATAAAGCAAATTTCAAATAGCTTCCCAATCCAACTAGAGTGTAGCCGAGCCTAATACAGTACGTATGCATTAAATGAAGGAGTACCCCAAAGCCTTTGAGCACTCATTATCTTGATTAATATTTTCTCTGAAAAAAAATGCTCTACAGAACATTAATGGCCAAGGGATAACTTCCTCTTTCAGATCTGGGGTGTATTTGGTTTCAAAACAAAAAAAATGAGTTAACTACTCACATTTCTAATATATATGGGCATTACACCGTTGTCTCGGTTTCAAAATATGGCTTTAGTTGATTTTTTAATTCTATTTAGTGCGATTTTTACATCACTGCTACCGTGATTTTGCATGACTTTGCACTACATGTTATATTTGCATACTAGAGTCAGTTGCATCCTCCCTGAAGACATTCGCATGTCGTAGTTGCATTCTCTGTCCCTGCCATATTTTAGTCGCATGCGTTATACCTGTTGTGTGCAGGCATTATTTTGTTCAAAATTTTCAGCTAATTAAACATGCGCGTGCATTATTGGGTACTGCGTGTGTATTATCGATGGTGCAGCCAAATGAATATATCGCATACGTATATTTAGGTTGGATATCATTGATGGATAGTTTGCCAAATCATGTTTCCAGTTGAGTATTAACTTTGGGTTGCTGGATTTAATTCTATGAATAGCATGCATATAACAACTAGTAGGAAAAACATTTACCATTTTGGCCACGACACATACTTTAGTAATAGTAAGTAGTTTGCATGCAACCTGGAATAAGATGTTGCCCAGACACTTGTTTTACATTTTCTTGCGTAAAAACAAATTTTTTTTATGGATGTAAAATGGAACATAGTGAAATGTGTTGAGTATTTTTTTAGCAAAAAGGAAAGTATGTTTAGGTGTTGCGTATAAAATAAATAAAGCTTGGGTGCAGGGGACAGTACAACATTTTGTTGAATTTATAGTAGTGCAACCTACCGGTTAATTTACATCGAACTGATGTTGGGTTTAAAACGTAATTTATTACCGTTATTTTTATAACGGAATACGTACACCGGTACTATATTTTGATGCATGTTGTTTAGATGATATTTTTAATGAATGAAAATTCACTGTTATTTTAACGTCAGTAACCGTTAATTTAAAGTGGCTTTTCTAGCGGTTATCCCGCAACGCTGATTTGGTATCCGTTTTTAAGGTGTTTTGTGATACGCAATTTCCTCGTCGAAATTGCTATAGTTGTTAATATTTTAATCACCTATTTTAAAAATCGTTTTAAATTGAAATTGTTTCCAAAAATTTTACAGTTTGCGCTTTCAAAAGAATGAGGAAGCGATTTAAATGCTTCAGGAAAATTGAGGACTATGAACCCTCACTTTTACTAATTCGCTTAATTCCGGACTTGTCCGTTTGAGAATGTAAAATGTATTTTTATAAAATACACAATTTTGCACTTTCAAAGAAATGATGAAGAGATTTAAACGATTTAGCAAAAGTGCAGAGTATGGAACCACACTTTTACTATTTTGGTTAATTCCGGACTCGTTAATTGAAATATTTGATGTTTGATGATTTTGACGATTTTGTGTGCTTTCGAGCCACTATGATGGACCTTCGGGTCATATGATGGACCTTCGGGTCAAATACCAGTACTAGACCTTCGGGTCATATGTTGGGCGCCAAAATTTATGATGACAGTATGTGGTAGGCTTCGGCCATATGAGATGCACTGCGGCGTAGCTTAGACTCGCCATATGATGAGATCGATCCACTTTTATGTTGATTTTCTAGTTATCTATTTTTTATTTCTAGATTTTATGAAGTGTTGTTTTAAATTCAATTGTGAATTTGAAAGTTGATTTTGATGGAGTTCGATGTGATTTCTTCATTTAATTATGTCGATTTCTTATGTTGAATAGTCTCATTCGAGATTATTATTATTTTGTTTTATGTTGTTTTTGATGCATTCACTTCTAAGAATAAATTAGACTGATCCATTTATTATTTTCTTTTAAATAATACTTGGGTCAGACTGAGTTATTCCAGGGTAATCTCTATCTCTGATTCAGTAGCAGCTTCAGCTTTTGGGATTCACATCATCTTTTGTCTAGCCTTCGAGGAGTTCTTTTGGTTATTCGACTCCCATCTTATGTATGTAGTTATCTAAGTATATGTGTATTTGGTTCATGGGAACTATAGATTGTTGTAGCATGTATTCCAGACTTATCTTTCGCTATGTATCTGATATTTCTGTTCTGCTGCGATTATATTATCAGTGTTGTTGGTATTATGAGTTGTTCTGAATTTTTCTTTAGCCACCGTAGTTTCGTTTTAAATTTGGATTGAATTTATATCTTTGGGAGTAAGTTATACAACTCCTATCGATGTAATCAATGCTCATCTAAGGCATAACGTACGGATGGTCGCTTCTAACAAGCCTTATTCTTCGCAATAGCAGACGTTATTCCTAATAATAACCTTTGTTATTGTGAGCATAGAGGTGGGGCGTCACAATTTGCAAAGTTTGATGATTTTTCATTTTATTGTCTTCAAGATCTTTGCTTTCAAAATGAGATTCTTGGTTTAGTTGACTCTTCTCAAAATGATTTTGTATGTCATCCAGATTTGGTTAAAATGTTTTTATGCAAATTTGAATAGAAATTTTTTCAGGAAGAAGAGGGACAAATTTGGAGCAGTGTAAATGACACTCATATTGGTTGAAATTGTGAACTTTTGGGTAATATACTTGGATGCAAATCTAGTGGAATTGACCTCTCCACTTTACAAATTGATGAATAAAATCACGAAGTTTTTCATGACATTTTGGAGATGATGAAGTATTTGATTTTAAACACAAAAATCTTCGACCGAATTGAGGCTTACGAGTCACATTTTACAATAAAAATTCACTCCGAGGATGGGTAATTACAATAATCCTACTAAAAAAGTATTTAATGCTCTTTTCGCCATTTACGAAAACTATGACATCAATTGGTCCAAAGTCATCTTATATGACTTTGTTCAGAAAAATATTTGTAGACAGAGAACATATTATACCATAGTGTTTATCTTACTAGGATTATCATATATTTATTGTTGATTTAAGAGGAGAATCTACTCGATCTCGAAAAAATTTCGACAAGGCAAACATTTCTCTTTTGCATATTCCTTCCAATTTTGAACCGTATGAAGCTTGATTTGAAAAAGAAAAAAGATTTGCGTAGGAAATGGAGAAAAGAAATACAACAACAAGAAGAGGAAGAAGGCGATGAAATGAATGTAGAAGAAGAAGAAGACGGGGAGGAGGAAATTGGTACTTCTTAAGAAAGCTTTGACAAATCATCTCACCTTTTCAACAAAGAGATTCTAAGAACCAGTAGAAGCTTCTTAATAACCAAAAGAAAGTTAAACATTCCTATAGTCAAAAAGCTCACTTCTCTGTCCAATAAAGTGGACAAATGCTTTGGGAAATATTGTTCTCAAGCTTGGTGGAAATTTGTCGTCGTCATCTATATGTTTCTAAGCCTATCTAGTTATTTCCTTGCGATGTCTAGCTTTTATTTTGGTTTAGGGTTCTAGTTTGATTCATGTTATCTTTATGTTTTTTGTTTTTGTGTTATGCATAATCATTTTGTGACGATCCTAAATTTCAGAGCTCGAAAATTGACATCCATACTTCACCCGTATTCGAATGTCGCAGATTCAAACGTTGAAATCCGATTCGTCGGAGCTTATAACAATATTAGGTGATAAAAGCATGGCGGAAAAAAAATGAATTTTATTGATAGATAAATGAATACAACAATCTTATACAAATGAAATATCAATATCAGAGCCAAAATACAACAGCGGAAAGAAATCTCCAATATGGTCTTCAAGAGAGAAAAAAAATCCAACAGATTGCATCTCGTTGAGTAATTATCCTTTAGTTATTAATTACATTAAGAGATTATCTATTATCTAATTACCTTAATTTTAATGACAATATGTAATTAACTACCTTTAATTACTTACATAAATTAATCACTAATTAATTAAGTAACTATCCTTTACTCATATTAATTAATAAATCCTTAATTAATTAATTACTCTTTTTATTAATTACAATAATTAATTACTTTATAATTAATTAATTAATGACCCTTTAATTACTCAAGACCTTAATAAATCAAAGATAAATCATTACTTTAATTTATTTCTTAATTATCATTTAAATCTTTATTTAATAAACCTTGAAAATAAATTATCATCAACATATAAATTAACTTAATACCATTAGGTTAATTACAAATCAAAAACATCATTTAAGATAAACCATTTATCTCTTTAGTCAGTTTCTTAATTTAAGCTATTAGTTTTTTTTCAAAATAAATTTAAGAAAACAAAACTTAACTAATTTTAAGTTAAAATAAACTATACAACTTTTATCGGCCGAAAATTAAATAAACTTTTATTATATAAAAGAAATTGTTTAAATAATAAAATTTTAACATTTGTTTTATTTTAAATTTCAAAACTGTTATATTTAAAAACCGAGACCACTTCGAGTTTCTACCCGAGTCATTTGCATTTTTACCCGAGCCTTGCACCGAGTTAAATCCCAAAACCCCCGAGTCATTCTTTTAAAACTTGTTTTTAGTTTAAACTTTAAAAAAATACTACTAACTTGCGAGTCTCCCCGAAATTGAACCCGAGCCAAGACCCAACTTCCCCGAGTTCATCTTCGAGCTTCTCACCTTCTTCTTCTTCTATTCTTCCTGACACAAAGATACACATACATGTTTACAGATGATCGGAGCTTCTTCGATCATTGTCGCGACCATTGACACCTCGCAAAACCCCGATTTTACCTTCGAACTAAAATTGAGCAAAACAAGTCGTAACAGGAACCCAATCGATCAACCAAAAATGCCTCGTGCCATCAATTATGTCCACTAGAATGCATGCCATCAGGTCCAAAGCTTCGCCATGCCACTATGCTTCGATTCCACCATCCGCGGTTAAGTTCGATGCACCCATAACACTACAGCAACCCCATTTCCGACGTCGACAAAAACTAGGTTTAAACCCTAAATCCTCTATGCCTCGCCACCACGGTGGATAAAAAATCGCCTGACCATTTTTCGGATGATCTCTGACTTACCAGCGTACTCCAGCCTCAACCCCAAAATCCACAGTCCATTTGATCGCCTGAATTCGAAAAAATTTAACTACCGTTCAACTCCCAATTGTTGAATATGCGCTTATATGATTTTTGTTTGATGATAATAAACATATATACATTCGTTTAAATGTATTTGATAATATACTATTTTATTTTTTCACAGATTAAATAAATATTTGCAGAATAAAATAAATAACACGAAATTTGAATTCAAACGAATATTTTATTCAAACAAATATTTATTACATCTTTGAATAGTACAATTTCAAGCTCTCACTATAACTATACAACTTTGATTACAATTACATCACATTTCACATTTACAATTCACCTCACTACATATCACTCACACTCGTATTTATCTTCAACTTCATTCCAGTTTGAATCCAGCATCTGAGAAATCTGCAAAAATATTCACTAACGCAGTAAAATTGAAAAAGAAATATTTTTGCAAAATAAAATAAGATATGATTTTTGAAAATAATATTTGCCTCGGTTATTTGGGTTGTTCGTCATCATTTAAATTTGAATTCATCATACACGAACAACTTGTGACATACACAGTGTATTACTGTATATGCCACAAGGCCGTGCACGCCGATATATACACTTGATAATGCTACAGGGACAGGTGAGCACAAGGTCAAACCCAAATATATGGACAGGTTCAACTCAGGTGCAATAAATTCAAAAATACGACACGAACACAAGGTCAAATCCGAGTTTTGAAACTGGATTCAACACAAGTGAATCGAGTTCAAGTCTGACCAACACTGCAAGTACATGAATGCAAACTACAAGTACAGGTTCAAGGCCAAAATGTCAAAGTGGCAACTGGCAATAACAACTACACATATGCATACCACAGATGCAACCGATCAGTTCGACATATACATGAAGGCAGCAAGTCAGTGGACAGACCAGAGTACAACAGTAATAAACATGGACAGAAGCAAGGCAACAGAGAACCAAGCAACAATGTGCACAAGTGAATCAAGTGAATCATAATGAAGCAGTGCAACATCTTCCACCAACACATTCAAGTACTGCAACAAGTCCAATGCAACAGTATCAAGTACAGTATGCACAAGAAACAAATGACAGTAAGCAATGAAGCAACAAGGTCAGAGAACCAAGCAACAATGTGCACAAGTGAATCAAGTGAATCATAATGAAGCAGTGCAACATCTTCCACCAACACATTCAAGTACTGCAACAAGTCGATGCAAACATACATGAACAAGCAGTGCACCAATGAACCATCAGAGAGTGCAACACAGTGAAATGACCAAGTGCAACTGGAAACAACAATGGATGCAAACTACAAATACATGATACTGTTCAATATCCAAGACTTAAGAATGCATCACTATGACACAGTATACACAAGTGAAGCCAAAAGAAATCAATCCAGTTCCCACACAACTCAATCAAGTAACCAACAGCTAGTGCTATCAAATGAACCAGTGACAATGCAACAATCAACTCAAATGAATACAGCAAGCATGCAACAGAGGTCAAGCATATATAGATATGCAATGACAAAGTGGATAAAAATGAAACATACAAAATGCCCAAGTAAAGTGCACAGTGAAGTATAAAGCAACTACAACAGATGCAGTGAAGCATCTGTGTAAATATATGTACAGCATGTCAAAGCAAGATGCATATATGACAATCAACCAGAATTGAACCAATGATCTAGGTTACAACTTCAAAATCAGTGGGCAAAGGCATTGAAGACCAGCAAATGAAGCAAGTCCAAAACAAATATACAATGCACCAAGCATCGAACCAGAAGACCGAAGTCAGATAACAATTAAACCGAAGCTATCAATATCAAGTTCGTGCCAAAGTCAATTTTGAACAAGTCGCAATCAAACGAACAAGTCTAATTCAAAACCGTGGTCATCATGAAACGAATCAAAGCCGTGGGAAGCAAGCAACAAAAATATATGCATATGAAAAGGTCAGAAATCATCTCAGCATCAAAGTGAAATCGAACGGCTGATCAAATATCAGTTGACAAATTCAAGTACAAAATATACGACGCAAATCCAGGGTTACAAACCCTATATAAATTGATATCATCATCGGCAATTTTCTGTATCGAGTTCAAGCAAGCCAACAACCAGTAAAAGCAAAAGGAACAAAGTACTTACCGAAGTTATAGTCGAACTCAATCAATTTCATCGAAGCCGTGAGCAAAACAGAGAAGAGAACGATCGACGAAAGCAAGCAACGAGCATATATTCGATCGATCAAAAGTCGGACTCTTTGAAATCACGAAAAACCCTAAATTGGATCGCATAAACGAAAGCCCTAATCTGGATTGAAGGACAAAGCCGCCGCTATCTCATAACAACGAACGGAGAAAAGAAAAAGAAAAAGGAACGGGTTGAAGAATAGGGGTCGGCCTTGTTTTATTATAAGGCTATAGTTTATTTTTAAATAGGGTTTTATTTTATTTTATTGTTAGTAATTGTATTTTCTTTTTTAAACCGTTTAATTTTCTAGTCGTGTGACTAGGGTACAAACTACGGTGTGTAGTTTGGGAATTCGCAACTCGATAGTTGAGTTGTGGTCAGGGTTTTGAGCGTAGAGTTAGATTAGTCAATAGCGGGTATAGCGAGTTTACGTGTGTAAGCGAGGGACTATCTAATTTCTAGTAGAAACCTTGGGGGCAGCACGTAGGCAGGTTTTTGCCGAAGCTGGGTAAATTCTGTGTTGTTCTGTTCTGTTATTTATATTCTGCTGCTATTCTGTGATCCGTGTTAATATTAATTAGCTTCTGAAATTAAGTTTTTATAATTTACACTATCACCCTATTCACCCCCCTCTAGGGTGAAATCGATCCTACAAGTGGTATCAGAGCTAGGAATAGAAGTCAACATTTGTTTTAAAAATTCCATTTTTGAAAAAAAAAACAGTTTTTGTTTAGAAATTTGAATTTTTAAAATGGCTTCTTTTAATAATGCTTTTGCAGAAGGTCAATCCATAGTTAGACCACCAATGTTCAATGGTGAATATGCTTTTTGGAAAAATAGGATGAAATTTTTTTTGAAAACCATTGACGCTTGGGATATTGTTGAGACAGGTTATAGAATGCCAACTATAACTGTAGATGATCAGGAAATAGAGAAACCAAAGGAACAATGGACAGAACTAGAAAATAAATTACAGAATACTAATGCCAAAGCTATGAATTCTATTATCTGTTCATTAGATCAATTTGAATTTAATCATGTCTCACATTGTCTAACTGCGCAGGAAATATGGCACATATTAGAAGTAACTCACGAAGGAACATCTCAAGTCAAAGAATCTCGCCTTGCCATGCTAAGCAGCGAATACGAGAACTTTACAATGGCGAAAGAAGAAAATGTCAAAGAGATGTACGGACGACTTTCCAACATCGTATACAAATCAAAAGCTCTTGGAAAAACATACACCGAATTGGAAATAGTCCGTAAAATTCTCAGAGTCCTTCCACGAAGCTTTGAAGCAAAAGTAACTGCCATTCAAGAATCGAAAGATTTAAAACAACTCAAAGTCGAAGAACTCATCGGAAATCTCACCACTTATGAGCTAGAAATGAAATTCAAGGAAGAGCGTGAAGGTGGAGATACTCGAAAGAAATCAATAGCTCTCAAAGGAACAACTGAAAGTGATGATGAGAATGATGACGATGATGATGAAGCAGCAGAGCTAGTGCTACTAATAAAGAAATTCAAAAAGTGGAATCGCAAATACGGAAATCCAGCTCGAAATCATGAATTGAAAAGCAGAATAGGCAAAGCACTAGACAACCCAGAAGATCAGAAAATCATATGTTACAAATGCAACAAACCCGGCCATATCAAGCCACAATGTCCTCAAAAACGATCAAATCAAGGAAAGAAACTAAAGAAGAAAAGCTTTGCGGCTACTTGGGATGAAACTGACGAAGATGAAAGTGATAACACCGAGAGTGAGAGTGAAAAAACAAATATATGCCTTCATGGTGAAGTTACAGACAGTGATGACGACGAGCCAAGCGAGGTATCAAAACTCACTCATTCTGAATTACTAATTTATTTCCATGAAGTAAATGGTTGTTATGAACGACTTAGGGAAAAATATGCTAAACTTGAATCTCAAAAGGATACTTTGATAGAATGCAATAAACAACTTGATCAATTAGTTAAGAACTATCAATGTAGAATCCCTAAGTGTGATAAGTGTCCAATATTTGATGAAGAAATTAAAAAAATCAGAAATTAAAATAAAATCACTTGAAAATGAAATTCTGATTTCAAAGGAGAATGAAAATACTAGGAGAGAGAATTCTATTAAAAAGTGCACACAGTTGTTAAACGAAAATGAATCTCTCAAATCACAAGTCCAAAAATTGTCAACGACTTTAGATAAATTTTCAAAAAGTGAAAAATCATTGAATATGCTATTAGGAAAGCAAACTGTTAATACGGTTAGACAAGGACTTGGATATAATAATTCAAAAATTGTTGAAAACAAGATTAATCAAGTTAATTCTATGTGCACAATTTGTAGAAAATTTGGACACGGTCACAATAATTGTTGGTATAGACCCAAACATGTGAAAACTATACCGATTTGGGTTCCAAAAGGCACAAATATAAAATCTCTCAAAGTTAAACAAATTTGGGTGCCAAAGGGAACAATTATAAATAGTTTTGGGTCTACACAAAATTATTTTTCAAAATTTTCTGCCACTAACAACCATGGACCTATAAAAACAAATAGGTCACTAAACTCTCTTCTCGTGTAGGTATGCTGGCAGGCTAAGGAACAACAGCAATGGTACTTGGATTCTGGCTGTTCCAGGCACATGACAGGCGATAAATCGAAGTTCCCTAGCCTAGAAAAGTACAAAGGTGGCAGAGTCACAATGGGGAACAATGACAAGTGTAAAATTGTCGGTAAAGGTAAAGTAGGTAACAATACATTTACCTTGAATGACGTTCTATATGTTGAAAATCTGCACCACAATTTGATATCAATCAGCCAGCTATGTGATAAAGGTATGAATGTTATCTTTGATTCTGACATGTGCAAAATTGTTGACAAATCATCAAAAGAAATCTTATTTTCAGGAAAAAGGAAAGGTAATATATATTCTCTATCTTTTGATGATCTCATCCTCTCTAAATGTTTGGTAGCTAAGGATATAGAAGTGAATTTATGGCATAGACGTTTAGGGCATGCTAGTATGAACTTATTAAAAAAATTAAAAAGAAAAAGTTTGGTAAGAGGGTTGCCATCACATGAGTTTGAAACTAAAAACGTCTGTAAAGCATGTACTTTGGGAAAACTTAGAAAATCATCGTTTCATGCCAAAAACAATGTAAGCACTTCTAGAGTTCTTGAACTTATTCATATGGATCTATTTGGACCTAATGACATTGCTAGCTTAGGAGGTAAGAAATATTGCTTTGTGTTAGTTGATGGTTACTCAAGATATACATGGGTATACTTCTTAGCTAAAAAATCAGAAACTTTTTCATACTTCACAAGATTCGCAAAATTTGTGCAAAATGAAAAAGAAGTCTCTATTGTTTCGTTAAGAAGTGATCATGGTGGAGAATTTGAAAATTATGAATTTGAAACTTTCTGTGATGAAAACGGAATCAAACATGAGTTCTCTGCACCACGTACTCCACAACAAAATGGGGTAGTTGAGAGAAAAAATCGAACTTTACAAGAATTGGCTAGGTCTATGTTAAATGAATATGAACTACCTCTGCATCTCTGGGCAGAAGCTGTAAATACAGCATGTTATGTAATGAATAGAGTTATCATCAGACCGATTCTTAACAAAACCCCCTATGAGCTATGGTTCAACAAAAAACCAAACATCGCTTACTTCAAAGTGTTTGGATGTCCTTGCTATATTCTTAATACAGGTGATCAGTTAGGAAAATTTGAAGCAAAGGCTGATGATGGCATCTTCATGGGTTACTCTTCGAGAAGCAAAGCTTATAGAGTCTACAACAAAAAGACTAAAACAATCGTAGAGTCAATCAATGTGAAATTTGATGAAGGTATTGACGAACAGGATACATCCAAAAGCAACGTTGAAGAGGAGAAAGAAAAAGATGAATTTGAAAAACCAAAAGAAACTGCTGATGCTAGAGAAACTACCACAACTCAAGAAGTCCGAAGAAATCTGGATCCAGAAAAGCTGAAATACAAAACAGACCATCCACCAGAATTGGTAATTGGAAACCCTATAGCAGGTATACAAACTCGTTTATCTTTTAAAAATCTATGTGATCTGTGCTTATATAGTGGATTTATTTCAGAAATAGAACCAAATAGCATAGATTCAGCCCTTAATGATGAAAACTGCTTCATGGCCATGCAAGAAGAACTAAATCAGTTTGAACGAAATAATGTTTGGAGTCTAGCACCTAGACCTAAGGATTATCCAGTTATAGGAACAAAATGGATTTTTAAAAATAAATATGATGAATCTGGAAATATAATTAGAAATAAAGCTAGGCTAGTTGCTAAAGGATACAATCAAATTGAAGGAGTTGACTTTGATGAAACTTTTGCGCCTGTAGCTAGACTAGAATCAATTAGAATATTGTTAGCTTTTGCTTGTTACAAAGGATTTAAACTAAGACAAATGGACATTAAGAGTGCTTTTCTTAACGGAGTTTTAAAAGAAGATGTGTTTGTTGAACAACCAAAAGGTTTTGAAAGTCATGAATATCCAAACCATGTATACAAACTAAAGAAGGCATTATATGGATTAAAACAAGCTCCCAGAGCTTGGTATGAATGTCTTACTTCTTATCTCCTTGAAAATGGGTTCAAAAAGGGATGTGTAGATACCACACTATTTCTGTTGCATGAAAACAATGATATTTTAATTGTTCAAATATATGTTGATGACATCATTTATGGTGCTACTAACAAGTTATTGTATGAGAAATTTGAAAAAGTCATGCAGGAAAAATTTGAAATGAGCTTGGTTGGAGAGTTAAAATTCTTTTTAGGATTTCAAATCCAACAAAGCAATAAAGGCACATTCATTTCTCAAACAAAATATATTAGGGAACTTGTCAACAAATTTGGATTGAAAGATGCTAAACCAGCAAGAACTCCCATGAGTACAACACTTAAACTTGACAAAGATGAAAAGGGTAAGACAGTTGATCAAAAGCAGTACAGAGGTATGATTGGATCACTCCTTTATCTTACCGCCTCTAGACCTGACATCATGTTTTCTGTCTGCTTATGTGCGCGTTTTCAATCTAACCCAAAAGAATCTCATTTAAAAGCTGTTAAAAGAATTATAAGATATTTATTGCACACACCACGATTTGGTCTTTGGTATCCATCAAATGATAATTTTGAATTAAAAGGTTTTTCAGATGCTGATTATGCTGGAAATTTGGTTGATAGAAAAAGTACTAGTGGAGCATGTTTTATGTTAGGACATTCATTAGTTGCATGGTCGAGTAGAAAACAAAATTGTATTGCATTATCCACAACAGAGGCAGAGTATATTGCTTTGAGCGGTTGCTCTGCTCAAATCTTATGGATGATACAAACTTTGCATGACTATGGCCTAAATTTTAAACGTGCACCATTAATGTGTGATAGCAAAAGCGCAATTGATCTCACAAATAATCTTGTACATCATTCGCGAACAAAACATATAGATGTAAGACATCATTTTATTAGAGATCATATTTCCAAAGAAAATATCTGCATAAATTTTATTTCAACTGATTCTCAATTGGCAGACATCTTTACAAAACCCCTACCAGAAAATAGTTTTTGTAAACTATGACTCAGTCTAGGTGTTTTAGAAATTTGCTGAATTTTTAACATTTTTTTCTCCCTACAAATCATCGAAAAGAAAAATAGTAATTGAAAAAGTGATGAGTGTTGATATTGATTATATATTATAACTCGAGAAAGTATAATTAGAAAATTTCTTTAGAAATGTAAACAAGAGTTATAAAACTTTTTGTCGGTAAAAAATTCCATGACAATCTCTATACCTATCATATTTCTATCAACCATCACTCATCAAAATTCTATATAGTTTGTCGATATGTGGTACTTTAAACAGGAATCGTTCGTTTTTCATTTTTACATTTTTTTATAAAAAAAATAAAAATAAAATAAAATAAAATAAAAAATAAAATAAAAATAACAATAAATACCAAAGTATTCACTCTCATTTAAAAGTCCTCACGGTTATGCATGGGTGAATTACTTGGAATTTGTTATGTGCTTCCATGCTCATTTAAAAGTCCTCACGGTTATGCATGTATGGAACACATATCAAAAGTTGATTTTTTTTAAAATAAACAAGTTGATTTTAATCCCATTTAAAAGTCCTCACGGTTATGCGTGGTTAGAAGATACTTGACTTCATTTTTTTTTAAAAATAAATTTGGAATACTACTAATCTCATTTAAAAGTCCTAACGGTTATGCATGGTTAGTAGATATTCAAATTCCTGATATAAAAATACCACAAATAGACACAATTGTATGGTTTTATATGATGTTATCATCTCCATCATTCTAAAAGTGGAATATGCGCCTAACAAAATATTTATGATTTTTGTTTGATTTTTTATTGAAATTTGATATTTATATTAAATTGAGTTTTAATATTGAATTGATATCGATTACTTTTTCTCTATTTTCTCTAACACTATTATTCTTTTGCTGATAACAAATGGGGGAGAGAAAAGTTAAGATTTTGTCAAATAAAATCAAGCAAAGGTCAAATAATTTTCTATTTGCATCTAGAATCATTTGCATATTTTTATTTGTATGCATATATGTAGGGGGAGCATCGTATAGAGAGGAAGCATTTAAATAGGGGGAGCAATTAGAATATATCAATGATCAAATACATTTAACATATTCAAAATCTTAAATATATGTTTGTTATTATCAAAAGGGGGAGATTGTTGAATATGCGCTTATATGATTTTTGTTTGATGATAATAAACATATATACATTCGTTTAAATGTATTTGATAATATACTATTTTATTTTTTCACAGATTAAATAGATATTTGCAGAATAAAATAAATAACACGAAATTTGAATTCAAACGAATATTTTATTCAAACAAATATTTATTACATCTTTGAATAGTACAATTTCAAGCTCTCACTATAACTATACAACTTTGATTACAATTACATCACATTTCACATTTACAATTCACCTCACTACATATCACTCACACTCGTATTTATCTTCAACTTCATTCCAGTTTGAATCCAGCATCTGAGAAATCTGCAAAAATATTCACTAACAAAGTAAAATTGAAAAAGAAATATTTTTGCAAAATAAAATAAGATATGATTTTTGAAAATAATATTTGCCTCAGTTATTTGGGTTGTTCGTCATCATTTAAATTTGAATTCATCATACACGAACAACTTGTGACATACACAGTGTATTACTGTATATGCCACAAGGCCGTGCACGCCGATATATACACTTGATAATGCTACAGGGACAGGTGAGCACAAGGTCAAACCCAAATATATGGACAGGTTCAACTCAGGTGCAATAAATTCAAAAATACGACACGAACACAAGGTCAAATCCGAGTTTTGAAACTGGATTCAACACAAGTGAATCGAGTTCAAGTCTGACCAACACCGCAAGTACATGAATGCAAACTACAAGTACAGGTTCAAGGCCAAAATGTCAAAGTGGCAACTGGCAATAACAACTACACATATGCATACCACAGATGCAACCGATCAGTTCGACATATACATGAAGGCAGCAAGTCAGTGGACAGACCAGAGTACAACAGTAATAAACATGGACAGAAGCAAGGCAACAGAGAACCAAGCAACAATGTGCACAAGTGAATCAAGTGAATCATAATGAAGCAGTGCAACATCTTCCACCAACACATTCAAGTACTGCAACAAGTCCAATGCAACGGTATCAAGTACAGTATGCACAAGAAACAAATGACAGTAAGCAATGAAGCAACAAGGTCAGAGAACCAAGCAACAATGTGCACAAGTGAATCAAGTGAATCATAATGAAGCAGTGCAACATCTTCCACCAACACATTCAAGTACTGCAACAAGTCGATGCAAACATACATGAACAAGCAGTGCACCAATGAACCATCAGAGAGTGCAACACAGTGAAATGACCAAGTGCAACTGGAAACAACAATGGATGCAAACTACAAATACATGATACTGTTCAATATCCAAGACTTAAGAATGCATCACTATGACACAGTATACACAAGTGAAGCCAAAAGAAATCAATCCAGTTCCCACACAACTCAATCAAGTAACCAACAGCTAGTGCTATCAAATGAACCAGTGACAATGCAACAATCAACTCAAATGAATACAACAAGCATGCAACAGAGGTCAAGCATATATAGATATGCAATGACAAAGTGGATAAAAATGAAACATACAAATTGCCCAAGTAAAGTGCACAGTGAAGTATAAAGCAACTACAACAGATGCAGTGAAGCATCTGTGTAAATATATGTACAGCATGTCAAAGCAAGATGCATATATGACAATCAACCAGAATTGAACCAATGATCTAGGTTACAACTTCAAAATCAGTGGGCAAAGGCATTGAAGACCAGCAAATGAAGCAAGTCCAAAACAAATATACAATGCACCAAGCATCGAACCAGAAGACCGAAGTCAGATAACAATTAAACCGAAGCTATCAATATCAAGTTCGTGCCAAAGTCAATTTTGAACAAGTCGCAATCAAACGAACAAGTCTAATTCAAAACCGTGGTCATCACGAAACGAATCAAAGCCGTGGGAAGCAAGCAACAAAAATATATGCATATGAAAAGGTCAGAAATCATCTCAGCATCAAAGTGAAATCGAACGGCTGATCAAATATCAGTTGACAAATTCAAGTACAAAATATACGACGCAAATCCAGGGTTACAAACCCTATATAAATTGATATCATCATCGGCAATTTTCTGTATCGAGTTCAAGCAAGCCAACAACCAGTAAAAGCAAAAGGAACAAAGTACTTACCGAAGTTATAGTCGAACTCAATCAATTTCATCGAAGCCGTGAGCAAAACAGAGAAGAGAACGATCGACGAAAGCAAGCAACGAGCATATATTCGATCGATCAAAAGTCGGACTCTTTGAAATCACGAAAAACCCTAAATTGGATCGCACAAACGAAAGCCCTAATCTGGATTGAAGGACAAAGCCGCCGCTATCTCATAACAACGAACGGAGAAAAGAAAAAGAAAAAGGAACGGGTTGAAGAATAGGGGCCGGCCTTGTTTTATTATAAGGCTATAGTTTATTTTTAAATAGGGTTTTATTTTATTTTATTGTTAGTAATTGTATTTTCTTTTTTAAACCGTTTAATTTTCTAGTCGTGTGACTAGGGTACAAACTACGGTGTGTAGTTTGGGAATTCGCAACTCGATAGTTGAGTTGTGGTCAGAGTTTTGAGCGTAGAGTTAGATTAGTCAATAGCGGGTATAGCGAGTTTACGTGTGTAAGCGAGGGACTATCTAATTTCTAGTAGAAACCTTGGGGGCAGCACGTAGGCAGGTTTTTGCCGAAGCTGGGTAAATTCTGTGTTGTTCTGTTCTGTTATTTATATTCTGCTGCTATTCTGTGATCCGTGTTAATATTAATTAGCTTCTGAAATTAAGTTTTTATAATTTACACTATCACCCTATTCACCCCCCCCCCCCCCTCTAGGGTGAAATCGATCCTACACCAATATCACTCGATTTATCAACTTAAAAATCTTGATGTTTCCATTAAAAATCATCATTTTCTAGTTCGAATCTGAGTCTATAATCAAAACATGAAATTAACATAACCAATTTCTTTGACTTGAAATGATTTTTACTGTTAAATTTCATTTTCAAAATATTTACTTAATATATTCATTTGAATTTATTTTGAAAAATAAATTTTGGTTGATACTAACGCTTTTCATTCAAAGATCAAATACTAAAAAGGATTGGAAGAAGAGGAATTTAATTTTGATGCTAATATAAGTCTGTATATTTTTGAACAGGGTGAATATGCATGTAAACATACATGCATACTCAAATATCTTTGTATGTTCAAGAATACAATCACATTTTATATTCATACAACCATTTTCACAATCATACTTCCCAGTATTATCCAAACATCAAGATATAATAACAGATTCCATAGGTTTGCTCACCTGGATTTGGTTGAATAGAGAACAAGCTTTTGAACTGAAGACTGAAAATGAATTTGATCTAAACTTTGGTTTTGATTTGTTGAATCTGCAAATTTGATCTGAGTTGAACATGGATCTGAATTACTTAGCTTCAGATTGGAAACTTGATTCACTTATAGTTGAAAACTATGCTGAGATGATCTTTAATTTGAATCTGTAACTTCAGTTTGAAAATGGGAAGAGGTGTTTGCTTTAAATTTTGTTTTTGAAAATCTAGAATGCTTTATTTCAGGTTGAGATGCTTCGGATTTGTAGTTGTTTGTTTTGAATTTATTTTCAGGTTTTGATTTTGATCTGGTTTTGATTTCTTTGGTTTAAGATTTTGATTCTTTTCTTGTTTGGATTTGAATGGATCAAAGAAAAATGAGAAGGAAGGAGAGGTAGAAATATATAAATAATCTTGTTTCTATTTTATCTCTTACTTAAAAATAAAAAGAAAGTAATGACAATTGTAAATTTGCATGGTAAATTAGATAACACTTGTTAATCTCACGTGTTAAAATGCTTACACATGTTTATTTTGCATATTAATATTGTTACAAATACTTAAATGTATGTTAAAAGGTTTACACTTGTAATTTGCATGTGTTAATAATAATTTTATGTAATATATATATTACTTTATACTTAGTTATATATATTTATATTCTATTTCCAATTTTAATTATATATATATATATATATATATTTCTTTTTACATATTGACATATGTTATGTATTCTTATTAATTCGTTTTTTTTTATTATCTATACTTACATAACTTTTAAAGAAAAATGATTTTAAAATCTAATTATACTTTTAATAAATAAACACACACATACACACACACACACACACATATATATATATATTATATTTTTAAATTTATTTTTAAAATATAGAATTTGACTTTAAACAACTTTTGAAAATTATTTATATCAAATTCAAAATATCACTTTCAAATCACAATGTGTGTGTATATACATATTATAATTACAAAAAAATTATTAATTTTACAATATAAATTTTTTAATCCAATTTTAAATTTTTAAAATATTTATTTTTTTGAATTCCAATTTACAATTAATATATATACATATAAACAAACAATATTTTATTTATTTTCATGAAAAATCCAAATTAATTCATAAATAAACCTAAAAATTTATATTAATCACTAAATTTAATTTGGCTCAAAAACAGGATCGTTACAGATTCCCCCCTTAAGAAAATTTCATCCACGAAATCTGCTAGACAGGAAGACAACAAAGAACAGATGAACACACAAAGATAGAGAAATGGTTTATCAGATCAAAGTGAATATCAATTCTACATTTGGTTTACCAAATCAGAAAATCATCAGTAAATATGACAACGAACTTATTCAATACTTTACGAAATACTCGAGTCATCAGATCTATGAAATATACAGGGGAAATGGTTAGTCCGAAGAGAATACTAATTATTCATAGAATGTATTTGGACCCCAATGAATAGATAAATGGATACAATCTTTCGCAACTCTCAAACACTAGGTATGAATTCCAAACTCAGGTCCAAATACCCTAAAGTATACATTAACTTGTCCCTCTTCGGACTTGGATCCCCACAAGACATCACAACAAAATTCTAAATTTTGGTTTTGATCGAAATCGTTTTATCAACATAGTCTAATTTAGCTTCATATTCTATTAACCAATTTATTTCAAATAAAATTTAAAATTCATTAAAATCAAGAATGAAAAGCTGATAAGAAACTTATGATTATAATACGAAATAGGAACCTTTCTACAACGTAAACAAAGATTTGCAAGGCCACCACCACACCAAAGCTTCTTCTTGGAGCTGCCAGGAAACCATAAAAGAATTGATATCGGATGATGATCAAAAGAGATTGATACAGAAGTTGTTCCTTGTTGTTACAGGGTATCGACCATTTGTAGCGGTACTCCCCTGTTCCCTACCTTATCCTCTTCTTACACTCATTCTCACTATCAATGAATAGTAAGAGAATTGACTGAGGCATATGGACAAGATATCTTAAGGATACTCATTTTAGGGTATTTATACCCCTATCTCTAATGAGTCACCTAATGTGTTATACTCAAAAGCTAAAGTTCTTACTCAACCTTTAGCTCTGATAACAAAAGTGACAACCCTAAATTTCAGAGCTTGAAAATCGGCATCCATACTTCACCTATATTCGAATGCCATATATTCAAACGTTGAAATCCGATTCGCCAGAGATTATAACAACATTAGGTGATAATAACACGGCGGAAACAAAATGAATTTTATCGATACACAAATGGATACAACAATCTAATACAAATGAAATATCAGTATAAGAGCCAAATGCAATAGCGGAAAGAAATCTCCAATATGATCTTCAAGAGTTAAAGAAAATCCAACAGATTGCATCTCATTGAGTGATTATCCTTTAATTATTACTTGCATTAAGCGATTATCTATTAATTGATCACCTTAATTTTAATGACATCTAGTAATTAACTACCCTTTAATTACTTACAAAAACTAATCGCTAATTAATTAAGTATCCTTTACTCACATTAATTAATAAATCCTCAATTAATTAATTACCCTATTGATTAATTACATTAATCAGTAACTTTATAATAATTAATTAATGATCCTTTGATTACTCAAGACCTTAACAAATCAAAGATAAATCACTACTTTAATTTATTTCTTAATTATCATTTAAATATTTATTTAATAAACCTTGAAAATAAATTACCATTAACATATAAATTAACTTAATAACTTTAAGTTAATTACAAATCAATAACATCATTTAAGATAAACCATTTATCTCTTTAATCAGTTTCTTAATTTAAGCTATTAATTTTTTTTTTTCAAAATAAACTTATGAAAACAAAACTTAATTAATTTTAAGTTAAAATAAACTATAGAACTTTTATCGACCGAAAATTAAATAAACTTTTATTATATAAAAGAAATTGTTTAAAGAATAAAATTTTAAAACTTGTTTTATTTTAAATTTCAAAGCTATTATATTTATAAACCCGAGACCACAACGGGTATCTACCCGAGTCATTTGCATTTTCACCCGAGCCATGCACCGAGTCAAATCCCAAAAACCCCCGAGTCATTTTTTTAAAACTTGTTATTAGTTTAAACTTTAAAATCTGCTTCTAACACGCGAGTCTCCCCGAAATTGAACCAGAGCCGAGACCCTACTTCCCCGAGTTCATCTTCGAGCTTCTCACCTTCTTCTTTTTCTTCTATTCTTCCTGAAACAAAGATGCACATACAGGTGCACAGATGATTAAAGCTTCTCCAATCATCACCACGACCATCGACACCTCACCGAACACCTTCCCTAACGGTCTGATCACGCAGAACCCCGAGTTCACCTTCGAATTAAAATTAAGCAAAATGAGTCGTAATAGGAACCCAATCTATCAACCAAAAATGCTTCGCGCCATCAATTCCATTCATCGGAATCCACGCCATTAGGCCCAAAGCTTTGCCATGCCACCATGCTTCGATTCCACCATCCACGGTTAAGTCCGATGCACCCACGACACTGCAGCAACCCCATTTCCGATGTCGACTAAAAACTAGGTTTAAACCCTAAAACCTCTCTGCCTCGCCACCACGGTGGATTAAAAAGCTCCTGACCATTTTTCTGATGATCTCTGACCTACCAGTGTACTCCAGCCTCAACCCCAAAATCCACAGTCCATTTGATTGCTAGAATTCAACACAAATTCAATTACCGTTCAACTCCCAATATCACTCGATTTATCAACTCAAAAATCTTGATGTTTCCATTAAAAATCATTATTTTCTATTTCAAATCCAAGTCTATAATCAAAACATGAAATTAACATAATCAATTTCTTTGACTTGAAATGATTTTTACTGTTAATTCTCATTTTCAAAATATTGACTTAATATATTCATTTGAATTTATTTTTAAAAATAAATTCTGGTTGATACCAACACTTTTCATTCAAAGATCAAATCCTAAAAAGGATTGGAAGAAGAGGAATTTAATTTTGATCCTAATATAAGTCTGTATATTTTTTGAACAGGGTGAAGATGCCTATACACATACGTGCATACTCAAATATCTTTGTATATTTAGGAATACACTCACATTTCATATTCATACAAACCATTTTCACAATCATACTTCCCAATATTATCCAAACATCAAGATATAACAACAGATTCCAGAGGTTCGCTCACCTAGATTTGGTTGAATAGAGAATAAGATTTTGAACTGAAGACTGGAAAATGAATTTGATCTAAACTTTGGTTTTGATTTGTTGAATCTACAACTTTGATCTGAGTTAAACTTGGATCTGAATTACTTAGCTTCAGATTGGAAACGTGATTCACTTATAGTTAAAAACTATGCTGAGATGATCTTTGATTTGAATCTATAACTTCAGTTTGAAAATGAGAAGAGGTGTTTACTTTAAATTTTGTTTTTGAAAATTTGGAATGATTTTTTTTAGGTTGAGATGCTACAGCTTTGTAGTTGTTTGTTTTGAATTTATTTTCAGGTTTTGATTTTGATCTGGTTTTGATTTCTGTGGTTTAAGCTTTTGATTCTTTTCTTGTTTGGATTTGAATGGTTCAAAGAAAAATGAGAAGGAAGGAGAGGTATAAATGTATACATAATCTTGTTTCTATTTTATCTATTACTTAAAAATAAAAGGAAAGTAATGACATTTGTAAATTTGCATGATAAATTAGACAACATTTGTTAATCTCATGTATTAAAATGCTTACACTTGTTTATTTTGCATATTAATATTGTGATAAATGTTTAAATGTATGTTAAAAGGTTTACACTTGTTATTTGCATATGTTAATAATAATTTTATATAATATATATTAGTTTATACTTAGTTATATATATTTATATTCTATTTCCAATTTTATTTTTATATATATTTCTTTTCATATATTAACATATGTTATATATTCTTATTAATCCATTTTTTTATTATTTATACTTACATAAATTCTAAAGAAAAATGATTTTAAAATCTAATTATACTTTAATAAACAAACAAACACATACATATATGTATTATATTTTTAAATTTTTATTAAAATATGGAATTTAACTTTAAACAACTTTTGAAAATTATTTATATCAAATTCAAAATATCACTTTCAAATCACAATGTGTATACATATATACATATTATATTACAAAACAAATTTTTATTAATTTTGAAATATAGAGTTTTTGATCCAATTTTAAAATTTTAAAATATTTATTTTTTTGAATTCCAAATTCAAATTCCAATTTACAATCAATTTATATACATATAAGAAAAACACATATTTTATTTATTTTCTTGAAAATTCCAAATTAATTCACAAATAAACCCAAAATTTATATTGATTACTAAATTTGATTTGGCTCAAAAACAGGATCGTTACACTTTTCTTATCAATGAAAATTTGTTCTCACTGTTACATATTGTTACAATAGTCTGTAGAAGTCATTAAAATAGAATGAACTTTAAAAACAAAAACTATAATAAAAACATAAGATTTGCATTTTCAAGTATGTATGTCGACATATATACATTGTATATGTCGACATATGTTAGCCCTTTTGCAAAAATTCAAAATTTAAAAATAAAATAATTACCATATGTTCAAACTTTCTATACGACTTTTCACTCCTATATAAGCGTATTTCTTCCAAGAAAATTTACTCATCATTTTATTCTCCATTATCGTTTTATTCTCAAATATATTTTTTAACAAAAATGTAATCTCCACACTAAAATTGTGTGAAAACCTTGAACAAATACTTCAATCTTTCAAGGATATTCTTACCTTTATCTTAAGATATCAAAGGCATTTAGAATTAAGTCAAATGTAGACAATCAAAGCGCAAGAAAAGCATTTTGATGCCCTTTGATTGTTGATTTCTTCCTTAATCAAAGATGATCAAACAAACAAGCCAGAATGCTCTATCCACAAGCACAATAAAGATTGGGATGCCATTAAAGAAAATCCAATCATTGGATCTAACATTTGGGTTGTAGTTCTAAGGAGTGTCTAGTTATTTGGTTTGTTCTTAAATAAATATGTAAATATATAACTTATTAATATTCCTAGATTTAGAGTTGGTTGGATTGATTAGTATTCTTAAGTGTTTGATTAGGTTTGGTATGTTTAATATGTATACTTGGATTGATAATTTGATACGCATTGTTTGACATTATTAAATAAAGATTGCCTTATCGTATTTAAAATCTCCATACATTAATTACATCATGTTTAATGTGCTTTGATTATTTTAGTGCTTAATTATTGATTTTTACTCTATAGTTTCTGGGGAGTTTTTATTTTTCATCCATTTTTGTAGATGATAAAGGGGGGAGAAAAGGTATAAATTATACATATGCATATACTCGGGAGGAATTATGTAACTCGGGGGAGTTATATCATATTTTATTTACAGGAATATTTAATAGTTTTCATCATCAAAAAGAGGGAGATTGTCAATACCTCAGTTATTGATTTTGATGATGACGGTCATATATAATTATTTATAATATAGATACTAAAGTTTTGCCAAGTTATAAGTATATAGTGGAAAAAATTATATAGCTGTTAAATCGAAGTCTGTACAGTATAAAAACTCAAAAGGTGGACATGAAGACCCATGAGTACAAAGCAGGATATGAAGATCTCAAGATTATAAATTAGTGTATTGAGTTATGGCTTATATTGTTAAATTCCTTGTAGCAGTCTTTGATCCCTATTTTCTATCTTTATATTTTAAACAAAATAAATTTTAAAATACATTATAAAAGTTCAAAATGTTTATAAACTATGTTCAAAATATTTTACAAAATATCAAATTATTTGACAAAGTGTAAAATTTTCAAAACATTTAAAAAAACAAGTTTTCAAAATATAACTGCATATGTTGACAAATATGCATAGAGTATGCCGATATACATGCCGCCAATTAGTTTTCAAATTTGAAATGAAGTGTCTATTCATTGTAACTCTTCATGAAAAGACACTTCAGTTGATTGACTACAATGATTTCGAAATTTACAGTTCTATTGGAAGTATTCGATTAAATTAATTTTTATTTAAGCTAAGAAATTTAAATTTTGAATTTAAATTTATGTTGCGTACGATTGGTTAAAATGAATATAAAGTGAATTAAAATATAAAACGGAAATTTTAAGCAATAACGTAGAAATCGGTCATTAATAAAACTGTGAAATTTTTGGTTTTAGAAATTTAAATATTCTATATGAAATTATTGTAGGAAAATTTTTCATAAAAACATCGACGTTCGTTTCGTGGAATTCCGATTTCGCTGGCTTCGTTTAAGTCGATTTATACGATCAATTTACGGTAGCGACAACCGATATTGTGTAACTATCAAATTTCACTCAAGCTTTAAATAACCAGTTTTCTGTGTGCTAGTGCGTTTGTAATGACACACTGAGCAAAATGATGTTCATTTCGCATGTTTGGACTCTTGATTTGTTCTGAATGCTGTTTTAGTACGGGTTAGCGACACTTATTATTATATTCGAAGGGTATTATAAGTACTGGAATTTTAATATAAATTTATGTTGATAACCAGCTGCCGTTTAAAAAAGTATATATATACATAATAAAGAGGAATACATTTAGTAGGTTACAATCCTTCAAAATTTAAATATTTGGTATACTATTCAAGTTAAAATTGTTTAATCATTAGTAAGAAATAAAAGTACAAACCGCCCTATCCCTACGCAAGTGGCCACGTATTTCCTCCCCTCTATCTCTTTTACTTCTACATATATTATCATTTGATCGAAATAAAGCAAATAGTGAAAAAAAGAAATTTATATATACATTCGCATATGCTACCTCCAGTGACCAAGCTCCTCCACGTCTCCATCGCATCTTCCACCACCGCACCCCTACCAACTGCCACGCCCAACATTCCCTTATCTCCAGTCACCACTGCATCTTCCCCCCTCCCCACCCAAACTTCCAACCACTGCCAACGTAATAAAAAATTAAATTCATCAACAGCCGAGCCTCCCCTTCACCATTGCACCTCCTTACCTCTGCCTGCCTCACCTCAAGTAGCCACCGCACCACCCACCTTCGACCAAAACTCCTCCTCACCTGCTAACAGTCGCTGCCACATAAAAAATGAATTAATAGTGCTGCCAACCTCCTCCTCCCTGTCGGCTACGCCACCAGCTGCTCCATCGACCTCCAATCAGTCACCGAAAGGTGCCGCACTAGCCTAGCTTCAGCGAGCCAACTTACTTTCTTTGTTTGGATTTTAGCGGTGCATGTTATTTATAAAAAAAGAAAAAGAGAGAATTTTATTGAAAAGTAGAAGCGGTGTTGCAATCTAGATTTCTGATATCGCTTGTACAAAGCTTGGGTCGTGCGTTGTTGATTCAGGTCGTGCTACGTCATAAGCCGTATCGTGATTTATCTCGTGGTTATCGTCATTGAGGTTTAGTGTTTTACATTCACGCTTAACTAATATCATGATGAAAGTTGATAAAAATCTAAAATTATCACAATTATATGTTTGTGGTTGAATTGGATTAATATATGGTCGTTGGATGAATTATTGAATGATACATATATACGTTGACACGATATACATGTCTTATGTATGTACACAGTTTTAGAAAGATAAATTGGACATGTCACATTATACCTGTTATTGACAACTTTTTAACCAGTTACTTATTGAAATTTCTGCATCGATATTTGGATATGGTTGTATATTGAAATTGTAATGGTTGAAGGGTTGAAATGATACATAACTATAATTTAAATTTAATTTCCCACTTGGCCTAAGTAGAAAATAAAATTAAACACCGTCGGTCTAATAAAATAATTTTTTTAAAAAAAGGGGGATTGTTTGGAAATTAATATGTATATATGTATATATAAATGATTTAAAACTTAAAATTATGTTTAAATTGATATTATTATTATAAAAAAAATTAGGTGAAAAAATGATTTATTAGTAGTTGGTAAATTAGAATAATATTTCAAATGTTTTATTTAAAGGAAAATAATTTTTGGATTTAAATTGCATAAAAATTTGTGTGAAATTATAATTGTAAAATTGTGGAATTGAAGGTATCAAAGTTAAGAATTTAAATTAAATTTTGGAACTGATTTAAACTTAAATCAGCAACTAGTTTCGTATATTGAAATTCGTGTAAATTAAATCTATTTGGAGTAAAACTTATGTATTAACGAAAAAGGGAGTTTAAATGGTTTAATAAATTTCAAGTATTTATTATAAATTTGTTTGATAAAATTATAATGATGTTTTAATTTTTTTAGTATATTTTCGAGAATTTATTAGAAAATATTGTTGATAAAATTAATAGAGTTTTAAATTATTAATAAATTTGGGATTTATTGGAAAATTTGGTTGGTTAAATTGAAATTAAATTTTAGGATTTAACTTAAATAAATGTTGATTTAAGTGATTCAATTAACAGGTTAAAAAAAGGAATTGAGTTTGGAATTAAAATCTTTATAATTGAATTTGGAAACAAGAAATGAGGAATTTGAAATGAAAAATAATAAAATTCCTCTCATTTTATATGAATCGCTTTTTCATTATAATTGACAAAATGTTGTGTAAAATATACGTAGGATGGTCGAAGAGACCGGGCTGGATATTGACATGCTCTCTGTCACTTCTGACACCACTTTGATAACCGTGTATGCGGTTGATGATATCCCGAATGTAGTGGTTGAATTGACGAACGTTTACTGGAGTGAAGTAAGAGAAGATGATGAATTTCCTTGACATTTGTGTCATAATTAAAATGACTAAAATAGGAGCATATTTCTGGCCAATGAGTTTAGCTACCTCTAGCAACGTTGATCTCTCGTATTTCACTGTCAAGATTTGAACTCGATGGGTGCACCCTTCTGCATGGATTGATAATCGCGGTCGGCCACGGATGGGTCACGGTCGGCCAAAAAGGGTAAACGGTTATAATCCTACCTTGAGAATTGCCTCATGTGCCTTGTAATGTTTATCCTTATACGAGCCCATTAAGATTTTGGTTTAAACTGCATCAATGTGCTAACGTAGACCAGTTGGAGAGCTTGTTGTGGAGACGAAGGCATTGCTGAAGATTCTATTTTGTTTGTGTTATTTCATCGTTTTAGTTTGTTATGTCAGCTAGACTCATTTCATTTCCAGTTATTTCTTTCCAGTTATTTAGTGTGAGAATAATGTAACTTATTTGAAGTTTTCATAACTTATTTATGTATTTATTTATTTTCTGCTACGTGATTATGAGTTGTATTTAATTCTATGTTTGTGTTCTGTGATCGAGTCTATTTTACCCTAAGTACTATTTGATCATTTAAGCAATCATCCTTGCTTAAATGGTAGGTCATTACAGTTGGTATCAGAGCTTATGGTTGATTGAACACCTACGCTTATGAGGGTAAAACTCATTATAGATAGGGCAATTAATTACCATAGAATGAGTAGAATCTTTCTTAAGAGAGTTTGTTTTAAAATTTTAAGAAATAAAATGGTTTAAAGTCTTAAATGAATTAGAAAATTGTAAGGTATCCTTCCTTTGTAAAATTATTTTGACTAGGTTCTTTCAATTGACTCGGCTTCTAATAAATTTTCTTGCCCATCCCTTCTTTACAGGATGAGTAATCGTAATACCCGAGGCAGAGGTAAGGGAAATATCCCTAATGAAGTTGTTACACCTGTTGTTGTACCAGAAGTGAGATTTACCACTCTTTGTAAAGAGTATACGCAGCTTGGAGGAAAAAAGTTCACCGGTGCCGAGGTTATTGTGGGAGCATAGCAATGGCTTAAGAATGCCGAAAAGATTTTTGTTGGACTTGGCATCACTGACACTTAGAGGCATCAATTAGCCGCTTAGCAGCTTTAGGAAGCCGCTCTTGATTGGTGGGATTCTTTTATGGCCCATACCCTTGATGAAGATATTTCTTTGGCCCAGTTTAAGTGAGATCTATCTAAATGATAATTTTATATTTTTTTATTATCTCATGGAAGTTTAGCTTAGCCTTGTATTCTCTAAATTTACAGGGAAGCTTTTATTACCCAGTGGATGCCAGAAGCTGGGAGGACTGATTTGTATAATTAGTTTATGGAGCTTAAGCAAGGCGAGATGACTGTAGCAGAGCATGAAAGGAAATTAAATGAGCTATCGAAGTTTGGCCCTCGTCTGATTGTGATTCCCCTTAAGAAAAATGAGAAATTCATTGCTGGGATGTGTAGGGAGTATAGAGAGAAGCTGATTGGTCATATCCATAGGTCAATTTCTGATATCATTGATTTTGCAATCCACTTTGAGAATTTGAAGCTAAATAGGATTTCATAAGTTTCAAATATCCCAACCCAGTCTAGCTCCAGTAGCCTTGGCAAGAGAAATTCAAATTTTAGTAGCCAGAAGAAGAAGTGGCGTAGCCATCATGGAGTTGGATTGCCTTAGAAGAAGACTAAGGACTTGTCGCACATCACTTGCTTCAAATGGATAAAAAGGGACATTGTGCCAGATATTGTCCACTAGCATCCTTAGCAGCCGTTCCTCCAGTCCAGATGACTAGGTGTGACTTATGCCATATCTGCTTACGGTTGGGCCATTTCAAGAAGGATTGTCCTACTCAGAAGAAAGGCAAACCATCGAGTGTCTTTGTAGTCACCACTTCCACCCCTCCAGTTAAGGAGACCGATCCCATATTTCAAGGTACGTTTTCTTTCATATAACACATGTCCGTGTTTTTATTCGATACAGGAGCATCTAATAGTTTTATATTTGTTAATTTATGTGAGAAATTTGGGAATGATTTGAAACCTGAACCTGCTTTTAAATCGTTGTGTGTCTCTAATCCCATTGGTGGGCCCGCAAACTTAGGAATGATTTGTAAGGGTGTTTGTCTTTTAAAGATGAACATCATTTCATCGGAGACTTTTATGTTTCGGGCATTAGTGGTTCGATTTATTGTTAGGAATGAATTGGCTATCCAAATTCAATGCTGTTATTTTTAGTAGTGATCGGACCATTTCCTTGGTTGACGATAAAGGTTTCCAGCTGGTTATCCAATGCAAAATGCCTTGTGATCTTATCAAGGTTTTTGTTTTCTCCCTTGATTCGCATTCTAGTGATCTAAAAACTATTCCAATTGTTCCAATTTTTCCTGATGTCTTTAGTGAGGTTTGTTGGACCTTTTCCTATTATTGAGAGGATTGGGAAACTCGCGTATAGAGTTGAGTTACCGAGCAGTTTTGTAGGAGTCCATGATGTTTTCCATGTTTCTCTTCTAAGGAAGTGTATTCGAGATCCAGATACTACTATATCATCGAATGTGTTAAATGACTTAGTTGTAGAGCCGAATTTGACTATAGTTAGAAAGCTGGTTCACATAGTCGCAAGAGATAAGAGAAGGCTCGGGAACAAGATAGTCGGATTAGTTAAAGTCCAGTGGAGTGAGGACGAGAGAGATTGTACTTGGGAGACTGAGAACAGGATGAGATATGCTTATTCTGATTTGTTTGATGGTATGTTGTACCTTTGATTGTTTAGATGTGTACCTTATCATAATTTCGAGGACAAAATTCCTTAAGGATGGGAGACTGTAACACCCCATGTTTTTAGTAATATTATTTAAGTATTTAACTAATTAACTTAAATAAAATAATGTAAGATGATTAATGGATTGAGATTTGTTATTAAAAAAGAAGTAGCCGTGCCATGTTAAATAAGTGAACCAAAGAATAAAAAGAGAATAAAAAGTTACAAAATATACATGGGCAAAATAGGAACAAGGCACACCCTTATACCTTAAACCCTTAACCCCTTAACACTCACGTTCACTTCATTTCTTACAAAACAAAAATATAAGCTAAGGTCGGCCACCATTAGCAAGCTCAAGAGAAGATAAAAGCTAGGATTTTAAGAGGGAGAATCAAATCACTCAATCAAGAACAAATCTCATATCTTTAATCACAAAGCTAAGGTGAATAATGAATACATCTCAATTTTTTAACGGCTTTCGGTTTTTAACATTGAATCCGAATCATTTGGAAATGTTTTGCCATGTTTTGGATGATAAAATGTATATCTATATATTGTTGATGATTTATCTTAATTCACATAGATTTTGTGGTATGTTTTGATGTGAAAACCTATTATATGACATCCATTTGCCCTTTGAATTTAAATTTAGATTAGAAACAATAATTTAGAAGTGGGTTTCAATTTTCATAATTTTCTGAATTAATGTGGATTTTATATGAATTTTCTAGTAAAGAAAATGCTATTTTAGGTTTAAAAATTAATTACGGCTAAATTATATTGGCTTAGGGTCTAAAATTTATATGTCAGAAAACATATTAAAAACGTTTTCTAGAATTTTTTAGAGAATTTTCTTAAGTGTTTTAATGGATATATAAAATTATTTAAGGTATGGGACTTAAATGTTTTATATATTTATATAAAGGAGAAAGGGTATTTTATACATAATTCAAATTGTTATTTCTAAAAATTGGCAGTACTTTTATAAAAGAAATTTTTGCATCCAATAATAGTTTTACAAACAAGGCAGGTTAGGTATAGAATTTGTTAAAAAAGACAAATCAACATGCTTTTTCTTGTTTCAATGCTTTCGACACCAGGCTTCCAACTCCTTACTTTTGCCTCTGACTCCATCGAAAACAATGCAAATAGTATCAGATACCTGGTACGTAGTGAATTGGACAAAGGCGGAAGCTATTGGGTCGAAATAAGGGGTTCCGAAGGGGTTGAAGTACTACTTTTCTTTTAAATGAAAATGCGCCTGCTTTGCTTTTGACTGAATAGCTTTCGACATGGTCTGATTTTAACTGGGTTAATGACTTTAAAAAATGGTTTTAAGAGGTTGCACTTTTGTTTTTAAGTAACTGCTTTCGACTATGTCGAAACCCTTGACTGCTTTTTATCTTTTGACCTAGATTTGTTTCAAAAGGGTGGCCTTGTTTTTAAAACTAAGCCGCTTCTCCAATGCTTTTGAAGGGATGGTTTCGACACCATCACTTCTTTACTTAGGAATGCTTTCGACATAAAATGTTTTAATGGCCCTTTTGATTTATTAAAGTTAGAACCCAAATTGTTTCAAAAGAGATAGTTTTAATGGTTTCGAATGGTGTTTCCACATGTTATAATTGAACCCAAATGCTTTCGAAAGACTTAATGTTTTAATGATTTCGAAAGGTTTTAAAGGAAGGCTTCTAAGGGGTGGTCCCCCAATGGTTTCGAAAGTTCTAAATGAAAGGTTTTCCAGTGGTTTCGAAAGACAATGTCTAAATGTTTTAAAGATAGGATGTCTAAGGTTTTAAAGCTTTCAAGGAGATGTTTTTCAATGCTTTCGAAAGGATAAATTTGAATGTTTTTGACTGTTATGATTTCGAAAGGTATGTTTTAGCCTTCATCCTTAGTTTTTACTGTATCCAAAGGGGTACTTCCAATGGTTTCAGAAGGGGTACTTTCGAAAGTTTAAATGTTTTCATCAACAAGGTTCTGTGTAAAGAATATATAACATGGCAAGGTGATTTGAGTAAAGTAAAGATTATTATATAAATATTTCCTTGTTTAAAAAATGATTTAAAGGTTTATGCCAATTTGAAAGAAAAGGTTTTCAAGGAAAGTTTTATGGTAGATAACCCTAAATAAAATCATGTAGATATTAGAATACCATATGGGACTGGTATAGGGTCGCGCCCTATACTTTAGCTAGTAGTCCCTAGCTAAAATAGGTCCAAAATTCCAATGTGTAGGGGTTTGTCACAGGTAAGATTAAAATTATGTTACACACAGAATGGAATTTAAAATGGAAAGATAGGTTATTGGTGAGCCTGCAAAATCATTAGGATCGGTTAACCATGGAGAAGTAAGGATAGACCGTCCAAAAGAGGAGTATCTGATAGATGTTAGATTTATATGTTATTCTGGTAGGCCCAAGCCAGCCAAGAGTTAGTAGTTAGCCGAACAAAAAGACAATGAATGGACAGATAGTCCATTTGATAATGGATATGTTCAAATACGTGCATGTTTAACCTGTTTTGGTTGTAGGATTATAATTTGAAAAGATATGTTTTGAAAAGAATATTAATGAGGGTATACCCGTTCCGCTAAGCGACGTGGTCTCACTTAATATCAGATAGCCGAGATGTATAGTATTATTCACACTAGGCTTTATGTCCGACTCGAAGTTTTTTTCCCCTTAAACTCTCGGATGCTCAAAATTAGTTTGAGTAGGCTGAGGTTTGAGGTTTACAGGTTTTAGTAGGATTGACGAATGAAGATTTTAGTAATAAGCAGGTGGCTGATGGATAGCTAATTAGGAGTTGCTGTGTTATTTTGGATTTATTCCGCTGTGTTGTATATATAGTACTCTGGTCAACCAAGGGGGTATCGTCATATGTCGTTCTTGGAGTATTTATATAATAATTATATTTTATCGAAACCTGGGAAAGCGATTGGATTATGTAATTTGAATATGGAACATGTTTTGGAGATGTAATCAATTTTTTTTTTAATTTATGATTTTGTTTCATACTCATGTGCTTCTAATATTATGGATGTCATTAACATTACCATATTTAGTCATCGGAAGTTAATACTATGGATGACTATAGCATCTATAGCGCTTAACTTCAGGCCTCCAAATAGGGGATGTTACACATCGAAGATATTGTGTACTCCCGCCTTTCTTTGATGTAAGTTGTTCCCAAAAGCAAGATTCTGAATATACTCAAGTATCGAGAAAAGGACCTACAAATATCAGTGCTAACTTCCCTTTACTATCGAACCGAATTGCATTCTTCAATGGAGGGATCTTGACGAATATCATATCATAAACCGAGAAATCTAGATCTCTACATCTGTTATCAACATAGCTCTTATGTCTGTCTTGATCGGCTTTCATTCATTGTCGAATGATCTTGATCTTCTTCAATCTTTCTCTAATCATATTTGGCCCATGTGTTCTTTTCTTGCTTGCTTTCCACCGACACGAAGGAGTGTTGCATTGTCGGCCATATAATGCCTCAAATGGTGCCATATCGATGTTGGACTAATAAATGTTGTTGTACGTGAATTCAGCAAGATGTAAGCGATCATCCCATGAGCCTCCAAAGTCGAGTATAAAAGCTTGCAAGAGATCCTCTAAGATACGATTCACTCTTTCAGTTTGGCCATCAATTTGTGGGTGATAAGCTGTGTTGAGTTGTATCTCTGTCCTTACTGTCTCATGCAAGCTCTTTCAAAATTCGTTAGTGAACAAAGGGTCTCGTCGCTCACAATATTCTTCGGCACAACATGGAATTGTACTATCCGTTTCACATATAATTCAGCCAGTTTGGCTGCCATTCTGCTTAACTTTTTGAATATAAATCTAGCGCTCTTGGTCAAACGATTGGCAATGCCCCAAATGATGTCATACCCTGCTCAAATCCTTGCTAGTCCATCGAAGACAATAACTTTCTTCATGTTGTTATATCGTCATCCAACCTAATACGAACGAGCCAATGACTCCGTCATGATCTACAGGACCTCTACTTCACCTCCCAGAAGTTCCATCCCATTTGGAGTTAAACCTAGAAGTTGTTACCGACCTCCCAACTCGGCTCCATCCTCTCCACTCAGCCGATCTATGGCTATGTTTTCTTCCACTCCTTCCTTCATTCTAGTATTCTATGCCCAGTTGCTTTAACCCCGACTTCTCTACACAAATCAGGTTGTCATAAAACAAGTCCTTTGTTCAAAGGACCCTATTTCATATTCTATAAACAAGTCGTCATAGCTTCCAACACTTAGCCAATCACTGATCCATCACCTTAGCCAACCTCTACAAGTAACATCCTTTCTCTCCCCAAAGTTTCCACCACGATGGACCAAATATCATATGTCAGTGCCGACTGGTGTAGATAATGAATTGGAACTTGTGGCTTGAACCACGAGCTCTTCCAATACTCTAAACCTTCCTTCCAAGTTTCGTCCAAGTCGGACCAATTGTGCCTCCAATTTGCTCAATTCTCTGACCTAACTTTCTACGCAATCACAACACTAACAAACAACATCAAATCACATCATCCAACATAGAATAGCAAACAATATAATCCAAGCAAACATGCAATCATTCAAAAAAATAAAAATAAGTCAATTTCTAACGTAGATCTGCATATAACATGAATACATAAGCATAAGCACGGGTGATTTCTAGTCAATCTTGATCATATACATAGTTTAACCTATAATTAAAGTTAGAAAATGTTTTATGTCCAAAAATCAATTTAAAACATGTTAAATTCTATGATTCTAACATATAAACATGCATAGTATAGTAAGAAGGTATAAATCATTCACCAATTACCAAATTTAATCAATATGAATGTTGATCCAATCCAAAAACTATTGGAATGCACTTCAAATCTAGCATTTAAAGATATTTATCTTCTAGTTAGTGATCTAATCTCTAATCCGCAATCTAGTTCGATTTAAAGAGCAATTTAGGTGATTTTTGATGAAACTGGGATGGTTTAGACTTGATTTAGAATAAGTGGGAAAAGTTTTAACTTTACTCTTCAGCCCCCTATTTTAACTTTATTCTTCAGCTCTCTATTTATAGTATTCTCTAATTAGGCTAATGGGCTTGCTAGTGGGCTTAATTAATTACACACTATTCCTAACCAACAACTCTAAAAACTTAAAATAGACGTAACTTTCTAAATGCAAGTTCTTTTTCCTATTATGACTACTTCTATAGAATGGGAAACCATCATCCTGAAGCAATGGAATTGGTTTGAGACTCTAATTTAACTCCTATAAAAAGTTATAGCCCAAACTAGGTCTTTAGCGTCAAAATGGCCACATTGAAATTCGAGAAAAATCATAGGTGTGTAAATGTCTTTAAGAATCATATCTCAAAATTATAGAATCATATGACCTCATAAGTATAAAATAAAAATATTTTACGATCCTCCGATATGTAAATATGGGTCGTTGCACCATCCAAGAGATACCCACCATTCCAGGTATGCCATCATGGTTCTGATAATATTTAAGGCTTGTGGAGCAAGTTTTCGTTCCTCAACAGGCTACACCAGTAGTGCTAGTTGCTCTGCTTGCTGGACCAGAACCCTACCCACTAGACTTTCCTAAAATGTGTGTGAAGATTTTCAAAATATGGGAGGATGAGCATTTTCGGAGGTGGAAGATTAGTATGAACAAAGCAGGATTTACGACTGTGACCATATATTCCGGGAGCTAGGATGGGAAGATCAGACTATGGGGAGGATAGTTGCATGACACCTAAAGGGAGAGGTGTTGGATAAGTGAACCATAGTTGTTGAAGAGAATGAATAGAAAGGAATTAATTAGCTGAATTCAAGACTAGATGCGAGTCATGATTCATGTTTAAAGTTGAAGCTAGTCTATAATTTGAGAAGTTTATCCAACTGAGGCCGGGAGAGTCCATTGTGAAGGAATATATCAATAAGTTTATGGTATTAGCTAAGTTTGGAATGAGCATGATTAACACCCTTGTGAAGAAGGCGATGAAATTTGTAAAAGGCCTAAATTCTCCACTTGTTGAAATGGCCCTGCTTCAAACATTTGGTATTGAAGAAAAAGAATGACAGGGGTATAATTAAGGTGGAGTGAAGAAAGGGTAATTTTGGAAAGACAAGAAAGCCAATAAGAAGATCAAGAAAAGATATGCGATGTTCTGCAGATGTAAGAAGAAGGGGCACATCACTAAGGAAAGCAAAGTGAGTCTAATGAGAGAAGAGTTTAAGAGGATATGCTATAACTACCATGAAGAAAGGCACTGCAAGAATAGTGCCCAAAACTAGCAAAATGTGACAAGGTAGGCCAGATTATGCCATTGCGGCTATACTTGGGTAATGCGCCATATGTTGGAAGGTCCATAATATGGAAAATTAATTTAAATTAATAATATAGAGATATTATTAATTAAATTATTAAAGTGATTAAATGGCAAGAATTTCATAAGGGAAATTTAATTAATTAAGGGAGGGTCACTTTAAAAGGTTAATTTGATGGATCAAGGACAATTAAAGCAATTTTGGTTGGCCTTGATTAATGAAAATAAACAAACTAAATTATAATGGGAAAGATTTTGTTAAAATGAGTAAGTTAGTAAAGGAATCCAAGCTAAAGAGATTAAATCAAGTTTTCTCAATCGAGACGAGTTTTCTAAATACCTATCCTAACCTACTGGGTTTAGGTTTGACTTTCGTATGAATATTTTGATAATGTTAAAGATGTTTAGATATTTGAACACTATTTTAATTTTGGTTTAAAATTTAGTTAATTAGTATACCAAAATTTAGTTAATCAGGATTCAAAATCTTTAAATTATCCTGCCATGGCTTCCAACTACCGTGTTTCATGCGTTCACCCTAGTTGACCTTTTTTCTTGCGTCCATTCCTTTTCGCCCCTCCCCTCTTCTTCCATGCCCGTCTCGCCTTCATATCCTCCTTCCTTTTCGCTTCGCTCTTCCTCCTCCTCTACCAGATCTGGCCGAGTTTTCAACGCCCTTTCCTCTGCCCCCGATCATCTGATGCCTCTTCGCCTTTCCGACACTGAATTTCCACCCCTCCATGTTTCGTTACCGGCAGTGCTTGTCAACTCTGCGCCTTGTCGTGCTGGCCATGGGGTTGCGCCTTCGACCGGCACTGGGTTGCAGTCTCTTTCTCCCAATGCTAGCGAAGTTTTGTCTATTTCTAAATTGGATTCGAATCATAAATCGGGTTTTGATGGATCTGGTTTGGTCGAACGGCTATCCCCTGTTGATTGCGGTTTTGATGTTGATTTGTCTTCTGTGAGCATTTCGCATGTTCGCAAAGTTGATGTTGAAAGGTGTGTATCGCCTGTTGTTCATGAGTCAGTGCTTGATGATGATGTTAGAGCGAATGTTGTATTGGCTGGTAGTGATAATAGGCTTGAAACTGCTGAGTTTTCTGTCATTGCCCAATGCACATCTGGTGTTTGTTTAAATTCCTCTGTGAATGTTGGTTCTGGATCAGCTGGTCGTCGCTTTGCTTCTCTGCCAAGTGATATCGACTCGCCGAAAGATGTTCCTTCTCCTCCTAATTTTTGTTCTGCCCCGGCCCAGGCTTGCTCCAAAAACGTGGTCTTCCCTGTTCACTTCTCTTCCCCGTAATGCGGGCGTTTATAAGCCGATCGACCATGATATTGTTGCGGTGGATGGAGTGATGATTCCTCCTCCTATTGTCATTCAAGCTGGTGTGGACTACTGGTTGGATCATCTGGTTGGATTTTTTCTGGACCCTAATCATCGTCTACATGATGCGTATTCTGTTTGTCGTCGGGCTTGGAAACCTCGAGGCGATTTTCGTATTAAGCTGGTAGACTCCATGTACTTCATTAAGTTTTCCTCTGCTGAGGAGCGTCGTCTTATTCTTAAAGCTGAGCCTTCCTTTTTTGATGGGAAACCTTTTATTATTACGCCTTGGTCGCCTACTATAGCTAGAGCTCGGGAGCAAGTTCTTTCTATCCCTGTTTGGGTTTTTTTTCGCATATTCCCTCTGCTCTTCAACCGCTGATTGGTTAGAATTGGCTAGCCTGTAATATTGGTAAACTGAGGTGTTTTGACGCTAATACTGTTGCTCGTGAAAAATTGGTGTATGCTAAAGCTCTGATTGAGATTTCCCCAGATAAGCTCTTCCTTCCTCTATTCCTGTCCAGCTAGCCGTTGGGCATGTTGAGGAAGTCCACGTTCGTTACGGTTGGGTACCGGATATCTGCTTTTCCTGCCACTCCTTTGGTCACCTGGTCGCTGCCTGCTTGCACTTTGTTGTCACCGCGTCTGCGCCTAAGATCCCGTTGCCTCGCCCCCCTCTCCGGAAATGGATCCCTAAGTTCCCCGCCTCTGTCCTTCCACCTGCAGTTCCTATATCTATCCCGAGTTTACCTCCTTGTCCTGTTGTTAGGCCTGCCTCTCCATCTGCTCTTGTGGTTCCATGTGATGACTCTGTTGTTCTTTTACCTTCTCCGGTTCCTTCTTCGTTGCGAGCTCCTATTGTTTGGGACGAGTCTGAAAGGTGTTGGGTTGATCTCAAGTCTGAAGTGAGATTTAACCCCATCGTTGCTTTTTTCGATTTGTCTCTGATGATCTATTAGACCTTAATTGCCTTCATTATGTTCCTTCTGGTGATTCTTTAGTCCTTGATATGGATGGTCTGCATGTGAGTTCTAATGCGGTCGTGTTAGCTGATTCTTCTTGGGATCGTTCCTTTGTCTACTCTCCTGATTCAGTTGATTATGATCCTTGTCTGGCTAGTCTCTTCTGCCCATTTGCTGGTTTACTTGGGAAGGTCCCTTCGGTCTCTCCCCAGGTTTCTTTGGATGTTGGGGATCCTACCTCTTCGGAGGAATCTTAGTCTTGATATTGATTTTAGTACTGTGGCATGTCGGTCACAGTCCTGTGCTTTATTTGTCCTCATTTAGTAGTTTAGGCGCTTTTTCCTTTCTCCTGTACTTCAAATTTTTATTACGTTCGTAATAAAAAGTGGACGGTCCACTATAAAACCGGCTGGCCTTGCCAAAAAAAAAATTCGTTAAGGTGAATTAGTTCATGTTTTAGGGTAAAACATGGTTAAATCACCTTTGAATGCCATGAAATTTTAATATGATATGGTTAATGAGAAATAGAGATGGTTTCTAAACTTCTCAATTTTTGAAGATAATATAAATATTTTAAGAATTTCCTAAGGAATATGATTGATTTCAGGTTAATTAATTACTAAAAATAATAAAATTTATTATTTTGACTTGAAATTTTTCTATGAGGTATAAAATGATAAAATAGAGTTTTGAGGAATTTTTTAGATTTTTTCCATCAATTATCCATTTTATATAAATTATTTAGTGAAGGAAAGCACTAATTAATTAATGGACTATTTAACTAATGGGGTGGTAAGCTAATTCTAAAAAGAGAACTAAAAAGTGAATTGAAAAACATGAATTTGCCAATAAGAAGCTGACAACAAATAGGATTTGGTAAAAAGAAGCTGCTTAAGTGGGTAATAAATCATTTTTTAATTTAATTACAAGTACTCTATTGAAGTCTGGTTGACCAAGTAAAATATAACCCATAAAGGCATGAAAATATAAATAGCTCGTGAAGACAACATTTAATGAAAGCTATTATTGATAAACGATGGCATATGGAAGAAAATTGAACAAAGTTGCATCACGAAGGCACTAAATAAACATCACATGAGAGCTATGGTGTAACATCCCCATTTTGACGCCCAAAACTAACTGCTACGGATGCTGTAATAATCCATAGTTACTAACTCTCAATGACAAAATGCGGCTTTGTTAATCATATCAATAATTAGAAGCACATGAATACAAAAACTTTTCAATAACGTTTAATAATAAATTTTCATATCTCATTTCACAAATGATATTTTATATTCATTACATAATCCTAATCATAATCGCACGTTTAGAGAAAATACAGTTTTTACAAAATACTCCAAGATCGACATATGAAGATGCCCTGGTTGATCAGAGCATAGGCTTATGATTAAAAAAAATTAAACCTAAAGATTTTTTGAAAACAATCTTAATGAATATAAAATATCATTTGTGAAATGGGATACGGAAATTTGTTATTAAACTATGTTGAAAAAATTTCACATTCATGTGCTTTTGATTATTGATATGGTTAACACAGCCGCATTTTGTCATTGAGAATTAATAACTATGGATGACTGCAGCATCCATAACAGTTAGTTTTGGGCCTCGGAACAGAGGATGTTACATATGGAATGTTCATGAAGGCTAACTTACTATAGCAAGGAAAAATAATAACATAATAATATATTATATAACACAAAATCACTAATGAAATTAAAACAGATGGGATGGTTAATTTGAGAAATAATTCTCCCTTGGGAAAGTGACAAACGAAATGAATACAAATGAATTATGTATACATGAATTTTGAAAAGTCAAGTACATTAACTGATCTGATATATCAAACCATATGATAAAATAAGGGCATGCTCGTGGATGGTTTTCTTAGTGATTATGCATGAAGACAAAGGAAAATAGTACAAGCTAAAAATAACGCGCAGGTGCCTGCTAAATTAAATGCACATGAAAGCATCGAAAGAAATATATGTAAATAACCCATGGATGCCTAGGAATTCTTGTCTACACACTACATGATAAACTCACAAATGTTTAGAAAAAGAAGATATTGTTTGTATTGCATATACATGTCTATTAATAATAAAAGAGTTAACAGCAATAAAATATTACTTTACCAATATTAGAATATCATAATTTATACTTCCGTTAACTCTAGGATATAAAATAATACTTTACCAATATTATAAGATCATGATTTGTACTTTCATAACTCTACATATAATCCTAACACTCCCCCTCAAGTTGGAGCATGTAAATCAAGAATGCCAAACTTGCATAACAGAAAACCAAATTGCTGCTTTGCAAGTTCCTTTGTCAAAATATCTTTCAACTAATGACCAGTAGAAACATACGCAGTGGCTAGATTTCCAGATAGTAACTCATCACAAACAAAATGACAATCTGCCTCTATATGCTTAGTATGATCATGGAACATGGGATTTCTTGCAATATGAAGCGCAGATTGAGTATCACAAAATAACTTCATTGGCTTAAGATGCAGAATACCAAGGGTGGACAACAACAACTTCATCCATTTTAACTCACAAGTAGTAACATCCATAGCACGATACTTTGCTTCAGCAGATAAATAGGATTTAGGTTGTTTCTTAGTCTTCCAAGAAACAAGAGAACGACCAAGAAACACCAAATAACTAGACACCGAATGTAAAGAAGTTTTATATGTTTTATATATTTATATAAAGGAGAAAGGTATTTTATACATAATTCAAATTATTATTTCTAAAAATTGGCAGTACTTTTATAAAAGAAATTTTTGGAACCAATAATAATTTTACAAACAAGGCAGGTTAGGTATAGAATTTGTTAAAAAAGACAAATCAACATGTTTTTTCTTGTTTCAATGCTTTCGGCACCAGGCTTCCAACTCCTTACTTTCGCCTTTGACTCCAACGAAACCAATGCAAATAGTATCAGATACCTGGTACGTAGTGAATTGGACAAAAGGCGGAAGGTATTGGGTTGAAATAAGGGGTTCCGAAGGGGTTGAAGCACTACTTTGCTTTTAAATGAAAATGCACCTGCTTTGCTTTTGACTGAATAGCTTTCGACATGGTATGATTTCAACTGGGTTAATGACTTTAAAGAATGGTTTTAAGAGGTTGCACTTTTGTTTTTAAGTAACTTCTTTCGACTATGTCGAAACCTTTGACTGCTTTTTATCTTCTGACCCAGATTTGTTTCGAAAGGGTTGCCTTGTTTTTAAAACTAATCCGCTTCTCCAATGCTTTTGAAGGGATGGTTTCGACACCATCACTTCTTTACTTAGGAATGCTTTCGACTTAAAATGTTTTAATGTCTCTTTTGATTTATAAAAGTTAGAACCCAAATTGTTTCAAAAGAGATAGTTTTAATGGTTTCGAATGGTGTTTTCACATGTTATAAATTGAACCCAAATGCTTTCGAAAGACTTAATGTTTTAATAATTTCGAAAGGTTTTAAAGGAAGGCTTCTAAGGGGTGGTTCCGCAGTGTTTTCGAAAGTTCTAAATGAAAGGTTTTCCAATGGTTTTGAAAGACAATGTCTAAATGTTTTAAAGATAGGATGTCTAAGGTTTTAAAGCTTTCGAAGGAGATGTTTTTCAATGCTTTCGAAAGGATAAATTTGAATGTTTTTGAGTGTTATGATTTCGAAAGGTATGTTTTGGCCTTCGTCCTGAGTTTTTACTATATCCAAAGGGGTATTTCCAATGGTTTTGGAAGGGGTACTTTCGAAAGTTTAAATGTTTTCATCAACAAGGTTCTGTGTAAAGAATATATAAAATGGCAAGGTGATTTAAGTAAAGTAAAGAGTATTATATAATTATTTCCTTGTTTAAAGAATGATTTAAAGGTTTATATAAATTTGAAAGAAAAGGTTTTCAAGGATAGTTTTAGGGTAGATAACCCTAAATAAAATCACGTAGATATTAGAATACCGTATGGGACTGGTATAGGGTCGCACCTTATACTTTAGCTAGTAGCCCCTAGCTAAAATAGGCCTAAAATTCCAATGTTTAGAGCTTTGTCATAGGTAAGACTAAAATTATGTTACACACAGAATGGAATTTAAAATGGAAAGACAGGTTATTGGTGAGCGTGCAAAATCATTAGAATCGGTTAAACATGGAGAAGTAAGGATAGACTGTCCGAAAGGGGAGTATCTGATAGATGTTAGATTTATATGTTATTCTGGTAGGCCCAAGCCAGCCAAGAGTTAGTAGTTAGCCAAACAAAAATACAATGAATGGACAGATAGTCCATTTGATAATGAATATGTTCAAATACGTGCATGTTTAACCTATTTTGGTTGTAGGATTATAAGTTGCAAAAGATATGTTTTGAAAAGAATATTAATGAGGGTATACTCGTTCCGCTAAGTGACGTGGTCTCACTTAATATCAGATAACCAAAATGTATAGTATTATTCACACTAGGCTTTATGTCTGACTCAAAGTTTTTTTCCCTTAAACTCTCGGGTGCTCAAAATTGATTTGAGTAGGCTGAGGGTTGAGGTTTATAGGTTTTAGTAGGATTGACGAATGAAGATTTCAGTAATAAGCAGGTGGCTGATGGATAGCTAATTAGGAGTTGCTGTGTTATTTTGGATTTATTCCACTGTGTTGTATATATAGTACTCCGGTCAACCAAGGGGGCATCGTCATATGTCGTTCTTGGCGTATCTATATAATAATTATATTTTATCGAAACCTGGGAAAGCGATTGGATTATGTAATTTGAATATGGAACATGTTTTGGAGATGTAATCAAAAATAGTTTTTTTTTAATTTATGATTTTGCTTCATATTCGTGTGCTTCTACTATTATGGATGTCATTAACATTACCGTATTTAGTCATCGGAAGTTAATACTATGGATGACTATAGCTTCTATAGCGCTTAACTTTGGGCCTCCAAATAGAGGATGTTACACATCGAAGATATTGTATACTCCTGCCATTCTTTGATGTAAGTTGTTCCTAAAAGAAAGATTTTGAATACTCTCAAGTATCGGGAAAAGGACCTACAAATATCAGTGCTAACTTCCCTTTACTATCGAACCGAATTGCATTCTTCAATGGAGGGATCTTGACAAATATCATATCATCAACAGAGAAATCTAGATCTCTACATCTGTTATCAACATAGCTCTTATGTCTGTTTTGATCGGCTTTCATTCATTGCTGAATGATCTCGATCTTCTTCAATCTTTCTCCAATCATATTTGGCCCATGTGTTCTTTTCTCACTTGCTTTCCACCGACACGAAGGAGTGTTGCATTGTCGTCCATATAATGCCTCAAATGGTGCCATATCGATGTTGGACTAATAAATGTTGTTGTATGCGAATTCAGCAAGATGTAAGTGATCTTCCCATAAGCCTCCAAAGTCGAGTATAAAACCTTGCAAGAGATCCTCTAAGATACGATTCACTCTTTCAGTTTGGCCATCAATTTGTAGGTGATAAGCTGTGCTGAGTTGTATCTCTATCCTTACTGTCTCATGTAAGCTCTTTCAAAACTCGTTAGTGAACAAAGGGTCTCATCGCTAACAATATTCTTCGGCACAACATGGAATTGTACTATCCGTTTCACATATAATTCAGCCAGTTTGGCTTCCATTCTACTTAACTTTTTGATTATAAATCTAGCGCTCTTGGTCAAACGATTGGCAATGCCTCGGATGATGTCATACCCTGCCCAAGTCCTAGTTAGTCCATCGAAGACAATAACTTTCTTCATGCTATTATATCGTCAATCCAACCTAATATGAACGAGCCAATGGCCCCAGCATGATCTACAGGACGTCTACTTTGCCTCCCAGAAGATCCATCCTATTTGGAGTTAAACCTAGACGTCGTTACCGACCTCCCAACTCGGCTCCAACCTCTCCACTTAGCCAATCTATGGCTAAGTTTTCTTCCACTCCTTCCTTCATTCTAGTATTCCATGCCCAGTTGCTTTAACCTCGACTTCTCTACACAAATCAGGTTGTCATAGAACAAGTCCTTTCTTCAAAGCACCCTACTTTATATTCTATAAACAAGTCGTCATAGCTTCCAACACTTAGCCAATCCCTGATCCATCACCTTAGCCAACCTCTACAGGTAACATCCTTTCTCTCCCCAAAGTTGCCACCATGATGGACCAAATATCATGTGTCAGTTCCGACTGGTGTAGATAATGAATTGGAACTTGTGGCTTGAACCACGAGCACTTCCAATACTCTAAACCTTCCTTCCAAGTTTCGTCCAAGTCGGACCAATTGTGACTCCAATTTGCTCAATTCTTTGACTTAAAACACTAACAAACAATATCAAATCATATCATCCAACATAGAATAGCAAACAATATAATCCAAGCAAACATGCAATCATTCAAAATAAAAAATAAGTCAATTTATAACGTAGATCTGCATATACAATGAATACATAAGCATAAGCATGGGTGATTTCTAGTCAATCTTGATCATATACATAGTTTAACCTATAATTAAAGTTATAAAATGTTTTATGTCCAAAAATCAATTTAAAACATGTTAACTTCTATGATTCTAACATATAAACATACATAGTATAATAAGAAGGTATAAATCATTCACCAACTACCAAATTTAATCAATATGAATGTTGATCCAATCCAAAAAGTAATGGAATACACTTCAAATCTGGCATTTAAAGATATTTATCTTCTAGTTAGTGATCTAATCTCTAATCCGCAATCTAGTTCGATTTTAAGAGCAATCTGGGTGATTTTTGATGAAACTAGGATGGTTTAGACTTGATTTAGAATAAGTGGGAAAAGTTTTAACTTTACTCTTCATCCCTCTATTTTAACTTTACTCTTCAGCTCTCTATTTATAATATTCTCTAATTAGGCTAATGGGCTTGCTAGTGGGCTTAATTAATTACACACTAATCCTAACCAACAACACGAAAAACTTAAAATAGACGTAACTTTTTAAATGCAAGTCCTTTTTCCTATTATGACTACTTCTATAGAATGGGAAACCATCATCCTGAAGCAATGGAATTGGTTTGAGACTCTAATTTAACTCCTATCAAAAGTTATAACCCAAACTAGGTCTTTAGCGTCAAAATGGCCAAATTGAAATTCGAGAAAAATCATAGGTGTGTAAATGTCTTTAAGAATCATATCTCAAAATTATAGAATCATATGACCTCATAAGTATAAAATAAAAATATTTTACGATCCTCCGATATGTAAAATATGGGTCGTTGCACCGTCCAAGAGATACCCACCATTCCAGGTATGCCATCATGGTTTTGATAATATTTAAGGCTTGTGGAGCAAGTTTTCGTTCCTCAACAGGCTACACCGGTAGTGCTAGTTGCTCTGCTTGCTGGACCAGAACCCTACCCACTAGACTTTCCTAAAATGTGTGTGACGATTTTCAAAATATGGGAGGATGAGCATTTTCGGAGGTGGAAGATTAGTATGAACAAAGCAGGATTTACCACTGTGACCATATATTACGGGAGCTAGGATGGGAAGATTGGACTATGGGGAGGATAGTTGCATGACACCTGAAGGGAGAGGTGTTGGATAAGTGAACCATAGTTGTTGAAGAGAATGAATAGAAAGGAATTAATTAGCTGAATTCAAGACTAGATGCGAGTCATGATTCATGTTTAAAGTTGAAGCTAGTCTATAATTTGAGAAGTTTATCCAACTGAGGCCGGGAGAGTCCATGGTGAAGGAATATATCAATAAGTTCATGGTATTAGCTAAGTTTGGAATGAGCATGATTAACACCCTTGTGAAGAAGGCGATGAAATTTGTAAAAGGCCTAAATTCTCCACTTGTTGAAATGGCCTTGCTTCAAACATTTGGTATTGAAGAAAAAGAATGACATGGGCATAATTAAGGTGGAGTGAAGAAAGGGTAATTTTGGAAAGACAAGAAAGCCAATAAGAAGATCAAGAAAAGATATGCGATGTGCTGCAGATTTAAGAAGAAGGGGAACATCACTAAGGAAAGCAAAGTGAGTCTAATGAGAGAAGAGTTTAAGAGGATATGCTATAACTACCATGAAGAAAGGCACTGCAAGAACAGTGCCCAAAACTAGCAAAATGTGACAAGGTAGGCCAGATTATGCCATTGCGGCTACACCTGGGTAACGCGCCATATTTTGGAAGGTCCATAATATGGAAAATTAAATTAAATTAATAATATAGAGATATTATTAATTAAATTATTAAAGTGATTAAATGGCAAAAATTTCATAAGGGAAATTTAATTAATTAAGGGAGGGTCACTTTAAAAGGTTAATTTGATGGATAAAGAACAATTAGAGCAATTTTGGTTGGCCTTGATTAATGAAAATAAACAAACTAAACTGTAATGGGAAAGATTTTGTTAAGACGAGTAAGTTAGTAAAGTATAAAACCAATAACACAAATTCCTTAGCCCCAACCCCTTATTCTATTTTCATTTTCATTTCATTATGCATATAAAAATCCCTAGAACTCAAGAGCAAGGTTGACTAATGTTTTCCATAGAAGAATAAGAGGAATCTAGGCTAAAGAGATTAAATCAAGTTTTCTCAATCGAGACGAGTTCTCTAAATACCTATCCTAACCTACTGGGTTTAAATTTGACTTTCGTATAAATGAATTGATAATGTTAAAGATGTTTAGATATTTGAACACTATTTTAATTCTGGTTTAAAATTTAGTTAAGGTGAATTAGTTCATGTTTTAGGGTAAAAAATGGTTAAATCACCTTTCAATGCCATGAAATTTTAATATGATATGGTTAATGAGAAACATAGATGGTTTCTAAACTTCTCAATTTTTGAAGATAATATAAATATTTTAAGAATTTCCTAAGGAATATGGTTGATTTCAGGTTAATTGATTACTAAAAATAATAAAATTCATTATTTTGACTTGAAATTTCTCTATGAGGTATAAAATGGTAAAAGAAAGTTTTGATGAATTTTTTAGATTTTTTCCATAAATTTTTCATTTTATGTAAATTATTTAGTGAAGGAAAGCACTAATTAATTAATGGACTATTTAACTAATGGGGTGGTAAGCTAATTCTAAAAAGAGAACTAAAAAGTGAATTGAAAAACACGAATTTGCCAATAAGAAGTTGACAACAAATAGGATTTGGTAAAAAGAAGCTGCTTAAGAGGGTAATAAATCATTTTTTAATTTAATTACAAGTACTCTATTGAAGTCTGGTTGACCAAGTAAAATATAACCCATAAAGGCATGAAAATATAAATAACTCGCGAAGACAACATTTAATGAAAGCTATTATTGATAACACGATGGCATGTGGAAGTAAATTGAACAAAGTTGCATCAAAAAGGCACTAAATAAACATCACATGAGAGCTATGGTGTAACATCCCCCAATTGGATGCCCAAAACTAACTGCTATGGATGTTGTAATAATCCATAGTTATTAACTCTCAATGACAAAATGCGGCTGTGTTGATCATATCAATAATTAGAAGCACATGAATACAAAAACTTTTCAATAAGGTTTAATAACAAATTTTCATATCTCATTTCACAAATGATATTTTATATTCATTACATAATCCTAATCGTAATCCCACGTTTAGAGAAAATACAGTTGTTACAAAATACTCCGAGATCGACATACGAAGATGCCCTGGTAGATCAGAGCATAGGCTTATGATTAAAAAAAATTAAACCAAAGAGTTTTTGAAAAAAAATCTTAATGAATATGAAATATCATTTGTGAAATGAGATATGAAAATTTGTTATTAAACTGTGTTGAAAAATTTTCACATTCATGTGCTTCTGATTACTAATATGGTTAACATAGCTACACTTTGTCATCGAGACTTAATAACTATGGATGACTGCAGCATCCATAACATTTAGTTTTGGGCCTCGGAATGGAGGATGTTACATATGGAATGTTCATGAAGGCTAACTTGCTATGGCAAGGAAAAATAATAACATAATAATATATTATATGACACAAAAGCACTAATGAAATCAAAAAAGATGGGATGGTTAATTTGAGAAATAATTCTCCCTTGGGAAAGTGACAAACGAAATGAATACAAATGAATTACGTGTACATGAATTTTGAAAAGTCAAGTACATTAATTGATCTGATATATCAAACCACATGATAAAATAAGGGCATTCTCATGGATGGTTTTCTTAGTAATTATGCATGAAGACAAAAGAAAATAGTACAAGCTAAAAATAACGCGTAGGTGCCTACTAAATTAAATGCACATGAAAGCAACGAAAGAAATATATGTAAATAACTCATGGATGCCTAGGAATACTTGTCTACACGCTACATGATAAACTCACAAATGTTTAGGAAAAGAAGATATTGTTTGTATTGCATATACATGTCTATTAATAATAAAAGAGTTAACAGCTATAAAATAATACTTTACCAATATTACAAGATCATAATTTATACTTTCTTAACTCTACATATAATCCTAACACTACATATTATATATACGTCTATTTATAATACAACAATTGACAGCTATAAAATAATACTTTACCAATATTAGAAAATCTTAATTTATACTTTCCTTAACTCTAAGATATATAATAATACTATACAGATATTAGAAGATCTAAATTTATACTTTCCAGATCTTAACTTATACTTTCATTAATTCTAGGATATAAGTCCTTACACTACATACGAAGGCTGAAAGTCACAGTAGTAGCTCACAAATTAAAGGTAAATGCTCATTAATGTTACAGTACATGAATATGCCCTAAAGGCAATATATATCATGAAAGCATAATTCATGAAAGCATGTATAGTGACAGCACACCCAACAGCTCATGAAGAAATTAACTAATTGCTCACAAAGGCATCATGAAAACAAATAGCACATAAAGAATTAAGTATATGTATTTCACAATGGTTCCACTGAAACTGAACGCTATGACCATATATGAAATTAAACACGATGGTAGTTTGGATTAGCTTAATATTTGTATGCCACCGTTAGTAATACATTTGTTAAATAAAAGATGATGGCTAAGGGATAGCCAACGCACGTGATAACTAAGCATAGTTCACGAAGGTCATGGGGTAACTAATATGCAACAATCAAATACAACTTATAATAGCTACGAAAGCTATATTTTTTAAGTAAAAAAAGGATACTTGGAGCACCACGGAAGACAGTTTTCTAGTGTTATTGAACTATTTCAAAAGAATGAAATATAAGAAATATTTTATAAGTTACAATTATGTTAACTTATTATTGAAATAAAGAAAGCTTAGAGAAACTAATAAATGATAGGGCATCGTTTAAATTGGAAGATAATTTAAGGAATGTGTAGAGTACAAAGCTAAAAAATGAAACCATTTGTAAGAATATAGAGACGAATGGAAGGCCTGGGTGGAAATAAAAAGGATAACCCAACTTCTATTTGATGTTGAGTGATGTAAGGCCTTTGTGGCAATCACATATCTAAAGATGACGTTGTAATTAAGAAAGACCTATGTGGAAAGCGAAGGCTAATGTGGCTACCGAATAGTTGGTATTGTTGAGGCTTCTTTTGATACCGAATGTCAAACCCACAACATTATAGTGGGTATCATTAAGGCATGTGTGGCTACCAAATGTCAAACCAACGACATTATAGTTTATATCGTTAAGGCATGTACGGCTACTGAATGCAAAACCCACGACAGTATAATTGGTATCGTTGATCAAAGGCCCGTGTTTCTACCAAGTATCAAAACCATGGTATTGAAATTGACATCTTTAATGGAAGGCTTATGTAGCATCTAATGTCTACTTATGACATTTAAGCGAGTATGGTGGAGTTTGGCTTGCGCAATATCTATTTATTTGTTCAAGGTAAACAAACAAGATAAGTGAGTAAGGCTTGAGTAGCATCCATTTTGTTATTCTCAACAAAAAATCAAGGATAATGATGTGAGGCATGTGTGGCAACCTAATTATCTGTTGATGATAAAATATAATAAGACATCTATGAATAAACCATAAGAGTTAAGAGCAAGAAGTTTAAGCATGTGTGGCATCTTAAATTAAGACTACAATGTTTAGAGCCATATGCATGATGAATTATCTATGGCATTCTTCATCACTAGATGGTAAGTGCGAGGTACACTTCTTTATTGGATATGCACATGATTTCCATTCCACATCAGGGTCTCATTATGGATGCTTAAGGTAAAAAATTTACTTGTATTAGACTTATTGTTTGACTCATGTTTTATAATTTCTCAAATACTCACGGGTATTCATTCGCTTGGGTTGAGTTTATGGATTAGATACGTATTTATTTTGAAGGACAAATAAAGATTTCAAGGACAAAGAAGGAGGCTTGCTATTTAAGTAAAAATATTTTGAAATTCCACCATGTAAAACTAGGATTTATAACTAATTATATGTGGTGTTGGCATCTTTATATGTCAGACATACACTACTTTGATTTTCTTATTATATATTTAGCTCTACACGGTAATGATTTTGTGTTAAAGCTATTGTAATGAATTATGTAAACCAATTGATGTAATGGAAAAATATATAGTTAAGTACTCTGTTTACTTATATTATGTAACGTAATATTGAACTCATTTTATTGTTGGAATATGATTTCAGTGATGACTACAGCATCATCGACGTCTATTTTAGAGTCGCGTTGTAGGGGATGTTATAACTTGGTAGCATAGCTTAGGTTTGGGAAACACCTAAGTAAAATAGGGCTAAGTAGAAACTTATTAGTAGAAATGGACACCTTGGGGAAGGGTATAACAATTTTAATATATATATATATATATATATATAGTATGATATATCTACCCCTCTATAATTGATCTCACTCTCTTCACTTCCATTACTTACAATCTATGCTTATGTAAAAGGTAATAATGGATCCACCAAACCAACATTTGACTATAGGAAGTACTATAATAAGTGCTAGTAGAGAAGATAACAAAACACAAACTAATGGCCAAGGAGGGGAGGCAGTCCTGGAATTTTGTACTCAAGTCGGTACTCAACTCCTTGCGTGTAATTAATGCGATCGGTGGCTATACAACTCTCGGATTGAGGTGCACTGACCTTGAATTTGACTTGTGTGAACATTTGTTTGTTCGCGACCATTATGTGTTTGACTTCATAAGGTACGAGCAAATTTTGGGTATGGATTGGTTGGTGTGAAATGATTCTTGGACCTATTGTGTGGATAGAATTATTGCCTTACGAAATCCTAGAGGTCTAAAAAGAATGCCGCTTAAGGAAATGAAAGAACGAGAAGTTCATGTGGATTGATGCTTATAAAGAAGTTATTGATGAATGCTCCTGTCTTGATCATGCCTGAAGGGAATAAGGAGTTGGTTGTGTCCACTGATGCTTGTTAAACAGGTTTGAGGGTAGTATTAATGCAAAGAGGAAGAGTAATAACCTATGTTTCACGGCAATTGAGGTGGCATGAAGTTAGATATTCGACTCGTGATTTGGAGTTGGCAGTGGTGGTGTTCGTACTGAAGGTTTAAAGACGATAATTGTTGTGAGAACGGTTCAAATTTTATATAAACCACAAATCCTATAAGTGTCTATTCTCTCAGAATGAGTTGAATATAAGGCAGTAGAGATGGCTGGATTTCTTAGAGTTGTATGATTTTGGGATAGACAAGGAAAATTAAAAAGGTTGTCGATGATTTGAGCAAGAAGCATCAGAATAGAGTGTAAGCCATGATTGATGAATGGAAGATGTTGGAGACGCTAGCCACTTACGGAGCGCAATTGAGGAAGAATACTGGATCGAGTAGGGATCTAGGTATGTTGGCAAGTTTGGAGGTATGTTCAGCACTCGTGGAGAAAATTATTGCAAGGCAAAAGGAGGACTAGCGAATTGCTGAAAAAATTAAACGATTAGTGATGGGGCGGAGGCTGAGGATTTTAGAAGGATATGTGATAGACTTAAAGGGATGGCTAATGAACAAAGGAAGACTTTGTGTTCCAGATATAAGAGATCTTCGAAAGGAGGTCTTAGAAGAAAGTCATCCGTCGAAGTTTACTATTCATCCCTGTGGCACAAGAATGTATTATGATATGAAAACAGTCATCTTTTAGGAAGGGATAAAGAGAGATAGGGGTGAACACGTGAAGAAATGTTTGACATGTTAGCAGGTGAAGGCTGAGCGCTAGATGTCGAGCAGTTTACTTCAACCTTTGGAAGTACTGACTTGGAAGTGGGATTCTGTATCTGTGGATTTTATTAACGGACTGCCTAGGTCGAGGACGGAAATGTTAGCATTTGAGTGATAGTCGATAGATTGACTAAAAACACCCTTTTATCTTCATGAATTCGACACAGTCGACAGCTAGTTTAGCAAAGCTATACACAAAGAATGTAGTGAGATTTCATGTGATACTAAGCAATATCAGTAGTGATAGAGACCCATTGTTTGCTAGAGATTCTGGAGAAGTTTGCAGGGTGCATTGGGTACGAAGTCGAACTTGAGCATCGCTTACCACCCATAGACTGATGGTTATACTGAATGGATGAACCATGTACTCAAAGATTTTCTAAAGGCCATGTCTTGGATTTCATAAGATCTTTGAAAGATCACTTGCATCTAGTAGAGTTTGCCTATAATAATAGTTCATAGATGAGTATCGAGATGGCACCGTTTGAGGTGTTGTTTGGTAGATCATGTAAGTCACTAGTTTGTTGGTTGGACAAGGGAGATAGGCTTGAATAAGGACCTAATTTGGTAAGAGGTGCTACTGTGAAGGTAGAGCTAGTTCGCGCCAGGATGAAGGCAGCATAATCAAGGAAGAAGAGTTAATCCTATAAGCGTAGAAAAGAGCTCGAGTTCGCAGTACACGATCATATGTTCGTGAAGTCCGAAGCAAGGTGTTATGCTCTTCAGGAAGGTGGGGAAGTTGGCACCTTGATATGTAGGATCATTTCCCAGGACCGAGAGGATTGGTCAACTCGCATATCGAGTCGAGTTGCCTAGTTGTTTGGTGGGTGTGAATAATGTGTTTTACATATTGTATTTGAGGAAATGTGTGCATAACCCAAGTTTGGTTGTGAAACTAAGGGAGACAGAGTACTTATCTGCACAACTAGATCTGGCATATGTTTGATGACTAAAGGGGATAGTAAATTGTGATATAAAGGAGTCGAGGAACAAAATAATCAAACTTATTCGTGTCAAGTAGAGTGATGATAAGGATGATTATACCTGGGAGATCGAGGATAAGATTAGGAATATCTATCCTTAGTTATTTTAGACATTCATGTGTATAAAAATGTGTTTCTTTTCTCTGTTGTATAGACTACTAGGGTACTAGTATATTCGTGTATGATATGATTATGTGTTAGTAGTTTCACTAACACCTATGATTTATAATTGATGGTTTACAATAGTAAGGTACTAGTGTAATCTTTTGTACTTGTGTGTGCATATATAATGATGACTCTACACATTCAGGGTGTTACTGTAAATTTTGTTTCCTTTATTGAAATTTTGGGACAAAATTATAAGGATGGGAGACTGTGACACTCATATTTTGGAGGGTCCATAATATGTGAAATTTAATTTAATTAATAATATGGAGACATTATTATTAAATTATAAAGCGATTTAGTTGCAATGATTTCCTAATGGAAATTTAATTAAATAAGTGGAGGTCACTTTAAAAAGTTAATTGGATGAACCAAGAGTAGTTAGAGCAATTTTGGTTGGCCTTGACTAATGAAAATTAACAAACTAAATATTAAAGGGAAGGATTTGGTTAAGGGGAATAAGTTAGCAAGGCCCAAAACCACTAATTCATATTCCTCGGCACCAACCCCTCATTCCATCTTCATTTTCATTTCATTACATAAAATATAATCCCTAGAACTCAAGAGCTAGATCAGCTAACATTTTCCAAAGAAGAAGAAGAGGAATCCAAGCAAAAGAGATTGCATCAATATTTCTTAAGCTAGGTGAGTAAAATCATCCTCTAAAAACCTATCCTAACTCGTTGGGTTTGTATTTTACTATCATATGAATGTTTTGATGATGTTAAACATGTTTGGTTTGAATATTATTTTAATTGTGCATTAAATTTAATTAAGGTGAATTGGTTAATGTTTTAGGGTAAAACATGTTTAAATCACCTCCATACACCATGAAATATTAATAGAGCATTGTTAATGATAAAATAGAGATGTTTTTTAATTTCATAATTTCAGAGTTAATAAAAATATTTTATGCATTTATTAAGTGGGGGAAAAATGGTTAATTTTAGTTTATTTAATTGTTAAAAAATAATAAAATTAATTATTTTGACTTAAAATTTTTATATAAGGAAGAATATGATAAAAGAGATTTTTAGTGAATTTTTGGGATTTTTCCCATTAATATTCCATTTTGTATAAATTATCAGTGAAGGACAACACTAATTAATTAGTGGGGCATTAATTATAAACTAGTTAATTAATGGTGTGGTTAGCCAATTCTTAAAAGAGAACTGAAAAACATGAAATTAGCAAATAAGAAGTTGATAGAAAATTGGTTTTCAAAGTTTAATGACTTATATTCAAATACAAGGGTTTTTTAAATTTTTGAATTTTGAATTAAATATTAATTAAATGGATTTAATAACCTTATTTAACTCCTTAAAATAATAACGGTAAACTCATTTTTGTAAATTTTAAATAGTTCGGATAAATATCGATAATGTGATCGAAAAATTTAAAAATATATCAAAACACATGAAATTATCATTATGGGGCATTGTCTTGGATTAGGAAGAAACTAGTGTCAATGGGTTTAGAATAAGAAGGCGATGTACGCTGACAAGTTTCATGGCGATCAGACATACGATGTGATCATGCGAACTTAAACGCGTAACGGTTAATTTTAACGAATTAATATAATAATATAGTTTGATTATAAAAGCTAACTTTTGTACACTATGGAATTAGGTCTCGAAACTAGTTCCACTGATTTCGGAATAGGGGTATTTGGCTATGAACGCCAGTAATATGCCTCGATTGGAGTTCATGATTTTGAAGGGTATAGTGTGAAGGAAAAGTCTATTTAAGGACCTCATACATCTCTCTTTTTCCCAAACCTTATCCATGCCCTATCCTCATCCAGTGACAAAGATTGCTCTGGCCACTGGCGGCAGAAGTAGTGGAAGGTGTCAACTAGAAAAAGGTGCACTTGGTGAGATGTAAGGGTGGACGGTTGGATCGCCATGGTTTGGTTTAAGGGGGCGTTTACCTGGCGTTGAATGGTGCATGGTTTTTGGTTTCATTCTCATCATCGGTGGCAAATTATGGGGCAAGGCTAGTGGCGTTGAGTCGAGGATGGCGAGTGATACCTCTGGGACGATGTGACGACAGTTGCAACGCTAGGCGGTAATGACGACCGGTTGAAAGGAGGCATCGAGGTTTAAAATGATGCGGCTTTGGTTTTGTCAACGAAGATGGATTAAGGATTAAGCAAGGTTAACTAGTGATTAATGATGTAACAAGAGAATTAATTATATTATTTAATTTGAAATCTTATTAAACTCATATATTGCTCATACTAGGTCGGATTTGGACGCGGTCAATTGCGTTGCACTCGTGGAAATATTTTCTATGCAGTAAAGTTGGATTTGTTGAATTTGGAGCGTTGGAACTTTGAGCTAAATCGATCATCTTTCCATTTTAGATCAAACTGGAAAGGTGAAAACATCAACTGGAATTTTTGGTGAGTTTGCTCACCTCTAAATAAATCAAATGATATATGTGTTGCTATAAATTATTATTGAATGCTTAGATGATAGTTTATATTATTGTTTGGTTTTTTTTTGGGTTCCAAATCCATGCTCGACAAGGGAATGGCATAAATAATCATTATGTCGTAGGGGACAAAAACGAAAGGAAAGTCAGGGTGTATGTAGCGAATAGGTCACTAAAGAACACTTTGAAATGCTTATATATATATATATATATATATATATATATTGTTTGTAGGAGACCTTTGTAAAGAGACCCTAAGGGGTTTCTCGCCAATATTTATTTATTTACTTCTATTCTTATATTGCTTATATTGATATTTGGTTCAAATGTTCGTAACATACTGTTTGACTTGAATAAGCATCGTTATAGCGATTTCCGCTATACTGTCACTTACGAAGTATCTTCTCCTTAAACCTTCTTGTGTGTTGAAGTTGAGCTTGCATTTACACAAAATACATGTTTGATCGTATTTTATTCTTGAAAGTTGTTTAAACTATATTTTCAAATATTTTAGGAACTTTTGAAAATAAAGGATAAGTATTGATTAAAATTTATAAAAGGAATTATAAAATTAATTAATCATTTTAAATAAAGATGCTTAAGGTAAATTAATCATTTCAATAATGATATTCATAAATAATTATTCATTTCGAAGAATGATGTTTAAAACTAATTAATCAATTTACATAATGTCGTTTATGGTTAAGTAATCATTTTAATAATGAAGTTTTAAAATTAATTAATCATATTAATGTGGATATTTAAGATTAATTAAACATTTTAATAAATGATGCTTGAAGTTAATTTAATTGGTTAAAATAAAAGTGTTTAAAATTAATTAACTGATTTATAAAAGTGATTAAATTTAATTTACTCATTTAATAAAGGTGTTTAAAGTCAATTGATTCATTTATTAAAGGAATTATAAGTTTGATTAATTATCCCTTAGGATAATTAATGTTGTTCTAAATTTATATAAGAATTATATTAATTATCTATTCGAATAATTAATATTGTTTTAAAATTTTAAAAGCATTTTAATTGATTTATTATCTTCTGGGATAATAACAGTTGTTTGAAATTTATAAATTATAGTTTATAAATGAGAAAAATCTTTTAAAAGGAATTGTTTTAAATATAACGCTAAGTGTAAATTGGTTTGGCTTTATAGTAAATAATATTTTAATGACATTTGTTTTCGACCCTTCTTTTTTCTACACTTAGAAATATGACTTGCTCTTTAAAAAGATTATTTTCAAGAGTGATTTCAAAATATTTTACAAATATTTATGTTGTGAAAACCAAGCAAAAGTTTGGGTTTTAAAAGTTTAATTTGGTTACAGAAAGTATAAGAAATTTAACTTCCATAAATAGTATCGTGTATGTGGAAAGGATTTAGTCATACTTGTAGAACTAACATCGAGGTATGGAAACTCATTTCTGTCATGAAAGTTAAAATTGTTGTCAAGGCAATGCCTAGAGGTAATATTATCTTCACTTTCCCTACCTCATTTTTTAATCGGGGGATAGTACAAGTTTAAATTGATGAGCAGTGGTAAGTGTATAAGATTTAATTTCCATATACGATCATTTTGATTTTTCCCGATAGTTGATTTATTGACTATCGATTTTGCTTTCTTCTTTGTATCGTAAAGACAATTTGTTTCTCATTTGAGCATTGATATCCTTTGTCGAAAATGACTAAAACCTAAGAGTGAGTGGATGTCTAGCTATGTAAGGTTGCTCCCATTAGGGTATTTCACATCTGCTCTAGATTAAATTCAGTTGTACACATGCGAAGATGTGAAATACTCAGATACTCGATAAGTTTGGCGGTTCCGGCTAGTACATTTTCCAGGAGCCATCGTAGTTCTCAAGTATATTTTTAGAGGTATACTTTCAGTAAGAGGGCGCACCCTCCTAGTCATTATTGAAAAATTCCTTTTCTTGTTGTTGATCCAAATCTTTAAACTGTTTCCCTTAATTATACCGGGAAGTGACTGGAGTTCTTCTCGATGTTTAATATTTGTGTCCATTCCTTAAGTTTGGATTTTAATCTTGTTTATGCCTATTCTTTCAAGTTTGGGTTTTGTTTTGATTTGTTTCCATTCATTTAGGTGTGAAAGTTTTTCTTGTGCGGTAAACTTTGTTCTGTGATTAGCGGCATAGTCTCAACGAATTATTATATATTCATCATATTACTTGTGTTTTCTCACGTTGGTATTTTCAGACTTATTCGGGTGTCATTTTATTATAATACTTTCCAAGTTATTGGTAGGACATGGAGCTCATGGAGTAAAGCTGGGTGTTCACCTGTCGTGGTATTTTTATTTTCTGCTGTATTGTTATGTATGCTCATCAGCAACTATAAGCTCAGGAAGTAATAACTATCCACGCTGATGAGGTTTGTTTTTTAAATCTAATATAATATATATTTTAGGGTGACAGATTTCACTGTCTTTTTTATACTATATGTAATCGTTCCACTGTAAAATTTCGTCTTGCTCTTTTATTTTCCTTTTTACCCTAACAATCTTCTTTTTCGACTATTGGATGTTCAATATTGGAATATCGTGGATGTGTTTCATGCCAACTTTCGATGGTCGAAAAGGCGGGTCGTTATAGCTTGTATCAAAGCTAGAGGTTAAGTGAGAACCTTAGCTTTAGTAAGGTATGGCCCATTAGAGATAGGGTAAGTGATACCCTAGAATGAATTAAGAGTATTAAGTATGCTAGAGCGTATTTGTTATTATTATAAAAACATATTATGTTAATTGGTCTATTGTGTTATTTATGTATTCTGATCGAGATGTGGGACGTCATGGTGTCGATAAGGATTTATAAACATTTGAGCAAGGCAAATGGATATGATATTGATTGTTTTTTGTAAATTTGGTAAAAGAAATATTTTACCTAGGATTATATATTATATATATAAAGGAATAATTTTCAAATTTATATAGTTATTATGGTATGTTTGTTTGAAAATGATAATATTTATTTATTATCGTAATTGTTTGATTTTTCATGCTCGGATTATTTTGGAGCATCAATTATTGTTCATTGATTTATCTAAAGCAGTCCATGAGTAGTTATTGTTTGATAATTATAAGTACGTTAAAATTAATTCCTTGTGAATTGAGTTTCACAATTTGACTTTAAGGTGTTTGAAGAAAAATTAAGTTAAAAGTCACCTTTTAATAATTTGAATTAGAAGTAAAATTTTAATAAAAATTGTTTAATACAATCTAAATAGGAAGATAAGACATTTAGAGGGTAAGTAATTGTGAATATATTATTATAAGAAAGGAGTATTTTTATAATGTGAGATGATTTTATATTATTGGCATTGAAATTGACCACCAACACCTAGTTGTATAAAAGCAGCAATATCCAGTCATAGATCTTAGATAGTATCTAATGTAGGCAATATAATATGAAGAACAAACAAATTAAAAATGAAAGCAAGTAAAATGAGACAAGATTTATAGTGGTTCGACTAACTCCAACATGCGTCCATTCTAGAATAATCCTTTTATTTTATTGTAGTTTGTTTACAGTTACAATCCGAAATTATAGAATAAAATTGGCAGAGTGTTGCTTAGATTGAAGATAAAGAGATGCTGAAAGAGGAATCTTTTTTCTTACGCCATGCATGTTGTATTTATAGGGGAAGGCATTCACGGATCGGGCTAAAATTTCGACATAAGAACCTCCAGGCCATGATGAGGCCATATAAGAATTGTTGACCCATTGGGGCCCACAATAGGGAACGATACCGATCCCTATCATTGTGCCCAAATTGGTACAATCCCTCTAGAGGGTTCTCCATGATGTTAGCTACTTTCCTCCAAATTTCATGTCATTCTGACTTACGGTTTATGAGATATCATGTTTTTCGTGAAGTAGTGTTGCATACATTCTGGTTTCAACCAATCCCTTTGGAGGTATAGGAACCGATCCCTCCAAACTCCTCCAAACAACATGTGATCCCTAGGGGAGCTTCTGTCATGTTGTATTATGTATGGCCTCCAAGTTTCATGTCAATTTGAATTAGTAAAACTCGAGTTAAATATCGATCTTTTTTGCAACATGCTGCGAAGGCTGATTATAGTCGATCCCTATGGAAGGATAAGGGCCGATCCCTCTAACTTGCTCCAAATGATGTTCGATCCTTATGAGGTGTTCCATATGTTTTAGTTAGCTTTATTTTCCAATTTTTATGTCAATTGAGTGTGTAGATGTTGAGATATTGATCGATCTTTGCTATAAAGTTTCGTTTAGTCGATCCCTAAGAGGGAAGAGGGCTGATTCCTCTTTCTTCATCCTTTTAAGGTGCGATCCCTAAGGTAGGCTTCTTTGGGTCCCCACATCTTTCTCACAAAATTTCATATGCATTGGACTTATGGGTTTTGATATATTTATTGTTTTTCATTGAGTTGTACTTGCTTGGCTGAAATATGCCTATCCCTTTTGTACCGATCCTTTTTCTATGATCCCTTTTATAACGATCCCTTTCTTAGGTGAAGTAATTTGCCTTTAACTTGCGCATACAAACTTCAAATAACCTGAGTTTTGAAATATATCCTCATGGGGCCTTCCTTGTCACTTTTTAACGGTGTCACCTAGTTTGGGACAAAAATTGAGGATATGTACCAATCCCCTGTCTGGGGAGGTACTAATCCGTACTTAGAATAGTCTAGAGAATCTATCCCTTTGTCTCAGTTGATCTTCGTGTCATATAATTGCCTGCACTTGATATATGGACCTTACAATTATCGCTCTAGTCTACTGGCCTTGATAATCGTGAAGTGTGTTGGTTTAAATCCGCCAATATATTGCCTTCGAAAAAGATGAGTAAATATATATAAACGCAATTTTATATAATTTTAGTTTATAGAATGTGTTTTATAAAGGGTTTTTGAAAATTTAAATCCTGGTATTGCTAATAATGATTTCAAAAGGATTTTGGGAAAAGTAATGGTAGTATTACTTGAAATATCGGTAAGAATAAATTTTTCAAAGAGAATTTTTAATAAAGATATATTTTCTTTGGATAGTTCGGGGAAAAGATATTAATTAGTTTTGTTGTAATCTAAATATCTTCTAAGTAACGATCGAATGTTTGCTTAGACGAACGTTATAGTGCACTTAGTAAATTATTCTCTTTATCATTGTACGATTAAAATGAGTTCAAATTGAATGAAACCAAAGTGAGTGTTAGTGAATAAGTTGTTTAGATTATTCTATATATATATTTATATATAGAAATATATATAATACGATTTCAAAAAGAATTTTGAAATAAAAACCAGGTATTTAGTTCTTAAGTTTCCTTAAAGAGAAATGGATTTAAAACAAAAAGGTATTTTGGTAAATGAAAATTTCAAAATTCTTGTATAAAGAAGAGATAATTTAACAAATGTTTTTGAATGGGTTAAAATTGAATAGGAAAGTTTTAATATGCATTATTATATTAAAACCATAGTTTTTGTTAATCATCTAAGTTATGTAGCCTATTTGGTGCCATTGAGCCAACTGGTAAACATCTTTCCTTAGAACACTCTAAGATAAAGAGGTCAAAAGGTTGACTTGGTTTTAACAACCATATTTTGTTTGGGCCTCCATTAGAATTTTGAGAAAAATAAAAATAAACAAATAAATTTGATATTTTATATATATTCTTAGGATTTAGAAGAGTATTATACAAGTAAATAAAAGTGGAGTAAGTTTTGAAATTTAATGTTTTTATAAAGATGTGACTTTATAAAATGTTTATAAACTTAAGTAGAAATTTGTGAAATAATTCATAAGTAATTTTAGTATTGAATAAAATGCTATAAGTAAAAATGAAATTGATTTTGTAGAAGGATTGGTGTAACTAAGAAACCAATTAGATTAATTACGTAAGTTATACGTAGATCAATTTATTCGCACAGTTCTTGGTCTAGGATTCGAATACATAACTTCAGGGTGATTTACACCAGTCCAAAAAAGGATTTCTCACTTGATTCTTGTTAGTGAACACTTGATTGGGATTCTTGGTATGATACCAAGATTTTCTATCATAGTATATGGTTATGAAAGGAGAACAAAGGTTTCTAATCAAGGAACCTGATCCGAGTCCACACTAGGGAAATCGAATGAGTGATACTAGTTCAAAACCGGAGTTTATATATTCGAGCAAGTGATCAAATCAGATATTACATGTGGATGATTTAAGAACATCATATAGGCTTAAGTATATTAATATGCTATGTCATGTTGTGGCTTAGGAAAGTTTAGGGAGTAACTTTCAATTGTATTCTTGGGTAACTTAGATAATCTTCTAAGCAATAACCAAAGACATATGAGTGTAATGATATGCTTATTGAATTATCTATATCCTTGGACAACGAGAAAGTTGTGAACCTAAGAAAAATTCTAAATCTTGTTCGTAAGTTATTTGGCATTTTAAATAATGTTAAGTGTTAATTTATTTCTTTATGAATTTGATTTGATTGATGGTGTGATTTTATATACTACGTTTTATAGTATTATTGTTTATTAGGACTTAAATTTTGGTGCTTTGTAAAAAGTAATATTGAAAGAGTTTGTGAAAGAAATAATATTATTCTTATTTTGAAAACTTTGATGAAGTATTATTATTTCAGGGAATTTGAAAGGAGTTTTTGTGGAGTGATTTTTCAAAGATTTTGTTATGACTAAAGTTGGGCAATTGGGAGCATTTCGATAAGGAAGACTTGCTAGTATATATTCGATTACTCTAGCTGTTGTTTTTGGAGGAATTGGAATACCACTGGGTGCTCCATGTTGTTTTGATTTTAGAGTTATATCATGATTCGGTAAGAGAAGCCCCCTCCTTATCATAATTGATTTTGGTTTTGATTTATTTCTCTTTGGAGGAATTTGAAAATATATTTTGAATATAAAAAAACTCGGGTATTTAGTTCTAGCATTTATTTTTTAAAGAAAAATTGGATGTTTAGTATCCTATTACAGAGTATTCTTAGTACTTTTGTTCCATATGTTTATTATATTTATTATGTTGCTATTGCTTATGTTAGAAATAGATTGTGTATTGATTTTTGTTAGCATAGATCTCTTTTGAATTATGAGTACGAGATTTACAAGGATGCAAGAGATTACTATTTGATTTCTTGCACACCTCCATTTGCATCGAGAAAGTGAGTTGCTTGCAAAATTTAAAATAAAACATATGTACACAGTAGATTTAGAAATTAATATTTTTATTAATGATTTATTCACAAGATATGAGAGACCACTTGGCTTTTGTTTTCTTTAATTGGTTTGGGACAGTTATGGCGACTTTTAGTTTTTTAGATCTAGCCGGCAAAGGAGGTGCTGTCAAAATTTTCCATAATATAAGAAACTTTAAAGGTTTAATAAATCATTTTAATTCATAGTTCTCAAACTTAAGGGTTTGGAGACATTTTCTTCATTTGGGAATTGGGGGACGAAATTCTTTTAGGAGGTGGAATGTAACATCCAAAATTTTATCGTCTTGATTTTGAATATTTAATTAATTATAAATATTAAATAATTGGTTTTCAAAATTTAATAACTTATATTCAAATATAGGGGTTATTTAAATATTTGAACTATGAATTATATATTAATTAAATAGATTTAATAACCTTATGTAACTCCTTTTGATTAATAAATAATAATGGTAAACTCATTTTGCAAATTTGTTTCCAATAACAAATAGTTCGGATAAATATCGATAATGTGATCAAAAATTATAAACGATATTGAAACGCGTGAAATTTTCATTTTGGGGGAACTGTCTCGGATATGGACAAAGCTAGTGCCAATGAGTCAAAAATAATAAGACGATGTACCTCGACGAGTTTTGTGACAATCGAACGTACCGTGTGATTGTGTGAGTTGAAAATGCTTAACAGTTAATTTTAAAGAATTAAAATAATAATATAATTTGATTATAAAAATCTAAATTTTTTATACTATGGAATTAGATCTCGAAACTAGTTCCATTGAGTTTGGAATAGGGGTATTTGACCAGCGAGCACCAGGGAGCACGCCTTGGTTTAAGTTTATAATTTTGAGGGGTATAATGTCGGAAAAAAGGCTATTTAAGGACCATGTTCCTCTCTCTTTTTCCTAAACCTCATCCATGCCTTACCCTCATCCAACATCCTATATTGCTCCTACCCCTGGAGGCCAAATTAGGGGAAGGTGTCAATTAGAAAAAGGTGCGTCTTGGTGAGATGTAGGAGGTGGACGGTTGAATCGCCATGGTTCACCCTGAGGAGGTGTAGACCTTGCCTTGAACACGGCACGATTTTTAGGTTTTTTCTCATTATTGGCCGCGAACTAGGGGTCATGGCTGGTGGCGTTGGGTCAGGGACAACGAGGGTTACTTCTGGTGGTGATGCCTGCTGCGGCACCGACGAGCAATTGAACGGAGGTATCGAGGTTTAAAATGATGCGGCCTAGGTTTTATTAATGAAGATGGATTAGGGGTTAAGCACGGTGAATGAGTGATTAATGATGTAATTAGAAAATTGATTATATTATTTAATTTGAAATCTTATTAAACTTGTTTTTATTCATACAGGGTCGTATTCGGGCATGGTCGGTTGCTTTTGCGCTCGTGGAATTATTATTTACGCATTGGAGTTGGATTCATTGAATTTGGAGTGGGCGGAACATTGGGCTAAAATTGAACCTCCATTTGATTTTAGATCGAACTAGAAACGCGAAAGCGTCAACTAGAATTTTGGTGAGTTTACTCACCTCTAAATAAATTATATGAAATTTGTGTTGCTATAAATTATTATTGACTGCTTGGATGAAATTTATATTGTTGTTTGGTTGTTTGTTTAGATTTTAAGTTCCCGCTCGACAAGCAGATGACATAAATAACCATTGTGTTGTAGGAGAAAAAACAAAAGGAAAGTCAAGGTATACGTAACGAATAGCTCACTACGAAATATTTTGAAATATACATTCATATATGCGGTTTACAAAGACCTTTGTTGAGAGACCCTAAGGGGTTTCTCGCCAATATTTATTATTTACTTCTTTCTTATATTGCTTATATTGATGTTTAGTTGAAATGATTGCAACACACTGTTTTATTTTAATAAGCGTCGTCATAGCAATTTCTGCTATGCCAGCACTTATGAAGTATCATCCACTTGAATTTTTTATGTGTTAAACTTGAGCTTGCATTTACACAAAATAAATTTTTGATCGTGTTTTACACTTTGAAAGTTGTCTAAACTATATTTTTAAATATTTTGGGAATTTTGAAAATAACGGATAAATATTGATCAAAATTTATAAAAGGAGTTATAAAACTAATTAACCATTTTAAATAATGATGTTTAAGGCCAATTAATCATTTTAATAATGATATTTAAAATTAGTTAATCATTTTAATAAAGATGTTTAAAATTAATTAATCATTTTAAATAATGATGTTTATGGTTAATAAATCATTTTAATAACGATGTTTTAAAATTAAATAATCATTTTAATGAGGATGTCTAAGATTAATTAAACATTTTAATAAATGATGTTTAAAGTTAATTAATTGGTTAAAATAAAGGTGTTTAAAACTAATTAACTTATTTAATAAAGGTGTTTTTAAAGATTATTTAACTGATTTAAAAAAGTGGTTAAAGTTAATTAACTGATTTAATAAAGGTGTTTAAAATTAATTAACTGATTTATTAAAGGAGTTATAAGTTTGATTAATTGTCCCTTGGGATAATTAATGTAGTTTTAAATTTTAAACGAAATATATCAATTATCTGTCCAGATGATTAATATAAAAGCATTCTGATTGATTTATTATCTTTCGGGATAACAAATGTTGTTCAAAATTCATAAATGATAGTTTATAACGAGAAATATCTTTTAAAAGGAATTGTTTTCGATAATAAAGCTAAGTGTAAATTGGTTTGGGTTTATAGTAAATAATGTTTTAATTACATTTGTTTTTGACCCTTTTTAATACACTTATAAATATAACTTGCTCTTTTAAAAGATGTTTTCAAGCGTGATTTTAAAGTGTTTTACAAATATTTGTGATGTGAAAACCAAGGAGAAGTTCGAGTTTTAAAATTTTAAAATTTTGATTCGATTATGGAAAGGATAAGAAATTTAACTTCCATAAATGGTATCGCTTATATGGAAAGTATTTAGTCATCCTCATAGCACTAAACGTCCAGGTATGAAAACTCATTTCTGTCTCGAAGGTTAAAATTATTTTCAAGGCAATGCCTAGAGGTAACACTACATTCAATTGTCCAGCTTTATTTTTAATCGAGAGATAGTACAAGTTTGAAATTGATGTGTAGTGGTAAAGGTATGAGATTTAATTTTCATATACGATGATTTTGATTTTTCTTGATAGTTGATTTATTGACCATCGGTTCAGCATTCTTCTTTGTGTATCGTAAATTTAAGACGATTTGTTGCTTATTTGAGTATTGATATCCTTTTTCGAAAATGACTAAAACCCAAGAGTGAGTGGTTGTGTAGCTATGTTGGGTTGCTCCTATTAGGATATCTTCTGATCTACTCTAGGTTAGATTCAGTTGTATGGGAACAGGGATGTGAAATACTCGGATACTAGATAGTCTGGCTGGTACATTTTTCGAGAGCCATCGTAGTGCTCAAGTATATTTCTAGAGATATACTTTCATTAAGGGGGCGTACCCTCCTAGTCATTATTGGAAATTTTCATTCCTTGTTGTTGATTCAAATCTTTGAATTGTTTTTCTTGATTGCATCGAGAAGCGACTGGAGTTCTCTGGGATTCAAATCTTTGAATTTTTTTTCTTGATTCAAATCTTTGAATTGTTGTTGATTGAAATCAGTTAAGCCAACAGACGCAAAAGGAATTGGTTGAATTTCTCCGGGAGAATCTCAACGTATTCGCCTAGACGCATTCTAACATGTATGGGATCTCGTCGGACGTTGCGAGCCACACTCTGAATATTGACCTGCGGTGTATCCCAGGTCAAACAGAAAAGGCGTTGTATGAATCCAGAGAGATCTGCCGCCTTTAAAGAAGAGGTCGATAAGTTGAAATCGAACAGGTTTATCCTAGATGCTTTATACCCGGAATGGATATCCAATCCAGTACTTGTCCGAAAGCCGATTGGGAAATGGAGGATGTGTGTTGATTATTCTGACTTAAACAAAGCTTTCTCGAATTACAGTTTTCCACTTCCCCAAATTGATCAGCTCGTAGATTCGATGGCTGGGCACGAGTTATTATCTTTCATGGATGCTTATTCCGGCTACAACCAAGTACCCATGCAATTACCAGACGAAGAACACACCAGCTTCGTAACTGATCCGGGACTCTACTGCTATAGAGTCATACCTTTTGGACTCAAGAACGTCGGAGCAACATACCAACGTCTAGTCAACCGGATGTTTGCCAACCAGATCGGGAAGACCATGGAAGTATATGTAGACGACATGCTGGTAAAATCGCGATTCTCCACTGATCATATAGGAGAATTGGAATCAATGTTCAACATCCTTCGAGAATACAAGATGAAGCTCAATCCGCTGAAATGTCATTTTGGAGTCGCATTTGGAAAGTTCCTTGGGTTCATCGTCAACGCTCGAGGAATAGAAGCAAATCCCGAAAAGATCTGGGCAATCAGAAATCTTCAAACTTCGAGAACCATAAAGCAAGTCGAAAATTTCAATGGGAAGGTAGCAGCGTTGAGCAGATTCATTTCAAAGTCCACCGAAAAATGCATTCCCTTCTTCGATCTGATCCGAAAAGGAAAAAAAACTTTGAATGGACCACGGAGTGTAAAGGTGCATTCCATGCACTGATTCAACATTTCTCTACACCGCCGATTTTGTCAAAGGCTATCGATCACGAGCAATTGTACTTTTACTTGGTGGTATCAGAAAAAGCAATCAGTGTTGCCTTTGTTTGGGAGGAAGACTGAGTGCAGAAACTGGTCTACTATGTTAGTAAGCGGTTAACCGCGGCTGAGAGAAATCATCCGAAGCTAGAGAAATTGGCTTATTGTCTCGTTATTGCCTCAAAGAAGCTTCGTCCATATTTTCAAGCTCATACGATCACTGTCTACACCGATCAGCCATTATGACAGGTCCTTACGCGGCCTGGGATGTCTGGTAGGTTACTCAAGTGGAACATTGAACCGAGCCAATTCGATATCTCTTATACTCCAAGGAAAGCTATTCAAGGACAAGTCATAGTGGATTTTATAGCCGAGTTCATCATCCGAGAGGAATCGCCTGAAACCAGCGAATCTCATGAATATATTTGGAAGATGCATACTGATAGTGCATCCAATGATCGGTGCTCGGGTGCTGGAGTAGTACTGGAAACCCCCAAGGCCGACCCATATGCTATAAGCTGAAATTTAATTTTCATGCGACCAATAATGAAGCTGAATATGAATCCTTGCTTGCTGGACTGATGCTTGCCCACGATTTGAGAATTATTGCTGTGGAAATTTATTGTGATTCGTAATTAATTGTATGCCAAGTTCGGGGTGAATATCAAGCCAAAGATCGAAGACTAACTGCTTATCTAGCTCGAGTCCAAGAAATACTTAATCAGTTGTATTATTATGCCATCTTCTACATACCCCATGAGCACAATCAAAGGCTGAATCATTGGTGAAGCTAGCAAGTACGGGCGAAGCACAATAAATGGGACATGTCCCTATGGAGACATTATCTTCTCCAAGCATTGATCAGATGGAGATGGACTTTGTATTTGAGATCACTCCCAGTAAGGAGTCATGAATGACTCCGTACGAAATTACATCGAGCATGGAACTCTACCTGAGCGTAGAAGTGAGAAGAGACATATTCTTCAGAAAGCTTCGTGGTTCACTATTCAGAATGGAGTCATGTATAGAAGAGGATATCATGTTCCTCTCCTCCGATGTATCGCGCACATGAAATTAAACGAGTGTTACATGATGTACACGAAGGAGAATGTGGCGACCACACCAGGGGGCAAGCTCTCACTAAGAAAGTACTCCGATATGGGTATTATTGGTCAACTGTAAACCATGATGCAACAGACTATGCCAGGAAGTGTGATAGATGTCAAAAGCATGCTCGAATTCCTAGGGCCCCACCTACTGAGATAACCCAAATGGTCAGCCCGTGGCCATTTGCAATATGGGGCATTTATATCATTGGCTCTCTACCTTTGGCTAATGGTGGTGTGAAGTACACCATCGTTGCAATTGATTACTTTATCAAGTGGGCTCAAGCTGAACCTCTTGTAACAATCACTACGAAGAAGGTGCGCAACTTTGTAGTTCGTAAAATTATCTGCCGATTTAGTCTCCTGCATACCATCATCACTGATAACGGAGCCCAATTCGACAGCGTTGAGTTCAAGGATTTCTGTCATCGATTCCATATCCACAAAAAATTCTCTACAGTTGCACAGCCTCAAGCGAATGGCTAAGTTGAAGCTGTTAATAAGGTTATCAAGTCTATTCTGAAGAAACGACTAGAAAAGGCCGGAGGCAAATGGGTTGACGAACTTCCTATGGCTTTATGGGCTTACAGAACGACCCACAAGTCCACGACCAAACACACTCCATTTTCTCTATCTTATGGCTCAGAAGCCGTCATTCCAGTCGAGATGGTACTACCTTCTCATCGCGTGACTTACTATGACCCGAAGACGAATGCCATATTACTTGCTGAATCTTTAGATTTGTTAGATGAGAAGCATGAAGAGGCTAATTTGAGGACAGCCGCATATCGAAGTCGAGTCATCCAATTATACAATGCCAAGGTCCGACCATGAACGTTCAAACTTAGCAATCTCGTCCTAAAGAGAATCTATTCGGTTCCTTCACACATGAAACCAAATTGAGAAGGGCCTTATTGATTGGACAAAAGCTCGAAGATGGCACGTTTAAGTTATCGACCGTTGATGGTCTTACTTTGCCGAGAGCCTGGAATAGCGAGAGTCTCCGTCGCTACTACACATAACAGGCTTTATTTATTTAGTTCATTCCTTCATTCGCAATTTGTTTCTGCATTTCGAATTGTGAATTTGTAATAAGGCAACTGACTCTGCCATATTTTTTCATTTCAGCAATAAAATGCCATCTCTTCGAGCCAGAGCTGTGATTTATTGAATGTGACGTACAACATCACGATGCACGGAGAGCTAAATTCCATCATATATTGGAATTTATTCAAACAGAGAGACGACCAACCACTCGCTAAGTGAAACCCAAGCTTGGGGACAAATCACTACACTAAAGTCAAAAAGGATTGATACACGACAATCCCTTTACTAACTCTAAACTCCCAGAGTGTGAGTTGGAGCGTAAATTCATAAATGCAGTCCTAAAGAGAGTGGACCCGTCCACCTAACGACTTCGACCGTATCCTAACCAAATTCGAGGAGGATGAATCCGTCGATCTAACGACCTCACTTGTTAACTCGGGGTGGATGTGAATCGACCATCCATGATCTTTATAAATCCATCGTTACTGGAGTGCGAACTGGATTACAAACATCAATTATCTTTGGATCCCTAGAGTGAGAATTGGAGCATAAACATCAGCTTTAGGTTTCCAAAGTGTGAACCAGAGTATAAACACAAACTCCGAATTCCTAAAGTGTGAATTGGAGTATAAAAGCCAAATCCAAGTTCCCGGAGTGCGAACTGGATTACAAACATCGATTATCTTCGGATTCTTAGTGTGTGAACAGATTATCGATTGCAAACAACTCTGAGTTCCTGGAGTGCGGACAGAGTATAAAAACAACTTGAGAGCGAACGACTACTCATAAACTAACCTAAGTCTCTAGAGCGTGGACACATCCTTAAAACTTGAACAGGTGTGATCGACCGCCGAAGTTAAAATGCAGGTCCCCAGAGTGTGGGCACGATCATTACTAGGTGAGCGAGTGTGATTCGACCACTCGATTCTCGCCTGTTTTAGCATTGGTTCAACGATGCTAAGACCAAAGAAATAAAGGCAAATTGCGAACGCTATCCGATCTTTGTAATTCATCCCCTGAACTGGGGGCGGGATTTAAGTGTTAATCCCTAATCGAAGCAGTGCATCGTCAAAGTCCAACTTAATCTCCAGTTACGACTCGTGTTCGTGATTTCCAAACTTGGCAAGTAAAAGCAAACTCAACCCAAAGGTTGAAACTCCACAAATGCACTGGACTGAAATTCAAATACTGGAACATTAAAGCATAAGAAATAGTAGCAGGGTCAATGCCAAAAACAAAATTTTATTTCAACTAATTGTGAATGAAGTTCATATACAAGTTTTTCTAGAATTCCTACTAGCAGGGGCCGAACCAGCATTTATACACAGCCCATGGAAGGAAAGCAAAAAGCAAATTTCTATATACCAAAAAATGCACTGAAGAGGGCTATCTACTCCCTTTTCTTTTTCGGCTTCCTCTTCGGTGTGGATCCGCTGGAGCCTCTAATGATTTTTTGCTTCGAACTTTTTCCATTTGGCTGATGGCCTCCAGATGGGAGCATGATTTTAACATCCTCCTTCGTGCTCAAATGTACGGGAATGCTTCCTGCAGCAGGGGTTGGAGGAGTCGGATCTACTACAGGGGCGGATGGGCACACTGGTATCAACAATTGTACCACCATGTGATATCATTCTTAACAGAGCCGGACCAGGCACCACCATTCCACCTTCTGAGCTACCACGATGTGTTGCTGCCTCCAATTTAGCATTGATTTCAGCCAGTATTTCTTCTTCATGAACAGACTAGGCTTTGCTGGGGGCAGCGGTGGTCTGCCTTGAAGAACCAGAAGCGGGTGCGAGTCCACTAATGACAAATGGTAAGTCCGCAAAGGGGTCATTATGTCGACCTAGAAGCTCATCCATCATCTGCTCGTCGAAAGAAAGCGAGCTCCCTGCGTTCCATCGATCGGCGCAGTCATTGTCGTAGTGGTCGCTTAAGTAATTATGGCCTCCTGCGCTTGATGTAATTCTTGGGTTGCAGGAGGCATTGTCGGTGTAACTCCAGTAACTGAAAAAAGAAGAAGAGAAATTGTTAACAAACCCTTCAAGACAAGTCCCTTATTTCGAATGCACATAAGACTTGTTCAGAATGCCTTCCTCGGTTTGGCTCACGGATGGCTGAGTGGCTTCGGAAGTGTGCTCCTTAATAGGGGATAGCTGGGGTTGCTCTGGATTATAAGTCGGGACAGACTGGGGCTCAACCGCTGGCATACGTGCAGATTGAGGTGAAGGAGTAATCTCGAACTTGTAGCGTGATGCTCGACGCCTGAACTTTCCCCAATCTCCCAGTGCAGGGCGCTGAGCTTCTCCCTTTCATGTGAGATGACTGATTCGTGGAGAATTTTCCTTTCTTCTTCGGTCAGCAAGCGATTCTCAAGCTCGAACTCATCGAAGGATTCACGCAGATGCATTGCCTTCTCCTCCTCAACCAACTGGCTCCAGGCGTTATAGAGATGTGTCGAGTAGTTTTCAAACCAGGCCAAATTTTTATGTTTCAGCACATTGGCGTTGTAAGTGACGAGAAGATCCCCTATATCATCTTCCATCTTAGATTCCACCGTCCGAACCATCTCCTCAACCTCAGCCTCCACCATGCGGATTTTTTCCACAACCGCGTCCCGCTCACCTTGAAGCACCACAGCTTGGTCACATGCCTCCTACGCTGAGGTGTTGGCGGCATCTCTCTCTTTAATGATTTCTGAAAGATTGGACTTAACCTCATTAACCTCTTTGAGAGCCGCGTCTCTCTCAGCAATGACGGTAGTGTTCCTATGGCCCATTTCCTCTACCAAGGCATAATGTTCCTGCCGCATCCTCTCCATGGCTGAGTTGGCATCATCGGCTTTTTTAATGTCTTAATCACGGCTGCCCGCTCAAAAGCCACCTTCGGTGCTTTTTTCATGGCCTTCTCCCACTCCTTGTATTGGAAGTAGATATCATGAACATAATCATGTACTGTGTTCTCAGCCTCCATTGGAATACCCTTTAAGTGCGGGGGGAAAATATAACCGTCAAAGCAAATATCGGGAAAGTCCTTCTTTAAATGAGCATGTTTAATCGCTCCTTCTCCCGTAGGCTCGGCAAGGACCTGCACTACAATTATGGAGGCCGCTATTGTAGTTCTATGGTGTTGAGTATCAGGCCTGGAAACATGAGAAGATGACTTATGCCTCGAAGTTTTCGGAGAACGTGATACGTAAATGGGAGGCTGTACAGCGTTTCTAGGAGGGGGAGAGCGAGATCGAGATAGAGATCGAGATTGGTGCTTGTACTCCCTGTCTCTGTCATACTGCTTCTGACTAGAGCACCCGTGGTCATAATCACTATCTGCCTCTCTTCTGCGCGGCTGATAATACGTAGAGGATCGATGAGCTTTCCGAAGACTACTTAGCATCGAGTCTCGGCCGGACATTGTATCTGCAAAGTATAAGAAGAACAGAGTTAATAATCTCCCAAAATGATCGACTTACGGTCAAGAATTGTATGGTGTCGTGAAATGTGTATACATGTGCAACCCCCCGACCAACCGAAAATGTCAGCCACACTAGCCGAAGGAGACTCGCTTAAGTCCAAAGCCTGCTGAAACTCCTCCAACCCAGCATCATGTTGGAATGACACATAATCCGGAATCGAAATATCGACGAGTCCTTCAAAAGGATTATCCTCCTGCAAAGGAGGATCCTCTGAAATACTAATCCTAGGAACGGGCAAAGACACAACCACAGATTTCCTTCTATCGGATTTAGGACACTTAAAAGTAGCGGCCTTGCCTTTTCTCTTTCCTTCGGAACCCTAAACTGCATCTGAAGGCCTGGCAAAGATTTCATCATCAGTGGGTGTTCTTTCTGGATCAACCTCTTCGGTTATAACAACTCCAGGCATCTTACACTTGGCTCGTTTCTTCGAGATGTCCCTTAGCATCCCTTCGAATGTTATACTTTGGTTTTGTTCAATCAATCCAACGATCTTTAGATTCCTATTGGTCGGAACCGAGTCAATGTTTCTCTCTTCGCTCGGGACTTCTTGAAGAATCCGAACTATCTCTTTGAAATGAATGCCCTCGGGTCGTGGAATCACAACTATAAGAGAATAGGAGATGTGAGTTTGGTATCAGTTATGATTATCTTATTAGCTACTTGAGAAGACTGCGGTACTTACATCTGAATAGCCATCGACTGGAAAATCCTGGGGGCATCGAACATAAAACCACTATGTCTTGAAGTAACTTAGCCTACTCCAAGACCCCATTACTACTTGACAATTTCTTACTGCCTCTAGGAATGCGAAAGAAGGGATATCTCCCCGGCTCTTAATGTTGAATAGATATCTAATCTCGGTCGGGATTGGTGGTCGAAAGAGATGCTCCATGAACACGATGAATAAGCTATTCAACAACGCGTATCAGTTGGGGTGTAGCTGAGATGGAGCGATCCCGAGGAAAGACAACACTTTCCTAATATACTGGTTAAACGAAGAAAGTGTCCCGGCAGCGCACGCATGACGGTTGAATGCGGTATACCCTTCAGGTTGATAGTGCGGTCTATCATTTGGACCCGGCAATAGCATGTCGTCCAACGACAGACCGTGCCTTAAGCATATTCGCCCCAACATGTCTTCGAAAATATTAGACGGAATGGAGTCTGGCGGATTACCAATGAAAGATCCACCAGGTATCTCGTCCGAGGCTGGATCAATGACTTCCGCTGCGATGGCTGGTATCTCAATTATTGGAGGAAATGAACTCTGAATTTCCTGTTGCTGTGAGCTTGAAGGTTCCATAACTAACTAACTTATGAAAAATCATCATTAGATGGTAATGAGCCCGTGCATCCCCCAGTGTGAAGTGTGTGAATGTGTTGTGAAGTGCAGTGCTGTATATTACTTGAAAAATTCTACATGGTTAAAGAAAGCATGCGAGCGACAAGACTTCGAAATTCAACTGGAATGAGCATCATCATTGACCGTCACAACCATGCCATCCAGATGTTAGCGGTCGATCCAAGTTAAAGCTCGTTATATTTTTGTTAAGTTACAGTTCCATCGATGAGCTTCGATAGGCAGTCAGATATGCAATAAATCAATCAAGTCCAGATATGCAAGAATGAAGCTCGTCGGAGTCATATGTTCGGTTGGAGTTCGAATCGATCACCCAAAGTCTCATTCGAATCGATCACACAAAGTCGCGTTCGAATCGATCGCCCAAGGTCTCGTTCGTATCGATCACCTAAGGAAAGGATTATGAATCGAGCACCATAAGGCCAGATCATACCAATTCGAAACCCTTATTTCATGTTGATTGCGGCCTATGTTCTTGTATCGATCGATAGAACCAATACTTCGTATCGATAGAAACTCTGTAGTTTCGTACCGATCAGAAAACATCTACTTCGTATCGTTCATTCAACTCCTAGTTCATATCGATCAATATCGTCTCGAAGTAACCGATGATAAAAAACTTTTCCACGACCGATACGAAACCCAAGGCATGGTAACGGTACAAGATTTCTCAACGGGATCGATATGAAACAAGACATTTTCTTCCCCAATCGATACGAAACTGGGGCCAAACAACTGCCCGCTAACAATTTCCTATCCACTCTCGTTTCTTCTTCTCCGATTGAAAGCGCCATTAACCCTTCCTAAACTTCACTCTGACCCAACTCTAACACCAATGACGCTGGAATCGGCCACGACTCTGGATGATTTGGCATTAAAGTTCGAGTCTCATCATTTTAGATTGATTTACATTAGTCAACTATCTAGTTTATAGATCCGGGTTAAGAAGTTAGTTGGTTGGTCGAATTGAAGACAAAGGCGAATTTTCCTCTTTCTCTTGTTCTAATCGGTTCGAAGGCACGCGAGTTTTTCTTTTTCCAAGTTTCTGGAACGATGCGAAGACGAAAACAGAGAATGGGAAACAAGTGAATTTTGTTTAAGTCCAAAAGGTATTTATATGGACTCAAGCGTGAAGGGAAAAGACGATTCACCTCCCAGTCAAGGCGACCAGTTACAACAGGTCCACCGCTGAATCGATACGAATGAGCTATTCGTATCCATCAACTCGAGTTTTATCGACACGAAGTTTGTAACAGGTATTTTTCTGTGTCACCGAGGTCCATCGATACGAAACTATTATTCGAATCCATTATTATCGACTCCATCCACAGTGCATCAATGTGAACTACACTGTTCGAATCCATCAAGTTGCCGCCTCCAAAGGCCTGTATCCATCGATGCGAATTGGCTATTCGTATCCAACAATACAGGGTCCATCAATACGAAATGCGCAATGAAAGCTATTCTGAAAGCATTGAACTCCATCGATACTAAATGCTTATTTCGTATCCATCAGCGCTCAACCCACAATAGCACAAGTTCATCGATATGAAATCGCAACCTAACACCCACTGCAATAGACTTTACTGAAACTCGCATCCATCGATGCAAACGCTTATTTCGTATCCATCATTGGGAATCATATCGATACGAAAACTGCCTTTCAACCTTTCACATCGATCCAGAAGAGGATCGATACAAAGGAATATTCTAAAACAACTGTGAAACGTTGTTGCAACCTAAATTTCACATTGCTTCAGGAGAGGATCGATACAGAATTCAATACGAGAGAACTGACAATGACACGTGAATGTGCAACATTAGCGGGAGTCAGATTAACATATATGCATACATGTCGGACTAATCTTCAACTTTCATCCACGCATTAGGCCTTACAACAGAAATAAATTAAGTTTAAGGTCAAGCCCATGCACTTTTTAGGGTATGCTGCAAACCAAAAAGGATACAAATGCCTTGACAAAAATGGTACAATTTATGTATCAAGACATGTCATGTTTAATGAAGATAATTTTCCTTTTGCAGATAAAAGACTGGAAAACAGTAGAGATACAATAAATCAATGTACTAATCATGTCAAAGTATGCTTGCCCACCATACCAGAATTAAGCATTCAAAAGGAACAGCCAAACAATGGGACACTTGAGAGATCACAATCTATTGCAGAAACTAAATCTGATTATAGCACAAGTGATACACATGAATGGCCAGCACAACAAACTGAAGAAAATAATGAAGTGCAATCACCTGATGAGTCAGCATCCTGCAGTAATAGACCAACCATTATAAATAATAGAAATAATGTGCAAGAGACAGGGCATCATATGATAACAAGGTCAAAAAGTGGGATTTTCAAGCCTAAAATATATAGTGCAGATGTAGATGTCATGGAACCAGTCACATATGAGCAAGCAGTTAAAAGCATAGAATGGAGAAATGCCATGAAAGATGAGTATGAAGCATTATTTAAAAATCAAACATGGGATCTGATATCACCTCCAAAGGACAAAAACATTGTCGGATGCAAATGGACCTATAGGATTAAGAAGGATGCAAATGGAAAAGTAGTAAAATTCAAAGCAAGACTAGTCGCTAAAGGCTACTCTCAACAATTTGGTTTTGACTTTAATGAAGTCTTTTCTCCTGTAGTCAAACCTACTACCATCAGGATCGTACTTACCATAGCATTAAGCAATCAATGGAAAATTAAACAGCTGGATGTACACAATGCTTTTCTCAATGGAGAGTTACAAGAAGAAGTATACATGCATCAACCCAAAGGATACATCACAAAAGGAAATGAAGACAAAGTCTGCAGATTACATAAAGCTATCTACGGTCTCAAACAAGCATCAAGAGCTTGGTATGAGAAGCTCAAAACAACATTGACAAAATTGGGATTCAAGCCAACCAAGGCAGATAATTCATTATATACGAAAACCATTAATCATGCAATGACATACATATTGGTATATGTTGATGACATTCTCATCACTGGAAGCAATGAGAATGACATCAGTGAAGTCATACAACTGTTGGATCAAAACTTTGCCATCAAAGACCTGGGAACACCTGATTATTTTCTTGGAATTAAAATTAGCAGACCATCACAAACAGAAATATTTCTATCTCAAAGACAATATGCTTCAGAAATTTTAATTCGTGCCAACATGGATCAGGCTAAGCCACTACCCACGCCTATGGTGAGCAATTTACAACTGTCCAAAACTAAGGGGGAACCCATTGATAATGTTAAACAGTATCGAAGCATTGTAGGAGCTCTATAATACTTGACCATCACCAGACCAGATTTATGCTATAGTGTTAATAAAGTTTGCCAATTTATGCAAAATCCCCTAGATAACCACTGGAGGGCGGTTAAGCGTATTTTAAGATATATAAAAGGCACTCAAGACTATGGATTGCTATTGACTCAAAACAAAGATGTAAATATACAGGCTTACAGTGATGCCGACTGGGCTAGCGGTACTGATGATAGACGATCCACTTCAGGCTACTGTGTTTATATAGGTGGCAACCCGGTCTCTTGGTGTACCAAAAAGCAATCAACTATATCACGTTCGAGCACTGAGGCTGAGTATAGGTCAGTAGCAAGCACCACAGCGGAAATAATATGGATAGAAACCCTAATTCATGAATTAGGGCTTGAGCCAAAAGAAAAACCGCTGATTTGGTGCTATAATTTGAGCACTATCTCCTTGTCTTTAAACTCGATCCAACACTCTCGCACTAAACACATTGAAATTGATTTATTTTTCGTTCGCGAAAGAACGACAGCTGGAAAACTGAAAATTAGACACGTTCCTTCTTTCTATCAACGTGCTGATATCCTCACCAAGTCACTCTCTTTCAGAAATTTTGCAAGATTAAGAGAAGAAATGAAAATCATTGATGGCAACAGATTTCATGGCGGCGAAAGGAAAGAAGATGGAAGCCCTTGCTTCGATTGAGGGTGGGTATTGAGAATACAAATACGCATGTGTTTCTTTATCAATCCAAGCCATCACACGGTTTCAATCTCAGCCGCCCTTTTACTTCAACGCCTCAGATTTATTATTTCTGATGATTTGGTTACCACTTGTTTTGGGCTGTTGTTTCAAGCCCAGTTTCTCACTTTATATAAAACTCTGTTGTAAAGCTAGTGTGAGATGTAACATACATAATATTCATACATTTTCTGCAATCTGTATCAGATATTTCAATAATAAAATCATCATTTTCGTTTTAAGTCTTAATAAGTTGGGTAAAACAATTCCTCTCTAGAATTTAGTATTTTGTTCTTTAATTAAAAAAAAGGTATATGTGTCCGCACGGGAACTACTTTCATAAATGGCATAAATGATGATACGCTAGCAGTGATAAACTCAACAAGATCAAAAACCTGCATTCTTCAAACAAAACATATACAATCATTATTTAATGACAATATATACAATGATGAACACTACATTGCATATTAATGTTTCTTCCAACTCCCTAATCCAACCAAATAAAAACTACAAGCATATAAGTAATGCACAATAAAAACAAAAAAAAAACAAAAAAAAAACCTTTTTAAGTCGACCAACTATTATTTTCTAGTAAAGATTAGTTGGCTATAGCCAAAGCTTTTTTCTGAATAATCTCCTTTTTCTTCCTCGAAAGAAGTTTCCTAAAAAAGCTTGCTCCTCCTTTATGTTTTTTGGTTACAAGCACTAGCTTATCCCCGCCATTTTCTCTTTCATACGCATTGAAACGATATGAATTCATGTTTGGCTCCGTTTCACATGGCAAACCTGCATTCATATTACTTCCAGGGGCACATATAATTTCTTTTGTTCTCGGGGAGTTAAAATATTCTGATATTGCAGCTCCATCTTCAGCTTTCATTTTTTCAAGTAAATTTAATCCAGAAATTGGCGATATGAAATTGTCATAATTTTTTGCATCGTTTGGGGTTGCCAAAGTTTTTAACTGTTTTCCAAGGTTTAACATTGTTGCTTGACATTCTGCAAGTTTTTCTGATACTACTGAGATTTCATAATCCTGTAAATAAAACACACAGGAAAAAACTCTGTTTATACAGCACAACAATGTAATGTTTTTTAACCAACCACATGAAGTATTTGCTGTTATAAACAGTAATTCAAGTCATTTATATCTATGAAAACTATTCACAATAGTTGTTGTAGAACTTAACTGTTCTAAGTAGATTTTTTTCCCCTCCCTTGTCGCAACTTGGGGTGCCAATCTGGGACATACTACACACATAAATTAAAAAGAGTCATTGGTAGTTTACCGCTATTGGCACACAAGTTTCTGTTTGAGGCCACCACGGTCGGCGACCAACCACCATGCGAACTTGCTTGGATCGGCGGTTGTTAGCCGACCGTAGTGCAAAAAAGTTCTCAAAAATTCTGCATGGTGGCCGCTAGCAAAAAAAACGGGTGCTGATAGTAATACACTCTTTGTAACATAGATTAATAGAATAACAGAAAACAATATACCTTTGTAACTGAAGCTGCAACTCTAAACAAGTTGCCTCTAGTTCATCACAGTAACTATTTTTAACTTCAAATTCAACTTCAAGAGAGGTAATTTTCTTGCTTGCAGCATTCAGTTCAGAGTTGGCAACTGTAAGCTGTGTACCAAGTTCTTCTGCAATTGATACCTCATTTTCAATTTGATCTTCTATTAGATTCTTTGAACATTTCAGAGTTAACAGTTCTTCCTCTAAATTTGCTATTTTCATACTTGATTCTTTAAGTTGAGTACTTAACAGCTCATTTCTAGTCGTAAGATCCTTGAAGTTTAAATCCGACATAGAATTTACTTCATGGAGAGAAAAACAGTGACCTGTAATCCATTGGAGACTCGATCCCAGTTCAATTATAAATGCATTGAAATCTACCATTCCATGCAATAAATCATTGCAGACAACCGTAAATTGTTGTAGAACAGAACAAAACTCAGAAATTTCCCATTGAAAAACATGTGCTATTTGTTTAGTGGCAGATGCTGATTTCTCATACTTTTCATCTGAGAGCTGTTTACCTATGATATTTGTAAAAGATTTATGTATGACTCCTTCAATTGTTTCAATTATTTTACACAGTGGCTTCTCCATATCTGATTGAAACTTTTGCTTGTTTATCTCAGAGTTCGAATGTTGTGGTTCTTTATCAACACAAACTATAGCTAGTTTTTCCATTTCGATAAAATCATCCATCAGACTAAGTTCTGAAATTCCCATTTTCGCTTGACATTTCGAATTTTCCTCTAAATTTGCTTTAGTGAGCTGAAGTTCTTCATTCTTTTTTACTATTGTTTCCTTAAGTATTCTGTTTTCATCTTCTACAACATTCAGTCTCTCGATAAGAGAAGCAACTCTTTTGTTGGGTGAAACATTGTATTCCAAAGCCAAAATTTGGTTTTTCCTTGGTGAACCAACACTGACATTATCAGGAACATCAACATCTTTTCTCGTTTTCGACATAGCAGGGAGCTTTTTCCGTACCATGATACGTAATTTTTGACATTCGGAGTCTAGCCTAGTGTTCTCTTTTTCTAACATATGAATTTCATGCTTAAGAGAAGTATTTTCTTTGTCCAAATAATATTGTACTTCCATGAGTGTAGTGAATCTTGCTTCAAGTTGATAATTAGACTCAATTAGATCATTGATCGACTTCTCTTTATTTCCAAGTATCATTCTCAAGTTATTGTTTTCAACTTCAAATTTTGCAAGATTGCTATTTGATTCATTCAATGTATTCACCATCACTGATTCCTTTTGTTCTGCATTTGTGAGCTTTGTAGACATGTCATGCATTGTTTGTTGATGTTTTTCCTCAAGAGCACGCAACTCCTCCTTACAATCTTTTAGTGTTGTCTCTAAAGTACTATATTTTTCTTTGATGCATATCATTTGATGTAATGCGTTAGCAAGTTCTTTTCTTAAAGAATCAACTTCATTCTTAGCTTTTTCGCAGTCTAAGAGAAAACAAGAAACTTTGATCAAAATTTAGGACAATCAACTTGAGTAACAATTTCAGGGGTTACAAGAAATATGTGGGGAAGGAGAGGGGGAAAAAACCTGATATTGCTTCTTTGATCTCACTAAGCTGTTTAGCAAGAAGATCATCTTTTGTTTTAGACTCTATGCGAGCAAATGAGAGTTGTTCCTTCAATTCTTCGATATGCCTCTCCAATTCTAACACCTTTTCTTTCTATAAACAACAAGTAAAATGATGATGACCATGAATACGATTTTAAAAAGCATATATTACATAAATGACCAATTCAATGTAGACTATACTGATTTAACAGACATCCACATAGATAAGTAACAGTGACACTAAAAGCTTTCTCTAAATCTGAATTATGAACTTTCTCAAAGTACGACATCAAATAATTCTTGTTGGCAGTTTTTATAAAGTTATTAACAAGTACCTCTTGTTCTGAAGATTTCCTCCTCCAAAGCCTAGCTTTGTGTTCCATCATGAACCTGAATCAATCTACTTATGTTGGATTTGTTACACCAACTGTAGAGAACAGAATGTAGATGAAGCCAAGAACAAACTAAAAATAAACATCAAGACTTATGCATCGGAAAAGTTACTAAATAGTCAAAAAGTTGAAAGCAACAAAATAGAAGTTGGGGGAGAAATGCATCCAATATGAGTAGTTGTCAATGCCATATATCTAAAGTTAGGAGTGTGGAAATTGATTAGAAATTGGAATATGATACTTCATCATGAAAAGCACTTATGTACTGTAGCATTAATATAATGTACTCAAGACAAGAAGAAGACATAATGTTAGATGAAAATTTATTACTGCCTGTGACTATGCACAGGATGTCACCAAAGATTTAGAGGTGCAGCAGTATGGAAAAAAAATACAGAAATATATAAACTATAATCAATTCGATTACATCTGATATAAGAAAAAAAATAAATAATCCATATAATCCCAAATTTGTATCTTGGCTTGTATACAAAAGTTAAAAATGTGTGAGCCTGTATGAAAGAAGAATCCAGGATACTATTTCATTTTATGAGCAATTTCCACGAGGACCATAAATCAGCATCTTAGCAAACAACAAAAAATGAGTATCGAACCCATTATTGCCTACTAAAATACGGACAATTTCAACCTTTAAACGCCTTCTAAATACAGGATCCATTGTGCGTCTAGGAATAAAATCAGAAAAGTATATACCAGTTAAATGAGAAGATGTAAATAAAGATGACTAGCAAGAAAGTAACTGCGACTAAGCCACAGAGGAGATAAATAAAAGCACAAAAAAATACCAATGTGAATGAACTTAGAAAACAAAATAATGGAACAAGATCACAGAAATTTATCATACTGTACCTGATTTAAACATTTATCCAGCATCCTAGAAACAGGTTTTTTGTGTTGAAAGGAAGACGATAAACCATGAATAAAGGCATAAATTGCACACATATTCAATTTTATTAGCTGGCAGCAGAACAAAATAGCAAGCAAATAGTAAGAAAAAACATGTACACACACAATTGCACACATGCACACATTTTGAGGGTGTGTAGGGTAGGTGGGTCAATGTATACGGCACAGAAAGTTAAAGCTGATGGGTGCTGCATATATTTCATAAAAGAGGCAGATGAAAGAGATATTTTTACAGGGGTAATATAAGACAAACGATTAAAAAAAAATGATGCACATATGTTTTCACTTTTCAGCTTGCTATTGTTTGTTGTGATTGATGTACATTACATCATTTTTCCACAAAATAATTTTGTATCATGGCTTCTTATTTTCATTTCTGAAAAGTTTCGGTGAACAGTAAAAGGATTTAACGGTCATATGAGAAAAAAAAAATGCAAGAAATCCGAAAACTTTATGAAGTGTCAATCCATTCACAATTGTAGTAAAATTACAGTGGCTATGTAGGATTTGAGTAGTGTAATGTAAGAAGATGCTTTTGCTTAGAGACCACTCGACTTAACAATTAGTTCATTAAGATGGTAATCTTATAAGAATTTGATTGAAAATGACCTACCAGTCATGCATCCCGCTTTTGATGGGGCCAATTTAGGCGAAACCTCATTCTCTGCACTTTTTGTTTTTTCTTTTTCTAAAAGAAATTAAAACCGCATTTCGCTTTATTTCCCTTTCATAGATAGTTGCAGTGGAAAATAAAGTGTGAATGGACTTTTGGGTAAAATTCCATTCATCACCAGTCTATTTGTATTAATCAATATTCCAACATAATTTAACATCATCAATGCTATATGAAAAGCTGTTTTAATAAAACGTAACAGTAGGACCAGGGATATATCATAAAATATGACAGCATTATGGATAAGCACGAGGAATCCAAAGAGAATAATGAAAATACATTTGCTAGTTTTTGAGCCAAGTGAACCTAATGGACTTGGATATGATAAGCTTGTTTCTAGCCCTATAAACTTATAATGGTATTTTACAGCAGGTGAACATATAAAAAATTCTTGTAAAATTTAAAGCCTTATTTGGCTTGTCCTTTTTACTTTTACGTTTTCGTCCAAAAAACGTGCATACGATCCATCTATTTTGCAAAGACAATCAACTTCGAAAATGACGCTAACATACAAAATGGAAAATAAATTTATTTTGTTTTTCGTGGTTTGAAAAATAATAAAAGAATGGAAAACAATACATCCGTTCCGCCATACCTTTCGTACCCTTCGTCGTCCTTCCATCGTCGTCGTAATGGTCTAAAATTTTAAAAAAAATTCCGCTATACTCATATTTTGTGTTTTTTTTGAAATGGTACTTTATATACAACAAATCATTGGGACAACATATCTCATATCAATAAACGTTCGAAAGCAAGTGTCGAACTTGTGACATCTTGCACCAAAGCCGAATCAGTTAACCACTTGGACAATGGTGCTATACTCATATTTTGTTATGAACGTTGAAAACAGAAAATACAAAACACAAAACAAAATGAAACCAAACGAGCCCTAAAATTTTGCGTGATTCAAAGAAAAAAGTGAAAAAAATATAAAGAAAAATTATAATTTTTTGTTGGAACATAGTTTCGAACTTGTAACCTTATTTACATTCCAAGATTTTCATTTGAAAATAAACGTCAATAATTGTTCATAGTGGGATTCGAACCCTTGACCTCATATTTGCATATATGAATTTTTTGAAATTTCATGGTCAGACCAAAAGATTTTATTTTTATTCTTACTATTAATAAAATATTGTTGTTAAAAGTGATACTAAAATTGATATTGTAAATTTATTATCAATCTAATATTTTAATTGATTTATACGTTAGATCTTGAATACATTATGATTATAAATTGCTATTTATAGATCTAAAATAGGTGATATTGGGATAAATTATTAATCTACAAAATCGAAGGTTCCAATGATTCAAAACCAGTTGAAAATTTTCTAAGTTGTGAAGCGGTTCAATAGAATAACTACAAAAATCTTTGAGGTGGACAAAAGGGAATAAAGTGATCATCAAAGTCACACCAAGTAACTCGATCGCAAGGAGCATAACGCTTAGTCAAAAATAGCACTTTCATGGATTGATCGTCACCTCTTATAGGGAGTCACTCGTCACCTCCCATAGGGTGTCAATTGCACGCTTTTAATAGGAAGCTAATCACATGCATGTGTATGAGCAAATTACAAACATGTGTAGAGAGATGATCGCAACGATAACTAGATACTCGATCACTATTTTGGTCGCAAGCTCTTGCACTATATCTTATACTGCATTCATAAAAGATGGAACTCTTCTAAATTGTACATATCTTATCATATATCCATGTGTAGAGAGATAATCACTAAAATAATGTTTTTATGTTCTATCTTATACTATATTTTATACTATCTTATACTATATGCATAAAAGATGGATCTCCTCTGATATCTTTTTTTAAAATTTTAGAATTAAAAACTTTATTTCTCCTTAATTCAAAAGTACGTTTACAAGTCTACCCTTTAAATTTTCATATTTAACAAGTGTTAATATATTCGGGTATAACGCCACATCTCTTTGACTTTACCTTTTCTTAAATTTATTCATTATGTTAAATTTTAGTTTATTTATCTACAAAGTTCAAACCATAAGTAGAAGTTTATTTTTTCTCGTCAAAATTAAGATATTTATTCTTTTTTTGCTAGTCTCATTTTAGCTCGTCTTTATTCTCAGGCTCCATGAGGAATTGTTGGGCGGATTCTCACCCAGAAGATCTCGAGACTGAGAAGTCACAGTTTCACCCGGGCTCGCAACCTCCACTTCGTTCGACAGCCAAGGAGCTCAAAACTAACCTAGAAGTCCATCCAACATTCTCAGTGTAGAAGCTCATTCGGCCCCAAGCTCATCCGGCCCCAAGCTTCATTCGGCCCAAGCCCTCCAATACCGAACCAACACTACTACCGAGTCCCAAGACACCGGTCCAGGAGCCAGGCCGAATCAACCTTCTCCCCAACATGCCACCGAACCAAGCCTCTCCTCCATAGCCGGTCCAAACAAGCACCGAACGACACTCACTGCAGGACCAACCCTACTACCGAACCACATACATAACGCCTTCACAGCCGGTCCAAACAACCACCGGTCCACTCTCATTGCCGGTCCACACCTACCACCGGACCAAACTCCATGCCGAATGTAGCATCGCCGAACCAGATGATTGCCAGTCCAGACTGCTTCAGCCTGGGCCCACCAGCAGCTATATACATCCAAGACCCCTGCCCCCTACCTCACTCTATAAATAGAGGGGCAGGGGTACAACAATGGGGGACAGGTTTGAGAGCTCAAGCAAGGAAGGAACCTTCAAACTACTTTCATATACTTATATACGAAGCATTGTACTTGTAATCTGAAAGAAAGAAGATAATAACATATAAAGTGGACGTAGGCACATTCTGGCCGAACCACTATAAATCCGCATGTCATTTACATTTCAGCCCCTACTTCTTTTATATTTACATACTCATCTGAAATCATTGAAAATCACATATAATCAACTAAATAATACGACTTGGAGGTGTTTGTCCATTTTTTGTGCAAACATTTTTGGTGCTTTCACTGAGAACTGAACTCAACGCTTCATCTTCTCCCACTCAACCTTCTTCCTAACAACATCGCTCGTTGCTTAGAAATCATGCCTTCCAAACAGAGAAGGGATGTTAACAAAGGAAAGAACATCGCAACTAGCAGCCTTCCAGATCCAGCAATCGCAGATCAGCCCACTTCAACAGCAGTACCAGATGAAAATCAGGAAAATCCAACCGGTCCCGCAACGGAACAACCAATCACTAGGGCAGATCTGGATAGGGTTGTGGCTGAAGTAACTAACCGCTTCACATCCCAACAGGAAGTTTTGGTGGACCAACTCATGTCACGCTTAAGGGATGCTGAAGAGTCCAACCACAGCACTGAATCATGGGGTGAGTCCCAATCCGGAGGATCTCGGAGGCAACAAAGGTCTTCCCTCTTCGAAGAAGCTATCAACAGGAACAACAATGATAGGGGCCGCGCCCGGACTCAGCCCGAATTCCGACTCGAGGAAGCCCTTGGAACCGAACCCAGCGGGGGAGGCACCAGGCGAGGGTCGGATGTAGCTGAGCCAGTCATGCCACCTAATCATAGAAACCCCGCTGAACGGAGCCGAGCTAGAACCCAGCCCGAAGTTGACCCCATGGATGCGCTCGAAACAGAACCCCACAGGGGAAGATCAAGGCAGGAGGCAACTGTAGCTGGTACTAGCATGCATCCGAGCAGCCAAAGACAACCACTGGATAATGCTAGAAGTGATAGACTGTACCATCCCTACAGGTCATCTGGACGAGATAGATCCCGCAGGGAAGAACCAAGCTCATTTTTGTCCGCTCCAAGTTCTGACGAACGAATGGCACGATTATTCAGAGAATGTGTCCAACGGGAGCAAAGGGACCGGGGAATAGGCGCTAGGGTCACCAGTCCCTTTACCCGAAATATCGAAACTGCCATCACTCCCCGGGAATGGAAAATGCCAACCATGGAACCTTACAAAGGAACTTCCGACCCCATCGTACACTTGCAGAGATACACCCAGCATATGCTCATGAGTGGAGCAACAGAAGGAGTGTTATGTAAATGCTTTCCGCTATTCCTAGCTGATCTAGCTACCTCCTGGTTCTGCCATCTACCCCAAGGATCCATCAGCTCATGGGAGATGTTGAAAGAAAGGTTTATTAGCCAGTTCCGCATCCATGTGGAACAACCCAAGGATGCTTATTCTCTATCCAATGTCAAACAGAAAACCGGAGAGACGCTGCAACAATATCTAACGCGGTTCAACGCCGCAGCGGCAGCAGTTCAAGATGCCGATGAAAAACTCACTCTAATGGCCCTCTGTAGTGGTGTACATCCAGACACCAAGTTTGCCAGAAGATTAACTAAGGAAAAACCAGCTACCTTGCCTGATTTCTTCCATGAAGCTGGAAAGTATATGAGACTTGAGGACGCTGCTACAGAGAGGCAATCAGGACAACAAGGTAAGACAATTCAGGACAAGGTTCCCACTGCAGCTAAGGACGCTCGAAGAAATGAATCTAGAGACAATGCTAGGGGCAGAAAGGTCGAAAAGCGCCAATATCGACCAGGACCGAGATTTGACTCCTACACTCCTTTGAACGACACAATCGAAAATATCTTCCTAGCCACTCAGGGCGAACTAGGATACAAGCGCCCCCCGCACAAGAAAGAATCAGATAACGCACTCAAGTCCGGAAAGTTCTGTCGCTTCCACGAATCCCACGGACATGACACCAATGAATGCCACCATCTTCGGGACTTGATCGAAGAACACATTAGAAGAAGAAGACTGGAACGCTATGTGAAGGGTCAGAACAGGACTCCAACTCCAGCCAATGAGAACTCAAAGCAACCCCTCCCAGAGGTAGGCGGAGGGAATCGCAACAATCACAACACCAGTGGCTCTAGTCAAGAGAAGATAGTGGTCCTTACCATCTCAGGAGGACCACACATCGCCGACGGAAGTTGGGCAGAGATGGAAAGGTACGGCAAGTCGCTTAGAAATGCAGAAGGCTATGTTAACTCCATCACGGAAGAACGCCACCCGAAACGAAAAGAGAACGACGACATCATATTCAGTAGGCGTGATTTGGAAGGAAGACAGTATCCACATATGGATCCTATGGTCATCTCTGCCTGGTTCGGTCCAGCTAAAGTTTTTCGGATTCTAATAGACACAGGAAGCTCCGTAAATATCCTATTCAAACATGCTTTCGACAAAATGAAGTTATCAATGAAGGATGTATCCCCCTGTGACAAACCACTGCACGGTTTCACTGGAGATGCAAAAATGCCCCTCGGGCAACTTGACCTCTTCGTCGAAATAGGAAGTCATCCCCGCTCCGTTGTGCGAAAACAAACGTTCGTACTAATAGAAAACCACTCGGCTTACAACGCATTCTTGGGAAGACCAGCCTTGTCTGACTTCCAGATTGTATTAGCCCCCTGGTGCCTGAAAATGAAATTTCCAACAGACAACGGAGTAGGAGAAGTAGAAGGAGATCAAGATGCTGCCCGAGACTGCTACGTAACTGAACTTCGCAATAACCGCAGAAAGAATAAAGGAAAAGGTGCAGAGACTACTCTCTGCATGAAAAGCTTGGAGGCATAGCAACTAAAGAAAGCCCCTCCCCTTCGATACACAAGTGATCCCTTCAATGAACTGGACCCCAGGGATAAAGAGGAGGAGGCTACCGCCGAGCCTGCAGAGGCTATGGAATTCGTATCTGTAGATAAGCACGATTCAAGTAAACTATTAAAAATCGGATCTCAGCTAAAAACGGAGTTGAAAGATCAACTCATTGACTTTCTCCGCCACAACTTAGATGTATTTGCGTGGACCCATGCCGATATGACAGGAATCTCCCCCGACATAGCATGCCACATGCTGAACATCGATCCCACCAAGGTGCCAGTAAAACAGAAAAAGAGGAGCATGGGGGCAGAGCGATCAGCAGCTCTTGATGAGGAAGTAAAGAATCTACTTGCTAATGGCTTCATACGGGAAGCCATCTACCCAGAATGGATCGCTAACCCAGTGCTAGTAAAAAAGGCCAATGGAAAGTGGCGAACATGTATTGACTTCTCCAATCTGAATGACGCTTGCCCAAAAGATTGCTTCCCACTTCCCCGAATTGACCAACTTGTGGACAGCACAGCCGGACACGAACTCCTATCTTTTATGGATGCATACTCCGGATATAACCAAATTCCCATGCACGCTCCTGATCAAGACCACACTAGCTTCATCACCGACCGCGGACTATATTGTTACAAAGTCATGCCTTTTGGACTCAAAAATGCTGGAGCTACCTATCAGCGCCTCGTCAACAAGATGTTCGCGGAACTAATAGGACGAACTATGGAGGTGTATGTGGATGACATGTTGGTAAAGTCCAGGAAAGCCGACGACCATGTAAGCCACCTGGGCGAGATGTTTCAAGTACTTCGCCGATATGGAATGAAGCTGAATCCTCTAAAGTGCTCCTTCGGAGTATCTTCGGGAAAATTCTTAGGATTTATCGTCCACGCCAGAGGAATCGAAGCAAACCCTGAACAAATCCGGGCTCTAAAAGAAATAAGGATACCCTCCACTCGAAAAGAAATGCAGAGCCTAAACGGAAAGGTGGCCGCCCTAAGCAGATTCATTTCCAAGGCAACTGACAAGTGTGTCCCTTTCTTCGAAGCTCTCAAGAAAGACAAAGGGAGATTCGAGTGGACCGATGAATGCTTAAAAGCCTTCCTCAACCTAATCGAACACCTTCAGAGACCACCAGTACTCTCAACTCCAAATGAAGGTGAAGTGTTATACCTATACCTCGCTGTATCATCTCATGCTCTAAGCGCCGCCTTGGTAAGAGAAGAAGACCGCACACAACGCCCGGTTTACTTTGTAAGTAAGAGATTTACAGGGGCAGAGACCAGATATCCTAAACTAGAGAAATTAGCATATTGTTTATTGATCGCGTCACGAAAACTGCGACACTACTTCCAGTCTCACTCCATCAGGGTTCTAACCGATCAACCGCTAAGACAAGTGCTCCATCGTCCTGACACTTCTGGGCGACTCCTCAAATGGTGCATCGAACTAAGTCAGTATGATATCACCTACCATCCTCGCACCGCTATCAAAGGACAAGCCATGGCCGATTTCGTTGCCGAATTCACTGCCAACGAAGGCAAGGAACAATCCGAAGTAGCAAAAAACATCAAGTGGAACCTCTTTGTAGATGGAGCAGCGAACGAACAAGGCTCGGGGGTAGGAATTGTGATCATCACCCCCAGGGGAAGAAAGTTGTACTATGCATTAAGGTTGGAGTTCACGGCCACTAACAACGATGCTGAATATGAAGCAGTAATAGCGGGATTGGAGCTTGCCCTGGAAATTGGAATCAACTCCTTATGTCTTCATAGTGATTCTCAGCTTATCGTAAACCAGGTACTAGGAGAATTCCAGACTCGAGGAGAACGACTCACAGCATACCTAAAGAAAACCAAACTGCTGCTCGATCAATTGGACCACTATCTAATCAAACATATTCCTCGAGAAGAGAACCAAGAGGCAGATGAACTTGCGAAGCAAGCTAGTATGAAGAATAGCACCATTTTCGGAACACTAGCCATCTCAAGGCAGCTAGCCCCAAGTTTCAAACCAGTAAATCTGGTAACTGCAATCGAAGAAGGAACCTGGATGACTCCCATCCGAAAATATTTGCAAGATGGCACACTGCCCGACAGGCGTGACGAAGCCAAGAGGATCTTGAGGAAAGTTCCCCACTACACGATACAAGAAGGCATCCTCTATCGGCGTGGCTTCTCTGGCCCCTTATTGAGATGCGTCGCTGTAAGGGAAGCCAAGGAGATCTTATCAAACATCCATCAGGGAGGATGCGGAGATCACACTGGGGGGCAGACTTTGGCAAGGAAGATACTCCGATATGGATATTACTGGCCCACGCTAAACAAAGACGCTCTAGACTTCGTCAAGAAATGCGACAGATGTCAGAAATTTGCCAAGATTCCTCGACTGCCCACAAATGAAATTACTCAAATGACCAGCCCTTGGCCCTTTGCTGTATGGGGAATTGACTTAATTGGCGAACTGCCAACGGGCCGAGGCGGAGCCAAATATGCTGTAGTGGCAGTCGATTATTTCACCAAATGGGTGGAAGCAGAACCTATAAATAAAATATCTTCAACAAAAGTTATAAACTTCTTGATCAAAAATATTCTGTGCAGGTACGGAGTCCCACTCAAGATCATACCAGACAATGGACTCCAGTTTGACAGCGAAGAATTTGCCGACTGGTGCCAAGAGCATGGAATTCATAAAAGCTTCTCATCAGTAGCTTATCCTCAGGCAAACGGACAAGTTGAAGCTGTCAACAAAATTCTCAAAACCCTAATCAAGAAGAAACTCGAAAAGTCAAAAGGCGCTTGGGTGGACGAACTTCCTACGGCACTATGGGCATACCGCATGTCTTTCAGAACATCAACGGGACATACTCCTTTCTCCTTGGCATATGGATCGGAGGCAATGCTCCCAGTTGAGACTATTGTGCCTTCCCACCGTAGGATCCACTACAACCCAGAAGAAAACGAAGAACTCCTCCTCATGTCTTTGGATCTGATTGAGGAAAGGAGAAACGATGCAGCACTTAAAGCAGCAGCTCACAAACAAAAGGTGGCAGCGCTATACAATTCCAAAGTCAAGCATCGCAGCTTACAAGAAGGAGATTTTGTCCTCAGGCGAATCTTTCCGCGCCCCGGGGCACTAGACCCCATCTGGGACGGACCGTATGTAATTCATAAAGATCTCCACAACGGAGCTTATATTTTGTCAACAGTGGACGGAGAGGTGTTCCAGAGGGCATGGAACATCCGACACCTCCGTCGATACTTTTCTTAACTTGTACTGCCCATATGAAGTGAATTAACAAAGAGAATCAGTGGACGTAGGCATTTTCGTGCCGAACCACTTTAAAAAATCTTGTCTCTTTTTAACTTGTTCCTTTATGTCTTGGCTACTTGTTAAGTTTTATCCCTTTCTGTTGGACAAAATCCTATGGCATCTCCACTAAAGACGCACCGCGGCCTCATCTGGACTAGGCCTAACAGGTACGCTACGATTCTATGCACTCGCCAATGAGACACTTTTGCTCCAGCATCCCTCTGCTGCGGGTTAACTCATTGCGCGCCTGCCCTCAAAGCCAACTGTAATGAGCCGATCATAAGTCATCATAAAGGCCGACTATAGCCGATGGCAGCTCATTACGGCGTTCGGCTCGCCGGCAACTGTGAACCTACTTTAAGCCCCAACATAAGGTGTGGCCAGCCAGGGGTAGTTCACGGCCAACGACACCCACGCTAGCCGGCCACGGTAAATCGAATAATACCCACGATTACGGACCATAATGGTTCGGGTAGTTACCGTGCGCGATCTCGGCTCCGATGTGTCTTAAGTGCGGCTGTGGTAAAAAAGAAAACTCCCCGCGGAGGCGTAAGATGGGTGACAAACGTCTCCAAGACCCACAGCTAGGGAAAGTGACTACAAAACCCGTTTGCCACGAACTTAAGCACATCGACGGCCTTCCGTGACTGGAAGTTTTACTTTTACTATATTTCCATTTCATTTAAATACTTTTATAACATCCCGCCTTTTCGCACACTTTAAAACGACACACGTGCCAATTCAAAGCATACGCAAGGGCGGATTGTCATGGGGTAAATAAGAAAAACAGAGAAGAAATAAAACAAAATAGAATCTCACAGCGGAAGGATAAAATATAATAACAAATATACAGTTCATAAACAGTTTACAAAAGCTTGATTTTACTTATACAATGAATATCAGAGTTACACATACCTAATACAACAATGCAGCGGAAAAGAAAGAGTGTGTAGTGCAATACTATATATATAAAATAATACTGAATCTTCGTCTTCGTCCTCCAAAGCTAAAACCTGCTATCCTGAAACGCTCGGACTGACCCGAGCGAATTTGAAAAGACAAAAACACTCGAGTCAGACTAGAAAATCTTATGTGAGTTAAATAAACAGAAATAAATATGAGTACAGTAACTCAAGAGATGCTCGGGATTTACATCTCCTAAGGATCCGTTAAACTATTTACTATATAGTATATTGCGCTATTATAATAGTGTCTATTTATAAAATAAACTTACTTTTTAATAGCGTTAAGGGGTTACCCATATAGCCCTTAACACGTAATAGTCCCAGTAGTCCGTCCAATATCATAGTCCCTCCTGATCGGGAAGCCACCAGAGGATACCACACGGGCTACGGGAGAAATCCAAACTCGTACAAGGCGCGATAGGGTAGGTGACACGGCACAACTAGGCAATGCCAGGGTAGATATACCAATTACGCTTCCGGGCCGATGGTAACGCGAAGCCGCAGCAACCGCCCACCTCGAAACAACTCCCCAAATCAAAAAAATAGAAGTGGCCACTGAATCAATCCAAAGTCATAGTATAATATCGAAGAGGAGTGTCCGATCAGAGGAATGACCTCATTAACCCGTCGATCGCTCCTGTTTTAGCCACCTTATGCCAACTCACGGGAGTCGGGTCCACGTATTTACCTTACAGGAATCGTCGCCACCAACCTACTTCATTCTGGAATCTCCACCGCGTACACGGTTAGTCAAAGTGGTTTTCGGTATCGACAGAGAGTATGTCCATATCCGATCCCGGTCTTTTTGCCAACCAATCGTTATTATAACACCGCGGTTATTTAAAAACATTTTATACTTTAAAACAAGAATATAATCCATTTCAAAACCATAATATTACGATATCATTTCTTCTTTTTTAAAAAACCCAGAACAATATGATATCGTTTATCCCAAATATAATTTCTTCCCAATAATTTAAAATGCTTTAACTTCATAACGTCTGAAAATCAAATATTTTCAAAGCATACTATTTTGGAAATCCATAGTTTCAAACCATAACTTTTAAAACTCAAATGGTTTGGATATTCACGGTATATAGAGTAAATGGTTTAACTTTAAAAGTTACTTCGTAAAGAAAATAATTTCTATGGCTTTATAAATAAAATTCTTTATTTTAAAGTCTAAACCAAACTTAAATATCACTCTTAAGTTCCAAAACCATTTCAATTTCCATATATATATAAATCCATTGGAGTATTAATATTCAAATACTAAAGTTGGAATTTATTCTTTCAACAAATTAAATGTTTTATTATTTAGTTTGAATATTCACATAAATCCTTAAATAAATAACTCCAATTTCTAGTAATAAAACATATGTATTTTTCAATTCCAATTATATTAGAATATTTTTCCAATTCAGGAAAATCCAATTTTAAATATCATATCTAAAAATTTCCAACTTACCATTTAAACATAGGATATAAATTATCAAACTTCATTTTCCAAATTTCTTCCATTTTTATAAAAGAATTTATACACCTTTTATTTTCAAATTTTCAACTTATATGTATATAAATATGGAAGAAAATATTTATACAGTATAAAATTTAAGATTATTATAAACCGTATTCCATCCAAACCATAGAAATCACATTAAAATAGTTATACATAGACCGCGGTGCCTGTATAAAATTTTCTATCCTATGGTCAAGTGATACGGATATTTATCATTTCAATCCGCAATTTAAAAATAAAACTTTGCGGTTTTATCATTTCAAACCACAATCCCGAAAAAATGAAATATGCATGATAAATTTGCAATTTAATGATATGCAATAAACATTCATTCATCAACGACATCCATCATCCAATCGCAACCATCAACCAATCTCAATCAATAACAACATATATATATGAACATATACAACAGGTGATAACTGTCAGTTTGTTCAAATTAAATTTATCAACTATTCATCTAACAGTTTATTCAGTAATAATTTACATAACTATTGATAGCAGTCCATATGCAAACAAAATTTCTAACAGTCAATTAATACGCAATAAATCAATTAAATTAACAGTTAAACTTAATAAAATGCAATCCAACAGATATGAATGAAATAACATGCCAAATGCTCATAATAAATTTCTATTCATTTCTAAAATTTATTTAACAAACATAAAAGCTTCTAGTAATTGTGAGTGGGTTAAAACACTCACCTTTTGAATTTAAATCGAATTTAAATTCGATTTAAACCCAAAAATTCGCCCGTCTCAGAATTCGTCCAAACCAGCGTCATCAGATCCGGAATTAAATTTCGATCCTAACGCAAAAAAAATCGTGTGAATCCGAATTCGTATGAAAAAGTTGTGGCAAAAAATGGTGATTGAATTCGAAATTAAAAATAAGCAAATGGCACACATTCATCACTTACTAACTTTCCACGTCAGCCTTGAAAACTCACTCACGCGCCTCAACTGCTACAGGAGCACGCACGCAGAAAACGCTGGAACCCAAAAGAAAAATGCCTCTGACCGAGACTTTGACCACACATAGACAACGCCACCTGCCACCATCACGCTGCCGTCCACCACCATCTCGAAGCCACCGCCGAGCCGCACCCAACCCACCAGGTGCGAACGCCCCTCGATGACAGCCGCCGCCAGTGATTTACAACCCTAAATCAAAAATCACGCCACATCCAACCATCAAATCGCAGAACGAACAACACTGATGCACTCCCCATCGTCCACTCTACAATACCCAGAAACCGTTTGACGATCTGACGAAGTTTTGTGCGACGATGATGAACGGTTTTGGGGCTGTTTGAATTTATTCTGGATGAACGACAGCTCCAATTGAAAAACGAATTGCACCAGTAGATTACGCGCATCAAATACTTCAACATATATTTTTTTGAGAATTTTTGGAGAACTTTGAATTTTCACTTTTATTTTGCAATTTGAAATTGGATCTGAGATGTATACATTTGGGGAAGAGAGAAGAGTGAAGAAATGAACGTACAGCAAATGAAAAAAAGAAAGGAGCTAGGGTTTATAGCCATGTATATATAGGTAGGCTAGAGGTAGGGAAGATGGACTGGATAAGCGAACGTACGGAATAGAATACGGCCCAAAAAGCCCGCTATGCCTCCGGAGTCGAATTTGTTAAATCTATATATCCAAATAGGTATTTTAAAATATTCTGAACGCGATGGAAAAAGTTTCACGTCCAAATTTGATCATATGAAGAAGTTATGCCCAAAACAAGATTTTCAAATTGATTTCAAATTGATTTTTAATAAATTTGATTTCAAGGCGTTTCGCGTCCGTACGATCAAACGACAAGTCCGATCGATACGAAACTTGAAACCCTATAATAATTCACCGATACGGATCCGATGAAACTGGTTTCATCGAAATCCGAGTCCGTGACAAAAATGGCTATTTTAATATTTATTAAATCAATTAAATAAATCATAAAAATCCAATTTTTATATTTCAACTTCTAATATTGGCTAGATTCATTACTTATATAATTCAATCAATTTCAATTGATTTAACAAGCTTGGATGTGAATTAAAATCTATAAATATCTCAGTTTGCAGTGTTAATATCTGCACTTTCTTATTATTTTGGGAATTATAAATTATATTCTAAACTCCATTATTACATCTTATACCTTTATACTCTTAACTTAAATCTAACTGAATAAAAAAATTGGATTCCCATCTCAACTTGAATCCAATTGGATAAATAGATTTTGATTTCCTTTTCAACTCATTTTTAATTGTAATTAACCCTTTTTACCATAATTAAATTTCAAATTATCAATAAACTTTTATTCCCATTTATTTGCCTTAATTTATTTAAGGCAATCCTAAGTTAATATCTATTGCGATGATTTCAAATATCATTCCCTTATTTTTCTTAACTATTAAAATTCCAATCTTAATGAATTCAATATTGTAAGTTTGATAAATCTATTAAATCCACTCAATTGTTTACAATTCCAATCTAAATTCAATAACGTAATAATTTACGTTAGAATCCATTTTATATGCAGCAAATACCATTTGTTGACCTTAATATTCAAATTATAAATAAAATCTTGTTTCCTAAAGTTATATCAACAATGGTCAAATAAAAATTTAAATTAGCTTTAACTTTATTCCATGGTATAACTATTGCAATAAATCCAAATAAATAAATGAGGCTTGACTCCTATATTAACTTCTTTGGTTTCAATTAACATTTTATGGTGAATATGAATTCCAATGTATAATTGAAACCTTTATATCTATTTTATTCCACTATTCTATAAGAAAAATTAACGTTTGGGTCAATACAACTACAAATAACTCTCATTCCTTCCAAATAATACTTACATAAACTATTTAATATTAAATCCATTAAATTGCAATAGATTCAATTGATTGCAATTTATTTCCAAATAAATTTTGATTTTTATTTGGTTATACACAAAATTTTGTTATCACCTACCTAGCAAAGTTATTATTACTTAAGATCTCACTGCATCCACATTTTCCCATTTTTCATTTCCTAGTTCCTTTACTTTATTATACATAATTTATTACAAATGAGATTTCCTTTGGTTTACATCTTATTTGTATTTAACATTACTCATTTACCAAATCTATTCCACCTTAACTGCGGTAAATTGAATTTGATTCCCAAAATTTAAAATAACAAGAAACAAGGTAGGCAAACAAATAATAGTCATTACTCCAAATTCTAGTCCTAAATAGACTTTTATTCCTTGCAAATAAATGTTACTATTTATTCTTATAGTACAAATCTCAATAATTATCCTATTTTAATTTGCTTAGGCCATTTATTTCACTATACATATCTGCATAAACGGACAATTTATTCAATCCATTGAGTATCAATTCTATTAAGTCCTGTTTATATTTTTATGCATTCTTCTATTACTTTACAAAATGGAATACTTTTAAACTCATACACTTAATAACAAAACCGTTATAAATCTAATAAATTCCCAAAATCGAAGTTTGTACACATTATACACAACTCATATGATTTCTCACAAAACGTTGAATTTATTAAATGACCATTTATTATAATTTAATTCCCTTAATTGAATCAATTGCTTATTATTATATATATATATTCTTTTCATTCTACCATTCAAATTAATATATATACTAACATTCACCAATTTCAACATTTATTTGTTTCTCATAATTTACCTTTAAATCAAGTTGTGACAATTTGCATTATCCACCCTTGTCGTCATAAGATTTATTTTTTTACACTAAATTTTCAACTACTATACCAAATCTCTACATTTATTCTTAAACAAATTAGAAATTATATTAATTTAACTTATTAAATACCATAAATTTAACGGGTCGTTACAATCTCCCCCACTCAAAACTTTTCGTCCCCGAAAAGGAAAAGAAGGGAGAAGGAAGAATAAACAGTACATCTTATTTCAAATATTAACTTATAAACAATATTTTACTGAATTAATTTCCTTTAATGAAATACCCTTATTTTATAATCATTATATCCTTTAATACTTGAATTATTAAAGTTGGAAAAATATTTTCAACAAAATTCTAAGTCCAAAATTTACGGAAAATTTTGGCAGAGTCTCCTTTGTACGGAGGGACTCTGGAGAAAATATACTATCCAAATATACAAATATATTACATATATATCAAAAATAAAATATCCCGCACGGGAAAATATATAAAACCGCGCTTTAAACGTAATCCGAAAACGTACCTATTTGTCGGGCAATACGCTTATATTTTTTTGGAACCAAAAGCAGTAGCAGTTGCTTCCAACACCTGTATTCACTTATAAAATCTAAAAGGTTAAATATTTATTTTACAGTGAATGTTTAGGTGGATTCAGTCATTCATATCCAATCAAATGCAACAACCATAGATTTTAGCAAACAGCACACACCACAACCAACAATCATTCACTCAACAAACAATCAGTTTTTCGGGTTCAAATTATGAAGTTGTACGAATGAAGAATAACTATCAAGTGCATCCGTTGCTCAACAGCCTTAGATGGAACAAAGATAGGTTATTTATTCATCCAACAACTCCACAATTCCTTACCCAACAAACATACATCAACCAACAATTCAAATCAACACCAAAATAGCTTATTATACATTTATTTCACAATTCATTGGTTTGATTTTCTTCTTCATATATGGTAGAATTTCTTTATTTCTTAAGTTTTCCTTTATTACTTAAGTTTGTAAAATAAGTTCTCATTAATAACAACAAATATTTTGAATATCTTCATTTCCTTACTCTTCACTTGTAAGATTTCTCTTAAATTCCAAATCTGCTAACATTCATTCTTATGAGTGGAAATTTTTTTTTTCTAGTGACTATGGATTACAGTCATATTATTTATTTTTCTACATTCCATTATATTAGAATAGGGGAGAGTTGAAACATACTTAAGTAAAAATCTTACAACATGTCACCTATCAATAATACTTAACTTTATTTCAATAGAATTTTGATTATCACTTAAGTTTTATACCATTTAATTCTTATTTATAACGGTAATTTATTGAATACTTCATTATTTCTAAAATTCCTACTTGTAAAATATTCAATTCTAGTTCTTATTTAACATTTCAACTTTTATATAGGTAAGTTATTTATGCTAAAGAAAATGCAATTGAACTATTACAAGTTTAATCTCCATTCTTTTAATTTAATTCAATGTTGATCCATATTATTTTTTTTTCTCCTACGTATCCAATTTCTCTTTCTAACCTTGCAATACTTCTCTTAATTTAATTAGAGGTTTCAATTCATTTATTACTTAACCTCTTTTTCCCTAACATAATTTTTTTTTTAACAATTTATTAACGGAAAAATTTAGAATTTAAATACCGGGTCAAATTTCAATTTATTTCAAAATAATAGATAAATAAGTTCTTACAACTCAATATCTCTAATTATATTTAGACCAATAAAAGAAAAATTTTAGAAAATTTTAAAATAAATCTGCAGTAGGATTTACTACAGTGGCCTTTCCCTTTTGAAACTCGAAAATGAAAGTCGATGATGCGGCCGTCATCACCGAATTTATTTTTCCAGCGACAAAGAGGAAAATACAAAATTTATTTCTCCAAGAATCTTCTTTTAAAACAAATTTTTCCAAATTATACTATATTTATATAAGAAATTACTTATAAACCAAATAAATAAATTTCACAAATTCTTTGGAAGCAAATTTTCAAAACCCCGGACTTAAGTTCTAAATCTCCAAATTTGGTTTATTATAATTTCACTTAGCTTCAGTTATTATAAATATTTTTATTGCCCAACATCCAATCTATAGCAACCAAATATATATATATCTTTATAAAACATTTTTATATATAGAAAATATAATAGGCAAAATTATTTCATTCACCTATATTAAAAACGGATATTATGTCGGTCTGTCCTATTAAGTGTTTAGAAATCCCTATTGATGACATAGCGTCCCATGCATCAACCAGAATTCATAAATACAAAGCGGAACAGATTAACACAATATTAAAATCTTTTTATTAATACTAACAAGTACGCTCTCTCATATATATACACTCAGCGACTCCCATAGGATATAACTACCCTATTAACAAAGAGTCAAACCCCACAAAGCCAAGGTTTAGTCGCTAAACCAAAGCTCTGATACCAGCTATAACATCCCGCCTTTTCGCACACTTTAAAACGACACACGTGCCAATTCAAAGCATACGCAAGGGCGGATTGTCATGGGGTAAATAAGAAAAACAGAGAAGAAATAAAACAAAATAGAATCTCACAGCGGAAGGATAAAATATAATAACAAATATACAGTTCATAAACAGTTTACAAAAGCTTGATTTTACTTATACAATGAATATCAGAGTTACACATACCTAATACAACAATGCAGCGGAAAAGAAAGAGTGTGTAGTGCAATACTATATATATAAAATAATACTGAATCTTCGTCTTCGTCCTCCAAAGCTAAAACCTGCTATCCTGAAACGCTCGGACTGACCCGAGCGAATTTGAAAAGACAAAAACACTCGAGTCAGACTAGAAAATCTTATGTGAGTTAAATAAACAGAAATAAATATGAGTACAGTAACTCAAGAGATGCTCGGGATTTACATCTCCTAAGGATCCGTTAAACTATTTACTATATAGTATATTGCGCTATTATAATAGTGTCTATTTATAAAATAAACTTACTTTTTAATAGCGTTAAGGGGTTACCCATATAGCCCTTAACACGTAATAGTCCCAGTAGTCCGTCCAATATCATAGTCCCTCCTGATCGGGAAGCCACCAGAGGATACCACACGGGCTACGGGAGAAATCCAAACTCGTACAAGGCGCGATAGGGTAGGTGACACGGCACAACTAGGCAATGCCAGGGTAGATATACCAATTACGCTTCCGGGCCGATGGTAACGCGAAGCCGCAGCAACCGCCCACCTCGAAACAACTCCCCAAATCAAAAAAATAGAAGTGGCCACTGAATCAATCCAAAGTCATAGTATAATATCGAAGAGGAGTGTCCGATCAGAGGAATGACCTCATTAACCCGTCGATCGCTCCTGTTTTAGCCACCTTATGCCAACTCACGGGAGTCGGGTCCACGTATTTACCTTACAGGAATCGTCGCCACCAACCTACTTCATTCTGGAATCTCCACCGCGTACACGGTTAGTCAAAGTGGTTTTCGGTATCGACAGAGAGTATGTCCATATCCGATCCCGGTCTTTTTGCCAACCAATCGTTATTATAACACCGCGGTTATTTAAAAACATTTTATACTTTAAAACAAGAATATAATCCATTTCAAAACCATAATATTACGATATCATTTCTTCTTTTTTAAAAAACCCAGAACAATATGATATCGTTTATCCCAAATATAATTTCTTCCCAATAATTTAAAATGCTTTAACTTCATAACGTCTGAAAATCAAATATTTTCAAAGCATACTATTTTGGAAATCCATAGTTTCAAACCATAACTTTTAAAACTCAAATGGTTTGGATATTCACGGTATATAGAGTAAATGGTTTAACTTTAAAAGTTACTTCGTAAAGAAAATAATTTCTATGGCTTTATAAATAAAATTCTTTATTTTAAAGTCTAAACCAAACTTAAATATCACTCTTAAGTTCCAAAACCATTTCAATTTCCATATATATATAAATCCATTGGAGTATTAATATTCAAATACTAAAGTTGGAATTTATTCTTTCAACAAATTAAATGTTTTATTATTTAGTTTGAATATTCACATAAATCCTTAAATAAATAACTCCAATTTCTAGTAATAAAACATATGTATTTTTCAATTCCAATTATATTAGAATATTTTTCCAATTCAGGAAAATCCAATTTTAAATATCATATCTAAAAATTTCCAACTTACCATTTAAACATAGGATATAAATTATCAAACTTCATTTTCCAAATTTCTTCCATTTTTATAAAAGAATTTATACACCTTTTATTTTCAAATTTTCAACTTATATGTATATAAATATGGAAGAAAATATTTATACAGTATAAAATTTAAGATTATTATAAACCGTATTCCATCCAAACCATAGAAATCACATTAAAATAGTTATACATAGACCGCGGTGCCTGTATAAAATTTTCTATCCTATGGTCAAGTGATACGGATATTTATCATTTCAATCCGCAATTTAAAAATAAAACTTTGCGGTTTTATCATTTCAAACCACAATCCCGAAAAAATGAAATATGCATGATAAATTTGCAATTTAATGATATGCAATAAACATTCATTCATCAACGACATCCATCATCCAATCGCAACCATCAACCAATCTCAATCAATAACAACATATATATATGAACATATACAACAGGTGATAACTGTCAGTTTGTTCAAATTAAATTTATCAACTATTCATCTAACAGTTTATTCAGTAATAATTTACATAACTATTGATAGCAGTCCATATGCAAACAAAATTTCTAACAGTCAATTAATACGCAATAAATCAATTAAATTAACAGTTAAACTTAATAAAATGCAATCCAACAGATATGAATGAAATAACATGCCAAATGCTCATAATAAATTTCTATTCATTTCTAAAATTTATTTAACAAACATAAAAGCTTCTAGTAATTGTGAGTGGGTTAAAACACTCACCTTTTGAATTTAAATCGAATTTAAATTCGATTTAAACCCAAAAATTCGCCCGTCTCAGAATTCGTCCAAACCAGCGTCATCAGATCCGGAATTAAATTTCGATCCTAACGCAAAAAAAATCGTGTGAATCCGAATTCGTATGAAAAAGTTGTGGCAAAAAATGGTGATTGAATTCGAAATTAAAAATAAGCAAATGGCACACATTCATCACTTACTAACTTTCCACGTCAGCCTTGAAAACTCACTCACGCGCCTCAACTGCTACAGGAGCACGCACGCAGAAAACGCTGGAACCCAAAAGAAAAATGCCTCTGACCGAGACTTTGACCACACATAGACAACGCCACCTGCCACCATCACGCTGCCGTCCACCACCATCTCGAAGCCACCGCCGAGCCGCACCCAACCCACCAGGTGCGAACGCCCCTCGATGACAGCCGCCGCCAGTGATTTACAACCCTAAATCAAAAATCACGCCACATCCAACCATCAAATCGCAGAACGAACAACACTGATGCACTCCCCATCGTCCACTCTACAATACCCAGAAACCGTTTGACGATCTGACGAAGTTTTGTGCGACGATGATGAACGGTTTTGGGGCTGTTTGAATTTATTCTGGATGAACGACAGCTCCAATTGAAAAACGAATTGCACCAGTAGATTACGCGCATCAAATACTTCAACATATATTTTTTTGAGAATTTTTGGAGAACTTTGAATTTTCACTTTTATTTTGCAATTTGAAATTGGATCTGAGATGTATACATTTGGGGAAGAGAGAAGAGTGAAGAAATGAACGTACAGCAAATGAAAAAAAGAAAGGAGCTAGGGTTTATAGCCATGTATATATAGGTAGGCTAGAGGTAGGGAAGATGGACTGGATAAGCGAACGTACGGAATAGAATACGGCCCAAAAAGCCCGCTATGCCTCCGGAGTCGAATTTGTTAAATCTATATATCCAAATAGGTATTTTAAAATATTCTGAACGCGATGGAAAAAGTTTCACGTCCAAATTTGATCATATGAAGAAGTTATGCCCAAAACAAGATTTTCAAATTGATTTCAAATTGATTTTTAATAAATTTGATTTCAAGGCGTTTCGCGTCCGTACGATCAAACGACAAGTCCGATCGATACGAAACTTGAAACCCTATAATAATTCACCGATACGGATCCGATGAAACTGGTTTCATCGAAATCCGAGTCCGTGACAAAAATGGCTATTTTAATATTTATTAAATCAATTAAATAAATCATAAAAATCCAATTTTTATATTTCAACTTCTAATATTGGCTAGATTCATTACTTATATAATTCAATCAATTTCAATTGATTTAACAAGCTTGGATGTGAATTAAAATCTATAAATATCTCAGTTTGCAGTGTTAATATCTGCACTTTCTTATTATTTTGGGAATTATAAATTATATTCTAAACTCCATTATTACATCTTATACCTTTATACTCTTAACTTAAATCTAACTGAATAAAAAAATTGGATTCCCATCTCAACTTGAATCCAATTGGATAAATAGATTTTGATTTCCTTTTCAACTCATTTTTAATTGTAATTAACCCTTTTTACCATAATTAAATTTCAAATTATCAATAAACTTTTATTCCCATTTATTTGCCTTAATTTATTTAAGGCAATCCTAAGTTAATATCTATTGCGATGATTTCAAATATCATTCCCTTATTTTTCTTAACTATTAAAATTCCAATCTTAATGAATTCAATATTGTAAGTTTGATAAATCTATTAAATCCACTCAATTGTTTACAATTCCAATCTAAATTCAATAACGTAATAATTTACGTTAGAATCCATTTTATATGCAGCAAATACCATTTGTTGACCTTAATATTCAAATTATAAATAAAATCTTGTTTCCTAAAGTTATATCAACAATGGTCAAATAAAAATTTAAATTAGCTTTAACTTTATTCCATGGTATAACTATTGCAATAAATCCAAATAAATAAATGAGGCTTGACTCCTATATTAACTTCTTTGGTTTCAATTAACATTTTATGGTGAATATGAATTCCAATGTATAATTGAAACCTTTATATCTATTTTATTCCACTATTCTATAAGAAAAATTAACGTTTGGGTCAATACAACTACAAATAACTCTCATTCCTTCCAAATAATACTTACATAAACTATTTAATATTAAATCCATTAAATTGCAATAGATTCAATTGATTGCAATTTATTTCCAAATAAATTTTGATTTTTATTTGGTTATACACAAAATTTTGTTATCACCTACCTAGCAAAGTTATTATTACTTAAGATCTCACTGCATCCACATTTTCCCATTTTTCATTTCCTAGTTCCTTTACTTTATTATACATAATTTATTACAAATGAGATTTCCTTTGGTTTACATCTTATTTGTATTTAACATTACTCATTTACCAAATCTATTCCACCTTAACTGCGGTAAATTGAATTTGATTCCCAAAATTTAAAATAACAAGAAACAAGGTAGGCAAACAAATAATAGTCATTACTCCAAATTCTAGTCCTAAATAGACTTTTATTCCTTGCAAATAAATGTTACTATTTATTCTTATAGTACAAATCTCAATAATTATCCTATTTTAATTTGCTTAGGCCATTTATTTCACTATACATATCTGCATAAACGGACAATTTATTCAATCCATTGAGTATCAATTCTATTAAGTCCTGTTTATATTTTTATGCATTCTTCTATTACTTTACAAAATGGAATACTTTTAAACTCATACACTTAATAACAAAACCGTTATAAATCTAATAAATTCCCAAAATCGAAGTTTGTACACATTATACACAACTCATATGATTTCTCACAAAACGTTGAATTTATTAAATGACCATTTATTATAATTTAATTCCCTTAATTGAATCAATTGCTTATTATTATATATATATATTCTTTTCATTCTACCATTCAAATTAATATATATACTAACATTCACCAATTTCAACATTTATTTGTTTCTCATAATTTACCTTTAAATCAAGTTGTGACAATTTGCATTATCCACCCTTGTCGTCATAAGATTTATTTTTTTACACTAAATTTTCAACTACTATACCAAATCTCTACATTTATTCTTAAACAAATTAGAAATTATATTAATTTAACTTATTAAATACCATAAATTTAACGGGTCGTTACAACTTTGCTCCTATCCTGTATAACAAACTCTAAAGTACAGGAAACCAAATAGGAAGCATTCGCTCATGAGAAACTAAGTCTGCATACTGGGTGGCAGGGTACTCAGCTATATCCGTGAACAGTTACATAAGACACTCTAAGCTACCGCCTGCGAATGAAACATAAAGGGCGGTACTCTCTTTTCTTGTACATAAATACGTAACTATAGCTTGTTCGTACAATAACATTGCAACACATGAAATTATATTTCTAGCAAAAAACTTAGCATCAAACACAACTAGAATCACAGGCATATACATAGTTATATTTCTCACGCAGCACATCAAGATGACAACAACATTTAAACATAACAACATCAGCTTATATTATAAGATCACACGAAGTTATTCTTTGCAAGTAATATTATTATAGTTACATGTCAATGACTAACGTAAACAGTGATAAAAAGAAATAAAAAGGTGGCAGCCGCGTCCACACTCCATCGCCAACTTCCCCAGTCTACTTAGCCGCAGGATCAGAGCCCCCAGCATGTGGATCAGGAGTCCCACCTGTCCAGTTCAGAAGAGGAATTCATTAAACGAACAATCAAGTTATGAAAACACGGAAAGGAAAGAAAGGGAAAAGAATAACTCACCAGCATCCGCCGCTCAATCCTCATCATCCAACTGCACGCCCGCTTCCTCTGCAGCAAGCAGCCGCATCCCCTCCTTCACCGCCGCTTGCTCCTCCTTCGAGAACTGGGCAGTAACCGCATCCAAATTAAAAGCCTCTCCGCCTTCCTTACCCGCGTTCACCCTGGCCTCCTCTAAAGCCTGGAGATACACCTTGGCCATCACCCGAGGGTAATCGTCCATCCAAGACAAGCCGCCCTCTTTCCAAGTGTGGAAGTACATGTCCTGCAGCATCTCATCCATCATCCCCTCATTCTCCTCAAACTCCCTCACCCGGGCCTCGGAAGCTTGCAACTTGGCGACGACAATGTCCCTCTCGGATTGGTATCTCAAGCAGTCCGCCTGAAGAGACCTCCGCATTTCCTCCTCCTTTAACTTGAGGGACCTCCTCATCTCCTCCTTCAACTCGGCCTGAGCCATCTCCGCAGCTTCGAGCCTCCCAGACAACTCCTCTACCCGCTCAAGATCCGCATTTCGAACCTCGTCCACCGTCGTAATGGCCATGTTAATCCGTTCCCTGCAGGCGACCTCCATCTTCCGTAATTCCGCCCTACTGGCCTTCTCCATCGTCTCTTTCAGCCGCTTAGAGGCTTCCTCATGCTGAGAAATCTGGATGGCCTGATCGGCGAGCTGCTTGGCTTGATCGGCAACTTTTAACCTCAACCGAATATTAGCACTCCCGATCTCTTCCCCGGCCTTGGCCAATCTAGCATGATGCTCCATTAACTTCTTAGTCTCTGCGGCCACCCGATCGATGTTAGCCTTGGCTTCGTCCCCCATGGTGACTACCCGTGTAGTAAGTAAATCAAGATCTAAAGACTTGGCCTCGTCCAGCACTCTTACCATGGGGTTGCGGGGAAGGAGGTGCTCGCCCGTGGCCTCATCAAATGAGATATCCTGAAAGCTCGGATCTAAATCAGGATGACCGGCAAAAGGGTCACGAGGCACGGGACGAGGCACATCAGGACGCCTTATACGAATAACAGTTGGGCTCTTGAAAGGAGGATGAGGGGAGCCGGATTCCGTGCTCTCCTCCGTAGTATCACAAGGAGGCTGAGTAGGAAGCTGCGGACCAGGGGAAGACTCAAATAAGGAACGGCTCCGCTTCTTTTTCCGAATGTCCTCTTCAATGACCCCAAGAAGAGGGCGATAACGGACTACATCCCCAGTGCGACCAGTAGAGGGTTTCGCAGAAGCTCTCCTCGACTTAAACTGCTCAAGGCGGTGTCGAACGTCCGACGTTTTAACCACCTGGCCTGCCCCTGGAATAAAGAACAAGTGTTACGAACATACAATAATCCACAGTTCGAAAAATGTGTTAAGTTAAAAGGAAAGAAAAGTGAGAAGGCACATCTATTATACAAACCCGGCGGAGGAGTGGGATACTGCAATAAGTCCTGGATCTCATTCCAGGACGGAAGTGAACCGTAAAAAATTTCTAAGTCCCTATCGAAAATGGAATCGGCAGAGGACAAAAGTTCACCTTGCATCGCCGGAGTCGCCTTAGCTGAGGAACCCTTAGAGGATGGGTCAGTGCCAGCCACAGCTTTGACGGTTTCCTTTGCCTTCTCCGTTTTCGACTCTCCCTCCGACTCCCCGAAGGCCCGACGGAGAGCCTCATCCAGTTCAAGGTCTTGCTCAGAGGTTAGGGCACCGACGCCACTACCACCTTGACCGTCGCCATCTCCTCCACCCTCCGACCCTTCTCCAACCTCGCCTCCTTCCTCCTCTTCTACACCTTCCTCCTCCGGGACAGTCGGAAGAGTACTTGGAGAAGGGCCATCAGACTTCTTCAGTTTCTTCCCCCCGACAACGGGGCGCTCTGTAAAAGGCTCCCTCTTACCGCTCTTCACCATAGCCCCCTCCTTAGCTTTGGCAGCCTTCTCCTCAGCCGTGTCTCTTTGCTTAACCACGGACTGGTGCGGTAAGATCAAATTATACTCCAAGAGGGTTGCATTCCTGATCAAGAAGGAGGCCGACCGGTCCCGTGCCGGAATAGCCTTTAGTTCAGCAGCCATTCACACCAAGGAATCATCCTCCACGACTGCAATACCACCTGTCGCTAGCCAGAAATAGAAGCATGTCAGAAAAAAAACTACAGTCAAAACATGGAAAATATAAATGAAATCCATCTTACAGCCGGAAGTGAAAAGGCGGAAAGAAACAACATCGTCCTTGATGAAGAACCACTCTTTCTTGAACATGGTAAACTTGGAATATAAGTCCAGGACTGGTTTGAAGGGCACGGCCGCTTCCAGACTGATATACGGAGACCCCTTCTTATAGCCTCTCAGGTTGTACAAGTATCGAATTTCCCGGTTAGAAGGAGGATGCCCGTACCTCCTCTGGAAGATAACAAAGAGGCTCACCAGGATGGCATAAGAGTTAGGCTGAAGTTGGAAAGGAGCCACCTTCAAATATGTGGTGAAACTTACTATCCAAGCGTTGATAGGAGGGATAGCACCGCACATACAATGGTATCTGCTATAAGCAAAATAGCCTTCGGGAGGATTATATGGCATCACTCCATCTCCCGGCAGCAGCATAAGAGCCCTGTCTATCCCGAAGGAACGGGATATGATGTCAAGTTGCTCCTCCTTTAGGGAGCTAGGAAAGCAATCGGGAGGGGAGACTAGAAGTTCCTGTGGACCATATCCGTCCACTAACGACCTCGGAACAGGTCTATGTTGCCCGGATCCTGGTTGGGCTGGGGGCACAGAAGAAGACTCTCCTGTACCTTTAGACTTCTTTCTATCCGATCGTGTTTCCGCTTTGCGAGACATTTTCTACAGCACAAGAAAAACTTGATATTAGAATAAGAAGTATAGAAACATAAACAAGCAAGTATATAAGGCAAGCGTGTAAAAAAGTCTAAGATTCTGCTCAAGGTTCAAGTATGAAGTCTCATTCGGCGGTGCAAGACAAGTTCATTCGGCATCGAAAGCATATGGCCATTCGGCACTCATTCGGCATACATATCATTCGGCCCTAAGGCCTGAGTCTCATTCGGCAATCCAATACACTTCGTATACATTCGGCAAACAGGTCCATCCGGTGATAAGAGATCATTCGGCAAAAAATATATATACCTGATTCGGTATAAACTGGTTCGGCAGAAGGATGGTTCGGTCAAGAATTGGTTCGGCTCTCTGGTTCGGTAAGAAGAAACCAAGGGGGTGTAGCCTCTATATATAGGCGACCTCAGAACTGCCGAACCAACTGGTTCGGCCCACCGGACCAACATATACTGAACCAACCGTATGCCGAATGAAAACGTCCACCCGGACCAACCAAAGAACCGAATGAAGCTATCTCCACCAGAAAAAACCAGGAACAGGGGGCATGCAGAGCGCCTCACCCAGATAAGTACCGAACTCTAGAACCTACTAATAAAATAGGGAATATGATAACAACGAATGAGTCGTAAAACTCTCACTGACATGGATTAATCGTTTACACGTGTACGCGACCACGAATGGTCCATAGGCACGCTCTGAACGGTTATTAACCCTATCGTCGTGGGAATTTACTCTTTGACACGCCTTTTTAAACTCATAGGTGAAACGGATATTTGATTCTGATAATTATGAAATGGCTAAGCTACTTACACATGTACGGGGTCGCGAACGATCCCTAGGCATGCTCTGAGATGGCGATAAACCATCTTGACAAACGATCCAAGGATCCACTCTGACATGAACCTGGCATCGATGATGCTAAGCCCCCTCGGGGCTCACTCTCTCGTCCCGAACGACACAGTTCATCTCTAATATTTCGATCACGAACGGTCGTTATTTGAAATCACACTAAAACTGTAAATTTCTCTGCAGGACATCAACAGGATATAAACATCAAGCCCGTGGCATTACAAAACAAGCCTTCTTACCACAAAGAAACAAAGCGCGACACATGCAAGCACGTGCCCCACTTTGGGGGGCAAATGTTGGGCGGATTCTCACCCAGAAGATCTCGAGACTGAGAAGTCACAGTTTCACCCGGGCTCGCAACCTCCACTTCGTTCGACAGCCAAGGAGCTCAAAACTAACCTAGAAGTCCATCCAACATTCTCAGTGTAGAAGCTCATTCGGCCCCAAGCTCATCCGGCCCCAAGCTTCATTCGGCCCAAGCCCTCCAATACCGAACCAACACTACTACCGAGTCCCAAGACACCGGTCCAGGAGCCAGGCCGAATCAACCTTCTCCCCAACATGCCACCGAACCAAGCCTCTCCTCCATAGCCGGTCCAAACAAGCACCGAACGACACTCACTGCAGGACCAACCCTACTACCGAACCACACACATAACGCCTTCACAGCCGGTCCAAACAACCACCGGTCCACTCTCATTGCCGGTCCACACCTACCACCGGACCAAACTCCATGCCGAATGTAGCATCGCCGAACCAGATGATTGCCAGTCCAGACTGCTTCAGCCTGGGCCCACCAGCAGCTATATACATCCAAGACCCCTGCCCCCTACCTCACTCTATAAATAGAGGGGCAGGGGTACAACAATGGGGGACAGGTTTGAGAGCTCAAGCAAGGAAGGAACCTTCAAACTACTTTCATATACTTATATACGAAGCATTGTACTTGTAATCTGAAAGAAAGAAGATAATAACATATAAAGTGGACGTAGGCACATTCTGGCCGAACCACTATAAATCCGCGTGTCTTTTACATTTCAGCCCCTACTTCTTTTATATTTACATACTCATCTGAAATCATTGAAAATCACATATAATCAACTAAATAATACGACTTGGAGGTGTTTGTCCATTTTTTGTGCAAACAGAAATCAAAATCATATCTCAAATTCAATTGTACAAATCTTATACTATATATACAGAAAAAAAAGATCTCTCCTATATCTTTTATTTTTCCCCGTAATTCTAGAATTAAAATCCTTAATTCTCTTTGATTTGTGTGTATATTTTCACATTTACCCTCTCTAAATTTTCACATTTAACAAACTTTAATAGATTTACGTGTAACGTCATGTCTCTTTGACATCCTTTATTGAATTCACTTGTTATGTTAACTTCTATTTTATTTCTCTATAAAGTTCAAACCCTAACCAGAAGTTTCTTTTCTCTCATCAAAAAAAAATTCTTCTTTCATTTTTTGTTCTTCTTTAATCTCAGGCCCCATAAGGACGCAAAATCATACCATAAATTACAATTCAATCAACAAAAATTCGAATAATATGATGGTAAGGTTTTGACTTTGATGACATTCAACTATCTTTCCCCCTAACTTCATTAGCTTTTTACTAAATGTACTTTAATCCAATTTTTAATATTCTATAGCTATTAAGAATATGTCTTGAATCATCGTAAATCTTTAATTTTATCTGAAATTGCATTTATTGTCTTGGAAAATAATATATACGGTATTTAAGAATCGTAAGGTTGAACATATTTAAAGTTTATTTTCTTATTCCTTTTATCTATACATAAGTAAGGACTAATTTTTACAATGCACTTTTTTATTTTTGAAAATTAAGTTAAGGTCATGATTTTGAGCATAATTTAAATATTGAAAGTATTTCAATTATTGATTAGTCATTTTCAAAGAATAATCTCAACTGTATTAAACCAAATTACATTTTCTTTTGTAACTTGTACTCTTATTTTTTTGATTTTTTATTCTGCAAATATGCATAATATAATTGTTGGTAATCTTGAAATTGGATCGGTCCACAGCGGAAGAAATGAGTGAATTTCATAAATTTTACCATTTTGGATCTTTAATGGGCCTATGAAGTCTAAATACAATTAGACCTTAACTAAATCTTCTTTTAAATAAAATCAATATTTTATTTAATTTAGCGGAAAAATATCAAAAGAGTTTGAATATTATATAAATTAAATGAATGAGTGTATGAAATACACCTACACGCAGTTACTTATTAAAATAATCATGATAAGGAAACCTTTACTTTCCTTCTCTAATAATAATGTAATTAATTAAGGGAGTAAACAACATTAATTGAAGAGAGAGAAACCTCTCATTTTTGTCTCTGATTAGATTGATGATATGTTAAATAAACATATTAACTTTTCAAATGAATGTTTTATTAGGAATGCATTAGTCCAATTTGATTTATTAATTGCAAACGATTTTGAGCACATCACATGCGCCCGTGTGAATAGCGTAAGTGCATATATATAAAAGTGTACAAAACTAATGTAAACATTGTATAAGTGTTGGGATTTACACCATAATGGATACATTTCTCATCTATATATGTCTTTGTCATCCTAAACATGAACAATTTTATTTATTTATTAATACACACACACACATATCTATAATGTAAATACACACACATACAATTAACGTTTAACGTAACAATTCAAATAAAATAGATTTCATTTCAATTACAAACAGTAAATCAAAGAATATTAAAATTAATGAAAATGGTTTGAAACAGCTGTAAAAAGATTCCTTCCCTTTGAAGTAGAGATATAATTTTTAATTAGATGGAATTGTAAATCATTGAGTATATCATTGATTTAATATTTGATTTCATTCCAATTACAAGCAGTAAATCAATGAATATTAAGATTAATGAAAATGGTAAACAGTTGTGAAAAGATTCCTTCCTTTTTAAGGAGAGATATAATTTTTAATTAGATGGAATTACAAATGATGGAATATATCATTGATTTAATGTTTTCCATTATCTTTTTTAAGAAAGAGTTTATCTTAGAATGATTTGGAACATTACAATTAAAACATCATATTAATTGGATGACAAAGATTAATTACTGCGATTATTACCAAATTTTAATTACATAACAACCCATGTCTAAATATTCAAGTGTAAACCTTTTGATATGAAAAACTGAATTATGAATAATAAAAAATCCAAAGTTCAATTATGTTCTATTTTTATTTTAAACTACAAAATCAAATGACATAGCATATATAGATTTGAGATAAGAATATCTAGTTCTAGATTAAACAAACTTTGTAAACAATCATAAAGAGTATTGAAAATAAAATTAAGAAGGTCTAAATCAAGGTTAAATTAGTTAATTAAACGATCATACATGAGACAGAAAGTGAGATGTTATAATTCGTAACAAAATAGCAGTGAATAAAAGAAAGCATTCTATGTTTTAACATGATAGAACAATTGATTCAAGTAAGGGAATGGAGATATTAAAATCAACATTCAAATTCACAAGTATGAACAGAAGGAACGATAGAGATTAAGGGGATAAGACCAAACTATAAGATATACAAATATAGAATTATACATACATACATACATACATACATACATACATATATATATATATATATATATATATATATATAATTACCTTAAGATGAAGCATGTAGAAACACATTGAATGATAGAACAATAACAAGGTCTGATTTAACACTCTCTAGATCTGATAGACCTTGCCCCTCATCACACCTTGATTTGTGGCTTCTCCTCAGATTTTAAACAAATCACCATCCCACTTTGCCGGAGAAGAATGAAACAAAACAAAAAAACTACCAATCGAAGCAGTTAGCCAAAAGTCTGGATGATAATCCCAGATGTGAAGTCAAGCAGAAGCACCTGTAACATCTCGGTCTGACCCGAGTATTATTTAATAAGAAAATAATAAACGGATCAGTCTAGCTATAGATATCAGATGAAATGGTATAGAATAAGAGGTATGACAAAATATAGAAAAATCACAATGTCATGCTGTGATAAGTATGCAATTGAAGATCAACAAAAGATTAATCAATATCACAAGTATCTTCTCAAAGATAAAAAAGAATGTCATACTCTTTATTTTTATTCACCAAAACCATAAGTATTGACAATTATATCAATGCCAATCACAAAAGTCAATGATACACAAATTCACCAATGCAAAATATTGATAAAACTTATCAATGTAAATCACGAAAATTGGTGAAACACAAATTCCAGAAATCATCAATGGAAATCAAGAAATCACAAAAAGCGGGGAGCCTATCACAAAATGGCAGCATGAAAACTCACCAACACGTGTATCACAAAATGGAACGCGATTCCATGGTTGCTAACCATTAATTTTGAGCCGAAGCTCCACAAGACGGCCCGAAGACTATGGGTCGCTACCCCACCAAATTGAGCCGACGCTCCACAGAAACGGGGTTTACTCTCCCTTGTAGACAAAAAGACATCGCACATTTGCTAGTCTAAATCACAAAAATGATCATCATCGATCATCAAGAAGCATCAATTACAATAAGCTAGTAAATATATAAGCTTAGCTTCATGTCCCATAACCACTAGCTTAACTTAAATATTTACGAACAAATTGTAGATCTCCACTCGAAAATTGTCACAAGAGGTTCAATCGAACAAGTCCAAGAATTAACCGCCGAAGTAAACGCAAGCATTTCATACCGCTTGTTTTACTAAGTCGTTTAATTAGATTTCTCATACGAGTGAGGTAAAGGTTTGTATATACTAGTAGGTCAGAAAATGGTCATATAAACAAGCTTGATATTTAAAATAGAGTTGAAATCGTTTTGATAAAAGTGTTTTGATATTTACTACGAGTATTGAAATCTTCATATTTTTAAAATGACAAATCACAAAAATGATCGTAGAAACAATCAATCACAAAAATTCACATACGAAGACGTGAATAAAATCCAAAGAATTCGATTCCAACTTCATCAAAGTTGAAACACCCCTACGGCTCAACATGGCACGACCAAACTGCCGAGCGACCTAAGGAGATGTGTGACCTAACAACAAGGTGGGACAAAAAGCATGGCGCGACCTAAGGAGCGCAACCTAAAATGGCACGACCTAAACAACAAGGCGCGACCTAGCACAGCGCGACCTAAACAAGGCGCGACCTAGCAGTTGCGAGCTAACACGGAGTGACCAAGGGAGGTAAGCGACCTATAGGCATGCGCGACCTAAGGAGGTAAGGATAGGCCGAGCGACCTAACGACCTAGGGCGTGTGAGAGGGTCGAGCGACCTAGCGGCCTAAGAAGTACAAGGCCGAGTAACGACCTAACGACCTATAGGGGGGCGACCTAAATGCAGGCCGATCTAACGACCTAAAACATAAGAGAAGGTCAGCGACCTAAGACGAGCCGACTTAAGTGTGCCGAGTGACTAAACACATGGAACGACCTAACACGGCGCGACCTAGCATGGCACGACCTAAGGACGAGCGACCTAACTTGTTTCGACCTAAAGCGCGAACGACCTAAGCACAAACGACCTAATGCCGACCGAGCTAACTGCAGGTCGAAAATGCCTCATGTACAGGCCGAGCGACCTAAGGATTTGAACTGCAAAAACTCATTCAAATTGCAACCGATCGAGCACAGACGCTAGGGGATTATGCCCATAGGCTACCCGGTCCTATTGGCTCCTCGATGCATCACCAAAAACGTGTTCAAACATCAAAGTTAGAATTTTTAAAGATTTGAACCCAATACACTAAAAATTGGAATTTTCACCAATTCAATCCAAACCAAGAGCAAATGCATATGAATAATTGTTAGGAATTCATACCCAACAATCTAAGATATTTATAGACAAAGATGTGAGATAAAAATCTCACCTTTTCACAAAATCAATGAAAGAGAAGCTTGAAAGCAAAGGAGAATCAACCCAAGAAGCTTGAATCAGTGTCTTCTCTTTGAATTTGGAGTTAGATGTTGGATTTGCAAAGAACTAGGGCTTGGAGTTTTAATTTCCCATTCCTTCCTCCATTTTTGATGAAGCTTGAGTGTTAGGATATAAAAGTAAAGTTATGAAGAGAAGGGGTTGAGCTAGAGTTAATAGTTTAGGCTAATGGGCTAAACCAAACCTAAAGCCCAAAGTGAAAAAGTATCAAGATTCCACTAACTCCAAACATATCAAAGTTTATACTTAAAAAGATCGCAAACGGCGTTTTGAACTCAATGGGAGTGGTCCCGAGTCCTAATTCGACCGTATGCAAAAAGGTAACTTTTCGGACTATAATCCGACTAAAGATAAAATATTTAAATAAAATATTTAAATATTAAATCATAAAATATGCAGGTTGTTACACATTCTCCTTTAAATTTCCAAATACTTGAATCAATTTCCAAATTAATTTCCAATTTACTCCCTTTTATTCCAAAATCTATAAATTTCAGATTTTATTCCTTAATTATGATTTGAAATACTTTTAACTGAAACTCCAATTTTAGATTTCTCAAATTACTTCTTTATTCTTTTAAATAAATTTAAACTTTGAATTTTAAAATAATTCTCTATTCCTTTAATTGATATCACTTAAGTTTACAATTTATACTTTTGTTTTATTCAAAATCTTTTTTCCTTTTCATACTCGAAGTTGTTTATTAGTATTTTAATATCACTTACATTTTTTTTCAATTCATTCTTAATTTATTAAAATTTGTTATAATTATTTTACTTAAAACTCCACTCCTTTATTTCTTTTCAAAAAAATCCAATTTATATATTTTTGGTAACACATTATACCCAAATGTTTTCAATTAAACCATAGCATTCAATATTCCAATATAATTCATCATAGAATATCAAATAATCACAACAGAGAATATTAAATAATTTAAATAAATGTTGAGGAATCCAGTTGGATCCCTCCAACCTGTTTCCCTGCATCCACAGACTAGCACAATATAAAATACCAATTCCACTTCGAGGTGGAATATCGCGGTATATGGTATTGAATATAATAACATTTGCTATTATGCGGCGCATAGGGTCTCATCCGCTATATAACGCGGGAAATCAATCATTCCAAGATATATTATATACTATAATATAGCACATCAAATCAATTCAACCATTCAACCAATTATTTAAATTTAACCATTTAAATTTAAATTAAACCAGATGAGTGAGATTAACTCACCTTGAATTTATTTTGCAACCCAATCCAATCCGGCTTGTATCCATTATCTATGACCTTGAATAAACATTTTATAGTTTATTAACACTTGAATTGATCCAAAAATTAATTAACATTTACTTATTTATTTTAACCTATAATTTAATTTAACATCTTTAAACTAGTAATTTTCTTTAACACATTATCTTTAGTAACCCAATAATTTAAATAATTTAATTAAAATAGTTAAATCATCAAATCCACTTCCTTTAAAGTAAACTAGTAGGATAAAAATATTTTTAACCACTAAAATAATTAAATAAGTTCATTAAGCAAATCTATCTCCATAACATATTGTTTTATAAATAAACCAGTAAATGAAAAAATGATATATATGTATTTATTTTATTTTGAAACTATACCAATACAAATAATCTATATGGGTTAAAATCTGATTTTTCTTCATATAACTTTCAACATTTTCAATTGCCTATTTTTTTTTCAAATCTAATATGAGTTTTTTTCTGCTTTTACTACATCCATATATTTATCTATATATGTTTTATTATTAAATTTTGAAATATATAATATGTATATATTTATATACTTTGTTGCAGTTCAAAACTTTTCTCTGTAGAAAACAAAAATCTGCATATAAGATTTATTAACTAGATTAAAAACAGAATACCTCACTGATAAACTCGCTGCCACGAATAGCTTGCCCTAACATCATCGATGCCAGTAACCGCTGCGCCACTGAAACCGGCTTCAACTCCATCTTCCAGTTACCAGCCTCACACGCGGCACTCACAAAGCAGCCACCAAGACGAGATGCCTCAAACCCCCATCGCAACAGCGTCATCGCGACGTCGATTGTGCCCAGCTTCGCCATCCCCGATGCGACATGGAAACCCCCATCGCATTGCAGCCCAAGTCGCTTTACTCAATCATGACTGGACTTTGTGAAAAACCCGACCAGAGATGCGTCTTCCCACTACAAAATGAACGAACCAACCCCTACTTCCATCTTCTCCTCCCACCAATAAAATCGCTGACCCTAGCAAATTGGGCTGCTGCGCCAAAAGAAATCGAGCATCCCAAATCTCGATCGCAACCCATAAATGCAGACATAAATCGAAGATTTATATGATTTAGGATTTTAGACATTCGATTTCAAGGTGAAAAGGTTGATGCTTGAACTGGAAAGATGGAGGGGAAAGGGAAACTCGGCCATTTAACATTTGAGAACGGAATCGTTTAAGTCTAAAAGAAAAAAATGGGGAAGCCGAGCCATTATTAAAAGAAGGGGAAAAGAAAGTTGCGTATAGATGTTGGCTAGCTATAGTGATCTGAGTGTTTGAGAATAACGGCTGATGTGAAGTGTATTTGACTAGTCGAAATATTATATTTAAAATATGAATCGGTTATTATCAATTAAACTTTTAATGTGTTTATCTATCATATGATCACACGACAACTCCAAACACTATCAAATTTGAAATGCAATAATAATACAATATTACGGATCCAATGAAACTAGTTTCATCGAATTCTGAGACTGTGCCTCGGAAGGCTATTTTTAGTTATCAATTTCAACGGTATATTTTTAAAACTGAACAAAATACCTTTAATTTCAATTTTAAAAGTTCTATCACCTTCAGTATTAATATGAATTTTGTAAGCCTTCAAATTATTTTTAACCGGCTTAAAACTCCAGATTCAACATTACCCAATTTAATCCTTTAATTCAAAAATTAAATTATCCAATAAATATTGATATTTGAAATTCAAGTTAAAAATTAACTTTTAAATATTTAAAATTAATTAAATATTCCAATTTTAAATATTTAAAAATTCCATATCCTCACAGATGCTGATTTTGGAGGAAGTCGGATAGATAAAAAAAGTACAAGTGGAACTTGTCATTTCATTGGACGATCCTTTGTTTCTAGGTTTAGAAAGAAACAAAATTGCGTTTCACTATCGGCATGTGAAGCGGAATATATATCTGCAGCTTTAGCGTGCGCTCAAGTAATCTACATGCAACAAACATTGCAAGATTTTGATATAAAATTAAATAAATCTATAATATATTGTGATAACACCAGTGCAATAAATTTATCTAAAAATCCTGTCATCACTCACAAACTAAATATATTGACATTCGTCATCATTTTCTTCGTGATAATATTGAAAAGGACATAATAAACTTAGAATTTGTAAATTCTGAAAATCAGTTAGCTGATATTTTCACTAAACCTCTCAATGATAATTGTTTTATAAATCTAAGAAAAGAATTAGGTATTATTTCTTTAAAGGAATTATAAAAATTGCTAAAATTAACCTAAAAAATTAAAAAAAATTCTGGTACTCGAACTCTGCACCTCAGGTTTGATAAGCCTATGTCTCTTTCACTTGACCATTTAATGTTTCACATCTACTCCTTATACTTTTTTCTTCTTATATTTTAATTAATTCTGAAAAAAAATTCAGCCATAAATTCTTATTTATTTTTCATCCTCATCTTTTCCAGTTTGTACATAAAATCACCTTCTCCTACCTGCATATTTTCCTATATATATCTTAGACTTATGTTTTTTTTCTTTCATTCAACATCAAAGAAACTTTATCTCAAATTTTTTAAATTTCTAGCCTTCTGTTAATCGAAATGTCTTCACAAGATTCAGCAAATGGTTCAGCTTATTTTATTATTGATTTTTCAACACCATCATCTGGATCGTCAAGCCTACCTATGCCTACACCTACTCATGAACCTGCACGACCGTCTAATTATCAGATGGGTTATACTCTCGAGAAAAAGAAAGCAATATGTTTCCTGTTCTTTGGTTCTCCTCAAACCAAACAAAAAATCAATGATTTGCATCATTACCAAAGGGAATCTATAATGCTTCAGCGTGAGATATGCTATGAACAGAAAATGAATTCAAAACCTCTGAGTTTTCTGGAGCAGGTCGGATGGAGATTCTACGGTTCATCTTCCTCTGCGGTTCATCAACTTATACCATCGTCATCTCGGAATCCATGGGATAGGTCGCCAAAAGCTCCACCTGTCTCTCCGACTTCATGGGAGCGTGGAAACCGTTGGTCACCACTGCAACCATATGTAGAGAAGATGAAGGATGAACCGACCAAATCCAAGTCTCCATCAACTCCTTCTTCCAAATAATTATTTTCTGTCTATTTTTTTGATTATTTGTTTAATCCTGCTTTGTATGAATTTTGTTAATGCATGGAATATATTATTTGTTTGAATGCAAAAATACTGCAAATGCTGCAAAGACATATTCAGTCGACTGAAAACTTTCGACCAGTCGACTGAAACTGAATATTGTCTATTTTCAGACCATATTCAGTCGATTGAACGAAAATAATAAGTCGACTGAATGGTAAAAAAGAGAGCATTCTTTGCATATTTAGTCGACTAAATGATATGGCCAATCGAATGAATCTGAAACAGAAAGTTTCGGGAAATTGGTTCAGACCATATTCGTCCAGTCGACTGAATTAAAAAACTGAGCCTACTTTTCACTGTTTACCTATCTTTTTAACACTCCAACCCTTTATCTCCTCTTTCACTTTTTACATCTACCTTCTCTTTTCATAATTCTAAAAACCCTAGCTATATCTTAAAATTCCTCAACTACATTACTAATTTCAAATGGCTCCTCGTCAATCTAAGAGATCTAGACATGCCTCTTCTTCCTCTGAGCCGATTGATTCTCAAATTTCTCAATGGCTCTGCGATGCCACTATAGTCCAAAGGTGGAATAAGATGAGAGAAGCCCGATTCTTTGAAGGCTCTTATGTAGTATTTCCTGATTTTGCGCCATATAAGATTCAAGATTTAGCAAGAAGAAGCCATCTAGAGTCACTCCTAGATCACAATCAGAATAATATCAAGATAAATCACACCATGGTAAAACTTTTCTATGCTAATTTGAATTTAGGCCATCAAAACCCACGTAATCGTGAAGTTGCATTTGGAGTTTAGTATGTGGTCGACAAGTATTTCTTTATTTAGATAGAATTGGTCATATTGTTCATACTCCAACAAATGTTATTGATTTACAAGAATTAAATGTACCCATAGGCGAGCGAGATGAAGTAAGTCATCGATTCTTAGAAGATGACATGACCGAACTTAAGTCTATCGCATTACGACCTACGGCTAGAATTATGCATTAATCTTTAATGCATACGGTTCTTCCCTGTACTGGCTCTTATGAGCTTGTCTATTCAAACAACATTAAGGCATTATATGCTATTTGGGGAGAAGTTAAAATAAATTGCCGAAGCTTATTCTAGACGAATCCTTATCATTTAACCAAGGTCCTATGAATATCATCTATTATGGAGAATATATTATGCGGCTACTTATGGACCTCCAGGTTCCGATTCCGGAATCCGATACTTCTGTTCCTAAATCACTAAATAGCTGCACAATATGCCTTATGAAATTGCCACCAGGACCTCTTACTATCATGACTTTTCCAGAATGGAAATCTCGACCCCGGCAACAAACTTCTACTCCATAACAACAATCAAGAGATGACATTCGAACACCAACTCCATCCCAAAGCACTAGGGAATCTCTTGATTTAATTGCAAGAAATCAAGTCATTTTGGACTCCTGTATCAAAAATCTCGATAAGAAAATTGATAATAAATTTGACAAAATCGAGAGTTTCTTCGAAATTTTATGGGATGCGATATCTTGTTCTCTTCCACCACTGCAAAAACTTCTCAACATGATCTAGGCAAACACCCAGCTCCTCGCTTCACTTGGTCAACATAAAAAGAACAAACAAGTTCCGACACAAGTGGCAATGGGGTTGGCAAACAGTTTGTGGGAAGTTCCTCTAGAGGCACAAGCCCAATGTAAGTTGAACAAGAAGAAGAAACAGAGGCTGACTCTGATTGATGTTGTTATCTCTTGGTAGTAGTAAGTTATTTATTTGTTTGCTCCGAACATTCTATCTATGAGTTTGTATTAGTAACGATTTCAAATCTTTTTCCTGTGATTGCAATTATTATTTAATTAGTAACATTCTATTTCGTTAGTTCAATGCTGAAATTATTATTTCTTTTTTGTCGATGACAAAGGGGGATAAATTTTATGACTAACCCTTTTTTGCAAGGATTAAATATGTTGCCTTATATTCAGAGGGAGATGTATATAACTCGCGTTATATATTTCTCAAAATATGGTATTATACATAACAGTTTGTCATCAATCAAAAAGGGGGAGAATGTTGAATCATATGTTTTTGATTCATGACAAAGCAATGAATAAGACTATATAGACAAGCAAAAAAAAGAGAAAGAATTGTGCTGTTGAAACTACAGAGGAGAAAAGGCTACAAAACTGAGTATAGTATGTTAATTTATCGAAGTTTTTAGTCTTAGAATTGTTAAAATCTACCCTCAAGTAGTTCACTCAAAACAAAGTTGTTTTAACCTTTGAACGTTTTAAATATATAAGAAGTGTACACTGACTGTCAGGTTGCTCAGGTGTTGTATACCTATTCCTTCGGGTTAAGTGAGGGGTTATTGTGAGAAATTCCAAAGGGAAGTATGGGACTGGACGTAGAACGGGAAGTTCGAACCAGTATAAAAATTTCTGGTGTGCTTACTCTTATTTACTTTGCTGTTATCATCTGTTTCCATATTTAGATTATAATGCATTCCATATTACACGATCCTAAGTGATAGCTAGCCATAAAGTAGTCAGTTTCATTTCTATCCCTACTCAAACATCTATCTTAATACTCATAAAGCCAGTATAAAGCACTATTTGCGAGTGTTAGGATTAATGTTTGAGTAGGGATAGAAGCAATAGTGCACTGGCCTATCGGCTTCCCTCTCGACCGAGGGATAGTTTAGTCGAGAATGGAGGAAACGTGTTAATTATGTTTATATCCTACTCGTTTATGAAAGTCATTAATACTATACTTAACACTAAAAGCCGACGAGGTAGACTAATTTATTCGTGATATTCAAGGATGAAGTGTCTGTGCAAGGCTTTATATGCAAGTAGTGCTATAAATTACCCGACTTCACTCTTGGATAAGGGATAGAATAATTTGGAATTTCGAAAACGAGTTAACAATACAAACCATGATTTCTATAAGCTACCATTTTTAACTGGATAGGTGATTAGTCGATTATCGAACTTAACCAAATATTAAGTTAAATCTTTGAAAGAATGTTTTTAAAATAAAATATAAGTATGGAATGGTTTTAGGTTTGTTATGACAATGTGTTAACAGTGTTCATCTTTAACCTTTTTTATTATATTTGAAATGTTTATAGATCTTTAAAAGAATTTTTAACGATAATCTTAAGTGAAATGGTTTTGGGTATGTAGTGACAATGTCTAGGTAACATTAGTCTTAAACCTTTTTGAATGGATTTGTGAAAGTATTTAGATCCTTAAAATGGATATTTTGAAGGAAACTATAAGTACGTAATCTTTTGGAAAAAGATAGAAAAAAGGGTTTGAAGTATGTAACTTTTTATTGATTGTGAATATACTTATACCATTTGAAATAATTATATAAATACTTTTTAAAGTACTAAAAGAGTACAAATGAATAGTAGTGATTGATAAATGAAGTTTTATTAGATAAAAGAAGTTTAGCTAATAAAAGAGGACTTAACTAATAAAATATTAATTAAATAATAAAATGGATTAGAAGTTGCTTATGTGACTTAATCATTCTTTGTATGACTTGATCATGCTTTATGTGTTTACTCATTCATGGAAAGTATTTATTTATATACTTGAGACAAAAAATGGAAGAAAGAAGTTCATAACTGTGATAAGTATATGAGACTTAGTTTCCATATGCCTTTGTTCTCATTTTGTAAGAATATGACCAAATTTATCGATTTAGTCATAAAGAGATGGGGATTGATAAGTGTTTTACGTATCAAAAACCACTACAATACTGAGATATGTCTTCTATCTCTTGAAAGTGGATCCGTTTGAGATGTTAGAGTCCATGTTTGGTTTTGAGATCTGTTCGAGATATATGAATCAATTTGGGGATTCATGTTCTGTTCGAGTGATAAAGACCCATGTGAGAGATGCCGAACGTGACCTCGACACTGGAAATAACAGAAAATAGAGTAGGGCCATAGCTTGGATTTGGCCGACCCACGATAGGATATTGTCACTATATATTTAGAGTAAGCTTATCGATGTGCACGGGAGGTGATGATATTAAGAACACATATTAGGGTGTGGACCGGCCATGTTTCCCTTAATGGTACATTTTGTCTAAGATATACAATGCTTTGAGGTAGTTTCTTAACCTATGCCGGAGATTACATTCGGCGTCGCCCGAAGAGATCTTCATGGAAAAGTCCATTATTCGAACGTTCCTCTTGTACCTTAATATGTTCTGGTGTAACCAATATAAGCATCACATCTATTTGGTATGATCTATATTCCACACCCTAGGCACTATCTATTATATCACCTTATTTACTTATTAGATGGTGGTTCTTTTGAGGGGATAACCATTTTCGAACGGTTTCAAGTATAGTGTTACATGCTGATCACATGTTTCTTAAGGTTCTCATACTAAACTTATGTGTGATGTCCTCGTGTAGTTTTTCGAGTAGTCTAAGAATGCAGTTTTTCGTTGATGTTCATTAGAGCTTGAAGAGATATGCTGGATGCTTCACCTACCATAGCACTATTATTTCTTCCACATTACTATATTGTGCATATCAACTTTTTTAAGGATAGGTTGTCATAACTATCTAGACCGATGATAGTATTTAGAATTTGAACTTTGAAATGCTATGTATCTTAGAGTGACGGTTTATACAGTCTTTTAATATTATATGTTATCATTTCACTGTGAGAGATATTGTGTTCCTTCTATCTTATTCTTTTTCCTTTTATTTTTATTTTACCCCAACAATCTGTCTTTCTGGCACTTAGATGCTCGACAAATGAATACCATGGATGAATTAAGGTCGACTTTTCAAGGTCGAAAGGGTAGGATGTTACACTTGGTAGTATGAATCTTTTTCTTCTTCTACTTGCACTGGTCCTTTGCCTAGTGAAGAACTTTCCACAAATTATCTTCCACCATCATTTCCACTAGTGTTAGAACTTGTATGTTCTTTGGATGTAGACCAAGTAAAACTATGCGCTGGACGTTTTCTCGGATCACGATGTGAAGGTTCTGCAGCGGTGGAGGAAGAATAAGAGATTGCATCCCATAGAATCCCAAAAAGCTTTTGATATTTTCAAACTTCTTATCAATCTTCTTGTCGAGATTCTTAATTCAAGAATCCAAAATTACTTTATTATATGATATTAGATCAATGGACTCTCGGGTGCTTTGGGATGGGGTTGAGGTACGTATTTCATCTCTTCGTTGCTGTGGAGCAGTAGCTTGCTGGCGAGGCCTTGATTGCCAATCTTGAAATGACATGATAGTGAACAGTCTCGGAGGCAATTTCATCAGACTAATTGTGCGGCTATTTAGAGTTTTAGTAGTGGAGGTAGCAGATTTTGGAATAGGAACATGTAGGTTAATAAGTAGCCGCATAATATACTCGCCCTAATAGATGATGTTCATTCGTCTTTGGTTGAAAGATAAGAATTCGTCAAGGATAAGCTTAGGCCAATTAATTTGAACATCTCCCCAAATTGCATATGAATCCCTAATTTTTTTTGGATATACAAGCTCATAAGAACCGGTACAAGGAAGAATTGTACGCATTAAGGCTCGATGCATTATTCGACCTATAGGGCGTAAGGCGGTAGATTTTAAATCTTCCATGTCATCTTTCAAAAATCTATGACTTGCTTCATCTCGTTCGCCTATAGGAACATTTAAATTTTCTAAAGGAGTACCATTTGTTGGTGTTTGAAGAATATGTCCAATTCTATCCAATGACAAGAATACTTGTTGACCACAAACTAAACTCCATACGCAGTTGTCATGGTTTCATGGATTTTGATGACCCAAATTTAAGTTAGCGTAATAGAGTTTTACTATTGTATGATTAATTTTGAGATTGTTCTAATTGTGGTTAAGAAGAAATTCCAGACAACTTCTTATTGCAAGACCTTGAATTCTATATGCAGCAAAGTCAGGAAACACAACAAAAGATCCTTTTAAAAAGCGAGTTTCCTTCATCTTTTTCCATTTTTGGATAGCGGTCGCATCATAAAGCCATTGAGCTTTTCAGGTGTCAATAGGTTCAGAGGTAGATGACGAAGCTTGCTTAGATCGTTTAGGCTATCTTGCAACCATTTGAATGTATAATTAAGTAAAGATATTTGAAATTTTTGAGGGCTAGGGTTTTGAAATTCTGATGAGAAAAAGTGATTGTGAAGAGTAAAAAAGAAGAAGGTAGATTAAATGGGTAAAAAAGTAAATAAAATAGTAATTAATGGACGCAGATAGCCTATTCAGTCGACTGATCGATTTTGGTCAGTCGGCTGATTTAATTTCCCGAAACTTTCTGCTTCCAGATTCAGTCGACTGACCTAATTCGTTTCGTAGACTGAATTCTCTTTTGTAGCATTATCAGTCTTTTATATGCTAAAAAATAATAAAAAATATATTCAATATATTAATCAATGAAGCATACAAATTAAATTGAAATAATAATAAAAAATATAAAGCTTATTTAGATGAAGAAGAAGTGGATGAATGTGGAGACTTGCAATCTTCTGGTTCAACTTTAGACTTTTTTTGTATGGTCTTAATGGAGACCAGTGATTTCCATGTTCCCATGAATTTGGAGACACAGGAGGTGGTTGTGGTGACTAATGATAAGAAGACATTGTAGGTTGATGAACATTGGATGAAGATGTTCCGCAAAATTTCCAGCCAAGTTATTCCAGAAAGCTAAGTCGTTTTGAATTTAGCTTTTGTACATAGTACATTTCTAATTGAATTTCTATTGATTCCCATTGATAATGATGTAAATCATCAATCTTTTGTTTTGTTAATGGAGAACCAAAGAATAAGAAATGACGTGCCTTCTTTTTTTATGGAGCATAACCAGTATGATAGTTGGATGGTCTGGCCGGTTCATGACATGGAGTGGGTGTACGTAAATTGGAAGATCCAGAGGAAGGTGTGGAAAAATAAATAGAAGAATATGCAGAGTCATGTGGAGAGTTATTTTGGGAGTACAATGTTGTAAGAAAGAAATAATATACGAATAAAGCAAACAAGATTGAGATATAAACAAACAACCTTCATTATGTATAATAATAAGTAGTAAAAAATAGTAAATGATAAATTGAATAATGGATAACCAGAAGATAACGAGAGGATTAGAATAATTAGAATTTTCCATGGTTGTGAATTTTGCATGAGAGGAGTAGAATAAATAGAAAAACAATGTATTATAAAAGTAGTTGTGAAACAACAAGTAGTGAAATGGTAAAGACATAGGACTTCCAATCTAGAGGTGCCGAGTTCAAGTACCAGCAATGAAAAATATATATTTTATTTTATTATGTTTATTTTTTTTTAAATTCATTATTGAAATTTAAATTTATAATTTTTTTTGAAGAAATTATACCTAGTTCTCTTCTCAGTTTATAAATCAATTTTCACTCAGTGGTTTAGTGGAAATATCAGCTAACTAATTTTTTAGAATTTACAAATTCTAAATTTACTATATCCTTCTCAATATTATCACGAAGAAAATGATGATGAATGTCAATATGTTTAGTCCGTGAGTGATTGACAGGATTTTTAGATAAATTTATTGCACTGGTGTTATCACAGTGTATTATAGATTTATTTAATTTTATATCAAAATTTGTAGTGTTTGTTGCATGTAGATTACTTGAGCACATGCTAAAGCTGCAGATATATATTCTGCTTCGCATGTCGATAGTGAAACGCAGTTTTGTTTCTTGCTAAACCAAGATAGAAAGGATCGTCCAATGAAATGGCAAGTTCCACTTGTACTTTTCCTATCTGTCCGACTTCCTCCAAAATCAGAATCACTATATGATACTAATTCAAAAGGACATTATTTTGGATAAATAGTCCTAAATCGTTGGTCTTGCTAAGATAATGAATTATACGTTTTACTGCCGGCATATGTGATTCTTTAGGATTTGCTTGAAATCGAGCACATAAACAAACACTCATCATAATATCAGGTCGGCTAGAAGTTAAGTAACGTAATGATCCAATCATACTACGATATAGTTTCTGGTCGACACTCTTACCATCTTCATCTCTGTCGAGATGTATGATTGTGCTCATAGGAGTTGGCTTGGCAGAAGTGTTTTCCATAACAAAACATTTAATTAGATTATTACAATATTTTTCTTGATTAATAAAAATGCCATTTTGCAATTGCTTGATTTGTAGTCCAAGAAAATATGATAGTTCTCCCATATGTGACATTTCAAATTCATTTGTCATGATAGTCGAAAATTCCTGACATAATTTTTCGTTGGTTGAACCAAATATAATATCATCAACATATATTTGTATAATTAAAATATCTTGTTAAGTTTTCTTAATAAATAAAGTTTGGTCAACCTTCCTAATTTCAAAACCAGAGTCTATTAGATAGCTTTTAAGTCGGTCATACCAAGCATGAGGTGCCTGTTTCAAACTATATAAGGCTTTCTTAAGTTTATACAAATGGTCTGGAAATTTTTCATGAACGAAATGAGGAGGTTGTTCAAAATAAACATTTTCTTTTATATATCCATTTAGAAAACACTTTTAACATCGATTTGATATTATTTAAAGATATGAAAACATGCAAAGGTTAGTAGAATACGTATAGCTTCTAATCTTGTGATAGGAGCAAGCGTTTCTTCATAGTTTATTCCCTCTTCTTGATTATATCCTTGCGCTACTAATCTAGCTTTACTTCTAGTTATATTACTTAGTTCATCAGCTTTGTTTTTGAAAACCCATTTGTACCAATGACCGATTGATCACTTGGTCTAGGAACTAATTCCCAAACTTCATTTCTTTCAAATTGGTTTAGCTCTTCTTGCATAGTTATAATTCAATAGTCATCAGTGGAGGGTTCCTAAATATTTTTAGGTTCTATATTTGAGTGAAAATCTACATGGCCCATTTGATTTAATTGATGTCTTGTTCTTACATTTGAATTTACTCCTCCACTTATATTTTGAACAGGATGATCTCTAAGAATTCTTGGAGGAGATCTTACAAAATTTTCATTATGAACAATGTTTTCATCTTCTCTAGTATAGTTAATGTTATTATCTTGAAAAATAATATCATAATCTTCTGAAATATTTGTTATGATTTTATTAGAATTATTTTCCAAGTTTGTAATATTAGATTTTTTTTAGAAATTTTCATTAAATGAAACATGAAGAGTTTCTTCGATTACTTTAGTTCTTATATTAAAAACTCGATAAGCTTTGCTTCTCTTCGAATATGCTATGAATATTCCTTCATTGGATTTTGGATTAAATTTTCCAAGCTGATCTTTAGTATTAAGTATAAAACATTTTGAACCAAATACTTTGAAATATAATATATTAGGTTTTCTTCCATTTAAAAGTTCATATGGGGTGTGTTTTGTTAATGATTGAATAGAAACATGATTCAGAACACAACAAGCAGTTGCAACGGCTTCTATCCCGAAATGCTTAGGTAGAGTGATTCCATTTAATAAAGTTCTTGCACATTCTTGTAATGTTCTGTTTTTCCTTTCTACAACTCCGTTTTGTTATGGTGTTCTAGGAAAAGAAAAGTTATGATTAATTCCTTTCTTGTTACAAAAATGTTCAAAAGCTTCATTTTCAAATTCACCTCCATGATCACTTTTAATATTTTTAACTTTTAAATTCTTTATATTTTGAATTCTTTTTACAAAAATTTTAAAATTCTCAAAAGTATCACTTTTATGTTTCATGAAAATAGTCCATCTATATCTTGAAAAATCATTTACAATAACAAACACATATCTATTGTGATTAATAGATTGAACTTGAGTAGGTCCAAAGAGGTCCATATGTAGTAGTTCTAGTGGTTGTGTTGTAGATATGATTTTCTTAGATTTAAAAGAAGACTTTGTTAATTTTCCTAACTAACATGCATCACAAATATTATCAACTTTGAATTTCATATCAGGTAGTCCCTTAACAAGTTTATTATTAGCTATTTTATTAATAGTACTAATATTTATATGACAAAATCTTTTGTGCCATAGCCAAGAATCATTTTCTGTAGCTACTAAACACATGTTTGTGTTGTGATTTATATTCATATGTAAACTATAAATATTTCTATCTCTTATACCTTCAAAAATTAAATTTTGATTTTTATCAGAAATATTGCATTTATTTTCTGAAAAAGATATATTAAAACCTTTATCACATAATTGACTTATGCTCAATAAATTATGTTTCAAGTTTTTAACTAATAAAACATCAGAAATAAGTAGTAAGTTGGGGATACCGTTATTGCTCGCATCACCTTTGCCGATGATATAACCTTTTGAATTATCTCTAAAAGTGACCGATCCTCCATTTGAGTAGACAATGTTAGTTAACATGTCCTTATAACCAGTTCTGTGTTTTGAGCAACCGCTGTCTAAAATCCATTTTCTTCTTTTTTTAGGTGGTACCCGTAAAAAATAAAGATTAAGTTGGTACCCACTTTTCTTTTAGGGTCCTAAGAGTAAGATCTTAAGAAACCAAACCCAAGCGGGTTCAGGATTCCCTTTATAAATATAATACTTATTTTTATGAACAGTTTCCATAAATGTTTTGATATGTCTATTCCTAATTAAATTGTTATTTGTTATAGGAATCCATATCTTAATAGTTTTAAAATCTTTAGAAACTATTTTCTTAATATCTTTCTTAATTTTGTTTTTAATCTTATTTTTAAACTTTCCAGATTTCTTTGGATTTTCAATTTTCTTATATCCTAGTCCCATTTTATTTGAAATAGACTGAGAACTTTCTATTATTATAGAAAGATTTTCTCTTTCTTTATTGAAGTTAGAAATATTTTTATTAATATCTTCTAACTTGGTTTTGAGACTAGAATTTTCTGACTCTAATACTTTAGTGTTAGATTTTAAATCATTAATCTCTATTGATAAATCATCATTTTTATTTTTTTGAATTTCTAATTCCTAAGTTATAAAAAGTTGAGTGTTAAATTAGAATTAGATTCTTGAGATATTTCAAGTTCTTCTTCTAGAATTTTCTTTTCATCTCTTAGCATACTAATTTCTAATTCACATCTATTTAGTTTTCCATGTAACTCTTTATTTTGTTTTTTAGTTTTTTACAAAGTCCACTAGTTCTGAATTAATTTCAACCAAATCATCAAAACTTAGTTCACTTACATCATCACTTGTAGCCATGAAGCATACATTTTCTTGCTCTGTGTCACTGTCACTGTCATTATCCGATGATGAAGAAGAATATGAATCATCCCATGTTACTGAAATGGCTTTCTTCTTGAATTTGTCCTTCTTGAATTTATTTTTCTTTTTCTCTAGACAATCTTTCTTCATATGACCTTTTTATGACATTCATAACATTCTATGATAGAGAATGATGGTTTACTGCTATTGTTGTTGTTGTTAGAGTTATTTTTGTAACTCCTGAACTTGTTCTTCTTTTTGAATTTCAAAAACTTTTTGAAATTTTTAGTAATAAGTGTCATATCCTCTTCATCTTAATCTGAATCATCTTTTTCAGCTTGAAATGCTAGATTCTTCTTATCCAGTGCTTGAACTTTCTTTGCCCACAAATTCACTTCATATGGCATTAGATTTCCTATTAACTCTTCTGATTTCATAGTGGAAAGATCGTTTGCTTCTTCAATAGCTACGACCTTTCTTTCCTATTCATCCGTTAAAGAGTTTAGGATTTTTGATACTATATCAAAATCAAAAAAAAATTCTCCTAGTGTCAATATTGAGTGATTTATATATATATATATATATATATATATATCTTGAAATCTAGAGTACATGTTATTTATAGTTTCGTTCGGTTTCATTTTGAAATTTTAGAACTGATTTTTCAACATCGAGATTTTTCTTTGTTTGAATTTGTTAGTTCCTTCATGAGTTACTTTTAGATTTCTCCATATCTCATAAGCAATTGTACACATAGTGACCCTATTAAACTTATTTTTATCCAATGCACAGAATAACATGCTCATAGCTTTAGCATTTGAAGTTGCATCAGTTTTTTGTGCAGCAGTCCAAGTTGAAAAATCTTCTATTGGCATGGTATATTCCTTTTGAGTAATATTCTAGGTTTCAAAACCATTAGCTTCCATACATATTCTCATTCTAGTATACCAGTAATTATAGTTAAGACCATTAAATAGTGGTGGTCGAGCAGTTGACCGTTTTTTAGTGAAACTAGAGTTAATGTTAAAGCTAGAGTTGGTATTACTATCCATTTTACAAAAAATTATCAAACAATTGTGTTATGGTTATAGGATTTCCTTGCTTTGATACCAAATGAAAGTGATTACTGTGTGGCTAGTTATCACTTAGGATCATGTAATATGAAGTATTATATTAGTGCAGAGATATAATCTCGATAATAGATAAAGTAAATGAAACAAGCACACTAGGACATTTTATACTTGTTCGAACTTCCCGTTCTACATCTAGTCACATACTACACTCTGGATTTGAACTCTATAAACCCCTCTCTCAACCCGGAGGAATAGGTATACAACACCTAAGCAACCATTCAGGAATTTTCTGCCTCAACAGCCGAAGAGGATTTTTACCGTCTGAACAACTGAACAGGACTTCTACTGGTAAACAAAATAGTTGACACTTGTGTTCTGAATAACACAGACAGGTCTTTCAGTAGTACACCTTCCTATAATCAAATCCTCAAGTAAATATTTTGTGTGTGAAGATATTAAAGTAAGATATTGCCTAGAATCGAAGAATATGTTAATTAATTTAGAGATTCAAGCAATATATAGATCATGATTGCTTGTAGATTGCAGAGATAGATAGTAGATAATATAGCAAGAAATAAAAATAAAAATTATTGATTTGAGAAGGAGTCTAACGTGTTTATATAGTGACTAAATAGTTACAACTATTCACAAAGAGTTTCAATCAAAAGATGCAGCCATATCTCTTCAATTTGGATCAAAACTTTTCACAATTAAAAGTGTCTTTTCAATAAAAATAGCCGTTAGAGTCGATCAGTCGACTGAGAAAAATCGACCAGTCTACTAAATATTCAAAGATAGTGTAAAACAGTGCATATCTGTGTATTGAACATGGTCAGTTGACTGGCTGTTTTCGGTCAATCGACTGACCAGGTTGTCAGTGCACAGTTTGCTCTTTTTTTTTTTAAATTTGAATCTTAGAACAACTTTGATTATGCGTAAACTACTTGAGGATTTGTTTTAGCAATTTTAAACCATATATAAGATTAAAACTTCAGTAAATAATCATACTGTGCTTAGATTTTTTTCATGAATCAAAAATCATGATTCAATAGGATTAATCACGCTCGAGTAGTTTGTGAGCATTGAATTTTGTTTGTTGGTCTTTGATTTGTGCTCGACCAATTTATCAGTAATTGTTAGCACCAAAATTGGTCACTAACACCCTTGAATAGAGTTGTGTAGAGAGATTAATGAAGAAAGTAAATTAAAACGGAGAAATAATGCAGTTAAATACTAAAAAACAACAGAAAAAGGAAACACCAGATTTATAGTGGTTCGACGTAATTTCCTACGTCCACTTTGAATTTGATATTCATTACTTTTCCAATTACTTGAGTACAGATACAATCCATAAATAAACAACTTGAATGCAAGTTTAAGTAGAAGAGAAGTGAGTACAAAAAATAGTAGAGTATCCTTGGAGTTTTCGAAAAAAGGTACCTTCAAATGTACCCCTGCCCCTCTATTTATAGACGAAGATAAGCCGATCCCCTACGGAGGCCCAGGGCCTAGATTACTTGGCCTACATGTGATAATTCCAAATCAGCCGAGCCAGGTATGCCGAAACATTTTGGCCGAGCGACAAATGCCAAACCGAGGTGTCTTAACAAATGACTCAATGCAACTTCTCAAGGGTCTCGAAGCGAATAGTAGCGTGACTCGAAGCAATGACATGCCGATCACCTTGCTTTGGGGTAGAACTAATAACTACCAACTCCCCTATTATGCCTCGAACCATGCGCCGAACCTGGACAAAAGAAAAACCCTAACCGACCCATGCTTGGCTTTTCTTCATTGACTGAGCGGCATCTGCTGAAATACGTGGACCGAATGACACATGCCAACATATCCAAACCGAACGATACATGGCCTTCCCTGATGTAATATCCCGGAATTTCCAGGAATTTAAAATGTTGATTATCTCTTATTTAAATTATTTGAAAGTGATAAATTGTTATTTTCAAAGATAAATAACCAAGTAATAATAATACAATATTTTAATTATGGTTATAAATTGGTTTTAGAATAAGATTAATTATTTTATTGTGTAAATCAATTCTAAATTTGGCTTATTGTTTTCAAAATTGATAAGTGTGTTTAAAATGCATTTATATCTGTGTATTTTGAATTGATTTTAAAATAGGATATATTATTTATAAATAATAATGTGCTTAATTACAAATTGATATTTATTTATTTAAATTGATTTTTAGATTTGGATTTTTAAATTTGACTTTGAATTGGATATAAATTTGAATTTAAGAAGATATGCATACATCTTAAAATAGAATAATAATATAGTTTGGTTTTAAATTATATAGATAATGTTTTTAATTAAAAATAAGATTTTGTTTTATTATTCTTTTTATAGAAATTTATATATAGAAATCGGGATTGTATTTATTTAATAAGAATAAATGCAAGGCTTTTGAAATAACATTTTAGAATAAGTTTGAAATATTGTATATAAATTTTATTTAAATTATAATTGATTTTATTTTATGTTCTTTTTGAAGATTGTATTTTATATAGATTTAGCAAACATGTGTGAATTTACAAAATGTATTTGTTTATTATAAATTTAATTAGAAAAGTATTTTTTAAAATTAAGAAAACATGTTTGTTAATTAGGAAAATATTTTAAAAGGGTTTTTAAATTTCTTTTAGAATAAAATTTAATAAAAAGTGACAAATGTTTAATTTTAAAAACACTATGTTAACAAGTGTTAAAACATTCTTGAAATTGAGACAAGTGTCCATATGTTTTTCTATTATTTTTTTAATTTATTAAATCTGAAAATTCACCCATATAAACACCATTTCCTCCATCTTTCTTTTTCTTTAAAACTTTGTTTCATTTCTAAAAAGAAACTTGAATCATCAGCAAACACTCATCCACCAAAAATCAGAAGCTCCTCAATTCAAACCATGTTCAAATCAAAATACCCTCAAAACAAATCTGCAAATTTTGTTTTCCTGAAAAACATTTTCCCGAACCAGCATCAATTCCTCAATTCAAAGCAAATGCTCAAATCATAAAACCTAAAATCCCCTCAAACCATTTCTGTGATCAATGCCTGCAGCATATTCTAAAAACAAAAATCATTGCTCAAAACAAAATTGCATGCCTGCAGTTGTTCTCAAAACAAAATCACAGCAAGTTTTCAATCCCCATGTCTGCCTCAATTTTTAAATGCATGCAAGTTTTTAAGATGGAAATCTAAACCAGCCTGAAGCACTGTAACAAACAAAAGGGGGATGAAGCTTTTCTCTGTTTCAAATGAGGCTTCATCATCAGTTCATAGTCTTTTGCAACTTCCTGTTCTTTTTCCAAAACCCTTGCATTCCTTAAAAATTCTGAGTAAACATTTTTACTATAAAATTAAAGGAGTATTTATCGGATTTCATATAAGTTTATGATGATGTTTGTTATATATATATGAGTTTATATCTGTGTAGACAAATCTGTAAATTTGTTGTAAGGCCTTAAATCTGTGCATGTTGATTTTTATATTTCCTCTTTGTATTTTACTATAGAATTTGAGAAAAAGATTAAATCTTCAAACAATTCTATTAAAAAATTATTAAGTCTTAGATTTAAACTAAAACAAGTTAGTTCAAGTATTAAACTAAGAACAAAAATAGATCTAAATCTCTGGTTTTTGAAATGTACATGGGAATCAAAAAAATGCAGTAACAAATTTATTACCAAATGTTGAAATCAAATGTTAAAATTTGATGAAATAAGTATACAATCTGGATTGTCGTTGGAAATTATGAATTTTGAAAAGAAATTCACAATTTTTAAAACTGTTTTAAATGGGTAATTGGGTATTTACTGGAAATTGGTTTTTTTGCAAATCCTGTTGATATGAGCATCTGGATTACTCGGGATGCATGATGGAGCTAGGTGAAGCATTAGAGAGTAAAGTAAAAATGGTTGATGAATTTGTAAATCTCTATGAAGTTTGGATTTGCTCAGATTTGAATTTAAACCAGTTCTGTTTTGAACTTTGAAATTGGCTATTGCATCTTCTCCACTGCATCGAGCTTGATAGAATTTTGGGTGAATGATGTGCGGTGGGTCAGCAACCGATGGCCGGAGTTGTAGCATTTGTAGTTGATCGAAGGCGATAGATTTGGGGTTTTCTGATGATGATGTTTGGGTTCTGTTCATCTTGGGAACTCGATTTTGGATTGAGGCAAGAAGGGGTGTTTGGTTGGTTGCAGGGGTTTGCGGGGTGCTTGGGTGACGTGTCGGTGGGTTCGCCGATGACCAGAGATGGTTCTGGCACCAGTGCAGATGCACGATGGGTTGGTGTCAGTGGGGTGTGTTTTATTTTGGGTTTGCTTGATTTTCTCGAAGAAGGTTTCGGGATATAAGGAAGATGGCTCGGGTTATAACTCGTGTTGTTCTGGGGCAATTGTATGCAGTGTTAAACCGTTATGTTTTAACAGTTTTTTAAATTTTAAATTAGAACAGTTTTTAAATTTTAAAATCAAACTGATTTAAAAAAAAAGATGTGCTTTGCTTTCTTAGATTCAAGTATATACGGGTTGAACCCAATTTAACGTTCAACCAGGTTTTTTAAATTTAGAATAAAGTAAAATTTTAAACTTTAAATAATTTAAGATAAGTTAAATTTTTGTTTTTAAATTGATTTGATTTTATAATTAAATGTGTATGAATAGTTTAAATGTTTTAAGTTAATGTTATTTTCAAACTTACTTTGGAAATATAAAAAGGAAATTTATAAGGAAATGTTTTTAAAATTAGTTAATTAATAAATAAAAGAAAGTAAATAAATAATTACTTTATATTTTAAAATAATTAATGAATTAAGTTAAGTAAAGTTATTTCAAGATAATACTTTATCTTGAAGAATAATCAAGTGTTAATGATTTGTAATTAATTAGTTAATTAAGAATTTTAAGTTTAGTTAATTAATTTAATTTAATTAATTTAAAGAATTAATTAAGTAATTAATTAAGTATAATATTTATTTAATTAACTATTAATTAGGGTGATGATTTAATTAATGACTAATGATTAATTAAATTGTAATTACTTATTAATTAAGTAATTTAGGGTTAATTAAAATAGTAATTAATTAATACTTAATAAAGGTTTTATTAAGTAATAATTAGAGTTTTTCTTAATTAATAATTAAGAGATTATTAATCTAAAATACAAGTTAATTATGAATTAATTAACTATTTTTATTAAGGTTAATTAATTGTAATTAAGAATTAATTAATTTTAATTTTGCATTAATTAATTTGTAATTAAGGTTGTTAATTAATAATTAATTTTATTAATTAATGATTAAGAGATGATTAATTAATTAATTAAGGTTAATTAATTATAAAAGTAATTAGTGATTAATTACTTTGTATTAAAGAGTTGATTAATAATTAAGGTTTATTAATTAATAGTTGATGATAATTAATCTGTTAATTGAAGATTAATTTGGTTAACGAGTAATTAAGGGATGAATTTCTCGATTATGTTTTATGAGATGAATGTGATTAAGTAAGTTAATTAATTTGTTAATTAATTAAATATAGTCACTTGATAAATGATTAAGTATGATTACTTAATAAAGTTTTGATAAGGGTAATTGCTTAAGATAAGTAATTGATAAATTACATGGGTAATTGGGATAAGTAAAATTTATGATTGGGAAGTAATTTTTAAATGGGCAATTACTTGATAAAGTAATTGAGAGTTTATTACTTGGTGTAATAAATAAAAGAATTTATAAAAATAATTAAAAAGTAATTAAGAATAATTAATTACTGTTTATGTTTGATAAATTGAAAGTAATTAATTAATATAATGTAATTAATTATAGTTAATTAATTAATGGAAGAAATTAATTAAGGTTCATTAATTGATATGATTAATGAGAATAATTAAGGATTAATTACTTGATTAAGGGTTAATTAATCAAGGTTGATTAATTAAGATGATGATTAATTAATTGATTTAATTAATGTTAAGCAAGATTTGTTGTGATGAAGGTAATTAATTTAATTAATTTTAAATTAATTAAGAGATGAAGAAATTAATTTAATTCACTTTAAATTAATTACAGATAGAGATAGTTAATTTAATTCATTTTAAATTAATTATGTTATGATTAAGTAAATCATTGCTTATGTATGAATGGATGACATTGTTTGTCTTGAATGAATGTAATCTCAGTAATGAGATTAATAATGCTGTGTGGTATGAATGCTTGGTTGTATTGTGCTGGTAATATAGATTATCAATTGTGATAATGATGTGTATTACCTATTTTGTTATGAATCATCTGTTTATTTGATAATGTGGTTATCAGTTGTGACTTGTGAATTATATATTCTGTGTGCATATAGATAGTTGAATTGAATTGTTTTAAACCTTTAAAACAGCTTGGACCTAAAAGACACGCTTTGGATTTCGATGAGACCAGGATCGGGTTTCCATATTTGGATATCCGAAAACCACATCGATCCAAATTAACGATAGGTCGTGAATCTCTCGTAAAGAGTGAAGGTGAAGATTTAAAGTGCAAGGGTTATTGTCGTTAACTCTGAGGGTGATTCCAAAATGAGTGTAACGAGATAATGCCTTCGGTTTCGTTCAAACTTGGAACGAACTTGTATGGACTGAATGCTTTCAGAACATCGTCAAGTGGACGATGAGCATTCTGCGTGATGTGTTCACTAAAGGTAATCGTAGCCTCAAGCCTCATTAACCAGGAATGGCTAAAACAGGGGAGATGCAGCAAGGCTTCGTGGGTAGCCCCCACTTGAGAGTAAGATTTACACCTGTCTAGAGGTCCCTTTCATTTCGACTGTGTGGGCGGTTGAATAGCTACATCCGCCGGGGTTGTCTTATTTGGAATTGTTCAGTAAGGAATGGTTTCGGCTTTGTGTTGCAGGGGAGCGGACGTACTCCTCGGTACGGTGATCTATGCCATGTACTGTGACGGGCGGTACCCCAGTAGCCCTGCCATTGTATGGAATCCAAAATCCAATAAGTATCAACGGTTTTGATTGTATTACCCACTTTTGTGGCTAGTAGCTGGAATTTAATAATGTAACAATTTTGGTTATTTCTTATTTATTTGAAAACCCTAGACCTATTATAATATCACTGAATTTCCTATCAAATGTTTTGGTTAGCGTAAGGTAAAACTTTTCCATGTTTATGTGTGGGAAGTCTTAGATGATACCTTTTCCTTTCAAAAGGTTTTTAAAGGTTAAGCAACTTTAACTGTTTACTCATACCAGACCCATGTCTGACCCGGAGTTTATTCTGTTTTTCTTAAACTCTTGGGCACTCAAATTTTTACGAGTAGCCAAGGGAATTCAGGTCAGCTTTGACGAATTCTGGAGGAGCAATGGAGCAGGAGGCTTCTGCGCATAGCTATATAGTTTTCCGCCGTGTGTTCTCTGAGTTGTTGTCTTTGAGTTGTATTGGGTTGTATAACTAGACAGGTGTTATAACTGTCTAGTATGTGTTGTTTTAGCTGTGTATCTCTGATGTATATGATACTATGTAATGTATTGTGTGATTAATATAATTTATTCGTTCCGTTGTTTAGATTCTGATGTCGTTTCCTTTCTTCTTATCCGTCTTTCTCTTTTCAATCCCTTTCTTTCTTAAAAATGATGCAATTTTCTTTGGTAAGAAACTCAGTTCGTTTCACCTGACCAAGCGATGCATGGCTTAGTGCCTTTAAGGCTGGACCACAATCAACCAAACGACCAGGGCTGAACCCATCAACACCGATCCATTAGATTCGAAACCATCTCGACCGAACCACTTCGCATTGCCCATTTTAGCCGACCCACTATGCCTACACTCTAACGTCGAGCAACTTCGATCGAGCCAGTGCCATACAACCGACCCATGTGCCTAGGCCGCCCCAAATCTAAATGACACCGGTCTCTTACACTTCTAATCCTCTCTTAGCTTAAGTCTCGCCAAATTTCATCCATAGGCTCTACGACTATTTCCATGTAGGAGGGCAAAAGTGCCGGGAAACATTCCCCCCCCCCCAAAGTGCGTCGTGTGAATCAACACGATGTGCTTTGAATGAAAATCAACATTTGCCTGGTAACACGTCCTTGCTTTCGGGTGCTATTTCACTCAGGATGATAATTATCTGTCATTTAGGTCCTATCCTTAACTTTTCAAAAGCTGAATGTATACGATCTCTTAGATGTCGAATCACACTGGGTTTTCCCAACCCATGCTTCTCTTCCTATCAAGCAAAATCCATCGTTCTATTACACCGTCATCTTGGATTAACATTACAAGAAAATATATACTCACACATTACATTTTAATATTATTTCCATTTATTTATTTATTATTATTATTTTATTTTTTTACATGGAAGGAATCGACAAAGGAAGGCCGATCCACCCGGTCGTCTTACCAAGGTCGGGTCGGCATGTCGACTTACCGACCCCATGAAACATGGTGACCGGGTCTTTGAGAAAACACCGATTCACAACCCCCTCTCCATGTAAAAGCCCAAACCTTTAGTTTCTTCTTCCCACCTTTACTTTATTATTTCCTTCCTTTGGCTTTACCTAAAACTCAATCTCCATCTCTCTACCGAATAGCCGCACTCCTCTGTTCAATCATCTTCCCCAGCACGCTTCCCTATCATTCTTGACTTCAAGCCCCAGCGTCAAACTACTGCATTGGTAAGGATCCTAGTTCCACATAGAACTATAAGGGCTTTCTTTCCTAAACTCAACTAAGCTCGAGCTCTATATGAATACAACTCTTCGTAGTGAGAGGGAGAGGAGAGAAATATGAGGACTGAAAGGATAGGCAAAAGTAGTTGAGAGAGTTTGACATAGGTGTTTTTAGAATGGGAAGTGAATAAGTTTGGGGTCGGTGCATGTGCATAGGCTACAGAGTCACACTCGGCGTACCTATCGAAGGAGAGGAATTGGTAGGTTTACGGAGTAGGGTTGGATCTATAGGTATCCAACGGAAGTCTGGGTCTGTAGGAAACGTGAGCAGTCGTTTGGAGAATCTTCGGTGGGAGTTGTTCTAGTAAGAGGCTCAGTAATCGAAGAGGGCATGTCGGTCATTCCTGAATGAGAGGGAGAGAGTGGGTCGGTCAATGCGTATTTAGGAGTGTGGGCCGCTCAGTATTAAGAGAGTTTCCATGATTCGGTGGGAGTCTAGGGTAGTAGCTCGGTTCGTACTTAAAAAGGTGAAGGAGAGGAGTATAGTGAATATGGCTCGGCATCTGATGAAGTGATGTAGGTCGGTAGAAGTCCGTGTGAGCCCGTTCAGTAGTTAGTGGGGCATAGTGAGTGAGTGGATCGGCAATCAAAATTGTTTTAACTCGAACATAATACACATATGGGTAACTTACCTCCACAACCAATCATAGCATATTGGACAATGTCAAATAATAAAGCATAAAAGCTTAAGGACCCAATTTGAACTGACTCCCTCATAGCTTGAACAATCTTAAATGCAAACTTAACTCAACAAATGCGAACAACAGCCTTCATACTCTATAATGCCAATGTTTGATTCCAATATTTCTACTGCCAATCATATGAAAACTACAGGAGACGGTCAGCGGTGACGGTCTTTGAGGACAACAACTTAAAGTTCTACCACACTAAACTTGTGTTTAGAACTTTGATTTTTTTTGCACTCACATTTAAGTTGTCACTCTAGTTCACACACAACACGGGGGGATATATTATTGTCGTTATATCTGATGTCGATTATCTATCAAGTATAGCTTAAACAGGTATCTATCTACACTAAACGCTCGTTGAATATGTCCAAGCTCTTCTACAATTTCTGACAAGCCTGAGCCAAGTTCTCAGCAGGAAGTTGTAAGAACTTTGAATCCACTGACAACCTCAACACAGGGTATTCCAGATCAATCTACTGTAGTTATGGGCCTGGCTCCTGATGTTATAGATGGAGCCGTTATTCTGGATAATCCTACTGATCCATAAGCTTCAAAAATCGACGAAGCCGATCTTCGTCGGCTGTGATCAATTCGTGGAATCCCCTTTAGTGACGTCTTGGTTCCGTCAAGGAAAGATCGGCCTCATCTGCTCCCGCCGGATATACTGCATGCAAAAAGTTTATGTGTTAGGTCGGGAGTGCGCCACCTTTCAATTCGTTCCTCCGTGAAGTATTGCGGTATATTGGGATTGCTTCGGCATAGCTATACCCTAAAAGTCATGCATTTATTCATGGCATCTATGTCCTCTTTATGAGCACCTTATATAGACTCCCTACTCCCTAGGACATCCGCTATATTTACCGCTTGAAAAGACAGTCCGACGGTTCATCCTTCATATTTCTTGAGCCACATTCCAAATTTCAAATCCTGATGGGGGTGTGGAGTAAATTTTTCTAGTATAAGCAAGAGTGGTTTTACGTACGCTGCCCCCTGGTTTCGCGAGAAGATGGTTGGAAGGGAGTAAGTTTCATTCCTAGAAAAATATTTGTCTAAGGCTCGAAGTGCATCCTTTCTAAACTTCTTTCGACTTTTATAGGTATCCGCCTACGACCTGAAGGCGCTGGGTATTCTGAGGCCATCGAGGCCATTCGAGCTATTCCCATGAGAGACCGGGACATTAAATCTGTTATTTCCAATGAATTGCTTTCAATGTTTGGATTATTGGTGGAGGTTCATCGAACTAGCCTCCCAACTGGCGCCACTACAACCGGATCCGCTATGGAAACAGTCAAAGAGCAAGCCGGGCCTTCGATGCCCCATGCAGGAGGTTCCACTGATACATTTGAGGAAGGAGAAATTAAAGAGACTTGGGTGCTAGAAGTGTCTGATGAGAATATAAGTCCCGGTTTAGCACATGTAACCGACGCACCCGGCATCGATGAACCGCCTCCTCCATCAAATAGGAAAAAGAGCCTAGCCTACAAATTGAAGAAAAAATAGTGGGTGGAACTTAAAAAGTTACAAGTACTCCAGTTGAGAAAGAGTCATCTCCCCAAAATCTAGAGGGTTCACTAAAAGGTCTATCAGACCTGACCATTCCTGACGACTTACTAAATAATTGCTTCAATGACCCTGAGGCCATGGGACTTAATTCGCTCGTGAGAAGTGATAAAGGCGATCAGGCTTATCATCAAGGAGAGAAAAACCCTAATAAGTGAAGCAAAAAACGCTGGTCCTTCGGGGGAAACACTAGGATACACACAAACGCTTACTCTTCACCCTACACTTAAATTTTAGCCATCGTACTGTTCCCACTAACTCGCCTTCACTTGGTTTCTGTGCAAGTGATATGGGGCATACACATGGCATTGATCATCTCCGCATACCCTCTATCTTCTACCACTCCAATCGAGATTCAGGATCAGGTACACATGGAGACACGGATGACGGTGGCGAAAGAGACTACCGCCCCTTAGATTCGTCGTCTTCCCGAAGAAAAGCTTATAGCCATTCCTCATATCCGAACGATCCTCCTCCTCAATCAAAGCACAGTAGGGAGAAATCTACCAAGAAGGGATCCCAACTCGAAGCTTCCCGTGACCAACACTTTGGCTAATCGAGCACCAAGCAATCTCGTGAGCCTCAAAATAAGTCTGTGACCATAGCTAGGAAGACTTCTTTAGCCTCCCCGCACATGATCCATGGACAGCAGAAAAATTAGCTGAGCTTTAGGCCATATTTTCGAAGATATGCTTCGACGGATTGAAATTTCTTCCAGTGATTCATCCTATTCCTGGGTATGTCAAACAAAGCACCATCGCCTGCAACAACGATGTCCATATCCAACATAACGCATTCGTTCATTTGGCAGAAAATGTTTCAGAAGTTTCTATGGAGTATCAACATGAAATTGATCGCTTGAAACTTGAAGCCATTCAAGACAAAGATATCGTTAAATCCTAGAATGAAGAGCCATCCTTGTACAAATCTCAACTGGAGGTTACATAGAAAAAAGGCAAGGATACAACTGAGGCAGTCGGTCGTTTGGAGGCCACTCATGAAAAGGAAATTGATGAGGCAGTCCAACGTAGTGGTGCTCTAGCGTTAGAAAAATTCCATCCAGAAAGAAAAGGATATCCTTGCTCTACGAGTTAAAGAACTAGAGGAGTTTCTCCTTAAAGAGAAAGAAGAGAAATCTGCTACATAGGAAGAATCATAACGATATTGCGAAGAAATTGTCACAACATGATTTCTAAAGACGAAGCTTGATGAGGAACTTTCTAAAGCTGAAGAGCTAAAGGAGGCAGCTCAAATGGAGGGTAAGAGAATGGCGCTCCCAGAAGTCGACTCTTGCCTCGAGGCAGCTGTTGAAGCTGGTAGAGAAGAATTATGTGCTTATTTGACCCGCTCATGCCGAGTATAATGCTCAAGTTCTCATGCATCGTGATCTATCTATTCTCGGCGAGGGTTACCTTGAATCATTGGTCGAGGCATGAGATACTTTAATAAAGATTAAAAGAGTTGAGCTGGGCACCGAAGAGGTTGATGAAGAGGCTCTTTTGAAGGAAATGCTCTGAGGGAACAAGCCTTCCAACTTATCCGGGGCGATGGCCCCCTTCAGAAGAGACTTCTCCTTATCAAAAGGGAAAGACGACATTTCTGGCCCATCCAAAATTGAACCTTCGGTTCCTCCTCCTGTTCTGTCGGTCGATAGCCCGTCACTCGATCCTCCCAAGCAGCATGTTGGTTATGACTCGGAGACGCCCGGGCTTCGTGTTCACATTCTATCCCCTATTCCAGAGGGTGAGATTCCCAAAACAGTTTAGAGCCAACTGGAAGCCGGTACGTAGTTTTTCCTTCTAGAGTTCAAAAAACCATCACTTTTGGCGTGTAATAGATGTATTCTAACATTTGCTTTTATGACTTCATGTAGGCCATTCTGATCCCGAACCAACTCCAAGGAGCGATGTTGCCACGAAGGGGGAAGAGAAAATGGTAGAGGCACTTCATACTGAGGATACTCCTGGACCCGAGGCCCAGGTGAACAGGGCGCTCGATGAGGACAAACTCAAGAATCCCTCGCCTGTAGATGAACATGATGGAGTTTAAATCACAGGCGCCTCTGAACCTACTTCAAAACTTATCATGGGCGAGCGAATCATGGAAGATGAGAAAATGAAAGCCCAAGTTAAGATTGAACCTCAGGTGGTGGAACTTGATGATCTCTAAATAGGCCCCTGAAAGTAATTCTCCCCGGTGGGACCACACCTCTGGAGGTCCCTCTCCCCCTCCCCCCCTCGGATACCACTTCACTGGGAAGCAAGGGGTTCAGGAGGAAACGTTCGCCTGAGGAGCCTTCGAAAGAACCAAAGAAGGAGAAAAATTCAAAGAAGTAGCTTCCATCTTGTTATGCCTCGCTCAGCCTGAACAAACCTAAATCATGTAGTACTTTCTTTTTCTTTTTTATAGTCATTTTAGGTAGACTTTTGCTCCGAACTTCGGAGAAGTTGTAGTGGAACTTAATCTTCGATAAGTAAATAAAATTTTGTTTTTTGTTTTCGATGATTTTTTATCATCCAACTTGTAATTGAAATCCAAAGTTTTGTGGGTCATGTAAGAGCTGGTTTTCTTCCACATGACTTGGATATTTCTATTATACTTTAGTCTGCGCTCCAGGGACATGGATATTCTTTTTTTTGAATCGTTTATACACTAGTCTGCACTCCGGGGACTCAGAGTACTCTAGTCCGTGCTTTGCGGACTTAGAGATTTTATGAATCGTTTATACTCTAGTCCACACTCCTAGGACTCAGAGTACTCTAGTCCACACTTCGGGGAGGTAGAGATTTTTTTTCCAATCGTTTATACTCTAGTCCGCACTCCGGGGACTCAGAGTACTCTAATATGTGCTCCTGAGACTTAGAGATTTTTTGAATCGTTTATACTCTAGTCTGCACACCAAGGGTTCAGAGTACTCTAGTCCACGCTTCGGGGACTTAGAGATTTTTTGAATCGTTTATACTCTAGTCCGCACTCCAAGGACTCGGATTACTCTAGTCCGCGCTACGAGGACTTAGAATTTTTTTTTGAATCGTTTATGCTCTAATCCGCACTCCGGGGCTTAGAGTATTCTAGTCCGCGCTCCGGGGACTTAGCAGTTTTTATTATTCGTTTATACGCTAGTCCGCACTCCGAGGACTCAGAGTACTCTAGTCCACGTTTCGGGGACTTAGAGGTTTTTTGTTGAATTGCTTATACTCTAGTCCGCACTCCGGGGCTTAGAGTATTCTAGTCTGTGCTCCAAGGACTTAGAGATTTTTTGAATCGTTTATACCCCAGTCTGCACTCTGAGGATTCAGAGTACTCCAATCCGTGCTCAGGGGACTTAGAGATTTTTTGAATCGCTTATACTCTAGTCCGCACTACGAGGACTTAGAGTACACCATTCCGTGCTACCGGGACTTAGAGATTTTTTTTGAATCGTTTATACTCTATTCCACACTCTGGGGACTCAGAGTACTCTACTCCATGCTCCGGGGACTTATAGATTTTTTGAATCATTTATACTCTAGTCTGCACTCCAGGGACTCAGAGTACTCTAGTCCACGCTCCGGGGACTTAGAGATTTTTAATTTTATGTGTGCATTCATACGCCAGATAGATCAATGCAATTCTATTTTGCCACAAAATTACAAAATACAAAACACTAATAGCTCACAGGAAAACAGCTTCAAGACTTTATTGATTGTAGAAAATAATGACAACTGAATTGTCTTATTACATGTCGGAAACCGAGAACAACAAAAGAAACATTTATTGAAGAAATCGCTACTAAAATTCAAAAGAAATAATCTAAGTGTAATAACGATGAAAATGCTCGCTATTCCATGCTCCGAGGAGTGTCATGCCATCAACAGTCGCTAGCTTGAAGGTTCCTTCTCCAAGCTTCTTTCGATGACGTACGGACCTTCCCATGGGGAATTCATATATGACGGGATTGGGAAAATCGCATCAAAACATGATCACCCACATCAAAAATTCTCAGTTGAACTTTTTCATTATAATATCGAGCGACTCGGCTCTGATACGTAGCCGCCCTTAAATTAGGTTCTTCGCGTTTTTTGTTGATAAAGTCCAACGATTCCAGTAAGAGATATTGATTCGTCCTAGGATCATAATGAGTCACCCGGTATAATAGCTTCAGTGCTGTATGCCAACGTGAATGGAGTATTGCCAGTCGTGGACTTGTGGGTGATTCTGTAGGCCCATATGCTGTCGGAAGCTAGTCCACCCACTTGCCTCTGGCCTTCTCCAAACGTTTTTCAATATGGACTTGATTATTTTATTTACGGCTTCAACTTGTCCATTGGCTTTAGGATGAGCGACTGCTGCAAACCTTTTCTCAATGCAGTATTTTTGGTAGAATTCTTTGAACTCCCTACTCTCAAATTGAGTTCCATTGTCTGTAATGATAGTTCATAGGAGGCCAAATCAGCGTATGATGTTTCGCACAATGAAATTAATGACCCTTTGGTGGTGATCGTAGCTAAAGGCTCTGCTTCCGCCCACTTGGTGAAATAATCGATCGCAACCATTGCATATTTCGCACCACCTTTGGAGGTGGGAAAGGAGCCGATTGTATCGATCCCCCATATTGCAAATGGGCAGTGACTAACCATTCGCATGAGTTTTATCGGTGGAGCTCTCGGGATCTTTGCATACTTTTGACATTTTTCGCATCTTCTTACATAGTCTGCGGCGTCTCGATTCACGGTCGGTCAGTGATATCCATAGCGGAGGATATTTTTGGTTAGTGTCTGCCCCCCAGTATGCTACATTCTCCTTCATGAACTTCTTTTAAGACCCGCTTTATCTCATCATGGGCGATGCACCGAATAAGGGAATTGAGAATCCTTTCTGATACATTATCCCATCCTGCATTATATACCGTGAGGCTTTGCGAACGACTTGCCATCTTTCGTTCTTTCTCTCAGGCAAAGTTCCATGTAACAGGTATTCTTTGAACGGGGTCATCCACGACTCACTTTTGTTTTCCGTCCCTAACACAAAATCTACTTCCATTTCTTTTATACTCAGGGCATGTAAGATTTCGGTGGGAACTAAGCCTATCTGCTGTGCATCACCAGTACTTGTGAATTTTGCCAATGAATCGGCTACCCCATTTTGTTAACGGGGATATGCGAAATATCATAATATTCAAGGTCCGCCAACAGTTCTTGAACCCGAGCAAGGTATTGGGTAAATCTTTGCCCCTTTGCTTAATAGTCTCTCCATACTTGGTACACCACTAATTGTGAGTCACAAAAGATTTCAACCGATTATATTCCGAGTTCCCTGGTAAGTTTCAAGCCAGCAATCAACGCTTCATACTCGTCTTCATTATTTGTAGCTGGAAAATCGAGTTTCAAAGCATAACAAATTAATCAGTTCTCGGGAGTTACAAGAATAACACCAGCCCCAGAACAATGGTCGTTGGATGCCCCATCTGTGTATAGTTTCCATCCAATGGGGGAATGACATCACCACTACTTGGCTCGTCTGATATGGTGAATTCTACAATGAAGTCTGCCAGCGCTTGCCTTTGGATAGCCTTCCGTGGCAGGTAAGTGATATCGAATTGACTCAACTCAATGTTCTATTTGAGCAACCTTCCAGAGGTTTCTGGTTGTTGGAGCACCTATCGCAAAGTTGATCAGTATAAATACTGATCGGGTGTGCTTGAAAATACGGATGGAGCTTGCATGATGCAATCACCAAGCAGTAGGCTAGCTTCTCAATCTTAGGATAATTTCTCTCTGCCCCCATTAGATGTTTACTAACATAGTACGCTGGATTTTGAATTCGGTCCTCCTCGCTAACTAAGGCTATACTAATGGCATGCTGAGACACGACCAAGTAAACATATAATTCCTCATGGTCTACAGGCTTTGACAGAACCGAGGGCCTCTCCAAGTGTCTCACTAGAGCTTGGAAAGCATCCTTATAGTCCGACGTTCATTCAAAATTTCTCTTCCCTTTCCTTATCACATCGAAGAAAGGAATACACTAGTCGGTCGCTCTGGATATGAATCGACTCAATGCGGTGACTTTTCCATTCAGGCTTCGAACTTGCTTTATAGTTAAGGTACTTGTATATCTCGAATAGCCTGAATCTTTTTCGAGTTAGCTTCAATTCCCCACGCATTGACAATAAAACCCAAAAACTTTCCCGACACAACGCCAAAGGAACATTTTAGTGGCTTGATTTTCATTCCATAGTATCTTAGCATATCAAACATCTCCGCTAAGTCTTGAATGTGGTCGTTTGACTGCGGTGACTTTACGAGCATGTCATCCATATAGACTTTCATTGTTCTACCAATTTGGTCTTTAAACATCTGATTCATCAAACGTTGATAAGTTTCCCCTGCATTCTTCAACCCGAAAGGCATCACTACATAATAGTACAGTCCAACGTCCATGACAAAACTAATATGTTCCTTATCTGGAATTTGCATTGGGATCTAATTGTATCCCGAATACGCATCCATAAATGACAATAATTCGTGTCCTGCTGTTGAGTCGACCAGTTGATGAATTCTGGATAAAGGGAAACTATCCTGAGGGCATGCCTTGTTCAGGTCTGAGTAATCAACACAGGTCCTCCATTTCTCATTCTCCTTTCTCACCAGTACGAGGTTAGATACCAATTCAGGGTAGAGGGTGTCGCGAATGAACCCATTGGCTTTGAGTTTGTCCACTTCCTCTTTGAGAGCAGCAGACCTCTTCGAGTCCATACCTCTCCTTTTTTGCTTCACCGGCACATACTTTGGGTCAATGTTCAACATATGACTTGTGATGGCGGGAGAAATTCCGCACATATCAGAGTGGGTCCAAGCGAAAACATCCAGATTCGTTCAGAGGAAATAAGTAAGATCCTCAGTCATCGAGGGGTTGAGTTGTGAACCAATCTTAAGCACTCGTGATTGGTCATCATGGCTGACTGGAATGTCAATCGTCATTTCAGCCGATGCTGCTTTAGCCTCCTTGGGTTCTTCATCATCGTCTTTCAGATCTATATCTTTATAGATCCAGTGCTATTGCCCGAGCCAGGGCTCAATCATTACTAGTCAATTTTCAACAACACGGATGCAGACAGAGTTGTCCACAACCTTCCCCTTCTCTCTTCGTTGGGCCTCTCTCAGCTCAACCATATAACATGCATGACTAGTCGCTTGATCGCCATGCACTATGCTAACTTCTCTATCCATCGAAAATTTAAAGGTCAAATACCACAGGGCCAAAGCTGCCCTAAACTCCGCCAGGACCGGTAGGCTAGAAATACATTATACGGGGAATCAACAACCAAAACAATGAACGGTAGGATCCGCACCCTCCTACGTTCACCTTCTCCTAACTCAACTGGTAATTCAACGAAACCTATCGCATCAGTGGCTGCTCCATTAAAACCATGAATGCAGCTTTAGATGGTTTAAGATCCTTTGCCTCCATCTTCATTTGGTCATACGCCTTTTTAAAGATAATATTCACAGAACTCCCACAATCAATCGGTATCCTTCTCATAAGTGTCAGCCCAATCATGGCTGAGATGACCATCGGGTCAATGGTAGGTGCCTCTACTCGATCGGCATCCCTGCTCTTGAATACTATATCATCTTACATCATTCGCTACTGTTTCGCTAGGGTCCCGTCATCTGTGTTCGAGCAGCATTCGAAATCTGCATGCTTTAGGGAACTAGCATAGCGTTCCATTTCTTGCCTACACTTGTCTGTCAGGTGAAGCCCACTGATTATTGTGTTTATGACCGGTCTACCTCCAGTCTGAGTGGGTTCCTCGGGTCGATGCAAAGCCTGCCTGCGATTGGGGTTAGATGTCCCATGTCCGCCTTCCTACGGATTCTTAACAAACTGCTGTAACTTTCTCTGCCAAATAAGGTTTTCTATAGCATCTTGGAGGTGTCTACATTCTTTGGTATTACGCCCGTAAGTCTCATGGAAGCGACAATACTTCCCAGCCTGCTTTTGTTCCTCAATGGACTCTTTTGGGCATGGGTTTCGGTACTGGAATGTATTACATGTTGATAAATAGATATTCTCCAGAGATGTGTTCAGAGGAGTGTATACGTTGTAGGTTGGGATACTTGGTTTCCACTTTCCTGCTTCCCTCTTCCTTCTAGAATTTCCTCCCTCGGATCCTTTAGACTACTCTGGCTTATTTTGAACGTTGACCTTGACCTTACTAGAGTTGTCACCAGATTGCTTTACCGCAATGTTGCTTTGCACCATCTCCATGCCAGGCCTTGGCGCACTACTTCACCTTGTCCACCGAGCCTCCTCCCTTCTCATGAATTGGTTCGCCTTTGAATAAAAACATTCCAGGGTAGTTGGGGGTTTTCCTGCCAGCCAATTGCCAAACTCTAAGTCCGGATCTACCCCTCGCATCACAGTCGTAAGAATAGCATGGTCATTTGGATTGCTAACTTCGGCATCAGCAACATGAAATCTTTGCAAATAATCCTTTAACGACTCTTCCAGAGCCTGGATTACACTGGATAAAGACAACACGTCCTTTGGGCGAGTGGTATGGATCCTGAACTGCTCCACAAATTTAGTCGCTAACTCATCAAACCTGGAGATCGATCGCGGAGGGAGTCTGGCGAACCATATGGTAGCGATTCCGAATAAAGTTATTAGGAAACATCTACATTTAGTCGCATCATTTTCCCTAGCCACGTCCATCATCCAATCATATCCCATTACATGTTGTTAGGGATCAGTCTTCCCTTCACAGGCTGGAATAGTTGGCATACTGAACTTCTAGGGGTACTCAAACTGTAGGATAGCGTTTGTGAATGGTATGGCTCCTAGATATGCCCCAATCATCATTGGATAAACCCTGATTTTCCCTCATCAGTTGTCTGACAATAGCTGATAAATCCAGGGTCTCGTTGGGAGGTGGCAAGTTGGAATCCGTCCTGCGTGATCGTTCTGGCTGGTGCATCCTTGGTAAGTGATCTCCCAAATGCACGTCCTGGGGACCTGCTTCACTACGACCATAACATGGTGATGTACTAGCTTCCACCTGTGCTCCAGATCTTAAGTTTCCCACTGCAGTTTGTGGGCGATTTACCAGGTGCAGGTGATGGACCACGGTTCCAGGTAGGTAGCCTGGGCCATTTTTGTTGGATTGTTCTACTGCACCTGTTTGTGCCATTTCAATCCTACGGCGTATACGTCTGTGATGTTCATCTAACGAAGTGGAGCTGTCAGACGATGAGTAGGAAGCGGGGCTTCCTCCAGCATTTTGCTGCTATTGCTGAGAAATCTGGGTCATGAGATTGGCATTAGATTGAATTTTCTCATTAAGCTATCTCCTGCTTTCCACGAGTTCTCTCATCTGCTCATTGAACTCTGCCCTAGTGATAACTTTCGGTTGGTTTAGGACAGTGGCAGTCCCTACACCTGGATTAGGTTGTTGATTGCTGGCTCCCACTTGTTGGATGTTGGCGGTCTTGTTGACATCCGCATTGTGGGAGGCTGATCTCGTATGTGGTCTTCCCATATTAGAGTTATCCGTCTGAACTCTGAATAGAATCTATGAATTCTTGGGAATGAACTTGGATCTCCTTCGGGGGATTTCTTCAATCTAGTAGCGACAAAGCAGATCCTAGCAGCCTGAGAATACATGTTCTCAGTGAAAGCACCAAAATGTTAGCACCAAAATTGGTCACTAACACCCTTGAATAGAGTTGTATAGAGAGATTAATGAAGAAAGTAAATTAAAATGGAGAAATAACGCGTTTAAATGCAAAAAAGAACAACAGAAAAAGGAAACACCATATTTATAATGGTTCGACGTAATTGCCTACGTCCACTTTGAATATTATCTTTTCCAATTAGTTGAGTATAGATAGAATCCGTAAACAAACAACTTGAATGCAAGTTAAATAGAAGAGAAATGAGTACAAAAATGGTAGAGTATCCTTGGAGTTCCTAAAAAAAGGTCCCTTCAACTACACCCCTGCCCCTCTATTTATAGGCAAAGATAAGTTAACCCCTGCGTAGGCCCAAGGCCGAGATAGCTTGGCCCACATGTGATAATTATGAATCAACCGAGCCAGGTATGTTGAACCACTTTGGCCAAGCGACAAATGTCAAACTGAGGTGTCTTAACAAATGACTCGAAGCAACTTCTCAAGGGTCTCGAAGCAAATAGTGGCGTGACTCGAAGCAATAACATGCCAATCGCCTTGCTTTGGGGTAGAACTGATCACTACCAACTCCCCTAGTATGCACCGAACCATGCGCCGCACCTAGACTGAACAAAATACCCTAACCGACCCATACTTGGCTTTTCTTCCTTGACCGAGTGGCATCTGCTGAAATACCTGGACCGAACGACACATGCCGACCCATTCAAACCGACCGATACATGGCCTTCCCTGACCTGGCGTTGCATGGGTTAATGCCTTTAAGGCCGGAACACAATCAACCGAACGACCTGGGCCGAACCCATCCACACTGATCTATTAGATTCGAAACCATCTCGACCGAACCACTTCGCCTTGTCCATTTTAGCCGACCCACCATGCCTACACTCTAACGCCGAGCAACTTCGGCCGAGCCAGTGCCAAACATACCGACCCATGCGCCTAGGCCGACCCAAATCTTAGTTATACCGGTCACTTACACTTCAAATCCTCTCTTAGCTTAAGTCCCACTTAAGTTCATCCATAGGCTCTACGACTATCGCCATGTAGCCAGGCCAAAGTGCCGGGCAATAGTATTTTTACCTTTTTCACTGCATAGATTGGGTAAACAGTAATTGTGTGTACATTGAAATGAACACCTTATGAATTTAGTTTCACAGTTTGATTTTAAGGCATTTGGTAATAATGTTGGTTAAAAGGTTAAATTTAGTAAAAGATATTTATTTTAATCTAAAGGAAAGATAAGATTTTTGAAATAAAAATTTGCGAAAAGATTTTATATTATGGAACATGGTTTATAAACGAAGAGGATTTAAACTAAGATTTTGAGAACTTAAATCCTGATGTCTTTAGGAATGTTTTTTCAAGATTTTGAGAAAATAATAATATTATTATTTGAAAGTAAATATTTTGAAAATTGGTTGATGAAATTGAGATCATGGTATTTAGTAATATTTAAAAAGTATTTGATACCACTTTGGAAATGATTTTGGTTAAGTCTAAAAGTTATGATTTGGATGTACCGAACTCACTCTTGACGCTTGAAAATAATTCTAGTGACGACTGCAACATCATCGTCGTTCACTTTTGGGTTTCAAAATGGGGGATTCTACAGGGTTGTTTTGGTAAAATAGAATTTGATTTAATCCCGAAAGTATGATTTGGTATACGGGATATATATGTATATATTATTATTTCTAATGATTTGAAATAAAACTCGGTGTATAGTTCTAAAGTTTTTCTTTAAAAGGATTTTGATACAAAATTTTGGTGTAGAAAAGTTCTATATGTATACTATGAAGGAGGCCCGAGTGGTCGTGGCATAAATAATGAAACCTTATTGTGTTTTTCCTTTTTGGGCAATGTGTGTTTAATAAACAAGTGGTACTTTGTTAATTTATTTTATGAACACATGTATCCAATACTTTAGAACAGTTATGTTTATCCTATTTGATGTGTTTGTTTGGTAGCTTTCACTTATTAGAATGAAATGGTATTTTCGATAATTTTGGATAGTTGGAAACTTCCGGATTGTTATAGAACTTGGAGTTAAGTGTTTTTCAAAATATAAAGTTGAGTTTATATAACATTTCGATTGGAAAGGTAGTAAGTAAAACAGGTTTTGAATTCGTCAATGATACTCGTTAAGTAAACTACATTTGATATTTTGTATATACTCTTAGTATATAGTGCAGTATTATACGAGTATGACTTTAAGTTATAAAAAGTTGATAACTTGAAGTTATGATTTATATAATGTTGTATACATATTTTTGTGTTGAAGAGACATACTATATGTGTAGATGAATGTGGTTTTAAAGAAATTGGTATAGTTAAGAAACCAATAGGATAAATGTGTAAGTTAAATGTAGACCGTTTTATTCGCATGGCTTTTCTTGATCTTGTATTCGAGTACATGGTTTCGAGTTGATTTACATCGTCCCAAACAAGGAGTTTTCACTCGATTCTTGACGGTGAACACTTGGAATGGGTTCATGATACATTCCTGATGTTTTCTACTATAATATACAGCTATGTAAGAAAGTCAAAGGTTTCTAATCAATGAACCAGATCGGAGTCCACACTAGAGAGGTTAAGTGATTTATACTAGTTTGGAGGTGAAATCTATGTAATCGAGCAAGTGATAGGATTTGATATTGCATACAGATGATCCATGTACATCGTACGGGCTTTAGTATATATATGCTATGTATTATTGGCTTATAGAGAGTTTAGGCGACGACTCTACAATTTGTTACGAGGCATTATGAATTATTGATTAAGTAATAATCTGAAGCTACTGAGCATGCACATAGTCGATTGTTTATCATTCTTGTACGATGAGATAGTTTTTTGAATGAGAGGGTTTTTTGAACCTGGACAATTCGAGAGCTATATTTGCTAGTAATTTTGAATACTATTAAGTATTGTTATATGATTGTTTCATTTTGTTTCTCATGTTGGAATTTCGAGGATGGAATATTCTAAGTAGAGGCGAATGCAATGACCCAGAATTTCAGACATTTCGTATTTAAATATCTATTTAAATATTTGAATCTTGTAATGAATGTTATTAAATTGATTTCATAACCCTATTAAATCTCTTTTAAATCATAGCTAATGATGATAAACTTGTTTTATAAAAATGTTTAAAAAATAAATACTTTAAAGAAATATCAATAATGTGATCAAAAATCGTTTTATCGGTAAACAGCCTTTTAGTCGTCAGAAGTTGTTCAGATTTTTTTTAAATACATTTATATGCTTAAAAGAATATTAATTTAAAATAAAACATTTTTCACTAACTCTTAAGAAGCTTCTTAAAATTAACTAGTTAGGTGTGAAAGGGAAGATAAGATATTTTGAAAATGAGCTTTTAAGGAAAGTCTTAAGTGTTAAGTAAGAGATGTAAAGGTGTAAAGGCGGCTTGTAAGAGGGATGCTCCTTCTTGAGCTTTCATGGAAGGTAGAAGGTGGGAATGACATTTTGTTCAAACCTATAAATATACTCCTGAGGGTTCACTAATAACTTTTTATAAATTAAGAAAATGGTGGAAGTGGATTAGCACTAATCCACTTTATTTTTCGCTAATCTTTCTCTAATTTATTCAATTCTCTTTCAAACTTCACCAATCTTTTATCAATACCTTGGGACACCTTACAAATCATGGATCTAAAATCAAAGTTGTAGAAAAGTGTAGAGGATAGGGGATTCGTGATGAGGTCATGAGCATCTTTAAGGAGAGGGTGAAGTTGCTTTGTGATTTTGGTGCTAAAGCTTGGATCTTTGGATATTTGGTGATGTTAGGTGGTGGTCCTATGTTCTTGGGTGCTTTTTCCATGTTTTTCATGGCTTTTGCAAGTTATCTCACTATCTTGTATGTATATAATGTGTTATATATGTTGTGTGATATAAATATAAAGTTATAATGACATTAACTAATTAAAGTTATAAGCTTTAGACCCCTCTTGCTTTTGAAAGAAAATGGAAATTTTATATTTTAAAACATCACTTCTATTACCCTATTATACATTTGGTATGGCCTTGACTTGATGTCTAAGTGGTAGTTTGGATATGTGCTGAATTGAAGTGTGTTTGAAACAAGAATAGTCGCTATAAATACACTTTCGATATCCCTTAACTTTAACTTGCGTAAATGGAAGACTTTATAATATTAACTTGGGATAGTTTGATATGGTTGTTCTCTATATATATTTTGGTGTATAAAAAAGTAAAGAAATGGTTTGGAAAATTGTAGAAATTGTGAACCAAAGTTGTGAAAGTAAGAAGCGAAAGGTCGCTATGGGTACTTTGAAAATGCCTTGTGTTTAGCGATTTTCAAAGTTAACTTTGAGAGACATCCTAGGGACTTATTTAGTTTTTTTATAAGAAAGATAATTGTAATTTTTACTAGAAAAATATGGAAGTTTAAATCATTCATTAACCTGTGGAACAAAGTTGCAAAATGTTATTGCGAGAAGAAGGTCGCTACATGAGCATTTTAAAATGTCCTATTTTTGTAATTGATTTGAAAGACATCTATATGAGTTCTTTGCATTTTTAACAATTACTATAAGTGTACTTATTATTGGAAAAGAATTGGAGTTAAAAAGATTATGAAACTGGCCAAACATGGTTAAAGTTGGAGTGAAAATGTCGCCAAAAGAACATTTTAGACCTTATTTTAGGGAAATTTTCTAATTATTTTGGAAGATATTTTCGAGGGTTACTATCAATGGTTTTTAAGAACTCGAAGGATAGTCCTTATTGTAAAAATTTAAAGTCTAAAATCGCTTGTTAAAGTGGTGCAAACTTGCCACGAAGATTATGTTTTTTAATATTGTTCTTTAACAAGGACTTTTAACAGCATTTATAAATGCTGTAGTAAGTTGATTATGGTTTTAAGGGTTCAAAAATGATATTTAAATTTGGTATTTTCCCCACTTATTTTTAGGGATGTTTTATAACATAATTTTCAGTAATTTAAAGTTAATTTGAAGTTCAAATATATTTTCAGTAATTATTTTCGAACTTTGGAAGTAAAGAGGTTTTATAATATAAAGTGTGTTTTCATCAAATTATATATTAGTGATTTGCCGGTAATCTTTTTTGTAGATATATAAACCTATTTATAAGAATTTTTTAAAAGTATATATAGATATATTAGTTTTGAAAAAGGTAACTAGCCATGCATAACACTAAAAGCCAACGAAGTAGGCTTATCTATTTGTGAGTGTTCAGATCGATATTCGAGTGTGGATAGAAGAAATAGTGCTCTAGCCTACAGGCTTCCCTCTTGACCGAGGAATAGTTAAGTCAGCAATGCCAGAAAATTTTTAACGTGTTGATTTTGTTACCTGTTTATGAAAGTCATTAATGCTATACTTAACACTAAAAGCCGACGAGGTAGACTTATCTATTTGTGAGATTCAAGAATGAAGTGTCTACGCAAGGCTTTGATATGCAACTAGTGCTCCAACTTACCTGGCATTACTCTTGCATGAGGGATAGTATAAGTTAGAATGTTTAAAATGAGTTAAGTGTATGAACCATGATTTCTATAAGCGATTGTATTTAATTGGATAGTCGATTAGTCGACTATCCAATTTGACTAGATATTAACTTAGATCTTTGAAAGATTGTTTTAAAGATAATATACGTACGGAATGGTTTTGGGCTTGTTATGATAATGTGTTAACAACATTCATCTTTAACTTATTTGATTATACTTATGAATGCAAATAGATCTTTAAAAGAATATATTAAAGATAAGCTTAGAATTTGTAGTGACAATGTCTAAGTAACATTAGACTTAAACCTTTTTTTAATGGATTTATGAAAGCATTTAGATCCTTAAAATGGAAATTTTGAAGGAGATTATAAGTATGGAATCTTTTGGAAATTGATAGAAAAGGTAAAGTTTTAAGATACAAAATCTAGTTAATGGTTTGTGAATATACTTATACCATTTAACATAAGTATATGAATACTTTTTCAAGTACTGAAAGAGTAAAAATGAATAGTGGTGATTGATAAATGAATTTTTGCTAATAAAAGAGGACTTGATTAATAAAAAATGGATTAGAAGTCGCTTATGTGACTTAATCGTTCTTTGTATAACTTGATCGTGCTTTGTGTGTTCACTCGTTTATGGATAGTTGTAACGACTCGGTATATTTTCAACCATTTGCATCCATTATAAGTGCATAGGCAGACACTCATGCCGGAATTGAATTGCTCAAAATACCGTGTTGTAAATAAAATTTTGGCAAACCTCAGAATATACAGTAAATAAAAATCATAGATCACAGACACAGAGTATATAAAAATGTAGCGGAAGAAAAAGAGATAGTAGTTCGTGAAGCTACTATATAAATATGAGATACATCAGAGTTAAATAAGATACAACAGAAGAGTAACAGGATACTTCAGGTACAAATCAGATACATCACTGAACCACTGGACACTGAAACAAAATAGATGGCTGGATCTTCAAGGAAAGCTCCAACGCCGAAGGTGAATCTTGAATGCTAACTCAATCAATCTGACCCAAGCGTAAAGCAAAACACAAAACCCTCGAGTTATAAACTGTAAATCAACTCAAGTGAACAGTAACAAAATGTATCAGTAACTTAAAGGATGCTTGGGACCGCCCATCCTCTAAGGATCCGTTAAACTATTTACTATGTAGTAATATACGCTATATACGGTAGTGTCTAATCAGTAAAGTATAATCATATAGAAAATAGCGTTAAGGGGTTGGTGAACCTTAATGCGGTCGGATCTTTAAACCAAAATCGTAGTGGGCTCGATATAAGGATATGACACGGCACGCGAGGCAATGCCAGGGTGGATACACCGTTTGCACTCCCGGACCGGTGGTGACGGCAAGCCAGCAGCTTCCGCCCACCTCGAACAATACCCCCGAATCAAAGTGGCGCCACCGAATCGAATCACAACAGTAATAGAATGGTTTCCGATGGAGCATGCTCGATGAAAGGGTGCGACCCTTTGTGTAGCCCGGTATAGCTCCTGTTTTAGTCATATATGCCAACTCACGGGAGTTAGGTCCACGTAATATATACCTCGAGAACGTCGCCACCATCCTACTTCATTCTGGAATCTCCACCGTGTACACGGTTGTTAAAGTGATTTTCGGTATTGGCCGGCTATAAGACAATATCCGATCCCAGTCTCTTTAACAACCCATCGTTATTATAACCCGTAGTTATAACTTTAAAAATATTTTATACTTCAAAATAAAATATCCTTTTCAATCCAAATCTTTATCAAAATAAAGATTAAATCATTTCCAAAACCATTTCAATATATCATCGTAAAATATCTTTCAATTCAAATATTTATCAAAATAAATATCAAGTCATTTCTAACCATTTCAATATATTAAATTTTCATACCCTTTCAACACTACCTTTCAGTTCCAAAATATCATATCTTTCAGAACTTCTTTTTAAATCATGTTAATATGAAAATGTCCTATCTTTCAAACTCCGTTTTTCAAATCATTTAATATAAAAAATATCATATCTTTCAAAACTTCGTTTCAAATCATTTTAATATATCAAAATATCATATCCTTTCAAAACTTCATTTTCAAATCATTTTAATATATCAAAATATCGTATCTTTTCAAAACTTCATTCATTTCAAATCATTATTCATTTTATTCAATCTAAAATACCATTTCAATTCATATTTTAAAACAGTTTATATTCCAAAAATTCTTTTTTTTCATTTCAATGAAGTTATTATGCTTAATAATTAAATTATTAAATTTCCAAAAATTTCAACTTTCAAAGTTCATTTATTCACTTAAGTTTATCAAAACAGTGAAAATTCACTTTTCGCATCATTTAGAAAACTCTACGGAAAGTTACATTCAAAACAGTTCAATTTAACAAAAGACAACGTTTAAAAATGTTGTAATAGAGTTTTCTTAAATTTCAAATAAACTTAGTTAAATTCAAAAATCATAGTACTTACAAAAATTTCTATAATAGTTTTTTTCAATAGCTTTTTTTTAGTTCATTATCATCAACTACAGTATTTACAATTGCTGTAATATCATTTACATTGTAATTAATATGATTTCAAAAATGCAGTCAATTAACTTCAAATATTCAATAAAATTTCTCAACCAGTTATATTTTTATTAAAACATTTTTAACTTATAAAGTCATACATTTTCACATTTATAACATCATTTAATTTTCCTCAAGTTCATGATTTTACAGGGTTAAATTTCCATTCAAAAATCAGAATTTAATAATAATCCACTTATTAAAATGCAATGTTCAATTTTAAAATCCATTACATTAAATTTCAACTTAACACTTAAGTTCAAATTCTCAAATATAACTTAGTTTTATTTTTATTTGCTTAACTAAAAGTTCACTTTACGTCAATTTCATAAATTTCCAATTCTAGTTATATTTCAAAGTTTCAACTTAAAATATTTATTCATTTCGCATTTCAACTTTATTAAAAAAATCATAAATATGATAAAAATCATTTTAAATTCATTTAAATTCAAATTATCATAAATTTATCATAATTTCATACTCAACTAAATTTCCAATTAAAATTAAATCAAAATTTTCAAAATAACTTACGTTCAAAATTTCTAACTTTTTCATTAATTCATTTCACTTACAATTATTCAGAAAATCAATAATATTTTAAAAAAAATTTATTTTTATTAAATTTCAAATCAAAATATTATAATAATTAAATTTCTAAAATATTTTAAAATTTTTAGAAAAGCATATTTTAACTACGGGCCTGTATAAAATTTTCTACGCTAGGTAAAGTGATACGGGTAATATATCATTTCAACCCGTAATTTACAAAGAAAATCCGGGTTTATCATTTCAAACCCGCAATCCCAAGTCAAAATGAAAAATTGAAAACCATTCAGGCCCATCATTTCAGCCCATAACAATTTTTCTCTAATAGGGAACTTGCAGTGTGATCATATGCAGAAATAATATAAACAAGGTCAATATCACAATATACAGTCATATATCAGATGTCAGGTGAAAATTAACCGTTTTAACATGGTAATAATATGGTAATAACATGGCATAGCATATCATATGATCATCATTAACTTGCATAAACATTTTTTATTACTAAACACTTGTCATCAATTCACTTTTCATAAGTATAAATGTCAGAGTGAGAAAGACTCACCTTTTTCAAGCTGAAGACCAAAAAAACAAACACAAGAGCGATTCCAAAAGCACGACAAGCACGATATAGCATGACTTTTGATTTGAATGAACGGAGAGCCTTGATATTTGTCTTGTAAACAATAACCAAAACAAGACAATACACACATAAATATTCAACACAAAACAATGTTGAAACAATGAAAATACGAAGCAACAAAGGAATAGATTACTTGACCTTGCTTTAACCATTCAAATGCTTGGCCTAGGAGGTTCTTGGGTTCAGCCATGACGATGATATAGCTCAGGTTTGGCACCATAACTCACGGCTAGAAGGAGTATGGAGTGGTAGGGTTATAACATGAAGCATACAATTGATCAAGGCAACATATATGAAGTTTTTGAGCACAACAAGGCTCGGCCTTGGGTCAAGTGGGGCTTGGCCATACTTGTACAGGTTTGGACAGTAGATGGAGGGGTGTGGGGAGGTCTGAAAAAGGTGGTGGTGGGGCCTATGGTGGTGGCCAAGGTGGTGGATGAAGATATGAAGTGATAGGGTGGCTATCATGAATGTTTCAAGGCTTTATGCATTGTTTTTGTGGAGTTTTGGTTCATGGAGTCTTGGCCATGTCAATTTCAGATCTGGACAGAGGCTAAGATGAAGTGTTGTGGTGGTAGCAAGGTGGTGGTCGTGGCTAGAGGTGGTGGCCATGGTGAAGTATGAAGGTGGTGAAGTAATAGTGGTGGCTAGTGCATTGTTTTGGACATTATTTGCAATTTTGCGGAGTTTTGTCACCAAGGGAGGTGTGGCCATGGATGGATCTGAAATGATGGCTGGAGATGATGCCAAGGAAGAGTGGTAGGGGATGGTGGAGAGTATGTGTAACGACCCGTAAATTTAACCATTTTAATAACGTTATTAATCGAAATTTTATGAGATTTTAAACGATAAAATTTTGAAATATAAATTTTATATTTGGAATGTGTCTAGTTAAACATAGCAACTGGCAAATTTTCGTCCAAAAATATAAAAGTTTATTTCGCGCGTAAATTTACTTCAATTTAATCAGTTAAAAAGCAATGAAAATAAAACCTTTTCAAAACCAAAATATTTTTACATAGAAAAATTCTAAATCATCTTTTGAGCAAGTTGTCAGTTTGTCGTTTTTCCAAATTCGGACATCTTTGGCTCCGTCGATCTTAATTTTATGCGTTTTTCTTGCATTTTTCGTAGTAGAAAATTTCGAATTTTTATAATTAAATCGTACCACTGATATTTATACACTGTTTTGATCGTCTAGTGGTGCTGATCTCTGCGGTATTTTTATTTCTGGGTTTTGAAGCCGGTTCACAGCAGAATCCATAGAAATGGGTATTGCATCGATACCGCTTTCGTACCTTTTGGTTTCTTGTGGCTATTCAAATTTCCACCGTTGAAAGTTTCAATAGTCTTTAGCATTTATTTTTCTTGAATTTAGATGCGTACCTTTACTATGCCAACCGTTCAAGAAAAAAAAAAATTAATACTCTGCAAAGAAAGTTATGAGAGCATGCACGTTTTCTTCCTTCCCTTTTAAAATTTCTTCTGTCATTTTTTTTTCATCTTACATTTTCTCCAGATCTACTTCTGGGCCAAAACTATGGCCACCTCCTCTCTAAAAAAGAAATGTGCGCATGACAGCCTCTGTTCAATATAATTTGCATTCAATCTTCAATTAGCCTGTACCATCTTCCTATAGGAATATACATGACAGCCTTTGTATCTCTCCACCCCCTCCATGCTTGCTCCATGGCCACACACGAAGCTTCTTCCATCCACGCGCCTATTACGACCTAGCCTGCAATAATAGATTCACGCCAGCCATCACTACACTGCCTACCCATCTTCGGCCTCCGTGCCACACCGCGCTCCTCCTCCCTGACCTCAAGACTAGCCGCGCAACCGGGCCACCCTACTCGCGTTCAACCACCATACATATCCATGCCAAACACCCACAGCCGACACTTCCCAAACTCACCAGGCTCAGCACTTTCCCGCGCGACTTGATGCAGTGCGGCCACCTCTTGAACCCAAGCTACCCGCTTTCTTATGCAACCATCAACAGCCGTGTAGAGCAGTAGAAGCCTTCTTCAGCCTTATCCTTTGACCTGACCTCCTCCTTGTCGCTTACACAAGACCCGCCACCTCCTTGGCCGAGCTTCCCTTGTCCGCGTGACCCGCATCTCACCATCAATTCTCCGACTCCCTGGAACTTAAGAAGCGTGCCGCCCTCTTCGCGTGTATAGCTCGATTCTCAAGCTTTCGCCACTCAGCCAACCAAGCTCGCATTTTTTTTGGGTAAGTGACATATTTTATAAAGTTTGACTTAAAATATATTAGTTTATATATGATTGTTGTCCACATATATATAGTATAAAAGTTGTGTTCTGTGCCTTTGAATATATTGATTTTGTTTTGAATTCTATAAAGTTGGTATATTTATAGTTGTGTGGAAAGTATAGGCAAAACTATGAACTCTGTTTATATATTTTATAATATTATATTAATTATATAAGCGTTGTTTGTAAACTTCTATAAGTTACTGAATAATTATATGTATAGGTATATACTAAGTTGTACATTTGGTTATAATATATATATGTTTATATTTTAATATAGTGTACGTATGTATATATATTTAACTTGTTTAAATCTTTAACTTTGGTCTTATGAACATGTATTTATTTAATAAAACACACTTTGTTAACCTGTAGACATATGGTGTCATACGCATGCAACCGGTTAGGTACGTTCAAATATAAAATGCATATGTCAAGTTTATTTATTTTATTTTAATTTATTTATTATATTATGTTGTAATACACCGTGGTGTGATATATACAAGGTTACTTAAGTGTATATTCTCTGTTCATCTCAGTACATGCTAGTTCTTTAAATATATAAATACAATTGTTTATAAAGCAGAATGTATACTATATTATAAGTTTGCCTGAGCATAAAAGTATATTATCCGAGAGCGGAAATATATTTATAAATTAATTTATGTAAAGGCTAGATATATGTTATATATTAGTTTATGTATATAAATTTTATACAGCTTTTAACTTCGAAACAGTTTTGTACATATGTTCGGTTATATAACAGTATTATATGATAAAGTATGTTCATATAATAGTTTAAGATTGATTTTAAAATATAGGTTGTGTATTTGAATATGTTTGCATGTTTATTTTTTTCTTCTGAATAGCAGTTAGACTTCATGTTCACAATATCATATCTCACTCATGTTTTATCGGAATGGATTGATTCTATTTTTAAAAAAGAGTCGAAGTTACCTAGTTTATGCATGTCAAATTTCAGCAAAATCCGACATCGTTTGATTAGTGGTCGAGGATCTAGAAGTTTGACCCAGGCAGATGTTCTTTTGTACTTAAAATTATTTTACACTGCTGCAAACACGACATGAGTTCATGCTTGACGCATCGTATCTCCTCCGTCTTACGTCGGAATCAAGTGATTCTTTGCAGTTTTGATCTTTATTCATACCAAATTTCAGACCATTTCGATCTCGGTAGCACATAGAATTATATTGTTAAACTTTGACGTAGGACTTGTTTTGTAATTGTTGCTATGTTGAATGTTTTGATTTGATTTCGGCAATCCTTATTTAACAGTTTTGCTCGTCGATTCGTGTCAATCTTACTTTGCTCTGAGAATCATGCTTGGATTTGTAACTCCATTTCAGTGTCCGTATCAGTGTGCGTATCCGTGCCATCTCCTATTTTCTCTAGCCTCGAAAGGTGAGCAATCACTCACGATTAATATTCTTTTATTTATTAAATTTGATTTCAATTGAAACAACAATTGAAATATACCTGTTGTTAGTTATGTACACTGTTATTACATGTATCTGTTCACCTATGACATCTGACACCATTATCTGTTAATTATTATGCGATGATAATACAGTTTGGTTGAAATTGATTGATTGTTTGTTGTTTATATTGGATGTTAAATTTAAATGTAAAAGTGATGAATAGTATGCAATTGAATTTGACGTAGGATAGTTATAAATTTTGAATCGACATATGTGTTGAATTTGATTAGTTAATTTGAATAATATGACCCCTTGAAATTGTTAAGTTAATTGACTCGTAGAATTTGATAAATTACACTTTGAACCTTGAACGTATATTGAATAAATTGTGTAGAATTGAAATTGAAATTGAACGACAAGTGGAAAAACTGAAATGTAATAATCTTTAATCTACATGAAATGATAGTGTAGATTCTAGAGATAATTATATTAATTCGCACAAATAACAATGCGAATTAATACGATTATTTCGGGATTATTTGAATTGACTATTGGATTGTTATCGATTGTTGTTGTTGCTTGTTTATTTACTTTGACGCCATCCCAGTTATCACACTGCAAGTTCCCTTTATTATACTTGATCTTGAATTGGAATTGGAATCGGGTTGAAATGATAAATACCCAAAAATGAACTTGACTTAGGATAGAGAATTAAATAAACCCGATTGGTCAATGATTTGAAATAAAATAAAAGATTCTATTTGAATAATAATGTTTTGAAATAAAATTGAACGTAAATTTTGATGAAAGGAAATTGTAAATATTGAAATCTGAAACAAAATATTAACGTAATAACTGATGAAAGAACGTTGTTTTGAATTTAATTATTTAACAATTAAATTTGGAATTATTCATTGAATTAAGTTTGAAATGATTTAATAATTAAGTTTGAATTAAGTTGAAATTATTTAATAATTGAATAAGATCGAATTATTTGATAATTGAATAAAATTTGAATTCTTGATAAGAGAAATTGAACTTTTGAATAAGTGAATTTGAACTTCGTTAGTAAATGAAATTTTGTTTCTTTATTAGTTAAGTTTTGGAAAATTTAAGTAAGATGATAAGTGAAATTGAACTTCTTGAATATATGAAATTTAGTTCTTGATTGATTGAGTTTGAAATGTGTAACCGAGTAAGTAAATAAATGAAATTGAATTTCTTTAACAAGAAATAAAATGTGATTTATTGAAATTAATGTAAGACTTGTAATTTTGGAAATTTGATTTGACGAATCTAATTTAGTTAAATTTGAAGTTTTGATATAATGAAGATGAACGCAAGTAATTGTTTTAATGAATTGGGAATTAAGTAAAATTGTTTTGAATGATAAAGTAACTTAACGAATATTGAATGAAATCGATAAATGAATTTGAAACTGATTTGAGTGTTAAATTAATTTATTTAAATGATTTCGAAATAAAATTCATATATGAATTTGAATCAATAATTGAATTGTTTAAATAAAAGTTGAAATCGAATTATAAGATTTTGAAATGGTAATTTGGAAGTTTTAAAACGTAAACTTTGGAAATTGATTTAGAAAGACAAACGAAATATTGATTTACGAATTGAAATTGAAATTGATTTGGTTTTGAAATTTATTAAACGACCAATTGGTGTAATAATTACGAAAGTTATTAAAGAGACCGGAATCGGTTATGGATATACTCTCTATCTAAACCGAAAACCACTTTAATAACTATACGCTGAGTGATGATGCAGAATGAAGTGGTTGGAGTGATGTACGTGATGACTGAAGAAAGAGAACGATAATGGATAGCCTTGACACTTGTGTCAAATTGGAAATGACTAAAATCAGGAGCCGTGCCGGGCCAAATGAGGTTAGCCACCTCGAGCGGACACACTTCTTCGTAACTACTACTCATTACTTGTGATTGATTGGTGCACCCTCGGAATTTCAGGAGTGTTGTTTCGCGGTGTTGCGATCGCTGCGGCGATGCGTTCTCACCAGTCCGGATCAGGCAAACGGTAGTTTCACTACCTTGGGTATTGCCTCATGTGCCTTGTCATACTTGTATCCCTATATACGCGACCACTACAAATTTGTTTTGTGTTTTACCTATGGAGTACTCCCTGATATCCCACTAGTTTACGGTGGTGTTTACAGTGCTGTATAGTCTATGACATTTATAAAATGTGTTAAGGGGGATAATGGTAACGCCTTAACACTATTTTGATATTTTATATTACTGATTGACATTATCTATTTAGCGTATACTACTACATAGTAGATAGTTTAACGGATCCTTAGAGGATGGTGATTCCAACATCCTTTGAGTTACTTGTATTTCGATTGCTATTTCACTTGAGTTGGATTTCTTGATATGAGTATATTAATCCTGACTCGAGTGTTTTGTGTTTTGCTTTACGCTCGGGTCAGACTGAGTGGTTCAGCTTTTGAGGCTCACCTTTGGAGTTGGAGCTTTGCTTGAAGATCCAGCCATCTATTCTGCTTTCAGTATTCGATGATTCCAGTGATGTATTCTGATTTGTACTTGTTGTATCGTATTGCTCTTCTGTTGTAAACTCTGATGTATCTTATATATTTACATAGTAGCTTCATGAACTACTATTCATTTTACTTCCGCTGCATATTATTACTCTGTGTCTGTGATTATGTGATTATTTATTTACTGTATATCTGAGTTTTGCCAAATTTAAATTAACAATTCGGTATTTTGAATTATTCAAGTCCGACATATGCGGATGCGAATAGTCTAAAATAACGGGTCGTTACAGTTGGTATCAGAGCTTTTGGTAGCTCTAGGCAAAACTTAGCATATAGGGTAAATGTATTTACAGTATCACTCTCGTTCGAGTTTCAATCTCTTCCTTTTGACTCAATTCCCTCGAATTTTGGAACGTTCTCTGCGGTTTCAAAATTCATTTATATCTCTCACTGTTATCTTCTTTTGATTCTGGAGTACCCCATAACTCCACTTCGAATGTCTTTATAGTGAGTCGGCGGTCTCGCCAATCCCAAATTGATCTGTAAATGGGTGAAACTCCTTTACAATAGACATCGATTTACCGAAGATTTCTGTATTTTCGGTTTACGATGCTATCTATCTCCTGCTATACCTGAATTTTATTTTTGAGATCGAATGTTAATTTACCTCGGAATTCAGCATCGATCTTATTCTTGAAGTTACGGTCGACCCGGTTAAGGTTTCCCGTGAATTAAATAAATTTTCCATCTCCCGGTTCTGTTAATTGAATTATCTTATCTTCTGTCTCGAACTTATTATCAAATCAAAATTCTCTTTAATTTGATTTCCATCAAATTTGAATCGCTATACTTATTTTGAAATCCATTCTTGTATCGTCAAGCGAGAAGTGTATTTGTAAATTAATGTTAAAAATGTTTTTATATATTGTGTTGTTTGAGTTGTTGATGTTGATTTGGATTTCCGATCGATTCGTCTGATCAACGCTATCGATAGGATTTCCAAAACACTTTAACAGAGCAAACCGACACAATATTGTTTTCAAATTTAGTAAATAAATAATTGTATATGATTATACAAGTATAAATTTTTGTCTGAAATTAAATTGTTAGTGAATTGTTATACGAAGTGATAATATTTAATTTTCATTTATAGTTTTATAAACCATTGACTTTGGCCATATAAATAAATAAATTTATAAACTTGGGTATAATTTGATTTGGAATTTGAAATGAATGTAAAACAAGAATTAGAAAATTTGATTTTCGGTGATTTCAAACTTGGATTTTAAAGTTAAATCGTATAGTATTTGAAGTATTTTCAAATAGAAACCATTTTCAAAGAATTTAAATGTTTAAATCAGTGCTCTTCTCTTTGTCGCTGGGAAATAATTTCGGTGATGACGGCCGCATCATCGACATTCATTTTCGAGTTTCAAGTGGAGAGACTATTCTGTAGGTTTGCTACGGTTTGTTTTGAAAATTAAATCGATTTAAATTCTTAAGTATGATTTGATTTTTATATATATATATATATATAGGTATATTATTTTAAATTTTATTTGATTTGATATATAGTATATACATAATTATCTCTAAACTGTTTGAAGTCAATCGAAAATTTAATTCTTAAAATTTGGGTAAAAAGGATGATTTCAATTATGAATGAAACTAAAATTTTGAATTAATATTTAAACTTTTGAGAATTGAATTAGAATTTTTACTTGTATAATACTTGATTTCATTATATATAACTTACCTAAATTTTCAAAAGTTAACTATGTTATTGAATATTATACAGCGTAAAATAATGTTAAGAAATTTTTAAATAAATTTGAGTAGTTATAATAAATGTAAATATACATAATATATGCAATAAGATATAGTAAGTGGAATAAATTTAATAATAATTTGGAATAAAGAAGAATTAGATTTGTCGAATAAAGTATGATTATAATAAATGACCATTGAAATTTATGATCTTTGAAATTGTTAATTTAAGAAAATTGGATAATAAATGATATAAATTGTCTTTATCAATAGAAATGTAAGTGCGTATAATAAATATTATTCACTTAAATTTTAATTATAAAATGTTCATGGAGATAAAATAGAATAATAAGTTAATTGAATAATTGATGTGATTAAATAAATAAAACTTTTGTTTTGAAAGTTAATAACTTGAATTAAATCAACTTAATGAGATATCTTGAATTAATTGAATTTAAATTGAATTTCATTTGAAAGAAACCTTTTGTACCTAACATTATAAATGAGAAATCAAATCAATTTAATGAAAATCTTGAATTTAAAACAAAATTGTTGAATATAAATTTATTTAAATTGAAATTCATATGGTTTAAATTATTTGTTATAATGTAATTCAAGTTTACTTTCTTTTGCTTGTTTCTATTCTCCTATTTCCTTCCTTTTCGGGGACGAAAAGTTTTGAGTGAGGGAGAGTGTAACGACCCGTAAATTTAACCATTTTAATAACGTTATTAATCGAAATTTTATGAGATTTTAAACGATAAAATTTTGAAATATAAATTTTATATTTGGAATGTGTCTAGTTAAACATAGCAACTGGCAAATTTTCGTCCAAAAATATAAAAGTTTATTTCGCGCGTAAATTTACTTCAATTTAATCAGTTAAAAAGCAATGAAAATAAAACGTTTTCAAAACCAAAATATTTTTACATAGAAAAATTCTAAATCATCTTTTGAGCAAGTTGTCAGTTTGTCGTTTTTCCAAATTCGGACATCTTTGGCTCCGTCGATCTTAATTTTGTGCGTTTTTCTTGCATTTTTCGTAGTAGAAAATTTCGAATTTTTATAATTAAATCGTACCACTGATATTTATACACTGTTTTGATCGTCTAGTCGTGCTGATCTCTGCGGTATTTTTATTTCTGGGTTTTGAAGCCGGTTCACAGCAGAATCCATAGAAATGGGTATTGCATCGATACCGCTTTCGTACCTTTTGGTTTCTTGTGGCTATTCAAATTTCCACCGTTGAAAGTTTCAATAGTCTTTAGCATTTATTTTTCTTGAATTTAGATGCGTACCTTTACTATGCCATCCGTTCAAGAAAAAAAAAATTTAATACTCTGCAAAGAAAGTTATGAGAGCATGCACCTTTTTTTCCTTCCCTTTTAAAATTTCTTCTGTCATTTTTTTTTCATCTTACATTTTCTCCAGATCTACTTCTTGGCCAAAACTATGGCCACCTCCTCTCTAAAAAAGAAATGTGCGCATGACAGCCTCTGTTCAATATAATTTGCATTCAATCTTCAATTAGCCTGTACCATCTTCCTATAGGAATATACATGACAGCCTTTGTATCTCTCCACCCCCTCCATGCTTGCTCCATGGCCACACACGAAGCTTCTTCCATCCACGCGCCTATTACGACCTAGCCTGCAATAATAGATTCACGCCAGCCATCACTACACTGCCTACCCATCTTCGGCCTCCGTGCCACACCGCGCTCCTCCTCCCTGACCTCAAGACTAGCCGCGTAACCGGGCCACCCTACTCGCGTTCAACCACCATACATATCCATGCCAAACACCCACAGCCGACACTTCCCAAACTCACCAGGCTCAGCACTTTCTCGCGTGACTTGATGCAGTGCGGCCACCTCTTGAACCCAAGCTACCCGCTTTCTTATGCAACCATCAACAGCCGTGTAGAGCAGTAGAAGCCTTCTTCAGCCTTATCCTTTGACCTGACCTCCTCCTTGTCGCTTACACAAGACCCGCCACCTCCTTGGCCGAGCTTCCCTTGTCCGCGTGACCCGCATCTCACCATCAATTCTCCGACTCCCTGGAACTTAAGAAGCGTGCCGCCCTCTTCGCGTGTATAGCTCGATTCTCAAGCTTTCGCCACTCAGCCAACCAAGCTCGCATTTTTTTTGGGTAAGTGACATATTTTATAAAGTTTGACTTAAAATATATTAGTTTATATATGATTATTGTCCACATATATATAGTATAAAAGTTGTGTTCTGTGCCCTTGAATATATTAATTTTGTTTTGAATTCTATAAAGTTGGTATATTTATAGTTGTGTGGAAAGTATAGGCAAAACTATGAACTCTGTTTATATATTTTATAATATTATTTTAATTATATAAGCGTTGTTTGTAAACTTCTATAAGTTACTGAATAATTATATGTATAGGTATATACTAAGTTGTACATTTGGTTATAATATATATATGTTTATATTTTAATATAGTGTACGTATGTATATATATTTAACTTGTTTAAATCTTTAACTTTGGTCTTATGAATATGTATTTATTTAATAAAACACACTTTGTTAACCTGTAGACATATGGTGTCATACGCATGCAACCGGTTAGGTACGTTCAAATATAAAATGCATATGTCAAGTTTATTTATTTTATTTTAATTTATTTATTATATTATGTTGTAATACACCGTGGTGTGATATATACAAGGTTACTTAAGTGTATATTCTCTGTTCATCTCAGTACATGCTAGTTCTTTAAATATATAAATACAATTGTTTATAAAGCAGAATGTATACTATATTATAAGTTTGCCTGAGCATAAAAGTATATTATCCGAGAGCGGAAATATATTTATAAATTAATTTATGTAAACAATGAAGGCTAGATATATGTTATATATTAGTTTATGTATATAAATTTTATACAGCTTTTAACTTCGAAACAGTTTTGTACATATGTTCGGTTATATAACGGTATTATATGATAAAGTATGTTCATATAATAATTTAAGATTGATTTTAAAATATAGGTTGTGTATTTGAATATGTTTGCATGTTTATTTTTTTCTTCTGAATAGCAGTTAGACTTCATGTTCACAATATCATATCTCACTCATGTTTTATCGGAATGGATTGATTCTATTTTTAAAAAAGAGTCGAAGTTACCTAGTTTATGCATGTCAAATTTCAGCAAAATCCGACATCGTTTGATTAGTGGTCGAGGATCTAGAAGTTTGACCCAGGCAGATGTTCTTTTGTACTTAAAATTATTTTACACTGCTGCAAACACGACATGAGTTCATGCTTGACGCATCGTATCTCCTCCGTCTTACGTCGGAATCAAGTGATTCTTTGCAGTTTTGATCTTTATTCATACCAAATTTCAGACCATTTCGATCTCGGTAGCACATAGAATTATATTGTTAAACTTTGACGTAGGACTTGTTTTGTAATTGTTGCTATGTTGAATGTTTTGATTTGATTTCGGCAATCCTTATTTAACAGTTTTGCTCGTCGATTCGTGTCAATCTTACTTTGCTCTGAGAATCATGCTTGGATTTGTAACTCCATTTCAGTGTCCGTATCAGTGTGCGTATCCGTGCCATCTCCTATTTTCTCTAGCCTCGAAAGGTGAGCAATCACTCACGATTAATATTCTTTTATTTATTAAATTTGATTTCAATTGAAACAACAATTGAAATATACCTGTTGTTAGTTATGTACACTGTTATTACATGTATCTGTTCACCTATGACATCTGACACCATTATCTGTTAATTATTATGCGATGATAATACAGTTTGGTTGAAATTGATTGATTGTTTGTTGTTTATATTGGATGTTAAATTTAAATGTAAAAGTGATGAATAGTATGCAATTGAATTTGACGTAGGATAGTTATAAATTTTGAATCGACATATGTGTTGAATTTGATTAGTTAATTTGAATAATATGACCCCTTGAAATTGTTAAGTTAATTGACTCGTAGAATTTGATAAATTACACTTTGAACCTTGAACGTATATTGAATAAATTGCGTAGAATTGAAATTGAAATTGAACGACAAGTGTAAAAACTGAAATGTAATAATCTTTAATCTACATGAAATGATAGTGTAGATTCTAGAGATAATTATATTAATTCGCACAAATAACAATGCGAATTAATACGATTATTTCGGGATTATTTGAATTGACTATTGGATTGTTATCGATTGTTGTTGTTGCTTGTTTATTTACTTTGACGCCATCCCAGTTATCACACTGCAAGTTCCCTTTATTATACTTGATCTTGAATTGGAATTGGAATCGGGTTGAAATGATAAATACCCAAAAATGAACTTGACTTAGGATAGAGAATTAAATAAACCCGATTGGTCAATGATTTGAAATAAAATAAAAGATTCTATTTGAATAATAATGTTTTGAAATAAAATTGAACGTAAATTTTGATGAAAGGAAATTGTAAATATTGAAATCTGAAACAAAATATTAACGTAATAACTGATGAAAGAACGTTGTTTTGAATTTAATTATTTAACAATTAAATTTGGAATTATTCATTGAATTAAGTTTGAAATGATTTAATAATTAAGTTTGAATTAAGTTGAAATTATTTAATAATTGAATAAGATCGAATTATTTGATAATTGAATAAAATTTGAATTCTTGATAAGAGAAATTGAACTTTTGAATAAGTGAATTTGAACTTCGTTAGTAAATGAAATTTTGTTTCTTTATTAGTTAAGTTTTGGAAAATTTAAGTAAGATGATAAGTGAAATTGAACTTCTTGAATATATGAAATTTAGTTCTTGATTGATTGAGTTTGAAATGTGTAACCGAGTAAGTAAATAAATGAAATTGAATTTCTTTAACAAGAAATAAAATGTGATTTATTGAAATTAATGTAAGACTTGTAATTTTGGAAATTTGATTTGACGAATCTAATTTAGTTAAATTTGAAGTTTTGATATAATGAAGATGAACGCAAGTAATTGTTTTAATGAATTGGGAATTAAGTAAAATTGTTTTGAATGATAAAGTAACTTAACGAATATTGAATGAAATCGATAAATGAATTTGAAACTGATTTGAGTGTTAAATTAATTTATTTAAATGATTTCGAAATAAAATTCATATATGAATTTGAATCAATAATTGAATTGTTTAAATAAAAGTTGAAATCGAATTATAAGATTTTGAAATGGTAATTTGGAAGTTTTAAAACGTAAACTTTGGAAATTGATTTAGAAAGACAAACGAAATATTGATTTACGAATTGAAATTGAAATTGAAATTGATTTGGTTTTGAAATTTATTAAACGACCAATTGGTGTAATAATTACGAAAGTTATTAAAGAGACCGGAATCGGTTATGGATATACTCTCTATCTAAACCGAAAACCACTTTAATAACTATACGCTGAGTGATGATGCAGAATGAAGTGGTTGGAGTGATGTACGTGATGACTGAAGAAAGAGAACGATAATGGATAGCCTTGACACTTGTGTCAAATTGGAAATGACTAAAATCAGGAGCCGTGCCGGGCCAAATGAGGTTAGCCACCTCGAGCGGACACACTTCTTCGTAACTACTACTCATTACTTGTGATTGATTGGTGCACCCTCGGAATTTCAGGAGTGTTGTTTCGCGGTGTTGCGATCGCTGCGGCGATGCGTTCTCACCAGTCCGGATCAGGCAAACGGTAGTTTCACTACCTTGGGTATTGCCTCATGTGCCTTGTCATACTTGTATCCCTATATACGCGACCACTACAAATTTGTTTTGTGTTTTACCTATGGAGTACTCCCTGATATCCCACTAGTTTACGGTGGTGTTTACAGTGCTGTATAGTCTATGACATTTATAAAATGTGTTAAGGGGGATAATGGTAACGCCTTAACACTATTTTGATATTTTATATTACTGATTGACATTATCTATTTAGCGTATACTACTACATAGTAGATAGTTTAACGGATCCTTAGAGGATGGTGATTCCAACATCCTTTGAGTTACTTGTATTTCGATTGCTATTTCACTTGAGTTGGATTTCTTGATATGAGTATATTAATCCTGACTCGAGTGTTTTGTGTTTTGCTTTACGCTCGGGTCAGACTGAGTGGTTCAGCTTTTGAGGCTCACCTTTGGAGTTGGAGCTTTGCTTGAAGATCCAGCCATCTATTCTGCTTTCAGTATTCGATGATTCCAGTGATGTATTCTGATTTGTACTTGTTGTATCGTATTGCTCTTCTGTTGTAAACTCTGATGTATCTTATATATTTACATAGTAGCTTCATGAACTACTATTCATTTTACTTCCGCTGCATATTATTACTCTGTGTCTGTGATTATGTGATTATTTATTTACTGTATATCTGAGTTTTGCCAAATTTAAATTAACAATTCGGTATTTTGAATTATTCAAGTCCGACATGTGCGGATGCGAATAGTCTAAAATAACGGGTCGTTACAGTTGGTATCAGAGCTTTTGGTAGCTCTAGGCAAAACTTAGCATATAGGGTAAATGTATTTACAGTATCACTCTCGTTCGAGTTTCAATCTCTTCCTTTTGACTCAATTCCCTCGAATTTTGGAACGTTCTCTGCGGTTTCAAAATTCATTTATATCTCTCACTGTTATCTTCTTTTGATTCTGGAGTACCCCATAACTCCACTTCGAATGTCTTTATAGTGAGTCGGCGGTCTCGCCAATCCCAAATTGATCTGTAAATGGGTGAAACTCCTTTACAATAGACATCAATTTACCGAAGATTTCTGTATTTTCGGTTTACGATGCTATCTATCTCCTGCTATACCTGAATTTTATTTTTGAGATCGAATGTTAATTTACCTCGGAATTCAGCATCGATCTTATTCTTGAAGTTACGGTCGACCCGGTTAAGGTTTCCCGTGAATTAAATAAATTTTCCATCTCCCGGTTCTGTTAATTGAATTATCTTATCTTCTGTCTCGAACTTATTATCAAATCAAAATTCTCTTTAATTTGATTTCCATCAAATTTGAATCGCTATACTTATTTTGAAATCCATTCTTGTATCGTCAAGCGAGAAGTGTATTTGTAAATTAATGTTAAAAATGTTTTTATATATTGTGTTGTTTGAGTTGTTGATGTTGATTTGGATTTCCGATCGATTCGTCTGATCAACGCTATCGATAGGATTTCCAAAACACTTTAACAGAGCAAACCGACACAATATTGTTTTCAAATTTAGTAAATAAATAATTGTATATGATTATACAAGTATAAATTTTTGTCTGAAATTAAATTGTTAGTGAATTGTTATACGAAGTGATAATATTTAATTTTCATTTATAGTTTTATAAACCATTGACTTTGGCCATATAAATAAATAAATTTATAAACTTGGGTATAATTTGATTTGGAATTTGAAATGAATGTAAAACAAGAATTAGAAAATTTGATTTTCGGTGATTTCAAACTTGGATTTTAAAGTTAAATCGTATAGTATTTGAAGTATTTTCAAATAGAAACCATTTTCAAAGAATTTAAATGTTTAAATCAGTGCTCTTCTCTTTGTCGCTGGGAAATAATTTCGGTGATGACGGCCGCATCATCGACATTCATTTTCGAGTTTCAAGTGGAGAGACTATTCTGTAGGTTTGCTACGGTTTGTTTTGAAAATTAAATCGATTTAAATTCTTAAGTATGATTTGATTTTTATATATATATATATATATATAGGTATATTATTTTAAATTTTATTTGATTTGATATATAGTATATACATAATTATCTCTAAACTGTTTGAAGTCAATCGAAAATTTAATTCTTAAAATTTGGGTAAAAAGGATGATTTCAATTATGAATGAAACTAAAATTTTGAATTAATATTTAAACTTTTGAGAATTGAATTAGAATTTTTACTTGTATAATACTTGATTTCATTATATATAACTTACCTAAATTTTCAAAAGTTAACTATGTTATTGAATATTATACAGCGTAAAATAATGTTAAGAAATTTTTAAATAAATTTGAGTAGTTATAATAAATGTAAATATACATAATATATGCAATAAGATATAGTAAGTGGAATAAATTTAATAATAATTTGGAATAAAGAAGAATTAGATTTGTCGAATAAAGTATGATTATAATAAATGACCATTGAAATTTATGATCTTTGAAATTGTTAATTTAAGAAAATTGGATAATAAATGATATAAATTGTCTTTATCAATAGAAATGTAAGTGCGTATAATAAATATTATTCACTTAAATTTTAATTATAAAATGTTCATGGAGATAAAATAGAATAATAAGTTAATTGAATAATTGATGTGATTAAATAAATAAAACTTTTGTTTTGAAAGTTAATAACTTGAATTAAATCAACTTAATGAGATATCTTGAATTAATTGAATTTAAATTGAATTTCATTTGAAAGAAACCTTTTGTACCTAACATTATAAATGAGAAATCAAATCAATTTAATGAAAATCTTGAATTTAAAACAAAATTGTTGAATATAAATTTATTTAAATTGAAATTCATATGGTTTAAATTATTTGTTATAATGTAATTCAAGTTTACTTTCTTTTGCTTGTTTCTATTCTCCTATTTCCTTCCTTTTCGGGGACGAAAAGATTTGAGTGAGGGAGAGTGTAACGACCCGTAAATTTAACCATTTTAATAACGTTATTAATCGAAATTTTATGAGATTTTAAACGATAAAATTTTGAAATATAAATTTTATATTTGGAATGTGTCTAGTTAAACATAGCAACTGGCAAATTTTCGTCCAAAAATATAAAAGTTTATTTCGCGCGTAAATTTACTTCAATTTAATCAGTTAAAAAGCAATGAAAATAAAACGTTTTCAAAACCAAAATATTTTTACATAGAAAAATTCTAAACCATCTTTTGAGCAAGTTGTCAGTTTGTCGTTTTTCCAAATTCGGACATCTTTAGCTCCGTCGACCTTAATTTTGTGCGTTTTTCTTGCATTTTTCGTAGTAGAAAATTTCGAATTTTTATAATTATATCGTACCACTGATATTTATACACTGTTTTGATCGTCTAGTCGTGCTGATCTCTGCGGTATTTTTATTTCTGGGTTTTGAAGCCGGTTCACAGCAGAATCCATAGAAATGGGTATTGCATCGATACCGCTTTCGTACCTTTTGGTTTCTTGTGGCTATTCAAATTTCCACCGTTGAAAGTTTCAATAGTCTTTAGCATTTATTTTTCTTGAATTTAGATGCGTACCTTTACTATGCCATCCGTTCAAGAAAAAAAAAATTTAATACTCTGCAAAGAAAGTTATGAGAGCATGCACCTTTTTTTCCTTCCCTTTTAAAATTTCTTCTGTCATTTTTTTTTCATCTTACATTTTCTCCAGATCTACTTCTTGGCCAAAACTATGGCCACCTCCTCTCTAAAAAAGAAATGTGCGCATGACAGCCTCTGTTCAATATAATTTGCATTCAATCTTCAATTAGCCTGTACCATCTTCCTATAGGAATATACATGACAGCCTTTGTATCTCTCCACCCCCTCCATGCTTGCTCCATGGCCACACACGAAGCTTCTTCCATCCACGCGCCTATTACGACCTAGCCTGCAATAATAGATTCACGCCAGCCATCACTACACTGCCTACCCATCTTCGGCCTCCGTGCCACACCGCGCTCCTCCTCCCTGACCTCAAGACTAGCCGCGTAACCGGGCCACCCTACTCGCGTTCAACCACCATACATATCCATGCCAAACACCCACAGCCGACACTTCCCAAACTCACCAGGCTCAGCACTTTCTCGCGTGACTTGATGCAGTGCGGCCACCTCTTGAACCCAAGCTACCCGCTTTCTTATGCAACCATCAACAGCCGTGTAGAGCAGTAGAAGCCTTCTTCAGCCTTATCCTTTGACCTGACCTCCTCCTTGTCGCTTACACAAGACCCGCCACCTCCTTGGCCGAGCTTCCCTTGTCCGCGTGACCCGCATCTCACCATCAATTCTCCGACTCCCTGGAACTTAAGAAGCGTGCCGCCCTCTTCGCGTGTATAGCTCGATTCTCAAGCTTTCGCCACTCAGCCAACCAAGCTCGCATTTTTTTTGGGTAAGTGACATATTTTATAAAGTTTGACTTAAAATATATTAGTTTATATATGATTATTGTCCACATATATATAGTATAAAAGTTGTGTTCTGTGCCCTTGAATATATTAATTTTGTTTTGAATTCTATAAAGTTGGTATATTTATAGTTGTGTGGAAAGTATAGGCAAAACTATGAACTCTGTTTATATATTTTATAATATTATTTTAATTATATAAGCGTTGTTTGTAAACTTCTATAAGTTACTGAATAATTATATGTATAGGTATATACTAAGTTGTACATTTGGTTATAATATATATATGTTTATATTTTAATATAGTGTACGTATGTATATATATTTAACTTGTTTAAATCTTTAACTTTGGTCTTATGAATATGTATTTATTTAATAAAACACACTTTGTTAACCTGTAGACATATGGTGTCATACGCATGCAACCGGTTAGGTACGTTCAAATATAAAATGCATATGTCAAGTTTATTTATTTTATTTTAATTTATTTATTATATTATGTTGTAATACACCGTGGTGTGATATATACAAGGTTACTTAAGTGTATATTCTCTGTTCATCTCAGTACATGCTAGTTCTTTAAATATATAAATACAATTGTTTATAAAGCAGAATGTATACTATATTATAAGTTTGCCTGAGCATAAAAGTATATTATCCGAGAGCGGAAATATATTTATAAATTAATTTATGTAAACAATGAAGGCTAGATATATGTTATATATTAGTTTATGTATATAAATTTTATACAGCTTTTAACTTCGAAACAGTTTTGTACATATGTTCGGTTATATAACGGTATTATATGATAAAGTATGTTCATATAATAATTTAAGATTGATTTTAAAATATAGGTTGTGTATTTGAATATGTTTGCATGTTTATTTTTTTTTCTGAATAGCAGTTAGACTTCATGTTCACAATATCATATCTCACTCATGTTTTATCGGAATGGATTGATTCTATTTTTAAAAAAGAGTCGAAGTTACCTAGTTTATGCATGTCAAATTTCAGCAAAATCCGACATCGTTTGATTAGTGGTCGAGGATCTAGAAGTTTGACCCAGGCAGATGTTCTTTTGTACTTAAAATTATTTTACACTGCTGCAAACACGACATGAGTTCATGCTTGACGCATCGTATCTCCTCCGTCTTACGTCGGAATCAAGTGATTCTTTGCAGTTTTGATCTTTATTCATACCAAATTTCAGACCATTTCGATCTCGGTAGCACATAGAATTATATTGTTAAACTTTGACGTAGGACTTGTTTTGTAATTGTTGCTATGTTGAATGTTTTGATTTGATTTCGGCAATCCTTATTTAACAGTTTTGCTCGTCGATTCGTGTCAATCTTACTTTGCTCTGAGAATCATGCTTGGATTTGTAACTCCATTTCAGTGTCCGTATCAGTGTGCGTATCCGTGCCATCTCCTATTTTCTCTAGCCTCGAAAGGTGAGCAATCACTCACGATTAATATTCTTTTATTTATTAAATTTGATTTCAATTGAAACAACAATTGAAATATACCTGTTGTTAGTTATGTACACTGTTATTACATGTATCTGTTCACCTATGACATCTGACACCATTATCTGTTAATTATTATGCGATGATAATACAGTTTGGTTGAAATTGATTGATTGTTTGTTGTTTATATTGGATGTTAAATTTAAATGTAAAAGTGATGAATAGTATGCAATTGAATTTGACGTAGGATAGTTATAAATTTTGAATCGACATATGTGTTGAATTTGATTAGTTAATTTGAATAATATGACCCCTTGAAATTGTTAAGTTAATTGACTCGTAGAATTTGATAAATTACACTTTGAACCTTGAACGTATATTGAATAAATTGTGTAGAATTGAAATTGAAATTGAACGACAAGTGGAAAAACTGAAATGTAATAATCTTTAATCTACATGAAATGATAGTGTAGATTCTAGAGATAATTATATTAATTCGCACAAATAACAATGCGAATTAATACGATTATTTCGGGATTATTTGAATTGACTATTGGATTGTTATCGATTGTTGTTGTTGCTTGTTTATTTACTTTGACGTCATCCCAGTTATCACACTGCAAGTTCCCTTTATTATACTTGATCTTGAATTGGAATTGGAATCGGGTTGAAATGATAAATACCCAAAAATGAACTTGACTTAGGATAGAGAATTAAATAAACCCGATTGGTCAATGATTTGAAATAAAATAAAAGATTCTATTTGAATAATAATGTTTTGAAATAAAATTGAACGTAAATTTTGATGAAAGGAAATTGTAAATATTGAAATCTGAAACAAAATATTAACGTAATAACTGATGAAAGAACGTTGTTTTGAATTTAATTATTTAACAATTAAATTTGGAATTATTCATTGAATTAAGTTTGAAATGATTTAATAATTAAGTTTGAATTAAGTTGAAATTATTTAATAATTGAATAAGATCGAATTATTTGATAATTGAATAAAATTTGAATTCTTGATAAGAGAAATTGAACTTTTGAATAAGTGAATTTGAACTTCGTTAGTAAATGAAATTTTGTTTCTTTATTAGTTAAGTTTTGGAAAATTTAAGTAAGATGATAAGTGAAATTGAACTTCTTGAATATATGAAATTTAGTTCTTGATTGATTGAGTTTGAAATGTGTAACCGAGTAAGTAAATAAATGAAATTGAATTTCTTTAACAAGAAATAAAATGTGATTTATTGAAATTAATGTAAGACTTGTAATTTTGGAAATTTGATTTGACGAATCTAATTTAGTTAAATTTGAAGTTTTGATATAATGAAGATGAACGCAAGTAATTGTTTTAATGAATTGGGAATTAAGTAAAATTGTTTTGAATGATAAAGTAACTTAACGAATATTGAATGAAATCGATAAATGAATTTGAAACTGATTTGAGTGTTAAATTAATTTATTTAAATGATTTCGAAATAAAATTCATATATGAATTTGAATCAATAATTGAATTGTTTAAATAAAAGTTGAAATCGAATTATAAGATTTTGAAATGGTAATTTGGAAGTTTTAAAACGTAAACTTTGGAAATTGATTTAGAAAGACAAACGAAATATTGATTTACGAATTGAAATTGAAATTGAAATTGATTTGGTTTTGAAATTTATTAAACGACCAATTGGTGTAATAATTACGAAAGTTATTAAAGAGACCGGAATCGGTTATGGATATACTCTCTATCTAAACCGAAAACCACTTTAATAACTATACGCTGAGTGATGATGCAGAATGAAGTGGTTAGAGTGATGTACGTGATGACTGAAGAAAGAGAACGATAATGGATAGCCTTGACACTTGTGTCAAATTGGAAATGACTAAAATCAGGAGCCGTGCCGGGCCAAATGAGGTTAGCCACCTCGAGCGGACACACTTCTTCGTAACTACTACTCATTACTTGTGATTGATTGGTGCACCCTCGGAATTTCAGGAGTGTTGTTTCGCGGTGTTGCGATCGCTGCGGCGATGCGTTCTCACCAGTCCGGATCAGGCAAACGGTAGTTTCACTACCTTGGGTATTGCCTCATGTGCCTTGTCATACTTGTATCCCTATATACGCGACCACTACGAATTTGTTTTGTGTTTTACCTATGGAGTACTCCCTGATATCCCACTAGTTTACGGTGGAGTTTACAGTGCTGTATAGTCTATGACATTTATAAAATGTGTTAAGGGGGATAATGGTAACGCCTTAACACTATTTTGATATTTTATATTACTGATTGACATTATCTATTTAGCGTATACTACTACATAGTAGATAGTTTAACGGATCCTTAGAGGATGGTGATTCCAACATCCTTTGAGTTACTTGTATTTCGATTGCTATTTCACTTGAGTTGGATTTCTTGATATGAGTATATTAATCCTGACTCGAGTGTTTTGTGTTTTGCTTTACGCTCGGGTCAGACTGAGTGGTTCAGCTTTTGAGGCTCACCTTTGGAGTTGGAGCTTTGCTTGAAGATCCAGCCATCTATTCTGCTTTCAGTATTCGATGATTCCAGTGATGTCTTCTGATTTGTACTTGTTGTACCGTATTGCTCTTCTGTTGTAAACTCTGATGTATCTTATATATTTACATAGTAGCTTCATGAACTACTATTCATTTTACTTCCGCTGCATATTATTACTCCGTGTCTGTGATTATGTGATTATTTATTTACTGTATATCTGAGTTTTGCCAAATTTAAATTAACAATTCGGTATTTTGAATTATTCAAATCCGACATGTGCGGATGCGAATAGTCTAAAATAACGGGTCGTTACAGTATGGTGGTGATGGTGGGTGGTAGAGGCCAATCCAGAAAGCATAGAAAACTAGGCAAAATACATAGAAAATGAGAAGAAAAAGGTAGAAAAAAAGATGTAGCCATTACCAGATTTTTCTCTCAAGATGGAGGCCATGATTTTTAGGGTTTTGGAGCTTGAAAATTCGTGAATAATATGAGGGAGTTGGCTACAAAGGATGAGGAAAGGAATGGCTAAGATAAATTGATGTATTAATTGCAAAAAGAAACGGATAAAACGTCTTTACGTTTCAGGCTTTTAAGATCTCTTAACTTTCTAAACCTTTTGCATTTCCTTTTCTTTTTAATTTTGTAAAAGCAAAATAAACTCAGAAATTTTATTTAAAACCGAAACTAAGTAAGAATAAAATAAAATAAATAATTTAATTTAAGTAAAATAGAAAAAGGAAATAAGAAATTGCTTAAAAATAGCAACCCTGACATAAAAATTACAAGAAAATCTCCAATGACTTTGGAAAATTTATTACTTCACAAAAAATAAATATTATAACACAAAATTTGAATTAAAAATGGTTCTAAAACATTTTCAAGGTAAAATAATAATTTAATTTTTATTAAATAGAAAGTTAAATAAAGAAAAATGCAGTAAATACCAATTAGACTTTATAAATTGAAATAAATTCAAATAAACTTTAAAAAAATTATATTATCATTTTAAAAATACTTAAAAGACAAAATATACATAATATAACATATTATCACATATTAAAATAAAATATAACCAAGAAGAAGTAACTTATACAATTTAAAATAGTCATTGTTAAATAACACTATATACGCACAATATTGTAAAGGGTATAACTTTCACAATTTACATCCAAATTCAATGAAACGAAAAGTGGTTTTCTTAGAATTTTATTTAGTTTCATAATAAAAGAAAAAAAATTAAATTTTTAAACTTTGAAAATTTTAAGTTGAAAGTCACAGTTTGACTATTTTGACCAAAATCAGCATTTCAGGCAAATATTCAACTTACACAAGTTTGGAATTATAACTCGTATAAAAATCAAGGTTATATTTAAATAATAAATTTAATCATTTCAAATAAGTAAAATAAGTTTTTAAATCAAAATCTTACATTAAAAATAATTAAAATATACAATAAAATAATTACAAAATACAGGGTTGTTATAATAGTATTTAGTCATGTACTTTGGTCTAAAAGTGGAAGTAAGAAGTTTGGAAACGTGATAAGTATACGAGACTTAATTTCATTATGTGATCGTTCTCATTATTATAGAATATGTCCAAACTCGTCGATTCAGTCTTAAAGAGATCGGGACCGGTGTTTTACTTATGGAAAACCACTTCAAGACTGAGGTACATGTTCTATCTATTGGAAGTGGATCTTTTCGAGATGCTGAAATACATCTTTGGTTTCAAAATCTATTTGAGATGTGGGAATCCAACATGGAATTCGTGTTCTGTTTGAGTGATGAAGACTCTGTGAGAGATGCCGAACATGACCTCGACATCAGAAATGATAGAAAAACGGTAGGGGCATTGCTTGGGGTTTGGATGACCCACAATAGGATATTGTCATTCTACATCTAGAATATGTTTATCGATGTTGCGTAGGAGAGGTCATGATATTCGGGATCACGTGTTGGGGCATGGACTACCATGTTTTCGTTAATGGGATATTTTATCTAGAGATATACAAGGCTTTGAGGTAGTTTCTGGTTCTTATGCAGAAGATTAGATTCAGCGTCGCACGAAGAGATCTCCATGGAAAAATTCACTATGCGAACTTTCCTTAGCAGTTTTGATTGTACCCTAAATATGTTACGTTGTTACCAATGTAAGCATCATAGCTATTTGATATAATTTATATTCTACACTATAGACGTCATCTATTATATCATCTGGTGTACTTATTAGATGGTGGTTCTTTGGAGGGGTTAACCGTTTTCGAACGGTCTCAAAAGTACTAATATATGCTGATCACATATTTCTTAAGTTTCTCATACTAGACTTATGTCTGACGCGTGGTTTTTATTTTCCATAAATTCCTCGTGTGGTCCTTTGCGTAGTTTGAGAAATGTGGGTTTTCATTGATGTTCATTACAACTCGAGGAGACAAGCTGGATGCTTCAGCTACCATAGTATTCTTATTGCCGCTGCATTACTAAATTGTACATATCAGCATTGTTAGGAAATGTAGTTATAATTGTCCAATCTGATAAAAATATATAGAATTGTAACTCTAAAATGCTATGTATCTTAGAGCGAGATTTTCAACTATTTTTATATATTATATGTTATTATTCCGCTATGAGATTTTGATGTTGCGCTCCTTCTTTCTTGTTCTGTTTCTTTTTCATTTCATTTTACCCTAACAATCTATCTTTTTGTCACTTAGATGCTTGACAAACGAATACCATGGATGTATTAGCATCGATATTGGAGATTCGAAAAGGCGGGTCATTATAATATTAGTGATTGTGGCTTAGTACTCCTCCTTACCCAATCTCACTACCTTAGTGCAAGATTCTTTTCATTCACAAATTCAAATTTGATTATACTCATTAATAAGGCCCACTTTAATCATTTTAATTACTTTGGGTCTATTTAATTAATTTTTTCATGTGTCTACACTTAATTAACCAAATCTTCCTTAAGTAGTTCTTACAATTAAATTACTTTATTATATTTATTAAATTCCTTATTACTAATTTGGTTTCTCATATTGTGGCATTCTAAAATATGAGATGTTATAGTGTCCCCTCCTTATAGGATTTTCATCCTTAAAATTCAAATAAGAAAGAATAAAAATTACATTAACTCCCTTATATTGTAGAGTCATCTTCACATAAATACACATAAGTACAAAAGTTAAAGTAGTAGCCTACTAATGTAAATCATCAATCATCCAACAAAATACATTAGTGCCACTACTAACACTAATCAAATCATAACATAAGTACACCAATGTTACTACTAGAACATAGAATAGACAAACAAAGCACAATGCTACAAACATGAATGTCTAAAAAATACGAGATAAATATTTTTAACCCTATCATCTAACTTATAGGTACAATCATCTTTATCGTCGCTCCATCAGATGCAAATAAGTCTAATAACTTGTTCCTTAACTGTTTCATATCATGAATTATTATTCCTTTAGTTCATCTAATATAAGTCAAATATGATTCTACAGATAAATCTTCAATCATCCTAGGCTCCACTACCATACTTAGGTCATGCACGTATTTCATCAAATGTGATCATGAAAAACATTATGTATACCTGCTAGACTACTTGGTAACTTTACTCTATATGCGAGTTTACTTATCCTCTGAATCATTGGAAATGATATATATATATATACACACACACCTAGAATTCGAATTCCCTACATTTCCCAAGCACACAAAACTGTGCATTGATGAAACCTTTACAAACACATGAACCCTCCTACAAAGTTCATTCCCCTTCTTCTCCTTGTGACATAACCCATCTGCATCAATTGTGCAAATTTCATTCTACTGTGAATAAAATCTATCTTTCTGGTTGCATTTCTTACTAAGTCGAGTCCTAACACGAGTCTGTCTGCCAAGTCCAACCAACAAATAGGTAACTTACACGGTCTACCATAAAGCTCCTCTAATGGTGTTATTCTGATACTCAATTGGTAATTATTATTATAGGGTAACTCTACCAAATGCAAATGATCTTCTTAAGATCCTCCAAATTTAAAACACATGCCATCAAAAAGTTCACTAGCACATGGGTTACACTTTCCGTTTAGCCTTATGTCTGTGGGTAGTAAGCTGTACTCAAGTTAGACTCTATAACTAATGTGTGCTGCAAAGTTTTCTAGAACCCACTGATAAACAATGAGTTTTGTTCATTAAAAATTCTACTTGGAATCCTATGGAGCCTCAAAACATTCTTTACATGTAGGTTCGCTATGCTGGCTATCATTCTTATTGACTTTACCAAGATTAAATGGGCGCTCTTAGACAATCGATCGGCTAATACCCAAATACTTTCAATTCCCATTTTCGCCACAGGAAATCCATCTACAAAATTAATCGATATCGAATCCCACTTCCAAGTTGTTATTTCTAAGGATTGAAGTAAACTACTTGGCTTTTGATTCTTAAATTGCATTTGTTGGTATATGAAATACTTCTTCATACATTCTCATACGTCCCTTTTGATCCCTCCTCAAAAGAAGACACTTCATGTTGTAATACATCTTTGTCCCTTGGAGATTAATCAAAAACTTAGATGGACGACTTTCCTTTAAGACCACTTTCTGAATGTCTTCTACATTTGAAACAAACCGTCTTTCTTTCTTCCTAAGTCATCCATTCGAATCTATATGGATTCGTTTTAGATCCTCCACATCCACACGCATCTCCAATAGCCTAATTCTTTCGGCTCATAATGGGTCCTCTCTATGACTTACAACAATTCTATCTTAAAAGTGTAGGACTTACTTCCAAGCTTGTCAGGACCCCCGGTTCTCCGCTTGATCCTACATTCATCTAGCAATGCACTCTATAAGACGCTAATGTCCTTAACGTCTTCTATTCCTCAATCATGGCTAACATTCCATTCTAGCGCTTTCTATATAAAGCATCGGCAACCATGTTCCCTATTCCCGGTACATACTCAATATCAAAGTCATATGTTGCTAGAAACTCTAACTATCTATGTTGCCTCATATTCAAATCCTTTCGACAGAATAAATTGCTAAGGGACTTATGGTCCATATACTATTCGAACCATTCTCCCAAAAGGTAATGGTTCCATATCTTCAAGGCAAAGATCACTACAACTAACTCTAAGTCATGAGTCGGATATCAAACTTCATATGGCCTTAACTGCCTCGATGCATATGTTATCACTCGCCTTTTTTGCATCGGTATTACTCCTAGTCAAGTTCAACATGCATCAGTATAGACTACCAAATCCTGATTCCCTTCAAGGACAATCAAGGCAGGATATTTTGTCAATAAAAACTTCAACTCCTAAAATGACCCTTCGTGCATATCTGTCCATACGAACTTCTCATTCTTCCTGATCAACTTAGTAGAGTGCTTCTATACATGAGAAATCTTTAATGGATGATAATAAATAGCCAATCCTAAGAAATTTCTTGTTTTTGTGATCATCTTTTGCCTCTTCCAATTCATAATGGTCTATATCTTCGATGAATCCATTGCAAATCTATTCCTAAAAACAACATGACTAAGAAACTTAACTTTTTTTTTTCCAAAAATGACATTATGAGAACTTCTCTTCAAAATGTTGCCTCATGTTCTCCAACATCAATCTAAGACGGACTTCTTGGTCCTCCTCATTCTTAAAATACACCAAAATATCATCGATGAAGGTAAACAAAAATCTATCTAGATGATCATGAAAAATTCAATTTATAAGATCTACGAAGAACATTAGGGCATTGGTTAGTCCAAAAGGCATAGATAACCACTCATATGAACCATACCTTTTTCTAAAAGCGGTCAACAGAACACTATCCTCAATTACCCTTAATTTATGGAATCCCGTTGCCAAATATGGCAGTAAGAATACTCTAGCTCCACTTAACTAGTCAAATAATTCATCTATCATTGGCAATGGATAATGATTCTTCATAGTTATCTCATTCAACTTTTAATAATCAATAGACATCCATAATGATCCATCCAACTTCTTTTCAAATACCATTGATGCTTCCCACAGTGAACTACTCGATCTAATGAAACATTTAAGCTCAAGTTCCACTAACTGTTTCTTCAATTCCTCGATCTCCTTGGGTTGCATTTTGTTTGGTATTCAACTAATATTTTGTGCATCCAACATCAAGTTTATTCAGTACTCAATCGCTCTTCTAGGCGATACTCCCATTACTGGGTCAAAAACGTTTGCAAATTCCTAAACTACTAACACTCTACTGATCTCATCCGCCTGATCTTCCATTACACATAACACCAGTCCCGACTATCCTTTCATTACGACCAATGCTTCCACGATCCTTTCTTCACCCTTTGGACTTCGTAAAGCAATAATTCTAATGGAACAATAAATCCAAGTGTCATTATACACTTACTAATATATATCCAAAATTACCCTTTACCTTATAAAGTCAAAACACATATGGGTCGCGAATAGATAAATGTCCACACAAATCAAATTCAAGGTCAATGCACCTTAATCTAAGAGTGGCATACCCACCAAGGATAGTATATGCAAGGATGTAATCAAATAAGTAATATTTAGCTCTAAATTATCAACCAACTCTTTCGAAATGAAAGGGTGTATAATGCCAAAGTTAAACAAAACTCTAACTGATATAATGGAAATCATAATCATACCTCCTAACACACCCTTTCCTTTTTCCTCACCCGTTAGTCCTATCGTAGGCCCCTCTAAAGCATAAATGTTTTCCTGCTTCACCTCAAAACAGTCTTGATTCATATAGCTAATTTTATAACAATTAAAGCACTTTTCCATGTACTTATTCTCTTACTGGGTACACTTTGTAGACTATGTTGAATATGCTAGTATATGATTTTTGTTTGATGATAATAAACATATATATATATATATATATATATATATATATATATATATTCATTTAAATGTATTTGTTATTGTATATTTTATTTTCACATAATTAAATAAATATTTGCTGAATAAAATAAATAACATATAATTAAAATTCAAACATATATTTTATTCAAACAAATATTTTATTACAATTTTGAATAGTACAAATTTGTGCTCTCACTATATATATACACAAAATTTCAATTACAATACATTTCAATTTATACAACTGTCCTCACTACATATCGCTCATTCACCCGTATTTTATCTTCAACTCTACTCCAGCCCAAATCCAACATCTGAGTTATCTCCAAAATAAACACTGATACAGTAAAATTGAAAAGGAAATATTTGTGTGGTGTAAAATCAAATGTGTAGTTTGAAATTGTTATTTGCCTCAATTATTTGGGTTGTTCGTCATCATCTATTTTTGTATTCATCTACACGAACAACTTGTGACATACACAATATAACACTATAGATGCCAAAAGGCCGTGCACATCGATATACACTTGATAAAACTGAAGGGACAGGTGAGCACAAGGTCAAACCCAACCAAAAGTTGGATTCAACTCAGGTGCAATGCAAAAGCATCACAAAATTGTCGAGTACAAGTACTTCTACAACCAGACAGACTCAAGTGCACAAAGATAGGCCTGAAAATCAAAGAGCAACACTGTATATACATATGCATATGGTCTGGTGGAAAGTATCATGTCAACCAGAATAAAATGTCTATACATGAAGATCACGAGGGATGCAACTCAACTCAGACCAGAGAAATGTATACATGAATAACACAATGCAGTAAAGCTCTAGAACAAAATCAAAGGCAACTAGATCATGGGAAAGTCTTAACAACATAGACACACACACATGCATATGCATGTGTACACATGGGGACATGCAACAGAGGCCACAACCCAGTACAGTTCAAATGTACAACATGGCACAAAGGAACATACCACACTCAAGTAAACATGAGGACATCAAGAATCGCCCATATATGGTGATATAACAAATTCATATGGATATGCAAGCAGTGCAACCCGATGCAACAAACTCAATGAAACAACAATACAAACAGTTTCATAGGAAACATGATCAGGTTAACCAGAAAATACACAATGCAAAGGATAACTCATCTAACAGGGTTCAAATGCACAAGTAACTCTGACCAAGCAACTTGAGCTAGCATATTAGACTGCAATACTATAGGCACAAACACAATCGATCTCAAGTCAGCAATTTCTAACCAAGGAATGTAACAGCAGAACACAAATGAAGCTATGAATGAACAAATTAGAGAGTCAAGCACTTCTCAAAGTCAAATGCCAACAAGTCACAAAGAAAAATTCAAGAGGCTGAGCATAAAAATTGAATAAGTCAGAGCCATGATGATCATGGTAAAATCGAGCAAGTCAACAAAGCCATGATATTCAAGGAATGAAATTATATGAATTGAACCGGTCAGAAAACATCACAATCATCCAAAGGAAAATCAGTGGCCAAGAAAGAATTCAAATAAAATATATATGAATGAGATATAAGATTTCGAATCCTATTTAACCCAATCATCATCGGCATTTCAAAAGCATTCGAGTTTAAGCAATATCATAGAGAAAAGATTCAAATCAATGACTCGGATCGAATCGAGTTCAAGTATATCAACGCAAATAACAAAGCAAAATCATATACCAATTCAATGCAAACTCGATTCGTCGAAGCACCTGCTAGTGAACCAAAATGACAAATTGATTGATGAAGCAACTATGGATAATTCATCGTTCAATCAATAATTGAATCGGCATGCTCAAATTTGCAAAGCCCTAAATCTGAAAGAGGAACAAACGAGAAAAAAGTAAGAAGCCATTTTTTCTCAAAGGATACGATCGAAGATTTAAAAAAAAGGGGCAGTTATTATTATTAATCAAATCTTTTGGGAAGATATTTTCATACCGGACTTGTAATTAACTAGGGAGTTGTTTTTATTTTTATATTTCAATTTTAAACTTTTGTAAAGTCTAGTCGTGTGACTAAGGGACGAACTACGATGGTTTAGTTTGAGAATTAGCAACTCAATGGATGAGTTATGGTAGGGTTTTGAGCATAGAGTTAGGTTAGTCGATAGCAGGTGTTGTGAGCTTACATGTGTAAGCGTCTGACTATTTAATTTCTAGTAAAAACCTTATGAGCACCACATAGACAGGGTTTTGCCGAAGTTGGGTAAATTTGTATTGTTCTGCTTTTTATATTCTGCTACTATTTGTGTTGCTATTATTCTGCTATTATTAGTGCTGTAATTATTATATATACTTCCACATTAAATTTTTATAATTATTAGTATCACCCTTTTTACCCCCCTCCTCTAGGGTGAAATCGATCCTACAAGTGGTATTAGAGCTAGCAACAAAAGCCAATTTTTGCTTTAAAATTTTGATTTTCCAAAAACCAATTTTTGTTTAAAAATTTGAATTTTTAAAATGGCTTCTTTTAATAATGCTTTTGCTGATGGTCAGTCCATAGTTAGACCACCAATGTTCAATGGTGAATATGCTTGCTGAAAATTTAGAATGAAAATTTTTATGAGAATCATGGATGCGTGGAATATTGTTGGGATAGGTTATAGAGAACCAACTATAGCTGTAAATAATCAGGAAACAGAAAAGCCATGGATCAATGCATAGATTTAGAAAATAAATTACAGAATGCTAATGCTAAAGCTATGAATTCTATTATTTGTTCATTGGATCAAATTTAATTTAATTGTGTCTCACATTGTCTAACTGCATAGAAAATATGGCATATACTTGAAGTGACTCACGAAGGAACATCTCAAGTCAAGAAAGCTCGCCTTGCCATGCTTAGTAGCAAATATGAAAATTTCATAATGGGCAAGGGCGAAATTGTCAAAGAGATGTATGGACGACTTTCTAATATTGTATACAAATCAAAAGCTCTCGAAAAATCATATACATAATTGAAAATAGTCCGAAAAATCCTCAGAGTCCTTCCATGGAATTTTGAAGCAAAAGTTACAGCCATTCAAGAATCAAAAGATTTGAAACAAGTAAAAGTTGAAGAACTCATCGGAAATCTCAGCACTTATGACATAGAAATGAAATTTAAGGAAGAACATAAAGGAAGTGATACACGAAAGTACTCAATAGCTCTAAAAGGAACAATTGAAAGTAGTGATGATGATGATGATGGAGCAGCTGAATTGGCACTGATAATAAAGAAATTCAAAAGGTGGAATCATAGATATGAAAATCCAGCTCTAAATCAACAATTGAAAAGCAAAATAGTCAAAGTACTAGACAACTCAGACGAGCAAGAGATCATCTATCACAAGTGTAATAAACCCGGTCACATCAAGCCCAATTGTCCTCAGAATCAACTCGGCCAAGAAAAATATCGAAAAGAAGAAGTTTTGCAGCCACATGGAATAAAAGTGATGATGATAATAAAAGCACAGCAGTGAGAGTGAAAAAGCAGACCGTGCCTTCGGGGTGATATAGCTGATAGCGATGATGACGAGCCAAGCGAGCTATCAAAACTCACTCACTCAGAATGACTTATATATTTTCACGAAGTAAATGGTTGTTTTGAAAGACTTAGAGAGAAGTATGCTAAAATTGAATTGCAAAGAGATAGTTTTATGAATTAAATAAAAAACTTGATCAGTTGGTTAAAAACTATCAAACTAAGAGCCCAAGTGTGATAAGTGTCCATCATTTGAAGAAGAGATTAAAAAATCAAAAAATTAAATCACTGGAAAATGAAGTTCTGATTTTGAAAGAAAGTGAAAACACGAGAAGAGAAAATTCCATTAAAAAGTACACATAATTATTGAATGAAAATGAATCTCTCAAAACACAAGTCTAACAACTGTCTACAACTTTAGAAAAATTTCAAAAAGTGAAAGATCATTAAATATGCTATTTGGGAAGCAAACTGTTAATACTGTTAGATAAGGACTTGGGTATAATCAATCTGAACATGTTAAAAGCGATAATCAAGTAAAATCAAAGCGCATGATTTGTAGAAAAATTGGATACAATCAAAACAATTGTTAGTATAGACCCAAACACGTGAAAACCATACAAATTTGAGTTCCAAAAGGCACAAATATAAAATCCCTCAAAGTCAAAGAAATCTAGGTGCCGAAAGGAACATACATAAATAGTTTTGGGTCTACACAAACATATTTTTCAAAATCTTTTGCAAATAAAAACTATGGACCTATAAAAACAAATATGTCAGAAATTTTTTTCTTCGTGTAGGTGTGGTAACAAGCTAAGGAACAACAACAGTGTTACCTAGATTCTAGTTGTTCCAAGCATACGACAGGCGACAAATCAAATTTCCTTAGCCTAGTACAAAGGTGGAAGAATCATAATGAGTAACAACGAAAAATTATCGTGAAGGTAAAATAGGTAACGGTATATTTATCTTGAACGATTTGTTAAATTGAAAATCTGCACCATAATCTGTTTTAATTCAGCAAGTTATGTGATAATAAAATAAATATTGATTTTGATTTTGACTCAGTCGTACTTGATATGTTCTTATTTGACTTGTTCTTATTTTTTATTCTGATTTATGCAAAAGTGTTGACCAATCATCATTTCATTTCATATAGATTTGTTTGGACTAATGATGTTTTATTGGTTGATTATTATTCATGATACTCATGGATATATTTGGTTATTTTACTGCTGACACTATGTTCACTATTTTTTTATTTGCACGGTTTCAATACAAATTCAAAAGAATTTCATTTAAAACTGTAAAAATGATTTCAAGGTATTTGTTGCAACTTCACGGTCTGGTCTATGATATCCAACTAATGATGATCTTGAGTCTAAGAGAAATTCAAATGCAAATTACACTAGTAATCAAGTTGATAGAAAAATTACTGGTGGAACATGTTTTATGTAGAGTCATTTATTAGTTGCATCACATTTTCAAAATATCTGCGTATATTTCATTTCAAATGATTTTCAATTAGTATACAATTTTTTATAAAACCCCTTCTAGAAAATAGTTTTTGTTGACCTTGTTTCAGATGGGTCATCTTAAAAATTTTAAATTTTATAATTATTTTTGGATTTGATCTTAAATAACTACATTAACTAATCTGACTCCCTACTGATCATCGAAAAGATAAATAATGATTGAAAAAGTGACGAGTGTTGATATTAATCATATATTATAACTTGAGATAGTATAATTAGTAAATTTCTTTAGAAATTTAAACAAGAGTTATAATAACTTTTGAGGTGTAAAAATTCCATGACCATCTATATTTCTATCATATTTCTGTTGACCATCACTCATCAAAATCAAATATAGTTTGTCAATATGTGGTATTTTTAATAGGAAATTATTCGCTTTCATTTTTTTACAATAAAAACATCCAAAGTATTCACTCTCGTTTAAAAGTCCTCACGGTTATGCATAGGCGAATTACTTGGAATTTTTGATTATATGCTTTCATGCTCATTTAAAAGTCCTCACGACTATACATGTGTGAAACACATATCAAAATTGATTATTAATAGACAAATAGATTCTAACCCCATTAAAAAGTCCTCACGGTCATGCGTGGTTAGAAAATACTTGAATTCATTTTTTTTGAATTTTTTTGGAAATACTACGAATCTTATTTAAAAGTCCTAACGGTTATGCATGGTTAGTAGATAATCAAATTTATGCTATAAACATACCACAAATAGACACAACTACATGGTTTTATATACCGACGTCATCCCTATCATTCTAAAGTGGAATATGCACCTAACAGAGTATTTATGATTTTTGTTCGATTTTTTATTGAAATTTAATATTTATACTCGATTGGGTATTAATGTTGTTTTAATGTCCATCACTTTATCTCTTTTTTCTGACACTATTACCCTTTTGCTGATAACAAAAGGGGGAGAGAAAAGTTAAGATTTTGGCAAATAAAGGTCAAATATTTTATTTTGTATTTCTATTTGCATATAGGCTTATTTACATATTTTTATTTATTTTCATGCATATATGAAGGGGGAGCTTTGTGTAGAGAGGAAGCATTCAAATAGGAGAAGCAAATTGAATGATCAAATACATTTAATAAATTCAAAATCTTAAGTATATGTTTGTTATCATCAAAAGGGGGAGATTGTTGAATATGCTAGTATATGATTTTTGTTTAACAATAATAAACATATATATATATATATATATATATTCATTTAAATGTATTTGTTATTGTACTATTTTATTTTCACAGAATTAAATAAATATTTGCTGAATAAAATAAATAACACGAAATTTAAATTCAAATAGATATTTTATTCAAATAAATAGTTTGTTACAATTTTGAATAGTACAAATTTTTTACTCTCACAATATATATATAAAATTTCGGTTACAATAAATTTCAATTCATATAACTATCCTCACTACATTTCGTTCATTCACTCGTATTTTATCTTCGACTCTACTCTATCCCGAATCCAGCATCTCAGTTATCTGCAAAATAAACACTGACACTATAAAATTGAAATGGAAATATATGTACAATGTAAAATAAAATGTGTATTTTGAAACTGTTATTTGCCTTAGTTATTTGTGTTGTTCGTCATCATTTATTCTTGTATTCATCTACACGAACAACTTGTGATACGCACAGTATGACACTGTACATGCCACAAAGCCACGCACACCGATATACACTTGATAAAACTGAAGGGACAGGTGAGCACAAGCTCAAACCCAACCAAAAGCTAGATGCAACTCAGGTGCAATACAAAAGCATCACAAAATTGTCGAGTAAAAGTACTTATACAACTAGACAGACTCAAGTGCACAAAGATAGGCATGAAAATAAAAAAGCAACACTGTATATACATGTGCATATGGTCTGGTGCAAAGATTGTCAACCAGAATAAAATTTCTATACATGAAGATCATCAGGGATGCAACTCAACTCAGACAAAGAGCAATGTATACATGAATAACACAATGTAGCAAAGCTCTAGAACAAAATAAAAGGCAACTAGGCCATGGGAAAGTCTTAACAACATATACACACACATGCATATGCATTGTACACATAGTGATATGCAATAGAGGCTACAACCCAGTCCAATTCAAATGTACAACATGGCACAAAGGCACGGATCACACTCAAGTAAACATGAAGACATCAAGAATCATACATATATGGTGATACAGCAAGTTCATATGGATATGCAAGCAGTGCAACTCGATGCAACATACTTAATGAAACAACAATACAAACAGTTTCATAGGCAACATGATCGGGTAAACCAAAAAATACACAAGGCAAAGGACAACTCAGCTAACAGCGTTCAAATGCATAAGTAACCGTGATCAAGCAACAAGAGCTAGCATTTCAGACTGCAACACTACAGACATAAACATAGTGGATCTCAAATCAGCAATTTCTAACCAAAGAATGTAACAGCAGAACATAAATGAAGCCGTGAATGAACAAGTCAGAGAGTCAAGCACTTCTCAAAGTCAAATGCCAACAAGTCACAGAGAAAAATTCAAATGGCCGAGCATAAAAATTGAATAATTCAGAGCCGTGGTGACCAAGGTAAAATCGAGCAAGTCAAAATCAAAGCCGTGATATACAAGGAATGAAATTATACGAACTGAACCAGTCAGAAAACATCACAATCATCCAAACGAAAATCAGTGGCCAAGCAAGAATTCAAATAAAATATAAACGAATGAGATTATAGGATTTCAAATCCTATTTAATCCAATCATCATTGGCATTTCAAAAGCATTCGAGTTTAAGCAATATCATAGAGAATAGATTCAAATAAATAACTCGAATCGAATCGGTTCAAGTATATCAGTGCAAATAACAAAGCAAAATCACATACCAATTCAATTCGAACTCGATTCGTCGAAGCAGCCCCTAGTGAACAAAAATGATAAATATATTGACGAAGAAACTACGGATAGTTCATCATTCAATCATTAATTGAATCAGCATGCTCAAATTTGCAAAGCCTTAAATCTGAAAGAGGAGCGAACGAGCAAAAAGAAAGAAGCCATTTTTTTCTTAAAGGATACGACTGAAGAAATTAAAAAAAGGGACAGATTTTTTTTATTACTTAAATCTTTTGGGCCAGCATTTTTATATTGGGCTTGTAATTATAAATTAGGGGTTTGCGTGTTTAGTTTTTATTTTATTTTTTTATTTCACTTTTAAACTTTTGTAAAGTCTTGTCGTGTGACTAGCGGACGAACTACGGTGGTGTAGTTCGAGAATTCGCAACTCAGTGGCCGAGTTGTGGCAGGGTTTTGAGCATTGAGTTAGGTTAGTCGATAGCGGCTGTCGCAAGTTTACGCGTGTAAGTGTCTGACTAATTAATTTCTAGTAGAAACCTTGGGGGCAGCACGTAGGCAAAGTTTTGCCGAAGCTGGGTAAATCTATGTTGTTCTACTTTTTTATTTTATATTTTGCTATTATCTGTGCTGCTATTATTCTGCTATTAACAGTGCTGCAATTATTTTATATACTTCCGCATTAAATTTTTATAATTACTAGCATCATCCTATTCATCCCCCCTCTAGGGTGAAATCCATCCTACGAATTAGTGTCCCTTCTACCGATAGTTGAAACAGGTAATATCTGCCACATTTGGCTTCTAAGCTCTTCTTGATGTCTTTCCTCCTTTTGATTCTTACTGCCCATCTGACACATGTTGAATCTCTTATTATGCCCATCCTTGGATCTAAATTAAGTCTCTTCTCTTCTTGAACCAAGTAGTCACATCTCCTCGCCATCTAGACCATCATGTCAAAAGAAGACTTCAAGTATGCCATCAACTTATGATTCAGCCCCTTCCTTATTCCTTTAATAAATTTCCTGTTCTTCTTGAGTGAAATATTAATGTGCTACCTTCCATACTTTAACAAAGCATTAAAGCGCTTGATATACTCTGCCAAAGTCATCTCTCCTTGCTTCATTTCAAGGAACTCCCTATAAAACGCACTCTTCCGTGATTTAGGTAGAAATTGAGCCTTGAATTGCTACTTAAAATTATCCTACGTCATCTTCTCTTTTGGAACTTCAGCGATTACAGCCTCGCACCAGTTTGAAGCATCCTTTTGAAGCTGATGGGAAGCCAACCTCCATTTCCAAGCATTATCATACCCATAGTCTTTAACGATGCACTCATAAACTTTCAACCAATTCAATACTTCTAAAGTAGACTCCTTCCCTTAAACACTTTCACTTCACAATTCTTATAGTCCCGAGACATCTTAGAAAAGTCTACTTCTCTAGCTACATGTCTAGACTCAGCAATTTCAACTAGCTGTTGCCTTATAATTTCCATCATAAATTGGCAGAATACAGCATTCATATGCATTCCACCTGCAGTCAGGGCAGGCAATTTTTGTACCTACTTTAGCCTGAACTTCCAAGGCTACCTCCTCTCCTTGGACATTATTTTATGCACTAGTTATTCCTCTAATAGCATTTTTTCTTAAACCTCATACCGTCAGATGTCCACTTTGAAAAGACATTTGCACATAAGCTAGCTTTTGTAAGAAATGGAAGCAAAGAGGGTGAGAATAATAGTAGAGGGATAGATATATTTACCTATATATCTTTATAAAAATACAAGTATGTTATACATATACATATAGCATATACCCTTCCCCAAGTCATTAATTTTCTATTATCTAGTCTCTTCCTAGATTTCTACTGAGCTTTGTTTTCTTAAGTGTTCCGAAGCTAACTTCTGATACCAAGTTGTAACATCCCACATTTCGAGACCCAAAAATGAACATCGATGATGTTGAGTCATCACTAGAATTATTTTCACATGATAAAGTGAGACTTGTAGGTTTTTTACAACATTAAATAAACAAAGCAGCTAAATAATTTATTACACATAATTGCCTTCATATATTGAAAATTCCAAAACGTGCCCACGTAGGGGTAAAATATAATGAAATATAGATAGCAGTATCGTGCCCAACATATGAGGATGCAACATGAACAATTAACCAGTTATAAACTCTTGTTTTGCATTAGAGGAGTATAAAAACAACTTTTATTGGCCAAAAGCCTTCTGCTTCGTCTTTGACTTCTTTATTCGTCCTCTAAAGGTAACTCATCTAATCTATAAACTCGGCTTACTCAAATGAGTCCCGAATGTTTATGGTAAATAATAAAAACATAGGTCCGATATAAAGCTTGGTATGAGTAAATCTTTACCCTAAATATATACATAGCAAGACCAACCACTAAAGCATGCAACGGGTATTCCCCTCACTTAAACATCGCAGCAATTACATTATCACATGTAAACAATCATTACATCATCAACATTTTTTTTGAAAATGGGTTAATTGATATTAAACGGGCTTTGCGGCCCAATAGCCTGAATGTACAATTACAATAAACATTCCGAGATATCATCCGACAATTCCATTACAGTCTCATCTCAAACTAACACTTTCCTAAATTAATTAGGGTTCTTTCATTTCGTTAATAATGGCGACTACCAGATGTTTGCTTGATTTTCTAGCTTCACAGCCATCCACTTCCAGTTCTCCAGTTGCAGTTTTTCTTTTGCCTCTAAGCTGGTGAGTTTCTTAATCCTTCCGATGTTGATTTTCACGTCTCTGGCAATATACTCTGCTAATTCTAATTCATCGTTTTCTTTTCCACTTTTGAAAGCCCTTATGTTCCTTTCTCTCCAGAGATGCCAGACAGTTGTCGTCAAAGAAATTTTCACAACCTCCTTCATCAAGTTCGTGAAATCTGTCCGATTACTCAGGTGAATAATCTCAATTTCTAAGCTTTGGACCGTTTCTGATTGCAAATTTTTAAGTTTTTGTATAGCCCACACCCGTTTACTAAATTTGCAGTCGAAAAATAAGTGGTTATGAGTTTCTGTTTCTTTCCCGCATAAGTTACAGATATCTTCATTAAGAATACCCCAGCTTTTTAATCTATCTTTAGTACTCAGCCTGCCCTTGATTGCTTTATATGTAGTGTGCGCCATTTTAGGGCAATTAGATTTACTCCAGATGACATTATACCAATTTACCATTTCATAATGTTTCCTGTTTTCATTCCAGACTTCGTTCATTTTGAAATATCCTTTTTTGTTGTTTTTCCAGACCCATTTATCAACTATCTTGTTTGAAAGAATAGGGATTCCCTCTATCTCATGTTTCAGATTCCTTGTAATCAATTGTCTTTCTGTCTCCCATTTGTTATTATGTATTATTCTAGCTACTTGAATTTGTGGAGTGTTGTTAGCTGAGTAGCTTTCCCATCCAAAAATGTCTATAATGCTTTTGTTATTTATCCACGGATCCCTCCATAAGTCTGTGTCTTTCCCATTTGCTATTTGCCTTTCAATTGAATTTTTAAGGATCCCTCTTTGTTTTAAGATATTTTTCCAAGTCACTGAAGCATTGTTATCAGTTTGGATAGTCCAAAAGTTGTCTTTCAAATATCTACTTCTCATCCATTTGGCCCATAAGTTTTCAGAAGAAATGAATTTCCAGGCTAATTTGAGACCATATATCTTTTTAAGTTCAAAAAGGTTTTTCAGTCCCACTCCTCCTTCTTTTTTGGGTCTACACAATTCATTATAATTCACTTTATGTATCCCTCCTCTCCATATGAAATTAGCACACACTGTATTTATCTTAGCTATAGAACAATCTGGTATCTGAAATGTTTGTAGCCAGAATCTTACTTGTGAAGTGATTACAGTATGAACCAATTCCACTCTGCCTGCAAAAGATAACATTTTTGATCTCCATCCCTGTAATTTTTCCCTAATCTTATCTATCAGCTTTCAACATTCAGCATCAGTGATATTATTGTTTGATAGAGGAACCCCTAGGTATTTAACTGGCAGCTCTCCTTCCCCTACTCCAAGTTGTGCTAATATGTTTGTTTTGTTTTTACAGAATTTATTCATATAGCACTTTGTTTTAAGCTCATTAACTTTGAGTCCAGCCAATTCCTCAAATTGTTTAAAAATTCCTTTTATTGTGTGTATTCCCATGTCTGTAGCTTTAAATACAACTAGTAAGTCATCAGCATAAATAAGGTGATTGACTAATGGTTTTAATTTGTACACTGGTTTTATCAGTGAATGGTAACTTGCAAGTTCCATTTGAAGAGAGAACCACTCCATGGCAACTGCAAATAGATAAGGAGAAAGAGGATCTCCTTGTCTAATTCCTCTGTTAGTTGTAATGTACCCTTTAGGAGTTCCATTTATAAGCACTGAGAAGGTAGGAGTGCATATGGAGTGTGTTATTAGTTTAAGCAGTTTAGCTGGTACTCCCATTTCATGTAGCATATGTAAAATGAATTGCCTGTTCACTTTATCATAAGCTTTGTGTAAATCTATTTTTAAGCACGCTCTGTCAGCTCCTTTTTTGTTGAAATCCCTAATAAGTTCATGTGCTAGCAGAGAATTTTCAGAGATGAATCTACCTTTTATAAATGCACTTTGACTTTGCGAAATGATTTGAGGTAGAACTTTATTCAATCTCCTACAAATGATTTTGCTGAGGATTTTGTATGTAACATTGCAACAAGCTATGGGTCTAAAGTCCTCTATTTTTCCTGGTTTTTTGACTTTTGGAATCAAAGTGATGAAAGTATGATTAATTTCTTGAATGAATTCACCTATATTGAAAGCTTCTTGATAATCTCTGAGCATTGTATCCTTTAGGCCTTTCCAGTGCATTTTGAAGAAGAGTGCGCTCATTCCATCGGGCCCCAGATTGGACTCATTGTGAATAGAGAAAGTGGCTCTTTTCATCTCCCTTTCCGTAACTTCAGCTGTGAGCATTTGGGCACCTTCACTGGAGATTCTTTTTCTACAGTGGATATGAGGTATTTGTTGAGAATGATCCCCATTGTATGTGCTTGTAAAATATTCTATGGCGTTTGTTTCCAGTTCTTTTATGTTTCCAGCAACATTTCCCTGTTCATTTAAATAGTTTAGTAAATTGTTATTTTGATTTTTTCTCACAGACATTTTAGTATAAAAAAACTTATTGCATTCATCCCCTTGTGTTAGCCATTTTTCCTTTGCTTTTTGTTTGATATCCATGGCTCGAATGCTTAGAAGATTCTTCAGCTGTTGTTGTTTGTCAAAATATTCTGCATTAAGGACTTCATTCTGTGGTTCTTTTTCCAATTGATATTGAAGTCTTCCAAGTCTTTCCTGCATTTCTTTGATGTCATCATGTCTTTCTGGCCTTATTTTGTTCCATTCCTTCAGCTTGTTTTTAATCTGCTTCACCATCATAATGTATTTGTACATGTAGTTACCTTCTGGAATTTTGATTTTATTGAAATCAACTATTTCATTGTATTCTTTAAGAAGATGCCAATGATTAGCATATCTGAAAGGCTTCCCCTTATGTTCTTGCTTTTCATTATTGAATTGTATGTATAAAGGACTATGATCACTTGTGGAGCTTGGCAGTACTGTGACATTTATATTTGGGAATTTGTTAATAAGTTCTACATTTCCCAGTGCTCTGTCCAGTCTAGAATTAATATTTTTCTTCTCACCAATTTTCCATGTAAATTTCAGGCCTATGTGGAGTACTTCTGCAAGTCCTGCTGTTAGTTCACAATTATTGAATTCAGATATTTGGCAGACCTTCAGGGTAAGTCCTCCCTGTTTTTCATGTGTTTTTAAAACAACATTAAAATCTCCAACTACTATCCATGGTTTGGTTATGATTTTTGAATTTTCATTGATCACTTTCCATAGTTTCTTTCTTTCGGATGCCAAATTGTTGGCATAGACTATTGTAAGCATAATTTGCATCCCTCCTATATTTTTCATATCCATAGTAATTTGTTGCTCATCAGCATTTAGCAAACTACAACTCCAAATATTAGACTCCCAGAAAATTATTATTCTACCTTTAACATTATTTATATTATTATGGATGATTTTCCATTGATCCCCCATTTGTTGCTGTATTTCCTCCATGCTTTCTTCATTAAGTTTATTTTCTAAAATAGCCAAGACTGTAGGTTAGTACTTTATCCTGAGATTATAGAGGTCTAATTTCCTGACATCACCATTAAGACCTCTTACATTCCAGCATATTATAGTCATTATGATTTTAGTAATCGGAGCTGATACTACTTTAGCTTTTTTACAAGCTTCTTCTTTTCCTGTGTCAGTAAACATATTTTCATAGTTGGTATTTACTTCTGTATATTTTTCTATGTTTTCATCCTCATCCTCCTCTTCTGATGATTCTATTTGTATATCTAATTTTTTAATTTCATTGATTGATCCAGGGAGATCTTCTTCATCACTTGTCTCAGTCATATTCCGCTCCTGTGGTTGCTGGCTATAGTCCTTTAGTTGATGATCCTCCTGTGTCTTCTGAAATTGATGAGCTTCTTGCTTCTCTTCTACAGAGTCCTTGATGTTACAAATTTGTGGACTGGGTGGTGGGCTTTCTATTACAGCATTTTTTTTTGTTGCTGTAAATTCTTTTTGTGAAACTAAATAACTGGTAGATGCTAACTAGGATGGGTCAGTTGTTGTAGTGTTTATCTGTATAGTTTCAACTGAACTTGTGGTTTTTGGGATCCATACTTGTTTGGAATTGTTTTTCTCAATGCATTCTGGAGTAACTGCATGGCCAAAGCACTTACATTCTGCACATCGTAAAGGTATGAATTCATATTCAACTTCTTGTGTGTATACATTTCCTCTTTTGTCAATCGCTTTCACAGTCTCTGGTAACGTAGAATCTGCTTTTATTTCTATCAATACTCTAGCATATTTGATTCTTTTAACTTTCTTTGTGTATTCATCAATATCTAGAGGCTTTCCAATCAAACTTGCCAATTTACCAATAGATCTTGTGTTCCACAAAGCTAGGTTAAGATTATTTAGCTTGATCCAGACTGGATATGTAGTTAGCATTACTTTCTCAAAATTGAAATCTTCTTCCTATTTCTTAATGATAATCAATTTGTTGTCCATGAACCATGGACCCCCTTTAATGATCTTCTCGTAATCTTCTTCCTTTTCAAACATAATTAGGTAAAAACCATTTTCTCTGGCAAAAACATCCCATGCCCCTGATGGGTTCCATACCCTTCTAAAATATGCATTAAAGTGAATTAGATATGGTCGTTTACCTGCCATGTAGGCATATAGAGAATTTTTCCACATCTGAGTTGATTCTTCATAGTCTTGTTCATCTATTAACTGATAAGTCTCAGATCCTTCCTTGATTGGTTCAAAATATTTGAGATTGCCTTGTATTTCAATATTATTATCCACCGCCTCCACCCAGGATTTAGGGTTCTTCTTCTGCTTTGTAAGATCTGGAATTGATTGTTTTAGTACAGATGCAAAAGTCTCCTTCCCCTTGCGTTTAACCATCGTCCATCCTCCGCCTCCTTCATCTGCTTCCAAGTCGCCTAGGGTTTGGGAAATTTCAGCCGCCATAGTTATACAGAGATATATTAATTATTTTGATCATAAGTTTACTCTATACTCAACATTCAATTGAACCATGTCACATTTATATTCGTCCATTTCTATTTAAGTATACCCTATACTTATCATCATGTCGTTATGAACCATGCCATACAATCAACAATCACATTTACTAACATCACATATTCTCTTTTTTAGGTGTCGATCTTAAAGTTATCATTAACTTATTTTATCGATTACCACCCTAAGCATGTCTATCCCTAATTTATATTTTTCGTGAACAACATCATCGATGAAATGGCCACTCATTACACTATAGTAGCCACCCTGACTAGAGCCACCCAATCTCTCCTAGGAGGTTGAACGTAGGCACCCGAATACATTTTAATGAGTGTCCTTACTAAGCATCAATAACTCATCTTAGTCCTAGAAACTCTTTTATTTCACATTGTTGCTTTCTTCAATAAAATACACCTATTTAAATTTTCGACACCGGACTATAAATTTGCAGTAAAGAGTCATTTTTTGGATCGAACCCTATAAACTTCATAAGTCATGGAGTCCTAACATATACGGTTAAATTTTAGGCATCATTAATCTTGGCATCCTGCCATACTCTATGGTTGGCATATTTGCAATCCTAGGTTCATTTTATTTCTTTATTTTATTTGTTGTGCACTCTACACATTCTTTAGATAAAACATTTTTATATTTATTTAAATGATGTAACTATCATCTTTTTGCTTCCTTGAGCTTATTCCATTTCAAGTTTAGATAATGCAATTTAACTAATTAATTTTCTTTTATAATTTCATCCTTATGAATCTCAAAACCAACATCTTGGAATCTAGCTTACAAAATAGGACCAAATATTTTCTTGTTTCACATAGGAAATTTCAGCTCTGCTCCCCTTCCTAGTGCATGTCAAAGCCACTGTACTAGGCTATCGCTTCTTGAGCTATCACATTTCAACTTTCAAAGGTATCAATGATTGAGTCTTTATAGCCATCATACATTGAGCCTTGCAAGTTATCGTAGGTTGTCATATAAGCTATCGCATGTCAACCTATACAAGCCATCGCAAGTTGACATTAAGTGGTATTGCATTTTGAGATTATGCTACGACTAATTGATTTATACAAGCTATCACATGTTGAAATTCTTAAGTTATTGTAGGTTGAGAATTTACAGCTATCACAGTTTGAGCATTTAAAGCTATTATAGGTTGAGCATTTTTAGCTACCATTGGTTGAACATTTATAGCCATTGCAGGTTAAATATTTATAGATATCGTAGGTTGAACATTTATGTAACAACCGTTAGCTCGGTGGGCTTGAGTTTTCGCTAAATTAAAAACCTAAGTCCACCAATGTATGGATTGTTGGTGTTGGTATCCTATAAATAACAAAAGCATATTAGAGCATTATCGATATAAATTCACAGCGGAAAAGTAAAGTATAATAAACATATAATTACTGACCAAGCATACTACTTATAATGTCGAGTGCCCTTGTTTGTATCGAGCGTGCATGAACCGTTCCAGTCTTATACCCATACCTATCCCTCTAAGTCTATCCTATGGGTTGTAATGAGAAGAGGGGTCGGAACAATGTTCCGGTGACTGGAAAATACATAGTTTATACATAATACGGGTTTATGCCGGTTACTTTCCATTACATATTATGTCTGCTTCTTAAACTTAGTCGTCTTGACTTCATATAAGCATACGATATTCCCCTACCTACTCGATATATACAATAATTACATATGAATATATTGGTGTGTGTATATATATAAGTACTACAATCCCCCTATGGACATGGATAATTTCCTCTTTAGTATCCGTATCTCTGCACCTCATCAGGATCCATTGTAAACGCGGCATCACGTCCTCATCGCCATGAACACTAGGGAACTCCCGTAGTGCCTAATAATGACATTAGAATTATTTAAATGCTTTTTATCTCATTTTAAAAGGACCCCATTAAAAGGTTATCTCGCATTGCCTCGTAATAACAAACAAACTAACAAATAACTAAGAGGCAATGCATGTCCTAAACATTACTTATACTAGTAGGAGATGAAGACCGTCTAGGCGTAACCATTTTCTTTCCACTGACCACGAAGGACTAATGATGATCTCGACTTATGTAAACATCTCCTACTTCTAATATATGGTACCAACCTCACTTTCAAAGCACCGAGCCTATGGTCACCTCTCATTTAGATAGCCTAATCCAACCAAGGAAATGCCCATTTAGTTATTTAAAACATACCTCTTAAAAGGTTGTAGTAGACTCTACTTGCCCTTTGACACTTCAACCGAGCGAACCATCCAACTTTGGTATATTCCATTCACCTATACGTTAATGTATAGTTTCTTGTGTCTTGCAATTGAATATATCCCATATTATTATAATGTATACACAAATATTAGTAGCCCCTACGGTGGATAGACTTCTACTGTGTAACACTATTGACCTCGCATTCCAATTCATATTAATGACTGTGTCATATTTAATTACTCCAAGTTATTGACTAAATTCAATAATTCACATCTATCATAAATGCATACTTGAGGCTACATAGATTTATTTAGTTACTACGCCTCTTATGTTCAACTATTGGTATTTACTTATTTTACCCAACTAGCTTCTTATTTCATTTACGCTAATTTAATGTCATTTACCGCTTACTTACGATTTCGTAGATTAAATACTCTTTTTGTTTGACATCCATTTGATACTATTAGGTATATCCTTCTTCTCATTTTCAACTATTACTATCTTTCTTTTTTTACTATAACTCTCTTAATTACTTATTTCATTGTTTTGGTTACATTTCATCGCTTCTTATTTAACTCCTAGCTTGTCTTTTTCGCATATATTAGATTTATAATTAAATTATTGTTATTATCTCTACTTAAAATTATTTGGTTTATACATAGGGAGTTATGCATTTTAATGCATTGGATTTATATCTTCCAAAAAGAAAATGTTAACACTGTAAATTTTTAGAAGTTGGCTAAAAAAAGGGTTTGTGCTATGTTTGAAATTACAAGGAATTATCTTCTCTGTTATTATTGAAATAGAAGGTACAAAATGTTGTAAGCATCCCTATTTTATACATCTCTTTCTTTTAGATACTCTTTGTTATTTCAAACGTTGCACTTTTATTCATATTTACAAAACTAGATAATATATAGAAATTTACATTGTAGCACATTTCGGTCCAATGCATCAAAATAGTACTTAAATCACAATCCAAATTATAATAACTTCCAATTCATATTTACTCAGATAAATCATTTAACCAACACATATCAGATTAATATACAATCTCATTAATTTAAGGACAAATCTCACCCTTACTTTCCTAATTCAAGTATATGCAATTTTTAATCAAAGTTAACAACTAACAGAATATGTAGGCATGGTTTTCGATTTCATTACATGTATATATTTAAGCTTACAACTCCAGAATTATATGCAGGCATACAAGGAACATATTTACAATGATATAGATCCAATATTATATAAAAACATATAATTTTCCATTCACCTTTAAGTTTCCAAATCTCCAGGTCTAAATCTCGTTATTCCTGTTTGACTCTCTTTTTCTCCCTATCGAAAAATATACCGTAACTATATACATATTTATTAGAAATTTGGATCTGTGAAGACATTTGAATATAATTTAGATTTACATTTATATTTGCAATTTAGCGATCTGACTCAGTACTATTCTTCTTCTCCTATTAAACTCTGATATACTTCATACACACACACACACATATATATATATTATAGTTTATACAGATATTAGAATTTGAGGAGAAGAGAAAATAGCAGAGCTTTGTTTTTGCTTCAAAAAAATATAAGGAAAATATTGAGGAGATGGATCTACATTTATAGGGGTTTGAATTGATTTCTACCGTTGGATTATATTATATTAAATCCAGGCCATTCGACCTAGGTTCAATTCATAGCCACCAGCACAGAAGTAGTCGAACGGTGCCAATAAAGGGGTCAATCAATTATCTATTTATTTAAATATTATTTATTTTCATTTGAATGTTATTTTAGACCATTTTTCTCCGATACAATTAACGTTAAATATGCTTAATTTTTAAGTAACCAACTTAGACGGCAAGTAACCACTAATGTGAAATAATGTTAATTAATTAAATTTATTTTCTTAATTACATGCATAATTGTTTCCAATTCAATTCTTCAAACGATAATAACCATTTCGTTTGAACTTCGATCGTAAAACTAATCACCACAAACACAACGATGCAAGTTTTTGTAGCCAAATTCTAACGGTTATGAAATTTCCATTTTAGACGTATTAACTAATTTCTTTTAATTAATTATTATCCAATTTACAGGGTGTTATATTCTCTCCTTTAAAAGAATTTCATCCTCGAAATTTCTTAATGATAGAATCATGCAACATGGCACACAACCATTTTAAGCTATTCATTCAATTAGTGTACAACTAATTATTGCAACCAAGCGTACAAGTGCACGGCATATCATAATATATATGATATGTATGCAGAATAATACAAAATTGACCCCTCCTATGTGAATGTACTCTTTAAAACAATTTTGAAAATATGATGCAAACCAACCTATATATACTGTTAGTTCCATATGTATGCAAGTTTGGAAAATCAAATTCTTTGTTTAGATATTAAAATTGGCCATATTTCTACAAATAGAAATATAGTTCAACCAATTTTGCATCCAATTCCCACCACTCAAAATCCTAGCACACCAATTCTAACATCCAGAATTTAGAAAAATCCAGTTTTGTAAACCTATATTCTTATGCCAAAAAAGAGTTTAGATGAAAAATTCAATATTTCCACCATTCTCTTGTGTACCCAATCCACTGTACCTTGTAACTTTCTCTTTTGCCCCTCATTCTATTCCAACTTTTCAAAGTACATTCCACATAAGGAAATTTACTTCTAAATTTTTAAAATTTTAAAATAGAAATATGTTAAAACAAGTTTTGTTCACATATCAACAAGGTATGGAAAAAGAAATCCGAAAGCTAAAACGGTTTTTTCCCTTGCTATTTACTACCTTTTATTTTACTGTTACTTTTTCTACATTGTAAAATTCATATTTGCTAACCCATTATTTATTACCTATGCAAAGGATGCGACATCTCAAAAGTCAAAATATTTCTCTTTTATGTTCAAAATATTTTAAATTATATATTTGAAATAGTTGAAAAATAATACTTACATTTTAAAAATTTTGCTAAAATACTTCATACTTATAAAAAAATCAAGGATTCTTGAACAAAATTTTCAAAAGCATTTTTTTTTAATTCCTTAAAACAAACCAAGCCATATCCAATGCAATCGGGATTTAGTCAATGTGCTAACACCTATGATTGACCTCTGCCTATTGCCTAGTAATTTTTGAAGCGTTTTCTTTTATTTTAGAGTAACAATCAACACACAAGTACGTTTACAAATTTTAGCTTTTAAGGCATGTGGATAGTAACTTATGGTTTTGCAACAACCTTTCCGCTTACCAAAATTTACATTCCAAAATCTTAATAGTTTTTGGGACTTGGCTTTACTTTTCTTTTAGTATCTAATTAAGTAAATTTTCTAATTTATTTTATGAACTTTTAGTCTTCTATATTTTCTTTTCGTTTGCTATAGTTAAGTGTCTTTTATAAGATTTTCTTGTTTATACTACTTCCCAATAATCTATAGCGATCAATATAGGAAAAAATAAAAAGGAACATTTCTCATAACATCATATGCTTCTACAAATAGAGATAATTAATGCTTGTATACCCAACTATTCTAAAAGACCCAATTTCTGAAAGGTACCCTTCATCATCAACTGACATTAATGATGTTGTGGCTCTATCACTTCTTACTTAAATTAAATGGAACTTTCTAAGATGCCATTTTACTATAACCCGCTTATCTTGACTTTTCTTTTTGACTCCTAATAAATAAGGTCCATCCATTACGTCCATTATCACAACTAGTTATATTATAGTCTGCTCTTATTCTAAATCTCTTGATAGTATTCTCAAATCTTGATATAGTGTTTATTTATTTTTATTTTTCCCATGTAGGTATACACTTGGATTCATACAAATGTACTTCGATACCATTTCCCATTCCATATGGGTTCTTCTTTATGGTCTTCTCCAATGTTTAATGAAACATTCCTAGGCTCAAATTAATATTCCTTATCTCCAGTGGGGATTCATTATTGCTAGCCATCTTATTCGTAGCCATAACTTTTACCCCCTTGCCTAGGCAGTCTTTCGTATCTACTCCATATTACAATTTTGGTTTGGTTTTCACTATTCTTTCCAAAATTAAAATTTTACAGCCATGAAGTACTTAATATAATACTTTTATCTTTAAAAATATAAACCGAGAATTTTTTTATTAAATTCAACAGCCTAGTTTCAAAAAGGAATAATGAAAATCACCTTATTCAAACCAACGTTTAAGTGCCTTAACTTTTAAATTATAATTTAAGATCTATCAATTAAGTTTATGTATTAAGTCTAAATGGAAATGTAGGTCAAGTTTTATTACATGAATGGTCATTAAAATCAACTTTTCCTTTCAAAAAATTTAATAACAAATATTTTACTTATTAAAAGTGGGGCTTTTAACTCAAATCATTTATTAAGATTTTGAAAACAAGAAATTATGTCCACCATTTTTCAAAAATGCATTGTTAATGTGTCTTTAAATTATCATTTATAACTTCTAGTAAAAACTAGAGTAGACAAGGACAAAGTATATCCTATTGTTTTTCTAATACTCATGTTACTTCCACTTTCAACCTTATCGGAGATTCTAATAGCATTTAAAGGGGACTTCCAAAAGATACGTTCAATTAATGTACACAATTATGGAAAATACCCACTTTTCTTTGTTTTGCCATTAATTTTCGATTTTTCTTCTAATTAAATTACTAGCATTATTTTAATATAAACTCTTAACATTATTTTTATTTTAATTTCCTAACGTTGCTATTATTTAAATTTCTCTTAGCTAAATTGCTCTTATTCAAATGGCGTATCCTTATATAGCTCTTTTTTTAATGTATAAACCAATTTTAGATGTTTTTCTCTACATTTTTCTTATACGGGAATATACTTTTTGTCTTCACTATAGGGTGTTTTTATCCTTCCATTCTCTACATCCCATTTGAAACCAGTACCGCTTTCTATTGCCATACCCATTAAAATAATTTAAAACTTCAAATATGCGAAATCATAAAAAGTAATTGATGAGCTACACAAATGCTCCATTCTCTATTTATTTCAAAAGAAATATCTTTATTAAAACCCTTTTTACTGAAAATTTATGTTTCTCTAAACAAAATTTAATTTCTACTAGAAATTTTGTTTAAATATAATATAAAAAGATATCTTAATTCGTGGAAAACTTTACTTTGTTTTCAGAAATGGGGGTTTTCTCTTTTTAAACAAATCCCTTAAAATATCATTTCAATTATATTATTTATACAATTTTCTCAAACCTTTCTATATTATATTCTTTCATATGGGGTTAGACTCGGCGTGGTTTTTACTTGTTCTTTCTTTTGGACTTTTCTTATTTTCTACTTACTTTCTGACTTATCTTCTTTCAGAATATATTAAAAATCCGGCTATCATCTTGGTGTGATAACTACACGCCTTCCTTCAGGAACTAGCTAAATTTTTGCTTTCAGATATCTGCAACATATAAATTCTTCCCTTTTAATTTATCTGGACCCAATATACATCATCAATTGGTAATCCTATGGGGATCTACAACTATAGGGCAATCTGTGCTCTACTAAGGAGTCAAGTACTATTCAGCTTCGAGACTCTTCTGTATGTCACATTCATGCACTTCTTAAGTCAAAACCTTCTATACGATCTACTTCCTATGTTGTAATTAGGATAGGTTATATCTTTCACCTCATTTATTGTTCCGACTCATACTCATGTTGTCCATCCTTTAGAATATTGTTGCAACTAATTCTATAGTTGGAATTTGTAAAGTTTGGTGTATTATATACATATAATTACAGGTAAAAATGCAAATACATTCACTCAATATATCCTCATTCTTATGATTGAGTAACCTACGCTTTGATACCAAATGTGCCAACCCACACCTCAGTGGAACCAATTTTTTGCTAAATTGAATACCAAGTCCACCAAAGTATGGATTATTGGTGTTGATATCTTATAAATAAAAAAGAATATTAGAGCGCTAGCAACATAAACTCACAATGAATAGTAAAGTATAATAAACAAAATAATTACTAATCAAGGCTAATAATTCTGATCTTTAGTGCACTTGTCAGTGTACAGAATGCATGTCCTTCCACCGTTCCCGCCTTATACACCTGTCCCTTTATGTCTATAAAGTGGATTGCAATGAGGAGGGGGGTCAGAACAACATTTTGGTGGCTGGTAAATTACATACTTTATATATAACGCTAATTTATGTCGATTGCTTTCCATTACTGTTATGTCTACTTCTTAAACTTAGTCGTCTTGATTTCATATACGTGTACGATACTCCCCGCCTATTTGATGTCGATAAAAGTTACACACGTATATATAGGTGTATATGTGTGTGTGTGTGTTTATATATATAAAGTACCTTGGTCCCCCTTTGGACTATGATACTTTCCCTACCGGTATCTAAAACTCTGCACCTCATCAAGATCCAATGTTAACGCATCATCATGTCCTTGCCATCGCGAATACCACGGAACTCCCATAGTATAATGACCCAGAATTTTACCACCTGATTTGGAATATTTAACTAGTTTTAAATATTCAATTTGGAATTTTTATAATAAAATCTATGTTTCAAATAATTGTTCAATTTTCGATGATGTATTTTAAGTTTAATTTTTAGAATTTTTTTCATAATTTTTAATTTGAAAAATAAGTAAATTTTCGTTTGACGTATTTATGACAAACGTTGGCATTTCGAAACTTCACAAAATTTAATAACTTATATATTTTATTATTGTTTTGGGACTGCATTCCAATTCTACATGCGATCATATATCATTTTTTATCGATCGTGGCTCGTAATTGGACATGATCCTGTGTGGCAAGGTATCAGAATTTAATCAAAAATCGTACTTAGTATACTGCTTTTCCCTCTCAGCCACCATCTTGTTTTCTTGCCTTGTTTTCTTGCCTTGCCTTCCATTGTCCTCCTTGTCTTCCCTTCTACCCTACTAGCCACCTGTATCCCCCATGATCTGGCTTTGACTATGACTTTTGGTCAAGAAATTATCACTTACCTTGGCTATAAATAGAAATGCGCAGAGAAGGGATGGGTCTCTTAGTTCTCATTCAATTTTGCTTTTCCATAATCGAAAATGCAAACACTCTTTCACATTCAAAAATCAACTGCTCCCAAATTGTTGAGTTTTAACTCGAGTGATCAAAATGAAAGCTGTTCATCTTTGTCCTTAGCATTTTTAGAAATTCGTTGCTAGAATTTTCGTTGAACGGCAACTGAAATATTTCCAAAAATCAGTAAGAGGATAATATTGTTCTCAAACATAAAAAAAATCATATCTCTTGATCCGGGTCGAATCGTTCGACGCTGCTAGCACCATCAAGTTCGTATCAAAGCGTGGGATTTTTGGTGAGGTTTCGATGCGATTCTGTAACAATGATTAAAGTTCGTCGTTAGCTGGGGTTCAGATTTGCTTTTGATTTGAACATAGATTGAAGATTTGGAGCTTGGCGTTGTGATCGAGATGGAGATGCGGTCGAATGGTGGATTTTTGATGGATTTAAATGGTTATCATTGTCGTGATTTTTTTCGAACCTGTAGCTTGATTCGAATAGCCTCGCGGTCGGTTTTTGTTATGATGGTTGGGAAGCTTTGGCGAGGTAGCGTTGGGATGAGCATGGCATACCGGACTTGTTGGTGGCCTTGGATCATCGTTCGGTGGTGGAATTCGTATGTGCACGTGCACATGCGTGCACAATGAAGGCTATATACATTTTCGTTTGGAGAAGGGGATTTGGAGGAAGAAGTACTGTTCAAATTTGGGTGCGGGTTGTGTGGCTTTGGGCTTCGCCCAATCATGATAATGGGCGAGAAATTCTTGTTTAATATAAAGTTAATTATATTATTATGCTCAACCGTTTGAAATGCCCTAATGTGATCGTCTTGAATCCGATTAACACATGGATTTTTGCGTTGTACTCGTATGGATGAGCACAATATTTTGGTATAACCTATTGGTAGTGTTGGATATGAAAATATTTATGACATATTTAAACGGATTGGGTTTAAATTACGTTGTTATTAATCGTTTAAATTTATATACCTAAATTATTAATGTTTATTTGGCCAAATAAAATACTGTTGAGTTAAACTGGATTGAATATGGCAATTGAACATTTGTTTAGCGAGATAAAACACTGTTCCGATAAAAAATTAATTAGTCATTTAGTCAACAACATAAATCCTCGTTCTGCTATTTTATAGATTTGGACATCTAATTATATATTGTTAATTGATATGCCACTTTGAATAAAGAATATGTTAACCAATGACAGCTAAGATTGAATTTATTTATTTAGTCGTTGATATGTAAATATTAGTTACTAACTCGGAAATTTAAATTAAATGATATAATAGCTTGTTTAAGTACCATAGTGATCGTTAATCCTCCTTCAAATTTGAAAAGTAAAATTTTGATTTGAAAGTCATTTTAAGAATAATTATTATTCTGTAATAAGATTTTAAAAAGGTAACAACTACATATTAATAATCTTTTAAAGATAATTAATAAAAAAATTAATAATCAATAACAGTTATTTTTTTTATTAATATGATTTTTAAAATTTATTTCTTAAAATTATTTAAGAATATTTATTTATTATTTTAAAAGTTATTTAATTACAGTTTTAAGAATTTAATTATTTATTTAAAGTGATTTAATACTTTAATTTTTGACTAAAGTTAATTATATTGATTTAAGTAATTTAATTATATTTATAGGTTAATTTATTTCCATATTAATATTATTTTAAAGTTAATTAATTATTATATTAATATTGTTTTGAAGTTAACTTATTAATACAATAATAGTGCTTAAAATTAATTTAATACATTGATGAGATTCTAAAGTTATAATTTTTGACTGAGATTAAATTAAAATGAAATTGAAGGGTGTTTAAATATTAACTTGTTATTTAAAGTTATTTTAAATAATGTATGGTTTATCAAGGAAACCTTATAGACTTAAAGTGTCTATTAAATAAGTTTATTTAAATATGGAAAGAGTTTTATAAATGGCTTTGGATATTTATAAGGATTTATAAATGAATTTAAAGATCTAAAAAAATATTAGTTTTATAATTAGATTTTGAGATTTATAAAGAATGTTTTACAAATAGATTGGAATCTATAAGGTAACTATATAAATAGATTTGGAGATAGTTATTAGATAAAGAGATTTAGAAAGAAGTGGTTGGTTTTCATGACGTAATTCGAGGAGCAAGGATTGCCTACATTTTACTATGGGTTCACTGGGATAGCGACGTAACCATTGAGTAAACCACGATTCATGATTTATACAGAACGGTACTTTCCATATCTATTTTTAAACATTTTCAAGTATTTGTAAAAGAAATGGTTTGTGAATATGTTTATACCATTAAGATAAGTATATGGTTATATTTTCTAAGTATTGAAGACATAGTGTTTGTGAATATGCTTATCTGATTAAGATAAGTACATGGAAGTGATTTCTAAGTATTTAAATGGTGATTTTAAAATAATGGAAACTTAATTAAATGAGGCTTGGTGATTTCGATGGGAAAGTATTCTTTGTTTTGAATGTTTGTTTATTTGATAGTTAAATAACCAACTATTAAATCTTGGCCTAAATATGCAATCCTTCTTAATTTTGATGGTGGAGAAATATTCCCTAGTTAACACCGATGGATTTTAACTCTGGAAATATTTAAGTGAAAAACGGGAATTATATGGTACAGTTACTGTCGATGGTGCTATACTGTACGTATGAATTCGTTTTGTTCTTCTAGGATGAATGATAAGGAGACTTGTCCTCTTAAATGGTTAGGGGTGATCCCCGCTCTTATGTATTGTCTGATTGTTCCTTAAAGAACCAGTATCAAGCATTCTAAAAATCGACGATTGGTTGAAGAGCAACCGATAATGGAAAGAGTGTACTCGTAAGAGATGACTCACACCGTAACCACTTCAAAAACCATATACGATTGTATGAAGGAGCTTCGTGATATACTGAGATGTTGGAATCCATGTGTGGTTCCGAAACCTATCAAGGTATGGGAATCCATAGGTGATTCCAAGATTTATTTGAGATAGGGGAATCCATACGTGATTTCGAGACCTGTTGGGGTATTGGAATCCATGTCGGATTACATCATCCGTTTTGATGGCGGTGCGTGAGTTAGAATGCCGGATGTAGCCTCATCAGTAGTTTGACTAAAACTAGGGAAAGAAGGCATGGCCGATAGGGTTGGCAAACCAATAGGGTGTATTCAGCTCCTCCTAGGTGTTACTTAGAATTGCTATGCATGCATGGGACGATGCTTTTGGTCTTAGCAAGACCAATCATGTTTTTCCAATGGTACGTCACTAGGGATATATGGTGCTTCAAAAGGATATCTCTGATCCTTATGCAAGGGGACCGTTTTCGAAGTACTAAGGGCACCTCCGTGGAAATCCTACATAATTAGCAAGCATGCCTTATCAATTTTCTATTATATACCTAGTATTATTGTGATGTATAGTCATGAGCATCACAACTACTTGATTATTATTATTTTCGCCCTTAGACATTATCATAATATCACTGGATTTTCTATAAAATGGTTTTTGGTTATCATAAGGTAAAAACTCATTCGTGTTTATGTGCGGTGTGGTTTGAAGAAATACCTTTGTTTCAAAATGTTTATTTAAACTTTATGAATCCATTATATTTTGTTTCTCATGTGGATTTTACCAGATTGCCTCTGGCATTGTTTTCCTATAATGCTTGGGCCAGAACGAACGTATTTCCAGGTTTAGTTGGATATTTTGAAGCTTCAGGAGACGAGCTGGAGGCCCAATGTCGTCTTCATGTACATGGTTATTTTTTTCATAGTATTCATTGTTTTATTTATCAACAATGTGAGGACAGATTGTTATAACTGTCCGGGCTAAAATAAGTTAGTATACTTTGATGAATGTCTATATATACATATATTACAGTATGTTTTTAATAAAGATTTATTATGTAATATAGATTATTCATTCCGCTATGAGATTCTATGTTGTTAGTTCTTCTTGTCTTCCTTCTTATTTCTTTCCCCTAACTATCCGTCTTTCCGTTCAATTTGAGTGGATCATGTGTAGTTTATTGGCCGCTTAAACTGTACGAAAAAGTGGTTATTACACGTAGGGCCTAATAGAAGCATTATAACTATTTAGCCATATTTATTATCATTTTGAAAGACCTCTATTAAAAGGATATATAGCCATGTATCCTAATAACAAACAAACAATTGCCATGCAGTGTATGTCTAAAATCGATATACACTAGTAGGAGATGTAATCCGTTTAGGCGTAATCTTTGCGCTGACCGCTCAGGGCCAATAACAACATCGACCTATGTGAATAACTTCTACTCCTCATATATATGGTAGCAACCCCACTATCATAGAACTGAACCAACGATCACCATCCCATTTAGATTGCTTAATGAAATCAAGGAAATGCCCATATGGCTACTTAACATGTACCACCTAAAAGACTGAAATAGGCTCTACTTGCCATTTGACACTTCAACCAGGACAAACCATCTTACGTTAGTCCCTTCACCTATACACGAACGTATAATTCCTATGACGACCCGCCCTTCTCGACCCTCGAAAATCAACACAAATACGCCACTGTATAATATGCCGACAATCGAGTGCCCGAAAAGACAGATTGCCGAGGGATAGAAAGAAGGAGGTAGAAGAAGAGAAAAACCAAACAACATCAGAATCTCACAATCGCAGCAGAACAATATATAATAGATAAATGACTGATCTTTACACAAAAGAACTGTAATTGTTTTATATATACATCGTCAGAGTACAACATCCACCAAAAACACAACACTGGACAGTTATGATAACTTGTCCACATAAAAACTGATTATGCAGCAAACAATACAAAGCGGATAATACATCAAATACATGTGATACGTCTCGCCATCTAGCTCGTCTCTTGAGCTCCACAGCATCCTTTCCTGTATCTATAATACTCGGTCTGACCCGAGCATTATAGTAAATACACCCGAGTCAGTCTGGAAAACTAGCGTAAGAAAACACACTCAATTGGATTATTAAAGTTTCCAAAATCCTTTAAGAATCAAAGGTATCTTATAAGACCACGCCACAAATAAACATGTATGGTTTTTACCTTATGATAATTAAAACATTTCTTATCAAATCCTCTAATATTGTAGTAGTGTCTATATACAAATACTTATTCAAATAGCCGAAATTGTTACATTCATTAAATTCCAGCGTAATAGGTATACAAACAAGTCCGAACACACTTATTGGAGATTGGGTTTCCATCAATGAAAGAGCTACTGGGGTGCCGCCAGTCACAGTAACTGCTCTAGATTAGAGTACCGAGGATCCACCCTGATCCCCTACAACACAAGATCGGAGCTACCCCTCATTGGATAATCCGAATAAGATCACCCCGCGGTTAGGATCGGCAACCGCCCACACAGCCGAATAAAAGGGACATCTAGACAGGGATGATCTTACCCTAATTGGTTGCTAATCGCTTAGCCTTGCCGCGTCTCCCCTATTTTATCCATTCCCGGTTGATGAGGCTCGAGGCTATGCGTTATCTTTTTAGAATACATCTCACTTAGAATGCTCATCGTCCTCCTGATGATGTTATGATAGCATTCATCCATACAAGTCCGTTCCCGATCTAAACGGAACTGAAGGTACTACTCCCACTACATCCATTTTGGAATCACCCTCAGGATTAGTAGCGATTAGTAGCGATTGGCACGAAATTGACGAACAGAGCTGATAAATAGAAATCAATGGGAAAAATCGAATTGAATCAACTTGACATATGTACAAAGATATATATATGTGTGTGTGTATGCGTTTGTTATTTATATTTCCTTAAAATCAATATTTCAATTTAAGACAAATATTCAAATAAAATATTCATATAGTTTGGAACGCATATTAAAATAAAACATCATCATATTGTATTGAAAAATCGATACTTAAATTGAATACATAAACATATTCATTTCAATGTTAAATTTAAACCTATATATATGCCAAACCAAAATCTATATAAATCTCAAGATCATTACAAAATTTAACATATATACTACAATACACGTACATATATTACGAACTTATTCATCAGAACTAATATCTTATATAGCTAATAAAACTTGTACAGTTTAACATGCACTATATATATAACCAAACTTCATAATATAACCTATATATACTAAAACTATAAACAGATTGTTATATACTATGTATACTAATATATATATATAAACTATAAAATATACATACTAATGACAAAGTAGCTTTCAGATGGGAATAAATATACAACTACAAAGCTTACCTATGCTACTGTATAAATATATATAGCAAGAGACTTGAAGCTAATCAATATATATCACATACAATATTATTTCAAGATTTCAAATATACATACTTTGGCTAGAGCCGAAATCTAAGTAAAAACAGAGCTACACATGAACACTTATTTTGATATTGAACAAATAATTTACACATACTCATATAAATCTAATAGTTCAACTAATACAAACTTATCCTGTTAACATATTATTTAATAATATATATAAATTTAACATATAATGTCAGACCATTATAAATATGCTTATAACCAAAAAGTAACTGAATCCCAAAAACTAATACAAAATATGTATACAAACAATTTCCAGTGATTATCATTATGCACAACAGCCTGAAAAACTATTATAATTTGGCAAATCATTTATACTTAGGTAAACTAACGTATATATATGTTTACATATGTAAACCGATAATATATATAATATAAAATTTATATGTATATACAAACCGATGGAGAGTGGAAGGCTGGCTGAGGTGTCTTGAGTGGTGGGTTTGCTTGGGTAGGTGGCGGATGTCGGAGATGGTTTGGAGGGTGAGTGATAGGCCGTGAAGGTGATGGATGACGTGGAGAGAGGGAGGCAGAGGAAGAGGTGATGCCGACTGGAGGAGAGAAACAGAAGAAAATGTGAGAAATGAAAATGAGAGGAGTCAGGTGAAATAAATAGGAATCAACGTACATTTTCAAAATGAACTTAAGCAAACAAATTAACTCAAAAGAAATTTGAACAGGAACGGTTGTCCATTGATTCGGCAAAATTAGCTAAAGCAATTAATTCTTGCTTGGATGACATGGTTAAAGTTTGAAATTCAAAAGAAAACAAAAGGTCATGGATATGGTACCGATACGATACTCGTTTCTATTGGTTCCGTCGCGTACCGGGTCCCAAAATACAAAAATAAATATGCTAGGTTGATCAGCATGACGAGACGATCAAAACAGTATACATATATCAGTGGTACAATCATTTTATCAAAAGTCGATAATCGGTACCAAAAATGCTACTATTTTGCTGAAAAGTAAGATAAACGGAGCAATAGTAGTTCAAATTTGAAGAAACGAAATATGACGTCGCACTGAGAAGATGGTTTACAAATTTATTATATAAAAATATTCATGTTTGGAAAACATTTTATTATCATCAAATATTAACTGATTTAAATTGGAATAGAATTACACATGAAAAATAAACTTCCATATTATCAGATGAAAATTTACCAGTTGTTATATTGAAGTAGACATATTCCAAGTATTAAATTTTCATTTTAAAATTCAATTATTTAAAATTTCACAAAATTTTAGTTAAATTACATTATCATAACCGTTAAAATTTTTATAGGTCATTACACTCTCCCCTACTTAAAACTTTTCATCCCCGAAAGGGAAGGAGGTAGGAGAATAAAAACAACCAGAAAGAAATAGATTGAAATGCAAAAATAAAAAAATTAATTTAAACCATATAAACTACATTTATTTTAAAATTGGTTTATATTCAATTAATTGGTTCCAACTCATTTTATTCAATCAATCAAATTTATGGTGTTCACATTTGATTTATTTCATTTTCATAGATTTGTTTCAAATTTACTAACATTTATTACAAAATTTATTACCAATTATTAACATTTATTACAAAATTTTCTCAACAAAATTTGTTTTATCTTACTCATCTATTTGATCAATTTGATCAACCATAGTTAATTCTACCTCAACAGTAAACTTCAACTATTCAAAACCATATAGGTTACGATTTTAAAAGATTAATATTCAACAATTTGGTTTAATACATTTTATTAAATCAATAAGTATTTATTATATTCATATTTTATTGATTCAATTTAATGTATTTAAATCAATAGATTTGGTTCCAAACTTGTCATCATATGTTACAAAATTCCCTTTCAGAACAAAATTTATTTGATTTAACTCGTTTATTTGCCCATTTATTAAATTCATTTGACCCTAGTTAAGCTGATTTCCCTTAAAATTTCAAGTTCACTATCCTTAAGTTCCTATTTATTTTCTTAACTAGCATTCTCCTTTATTTTTTTAATTTATTCCACTTAATATATGTTTTGCAACATATATTACGTGTATAAACATTTGTTATAACCATTTATTATTCAACAAATTAATTCTCTTTTATTTAGTCAATTTACTATCCAATTTATTATTTATAAATTTCCTTAACAAAATAACCTTTTTATGTCCTATTACCTACCATAGTGTATACTATCCAATTACATTCTAATTGCATTTAATTTTTTTACGTAAGTTATATTAATGTTTTAGAGTGTAATCAAATACTATACAAGTTTTCTTTTTATTTACAACATTTATATTAGCCAAATTTTAGTTTGAACAATTTATTACTTACGTTTTCTTCTTGCATGAACCTTAATTATATTCTAACATTTTAACCTTTTTGGATATTTTAGGCAAGTTATATATATTAGAATGAAATTTAGTGTTATACAAACAAGTTTGTTCAAATTCATTATTTTGGGTTGGTTTAATTTCATTTATCATTATTGATATTCCAATTATTCAAACATTTCATTTTATTTCAATAATTGAAACCATTTCTTAATATAAAACTTAAAATTCAAATTTTTAGTTTTACTTCAAACTATTTTGAAATAATTATATACATATATATTTTATAAATAAATCATATTTAAGGTTTTCAAATCAAATCCATTTTCCAAATCAAAAGCGTAGCAAAGCTACTAAGGGGTCTCTCTACTTTGAAACTCGAAAATAAATGTCGACGATGCATGCAGTCATCATCAAAATTATTTTTCAACAACAATGAGGAGAGTACTAATTAACTCCTTTAAAATTCTTTAGAAACAAATTCTATTCAAAATACTGCCAGTTAATATGTATATATATTTTCAAAACTAAGAAAACCAATTTGAAAAGTACCGGAAATTTAATTCGCAAATTCTTAATCTAAATTCATTTAAATTCCAAATCAATTCATAAACCATGTTTTTTATAAATTCATTTATTGATATCATGTTGCAATAGTCAATGGTTTACAAAACAATAAATGATAATTAAATATTATCATTTCTAACAATCAATTCGTTAAACCATTTCATTTCAGAAAATTTATACTTATATATATAATATAATCATACAATAAATTATTTCATTCATAAATTTTGAAAATAATACTGTGTCAGCTTGCTCTGTTCAAGTGTTTTGAAATTCCTATCGACGGTGTTATCCAGATGAATCGATCGAAATCCTAAATCAATTTAAATAACTCAAATAACACAATATAAAACAATTTATATTTATACGAATACACCCCCTCACTCGATTATACAAAATGGATTTCAAACAAGGATAAGGATTCAAATTCAAGATGACTCTAATCAAAGAAAATCCTAACTGAATGATAAGCTTGAAACGATGATAAGATGATTAAATAACAAAATATAAAGATGGATAAACTTATACAAATCGCGGGCAACCTTAATCGGGTCAAACGTGACTTCAGGAATACGATGGATGCGGAATTATGAGGCAAATCGACATTCGATCGCAAGAGACAGAATTCAGACATAGCATAAGGTAGATAGCATCGTAAACCAAGGATATAGAAATCTACGGTGGATCAATGCTTGTTGTAAAGGAGTTTTACCCCTTTACAATCATTTAGTGGAGCTACGGGATACTCCAGATCAAGAAGAATTTGGTACGGGAAGATGAGTGGGTTTCTTAACGAATAGAGGAGTTCTAAAATTCAAAGGAAACTGAATCAAAGAGGAAGGGATTCAAGCTCGAACGAAAGTGATTCCGTAATTAAATTTACTCTATACGCTAAGTTTCGCCTAAAACCAGAGCTCTGATACCACATGTAACATCCTGGTATTTTCAACCATTCCATCCGCACATGTCGGATTTGAATTGCTCAAAATACCAGATTGTTAATTTATATTTGGCAAAACTCAGCATATACAGTAAATAAATAATCATGGAATCACAGACATAGAGTAATATAACAATAAGCAGCGGAAACAAGAGTAATAGTATTTCACGAAGCTACTATATATATCAGAGTTAAAATCAAGATACAACAGAAGTCTTAATTACAATAGTCAAATACAAGATCTGAATGCATCACTGGAATCAACTGAATAACTTCAAGCTGAATAGATGGATGGATCTTCCAGCGAAGCTCCAACTCCAAAGGCGAGTCTCAAAAGCTGTATCATACAGTCTGACCTGAGCGTTAAGAAAAACACAAAACAATCGAGTTAGGATTAACATTCTTATAACAATAAATCCAACTCAAGTGAAGTATCAACTAAAATACAAGTAAATTAAAGGATGTTTGGGATAACCATCCTCTAAGGATCCGTTAAACTATCTACTATGTAGTAATACGCTATTATAATAATGTCTAAAGTAAAGTAAACTATTAAAATAGCGTTAAGGCGTTACCCATATCCCCCTTAACACAATTTAATATATTTCTATAGTCTATACAGTACCGTAACTTCCCGTAAACTGGGCTTATCAAAGGGCACTCCATAGGTATGGTACAAAACAAACTCGTATTGGTCTCGCTAAGGTAGGTGACACGGCACAACTAGGCAATGCCAGGTTAGATATACCAGTTGCACTTCCGGGCTAGTGGTAACGCATAGCAGCCACTACCGCCCACCTCGAGCCACGCTCCCAAAATCAAAAATCAAAGGTGCGCACCAAATCAATCACAATATAATAGAATGATAATTGAAGAAGTGTGTCCGATCAGAGGAGCTACCTCATTGGCCCGTCAATTGCTCCTGTTTTAGCCACCATGTGCCAACTCACAGGAGTCGGGTCAACATATATACATCATATAGGATCGTCGCCACCATCCTACTTCATTCTGGAATCTCCACCGCATACATAGTTGTTAAAGTAGTTTTCGGAGTTGGCAGAGAGTATGACAACTTTCGATCTCGGTCTTTTTAACAACCAAACGTTATTATAACACTGCGGTCATTTCAAAATAGTTTATATTTTCAAAACCAAAACATCATTGCCATTTCAAAACCATATCAATACTATATCATTTCCATTTCAAAACAAAATATGATATCATCTCCATTTCAAATATATTCATTTCCAAAAATCATAGCACTTAAAAGTTATAACCCTTTCAAAATCAAAATACTTCAAATTATACCACTTTGGAAATCTGATGTAGCACGACCTATAGAAGTCCAGAAGTTAAACCATTCACAAGTTAATGAAACTTCAGTTCAATCTCCTAAGTCGTGTACGAGTCAACAAGGGAAGGCAACACGAGTTAACTTCGCTCTAGGTCGTGTGGAGGAAGCTACGGAGCTAACTCGTTGGAGAACTTTAAGTCGTTGCCGACTTAAGGAACAAGGCTCACGACCTAAGGAGGAGATCCTAAGTCGTCCGCGACTTAACAAAGTAAAGAGGGACGAGTCAGAGAAGCTACGATCTAAAGATCCACGAGAAAAGAAGCTGCGAGTTGATGGGAGCATAAGTCGTTCATGCTTGATGAGTCACAAACGAGTTAACGACACGGGTCTAAGTCGTTCACGACTTAACAGAACAGAAGTTGTTGAAGGCTTAAGTCGTCTCCGAGCTAACTGGTTGACAGAGGGAAAAAAGGAGCCGAGTTAACGACCTAAAGTCTTGGGTCGGCAGCGACCTAAAGGAAGGTGTTGTATATGTGCTTTGTTGTACCGGTGTTAGGTCATGAGTCGGTGAAGCTGTGGGTCGTGTTGTATTTTAGGTCGTTACCGACCTATGGGTTGTGTTGGGTGCTAAGTCGCGAATCTTTGAGTCGTTATATGTTAAGTCGTGTACATATGTTGTATTGCTTTAACTCGGTCATGTATGTTAGGTCGCACTTGGTTAAGTCGGTCATGTTGTGCTATGTTGTAATGGGTTTAGGTCGCCACTGTGGTAAGTCGGCAACGACCTAGGATGAGTCGTAGGTCGGCAACGACTTAGGGACTGGATCGAAAACTCTATAAATAGGGGCGTGTGTTGTACATTTGTGGTTGTTGATTTTTGAATAAAATTCTCTTTTGTTAGCTTTGTGCTTTCATACCAATTGGTAGTTGAGTGTAATCTCCTATCTCCTCTTTCGGTTAATCGAGTGCGCTCGATTCAACGATCGTAGAAGCCGATTCACGGAATCTAGTGCGCTAGATCAACGTGCGAAGAATCGTAGATCTTAGAACACGGTATAGTGCGCTATCAACGTGTTTGAGATAGCTAGAGTTCGGTATCTTTGGATCAACGAACTTGGGCATTTTGGTATCTTCAACTCACCGATTGCTACATTTCATTGATTGAAGTTTTGTTTGATTAATCCGCTGCGTCAAAATCACGACATTTTGAAATCATAGCACCTTGGAAATCATAATACTTTGAAATCATTGCATTTCCTTTCAACAGTTTAGATATTAATAATATTACATAAAATAAAATAGTTTATATAAAAATAGTTATAAGTTAAAATAGTTTATATTAAACAGTTTATATTAAAATGATTTATATTAAAATAGTTTATATAAAATAATTTTTAAAGTAAAATAAAAACAGTTTTAAATATTATTTAAAAATACGTTATATAATAAAATAGCTTCCTCAAATTTCACAAATCAATTCCAAATCAGCTCGAATTCCAAAATTCAAATCAAATCTCAAATCATCAATTTCAATCCAATTAAATTTCCCAATAAACCATTTCAAGCTTTATCGATTTCAAATAAAGATTTTGAACCACAAAATAGAACATTTCAATTTCAATATATTTCAAAGCTTTAAATATTCAACGGTTTCAAAACTAAATTTCATAAATTCGTGTATATCTTAATTTAACTTCATTATTATTCATCTTTGAAATGTTCACTAATAAATCCAATATCATTTAAGTAAACTTCAAATTTCAAATCACTAAATATTTTGTTTAAACTTGAAATATTCATTGCATAACCTTAAACCAAAATCAAGTTATAAAATCATATCCTTTCGAAAATCTCAATTTCAATAAGTTCCAAATTGATTTAATTAAGTAAAATCTTAATTATATACCATTTCAAATCAATTTGAAATCTATCTTCCCAACCTTAATTTATTAAAATTTATTACAAAATCTATATTTGAAAATATAGTTTAAATAAATACTTAAACACATTATATATAAATTAAATCAACTTTATCACATTAAATCTTTTATCAAACTTATTTTACAATAAAATAATTTATACATATCTTAAAATAGTAAAATTTACAAGTAAATTCTTAAAGTTTAATTTTCAAAAATCAAGTTATAACAATACAATTTTCAAAACATATAAATTTAAAAATCTAAATTTTAAAACTTTATAAAATTCATTTATATATAATATCTTAAAATCAATAATTATTAAATCATATATTTCATTCCAAAACCATAGAAATCATTTTCAAAATATTTATATATAGACCAACGGTGTCTGTATATAATTTTGTATCTAATGGTCGAGTGATACAGATATTTATCATTTTAATTTGTAATTTAAATATATATGTATATATATCATTTCAACCCGCAATCCCAAATTCAACTCAATGAAAACCGCTTGGGTTTATCATTTCAACGCATAATTATTTTCCCCTATTCTACAGATTTTTCGGGTATGTATCATTTCAACTGTAATAATCCCGGTTTTAAGTCAAATTTAAATTGGTAATTGATATAAATTTTTTTGATTTAAATTGTGAATTAATTTGATATTTTCCAAATTTAATAAGATATGTTCCTATTTATTTATATAAATAGATTATAATTTTAAATTTGAATTTGAATTTTCCTAAAATAAATAATATATGTTGTTTATTTATATATGTGTGTACAAATTAATTTTTAATTGAATTTTGGAATTGAAATCCAAAAATAAATATTTTAGAAATAAATTGGATTTGAAAACTCTAAAATATAAAACAAGAATGAATACAAAGCTTTAATATGTACATATGTTTTGAAAATATAAGTATAAAATTTAAAATACATAACACATATGTAAATATAAAACTAAACAAGGATTTATACATAAAAGTATACGCTTATAACACTTGTAAAATAAGTAACAATATACATAAACAAGGGTAGGTTAAAGAGAATATGAAAATAACAAGTGTTAAGTAAATTTATCGTATAATAACAAGTATCACTTATTTTCTTTGAATTTTAATTATTAATAAAAAGGAAAACAAGAATATAAATACCTCACTGTCTCCTTCTTTCTTCGCTTAGTTTCATATGTTCCAAAAATTCATAGTTTAAAACAAAGAAAAGCCTGAGAGCAAAGGAAAATAAAATTCAAGAAGCAAAAGCAAGATTCAAAATATCAAAATCAAAGAAAAGAAACCAGGTATAAGAAAATCAAACAACAAACTTCAACCTGAAACAATCATTCAAAACAAAGAAGATCAAATTTCAAATCCATCTCAAATGTAAAGCAAGAATTCAACTAGAATCAAGTAGCAGATCAAGCAAAACAAATACATCAGGATCCAGATCAAATTCAACAATCAAGTGCAAAGTAAAAATCAAAGTTTCCAGTTCAAAAAAAACAATTCCAGGTCCTCTGCCTTCATTTTCCTGGTGAGCAAATTTTATTTTTAAATCTGATCCTCTTGATTCTTATGTCTATGATGATAATGACTTGGAAATGTTGTATGGATGTGAATATATCTGCAAGTATATATGTATATATATGTGTGAATTGATGTGTGCATGTTTGTGTTTATGCATATACTCCTCTCTATTGTTCTACAGGCAAGGATTCTTCATAGAAAAAATTCATTTCTCAAAATATAAATAGATTTGGATTTCGAACTCTAAATGAAAAGTGATGATAACTATGTAATACAAATTTTAAAAATAAAACAAGTAGAATTATTAAGCAATTTATCTGGAAATTAGGAATTTACAGTAAAATTTAAAACATGTTAGAAATCAAATGTCTGGGATTTGTGTTTTGATGCTACGATTTGATTCATGTTGCAAGATAATGAATTTAGATAATATAATTTTAGCATTGTAAATTTTGAGATATCTAGAGATGATCGGTTTTGGTTTATTCATCAAATTACGTCGAACGTCGACGATTCATCGGTCGAGGTTGATGCTAAAGGTAGTGGGGAGGTTGATGAGGCTGGGAAAAATGATCGAAGTATTTTTTTGATCATCAGAACGGCGACACGATGTCAAATTAGGGTTAGATTTGTAGTTTTTGTTGGCCGAGCTTTTGTGATTACTGCATCGTTGATGGTGGATTAAAGGTGATCGGACCCGGGGGAAAAGGTTCTTGGGTCATCGGAGCAACTATGGTCAGAGTCGCTTGGTTTCTGGCATCGTCATGCGGCGGGGCGAGGCGATTGGGTAAATGGGGTGGATTCCAGAAAAAATATCGAGTAGCTAAGTTTCGATTTCCGACGAGATCACCGGAGCTGGTGGTGTGGGTCGTCGAGTCGATCACCGACGACATGTGGGAGGCTGCAGCATTGATTGCCAAGGCTCCGGCGCCTCGTGCACGTGCATGGTGAGGGGTTGTGTCAGTGGGTTTGTGTTTGGGAAGCAAGGGTGATTATCTCAAGTTTTGTTTCGGGGAAGTCTTGGTTTCACTCGAGAAAGCACACGGGTAATGTACGAGTGTTTAATGGTAACAAATTTTAAAAAAAAATTAAAACAAAGAAAAAAATAGGGTAACTCGAAGAGGGTCTCGGGGGATTAGGTACTTGACTCTGGTGAAGACCCGAAGTGGTCTTGGGTTGATGTTAAAACAGTATTTGCTTTTAAAAACAAGATTTTTCCAAATTTACATTTAAAACAAGTTTAAACACCTTCTTGTTAATTCTTTTAAAATAATAAATGTTTTATTCCAATCTTGGGATCAGTAAGTTTTTAAAGAAATTATTTCAAATTAATTTAGTTTTAAAGTGTTTTTATATACATATATAATCTTTATTTTTAATAAATTTAATATTATAATTATATAATTAATTAAGGAAATGTTTTCAATTATGGATTAACTTAAATGTCTTTAGTTAATCCATGTGTTAATGATAATTAATTTTTAAAGGTTATCAAATAAACTTAAATGTAATTAAGTAATTAATTGAGATAAATGGGTTATTTTAATTTGAAATTCAATTACTTAATTAAAGATTAATTAAGTATTAATTAGTAATTAATAATGTGTAATCAAAGGATAATTACTTAATGGGATTAATGAAGTATAATTACTTAATAAAAGATTATTACTTAATGTAATTAAGGTATAATTACTTTGTCTAATTACAATACAGGATAATTAATTAATGTAAGTAATTAAAGATAATTAATTACTTAAAGATTATTACTTAATTAAAAGAAATTAATTAATGATTAAAACTGATTAATCAAGTGATTAAAGGATAATTACTCAATGAAATTAATTTGTGATGTATTAATATAAGTGATTAGGGATAATCACTTATTGTAATTAATTAAGGATAATTAATTAATTATGTAATTAATTAAGGGTTAATTAATTCATAATTAACTTAAGGTTAATTTATTTATGTGGTTAATTAAGGGATAATTAACTAATTAAGGATAATTAAGATGGGTAATCAAGGATTGATTAATTAATTTCATTAATTAATTAAAGTAAAAACAAATGGTTTATAATTTGTAAATGTTAATTAAGGAGGATTAAAAAGTGATTAAAGTAATTAATTAATTTATCTAGAGATTAAATTGAATTAATTAGGGAATAAGTGACTAATTGATCTTGCTTATTAGATTATATGGAATGCTTTGAATTGTTTGTTATCTCTGATCTGTAATATTCTGTGATGTAAATTATTTGAATTAAGTTGTGTGTAAATTATTTATCTATGTTGAATTTACATATTTATCTGTGAATCTGTGAATAAAGATAAGCATTATAGGATTATACCGCTTATCGATATTATTGCGCTTGGATTGTGATGATTGATGATATTGTATTGTTGTGTGTAAAACCCCTGGACTATACCACACACACAAATATGGATTTCACGGAAAATCGGTTAAGTCACAGATAATTTGAGTTTAATATTCTTTTATTCAAATGGTGAAATGATTTTAAAGATTGAATTTTGAATCCAAATGGTTTTGGAAATGGAATTGGGTTGGATATGAAAAGCTTTTGAAAAGGAAGTTTTGAAATTGAAATTATTTTGAATATAGTATGGCTTTGTTTAAGTTTTTGAAGTTATTTTGGAAATTTTGGTTTGAAAGTGGTGATACAAATTATATAATATATATGGATTTTTAAACCATCTTTAAAGTATTTTAAAAGTATTATTTTGGGAATTTAAATTTAACCCAAGTTTATACTTTAAAGGCTATAATTTGTGCATATTTGATTGGATTTTTCCGAAACGAAAGACTTTTATTTTCAAATGATAATAGCTTTCATATAAAGAAAGAATTCCTTGTTTTTGATGAAAAATTTCAAGTTTGAAATAGAATTGTTTTGAAAGCTATGAATGAATCTTTGTAAAAGAATGGTGAACCTTGTTTCAAATTGAAGTGAATTATAAAGGTGGATTTTTATTTAAAAGATTAAAAGGTGGATCTTTTGTTTAAAAGATTAAAAGTGGAAATTTGTTTAAACCATTTGAAAGAAGGGTTTTGGGCTTTAAGTTGTGACTTAACTAAGATCCGACTATATCCATATGCTTTTTAAAATAAGTGCTCATTATTCGGTTTAGTCGGGAAAGGACTTTATGTCTTAAAACCCATTCCGAATAGTGATATTACGAAATGGATAGCATTTGAAGACGGTGGTGAAGATCGGGTGTTTTTGAGAATGAAAGGATTACCTGTCAAATTTTTTTGCACTGAGTTGCATCGGTATAGATATCTCCATATGTGATGGGGAGTCCAATCGGGATTGTGAATACCCGGATTGCAAGGGCTTCAGTGAAGTGCCTTCGGTTCCGTTCGAACCCGGAACGCACTTGTATGGATGTATATCCGACGTTACACTTTGAGATGTAAAGCTGGTTTCTATCAAATACATTTCTGTTTGGTGGCGGATAATTTATTCTCTTAGCTTAACACACTTCTCTAAGACATACGAGCTTAGAGGTTATGTAGTTGATGGTTACTAGTGATACTTTCCCAATTTGGTAATGTGGCATTCTAAGTGCTGCTGATCATTTGTTGATCAAAGCATAGCTTTTTTGAAAAGCGTAGCTTTGTGGATAAGACTTCGTCGGACCTCACAACCCGGAATTGTCGAAACCGGAAGAATGCGGCAAGGTTATGAGGGTCACACCCTTTAGGGTATGTCCATTTCCTTCTGGAAAAAAGTGGTATCGTGGTATGTAGCCCAGATATTTAACCTATGTGGTTATTTCTATTTATTGATGAATCCTGAGATAAAGGTCGGTAAAGACGGGGGGGGGGGGGGTGGAATATTCGTGACAGTTAATTACCTAGTTACAGAGGTAACCCGGCCTTGTGTTGGCAGAGATCCGGTTAGGTTCTCAGGGTATCCCTCCTTAGGCGTACCCATGTGGTGTAGGAAGTTCCTTAGCCATACCATTTGTTGGAAATCCAATCATCCAATACGCGCCTTGTACGGTTTTAGTTGTAGAATCTGCCATTTAACATGGTAGCTATAGTTGGCATACTATAATGGTACGTATGTTGGCTAAGATTAATATTATACTTGTAAATGTTTTCTGCACTATGCACTAATAATAATACCAAAAGAATTTTTGCGTATCAAGCATGTTTGACTATCATAAGGAGAAATCTCCTCCAATTGTGTGCTTGCATTGTGTGCGTGCGGGGAGGCCTTATGGTAGTTTCATTTTTCAAAAGCGTAGCGAATTACTTTTTAAATTCTTTTTTTTTGTTTTTGTGTTCAAGTAAAACTATTTTTGTTTGCTCACACCAGTCCCATGACTTATCTGAAGTTTATTGTTCCCTTTCTAAACTCTGGGTGCCTACAATTTTCCACACGGGCAGCCTAGAGTCAGGTTATCAAATAGTCAGATAGTAGGTGTAGCTTTTGGAAATCTTCGAAGTCTTTGGATTTTAGCGATCGCATTTTTTCACCCACACCAAACTTGCTTAAGTTCAACATGATGATGGTTCGAGCTTGTGGTTTAAAGCTTTGGCATTGAAGTTATTTTTCCACTGCTGATGTTATCTCTTCTGTTGTTGCTATTATCTTTCCGCTGTTGTGTATCTCTGATAATATTGATATTCATTCGTATCATAATGTTGTATCCATTGTGTATCAATAAAGTTATTCTTTCTGTTTCCGCTGTGTTGTTTACTTAATGTGTTATAAGCTCCGGCGCGAGTCAAATTTCAACGTTTGAACCTTTGGCATTCGAATACGGGTAAAAGTATGGATATCGATTTTTAGACGCTGGATTTCGGATCGTGACAATTTGGAATCAGAGCTGAAGGTTGAGTAAGAACTTTAGCTCAGGAGTATAACACATTAGGTGACTCATTAGAGATAGGGTTACAAATGCCCTAGAATGAGTATCCCTAAGATATCCGTCTGTATGCCTCAGTTAATTCTCTTACTATCCATAGATTGTGAGTATGAGTGCATGAAGAGGACGAGTATGGGACAGGAGAGTACCACTACAAATGGTCAACACCCTGCAACAACAAGGAACAACTCTTCCCCTCAATCTCTTTTGTTCATCATTCAATTTCGATTCTTTGATGGCTTCCTGACAGCTATAAGAAGAGGCTTTGGTGTGGTGATGGCCCTACAAATCGTGTAGATAAGCTCCTACTTCGTATTCTAATCATCAGTTTCTTATCAATCTTTTCATTTTAACTTTACTAAATTTGAAATAAATTGGTTAATGAAATATGAAGCTAAAATAAATTGTATTGATAAAACAATTTCGGTCAAAACCAAAATTTGGAAATTTTGTTGTGATTTCTTATGAGGATCTAAGTTCGAAGAAGGACAAGCTAGTGTGTGCTTTGGGGTGTTCTGACCTGAGTTTGGAATTCATACCTAGTGTCTGAGAATTGTGAAAAGTTATATCAATATTTCTATTCTTTGGGGTCCTGATATATTCTATGAATGGTCAGTTATCCCTTCGGACTAACCAATGTCTTTGCATATTTCGTAGACTTGATGATCCGAGTATCTTGTGAATTATTGAATAGAATCGTTCTCGTATTTATTGATGATATTCTGATTTGGTAAGCCAAATATAGAATAGATATTAGGTTTGATCTGGTAAAACAATTCCATCTATCCTTTGCTGTCTCCTTGTCTAGCAATTTTGGGGGACGAAATTTTCTTAAGGAGGAAATCTATAACGATCCCGGTTTTAAGTCAAATTTAAATTGGTAATTGATATACATTTTTTTGATTTAAATTGTGAATTAATTTTATATTTACAAATTTAATAAGATATGTGCCTGTTTATTTATATAAATAGACTATAATTTGAAATTTTAATTTGAATTTTCCCAAAATAAATAATATATGTTGTTTATTTATATATGTGTGTACAAATTAATTTTTAATTGAATTTTGAAATTGAAATCCAAAAATAAATATTTTAGAAATAAATTGGATTTGAAAACTCTACAATTTAAAACAAGAATGAATACAAAGCTTTAATATGTACATATCTTTTGACAATATAAGTATAAAATTTAAAATACATAACATATATGTAAATATAAACTAAACAAGGATTTAGACATAAAAATGTATGCTTGTAACACTTGTAAAATAAGTAACAATATACATAAACAAGTGTAGGTTAAAGAGAATATGAAAGTAACAAGCGTTAAGTAAATTTATCATATAATAATAAGTGTCACTTATTTTTTTGATTTTTAATTATTAATAAAAAGGTAAACAAGAATATAAATAACTCGCTTTCTCCTTCTTTCTTCATTTTCTTTCATATGTTTCAAAAATTCAAAGTTTAAAACGAAGAAAAACCTGAGATCAAAAGGAAAATAAAATTCAAGAAGCAAAAGCAAGATTCAAAGTTTCAAAATCAAAGAAAAGAAACCAAATATAAGAAAATCAAACAACAAACTTCAACCTGAAACAATCATTCAAAAAAAAGTTCAGATTTCAAATCCAACTCAAATGTAAAGCAAGAATTCAACTGGAATCAAGTAGCAGATCAAGCAAAACAAATACATCAGGATCCAGATCAAATTCAACAATCAAGTGCAAAATAAAAATCAAAGTTTCCAGTTCAAAAAAAACAATTCCAGGTCCTCTGTTTTCATTTTCCTGGTGAGCAAACTTTACTTTTAAATCAGCTCCTCTTGATTCTTATGTCTATGATGATAATGACTAGGAAACGTTGTATGGATGTGAATATATCTGTAAGTATATATGTTTATATATGTGTGAATTGATGTGTGCATGCGTATACTCCTCTCTATTGTTCTACAGGCAAGGATTCTTCATAGAAAAAATTCATTTCTCAAAATATAAATAGATTTGGATTTCGAACTCTAAATGAAAAGTGATGATAACTATGTAATACAAATTTTAAAAATAAAACAAGTAGAATTATTAAGCAATTTATCTGGAAATTAGGAATTTACAGTTAAAACATGTTAGAAATCAAATGTCTGGGATTTGTGTTTTGATGTTACGATCTGATTCATGTTGCAAGATAATGAATTTAGATAATATAATCATGATTTTTAGCATTGTAAATTTTGAGATTTCTAGAGATGATCGGTTTTGGTTTATTCATCAAATTCCGTCGAACGTCGACAATTCATGTGTTGAAGTTGATGCTGAAGGTAGTGGGGAGGTTGATGAGGCTGGGAAAAATGATCGAAGTATTTTTCGATCATTAAAGCGACGGCACGATGTCGAACTAGGGTTAGATTCACAGTTTTTGTTGGCTGAGCTTTTGTGATTGCTACATCGTTGATGGTGGATTAAAGGTGATCGGACAGGGGGAAAAGCTTCGTGGGTCATCAGAGCAACTGTGGTCGGAGTTGCTTGGGTTCTGGCTTCGTCACATGGCGAGCGAGGCGATTTGTAAATGGGGTTGATTCCAGAAAAATTATTGAGTAGCTAAGTTTCGATTTCCGATGAGATCACCAAAGCTGGGTGGTGTGGGTCGTCGAGTCGATCACCGACGACATGTGGGAGGTTGCAGCATTGATCGCCGAGGCTCCGGCCCCTCGTGCACGTGCACGGTGGTAGGTTGTGTCAGTGGGTTTATATTTGGGAAGCAAGGGTGATTATCTCAAGTTTTGTTTCGTGGAAATCTAGGTTTCTTTCGAGAAAGCACACGGGTAATATATGAGTGTTTAATGGTAACGGGTTTTAACAAAAAAATTTAAAGCAAAGAAACAAATTGGGCAACTCGAAGAGGGTCTCGGGGGATTGGGTACTTGACTCGGGTGAAGACCCAAAGTTTTCTCGGGTTGATGTTAAAACATTTTTTGTTTTTAAAAACATGTTTTTTTCCAAATTTAAATTTAAAATATGTTTAAACACCTTCTTGTTAATTCTTTTAAAATAATAAATGTTTTATTCTAGTCTTGGGATCAGTTAACTTTTTAAAGAAATTATTCCAAATTAATTTAGTTTTAAAGTGTTTTTATATACATATATAATCTTTATTTTAAATGAATTTAATATTATAATTATATAGATAATTAAGGAAATGTTTTCAATTATGGATTAACTTAAATGTCTTTAGTTAATCCATGTGTTAATGATAATTAATTTTTAAAGGTTTATCAAATAAACTTGAATGTAATTAAGTAATTAATTGAGATAAATGGGTTATTTTAATTTGAAATTCAATTACTTAATTAAAGATTAATTAAGGAAGTTAAGTAATTAATAATGTGTAATTAAAGAATAATTACTTAATGAGATTAATTAAGTATAATTACTTAATAAAAGATTATTACTTAATGTAATTAAGGTATAATTACTTTGTGTAATTACAATAAAGTACAATTAATTAATTAAGATTAATTAATTTAAGTTACTAAAGGAAATTAATTACTTAAAATAATTACTTAATTAAAAGAAATTAATTAATGATTAAAATTGATTAATCAAGTGATTAAAGGATAATTACTTAATAAAATTAATATGTGATTCATTAATATAAGTGATCAGGGATAATCACTTATTATAATTAATTGAGGATAATTAATTAATTATGTAATTAATTAAGGGTTAATTACTTTGTAATTAACTTAACGTTAATTTATTTATTTGATTAATTAAAGGATAATTAATTAATTAAGGATAATTAAGATGGGTAATCAAGGATTGATTAACCAATTTCATTAATTAATTAAAGTAATAAAAAATGGTTTATAATTTGTTAATGTTAATTAAGCAGGATTTAAAAAGTGATTAAAGTAATTAATCAATTTATCTGGAGTTTAAATTGGATTAATTAGGGATTAGGTGACTAATTGATCTTGCTTACAGATATTTGGATTATATGGAATGCTTTGAATTGTTCGTTATCTCTGATATGTAATATTCTGTGATGTAAATAATTTGAATTAAGCTGTGTGTAAATTATTTATCAGTGTTGAATTTACATATTTATCAATGAATCTATAAATAAAGATAAGCGCTATAGGATTATATTGCTTATTGATATTATTGTGCTTGGATTGTGATGTTTGATGATATTGTATTGTCGTGTGTAAAACCCTTGGACTATACTACACACACAAAAATATGGATTTCACGGGAAATCGGTTAAGTCACAGATATTTTGAATTTAATATTATTTTATTCAAATGGTGAAATGATTTTAAAGATTGAATTTTGAATCCAAATGGTTTTTGGAAATGGAATTGGGTTGGATATGAAAAGCTTTTGAAAAGGAAGTTTTGAAATTGAAATTAGTTTGAATATAGTATGTCTTTGTTTAAGTTTTTGAAGTTATTATGGAAATTTTGGTTTGAAAGGGGTGATACAAATTATATAATATATATGGATTTTTAAACCATCTTTAAAGTATTTTAAAAGTATTATTTTAGGAATTTATATTTAACCCAAGTTTATACTTTAAAGGCTATAACTTGTGCATATTTGATCGGATTTTTCCGAAACGAAAGATTTTTGTTTTTAAATGATAATAGCATTCATATAAAGAAAAAATTTCCAATTTTTGTTGAAAAGATTTCAAGTTCGACATAAAATTGTTTTGAAAGCTATGAATGAATCTTTGTGAAAGATTGGTGAACCTTGATTCAAATTGAAATGGATTTTAAAGGTGGATCTTTTGTTTAAAAGATTAAAAGGTGGATCTTTTGTTTAAAGATTAAAATTGGAAATTTTTTTAAACCATTTGAAAGAAAGGTTTTGGGCTTTAAGTTGTAACTTAACTAAGATCTCACTATATCCATATGCTTTTCAAAATAAGCACTCATTATTCGGTTTAGCCAGGAGAGGACCTTATGTCATAAAACCTATTCCGAATAGTGATACGACGAAATGGATTGCATTTGAAGAAGGTGGTAAAGACCGGGTATTTTCGAGAACGAAAGGATTACCTGTCGAATGTCTCTGCACTGAGTCACGTCGGTATAGAGATCTCCATATATGATGGGGAGTCCGATCGGGATTGTGAATACCCGGATTGCAAGGGCTTCTTTGTGAAGTGCCTTCGGTTCCGTTCGAACCCGGAATAGACTTGTATGGATGTATGTCTGGCGTTACACTTTGAGATGTAAAGCTGGTTTCTATCAAATACATATATGTTTGGTTGCCGAGAATTTATTCTCTTAGCTTAACACCCTTCTCTGAGACGTATGAGCTCAGATGTTATGTAGTTGATGGTTACTAGTGATACTTTCCCAATTTGGTAATGTGGCATGGTAAGTGCTGCTGATCATTTGTTGATCAAAGCATGACTTTTGTGAAAAGTATAGCTCTATGGATGAGACTTCGTCGAACCTCACAACCCGAAAATGGTCGAAACGAAAAGAATGCAGCAAGATTATGAGGGTCACGCCCTTTAGGGTATGTCCATTCCCTTTTGAAAAAAGATGGTATCATGGTATGGAGCCTAAATATTTAACCTATGTGATTATTGCTATTTATTGGTGAATCCCGGGATAAAGGTCGGTAACGACCGGGGGGTGGCATACTCATGACAGTTAGTTACATAGTTACAGAAGTTACCCGGCCTTATGTTGGCAGAGATCCGGTTGGGTTCTCGAGGCGACCCTCCAGAGGCATACCCATGTGTGTAGAAAGTTCCTTAGCCTGACCATTTGTTGGAAATCCAATCATCCAACACGCGCCTTGTACGGTTTTAGTTGTAGAACCTGCCATTTAACATGGTAGCTATAGTACGCATACTATAATGATACGTATGCTGGCTAAGATTAATATTATGCTTGCAAATGTTTTCTCCATTATGCATTAATAATAATATCAAATGGATTTTCGTGTATCAAGCATGTTTGACTATCATAAGTAGAAATCTCCTCCAATTGTGCGCTTGCATTATGTGTGTGCGGGGAGGCCTTATGGTAGTTTCATTTTCTGAAAAACATAGCGAATTTCTTTTTAAATTCTTTTTGTTTGCTCTTGGGTTCAAATAAAATTGTTTTTGTTTGCTCACACCAGTCTCATGACTGACCTATTGTTTATTGTTCCCTTTCTAAATTCTGGATGCCCATAATTTTCCACAAGGGCATCCTAGAGTAAGGTTATCAAATAGTCAGATAGTAGGTGTAGCTTTTGGAAATATTTGAAGTCTTTGGATTTTGGCGATCGCATTTTTTTCACCTGCACCGAGCTTGCTCAAGTTCAACATGATGGTGGTTTTCAAACTTGTGGTTTAAAGCTTTGGTATTGAAGTTATTCTTCCAATGCTGATGTTATCTCTGCTGCTGTTGCTATTATTTTTCCGCTGTTGTGTATCTTTGATAATGTTGATGTTCATTTGTATCACAATGTTGTATCCATTGTGTATCAATAAATTTATTCTTTCTGTTTCCACTGTGTTGCTTGCTTAATGTGTTATAAGCTCCGGCGCGAGTCGAATTTCAACGTTGCATCTGTGGCATTCGAATACGGGTAAAAGTATGGATGTCGATTTTCAGACGCTGGATTTCAGATCGTGATATCAACCGATAGTGAATTCTATACTAACAGGGAACTTACAAAGTGACAATAGATATGATAATAATATAATAGGCCTATATAATCAATATCAATAATAGATAATGGTGTCAGATGTCAGAGGTGAACAGATACTGATAATAGCATACATAACAATGCAAATAACTAACAGCAACATATTTCAAGTGTCGTTTCAATTGAAATCAAATTTAATAAATATAAGAACGTTAATCATGAGTGATTGCTCACCTTTGAGGATAAAGAGATGAATGGGAATGGAAGCGAATTGTGGATCCAAATGCGAATTTCAGAGCGATAAGATTGGCACGAAATTGACGAATGGAGCTGATAAATAGAAATCGATGTGAAAAATCAAACTGAATCAGCTTGATATACGTACAAATATATATATATATATATATATATATATATATTAGTTATTTAGATTTCCTTAAAATCAATATTTCAATTTAAGACAAATATTCAAATAAAATATTCATATAGTTTGGAACACGTATTAAAACAAAACATCATCATATTGTATTGAAAAATCGATACTTAAATTGAACACATAAACACATTTTTTCAATGTTAAATTTAAACCTATATATATGTCAAACCGGAATCTATATATATCTCATGATCATTACAAAATTTAACATATATACTAAAATATATGTACGTATATTAGGAACTTATTCCTTAGAACTAATATCTTACACAGCTAATAAAACTAGCACAGTTTAACATATACTATATATACAACCAAACTTCATAATATAACCTATATGTACTAAAACTATAAACTGACTGTTATACACTATGTATACTAATATATATATATATATATATATATATATAAACTATAAAACATATTAATGACAAAGTAGCTTTCAGATGGGAACAAATATACAACTACAAAGCTTACCTATGCTACTGTATAAATATATATAGCAGCAGACCTGAAGCTAACTGACTGTTATACACTATGTATACTAATATATATATATATATATATATATAAACTATAAAATATACATACTAATGACAAAGTAGCTTTCAGATGGGAATAAATATATAACTACAAAGCTTACCTATGCTACTATATAAATATATACAGCAAGAGACTTGAAGCTAATTAATATATATCACATACAATATTATTTCAAGATTTCAAATATACATACTTTGGCTAGAGCCGAAATCTAAGTAAAAATAGAGCTACACGTAAACACTTATTTTGATGCTAAACAAATAATTTACACATACTCATATAAATCTAATAGTACAACTAATATAAACTTATCCTGTAAACACATTATTTAATAATATATATATATATATATATATATATATATAACTTTAACGTATAATGTCAGACCATTATAAACTATGCTTATAACCGAAAAGTAACCAGATCCCAAAAACTAATATAAAATATGCATACAAACAATTTACAGTGATTATCATTTATACTTAGGTAAACTAACATATATATGTATACATATGTAAACCAATAATATATATAATTTAAGATTTATATGTATATACAAACCGATGGAGAGAGGAAGGCCGGCCGAGGTGTCATGAGTGGTGGGTTTGCTTGGGTAGGTGGCTGATGTCGGAGATGGTTTAGAGGGTGAGTGATAGGTCATGGAGGTGGATGACGTAGAGGGAGGGAGGCAGTGGAAGAGGTAATGCCAAGTGGAGGAGAGAAACAAAAGAAAATATAAGAAATGAAAATGAGAGGAGTCATGTGAAATAAATAGGAATGGACGTTCATTTTCGAAATGAACGTAAGCAAACAAATCAGCTCAAAAGAAAATTGAATAGGAACGGACGTCCATTGATTCAGCAAAATTAATTAAAGCAATCAATTCTTGCTTGGATGACACGGTTAAAGTTCGAAATTCAAAAGAAAACAAAAGGTCGCGTATATGGTACCGATACGATACTTGTTTCTATCATTTTCATCACGTATCGGGTCCTAAAATACAGAAATAAATATGCTGAGACGATCAAAATGGTATACAAATGTCAGTGGTGCGATCATTCTATCTAAAGTCGATAGTCGGTACCACTATTTTGCTGAAAAATAATATAAACGGAGCAGTAGCAGTCCAAATTTGAAGAAACAAAATATGACGTCTCACATAGAAGACGGTTTACAAATTTATTATATAAAAATATTCAGGTTTGAAAAACATTTTATTATCATCAAATATTAACTGATTTAAATTGGAATAGAATTACACAAGAAAAATAAACTTCCATATTATCAGATGAAAATTTACCAGTTGCTATATTGAAGTAGACGTATTCCAAATGTTAAATTTTCATTTTAATCAATTATTTAAAATTTCACAAAATTTTAGTTAAATTACGTTATTATAACCGTTAAAAATTTTACGGGTCGTTACAACCCATAAAATCCTTTATAAATCCTGCTCGATTTATCCCAATTTAATTTACGTCCCAATCACGTAAATTCCTTTCCACGCTTTTTTTAAAATAAAATAAAACCCCCTTTTTATTTTTAAAACAAATTACCATCTCCTTATAAATTCCCACCATGAGTTTATACTTTCAAATATTCACTGATATCTTATTTCACTTTATAAACCCAGTTTATAAATTCCATAGTCTCATCCTCCTTTTAAAACACAGTTTCAAACCCTAAATCAATTTCCAAATTGATTTCCAAAATTTACTCCATTTAAAAATAAATTCCTTTGCTTACTCAATTTATTTCAAAACCCAATATTTTCCTTCAAAAATCCAATCTTTATATTTTGATACTCGACATACCCAAAATATAATCAGCAAAACACATATCATTCGATATCTCCAATCTATCACAGATAATCACTAACTCATATCACAGATTATGAGAATAAATTTCAATATTTTTGAGGAATCCAGTTGGATCCCTCCAACCCGTTTCCCTGCATCCATAGACATTAGCACAATATAAAATAATAATCCCACTTCGAAGGGGATATTGCGGTATAAAAGGTCATCCGCTATTATGCGGGGAGCATAAAGTCTTATCCGCTATTTAATGCGGGAATCAATCACTCCAATACACACACACACACACACACACACTATTATATAAAATATCACATCTAGTCAATTCAATCATTCAACCAATAATTTAAATTTAACTATTTAAATTTAAATGGTAATCCAAATGAGTGAGATTAACTCACCTTGATTTTGTTGCAACCCATTCCCATCACGACTTGTTTTCTTCACAATTTTGACCTTGTATAAACAATTCACGATTTTTTTACTGTTTGAATTAATCAAATAATTAACACCATTTACTTATTAAATTTTAACTTATAATTTGATTTAAACTAACTTTGCCTTGAAATCTTTAGTAACTAAAAAATTAAATAAGTTTATTTAGCAATTTATTCACCGAATTCACTATTTAAAAACAAACTAGAAAATTAAAATATATAAGTTTATATTTATTTTATTTTGAAATTTTATATATACTTATATGAAAAATCTATATAGATTAAAAACTAGTCTCTACAAAAATTTCCTACGTTTACCTATATATATTTAAAATAAAATATGTATGTGTATTTATACATTTATATTTATATACCTTTTTCCTGTAAATAACCAAAACAGTAAGTTCTTTACTGTAAAAATTTCTCACCTCTTATACATCTATATTTGTAAAATACAATTCTAATTCTAAAAAAAATACCCATTTCCTAATATGTATACATAAATGTAGGTATATATTAATTTAAATTACATCAAAGGCAGACTGTTTTGTATCATAATGTTAAATTACCACCCATCTCTATTTATTTTCAAATGCATGTGTGAATACATTTTATTAAGTTAATAAATAAAAAAAGATGGTACCTCACTGCCTCAGGTCGAACCCGAGATTCCCAAATCCCACATCCATGTCGTCGTCTGCTCCTTCCACGTCATTGTCCCAGGTCGACCTCGCCAACAAGCTCGAGCCCACTTTCCTTTGCCGTGCCACCCATCGGCCTCCTCTTCTGAGCCATCCCATCTCGCTCTTCCCGAAGACAACATCCAAGCTCCATCGCGCGCGCTGACCTCACGACCCTGCAGCTCATCATCAGAAACAAGCTCGACACTCAAATAGTTCGAGCCCTCCTCCTATTGCTTTCTCGGTTGTTGCGAGCTTTGCGAATCTCCCCTGGCATCGCCGCCCACCTTGCTCAACCTCTCACCTACGCAAACGCAAAACGGAAACTTCAAGCCCCAAATCCTAATCGCCCACTGCCCTCCACGAACTTGCCTCAAGGCTTCAATATAAATTGGATTCGATTTCCTGGTTCTCATTTCCCTATTATCAAGTTCGGTTAAAAAAAATCAAAGTCGATTTCAAGGGTGATGAAGTAGAGGGCTTTGATTTCGAATTGGAATTTAAGGAAACGAGCGGCCATTGTTGTTATTTTTTTCTTTCCGAGTTCTGTATATTTTCGTGAGTTTTGAACTGAAGACAGGGGAAAAGAGAAGATGTGATTTGAAAGGGAAGGGCACGTTGCACGATGGAGATGCCGTGCGTGCACAAGTGTTTTAGCTTGTTATACCTGGGAAAACACGTGTTTTGCCTTGCATGACTACTAGGCTTGCTACAGTGTTTCAATGCAATTATATTATTTATATTTAAATTTAAATTTTTTAGAAATCGTAGCTTAAATTCTTAGCATCCTATCAAGGCGTCCTGCCAGGCGTTAATAAGGTTACACCCCTATTCCGAACGCAATGGAAAAGGTCCCGAGTCCTAATTTGATCGTATGGAGAAGATAGCTTTTTGGACCCAGTTATTATATTGAATTTTCGATATAAATTTCAGCGCATTTATATATCGTACGGCCACACGATAACTCCAAACACTACAAAATTTAAATCCAATAATAATACTATTTTATGGATCCAATGGAACTTGATTCATCGAATTCCAAGACTGTACCCCGGAAGGCTATTTTTAAATATCGATTTAAACAATAAAATTCTAAAACTGAATGAACACTTTGAAACTCAAATTTAAAACTTCCATTATCTTCAGTATTATCTATATGAATTTTACAAGCCTTTAAATTATTTTTAACAGACTTAAAAACCAAGATTTCATATCCTATCCAATTTCCAATTATTAAATTCAACAATTTAATTATCCAATAATTAGTTGTATTTGAAATTCAAGTTAAGAATTAACTTTTAAATATTTATTATTAATTAATTATTCCAATTTCAAATATCCAAAAATTCCGGATTGTTACATTCCTCCCCCCTTTAAAGAATTTCGCCCCCGAAATTAACAGTTAAGAAGAATGATCCATAACCCGTTAACTATTTTCCCAATCTAAATAGTTTTTAACAATTTCCCAAAACCAAACAGTTTTTAACAACACCCAAAATAATTTTTTATTAAAAACATTATCACTCTTACTAGCTTTCCAACTCTTCCATAGTTTCCAAACAACACTACTTACTCAATCATTTAAATTTCAATTTAAAACCAAATTTAAAATTATCAAAATTTACTCAAAAATCTTCTAACTCTTTAAATTTTCAAAAAATTTCGCCAGCGTCTCCTTTGCACGTCTAAATCGGTACAACTACAAAATGCCCCCACGGGCCCCAAATTTCAAAAGAAAATAAGAGTATGTGGCTAGACCAGAAAATCATCAAATTTCATATGCCAATTAAATATATACCTTCAGTCGGGAAATTCATATTTATCTTCTGAAATCGAAGACACCAATTTTCTATCCTTTAAAATACCTGTATATCCTACATAGCAGTAAAATCCAATTACAGATTTCTAAATCATTTTATTCATTTCTTTTCAAAATTTCCTATATTTGTTTTACTTAAGCTCGTACGATGTCCATATATCATTCGTACGCAATATCAAATCCGATCACTCACTCGATCACAAAATTTCACTTCCAAACTAATATCGTCCACTCGACTTCCTAGTGCGGACTCAGATCTGGTTCCTTGATCAGAAACTGTCATTCTCCTTGCATAGTCCTAAACTATGATAGAGAATTTCAGAACCAATCAAAAATTCATATCCAGAGTTCGCATTGAAAATCGAGAGAAAATTCCCAACTCGAATCGGTATAACTACCTCGAAATTCTATGCTCGAATCTGGATCAAATCGTTATGCGAATAAAATAATATACGTACGTCCTACGCATTTATCTCAATTGATTATCAGTTATATCAATTTTCTTTTTATTCACAATTATTTTTCCTTCATTTATCCCATTCCACACTATACTTAACCTTCATCCATTATTAACTTAGAATATTTTCCCTCTGCCATATTTTACGTAAGAACTTTACCATCCATTTCTTAAGTTCACTATAAATATTTTATACACTTCTTATATTTATTTTCACTTTACCACTTAAGCTTTTATATTTATTTTTATGCAAATTAAATTTCAATTCTGTCTGAATCCAATCTATCTTCAGTTCTTAATTTATTTCCAAATCAATTAAATATTGAATTCTATTCACTTTATCTCAAACATATTCTTAATTAACCATTTCTTTAATTAGTTCCACTTACTGGTTTATTCATGTCTCAAAAACCTTCCATTACCAAACCCTTATTATTTTACTTAGCTCATTTGAACAAATTTTTCGATTTCACTTTACATATACAATTTAAATTGATTCCAATATTCAATTTAAATTTCATTTATTTACCAATTAAATTGGTTTGTTTATTCACACATTAATTTTTCTAACCTAATAAATTTATTACAATGGTTATTCCATTTAACCAACTTAGAATCTTTCCTCAAAATTCACTTTTATCCTAGTTAGTTCAGTTACATTTCAATTTAATTCAAATTTTTAACTTCTATAAGTTTCCCAACTTATCTCCATTCAATTTACTAATCTCCTTAGATGTACTTCATTTAATTGGATCACTTTTTAACTTATCTTATTCACACTTATTTTAATTTAACTCTTCTTCAAGTTAGATTTTATTCTAACAATTTCCACGTTCTTATAAGATTTTCAGACTTACTTATATTCCATAAGCATTTTAAATAAGATTCCAGAGCCCTTTAAACAATTACTTAACATTTTAAAATCATTTTGAAATCAATTATATATACATAATTCATTTGCAAATAAAATTAACCTTTGAATTTTAAAACCAAACCCAGTTTTGCAAACAAGTTCAGTTTAATACATTTTGGCAGCAATTCCTCTCTTGGAAACTCGAAAATGAACATCGATGATGCTACAGTCATCACCAAAGTTATTTTCCAACGACCGAAAAGAGTTCATTGCTTTTACTCTTTTCAAAATATTTCAAATATTTTTAAATTTCAAATCTCACCGGATTTCAAATCCAATTCAAAAATATTTCCGAAATAATATCATATTATCCTTTAAAGCCTTTGAAAAATCGTTTTCAAACTCAAAAGAAATTAATTTCGAATTCCAAATCCCTTCAATTCATATTCAAACATTACTTTGGATTTTTTATTTCATTTTCAATTATACATCACATTTATAATCCCCATTTACATACTCCATTTTGTTATATGAGTTAATTTCTTAACTTTGGTTATAATTTCAATTCTTGTTTAATTTTCACTTAACCAAGATAATAATTTAATATTATCACTTTCTAACAACCAAGCAAGCATATATAAATATAATAATTTACGAAAATTATTTCTTTTTATATATATACAAATTATTAGGGTAAAATTATTTCATCTACCCTATTTGAAACAATATTGCGTCGGTTTGCCTAGTTTAAGAGTTTAGAAATCCCTATCGATATAGTTGTCCAGGCTGTATCGACCAGAATTATTAAACACTCAACCGATAAGTCAACAAAATATAAAACAATTTTATATTCACTAACAAATACGCGCTCATATCTATTAATACACTCAAACTCATTCTAAAATACTACGGACTCTATATTTCTATTGAGTAATTCCCACCAGAGCCAAGGTTCTCGCTTAACCTTTAGCTCTGATACCACTTTGATGACCCGTCCTTCTCGACACTCAAAAATCGACACAAATACGCCAATGTATAATATGTCGGCGATCGAGTGTCGGAAAAGACAGATTGCCGAGGGAAAGAAAGAAGGAGGTAGAAGAAGACAAAAAAAACAACATCAGAATCTCACAATCGCAGCGAAACAATATATAATAGATAAATGAATGATCTTTACACAAAAAAACTGCAATTGTTTTATATATACATCATCAGAGTATAACATCAAAAAAACACAACACTGGACAGTTGTGATAACTTGTCAACATAGAAACTAATTATGCAGCAAACCACACACAATGGATGATACATCAAATACGTGTGATACGTCTCGCCATCCAGCTCATCTCTTTAGCTCCATAGCATCCTTTCCTGTATCTATAATACTCGTCTGACCCGAGCATTATTGTGAAATAACACACGAGTTAGTTTGGAAAACAAACGTGAGCAAACACACTCAATTGGATTATTAAAGTGTCCAAAATCCTTTAAAAATCAAAGGTATCTCGTAAGACTGCGCCATAAATAAACATGTCGGGTTTTTACCCTACGATAACCAAAACATTTCTTATCAAATCCTCTGATATTATAGTAGTGTCTATACACAAATACTTATTCAAATAGCCGAAATTGTTACATTCATTAAATTCCAGCATAATAGGTATACAGACAAGTCCGAAGGCACTTATTGGAGATTAGGTTTCCACCAATGGCAGGGCTACCGAGGTACCGCCCGTCACAGTACCTGGTCTAGATTAGAGTACCGAGGATCCACCCTGATCCTCTGCGATACAAGACTGGAGTTACCCGTTACTGGATAGTCCGAATAAGATCACCCTATGGTTGGGGCCAGCGATCGGCCACACAGCCGAATAAAAGGGACATCTTGACAGGGATGACTTTACCATAATTGGTTGCTAGCCGCTTAGCCTTGTGCATCTCCCCTGTTTTTGCCATTCTCGGTTGATGAGGCTCGAGTCTATGCATTAACTTTGTAGAATACATCTCACTTTGAATGCTCATCGTCCTCCTGACGATGTTCTGATAACATCATCCATACAAGTCCTTTCCCGATCCGAACGGAACCAAAGGCAGTACTCCTACTAAATCCATTTTGGAATCACCCTTAGGATTAGTAGCGATTAGCCCTTTCACTTCACTGCTCCATCTATGATTCCAAGCTCTTGTCTTCCCCACGAAAATGTTTAAACTGGATAGAAGTGGATTTCGAAAAATTAATCATGAACCCGGTCTCTTCGAAACGATCAGCACATTGGCCAATATTGATAATCGGTTATTTAACTATCAAATTACATCCACAAACAACCATCAGGCCTTAATAATTTCCAAATTATTTATTTCAAAATATCTTTGCAAGATATTTTCCCACACTTCAACCCTTTGAAAAATAGTTTTCAAATCAGTTTTTCTCTCGCGGAATAAATTTCCACCCAATTGTTTTATTTCCATTGAAAATAACCAAGTCTTAATACCTTAGGTTTTTAAAACATTTTAAAATAAAATCTATTTAGAACACTTTATTTAAGATACTAGTTATGAAATTTTATAATAATTTCTCATGTAAACTTAAGCCAAAACAAATTTTAAAATAAAAGTTATTCTATAAGGTGTAAATATTAAATAATTATCTTTTAAACTATAATACTAGTAACCTTTAAAATAATTTATATATAATTAACAAAATAAATATTTACTTAAAATGTTAAAATGATTAAATAAATTTTTTCCTAAAACATTCTTTTTAAGCAACTTTAAACTTTAAACTTATATATATATAAATCTCCTTTGAAAATATACTTGGTTTTACAGGAAATACACTTCCATTTCGGTATAACCCGTAAAATCCTTTATAAATCCTGCTCGATTTATCCCAATTTATTTTACGTCCCAATCCCGTAAATTTCTTTCCACACTTTTTTATAAAAATAAAACCACCTTTTTATTTTTAAAACAAATTACCATCTCCTTATAAGTTCCCACCGTGGGTCTATACTTTTATATATCCACTGATATCTTATTTCACTTTATAAACTCGGTTTATAAATTCCATAGTCTCATCCTCCTTTTAAAACACAGTTTCAAACCCTAAATCAATTTCCAAATTGATTTACAAAATTTACTCCATTTAAAAATAAATTCCTTTACTTACTAAATTTATTTCAAAACCCATTAATTTCAGATTTTGCTTATTTATTAAGATTTAAAATCTTATTTAAACTGAAATATCAATTTCATACTTTTTTTCTACAATTCTTCTTTATCTCTCCCAAACTATTTTAAACCTTAAATTTAGAAATAAATCCTTTATTTCTTTAAATAATATCACTCAAGTTTAAAAATTAATTTATTCCCATTTATTCAAAAATCTCCTTTCCCATACTTAGAATTTATTTATTAGAATTTAAAATTCAACTTTTATTCTTTTCCAATTCATTCTTTAATTTATCCAAATTCTCTATAATTATTTTACTTAAAAATTCACTCTTTATTTCTCTTCAAAAATTCAATCTTTATATTTTGATATCTCAATTTACCCAAAATATAATTAGCAAAACACATAGCATTCGATATCTCCAATCTATCATAGATAATCACTAACTCGTATCATAGATTATGAGAATAAATTTCAATATTTTTAAGGAATCCAGTTGGATCCCTCCAACCTATTTCCCTGCATCCACAGATGTTAGCACAATATAAAATACCAATCCCACTTCGAGAGAGATATCGCGGTATAAAGGGTCATCCGCTATTATGCGGGGCGCATAGGGTCTTATCTGCTATATAATGCGGGATTCAATCACTCCAATATATATATATATATATATATATATATATATATATAATATCACATCCAGTCGATTCAATCATTCAACCGATAATTTAAATTTAACTATTTAAATTTAACTATTTAAACTTAAAGTGGTAATCCAAATGAGTGAGATTAACTCACCTTGATTTTGTTGCGACCCATTCCCATCTCGACTTATTTTCTTCACGATTTTGACTTAAATTTAACTTATTTGAATTTTTACAATTTGAATTAATCAGATAATTAATCACTATTTACTTATTAAATTTTAACTTATAATTTGATGTAATCTAATTTTTCCTTGAAATCTTTATTAACTAAAAAATTAAATAAGTTTATTTAGCAATTTATTCATCAAATCCAATACTTAAAAACAAACTAGCAAATTAAAATATGTAAGTTTATATTTATTTTATTTTGAAATTTTATATGTGCTAATATGAAAAATCTATATAGATTAAAAACTAGTCTCTATAAAAATTTCCTATGTTTACCTATATATATTTAAAATAAAATATGTATGTGTATTTATACATTTATATTTATATACCTTTTTCCTATAAATAACCAAAACAGTAAGTTCCTTACTGTAAAAATTTCTCACCTCTTATACATCTATATTTGTAAAATACAATTCTAATTTTAAAAAATAATACCCTTTTCCTAATATGTAAACATATATATATATATGCATATATATAAATATGCATACATATATATATATATGTATGCATATATATATATATGTATGCATATATATATATATATATATATGTATGCATATATATATATATATGTATGCATATATATATATGTATGCATATATATATTTATATGTATATATATATTTAAATAACATCAAAGCAGACTGTTTTGTATCATATTGTTAAATTACAACCATCTCTATATATTTTCAACATGCATGAATATATTTTATTAAGTTAAAGAAATAAACAAAAGATGGTCGACCCGAGATGCCCAAATCCCACATCCACGCCGTCGCCTGCTCCTCCGATGTCACTGTCCCAGGCCGATCTCGCCAACAAGATCGAGCCCAACTTTCCTTTTCGACGCCACCCATCGGCCTCCTCCTCTGAGCCATCCCATCCCGCTCTTCCCAAAGACAACTTCCAAGCCCCATCGCGCACGCCGAGCCTTGCGATCCCATACAAGCATGGCTCATTAGAAACAAGCTCGACACTCAAATAGTTCGCGCCCTCCTTCTATTGCTTGCTCGGTTGTCGCGAGCTTCGGGAATCTCCCCTGGCATCGCCGCCCACCTTGCTCAACCTTTCCCCTATGCAAACGCAAATAAGAAACTTCAAGCCAAAATCCTAATTGCCCGTCGCCCTCCACGAACTTGCCTCCAGGGTTCGATATAAATCGGATTTGATTTCTTGGTTCTCATTTGCCTATTATCAAGTTCGGCTAAAAAAAACGAAGTCGATTTCAAGGGTGATGAAATAGAGGACTTTGATTTCGAATTGGAATCTAAAGAAACGAGCGCTCGTTGTTATTATTTTTTCTTTCTGAGTTCATTATATTTTCGTGAGTTTTGAACTGAAGGCAAAGGAAAAGAGGAGATGTGATTTGAAAGGGAAGGGCACATTGCGTGATGGAGATGCCTTGCGTGCATAAGTGTTTTAGTGTGTCATACCAGGGAGAACACATGTTTTACTTTGCGTGACTGCATAGTCTTGCTACAGTGTTTCAATGTAATTATATTAGTGGAAATTAGGTTCAAGGGCTTCTATTTGCAGGCTAATAAGTTTTAAGGACAACACTTCTGAATAATTAGTTTTAAGGACAATTTACAGCATAACGATAAATTCATTTATCTTTTCAAGTTATACAGGAAAATGGTAACTCCTTTTATCATTATTTCTGTACAACTGAAAATGATAAATTCTTTTATCTTTTTCCCGTAAAGTGTCCTTAAAACTAATTTTTTAGAAGTAGTGTCCTTAAAACTTATTACCCTTCATAAATAAGCCCTTGAAGTAAAAATCCCCATTATATTATTTATATTTAAATTTAAATTCAAATTTAAATTATCTAGAAATCGTAGATTAAAACCTTGACATCCTATCGAGGCGTTCCGCCAGGCGTTTATAAGGTTATACGCCTATTCTGAACGTAATGGAAAAGGTTCCGAGTCCTAATTCGATCATATGAGAAGATAACTTTTTGGACCCAGTTATTATATTGAATTTTCGATATAAATTTCAGCGCGTTTATATATCGTACGGCTACACGATAACTCCAAACGCTGCAAAAATTTAAATCCGATAACAATACTATATTACAGATCCAATGGATATAGTTTCGTCGAATTCTGAGACTGCGCCCCAGAAGGCTTTTTAAATATTGATTTAAACGATAAAATCCTAAAACTGAACAAAACACTTTCAAACTCAAATTTAAAACTTCCATTATCTTCAGTATTATCAATATGAATTTTACAAGCCTTTAAATTATTTTTAACAAACCAAGATTTCATATCCTACCCATGTTCCAATTATTAAATTCAACAATTTAATTATCCAATAATTAGTTGTATATGAAATTCAAGTTAAGAATTAATTTTAAATATTTAAAATTAATTAAATATTCCAATTTCAAATATCCAAAAATTTCGGGTTGTCACAATTCCACATATTCTATAGTTGGATACATCCCACATCAGTGTAATGTGTATACAACTCCTAGTAGCCCCTTGCGATGGTAGACATCTATTATATAACACTACCATCCTTGCACTCTTACCCATATTAATGACCATGTCATATTTAATTACTCTAAATTATTTACTAAATTTAATAATTCACATGCATCATAAATACGTACTTGAGGCTACATAAATTTATTTTTTTACTACGCCTCCAAAGTCCAACTATTTATCTTTAGTTGTTTCAGCTAACTTGCTTCTTGTTTCATTTACGCCAAATTAATATCATTTACCACTTAATTTTAATTTAATAGATCAAATACCTCTTTCCCTTTGATTTCCATTTGATATTATTAGGTATATTCTACTGTTATTTTTCAACTATTACTATCTTTCTTTGATAATTATAACTCTCTTAATTACTAATTACATTGTTTTTCTTACATTTCATCACTTCATGTTTAATTCCTACACATATATTAGGTTTACAATCAAATTATTTTTATAATCTCTACTTACAATTCTTTGGTTTGCACTTAGGGATTTCTGCATTTTAATGTGTTGGAATTACATCTTCCAAAAAGAAAACGTCAATACTGTAATTTTCCATATATTATCTAAAAACATATTTGTGTTGTGTTTAAAATTACAAAGAATTATTTTTTATGTAAAATAAATGGTACAAAAAATGTAAACATCCCTATTTAAACATCTCTTTCTTTTAAATACTCCTTATTATTTCAATCGATACACTTATCCTATTTATAAAACTAGATAATTTATAGAAAATTATGTTGTAACACCTTTCATTCCACTACATTATAACAGTACTTAAATCACAATCCAAATTATTAAAACTTCCAATTCATATTACTCGCATATATTATTTAAACCATAAATCTGGAATTATTATACAATATCATTAATTTAGGGGCTACTTTCATCCTTACTTTCTAGATTTAAGTGTGTGCAAGTTTAATCAAAGTTAACAATTCACAAAATATATAGGTATGGTTTTCAATTTCATCACATGTATATATTTAAGCCTATGAGTCAAAAACTATATTCAGGCATATAAGGAACAGATTTACAACAATATAAATCCAATATTATATATAATGTATAATTTCCAACACACCTTTAAGCTATCAAATCTCTTGATCTAAATCACGTTATTCCTGTTTGACTATCTTTTTCTCCCCATCGAAATATATACCGCAACTATATACATATTTATTAGAAAATTAGATCCGAGAAGTGATTTGAATTTAATATTGATTTGGATTTAGATTTACATTTTACCTTGGTTGGCGATCTAATTTATTACTATTCTTCTTATCCTATTACACTCTGCTATTGTCCATTTACATACATGCATGCATGCATGCATACATACACATGCATGCACAATAGTGGGGGTTAGGTCGATATTTATAGTGGTTCAAATTGATGCCATCCATTAGATTATATTATATTAAATCAGGGCCATTCGATCTAGGTTCAATTTACAGCCACCGAAACATAAGCAGTTGACCGATATGCTATCGTCGGTCGACCTCTAGCAACCGATATGCTATCTATGTTAAACGTTATTTGCTTCTTTTTGAATATTATTTTACACCATTTTTCTCTAATACAATTAATGTTAATAGCTTAGTTTTTAAGTAACCCTACATAAACGTTAAGTAACCGTTAACGTTAGATAATGTTAATTACATTTATGTGTCCAATTAGAATTCTTCAAATATTAATAACATTTTCATTTGAACTCCGGTCGCAAAAGTTTATATGGAAATTAATCAGAAAATCGCCACGAATACAACGTACATGTTTCGTGGCCTAGTTTTTACATTAATGAAATTTCTATTTTCGATGTTAACCGTTATTAATTAAATATAATCCAATTTTATATGATGTTACAATTTATAACTATCGCAAATTGAGTTTAGGGCTGATGAAGGTTGAATGAAGCTATGACATGTTGAAATTACATGAAGTGACCCACTTTCCTTCATCTATATTTTTATGATTTTCAGTTGAGTTTTTTTTAGGGTTCACTTCTTTTAATCAATTTCCTAAGATCCAGAATTTAGTAATATAAAAATATCAGTATTTAAATCAAGTCATATCATTTATATATATGAAGATATATAAATGTTTCTTTGCCTATTAGAGTGTTGGTGTAGCAAAGAATTTTTTATCACACAATATTTTCCATAATTGGAAGGTTTTGTATCACATAGCTACTTCTACATTATTTTCTTGTTTTATTCCCCAGATTAATTATTTAATTCATGGATTTATACCCCATGTATTTGATCTTTGGGATTTAAGAATCCATACATAATCTTGTACAAACAATTTATGTCAAGCAAAATGCACATATCCTGGTTCATAGAGAATGTAATGCTCAGGTGAGTAATAAGGTTGTAAACTGATTTTAAAGGTCTTGCAGATGAAAACAATACAAATGAACAAAGTGCAAACGCAGACCAACATACCAAATGAAGACCGGGCATGTACATGGAAGCAGCAATCACACTGATTTAAGTGATAGGCAACTATACACATAAATGGTTAATAAGGATACCAGCTCAACATGCTATGAACAAGAACTAAGGACAGAGGTGACGTCAATGTAGGCATATAATCAGGTAATGTCAAAAGTCAGAACAATGCAAAATTTCTAGATGAACACATAATGAAGACAAACTAGTTAACTTCAAGCAAGAGCAATTGACAGTAATCAATATGCAGTGGAGTAATGGATATGATCAATACACAATCAAGACCACATGGTACTACAACTACAACAGACTCTACCAAAACCAAATGCAACCAGTCTTTGAATCAAGCATGTAGACATCAGGGTTTTGTTCAATATGGTTACAGTGAAGACTTTAAGTACAATGCATGCACATCAACTCACTACACAATGCATTTCAGACTTCAGCTGGTAAATCAGATGTTCAGATAGGATTGCAAGCTATGACTTCAAGCTTTTGCATGTACTTATATCAATTATAAGACAAGTTTAAGCCTTACTGGTTAGCCAAGACCAGGTTCAACCCATCCACTTAACACTTTGGCACTTATTTATTTAAAAATAACTTTATCACTGAAATTAAACAACCATGCCAAGGAGAATATGTCCACATATCAGATTACATGGCATAATCTCCTTCATCATAATCCACTGGAAAACTCCAGAATCTGTTGCCTAAATCAACATCTCACAAGCACATATAATACTTAAGTTTTTTTTCCTTTTACATGTTCTTTTCAAGAAAACAAAGCAAGTATTAATCCTGGAAATACACAAGACATAAGAAAGTTTGCCTATATTATTTATTACAAATTAAACTGTTACTTCTCTAAAGCATTTTAAACCAACAAGATCTTCAAACATCCATTCAAGCAAGCTACTCATGCATCTTTCCCTGCAGCAACACATTAAACTGCCTCAATGAAAATGAGATACCCCAAAGATTGCAAAGGCAACAAATAGGGTTAGAAAATATATTCTGGTGTGAATGAAATCATAGATTAAAATACCTTATAAATACCTAAGACTGTGCAGAGAATTTATATGTTTGATGCTTATTCAAGTTCATACTAAAAATCTGAGTGTATATATATATATATATATATATGTAAGCTCTCTCTAACATATATGCATACAAGCATTCATCCATCCACCCCATTCAGTTATACATACATATACTCCTATGGATTAACTCCCTAAATTCCATAGTTTAATTTCTCAATCCCATTTATCTTTTAATTGGTCTTAACTCTTGCCATTGAACACCAAGTGTGCATTGCAAAGGGGCTCAATTCTGTTAACTCTTTACACATAGGCCTACAGGACTTAAACAAGTCATGCACATACCCATCATCCACCTGATGATGAATAGATCAAGGCACTACCCCTAAATTAGCTTTGTAATCTAGAGACCATTTTCATTTTTCTTTCAGGAGAATTTTATTAATTATGGAAATGCTTATGTTCTTTTCTTCCTTTCATAAATCAAAGAATATTAAACTCACTCAGGGATTTCAGCCAGACCTACAGAGCATTCATACAAGATACCACATCCCATTTTAAGGTCATTTTTATTTAATTTTATTTTCTAAAATTTGCATATATATTTATTTCCAAAAATGTTACCATTTCTTATATAAATCTGGTGAAGTCATATAAAATATTTACCTATTTTACTGTGAACATAGGGTATGGTTTTTGAGAAAAACCCTTAAAAATATTTTGATTGGTGATTTGAACAAATCAGCACATATATAATATATTGCATTGTTCATATCATTTTTAAAATGAGCTAGACATAGCATGAATCTCCTTATTCGCACTGCCTACTTCATTCTTTATTAATACCCTATTTCTTAGTAAAATCATTTAGCTCATCTCCATATAAAAAATGGATTAAGAATCCACTTCTGAGATCAGGGTGTTTGTTTGTTTATTTTTTTTTTCACAGCAAAAATCAAAACAATCATAACAAATCAAAACATCAACCAAATACTCAGCCAAACCATAATCGACATTCATTTATTCAGAGAGTAAAAATTAGACAAAAGCATGATATGGTTTTATAAAAATAATATAGCTGCCCTTAACAGGGACTTAATGCCTTAAATCTCATAAGATGATTACACTACAACAAAAGAGGCATATTACAACGGTGGAACACAGTTGTAAAAGATATATTACAACGGTGGAACCACAGTCGTATTTTAAGAAGTTGTAAAAGGCTATCAATTTTTTACAACGGTGTTCTTTAGTTGCATATAACCGTTGTGATATTGTATATTACAACTGTTTCTTACCCTTGGAAATAACCATTTTACAACTGTTGGTAACTCTTGTAGATATGTAACATTTCATGCTGTAGCGGGTATGACAACTGCTGGATAACTGTTGTAGTTATCTACTACAACTGTTATTCATAGTTGCAATTAATCTTTTTACAACAGTTGATAGTAGTTATAGATTGTAACATTCGTCATATAGCAGGTATGACAACTACGTGGCCACCGTTGTAGTTATCCCTACTACAACTGTTACACGCAGTTGCAGTTTAGTATGTTCTACGACCTCCTCCACAGTTGTAATATACTTTACTTACAACCACATCAATTGCAATTTACCCAAAAATATAATTGCATGCACCATTTAATAATTTACCAAAACTATAAATATACATAACTGAATCAAATTCATTCATGAATATTAATATTTATATAATTCTAACAAAACACAATACATACCAAATAAAACAATCTAAAGTATTCGTTCACATCACCGACTAAAACAGTACCTAAACAACATTCTCACATAACCATTCCAAAATAGGATACAACACAAAATACATAAGAAAGATAAAGTTTTGTATCGCAAAACACATACCCTAAGGAAATACACTAGTCGAAGGCAACGAAGTCTTTATGCCAAGCCACGGTCGATCCAACTGCTTCCCCAATAGTACACATCTCGGAACTCGGCCTCCACAAGAAAGCTTCCGGATCCACCGCCACATCAACCCAAACTTTACAACCATCTGGTCCTAGTTTTTTAAAATTCACCAAACAATCAGGATCAGTGGATACTACCGTTCCTTCTGCAACAACTTGCTTTTGCCAACTCAATATTTTACATTTTCTGACCTCAATTCTAGCATGCCTTGCATCCCATTTAGGTCGTTCTTCAATAGTCAGAGTATTGCTCTCACGGTGTGACTGCACAAAAATAATTTACGAATACATTAGACTATTTATGGTATATGTATAACATCAACTAAAAATGTGGACTGAATAGCACAAACCTCTGTATAACAGCAACAAAAATATGTTTTGCTCCAGAAATTAAACAAGAAGCATAAAGACTAAAGGCAACAGTAGATAACAAGCTTATACACAAAACAGAGGTTTGCAAAACTGTAACGGTGGCATGAAATATCAGTTAAAGTCTTAAAGGAAATGAAAACTGAAGACAGGATGGACAAACACAAACCAATACACTAGTAGCAGCATGAAATATCAGTTAAAGTCTACAACTGAACGTAGCCATCTACAATAACCCGAGAACCAGCCATAATCACACCCAAATCAGACCCCTAATCTCCTTCAACACAGAACCGACAATATTGAAATGCAAGCTTGACAAATTGTGCATGTCCAAAGACAAAATATGCAAAGCCTTATTTTTAAACAAAAAACAGTTTATCCCCTGAAATCCAATGCTCAAGCCCATACTCCACAACTGTTTGAAACAACACTACCTCCAATAATCAACCCACGAACCACATCTCCACATCTACAACCACATCTCCACATCTTGTATTGATGAGTTTTCTATTACATGGTTAAAAAGATAAGTTTGGTTTCATTTTACCGTTCAATCCGTGGAATATGTTTTCTACATAGTTTAGCTTTATAGCTCAAAAAATATTCTTAGGTGTTTGACTTTCAAGGAAGCGATTGGAAAAATTCTTGCCCGAGGCCACAACAGAGTTCCTGTTTATTCTGGCAACCCAAAAAGCATTATCGGCCTTCTACTTGTATGTCTAAAATATTTACCATGCTTTGATCGAATATAATATTATATTTAAAATAAGACGGTACTGTAGTTTTATGTTTTGGGATGCTGTTAACAAGTCAGGTGAAGAATCTCCTCACTGTTCGTGCTGAGACAGAGACACCTCTTAGTGCTGTTTCGATCTGAAAAATTCCAAGGTTTTCCCACTCTTTACACTCCAATATAACTCTTAGTTCGGTGATTGATATGTATTATGTAGATATTATATACTACTTTAGAGCAACAGTATTTAGTGATAAAAAGTAAATAGGGTCCCCGCAGATATGCCTCAGTTTGATATTTTGAATGAATTTCAAAAAGGAAGCAGCCATATGGCAGCTGTAGTTAAGGCTAAAGGGAAAGGCAACAATCACCCATCTGCTGTTCTCAAGGAAAAATATAGAGTGAACAGAGAGATTTGTGGAGATAACAATTTGACAAAACCGTTACGTAGCGATGAAGAGAAAAAATAAGACGATGTTGTTGTAGATGTAGATTATGACAACCATCAAATTCTAGTTAATGGATTTAAACTGGACTCGTTACAACAATATATATCATTACCCCTACCTCTCCAAACATTTAATCACCTCTCTACACATTCAATCATCTCTCCACCCTACAAAAAAAACTTCTCTACACAACATTCAATCAATCCAAACCCACTGGCTTTCATTCAAATCTCCTCCTCAAACAAACATTATTTCTTTGAAAACCGATCGAATCTTTTATGAAATAGATTTCTTTTTCGCCTAACTAAAACATGCTATCTTTTCGTTTTTGGTTTTAAAAATAGTTTTGATCATTGTTTCCTAATTTTCTTAATTTGTAAATAAATATTTTGTAAAAATAATTTTCCCGCTTTTTAAATGCCAAAATACATCCAAAAAAAAATAAAAGTAAGTCTGCAGCCAAGTTCTATACTATAACTCAGCAACATATGGAAACATATGCGGATGTCCTAGTCAAGTTCTATAATATATCACTAGAAACATACATATGGAAACGGTACCTGAGGCGTATTAGCAGGAGGAGTCTCTGGATTTTCCTCATTGACTCTTCGCTTTCCTTTCATATCCTGTAAAGATTGTATTATTACATATATAACTAGTAATTTGTAAGAACATGTCACATATTCATTAGCATAGCTAATTAACACTTACCAGTATAATCGCAGTAAGCTCTTGTAATTTAGCCTCCATGCCACTAACTTGGTTTCGCAACGCATGCACTTCACCTAAATTAGCCCGATGAATATGCAGATGAGATGGTACAACCCCAAAGCCTAATCTTCTTACACGTATGCCATGTTCCTGACCAAAAAGCATTGACACTCCATCTTGAGTAATTGATGTTGTTCCCTGAGAACTCTGACTCATGGCATTATGCTCTTTTATCTTGGACTACAAATTCAAAAATCACCAATATTAAGCAACTAAAAAATACTACATTAATAATAACATAAAGCCATGGTCACTTATTTTTTTTTGTGCTTATTTCGTATATTTGAAATTATCCTTACTATGCAGTCGGCAACAACTGAATTCGGGAGTTCTCCATTTTTTCTGGTATGGGCTTTGCACCACAATTCGTCTCTACTGATATCAGGCATTGCACTTTCCTTTTTCTACAAAAATAGCATAAGAGCTTAAGAACATACAAGTAATAACAAATAAAAAATTCTTTAGCAATAATCAATATACATCAAATGGAGTTGCAATGTTAAAATTTTGGAACTTGTACCGATTAAGTTTTTAATATTTACTTACCATTTCTTCTTCCAATCTTGCATAACCCATTCGGCTCATGGTATGTGGAAATTTATTCTTATCTCTCATAGCTTTGAATTTTTGGCTAGTTTCCTACATAAGATAAATTCAATAAATACGATATAAGAAAATGTAATAAATTTAATAGTTGTAATCAATAAAATAAAAATAACCACCTTAAACTTTTCCGACAATTTTTCCTTTACAAAAGCATTCCACTCTTCAACGCTCTTTATATTATCTGGTTTTAAGTCTGCTACTCTATAAGTAGAGTCGGGACAAGTGGACGCTTTTTTGATAGCTGCAACTAATCTTGATTTCGAATCCTTCCATCGTTGTCCCGGTATCATTAACAAGTAATCCTTGTACACTTTTTCTACCTTGAATCTCGACTGCACAACAAGAATACATAGAATATTAAACAAATACTTCAATGCCATTGTTATTAAGCACACAAATCCTTAAATTTTGCAAATGTCCAAGTGATTGAAAATAATAATTCTGTTCATTGTTTAATGTTTAAAATAAACCAAGTGATCAGTTAAGTGATTAGTTGGGAATAACATGTTAGGTTTTACTAAAGAAGTCTGAAATCAGTATAAAATGGCAGCTATCAGTTACAGAATTATACAAAGGATTTAAACAGTATCTAAGCGATAAACAGTCAAAACAAAATAAAATGGCAGCACAATGTCTCTATTACAAATAGTTCACATGAGGAACCTAGATATACAACCATACAAAAATGAAACAGCCACCTCCACTTTATTGTTGTGCTGGGCATTGTACATCAATCAAAATCCAAAAAACTGATGTAAAGATAACAAAGGCAGGCAAAAGCAGCAAGTTAAAAAAAATTTCGTGGAGGTTAACCATAGCTTAGTCAGTTAATTTGTTACCGACATTATTGCGAGCTACAAATTTTGGATGACATCCAATTACAGCTTATGACACAAATTTTGGATGACAGCTAATTACCGACATTAAATACCAAGAAATAGTTCATGACAACAACTTGCATGAATTACCAAGAAACAGAACGCCAATTACAATAAATACTAACGATGAAACCAATTACCTGAATACAAGTCCGTAGATCATCCCTCAATTCATCGTCGACTTTCTTCCATTCGCTAATGGTCATTGGCACCATCTCCCTTGCTAGAACACCAATATATGATGACAAATGCTTGGAATTGGGAACTATGGCTTGTCCTCGTTCATTAAACTCTACTTCCGTCTTCTCACTCGGTAACATAGAAAATGATTTCAACATTGTCCTCCCTCTTTTTTTTCTAGGTTTCGTCAATGTATAACCTTCACCAGAATCTGATGGAAGCTGGCTTGGAGTGACATCTGAGGGGGTTGAAGTACGTATAGGGTTGCTTGCGGGTGGAGGAGGGGGTTGTATCGAGTTTGTAGTATGGACAGGGCAGCTAGTGGGTGGAGAAGGAGGCTGTATCGGGTTTGTAGTATGGACAGGGCTACTTGTGGTTGGAGGAGGGGACTGTATCAGATTTGTAGTATGGCCACGGTTGCTTCCAGGTGGACGAGGGGGCCGTATTGGGTGTTCAGCATGCTTTCGGGGTGATCTTCTTACAGCACAATTTAAATCCCGAAGCGAATTAGCAACATCAAGATGGTCACCTTGGATTTCATTGATTCTAACACCATCAGCCCTCTCATCAGCAGCACGAAAAGCTGCAAGTGCAGCAAGATTTTGCCTCTTTGCTCGTTTGATCGCTGTCTTTGAGCTCTGAAATATATAAATTGAAGTCAGTGAAATACATGCTAACTTAAGCGTCATATGATAGTACAGAAAGTGCAGTTAATAATCAATAAAAATTGCCAAAGTAAAAAGGATTTATTACAATGCATCGATCCATGAATTTAAATTGCAGCAAAGCAGCCAATTCGATCCATTTTTAAGAGGGAATGTGTAAAACTTATGTCCAAAGCAGTTAAGAAGATCATGTTATACTACTAAGCCAGTAAGACTTAAAAATAATAAATTTTGACCATTGTCCACTAATAAAAAGCATATTCGTGTTCAAATATTAACCTAATTAGCAAACACTGATTTGTTTAACATAAATTTTGCAGACAACTCATTTCAGTAAACAATGAGGGAAAAATTCAAACAAACTATCTCAAGAGAATTCAATATAACTGCAAAGACAAAATATGTATTAATATTTTTTTCAAACATTTAGATGGATCATTTAAAAATGTACCTGAACAAAATTTGACAATTTTTTTAAAGCAAAAGGGTCAATTATTGTGCTCTGTCACTGACATGAACTTCCCTACTATACATATGCAAGCACAGGAGAAAGATTAGAGCACAAAACGAGTGGCATGACTGAAATTCTGTTCTTCATCGGTTCATTTTTTGTTTGTTATTAAAAAAAATTATTTCATTTTCTGTTGTTCTTTTTTTTTCGATTTTCGAATGCAATAAAAATTAGGATTACATGTATGATAAGTTCATTAAGAGCTCACCTAGGCAATTAATATTAATTATCAAATAACTTTATAACAAGTAATATGATTCTATAGCAAGATATGTTTTAGGGTCTGTAACTTCAGCTAACCATAGTTAAGAAAGGTTTTAGATCCCAAAAGAAAATATTTAAGAATACTGCAGCTGTGGAACTTATTTTCTATTCCAACTGTTCATATGAAATGGCTTGAAATAAGCGACACAACATTCAAATTTAAGGTGTAATTCGATAATTCTTGTTTAATCACTGCATTTTATCATTTTCGAAGTAACTAATTTAGTCTTATAGGCATCAATACTACTACCAATATAACCCCAAACATATTACACAGAAATTTGAACAAAGTAAATACCAGGTGAAAGAAGATACTTCATGACTTTTGATATGTGCATATATATATATATCTACTTATATAAAATAAGTATCGATTTTTCAAATACTTGTTATCTCAAAAATTGTTTTACTTGTTTATATATTAAATTTACACAACTCCATCAAATTCTAGTTTTCAAATAAAGTAACCATTATATTTGTTTATACGCTGACAACACCCCATTTTAGGGTGTAATATTTATTTGTTTATTTATTTATTTATTTATTTTCAAATATATTATTCTTTATTTACCATTTTAGAAATAATATTCATACTTTCTCAATTCATTTTCTTGCTTGTATAAAATATTAACTTATGGGGTTACTTATGTGTACACATCCATTCTTTATTATCAACAATTTGCATTCAACATAATACTCCATGCCATATTCAATTACTTTTAATACCGTTCATATTTAATCTTTTAAAAAAATAGATTTTTATCTCAAACCATTTCATGTACAATATATTGGATTTTCAAAATAATAAAGGAATATTTATATCAATATTTTCTCAACTTGAAAATATTCACGTACTTAAAACCTCCTTTTGAATTTAAATTCAAATAATCCAAAATACTTTGAAGATTTTCAATGTTCATATTTTTAAAATATCGTATATAAGAAGTTCAAAAATCTAAGATTTTAAATGGATTTTCTCACCCATATCTTGTTTACCATAAATTAAAACATTGTATCTATTATTATTATTTTTTCACGCTTGTATTATTTTCAAAATATCATTTCCTTTTTCCAAAACTTATTATCTATTTTTTTCAAACTATTGTGTCGAAATGCCTCGTTCTAGTCTTTAGGAATCCCTATCGAAAACGTTGCTCAAACGCATCGGCCAGAATTCTTAAACACACAACGAATAAATTAACACATATACCATAAAAAACTTATATCAAAAATAATTTCACTATTATTGTAGCAAAGAAGCCAATTTAGTAGCATGAAATGTATCCTACAATCATTACTTTGCACTATAAAATAAGATATTTTGAATACCTCTCCGTCATGTTGCTCCCTCTTCCCCATTGATACTACAAGTTCACTCTTCTTCTACTAAGTGATCGACCTATAAAAAACATAATAATTTACAAAGAATTAGAACATCACACTAAATTAAGAGGGTGCTCTAAATTTGCAAGTTGAAAGTAACAAAGTAACAAAGTTCACTCTAAATTAGTTATCGATCGAGTTTTATGCTTAAACGACTATGCATAAATTAAGAAATCAATAAAGTATGCTTATATCATACCAAAATGCCGTCACAATCCTTCCTTATGTAACTTTCATCCCTAGTATCTACGTCTATATCATAAAGTAGTGACTCATCTAGTGGTTTACTAGTTGACTCTTCATCCTCGTCATATTTTTCCAACTCATGAAACCCTCTAGAGGGTGCTCTCAACACAACATACCAATTTGAAGAACTACTTTCTCTAGAGAAGAAGACTTGTACGGCTTGTGTTGCTAAGATGAAAGGGTCGCTTGCAAATTGATTTTGGAACTGATGTAAATTGACTAATGTAAATCCATCTTCAACCTTAACTCCACGATAGATATTTCCCCAATCACACTTAAACAAGGCAGCTTGAAATTGACGATAATCCAACAAGAAAATCTCACGCAAGACCCTATATATATTACCTTCTCAATGGACCCATTTACACAAACAGTACTTGACTCAATGGAAACACCACAATTTTGTGTACCCTTCTCGAAGTCTTTCGTACGAAAATGTCGACCATTAATAATATAGCCAGAATAAGAAATTATTTGCGAACAAGGTCCGTATGAAAGTCATTTTATTATGTTGCTAACGTTGGGTACACGTCTATCATCTTTAACCTGGACAAGTATAATATATTAAATAAAGATTTATGATGATGTAATCCTTTCATAATTAATAGTTTTTTTAAAATATAACTTTCAACCTTTTTTCAAACCAATAACTAAAAGTCTCTGAATGCAACTTTGAAAGTTCCAAATCATCTCGTAAAAGATGAGGATGCAAACATCTTAGCTCCTCTTTGTGCATTCTGCATACATAAATGTAATTAAAGATCTAATTTATTTTATACATCATAGTTGAGTTGAACTTATACGTACTCTATATACGGCTCTACTTCTTCCGTATTAAACAAGACATATCGATGAGAAGCATTAATCACCTTCGCGTCAACTGTCATAGGTTTTCCTTTGGACATAGGATGCCCCTCGAGTATAAAATCATTTTGTTCCACTTCATTTCGATTTTTCTTCTCTCCAATCTGTAATGCATCTTTAATATATCTAGAGCAGTATTTCATGCATTCTTCGGCAGAATACGCTCAGCAATGCACCCTTCAGGCCGTGCTTGATTTTTAACATACCCCTTTAATATTTTCATATACCTATAACCAAAATGCATAAACAAATTACTTTCATAACTACATATACTATTAACCACTTTAAGTACTGTTAATAAATTTTACCTCTCAATTGGATACATCCATCGATAATGAACCGATCCACATATTCTTGCTTCCCTCCCTAAATGTATTGTCAAGTGAATCATGATATCAAAAAAGGAAGGGGGGAAGAACCTTTCTAGATCGCATAGTGTTAATGCAATTTGATACTCCAATAATTCTAATTTATCTCTATCATGCACTCTTTGGCATATGTCATTATAAAATGAACAAAGTCGTAGTAGTGCATTTCTTATCCCTATAGGTAGAAGTCCTCTTAATGCTATAGACAACAGTTGTAGCATCAAAACGTGATAATCATAAGACTTAAGACTTGAGATCTTGTCTTGTTTTGCAAAACATTTTCCAATATTTGAGCTATATCCATCTGGCACTTTTAAATTCTTCATTCTACTGTAAAAGATCTCCTTTTCTTGATCTGTTAAGGTGCATGGCGCGGCTGAAAGCAATACTTTATTTCCAATGTCCATGGGGTGCAACTTTTTTCTAATGCCCATCGCTTCTAGATCTTGTCATGATTTGAGGCCATCTTTCGATTTTCCTTTGATATCAAGCAATGTACCAAGAATACTTTCACCAATATTTTTTTCAACATGCATCACATCCAAATTATGCCGTAAAGGGAGTGCCTAAGAAATTGAAAAAACACGTATCATTAAGTAATAATAACGTACTACGTAACAAACATAAATAGAAAATGAAAAACTACTTGTTTCTAGTTTAATTTTACCTTCCAATAAGGCAAATCAAAAATAATGGACCTCTTTTTCCACATCTTATATCCTTTTTTCATCTCACTCCTTTCCCTTTTCCTTTCACCTTTTTCTTCATCTTTTGATTTTTTTTCCAATCATTACTAATATCTTGAACATCGTTAAAGATTTGAACACCGGTTTGTATTTGAGGCTTTTGTCTATTTTCTACGGTTCCATCAAATAAGTTTTTCCGTTGACGATATTCGTGGTTAGGTTCAAGAAATCGTCTATAACCCATGTATATGCACACTTCTTACTAAATGGTAGCCATACTGAACATTTATTAATGCCACAAACATGACATGCTCTCTTACCCTTTACAGTGCAACCAGCTAAATTTCCATAAGCTGGAAAATCATTAATTGTCCACATCAGAATAACATTTAATCTAAATTCACCACGAGTATAAGCATCATACACCTTCACTCCTTTATCCCATAATTTTTTCAAATCTTCAATAAGTAGCTGTAGATATACATCAATATCATTCCCCGGCTGTCGTGGTCCAGGAATTAATAAAGATAGCATCATATTATCTTTGTGCATACAAAGCCATGGAGGAAAGTTTAAGCAACAAGAAACACTGGCCAACAGCTATATGAAGAATTCCAATCACCAAAAGGATTAAAGCCGTCAGATGCAAGACCAAGCCTTAAATTTCATGGATCGGAAGCAAAAGAAGGATACATTCTATCAATCGTAGCCCATTGAGAAGAATCTACTGGGTGACGCAATTTACCGTCTTCACTCTTGTGGCTGCTATGCCATCTTAGTTGTTTTGATGTTTCTGGTGATGTAAACATCCTTTTCAATCTTGGTATCAATGGGAAGTATCTCAAAACCTTCACAGGTATTTTGGCTTGCTTCCCATCCTCACTAGTCTTGTTTTTTTTCCAACGAGACTTACCACATTTAGGACAAAAATCATTATGTGCAAGCTCTTTTCTCAATAAACAACAATCATTTACACATGCATGTATCTGCTTATAGCCTAAACCAAATGATTGAAGCAATTTCTTTTTTGCATATGTCGAATCAGGAAGCGTGTTTTCTTTAGGCAACATATCCTTGAGAAGCTTAAGGAGTTCTGTTAATGTTGTGTCAGATATACCATTTCGCGCTTTGTGCTTGTAAAGGAGTATTGTAGCAAATAACTTTGTGTGGGTTGCACAACCATGGTACAAAGGAATTTCGGCATTCTCCATCATTTCCTTAATACCTTCCCTATGTCTTTCATTAGCATTAGCTTCTACCTCCTCATCACAGATTTGTGCATCCAAATACATTCTGTATGTATTTGTCGGTTCATCGCTTTTATTTCACGAATGGCGTTTTTCTCCATGAAAAATCCATACATCATAAGTTGGGTCAATTCCAAAACAAATCAAGTGTGACACAACATTCCTTGATGTTTGCCATATTAGATTCCAACATTTACAGCAGGGGCATATAATTTTTTCTGGATTTCCTTTGCTTTCAGCATGCCTATATACAAAATTTCGAACCGCTTTCTTATATTCTTCTGTCATTCTACGAAACAATAAACGAATTAATACTCATTCTAAAATGCTCATAACTATGAAAGTAATAATCAAAATAATGGACAAGCACCATTGTCCAAGTGGTTAATTGATTCGGCTTTGGTGCAAGAGGTCACAAGTTCGAAACTTGCTTTCGAACATTTATTGACATGGGATATGTTGTCCCAGTGATTTGTTGTATATAAAGTACCATTTCCAAAAAAAAATTCAAAATAATGAAACCTTGGCAGGTTGACCCATGTTTTGTCCATTTTGATAAAATGCCTCTAATGCGTGAACCTAATGGAAAGACACAAACAAACACCATACTATTACCATAAAAGATTACAGTAATTACAATGTTATTGTTTACTAAATACATAACCTGACATGAAGTAAACGTTAAAATACGGACCACAAAATTTTGAAGCAACGATAACAAAATTTTATGCAACACTCTTCATGTTATTTTGTTTAGCATTGAAATAGCAAATGTAATTGAAAAAAGTTGAAATAAAGAATGTTGTGAATGATTTGTAATAATGATTGAAGATATAAGTACAGTTCCCTTGGAATATTCCGCATGATGGATCATGTGTTTCTAACCAAAGGCAACAAGTAAAGAAAGCAATGAATGCAAATTTATATGCACGTGTACGAAATGCATGTAAGTATGATACAGAACATTTATGGAAAGCAATAATTCACCTTTTCAAGAAAAAAGGCAAAAAAAAAAGGAACGAAGGAATGCATTGTTAATGATATACAGATATTGAAATACTAGCATGGATTATTTTGTACAGATCCAAAATAATGGGAGGGAGTTTATAAAATGTTCAGGATAACTTTGCATGACTAGTATGTAAAAATATGTTTAAAAGTTCTATAAAGTGAAAATGACCGATAACAAGAATTTGTTTTAAACGTCCCAATATACTCATTTGCTATGATGAATAAGTCATGAAAGCTAGTTATATTTCCTTTCTCCTTTTCATCCAGAACTACATGAGAAGATTAATATCTGAATTCACGAACAAATTGACTACTGAATTATTGAATTAATCCAACTTGTTTAAAAAAACTGAATGGGAATTTATTCTCCACTTATCTATTACTTATTTTTATTATTTTGGAAATGTACAAATTTTGTGACTAACTGGATAAATACACAAAGTAGCATGAAGTTATTGGTATAAAAATACTAAACGGAAATTTTTGCATACATATCCTTGTAAGTAAAAATGTGGCCAATTTTTACTATATTTTTAACAGTAAATAGAACTATACAAATGTGGCCATTCAATTCTTAACAGTAGAATAAGCAGATAAATAAATTGTTACTGCTTATTCGTAATGCATTTAACATGCATTAGAAGTATGAATGGCAGTATGCAAACTAAATCATGTATGAATGCAAGTTATCTCTACCTGTAATTAAAGAAACATCACACAATAAAATCACTCAACTAACCAAATTGTTATATGTGGACAGTTATCTTTTCGAATAATATGAAAATAACAGGAGAAACCTCCAAAATTCAAGAAGATGTAATACAACCATGATAAGCTTTATTTTGAAAATTCTAAATTTTCAGTTACTCTTTTGCAAGTAGGTCTTGGTAACATTTATTTATGTCTCAAAAAGAAAAGTGTTTTTTATTTGACTTTCACACTCAGTTTTGGTGATCCAGTACCGGTGACATTCTATCCTAGCTTACCCCTAAGGCACAAGTAAATAATATTGCATTTCGGGCCCAAACAAAGTAGGCTTAGCACTACCGCTCTTTTATCAAATATAAACAATCAATGCCTCAACATAGCTGAAAACAAATGATACTCATAACATGATTGTATTATAATGTAATTTGTAACAATAATTACAAAAAAATGTAGTATCGTGCTATGTTAAAAAAGTGTCCAAAAAACAATGCCATTATCATAGACACCATACTCACACTTGGCTGTACTGAACTCAACAGCAAGTGCACTTGTATTCCTCTTCATAAACACACACGTAAGCAACACAAACACAACACATTATCGCTCAACCCAAAACCCATTCTTACAAGCCTAGACACTATTTTTGTTTACAGAGGAAAGACACAGATTGGAGATGCAACCAAGTACAACTACATATACATGATACTCCTACAGGCAGAGTATATATTGAGCTAAAATACACGCAGAATAAATGAATAATAGTAGCCAGGTTTAAAAAAAACTCACGCAAGAACAGAGAACCATGTTTATGTTTTTCAGAGATAAATGAATAATAGTAGCCAGGTTCCAATTCGCCATTTTATTTTATTGGATTTAGTAGTGCATCCCAACCATAATTCTTGTCTGCTCATTAAGTATTCCTATTTTACAGTTAGAGAAAACACAAGTTAAAGAACTTTATGTGTAAATATTCATTGTATTCTTCTCATATTGCCATATTTGTAAACACCTTTATTAAATTATTATTTTCAGGGTAAAGAGAAGCCTGCAAAGTGGAAGCAATGTTCTAGCAACTCAACTCTGTGAATTATTTAAACTTGAGAACATAACTTTGTATTGTTTTTTCTAGTTTATTGATGATGGACAATTAAACTTTTAACCACCTGATTAAACATTATCAAATATTTGGCATGTTTGACAATGGAAGCGCTGAGTTTTCCATATCCAACATTCCACTGAACTGTCATCATGCACGGCCAAATTAGATAGCCCAAAACTACTATAATTTAAAGGATTTATAAAAGTAAAAGTTGAATGCAGCTAAGAGTAAAAAATATCTCTTCAATTAAGTAACAGTAAGCACCTTCAATTTTTACCTCGATTTGCATACGACTATTGATCGCAGCAAACTTCTTTAGTTCTTAATAATCATAAAAAAGTTTCTTATATTTTCCTTTTCATTGCGTGAAGATATACACTAACAGTACATTAAAATTACCACATAGAATAAAAGTTTCAGCAATAAGAATCCATCCAAGAAAAACAAATCAAGAATTAAATCAAACATAACTTACTGCCAAATGAAACCCAATCAATAGAGAAATATTCCTAGTTTTCTCACAGCAGTAAAATAGCTAAAAAAAAGTAGTGAAATAATCAAAACAGAACTCAGCTAGCAATGATCTGCCGCGTACTAATAAATAGATATAAATAATAAAAATAAATATGAAGTAAGAAACCATACCTATATCAGCGGCAACGACAAGCAGATGGCAGAGAAGAGCGCGGTTAGGGTTCGCGGGTTTAGTCAATGGCAATGACAACGAGCGGGAGGTCTGGCTTCACGGATGGCTAGGGCGGCGAGCGGGTTTAGCTTCGTAGAATATGGCAAAAGCGGTGAGGTAAACAGGATGGGGTTAGGGTTTAGGTGTACGAAATTTTGACGGTGAGTTTTAGTGTATCGAGTGAGTAAATTGAGTGGCCAAGAAAAATGAAGGGAGGGAACGTGAAAATTTTGATGAGGTGGAAAGGGAAATTGTATCTATTCAAAAGACAACTGGCACGGACGGTTATTATAATTGAGTATTTACAACTGTCACATAAAAAGCAGTTGTTATAGACGTATATTGCAACTGCTGTACAAATAAAGTTGTTGAAAATACCTTTGTTACAACTGTTAGAAATAAACAGTTGTTAAAAATAAACTACAACAACTGTCGGTTTGTGTTGGTTGTAAACTAAAAGTTGTAAAATGACTGTTTTGTTGTAGTGTTAGTCACTCACCTTCCTTATTCTTTTTCCCGAGAATGCTCTATCTTGAAAACAGTGTAAGTTTGCTCTTTTTTTCTAAAATATCTTTCTATTTTCCAAAATAAACTGCTGCTTATCCTCTGGTTTTTAAAGCAGTTAGCTAGAGTTTTAGTGGAGAGAAAACCCATTTTTATCCCTACACAATTAAAAGAATTATATATGTGTGTTTATGGATAAATATGCCATTTTCTCTTTGCCATTTCGGGTATTTTTGTTACTTTTCTTCTTTTCTGTGTACATGCCATTTGTATGTTTCACCTACACACTATTTTCATGTGACGTATCTACATTATGTATATATTTTTTAAACCTGTAGTGTTCACATATATCTCTTTTTATCAATTAATTCCTTGCTAATATTTCAAACCATTTGTTTTCTCTTGAATTTTTTTTAAAATGTATTTATGCATATATATAATGTTAAACTGGTTTCATATATTTTAATTGTCATAAGAGTTTATTTTATCACTCTATACTTCTTTGGCTACTCATATATAATATTTATGTGAGATATGTGGATTAAAACTCATTCATACTTAGTTATTTTTCTTCTCAATAATTCGGGTCTTCACATACTCTCCTCCTAAAAGGAATTGTGTCCCACAATTATTACTATATATTGTTTTTCATACATTTCCATCCAATTGTATACAATGCATAATTTCATTTCGGAAACTTCAGAAACTTATGCATTCAAAACCAATCAAACACACATAAGTAATGTTTAAGTTTATCATAATTTTAGGCATACCTTTAAGCGGAAATTAGATTAGGATATTTATCCTTCATCTTATCTTTAGTTTCCCATGTACAATCATTTTCATCTAAGCTCCACTGGATTTTAACCAATTTAATTATTTTATTTCTCAATTTCTTTTCTTCTCTAGCCACAATACCCACTGATTCCTTCTTATAAACCTGATTTTCTTGAACTTCAACTTGTGTGGGAGATTCTAGAATGGTCTTCCTATCATGCACCCATTTTCTTAATTGAGATACATGAAATACATCATGTATATTACTCAATTCCTCTGGCAATTTCAACTTATAAGCCAAAGTTCCTACTTTTTGAATAATTTCATATGGCTCTATATATCTTGGTGATAATTTTCCTGCCTTGCCAAACCTCAGTATTTTTCTCATTGGTGAAACTTTGAGAAATACATAATTTCCCACTTCAAATTCCACTGGTCTTCTCCCTTTATCTGCATAGGCTTTTTGTCTCTCTTGTGCTATTCTCATTCTCTGCCTTACAAGTTCAATCCTTGCAGAGGTCTCTTTCACATGTTCTGGTCCAAGCAACACTCTTTCACCTGCTTCCATCCACCATGCAGGAGATAGACAAGGCTTCCCATACAAAGCCTCAAATGGGGCCATACCTATAGTGGACTGATAGCTATTGTTATAAGAAAATTCAACTAAATAGAGATGATCTTCCCAGTTGCCTCCAAAATCAAGTATACATGCTCAAGGAAATCCTCAAAAATCTTGTTAACAATCTCAGTATGCCCATCTGTTTGTGGGTGGTAAGCTGTGCTCAAGCTTAATTCTGTCCCCACGGCCTCTTGAAAGCTACTCCAGAACCTTGAGGTAAACAAGGTATCTTTATCAGTAATGATAGCCTTGGGGATTCCATGTAATCTCGCTATCTCCTTTACAAATAATTGAGCTAATTTGTGAGCATTTCTATTTGAATTCACTGGAATAAAGTGAGCTGTTTTTGTGAGCCTATCAACCACAACCCAAATACTGTCATTACCTCTACTTGTTCTTGGCAAATCATCCACAAAATCCATTGAAATGCTTTCCCATTTCTAGGTGGGCACTTCTAGAGGTTGTAGTAGGCCTGAAGGTCTTTGATAATCTGCCTTAACTTGTTGACATGTTAAACACTTTGCCATATATCTTGCTACTGCCCCTTTCATTCCTGGCCACCAATAATTTCTTTTAAGATCACGGTACATTTTTTTACCACCTGGATGTATAGTGTACTTTGTCTTGTGATGCTCATCCATAACCTCTTGCTTTATTTCTTCTACATTGGGTATGCAAAGTTTCCCTTTCTTTCTTAAGTAGACTTTATCATCAACTTCATAATTTTCCACTGATATGCCTTGTGATATCATGTCCTTCTTTTCTTTTAAATTAGTGTCTTGATTCTGCATCTTTCCTATTTTATCAACCAGGGTTGATCTTAAGGAGATGAGACTTAATTTTCCATATTCAATCATGTCACTATGTACATTGTCTGATGCACCAATTTCTTCCTTTATTTCTACTTCACTAAGGATTGTTAAATCCTTGAATTCAGTTATCATTAAGCTTGCCAATCTTGCATGATGCCTACTTAAAGCATCTGCTACCTTGTTAGCTTTTCCAGGAGTATATAATATATCAAGATCATTGGCAGCTAAAAATTCTACCCACCTATGTTGTCTCATATTCAAGTCTTTTTGAGAAAAAAAATACTTAAGTGATTTATGGTCTGTAAACAATTCAAATTTAGTACCTAACAAGAAGTGTCTCCATAGCTTCAGTGCATAAACAACGGCAGCTAGCTCTAAGTCATGAGTGGCATATCTGGTTTCATTTGGATTGAGTTGCCTTGATGCATATGCTATGACCCTTCCATGTTGCATGAGTACTGCCCCTAATCCAGACCCACTTGCATCAGTGTAAACCACTAATCCTTCATTTCCCTCTGGAACTTGCAAGACTGGATCTTCCATTAATGCCTTCTTCAATGATTCAAAATCTTGGTCACATTTTTCTGTCCACACGTATGGTTGCTCTTTTCTGGTTAGCTTGGTTAGTGGGATGGCTATCCTTGCAAAGTCTTTTATAAACCTTCTATAGTAGCCTGCCATCCCCAAAAATGACCTCACCTCAGTCACTGATTTGGGTCTTCTCCATGATTGCACTGCCATGACTTTGCCTTTAAATTGTGTGCTCTTAATCTTGACAAAACCAGATGCAAGTGCTTTGCATGCTCCTCTTCTGATTTTGAATACACCAATATATCATCAATGAAAATAACTACAAATTTATCTAGAAAATCTCTGAATGTCCTATTCATTAAATCTACAAAATAGGATGGTGCATTTGTCAATCCAAAAGGCATTACCAAAAATTCATATAGCCCATACCTTGTGTTGAATGAAGTGTATTTAATACTCTCCTCCTCAACCTTCATTCGATGGAATCCAGAGGCTAAGTCTAGCATTGAAAAAATTCTTGCTCCATTTAATTGATCAAATAAATCATCAATTCTGGGGAGTGGACATTTATTCTTGATGGTAACTTTGTTTAATTCTCTATAATCAATATACATCCTCATTGTACCATCATTTTTCTTTACAAATACCACTGGAGAACCCCAGTTTGAACTACTAGGCCATATGAAGCCTTTCTGCTCCAATTCTTCCAATTGTTGTTTTAATTCCACTAATTCTTTAGGACCCATTCTGGTAGGCTTGTTGATGACAGGACGTACCCTTGGGATTAATCTTATCTGAAATTCAACTTGCCTATTTTTTGGAACTCCTATAACCTCTCCAAAGACATTTAGGTATTCATTCACTACTTTTATGTCTTCCAAAATTAATTTTTTTTCAGTCATGCTCCACATTTGATTAAGGCAATTTGTTTTGGCTATTTCACTCATGACTATAATATTTTTTACCATTTTCTGTTTTCGAAGAAAGAGTAAAATTTTCCAAGTTCAAAATTGCTTTGAATTTACTCAACCAATCTACTCCTAGAATAATTCCTATTCCAGGATATTTTAACACAAACAAATCAGATTTAAACATATTTCCACCTATGTTTAATTCTACTCCCAAACATCTAATTCCTAGCATGTAAGAACTACCTAGGGGACTTTGAATAAACAAAGGTTTATAAACTAAATTGTATGTGAGAGCCAATTAATCCACTATGTCTTGTGATATTAAAGAATGTGTAGCCCCGGTCTCATATAAAACTGAGATTGGATAATCTTTAGTTAGGAGTATACCTTCCAATTGTCCAGAATTTCCCACTGCAATTGCTTTTGCTTTGCCTTCCCATGATCCTACCTTTGCTCCGTTCTTGAACTCTGGGCAATTCCTTTTGATGTGACCTTCTTTCCCACAATTATAGCAACTGAATGGGGTCTTCTTAGCTGCTTAACACCTATTACTCATGTGTCCTTCCTTGCCACCGTTGTAGCAAATAATTTTCTTCTTAATTTCCCCACTGGTTGCTCCTTCAACCTTCTTGTCTGAATTCTTCTTGTCATAAGGATGTGCTCTATTTTTCCCTTTCTTGTTGTTATTAGCTCTCATGTTCCCGAATTTCTCCCTTGCATTATCATGTTGTTCAAAAGAAAGAGTGAGATCTATGAATTGATCAAATGTTTTGTCTCTGTATGGTAGCATTGCTCTACTTAAACCAGCATTAAGTCCTTGAATGAATCTTGAATTCCTTGATTCCTCATTCCCTATGATCATGGTTCCATATTTAGACAAGCTCTCAAACTTTTGAGTGTATTCGGTCACACTCATTGATCCTTGCCTCAATCTCATGAACTCCTCAAGCAAAGTTGCCTTAGTTGTTGCTGGGACAAATCTAGCCTCAAGCATATCCTTGAACTGGTCCCATGTTATCTCATTTTCTGGTCTTCCTGTGATGATTACCTCCCACCAATCCAGTGCTGCTCCTTTGAGCCTTCTAGAAGCTATTTTCCTCTTCCTCTGGTCATTGATTTGCATGTCTGCAAATATCCTTTCCAAAGTTCTTAGCCATGTTTGCACACCCATGACCCCTTCAGTGCCTTCAAAATCCTTGCCTCCTAAATTTGAGAATGTTTTCAATAGCTTAGCTAACTCCTCATGAGGATTTTTGTCCCTCTGCACTGCTCCTTCCCTAAATGCCCTCACCAAATCTTGCAAATTGATCAACGGTGTTGCATTAGAGGGTCCTGCTCCGGGGTTTGATGGTCTTCCTACCATGATTCACTATACAATTTATATAACTAGTTAGTCTTGTTTTTGATTTATTTGTTTCAGTAATTTATTCCTACTCAAAATATTTTTTTTGATATCTTTTTTTTTATAACATAGCTCCGATACCAACTGAAGTGACCCACTTTCCTTCACCTATATTTTTATGATTTTCAGTTGAGTTTTTTTTAGGGTTCACTTCTTTTAATTAATTTCCCAAGATATAAAAATATTAGTATTTAAATCAACTCATATCATTTATATATACGAAGATATATAAATGTTTCTTTGCCTATCAGAGTGTTAGTGTAGCAAAGAAATTTTTATCACACAATATTTTCCATAATTGGAAGGTTTTGTGTCACGTAGCTATTTCTACATTATTTTCTTGTTTTATTCCCCAGATTAATTATTTAATTCATGGATTTATACCCCATGTATTTGATCTTTGGGATTTAAGAATTCATACATAATCTTGTACAAACAATTTATGTCAAGAAAAATGCACATATCCTGGTTCATAGAGAATGTAATGCTCAGGTGAGTAATAAGGTTGTAAATAGATTTTAAAGGTCATGCAGATGAAAACAATACAAATGAACAAAGTGCAAACCCAGGCCAACATACCAAATGAAGACTGGGCATGTATATGGAGGCAGCAATCACACTGATCTAAGTGATAGGCAACTAAACACATAAATGGTTAATAAGGATACCAGCTCAATATGCTATGAACAAGAACCAAGGCCGGAGGTGGCATCAATGTAGCATATAATCGGGTAATGTCAAAAGTCAGAACAATGCAAAACTTCCAGATGAACACATAATGAAGACAAACTACTAAACTTCAAGCAAGAGCAATTGACAGTAATCAATATGCAGTGGAGTAATGGATATTCTTACTACACAATCAAGACCACATGGTACTGCAACTACAACACACTCTACTAAAACCAAATGCAGTCTGTCTTTGAATCAAGCATGTAGACATCAGGGTTTTGTTCAATATGGTTACAAAGAAGACTTTAAGTACAATGCATGCACATCAACTCACTACACAATGCATTTTAGGCTTCAGCTGGTAAATCAGATGTTTAGATAGGATTGCAGGCTATGACTTCAAGCTTTTGCATGTACTTATATCAATTATAAGACAAGTTTAAGCCTTACTGGTTAGCCAAGACTAGGTTCAACCCATCCACTTAACACTTTGGCACTTATTTATTCAAAAACAACTTTAACTTTATAACTAAAATTAAACAAACATGCCAAGGAGAATATGTCCACATATCAGATTACATGGCATAATCTCCTTCATCATAATCCACTAGAAAACTCCAGAATCTGTTGCCTAAATCAACATCTCACAAGCACATATAATACTTAAGTTTTTTTTCTTTTACATGTTCTTTTCCAGAAAACAAAGCAAGTATTAATCCTGGAAATACACAAGACATAAGAAAGTTTACCTAGATTATTTATTACAAATCAAATTGTTACTTCTCTAAAGCATTTTAAACCAACAAGATCGTCAAACTTCCATTCAAGCAAGCTACTCATGCATCTTTCCCTGCAGCAACACTTTGAACTGCCTCAATGAAAATGAGACACCCCAAAGATTGCAAAGGCAACAAATAGGGTCAGAAAATATATTCTGGTGTGAGTGAAATCATATATTAAAATAACTTGTAAATAACTAAGACTGTGTAGAGAATTTATATGTTTAATGCTTATTCAAGTTCATACTATAAATCTGAGTATATGTATATATGTAAGCTCTTTCTAACATACATGCACACAAGCATTCATCCATCCACACCATTCAGTTATACATACATGTACTCCTATGGATTAACTTTCTAAATTCCATAGTTTAATTTCTCAATCCCATTTATCTTTTAATTGGTCTTAAACCTTACCATTGAACACCAAGTGTGCATTGCAAAAGGGCTCAATTCTATTAACTCTTTACATAGAGGCCTACAGGACTTAAACAAGTCATGCACATACCCATCATCCACCTGATGATGAATAGATCAAGGCACTACCCCTAAATTAGCTTTGTAATCTAGAGACCATTTTCATTTTTCTTTCAGGAAAATTTTATTAATTCTGGAAATGCTTATGTTCTTTTCTTCCTTTCATAAATCAAAGAATATTAAACCCACTCAGGGATTTCAGCCAGACCTATAGAGCATTCATACAAGATACCACATCCCATTTTAAGGTCATTTTTATTTAATCATATTTTCTAAAATTTGCATATATATTTATTTCCAAAAATGTTACCATTTCTTATATAAATCCGGTGAAGTCATATAAAATATTTACCTATTTTACTGTGAACATAGGGTATGGTTTTTAAGAAAAACCCTTAAAAACATTTTGACTGGTGATTTGAACAAATCAGCACATATATAATATATTGTATTGTTCATATCATTTTTAAAATGAGCTAGACATAAGCATGAATCTCCTTATTTGCACTGCCTACTTCATGCTTCATTTATACCCTATTTCTCCATTTAGCTCATCTCCATATAAAAACTGGATTATAGAATCCATTTATGAGATCAGGGTGTTTGTTTGTTTATTTTTTTTTCATGGTAAAAATTAAAACAATCATAACAAATCAAAACATCAACCAAATACTCAGCCAAAGTACCAACCGTAATCGACATTCATTTATTCAGAGAATAAAAATTGAACAAAAGCATGATATGGTTTTATAAAAATAATATGGCTGCCCTTAACTTGGGACTTAATGCCTTAAATCTCATAAGATGATTAGTCACTCACCTTCCTTCTTCTTTTCCCCGAGAATGCTCTATCATGAAAACAGTGTGAGTTTGCTTTTTTTCTTTCTAAAATATCTTTTTGTTTTCCAAAATAAACTGTTGCTTATCCTTTGGTTTTTAAAACAGTTAGCTAGGGTTTTAGTGGAGAGAAAACCCATTTTTATCCCCACACAAATAAGAGAATTATATATATTTGTTTATGGCTAAATATGCCATTTTCTCTTTGATTCCATTTCGGGTATTTCTGTTACTTTTCTTCTTTTCTGTGTACATGCCATTTGCATGTTTCACCTACGCACTATTTTTATGTGACTTATCTACATTATGTATATTATTTTTTTAAACCTGTAGTGTTCACACATATCTCTTTTTATCAATTAATTCCTTGCTAATATTTCAAACCATTTGTTTTCTCTTGATTTTTTTAAAATGTATTTAAGCATATTATAATGCTAATGCGGTTTCATATATTTTAATTATCATAAGAGTTTATTTTGTGACTCTATACTTCTCTGGCTACTCATATATAATATTTATGTGAGATATGTGGATGTAAAACTCATTCATACTTAGTTTTTTTCTTCTCAATAATTTGGGTCTTCACATTACATGAGCTTTCGTTAATTGATATATTTTTTATCTATCACGGCATGTTGATATGGTAAATTCATAATTAAATGGAAAATGATATTTTTCCTTAATAAAGCAACTACTTTTAGCCTAATCTGGATATATGTAAATTAATTAGTGGTTTCTTTTCTTTTGTAATAGTGTTTACTAATTATTGCTGGAAGTAAATCCCTATTCAATTTTCATTTCCTAAATTACATAAGGTATACTTTTCCTTAGCCAATTAATTCATATTAACTCGAAAATTCTTGGAAAAATTCATCAAAATTCTAGAACATATTCTTCTACCTCTGATGAAAAAAAAAATGGTCACAAGATTAAATTTTGATATTTTTTAATATAATTTTGCATCCAAAATTAGTTATTTCTCACATAGAAAATTCATAATAAATTATTTCTTTATCCATAAACAATGAAATTTAAAACCTGTATTTATTTTATCAGTAGAAACACTATGTTAAACTTTTGTGACATATGAATATGGTTAAATTATGTTTTACCCTAAAACATGACCATTCTATAAATTTGATCCATTAAACATAAACAATGTCATTTAACATCATCAGGTCAAGCATATCGAATTCAAAACAACAAATCAATGTTTACATCCAACTGCAAATGGGTTTGGAACATTTTTAGTGAAAATTTTACGCACATGAGATTTGAAAATATTGTGTATAAATTTTCATTCTTCTTACTCAGGAATGAAATTCCTTTGCTTTTGATTTGATTTCCTTCTTTCACTTGAAATGATGACGGCCTCGGAAGGATAGTAGTGTTTTGGTTTTTTTTTTTAAAATGAAATGAGGTAGAGTTGGAGAATATGGTTAATTTGGCTTGGATTCCTCCTTGCCCAATCTCACTAATATATTTCCCTTAATGCAAGATTCTTTTCATTCAAAAAGTCAAATTTATATATTCTCATTAATAAGGACGACTTTAAATATTTGAATTACCATTGGTCTATATAATTAACCTTTTAAAATGTCCCAAACTTAAATAATCAAATCTATCTTGGGTACTGCAATTAATTTTCTATAATTATCTTTGTAAAATTCCTTATTACTAATTTAATTTTTCATATTATGGCACTCCAAAACATGTGGTGTTACAATTTGCACATATAATAACCAAAATATTAAGAAGTCAATAAAAGAAATAAAAAAAAAGTTTATTGGTTCTTTAATATGGTCTAAAAGATAATACAATAGTGACTTCCAACAACCATGTAAAAAACCCAACGTTGAGAAGCGATTATCAAAATTAATAACAGAGAGTTAACTAGTTATATGAGATCTTAATTATAAACTGTGGATACTTTGGGGATTTGATTATGCATAATTGGAATATAGTAATCTAGTAGGGATTTAAAAAAGAAATATTTTGGAAAGTTAAAAATTATGGTAAGGAAAAATATTTATTATTGGGATTTGGAAAAAAAAATATGATTTTAATTAGTGATGTTTATTTACATGGGAATAAAATATTTATTAAGGTGGTTAATAAATGAATTATTTTAGTATTAAATATGTGTCCGCAAATGTGGCCTAGTGGTTGAGACACTTGCCTCCTGGTAAGCAGGTCGCAGGTTCGATTCTCAGGTTGCCCATTTAAGGGCTTACCATGTGCGTATGCTAAGATCAGCCTTCGGGTGCCCGCGGATCGGGTAGGCGCACTAGGGAGGGCTTTACGGCTCCGGCCGGTTTCCCTCCTGAACAAATTCAAAAAAAAAAGTATTAAATATGTTGAAGTTGCAATTTTTTCCTATATGGTGATTTTAATTATTTTGACCCAATATTGAAGTTTTGAGCTTGAAATGATTTTTAAACCAAAAGCGACAAAACTGGCGATAGATTATTCACAAACGACTGTTTGCCTCTTCTTCTCCTCCGCTTTCTTTAAACCTTACATAGAGCAGCCACTTCTGTCCGTCTCTTTAACAAACCACGTCAACCTTATCTTCATCAAAAGTTTGAGTCGCCAAATCTACAGGACCAATCAATTCCTCTTCAACAGATCTATTCCTCATTTCTTACCATCGATGATTTTCCAACATTCCCTTTTTCTCCATCCCTTGAATTGTATGTTTAAAGTGCTTAAAACAACCACCCCTAGATCAATCATCAATTTGATCTCGTCGACTATAAATCTCTCTGTCCATCGTCGTTCTTGTATCCTTCGAGTAACCGCAACTGAAAGTTTATATGCTTTCGATGTAGCGATAAGAGCCACCATTCCGTAAAGTGCCAAGATTTGATCTAGTGCTTCTACTGTGGGAAATTTGGTCACAAATAGAGCAAATGTGCTCTTTTTCTACATTAGGCTACAACTTCCACCTCCTATACCCATCAAAATTGCCCTCGGGTTGATAGCCGCGATTCTATTTTCCTTGATCACTTCTAAGTTAAATATTTACTTTTTGGAACTTAGAAATAGATTCGTAGATCCTCTATATGTATTGCTTGTCACGATCATTTTCGACAATCTAATAAACTCATGGTGGTCGTCGATACTTTAATTACTAATATAAAGGCAATAATTGCATATAAAAATTCAAATGAAAATACTAGCATGAACTAGCAATGAGTAGTGGGCTCAACCAGAGTACTACGAATAGTTCTTTCGACTGCATTATCGCCTGTATCCCTTTTAAGATCAAGGAGTGTAATGTAGATCCTTTGTTGCTTGACCTTTATATTTAGTGCTGCTCTAAGTCATGTGTATCTGGATAAACTTGTGCGCAGACTGTTGATAAAATTGCCTATGTATTAGAGAACGAAGATACTTCTTGTGTGATCACAGATCCAATAACAGAGAATGTTGTTGGTAGTTAATGGGCACAGAAAGCATACGCTTCTCCCATACCTGCACGACTTCCTGATTATGGGTAATCTTAACCCTCCTTGTGAATCTAAATCCACCCCATATTCCTTAAGATCTTATAGCTCTAGGCATAAATACAAATATTGAAGCAAATCTGGTGCGTTCGTATGTAGAAGTACAAGGCACCTTCGCCTAGATTTAGCTTTAGATTCGATGACATCAAGTAATCATGTTCTTTTAGGAAATACTTTTACACCCATAGTATTGAACTTGCTAAGCCTCAGCTAGCATAACTTATAGCTATGAACACCAGTTTTATTTATAACCAAATTGATGTTGATGTTGAATATATTGAAAACTTAGAAACTAAGAGAGCTAACAACACCCATGGATGAAAGTTTTGAGTTGGAACATGAGAGGCTTAGGCTTGCATGAGAAAAATCTAGAATTATAAGATTTTTGGTAGATAATAAGGTAGACATAGCTATAATTCAAGAATCTAAAACTGTATTGCCAAGCTTTAGCTTTTTTAATCTAATTGGAGGCAACCTTCTTACTAGATAGGAATTCGTCTCGGCTTATAGTAATTCGGGGGAATTATATCGATGTAGCCTGAGGATAGATTTAATCTTCTACAAATGATAAATACTTATTACTCACTTCATACAATTCTATAATACTTTCATAATAACCAAATCATCAACATCACTGATGTGCACCTGATAATGGAACCTACTGACAACTTCTTTGGAGTGAGTGAACAAATCTATGTAGACTCTCCTATGGACCTCGGTTATAGGGGAGACTACAATGTGACCAGATATATAGGTAAGCAATCACCTAAAGGAGAAACTCTATAGACATGGAAGAATTTAACGATTTCATTAGCCAAAATAGTATTATTGAACTACCACTTATTAGAAGGAGATACACTTGGTCTAATGCTCACAAGCGAGGACTGGGAAGACTTCTTCCCTCTATCCAAGGTCGGCTTATCGAACATCCTTTTCTGTCACTCCCTCATCATCCTCAACACTAACGGTCAACTTTCAATAAGTAGATCGTATAGATTTGAAAAAAATGTAGCAAGAAGAAGAGAAAACCATGTTATTATCAAATATAACTCTTTGAATAACAAATTTTTGAAAATTGCTGCTAAAAATCTTATTTTTAAGTTGAGAGAGTTAAGATCATATCTAAAAAACTAGAACATAAATGATTTTGGAAATATAAGCATCAAAACGAAAAATACCTTTAGTGAAATTCTAGATTTAGATAAGCTGGGCGAACAAAGAAATCAAACTAGAGATGAACATTCCAGATTTATACCTTAAAAACGGAATGAAATAGATAAATGGACCAAGAAATAAACTATATGGAAACAACGATGATGATTCCAATAGATTAACGAGGGGGACAAAAACAACACATTCTTTCACCGCACTGCTCATGGTAGAAGATGTCTAAATACCATAAAGTCTATCAAAGTTATTGAAATTGAATATAAAGAACATAGTGCATTGAACAACATTTTTATCAACTATTATATGGAGATATACCATAATAGAGGTAGACATAGAATTCAAGCAAACTGATCGGCTCTTTATCCGAACATGGACAGCTCTCTAACTAAGCTAGATTCCCTGTTTATAGAGGATGCAATGAATTACCCTGTGGATTTTACGTTGATTAATTACGTAGAAATTAATTAATAAATAGAAAAGGTAAAAAATGGGTTATTTGCAAATATCAGAATTTGGCCAATAAACTTTTACCATTGAATTCTTAGCGGATTTTTGATCAACTTTCATATATAACTTTTTTTGATCAAAGTTCAAATGAGGAAGTTATTAACATTTGAATTTTTAAATTCGAAAATAAAAATATATGTAATAAAATAAATAATTTTAAATTATTTAACATTAATTAAACGCCGTTAAAATTAATAGTTGCTTGGCCATTAGGAGTTGCAACTAAAGAATGAGATAACATTGATTGGTTAATTAAGTAAATAAATTTATCGGACTCAACGAACGTTCAAACTTGCCAAAATAAAAAAGCATAGGTCGACCATAACCTTCCCTAGGTTTACCATGAGTCTGTAAGCATTAACCCATGATTTACCTTAGTAGCAATAGGTTTTAGCCGTATGGCCCATATTTAATACAGTCTGATCTGATAGTTAATTCATTTTGAACCTCTATAAATTAGAACCTAAGCTTCACTTCTAACTCATAGTTTTCTACTGAGAGCAAAAGCTCTACCATTTTCTTTTCTCCTTTAAAATTCAAAGTGAATAGAAATGATTTAGATTGAACATATACATTTTGGAGAAGGAATATGAGATGATACATAATAGAAAATAGGTTCAAACCAAGGTGCTGCATCGAGGTAAATTATAGATCCGATTAAAGTTAATAAATTAAATCTTAATCCATTTTCACTAATCCAAATTATAATAGACCGGTATAAATGTTAATTTTGGATCCAAATAGGGAGTCAAAATGGAGAATGCAAATAACAGTGTTTAGATCTGGATTAGATTTAGAGATTTGAAAACAGTAATGGAAGGTGAGTGGGAATATTATATGTTCTTATATGATATTAGATTATATCGTTGTAGGTCTATTCCTACATGCTGAGAACTAAATTCAAACTGCAAATAAATTCATAAACAAAAGAAGATGGAAATGTTATACTTGTCTATGAAATTTATACTGCTAAGTTAATACTTTCCAGTTATGGAATTATTAGAACTTTACATAGGACTTATATTGAATTGCGTAAGGATTAGAATTATTATTTTTATGTTGGATATTAATTTAACGATACGTAATGATTAGGAAATTTATTCTTATTAGATGGATATGAACCGACCGAAATCTTAATGAATGTGTCATAATTAGGAACTTGTTTTTTTAATGATATGAATAAAAATTAAAATAATATTTTTTTTTAGATATTTGAGATTTTTTCGATATTTTAGTATATCGGAATTTGAAATGTTGCAAGTAGATTTTTGCATATTATCAATTTTAAAACTAACAAAAGTGTTATGTTTGGAATAACAAGGAATGTCTGTATGAAAATAAAAAGAAAGAGATGCATAAAACAAAGGAAAATTTCCGTGTTTTGTACCATCTATTTCAAGAGAAATGAAAAAAACATTTCTCATAATTACAAATACTGATATATGAAAACAATGAAACAAATAATGTGAAGTTTTCACCAAGAATAAAAGAGAATAGAAAATGAAACAGATTAGAAATCAAAGTTGAAACTAACGAACGTAGTAGCAATGATATTGATATATGAAAATAAGAAGTGGTAAAATAATCTGATGACGAAACATTACGCATAATAAAATGAATACCTAGGGTCAGATATAAAAGATGTAGAGGCAATGAAGAAAGAGTAAGCAGAATCATATTAAATATGTATATATGTAGCCCTAGATATGCGTTTATGATGGGTGTGGTAATTATAATTTAACATATATAAATTATAAAAAGTAAATGACATAAGGTCATTTGAATTGGTTGAAATGTAGAAACATATCCAACCATATGACCTATTGAGAGTATACGCTTGCATATAGAGTAAGGGATACCCTCAGGTCATGTTAGTGGTTGAAACAGAAGCTCTGTAAACGTAGGTAATTGGACGGTTCGTTAGGCGAATGTCAAGGCTGGACGAGCACTATAGAATAGTCTGGTTTAAATTGTTTTAGAAGAGGGTATTGTCTTGATTGCTCTAGGCAATGTAAAGAGATGTTGGGTAGGGTCGGATGCTATTGAACGCATGTGGTACCAAACAAGGGTTAGGCTTGCGTAGGCTGCAAGCTCATCATCAATCCCTTGCAGTTAATGGATAGACTAGATTACATCTAATTCGATAATGACACCTACTAGGGTTGACTTAGTTAGGTTATGTACCGCCATAGTTTTTTGCTAGTTTGTTTGATAGAGCAAGGTTAGTTAATCCATATCAAGATTCTTTCGAAATATGGACTGCGTTGTTAGTGGAGCCAAGTCCACATTATAGGAAGTGGACAAAGTAGAAAATCCCCAAAGAGAATACGACTAATGGAGGAAAGGTCGTTGGTGCACACTATAGGATTTCCTTGAATTATGCGTGATCGTGATACAACAAGGCAATGGTTCCTAACGAGGTGCTAAACAAGGGATACTAGTGGGATTGTATCGAGGCCCATTAGCGGGCCGTGGGATATGTATGTTTGTACGTATGTAAACATACACACAGACATATATATCTATATATATGGGAACGATTCTTATGCAGAGACGAAGTCGAAATAACTAATAATATAATCAGACATAACATGAAATAGTGAATAATCGACGCAAGTTACGTATAAGATGTATAATTTACCAGTCACTGGTATATTGTTCTGACCTCTTGCTTATTATAGCCCACAGGATATTTGGAAGGACAACTGGCCGTGCTTAGCATGTTCGATGCTGAAAAGGACACTTTCCCTATGAAATAGCAAATCTTGGTCGGTATATCTGAAATTTATTATATTTTATTATTCCGCTGCAAGTTATTTCATTAGAGCTCTAATATGCATTCTTTGTTTTATTTGCAGGATACGAAACCCATGATTTGTACTTTGGTGGATATATGTTTTCGATTTAGCAAAAATTCAGTCCCACTAAGCTGCAAGTTGTCACATTTGGTATCATAGCTTAGGATGGTTGATCCTAAAAAAGGAAACGTTGAGTGAACATATTTGTATTTTATCTATAAATATAAATATAATATACCTTAAATCCTAAGAATTCTTACTTTAGCATAGTTACATACTGAAAATCCTTAAAGCTGGATGGTACATGACTCTCTAATTAGGCCTTGGCAGCCCAATGATTGTAAATCACTGCATAATTGTCTATTGATGATGTAAAATAAGACCAAATAAGGGGAAAATAAGAATCCATGTGTTATTGAAATCCACTTGAGTCTAACCCAATAGAAATTAGTTTAAAAGTTGAGAAAATATATGTTTGAAAAAGGAAGAAAATATTAGACTTTAAATTTTACAAATATTTAGTTAAATCGAAAAGTTCTCATAAATGGGTTTCATAAAAATGAGTGGTCAATAAATTATAGAGCATATTTAGCTCGCTAGTTTATTTATAAAGAAAGAAAAGTGTAAATAAAATGTTTTAATTTAATTTAAAATTTGTTAAAATCTAGAATTCGATAAAGGAAGTTTTGTAGAAAGCTATTTCCTTTTGAGAAGAAATGGTAAAGCAATATAGTTTGTGAATTTTTCTACGTAATAAGAATTTTTAAGAAGGCATTTGTATGTGTGTATAATAGAAAGTTGTACAAGTTTGGAGTATGGTGAATAATATAGAGAAGAAGATTTAGAACCCTAAAACAAAGCTGTGGGAGAACACGTTACAAAGGTTCAAGCGAGAAGATGGTTAATTAACAGAAAAACAATTGGAATTAGTGCAGGAGAGTTGAATAGTAGAAAATTTTGAAATATAAAATGGAAAAGAGGTTTGATTTATTGTAACTAGGTTGCAATTTAATATATTCTAATTCGTTGGGATGAAAAATGGGTAACAATACAAGTTCTACGAAATAATCAAGTTACAAATAAAGGTGTATTGTTTGAAATAACAAGGAATGTAAATTTAAAGAAAGAGTTATATATAATATGAAAAACCTCATATCTTTTGATGCCTACTTTAATAAAAAAATGAGGTATAATTCCTTGTAATTTCGACAAAATACGAATTCCCCTTTAAGCGATTCATAGAGAATTTTAGCATTGACAATTCCTTTTGAATAGGGAAAGTAGTTCCAATACATTAAAGTATCGGATCCTTAAGTATACTAAAAAGTGTAGTAATTAGAAATTATGCAGTAGATTATGATTTTTTTTCTAGTAATCTAATTAGAAGCAACATAAGGGAATAAAGGCAGAACAATGAAAAATGGAGATTTTCCATTATTGTCTATATTTATTGTAAGTATCTTTTAAAAGCACCTCTTTCATGACATTAGAGACTCAACTAAAGATTGAAAGTGGAGATAAAAAAATATGATAGAATGAAAGTTGTTCTTATCTACTTTAGTTTTATTATTTAAAAGTTTATAAAAGATGTTTTGGAAAAACTGCAAGGTGCATTTTTAGAAAAGAATGATTTGGTATGGTATTTGAGTTTTTAAAACAAAAATTTAATAAACGGTTTAAGTTCAGAATCTTAAATTTTTAAGAAATAAAATTTGGAAGGGTCTTTAAAAGAAAAGGTTGATTTGAAGGAAAAGGAAAGAAACTTTCTGAAAGTTTAGTTTGCTAGCATTTTCTTTTAGAAGTAATGAATAAGTTAAATTCAAAATTTGTAAATTAAAGTTTTTAAATGGTTAAAACACTAAGTATTTTTTAATTTAATAAGAAGTTTGTAAGTTGCACTTTTGAAAGACAAAGGTAATAGGGGATTAAATGTTTAAATTTTTTTGAAGTTTTAGTTTTGAAAAAAAATGCAAAAACTAAACTAAGTTCTAACTGTGGAGTAGATAGGAATTAACGCCTAGGTAAGACGGGATAATGGAAATAGTAAGAAAGAATTCCAATAGAATATAAATAATAATGGTAAGAATCTAGAAATATTTAAAACATGTGTGTAAACCATATGAATAACCGTAAAGGAAGTAAATAGCAAGTTCTGAGAAAATCATCAAAAGATTTAGGTTAAAAGGAGACAACAATGGATGGTGCTTCTTAAGTGAAAGGATGCATAGATTATTCCATAAAGGGTATGGTAAAGGGAGAAATGAATATAACTTATTCATCAATAATAAAGGAAAGGTCCAATTCAATTTGAGTATTAAGTGATAGGGTCACAACATTATTAATGTCAGTTAATGTTGAAGTGCAGCTTCCAACAATTGTTCTGATAAGGTTGGGTTGTAAGCATTAGTTGTGTTTATTGGGAATAAAAGTGTGTATGATATAAAGGAAATGTTTCCTTTATTTTTGTTTTTAATGTAGACTGCAATGTTATGGAAAGACAGTAAGATGAGGAAATTTGGGAAATGATAATCAACTAATGCATAAGACAAGAAAAATAATAGAGGCTTAAAGTTAAGAAATAAATTAAAAATAATTATTTAACTGACAACTAAAACAAAAATGAAATAAAATTGTAAGTAAATTTCAGTGAGGGGAGCATAAGGAAGGAATGCTGAGTAGCCATGGGTCAATATCCCTATACCTCATAGGCTAGAATTTATAATTGAGCTTGGTTGTTGGTTGCTATTATAAATAAAAGAAAAAAGTATTTGGAGCCTAAAATTCATACATAAATTAAGAGAAGTCCACTATGGATATTAGATTGTTGACTAAACTCGATTTCTTAAGATGCAAGAAAAAAGTTATTTTGAAACTCCTATAAATATGTATACTTTTGGAAAATGAAATATTTCTGCAAATGTTTTGAACGATTTTCAAGTTTAAATTTTTATGAAAATTGTAGCAAGTAATATAAAAATATTTTAAATTGAAAAAGAAGAAATTTCATACTACGGAAATGCCTCATACTTGATATTGGGGAATAGTTGCTAAGTTAGTTTATATGCATTTTATTATTGTCCTATAGAAATGCAAATAAAATAAAAGACGATTTGAAACAAGGGAGAAAATTGTTATAGTTAGGAAATCACTTTCTCCATATCTTGTTGGTAACCAAAAAGTTGATTTTTGAAATTAGCCCTATTTTGAGAAATAAAAAGACATTGACTTATGCAAACTATACTTGGAAAAGTTGGAGGAAGAAATGGGTGCAAAGGAGAAGATTTCAAGGCACTGGGGGGAATGGCACATAAGAGAAGAATGGAAATATGAAAATTTCCATTTAGATCCTTTCAGAGCATAAGAAAATAGGTTTAGAAAATTGTATTTTTCTAAACTTGGATGTTAGCAACGGTGTGCTAGGAATTTGGATGATAGGTATTGGATGCGAAATGGGTTGAATTATACTTCTACTCATAGAAATATGGTAAAATTTGGATGCAAAAACAAATTTTTTATTTTTATAAGTTGCATACATGTAGAAATACCCATATATTTAGGATGTTTGCTTCATATTTTTTAGACTGATTTTAAAGAAAGCATTCATATAGGAGGCGCCAATATAGAATTGCTCGGTTTACATATCATACATGTTGTGATGCAACGTACACTTGTACACGATTTTTTGAAAAATTGGTTGTACACCAATTGATTGTTAGTATAGAATGGATGTGTAATATCTTTACATGATCGAACCACTGCGTAATTTCGAGGACAAAATTGTTCTGAGGGGAATGCCCTTGATTTTTACGTTAATTACTTACAAGAAACTGAATAATAAATAAGAACAGTGAAAAATAGGTTTGCGAATGTCATAATTTAACTATGAAACTTATACCACTGGATTCGTTGCAATTTTTTGATAGACTTTCATATATAAATTTTTTCGATCCGAGTTCAAACAAGTTATTAACGTTTGAATTTTTGGAGTCAGAAATAACAATGTATGTAATTAAAGAAATAATTTGAAATTAATTAATGTTTAATGTGAAAATCAATAGTTACTTGGCCATTAAGAATTGTAATTAAAGAATAATATAACATTAATTGGTTAATTAAGTAAATAAATCAATCACAATCAATGGACATTCAAACTTGCCAAAATAACAAAGCACAGGTCAACCATCAAGTTCCCTAGGTCAACCATAGGTCCATAAGGGTCGACCTATGATCCTTTAGGCAGCGATAGATTTTGGATGTATGGGATAAATTTAGTATTGTCCGATCCTCCGGTATTCGCTAATTTGAACCTCTATAACTTAGGACTTAAGGCTTCACTTCCAACCCGGAATTTTCTAATGAGCTCCGAAGCTCTGCCATTTTATACTCTCCTCCAAAATTCTAAATACAATGAAATCGATTTAGATTTCTCGAGTACACTTTATATAAGGAATATAAGACGATAGAAAATGGAAAATAGGTTCAAACCAAGGCACTACATCGAAGGTAAATTATAGATCTGATTCTAATTAATAAATTAAATCTAAATCGCTGTTTGCTAATCCAAATTCTAATATATCTGTATAAATGTTAATTATAGATCTGAATAGGAAGTCATAATGGAGAATATAGATAACCGGTTTTAGATCTGAATCAAATCTTTATATTTCGGATTGTTAATGGAAGATGAGTGAGAACATTATATGTTTTATATAATATTAGATCATGTCATTGCAGATTTATTAACATGCTGAGAACTGAATTTAAACTAAAAATAAATTCATAAATATGAGAAGTTGGAAATATTATACTTACCTATGAAATTTATACTACTAAGTTAACATTTTCCTGTTATGAAATTGTTGGAAGTTTATAAGAGAACTATATTGAATTGCATATTTATTAAAATTGTTATTTTTACGTCAGATAATAATTTAATGATGCATAATGATTAGGAAATTTATTTTTTATTTGACGGATTGAACTGAATGAAATCTTAATGAATGCGCAATGATTGGGAATTTGTTTTTATTAGAAGATATAAATAAAATTTGAATAAGAAATTGTTTAGATCATTTGGATTTTTTTTGATATTTTAATGTATCGAAATTAGAAACATTGCAAGTAGATTTTCGCATATTATCAAGTTTAAAACAGACAAAAGTGTGACGTTTGGAATAACAAGGAATGTCTATATGAAAATAAAAGGAAAGAGATGTACAAAACAAGGGAAAATTTCCGTGTTTTGTACCGTCTATTTCAAGAGAAATTAAAAAGACAATTCCTCCTAATTACAAACGCTTCACAAACACCTCGTCGTTTAATAAGATATGAAAATTTACCATGCTAACATATGCTGAATAGAAATTTAGTTCTAATATATTAAAATATAGTAAATCCCAAGAGTTGAAGATTAAGATAAGAATGAAATAAAAATACCAATAAGATGGGAAGCAATGAAACAAAAATATGAAGTTTTTGGCAAGAATAAAAGAGAATATAAAGTGAAAGGAATGGAAATCAAAGTTGAACCTAATGAATGTTGTAGCAATGATATTGATATATGAAAATAAAAAGTAGTAAATGAATTTGATGAAGAAAGGTTAAACGCATAATGAAATAAAGACCTAGGATCAGATATAAAAGATGTAAAGGCAATGAAGAATGAGTAAGCAGAATGAATATTGAATATGTATATATATAGCCTTAGATATGCGTTTATAATTGGTGTAGATATAATTTAACATATATAAATTATAAGAAGTAAATGACATAAAGAAGTCAGTTGGAATGTGAAAATATATTCAACCATAGGACCCTTGGAGAGTATACGCTTGACTATAGAGTAAGGGATACCCTCAGGTCATATTTGTGCTTGAAACAGAAGCTCTATAAACATAGGCAATTGGGCAGTCCGTTTGGTGGATGTCGAGGCTGGACAACACTGTAGAGTTGTAATGACCCGATTTGAATGCTTCATATTTAAATATCTGAACTATCAAATATTTGAATCTTTGATTATATGTTATTAAAATGAGTTAATAATATTTTTAATCCCCTTTTAAATCACAGCTAATGATGGTAAACTATTTTGGAAAAAATTTAGCAAAAATATATTCTTCGAAGAGAAATCGATAATGTGACTGAAAATCGATTTATCGGTAAACAACTTCTCCATTGATATAAGTTGTTCGAGCTCTTGTGCACTTGAATAATGATCAAATGAATACATTAGCAACTAATTAACAAACACACGCCTTTTTATAAAGCTTGTAAGGTTCTAGAATGTTCCGAGGGATAAAAGATATTATTATGAGAAGGGTATAAGTGTAATTAGCATAAAGGAGAAGTGAGTTAAAGGATAAGTGATGGGAGGTAAGGCTTCCATAGTATGGAGGGGGAGAATGCAAGCTTAAAGAGCATTGTTTTCATCCAATAAAATGATGGGCACACGCTTAGGAAGAAATCACAAAATCACAAATGAAAACTAAGCTACTTTAATGGCTTCTTCGTCTTCTTCCTCTTTTATGTTCTAAATGAAATAGTTCCAAATCAACTCAAAATCACTACAAACTTTTCCACAAGCCTTAGTAAAATATTAAACACCTTCCACTATGTCAAAATTTGATGAAGTGGAGCCATAATCTCCCTCCATGGAATGGTCATGAGCAATATGAGGTTTGAGGAGACAAAAGTAAGGTTAAGCAAGGAAAAAGAAGGAGGGAAAAGTGTGCGAAGTTGGTTTAGACTTGTTTAGCTTGGGCTTGGTTGTTTAAGAGTTAAAGGTGCTCGAATGAAAAATATAACATATATATTTCATCTTTGACTGTGTTTATGTTGGTTAAATTGTTGTTGACATATGTTAAAACATTGCTTTGAATTTTTGCATTAATAGTAAATGACATGTGTGATCTATGTGTATGGACTTAAATGAACTTGGAATCGACTTGTATGACATGTGATAAGGACTTGGAACAAAGCACGTGGGTTATAAATGAACTGTGGTTTAGACCAGACTCGTATTTGAAAGTGCACTTATATCGATAGTCGTTATAGATGCAGCTGTGAATTGCCTTATTTTCGGTGATTGCTATGGAACTTTGTAGAGAGATTCTTTGGGGTTTCCCACCATATTTATAATATATTATACGTATGTCTATTAAAAGCTTGAATAGTAAATAGTTAAGTAACATCTTGAAATGTTGCCAAAACATCATTAGTGCAAAACTAATCCATTTAGACTTGATTTTGAACTTTAAAAGGTTTGAAAAGATATTAAATTTAAGTATTTGTTTTTCATTCTTTTTACATGTATACTAACTTATATTAGAATCTTTCAAAAAAGTTTTAAGATATTTATGAATTTTTAAGGATTAGTTATGAATTTTTAAAAAAGGGATATTATGTTAAAATATATGTAAAACATGTTGTTTTCAAGTTCTAAGGAAAATTGTAAAGTTGTTATTTTCAAGTAATATTTTGAGTAAATGTTTTAAACCTATTATAGATATTAGAATGGATTTAAGAGCATGTATAAGTAGATATAATTTTTAGAAAATTTGTTGACTATTTTATATCTTATGGAATAAAATTTCTTTTGAAATGGTTTATTTAATATCAAGTTTTGTAAATATATTACTTTACAACGTGTATATATATATATATAATTGGTTTTAAAGTACAAAAAATGGTTTATAAAGGGATTGATAATCGCTAAATGGTTATATGGTTAATTGTTTAATTACCTGTTTGAAAAGTAATTAACTATGCTTAACACTTAAGCCAACGAAGTAAGGCTTATCTATTTATGAGAGTTAAGATTGATGTTGAGTGAGGATGGAGCAATAGAGCTCTAAACTACTAGGCTTCACATTGATCGAGGAATAGTAAGTTGGAAAATGTCGGAAACATGTTAATCATGTTGATTTCGTATTTTTTATTGAAATCATTAACACTATACTTAACAATAAAAACCAAAGAAGTAGACTTTTATATTTATGAGATTCAAGAATGATGTGTCTAGGAAAGTCTTTGATGCAACCAGTGCTCTAACTTACCCGGCTTCACTCTTGAAAGAGGAATAGCTAAGTTGGACTATCGAAAACGAGTTAAGCGCATAAATCATGAATTCTATAAGCAATCGTCTTTAGAACTTGATAGTTAACCATTCAAATACATAACTTGTTTGATTATGAACTTAGATCTTTAAAAAATGTTTGTAAAGATAGAAAAAAGTATAAGAATGGTTTTGGGTTTGTTATGAAAATGTGTTAATAGCATTCATCTTTAACTCTTTTTTATTATACTTATGAATGTAAATAGATCTTTAAAAGAATGATTTAAAGATAAGCATAAACAAAATGGTCTTGGGTTTGTAGTGACAATGTTTAAGTAACATTAGTATTAAAACATTTAAATGGATTTGCGAAAGTACTTAGATCCTAAAAATGGATATTTTAAAGGAAATTAAAGTATGGAATCTTTTAGAAAAAGATAAAGTTATTAGATAAAAGAAGTTTACTAATAAAGCAATTTTTAATTAATAAAAGGGCAAATTGAATAAAAGGGGCCCGGAGTTGCTTAAGTAGCTTAACCAAACTTTTTAGGGCTTAATCACACTTTGTGTGACTTGATAGTGTTTTGTTTTCTCATCTGTTTATGAAAAGTACACTAAACTTGGTTTCCATTTACAAACATCTATCTTGTACCAGATTGTCAATTGGTCGACTATCAAGATTGTCTGAATATTACTTTAGGTATATCTAGAAGAAAAAAGGGAATTATACGATACATTTATCTTCGGTGGTGCTATACTGTACATATAAACACGAGTTTCTTCTAGGACAAATGATACAGAAATCTGTTTTCCTAAACGGTTAGGAGGTGATCTCCACTCTTCTGAACTGTTTGTTTATTTTCGAAAGAATAGAAGTTTTGATTTACCGTAAATTCATCAATTCATTTTAGAGCGTCCTGTAAGTGGAAAGATTGTAATTGTGTGAGATGACTCGAAATCGTAACCACTTCAAAACCATGTGAACGATCTTTGTTCTTAAAGTGGTTGAGAAGTGTAATGTATAGGTTTGAACTGTCTATTCTAAGATTATGTCCAAGGGAAAGGTCGGTGTTAACATTTCAAACGATGTTATCGTATAGGACTATTTATATTGAGGAGTATTCCAAGGGAAAGGACAGCGTTAGCATTCGTTGGAGGACTTATGATGTGAACCTATATAGAGTTTTGAGATCTACTCGAGATGCTTAGATCCATGTAGTGATTTGTGTTTTTTTCAAGATGAAGGAATCCAATTGGGGATTGGTGTGTTGTTCGTGTGATGAAGCCTTGAGTGAGAGATGTCAAACGTTGCCTCAACATTGCAAATGACAAAAATCAGAGAAGGATGCACAATCTCGTGTTTAGCTTACTCATGAGGGTATATCAACTCCATATTTATAGTATGTTTATCGATTTGTTGCACATAGGAGTTGTTGATACTTGGTACCGTGCAGTTCATCATTCGGCCAGTTATATTTACCATAGAGTATATCCAATTTAGAGACATACGATGATCGAAAGGAAGTTTTGATCCTTGTCTTCGAGATCCACTTCAGTTTAGCAGAGGCATTTCCATGGAAAACAATCCATATATGAACGTGCATTAGCGGTATTGATTGTATATCAATTGTTGTTGTGGCATGCACAGAACAACTATTTGATATTATTTATATGCTATACTTTAGAAATTGCCTACCATGACACTACATGTTAAACCTAATGAATGGTTGGTTTCTTTGAGGGAAAAACCGTTTCAGAAATCCATACTGTCTCAATGGTTACTGTTATATGTCACCCATATTCTTTAATTTTCTCACACTGGTTTACTAGACTAATCCATATGTTATTTCCTTATAATTCTTGGGTCGGGCCTATGTATGTTTTCAAATTTAGCTTTGGACTCTTTGGAGCTTATGGAGAAGAGCTGGATGCCTACCTTCTGTAGTAATCTTATTTCCACTTTTCTATCATCAAAATTTATGAGGACAGGTTGTTATAACTGTCCAGGCTGATTATTATAACTTTAGAGAAAAACTTTATATCTTAGAACGATAGTTTTTACTGTCTTTTGATATTATATATGACTGTTCTGTTGCGTGATTCTGGTGTTGTTTTCTTTCTTCCTTGTTCTATTTTTTTTACCCTAACAATTCGTCTTTCCGACACTTAGGTGTTCGACATGTAAATAACCTAGATATATTAGTGTCGATATTCAAGGGTCAAAAAGGCCGGTTGTTTCAACTGATATCAGTGCTAGAGATTAAGCGAGAACCTTAGATTTGGTTGGATATGACTCATTGAGAGGTAGGGTAGTGAAATATTGTTGCATAAGGGTGAGTGTATGACACATATAAAAGCGTATTTGTCAGTGCTATAAAAATGTTTTATATTGTGTTTTTTGGTCTGTTGAGTGGTTTATGAATTCTAGTTTGTGCATAAGATGTCATAGTATCGATAGGGATTTCTAAACCCTTGCACAAAGCAAACCAACACAGTAATATTTTCAAAATTAGTAAATGAAATAGTTTTATTCAGGACTATATTTTTTATATAGAAGCAAAAGTTTTTAAAGGAAATTTTATATAGTTATTTATAGTGTATTTGTCTGTTAGGAAATGACAATATTTAATTATTATCATTTATTATTCGATTAGTTATGCTCGGCCAGTTTTTGAGCATTTACTACAGTTTGTTGATTTATAAGAGATTTATCTTTTTACAACATGGGTTGAGTAGATAGTAATTTATTGGAACATTAAACACAAACACCTTATGAATTAAGTTTCATAGTCTGATTAAAGATGTTCGATGATAATGTTGGGTTAAAATTGAATTTTAATAAGAGTTGTTTATTATTATCTAAACAAAAATATACAATTTTGAAATGATATAGATAAGAAAGAAACTTTATATAAACATGGTTTATAAATAAAATAGGATTTAGAAATAGAATTTGAGGACTTAAATCCCGACACATCGAAATGTATTTTTTATGATTTTGGAAAAAAATAGCTATAGTACAATTTGAAAGTAAGTAATTGGAAATTGGTTTATGAAATTGAGATCATGGTACTAAGTAACATTTACAAAGTATTTGATACTGTTTTGAAATGGTTTTTTTAAGTCCAAAAGGCATTACTTGGACGCATTAAGCTTACTCCTGTCATTTGAAAATAATTTTGGTGATGACTTCAACGTCATCAACATTAATTTTCAAGTTTCTAAGTGTGGAATGCTACAAAGTTGTTTTGGTAAAAAGATTTTGATTTAATCCCAAAGCATGAGGTGATATATGAAAGATATATACGTTTATATAATTTCAAAATGATTTGGAATGAAAATCGGTGTTTAGTTATAAAGTTTACTTTTTAAGTTGTTTCATGGACGCATATAGCTTATGCATTAGGAAAGTGTGGATGTGCGTCGAGATATGATGTATTTTTTGGTAGTTTTCATTCGTTAAATTGAAATGAGATTTTCGACGATTTGGTATGATCGGGAACTTCCAGATTTTTGTAGAACTTGTAGTTAAGTCTTTTTGAAAATATAAAGTTGAGTTTATATAACGCTTGAATTGAGAAGATAGCAAGTTAAAACTACTTATAAATTTGGTAAACATATTTATTACAAATTTGATGCTTTTATATATACTCTTTGGATGTAATGGAGTATTCTACGAGTATGGAACTTAAGTTGTAAAATGTTTATAAACTTGAAGTTAGATTTTTATGAAATGATTCATAAATGTTGAATGACATACTATTTGGAGAAATGAATGTGATTGAAAAGGAATTTGTGTAGTTAAGAATCCAATAGGATAAATATAAAGGTTGTACGTAGATCGTTTTATTCACATGGTCATTCTTGATCCAGTATTGGAGTACGTGATTTCAAGGTGATATACACTAGTTCAAACTAGGATTTTTTACTAGATTGTTGACGGCGAAAACTTGTATGGATTCTTGACATGATCCTAAAGTTTTCTATCATAGTATATAACTATGTAAGTAGAACGAATGTTTCCAATCAAGGAGCTTAGTCAGAGTCTGCATTAGAGAGGCCAAGTGATCTATACTAGTGGGGATGTGAAATTTATGTCATCGAGCAAGTGATCAGATTGGACATTGCGTACAAATGGCATATATGCATCGTACAACATTTAGTATATTGTATACTATGTTTGTTGGCTTAAGGAGAGTTTAAGGAATGACTCTTTTATTTTTCTTTGGTGGCATTAATAATCGTCTAAGTAATAACTTAAGGCTATTAAGCAAAAGGTACACTTAGTTGATTGATTATCATCGATGAGAGGGTTGGGCTTAAGCAAACCATGAGCTTTGTTTGCTAATGAGTACGATACGGTAGGTATCAAATGTGTGATTGTTCTTTGGTTGCCTATGTGGGAATTTCGAGGATGAAATATTCCAAGTGGGAGAATGTAACGACCCGGAATTTCGTACACTTCGTATTTAAATCTCTGAATTATTTAAAGTTTTGAATCTTGAATTAAATGTTATTAAAATGATTTAATAAGCTTTTTAGCCACTTTTAAATCATAACTAATGATAGTGAACTTTTTTGAAAAAATGTTTACAAAAATATATTATTCGAAGAGATATCGATAATATGACTGAAAATTGGTTTATCAGTAAACAGCTTTTTGATCGATATAAGCTGTTCGAACTATTATGCACATGACTAATGATCAAATGAACACATTAGCAACTAATTAACGCATACACACACACCTCTTTATAAAGCTTGGAAGGTTCTAGAATGTTCTAATGGATAAGAGATATTATCATGAGAAGGGTATAAGTGTAATTAGCATAAATGAGAAGTGACTTAAAGGAGAAGTGATGGGAGGTAAGGCTTCTATGGCATGGAGAGGGGATGAATGCAAGCTTAAAGAGCACCATTTTCATCCTGTAAAATGAGGGGCACGCCCTTAGGAATAAATCACAAAATCACAAATGTAAACCAAGCTTCTTTAATAGCTTTTTCATCTTCTTCCTCTCTTATTTTTATAAATGAAATAGTTGCAAATCAACTCCAATCACCTCAAGCTTTACCACAACCTTAGTAGAAAATTAGAACACCTTCCATCATGAATTTTTTTGAAGAAATGGAGCTATATTCCCTCACCATGGAATGGATTGAGCAATATGGGGTATGGGGAGGAAAAAGCAAGGTGTGGTAAGGAAGATGAAGGAGGGAAAGGTGATTGCAAAGTTAGGTTACGCTTGGATAGCTTGGGCTTGGTTGTTTGTGAGGTTAAATTTGAGTTAACACCTCACTTTGAATGAAAAATATAAAACATATGTTAGTATTTGATTTTGTTTATGTTAGTAGAATTTTTGTGACATATGTTAAAACATTGGTTTGAATTCTTGCTTTAAAAGTACATGACATATATCATCCATGTATATGGACAAGAAAGAAATTGGAATAGACTTTAATGGACTTGTATGAAAGGTGACAAGGCCTTGGAACAAAGCACATAGGTTATAAATGGATTTTGGTTTAGATCGTACTCGAAATTGGAAGTACACTTATAGCAATAGTCGTTATAGATGCAGTTGTGAGTTGCCTTGTTTTTGGTGATTGCTATGGAACTTTGTAGAGAGATCCTTGAGGGTTACTTGTTATATGTATAATGTTTTATATATATGTGTTTGTTGCTATTAAAAGCTTGAATAGTAAAAATTTAAGTAATAGTTCAAAACTGCCCATTTGGACTTAATTTTGGACTTTAAAAGGTTTGAAAAGATATTTAAATTTAAGTATTTTGTTTCATTCTTTTTACAAGTGTTTCTGCTCATATTAGAGTATTTCAAAACAAGTTTGAGATATTTATGAATTTTTGAGAATTAATTGTGAATTTTTAAAAAAGGGATATTTTGTTGAAATATATAGAAAACCTACCATTTTCAAGTTCCAAGGAAAATTGTAAGTTTGTTATTTTTTAGTAATATTTTGAGTAAATGTTTTAAAACTGATTATAAGTATTACAAAGGACTTTAAAAGCTTTTTTAGGTATATATAGTTTTTAGAAAATATGCTGACTATTTTATATATTATGGAACAAATTATCTTTTGAAATGGTTTATTTAATATCATGTTTTATAAATAAATTACTATACATATTTTTTTAAAAGGGTTTTAAAGTACAAACAAATGGTTTATTAAGGGGTTAGTAATTGCTAAATAACCAAATGGTTAATTGTTTAATTACTCCTTTAAAAAGTAAATAACTATGGTTAACATTAAAAGCCGACAAAGTAAGGCTTATCTATTTATAAGAGTTAAGATTGATGTCGAGTAAGGACGGAGGAATAGAGCTCTAACCTATCGGGCTTCCCTCTTGACCGATAATTATAAGTTGAAAAATGTCAAAAACATGTTAATCGTGTTGATTTGTTATTATTTTTTAAAATCAATAATACAATATTTAACACTAAAATCCGACGAGGTAGGCTTATCTATTTGTGAAATTCAAGAATGAAGTGCGTAGGCAAGCCTTTAATGCAATCGGTGCTATGACTTATCTGGCTTCACTCTCGAACAAGGAATGGTTAAGTTGGAATGTCAAAAACGAGTTAAGAGTATGAATCATGATTTCTATAAGTAATCGTCTTTAGTACTTGATAGTTAACCAGTAAAATACTATACTTGTTCGATTGTGTACTAAGATCTTTAAAAAAAATGCTTGTAAAGATAGAAACAAGTAAGGAATGGTTTTCTTTTTGCTGTGACAATGTGTTAATAGTATTCATCTTTAGGCTTTTTTGTTATACATATAAATGTAAATAAATCTTTAAAAAAGCGATTTAAAGATAAGCATAAGTAAAATGGTCTTGGATTTGTAGTGACAATATATAAGTAACATTAGTCTTAAACCTTTTGAATGGATTTACGAAAGTGCTTAGGTCCTAAAAATGGATATTTTGAAGGAAATTATAAGTGTGGAATCTTTTGGAAAAAGATAGAAGTTAATAGATAAAAGAAGTTTACTAATAAATTAGTTTCTAATTAATAAAAGGGTAAATTAAATAAAACGGATCATGAGTTGCTTAAGTAGCTTAACCAAACTTTGTGTGGCTTAATCACACTTTGTGTGACTTGATAGTGTTTTGTATGCTCATCTGTGTAACAACCCGCATTTTACGTACCGGAGAATCGTAAAATTATTTTATTTAATTCATTTGTGGTCATATGATTCTAATACTTTGGAATATGGTTTTTAGGGATGTTTTAAACATCTATGATTTTTTTTCGAATTTCTATGTAACCATTTCCCCATGTAGTTCTTATTTTGGCTATAACTTTTGATAAAAGTCTAATTATATGCTCTAACCTGCTTCATTGCTTCGGAATGGTGGTTTCCATTCCGTATAGTGATCATATAGGAAAATCGGATATGTAATTAGGAAGTTATTGCAATTTTAATTTTTAAAATATGTAGGCTAGAATTAGAAGGGGATTAATGGACCGAATTTGCAAGCCTATTAGTCTAATTAAGTTTGGCTATAAATGTGAAATTAGTGGAACCATTTGAAAGTTTATCTCTCATTTCAAATCAGCCTTAAACCCTAACTCCTCTCTAATTATCCATTCTTCTCATTGGATTTCATATCAAATCATCTCTAATTGCAAATTAGAGGCTCGATCTTCAACTAGGAGCTTGATCCCATCACTTTGGTTGCATCTTCATCCGATTTCTCACTGTTTGAATCGAATCTTCATCATATTTCATAGGTTTGTTAGATCTGGTGAGTGATTATGATCTCTCACTAGTTTATGATGGATTATATGCTGCAGTTAGATGATTATAGGTTAGAATTATCAAATTAAATTAATTATACTTAGGTAATTTTAGGTTTAGAAAACCTAGATTAGCCTAATTAAACATGTAATTGGGATTAGACCATTGGCTACTATCATTTGTGTATATTTGGCAATGAAATTTTATGTGTTAGAATAGGTCTATGCTACAATTATGATGGTAGATTAAATTGGATGATTTGTATGTTCATATTGGATGTAATTGGATGATTTACTATGTTCGATTCGCTGTTATGTTTGAATTGCTTGCTATGCTTAGTTAGTTTTCTAGTGTTGTGCATGTTTTAGAACATAAATTCATGATCGAAGCATATCGGAAGCAAAATTGGTCGTAATTGCATGAAACTTAGAGGATAGGCTCTAGAGCACGTCAGGAGGAAGTCCTATGTATTAAATCACAATTCTAGCTTAGTCTTTTGATCGGCATCGATCCGATTGGATCGTATCAATACCGATCCGAATTTTGAGCACCAATTGCGGAGAGATTCGTAAGGGGAATAGACCATGGGTTTAGAGTGGCTCTATGAAGTTGGATAGGACAATAGGCCAAGTGTTGAACATTGGATGGATCATCTTTGTTGGATCTGCTGCGGCGCATAGAAGAGAAGACCTGAGGGCCAAGAGGGATGGCTAAGGGTTTATGGCATTTAGTGGGAGTGCACTAGAGATTGGAGGAGAAATGGAGTCCAAAATGGTTAATTGGATCGGCATTGCTCCAATTTTATCGAATCGGTACCAATCCAAATTATAGACTCTATTGGAAATAAGATCCAAGGTGGAGACTCTAGGGTTGTAGTAGATCATACTAGAAGTTCTGGCGTGCTCATCGCTTCTACTGTTTAGAAGTTATAACATGATGAAGTTTTGGCTCTTCGATTGGCGGCTCGGATAAGGAGTGGGATCGAGGAGTTGATAGACAACACGTGAAGGAATGAGGCTATGGTATAATGGACTAGGTTGGGTGGCATGACTCATGCCCGAAATTGGATTGGAGTTGTGAAAGCTCTAAAGATTTGGGAGCGCAATGGAATCTTTAATAACTCGAAGTGTTCTGGTTGTGTTCAAGCAGGGGTAATGTTTGCAGGGGCACCCGAGGGCTGGTAGCTCCAATCGTATATCATGGGCTGCTTTGAGAGGGTCTAGTGTTAGATGATATGGAGGTGTTATAGGAGACAGTCGTGCAGCGTTTCGGACCCGAAAGTACAGAGGAACACAATCGAGAACTAGAATTTCCATTAGTATCTAGCAAGCGAGGACAAGGCCATAAGAGTTATCATATATTCAAGGCTTTGAAAGATGATAGTTAGGTTTTGGTTGATGGGTGTTATGGTTTCTACGGTTACTATGTTTGCTATTTTTCTTGGGTAGCCTATCATCTATAGAAATGCTGGAGATGGGATTGGGAATGGGTTCCATGAAGGAGGCTGCTTAGATTCTTCTATCTTGTTCTATTACAGTATCCTATTGTTGTTTATTTGAGTAGCATATTATATCTTATTATTATGTGCTGATTCTTTGGTTGTAGGGACAAGTCAGGTATGAGTTTTTGTACCTATACAGTACCATATTTTCTAATATATCTTTTGATAGTCATTTACCGCTCACAACAAACTGTTGTCTGATCTAGGGTTTTATATTTCCTCTTGTCATCTTGGGTACTCTTAAGTGAGTTGACTGATGACAGGTTTAGAGTTGCAGCTACTGTACGAAGATGAGCTTAGAGAAGCTATGGCATATTACTCTATATTTATAGTTTTCGCTGTTTGTTTCTATGTACTCTGAGGGATGTAGTAAGGAAATGTTGTACTGAGAAATTATGACATTTGTATCATAACTTATGTTTAGTGGAGATGTTATTTTCATTTGTTATGGTTTACTATATTTTGTTGTACATTTTCTATATTATATTTTACCCATGCACTATGAGACATGCAACATGTTTTTTGCTTTGAATTTCAACCTTGATGATATCCATATCAGCTAGGCATGGTTACAGGTCTCGTTTAGGTCATTGATGTGCGGGTGGTATGGGACGGTTGTCATAATCATTAGTAGAGCTTTAGTTACGAGTTAATCGGAGAAAGTCGAGAGTATACGCTAAAGTAGGGAGCGTACTTGTTAATGAAGATATTATGCTATATTGTGATATTATATATTATATTATGCACTTGAGTACCATTACAGCTTTTCTTGGAATGAGGATAACCATTCTTATTACATATAGGAATGAATCGAAATACAAGAAATGATTCTAGGAATAACTCCACTTCAGGAGTAGGAGAGGGAGCAGGATCGGCAGCTTCTACACCCGATTTTCAAGCCATGTTCGAAGCAATGGTGGCTTCGCCAATGTGGGGAGCCCAAACTACTCCTGGTGTGGCTTTAGCTGGTTGTGCTCCTTTGCAAGTACCTAGGATTAACTTCTCTAAACTTCGCAAGGATTATTCTACTCTTAGAGGGAAGTCATTCTTAGGAACAGAATTAGCTATTGAAGTGCAAGATTGGATAGATACCTTTTAACGTATTTTCAAGGATATGGATGTGGAAGCTTGCTTCAACACAGCTACAAAGCCGAGCAATGGATTGGTGGAATGCTATTACCATTGCTACTCCAAAGGATTATATTTCTTAGAATCAGTTTAAGGCTATATTTAAGGAGAAGTTCATTCCTATGGCTTAGAAGTCCGTGCCCAAGAAATTTATTGAGTTAAAGCAAGGGGAGATGTCTGTTTCTAAGTATGTGGCATAATTTAATGCTTTTTCGCAGTATGGGATGTCTTTTATTGATACATTTTTGAAGAAGAATGAGAAATTTATCACTGGATTGGACAACTACTTGGGAGAGAAGTTGGTGACCACATTGAAGTGTCTTTTGAGAAACTTGTGAAGAAAGGCCTTAGACATGGGTGTTTGTACCCAAAGAATAAGACTAATATTGTTGCTATTGCTAAGAAAGATGAACAAAAAACGTAGTAAGGCAGTGGAGGTAAGAACAAGTGGAATGGAAAGAGGAAGCAAAAATAGCAAGGAAAATGGGGCCAGAAAAAGAGCAAGACTGAGATTATTTGTCATAATTGTAAGGAGAAGGGCCACTATATCAAGGAATATAAGGCTACCAGAAAGTGCTTCAATTGTGATAAGCTTGGGCATATTAAGGAGGGTTGTTCAGAACCAACTAAGGATAAATAGATTGTAAAGGCATATGCTTTGGATGGAGTCCTAACTTTGTCTTATGCTCCTACTTCTAAGGATAAGGGAAAAGGACTCATGGCGCAAGGGATACTTTCCATTATAGATGTTTCTGTTAGATTTCATTTTAATAATGGAGCTTCGCATTCTTTCATTTATGGTGATTTAGTATGCAGACTAGATTTGGAACCCAAGATAGTAGACCTACCTTTGATTGTGGCCAAACCAGTTGGAGGATCTACTAGTCATTATATAGTTTGTCATGTCTTAGTGTTATCGAGTCATGGACTTGTGATTGCTTTATTCTTAATTTTTATGGGTTCGGGATTTTGGAATGGACTGACTTAAGTGGTATGCAGCTGTTGTGGATTGTGAGAAGCTAGAGGTGAAAATTGGGAATGTAGAAGGGCAAATGGTAGTGATACACCGCTTACTAGAGGATGGAGTATTGGTTAGACTTCTATATTCGCTTGAGATTCCATAGGAAGGATTGTCATCTGTGTCTATTGCTAGAGGGTACCCTGATGTCTTCAAGGAAGTGACAGGATTGCCGCTGCATAAGGAGATCAAGTTTCGGATCTTCTTAGTGGATGGAGCCAGACCTATACTGATGCCGGTGAGGCGTTTGGTACCTAGAGAGCAGAAAGAGCTGGAGGTACAAGTGGACGATCTACTGAAGAAAGGATTCATTCGGAGAAGCATAACCGAATGGGGTGCAACTGTTGTATTCACGACTTAGGTGGATGGTTCTTTGAGGTTATGTGTAGATTATCATGAGCTGAACAAGGTTACGAAGAAGAATAAATATCCACTTCCATGGATTGATGACTTGTTTGATCAGCTGCATGGTGCAAAGGTGTTTTCTTAAATGGTTTTGGCAATGAGATTTCACCAGTTGAGATTGGCTAAAGAAAGTGTGCCTATAACTACGTTTCGAACACCATCGGGTTTCTACAAGTGGTTGGTGATGCCTTTTTGGTTGACTAATGCTCCAGCATATTTTGTGGATCTTATGAATATCGTCTTCAAAGATCAGTTTAACAAGTTCATGCTTGTGTTCATGGATGAAATTCTGATTTACTCTAAAACCAAGGAAGTGCACAAGATGCACTTGAGGATTGTGCTTGAGATTTTGAGAAAGCACAAGTTGGGATCTAAGTTCTCTAAGTGCCACTTCTGGAAGTAAGAATTGAGATTTTTGAGTCATGTCATGTCAAGATAAGGAAAAGCAGTGGATCCCGCAATGTGGCAGTGATCCGAGATTGGAACCAACCTAAGAATGCTACGAATTGAGAAGTTTCCGAGGATTGGCAGGATATTGCAGGTGTTTCATATAGGACTTCTCAAAGATTGCAGCATTATTAATAAACTTGACCAAGAAGAATCAGACCTTTTCATGGGATGCTAGATGTGAGCATGCATTTGTGGTTCTAAAGGAGAGATTGACGAGTTGCACGTGTGTTGGTTATTCCAGGTGGGAATGAAGAGATGACGGTATACACGGATGCTTGTGGTACTAGTTTTGGAGCTGTGTTGATGTAGAAAGGGAGAGTTGTCACTTATGCTAGTCTATAGTTGAAAACGCATGAAAGGAATTATCCAACCCATGACTTGGAGTTGGAGACAATTGTGTTTTCTTTGAAGATGCGGAGGCACTATTTTTTGGGAGAAAGATTTAAGCTATTCACTGACCATAAATCCTTAAAGTATCATTTCTCTCAGAAAGATTTTATTCTTCATCAACAATGGTGGTCAAATTTTTTGGCCTCTTATGACTTTGATATTTCCTAAACTCCTAGGAAAGGTAATACAGTGGCGCGTGCACTAAGTAGAAGACATGCTGGATAAGAAACTATGTTTTTTGAGTGGAAGCATATGGAATATATAGTTGGATTTGATTTCAGGCTACAGTGTAAGCTCGAGCCTGGGATGTTGGCAACTCTACCGATCAGACCTACTTTCAGAAAGGATTTGGTACTAGTTAGAATCAAGATGCTAAGCTAGTAGAGATCATGGAAAAGATTATGATGGGAGTGGAATCCTAAGATTTGAGGCAGTATGAGATTGACAGAGATGGTTAGCATCGTAAAGATAAGAGACTGGTTTTCCAAATGTTGTGGATTACGAGATGAAGTACTTGGGGAATGCCATCATTCCAGATTGACCATTCATCCCGATGGTAACAAGATGTATAAGACATGAAGAGGACTTATTACTGGGAAGGTATGAAAAAGGATGTTGGAAAAATCATCTTGAAGTGTACGAATTTCCTGTTAGCGAAGGCTGAGCAGAAGAGGCCTAGCGGATTACCACAACCACTAAATATTCCTGAATGGAAATAGGAACATATATTTATGGATTTTATAGATAGATTGCTATGGACTAGATAAGGATATGATAGTATTTGGTTAGTGGTAGATCGACTGACCAAGAGTGCAAGATTCGTACCTATAAACTCTACTAGAATGGCATCAAAGTTGGCAGAAATATATGTTAGGTGAATTGTTCAATTCCGTGATGAGCCATAGAGTATTGTAAGCGACAGAGACCCATTGTTTATCAGTGGATTCTGGAAAAGCTTACAAGAGATTTTGGGAACTAAGCTGCATTTAAGCACAGCTTATCATTCACAGAAGGATGGCCAGACCGAAAGAGTGAATCGTATTTTGGAAGTTCTTCTTCGAGTTTGTATTATATATTTTGGAGGATCTTGGAAAGATCATTTGCATTTGGTAGAGTTTGCATATAACAACATTTATCAGTCAAGTATTGGCATGACACCATATGAAGCATTGTATGGATGACCTTGTAATTCGCCTTCATGTTGGTGGGAAGCAGGTGAGAAACCAATACATGGGCCCAAAACGATTAGAGAAACGTCGGAGAAGATAAAGATCATTCGACAACAAATAAGGACTACTCAAGACGGTCAGAAAAAATATGCAGATAAGAGAAGAAGAGATTTAGAATTATCGGTTGGAGAGATGGAATGTGACATTTCGGAAATTTGGGGCAATATCAATTTAATAATCTACATTAAAAATTAAATTGATTTGATAATATTTGTTAATAATATTTGAATTGATTTAATAATCTTCTTTTAAATAAATATTTAACTGATAATTTATCTTTTGAAAACTAATTTAATTGTTTTCTATTTACAATATATATCTATATATTTGTATATATTGTAAATAGTTCATCTTTGTTTTAAATTAATAAATAAAGACATGTTTTCTAATTTCAATATTTCTGATAATTTGAAAATTTGATTTAATTTAATATTAAGCTATTAAATAAATAACTGTATGGTTTTAAATACTTAAGATAGATGTTTAATAGTTAAAATTTATTCTAACTTAAGTTAAATTTAAAATTCATTAATAAAAAGGTTGTTTGTTTTCTTTTTAGTATAGCTTGATAAAAATATGGTTTAAATATACTCAAGATAAGATTAAAATTTTGTTTAAATGATTTAACAAAGGTTGTTTTGTTTTTGTTTTAAATATAGTTGATAAAATAAGTAATTTATTTATGTAGTGATAATTTCATTTAATAATGAGTTATTTTAAATAATATCAATAATGTAATATTTTTACAAATGGGGATTTCTATTTCAAAAATATTTTTATAAATAGCTATAATTTGAAAGATTAAAAGTAAGTCTTTTTAAATGTTAAATTAAAATAAACCTTATTAATAACACAAGTATAAAAATAATAAATAAATTTAGTATTTGATAGTTATGTTAAAATAAAAGAGAGCTAAATACTTAAGTTAAAACAACTTGCTAATATACATAAAGTACAACAAAAATGTGCAGGTTAGAGTAAACAAAATAAAATAAAATGCAAGTAGCTTGTAAATTAAGAAATGTTATTTGCTAATAATAAAATATATCTATACATAAGATTTGTAGGAGACAATAAGTACATTAGCATTGAATGACTCCATTTATTAGCAGCTAACCAAGTCATTTTGAATTGTTTTAAAGATCATTTCAGCCTCCCTAATACAAAGATCTGGCCTGATAAAACAAAACACAATATTGTACTTGCATGTGCTTAACCCAGATGCCACCTTCCCCTGTAAACTCCTTTATATACATGCCTTTCTTATTTTAGTTCGTTCAAGTCATAGTAAACCCAAAAATATACAAGTAGCAAACATTTCTATTTTTAAAACTTAAGCATTACCACAAAGGCAAGAATAAGTTTCATGTTTTCTGGAATCAAAACAAAATCATGCAAACAGTTTCCAGTTTCAAAATGTTCTTTGTTTATTTTCAGGTGAGTAACTTTAATTACTAAAACTTAAGTATTTAAACTAGTTGCAAGGTTAAAATCTGGAATAAGTGTGATTTGTATGTATGAAATCTTCTGTGCATATGGATGATTGTCTGGATACATTTTTTTAAAGTCTCTGTAGTAAACTTATTCATTTTGTTTTTAGGCTTGAGTTGATTCAAATCATTTTTATCTCTTGATCTAATAGCTTTCAGGACTTAGAATACAAACAGAAATTGTTTGTTTCAACATGATATAGAGTTTAAGTTTTATTTGAGTTGAATGAAAATTGAATATTGTTTTGGAAAATCAAAATAACAGAGAAAAACTTGAATAAGAGAAAAACCGAACATTTTAACTTATAAATTCAAGAACATACTTTGAATCTCTGTAACAAAATATGAATTTTAAAACTTAAAACATGATTTTTAGTACTAGGTATTAAGAGCAGATCCGGAATGAATGGAAAATGCAAATTTGGGATTTTTGGGGTGATCATTGTTGTCTGGGTGGTCGGGGCTCTGCTTGATGATGGAGGAGCTTACCGAGGTGATGGGAAAAATGGCTGGTGGTTGGTCTGAGTACGGTGGCGACGGTGGCAGTGAGTTGAGGTGTATAACCCTAATTTTTATGGTGATCGAACTTTTGATCACCGTGACTTCCACCGTGCATCGAGTTGCACGAGGTTTCGGGAGGTGGTAGCTTGGTCGAAGGCGAGTTTATGGCCGGAGCTGTTGACCATCAGGTGGTTGGGGTTGGGAGAATGCGGCGTTGACAGGTTTGGGTGGAGGTGGATGTTGTGTTTCCAGGTTCTGTTTTGCTGCTCGTTTTGATTTGAGTGTGGTGATGGATTTTGGGTAGTCGTGATGTCATCTAGTGATGGTCGGCGTCGTGTTGAGATTATAGTGGGTGTCCGGAGGTGGCTGGGGCCACGGTGCACGTGCACCGTGCCAGTGAAGTGCTGAAGCAACTATGGGTGGTGCAGGGTTTTTGAGCTTGGGAAATACACGGGTCATTCAAGTTGTTTACTCGAAGCAGGGATGGGTTTGACCCGAACATTTTTGCTTTGGTCTCGGGTTGAGTAGTTTTGCTACAGATTATATAAAACTGCCTGTAGTTTTAAATTTAAACTAAATTTAAAGCAAATTAAATTGTAAGCTAGTTGTAACCAAAGGTTAAAACTAGTTTGATGTTAGATTCAAATGAAAGATAAATCCAGTTTGAAGTTTGAATTCAAGTTTGTATTTCTGCATTCATATTTGAAATGAACTAAAAGTTAAAAAGTTTGAAGTTGGGTTTCAGGTTTAAAACCTGACAGTTTCCTAGAATTTAAAACCTGAAATATATAATTTAAACAGTGATTTAAATCCTAAGGTTAAGTTCAGTTTTGAATAACTTTGAATCTTAAGGTTTTAAAATGGATTTGGATTTGAAAATTAAGTTTTTAATTCAAGGTTTAAAAAGAAGGTTTAAATCAATTTTTTAAAAAAGAAATCAAAGATAAATTGATGAATTCAAGTTTACTTTGGATTCAAATCTGAAATTTTAAATCAGTTTTAAATATGAATGTTTTAAAAATAAGTTCAAATAAAATAGTTTTGAAAAGTAAATATGTTTCAAATAAATATTTAACTTGATTTTGAGAGAATTCTTTTATAAAAGATTTTTGAATGGAAGTTAAATAAATTGTTTAACTTGAATTTGCAAGTTAAATATACAATGTAATTTAAAAGCTAAATTTTTTAACTAAAAGTTAAATAATTTAATTTAAAGTACTATCTTATATAAGTTTCATATGCAACTAATAAATGTTATTTACATTTATTTTAAAAGATTTTAAATTGAATTTAAAATTTAGTTAATGTTAAATAAATAATCATTTTGAATCTCAAATTCAAATGGAATTTGAATTTAAATTTAAAATGTAATGTTCTAATACACTTTAATATTTATTAAGTCATTAAATAAGAAATAAATTATCTTAAGAATAATTAAGGTATTAAATGATTTAATTAATAAGATAATAAAGGAACGATTTATTAAATTTATAAATTAATAATTTAGATTAATTTATAATTAGAGATTAATTAAGAAGTAAATTAAGAAATGTTATTAGTTAATGAAGATAATTAATTAAAGATTATTAATTAATTAATATATATGATTAATTTTGATAATTAATTAGATTAATTAGATAACCTATTAAGTGTAATTACTTGATAAAAGTAATTAAGAGATTAATTACTTTTTTGTAATTAAGTTTGATGATATGATTAAATTAAGTTAATTAATTCAATTTAATTAATTTAAGAAAATCATTTGATAAATTGATGAGTGTAATTACCTAGTGTACTAAATAGAGCATAATTACTTGGGAAAGTAATTAATGTTAATTACTGAATGTAATTAGTGAAATGATGTGTTAATGAAGTAATTTGGATAATTACTTTTGAAATTAATCAAGAGATTAATTAATGGAGATAATTAATTATGGGATAATAAATTTGTTAATAAGTAATTAAAGGTAGTTCATTACTGGGTTGTTACTAATCAAGGTGATTAATAATTGTGTTTAATTAAAGATTATTTATTTAGTGTAATTAATTTAAATAAAGCAACTTAAATATAATTAGAGATCATTAATTAATATAATTTATGATGTAATTAAAAATTGTTTAATTAAGGGATAATCAATAATATGGTGATTAATTTATGTAGTTAATTAAGAATAAATGTAATTAATTATATGTAATTAATAAATGAAGTAATTATATGTTAATTACTATGAATGATTTAAAAATAGTTAATCTGTGGAATTAAATAAAGACTAATTAGTTATTGTAATTAAAAAGTGATTAATCGAAGGTGTTCAATCAAGATAAATATCTAGAGAATAATTAATTAATTTGATTTGTAACTAATTATTGGTTGTATAAGCAGGATTTATAGATGGAGTAATTAATTTAATTTACTTTAAATTAATTAGAGATAGAAGTAGTTAATTTAATTCATTTTAAATTAATTACAAATGGTATAATTATAAATCATTTCTTATGGATGGATGTTATTGATATTTCATTGATTGATTGTGAACTCAGATATGAGATGAGTAATATCTATGTGATATGGATGCTTGGTAAGTATGATAATATTTATTATCTGATTGGGATGATGATTTAATTATCTATTTAAGGTGATAATGTGATTATCTATTGTGATATTGTAAATTATCTATCTGTATGTATTGATAATATTGAATTTAACTGTTAAGACTAAATAGACAACTTGGCCTTAAAAGATACATTTTTGGATTTCGATGAGACCGGGATCGGGTTTCCATATTTGGACATCCGAAAACCACATCGATCCAAATTAAGGATAGGTCGTGAATCTAAAGTGAAGATGAAGATTCAGAGTGCAAGGGGTATTGTCGTTAACTCTAAGGGTGATTCCAAAATGAGTGTAACGAGATAATGCCTTCGGTTTCGCTCGAACCCGGAACGAACTTGTATGGATTGAATGCTTTCAGAACATCGTCAGGTGGGCGATGAGCATTCTATGAAATGTGTTCTCTAAAGGTAATCGCAGCCTCAAGCCTAATCAACCGGGAATGGATAAAACAGGGATGGTGCAGCAAGGTTAGGTGGGTCATGCCCAAGCAGGACAAGATATTCCCCTGTCTAGATGTCCCTTTATTTCGGCTTAATGGGCAGTAGCGACGGCTATCTGCGGGGTTGTCTTGTTCGGGACTTTTCAGTAAGGAATGGTTTCGGCCTTGTGTTGTAGGGGGTCGGGAGTGATCCTCGGTACGTTGATCTAGGCCACGTACTGTGACGGGCGGTACCCCAGTAGCCCTGCCATTGTATGGAATCCAAGATCCAATAAGTGCCAACGGTTTTGATTGTATTACCCACTTTTGTGGCTAGTAGTTGGAATTTAATGAATGTAACAATTTCAGCTATTTTCTATTTACTTGAAAACCCTAGACCTATTATAATATCACTGAATTTCCTATCAAATGTTTTGGTTAGCGTAAGGTAAAAACTTACCCATGTTTATTTGTGGGGAGTCTTACGTGATACCTTTTGTTTTCAAGGTTTTCAAAATTAAGCAACTTTAGCCTGTTACTCAAACCAGACCCATGTCTGACCCGAAGTTTATATCTGTTTTTCCTAAACTCTCGGGTACTCAAATTTTCACGAGTAGCCAAGGGATTCAGGTTAGCTTTGACGAATTCTGGAGGAGCCATGGAGCAGGAGGCTTCAGCGTTGTAGATATATATATATATATATATATATATATATATAGTTACGCTGTGTTGGTATCTCTGAGTTATTTGTTTGGGTTGTATCGAGTTGTATTAACTAGACAGGTGTTTATAACTGTCTAGTATGTGATGTATTATCTGTATATCTCTGATTGATGTTTTATATTATGTAAATACTTATGTAATTATTATAATTTATTCGTTCCGCTGTGAGAATCTGTTGTTGTTCTTTCTTCTCTATCTTTTCTATTTTCTCACCCCTTTCTTTCTTCATGACGATAAGTCTTCCTCGGCGTAGGAAGCCGGGTCGTTACAGTATATGTTACGATTTCTCCTTTGAAGAATGTTGTTCGGTTTGGTAGGAAGGGAAAGTTAGCACCCAGATTTGTTGGACCATTTCCAATTATTAAGAGAATGGGAAAGTTGGCATATAGAGTGGACCTATCTCCGAAGATGGTAGGTGTGCACATGTTTTTCATATCTCCTATCTAAGGAAATTTGTGCATGACTCAGGTACCGTAGTAGCACAGGATCAGCTGGAAGAAATAAAGGTTGAGCTAGAAGTTTCAAGAACTCGTAAGCGGCTTCAAAGCATTGGGAATTAGAGGAAACAACCTAGGAGGAAGGTAATTAAGTAGTTAAGGTGTAATGGAGTGAGGATGATAGCGAGTGTAAATGGGAGACTGAAGAGAGTATGAGGGCGGCCTATCCAGAATGCTTCGAGTAATAAGACCCATATGTCGTATCTGCTTGCACCATTGTTGTTTATACTATTAGAATTTTACATGCTAAGATAGATTTTATTTGCTATGGTTGATTCAACTGTCTAGTTGGATTGTTAACTGTTTGCTACTGGTTGGTAGGCATGCAAAATAATCTTGATTGCTTATATTTGTTTAGGTATTTTGGGGGTGAACTTCCTAAAGAGGAGGGGGATGTAACGACCCCTATTTTACGTAGGATCGCAAAATAATTTTATCTAATTCATTCATGGTCGTATGATTCTAAGATTTTGGGATAAGCTTTGTAGGGATGTTTTACACATGAATTTTTCCAAATTTCTATGTGACCATTTTTCCCCTACAGATCTCATTTCGGCTATAAATTTTGGTAGAAGCCGAATTAGATGCTCCATCCTATTTCATTGCTTTGGGATTGTGGTTTTCCATTCCATAGAGTGGTCATATATGAAAATCAAATAAGTGATTAGGAAGTTATAGCAATTTTAAGTTTTAAAATTTATTGGCCAGAATTAGAAGGGATTAATGGGCCGAATTAGCAGGCCCATTAGTCTAATCAGGTTTGGTTATGAATAAGAGATGAGAGACACCATTTGAAAGTTTATCACTCATTTCTAATAAGCCCCAAAACCTAACTCCTCACTAATTCTTCATTCATCACATTGGATTTCATCTAAAATCATCTCTAATTGCAAATTAGAGGCTAGATCTTCAATTAGGAGCTTGATCTCATCACTTTGGTTGCATCTTCATCCATTTTCTTGCTGTTTGGATCAGATCTTCATCATAGTTCATATGTTTGGTAGATTGGTGAGTGGTTATGATCTCTCACTAGTCTATGATGGATTATATGTTGTAGTTAGATGATTATAGGTTAGAATTATCAAACTAAATTGATTTGACTTAGGGAATTTCAGATTAAAAACCCCTAGATTAACGTAATTAAACATATAATTGGGATTAGAACATCTGCTAGTGTCATTTTTGTATATTTGGCTATAAATTCTGTGCATTAGATTAGATCTATGGTAGAATTATGATTGTAGACTGAATTAGATGATTTGAATGTTCATATTGGATGTAATTGGATGATTTGCTATGTTTAATCCACTGTTATGTTTGAATTGCTTGGTATGCTTGATTCGTTTGCTAGTGTTGTGCATGTTTTAGGACTTAGATGGGTTATCAGAGCATATTAGGAGCAAAGTTCGTCGGAATTGCACGAAACTTAGAGGATAAGTTCTGAAGCATGATAGGAGGAACTCCTATGTATTGCACCACAATTGGAGCTAAGTCTTTGGATCAAAACCAATTTGAATTTTGAGCACCAATTGAGGATGGACTCATAGAGTGAAATGAGCATGGGTTTTGGATTCGCTCTATGAATTTGGATCGGAGGATAGGCGAAGTGTTGAAGATTGGATGGATCATCTTTATTGGATCAACTATGGTTCATAGAAGAGAAGACCTGAAGGCTAAATGGGATGGATAAGGGTCTATGGAATCTAGAGGGAGTGCGCTAGAGGCTGGAAGGGAAATGGAGTCTAAAATGGTTAAGTATTTGTACCGGCACTGATTCAATTGGATCAAATCGGTACCGATCCAAATTATTGACTTTATTGGATGTGAGATCCAAGTTTGAGACTCTAAGGTTGTGGTGGATCATGCTGGAAGTTGTGGCTCGCTGATTGCTTCTACGATTTGAAAGTTATAGCATGGTGAAGTTTTATCTCTTCGATCGGGGGCTCGGATAAGGAGTAGGACCGAAGGAGTTGAAAGACAGCTCTAGATGGAATGAGGCTGCGATATAATGGAATGAGGTGAGTGGTAGGACTCGTGTTCAAAAATGGATTGGATTTGTAAAAGTTCATAAGATTTGGGAGTGCCAAGGAATCGTTGATAACTCAGAGTGTTCTGGTTGTTTGCAAGCAGGGGTACTATATACAGGGTACCCGAGGGAAGGTAGCTCCAGTTGTGTATCCTGGACTACTCCAAGTGGGTATAGTGTTAGACGGTATGGAGGTGCTATAGGAAACAGCCATGCAGGGTTTCGGACCTAAAAGTACATGGGAACACATACGAGAATCGGGATTTCCATTAGTCTCTAGCAAGCTAGGACGGGGCCATACAAATTATCATATATTCAAGGCTTTAGAAGATGATAGTTAGGTTTTGGTTAATGGATGTTATGGTTGCTTGGTTGTTATTTCTCTTGGGTAGGCTATCATGCATAGGAATGTTGGAGAAGGGATTGTGAATAGGGTCAACGGAGGAGGCTGCTTAGATTCTTCTATCCTGTTCCGTTACAGTATCTTACTGCTGATTATTTGAGCAGTATATTATATCTTATTATTATATGCTAACTCTTTGGTTGTAGTGACAGGTCGGGTATGGTTTTTGATCTGTCTAGTACCAAATTTTCCAGTATAGCTTTTGATTGTCATTTATCGCTCACACCAGACTACTGTCTGACCCAAGGTTTTATGTTTCCTCTTATCTTCTTTGGCACTCTTAAATGAGTAGAATATATAACGGGTCTGAAGTTGTAGCTATTGTACGAAGACTAACTTAGAGAAGCTATGGCGTATTACCCTATAGTTTCCAATGTCTATTTCTATGTACTCTGAGGGATGTAGTGAGGAAATGTTGTACTGAGGTATTATGGCATTTGTACCATAACTCATGATTTAATGGAGATGTTATTTTCATTTGTAATGGCTCACTATATTCTATTATATATTTTCTATATTATATATTATCCATTCGCTATGAGATATGAAACCGATTTTCTACTTTAAATTTCAACCGGGATGATAGTTCCATATAAGCCTGGCATGGTTACAGTGCTCATTTAGGTCATTGATGTGCACATGGTATGGGGAGGTCGTCACAGTCTGTTTATGAAAAGTATGCTAGACTTTGTTTCCATTTACAAACATCTATCTTATATCAGGCAGTCGACTAGTCGACCATCGAAATTGTCCAAATAAAACTTTGGAATATCAAGAAAAAACAAGAATTATATGGTACAGTTATATTCGGCGGTGCTATGTTGTACATATAAATTTATGTGTTCTTCCAGGACAAATGATAAGGAAATCTGTTTGCTTAAACGGTTAGGAGGTGATCCCCACTCTTATGAATTGTTTGTTTATTTTCGAAAGAAGCAGAGTCGAGTTTACCAACAACTCATCGATTGGTTTGGGAGCATCTAGTAAGTGGGAAGAACGTACTTATATGAGATGACTCGAACTAGCAACCACTTCAAAACCATATAAACGATTATTATTTTGGAAACTATTAAGAAGTGGAATGTTATAGGGTTGAATCATCTATCCTAAGGTTATGTCTGAGACAAAGGTCAGCGTTAACATTTGAAACGATGCTATCGTGTGGGACTGTCTATTTTGAGGAGTGTTCCAAGAGAGAGGACAACGTTAGCATTCATCGAAGTACTTATGTAGGGAATTATATTAGGTTTGAGATCTATATGAGATGCTCGAATCCATGCAGCGATTTGTGATCTGTTCGAAATAAAGGAATCCAATTAGGGATTTGTGTGCTGTTCGAGTGATGAAAACCCAAGTGAGAGTTTTCGAATATGGCCATGACATCGAAAGTGACTAAAACCATAGAAGGATGCACGATCTTGGGTTTAGCTGACCCATAAGGGTATATCCACTCCATATCTAGAGTATGCTTATCAATATGTTGCACGTAGGAGTTGTTGATACTTGGTACCACATAGTTCATTATTGGGCCATTTGTGCTTACCTTAGAGTATATCCTATTTAGAAATATATGAAGCTCGGAAGGAAGTTTTTGATCCTTGTCATAGAGATCCACTTCAGTTTACTAGAGGCATTTCCACATAAAACAATCCATGTACGAACGCTTCTTAGTCGTATTGATTATATACCTATTATTGTTGTGCCATTCACATGTCAACAACTTGATATGATTTATGTGCTACACTCTAAATATTACATATTATATCAGTATATGTTAAACCTAATAAATGGTTGGTTTCATTGAGGGTAAAATCATTTTGGAAATTCGTATGGTCTCAATAGTTACTATTATATGTCACCCATACTCTTTGGGTTTCTCTTGCTAGTTTACCAGACTAGTTCGAGTATTATTTTCTTATAATGCTCGGGACATCCCCATGCATCTTCCTCGATTTTGCTTTAGACTCTTTGGAGCTCATAGAGAAGATCTAGATTGCTACCTTCTGTAGTATCATATTTCCACTACATTACTATTGTATCATTAGTATTTGTGATGACATGTTGTTATAACTTTTCAGGTTGATTACTATAACTCTTGAAAAAACTTTATATCTTAGAGTAACAACTTGTACTGTCTTTTAATACTATATATGACCGTTATGTTGTGATATTCTAATATTGTGTTCCTTTTTCCTTGTTCTATTTTGTTTTCTTTTATTTAACCCTAGAAATTCGTCTTTCTAGCACTTCGGTGTTCGACATGTGAATACCATGGATGTATTAGTGTCAACATTTGAGGATCGAAAAGATGAGTCATTAAAGAGTAGTCTACTTCAAGTTGGTTTAAAGAAAGGTATTGCCTTGATTGCACTAGGCAATCTAAACGGACAGTGGGTGAGGTCGGATGTTATGCAACGTACGTGGTACCAAACTAGAAGTAGGGTTATATAGATCGCGAGCTCATCATTGTTCCCTTGTAATCAACGGAAATGACATGGTTACACCTAACTAGATAATATCGCCTACTAGGGTCGATTCAGTTAGGTTATGCACCGCTACAGTTGTTTGTTAGTTTGTTTGATAGGGCAAGCCTAGTTAACCCATAAGGAGATTACTTCAAAATATGGATTGTGAGGTTAGTGGAGCCAAGTCAACATTTTAGGAAGTAGACAAGGTAGGAAATCCCCCACGGCCTAATGGAGAAAAGGTCGTCGGTGTGCCACATAGGATTTCCTCGAGTTATACGATGATCACGATACAGCGAGGCGATGGGCCTGACGAGGTGATGAATGAGGGATACTAGTGAGGATAATATCTAAGTCCATTAAGGGGCCATGGGATATATATATATCTATGTATGTATGTATGTATGTATGTATGTATGTATGTATGTATGTATGTATAGGGAAACGATTCATATGCAAAGATGATGTCGAAATGACTAATAATATAATCAGATATAACATGAAATAGTGAACAATCGACATAAGCTAGTGTTCTTTATAAGATGTATAATTTATCAGTCACCAGAACATTGTTCTGACCACCTCCTCATTTCAACGCATAGGATAGTCAGAAGGACAAATACTTATGCTTGGCATGTTTGGCGCTGACAAGGACACTTGACCTTTGAAGTGTGAAATCTTTCTTTATTAATCATGTAATCCATTATATTTTATTATTCCGATGTAAGTTATTTCGTTAGAGCATATATGCATTCTTTTGTTGTTTGCAGGATATAAACCAAGGATCCATACTTTAGTGAACTTGGGTTTTTGATTTAGTGAAAATTCAGGTGCACTAGGGTGCGGTTGTCACATGCAATCTAGCTAGCTATAAAGGGTCTAGTGAGCGATAAAGCTCCAGGAACTGATGATTTTCCTATGTTTTTCTTTCAAAAATTCTGGACCCTTATTAAAAGATAAAACTTTTTAAAGAATTTCATAACGGTACACTTCAGTTTGGTAGCTTTAATCAGGTAGTTACTATCTTAGTACCTAAAAAGAATAATTCAGAAGAACCATCAGACTTCAAACCTATCTCTTTGATTAACGATTCTGTCAAAATTATCACTAAAGTTCTAGCTAGCAGACTAAAACATAAAATAGGTAACTTAATTGACATAACACAAAACAACGTTCACCAAATGCAGGTACATTATAGATGGGGTCATCATGGCCCAAGAATTCATCAACTACTTCCTTAGAAAAATTTCATGCACTCAACTACAGACTTCACTAAGGCCTTTGAATCTATTGACTAGAGCTTCTTACCCATGTCCTTAAAGTAAGTGGATTCATAGATAATTAGATCTCCTAGATTAGCCTTATCCTGAAGTCTTCTATGGAGTTCTCTCCCTTGCAATTGGAAACAACATTCTACCTAGGATGGGGAAAGAAATTACATTAGATGGAGTATCCACTCTACAATATGTGAATGCCACCTTTTTATTCTATTACCATCGCCCTCATCATATTGTCTCGCTTAAGCTTATCTCATATAATCTTAAACTCCTATCAGACCTAAAATTCCACTTCCATAAAAACTCAGCCCTAGTCCTTAATGACACATCAAATAGAACGGCAGAAGTGGCCAACATCCTAAACTACAAAACTACGAATTTTCCTTTTAACTACTTAGGCATAACAGATAGATACACGAAACCGAAAAAGGAAGATTGTAACATCCTCCATTTTGAGGCCTAAAGCAAGCGCTGCTGATGTTGTAGTCATCCATAGTATTAATTTCCAATAATAAATGAGATCAGTTAATCGTATCTATAACATCAAGAGCATATGAATATGAAAATTTTCGAAATTTGTTTCATTAATAACTTTCATATTCATTACATCCCATTACAAAACCCCATCGATTCCACAAATTCGAAGAAAATATAACAATGATTACAATTATATTCCAAGGCGAAATATGAAGTTGTCCCCATAGGTGATTAGAGTCTAATTACTTGACAAATATAAATCATGTCATAGCATCCGTTCAAACAAAACATAAGCTTAAACAACACAAGAGAAATAAACTCCTAATATTAGATAGCTTGCCTCTTGCATGTCGCCGAAAGGCTATTTGTCTAACCTAAAAACCCTACTCCCAACTTACTCAAATGAGTATTCAAGGGTTTAATAGGAAAAACAAAAACTTCGGGTCAGACAAAAAGTCTGGTATGAATAATAATACACCATCGCGAACCAAAATAGATATCTAGTGAGACCACACCGCTGAGCGAATAGGTTTCCCTCACTAGAATCTTATCCAAATATGTCAATCATAAATCATGCACCTGCAACCACCATGGTTAGAACAAACATAATACGATCAAATGCATGCTCGCAACACGGTAAGTCTGACTAGTCTGTCATCCTACAGTTATGCACACCAAAGGTTTACCCTTCCCGAAAATAGACTGTTTATCTCGAATCATAGCTTTTCTAAGGTAACCATGAACTTAATGGATTTTGTACATAACATCCCCTAATTAGAGGCCCCAAACTAATGGCTACGGATGCTGCAGTCATCCATCATAATTAATCCTCAGCGACCAAATACAGCAGTGTTAGATACATTGATACATAGAATCACATGAATATGGAAATTTTTTGAAACATCAAACAAGATCACATTCCATTTCAAAACATTTCCAATTCATTGCATAATCCTACAATCGTTATCCATGTTCAAAGAAAATATATTTATTACAACATACGCCAAGAGCGACATATGAAGATGTCCCCTTGGACGATCAGAGTATATACAAAAAATTTAACAACATTGCCATAACAAACAATACATGGAATCAAAATAAAAGAGAACTCTCGATAGCTATCATCCCTCCTGCATGTCTCTAGAAGATTTATTCATCTATATTTGAAAACCTCAACTCTCAAACTACTCAAAACCAATTGAGTACCCGAGAGTTTAAGGGGAAAACATAAACTTTGAGTCAGACATAAAGCCTGGTATGAATAATAATTTTCCATCTCAAATCATTTAGATATCCAGTGAGACCATGCCGCTTAGCGGAACTGGTTTTTACCTCACTATTATCCTAAAATCTTTATAAAACCATATACCGTGCTCCTACATCCACATTGATTAAAATAATACAAAACAGTATGATGTGATAATATGCTAAAATAAGTGAATTAATTCTGGATTACCCATCCCCATTAATTTTGACTATCTATCTCAGTTATAGTTTCTAGGATTATTATTAACATAATATTATTCATGGGCTGACTAATAACCGGTTAAATGTTTAAGGACTACCTGTCCTATTACATAGTTTTCATGGAATCACTATGAACCTATTAGTAACTCCAATATCTTTACTCTTATCCAAGTTTTCATAGGCTAACTAGGAACCTATTGTTAACACCAATATCTTTTCTTCTTATCCTAGTTTTCATGGAGTGACTAGGAACCTATTGACATCTGTCAATATCTTAATCCAGATATAGTGTTCATGGGTTCACTATAAACCTATTGGTCCCTTCCAATATCGTATCGTAGTTTTCATGGGCTGACTACGAACCTGTCTTTTCTAAATCTTCATTTATACATAGTTTTCATGGGCTTACAATGAACCTATTGACCTCTGCCAATATCTTTCCTTTAATATTTTAGCATCCTATATTCTAGTTTTTCTGACCTCTTAGATGCAATTCTACTCATTCAGGATCTAACTTAATTTATATTCACTACTGGATCAACCTAGTAGTTATTCTGCCTTTTTTAAAATACAGTTATGGGTCCATTACAAAGTGAATATATACATATACGAAGAAGCAAATATAATAACTTGGTTAATTCCTTTAACCTTTTAATCAAAGAAAACTTCTTCAAAACCCCCTTTTCAAAACACTTTCTTTATTTATGTCATGATTTATCTTTAAAATGAGATTGAGTTATATGTTTTGAAAACTAAGGCTTTCGAAACCTTCAAAACCTTGCTTTCGGCCTCACTGGATAACCTCCTTTGAAAGCGTATAAATCTTTTTCCATAACATTAGGCTCCTGCCTTTTGAAGCACTTTAAAACTTCTCTTTCAAAACCTTTCGAATGTAATTAAGTAATACTTATTAACTCTTAGAAGCATAACTTCGAAACCTTTGAAAGAACCCTTTTGAAACATTTGAAAGTACCCCTTTCAAAATATTTGGAAGTATCCCTTCCGAAACCATTGAAAGTCCCTCTTTCAGAACCATTGATTTATACTTAAAAATATCATTTGGGTCAAAGTGAAAATAAATGAAAGTATCTCTTTCGAAACCATCCTTTATCACATAAAAATATTGGAGAAGACTTGATGGCGTCGACACTATGCCTTTCGAAAGCTTTAAATCATTTAAACAAAACATTGAAGGATAACATCGAAACCCCCTTTCGAAGCCATTGCCTTCGAAACCCTTGGACCATTTTGAAAGCATTTAGGAAGTGGATTAGAACATCTTTAAAAAAAACTCTACCCTTCAAAAGAATTGATGACTTCAATACACTCGAAAGGAATAAGAACAGCAGCAGGGCTTCGACTAGGTCGTAACCCTTACTTTCGAAAGCATTACTTTTATAAGTAAAGAAACCATTCGAAAGCTTATTCTTTAAAACATATGGTGGCAAACCCTTCAAAAGCCTTTAAAAACCTCTTTCAGAAACTTATGTTTCGAAACCGTCGAAGGCTTTAATAAAACAAAGGCAGGCACTTCACTTTTTAAAACAAACAAAGGCAGAGAACCCACCAGAAGAAATGCTTTCGATACCATGCCTTCTGCCTTTCCTCCAGTCAACAATGTACCATCTAAGTGATATCTTGTATCTTGGTTTCGGCTTAATGGGGTTTCGACTTAATTGAAGGCGGAAGCTCTGAGTTGAAAGGTACTTCTATAAGGGGGGGAACCTGCTTTTCTAAGTTAAAGCTGATTAATGCCACATAAAACAAATTTTATCTAACTAACGTGCCATGTGTATATCTGTAATTGGTTGCCTCAACTTTTCAAATTCTTTACTAAAATAACAGCCTCTTAATTTTAGATATAAATCGAGGTTATTTTAGCAAATAAACCTTCCATTAAAAAAATCAATATTGTAAGTAAGTCCTTCTTCTAAAATAATTTAATTTGCATAGAAAATCACTTAGGAAAAATCCCCAAAAATTCAAAAAACTCCAAAAATTCACTTTAATCATGTTTTCTAACATACCAAAATTTCAGATCCATATTCTTAGTTTAATTTCTGAAATAAATTTCTAAAACCAATTAACCATTATTTCATTTGAAAGTTCATAGTAATCTTTCCAAAGCTTGGAAAACTAAAAAAAAATTAAAACCCAACTCCAAAATCATATTTTACATAACACAAAATTTTTCCATGGCATTTAAACATCAATATCAATCGATTTTGCCCTAAAATGGCATATAATCTTACAAATTGAAATTCAAGCATATCATCATCCAAATCATCATAGAAACGAATATAATCTTAAATCCGTAAAACATATGTTCATAAAACAGCATTGAGATGGTATAAATTATTATTCACCTTGATTATGATAAGGAGATTGGATTGAGATTGAGATTTATTCCCTTTCTTTAATTTCTTATCTACTTTGAATTCTCTTCTCTTTTCCTTGTTAATGGCCGGCTCCTCTTTATATTTTTGTTTTGTGTTTTTGTGAAGCGAGAAAAGAAACGTGAATGGTGTAAGGGATGTGAATATATATACAAGGTAGGGATTATATTCGGCTAGTTCCCATTATGTCCTTATGTAAATTAATTAAGTTAAACCACTCTTAAGCCCATTTAATTAATTAAATTGAGCACGTCTCCTTAAGTATCTAGTCAAATATCAATCCTCTTATCACTTAACATTTACATTATTATATTAAATTTATCTAATTAAATCTTTCGAATATGTTATCAAAAAATAGGGGTGTTACAGGAACCCCTCCTTAAAGAATTTCATCCTCGAAATTTAAAAAGGACTAAATACTAAACATAGAAATCATCTGTAATGACTCCTAACAACCATTGTAGTCTGGCTGATTAGAAATTATCTATACAAGTCTAAATAGACATACCGTCGAAGCAGATCAGGATAAGTGTCTTGAATCCTATCTTCTGTCTCCCAAGTACAATTCTTCTAGTTGTCGCTCCACTGAACTTTCACCAACTTGATTGTCTTGTTCCTCAGTCTTTTCTCATCTCTCGCTACAAGCCAAACTAGTTGTCTAACAAAAGTCAAATTAGGCTTTGCATTAAGTCTTCCAACCTTATCAAAGGAATAGTAGTAATCTGGATCATGCACATATTTGTGAAGATGAGACACATGAAATAAATTATTGACGCCTACCATACTGCTTGGAAAATCTACTCTGTATGCGAGCATTTCAATCCTCTCTATAATCTGGAATGGACCAACATATCTCGGTGCTAGTTTCCCGGACTTCCTAAATGGTACCATACCCTTCATCAGTGATAACTTATTGAAAACCTTACCTCCAACTGAGAATTCTATATCTTTACACCTTTTATCTGCTTAACTCTTCTGTCTGGATTGAACTTTTTTCATCCTTCCTTGGATCAACTCAATCTTCTCTGATGCCTTCCTAACCAAATTTGGACCTAAGACCAATTTGTCTACGGTCCCCAACCAACATGCCAATGATTTGCATGATCTTTCATAAAAGCTTCAAAATGTGCCATTTCTTTACTAGTCTGATAACTATTATTATAAATGTAGGTGATCCCCCCAAGATCCACCAAAGTCCAGTACACAAGCTCTCAACAAATCCTCGAGTACTTTATTGAATCTCTTTGTCTTCCGATCTATCTAAGGGTGATATGCAGTACTCATCCTGATCTTAGTGGGCAACACATCTTATAGACTCTTTCAGAATTCACTAGTGAACAAAGCATCTCTATCGCCAACTATGCTACTAGGAACTCCATGTAGTCTAAGTATGTTCTTCATGAAAAACTTAGCAAAAACAGGTGCCGTCATAGCTGATTTAATTAAAATGAAATGGGCACTCTTGGTCAACCTATATACTATAACCCATATACTTTCATTTCCTCTATTTGACCTTGGAAACCCGTCTATAAAATCCATGGATGTCGAATTCCATTTCCATACTGAAATCTCTAAAAGCTAAAGAAACCCACTCAGCTTCTGATGTTCAGCTTTCACTTGTTGACAGTTTGCACACTATCTAACCTACAAGCCAACATCCCTCTTCATACCTTCCCAATAGAATCTCTTCTTCATAACTTGATACATCTTGTTCCCTCTAGGATGAATCGTAAAATTGGATCGATGTCATTCTACAAGAACTTCTTTCCTCAAATTCTCAATATTTGGAACACACAATCGTCCTTTCTTTCTCAACCATCCCCTCTGGTCAACACTGAAATCCTTTAGATCATTGATCTCAGTTCCAACCTCAAGCCTTCTTATTCTCTCGGCTAATACTAGATCCTCTTTCTGCTTAGAAGCTATCCTCTCAATAAACACTGGTTGAACTTCTAAACAAGGCACCATGGCATTACTCGGACTAGAACTAGCAGTTGATCTTAACTGCACACTACAAGTAGTCAAAGCTTATAAATTCTTCCATTATGCTAACATAGCTAACACCACTTTTGATATCTTCTGCTAAGAGCATCCACTACTTTATTACCTTTCCCGAAGTATACTCTATACCAAAATCATAAGCAGTCAAAAACTCCAGCCACCTCTGTGGTCTCATATTCAACTCCTGAGATTATAAGTATGCTAAAGGCTTATGATCTATATATAGCTCAAATCTGTCCCTTAAGAAATAATGCCTCCAAATCTTCAATGCAAAGATCACCGCTGCCAACTCCAAATTATGAGTATGATATCTCACTTTATGCAGTCTAAACTGTCGTGAAGCATAGGCAATCACTCTACCCTTCTGCATCAACACATCTCCCAGTCCAGTCCCACATGCATCAGTATACACCACCAATCCTTTGTTTCCATTTGGAACTACTAATACTGGTGCACTGGTTAACAAATTCTATAACTTACGGAATGCTTCCCCACATTTGTCCAACCAAACAAACTTCACCTTCTTTCTGGTTAGCTTAGTCAAAGACGCTGTTATCCGTGAGAAATCATTGATGAATCTCTGGTAATAACCAGCAAGTCCAAGAAAACTTCTAATCTCGGTCACCATCTCTGGTCTCTTCCAATTATTAGTAGCTTCGATCTTATCTAGATTGACTGACAATCCCTTCTCTGAAACCATGTGACCAAGAAACTTAACCCCTTTCTTTTAAAAATGACACTCGGAGAACTTCGCCTTTAACTGATGCTGCCTCAGCTTCTCAAGCACAACTCTAAGATGATCTTCATGCTCTCTTATGTCCTTAGAGTATTCCAAAATGTCATCTATAAAAACCAAAATGAATCAATCCAAATGCTCTTGGAAAACTCGGTTCATTGGATCCACAAAGAAAACAGGTGTATTCGTTAACCCGAATGACATTACTAACCACTAGTACGAACCACACCTAATCCAGAATGCTGTTAAAGGAATGATGTCCTCTGTCGCTCTTAACTGATGGAAACCTATTACCAAATCCAACTGGGAAAACACTCTGGCTCCAAATAACTAATCAAATAGATCATTAATTGTCGGCAAAGGATACTTATTCTTGATGATCCTTTCGTTTAACTTACGATAGTCGATACACATCCTCGATGACCCATCTGGTTTCTTCACGAACACCGTGGTCGCTCACTAAGGTGAACTGCTTGGTCTAATAAAATTTCTTCCTTCTAGATCCACTCGCTTCACATTTAATTCCTTCACCTCAGTATGTTTCATCCTGCTAGGTGGTCTACTCACAGGTTCAACTCATAGCACAAGATCTATCTAAAACTCAACAGCTCGTTTCGGTGGTAGTCCTGTGACTTGCTTAAAGACATCTGCAAACTCTCTTGCTACTTGAACCTGACTTAGCTCTTCTCCACTTCCATTGCACTTAACAAAGCATAAAAACTCCGGTTAGTATTAGAATTCTCCACTGAGAATATAAGTCGGTTACGACTATCAGAGTGTCTTAGTGATATCTCCTCATCCTGGCAAAATATCCTAGCCTCAAACCTTCTTAACCAATCCATATCCAAAATGATTCCGAAATCTATGAAATCGAAAACATACAAACTGCATGAGAACCTATGACCTAACAAATCAAGTTCTAACTGGTCATATCTCATCCCCAGAGTTGCATACCCCTCCTATTGGATTCACAACCTTAAGGAAGTAACAAGGTATGTGGGTTCTAAGCATAACATATCAACCAAACATTGGATATAAATGAATATGATGCGCAAGTATCAAATAGTATCCTTACTGACATACTCTGAATTAAAAACGTACCTTCCGTCACAATATTCCCTTTGTCAGCTGCAGTTGGCTTAACAGATGATCCAGCAGCAAAGACATTTCCCTTGTCCACTCTGACAAGCTTTGGACACCGGTTCTTTTAATGCCCAACTTGGTCACAGTTGTAGCACATCACGTTCTTCTTGTCTGTAGCCTTCTTCCCCTTGCTTGACCAAAACTCATTTGCATAATGACCCTTCTTGTCACACTTGTAGCAAACCAGCCCTTGCCTTCTTTGCGGTATCTCCCTTCTGGCACCCTTTTTGTTAAAGAACTTCCTCTTATTTTCTTGAGAACCCTGGGTTTCAACTGGCTTCTCTGTAGCACAAGCAACAAGAATCTCCTCATGGCGAATTTCCATCTCCACTACCACATTACAAGGACGATGGATATGTGTCAAGGTCGCTCTACCAAGCTCAAGTCTCAATCCTCGAATGAACCTTTCATTTCTCCCGATGTCAGTGTCTATAGTATTATATCCATAACGAGACAGCTCATCAAACTTAGTGGCATACTCGATAAATGACATCTCTCCCTAAACTAGATCCATAAACTTTCTCATTTACACCGACTTTTAACCTCAGATAAAAAATTCTTTTCAATCTCTTTCTAAATTCAGCCTATGTCAACTCTTCCTCTGGAATCCTAGCGGTAAACTATTCCACCAATGAAGTGCTGACCCTTGCAACTGTCTAGAGGCCAACCTCCTCTTCTGCTCATCATTTAAACCTAGATCGGCAAAGATACGTTCACAATGCAACAACAAATTCTCTATCTCTATGGCATCATCTCTTCCCATAAACGGTTTCCTACCAAGGCTGGTGTAGCCTCTGCTCAACTTAGCATAATTATTTCCAACTGGAGCCATAGGATTAGATCCTCTAGCAACAACTCCTGCTTGCATCATATTAATGAAAAAATAATATATCACCCCCAAATCCACTGGTGGATTTCTAGCACCCACATTGGCATCAGCATTTTTGTCAGCATTAGCCTATCGACCATGGTTCCTCTTGGTATTAGGTCAAGTATTTCTGTTGGTTTTGGTGCTTCCTCCATCGAAATTTCCTCTTCCGTTTCCTGCTTCGATATCTTCTTTCTAGTAAATCTTCATACGAGCCTTAGTAAGATATAGAAGAACGGTCTAAGAGAGAGGGGATTACGTACTTATATATCTATATATCAAATACAAGTGCGTTACTATAGCGTTAATCCGAACCCTGATTTTATTTTCAGATACAATGGATTATGTTTGAAAATCATTTCAGGTTTAATTTCTTTTAAGTTTCATAAACCTATACTTTGATACCAACTTGTAACATCTCCCTACCTAAAGGCATAAAACTAACGGCTACGGATGTTGCAACCACCTATAGTTATTAATCCTTGGCGACCAAATATGGTGGCATTAGATACATTGATACACAGAAACACATAAATATGAAAAAATATTAAAACATCAAACAAGATCACATTCCATTTCAAAACATTTCCAATTCATTACATAATCCCATAACCGTTATCCTGGTTCATAGAAAATATTTATTTACTACAATGTATGCTAAGAGCGACATATGAAAATACCCTCTTGGATGATCAAAGTATATACAGGCAATTCAACAACTTTTCCATGTCAAATAACATAGCAAAATCAAAATAAAAGAGAACTCTAGATAGCTATCATGCCTCCTGCATGTCTCCGAAAGCTTTATTCATCTAATGAAGTACCTGAAAATCTCAGCTCTCAGACGACTCAAAATCAATTGAGTGTCTGAGAGTTTAAGGGGAAAACATAAATTTCGAGTCACACATAAAGCCAGGTATGAATAATAATCTGCCATCTCAAATCATTTAGATATCTAGTGAGACAACGCCGCTTAGCAGAACGGGTTTTCCCCTCACTAGTATCCTAAAATCTTTATAAAATCATATACTGTGCTCCTACATCCACGTTGGTTAAAACAATACAAAACAGTATGATATGATGATATGCAAAATAATTTAATTAACTTTAGATTACCCATCCCCATTCATTTTGACTATCTGTCTCAGTTATAGTTTCTAGGAATACTATCAACTTAATAGTTTTCATGAGCTAAATAATAACCGGTTAAATGTTTAAGGACTCCCTGTCTAATTACATAGTTTTCATGGGATCACTATGAACCTATTGGTAACTCCAGTATATTTACAATTATCCTAGTTTTCATGGCCGACTAGGAACCTATTAGTAACTCCAATATCTTTTATTCTTGTCCTAGTTTTCAAGGGCTGACTAGGAGCATATTAACATCTGTCAATATCTTAATGCAGATATAGGATTCATGGGTTAACTATAAACCTATTATCCCCTGCCAGTATCAAATCTAAGTTTTCATGGGATGACTGTGAACTTGTTTTTTTAATCTTCATTTATACATAGTTTTCATGGGCTTACTATGAACCTATTGTCCCCTTTCAATATTTTTCCTTTAATATTTTAGCATCCTATATTCTGGTCTTCCTGACTTCGTGGATGCTATTCTACTCATTCAGAAGCTAACTTAATTTATATTAACTATTGGATCAGCCTAGCTGGTCATTCCGTCCTTCTCCAAAATACAGTTATGGGCCCATTACAAAGTGAATATATATATATGAAGAAGCAAACACAATATTTTAGTGAATCCCTTTAATCTTTTAATTAAAGAAAACTTCTTCAAAAACTTCTTTTCAAAACACTTTATTTATTTATTCCATGATTTTCCTTAAAAATGAGTTTGGGTTATTTTCTTTGAAAACTAAGGCTTTCGAAACCTTTAAAACCTTGCTTTCGGCCTTACTGGATAAGCTCCTTCGAAAGCATATAAATATCTTTTAAAAACATTAGGCCATGCCTTTCGAAGCACTTTAAAACTTCCCTTCGAAACCTTTCAAATGTAATAAAGTATTACTTATTAACTCTTAGAAGAATAGCTTCGAAACCTTTGAAAGTAGCTCTTGTGAAACCTTTGGAAGTATCCCGTCTGAAACCGTTGAAAGTCCATTTTTAGAAACCATTGGACTTATACTTAAAAAATATCATTTAGGTCAAAGTGTTGTATAAACTAAAGCATTTCTTTTGAAACCGTCCTTTATCATATAAAAGTTTGGGGAAGACTTGATGGTGTTGGCACCATCCCTTTCGAAAGCTTCAAATCATTTAAACAAAACACTGAAGGATAACACCGAAACCCCCTTTCGAAGCCACTGCTTTTGAAACCCTTGGACCCTTTTGAAAGCATTTAGGAAGTGGGTTAAAACATCTGTAAAACAAGCTCTACCCTTCAAAAGCATTGATGACTTCAATACACTCAAAAGGAAAAAGAACGGCAGCTGGGCTTCGACTAGGTAGTAAACCTTACTTTCGAAAGCATTATTTTTATAAGTAAAGAAACCATTTGAAAGCTTATTCTTTAAAACATAAGGTGGTAAATCCTTCGAAAACCTTTAGACAACCGCTTTTGAAAACATATGCTTCGACCCCATCGAAAGCTTTAATATAACAAAGGCAGGAACTTCACTTTTTAAAACAAAAAAAGTTCCAACCCCATCAGAAGGAATGCTTTCGACACCATGCCTTCCGCCTTTCCTCCGATCCACTACGTACCATCTAAGTGATAACTGACATATTGGTTTCGGCTTAGTGGGGTTTCGACTTGATTGAAGATGGAAGCTCTGAGTCGAAAGGTACTTCTATTTGAGGCAAAACCTGCTTTTCTGAGTAAAAGATGATTAATGCCACTTAAAGCATTTAACTAAATATTCGAAAACATTTAACTAAATATTCGAAAATCTCCAAATACGGCTACGAGTAAAATTGGAATGTCTGTCAAAGTCAGAGGACTATCTGTCCCTGTATCATAGTCTTCCTAAGGTACCATGAACCTACTAGTTTTCGCAGGTAACTAATCAACCTTATCTAGAATCATAGTTTTCCTAGGGTTATTATAAACCTACTATTTTAAATCAACCTTATTATGGACAATCTGTCTCATATGCAATTGATTTCCTAGTGTTATTGTGAACCTACTAGTTTTCATAGGTAATTAATCAACCTATTTGGCTATTAAGTCCATAAGTCATATCTTTTGATTATTTTAGAGCTTCCTAACAGAGTTGATCTATCTGATCCCCTGGATGCAATATTACTCACTCAGAAGTTTAATCTGACCACACTCACCATTGGAACCACCTAACTGGTAATTCTGTTCCCAAATCCAAAGATCCAATGTTGGGTATTGTAGATATGAATATGATAAATGATACATGACAAAACATGTATGCGTAAATAATCATACGATAACAAGAATATATTACATCATTCGCTAAAATATGTTCAATCGATAGTCACATCCTTACATGGTTTTAAAACAATCACTATCAAAACGAGGCAATTGAGCCACTAAAATACATAAGCAATATGAGGTAAAGAGCTTCAAGAAATGTGAGATAAAGAGCCTCTAAAATATGAGGCATCGGGCCTCTAAAATATGAGATAAAAAGTCCCTAAGATATGGGGTGTCGTGCCTCCAAAATATGAGATAAAGAGTCTCTAGATGTGATGTGTCGTATCTCTAAAATATGAAATTAAGAGTCTCCATATGTGAGGTGTCATACGTCTAAATATAAGATATAGAGTCTTTGGATACGGGATGTTGTACCTTTAAAATATGAGATAAAGAGTCTCCAGATATGAGGTGTCGTACCTCTAAAATATGAGATGCAAATTTTTTGGATATGTCATACCTTTAAAATATGAGATAAAGTGTCTCTTGATATAAGGTGTCGTATCTCTAAAATATGAGATAAAGAGTCTCTATATATGGGGTGTTGTACCTCTAAAATATAAGATACAAAGTTAGAGGTGTCGTACCTCTAAAATATGAGATGAAGAGCATCTAGATGAGTCGTCGTGCCTCTAAAATATGAAATAATTCTCTAGATATGAACCTCTAAAATATGAGTAAAGAGTCTTTAGATATAAGGTGTCTGTAACGACCCATGATTTTGAATCTTCGAATTTGAATATTTAATTTTTTTTTTAAATATTCGGATTTGAATTTAAATCACAATAAAATATATTTTCAAATAATTACTCGGTTTTTGATGGCATATTTTCAATTTATTTATTGGATTTTTCCATAATTTTTTAAGTTGGAAATTAATTAAATTTTCGACTAATGCATTTTGCGGCAAAAGTTGGTATTTTTGAATTGCATAGAATTTAGTAACTAGTGTATTTTATTTTTGTTTTGTGATCGCAGCGCATTGTTGTGCGCAATCGTATTTTTGCTTCTGTCATTCACGATGCGTATATCAACGGAATATTGTGTAGCGAAATACCATAAATATTTCTTTTCAAACTATAAACTAAAATTGGATCAAATTTCAAATGTATGGTCAAATCTTGGGAGGTGATATTGGTATAGGAATATAGGTTTACTTGCAAATTTATTTTAACTTAAGAAACTTTGATTATTTTATGGGTAAAAGTGGTGTGTTTTTTTGGTTATTAGGTGGATAAAAATCAAAATGTACTTGGTCATTTTTTAGCCTCATTATTCCTTATCCACTCTTTTACTTGTTCTTCATTTACAGTAAACAACTATAATGGTCGATGCTTACCGTCATTTTTCATTTTGCTTTTTGAATTCATTTTTCCTTACTGACCTCGCCGCTTCGTCCGATCTTTGCATTTCCAATAAAAAAAGAAATGGACACATTCATATTTACACATTTTCCTGGCTTCATATTCTTCTTCTTTGGTACATATTTTGAAAATGAGTTAACGGCAAACCAACTTTTCTTCCTCATCCTTTCTTTCTATGCATATTTGTATATGTTATGTGCGAGTAGGTATGCAAGTGTGTGTAGGAGGTGAGTGTGTGGGCATAGCCGTGACAACACGTGCAAGTGGAAAGTAAGGAAGAGATTGTGGGTTTGGGAAGTTTAGGGCCATATTGATTTGGCAAGTGGTTATGGTGGCTGGAGGCGCGACGAGGAGGCGGAGCAGGGTCAAATGGTGTTCACTCCGTGGTGTGCACGCGCATGAAATGGGGTCCTGGAAGCTTGCGTGAGTTAGAGAAAAGTAGGCAAGGATGGATACTGTTCTTAACCCATGAATTTGCACTTTAGTCCAAAATATTGTGTTCAATTGCATGCTAGTGGGGGGAAGTTTGCAGGCATTTGGAGCTTCTGGTCTAATTTGCCTGGGTCGTGGGCCTTAGATGAGAAGCTTATTAATTTAGTTTATGTACTAGTTAATTTTCTTAGTTATCTTACTTACTAAATAGTTAATTAAAAGCGTTAACCTTAAAAATGAATAACCCACTCATTATAAATCCGTATGACCCTAGGATATTTACGTTGGACTCGTACTGATGAATGCAACATTATAGTGTAACTTGTTATATCGAGGAATGTTTAAAATATTGATAAAATATTAGCGATTAAGTTTAATTACGTTATTTTAAATATATAATGTTGCCAAATTAATTATACCGTATTGGTGATATCTATTTGGCCAAATAAAATACCAATTGGTTAAATTTAACTAGATAAATTATTTTGAACATCTATTTAGCAGAATAAATCCCCGTTCTATTATTATATTAGTTCAGATATTTATTCATATATCGGTTGCGTAATATGTGAATTTATCAACATTGGATAAGTGATGAATTAGCTAATGATTTCTAATTGAATTTTTTTGCATACATGCTTATGTGAATACCAGTTATGTGACTTGCAAGGTTAATTGAAATTTAATGGTATCTTGATTTAGTACCATTGTGATCCAAAAGCCCTTTTTCAAAATTGACAAATTTTGGATTTTAAATAACTTCTATTTGTATAACAATTTGAGGTTAAGTGTTTATTTAATTATAAATGATTTCAATTATGGTTAAAAATATCTAATTTAAAGTTATTTAGTTTTAATATTTAATGATATCTTGATTTTTTTACTTATATTACTAATGTTGTTTGATTAAGTTAATTGGTTTAGTTTTATTTGAAGTTAATTGATTATTTTATTAATGATGTTTTATAAGGTTAATTAATTAATTATTTATGATGTCTTTAAGAGCATTAATTTTTTTCATAATATTATTTAAAGATTATTAATTTATTTAATAAAAGTGTTTAAAGATTAAGTGTCTGATTTAAGGTAATGTTTTTAGATAAGAGTTTGGATTTTTATTCAAGAATTTCAAAGGTTATAATTGACTTATAAAAGAGTTCATAATAATAAAGTGATCAATAAAAAGGGTTTATATCTATTTTAAAAGAGTTTCAAAGAGGGTTAATGGCTGTTTAATTTATAAACCAAGTGTCGAAGGTTATGATCTATATATCGATAGTCGCTACGGATGCAATTTAAAATTTTATCTTTTCCATAAAATATAAGGGTTATCTATTTTAGATATTCGTAAATCCCTTTTGATGGTGATTTAAAAAATTGTATAAGTATTTAAAAGGAGATTTGGTTTTAAATGTTTTTTTAAAAAGGGATTTGTTTATAAAGTATTTTTATAAAAGGATTGTCATAAAGGAGTTTATCAAGGGTAGTATTGAGTTTTATAAAAGAAAAGTGTTTTCTAAAAGTGGTTTTACAAATTAACTTGGAGATTTATAAAAGGGCTTGAAATTATTGAGTGGGTTTATGAATGAGAGTTTTATAAAAGAAATGAGATTGGTTTTGACCATTTAATCCTTCTTAATTATGGTAGTATGGAAGTTCTTTCCGTACTTAACATTGAAGGATAAGTGGTTTGGTTTCATAGTAAGTAATGTTTTAAATGAAATTTGTTTGGCCCATTAAATTATGAATTTGGAAAATAGAAAATCTTCTTTAATTTTTGTCTATATACTTATACCTTTGAGATAAGTATATGTGTATTTTCAAATTACTGAAACTAAAATGGTTGTTGATATACTTATACTAATGAGATAAGTATATGAATAATTTTCCAAGTATTTAAAAGTGTATGAGGGGTTTGTGGAAATATCCTTTGTGAAGGTATTTTAAATCAAATAATTGATGGTGATATAGTTTAGGAAAAGATTAATTATTAGAGACTTAGTGGATCCCACATGGAATAAAATCTACGTTTGTTTGATAGTTAAATAGCTGACCATCAAATCTTGGTCAAAATATAACTATGGAAATATCTAAGAGAAATACGGAGGTTATATGGCACAGTCATCTTCAATGATGGTTGTACTGTGTGTATAAATCTTGTTCTGTTCTTCTAGGACAAATGATAGGAAGATACACCCACTTAAATGGTTAGGGGTGATCCCTGCTCCTATGTATTGCCTATATAATTCCAAAATAACTAGGGTTGAGTTTACCAGAAACTAATGAATGTTGGTTCAAAGAGAACGTGATAGGGCAAGTATGAATTATCTAAAAACCACTTCAATCCAACTCAAGCGACATATTGAAGACATCTTGAAGATGATGGATTGAAGATGGAGTTCTTTGAAGTGCAAAGGATTCTTGCCATTAATCCTAAGAGTGACTACAAAATGGATGTAGTAGAAGTGTGCCTTGGGTTTGTTCTTACGTTGAACAATTTGTATGGACGAATGCTGACATTGCATTATGCCTGAAAGGCAATGTTAGCATTCCAAGTGGAAATTACTAAGAGTAGAAAAAGGTAACCGTGACCTCACAACCCGATAATGACTAAAACATGAGATATGCTTCAATGATGTGTGGTTCGCTACCTTTGGGAGCTTCATTCCTCGAACTAGAATCGATATTCACGGTTTGGTATATACGCACAGGTGGGTCCAGAGTCTAGAATAGGTTTCCATTGCTGGTACCCGAGTGATGACGTCATCTGGCTTATCACGTTAGAGGGGCAAGCCGACTCTGATTCGTAGGGGTTGTGGTTCGACCTCGGTACATTTTTCTAGAAGTGTACTTTGGCAAGTGGTACCCTAGTTGCCATGTCATTGATCAAAATCCAATATCTAATATGTGCCTTCACCGACTTAGTTATGCCCAACTATGTTGAAATGTGAGGTGCAAGTATTTCAGCTATTTTCTATATTTATTTTCCATCTAGACAGTATTACAATATCAATGTATTTACAATAAAAATGGTTTGGTCATCGTAAGGTAAAAACCTTTCCGTGTGTGTAGCGCGGTCTTACGAGATACCTTTATTTCAAAAGGTATTATAAAATTAAGTAATCCACTTGATTGTGTTTTTCATGCTGGTTTTACTAGACTGACCTGAGCGTTGTTTTCCTATAATGCTCGGGTCAGCCCGAACATATTTTCTAGATTTAGTTGGACATTTTGGAGATTTTAAGAGACGAACTGGATGCCTCCGAGATGTACGTCTGTATTTTCTTTATTTTTCGTGGTTAGTTCTTATTGTAGTTAACATTACTTGCAAGGATAGGTTGTTATAACTGTTCAGGAAATGAGCTGATGCCTCCTAGACGTACTTCTGCATGTTCTTTATTTTTTGCTGTTTGTTCATATTGTAGTTATCATTAATTGTAAGAATAGGTTTTATAATTGTCCAGGACTGATAATAGGATAACTGTACTTTGATTGATGTATGTATATTAAATTTTAGTTTTTCTTTTGTAAATATTATTTGTACATTATATATTACTCGTCATGTTTTTGCGAGATTCTACTGTCCTTCTTTCTTTCACACGAATGATATGTCTTTTTGGCAATTAGATGTTGGGCACGTGAATACCATGGATGTATTAGTGTCAATTTCTGAGGATCGAAAAGGCAGAATGTTACAGTGTCATGCCTCTAAAATATGAGATAAAGAGTCTCTAGATAAGAGGTGTCGTACCTCTAAAATTTATAATGGTGTTTTGTAAATAGTTTGAAAACTGAATTTTTTCCTTTTAAAGAAAATACTTTCCACCAACTCTTGCCTCTTATCAAATTTTTACTAGATAATAATTTTTTTTTTCATATTCTTTACGGAATTTGCTAGTGGATCACATTCTACCTTCGTAATAACTTTGCAAATCCTTACAATTAATATATTAATTTATGTTAATTTAACACTTTTCTAGAATGATAAATTCATAGAAAATCAAACCATTAGGGAAAATTCTCCAAAAGTCACATATCTGAATTTCCTTCTTCTTTTCTATAAAAAAAAATTTGTGACTAAAATATTAATTTAATTATTTTCAATAATCAAAACCGAAATAAATACCTTTTTTCCCTTAGGAAATTCATAAAATATTCATCCTAACTTTGAAAATTATGAAATCTAAAACTCATCTGCAAAATAATGTTTCACATAACAATTCAAATTTCAAGTCACTAGGAGATCAAAATATAGGTTTATGCCTTTAAGCCCCATTACAATAGTCCCATAAATCATCATTCAATCAAATAATGATATTGTCAAGAATAACATGACGTATTATCACCACAATTTTAGACACCAATCGTAGATTTTAAATCAAGAATAAACAAATGAGATGATTAGCTATTATTCACCTTAGATTGGATAAGAGGGATTGAGATTTGATGTAGATTAGTTCCCCTAATTTTTACCTTTTGAATTCTTTAGATTTTACTCTTCTTTTCTTCTTGTTAATGGCCGGCCTCCTTTTGATTTAGCTTTGATTTACGAAAATGAAATGAGAATGAGGTAGAGAGGTAGGGTTTAGGGAATAAATAAAGGAATTATTCCCATTATGCCCCTCTCATTAATTCTTTCCCATTCTATGTTTAAATAAATTTTATTAGTTGATTACTTAATGCCTGACTCAAATTAGTCAATAGATCTCATTTTCCTTATCATGTCATATTATTTCATTTAGTTTATCTAATTAAATTCCCAAAATAATGTTAAAAAAATCAGGGTTGCTATAGGCTTCAATTTTGAAAAAATTTCATCTTCGAAATTACAATAAGGTAAACCATCAAGCATATCAATCATGCATACATGTGTAAAAAAACACATGATAACAATGCTAGACTATCTAACTAGTAAAATGTCTATTTGAAAATATAGAACATACCATCAAAATAACTTAGCATAAGTATCTCTAATCATGTCTTCTGTCTCCCAAGTACTGTCTTTCTCATTATCGATCCACTGGACATTCACTAACTTGACTATCTTATTTCTTAATTTCTTCTCATCTCTTGCTACAACACTAACTAGTTGTCTAAAAAAACAATCCGGTTCTACTACTGAATCTTCCAAGACAATCAGCGCAATAGTAGTCTCTGGATTATGCATACACTTCCCAAGATGAGAAAGGTGAAAAACATTATTAACTCCTGCCAAACCATTCAGTAACTCTATTCGATAAGAGAATTTATTAATCCTTTCTACGATAGGAAATGGACCAACATATCTAGATGTCAATTTCCCCGACTTTCCAAATCATATCACACCCTTCACTAGTGATATTTTAATAAAAACATGGTCTCCAACGAATAACTGTAAATCCTTATGCCTCTTATATGCATAATTTTTCTGCCTAGACTGAACTTCCTTAATCCTTGCTCGGATCAACTCAATCTTTTCTGTAGCTTCTTTCACCATATCTGGGCCAAAATTCAATCCAGCCTTAGTCGCCAACCAAAATGCTAGTGATTTTCATGGCCTTCCATAAAGGGCTTTGAAAGGCGTCATTCCTATACTAGTTTGATAACTATTATTGTAAGAAAACATGACTAAGTGCAAATGGTCTTCCCATTACCCTCCAAAGTGTAGTACACAAGCCCTTACCAAATCTTCAAGAATTTTGTTTGCTCTTTCTGTTTGACCATTCATCTATGGATGATAAGCGGTACTCATCTCTAGCTTGATACCTAACCTTCTTGTAGACTCTTTCAGAATTCACTAGTGAATAAAGTATCTCTATCACTGATTATACTATTAGGAATCCAATGTAATCTTACAGTATTCTTCAAAAACAACTTTGCCAAAGTAGGCGTCGTTCTTATCGACTTAATGGGTATAAAATGTCCGCTCTTGGTTAGTCTATCTATCATGACCCATATACTTTTATTTCCCTTATTGGACCTTAGTAACCCATCAATAAAATCCATGGATATTGAATCACATTTCTAAAGTGGCACCTATAAAGATTGAAGCAGTCCACTTGGTTTCTAATGCTCGGCTTTTACTTGCTGGCAATTCAAACATTTTTTCATCCACAAGCCTACATCTTTTTTCATTCCTTCCCAAAAGAAACACTTCTTCATACCCTGATATATTTTAGTTCCTCAAGGATGAATAGTAAACATCGATCGATGACATTCTCCAAAAACTTCCTTCCTTACATCACAAGCATTTGGGACGCATAGCCGTCCATGCAACTTTAATACAAAGTTAACTAACAACATTCAACCACACAACATTAAAGACATATAACTTAATTAAATGTAATAATAAATGGTATTGGAACCTTTTAGGGGCCTTACTGATTTCTTCCAGTCTCCACATCCCCGGTGGGTGGGTCACAGAAGATGGCAACATCTATAACGAGCCCCTCTTGTTCTTAGAGCAGCGCCCCTTCCTGTTTTCGAGAGCGCGAACTTCGTTTTGGAGAAAGAGCACACTTCTCATTAAGAATAAAATCTTTTAAATCATCAATCTTAGTTCCTTCTTCAGGTCTTCTAATTCGTTCAGCTAGTAGTGGATCATCTCTCTATTTAGAAGTAATTCTTTCGATCATTAATGGTCGAACTTCCAAATAGGATAACTTTGCTGCATTTTGACTAAAACTAGCCGTTGAACTTAACTGCATACCATAAGTGTTCAATGCCTCTAAATCTTTCCATTCTGCTAACATAGCTAATGCCGCACTCTAATATTTCCTGCTAAGTACATCGACAACTTTATTTCCCTTTCTTGTTGTATACTGAATACCAAAATCATAAGCCATCAAAAACTCCATCACCTTTGTTGTCTCATATTCAACTCCTTCTGAGGGAATAAATACATAAAAACTATGATCCATAGATAACTCGAACCGTTCTACCAAAAGACAGAGTCTACATACTTTCAAAGCAAAGATCGTCACTACCAACTCTAAATCATGGGTCGGATACCTAACTTTATGTGATTGAAGCTGTCGAGTAGCGAAGGCAGTCACTTTACCTTTTTGCAATGACACAGCTCATAACCCTGTCCCACATGCATCATTATACACTACTAAATCTTGATTTCCATCTAGAAAAACCAATACAGACGTATTGGTCAATAGAGTTTCAGCTTGAAGAATGCTTCTTCACATTTAATGGTCTAAACAAACTTTTCGTTCTTCCTCGTTAGTTTAGTCATAGGTGTCGCTATATGAGAAAAATCCTTCATAAACCTTTGGTAATAGCCCACTAACCCCAGAAAACTTCTTACCTTAATCACAGTCTTTAGTCTTTTCCAATTATTACCAGCTTCACTCTTAGTCGTATGTTAACATCCCCTATTTGGGGGCTTGAAACTAACCGCCGTGGATGCTGTTGTCATCCATAGTTATTAATTCCCGATGACCGAATGTAGTGATGTTAGATACATTGCTAACATAGAAGCACATGAATATGAAGAAAAGTTAAACATAAATTCAATTCAAATTCTCTCATTTCATTCTATAACAACATTTTAGATTCATTACATAACCCTATATGTAAACAACGTTCAGCGAAAATTACAATCATTACAAAATACACAACAACGATATATAAAGATGCCCTTTTGGTTGATCAAAGTATGTATATATATAATGCAACTAAACAACTTTGCCTATCAATCCACTTAACAGAGCAGAAACAAAAGATAGGAACTTCTAATAGCTGGTTTGCCTCCTGGATGTTTCCGGAAGCTTATTCGTCTAAAGAGAACCTAAGAACCTTGCCCTCGATCTACTCAAATGAGGACTCGAGAGTTTAAGGGGAAAGACAAAAACTTGGGTTAGAGAAAAAGTCTAGTGTGAATAATAACCGACCGTCTTGGATCAACTAGATATCTAGTAAGACCACGTCGTTAAGAGGAACGAGTTTTCCCCCTACTAGTATCTTTACCAGAATACAATAAAAATATGTTATGCACCTGCATCCACAATGGTTAAAACATAATATAATATGATGACATTCAAAACTATAATATGCCCTAGATTGTCCATCCCAATTTATCTGACTATCTATCTTGGTTTATAGTTTGTAAGGTTACTATTAACCTATTAGTTTTTACGGGCTGACTAATAACTTGTTCCAATCTTATGGATTATCCATCCGATTTCATAGTTTTTGTGGGATCATTAAAAACCTACTGATTTCTACCAATAAATTTATCCAATCATAATTTTCATGGAATCACTATAAACCTATTGGATTCTCAAATAACATCTGTCAAATCACAGTTTTCATAGGCTAACTATGAACCTATTGGATTCTCCAATAACATCTTTCAAATCATAGCTTTATTGGGCGAATATGAACTTATTGATCTCTGTTAATAACATATTCTGGATATAGTACTCATGGGATCACTAAGAACCTGTACGCCCCTCCTAACAACATTTCCCATAACATAGTTTCCGTAGGCTAAATTAGAACCTGTCTAACTCAATAGTCTTTTGATCAGTTGTGGGCATCATATATTCTGATCTACCTAACCTCCTAGATGCAAATTTACTCACATAGGAGTTAAGTAAATGTATATTCACTATTGGGTCAACCTAGATGGTTATCCTACCATTAACGCTCTTAAATTCAGTTATGAATCATAAAATAAGTGAATATGATAGCAATAGCATGCATAATAAATGATCAAGTAAACCCAAAACATAAACATCCACAATTAAAATCCTTGTAATCATTGTCTTAATGATGTATGGTCAATACCCTTAACCCATAATTAGACAAGGAAATCATCTCTTTGTATTTTCAAAGTCTAATGCCATTTGTAAACTCTTTATATATTGCCATGTACATGATTGAAAATGATATTAGGTTAGTCGCTTTTCAAACATTTTGATTTGATCAATGTGGACATCATCTCATGTTGACGTTGCTACTTGAGGCTCCTTGCCTCTATTTAAAAACCTTTAAAACAAAAACTTGCAGCATTATACACCTCGTTGACACAATGACATAAGCTATCCGCTACTTTCTTACTTGCATTGACATCATCGACTTCGGTGACATGATATGAAACAACTCAATAATACAACAACTCAATAATGTGGCATCATGATAATGATATATCATGACAATGTGGCATCATGAAGCATGTCGACGATATCCAATGCTCGATGACACTTCTTCCCTACGTTTTAAAACATGCGGCATGGTATATGAATGTTGCCACTTCTTTGACCTCGATGAGTTCGAATACGCTCTGCACTATTGTAATAGTGTCCTATGTTTTCGTCTCGTCGGCGTCGAATATTATAGGCGGGACAGTGACATAAAGGGGAGTGACATCATCGTAAATATCAATAAAACTGCATTTTTACCAAAGAAAGTATGCTCTTTTTACCAAACCTTCTCTATTTGTCGAAACATGATTGGGTATTACAATTTTTCAAGGTTCTTTTCAGTATTGCTGCCGCACTTACATTTCCAAAATTCACAAATATGTTATCAAATTAATTTTACAAAGTTAATTAATTAATTAACCGTTTAAATGACATTCTTGCATTTTAAATTCATATCTCTTCCAAAATAATGGGGAAAACTCTAAAAAATTCATATAAACTTCAAAATCATGATTTCTTCATCATATAAAAATTTCAACTCAAAAATCAATATTTAATCGCCTAATTAAATTTAATACCCAAAATTTTCAAAATCTTGTATTTTGATGTTTTGATCATGACAACTATATAAGCAAATATTATATGAACTAACATATTTATAGGAGAAGATACTATTCTATTCGACAATAGATTACAGACCAGAATTTGGCTTGTCTATGGTCTAGGTCTTATAGTTAATTTTATTTTTGTTAAAATCTCTCCAAAGTGATATATGCACGCACACGTACTTAAAAATATTTTCATATCATGTTTCATATGCCAAGTATTTTACTACGCAAGTTCACACACAAAAGATTTCTTAAAAAACTTCAACATGGCAGAAAACTTGATATTCAGCCGACTGAAATAGTAGTTCGGTCGATTGAATATCTATGCACATGCACAATAGATACGAATATTCAGCTGACTGAACTATCCAATCCAGTCGACCGAATATGGTGTTTTTTGAACTTTTTCCTCTCTAATTTGAATTTTTAAAATTCCAGCTAGCTGAATTCTTTTGTTTAGTTTACTGAATTGCATAACGACTATATTTCTGAAAAGACACTTCACTTCATCGAATAGAAACAACTCTTGATTCAAGAGTTGTTTTTGTATCTTTCAATCGTCTCTTTTCACGATAGGTTGCAACACTTAAACACTATATATAGCCTTCAAATTCATTTGTTTTAATCGCTTAATTTTCTGATTGTATCTCATATTCTTATTATCTAAACTCTTGTCATTTGCAATCAAATTCCTGTTCTAAACACTTACACATTCAAGAGCAATTTCATTTGTGATTAAATTAAACTTCCAATCTTCACGAACTGCATTTTATACTACAAAGGAGAAGATTATAGGAAGAATGTACGTTATCAATTTATCAGTGTTGTTCAAGAGCATACTCAGTCAGAAGCAATTTCACGGTTTGTATTAGAAGTCAAGTTCGATTGCTTAGGCGGTTGAAGCCTATTTTGTTGCTTAGGCGGTTGAAGTCATGTTTGGTTGCTCAGGTGGTGCAATACTTGATCTTCCGAGTCAAGCGAGAGTTTATAGTTAAATTACAGAAGGAGTCTGGGGCGCGATGTAGAACGAGAAGATCGAACCAGTATAAAAATCCCCGGTGTCGTTTATTTTACAACTTGCATTTATATTTATATTCCACACTATTAGATAACTTAGTTAATATTCCATATTACAATCCTTAATCACTTTCACTTGGTATCGAAGCAGTTCATCATATAACCATAACACCATTATTTGATACTCAGTTAATATGGAAAATAACACGAACACAAGTTCTATTGAAGGTCAAACCACCGCACGACCACCAGTATTTAACGATTTAAATTACAACTATTGGTCAACTTGGATGAGTATTTATATGTAAGCAAATGAATATGATACTAGGAATATCACTCAAAATGAATACATTACACCTACCACACCATATGCATAATGGTCGAAAAAAATAGATGCTACTTCAAATGCAAAAGCCATGAATATGTTATCGTGTGCTTTAGATAAGAATGAATTTAATAGAGTTATTATGTGTAAAACTGCTTATGAAATCTGGCGAACTCTTAAAGTTACACATGAAGGAACAAACAAAGTGAAACAAAACAAGATTTCTATGCTTAAAAATCAGTTCCAAAATATATCATTCACTATTAGCACTAGGAGAAAAATATTCAGATTTTGATATGTATTCTAGATTCCAAGACATATATTCTAGATTCCAAGACATATATCATTCACTATTAGCACTAGGATAAAAATATTCAGATTTTGATATTGTCTCAAAAATTCTTAACTCTTTAACAGATGAATGGGAACGGAAAGTCTTAGCTGATGAAATTTCTACCATCAAACCTGAAGAGTTAATAGGAAATCTCATGTCGTATGTATTGAATATGCTATTATATGATCTTTGTTTGATGATAATAAACACACACACACACACACACACATACACACACACATATATATTCATTTAAATATATTTAATATTATACTATTTTATTTTTCATATAATTAAATAAATATTTGTTGAACAAAATAAATAACTTAGATTCATATTCAAACAAATATTTTATTCAAACAAATATTTTATTAAAATTCAATTAGTACAAATTTGAGTTCTCACTGCATTTACACATTGTCAGTTACAATACAATTTCAATTACATCACAATTTTTCAATTTACATATTACTCCTCGTTACATATTCACTCAGCACTTGTGTTTTTATCCTTAACTCTGTTCCAGCTTGAATCCAGCATCTGAGCTATCTGCAAAATAATCACTAACGAAGTAAAATGAAAAAGAAAATGTTTTGTAGTGTAAATTAAAGTGTGTTTTTGAAAATATTATTTGCCTCAGTTATTTGGGTTGTTCGTCGTTATATTCTTTTAAATCATCATAACACGAACAACTTTTGACATGCACAGTGTACCACTATACATGCCACAAAGCCATACACACCAATATACACATGCTTGTTAAAACCGCAGGGACAGGTAAACCCAAGGTCAAACCCAAACAAAAGCTGGATTCAACTCAAGTGCAAATATTCAAGGGCAATACTAATAAAGTCATGACATGAGCATAAGAGCCTATATACACACATGTGTACACGTACACATGTGCATTGCCTGCATCTCAAATTTTAGCCAACATGCATTATGTACACCAAAACAACTCGGCAGTGAGTTAACAAAGAAGAGGCATGTAAAGATGATGACCAACAAACAATGAGGCATAAATTCAAAAACAAATCCAGGCATCAAGTACACAAGACACCAAGCACGGAATAAGACCACATGAAATCAGATACAACAAAGCAAGCAAGTGTAATGGCAACACAAGTTCAAAGTTCATGGAGCCAGAGCATAGCACATATGGTCAAAATAACACGATGCAACAACTTCAACCAAATACAAGTGTACACGACTTCAGACTACAATAGCACATGCACACATGAAACAGAGGCCAGACACACCGGACTCAATACAACAAAGATGAACCAAACCAGATCAGTGGCACGAGTAGTTCAACTCAAAGAAACTGTAGCTAGACTCAAATAAACCATTTCACAATGATATGCAGACCAGATTAGAACAAAGGCAGTTTCAAGTATGAGACCACAGTCATATGAAACCATGGACAAGTATAATACATATATATGCAGTGGCACATATATAGGTGATAATGTACAATTTCAATTACCAACAGCATGGATGTGTATCTCAACCAAACTTGACTACATGAACATCAAACCAATATACGTGAAATAGATCAGACGTGAAGACTCAGAAACTAGATAAGAGTATTTACAAAGTGATCAAGACTCAATCAAGTATACATCAAAATGCAGACTCAAGTGAACCAAATGTATCAATCCAGAGTAATCATATGCCACGATGTATGTTCAGGCATGAACATAACTACATAAGTGAAAACTCCAACCAAGCAATTCAACAACAGTACATTTCGAACAAGAACAAGGACATCATGTGACATTGTGTGTGACAGCAAGTATGAATCAAAGAAATACAATAGAAAACTTCTACTTTAATAGGAGCACAAGCACAGTGACATGAATCAAATGAAACAATAGCCCAGACTGCAAATGTACAAAGAGAAATAAGCATGACGACATTTCAAATTCGTATGTATACCCATTCAATGAAAGTCAAAGCCGTTAACATGAATTGAACAAGTCATGAGTCATGAATAAGTCAAGATTCAAAGTCTAGAGTATCTCAAATATTTAAATGCCGAAGTCATTTTTAATCTGGCAGTAGATAATATGGTGAACACAAATTAACCAAGTCAATTATCTTAAGAATTCAAAATTCCAACGTCAAAGCGGATAACGTGAATTGAAGAAGTCATAGTGCCAGCGAAGATTGGAACAGAGGTAATAACATGTATTAACAAGTTACTCTCTGAAGTCATAGAGGAAAAGAACGGAGAAAATCCAAGTTCATGAAGCAACATATCAAATAAGAACAAGTCAGAATTATCACGAGCATTGAATCAATTATCTAATGGTCAATAAAAAACCACAAAGAATTCAATTAAAAAAATACGAATGAAAATATAGGGTTTTAATCCCTATAAAGCGCGGTAACATCATGAGCATAAAACACATTTGAGTTCAAGCAAAACCAGAGAAAGATACAAATTTAATCACAAATCAATAACTCGAATTGAGTTCGAAAACAAGCAACTGCAACAGAAAAATTATACGGCAAAAATCACATAAAAAATTCACAGTGTCGAACTCAATCCTGAAAGTCACGGAGAGCAAATTATAGCCAACGAATCGTTTGACGAATCAACCAGAATCAAAGCTTAATTCAATTTGAACATCAAATTCAAGCGGCGGACTCGGTCGAATGAAACACTAATTTCTCTTTGAAGAGTAACAAAGAAAGAACGACCGAAGGCATTAACCAGAGAAAAAGGGAACGGACTTATTCTTATCATAGTGTTATTTTTTATGGGCCGATCTTCTACTATTATATTGGGCTTTAGTTGAAAACAATAGGGTTTTTTATCTGTATTAGTCTATTTTTATTTGTGTAATTTTCTTTTTTAAACTGTGTGGCTTTCCAGTCGTGTGACTAGGTTATGAATCACGGTGGTGTAGTTCGAGAATTTGCAACTCAGAGGCTAAGTTGTGGCAGGGTTTTGAGTGTAGAGTTAGGTTAATCATTAGCGGGTGTCATAAGTTTACGTGTGTAAGCGTCTGACCACTTAATTTCTAGTAGATACCTTGGAGGCAGCACGTAGGCAGGTTATTGCCGAAGCTGGGTAGATCTGTGTTGTTCTATTTCTACTTTTATTATTCTGCTATTATCTGTGCTGCAATTATTATATATATTTCTGCATTAATTTTTATTATTATTAGTATCTCCCTATTCACTCTCCCTCAAGAGTGAAATCGATCCTATGGTATGAAGTTAATTAGCAGGCTTAGCAGGCAAAACGATATGAAGCCTAAGATAGAAAGAAATAGCTTTTCAGGCTGAACAAGAAGAGTCGGACTTAGATGAAGATGACATGGAATTTATAGCAAATAATTTCAAAAAGTTTTTGAAATTTAGAAAGAATAATAAATTCAGAAACAACAGGTGAGACAATACCAATAAACCACCAGCCTCAAATCTCGAATGTTATGAATGTCGTCACATAAAAAAGGACTGTCCTGATCGAAAGAAAGACAGATACAAGAATAAAAGGGACAAGTATAAGAAGAATCAAGCATCTTCTCTTACATTGGATGATTCAGAATCATCTTCATCATTAGACAGTGATTCTGAACATGCTAATGACTACTTTATGGCTTCGACTAACGATGTATGTGATCTTACTTTTGATGATTTGATAGAAATAAACTCAGAGCTATTGGATAAACTAAGAGAAGTTAAAAGAAAGTATAAAGATGCTCTAGAAAAATTAAACAGAAATAAAATAGAAGTTCATACGCTAAAAGATGAAAATAAAATCTTTGAAGAAGAACTTTTTAAACATAAGATTCCTTATCTAACCTTTCTTCTCAACTCACTATGCTATCGAATGAAATAGAAGTGCAAAAAGAAAAGAATATGACATTAGCTTCAGAAAATCATGATTTAAAATCAAATGTCAAAATTCTTGAATTAAACAATACCAGTCTCAAAACTGATTTAGAGAATATCATTAAAAATGTATCTAATTAGGGAAGAGAAAATCTTTCTAAAATTATTAGTAATTCCCAAACTTCTTCTAATAAGAAACGGTTAGGATACACAAATTCTTTAAAAACTAATTCAAAAAAGAATAACCCATCGTATAAAAATTTCACTTTACATAAGAATTTTGCAAAAGAAAAAGCAAAACCACAGTTTTCGCTCAAAAGAAAGAAATTAGCAACACAAATAATATAAAGATTTGGGTACCAAAAACTAATAATAATTTAATCGAAAATAAGTATATGAAATCTTTTATAAATCCAGTTCATAAAAATAAGATTTTACTTATAAAGGAAATTCTAAACCCTTTTGGGTTTGGCTTCCTAAGATCTAACTCTTAGAAACCTAATAAAAAGTGGGCACCAAAGTCATTCTGATATTTTTTGCAGGTACCAACTAAAAAAAGAGGAAAGTGGATACTTGATAGTGGTTGCTCGAAACATATGACAGAAGACAAAGATATGCTGACTTACATTATCTACTCAGATGGAGGATCTGCCACATTTGGAGATAACTCCAATGGATATATCATCGGCAAATGTGATGTGATCAATGATGGTACATCTAACTTACCTCTTATTATAAATGTTTTGCTAGTTAAAAATTTAAAACATAATTTACTTAGTATAAGTTAACTATGCGATAAAGATTTTAATACAACTTTTTCAGAAAATAAATGAAACATATTTGATCAAAATAATAATCTTATATTTGAAGGATAAAACATAACCCAAATATGTGTCTTATAGCCAAAGAAAATGATCGTTAGTTATGGCACAAAAGATTATGTCATATAAATTTTAAATCAATAAGTAAATTTTCAAAGAATAATTTAGTTAAAGGTTTACCAATAATGAACTTTGAAGTAAAATGTATTTGTAATGCTTGTCAGTTAGAAAAATTAACAAAACTTCTTTTAAATAAAATAAAATAATTTCTATATTACATCCACTTGAGTTATTGCATTTAGATCTTTTTAGAACAACTCAAGTTTAATCTATAAACTATAACAGATATGTGTTTGTAATTGTAGATGATTTTTCTAAATTTATTTGGACAATGTTTTTGAAAAATAAAAGTGACAGTCTTAAAAAATTTAAAATATTTGCTAAAGGAATTCAAAATGTTAAAATTTAAATACTAAAAATATTCAGAGCAATCACGGTGGTGAATTTGAAAATAAATCTTTAAGAAAATATTGCAATAAGAAAGGAATTGTTCATAATTTTTCATTTTCAAGAACTCCTCAACAAAATGAAGTTGTACAAAGGAAAATTAGAACACTTCAAGTATGTGCTAGGACTCTATTAAATGGAAGTACTCTACCTAAACAATTCTGGGCAGAAGCTGTAGCAACTGCTTGTTATGTTTTAAATAAAGTTTCCATTAGACTATTAACAAAACATACCCTATATGAACTTTTTAATGGAAGAAGACCCAACATATCATATTTTAAAAAATTTGGTTCAAAATATTTTCTTTTAAATACAAAAGACAATCTTGGTAAATTCGATCCAAAATCCGACGAAGGAATACTTATTAGATATTCATGATGAAGCAAAGATTATAGAATTTATAATAAAAGAACTAAAGTAATCGAAGAAACACTTCATGTGGCATTCGATGAAAATTTCAAAATTAATTATAAAAATGAAAATGATGATGATTTTGAAAATATTGAAAATAATATGAACAATAATCTACCAAATAATAATGAAATTCGAACTCCACCAAGACTTCTAAGAAATCATCCTGTTGAAAATATCATTGGAGAAGTAAATACTAACGTAAGAACTCGAAATCAACTAAATCAAATGGATCGTGTAACTTTTCTTTCAAACATTGAACCCAAAAAGGCTAAAGAAGTCTCAACTGATGATTACTATATTATAGCTATGCAAGAAGAATTGAATCAGTTTGATCGTAATAACATTTGGGACTTAGTTCCTAGACCAAGTAATCAAGCGGTTATCGGTACCAAATGGGTTTACAAAAATAAAACCGATGAGCAAGAAAATATTAATAAAAAAAGCTAGGATATTTGCTCAAGGTTATAACCAAGAAGAAGGAATAGACTATGATGAAACATTTGCTCATGTAGCTCGTCTAGAAGCTATATGTATTTTACTAGCTTATGCATGTTTTAACAAATTTAAACTATATCAAATGGATGTAAAAAGTGCCTTTTTAAATGGTTTTATAAAAGAAAATGTATATGTAGAACAACCACCTTTATTTGCACATGGAAAATATCCATATCATGTTTGTAAATTGAAAAGGGCTTTATACTTATTAAAACAGGCACCTCATGCTTGGTATGACCGTCTTAAAAATTATTTAATTAATTAATTATGGTTTTAAAATTGGTAAAGTAGATCAAACTTTGTTTATAAAACAAGATAGAACTGATATTTTAATAATACAGATATATGTAGATGACATTATTTTTGGTTCAATAAATTAAAAATTATGTCACAAATTTTCAGATATTACGAAAAGCGAATTTGAAATGTCTCATATTTGTGAACTTTCATATTTTCTTGGTTTAAAATAAAACAATTAAGAATGGAATTTTTATTAATCAAGAAAAATATTGTAATAATCTTATAAAACAATTTCGTATAGAAAACACTTCTGCTAAACTGACTCCTATGAGTACTACCGTACATCTCGATATAGATGAAAATGGCAAAAGTGTTGACCAAAAACTATATCGTAGCATGATTGGTTCTCTACTTTATTTAACTACTAGTCGACCAGATATAATGATGAGTGTATGCTTGTATGCACGATTTCAAGAAAATCCCAAAGAATCACATTTGCGGGCAGTGAAATGAATTTTGCGATGCTTAAGCAAGACTAAAGACTACGGTCTCTTTTATCCAAAACAATGTCCTTTTGAATTAGTTTCATACAGTGATGCAGATTTTGGGGATGTCGAACGAATTGAAAGAGTAGAAGTGGTGCTTGTCATTTCATTAAATGATCTTTAGTAGCTTGGTTTAGTAAGAAACAAAATTGTGTTTCACTCTCGACGTGTGAATCAGAATATATTTCTGGTGCTTTAGTATGTGCTCAAGTAATATACATGCAACAAACACTACAAGATTTTAGAATCACGTTTTGTTAATTTACAATTTTTATGATAACACAAGCGCTATAAATTTATCGAAAAATCCTATAAATCAATCTAAAACTAAACACAATGATATTAGACATCATTTTTTTCGCTATAATATAGAAAAATGAAATGTATCACTCGATTTTGTACCATCAAAAAATCAAACAGCTGATACATATACAAAACCCTTAAATGAAAATATTTTTATTAAATTACGACGAGAACTGGGAATCGTGTCGATAAATGAATTGAAGTATATTTTACTAAGTAAATAAAAAATTCGAACAAAATAATGGAGCTGATAGCACTCGAACTCAGGTCTAATGGGTGTGAGTTACATGATGTTTCATTGTACTAATATATTTCTTGTTTAAACACCATACATCACCTTTAATTATTATTGCGGCCATTAACTCTTAGCTTTTTCTATCCTCACGTTTTTACTTGGCTAAGACTTTCCAGATGATTTTCACCTCAAACATTCAAAACCTATAATAGTATATAAGATCAGTATATGAATACATCACTTTTCATTTTCAATTCACACTCATTTTAAACAAAACTATTCAGCTCAATCAATTTTCAAATAATAAACAAACACTACAATGTCGTCACACGAAGACTCAAACCAATGATTAATTGTATTTAACACTCCAACTTCTGATTCATCAAACAGGTCGATCAATTCAACTTTGGTATATTTCTCGATTAAGATTGCACCCTCACCAAATCATCGTACTGGGTATATGCCAAAAGGAAAGAGAGCTAAAAGAAACTTGGGTTTTGGCTCTCCGTCAACCAAAGAAAAGATTGACTATGTCCACCGTTATCAAAGAGAAACATTAGAAGTTCAACGCGAAATGTACTACGAGCAAAAAGTGAATGCAAAAAACTTAAGTTTCCTAAAACAATTCGCTCTGAAGTTTAGTGGATCATCTTCTAAGCAATGTGTGCACCAACCATCTCTACAACATCCTCAAGTGTTGCCAAACTCTTGGGAACGAGGTCTCAACGTCCTCAAGTGTGGCCGAACTCTTGGAAACGTGGTAATATATGGTCTCTTACCCATCCATTACAAAAAATCACTAAGGTTGAACCACACTCGGATGATTCGAAAATCTCCAAAAAGTTAAATATTTCTCATAAATATTAATACAGTAACTTGAATATGTATTGTTGTTTGAACGATTATTCTTTCATGATTGACATTATATTAAACCTAGAAAACATATAAACATATATATTAGTTAAATTAAAAAAAAGATTTGATGAAAGGCAAAAACTCAGCAAAAACAACAGTTTCAATCGGCTGGCATAGAGCATACAGTCGACTGAATATTGAAACTATTTTAAAAATTTACACTGAAGGCAGTCGACTGAATTACCCAAACTAGTCAGCTGAATACCCCCTAAAATGAACTATAAACATGCAGGTTAGTTTTCTCTGCAACCCGGTCGACTGAATCAACTTCAATCGATTGAATCATTAAATTTTTGTAATTCCACTCAGAAACCAATCAACTACCGCCCTAAAAACAGTCGACTGAATTTCAACATTTTGCACTGTAAACTTGAGGCATGCAAAAACCTGCATACCAGTTGACTGAGATCCCCAATTCAATTGACTGGCCTGTATATTTGCTATTTTTTAAAATGCTTATGCACATTTCCTAATACACCTTTTCACCCAACCACTACCAAAATCACTCTTCTTTCTCATTTGCCACTTACCCAAACTACTTTATTTCAGCAAAAACCTTAGCCTCCACTACAAAAAATTAATTTTTTCTCCAAATCCATTCAAATCAATGGCACCTCGAACCAAACGTGCTCGTGAATATACTGTTGGTCCTTTCGAAAGTCAAATCCTCTCTTGGCTTCATAACTAGACGGTAGTAACACGATTCAATTCAATGATAAACTCTCGAATTTTTTAAGGAGCCTTCATTAAGTTTGCTGATTTCAATGGATATGTTATCCGAGAGCTTGCAGAAGCCAGCGGTATCGATCATATAATTGGGTATGACTCAAATAATGTCAAAATTTATCCTCTCTTGATTAAGTTGTTCTTCGCCAATATGAATTTAGATCTCCAAGATCTACGGAATAAGGATGATTGTATCTAGACCTTAGTTTATGGAGTTAAAATTTATCTCCCTCTGCAACCAACTTGTCTGCATTTTGCGATGTCCATCTGATGGATTGGATATCGATAGTATCGAAGTAGACATGTATAACCGAGACGAAGTTTCTCAACATTTTCTTTCGGATGATTTGACGATCTTGGAATCCAATGCCTTACGTCCAAAGGCAGGTATCCTTCACCGTGCTCTCATCCGATCACTTCAACCTCGTACCGGTAGCTACAAAAAAGTTTACAAGAGGGATTTTCAGGCCCTCTTCATCTCAAAGAGTAAATTGGGCAAATATCATTTTGGAAGAGTTTCTTAACATTAACCACAAAAGAAGCTACAAGGCCATCTACTGCGGATCTTACATCATGCGCATTCTGCAAAATTTCGGAGTTCCTTTTCCCGATGCGGATTATATGACCATTGGCAAGCTCAACTCGAAGACTCTAAGTATTATTGGTCTTCGAAAACACCCCAATCTCAAATAATTAGCTTCCAACAATGGGTCGCGAATCGAGATCAAGGCATTCCCCGACCACCCTAGCAATAACAAGAAGACGATGAAATTCATGAGCTTCATAGCAACATTACTCCAAAGCAAGCACTTGTTATGCTCTCTCGCAATCAGATTGAGCTTGGATGACTGGCCACTGTCGAGAAAAATGTTATTAAAACAAATAAGAAGATTAATTCCATAAAAAGTTTCTTAAACAAAATTTAGGAGAAAATATCATGTACCAGCTCTACCTCTATCGGTATTATCGAAAACCGCACACCTTTTACATGGTCAACCTCTGAAGAAGATGAGGAAGAAGAAGCTTCGAATAGTGAGGAAGTCTAGTTTTTTTATATTTACTTATGCTCATCTTATTAGTTTATTTAAGACATTATTTTACGTATGCTTGTTTTGATATTGTTTTGTGACATTGTTATTCAAATTCCATGCTCATGCTAATTTATGATGTTGTATGGTTATAATCTATATTTCTCATACTATCTATTTGTTCCTTTTGTCGATGAAAAAGGGGGAGAAATTGTTTGGTAGATGGAATATTCATTCAGGGGGAGTAAATTGCTTTTATAAATTTTCAAACTTACATTGTTGTAATTGTCAAAAGGGGGAAGAATGTTAGAACTTTGTATTTTGGTGTTTTGATCATGACAACTATATAAGTAAATATTATGTGAACAATTCATATTTGTAGAAGAAGATACTATCTTATTAGACAATATATTGCAACCAGAATTCAGATAGAAGCTTCAATATTGTCTATGGTCTAGGTCTTGTAGTTAATTTTTGTTAAAATCTCTCCAAAGTGGTATATGCATGCACACGTACTTAAAAATATTTTCATATCATGTTTCATATGCCAAGTATTTTACTACACAAGTTCACGTACAAAAGATTTCTCAAAAAAACTTCAATTTGGCAGAGACTTGATATTCAGCCGACTGAAATAGGTAGTTCAATCGACTAAATATCTGTGCACATGCACAATTATATATGAATATTCAGCCGACTGAACTACCTAATTCAGTTGACTGAATATGGTGTTTTTTATACTTTTTCCTCTCTGATTCGAATTTTTAATATTTCAGCTGGCTGAGTTCTTTTGCTCAGTCGACAGAAATTGCATAACGGCTATATTTCTGAAAAGACACTTCACTTCATCGAACATAAACAACCCTTGATTCAGGAGTTGTTTCCGTATCTTTTGGTCATCTTTTTTCACAATAGGTTGCAACACTTGTACACTATATATAGCCTTTAAATTCATTTGTTTTAGTTTCCTAATTTTCTGATTCTATCTCATATTCTTATTACCTAAACTCTTGTCATTTGCAATCAAATTCCTGTTCTAATCACTTGCGCATTCAAGAGAAATTTCATTTGCGATTAAATGAAACTTCCAATCTTCACGAAGTACACTATATACCATAAAGGAGAAGATTATAGGAATGGTGTACGTTATTGATTTATCAGTGCTATTCAAGAGCATATTCAGTCAGAAGAAATTTTACTGTTTGTATTAGAAGTCCTGTTCGGTTGCTCAGGCAGTTGAAGTCCTATCTATTGCTTAGGCCATTGAAGTCATGTTCGGTTGCATAGGCGGGGTAATACCTATTCCTCCGGGTCAAGTGAGGGTCTATAGTTAAATTCCAGAATGAGTCTAGGACTGGGCGTAGATCGGGAAATTCAATCTAGTTTAAAAATCCCCGGTGTCATTTATTTTACTATTTACTATTATATTTATGTTCCATAGTAGTAGCTAACTTAGTTATTATTCCATATTACGATACTTAGTCACTTTCAAAATTTAACCATTTTCTTTTATATAAAAATTCATAATATATTCTCCACGCATCGAAAAATTAAAATTAAAACCCATTTCAAAAATAAGGTATTATAAAACATATTCAAAATTCATGATATTTGAAGATCATTTACTGTGGTTTTACCCTCAAAACTAAATTAATCCACTTTATAATATCCTTATAACTTTATCACTTAAATCAAAACATGATAAACATCAGTCATTGCATATCATCCACATCCATACATTCAGTTTTAATCCTAAATCGAATTAAATCAATCAATATAAAATAAAATGAGATGGCATAGATTATTATTCACCTTGGTTTGATAATGAATTGAGATATGGATATTGCTTAATCTTCCAAGCTTTCCTCCTTGAATCTCTACATTAATTCATGACTTAGGTTGTAATTAATGGCTTAACTTGCTTGAGCTCTTTAATTGTTTTGATTTATGAGAACAATAATAGAACGGAATAAGTAGTTTAGGGGTTATAAGATCGATCTATTCCTATTTTACCATTTCCTTATTCAGATATGTGTTTAAGTTATAAAACAAGCTTATAGATTTATTTGGTTAAGGCACGACCTTAATTATTTTCAAATCTCAATTCCCTTATCACTCTAGTTATCACATTATTCTATTTAATTTATCTGATTAAATCTTCTAAACAATGTTAATTAAAAGTAAGGGTGTTACCGGCTCCCCTCCTTAAAGAATTTTGTGCTCGAAATTCAGTAAGACTAAATACTAAGAGTATCAACTATGCAAACATCTGTAACAATACCTAATAACACTACTGGCCTATATAACTAGCAAACAATCTACATATATCAAATATAGAACATACTGTCACGATCCGAAATTCAATGTTTGAAAATTGACACTAAATACCTCACTTGTATTCGACTGCCAAAGATTCAAACATCGAACTCCAGTCGGATGGAGCTTATAACAACATTAGATGAATATAAAACAGCAGAAAAAAAATGAATATCATGCCTTACATCAGAGATACAACATCATCATAGTATAAATTACTACATCAGAGTATCATAATACATATGTCACAACTCCAAATAGAACATCATAATAGAACAACAAGTGATCATATGCCGAAAAGTCTCCAAAGGAATGAAGCGAGAGTGAACATTCAAAAACTAAGCACCTTGAAATCCAAAAGCTTCCAAAATATATCCAAGGTAAAAGCCTCCAAAACCCGATAATCTCCAAACCAAAAGTCTCAGAAATACTGCTAACACCAGAACATAGAAACCTGCTACTAGGATGCCCGTGTGGAAATGATGGGCACCAGAGTTTAAAAAGAAACAATAAACTCTGGGTTAGTCATAGGACTGGTATGAGTAAACAAAAACAGTTGCTTTTAAATAAAATAGGATCTATAAAAGAAAATCCGGTATGCTTTTGGAAAATGAAACTACCATAAGACCTCCCGCCACACACACAATGCAATCGCAGAATTAGAGAAGATTTCTTCTTATGATAGTCAAATATGCTTGATACGGGAAAAATTATTTGATATTATTACTAGTTCATAGTGTGAAAATATTTCGAAAATATAATATTAATCTTAGCCAGCATAGACATTCCGTACTATGCCTACTATAGCTACCATCTAAATAGTGGTGACCACCATAAGTAAATGGCATGCTATACAACTAAAACCGTACTGGGTTCGTATTGGGAGTTGGATTTCCAACAAATGGTCAGGCTAAGGAACTTCCTACTGCCACATGGGTACGCCTCTGGAGGGACGTCCCGAGAACCTACTCGGCTCTCTGCCAACACAAGGCCGGGTTACCTCTGTAACTAGGTAACTACTATTCGAGTATGCCACCCCCCGGTCGTTTGCGACCTTTATCTGAGGGCCCTTTATCACAAAGCAACAACCACATAGTAAATGAGATTGCAGCAACCACATAGGTAAAGTATCTGGGCTCCATACCATGATACCACCATTTTCCAGAAGGAAATGACATACCCTAAAGGGTGCGACCCTCATAACCTTGCTGCATCTTTCCTGTTTCGACCATTTTCGGGGTGTGAGGTCCGATTAGGTCTCGTCCACAAAGGTACGCTTTACACGAAAGTCATGCTTTGATCAACAAATGATCATCGACACACAGCAGCACTTAGCATGCCACACTACCAAATTGGGAGTATATCACCGATAACCTTCAATTACATAACCTTTGAGCTCGTACGTCTCAGAGAAGGGTGTTAAGCTAAGAGAATAAATTCTTCGCCACCCACAGATATGTATTTGAAAGAAATTTGCTTTATATCTCAAAGTGTAGTGTCAGACATACAACCATACAAGTCTGCTACGGGTTCGAAGAAAACCGAAGGCACTTCGTCCAATAAAGGAAGAAGCCCTTGCAAATCCGAGTATCCACAATCCCGATCGGACTCCCCATCACATGTGGAGATCTCTATACCGGAGAAACTCAGTGCAGAGACATTCGATGGGTTATCCTATCGTTTTCGAAGACACCCGGTCTTCACCACCGTCTTCAAATGCTATTAATTTCGTCGTATTATTATTATTCGGAATGGGTTATATGACCCAAAGGTCCTCTCCCGGCTAATCCGAATAGTGAACGCTTAAATTTAAAACACGTGGGTGTATCAATTACAAGGATTCACATTCAGGATTCGATGTGGGTTTCAGATAACTGACTGAAATCCGACTCCCTGTCGCATCGAAGTTTAAATGCCGTTTTTCGGGCAAAAGGTTTTCACAGAAAAAACCACGAATCACAGTTCAGCACAAAACAATTCACATCATACAGTATCACAATCACAACAGAAATATCAATCCAGTACACAACATTTGATAATAGTTAATCATCTTTAATTAAAGAGAATGTGATTTAAGTGAATTATCCACATAACTATTTTTATTGATTATTTTGAATCAATGATTAAATATTCTGAATGATAAATAAATAAATTAAAACTTAATCAACTTTATTATTTAATTATTCCTTAATTAATTATCTTAATTAACTACTAATTATAATTTAATTAACTTAAATTATCAAATTAACAATCCTTAATTATAAATAAATTAGACACTTAATTATTAATTAACCCATCTTTAATTACAAATCCCTAATTTCTTAGTTAATTACAATTATAAATTTAATCATTCTTGATTACTTTCCAAAACAATTGATTAATAATTATTTATCTTAATTAACATTTAAAATTTTTCTTTAAACTTTGAAAATCAATTTATTTCTAACTTGAAAACTTTAATTAGGTTTAAAACATGTCTTACATTAACCACTTAATTAAAGTATTAATTGGATTTTAAAACATTGTTAAGTATTTACTTAATTTATTAAAACTTGAAATAAATTCTTACTTAAGTTGTCAAACATTAATTACTTCATTAGCACTAAAATTGTTTAACATCATTAACTTTAAATTTTTAAGGCTTAACCCTTTCTGAACCAGAACCCAATCAAAATCTCTGGTTACTCGAGTTATAACCCGAGTTGTTCACTCATTTCCCCGAGGCATTCTCCCTTCCTCACGTACTTCTTCTTCTTCTCTCTTTTTTATTTATTTTCCAGTTGATTTTAAGTTTAAACTAAAGTATCAGGTAAACCTACTCACGTACTCGATTACTAACCCGAAGCAACGATCCCTATACTCGAGTATCAACTCGAGTCGCTCATCCCCCACAAGCTTCTGATATCAAAACGACATCGTGCACGTGCACAGCGTCGCGCCACTGCTCCGGCGAACTCCAGCACCTTCACCAAGTCGCGAATCATCCCAATACTCAAAATCGAAACTCGATCCGACACTAAACATTCGAAATCGAAAATAAGCATTTCGTTTGACAACTGCAACTCAACTCAACTAACATAAACACTTCACCACCGTTGCTCAGACCACCAGAGCTGCCCCAACTCCGTCCACACCATGTCAACACCCCACTTCTTCATTCCCTTGAATTTCGAGAAGCTCGATCAAACCAAGGAGACGAACTCGTCTCGTTTTCTAACCTCAACAAAATCGAACATTAAACCCTAAAATGGCCTCATCCCTTCCATTCATGCAATAGAAAAAATATTTTACAATTTTATCGAAATCATAGATGTTTGAACTTGCTTCAAACGAAATTTCATCACCCAATATTGGATCGATCATCAGAAAATGGAAAAAAGGAAAATTTTGTTCAGATATGAACTGCTCGTGAAATACTGAACTAAAAATTACCATTTTTGTTTTAAAAATCTTATTTTGCAGTGTGGATTCAAGTTATGGAATTTAATTAGCATTTCATGACATTCGAATTCAACATATAATTATATGTTGTACTGTAAAACAAACTTCCCAGTTGATATACTTCACTAATATGTCTAAAACAAATTTATACATCTTGATTTGTGTTTAAGCAACTGATTTTGCTTTAAACTGTAAGACTATAAATGGCTTGATGAAGAAGTTTTGAATTTTTATTAACTGTTTCACTCTATAACTACAACAGAGAAGAACAGTTAGATAAAGTTTTCACGGAACACTTCCTATATATATATACAGAACTTTATAAAAAAATTATATATGCAACACAATATTTCTCATGAATATCCTGCACAGATTTAAATATGTTTAAGTCTTTTAAAATATGTTTACTCACTTGAAAATATTGCTGAACAAAGAGCACTTCTGTTGTGAAAACCTACAGTTTGATCTTTTTTTTTCTTCAGCAGATTGCATTTGAGTTTGTAAATGTAGTGTTTCTTACTTTTTTTTTCTATCTTTGCTATATTATTGAATGAACAAGAACTAATATGCATGTATATATAAAGGAACAATTTGTACAGTTAGGTGTTTCTTGTGTAGTGTTTTCCTTTGGTCAGATTTTATTTTTTCTTTGATCAGAGATTTCTTTCAGTTGGAGACTGAAATGATTTTATTTGTGCTGAGAATAGATAGCATTAAATGCTTATGTTCCCGTTCCTGTTTACATGCAAATCCATTTGAATTTTTTATGTATATCTTTGTTTTGTTTTATCTTCTTACATACATTTTTGTTTTATTATTTCCTTGTTTACATAATTCACATGCAAACCCATATGTATTTCATATGTTATTTGTTTACTAGAATTGTCTTATGTATCCATATGAGTTACCTTATATATTTATGTTTAACACAAATTCTTGTTTTTTTATAATTTATTATTATTATTTATTTAAAGCTTAAACTACCAAATACTTTATTTATATCCATATATCTTTGTAATATTTAATATTAAAAATATTTGATTTGTTTTGAAACTTTTCAAATTAAATTCCAAAAGTTCAAATAAGTTACCAAATTTAAATTAATAATTTTGGGATGTTACAGATATCCCCCCTTAAGAAAATTTCGTCCTCGAAATTTGAAAGAGAGAGAAAAGAAAACAAAGAGTTTACGAATTCAGAAAAGGGTAGAGAAATGGATTACCATTTTAAGCCAAGATATCCACTCTACAATTGGGATATGATTTTCGCATATTATCTTCAGTTTTCCAAGTGCAGTCCTTTGGATCGCCACTCCACTGAACTCTAACTAGTTTCACAACTTTGTTTCTCAATTGCTTTTCATCACAATCTATAATCTTTATCGGTTCTCTTTTAATTGTTAAATTGGGAGTGATGTCGAGATCCTGTTGAGCAGCTTCTTCAATAATACTATCTGGATCGTGCACATACTTTCGAAGATTAGAAATGTGAAACACATCATGCACGCCAGATAACCAGCTAGGAAACTGCACTCGATAGGCTAAAGAACCGATCCTCTCTAGAATAGAAAAAAGACCAATATATCGTGGTGCTAACTTACCGGTCTTCCCAAACCTTAATACACCTCGCATTGGAGATACTTTGAGAAAAACAGAGTCTCCAATCTAGAATTCCAAATCCCTTCTTCTACAACCATAATAACTCTTTTTACGACTTTAAGCCGTTTTCAATTTCTTCCGTATAAAATCAACTTTTTCAGTGGCTTCTTTAATCATATCCGATCCAAGGACGAGCCTATCACCTGCTTCAATCCAGCATGTGGGTGGTCGACACGGACGACCATATAAAGCTTCAAAAGGAGCCATCTCTACACTGGCATGATAGCTATTGTTATATGAGAATTCGACCAGATGCAAATGCTCCTCCCAAGAACCACCAAAATCAAGTATACAAGCATGCAATAGGACTTCTAAGATTCGGTTAATCCTCTCAGTCTGCCCATCAGACTGTGGGTGATAAGCAGTGCTGAAATTCAGTTTTGTTCCCAATGCGTCTTGAAATGCCTCCCAAAATCTACTAGTAAAGATCGGATCACGATCACTTACTATGCTGCTGGGAATACCGTGGAGATGGACAATTTCTTTCACATATAACTCGACTAAACTTGCTACCGTGCGGGTAGATTTCACTTGCAAAAAGTGGGCTGTCTTAATCAAATGGTCCACAATGACCCAGATTGCTTCATTGCCTTTTCGAGTACGAGGCAAACCGTCGATGAAATCCATCGATACTTGGTCCCATTTCCACTTGGGTACCTCTAAAGGATGAAGTAAACCCGCCATTTTCTTTTGATCGCTTTTAATTTGTTGGCAAGTAGCACAGCGACTCACATATATAGATATGTCCCTTTTTATCGTCTTCCCTCAGAAAGTTCTTTTGATATCATGATACATTTTATTGACTCCTGGATGGATGCAAAGCTTAGATTTGTGACATTCATCTAAAACTTCACGCTTCAGATCAGGGATGTTAGGGACACAAATTCTTCCTTTTAATCTTATAACTCCTCTAATATCCATCTCAAAACTAGTGTCTTCTCCTTGGCTTATTCTTTTATAAATTCCCCAAAGAAACTCATCTTCATTCTGCTTAGTCGTGATCCTCTTAAGAAGAGTAGGAGCGATAACAAGATGGGAAAGAATAACATACTTTCTACTCAAGGCATCGGCAACTACATTGGCCTTTCCGGGCGTATATAGAATATCTAGGTCATAAGATGCCAGAAATTCCAACCAACATTGTTGTCGCAGATTTAGATCTTTCTGGGTGAAGAGATATTTCAAAGATTTGTGGTCGGTGAATAATTCTAATTTTTCACCCATAAGATAATGTCGACATATTTTTAAAGCGAAGATAACAGCTAAAAGTTCCAAATCATGGGTTGGGTAGTTTCTTTCATGAGGACGTAATTGTCTACTCGCGTAGGCAATTACCTTCCCATTCTGCATTAATACTGCACCTAAACCATCACCGCAAGCGTCTGTATAAACAGATAATCCCTGATTCCCGTTGATAATAGCGAGAACATGATTGGTGGTTAATCTCTTCTTCAACTCCTGAAAAGCTTCGTCACATTTCGAAGTCCAATTGAATTTTGCATTCTTCATTGTTAGCTTAGTCAACGGACTAGCTATCTTAGAATAGTCCTGAATAAACTTCCGTTAATAACCTGCTAAACCCAAAAAGCTTCGAACTTCTTTTGGGGTAGTGGGTTTCCTTCAATCAAGAATAGCAGAAATTTTGCTAGGATCAACAGAAATTCCTTCTTCATTAACAATATGGCCGAGAAATTTAACTTCTTTGACTCAGAATTGGCATTTGGAAAATTTTGCGAATAGAATATTTCTCCTTAGTATCTCCAAAATGATTCTAAGGTGCTCGGCATGCTCCTCTTTGGTCTTTGAATAGACCAAAATATCATCAATAAACACGAGCACAAATTTATTCAATACTTCCCGTAACACACGAGTCATAAGATCTACGAAGTATGCTGGAGCATTGGTTAGCCCGAAAGGCATGACTAACCATTCGTAGAACATATTATGACCCCTGAAAGCAGTCAAATGAACACAATCTTCGGTGATTCGTAGTTGTTGGAACCCCTGGGCTAGATCCATCTTTGAAAAGAAACGAGCGTCATGCAATTGATCAAACAGATCATCAATTCTGGGTAGTGGAAATTTATTCTTGAGAGACAGCTTATTAAGATCGCGGTAATCTACAAACAATCTCAAAGATCCGTCCGATTTAGCAACAAACACGACGGCTGAACCCCATTCAGAAACACTAGGATTAATTAACCCTTTATTTAGCAAATCATCAGTTTGCTTGACTGATTCAACCCTTTCCCTAGGTTCCATCCTACGAATTGCTTGAACGACAGGATGAGCATTGGGTACTAGGTCAATTATGAATTCTATTTCTCGATATGGAGGTAAGGATTTCACTTCTTTGAACACGTCTGGAAAATCTGTAACAATGGATATGGACTCCAAACTGGGTTCGGGATAACCCAAGTTATACATCAACCCTTCTCTTTTAGGACTAGGGTCCTCACAAGAAATCTCGATGAAATCTCCAAATTTGGTTTTAATTGAAATCAATCGATTATTGCAATCTAATTCGGCTTCATATTTTGCTACCCAATCCATTCCGAGTAAGACTTCAAACTCGTTAAAATCAAGGACAAGGAGACTGATAGGGAATTGGTAGCAAGAATATGAGATAGGAACGTCTCTACATCGAAGACAAAGGTTCGTGGGACTTCCAACTGGATTCTTTACGCATATAGGCTCATCAACAAAATCAGGTTCAAGATTTAATTCATTATAAGCTTGCTGACAGATAAAACTATGTGTAGCGCCCATGTCAAACAGAACTCTAACAATGCTATCATAAATAGTAAGATTACCTTCCAGAACTCGTTTCCCCTTTTCTGCTTTAGAAGATGCAGGTTTGTCTTTGACTGTGTACACCTTGGCTGTCTGAGCTTGCTTCATGACTGGGCGGTCTTTAACTTCGTCTCCCAATCTCTGACAATAATAACATTTCATGCGCTTTGCTTGTACGGATTGATCACTCTTTTGTTTCTTGCAGCTGTTTGAGTAGTGGCCTTTTTCTAGACAATTGAAGCAAGTGACATTCTCTGTTGTGCTTCCCTGATTGCTGTTATTTTTCTCCGTACCATGCTATGGTTTCTTGCCTCCAAATTTCCTTTTCTTCCAATTTTGATTGTTCGAATGTCCTTTCTCCACCGGGGCTTCTTGCATGCCAAGCGTAGCATATCTGTACCCCATATCAACCAAATCTGAAAAGGATTCTTTGACGTGGCTAGTCATCCTTTCGTGGAACTTCTTATTCATCCCACAAATGAACCTTTCATTCTTCTTTAAAGGTGTGTTCACCAATTCTAGACCGAAACGAGACAATTCATTGAATTTGTTTAGATACTCCTCGAATGACAAACTCCCCTGCTTTAAGTTCATGAATTCCTAGCACATTCGAGAAAATCCATCTGATGGCATATAGCGCTTCTCAAATACTTCTTTAAATCTCTCCCAAGTAAACTCATCTTCTGGCTTATCTGCAGTAACTGTCTCCCACCATGCTAAGGCTTCTTCTTGAAGTTGCCAAGAAGCTATGAGTCGCATCTGATCGTCTTGCAACTTTATCCCCTAAAAGATTCTTTCACATGATCTGATCCATGCTTGGGCCTCAACAATCGACTCCTTGTCGGTGAACGGCTTACCACCAAGCCTTGAGAAACTCTTATATAAATCAGCCAGATTCGACTGATGCTGAATAGATAAAGCTACTTCTGCTGTTGGGGAAACTTGACAAGGTGTTGTGGCATTTCCTCGCCCACCAGCTCTTCCTCTTCATCCGCTCATTCTTACTATCTGTAATTAGTAAGAAAACTTGATTTAGATATTCGGACGAGATATCTTAAGGAATATCAGCAGTTAAAGGAAATAGACCAAGAAAATTTAGGGTTTCGATCTCGATTATACTCATTCTAGGGTATACTTCATCCTATCTCTAATGAGCCATCTAACGTGTTATACTCCGTAGCTAAAGTTCTTACTCAACCTTTAGCTCTGATACCACATGTCACGGTCTGAAATTCAATGTTCGAAAATTGACACTAAATACCTCACTTGTATTCGACTGCCAAGGATTCAAACATTAAACTCCAATCGGATGAAGCTTATAACATCATTAGATGAATATAAAACAGCGGAAACAAAATGAATATCATGCCTTACATCACAGATACAACATCATCATAGTATCTTTTACTACATTAGAGTATCATAATACATATGTCACAACTCCACATAGAACATCATAATAGAACAACAAGTGATCATATGCCGAAAAGTCTCCAAAGGAATAAAGCGAGAGTGAACTTCCAAAAACTAAGCACCTTGAGATCCAAAAGCTTCCAAAATATCTCCAAGGTAAAAGCCTCCAAAACCCGATAATCTCCAAACCAAAGGTCTCCAAAATACCGCTAACACCAAAACATGGAAACCTGCTACTAGGCTTCCCGTGTGGAAATGATGGGCACCCAGAGTTTAGAAAGAAACAATAAACTCCGGGTCAGTCATAGGACTGGTATTTTAAACAAAAATAGTTGCTTTTAAATAAAACAGGATCTTTAAAAGAAAATCCGTTATGCTTTTGGAAAATGAAACTACCATAAGACCTCCCGCCACACACACAATGCAATCGCAGAATTGGAGAAGATTTCTTCTTATGATAATCAAATATGCTTGATATGGAAAAAATTCTATGATATTATTACTAGTGCATAGTGTGAAAACATTTCGAAAATATAATATTAATCTTAGCCAGTATACACATTTCGTACTATGCCTACTATAGCTACTATCTAAACAGTGATGACCACCATAAGTAAATGGCATGTTATATAACTAAAACCGTACTGGGTTCCTATTGGGAGTTGGATTTCCAACAAATGGTCAGGCTAAGGAACTTCCTACTGCCACATGGGTATGCCTCTAGAGGGATGCCTCGAGAACCTATCCGGCTCTCTGCCAACACAAGGTCGGGTTACCTCTGTAACTAGGTAACTACTACTCGAGTATGCCACCTCTCGGTCGTTTGCGACCTTTATCCGAGGGCCCTCTATCACAAAGCAACAACCACACAGTAAATGAGATTGCAGCAACCACGTAGGTAAAGTATCTGGGCTCCATACGATGTTACCACCTTTTTCCAGAAGGAAATGACATACCCTAAAGGGTGCGACCCTCATAACCTTGCCGCATCTTTCCTGTTTCGACCATTTCCGTGGTGTGAGGTCCGATGAGGTCTCATCCACAAAGCTACGCTTTACACGAAAGCCATGCTTTGATCACAAATGATCATAGACACATAGCGGCACTTAGAATGCCACACTACCAAATTGGGAGTATATCACTGATAACCTTCAATTACATAACCTCTGAGCTCGTACGTCTCAGAGAAGGGTTTTAAGCTAAGAGAATAAATTCTCCACCACCAACAGATATGTATTTGAAAGAAATCTGCTTTATATCTCAAAGTGTAGTGTCAGACATACAACCATATAAGTCTGTTACGGGTTCGAACAGAACCGAAGGCACTTCGTCCAATAAAGGAAGAAGCCCTTACAAATCCAGGTATCCACAATCCCGATCGGACTCCACATCTCATGTGGAGATCTCTATACCGGAGCAACTCAGTGCAAAGACATTCGATAGGTATCCTATCGTTTTCGAAAACACTCGGTCTTCACCACAGTCTTCAAATGCTATTAATTTTGCCGTATCATTATTCGAAATGGGATATATGACCCAAAGGTCCTCTCCTGGCTAATCCGAATAGTCAACGCTTAAATTTAAAACACGTGGGTGTATCAAATACAAGGATTCACATTCAGGGTTCGATGTGGGTTTCGGAAAACTGACGGAAATCTGATCCCTTGTCGCATCGAAGTTTAAATGTCGTTTTACGGGCAAAAAGGTTTTCACAGAAACAAATCACGAATCACAGTTCAGCACAAAGAATTTCACATCACACCTTATCACAATCACAACAGAAATGTCAATCCAGTACAAAACATTTGATAATAGTTAATCATCTTTAGTTAAAGAGAACGTGATTTAAGTGAACTAACCGCATTACTATTTTTATTGATTATTTTGAATCAATGATTAATTATTCTGAATGATAAATAAATTAATTAAATCTTAATCAACTTTATTAATTAATTATTCCCTAAAAATTATCTTAATTAACTACTAATTATAATTTAATTAACTTAAATTATCAAATTAACAATCCTTAATTATAAATAAATTAGACACTTAATTATTAATTAACCAATCTTTAATTACAAATCCCTAATTACTTAGTTAATTACAATTATAAACTTAATCATTCTTGATTACTTTCCAAAACAATTGATTAATAATTATTTATCTTAATTAACATTTAAAAATCTTCTTTGAACTTTGAAAATCAATTTATTTCTAACTTGGAAACTTTAATTAGGTTTAAAACTTGTCTTACATTAACCTACTTAATTAAAGTATTAATTGGATTTTAAAACATTGTTAATTATTTACTTAATTTATTAAAATTTGAAATAAATTCTTACTTAAGTTGTCAAACATTAATTACTTCATTGGCACTAAAATTGTTTAACATCATTAACTTTAAATTTTTAAGGCTTAAGCCTTTCCGAACTAGAACCCGAGCAAAATCTCAGGTTACTCGAGTCATAAACCGAGTTGTTCACTAATTTCCCCGAGGCATTCTCCCTTCCTCATGTACTTCTTCTTCTTCTTTTTTTTTTTATTTTCCAGTCGAGTTTAGGTTTAAACTAAAGTATCAGGTAAACCTGCTCACGTACTCGATTACTAACCCGAAGCAACGATCTCTATACTCGAGTATCAACTCGAGTCGCTCATCCCCCACAAGCTTCTGACATCAAAACGGTATAGTGCAGGTGCACGGCATCACGCCACTGCTCCGGCGAACTCCACCACCTTCAGTAAGTCGCGAATCATCCCAATACTCGAAATCGAAACTCGATCCGACACCAAACATTCGAAATCGAAAATTAGCATTTCGTTTGACAACTGCAACTCAACTCAACTAACATAAACACTTCACTACCGTTGCTCAGACCACCGGAGCTGCCCCAACTCCGTCCACACCACGTCAACACCCCACTCCTCCATTCCCTTGAATTTCGAGAAGCTCGATCAAACCAAGGAGACGAATTCGTCTCGTTTTCTAACCTCAACAAAATCGAACATTAAACCCTAAAATGGCCTCATCCCTTCCATTCATGCAATAGAAAAAATATTTTACAATTTTCTCGAAATCATAGATTTTTAAACTTGCTTCAAACAAAATTTCATCACCCAATATTGGATCGATCATCATAAAATGGAAAAAAGGAAAATTTGTTCAGATATGAACTGCTCGTGAAATACTAAACTAAAAATTACCATTTTTGTTTTAAAAATCTTATTTTGTAGTGTGGATTCAAGTTATGGAATTTAATTAGCATTTCATGACATTCGAATTCAACATATAATTATATGTTGTACTGTAAAACAAACTTCCCAGTTGATATACTTCACTAATATGTCTAAAACAAATTTATACATCTTGATTTGTGTTTAAGCAACTGATTTTGCTTTAAACTGTAAGCTTATAAATGGCTTGATGAAGAAGTTTTGAATTTTTGTTAACTATTTCACTCTGTAACTACAACAGAGAAGAACAGTTAGATAAAGTTTTCACAGAACACTTCCTATATATATACAGAACTTTATAAAAAAATTATATATGTAACACAATATTTCTCATGAATATCCTGCACAGATTTAAATATGTTTAAGTCTTTTAAAATATGTTTACTCACTTGAAAATATTGCTGAACAAAGAGCACTTCTGTTGTGAAAACCTATAGTTTGATCTTTTTTTTTCTTCAGCAGATTGCATTTGAGTTTGTAAATGTAGTGTTTCTTACTTTTTTTTCTATCTTTGCTATATTATTGAACGAACAAGAACTAATATGCATGTATATATAAAGGAACAGTTTATAGAGTTAGGTATTTCTGGTGTAGTGTTTTCCTTTAGTCAGATTTTATTTTGTCTTTGATCAGAGATTTTTTTTTTCAGTTGGAGACTGAAATGATTTTATTTGTGCTGAGAATAGATAGCATTAAATGCTTATGTTCCCATTCCTGTTTACATGCAAATCCATTTGAATTTTGTATGTAGATCTTTGTTTAGTTTTATCTTCTTACATACATTTTTGTTTTATTATTTCCTTGTTTACATAATTCACATGCAAACCCATATGTATTTCATATGTTATTTTTTTTACTAGAATCTTATGTATCCATATGAGTTACCTTATATATTTATGTTTAACACAAATTCTTGTTTTTTATTATTATTATTTATTTAAAGCTTAAACTACCAAATACTTTATTTATATCCATATATCTTTGTAATATTTAATATTAAAAATATTTGATTTGTTTTAAAACTTTTCAAATTAAATTCCAAAAGTTCAAATAAGTTACCAAATTTAAATTAATAGTTTTGGATATTACACATACCTTCATAACAAGTCAGGATGTGTATATCTAATCCTATCCTCTATCTCCTAAGCATAGTCTTTCTCGTTGTCATTCCACTGAACATTCACGAACTTGACTGTCTTATTTCTTAATCTCTTCCCATCTCTTGCTACAACTAAAACTAGCTGCCTAAAAAAGTCAAATCAGGTTCTACTACTAAATCTTCCAATGCTATCCAAGTGACAGTAGTCTCAGGATCATGCACGTACTTATGAAGATGGGAAACATGGAATACGTTATGGACACCTACCAAACTGCTCAGTAAGTCTACTCTATATGCGAACTTCCCGATCCTCTCTATAACTAGGAACGGTCCAATATATCTCGGTGCCAACTTTCCTATCTTACCGAATCTCACCACATCTTTCATCGATGATACCTTAATGAAGATTCTATCTCCAATCGTGAATCCTAAATCTCTACGACTCTTATATGTGTAACTCCTTTATCTAGACTGAGCTTCTTTCATCTTGCCTAGGATTAACTCAATCTTCTCTATTTCTTCTCTTACCATATCTGGACCTAAGACTAACATGTCTCCAGTTTCCAACCAATATGCTGGTTACTTGCACGACCTTCCATACAAAGCGTCGAAAGATGTCATTCCTGTACTAGTCTGATAACTAGTATTATAGGAAAACTCAACCAAGTGTAGGTGGTCTTCCCATGATCCACACAAATTTAGTACGCAAGCTCTCAACAAATCCTTGATTACCTTATTACTCTCTCTATCTACGTATCTATCTAAGGGTGATAAGCGGTACTCATCTTAATCTTCGTACTAAACACTTCCTTTAGACTCTTCCAGAATTCATTAGGGAATAAGGAATCTCTATCACTTACTATATAATTAGGAATCCCATGCAGTCTAACTATAGTTTTCATGAATAACTTAACTAGAACCGGTGCTGTTCTAGTCGACTTGACAGGTATAAAGTGTGTGCTCTTAGTCAGTCTACCCACTATAACTCAAATGCTCTCATTTTCCCTATTTGACCTTGGCAACCCATCTATAAAATCCATAGATATGGAATCCCACTTCCAAATTGAAATATCCAAAGGTTGAAATCCACTCAATTTTTGATGGTCGACTTTTACTTGTTGACAGTTAAAACACTACATTACCCATAAGCTTATGTCTTTTTTATACTACGCAGAAGAAACTTCTCTTCATGTCCTGATACATCTTAGTTCCTCCACGATGAATAGTAAACTTCGATCTATTACATTTTATAATAAATTCGTTCCTTAAATATTCATTATCTGGAATACATAAACTTCCTTTCTTTCTCAACCACCCATCTTGGTCAAAAATGAAATCCTTTAAATCATCAATCTCGGTTCCACTCTTTAAACTTTTGATCTATTCAGCTAGTAATGGATCATCTCCTTGCTTAGAAGTAATCCTTTCGATCATTACTGGTCAAACTTCTAAACATGACAACATAGCGGTTTCTTGACTCGAACTTGTCGTAGATCTTAACCACACGATGTATGTAGTCAATGCTTCTAAATCTTTCTACTCAGCTATCATTACTAAAACTGCATTCTGATGCCTTCTACTGAGCATACCTACTACTCTATTACCTTTCTCTAGTGTATACTCAATTCCAAAATCATAAGCAGCTAAAAACTCTAGCTATCTCTGCTACCCCTTTTGGGAGAATACGTATCTTAATGACTTTTGGTTCATAAACAACTCGATTCTCTCTCCGAAAAGTTAATGCCTCCACACCTTTAATGCAAAAATTACTACAGCTAACACTAAGTCATGCGTCAGATATCTAACCTCATGTGGTTTGAGCTATCGAGAAGCGTAGGCAATTACTTTACCCCTTTGCATTAACACAGCTCCTAATCTAATTTCGCATGCATCTATGTACACTACTAACCATTGATTACTATTGGGCACAACTAACACGGGTGTATTGGTCAATAAATGCTTTAACTTAAGGAATGCTTCCTCACATCTGTCAGACCAAATAAACTTAACGTCCTTTCTGGTTAGCTTAGTTAGGGATGCTGTAATCCCTGAAAAATCCTTGATAAATCTTCGATAATATTCAGCTAATCAAAAAAACTTCTAATCTTGGTCATTGTCTCGAGTGTCTTCCAACTATTAACCGCTTCAATCTTAGCTGGATAAACTGATAACCCGTCTCCTGAGAATACATGGCAAAGAAATTTTACTTCTTTCTTTCAAAAATGACACTTCGAAAACTTGTCTCGGTGCCTCTGACAATATTCTAAGATGAACCTCATACTCTCTTTCATTCTTAGAATATATCAAAATGTCGTCTACGAACACCAATACGAATCTATCCAACTTCCCTTGGAAAATTCGTTTCTTCAACTATGAAGAAAGCTGGGGCATTCATTAGCCTACATTATTAACCACTCGTACAAACCATATCTCGTTCGAAACACCATCAACATAGTATTCTCTACTACTCTTAGCCATGGAACCTGTAGCCAAATCCAAATGGAAAAACACTTTTTCTCCACTCAACTGATCGAATAAGTCATCGATTCTCGGCAAAGGATACCTATTCTTGATCGTTCTCTCATTCAACTTGCGATAATCAACACACATCCTTAACGATCCATCTAGTTTCTTCATGAACACCATGGCTGCTCCCCAAGGCAAACTGCTTGGTCTAATAAAACTCTTTCCTTCTAAGTCCACTAATTGCACCTTCAAATCCTTCGTCTCGGTAGGTGCCATCTTGCTAGGTGGTCTACATATGGGTTCCGCCCTTGGCATAAGATCCATCTAAAACTAATGGCTCGCTTCAGTAGTAGTCCTGTAATTGGTTCAAAGACATCTACAAACTCTCTTACTACTAATACCCTATTCAAATCTTCTTCTACTTCCACAGCACCCAACAAGGAACAAACATTCAAATTCGAATTCTCCACAGGGTATATGATTTGATTAAACTATTAGGGAGTCACAATGACATTTCCTTATCCTGGAAAAATATCCTAACATCGTATCTATATAACCAATCTATACCCAGTATGATCCCAAAGCCTATGAAATCAAAAGCATACGAACTGCATGCAAACTTATGACCCAACAAATCAAGTTCTAACTAGTCGCATCTCATCCCTTAAGTTACATACCCTTCTATTGGATTCGCAACTCGAAAGGAAGTGACAAGGTATGATAGTTCTAAGCATTATCTGTCCATCAAACGTTGAGATATAAATGGATGCAATGCACCGGTATCATATAGTACCCTAACTGGTACACAATGAATAAAAAGCATACCTTCCATTATAGACTTTCCCTTCTCAGTAGTAGTTGGCCTAGAAGATATTGGTTCTAAAGCAAAAACTTTTCATTCACCCTCTCTGATTGATTTTGGATACCGATTCTTGTAGTAACCCATCTTGTCATAGTCAAGCATTTCACTGTTTTCTTACAAGTAACTTTCTTCCCTTTGCCAGACCGACACTCATAAGCAAAATTTCCCTTCTTAACACACTGGTAGCAAACCAGATCATCTTTCTCTTTCTTGGAAGCTCCTCCTTTCCGAGCTCCTTTCTTCTTAAAGAACTTTCTCTTCTTACCCTAAGAATCTCGAGTTCCACCTTGCTTCTCTTTTCCAAAAGTAGGAAACATCTCTTCATTCATATTTACATCTCCATTACAACATTGCGCAGGTCTCTAAGATGTGGCATGCTTGACCTAGCAATCTCTTAATGACAGTGTCAATAGTAGCATATCCATATCTGGATAGTTTATCAAACTTAGTAGCATACTCGGTCACCGACATTTCTCCTTGCTCCAAGTCCATAAACTTTCTTAGCAAAACTGACTTCACAACTTCAGACAAAAAATTTCTTCGAACCTCCTTTGAAATTTTGTCCAAATCAACTCCTCCTTAGGCACACCTATAGCGAATCCATTCTACTAGAGCAATGCTGCTCCTTGCAACTACCTTGAAGCTAGGTTCCTTTTCTGCTGATCATCCAAACTAAGATCGGCAAAGATTCACTCACAATACAACACCAATTCTCCTTTCTATAGCATCCTCTGTTACAAGAAGAAACTTCCCATCCAAAATGGTATAATACTTGCTCAGCTTGGCATAATTATTACCAGCTGGGGCCATGGGATTTACTCCTCCCGCATGCACAACATTTCCTCCAACTACTCATATAGCCGCTCTAGCTTACATCAAGTAAATGAAGAACTGATACATCATCCCCATTTCTACTGGTGGGGTTCTTACACCCACGTTGGCATTTGCATTTTGATTAGCATTTGCCTGTCGACCCTGGTCTCTTTTGGTTTTGGGTTGAGCATTTCCATTAGCTGTGGTGCTTCTCCACCTAGATTCCCTCTTCTGTTTCATGCTTCCACACCTTTCTTTCTCGTAAATCTACATATGAGCCTTAGTATGATATAGAAGGATAGTCTAAGAGAGATGGGAAAACAGAGATAAAGTGTATCTTATATAAAACAAATATAAGTACGTTACGATAGCATTACACCGTAACCTTATCTTATTCCCTGATTCATTTGGATTATGTTTTAAAATCTCATTTTAAGTTCAAAATTCTTTTAAATTTTACATAAACCTATGCTCTAATGCCAAGTTATAACATCTCCCATTTGGGGGCCAATAACTAACCGCTACGGATACTGCAGTCATCCATAGTTATTAATTCTCGATGACCGAATGCAATAATGGTAGATACACTGATAACATAGTAGCACATGAATATGAAAAAGAAAAATAAACACAATTAAAATTAAAATTTTCTCATTTCATTCTATAATAGCATTTTAGACTCATTACATAACCCCATACGTAAATCACTTCAGAGAAATTACAATTATTATAAAATATGCCAAGAGTGACATAAGAAGATGCTATCTTGGTTAATCAGAGCCTAAATATATATATATGAGGAAACTAAAAAACTTTGCCTTTACATCCAATTATCACAGCAGAAAACAAAAGATAGGAACTCCGAATAGCTAGCTTGCCTCCTACACGTTTGTGGAAGCTTATTCGTCTAATGAGAATCTGAAAAACCCTTACTCTCAACCTACTCAAATGAGCACCCGAGAGTTTAAGGAGGAAGAAAAAAAATCCAGGTCGGATAAAAAGTCTAGTGTGAATAATAACCTACCATTTCGAACCAATTAGATATCTAGTGAGACCACCTCGCTAAACAGAACGGGTTTTCCACTCAGTAGTGTCTCTACCATAATACAATAATCATATACTTTGCACCTATATCCATAAACGTTAAAACATAACATAACATGACGATATTCAAAACTACAATATATCCTCGATTTACCATCCCAATTTATTTGACAATTATTTGCGCCAAAATTAGTCACTAACACCCAAATCTAGATGAAAGCACCAAATCACAGTCATAGATCATAGATAGAATGTATGTAGTGAGTATGAATGTGAAGAACAATGAAAATAAAAACGAAAGCAGTAATAACACATGATTAATAGTGGTTTGGCTAACTCCGTCCTACGTCCACTCCAGAAATTTCCTTTTTATTGATATGAAAATCCTGTACCGTTACAATCTAGAGTTTTTAAAACAATAATGGCAGAGTAGCCTTAGTGGAAAAGAGGAAAAGGAACAGAATTAGCTCCCTTTTTTGAAGCCCCATAAGATGCATTTATAGGCAAAACCTGAGTTACTGGGCTTCCTGAATGTTCCGAGCCTATCAACACCAATGTTGATCTATAAATGCCGAACCAAAAATAACGAACCAGAAATGATGATCTAGAAATGACGTGTAACGACCCGCCTTTCATTCCAAAGAAAGACGTATCATTAAGAAGAAAGAAAGGGATAGAAAGGAGAAAAGATAGGAAAGAAAGAAACAAACAACATCAGAATCTCGCAGCGGAACGAATAAATTATATTATATCACATAAAACATTACATAGTATCATGTGCATCAGAATTATACAGCTAATACAACACAAACTAGACAGTTATAAACACCTGTCTAGTTATTACAATTCAAGTACATCAGAGAAAACAGATACAACTCAAACACAGCGGAACCACTATATATATCTACACGGTGAAGTCTCCTGCTCCATATCTCCTCCAGAACTCGTCAAAGCAATCTTGAATCACTTGACTACTCATACATAATATAAGTACTAAAGAGTTTAATAAAACAGAAAATAAACACCCAGGTCAGACATGGGTCTGGTGTGAGTAAAAGGGTTTTAAGTTGTTTAACTTTAGAAAATCCTCGGTAAAGAAAAGGGTATCACGTAAGACTTCCCACACATAAACATGGAAAGGTTTTTACGTTACGCTAACCAAAACATTTGATAGGCAATCCAGTGATATTATAACAATGTCTAGGGTTTTCAAATAAATAGAAAATAGCCGAAATTGTTACATTCATTAAACTCTAGCTACTAGCCACAAAAGTGGGTAATACGATCAAAACCGTAGGGGCACATAGGAAGAATGGGTTTCCATCAATGGTAGGGCTACTGGGGTACCGCCCGTCATAGTACGTGGTATAGATCACCATACCGAGGATCACTCCCAATCCCCTGCAACACAAAGCCGGAACCATCCCTTACTGGACAGTCCTGAACAAGACCACCCCGCAGAAGGCCGTCGCCAACTACCACACAATCGAAATAAAAAGGGACCTCTAGACAGGGGTAAATCTCATCCTACTTGGGCATGACCCACTTAACCTTGCTGCACCTCCCCTGTTTTAGCCATTCCCGGCTAATGAGGCTTGAGGCTACGATTACCTTTATAGGACACATCAATCTTAGAATGCTCACCGTCCACCTGACGATGTTCTGAAAGCATTCAATCCATACAAGTTCGTTCCGGGTTCGAACGAAACCGAAGGCACTATCTCGTTGCACTCATTTTGGAATCACCCTTAGAGTCAACGACCATAACCCTTGCACTCTAAATCACCATCTCGAACCTGAAAGTACTACCTCCGTTAAACTCGTATTGGAATCACCCTTAGAGTATTAACACGAATAGACCTTACACCTCGAGTCTTCACTCTTCACTTGAGATTCAGGACCTAACGTTTAATTTGGATCGATGTGGTTTTCGGAATTCAAAATTTGGAAACCCCGATCCCGGTCTCATCGAAATCCAATCGCCATCTTAATGTCCAAGTGAATTTAGTTTGAATAATTAATTCAATTCATCATTATCTAATTACACACAGATAGATAATTCACAGATCACAATAGATAATCACATTCATCATAACAGATAACCTGTATCATCATCACAAGCAGATAATCATCACAACCAGATAATCATCACAAACAGATAATCCATATTATCATACTTTAACTAAGCATCCATATCATATAGATACTACTCATCTCATTACTGAGATCATAACCATTCAAAGAAATATAAAATCATCCATAAGCAAAGATTTATTACCATCATCTATAATTAATTTAGAATGAATTAAATTAATTACTTCTATCTCTAATTAATTTAAAATAAATTAAATTAATTACCATATCTATAAATCCTGCTTATATATCCATTAATTAATTAACCTAGTTAATTAATCATTCACTAAGTATTCATCTTGATTAAACAACTTTGATTAATCATTCTCTAATTACAATAAGTAATTAGTCTTTAATTAATTTCACAAATTAATTAACCTTAATCATAAGTAATTAACATTTAATTACTTCATTTATTAATTAACTATAATTAATTACATTTATCCTTAATTAATTACATTAATTAATCACTTTATTATTAATTATTCCTTAATTAAACAATTCTTAATTACATCATTAATTATATTAATTAATGATCTCTAATTTATATTTAAATAAATTACTTAAATTAAAATTAATTACATTTAGTAATTAATTTAAAATTTAAAATACAATTATTATTCGCCCTTGATTAATATCAATCCAGTAATTAACTTCCATTAATTACTCATAACAAATTAGTTATCCCATAATTAATTATTTTTATTAATTAATCCCTTAATTAATTACAAAAGTAATCATCCAAACTACTTCATTAAAAATTATCTCTCACTAATTACATTCCAGTAATTATCATTTATTACTTCTCTAAGTAATCGTGCTCCATTAATTACATTAAATAATTATTCTTATTAAATCATCAAATGATTATCTTAAATTAATTAAACTAAATTAATTAACTTAAAATAATCACATTATCATAATCAATTACAATAAGTAATTAATCCCTTAATTACTTTTATCAAGTAATTAGACTTAACAATTAACAATTGATTATCTTCAATTAATTATCTAATTAATTATCAAAATTAATCACATAAATTAATTACTTAATAATCCTTAGATAATTATCTTTATTAATTAACAACATTTCTATAATTACTTTCTTAAGAAATTATCTTAGATTAATCATTATTAATCATCTCTAATTAAAAATTAATCTAAATCATTATTTAAAATCAAATAAATAAATTATTCCTTAATTCTTTTATAAATTAAATTCTTTATTATCTTGATTATTTCCAAGATAATTCATTTACTTTAGTAATGACTTCATTAACATTCAAATGTATTTAAAACAATACATCTCTAAATTAAATTCAAATTCCATTTTAAAATTTAAGATTCAAAATGTTTAACAATTTAAACATTTATCCAAATTTTAAATAAATTTATTCCTTAAAATAAAGTGAAGAACAATCATTACTTATATAAGATTCTTATATAAGAAAAGTTTAAAACTAAATTGCTTAATTTTATGAAAAGAAATCAAGCTAAAAAAAATAAATTGATTATTTAACTTTTCAAATTTAAGTTAAACACTTCATAATTTTTTTACTCAAATATTAAAGAAAAGAAATCTTTCAAGTTTAAACATTTATTTGAAAACAAACTCAATTTTTAAATTTACATTAAAACATTTAAACTTGTTCAATATTTAAAATTTACAAAACCGGTCTAAATTAAAGAATTTGAATCTACAGTAAACTTGAACTCATATTTAAACTTGATTTTTAACCTTGCTTTAAATTTAAAATTTTCATTTTAAAAACTTTGGATTCAAAAGTTCATTTGAATTCAAACTTAAAATTTAAAAACCCCTGTTTAAAATCCTACTTTAATTTTCATTTAAATTAAGGAAACAATACTGTCAGGTTTTATAACCTGGAACCAAACATACCCGAGACCCCTTAACAAATGCTTCGAGTCAAATCCCTAACTACTCTAAGACAAGAACACGAATTACACAAGTAAAACTCGAGTCACCTCCCTGCACCAACCCAAAATAGTTCATCAGAACAAAATATGCATGGTGCATATGCACCGACGCTCAGGCAACCTCCAGCCACCATGACCAACTTCACCACGTCGTCGACCAACTTCCAACATGATCACGACCACTCGAAAACTCACTGCAACTCGAAATAAAAATCGAGTAATCTCAACAACCTGGAACATCTACACTGCACACTGCCTAAACCTGTCAACACTTCACAAACCCATCTCCGACCATCTGATCACCTACGACTCCAGCCATCCCTTCACCTACATCTCCTCTTCCAATCCCCAAAGCCTTGCATCATTCGATGCAATAGAGAACACGAGGAACATCAAAAATTCGACCACCCAAAAACTAGGTTTAGAAACTGAAAAGAGCTATCACCGTCGCCACCAACCTCTGACCATCCACCAGACAATTTTCCCCCACTCTGCTATCATCCCTCCACCTCCAGGAAGAACTACATCATCCCAAATCCACTGAATCACCAGATAAACCCAAAATTGAAATATCTGTTCAACCCAAAAATGCTCACTCCATAGTTAATTAAAAAATGTGATTTTTTTTAAAATTCATGATTTCATACATGCATTCATGTTATGAACCTGTTTCAATAATTTAAGAAGTTTGATATTTGGCTTATTTTCAATAATGACTGTTATTATTGTTTTCAGAGGCAACAGATCTTAATTTCTCTTGATTATAATTTATAAACATAAATCTATACTAAACTAACAACTTTCATTTACATAAAAAATCCTAACAGAAAATCAAATCAAGAGGTAATGGTTTTTCTATTTAAAAATCTTAGTTTAAAAAAAACAAAAACAAGTATGCAGATACCTGGCAACAACACACACACACACACATTTATATATGTATACACAGAATATCATCACAATACAATCATACAAACATGATTTTTTCTATCAATCCACATGCAATAGATAAATTTACAATTTTATAACAGTTTAATTTTTTGAAAACAAAGCAGGTATATTTATAGCAGTTTAATTTTTTTGAAAGCAGATGCATTTGATACTTGAGCTCTAGAAATTTGTTAGCTTTGATTTAAAAAAAATAAGAACTGTTTTAAAAATAGAAATTTACTCACCAATCAATTGAAGAAGTAGATGACAAATTCTGATGCAAATTCATATTTTCCTGGAACTGATTTGAATCTGCTTTATGTATCTGAAGTTTGCATTTGCTAGTTGAATCTGGTTTTTGCATTTACTGTTGAAGTTGATTTTAAACTGCAGCTGACCTCATTCTTCTTTTGCTTAGAGTTGAAGTTGATCTTTAAACAGATTTCAGATTTTGAAAATTGAATTTGTTTGCAGATTTGGTTTGTAGATTTTTAACAAATTCGGGTTTTGCAGATTTTATATTGTATTTGGTTTTCAATTTTCTTTTGGAGGAGAATGTTTGAACAATAATGAATTGCTAAGTTTTCTTATCTATAATAATTAATTTCAAAAATATAGCCGCTTGTTATCTAATGTTATAGAATGTTTTACAAGTGTCTCCTTTATGAGTAAAATGTCTAATACATGTTCATTTTAATATAAAAATAAATTTCTTAATTTATGAATGTTTAAAAATTCTTCTAAATCAATTTCTTATTTAATTTAACATTTTTTATATAAATGTTTATCTAGTTTTAGCCTTTAAATGATTACATATAAACTTCCTTTACACAATTACATATCCTAATGTTTATTTGAACATTTTTAAAATAATATTTTTAAAACTAAATTTTCAAGAGAGAAAATTTTAAAAAGAAAAGAATGTTGAATTACATTTTATTCAAAAGTTTCAAACCAAAATATTATACTCTAACGTAAATGAACTAAGTCTATTTCAAAAGAAAACAATTTTTAAAAGGAAACAAAATAAACTTTTATTATAAAATACTATTTTTAAACAAAATAAATACTACTTTAATTTCTATTGAAGATATAAGATAGATTTTTAAATCAAACTTTTGAAAAGTTTCTATACTAATTTAAATCAAATTTTGTAATTCACGAGTTATACACATACATATAATATAAATTTGAAAATATCTTTATTAAATTAAAATTAAAATCAAATTCTCTATTTACAATGTATACCCATAGATGCATTATAAATAAAATATCTTTTAAATAAGCTTAGAAAGATAATTTTATCATTTAAATATTTTAACTTTTGAAAAGAATAAAATTCCCAAATATAAGTTGTATAAATTTTGAAAACAATATCATTCGACAAACTAAATAATTATTAGTTTTCAAAAGATAATTTTTGTTTGAATTAGATTATTAAATCAATATTTCACATTTTAAAATAATCATTAATGGAAATTATTAAATAAGTATTGCCCAAATTTCCGGGACATCACATTCCTCCCCTAAAAGAATTTCGTCCACGAAATTTAAAAGTAAAGAAAATTTAATAATCCCATACAGATTTTAATTTTAAATTAGCAAGCATATGCTATCAACCAAATACTAGCAATCATAGCAACCAATTCAAATAAACAATTCTAAATATCCAAACAAAATTCTGGATAGGATTCCCTAGAGTTTCCCAGGTACAAACACAGAGACACTCGCTCTACAGAATCTAAACTGGCTACACCACTTAGATCTAGAGCTCCTATGTATCTAGATCGACAAATCTAAGCAGCATACTGGACTACAGAAAAGTCCTGATCAACTTCCAAATCTCCCAGAACTGCTGATTTTAAAACCAGTGATAAACCATACACGTATTCCCTCAGAGATACGTGAAATATATAATGAATCCCATCCGTTTGAACTGGCAATTCTACTCTGTAGACCAAACACTTAACCCTTAAGAGAAAACGGAAAGATCCAATACTCTTATCCACAAATCTCTCCTGTCGATCCTAGGTTGCCTTCAACCTTCTAGATCCATCCAATCTTCGCAGATGCTTCATCGAAAAAATCTGGACAAAGAAACTAACGATCTCCAGATCGTACTCAACAAAATGGTTCTCCCAAAATCCATCAAAATCCACCACACAAACTCTACTACACAAATATCAGAAGACTTCAAACATACTACTTCGAAAAACAGAAGAGATGCACAAGACAACCAAGCCTCCAGATCCAAAATGAATTTCCTGTAGAAATCCTCTGATCCAAGACAAAACACAAATTTCCAATGAATCGGGTGTTGCTTCTATTCTGGAATAGCTGCCACTATGCTTCCGCTGCACAACTCTTATTTGAGAATGCTGTTGATGAACACAAGTACAAACTTGGTCAACTTATCCCAGAAACATTGTTCATCAAATTCCATAAAATCTCAGTGACCTATCTGATTCGGTCACAAACACCACAGCAAAAATTCAACCAGAAATCTAGATCTGATCAATCCTGCTAGCTTAAACAGACCTCTCTCTCAAAGAACCTCCTACTAGGCTGAACCATCGGTAAAGCTCCAAGAACCAAGTCGACACAGAACTCAGTCTCTCGATACGGATGCAAACCTTAACTCCTTCAAAGATATCCGGAAAATACCAAACCACCTCGATAACTCTAACATCCTCTAGAGATGCTTCAATCCAAACAAAGATTACTAACAGAACTTCCGTACCATCGCAAGTCACTTTTGCGATTCTACTCAGTTCGGATTCTAAGAAACTGTTCTCTCTTCGCTAAACAGAACAGCTTAAACCTTCTAATCCAAAGAAGAAACTAGTGGTCCACCTTCGACCACAAACATCACACCCAGCTGAGCTTCCAGAAGAAATGGACAAGCTACACCATCTGCCTGGACTACTGACAAAAGAATCATAGAGACTTCTGAACCAACGAAGAAACAGGCTACTCTACTGCTTCCGGACTCCACCTCTAGGATACAGCTAAGTCAAGAGACTATCCTAATAGCACACACAACACCTCTAAGCTGATACTACTGCCAAAGACTTTCTTATTCAAAAGCTCATCGAATCACAAAGCTACATCAACCACTTCCACAATAGAGCCTTCAATAGACAGATATCCCTCAGGAAACTCGACTTCAAACCAAGCACAAATATCTTGTCAAACTGAGTCTCAAACTCAAATACAGACAAAACTCCTTCCTAAGGTTTTCAAGATAGCATCGTTGGCTTCAGTACTCCCAACTGATCCAGGCTAAAGAAAATCCATTCACACGAGTGCAAACAAACTTACATTCTAAAGAAAAACTCTGAACCTTGAAAATATTTCCTTCAGAGATCGGTGAATTCCTTCATACCAAACTGCAAAATTACTCAAGATGCCTAATACTGCCCTAGCAGATTCACTCCAAGCTCAAACACTCTGACACCAACCATTGGTAGTTGTGTTACACACACCACTACCCTATCCACCTCTAGAACTTATATTGGAAAATCCGAACAGGTAACCCGATCAAATAGGTAGAAATATATATATATATATATATATATATATATATATATATATATATATATATATATATATATAATTCAAAATTACAAATACGCTCTCTCACTATAGACACCACTCTAGAGCCTAGGTATTCGCTCAACCTAGCACTCTGATACCACAATGTAACGACCCGACTTTCATTCCAAAGAAAGACACATCATTAAGAAGAAAGAAAGGGATAGAAAAGAGAAAAGATAGGAAAGAAAGAAACAAACAACATAAGAATCTCACAGCGGAACGAATAAATTATATTATATCACATAAAACATTACATAGTATCATATGCATCAGAGTTATATAGCTAATGCAACACAAACTAGACAGTTATAAACACCTGTCTAGTTATTACAATTCAAGTACATCATAGAAAACAGATACAACTCAAACACAGCGGAACCACTATATATATCTACACGCTGAAGCATCCTGCTCCATATCTTCTCCAGAACTCGTCAAAGCAATCCTGAATCACTTGACTACTTATACATAATATGAGTACCCAAGAGTTTAGTAAAACAGAAAATAAACACTCGGGACAGACATGAGTCTAGTGTGAGTAAACGGGTTTAAAGTTGTTTAACTTTAGAAAATCCTTTGTAAAGAAAAGGGTATCTGTTGGATGCGTTTCCAAGCACTGCCGAAACATCTTTCCTCCCAAGCACTGCCGGTCCATACTCCACTTCCAAGCAATGCCGAACCATCCTCTCCCAAGCACTGCCGGTCCATACTCCACTTCCAAGCATAGCCGGACCAGAGTGCTACCGAACCAGCTACCTCCTCCCACTGCCGAACCAGAAGCAAGGTAGACCACCACCGGACCAAGCTACGTCCCCATCACCGAACCAGCACGTCTCCAACATACCACCGGACCAGCATACTACCGAACCAGAGTGAAGAAGGTAATACTAGACCAACATGCAATCAAACCAGAACCATCGCCGGACCAAGGGATACCGAACCAACTTTGCCAGGCCAGATTGCATCGGCCTAGGCCCACCAACAGCTATATACATCCAAGACCCCTACCCCCAGCCTCACTCTATAAATAGAGGGGCAGGGGTACAACAATGGCAGACAAGTTTGAGAGCTCAAGCACGGACGGAACTTTCAAACAACTTTCATACACTTGTAATCAAAGCTTTGTACTTGTAATCTGAATAGTAAAGGAGAATAACATATAAAGTGGACGCAGGCACATTCTGGCCGAACCACTATAAATCTGTGTGTCTTTTACAGTTTAGTCCCTGCTTTTTACATATTTGCATAAATCACCCAAATCACTAAGAATAACATATAATCAACTAAATCATACGACTTGGAGGTGTTTGCCCATTTTTTGTGCAAACATTTTTGGTGCTTTCACTGAGAGCCTCGAACTAGAAGCTTTGGTTTCTCCCATCAACCTTCTTCCCGTCAGCATCGTTCATTGCTCCGAAAACATGACTTCTAGGCAGAGGAAGGATGTTAACAAAGGAAAGAACGTCGTAACTAGCAGTGTTCCAGACCCAGTGGCCCTAGATCAAGAGAGTCATCCCGTTCCAATAGCAGTAACAGATGAAAATCAGGCAAATCCGACAGCCCCTGCCACGGAACAGCCGGCAGCAATTACTAGGGCAGATCTAGATAGGATTGTGGCTGAAGTGACCGATCGCTTCACATCCCAACAAGAAGCCTTGATGAACCAACTCATATCACGCTTAAGGGATGTAGAAGAATCCAACCGCAACACTGAATCATGGGATGAGTCCCAGTCTGGAGGACCTGGGAGGCGACAAAGATCTCTCTTCTTCGAAGAGGCAAATAACAGAAACAACAATGGTAGGAGCCGAGCCCGGACTCAGCCCGAATTCCGATCCGAGGAGACGCTTGGGACCGAACCCAACAGGGGAGGTACCAGGCGAGGGTCGGATGTAGCTGAGCCTGTCATGCTACCTAACCATGGAAACACCAATGAACGGGGCCGAGCTAGAGTTCAGCCCGAAGTTGGACCCGAGGAAGTGCCCGGAACAGAACCCAGCAGGGGATAATCAAGGCAAGGGCCAACTGTAGCCGACCCTAGCATGCTCTTAAAAGACCAGAGACAGCCACTGGAAAATGAGTGATAGACGGTACCATCCCTACAGACCATCCGGACAGAATCGATCCCGCAGAGAAGAACCAAACTCATTTCTATCTGCTCCAAATTCTGATGAAAGGATAGCGCGATTGTTCAGAGAGTGCGTCCAACGGGATCAAAGAGATCGAGGAATGGGCGCTAGGGTAACCAGCCCTTTCACCCGCAATATCGAAACTGCCATCACCTCCCGAGAATGGAAAATACCGATAATGGAACCTTACAAGGGAATCTCTGACCCCGTTGTACACTTGCAGAGATACACGCAACATATGCTCATGAGCGGAGCAACAGAGGGAATGTTGTGTAAATGCTTTCCAATATTCTTGGCAGATCTAGCTACCTCCTGGTTCTGCCACCTACCCCAAGGATCCATCAGCTCATGGGAAATGTTGAAAGAAAAGTTCATCAGCCAGTTCCGCATCCATGTGGAACAACGCAAGGACGCTTATTCCCTATCTAACATCAAACAGAAGCCCGGAGAGACAGTGCAACAATATCTAACCCGATTCAACGCCGCAGCGGCCGCAGTCCAAGATGCCGATGAGAAATTTATCCTAATAGCTCTTTGTAGTGGCGTACATCCGGGTACTAAGTTTCCTAGAAGATTAACGAAAGAAAAACTGGCTACCTTACCCGATTTCTTCCATGAAGCCGGAAAGTATATGAGACTTGAAGACACTGCCACCGAAAGGCAGACAGGACAACAAGCCAAGGCAGCTCAGGGCAACGCACCCGCTGCAACAAAGGATGTCAGAAGAAATGACTCTCGAGACAATGCTGGGGGCAGAAAGGGAGAAAAAAGCCTACATCGGACAGGACCAAGATTTGACGCTTACACTCCTTTGAATGAAACAGTCAAAAACATCTTCCCGGCCACCCAAGATGAGCTTAAATACAAACACCCCCTGTACAAGAAGGAATCAGATCACGCAATCAAGTCTGGAAAGTTCTGCCGTTTCCACGAATCCCATGGGCATGATACCAATGAATGTCGTCATCTCCGGGACCTGATTGAAGAACACATCAGAAGGAAAAGATTGGAACACTATGTAAAAGGCTAGGACAGGACTCCAGCTCCTGCCAAGGAGAACCCAGGGCAACTCCACCCAGAGACAGGCGAAAGAAATCGCAACACCAGCGGTTCTAGTCAAGAAAAGATAGTGGTCCATACAATATCGGGAGGACCACACATCGTCGACAGAAACTGGGCAGAAATGGAAAGATATGGAAAGTCACTGAGAAACAATGAAGACTGCATCAACTCTATTATAGAAGAACGCCACCCGAAGCGGAAAGAGAATGAGGACATCACATTCAGTAAGCGTGATCTAGAAGGAAGGCAGTACCCACACATGGATCCTATGGTCATCTCTGCCTGGTTCGGTCCTGGCAAAGTTTTCCGAATTCTAGTAGACACTGGAAGCTCAGTAAATATCCTATTCAAACATGCTTTCGGCAAAATGAAGCTGTCAATGAAGAATGTGTCTCCCTGCAACAAACCACTTCACGGTTTCACTGGTGATACGAAGATGCCCCTAGGGCAACTGGACCTCTTTGTTGAAATAGGAAGCCATCCCCGCTGCGTTGTGCCGAAACAAACGTTTGTGCTAATAGAAAACCACTCAGCCTACAACGCCTTTTTAGCAAGACCAGCCTTCCGACTTCCAAACCGTTCTGGCCCCGTGGTGCCTAAAGATGAAATTTCCAACAGACAATGGAATAGGGGAAGTAGAGGGAGATCAAGACGCCGCTCGAGATTGCTATGTAACCGAACTTCGCAATAACCGCAGGAAGGATAAAGGGAAGAATGCAGAGACTACTCTCTGCATGAAAAACTTGAAAGCATAGCAACTAAAGAAAGCCCCTCCTCTTCGATATACCAGTGATCCTTTCAATGAATTAGACCCCAGGGAAAAAGAGGAGGAGGCCACCGCCGAGCCTGCAGAGGCTATGGAGTTTGTATCTGTAGACAAACACGACTCAAGTAGATTATTGAAAATAGGATCTCAACTAAAAGCAGAACTGAAGGATCAACTCACTAATTTTCTCCGCCAGACGCACGCTGACATGACTCGAATCTCCCCAGACGTAGCATGCCACGTACTGAACATCGATCCCACCAAGGTGCCGGTAAAGCAGAAAAAGAGAAGTATGGGGGCAGAGCGATCAGCAGCCCTCGATGAAGAAGTAAAGAACCTACTTGCCAATGACTTTATACGAGAAGCCATCTACCCAGAGTGGATCGCTAAGTCGGTACTAGTAAAGAAGGCTAATGGGAAGTGGCGAACATGCATTGACTTCTCCAACTTAAATGACGCTTGCCCGAAGGATTGCTTCCCACTCCCTCGAATCGATCAGCTTGTGGACAGTACAGCCGGGCACGAACTCTTATCTTTAATGAACGCATACTCAGGATATAACCAAATTCCTATGCACACCCCTGATCAAGACCACACTAGTTTCATCACTGACCGGGGATTATACTGCTACAAAGTAATGCCTTTTGGACTTAAAAATGCCGGAGCTACTTATCAGCGCCTCGTCAACAAGATGTTCGCGGAACTAATAGGACGAACTATGAAAGTTTATGTGGACGACATGCTAGTAAAGTCAAGGAAAGCCGACGATCACGTAAGCCACCTGGGTAAGATGTTTCAGGTACTCCGCCAATATGGAATGAAGCTGAATCCTCTAAAGTGCTCCTTCGGAGTATCGACGGGAAAGTTCTTAGGATTCATCGTCCATGCCAGGGGGATTGAAGCCAACCCCGAACAAGTCCGGGCTTTGCAAGATATCAAGATACCATCCACTCGAAGAGAGATGCAAAGCCTAAATGGGAAGGTGGCCGACCTAAGCAGGTTCATCTCTAAAGCAACCGACAAATGCATCCCTTTCTTCGAAGCTCTAAAGAAAGACAAAGGAAAGTTTGAATGGACTGACGAATGCTCGACAGCCTTCCACACCTAATCGAACACCTCCAGAGACAACCAGTACTCTCAACTCCAAGTGAAGGCGAACAGCTATACCTATACCTTGCAATGTCATCTCATGCTCTAAGCGCCGCTTTGGTAAGAGAAGACAACCGCGCGCAGCGGCCAGTATACTTTGTACGCAAGAGGTTCACGGGGGCAGAAGCCAGATATCCTAAACTTGAGAAGCTAGCATATTGTTTACTAACCACATCATGGAAATTGCGACACTATTTCCAATGCCATTCCATCAGAGCTCTAACTAATCAACCACTGAGGCAAGTACTCCATCGTCCCGACACCTCCGGGCGACCGCTTAAATGGTGCATTGAGCTAAGTCAATATGATATCACCTACCACCCTCGCACCGCCATCAAGGGACAAGCCATGGCCGACTTCATTGCCGAATTCACTACCAGCAAAGGAAAGGAGCCATCTGAAATAGCAGAAGACATCAAGTGGAATCTCTTTGTAGATGGAGCATCAAACGAACAAGGCTCGGGGGCAGGTATTGTAATAATCACTCCCAGGGGAAGGAAGCTACACTATGCCCTAAGGTTGGAATTCACTGCCACCAACAACGATGCAGAAAACGAAGCAGTGATAGCTGGATTAGAACTTGCCCTAGAGATTGGAGTCGGTTCTTTATGTCTTCATAGTGATTCGCAACTTATTGTAAATAAAATACTAGGAAAGTTCCAGACTCGAGGAGAACGACTCACAGCATATCTAAAGAAGACCAAGCTGTTGCTCGATCAATTGGATCACTATTTAATCAAACACATCCCTCGAGAAGGGAATCAGGAGGCCGACGAACTGGCGAAGCAAGCTAGCATGAAAAACGGCACCATTTCCGGAACAATAGCCATCTCAAATCAACTAGCCCCGAGTTTCGAGCAAGTGAATCTGATAGCTGCAATCCAAGAGGAAACTTGGATGACTCCCATCCGAAAATACTTACAAAGCGGCACACTGCCCGACGGGCATAACGAAGTCAAGAAAATCCTGAGAGAAGCTTCCCGCTACACAATACAAAGAAGGCATCCTCTATCGGCGTGGATTTTCTAACCCTTTATTAAGGTGTGTCGCTGGAAACGAAGCCAACGAAATCTTATCCAACATTCATCAAGGAAGCTGCGGAGATCACACTAGGGGGCAGACTCTGGCCAAGAAGACACTCCGATATGGATATTTCTGGCCCACCTTAAACAAAGACGCCTTAGACTTCGTCAAAAGATGTGACAGATGTCACAAATTTGCTAAGATTCCCCGGATACCGACAAAAGAGATTACTCAAATGACCAGCCCTTGGCCCTTTGCAGTATGGGGAATCGACTTGATTGGCGAACTGCCAATGGGCTGGGGCGGAGCCAAATATGCTATAGTGACGGCCGATTATTTCACCAAATGGGTGGAAGCGGAACCTCTAAATAAAATATCTTCGGCAAAAATTATCAACTTCTTGATCAAAATTGTTTTGTGCAGGTACGGAGTCCCACTCAAAATCATATCGTACAATGGACTTCATTTTGACAGCGAGGAATTCGCCGACTGGTGCCAAGGGCACGGAATTCACAAAAGCTTCTCATCTATGGCTTATCCCCAGGTAAATGGACAAGTCGAAGCTGTCAACAAAATTATTAAAACTCTAATCAAGAAGAAGCTTGAAAAGTCAAAAGGCGCTTGGGTGGATGAACTTCCAACGGCACTTTGGGCCTACCGAACATCTTTCAGAACATCAATGGGGCATACTCCTTTCTCTTCGGCATACGGAACGGAGGCCATGCTCCCAGTCGAAACTATAGTGCATTCCCACCGTAGGATCCACTACAACCCAGAAGAAAACGAAGAACTCCTTCACATGTCTTTGGATCTATTTGAAGAGAGAAGAAACGATGCAGCACTTAAAGCAGCAGCTCACAAGCAAAAAGTGGCAGTGCAACACAACTCTAAAGTCAAGCATCGTGGCTTACAAGAAGAAGATCTTGTCCTCAAGCGAGTCTTCCCACGCCCCGGGGCGCTAGATCCAATCTGGGACGGACCATATGTAATTCATAAAGATCTCCACAACGAAGCTTATATTTTGTCAACAGTGGACGGAGAGGTGTTCCAGAGGGCATGGAACATCCAACACCTTCGTCGATACTTTTCTTAACTTGTATTGCCCATATGAAGTGAATTAACAAAGAGAATCGATGGACGTAGGCATTTTCGTGTCGAACCACTTTAAAAATCTTGTCTCTTTTTAACTTGTTCCTTTATATCTTGGCTGCTTGTTAAGCTTTATCCTTTTCTGTTGAAAAAAATCCTGTGTAGACGGCATCCCCATTCAGGGCATCACAGCACAACTTCACCTGGACAAAACCTAATAGGTATTATACGAATCTATGCCCTCGCCAATGAGACACTTTTGCTCCAGCATTCCTCTGCTGCGGGTTAACTCATTGCTCGCGACGGCCCTTAAAGCCAACTATAATGAGCCGAGTATAAGCCACCGAGAAGGCCGACCATGGTCGAGGCAGCTCATTACGGCGTTCGGCTCGCCGGCAACCGTGAACCGACTATAAGCCCCAACATAAGGTGTGGCCGGCCAGGGGTAGTTCACGGTTGACGATCGGCACCCACGCTAGCCGGCCACGGTAAATCGAATAATACCCACGATTACGGGCCATAATGGCCCGGGTAGTCACTGTGCGCGATCTCGGCTCCGATGTGTCTTAAGTACGGCTGTGGTAAAAAAGAAAACTCCCTGCGGAGGCGTAAGATGGGTGACAAATGTCTCCAAGACCCACAGCTAGGGAAAGTGACTACAAAACCCCTTTTCCACGAACTTAAGCACATCGAAGGCCTTCCGTGATTGGAAGTTTTACTATTTATTATATTTCCATTTTATTTATAAAAACCCTCCTCCTATCCTCTATAACGATCCCTAAAGTACAGGACACAAAATAGGAGACACTCACTAATGGGAATAAGAACTCACGGCTGGATGGCAGGTCACTCAGCTGCATTCCATATTCGATTACACAAGGCATTCAAAGCTACCGTCTACAGCTAAAACTTGAAGGGCGGTACTTTCTTCTCTTGTACATAAATATGTAACTATAATTTATTCGCACATCACACAAACATTGCAAGATATGAAATCATGTTTTAAGCAAGAGCATAACATCAAACACGATTAAATCACTAACACATTCACAACTATATTTTATGCAATATATCAAAATAACGACAGCATTCAAACATGACAAAATCAGCTTATGTTATAAAGTTACATGCCAAAAATCAAGTTGTTCGTTACATAATTACAGCCTAAAAATTACATTAATGTTTTAAGACTAACATAGACAGCAATGCCAAGTAAACTGAAAAATGTCCAACTCAAGCCAAGGAGCCGGCTGCATCAGGGTTTCTCCCCTATCCTGCTGGCCCTCCAAGATCTACTTAACCGCCGGATCAGAACTCCCAGCATGCTGACCAGAGATGGTTGGCGCTTTCGAGGTCCCGCCTGTCCAATTCAGGAGAAGAATTCGTTGGATAAACAATAAGCAACCAAGCTATGAAAAGGCTAAAAGGGAAAACTTACCAGCATCTGTTCCTTGATCATCATCCCCCAACTGCACACCTACCTCCTCAGCAGCGAGCAGCCGCATGCCCTCCTTCATGGCCACTTTATCCTCCTCGGTAAACTGGGCCGTGACTACATCCATCCTGAAAGCCACACCACCCTCCTTATCCGCATCAGCCTTGGCCTCCTCCAGAGCCCGGAGATAAATCCTGACCATGATCCAGGGATAATCATCCATCCAAGATAAGTTGCCCTGCTTCCAAGTACGGAAATACATGTCCTGGAGCATCTCATCCATCATCCCCTCGTTCTCCTCAAATTCCCTCATCCGGACCTCGGAAGCCGACAGCCTTGTAACGGCAGCATCTCTTTCCGATCGATATCTCGAGCGGTCAGCCTGAAGGGATTTCCTCATCGCCTCCATCTCCTCCTTCAGCTTGGCTTGAGCAAGCTCTGCGGCTTCAAGTTTCCCAGATAACTCCTCTATTCGCTCGAGATCCGCCTTCCGAACCACATCCACCATTGCTATGGCCATATCGATCCGTTCTTTGCAGATGGCCTCCATTTTCCGTAGCTCGGCTTTGCTAGCTTCTTCCATGGTTTTCTTTAGCCGTCTGGAGGCAGCCTCGTGCTGAGAGATCTGGATGGCCTGATCGGCGAGTTGCTTGGCCTGGTCGACAACCACTAACCGCAATCTTATGTTGGCACTCCCAATTTACTCCCCGGCCTTGACTAGTCGGGCATGATGCCCCATCAACTTCCTAGTCTCCTCAACAACCCGGTCGATATTTGCCTTAGCTTCATCCCCTATAGTTACAATCCGAGTAGTAAGCAAATCAAGGTCCATGGACTTGGCCTCATCAAGCACCCTTGCCATAGGATTGCGAGGGAGAAGGTGCTCACCAGTAACCTCGTCAAAGGAAATATCGAGAGAACCCGGATCCAGATCTGGATGACCCGCAAATGGATTACGAGCCAAGCCGGGACGATCAATCTGAGTAACGGTAGGATTCTCAGACGGATGCGGAGAGGGTATGAACTCAGTATCCTCCCCTATGATATCATGAACAGGCTGGGTCGGGGGCTGAGGACCAGGCGAAGGTTCGAATAAGGAGCGCCTTCTCTTTTTCTTTTGAATATCCTCTTCAATAACTACGAGAAGAGAACGGTAGCCGACTACGTCCCCGGAACGGTTGGTCAGAGGCTTTGGTTTAGCGGAAGCTTTGAGGAGTTTGAATTGTTCGAGACGGTGCCAAATGTCCGATGTCTTGGTCGCCTTACCCGTTCCTGGAATAAAAACCAAGTGTTACAAGCATGCATGAGACTATAATCCAAGAAACATGTGAAGTCAAAAAGAGTAAAGAGGAGTCAAAAATTCACCTTGAACCGCCGGAGTTGCCCTAGCTGAAATGCTTTCAAAAGATGGACCGGCACCAGTCCCGGCCTTATCAGTTTTCTTTGGCTTCTCCACCAAGGCCGATCCTTCCTCCAACCCCTCGAAAGCCTGGCGGAAAGCATCATCTGTCCACTCTTGGATCTCCCTTGCTTGCCCAGAAGACAGAGCCCCGGCGCCATCACCACCATCATCTTCTCCATCACCTCCGCTCTCCTCCTCGCCTCTTTTCTCCTCTACATTTTCCTCCTCCGGAACATCTGGATATGTGCTAGGAGAGGGTCCATCAGATTTCTTGAGCTTCTTCCCCCCGATGACTGGAGGTATCGAGAAAGGTTTCCTCTTGCTGCTCTTCGATGTGGCCCTCCTTTGGCTTTGACAGCCCTCTCCTCAGCTGTGTCTCTCTGCTTGACCACAGAATGACGTGGCAGAATCAAGTTGTGCTGCAGAAGAGTAGCGTTCCTGATCAGGTAAGAAGCTGACCTCTCTCTTCCCGAAATGGCTTCTATCTCCGCAGCCATCTGAACCAGGTGATTGTTCTCCACGACCGCAAAGCCACCTGTCGCTAGCAAGAAATAAAAACACATAAGGAGAAGCATTGCAGTCAGAACATAAATTATAAATAAGCTTCAACTTACAGCCGGAGGTGAAGCGACGGATAGGAACAGAGTCATCTTTGATGAAGAACCATTCTTTCTTGAACATGCTGAACTTCGAATATAAGTCCAGGACCGGCTTGAAGGACACGGCCGATTCCAAGATGATATATGGAGACCCCTTCTTGTAACCTCTCAAGTTGTACAAATATTGGATCTCCCGGTTAGAAAGGGGACGCCCGTACCTCCTCTGGAAGATAATAAACAAGCACACCAAGATGGCATAGGAGTTGGGCTGAAGCTGGAAAGGAGCCACTTTCAAGTATGTGATGAAGCTGACTATCCAGGCATTGATCGCGGGAATGGCCCCACACATACGATGGTACCTTCTGTAGGCAAAATATCCTTTAGGGGGGTTGTACGGCATCACTCCTTCCCCCAGTAACAGCATACACGCTCTATCAATCCCAAAGGAGCGAGAGATAACATCAAGCTGCTCTTCTTTGAGGGAGCTAGGAAAGCAGTCAGGAGGAGAGTTCAAGAGCTCCTGAGGGCCATATCCATCCACTAGTGATCTCGGAGTAGGTCCCTGTCGTCCCGGTCCTGGCTGGGCTGGGGGCACAACGGGGGACTCTCTTCTGTCCATAGATTTCCTTTTATCTGATCGAGTTTCCACTTTATGAGACATTTATCTGCAAACACAAAAAAGCACGTCGTTAGAACGAGGGAAATAAACAAGCAAGTATATGTAGTCCAGAATTTCACTCATAATTCAAAACATAAAAATTCAAGTATATAAGGTCCATTCGGCACTCAAGTCCCCAAGTTTCATTCGGCAATTCAAAAATGAAAGTTCATTCGGCATTCGAACCCCATGTCCCATTCGGTAGTCCAGCCATAAAAGTTCATTCGGCAAAAGCAAACTCACTTGGTCCGGCAGTTTAGTATGATTCGGTGCTCGGTTGATTCGGCTGTTTGGAACAGTCAAGTTTGGTTCGGCACTCAGTTGATTCGGCTATCTCACTCGGTAGGGGATAACGAAAGCATGACGCCCATACTTATAGGCAAATGGGAGCGACCGGACCACTGGTTCGGCACACAGGGCCGGATGAGCATGTGGATAAGAATGTCCAAGCTAAAACAAAGCGCGGCATATGCTGGCATACGCCCCACTTTGGGGGGCAAATGTTGGATGCGTTTCCAAGCACTGCCGAACCATCTTTCCTCCCAAGCACTGCTGGTCCATACTCCACTTCCAAGCAATGCCAAACCATCCTCTCCTAAGCACTGCCGGTCCATACTCCACTTCCAAGCATAGCCAGACCAGAGTGCTACCGAACCAGCTACCTCCTCCCACTGCCGAACCAGAAGCAAGGTAGACCACCACCGGACCAAGCTACGTCCCTATCACCGAACCAGAACGTCTCCAACATACCACCGGACCAGCATACTACCGAACCAGAGTGAAGAAGGTAATACCATACCAACATGCAATCAAACCAGAACCATCGCCGGACCAAGGGATACCGAACCAACTTTGCCAGGCCAGATTGCATCGGCCCAGGCCCACCAACAGCTATATACATCCAAGACCCCTACCCCCAGCCTCACTCTATAAATAGAGGGGCAGGGGTACAACAATGGCAGACAAGTTTGAGAGCTCAAGCACGGACGGAACTTTCAAACAACTTTCATACACTTGTACTCAAAGCTTTGTACTTGTAATCTGAATAGTAAAGGAGAATAACATATAAAGTGGACGTAGGCACATTCTGGCCGAACCTCTATAAATCTGTGTGTCTTTTACAAATTAGTCCCTGCTTTTTACATATTTGCATAAATCACCCAAGTCACTAAGAATAACATACAATCAACTAAATCATATGACTTGGAGGTGTTTGCCCATTTTTTGTGCAAACAGTATCACGTAAGACTTCCCACAGATAAACATGGAAAAGTTTTTACCTTACGCTAACCAAAACACTTGATAGGAAATCCAGTGATATTATAATAAAGTCTAGGGTTTTCAAATAAATAGAAAATAGCCGAAATTGTTACATTCATTAAATTCCAGCTACAAGCCATAAAAGTGGGTCATGCAATCAAAACCGTAGGGGCACGTAGGAAGAATGGGTTTCCATCAATGGCAAGGCTACCGAGGTACCGTCCGTCACAATACATGGCCTAGATCACCGTACCGAGGATCACTCTCAATCCCCTACAACACAAAGTCGGAACCATTCCTTACTGGGCGGTCCCGAACAAGTCTACCCCGCAAAGGGCCGTCGTTAACTGCCACACGACCGAAATAAAAAGGGACCTCTAGACAGGGGTAAATCTCGTCCTACTTGGGCATGACCCACTTAGCCTTGCTGCACCTCCCCTGTTTTAGCCATTCCCGGTTGATGAGGCTTGAGGCTACGATTACCTTTATAAGACACATCAATCTTAGAATGCTCATCGTCCACCGACGATGTTCTGAAAGCATTCAATCCATACAAGTCCGTTCCGGGTTCGAACGAAACCGAAGCCACTATCTCGTTGCACTCATTTTGGAATCACCCTTAGAGTCAACGACCATAGCCCTTGGACTCTGAATCACCATCTCGAACCTGAAAGTACAACCCCCGTTAAACTCGTATTGGAATCACCCTCAGAGTATTAACACGAATAGTCCTTATACCTCCAGTCTTCACTCTTCACTTGAGATTCACGACCTAACGTTTAATTTGGAATGATGTGATTTTCGGAATTCCAAATTTGGAAACCCCGATCCCGGTCTCAACGAAATCCAAACGCCATCTTAATGTCCAAGTGAATTTAGTTTGAACAATTAATTCAATTCATCATTGTCTAATTACACACAGATAGATAATTCACATATCACAGAAGATAATCACATTCATCATAACAGATAACTCGTATCTTCATCACAACCAGATAATCATCACAAACAGATAATCCATATTATCATACTTTAACTAAGCATCCATATCATATAGATACTACTCATCTCATTACTGAGATCACAACTATTCAAAGAAATATCAATATCATCCATAAGCAAAGATTTATTACCATCATCTATAATTAATTTAAAATGAATTAAATTAATTACTTCTATCTCTAATTAATTTAAAATAAATTAAATTAATTACCACATCTATAAATCCTGCTTATATATCCATTAATTAATTAACCTAGTTAATTAATCATTCACTAAGTATTCATCTTGATTAAACATCTTAGATTAATCATTCTCTAATTATAATAAGTAATTAGTCTTTAATTAATTTCACAAATTAATTAACCTTAATCATAAGTAATTAACATTTAATTACTTCATTTATTAATTAACTATAATTAATTACATTTATCCTTAATTAATTACATTAATTAATCATTTGATTATTAGTTATTCCTTAATTAAACAATTCTTAGTTACATCATTAATTATATTAATTAATGATCTCTAATTTATATTTAAATAAATTACTTTATTTAAAATTAATAACATTTAGTAATTACTCTAAAATTTAAATACAATTATTAATCACCCTTGATTAATATCAATCCAGTAATTAACTTCCATTAATTACTCATAACAAATTAATTATCCCATAATTAATTATCTTCATTAATTAATCCCTTGATTAATTATAAAAGTAATTACCAAAATTACTTCATTAAAAATTATCTCTCACTAATTACATTCCAGTAATTATCATTTATTACTTCTCTAAGTAATCGTGCTCCATTAATTACATTAAGTAATTATTCTTATTAAATCATCAAATGATTATCTTAAATTAATTAAACTAAATTAATTAACTTAAACTAATCACATCATCATAATTAATTACAATAAGTAATTAATCCCTTAATTACTTTTATCAAGTAATTATACTTAACAATTTACAATTGATTATCTTCAATTAATTAATCTAATTAATTATCAAAATTAATCACATTAATTATTACTTAATAATCCTTAGATAATTATCTTTATTAATTAACAACATTTCTATAATTACTTTCTTAAGAAATTATCTTAGATTAATCATTATTAATCATCTCTAACTAAAAATTAATCTAAATCATTATTTAAAATCAAATAAATAAATTATTCCTTAATTCTTTTATAAATTAAATTCTCTATTATCTTGATTATTTCCACGATAATTTATTTACTTTATCAATGACTTCATTAAATGTATTTAAAACAATACATTTCTAAATTAAATTCAAATTCCATTTTAAAATTTAAGATTCAAAATGTTTAACAATTTAAACATTTATCCAAATTTTAAATAAATTTATTCCTTAAAATAAAGCGAAGAACAATCATTACTTATATAAGATTCTTATATAAGAAAAGTTTCAAACTAAATTACTTAATTTTATGAAAAGAAATCAAGCTAAAAAAAATTGATTATTTAACTTTTTAAATTTAAGTTAAACACTTCATAATTTTTTTATTAAAATATTAAAGAAAAGAAATCTTTCAAGTTTAAACATTTATTTGAAAACAAACTCAATTTTTAAATCTATTTCAAAACATTTAAACTTGTTCAATATTTAAAATTTACAAAACCGATCTAAATTCAAGAATTTGAATCTATAGTATACTTGAACTCTTATTTAAACTTGATTTTAAACCTTGCTTTAAATTTAAAATTTTCATTTTAAAAACTTTGGATTCAAAAGTTCATTTGAATTCAAACTTAAAATTTTAAACCCCAGTTTAAAATGCTGCTTTAAAATTTAAATTTCATTTAAATTATAAAAAACAATACTGTCAGGTTTTGTAACCTGGAATCAAACATACCCGAGAACCCTTAACAAATGCTTCGAGTCAAATCCCTAACTACTCCGAGACAAGAACACGAGTTACTCGAGTAAAACTCGAGTCACCTCCCTGCACCAACCCAAAATAGTTCATCAGAACAAAATATGCACGGTGCATATGCACCGGCGCTCAAGCAACCTCCAGCCACCATGACCAACTTCACCACGTCGCTGACCAACTTCCAACATGATCACGACCACCCGAAAACTCATTGCAGCTCGAAATTAAAATCGAGTAATCTCAACAACCTGGAACATCTACACTGCACACCGCACACTGCCCAAACCTGTCAACACTTCACAAACCCATCTCCGACCATCTTATCACCTACGACTCCGGCCATCCCTTCGCCTACATCTCCTCTTCCAATCCCCAAAGCTTGCATCACTCGATGCAACAGAGAACACGAGGAGCATCAAAAATTCGACCACCCAAAAAATAGGTTTAGAAACTGAAAAGAGCTATCACCGTCGCCACCAACCTCTGACCATCCACCTGATAATTTTCCCCCACTCTCCTATCAGCCCTTCACCTCCAGGAAGAACTACATCATCCAAAATCTGAATCACCAAATAAACCCAAAATTCCAATATCTGTTCAACCCAGAAATGCTCACTCCACAGTTAATTAAAAAATGTGATTTTTGTTTTAAAATTCATGATTTCATACATGCATTCAAGTTATGAACCTGTTTCAATAATTTAAGAAGTTTGATATTTGGCTTGTTTTCAATAATGACTGTTATTATTGTTTTCAGAGGCAACAGATCTTAATTTCTCTTGATTATTTATAAACATAAATCTATACTAAACTAACAACTTTCATTTACATAACAAATCCTAATAGAGAATCAAATCAAGAGGTAATGATTTTTCTATTTAAAAGTCTTAGTTTAAAAAAAACAAAAAACAAGTATGCAGATACCTGGCAACAACAACACACACACACACACACACACACATATATATATATGTATGTATACACAAAATATCATCACAATACATTCATACAAACATGATTATTTCTATCAATCCACATGCAACAGATAAATTTACAATTTTATAACAGTTTAATTTTTTGAAAACAGAGCAGGTATATTTACAACAGTTTAATTTTTTTGAAAGAAGATGCATTTGATAGTTGAGTTCTAGAAATTTGTTAGCTTTGATTTTTAAAAAAAAGTAAGAACTATTTTTAAAAATAGAAATTTACTCAGCAATCAATTGAAGAAGCAGATGACAAATTCTGATGCAAATTCATATTTTCCTAGAACTGATTTGAATCTGCTTTATGTATCTGAAGATTGCATTTGCTAGTTGAATCTGGGTTTTGCATTTGCTGTTGAAGTTGATTTTAAACTACAGCTGACCTCATTCTTCTTTTGATTAGAGTTGAAGTTGATCTTTAAACATATTTCAGATTTTGAAAATTGAATTTGTTTGCAGATTTGGTTTGCAGATTTTTAACAGATTTGGGTTTTGCTGATTTTATATTGTATTTGGTTTTCAATTTTCTTTTAGAGGAGAATGTTTGAACAATAATGAATTGCTAAGTTTTCTTATCTATAATAATTAATTTCAAAAATAAATTAATATTGCCGCTTGTTATCTAATGTTTTACAAGTATCTCCTTTATGAGTAAAACGTCTAACACATGTTCATTTTAATATAAAAATAAATTGCTTAATTTATGAATGTTTAAAAATTCTTCTAAAACAATTTCTTATTTAATTTAACATGTTTTATATAAATGTTTATCTATATTTAGCCTTTAAATGATTACATATAAATTTCCTTTACACAATTACATATCTTAATGTTTATTTGAACATTTCTAAAATAATATTTTTAAAACTAAATTTTCAAGAGAGAAAATTTTAAAAAGAAAAGAATGTTGAATTACATTTTATTCCAAAGTTTCAAACCAAAATATTATACTCTAATGTAAATGAACTAGGTCTATTTCAAAAGAAAACAATTTTTAAAAGGAAATAAAATAAACTTTTATTATAAAATACTATTTTTAAACGAAATAAATATTCTACTTTAATTTCTTTTGAAAATATAAGATTGATTTTTAAATCAAATTTTGTAATTCACAAGTTATACACATACATATATTACAAATTTGAAAATATCTTTATTAAATTTAAATTTAAATTAAAATCAAATTCTCTATTTATAATGTATACACATATATACATTATAAATAAAATATCTTTTAAATAAGCTTAGAAAGATAATTTTATCATTTAAATATTTTAACTTTTGAAAAGAATAAAATCCCAAATATAAAGTTATCATTGTTATAAATTTTGAAAAGAATATTATTTGACAAACTAAATAATTATTAGTTTTCAGAAGATAATTTTTGTTTGAATTAGATTATTAAATCAATATTTCACATTTGAAAATAATCATTAATGGAAATTATTAAATAAGTATTGCCCAAATTTTCGGGACATCACATTCCTCCCCCCTTAAAAGAATTTCGTCCCCGAAATTTAAAAGCAAAGAAAATTTAATAATCCCATACAGATTTTAATTTTAAAATGGCAATCATATGCTATCAACCAAATACTAGCAATCATAGCAACCAATTCAAATAAACAATTCTAACTATCCAGACAAAATTCTCGATAAGACTCCCTAAAGTTTCCCAGGTACAAACACCGGGACACTCGCTCTACAGAATCTAAACTGGCTACACCACTCAGATCTAGAGCTCCTATGTATCTAGATCTATAAATCTAAACAGGATACTGGACTACAGATAAGTCCTGATCAACTTCCAAATCTCCCAGAACTGCTGATTTTAAAACCAGTGATAAACCATACACGTATTCCCTCAGAGATACGTGAAATACATAATGAATCACAACCGTATGAACTGGCAATTCAACTCTGTAGACCAAACACTTAACCCTTAAGAGAAAACGGAAAGATCCAATACTCTTATCCACAAATCTCTCCTGTCGATCCTGGGCTACCTTAAACCTTCTAGATCCATCCAATCTTCGCAGATGCTTCATGGAACAAATCTGGACAAAGAAATAAACGATCTCCAAATCCTACTCAACAAAATGGTTCTTCCAAAATCCATCAAAATCCACCACTCAAACTCTACTACAAAAATATCAGAAGACTTCAAACATACTACTCCTATTCGGAAAACAGAACAGATGCACAAGACAACCAAGCCTCCGGATCCAAAATGAATTTCCTGTAGAATTCCTCTGATCCAAGACAAAACACAATTTTCCAATGAATCGAGGGTTGATTCTATTCTGGACTAGCTGCCACTATGCTTCCGCTGCACAACACTGATTTGAGAATGCTGTTGATGAACACAAGTACAAACTTGATCAACTTACCCCAGAAACATTGTTCATCAAATTCCATAAAATCTCAGTGACCTATCTGATTCGGTCACAAACACCACAGCAAAAATTCAACCAGAAATCTAGATCCGATCAATCCTGCTAGCTTAAACAGACCACTCACTCAAAGAACCTCCTACTAGGCTGAACCACCGATAAAGCACCAAGAACCAAGTCAATACAGAACTCAGTCTCTCGATACGGACGCAAACCTTAACTCCTTCGAAGATATCCGGAAAATACCAAACCACCTTGATAACTCTAACATCCTCTAGAGATGCTTCAATCCAAACAAAGATTACTAAGAGAACTTTCGAACCATCGCAAGTCACTTTTGCGATTCTACTCAGTTCGGATTCTAAGAAACCGTTCTCTCTTCACCAAACAGAATAGCTTAAACCTTCTAATCCATAGAAGAAACTAGTGGTCCACCTTCGACCACAAACATCACACCCAGTTGAGCTTCCAGAAGAAAAGGACAAGCTACACCATCTGCCTGGACTACTGACAAAAGAATCACAGAGACTTCTGAACCAACGAAGAAATAGGCTACTCTCCTGCTTCCGTACTCCACCTCTAGGATACAGCTAAGCCAAGAGACTATCCTGATAGCACACATGACACCTCTAACCTGATACTGCTGCCAAAAACTTTCTCATCCAAAAGCTCATCGAATCACAAAGCTACATCAACCACTTCCACAATAGAGCCTTCAATAGACAGATATCCCTCAGGAAACTCGACTTCAAACCAAGCACAAATATCTTGTCAAACTGAGTCTCAAACTCAAATACAGACAGAACTCCTTCCTAAGGTTGCTAAGATACCATCGCTGGCTTCAGTACTCCCAACTGATCCAGGCTCAAGAAAATCTATTCACACGAGTGCAACCAAGCTTATATTCCAAAGATAAACTCTGAACTTTGAAAAGATTTCCTTCAGACACCGGTGAAATCCTTCACACTAAACAGCAAAATTACTCAAGATGCCCAATACTTCCCTAGCAGATTCACTTCCAACCTCAAACACTCTGACTCCAACCACTGGTAGTTGTGTTACACACACCACTACCCTATCCATCTCTAGAACTTATATTGAAAAACCCGAACAGGTAACCCAATCAAATAGGTAGAAATATATATATATGTATGTATGTATGTATGTATGTATGTATGTATGTATGTATGTATGTATATTATTCAAAATTAAAAATATGCTCTCTCACGATAGACACCACTCCAGATCCTAGGTATCCGCTCAACCTAGCGCCCTGTACCACAATGTAACGACCCGCCTTTCATTCCAAAGAAAGACGCATCATTAAGAAGAAAGAAAGGGATAGAAAAGAGAAAAAATAGGAAAGAAAGAAACAAACAACATTAGAATCTCACAGCGGAACGAATAAATTATATTATATCACATAAAACATTACATGGTATCATGTGCACCAGATTTACAGAGCTAATACAACACAAACTAGACTGTTATAAACACCTATCCAGTTATTACAATTCAAGTACATCAGAGAAAATAGATACAACTCAAACACAGCAGAACCACTATATATATCTACACGCGGAAGCCTCCTACTCTATATCTCCTTCAGAACTCGTCAAAGCAATCCTGAATCACTTGACTACTCATACATAATATGAGTACCCAAGAGTTTAATAAAACAGAAAATAAACACTCAAGTCAGACATGGGTCTGGTGTGAGTAAACGGGTTTAAAGTTGTCTAACTTTAGAAAATCCTTTGTAAAGAAAGGGTATCACGTAAGACTTCCCACACATAAAAATGGAAAAGTTTTTACCTTACGCTAACCAAAACATTTGATAGGAAATCCAATGATATTATTATAATGTCTAGGGTTTTCAAATAAATAGAAAATAGCCGAAATTGTTACATTCATTAAGTTCCAGCTACTAGCCATAAAAGTGGGTAATACAATCAAAACCGTAGGGGCACGTAGGAAGAATGGGTTTCCAACAATGGCGGGGCTACCGGGGTACCGCCCGTCACAGTACGTGGCCTAGATCACCGTACCGATGATCACTCCAAATCCCCTACAACACAAAGCCGGAACCATCCCTTACTGGACAGTCCCGAACAAGACCACCCACACAGGGCCGTCGTTAACTGCCACACAACCGAAATAAAAAGGGACCTCTAGACAGGGGTAAATCTCGTCCTACTTGGGCATGACCCACTTAGCCTTGCTGCACCCCCCATTTTTTAGCCATTCCCGGTTGATGAGGCTTAAGGCTACGATTACCTTTATAGGACACATCAGTCTTAGAATGCTCATCGTCCACCTGACGATGTTCTGAAAGCATTCAATCCATACAAGTTCGTTCCGGGCTCAAATGAAACCGAAGGCACTATCTCATTGCACTCATTTTGGAATCACCCTTAGGGTCAACGACCATAGCCCGTGCACTTTGAATCACCATCTCCAACCTGAAAATACTACCTCCGTTAAACTCGTATTGGAATCACCCTTAGAGTATTAACACGAATAGTCCTTACACCTCCAGTCTTCACTCTTCACTTGAGATTCACGACCTAACGTTTAATTTGGATCGATGTGGTTTTCGGAATTTGGAAACCCCGATCCCGATCTCATCGAAATCCAAACGCCATCTTAATGTCCAAGTGAATTTAGTTTGAACAATTAATTCAATTCATCATTATCTAATTACACACAGATAGATAATTCACATATCACAATAGATAATCACATTCATCACAACAGATAACCCGTATCATCATCACAAACAGATAATTATCACAACCAGATAATCATCATAAATAGATAATTCATATTATCATACTTTAAGTAAGCATTCATATCATATAGATACTACTCATCCCATTACTGAGATCACAACCATTCAAAGAAATATCAATATCATCCATAAGCAAAGATTTATTACCATCATCTATAATTAAGTTAAAATGAAATAAATAAATTACTTCTATCTCTAATTAATTTAAAATAATTAAATTAATTACCACATCTATAAATCCTGCTTATATATCCATTAATTAATTAACCTAGTTAATTAATCATTCACTAAGTGTTCATCTTGATTAAACATCATTGATTAATCATTCTCTAATTACAATAAGTAATTAGCCTTTAATTAACTTCACAAATTAATTAACCTTAATCATAAGTAATTAACATTTAATTACTTCATTTATTAATTAACTATTATTAATTACATTAATCCTTAATTAATTACATTAATTAATCACTTTATTATTAATTATTCCTTAATTAAACAATTCTTAATTACATCATTAATTATATTAATTAATAATCTCTAATTTATATTTAAATAAATTACTTTATTTAAAATTAATTACATTTAGTAATTAATCTAAAATTTAAAATACAATTATTAATCACCCTTGATTAATATTAATCCAGTAATTAACTTCCATTAATTACTCATAACAAATTAATTATCCCATAATTAATTATCTTCATTAATTAATCCCTTCATCAATTACAAAAGTAATTACCCAAATTACTTCATTAAATATTATCTCTCACTAATTACATTCCAGTAATTATCATTTATTACTTCTCTAAGTAATCATGATCCATTAATTACATTAAGTAATTATTCTTATTAAATCATCAAATGATTATCTTAAATTAATTATACTAAATTAATTAACTTAAATTAACTTAAATTAACTTTTATCAAGGAATTATACTTAACAATTTACAATTAATTATCAAAATTAATTACATTTATTAATTACTTAATAATCCTTAGATAATTATCTTTATTAATTAACAACATTTCTATAATTACTTTCTTAATAAATTATCTTAGATTAATCATTATTAATCATCTCTAATTAAAAATTAATCTAAATCATTATTTAAAATCAAATAAATAAATTATTCCTTAATTCTTTTATAAATTAAATTGTTTATTATCTTGATTATTTCCAAGATAAATCATTTACTTTATTAATGACTTCATTAACATTCAAATGTATTTAAAACAATACATTTCTAAGTTAAATTCAAATTCCATTTAAAAATTTAAGATTCAAAATGTTTAACAATTTAAACATTTATCCAAATTTTAAATAAATTTATTCCTTAAAATAAAGTGAAGAACAATCATTACATATATAAGATTCTTATATAAGAAAAATTTAAAACTAAATTGCTTTATTTTATGAAAAGAAATCAAGCTAAAAATAATTGATTATTTAACTTTTCAAATTTAAGTTACACACTTCATAATTTTTTTATTCAAATATTAAAGAAAATAAATCTTTCAAGTTTAAACATTTATTTGAAAACAAACTCAATTTTTAAATCTACTTTAAAACATTTAAGCTTGTTCAATATATAAAATTTACAAAACCGATCTAAATTCAAGAATTTGAATCTATAGTAAACTTGAACTCATATTTAAACTTGATTTTAAACTTGATTTTAAACCATGCTTTAAATTTAAAATTTTCATTTTAAAAACTTTGGATTCAAAAGTTCATTTGAATTCAAACTTAAAATTTAAAAACCCCTGTTTAAAATCTTGATTTAAAATTTAAATTTCATTTAAATTAAAAAAACAATACTGTCAGGTTTTATAACCTGGAACCAAACATACCCGAGACCCCTTAACAAATGCTTCGAGTCAAATCCCTAAGTACTCCGAGACAAGAACACGAATTACCCGAGTAAAACTCGAGTCACCTCCCTACACCAACCCAAAATAGTTCATCAGAACAAAATATGCACGGTGCATATGCACTGGCGCTCAGGCAACCTCCAGCCACCATGGCCAACTTTACCACATCACCGACCAACTTCCAACATGATCATGACCACCCGAAAACACATTGCAGCTCGAAATTAAAGTCGAGTAATCTCAACAACATGGAACATCTACACTGCACACTGCCCAAACCTGTCAACACTTCGCAAACCCATCTACGACCATCTGATCACCTACGACTCCGGCCATCCCTTCGCCTACATCTCCTCTTTCAATCCCCAAAGCCTTGCATCGCTCGATGCAACAGAGAACACGTGGAGCATGAAAAATTCGACCACCCAAAAACTAGGTTTAGAAACGGAAAAGAGCTATCACCGTCGCCACCAACCTCTGACCATCCACGTGACAATTTTCCCCCACTCTCCTATCAGCCCTTCACCTCCAGGAAGAACTACATCATCCCAAATCCACTGATTCACCGGATAAACTCAAAATACCAATATCTGTTTAACCCAGAAATGCTCACTCTACAGTTAATTAAAAATTGTGATTTTTGTTTTAAAATTCATGATTTCGTACATGCATTCAAGTTATGAACCTGTTTCAATAATTTAAGAAGTTTGATATTTGGATTATTTTCAATAATGACTGTTATTATTGTTTTTAGAGGCAACAGATCTTAATTTCTCTTGATTATAATTTATAAACATAAATCTATACTAAACTAACAACTTTCATTTACATAAGAAATCCAAACAGAGAATCAAATCAAGAGGTAATGGTTTTTCTATTTAAAAATCTTAGTTTAAAAAAAACAAAAATAACTACGCAGATACCTGGCAACAACACACACACACACACACACACACACACACATATATATGTATACACAGAATATCATCATAATAAAATCATACAAACAAGATTATTTCTATCAATCCACATGCAACAGATAAATTTACAATTTTATAACAGTTTAATTTTTTAAAAACAGAGCAAGTATATTTACAGTAGTTTAATTTTTTTGAAAGCAGATGCATTTGATACTTGAGTTCTAGAAATTTGTTAGCTTTGATTTTTAAAAAAAAGTAAGAACTGTTTTTAAAAATAGAAATTTACTCACCAATCAATTGAAGAAGCAGATGACAAATTTTGATGCAAATTCATATTTTCCTGGAACTGATTTGAATCTGCTTTATGTATCTGAAGTTTGCATTTGCTAGTTGAATCTGGGTTTTGCATTTGCTGTTGAAGTTGATTTTAAACTGCAGCTGACCTCATTCTTCTTTTGATTAGAGTTGAAGTTGATCTTTAAACAGATTTCAGATTTTGAAAATTGAATTTGTTTGCAGATTTGGTTTGCAGATTTTTAACAGATTTGTGTTTTGCAGATTTTATATTGTATTTGGTATTCAATTTTCTTTTAGAGGAGAATGTTTGAACAATAATGAATTGCTAAGTTTCCTTATCTATAATAATTAATTTCAAAAATAAATTAATATTTCCACTTGTTATCTAATGTTTTACAAGTGTCTCCTTTATGAGTAAAATGTCTAACACATGTTCATTTTAATATAAAAATAAATTTCTTAATTTATGAATGTTTAAAAATTCTTCTAAATCAATTTCTTATTTAATTTAACATTTTTTATAAAAATGTTTATCTATATTTAGCCTTTAAATGATTACATATAAACTTCCTTTACACAATTACATATCTTAATGTTTATTTGAACATTTTTAAAATAATATTTTTAAAACTAAATTTTCAAGAGAGAAAATTTTAAAAAGAAAAGAATGTTGAATCACATTTTATTCCAAAGTTTCAAACCAAAATATTATACTCTAATGTAAATGAACTAAGTCTATTTCAAAAGAAAACAATTTTTAAAAGGAAAAAAAATAAACTTTTATTATAAAATACTATTTTTAAACAAAATAAGTATTCTACTATAATTTCCTTTGAAATATAAGATAAATTTTTAAATCAAACTTTTGAAAAGATTCTATACTAATTTAAATCAAATTTTGTAATTCACAAGTTATACACATACATATATTATAAATTTGAAAATATCTTTATTAAATTTAAATTAAAATCAAATTTTCTATTTACAATGTATACACATATATACATTATAAATAAAATATCTTTTAAATAAGCTTAGATAGATAATTTTATCGTTTAAATATTTTAACTTTTGAAAAGAATAAAATTCCCAAATATAAAGTTATCATTAATATAAATTTTGAAAAGAATATCATTTGACAAACTAAATAATTAATAGTTTTCAAAAGATAATTTTTGTTTGAATTAGATTATTAAATCAATATTTCACATTTTAAAATAATCATTAATGGAAATTATTAAATAAGTATTGCCCAAATTTCCGTGACATCACATGACGATCCAAAAATAACGATCCAGAAATGACAAACTAGAAATGACGAACCAGAAATGACGAACCAGGAATGACGACCAAAAAATGAAAAACCGAAAATGATGATCTAGAAATATGACCCAGAAATGACGAACCGGAAACGACGATCTAGAAATGACGATCCAAAAATGACGATCCAGATCATCACCGAGCCACATCTACAGACCCACTCAGGCCGAGCTACTCGTGACTTTCCACCCTTGACAGAGCCCGATCATATCTTCTGCAACTATCGTCTTGTAGCCGGGTAACACTGTTGATTTTAGTTAAATCCACATGTCCATGGACTTTCCAAAAGGCAGGTTAATAACAATCTGTCTCATTTTATAGTTTCTAGGGTTACTTTTAACCTATTAACTTTTATGGTGCTGACTAATAGCTTATTCCAATCTTACGGACCATCTGTTCGATTTCATAGATTTTATGGGATCACTAAGAACCTATTAGTTTCTACCAATAACATTATCCAATCATAGTTTTCATGGAATTACTATGAACCTATTTGATTCTCTAATAACATATTTAAAATCATAGTTTTCACGGGCTAACTATAAACTTATTGGATTTTTCAATAACATCTTTCAAATCATGGTTTTCATAGGCTAACATGAACTAATTGATCTCTATCAATAACATATTTTAGACATAGTTTTCATGGGATCACCAAGAACCTATTGGCCCTATCAATAACATTTCTCTAATATAATTTTCATGGCCTGATTAAGAACATGTATAACTCAATAATAATTTGATTAGTTCTGAACATTCTATATTCTGGTCCACCTGTCCTCTTGGATTCAAATCTACTCACACAGGAGTTAAGTAAATTTATATTCATAATTGGGTCAACCTAGTGGTTTTCCTACCCTTATCACCCCAAAGGCAGTTATGGATCATAAACAAAGTGAATATGATAATAATAGCATACATAATAACCGATCAAGTAAACCTAAAACATAAACATCCACAATTAAAGTCCTTGTAATAATTTTCTTAATGATGTATGGTTAATAGCCTTAACCCATAATTTAAACAAGGAAATCATCCCTTTGAAATTTCAAAGTCTAATACCATTTGTAAAACCCTTTTTATATCGCTATGTACATGATTAAAAATGATACAATGTTTGTCACTTTTAAATATTTTAATTTGATCAACGTAGACATCATCTCATGCCGATGTCGCTACTTAAGGCTCCTTGCCTCTATTTAATAGCCTTTAAAATAAAAACATGCAGCATTATGCGCTTCATCGATAATGACGATGTCGAGCTCTAAGAACATAAGCTATCCACCTAATTTCTTGCTTGCATCGACATCATCGACTTCAACCACATGATAATAGGTAAATCGATAAGGCAACAACACAATAATGCTGCATCATGATAATGCGGCATATGAAGCATGCCAATGCTATCTAATGCTCGACGACTCCTCTCCTTTATGTTCAAAACATGTGGCATGGTATATGAATGCTGCTGCCTTTTTGACCTCGACGAGTTTGAAAATGCTCCGCATTATCGTAATAGTGTCTTCTGTTTTTGTCTCATCGACGCCAAAGATTATAGGCATGCCAACATCGCAAAGGGGAGTGACACCATCATAAATATTGGTAAAACTACATTTTTACTGAGCAAAGTATGCTCTTTTTACTGAATCTTCCCTATCTTTCAAAACCAGATTGGGACTTATAATTTTTTTCAGTTTCTTTTCAGTTTAGTACCGCACTTACATTTCAAAAGTTAATAAATATGTTAATAAACTAAATTTCACAAAATTAATTAACTAACCATTTAAATGACATTTTTGCATTTTCAATTCATATCCCTTCCAAAATAATGCGAAAAAATCCCAATTATTCATATAAATGTCAAAATGATGACTTCTTCATCATATAAAATTTCAGCTTGAAAATCAATATCTAATTACCTAATTAAATTTAAAACTCGGATTTACCCATTTTTCTTCATATAAAAATTCATAATATATTCTCCATGCATCGAAAATTTATGAAAATTAAAACCCATTTCCAAAATAAGTTTTTACAAAACATATTCAAAAATCTTGATATTTGAAAATCATTTACTACGGTTTTACCCTCCAAATCGAATTAATCCACTTTGTAATATCCTTATAATTTTATCACTTAAATCAAAACATGGCAAACATTAATCACTGCATATCGTCTACATCCATACATTCTGTTTTAATCCTAAACCAAATTAAATTAATCGATACAAAACAAAATGAGATGGTATAGATCATTATTCACCTTGGTTTGATAATGGATTGAGATTTGAATATTTCTTAATCTTCTAAGCTTTCCTCCTTGATCCTCTACCTGAATTTAAGACTCGTGTTGTGATTAATGGCCTGCCTTGCTTGAGCTCTTTGATTGTTTTGATTTATGAAAACATAAAAAAATGGAATAAGGGTTTAGGGGTTTTAAGATCTATCTATTCCTGTTTTACCCATTCCCTATTTAAATATGTTTTTAAGTTATAAAACAAGCTTATAGATTTATTTAGTTAAGGCACGACCTTAATTGTTTTCAAATCTCAATTCCCTTATCACTCTAATCATCACATGATTATATTTGATTTATCTAATTATATCTCCTAAACAATGTTAACTAAAATTAGTTGTGCTACAATCTATTGATAACTCATTTTCTAAAACCACATGACCAAGGAACTTCGCTCATTTCTTCCAAAAATGACATTTTGAAAATTTTGCCTTTAGTTGATGCCGCCTCAACGTTTCTGACATTATTCTAAGTTGAATCTCATGACCACGTTCATTCTTAGAATATATCATATTTTCATCTATAAACACTAACATGAATCTGTCAAAATGCTCTCAGAAGATCCGGTTCGTTAAATCCACAAAGTAAGCAAGCGCATTGATCAGTCCAAAGGGTATAACTAACCAGTCATACGGAACATCTCTTGTTTGAAATGCCGTTAATGGAATGCTATCCTCCGCTACTCTTAATTGATGGGACCCTGTTGCCAAATCTAATTGGAAAAATACCTTAGCTCCACTCAATTGATCAAACAAAACATCTATTCTTGGAAAATGATACCGATTCTTTATCGTCTTCTCATTCAGCTAACAATAATCAGTATACATCCTTGATGACCCGTTCGGTTTCTTCACAAACACCATGACTACTCCCTAGGGCGTACTTCTTGGTTTAATAAAACACCATCCTTCTAAATTCACCAGCTGTACCTTTAACTCTTTTTTCTCAGTAAGTGTCATTCTGCTAGGTGGTCTATTTACGGATTCAGCTCCTGGTACAAGATCTGTTCAAAACTCAATACTTTGTTTCAGTGGTAGTCTAGTAACTAGATCAAAGACAACCCCATACTCTCTTAAAATGAAAAATTGATTCAATTCATCCTCCACTTCTATTGCACCAATGAAGCAGATACATCAAAACTCGGATTTTCTACCGAGTGTATAATTCGATCACGGTTATTAGGCTGTTTTAATAATATCTTCCTATCTTGGAAAAATATCCTAACATCATATTTACTTAGCTAATCCATGCCAAGAATAATCTCAAAACCCAAAAAATCAAACACATGCAAACCGAAGGTAAATGCATGACCTAATAGCTCAAATTCTAAAAGGTCACATCATATCTCAAGAGTTGCATAACCTCTTATCAGATTCGCGACTCTTAAGGAAGTAATAAGTCATAATGGCTCTAAATTTAACTTATCTGCCAAACATTATGTGATAAAATAATGTAATGCGCCAGCGTTAAATAATACTTTAACAGGTATGCCATGAATCAAAAGCGTACCTCCCATCATAGAATTTCCTATCTGTTCTACAGTCGGTCCAGTAGCCGATGGTACCTAAGCAAAAACTTTCCCTTTTCTAGCCTTGGCCAATTTCGAACATACATTCTTGAAATGCACCATCTGGTTGCAGTTGAAACACTTCACATTTTTATTTCCCACAACCTTTTTTCCATTACCAGATCGACACTCACTAGCAAAATGCCATTTCTTGTCACACTTATAGCAAATGACGTTGGCCTTTCCTTTCTTGGCAGCTCTGCCCTTTTGAGCTCCCTTCTTCTTGAAGAACTTCCTCTTCTTGCCTTGAAAACCTTGAGTCCCCATGGGTTTTTTAGTTCCGAATGACAGAGCATTTCCTCTAACCAAACCAGCTACAATTCCAGCTTGCACTATATTTATGAAGAACTGATACATAGCTCTTATATCCACTGGTGGGGTTTCGGCACTCGTATTAGCAATAGTCGACCCTAGTTTATCAGTGTTGGTCCAGATATTTCTATTAGTTGTGGTGCTTCCACCACCTAGATTCACTCTTCCACTTCCTACTTCCATATCTTACTTCCTTGAAATCTGCATATAGGTCTTTGTAAGATATAGAAGAATGGTTAAAGAGAGAGGGGAGAATAAAGATAAAATATATACTTATATATAGAAATAACAAGAACGTTACTATAGCGTTATCCTATACCCTAATCTTATTCTATGGCTTATTTGGATTATGTTTTCAAAACTAATTAAGTTTTACATAAACCTATGCTATAATATCAAGTTGCAACATCCCCCATTTTGAAGCCTGAAACTAAACTCTATGGATGATATGAACCAACTAGATTTACATAAACTCAAGGAGGATTGGGTTTTATTAACTTAAAATCTTTAAATATCTTCTTGCTCTGCAAATGGATTTGGAAATTTCTGGGAGCCTAACCTTATACCCAGAAAGAAATTATTAGAAACTACCATTACAGTGGATCAAAAAATCTAAACATACACTATGGAAAAAAGTCTCTTTCTTCTGGAAAAGTATTTCCAATTTATACACATAACAAAAATCGGAATTAAATACAAAGTTCAATTTGGAAACAAGGCCACCTTCTAGAGCGAGTTTTAGATATCTTCCATTTCATTAAAACACAAAATATCCTAAACTAATTCCGGTCTCTAATAATAAAAATGATCTTATCAAAGAAGTTTATAGGTTGCGAACGTCTTTTAATTGGGATATCTCATTTAATCAAAATCTGATAGGGTATGTACTTCCACAATACTAAAATTAATTAATATGATTGAAATCTACAATATTAGGGACAATTCTGATTGTCTGGCATTGTATTGGAATTAAAAAGGAATCTATACCTGTAAATCGATGTATAAGTTCTTAATCTTCTCAAGAACAAAATATTTTAGTTACTTCAAACCCATCTGGAGAATCAGCGCCCCTCCAAAAGTTAAATTTCACATATGGATTGTTATACATGATAAATTAAACATAATAACTAAACTCAATTCGATAATTATCACCAATAATAATTCTCATCTATGTTACCTTTGTAATTTGATGCCCAAGACAACATCTCATCTGTTTTTTGCCTTCGCTTCTCCCAATATATTATCGGTAAGATTTAGAGGCTTTTAACAAAAGTATTACTTCTTATATACCCCATCCCATGATTTGCAGGAACAAATTTGGATTAACTTTATCCTACCGACTAGGAAAACTTTAGACTCAATCTATTCAATCATATGTTGGAGCTTATGGATTGAACAAAAACAACACATTTTTAACAATTTCATAACAACTCCACTTCAATAATTTACTCTATTGCTTGGAATATTTCTTTTTGGACAGACATATATCAAAAACACAAACTAGCAAACTCATATCGAAAGGATAAGTTGTGCAGCTACTGGCATGCCTCAACCTCTAATTGCCCTAGCCTCCGACTGATATTGTTCTTCTAAAATTAACTCTTTATTTATTCTACTACATATATTTTGATACCGCTTTTCTATGAATGTTTAGATATTAAAATGTCTTTTAGTGATTTTTAGTGTTCATTTACCTTTTTAAATTATATATATATATATAATTATTATGTATTTATAAATAACTTATAATTAAACAATTAACATAAACTACGTTAGCCAATTTTGATTAAAAGTTATTTTACCAAACTTGATTTTGATATAAATATATTTTTATTTTACCTACTGCATACAGTTTAAAATATCATGGCCAAATCGATACTCTGAGATTACTTTTTAGGCAACCAATCAAGCTTCAGTTCTTCGATTTAGTTCCAACGGTTCACACGATCATTTAACGCCAGTCTGATTCCTTGACAACAGTCGAGATCTCATTTATTAGGACTTGCAGCAACTCTAGCCTAGTCAACTTCATAACACAAGTGTAATTAGGATTAAGCTTTGGCATTCAGCTCATGCCATTTCATCCCAATTCCAAGCTTCAACATATATGTTACAATTAGTCATCAATGCATAGCTTAATATCATCTTCAATTCAGCCTAAAGTTCATCTCAATTTACAGTTATGTAATAGTTCACTTTAACTAATAGCTTAGTTCAATGCTTCACTTCATTTTATATCGGCAATTCAACTGATTCACAGGGATCATCTCAACCTACAATAGTGTAAATTTGCAATTTTATATCTCAGTGCTTAGGGATCATGTCAGTTGCTGCACTTGGTTCACAATTAATGTCAGTGCTCATCTAAAATAAACTCAATTCGTTTCATATTAGTGCTTTACATTGTAGCCTGCAGTCACTAGTTGTGCATGTGCTTAACATATAGCTTGTGCCTTGGACACATTCATGTACTTCTACAAACCTGCCTGTGTTCATCATATACAATTACGTGCATCTTAAATTGTAACCTACATACACTTCAACAAAGAAAAGTGCTGTAACAACAGAGATTTTGTTGTTTGAATTTGAATATTTAACTAAATCCAAATATTGAAATAAATTGGATTTTAAAGTCAAATATAGAGATTATTTAAATATTTGAATAGTGATCTAAATATTTGGATTTTGAATTGAATATTTATTTAAATGAATTAATGGTCTTATCTAATTCTTTTTAATTAATAAATAATACCAGGGAATTCATTTTGTAAATTTATTTGCAATAATAAATAATATGAAAATTTATTTTTATTTCAATGACTCGATTTTTATTGACGTATTTTTATTTTAATTTATTTGATTTTTGTATGATTTTAAATTTGAAAAATATTTGAAATATCATTTGATGTTTTTATGGCAAACGACGATACTTTTATGATTTTACAAAATCAGTTAACAAGTGTATATTATTTTTATTTTGGAATCGTGCCGCATTTTTATGCGTGAATATATTCTTATTTTTTACGTTCGCAGTTTGTACGCGAATATGATTTTATATAGGAAGATCCGAATTTCTATTTAAAATATAATAACCTAAAAGCTAACTTCTATCTACAATAGAATTAGGTCCCGAAACTAATTCCATTGAGCTTGGGGTAGAGGTGTTTGGCTAGGAACGTTAGTGAAGACGTGTTGTTTGGAGTTTGAGATTGCTTGGAGTATAGAGTTGGAAAGTTTCCTATATAAGGACCCTCACTTCTCTTAATTGTCCTAAACTTAACCCTAGCCCCTTAAATCCAATGGTCGAGATCATCGATAATGATGGATGCTGGTCTAGGTGAAGTTTCCAACATGAAGAAGGTGTGTCGTGGTTTAAGGAGTCCATCATCGGTGGTGGATCGGGGGCTGGTGGAATGTTCCATTGCAGATCGAAAATTGAGCATGGCCAAAATTTTCTGCTAAATCTCATCGATGGCGGCGTTTCAGGAGGCATGCCTGGTGGCGTTAGGGATATCTAGATCGAGGCTACCCCTGATAATGATGCGTAGGCAATTAGAGGGCTGAGGCGGCGGCGGTGGCGTGTTGGGTCAAGGGGCGACCTAGATTTTGTTGGGCATATTTAGGGTTAGATTAATCGTGGTTAGAATGGAATTACTAAAGATGCTTAGTGATTAAGTATATTTATTAATTAAAGTTTAAATCCAAATCTTGTAAACTCAATAACTTTTCAATATGAGATCGGATTCGGACGTGGTCAATTATGTTGTACTCGTGGAGTTATTATCCACGTGATGGAATTGGTTTGGTTAAATTTGCAGCTAATGGAATTTTGGATTTCGATTTTAGTTCAAACCCAAAATGCTTCGGTGTCAACTAGAAATTCGGTGAGATAAACTCACCTTTTTAGATAATCATATGATATTTATAGTAGATAAAATTTATTGTTTGTATTTAGTTGAATTATTGGTTGGTTTAGTTAAAATACCCCCTTTCAAAAAGCGATTGACATTTAAAACGAATATAGATAAAATTTATAGAGAAATCCAGAATTCTTGATTTGTGATTTTCAATGTCCAGTTACATTCTTGCTGGTTTTATTTCGGTTATATACCTATTAGATAGATAGTTAAATGTCAAAATTTGATTGTTTCACCATATTGGATGTGACATCGACATAACCTTTTTAAAGAAAGGGTAGTAATGACATTGATTAAGTACTATAGTAACTATTGGCCTTGATATAGTACTTTAACAAAAGACTATTAATTGCTATTTGGGTTTGGAAATGACTTAAATTTGACCTTTTTGGATTTTCTATGATATTTTATTTTAAAAAGTATTTTTCGCACTTCTCTATTTTACTTTACTTTCTTTTATTATTCTTTTCTAAAAATGTATATATGTAATTGTTTTAAATTTATTTTGGAAAGTATTGGGTTTATATAAGGAAAAGTTATTTTAATAATGAAAATTTTATTTTAAAATAAAAAAATAAAAGGGTTGGCGTTTATTAGAAAAATTGATTCTATTATTGAAAGAAAGATAGAAATATTTGAAATAAATATTTGCGAAGCATTTATGTAAAATATTGTATAAAGGGATAGATTTATAAATATTATTTTACAAGTGGAAGATAGTTTTATAAATAATGTTTTATAAACAGAAGAATGTTTTTATATATAATATCCTATAAAAAGGAAATCCATATCATTTTGATATATTAAAGTAATTAATTCCATTTGTGAATTATTGTATATATGGAATGTTCGTGTTATGGAAAGCATATGAGTTTATAAATTAATTAAGAGACTTTAGAGATTGAGTTTTATAAAAGATATTTTATTAAAAGAAGTTTTATTAAAGAATTTATAAACAGTGTTTATAAGGGAGCTTTTTAAATTGGAGATTTATAAAAAGGAGATTTCTAATTATGTTTAGATATTTATAAAGGAGATTTTATTAATTTTTAGATAAGATTTGTATAGAACGAGTTTGTAAATGTAAGGAGTTTTATGAAGGCATTTTATAAAATGGGATTTATAAAAAGACTGAGACCCGATTTCCATAGATGACCATTTTTAAATATTAGTATAGAAAATGTTCTTTCCATCTTAATACCAAATCCCAAGGTATGGAAACTCGTCTCTACCTTAAAAAATAAGAATGTGTATCAAGGCAAGGTTAGTTTTCTAACTTGTCCGGTTTCATTGTTAATCGAAAGTTAGTACAATTTAAAATCGGGAAGTGATGATAAGTATATTTGGTCTAATTTCTATACGATCTATTTACTTTCGCGAAAAGAGAAATATTTTTTATTTTTGATTATTATCAATGTTTTAGGTTACATTGTTTTAAACCAAATAAGTGTGTTTTGGAAATGAAATCTTTCCAAGGTTTTCGAATATACTTATACAGTTGAGATAAGTATATGAGTACGTTTTCTAAGTATTGAAAATGTAGTTTTTGTGAATATACTTATACTGGTTATATAAGTATATGGAAAGTTTTTCCTGAGTTTTGAAAGTGGAATGTTTTGTGAATATACTATATAGTTGAGATAAGTATGTAAAATATTTTCAAGTATTGAAAGGAGTGGAGGAGACTTGTGAGTATATCTTTGTAAAAGTATTTTAATACAAGTATTTACAAAGTGGTTTAATTTAATGAGTTTATTAGTTAAAGAGGCTTAATAATGGCTTTGTGCTTATCCATGCTTGGTTAAATCACTAGTTAAATTGTTTGTTTATTTAATAGTTAAATAACTGCTATCAAAATCTGCCAGTTTTTAAACTATCATCGTCGGTTCGGAGAGACAAAGATCGGATGTATTATCCGAAAACCACTTTGAATCGGCATAAGCGTTTCGAATTTGGATATCTTGAAGATGATGAAATTAATGACGGAGATATTTGAAGTGCGAGGGCTATTTGCTACTAATCCTGAGGGTGGATTCGAAAATTGATGTAGTAAAAGTAGTGCCTTTGGTTTGTTCATATCCTGAAACACTTGTATGGATGAATGCTGGCACTGCATTCGCCGCCTGGAGGACAGTGCTAGCATTCCAAGTGGGAATGCTATATAAAAGGTAAAATATAGCATCAAGCCTCATCAACGGGGAATGACTAAAACAAGGGGTATGCTTTAGGGCTATATGGGTTACACCCATTAGGGTATTTTCATCACCCTTTCTAGATATATATACACACACACATTTATGGATTAGGTTATGCATGAGAGCTCTCGAAAAAGGTTGAAAAAGCAACCGTGGTGATGAAATATTCAGAACTATCTAGTAATAGGTAGGGCCTATCCTAATTCATAGGAGTTGATAGGTTCAACCTCGGTACATTTTATCTAGAGGTGTACTATGACAGGCAATACCCTAGTGCCTTGTCATTGATGGAGTCCATTCTACGATAAGCATCATGCGGACTCAGTTGTGCCTGATTATGTAGGAATATAAGATGCAAGCATTCCATCTATCTTCATAATTTACTTTAAACCCTAAACATTATCATATATCACTGGATTTTTATAAAATGTTTCGGCTATCATAAGGTAAAAACCTATCTGTGTTTATGTGTGTAGTGGTATTGCGAGATATATTTACTTTGAAAGGTTTTACAACATTAAAATCCATTTGAGGTATGTTTCTCATGCTGGTTTACCAGACTGATCCAGACGTTATTTTCTTATAATGCTAGGGTCAGACCGAGAAAATTTCAGATTAAGTTTTGGATGCTTTGGAGCTTCAAGAGACGAGCTAGATGCCTCCAAGACATATTCATGTATATTTATTTTCTATTGCATTCGTTGATTATATTTATAAGCATTTGTGAGTACATGTTGTTATAACTGTCCAGGATGATGATTAGTTGGTTAACTATGATTGATGTATATGCATTACAGTTTTTTTCTTCTGTAAAGATTTATTGTATATTATATATTACTCATCATTGATACGAGATTCTGTTCTGCCTTTCCATTCGTTTTCCTACAGCAACCTTCTTTTGGGCACTTGAATGCTCAGCTTATGAATACCATGGACATATTAATATCGACTTTTGAGGGTCAAAAGGTGGTTCGTTACAAGTGTAATTTTTCTCCTTCCACGGATTATAGCTACAACAAATCTCCCCTACCATGTTACAATATGTCAAATTCATGAAGCGGCTGTACTGTAATTTCAGTTCATAGGAGCGCATAGTTTCCTTCCTCAATGTTAGCAGTAGTTGCACATCCATATCTCCCAATCCTACCTCATTTGTGGTACAAATTTAGTTCCCTTCTTGAAATTTGAATGCCTCTCAATCCTATCTCGGTCCATTTGTGTTGCTTCCTCAACATGCACATAGTGTTGACCCTACCTACATCATATAGCCCGGTTTCTCATCAAGTGCACACACTATCTTAAGACATCACTCTCTTCTAGCATCTTTAAGCCTTATAGAATAATGTATATATTCCTTCTTTTGTTTACGCTTCCTTCTTTTATGATCATCTATTCGATGGTCAGTTTGTATATGATTCTATCTACCGTACATGAATATTTATGATTTTGAACATGATTTTAATAAAATTTTGAGCGCTCTCCTAGTTAGAGGATCACTCTATCATAACAAAGAAATTATTTTTAAATAAATTAATAATGGTTTAATGACTTTATAGAGTTAAATAATGGTAAATAGAGGAGTTTTGGAATTCACTATAATAAAGAATGGATATTTATTCAATTATTTAGGATAATAAATGATTATATTAAAATGGGCCTGATATTGTGATTTTATTTTATTTATTTTAAATGGGGAAATTAATGAAAATAGTTAATGTTGGAAAAACGCTGTTAATAAACAAAATTAATTTTCACTTGGGATTTGGAATCATTTGATTTTGTAAAATAATTGTTTAGTGAAGGAGAATTAGAAAATGAGATGGAAAAGAACTGTTTTTATGGCCTATGAAACCCAAATTTCCTTGCTAAAAGAAAGAATTAGCTCATTCACTCTTGAGATTCTAGAGCCTTCTTTGTCCATTCAAAAATCATATCCCGTATTACTTTTCCCAATCCTACAGCTCATTTTCTCACTTTTTGAAATTAGAAGCAACCCTAACCTCCTTTTAATAATTAATATCCAATCGAATTAAATCCCATAAATCATGAAAATGAAATATAATCTCCCCAACAAGGAGCTACACCCCTAGAAGCAATAAAAGTTTTAATTTTTAGCAAGTTTGGAGTCTAGATTCATTTACACTAAATGGAGAAGAAGAGGAGTGAACGGCAGGAGGCTTCTTGCTACTTCCAAGTATAAGGTGAGTGTTATCACTTACAAATCTATGTTTATAATATGGAATGTTTGAATGCTCTTTCAGTTGATTTTCTCTCCATTCTTCAAATTGCTCTGTGCTTTATTAAACCATTCACTATAAATTTCAATGTATTATATGCTTATGAATTGGTGATCATTGCTATATGTTTTGTCGAATGTTTGAGGTGTTGAAATAGTGCTTAAATGTGTGGCATCGAAGTAGGAAGTGGTCAAAGAAATTAAAAAACAATGGGGTAGAAGTATGGAGCTTCAAGCTCCAAATTAAGATGGGGCAGTTAACTCCAGTGTCACCATTGATCAACAGATGGTGACTAGCAGTTGACATGTCCCAATGGCATGGACCTAGAAGCTACAAAGTGCTTTGTTGTATGCACTTGTATTTTCAAAAAAATTATTTAAAATTGATATAAAATATGGATTTGAAATTACAAGTTTGATGTATTCCAAATATGAAATTATTTTAATGAAAGGTTTTATTTCAATTAAAAATTAAAAATATAAATAATTGAGTTTTAAAAATAGCTAGAACTTATTTTGGGCATTAAAAAGTCATCTGAAATACTATTTAATTCTAGAAAATCATAGAATGGTTTCTTAATGCTATTAATTGATTTTGGAAGAGATTTCAATGATTTATGACTATATACATGAAATTTAAATGTATATTATATGGTTTAAAGTAAACAGAAATTCATTTTTAAGGCTTATAAACTCATGTAAAAAATGTAATCAATTACAGAAAATATAGGATTATTTTTATAAATAATGTTAGGTTATAAAACAAATGTATATCATCCTTAAAATATAGAAAAGAGTATGGAAATTATTTTTAAGGTTTTAATCTCTATTTTTGGGCTTAATTAAAAGGGGTAAAGTAGTTTTTTGAGCCTTAAAGAATACAAAAGCTTTTGAAGCCACGGTATTTTTTTTACAAATAAAATTTCTTTTCTATAAATGGAGTGCTTTGTTTGATTATATTTTCTGTGATGAGAATATTGAATAAATGGAGTTGTAATACTGTCTGGTATGAGACTTTCGGTAATATCACTTAAGTTATTCTTTAGACTTGTCACATAGAATATTATCATGCATAACGAGTGTAATTTACGAGCATTGAGTAAACGAGCGAGTATCATAATTTGGTATAGGACGCTTGAATTAATATTTTTTTGATTACCTTTTGAAAGAAAATGTCACTTATCACTAGAGGATTAGAAATTCTTGTAATCATCTAGAGGAGTTCCCGTTTAGTAGTTTAGAGGTTTATTCCTCTCTAAGGGCAACAAGGTGAGGATATATTAGGATTTATAGATCAATCCCCTAAGGACTAACTATTTGAATATTGTTATTAACTCTTAGGGCTAGTGATCAAGAATTATTTTTAGATGCTCTTATTGGGACTCATTGAGTTGAGAGTATTGGTTACTACTCTCATTAGGACCCACAATATCACGGTATTTGTTGGGCATCTATGTCATATAGCTCATGTCACATGGAGAGCACGTGAATAGGACATATTACATAGGCTAGTATCCATCCCAATGGTCCTAATTACAAGGTCACACCACAGATCTATAATGTCAATATATGGAGTTGATGAGGTTAAGGCTCAAAAATATTTTTCTCATTAGAGCCATTGCTTAGATGTCACTTTAGGACTAACGGTCCGTTACCAAGGGAAAGTTAGAGTTATGACCAATGCACAGCGTTGAATTGCACGATGTTTATGAAATGCGTAGGAAATGAGTCACTATTCTAGGAGTAACCGGGGGACTACATGAAATGGACTGTTGTCATTAGCGTTTCCTGGAGCAGTGCTATGATACATGAGTCTCTCATCTAGACGACTAAGGTAGATCCATTTTTAATGAATTATTTGACATTATCTCCATAATAAAGATGATGATTATATGACATTAGAGACTTGATTTGTGCTCTTTTGTCATTTAAGATAGCTTAAACTTAGACTATATGTGTACTGTCTTTCAATATGACATTGGGAACTAGCTGCAAGCTTTTTTGTCCCTCTCTCTTAGAGTCTTCTGACTAAGAGATCTATTATTGTGCTATATGTGTATTTCTCTTAGGGTAATTCAATTGAGAATATTTTATCTTATTAGAACTATTGGTCAAGATAGTTTATAGTCTTCTATTGTGTGTATGTTATGTTTGTGTTTTATAATATGAGTTTGCATATCATATTGACTAAATGTCTTTTAGTGTAACACAGTCATGAGTTCTCGTCTCTTATTAGAGCTAATGGTCGAGTTATACATTATAGACTGATGTACTTGATTAGTAGTCGGTTGTTTTGATGCCATATACCCATTTTATTCCTGTGTCTTTTGATGTGTTGAATGAATATATTTATGTGTGAATTTCATGGATTTATGAAATGTTGATATCTTAAGAATGTTTGTATCACTTTGAATTACATATGATTTTCCATGCTAGTTTTATGTCATATTGACATGTATATTCTAGAGATGGTTTGACTTGTGTGTTATTTATATAATAATCAGTTAAGTCTAAGATATTTCAAGTTCAGAGACAATGAGAGCAGCTTATGATTGATGGGCATAATTATGGAGGCTAGATATTAGTTAGACTAGATATTGTCACTGCAACAAAAATAACCTATTACAATGCCCTTTTTACAATGGGCATTGGTTGCCCATTGTAATAGAAGGCTATTACAACGGTCCATTCAGGACCGTTGTAAAAGATGCCATATACAACACCCTTTTTACAACGGGCATCGGTTGCCCGTTGTAATAGAAGGCTATTACAACGGTCCTTTCAGGCCCGTTGTAATAGGTGCCAATTTTACAAGGGGTTAAAAATGTCCGTTGTAATAGGTACCAATCAAAACCCTAATTTTCAATTAAAAAAATAAGGCCGGTCCTTTTATTTCTTTTATTTCGTTCCTCTGTTGCTCTGTAAAAATGTTGGCTGCTCATTCATCTTTGCTCGAAACTACGGCTTTAGGGAAAAATTGAAGTTGCCTTCTTCAATTACTCGATCGAATGATGATTTACGTGCTTCTTCGTCGATCGATGCTGCTTCTCTAATTTGATCGTGTTCGTCTACAGGTATGTGAATTATTCAATTTAAAAAATGAACAAAAAGAGATCGTTTTCTTGTTAATTTTTTTAAATCAAACGAAATCAATCGCTAAGAACAAAAGTCGATTTCCACAATCTCCTCAAAATCACTTTCTCAAAACCGAAATTAAAATTTCCAATTTCGTCTGCGTTTAATGTTGTGGTTGGTTCACGATGTGGTGGTTTCGAGGAATTAGACTGCAGGCGATGTGGGTTCGACTTGGGTTGTTCGAATTCCAGCAAGCGACAGGGTTTTGCGATTTGATGTGGTGAGGCGACAGTGATTAGGAGGATGGTTGTAGAGCTGATGGAGGTTGCTGATAGTTTCAGGCGAGATGCGAATGTTTTCGTGATGTCTGGTCGCGGTGGTATTTTTTGCGAAAAATGTGCGTGTATTTTCTCTTTTTTTCAGCAGTAATGATATTGCATCTTTTCTATTTTTTTAATGCACAGTGTATGTAATGAGATGTACACATCGAAATCTTATGTGTGCATCTTAATTGCAGCATTTTACACCCTGGTCAAATGTTACTAATTGTGTCAAAATGTTTAGTAATGTGTAACAGTGTAAGCAGTTCTGTTATGTTTATCTAGTAATATATATCTGTTTTCTTTGATATCCCTATTGTTTGTGAGATGTTTCCTTTTTACGTAAATATTTTACTTTGATTTTGAAATTATCATCGGGTATGAAATAAATTGTGTACTGGGTATAATATCTGCATTATGAATACAGAATTTGATTATAAATACAGAAGACTTGATGCATCGCAACTCCAATGATTGATTGTTATATAAAATTACATTTTAGGTTGAGTCTCCTTTTAAGCATAGGTGAATCTTCAAGTATCACAATTTCAATAATTGATTGTTTTATAAATTTCACACTATGTATGTTGATGTTTGTTATTTATCCTTTTGGTTTATAAATTCTTATTTATACGCATTGTTTATATGGATAGCCTTTATAGTATGTTTGTGAACATTTTCCCAAAAGTTAATCCCTTTATAACTAGAAATTTAACCACTATAGTCTTTTCTCTATTTGAAACAATAATTTATTTCTTGTGGAACATCCCATATGATATACACCATTTCCTTTAGACCGTGCCGCTTTAAAAACTATGCTAAAAATTGTGAAAACATTTTATTCCCCAAGTTGAACTCCATCCTTGTGCTGTTAATTTCCATCATAGCATTTGGAAAAACTCTAGGATTATATATTGTTGGATGTGGCAGTAAAATAATGGCTTGAATGAATAATTTTATAATCCATTTTCTGTTGTATGTGTACACCGGATGTTGTTAACAAATAATATACATATATACACTAGATTGTTTGTTTAATAAATAATTCACGCTTTTTTGATGTATATTGTTGGATGCAATAGTAAACCAACTTCATTTAACACATTTAATAAATAACTTTACGTACAATGTTTTTCTTTGCAGAGTTGTGTAGCTCCATATATTTAGAGTCCTAAAAATTATTTGTTTTACAAATATTTTCAATGGTTTTCGTTGTGGTGTTGTGTAACTCCACACATTTAAGCAAAACTCAAATTTGAATCAAGGAACAACTATAAGCGAATTATTTGTTGTTGTGAATATCTTAGTTGCTTTTATAAAATATACGATACGATGATTTCTCACTGAATGTGGAAGGATTAACTTCTAAAGGAATGAGAACAACCTGTAAGCGAAATTTTGCTATTGTGATTTTTTTCCAGCTGTGTCATAGGAGATTCACAAACTTTAGTATGCAAAGTAAGAAGCAACTTTAATTCGGTATGTCTAACTGTATCTCTTTATTGCTTTAATTAAGTTTAAGAGCAACCAATTCTTCGAAGACAATTTCCAGCTACGGCCCTCTTCTACTGTTGATTGCTAGTAACTAAAGAATGTGTAGGGTGTTTTTACACTTATAACCCTCTTCCATCTGCTATTAACCATGGTGTAGAACAATCATTTTTCTTCATTGTAATCAAATAATAATGCTTATTTTGTCATGTCAAACTGAGCTTTAGTTTTTTGCAGATTGCAATTTAAAATCATGCCTCGTTATGATGATCGTTATGGAAACACAAGGTTATACATTGGGCATTTATCATCAAGGACCCATTCACGTGATCTTGAAGACTTGTTTGGCCGATATGGCAGGTATTGTTTTAACTACTATGACATACTCACGCGATCTGATCACAGCATCCTCCGTAAAAGAATTCATTAGAATAAAACCCAAAGAAAAAAATTAGGAAAAAAACTAATAAGAAATTACTTCTCACCTTGATTTGATAATGGATTAGCAATGCAAACATGCACTTTCACAGTTTATGTTTCCCCATGTGGATCATCACAGTTCAAAAAAAGCATTCTTGAATTGCATATTCGGTACAAAAATGCCTTCTCTTTTCAAAGTGTAAATCTAAGTCATTACAGGAAAAAATTAATAATCTAAGTCAAAACTAAAATTCAAATTCTTTCAACTAAGTGCATGCTGAGAATCATTTTGATGTTAACTTTTAACGTAGCATTGTGTATCATCCAACCAAAATTAATAACAAAGTAGATAGCTCACGCATGCAAGTTGCAATAAAATGATTAAGATTACATAAATGAATATTATTTCGATGTAATATGGTGTATCTTTTAATGGTATAAAAAATTATATCATTTCTATAGCGCATATATACATAGCGATAACTAAAAAGCAATCGCATCCAAATTGAGATAACCAGAAACGGATGAAACAATCACCGATAAAATTTGAGCAATATTTCATGGCATTGGTGTAATATTGCCAGGAGAATATAGTAATTAACAGCAATGATTCCTTTGATCAACCTTTACGCTACAACAGTTGCTGAGAAAGAAAGCAAATGTAGTTCCAACATTCAAAAAATATTGAACCATAATGTGCACCATAAACTGTTTGCAATAAAACAGTAAGGTTATTCTTAATTGTGCAAACTTAAATATTTGAAATAAAGCAGCAAGGTTATTGTTAAATATTATTGTTTCCTGTGATTCTGCTCTCTCCATTATCTGTATGTAGCAAAGCAACGTGTTATGAATAGATACATCTATTGTTGACGTATCCTTGAATCATAATAACAAAGAGAAACGAAATCTTGAATGCAAGAAAAAAAAATCATATTACTTGTGGGTTGGAAAAGTTATATAAGAATTGGGTTGAAATATTCCCACACGCAGTGTAAAAGAAAAACTAAGTAAAGAAGGCTTCAAATCAGTTAGCTGGAGTAAATTTGACCCTTTTTCTTACTTATCTCCAACACATTCAAGTGATGTTTCAGTATATAAATATCATAATAAATATGATTCCATTTCCGCAATTCATAAATTCCATAAAAAGATAGGAGAAGAAACTTTTCTATCAGTAAGACATTCAGTTGAAGGTAAGGAAACTTGTATTTATCACTAAACATGAAGCATCATCTTGACGTTGGAAGGGCGTAAAAATTATGATAAGAGACAAAAATTGAAACAAGCTTTATGCTGCTACTCATCTTCCCAACATGAGATAGAATAGGAAAGCACGTAAAAATGAATCAAAAGGGCGTATGATAATTCTATTAAAAAAATTGCAACAATACCAATTAGAACTGGTAACTGGAGGTTTGATAATCCCTATAACCATTAACGAGTAGAATATTAGAATTTAGGCTGCCCTCAACCCACATCTGACATACTAACCATTTTCGGTTTGCCATAACATTTGTTCTTTGTCTTGTTTTATTGTATTATAGGAATTCAGCGATCCTAGGGATGCAGGTGATGCAAGGTATAGCTTGGATGGTAGAGAATTTGATGGAAGTCGTCTTATCGTGGAATTTGCAAACTTGATGGTATAGTATGATTGTACTTAGAACATGATATTTGTAGCGGAATGTTATATGTTAATGCTTTATGTATTTGGCATGTAAACTTATCTAACTTTTTGGAGTATTCGTATGTGATTCGTATGTATAGTATGATATTCGTATGTATATTATATGGTATAGTATGATATTCGTATGTGATTTTAATTATTTTACGACAATATTTAGTATTAGTATGGATGTATTGCCTGGATGCTGCTGTAATTTTTTTTTAAATTTGCATTTATTTTGCAACGGGCAATGTGCGTTGTTATATGAGCTTCTTACAACGTCATTGCACGTTGTTATATAAGATTTTTACAATGGTCAACACACGTTGTTAAATATGTATTTTATAACGGTCAATACATGTTGTGAAATAGGCTATGCAATTAGTATGGTTGGCCTATTGCAACGGGTTATGGTCGTTGTAAAAAGGTATACTGCAATGGTTTTTACAACGTGCTTTGCCCGTTGTAAAATGTGATGGATCTATTACAACGAGGCCTATTACAACGGGCACATGCCCGTTGCGAAAACAATATTACAACGGGCATTGCCCGTTGTAAAAAGACTATTTTGTTGTAGTGTGTATATGTTATGTAGCCTTATGCATATGTGTGTATTGTTATTGCGATGACATGTGTTGGGTGTGTTATGTATATTTTGGTACAAATGCAGCATTGACTCTTTTATAGACCAATTGGTCCTTTGTATATTTTCTATTATATGATATCTCTACATTGATGAATCCATGTTCTCTATTATTTTTTATATATTATGTATTATTATATCTTGGAAACACACGTGTTTATTACTTTGTGTTGATACCGACTGTGTATAGCTGAGTGGTATATGATTTTTAAATACATATCGATATTAGCCCAGGGGAATATTCGTGTATGACAACACTATATTGCCTCATTCTCCATATTATCAAACAATATTACCTAATAATATGCTTTAGTAGTATGGGCATAGAGGTTGGGTATTAAGTTGTTATCAGAGTAGGTTCAGAACAATACATCATATAAAAGACATGAGTCTTAACCTTAGATGAGAACTAGAGTTTATTTCCCATAGGGTGTGTCGGTTAGTTACCCTATAGTAATTGATAGGAGTATATGATAATTAGTAGGGTAATCGTCGAGGTATGTATATGTATTTTGAACATATAATATTTATCTTCAATCTTCTAAGAGTTAGACTCTATTGAAGATTTAGAGTAGTTGATGAGGGTAGTGAAGATATAAGTAGTTATCCAACCAGTAGGGTTGAGTGTTGTTGATGGATAGTACACTCTTGTGGCTTTGAATGGAGTAGTCTAATTCAATAGGGATCGGAGTGAACAACAAAAGTTGATGGTTTGCTTTCTGCTGAGTGCCTTGGTTATTTTGGTTGCTCTGACTGATTGATGCTTTGTTGGAATAATTGCTTGGGATTAGTTGTGATGACCCAGAATTTTGGCAATAGCAATTTGATAATCTTCATTTATAATAATTTGAATTGGAAATATTTATCTTTTCAAAGCTAATGAAAATGTTTCCTAATTATAATGTACATATATATGTGTGTGTGTGTGTGTGTACATTGTGAATAGGAAGTTTTAGTTTGAATTTAATATAATAATTTTCAAAAGTTATTTAAAGTTAACTATATATTTTAAAACTCTAAAGATAAGTATTTTAAGCTTAAAATAAGATCTATTAAAAAGGTTTATTTTGATTTCTTTTTAATTATACATGAAATAAGTATGGTTTGAAATTATATATAAATTTAAAATATAAACATAAAACATACTACATAAAATTAAGTAATTAATAAAAACATAAGAACAATATTTAATATTACATTTGACATTTGTAAGATAATAATAGCATGTGTAAGCTTAGTATATCTTGAGATTAACAAGTGGCAAACAATTTTCTTTTAAAATTAAATTATAAATAATAAGAGTTTTGAGAAAAACCAGGCTATAAACATAATTTATCAATCATTTCTTTCTTCTTCAACATAAAAACTAAAATTCTAAGAAGAAAATAAAATCAATCAACAACTGTTTCTAATCTTCAACCTGATTCAAGTAATAGATCAAGCAAGCATTCAAATTCAACTCAATATAAATCAAGATTCAACTCGAAGATTCAAGTTCCAGATCAAAGTTCCAGATCAAATGAAGCCCGTCTCTCTATTTTTATTATCATGTGAGTAAACATTTTTTAAAAAAAGCTTAAAATCTGGTTGTATGCTTGAATGCATGAGAAAAGTTTGTGAAGTAATGTTATAAATATGTTTGCATAGATGGAAATGTGTTGCATGTATATAAATATGTATATATGTCTGTGCATATGAGTGTGTATGTATATGTCTTCCTCTGTTTGAATAACAGACTTAAGATCATCATGAAAAAAAATTCATATCTTCCAATGCAATCGATTTTAGGCTATGATTTATAAATGAAAAATGATTATAACAATGATATCAATTTTAAAAATAGTTTCAAGTATTTAAATTTCGTAATTATTTTAAGATTAGGAAATTATAGTAATAATCAAGTACAAGTCCAAAATTGAATATCTGGAAATCAAGTTTGGATTTTACCACCTGTCTCGTATTGCAAAATTATGAATTTTGATAATCAAGTCAAAAAATTTTAAGACTATAGATAGGGAGATATCTCGAGATGATCAGTTTTGGGGTTTTCGTCGATTGTCGATGAACGGCAACATGTTGTAGGTCGTGATTGATGCCGGAGGAAGTGGAAAGGATGGGGATCATGGGAAAAATGATCGAAGTATTTATCAGTGGCTGTAGTGGCCGGGTGATGGCAGATTAGGGTTTGTGGTGCTGTTTTGAACGACGAGGTTGTCGAGATCCTGTGTCATCGAGAGTGCATCTTGGTCGATCGCATATGGGGGGTTGACGCATGGGGTGGTGACGCTGCTCTGGATGAGGCAGCGTGGGTTCCGATGGATGGGAGCGTCGGAGCTAGCAGATTTTGGTCGGTGGGTTGGGTTCCAGGTTGTGTCGAAGTGGCTTGATTTTGATTTCAAGCAAGATCGACAGAACTGGATGGTCGTAGCTTTCGTGGGGGTCGTCGTTGACTTGTGAGTGTCATGGCGAGGTGTACGTGCACGCATGGATGTTTGTATCTGATGTTGTTTGAAAGGTTTGGGGAAGAAGCTTTTTGCTCGGGTCATGCTCGATGACGAGTGGGGGTTGTCTCGAAGTTCTTTGTGAGTTGACTCGAGGAAAGAAGAGGCTGAGTTGCTCGGAGGTGGCTCGGGTTTTTGTTTGCCTTGGCTCGGGTTGTTTTGTTTGTTGTCAGGTTTAAAAATGTGAAAGTAAATTTTGTTACCAAGTTTTAAAATATAAAGCATAAACAAGTTTTAGGTATGTTAAAATGAATAAATTTTCAAACGATTTATTAAGCCAAATTTTAAAGTATACTAAAGTGAATAAGTTTTTAAAGTCTATTAAAATATATAAGTTTTCAAAAGTAATGTTACCAAGTTTCCGAAGCAAAGCATTAACAAGTTTTAAACAAGTTTTCAAAGATTTAAAATGTTTAAAATTATTTGTTTAAAAGTAATTATATAGTGTAATTAATTTCTAAATGTTTTTCAAATGTGATTTAATGATGTAATTAAGATATGATTATAGTAAGAGTATTTAACCTTAATTACTCAAAGAATCCTCAAAGGATTTTTGTATAAATTAATTTTCAAGCATTTAAATTAAATAAGATTTAAATGATGTAATTTAGTAGTTAATCAAGAAAAATGGTTTATCTTTAATTAATTAAGGTCTTGATTAATGAACGGATAATTAATTATAGTGATTAATTAAGGTAATGGTTTATATTTAATTAATTAGGGAGTAATTAATTAAAAGGATAATTACTTACGAAATTAATTAGAGATTAATTAATGAAGTAATTGAAGAATAATTACATGATGAAAGTAATTAGAGGTTAATTTAGGGAAGTAATTAAAAGGATAATTACTCAATGTAATTAATTAAAGGATTAATTAATTAACGTAATTAATTAAAGGGTTAGTTAATTAATGTAATTAATTTAAGATAATTAATTGGTTTAATTAATTAAGGACAATCACTTAATGTAACTAATTATGTATAACTACTTAACGTAATTAAAAAGTATAATTACCTAGTGTAAATAACTAAAGGATAGTTAATTACTTAATGAAAGTAATTAAAGGTTAATTAATGTAAGTAATTAAAGGCTAGTTAATTACTTAATGTAATTAATTTAAGGATAATAAATGAATGTGATTAATTAAAAGAAAATTAATTAATATAAGAGATTATAGGATAATTAATTATGTAACTAATTAAGGATCATCAATTAATGTGATTAATTATAATTAATTAATGTAACTAATTATAGTATAATTAATTAAGTTGAGTAATTAAAGGTTAATTAATTAATGTGAATGGTTAAAGGATGATTAATTAATCTCATTAATTAATTAAAATAATAATAAATGGTTTGTAATTAGTTAATGTGAAGTAAGCAGGATTTAAAGGTAATTAAAGTAATTAATTTAAATTATTTGGAGATTAAATTAAATTAATTTGGAATTGAACAACTTATTAACCTTGCTTATGGATGACTAAGTTATATCGAATGCCTTGGATTATTTGATATCTCTGATATATTATTTGTGATGCTATGATATATGAGATGTTTTGGATGAACTGTGATAATATAAGTTATCTATCTGTGATAGAATTGCTATGTGAATATGTTATTCTAATAAATTGAATTGTTTAAACTTAAAACAACCTGGACCTTAAAAAACGCTTGGATTTCGATGAGACCGGGATCGGATTCCAAATTGGATATCCGAAAGCCACATCAATCCAAATTAAACGATAGGCCGTGAAATCTCAAGTGAAGATCAAGATGAAGATTCAGAATATAAGAGCTATTTATCGTTTACTCTGAGGGTGATTCCGAAACGAGTATAATGGAGATAGTGCCTTCGGTCGAGATGAAGAACTCAGAATGCAAGGGCTATTGTCGTTAACTCTGAGGGTGATTCCAAAATGAGTGTACCGAGATAGTGCCTTCGGTTTCGTTCGAACCTGGAACAGATTAGTATGGATGAACGCTTTCAGACCATCGTCATTAGAGGACGGTGAGCATTCCAAGATATGTGTTCTAAAATGGTAATCGTAGCCTCAAGCCTCATCAACCGAGATTGGCTAAAACAAGGGAGGTACAGCAAGGCTAATTGGGTAGCACCCAAGTAGGATGAGATTTTCTCCTGTCTGGAGGTCCCTTTTATTCGGTTGTGTGGGCAGTTGGTCGCGCCAACTACGGGGTTGTCTTATTCGGGATTATCCAGTAAGGCATAGTTCTGGTCATGTGTTGTAGGGGATCAGGATGGATCCTCGGTACTCTGATCTAGACCAGGTACTGTGACGGGTGGTACCCCAGTAGCCCTGCCATTGTATGGAATCCAATCTCCAATAAGTGATCTCGGACTTGATTGTATACCTATGTTGGCTGGAATTTAATTAATATAAAAATTTAGGCTATGTGAATATTTATTTGAAAACCCTAGACACTATTACAATATAATCAGATTTCCTATCAATGATTTGTTTATCGTAAGAGAAAAACTTGTCCGTGTTTATTTGCGGAGAGTCTTACGAGATACCTTTGATTTTGAATGATTTTCAAAGTTAAACAACTTTAACCCGTTTACTCACACCAGACCAATATCTGACCCAGAGTTTATTTTCTGATTTCTTAAATTCTTGGGTACTCAAATTTTTACGAGTAGCCAAGGGATTCAGGTTAGCTTTGGCGAATTATGGAGGAGACTTAGAGAAGGAGGCTTCAGCGTATATAGATATTGTGGTTCCGCTGTGCTAGTGTTTTGTTTGATGTTTTAAGATGTATAATAGGCAGGTCTTCACGACTGTCTAATACTATGATGTGTAATCTGTATGACTCTAATAGATGATGTCTATTATGTAATAACTTATGTAATGTAATATAATTATTCGTTCCGCTGTGAGATTCTGATATTGTTTGGTTCTTTCTTTTCTATCTATTCTCTTTTCTACCTATTTCTTTCTTAATGATGATGCGTCCTTCTATGGAATGAAAAGCAGGTCGTCACATTAGTATTGAATGGGTATGTGATTGGAGTTATTGTTAGTCCTTGAGATGATGGTTTTGATGACAACAACTTTAGAATAGGATTATAAAATATAAATACTAACATTATAGTTTAGATATATATGTATATGCAGAATTTAACCATGCAGGTACCAAGAATGAAGACTGTACAGTATAGAGATTCAAGATATCTGTGACGACCCGCCCTTCTATACCCAGAAAGACGTATCATCAATAAGAAAGAAAGGGGTAGAAATAGAAAAGAAAGAAAGAAAGACAACAATAGAATCTCACAGCGGAAACGGAATAAAATATAATACATCACATAATAATTACATAGTTTACATATATCAGGGGTTTTTACAATATCATACACATGACAATCCTATATACATCTGTCACTACATACATCTCAAAATACAACATACCCTAACTAACATAGCGGAACTATATAGGTATCTACATACGTCTGGGCTCCTGCTCCAAGCTCCTCCATAACTCAACAATCCAAGAACCTATCACTTGGCTACTCGTAAAAATTTGAGTACCCAAGAATTTATGAAAACACAAAATATAAACTCCGGGTCAGACATGGCTCTGGTACGAGTAAACGGTTTAAAATTGTTTAACTTGAAAAACATTTGAAATAAAGGTATCACGTAAGACTTCCCACACATAAATACGGGTAAGTTTTTACCTTACGCTAACCAAAACATTTCATAGGAAATTCAGTGATATTATAATAGTGTCTAGGGTTTTCAAGTAAATAGAAAATAGCCAAAATTGTTACATGATTAAATTCCAGCTACTAGCCCTAAAAGTGGGTAATACAATCAAAACCGTTGGCACTTATTGGAAAATGGGTTCCATACAATGGCAAGGCTACTGGGGTACCGCCCGTCACAGTACGGGGCCTAGATCACCGTACCGAGGAGTACGCCCGCTCCCCTGCAACACAAGGCCGGAACCATTCCTTACTGAACAGTCCCGAATAAGATAACCCCGCAGTTGGCGCGACCAACCGCTCACTAAGCCGAATAAAAAGGGACATCTAGACAGGGGAAAATCTTGTCCTGCTTGGGCATGACCCACCTAACCTTGCTGCATCTCCCCTGTATTAGCCATTCCCGGTTGATGAGGCTTGAGGCTACGATTACCTTTATAGAACATAATTCCTTAGAATGCTCATCGCCCGCCTGACGATGTGCTGAAAGCATTCAATTCATACAAGTTCGTTCCGGGTTCGAACGAAACCGAAGGCATTATCTCGTTACACTCATTTTGGAATCACCCTCAAAGTTAACGACGATAACCCTTGCATTCTGAATCTTCATCTTTACATTAGATTCACGACCTATCGTTAATTTGGATCGATGTGGTTTTCGGATGTCTAAATATGGAAACCCGATCCCGGTCTCATCGAAATCCAAAACGTGTCTTTTAAGGCCAAGTTGTTTTAAAGTTTAAAACAATTCAATTATCCATATTCACATAGATAGATAATTCACAATATCACAATAGATAATCAACATTATCATCATAAACAGATAATCAATATTATCATCCCAACAGATAATCCATATTATAATCATACATCAAACAAGCATACATTTCATATAGTACCATTTACCTCATATTTGAGATTCCAAACCATTCAAGGTAAACAATATCATCCATCCATACATAAGCAATCATATTAGCTATAATTAATTCAAAATGAATTAAATTAATTACTTGCATCTCTAATTAATTTAAAGTAAATTAAATTAATTACTTCACCATTATAAATCTTGCTTATATAACTGTTAACCAATTATCAATCAATTAATAAATTCATTTCACTTAATCATACTTGATTAATTAACATTTAATTATATTCAAGTAATCATCCTTTAATTTTTTCACAAATTAATTATCTTATCCAAATATAGAAATTAACCTTACATTACAAACATTGCATTACTTCTAAATTACACCAATTAATTATTCTTTAATCTCTTATTATTAATTACAATTATTAATGATTACTAATTACATTTTAATTTCATTATCCTATATTAAATTAATTACCTTAAGTAATTAAATCTTTAATTAAACTACCTTTATTAATCACTCCTGATTAATACTATTCAGTAATTATCCACCTTTAATTACTCTATCAAATCAATTAATTACACCTCAATTAATTTCCTTTAAATTAATCCCTTGATTAATTGCACAAAGTAATTATACTCAAATTATTTTCATTATTAAATCATCCTCAGTCATTCGCATCCAGTCATTATCATTAATTACTTCTCCAAGTAATTATACTTATCACATCATCAATAATTATTTAAATTAATTAAAATTAATTAATTAACTTAAACATTTCATATTTAAACTTCATTAATTACAATAAGTAACTAATTTTCCTTAATTACTCAATTATTTATTTATTTTATTTCATGTTATTTAGTTTAATACTTCCTAATCAATTTATTTAACCTTAATTACTTAATTAACCATTCTTTAATCATAAATTAACATCTTAATAAAACTTAAAAATCCATTTATTAATTACTAATTACTTAGTTAATTATTAATTTATTCTTAATTAGATTACTTAATTAATTACTATTAATTCATTCATTAATTACATAAGTAGTTAATTACACTTTATTAATTTCTTAATCATCAGTTGATCCATCACCAATTACAATTAAAAAGTAATTATTTTATTTACTTTCTGAAATCATCAATTAATATTAATTTTTCAGCTTAACTAACATTTTAAAAAGCCTTCACTGATTCTGGAAATCTATTATGTTAACTAACAACAACTTAATTGTTAATTTACTTTATACTTAGTTAAAATAATTACTGGATATATATAATAATTAAACGTTTTAAAAACTCCGTTAAGTATTAATCAAAAATCATTATAACTTGAATCAAAATTTTAATTAAAACTTGTTAAACATTCATTATGTTTTCAGTACTTAAAAATTTGAGGAAAACAAATTTGTTTAACTCCAACATTAAAATGCATTACTGCAGTTCCAAGGAAACTCGCGCCATTCCTGAACAAACTCGAGTATAACTCCAAGTTCAACACGCTAATTCCCGAGCTTCACTCCCTATACACAAACTTCTTCTTCTCCTCTTTTTTTTTATTAGGTCCTGCAGTTTAAATTTGCTAAGTGAAAAAAAAAGCAACAGCCTTAAAACTACGCTCGCGATAACCCGAAGCGACCTACCCAAACACTCGTGCACGACTCGAGAATCCACCACTGACACGACGCCGACTTCCTCCTCCATGTCGTGCACTGCAAGGCGCCTCGGCCACGCTGTGGCGAACAGCACCTCTCTCGGCAAGTCATAAATCGCCAGCACACTCAAAAACCAAATTCGCAACGCCATAAAATAAATCAAAACAAAAATAGTTGTTCGTTCGAACCCGGAAGCATAACCCATCACCCAAAACCACTTTGCCACCGCCGTACTTACCACCAGAAAAACCCAAAGTCCACCCACACCACAACAACATGCTAAACCATCATTCTCCAAGAATTCGTGCAGCTCAATCGCTTATTGTGGTCGAACACTCTATGATACAGGCGTGAAAAAAAACTGTACCCAAGCCCTAAAACGATCTCGTGCTTGAAATTTACACAATAGAAAAATTAAATGACATTTTTCTCAGAATCCCAGTAGTTAATACTACCCTCTAACCAAGTTTCAACATTTCAATCAAATTAGATTTTCTGAATTTTGAAAAAAAATGCATTTCTTGTTCACAAACGAACTGCTCTTAGGATTCAAAACTAAAAAGCTTCCTTTTTGGTTTAAAAATCATAAATTGTAGTGATACTTCAAGATATAAACTTGAACTAAAGTTTTACAACAATCGAACTTTATCCATTTATCACTTGGTTGCCTATAAACAAAATTTACAGTGTATATTTTCTAACAAACAGGGTTTGATCAGTTTTTAAATCTAGATTTAGGTGTACCATTTTGTTTTAGTTGAAAAACTTAAGCCTTACAATAATCTGTTGAGTATAAATTTGAGTTTGAAGAAAAATTTCAACCCTGTAACAAATCACAGAGAAGATCAAAGCAACACAGAGTTATATCCAACAATCACATATGCAAACAATAATATCAATAAATTTTTAACTGTCTTTGATTGAACTTAAAACTTTATATTTAATGTTTACTTATAGAAAATATACTGTTGAACAGAGTACTCTGAGGTTCTAGAATCTGCAGTTGAATCCCTGGAAAATCTCTCTGTTTTGATGTTGAGTTTGTTTGAGTTTTGCAAGATAAAGATGTTTTTTAAAAAAAATTCTTATCTTAGATTTTCTTCTCAGGTATCTAAATTTGTTAAGTTATTGAGAATGAACTATAATAGTATGATGTATAAATAGGAAAATTTTGAACAGCTGTAGGTTACCATAGGTACAGGTTTTACTTGCTTTTGATTTGCATGAATTTAATACACTGCAAAGTGAATTGATGTTGCATTTCGGCTGTAAGATTTTTCTTGCAATTGAGTTGACAAAATATTGTGCTAATTTAATGCATATGTCCTCTTATTTGTTTACACTAATTAATATTAGCTGATTCTTGCCTTGGTACAAAGATATTTGTATGCACATGTTACTTTATTGCTTTGCTATAAAATACTTTGATTATAAAAATTTGTCTTCTTGCTTGTATTTTAACATACCTGTGTTTGTCAGGTTCCTTAATGCTTACAGATACTTTATGAATGAGGATTATTTCCTTTGCAAATATTTGTTTTATTATTTTATACTTTATGTTTAGATTTATATGTGAAGATATTGTAAAAAAAAATGTTTTATTAATTGCTTGCTTGAAAAATGAATATGTTTGGGTCAGATTTATTTTTACTTTGGTTTGCTTTGAAAATAATTTGTTTCATTATTTCTAACCTGAATAATTTATATACATATAGTTGTTGTTAATTTGCGTATGAAAATATTTTGTTTTGTTAACTTCTAATTTACATAAGTTGTACACAAATGTTAGAGTTTGGTTTTGCATTACATTTGATTTCATTCTACTTTATACTCGTGTTCTTATACCTTATTCTTATTTTAGCTTTGTTTACAAATTGTTAAGTTATGTTGTATGCAATCTTAACTAATTAATTTCTTATTTTAAATTTTACATTTTTATTTTATATTTGACTATCAATGTTTAAGTTATATTCAATATAGTTTACTTACTTATATTTGTATTTATTTCTATTTGTACTTTACTATCACTGTTTAAATTAAATTATATACATATGTTTGGCTTATGTTCTACATTTATATTTTATTTTGTTATAATTAGATTTTAAATTTAAACATTATCATCCATATGTATATTTCCATATGTAAACAAAGTACAGTATTTTAATTCAATTATATAAAGTAAATATTATTAAGAGAATTTATTTAAATTTCCAGAATCAAATTTCCTTTAAAAAATACAAACAAATGGAAATTATTCCAAAATTATATTCATTTGAAAATAATAAGTTTACATTTATTTAATCAGATTAAATATTTATTAAAATAAACAGGGCCATAATCCAGGGTCGTTACAATATCAAGATTGAAGACTCATGAGTATCAAGAATATCAAGATTATCAAGAGTTCAAGATATCAAGAATAAGTAATTTAATTAGTAATTTTTGTTAAAACTCCTAGAAAAGCACTGGCATCTTAAAATCCAATTTATTCGCGGAATGGAATCCACTTCGAGCCCGTTAAAGGGATGGAACCCTAAGTAGGACGGAACCTATGAAAAATCTAGTGGAACATTGTTTTGTATCCACTAACTTTTATTCAAAATGATTTCACAAAATTATACCTTGTTTTCAAAATGTTTTCAAAACCTTCCTTTTAAAAGAATCAAAAAAATCTATCCTAATTTTAGAATATTTTTAGCCTTAAAATAATCTTTAATTTCAAAATCAAATTATCCTTGGTTTTAAATTATCTTTAATAATAATATATTTAACTTTTAATATTTATACTTAGATTAAAATATAAAATTATAGTAAAATTTTATATGCACCAAAATATTATTATATATACTTACTTATGTATTTTAACTATAGTTCGGTATATTTATAAAGTTTAAAATATTATTAATATAAGATAAAAGTTATTTTCAAAAAAAAACAAAACACCAAAATTTCTTTTGGGATGTCAACATACCCAAGTTACCCATGTCGACATAGTGTCAGTTGATTTCAAAATTTTGAATTTGAAAAGAAGTGTCTAATCGTCATATCCCTTCACGAATGGACATGGTCGTTGTTCTTCTATAAATAGGGGTTGTTTTCAACGAATTTCTAATTATATTTTTCTGGTTTTCACTCCTCTTCTTCCACATTTCTTTATACATATTCTTACCATTACTCTGTCGAAATCAACATTGAATCTAAGTAGATCATTTCTAGTTTGATTCTCTATCACTATCTCAAAGATCCTCAATGCTATTCAGAGTTACAGACTTTTTTTTTAATCAATTTAGTGAGAAAAGGTGTGATTGTAGTCTTGGAAATTAATCAAGTGTAAAAGGTGTGATTGTAGCCTTGGAAATCAATCAAGTGTAAAAGGTGTGATTGTAGCCTAAGAAATCAATTTGGTGAACTTGTTTCCTGTGAAATCAAGTATCTCTACCCAGAGGATTGTGAATCTGGAGGGTGTACCTTGTAGCCTAGAAATCAAGGGTGTAATTTTAAAGATTTTTTTTGAAAGGAAATCTGTACTTGTGTGCGGGACTAGACGTAGGGTAACTCCGAACCAGTATTAAATCCGATGTGTTCTTTCCTTTACTGCTTTTACTTTATTTCTCCATCTATTTTTGTTTCTGTGATCATATCTGTGTCTGAATATCGCATACATTTGTGTTTAAATTAAAAAAAAACTCTAAAAGATTTAGTAGTTTCTTAAAACACTATTCACCCCCCTCCCTCTAGTGTTTATCCTAGCCTTAAGATCCGTAATCCGTATTTCTAACGTTTGGTATCTGAGCAAGGTTTTCAAAGTTCTCAAAATCTGAATTTTGAAAATTTTCCAAAAATGGCTACCAACACCGGTACTGGTAACACTACCAACACAAGTTTTATCATCCCTGTCACTAGTTCATTTGTAGAAGGATTAGACACTTGGAATATCACATAGACTGAATATTCTGAACCCACAACTGATTTTGTACAGTGGACTGCTAAGCAAAAGACCGTTGCACAAAATAATTCTAAAGCAATGAATATTCTGTTTTGTTCACTTGAGATGAATGAATTTAATAGAGTGTCAGTTTGTAAGTCTGCATATGAAATCTGAAAAGCTTTACAAATTACTTACGAAGGAACAAGCAAAGTTAAACAGAACAAAATTTCCATGCTCACAAATCAGTTTCGATTATTTAAAATGAATCCTAATGAGTCTATTTCAGATATGTATAGTAGATTTCAGGATATTTTGCATTCTCTAATATCCTTGAGAAAGGAATTTTCGAAAGAAGATCAATTCGGAAAAATCTTAAATTCTTTTACTCCAGAATGAGATCAAAAGACACTTGCGATCGAAGAGGCAAATGACATCAGTGCCTTAAAGATAGAAGAATTAATTGGAAATCTAATGTCGTTTGAAGTTCAAATGATTGGGAGAAGAGAAAGAAAAGCATCTGAAGAGAAATCAATGGCATTCAATGCATTAACCGATGGATCAGACTCAAACAACGATAATGATGAAGAGATAGCCCTTATGATCAAGAATTTTCGAAAATTCCTGAAATACAGAAAGATGAACAATCTCAAGAGAAACAACTATAAGAACTCTGGAAATCAGAATGTAGTGCCAAAGAATATCAAATGTTTCAACTGTGACGAACTAGGCCATATCAAAAGAGACTGTCTGTATCGAGATAGGAAAAATCTTCCTATAAACAATGATTCCGTAAAGAAACGAAAACATGCATTTACTGCTACTCTAGATGACTCAGACTCGTCCTCAACCGATGATGATCAGAAGACAGATAATTCAAATATGTGTTTCACAGCAGTTCACGACTTCGACGGAAACGGTCTTAGAAAAAGGTACACATTTACAATACACTTGGTTAAAATTGCATGCTTAGAATTGGTTGCTTGATTGATTGATTTTGAATTGGTGTTTTGTTTGAATTTTAAATTTTTTATTTTTTACTGTTATTTTATTAATATTTTTATTATTATTTTTAATTTTAATAGTATTATAATATTTTATAGAATATACTATAATTTCAAAATTATTCCAGATATATATACATTAAAAATAATAAGTATTTATATATATATATTGGAATACTTAAGAAAAATAAATCATAGAAATTCGAAGACACGTGTCGACATGGTCCCCATCATGATGTCGACATGGGTACAGAATTTGAAATTCAAAATTTGAATTCAAATAGTTGAATTTTCCTCCACCTTTTTACTTCATTCAATTCTCTGAAAAGGCATCTTTTGACCAGAGAACATGTCCTTTGAGAATCTATTTATTCACTAACTTTTATCACATTTTTTCACTCTCATTTTCAAATTCAAACTCTCTCTTCAAAACTTCAAGCTCTCTACTCTCTGCTCTAATGGATTCTTCAAGCAACCCCTCCATCATGAGAACTTTCAGAAAGTTAAAAGAGCAACTCTTCAATGATCCAGAGGCCATAAAAGCATACATCAATTATGCTAACTATGCAAAAGTCCATCCCGGAAAGCTTGCTATATTTCAAGATTTCTCTTCTTATGAAATTGATTCTCTTTTTGCAAACAGTCAAATTCTTAGTCTTGTTGATGCCTCTCAAAATGATTTTGTTTGTTATCCAAATCTTGTTAAAATTTTCTATGCAAATTTAAACCGTGGATTTTATATTGGAAATGATGATGAAATTTAGAGTATTGTCAAAGGCACAAGAATTGTTTTGAATTGTGATCTGTTGGGTACCATTCTCAATTACAAGAGTATGGGAATGGATCTTTGTAGTTTTAAAATCGATGAAAATGATCGTGAGATATTTCATCACATTTTCGAAGGAAATGATAATTTTGAATTCAAAAATCAAAATTTTCGACCAAAAGCTAAAATTGTTAATCTTCTTTTACAACATACTTTGACCCCAAGATGGGGGAATTTTAACAATCCTACTTCAAAAGTTTGCAAAGCACTTTTTGCTATTTTTGGAAATTATGATATTAATTGGGCGCAAGTTATTTTGGATGAACTTCGTAAATCTTGAAATAGGTGAGAATACTTTGTATCATGATCTATCTCACTCGGATTTTTAACTATTTTGGAGTAGATTTCAAAGGAGAAGAATTTGCTCCAAGAAAGGTTATCAATCATTCCAATATTTCTCTTATGAAAATTCCATTTATTTTTCAACATTATGAGACTCTTGCTGAAAAGGAAGAGCATTTGGCTCATGAGGAGATGGAAGAGGAGGAAGAGGAAGAAGAAGCGGATGAAATGGAAATTGAAGAAGAAGAAGAAGAAGAATGTGAAACATCTTTGGAAAGCATTGATTATCCTTCTAATCCAACCAACAAAACCCTTCTCAAAAACCAAAAGACCATTGTTGAGAATCAATGGATTCTTAAACGATCCGTTAGTAAGAAGTTGGACAAAATTTCATCTAAGATGAACAATTTTATTTCCAAAGTCAGCAAGAATCTTGGATTATCTTCATCTTCGTCATCCTATAACTAGTTCTACTTTCTTGTATCTCGTTGTATTAGTTTAGTTTGTTTTAATTTAAAAGTTCATGTAGTTCTTTGTGTTTAATCGTTTTATCGTGTTATCATGAAATGAAATTGAATTCCTTTCCTATTATCTAGCTTATCGTATCTCCAGAATAAATGTTAGTATATTATATAAATATATATATATATATACACACACACACACACACAATTATTCACAAAATCAAAATAAGCCATCAAAATTAACTACACCATGTCGACGTCCCCTCTATGACCATGTCGACATGTACTGGTCAGAAATGACATTTCATTTCGAATTTGAAATTTGAATAACTACCTTATGTCTATTCATTTCAAACAAATTTATACACCTATAAATACATATTTCTTCCAGAATTCATCACTTAATATATTTCTTATCTATTTTGTATCTTATTCTTCTCACAAACTAAAATATGGCCAATCCAATTCATAATTTATCCGAGAATATTGAAGAGATTCTTAATTCTTTCAAGAATATTCTTTCGTTTATTCTTCGAAACCAGCGACACTTAGAGTTGAGTCAAATGCAGATGATCAAGGAGCAAGAAAGGCATTTCGATGCAATATGATGGATGATTTCCTCCCTGCACAAGGATGATAACGAAGCACATCCTCCAGTCTCTCTCGCTAATGATAATAAAAATTGGGATGCCATTAAAGCAGACCCTATATTTGGATAAGAAGGATAGGTGGAAGTTCCTCGTAATGTTTGATTTGATTGGTTTGTTTGATTTGAATTGTTTGATTTGATTTGATTTGTCTTGATTTGGTTTGGATTGATATTTGGTGTGAAAAACATGTATAAATATGCATTGATATTTATATGATCTTTAATTAATTATCATGTTTATCAGTATAATTATCTCTTAATCTATCTATTATATACTCCATTGTATAGTTTATTAATGCAGGTACTTTAGTCCAAGGATGAGGGGGGTTATATAGTTTGGAGATTATATAGTTTGGAGTTAGTTTTTGTTGATGACAAAGGGGGAGAAATATAAAATAGGGTAGTTTGGCATAGATTAAGGGAGAGTTATAGTTCTAGGGGGAGCTATCAGGATAGAAGTAATATTTTATAAATAAAGGCCGCCAACATCAAAAATGGTAGATTGTTAGTCCTTGAGATGATGGTTTTGATGACAATAACCTTAGAATAGGATTATAAAATATAAATACTAACATTATAGTTTAGATATATATGTATATGCAGGATTTAAGCATGCAGGTACCAAGAATGAAGACTGTATAGTATAGAGATTCAAGATATCAAGATTGAAGACTCATGAGTATCAAGAATAACAAGACTATCAAGAGTTCAAGATTTCAAGCATAAGTAATTTAATTAGGAATTTTTGTTAAAACACCTAGAAAAGCATTGGCATCTTAAAATCCAATTTATTCGTGGAACGGAATCCACTTCGAGCCCGTTAAAGGGATGGAACCCTAAGTTGAATGGAACCTATGAAAAATCTAGTGGAACATTGTTTTGTATCCACTAACTTTTATTTAAAATGATTTTACAAAATTATATCTTGTTTTCAAAATATTTTCAAAACCTTCCTTCTAAAAGAATCAAAAACATCTATCCTGATTTTAAAATATTTTTAGCCTCGAAATAATCTTTAATTTCAAAATCAAATTATCCTTGGTTTTAGATTATCTTTAATAATAATATATTTAACTTTTAATATTTATACTTAGATTTAAATATAAAATTATAGTAAAATTTTATATATACCAAAATATTATTATCTATACTTACTTTTGTATTTTAACTATAGTTAAGTATATTTATAAAGTTTAAAATAGTTTTAATATAAGATAAAAGTTATTTTCAAAGAAAAACAAAACACCAAAATTTCCTTTGGGATGTCGACATACCCAAGCTACCCATGCCGACATAGTGTCAGTTGATTTCAAAAATTAAATTCGAAAGAAGTGTCTATTCGTCATATCCCTTCACGAATGGACACGGCTGTTGTTCTTCTATAAATAGGGGCTGTTTTCAACGAATTTCTAATTACATTTTTCTGGTTTTCACTCCTCTTCTTCTTCCACATATCTTTATACATATTCTTACCATTACTCTGCCAAAATCAACGTTGAATCTAACTAGATCATTTCTAGTCTGATTCTCTATCACTATCTCAAAGGTCCTCAGTGCTATTCAGAGTTATAGACTTCTTTGCAATCAATTTAGTAAGAAAAGGTGTGATTATATCCTTGGAAATCAATCAAGTGTAAAAGGTGTGATTGTAGCCTAGGAAATCAATTAGGTGAACTTGTTGCCTGTGAAATCAAGTATCCCTACCCAAAGGATTGTGAAAATCTGGAGGGTGTACCTCGTAGCCTTGAAATCGAGGGTGTAATTGTAAAGATTGCTTTTGAAAGGAAATCCATACTTGTGTGCGGAACTGGATGTAGGGTAACTCCGAACCAGTATAAAATCCGGTGTATTCTTTCATTTAGTGCTTTTACTTCACTTCTGCATCTGTGTTTGTTTCTGTGATCATATCTGTGTCTGAATATTGCATACATTTGTGTTTAAATTAACAAAAACTCTAAAAGATTTAGTAATTTCTTAAAACACTATTCGACACCCCCAGTGTTTTCCTAGCCTTAAGATCTGTAATCCGCATTTCTAACAGCTATCACTCAAGGCTAGAAACCTACTCCACGTCTTTATAGTAAAACTTTGCAGTGCTTTTGGTATTGGAGATACTACAAAGGATAAATGGAACTTCTTTTCATATAAAAACAAAAATTATATTTACATATAAAAATTAAAATGTGATGAAAATAAACTGGAAAATTGAAGCTTCCTTGTTTGTATGAATGGATGGTTGACTGGTGACGTTTGGATGGTTGATTTATGATGTTTGGATTGTTGTAAGTAATTTATTATTTGATTGTATTTGCACATATTATCTATAAATGTTTTAATACAAGCAAGCATATGTTTTAATTAAAAATCTCTTTGGTTATAGTATATTTATATCCTTATATGCTCTTAGAAATGTTTTAAATAAGCAAGTAATTATTTTTATAAAAGTGTGTTTATTAAGGTATGTGTGCTGTTGACAAATGTGACATAATATTGGGTTTTGTTATTTTGTTTTGTCCCACATCGCGGGATAAGTTCAAATCTTAGTTCCAAAGCCTTATATAAAGAAGCCTATGTAATAGAAATAACTTGGACCAATATCTGTAATCTTCTCTCTTAAATTACTAATAAAAATTCACTATTATATAAATAGTGGAACCACTTTAAAAAAATTGGTGCACTTCCTTTTCATTTATAATTAATTGGTAATTTTTGCCTTTTCTCTAGGGAGAATAACCCCAGTAATTTTAGTTGATTATTTAACCATTTTATATTTGATCTTATTGTTCTACATCTGTGTTGTTGGGTTATATCAGCTTGGAAGGATAGACCCCAACAATCTAGTACCAGAGCATCTAGGTCGATTTATAGAGGGTGTAAGGATGTACGACAGAGGACGGGAGTGCCCCATTGTAACAAGATCTTATGCCAGAGGTACCTACATTGCATCTGGATCTCAATTGCCAATGGAAAGATGGAACATGGATAAAGACTTCGAGAAGTGGAAACGGTGGATGAACATTATTCTAAAAAGGAATATGGTTCATCTGGTGATTTTTGACACTAAAGAGTTACCAGCTAAAGTTTCTACCGTAGAGAAGAAGGGATGGAAGAATAAGCATTTACTACTCTATAGCTGGCCATGGAAGAAAATGTTATCTCAGAACTTAGCATGAAAACCACTGCTAAAGGAATTTGGACCAAGCTAGAGAATCCCTATCTGAAGAAATCACCCACTAATCGTTTAATTTTGCTGAAGACATTTTTCACCATGACGATGAAAGAGGGTGCTTTAGTAAAGGTGCATCTTAGTTTCTTTGATGATCTTGTAATAAAGATGAAGATTGTAGATTTGAAGGTCGATGAGGAATAGAAGGCGATGGTTCTTTTGTGTTCCCTTCCGGAGCATTACACAGGTTTCGCTAACAGTCTGATTTATGGAAGAGATACTTTGACTGTAGATGATGTGAAGTCGGGTCTTCTATCCAAAGACTTGAAGAATCAGATGAAGGAGATAGTAAAGCAAGAGAAGGTAGTAGTAGTCAGGGCCTATTTGTTGAGAGAGGAAGAGATGAGAAGAAGAATTGGAATCCTATGGAGCGTTCCAAGTCAAGGATGCCCGAAAATAGTTGGAGAGGAAAGTCTAGAGATAGAAAGTGCCATAATTGCAAGAAAGTAGGCCACTGGAAAAGAGACTGTCCAGATTTGAAGAAGAAGGCCGAGGATGGATCTTCATCGATTGCAGTGGAGTTGACTGTATCCGACAATGTGTTAACTGTAGCAGTATCTGCTATATCAGACCAATGGTTTCTTGACTCAAAGGCATCGTTCCATATGATGCCAAACAAGGATATTTCATCTCTTTAGTTGGAAATTAGGGAAGCACAATCCTTATGGGAAATGATGCTAGTTGTACAGCCATGGAAGAGGGTTCTGTTCGAATCAAGATGTTTGACGAAGTGATACGCATTTTATAGGTGTCTTCTATGTTCCAGGTCTTCAGAAATCATTGATTTCTTTAGGGCAGTTGACATCCATAGGATGCAAGGTGGCTATGGAGAAGGATGTTTTAAAGGCTTCCATGGGTGCACTTGTTTTGATGAAGGGAGATGTATTTCGCCATTTGTATTTGCTAAAAGGAACCATAGTTCTTGGTGAGTCCTGCGTTGGAGTGGGTAGTTCTCGTGCTTTGGAAGCAACTAGGCTTTGGCATCTAAGATTGGACCATATTTTGGAGAAAGGCTTAGAGTTTCTTCATAGCAAAAGACGATCAAAGGAGGACGCTTCGACAAGTTGGAATTTTGCAGGAATGTGTGTTGGGAAAGCAGGCAAAGGTATCTTGTGGAGTTGGACTTCATAGATCAGAGAGAGTGCTTGATTATGTGCATACAGATGTTTGGAGACCAGTAGCTATTGCTTCCCTTGGGAGAGCGAAGTATTTCATTTTCTTTATCGATGACTTTACATGAAAATTTTAGGTGTGTGTGATGAAGGACAAATCAGAAAGCTTTGAGATGTTTAAAGCTTGGAAAGCGCTAGTTGAGAACCAATCTGGTTGTAAGTTAAAGGTGCTTAGGTCTGATAACGGTAGTGAATTTGTTTCTAAGGAGTTCCTCAATTTTGTATAAGCAGCATGTCAGAGACATTTCACTGCACCAGGAGATCCGCAATCCAATAAGGCTGTTGAGAGGATGAATCGGACTCTACTTGAGAAGGCACGTTGTTTGAGATTGATGGCGGCTTGGCTAGAGGCTTTTGGGTTGAAGCTTTATCAACTGCAGCTCATATTATAAATCAAATTCCATGATCAGCCATAGATAGGAAGATTCCAGAGGAGAAGTGGAGAGGTAAAGCAGTGTGTCTTGGTTACTTTTGTATTTTCGGTTGTCCTACGTATGTTCACCATACCAGTGATGATAAGTTGGAAGCTAAAGCGTACAAGGGCATACTTACGAGACACATGGATGGTATCAAAGGGTATCACATTTGGAACCTATTGATAGAAAGATTGTACATTCAGGACAAGTAACTTTTGATGAGTCTGCAATGTTCAATCTTAAGGAGGAGTTACCACCACATCAAATGGGTCTGATAGGCCTTAGGAGTTGGAAGAGGTTCCTATTTGTTATCATATTAGTAGAGTTGATGCTATTCTGAGAAATGTAGATGAAGTTGATGAGACATCACCGAGTAGTCCACAGATTCCTTGTAGTCGTATTGGTGATGTACATGAGACTAGAGAAAGTTCAGTTCAAGGTGGAACTGAAAGGAGTTTAAGCGAAGTTATACCTATTCGGGCCAGTTATAGGACTATTAGGCCTATCTGAGAGGTATGGCGATTGGCAGTATGCAAACTTTGGACTTGGCAATCGATTTGATTATGTTATCCCATTTTTTGGTCAAAACTGGAATATCGACAAATTGGCAAGGAATTATGAATACCAGGATGGGAGATCGGTTGGAATCAAGGCTACGATCGATATCGTCAAAATTTTTGTTGAACTCCGATCGGGACGAAATTGATTGGAGATGATGATAAGGACTAGGAAAGGCTATGTTTCAAATTTCAAGTTAATCGGAGTTCGTATGGAGGAAATATGATGGATTCAAGGTGGGGAATGCATGTTGTTCGAATCCATCAAAAGGGACAAAGTGGTGCTCGGTTCGAATCGATCAGATTCGAACCCACCAGGATGGATTCGAACCCAACAGGTTCGCATCGATCAAGAGGCGTTGCGCAAGGACAGTTCGAATCGATACACTTCATATCGAATGGCATGGTTTCGGCTTGGTAAAGTTCGCATCGATGGTTCTTCGAATCGATGGACTTCGACTCGATGGAGAGGCATAAAGGTGTATACTGGTTAGTTCGCATCGATGAGAACTTGATGGACTCGAAGATAATGGATTCGAAGATGGTGGATGCGAAGCACTGGACAAGGATTCGAAGATGATGGATACGAAGCAGTAGACATGGATTCGAAGATGATGGATACGAAGCAAGGGACACGGATTCGAAGGACGTGGCTTCAGAAAGCATGGATTCGAAGAGCATGGATTCGAAGGAGTCGGCCTTATGGATTCGAAGGAGATGGTTTCGGAGAGGATGATTTCGAAGCATGGGTTCGAACCAGGCAGAACGCACGGAGCTTTGATCTTGAATCGATCATATCTTCCAAACCGTCGATCCAAATGCAATGAAATTTTTACAGGAGCTTACATACATGTTGAAGAATGTTCTCACCAAATTTCAGCTCAATTGAATGATTTCTTGATCGATTCGAACCTTACTTCGAATCGATCCCAAGGTGGGCCCGGACCTCCAGATTTCGGGCATGTGGGCCCCCTCACGTGCCTGAAGTGGTCTTCCCGGATTTTAGGAGAAATATCAGCCTCCTACGCTTATAAATAGAGCCCCTGGTCATTCAGAAAAGGGGTCGGAGATTCTAGAGAGAGAAAACACGCTTGGACGCTGCCAGAATCATTCCATATCATCATTGCTGCTATTTATTTCAAGTTTTGGACTTTGTAACTGCTGTAATCATTTGTAATCATCAAGGATAAACAATAAAAGGATAAAAACTTTGGAGTGGACGTAGGCCGGAGATAGCCGAACCACTATAAAACCTGTGTCTCTGTTCTTTATTTTGGGATTACTGTTTAATATTTGCTGAGACCTGAGATTTGTGTTTGAATACTATTGACTTGTGTTCATACACTGGTGCTTTCGCGGTATTCGGGGTTTGTGACCAATTTTGGCACAAACACTTTGGTGCTTTCACTGAGAAGGACTAGCACCCGCTACATCGGATAGAAGCTTGGATTTGGAAGATAATGACAAGGCAAAGTAGTAGAAGGCTAAGGGCTGAGAGAAGCCAACAGGAAGGAAGTCAACAAGCATCCTCCGGAGCGGGGGAAGGACAGGCTTCAATCTACATAACTCGGGATGAAATGGAGGCTATGGCAAAATTCTTTGCAAGAAAGATTGTTAAAGAACCAACAGGAAATGATGCAGACTTTCTTCGAGCAAATAAGAGCCGCAGGGATGCAGAACTTAGGAACAGCTACAGCCGCTGTGGATGCAGGACAGGGGACTAGGGTCGTGGAACCCAATGGAGGACGAGATATGGAGCCACAAAGCAATCAACAAGGGCTTGGGGGCAGACCCACAGGATCCAACACAGGAGGACCTCTGGAAGGAGTTCAACAGGCTAAAACCAACGTTGCCACTAACGAGCCACATGAAGAGTAGGTGCCGGAGTTCCCTCGAGAGCAACCCCCGACAGACAACGCTGGATTGGTAGAGATGATTAGGAAAACTGTGCGAGGTGGTTTGGCCAAAGGAGACTTGGAAGGAGTGAATAGGAGTCTGTTCGCTCAGGAAATAAGGATGGCTCAGAATCCACCTAAGTTTAAGCTACCTAGCGTGGAGGTATATGATGGTAAGACAGATCCAACAGATCACTTGATGAGGTACACCAGACACATGGAGGTGCTGGGGGCATCGGAGGAAGTGATGGCCCGATGCTTCCCTTTGTATTTGACGGACATAGCTGCGATGTGGTTTAGGCAGCTGGAAGTAGGATCTATCAGGACTTGGAGGGAATTAGTGGAAAGGTTTTTGGGGCAGTTTCGGGTTCATGTCAAGAGACCGAAGAATGTGATGACATTAACATCGGTGAAGCAAAGAATGGATGAATCGCTTAGAGCTTTTCTAACTCGATTCAGTGCGGCGGTCGCTTCGGTGGATCGGCCTGATCCATCGATGGTTTTAATGGCAGCAGTATCAGGAGTCAGGGAGGACACTGATTTTAAGGTATCTCTGATACGAGATCCCCCACAAGATCTCGACGAACTCTTTCACGAGGCAGAAAGGTTCCTTCGGCAAGAAGATGCAAGTACGGATTTAAAGGTGAAAAAGGTTAGTGCAATCGAGGTTGGAGCAGTATCCAGCGGTGGTTCGGATAAAGACAAAGGAAAAAGGAAATTGGATAATGATTCTGGAAACGCTAGGAAGCGATGGAAGGATCCAAAGTTTTTCACATACACAGGATTGAACGAGACGCTGGAGCGGATATACATGGATACTCGGAATCGCCTTCCCTACCGGAGGCCGGCCAGGAGAGAGCCTTCTGAACGAGAGAGGGCATCAGGGAGGCATTGTCTCTTCCATGACTTAGACGGACATGACACCAACAGCTGCAGGCACTTGAAGGATATAATCGAGGAGCATGTAAGGAATGGACAGTTACAGCAGTATGTCGGAGCTCGGAATGCAACGGTGGAGCAGGAGCAACAACCGACAACCTCTCGCCGTGATGATGGGAGACCGAGGGATGGTGGTCGATTGATCATCCACTAATCAGGATAATATGGAATAAGTAGCGAACTATTAGCAAGCAACCAAGTCATTTACACATGTACGGGGACGGAGATAGCCCCTAGGCATGCTCTAAATGATGATAAACTACAACGCTATGGTTTGTGAAATCTATCTTTTGCTTTTGGATTGGACACTACTTTTCTTTTTGGATTTTGGTTTTGGAGCTTGGATTGAGCTCCTGGTTTTGCTTGCTTTTTGATTTGGGTTTTTCTTTGGGTGGTCGTTTTTGATTTTGAATGCTGCTTTGGATTTCTGGTTTTCTGGTTTATGATTTGGATTTTTTGAGTTTGGATGTTGGATTGGATTTTGATTGGATTTTCATCTAGTTTTTGGTAAATGGTCGTCGGGTATGGATTATGCCTGGCAAGGGGTGAGTCACTTCGCCCGAACGTGGTAAATTGACTCATTCAGGTAGCCGAGTATGGACTATGCTCGGCAAGGGTCCGGAGTGACCAGGATTCGGCCTAGGACTTAGGCCCTGTATTATCAATTGTTATTTTCAGGTCGTTGAGTATGGACTATGCTCAACAAGGGTCCGAAGGGACCAGGATTCGGTTTAGGACTTAAGCCATGGCATTACACGGCGTCCAGGGACACTGGACCAAGGTCGTCAAGTGTGGATTACGCTTGGCAAGAACCCGGAGAGGTTAGCTTAACGTCCAGGGACACTGGACCAAGATCATCAAGTGTGGATTACGCTCGACAAGAACACGATGAGGCTAGCTTAACATCCAGGGACACCGGATCACGATCGGCATGTGTAGATTGCACTTGGCAAGAGCCCAGAGAGGTTATGGATTTGAATATCGACCCGGAGAGGTCCTGGATTCGGTTATTGGCTATTGAATAAGGATGGATTGGGACTCGGTTGTCGAGTTCGAATGGATATGGAATTGGCTCAAGCTTTGGTTATTGGGTTTGGAATTGGATATCGACTCGGAGCAGTCAAGGATGAAATACTCTGGCAATATGGCTATGGACTTTGGATATTGGATTCGGAACTATTAAAAACATGCCTTGTTATCACAAGGCATGTTTTGGGGGGCAAAGTGTTATCCCATTTTTTGGTCAAAACTGGAATATCGACAAATTGGCAAGGAATTATGAATACCAGGATGGGAGATCGGTTGGAATCAAGGCTACGATCGATATCGTCAAAATTTTTGTTGAACTCCGATCGGGACGAAATTGATTGGAGATGATGATAAGGACTAGGAAAGGCTATGTTTCAAATTTCAAGTTAATCGGAGTTCGTATGGAGGAAATATGATGGATTCAAGGTGGGGAATGCATGTTGTTCGAATCCATCAAAAGGGACAAAGTGGTGCTCGGTTCGAATCGATCAGATTCGAACCCACCAGGATGGATTCGAACCCAACAGGTTCGCATCGATCAAGAGACGTTGCGCAAGGACGGTTCGAATCGATACACTTCATATCGAATGGCATGGTTTCGGCTTGGTAAAGTTCGCATCGATGGTTCTTCGAATCGATGGACTTCGACTCGATGGAGAGGCATAAAGGTGTATACTGGTTAGTTCGCATCGATGAGAACTTGATGGACTCGAAGATAATGGATTCGAAGATGGTGGATGCGAAGCACTGGACATGGATTCGAAGATGATGGATACGAAGCAGTAGACATGGATTCGAAGATGATGGATACGAAGCAAGGGACACGGATTCGAAGGACGTGGCTTCAGAAAGCATGGATTCGAAGAGCATGGATTCGAAGGAGTCGGCCTTATGGATTCGAAGGAGATGGTTTCGGAGAGGATGGTTTCGAAGCATGGGTTCGAACCAGGCAGAACGCACGGAGCTTTGATCTTGAATCGATCATATCTTCCAAACCGTCGATCCAAATGCAATGAAATTTTTACAGGAGCTTACATACATGTTGAAGAATGTTCTCACCAAATTTCAGCTCAATTGGATGATTTCTTGATCGATTCGAACCTTACTTCGAATCGATCCCAAGGTGGGCCCGGACCTCCAGATTTTGGGCATGTGGGCCCCCTCACATGCCTGAAGTGGTCTTCCCGGATTTTAGGAGAAATATCAGCCTCCTACGCTTATAAATAGAGCCCCTGGTCATTCAGAAAAGGGGTCGGAGATTCTAGAGAGAGAAAACACGCTTGGACGCTGCCAGAATCATTCCATATCATCATTGCTGCTATTTATTTCAAGTTTTGGACTTTGTAACTGCTGTAATCATCTGTAATCATCAAGGATAAACAATAAAAGGATAAAAACTTTGGAGTGGACGTAGGCCGGAGATAGCCGAACCACTATAAAAACTGTGTCTCTGTTCTTTATTTTGGGATTACTGTTTAATATTTGCTGAGACCTGAGATTTGTGTTTGAATACTATTGACTTGTGTTCATACACTGGTGCTTTCGCGGTATTCGGGGTTTGTGACCAATTTTGGCACAAACAGATTATGCCCTATATATGTTCACAATGAGCTATTTGACCTTGAAGAAGCTATGAAGTCGAGTGATAGCTCGAAATGGATGTGCGCTATGGAAGAGGATTTAGAGTCATTGAGAAAGAATACAATTTGGGATTAGTACCACTTCCTCAAGGAAGCAAAGCCATAGGTTGCAAATGGGCATTCAAAGTGAAGGATGATGGAAGATATAAAGCTAGATTAGTTGCTAAAGGGTTTTCATAGAGGAAAGGAGTGGAGTATGATATTTGCTCCTATAGTGAGGCATACCTTCATCCATATTTTGCTGGCTATTGTTGCTACTCGTGACTTGGAGTTGGAGCAACTTGTTGTGAAGACTGCTTTCTTACATGATGATTTGGAGGAGAATGTTAATCCAAAAAATGGATCGACACCCTGGTTTAAGCATAAAAGCACCAGCCCTATTCTCATAGAGCAATAATGTAGATAATAGATATAGAAAAAAGCAATAAGAGAAAGTAGACAAGAAGATTTTTATAGTGGTTCGGTTGTTAAAGAAGCATACGTCCACTTTATAGTTTTTATTATAGACTAATTACTATTATAAGATATATTTGATTACAAAGCTCTTGATTATCCTTAGTTAGATTGAATCTCCAAGGTTGGAATCCACTGGATAATCATAGTGAATTCCTTTGAAGACTGTTGTGAGTGAGGTGAGGAGTGAAGAAAACTTTCAGCAGAGTTTCAGTAACTAGCCCGGAGAAGGTCCCATTTATGTTGCAGATAGGAGAGTATTTATAGAGATTAGGGAGCTATTAAACCAAGCCTGCTCTCCAACTACTTGCAGATGATCACAGGAAGATGTTCTGAAGCTTGCCTCACGACCCGAGCCAAAACCATGGATCGCTAACGATCCATAGTATCATCTCAAAAGCGAGCCAACTCCTTAGCTTTTTACCCTATGCTTTTCTTTGTTTGAGTCATAATCATTCTATGATCACATATGGATCGCTAGCGATCCATGGTGTATGGATCGCTTGCGATCTATATACTTAGGTTTTCTTTGGATTTTGGTCTCTGGGTTGCCTTTGTCATCTTGCGCTGATGTTGTTCATGTAGTCTCGTTGCACGTCACTTTGTTTTGATGACGATGCACTTTCTAGTTGTATTTAGCTGCTGATTGGACTGGATGGATGTCTGTTTCCGGATTTAATTAACTCTGAATCTCATCAAATTCAGTCCCTACTTTTATAATATGGATTAGATCATGATGCAAGAAAACAAGTTAAGCCCTGAGCTATCCCTATGGATCGCTAGCAATCCATAGGCCATGGATCGCTAACGATTCATGTCTTTAGTGGATTTATTCATCCTTTTTTCCTAGCTCCCTTTAGCGATTTACTCTAACCCTTTTGGTTGACTTCAGAGCTATTCTGATTTGACCAAGTCATTCTGACTTCTCTTGGATCCGCTTGGGTTAAAAACCCGAATAACATTTGCCCTCCCAGAGTACGTCTTTATTGAAAACAAGGTGTGCTCTAGAAGTTGTCGCTTTTCAGTTCTTGTTCGTTGGATTCCAAGTTGTTGTGTTAGGACCACATGAATTTGAATTAGACTAGTCTTTCACTTGCTATGTTTCGCCTTGGATTGTCATTACATACCAGAGAAGATCAGATTTCACACCATAGCTTTCCAGAATGCCTCGTAGTATTGTATAGATGTTGCTAGGAAAATTTGAAACAAAGAATTAGGCAATCGTATGGATTGCCGGCGATCCAAATACTTAGAAAAATATTTGTGCACACTTTCTATTCCTATTTAAGCACCCTCAAGCCGATCCATTTACCATTCGAGCCAATCTTCTTTCTGTGATCCAACCTTTCAACTACGATTCGACCTATTTTTTCTTCAATTTGATCCATCGTCTTTGGTAATCCAACCTTGTTTAAGCCTCCACTGTGATTCCTTCTACGCCGCTAACTCCAAAGCATCGCTGTCGCCTTCCCAAATTGCCTCCGATCAAACCCTAGTTCGCTTTTGCCTTAGATCATCGCCGACCCATTCTCAGATCGCCGCCAACCTTTTTTAGCTCATTGATCTTAAATCTTGGACCAATTTTACATTTAGAGCGTTAATCCAAGGTGGGTTTGCTGATTAAGATATTCATCTATTGATTTGGCGATGGAGTTGTATTCGTGGTGCTAGTCGTAAGGAGTTCGTGTCGATTGCTTAATGCAGGAAGATAGAAAATCGAGTCTTGAGTTCCTCATGGAACGACATGCGGGTCTTGCCTTGATGCTTGACATGTTTTGCTGTCTTCGTTCATTGAGCCAGAATTGACTTATACTAGGTCCCATACCCGATACTACACGACACATTGTGAATGGTTTCGTCCTTCAGGAGGATTCGGATTAATTTTGCTTTCTTTCACATGAACGGTATACCTGTATTGGAAGGGACATTCCGTGTCATTTCGGACAATAGATCTGTTATCGATCATTGATCGATAATGGGTAAGTGTAGGAAAAGTAATTTCAAAACGGAAGTGATACGGGAAGTCCTCTTACCTCTCGGCTACGAGCGTACTATCTACACGGGGTAGAGCGTTTGTAGTGTTCAGGACATTGAGCCAAACATCGATACATAAAACGCTGCTCTTGCCCCAGTACATACTTGAAGCCCGACACATCAGTGTGTGTCAATATTTTTTAAGAATTCAAGTGTGTTATGGAGAATTCTTATTTTAGGATTGAATTACCTGACCGTTTCAAATGTAAGTTTTGTTTTTTAGAATGAAGTACCCGTCCTCTTGTCGCAAGTTTAGTGGAGGAAGTCCTGCGCTTTTGGAGGTTAAGTCATTGTTCATCGCCCCTCCTTCGTCTGCTTCACAGGCTAAGTATGGCCAGCTAGTTCCGGTTGGTCCAATCTTGGACTAAACTCCTCCTAATTTCAAAGTCCTTCTAAATCCGCTAGAGAGAGCATCTTCCATGATCTCTGCCAAAGTCTTGCACAATATCTGCCTGTGGCACGGCATCCAAGAGGAAGATGTGCGCCTCGCAAAGAAGGATGAGTTCACTCATATGCCACCCCCGGGATATACCACTTGTCATCGGTATATGTGCTTGAATGGAATTGTGCCCCTTTTAACGATTTCTTAAGGGAGACCCTCTCAAACTTAGGCTTGCTTCATTTTAGATTCACCCCAACGGCTATGCCATCTTAACTTGTCTGGTCGTCCTTTTCATGTGAACATTCAACTGTGCCCTACCTTTGACGAGTTGAGATACTTTCTTTCATTCAAAAGAAGAGATGAGTGTCCTTTCTTGGTCGTAATCGAGGCTCGGAGGAATCGTAAAATTGTATTGCAACTGCAGAGCGACTTATCCCAATTCAAGACCCAATACTTGTTTTTCAGATGTCCCGAGGGTTTCAACTGTTTTTGGACAATGGGGGGTAAGTTCCCTTTCTTAATCATTGAGATCCAATGTGTTATTACGGAATTTCTAACAAGTCGAATAATTCTTACAGTTATTCCGAGGCCAAATAGGGACTTGCCTCTCGATGGAATTTTCTGAATCTTAAAGGCTATCGATGGTGGAGAAAGGTCTATTAAAGTCTTGTTGGCTAACAAACACTTACTTTGATACGGACTGTTGCATCTAGGGAGATCCACAGTTCTAATTGAGGTCCTATCCCTTTCTCGATCCAAGGTATGCACGCGATCGACCTCCTCATCTTACGGTTCTGAAATGGGCACTTTTAAAGAACGGGAAGACCCAATCAGCAGTTGGCTGAAGAGACTCGCGAGGGAAAAGATGCCGTGGCCAATGGTCCGCTAGGATGCCCCCGATTCCAAAAGAAGAGGAAGACGAATTTAATCAACGAGAAGGCAAGGCTGCGATGGACATAGAAAATAAGGAGGGAGAGATTGGGAGTAGTGGTGATGAGCCCACTTTTAGTGATGATTTCTATGCAGAATCCGATGATGGGGATTTCAAATAATGTGATGAGACCCCGGGGATGAGCACCATTTTCCAAAATTATCCTCCCTCAAAGATAAGCGAAATAGGTGACACTTCAGATGCCGGACAACATCCAGATTCCCTAATCAAATATTTCGGCATAGACTTCGAAGATTTGGGCAATGTATACATCAATTTTGAAAAAAATGTCTCCTTATCCGAGCCAAATTGCTCTCGAAATTAGCCCAATTCCTTCCACGAAGTCTGCCCGGTTCATGATGTCGCTTTAGGCCCTTCCCCAAAACACATTACACGTTTCACTAGGGTTACACTCACTTACACATATTTTTCATGCCAATTCTCCATTTCTAAGGCTTTCTGTATATCTTCCATGTCAGGTACCATGAGAGGACGCGGTCTCTATGATGATTTTGAGGAAGTCACCGACTCTTAGTGTTGGTAAAATTATATTGCAACTGCAGAGCAACTTGGCCCAATTCAAGACTCAATACTTCTTTTTCAAATGTCCCAAGGGTTTCAATTGTTTTTGGACAATGGGGAATTCCCTTTCTTACGCATTGAGCTCCAATGTGTTATTAAGGAATTTCTAACAAGCCGGACAATTCTTACAGTTATTCTAAGGCCGTATAGAGACTTGCCTCTTGATGGTATTTTCTGAACCCTAAAAGCTATTGATGGTGGAGAAAGATCTATTAAAGTCTTGTTGACTAACAAACACATACTTCGATACAGACTGCTGCATCTAGGGAGATCCATAGTTCCAGTTGAGGTCCCATCCCCTTCTCGATCCAAGGTATGCATGCGATCAAATTTCTCATCCTACGATTTCGAAATGGGCGCTTTTCAAGAATGGAAGGCCCATCCAATGAGTCGGCTGCAGAGACTCGCGTAGGAAAAGACGCTGAGGTCAGTGGTCCACTAGGATGCCGCTGATTCTAGAAGAAGAGGAAGAGAAATTTAATCAACGGGAAGGCAAGGCTGCGATGGACATAGAAAATAAGGAGGGAGAGATTGGAAGTAGTGGTGATGAGCCCACTTTTAGTGATGATTTCTATGCAGAACCCGACGATGGGGATTTCGAATCATGTGATGAGACCGCGGGGATGAGCACCATTTCCAAAATTCTCCTCCCTCAAAGTTAAGCGAAAAAGGCGACGCTTCAGAAGCCGGACGACATCGGGATTCCTAGATCAAAGATTTCGGCATGGACTTCGAAGATCTGAGCAGTGTATACGTCAATTTTGATGTGCTCATGGGGGAAGACATCAAATTTGAAAAAATGTCTTCTCGTCCGAGCCATATTGCGCCCGAAGTTAGCCCAATTCCTTCCAAGATGTCTGCCCGGTTCATAATGTCGCTTAATGTCCTCCTCCAAAACACATTACATGTTTCACTAGGGTTACACTCACTTGCACATATATTTTTCATGCCTATTCTCAATTTCTAAGGCTTTCTATCTATCTTCCATGTCAGGTACCACGAGAGGACGTGGTCTCTATGATGATTTCGAAGAAGCCACCGACTCTCAGTGTTGGTCAAAGCGGTCTTCTAGCCATCACCAACCGCACGAAATGGAGGAGAAGTATCGAAAAAGAAAAGATTTAGAGGCTGAGGCTCATCGTCAAGATGAGAGGGAACAGGGCCGAGTATATAAAGGCATGTACGAAAAAAGAAAGACTTTTGATGAGAGGGAGCAACCATCGAAAAAATCAAAGTTTGATCGTGGTCCCCATTCTTCAGAACAACAGGCCTACGCTCCGACCCCTGCCTCAATTGGTTTTGAAATCCTAGCTCTTTTGTACACATTCCATATTCAACTCAAGCCTCATCATCTCATATGGCTCTTGCCCTTGGTTCTTTAGGCCTCGACTGAAGACCTGGCTTTATCCTTCCTTCTGGTCCTCTTAGGCTTGAGGTAATACTCCCCAGGTGGTTCTTAAGGGGGGTTAAGTTTGATCGTGATCTTTATTTGGTTTATAAGGATGCTTATGTGCCCACGTCTAGGCAATCCAGAACGATTTAGAACATGCCGAATGGTGGGAAAAATTATGCAAACAGTTGGTGGACACAAACCGCAACAACTATAAGGAAATCCTCTTCTTCGAATCGGAGAAAGACGATTTTGAAATAGCATTAGCTGAACGCGAAGCCAGAATCAAACGGTTGAAAGAGGAAAAAGATGCGTTCTTCGAGAAAGCAAGAACAATGCTGGCTTGTTGAAGGAGCTAAAAGAGGTGCATGCGAAGATCGAGATCATCCTGAGAGACGAAATCAAAAAGGCGCATGCTGAAGAAGTTAAACTACAAGCAGAACATGAAGCTTGTGGTACGACCGTTGAATCCCAAAGGAAGACTGCTTTCGACCATGACATGATCGTAGAAGACCATAATAAGACGATCACTGAATATGAAGACATCGTGAAGTTGCGTGATAAGACAATCTCTGACCAGGCTGAAATGATTGCCATGCTCCAGGATCGTATTGCGCAGCTTAGTGCCATTAAAACTCGTGTCGAAGTCAAGAAGGCCGCTGTTACAGTCGATTATTTGGAGCTTTAGGATACTTTTGAATGGAAGATGGAGAAGATGGATGAGACCATCTTGAATTTCTATGTCAACTCTCTACTGCACCAGGGGAGTCTCAACTACTTAGGTTCTAAATTCCCGCGCACTCTCGCTGCGGTTTGGAAGGAGATCTTGACCCACTTTTGTGATAGCGGCGATGTTTATTCCGACTAGAGTTAGAGAACGCCTACGTCAATTAAGAATCAAAGAAGGCATTGCTGGATGGCCGGGAGATCTTGTGGATTGAGAGAGAAAAGGAGGCTCTCGATGCTACTATGACAGCAACTATCGAAGCGCTTCTGAAACCTTTTATTTCCTGTACCGGAAAACCATCGAGGCACCCTCATGATTCATCAGCAAGTTCTGGGCTTGAAGCTTCCCCTTGAATTGTGGAACCATCGAAGGAGGGTGAAGGCGGTGAATTAGAGGTTGAAATTCTCGATCAATCTTCTGGTGCGATAATCTACTTGCTTCTCCTGAGTTTGAGTATTTTTATCTCACGCCGCAAGAGCAGGAAGAATTTAACGCTTTCATTTTTGATCTTATAAGTCCATCCTCATTATCTATTGATTTGATGGCCTCCTCGATGCATGGACCTATCGCTATCTCTACCGCTTCCGTGCTCATTTCTATACCTACTCCGATCGCTGTGTCCATATCTAGTTCGTAGCTGGGGCCGGATCCAAGAAGATCGCCACACTGCATGGCTTGGATGACCTGTCCATATCTTAGGAGGGCGATTTCAGCTGGGTGAAGCTTGGGAGCAAGAAATTCAGATTGAGTAGCCGTGCAGATCTCAAAAACAGCTGGTTGCCGTTAAAAAAGAAATGGTTGAAGCAATTAATGCCTCTAAGAACTCCTATAGGTCTCGGAAACATAAAACAAAAGGCTAGCCTTCTGAAAAAGTCATAGAGCCGGAAGAGGACATTAGCACTGAGGAGATCGTTGACATTACTGGCAGTAATATCACTCCCGAAGCAAAACAAAAACTTCGAACAAAAGGGGGTTAGAGGAGTGGTGGATGAAGCGCTGAGAAGCTTTGGTGGCAGCTGATCTGGATTTGGTTCATTTTGCGTTGTTTTGTTCAAGTGTAGAGTCTGCACTTGAAAGTGACTACTGTGTAGCTAGTTATCACTTAGGATCGTGTAATATGGAATGAATTATAATATAAAGGCGGAAATAGATAACAATAGTAAAGTAAATGAGAATAAGCACATCAGGAGTTTTTATACTGGTTCGAACTTCCCGTTCTACGTCCAATCCCAGACTTCCCTCTGGAATTTCTTTCAATAACCCCTCTCTTAACCCGGAGGAATAAGTATACAACACCTGAACAACAGATCAGGATTTTTCCGCCTCTAACAACTGAAAGAAGACTTCCCCCCTGAACAACCAAACAGGACTTCAATAGATTCAATACAATTGCTTTGACACTTTGTGTTCTTGATAACACTGATTTGTCTTTGATAGTACAACCTTCCTATAATCTTTTCCTCAAGTATATATTGTGTGTGTAAAGATTAAAAAGGAGAATATTGCTTTGAATCGAAGAATAAATTAATTGATTCAGAGATTCAAGCAATATATGTAAGTTGTGATTGCTTTTCAGAATGTAGAAATAGTAGAAAGTATGCTCAGAAAATAAAATAAAATTTGGTGATTTGTGACATGAATCTTATGTGTTTATATAGTAGATAAACAGCTGTAACCATTCACGAAGAGTTCCGACCAAAAGAAGCATCCATAACTCTTCAATTTAGATCGTATCTCTTGGCAAATGGAAGTGTCTGTTCAGAAAAATAGCTGTTGGAAAAGTTCAGTCGACTGACCCAAAACGACCAGTTAACTGAAAAATCAAAATTGGTGCAAAACAGAGTGTTTCTGTACAACTGTTCAGGTTCAGTCGACTGGTTATATATGGTCAGTCGACTGACCTGACTGTCAGTGCACAGATCACATAAATTTTAAAGAATTTGAAGCTTAAAACAACTTTGATTTGTGTGAACTACTTGAGGATAGATTTTAACAATTCTAAGACTAGAAATTTCGACAAATAAACATACTATATTCAGCTTTGAAGTCTTGTCTACTTTGTAGTTTTAATAGCTTATTTCTTTATCTTTTTGTCGCTTGTCCATGTAGTCTTATTCACTGATTGTTTAAGCTATTTGTCTTGAATCAAAACTTATGATTCAACATTCACTCCCTTTTTGACTGATGACAACCTGTTAGAGATGATACTATATTTTGAGAAATATATATATATATATATATATATATATATCTGAATATGTGGCGGCATATTTTAGTCCTGCAAGAAATAGTTAGTCATACAAATTTCTCCCCCTTTGTCATCGACAAAAAAGGAAGTAACAAAAATTTCATCATTGAACTAACAAAGATTGCAATCACAGAGAGAAAAAATTATCAAATTGTTTTGAGCTACTTGTACAAGCTCATAGAAATAGAATGTTTGAAATAAATAGATAACTAACTACCACGAAGAAACAACAATATCAATCAGAGTTAGACTCTGTTTCTTCTTCTTCCACTTGCATTGGAGCTTTTCCTCTGGAAGAACTTTCCACCAACTGTCTGCCACCTCCATTGCCGCTTGTGTCAGAACTCATGTGTTCTTTTGACATAGACCAAGTAAAGTGAGGAGCTAGACGTTTACTCGGATCACGGTGTGAGGTTTCCGTAGTTATGGAAGAGGAACAAGATATCGCATCCCATTAAATCCCAAAAAAACTTTTAATCTTGTCAAATTTCTCGTCAATTTTCTTGTCGGGATTTTTTATACGAGAATCCAAAATGACTTGATTTTGCACAATTAGATCAATGGAATCCCGAGTGCTTTGGGATGGAGTTGGTGTTCGAATATCATCTCTTTGTTGTTGTTGTTGTGAAGTAGAGGTTTGTTGACGAGGTCGTGATTGCCAATCTAGAAAAGACATGATAGATAGAGGTCTAGATGGCAATTTCAAAAGACTTATTGTACGGCATTTAGAGTTTTGGGAATGGAAGTATTGGATTCCAAAATAGGAACCTGGAGGTTCATAAGTAGCTGCATAATATATTCTCCATAATAAATAATGTTCATACGACCTTGTTAAAAGATAAGAATTCATCTAGAATAGTCTTAGGCCAATTTATTTGTACATCTCCCCAAATAGCATACAGCACCCTAAAGTTGTTTGGGTATACAAGCTCATAAGAGCCAGTACGAGGAAGAACCGTGTGCATTAAGGCTCGATGCACAATTCTAGTTGTAGGTCGTAAGGCGATAGACTTTAGTTCGGTCATGTCATCTTCTAAGAACCGATGACTTACTTCGTCTCGCTCGCCTATAGGTACACTTAATTCTTCCAATGGAATACCATCAGTTGGGGTGTGAAGAATATGACCAATTAAAGACAGAAATACTTGTCGACAAACTCCATACGAAATTATCACGATTACGTGGGTTTTGATGGTCTAAATTCAAATTTTCATAGAAACTTTTTACCAAAGTGTGATTTATTTTGATATTATTTTGATTGTGGTCTAGGAGAGCCCCAAAACGGCTTCTCCTTCCTAGCTCTTGAATTCTATACGGAGCAAAATCGGGAAACACAACAAAGGAACCTACAAAAAAGCGTGCTTCTTTCATTTTATTCCACCGTTGGACTGCTGTAGCATCATAGAGCCACTAAGAAATTTGAGAGTCAATTGGCTCAGAAGAGGAGGTAGAGGCATGTCTAGATCTCTTTGGTTGACGAGGAGCCATTGGAAATAATAATGTAGTGAAGGAATTTGAAAAAAAATTGGGAGCTAGGGTTTTTGGAAAACTGAAATAAGAAGGTAAAAGTGAAAAGTGAAAGAGGAGATAGTGTGTTAGAGGGCTAAAAGGTAGGTGAAAAGGTGTAAAAGAGGCTCAGATTGCCATTTAGTCGACTGGTCGAATATGGCCAGTCGACTGAAATAGTATCCCAAAACTCTTTGTTTCAGATTCAGTCGACTGGCCATATTATTTTAGTTGACTGAATATAGACAATGCTTTTTGTTTTATGTTTCAGTCGACTGGCTATATTCGTTCAATCGACTGAATATAGTCTGAGAGCTCACTGTTTTCACATTCAGTCGACTGGTCGAATATTTTCAGTCGACTGCTCTTCTTTGCATCACTTACAGTATATTTTTGCATAAAAAATATATTCAATATATTTTAAATAATTCTTACAAAGTAGATTAAAAAATGTAGAAAGAAAATAAATTATTTGGATGAAAGAGTGGATGGAGACTTCGAGTTGTCTGGTTCATCCTTCGTCTTCTCTTTGTATGGTTTCAATGCTGACCAACGGTTTCCACGCTCCCATGAATTCGGAGAGATAGGTGGAGGTTGTGGCGACTGATCCCATGGATTTCGAGAGGAAGAAGGTATAGGTTGATGAACCGCAGATGAAGATGACCTGCAGAATTTCCATCCAAGCTATTCCAGAAAACTAAGACGTCTTGAATTCATCTTCTGTTCATAGTACATCTCGCGTCGAATCGCTATAGACTCCCTCTAGTAATGATGTAAATCATCAATTTTTTGTTTTGTTTGAGGAGAACCAAAGAACAGAAAACGTGGCTCCTTCTTTTTCTCGGGAGTATGGCCTGTGTGATAGTTTGATGGTCTGACCGGTTCATGATTAGGTGTAGGTGAAGGAAAGCTTGACAAACCAGAGGTGTCAAAAAATCAATAGATGAGTAAGCGTAACCATTTGATGAATTTTCTTGTGAAGACATTGTGGTATAGAGAAGATAAAATATGTTTGAAACAAAATTTGATGGAAGGATAAAGTGCAGAACTCTGAGATATATATAAGAGAATAAACAGTTAGAAGTTGATGGATTTATGTAAAATCTAAAAAATAATTTGAGGATGAAAAAAAACACAAATTTTGTGGCTGAGAATATATTTTTTGAAAAAAAAAGAATAATAGATAAGGAGAAACTTGTAGTAGATGTAGTTGTGAAATAGTAAATAGTCAAGTGGTAGAGACATAAGCTTACCAAACTCAAGGTACTGAGTTCGAGTACCAGAAAAAAATTAAATTATTTTAAAAAATTTACAATTCTTTTAAAGAAATTATACCTAGATCTCTTCTTAATTTTATAAAACAATTTTCATTTAGTGGTTTAGTGAAAATATCAGCTAACCGATTTTCAAAATTTACAAATTCTAAATTTATTATATCCTTTTCGATATTATCACGAAGAAAATGATGACGAATGTCAATATGTTTAGTTCATGGGTGATTGACAGGATTTTTAGATAAATTTATTGCACTGGTGTTATCACAATATATTATAGATTTACTTGATTTTATATCAAAATCTTGTAATGTCTGTTGCATGTAGATTACTTGAGCACATGCTAAAGGTGCAGCTATATATTCTGCTTCACATATCGACAGTGAAACGCAATTTTGTCTCTTGCTAAACCAAGATATTAAAGATCGTACAATGAAATGATAAGTTCTACTTGTACTTTTTCTATCTGTCCGACTTCCTCCAAAATCAGCATCATTATATGATACTAATTCAAAATGGCATTCTTTTGGATAAAATAATCATAAGTCTTTGGCTTTGCTAAGATAACGAATCGTACGTTTTACTGCTCACATATGTGACTCTTTAGGATTTTCTTGAAATCTAGCACATAAACAAACACTCATCATAATATCAGGTCGACTAGCAGTTAAGTAAAGTAATAATCCAATCGTACTACAATATAGTTTTTGGTTGACATTTTTACCATTTTCATCTCTATCGAGATGTATAGTTGTACTCATATGAGTTGGTTTGGCAGTAGTGTTTTCCATACCAAAACGTTTAATTAGATTATTACAATACTTTTATTGATTAATAAAAATGCCATTTTGTAATTGCTTGATTTGTAATCCAAGAAAATATGATAGTTCTCCCATATGTGACATTTCAAATTCGTTTGTCATAATAGTCGAAAATTCCTGACATATTTTTTCATTTGCTGAACCAAATATAATATCATCAACGTATATTTGTATAATTAAAATATCTTGTTCAGTTTTCTTAATAAATAAAGTTTGATCAACTTTTCCAATCTCAAAACCAGATTCTATTAGATAGCTTTTAAGTCGGTCATACCAAGCACGAGGTGCCTGTTTTAAACAATATAAAGCTTTCTTAAGTTTATAAATGTGATCTAGAAATTATTCATGAGTAAAAAGAGGAGGTTGTTCAACATAAATATTTTCTTTTATATATCCATTTAGAAAATCACCTTTAACATCCATTTGATATAATTTAAAGTTATGAAAACGTGCAAAAGCCAATAGAATACGTATAGCTTCTAGTCTTGCAACTAGAGCAAATGTTTCTTTATAGTGTATTCCCTCTTCTTGATTGTAACCTTGTGCTACTAATCTAGCTTTATTTCTAGTAATGTTACCTTGTTCATCAGCTTTGTTTTTGAAAACCCATTTTGTACCAATGACTGATTGACCACTTGGTTTAGAAACTAATTCCCGAACTTCGTTTCTTTCAAATTGATTTAGCTCTTCTTGCATAGTTATAATCCTATAGTCATCAGTTGAGGCTTCCTTAATATTTTTAGGTTTTATATTAGAGAGAAAAGCAATATGGCCCAATTTGATTTAATCGATGTCTTATTCTTACATTTGAATTTACATCTCCTATTATATTTTGAATAGGGTGATCTCTAAGAATTCTTGGAGGAGATCTTACTATATTATCATTATTAACAATGTTTTCATTTTCTATAGTAATATCAGTATTATTTTGAAAAATAATATCATCATCTTCTAAACTATTTGTTAGAATTTTATTTGAATTATTTTCCAAAATTTTAATTGTAGAAGAAATTTTGACATTTTCATCGAATGAAACATGAAGAGTTTCTTCGATTACTTTAATTCTTGTATTAAAAACTCGATAAGCTTTGCTTCTTTTCGAATATCCTATGAATATCCTTTCATCGGAATTTGGATCAAATTTGCCAAGCTGATCTTTAGTGTTAAGTATAAAACATTTTGAACCAAAAATTTTGAAATATGATATATTTGATTTTTTACCATTTAAAAGTTCATATGGAGTATGTTTTGTTAAAGATCGAATAGAAACACGATTCAAAACATAACTGGCAGTTGCAACAGCTTTTTCCCAAAAATGCTTAGGTAAAGTTCTTCCATTTAACAAAGTTCGTGCACATTCTTGTAATTCTGGTTTTCCTTTCTACAACTTCATTTTGTTGTGGTGTTCTAGGAAAGGAGAAATTATGATTAGTTCTTTTTTTGTTATAAAAATGTTCGAAAGATTCATTTTCAAATTCACCTCCATGATCACTTCTACTATTTTTAACTTTTAAATTCTTTATCTTTATATTTTGAATTCTTTTTACAAAAAAATTAAAATTCTCAAAAGCATCACTTTTATGTTTCATAAAAATAGTCCAGGTAAATCTTTAAAAATCATCTACAATAACAAACACATATCTATTGTGATTAAAAGATTAAACTTGAGTAGGTCCGAAAAGGTCCATATGTAGTAGTTCAAGTGGTTGTATTGTAGATATAATTTTCTTAGATTTAAAAGAAGATTTTTGTTAATTTTCCTAACTGACATGCATCACAAATAATATCAGTTTTGAATTTCATATCAGGTAGTCCTTTAACAAGTTTATTTTTAGCTAATTTATTAATAGTATTTATATTTATATGACAAAATTTTTTGTGCCATAGCCAAGAATCATTTTCTGTAGCTACTAAACACAAGTTTGTGTCATAATTTATATTCATATTTAAAATATAAATATTCATATCTCTTATACCTTCAAAAAATAAATTGTGATTTTTATCAGAAATAATACATTTATTTTCTAAAAAAGATATATTAAAACCTTTATCACATAATTGACTTATGCTTAATAAATTATGTTTTAAGTTTTTAACTAATAAAACATCGGTAATGAGAGGTGAGTTAGAGATACCGGTATTGCTCACATCGCCTTTGCCGATGACATATCCTTTTGAATTATCTCCACAAGTGACCGATCCTCCATTTGAGTAGACTATGTTTGTTAACATGTCTTTATTACCAGTCATGCGTTTTGAGCAACCGTTGTCTAAAATCCATTTTCCTTTCATTTTAAGTGGTACCCACAAAAAATAAAGATTAAGATGGTACCCACTTTTCTTTTTAGGGTCCTAAGAGCTAGGTCTTAGGAAGCCAAACCCAAGAAGGTTCTGAATTACCTTTATAAATGTAATTTTCATTTTTATGAAAAGTTTCCATAAATGTTTTAATATGCTTATTCCTAATCAAGTTATTATTTATTTTAAGAATCCATATTTTAATAGTTCTAAAATCTTTAGAAACTATTTTCTTAATATCTTTCTAAATTTTGTTTTTAAATTTATTTTCAAACTTTCTAGATTTCTTTTCAATATTCTTATATCCCAATCCCATTTTATTTGAAGTAGACTGAGAATTTTCTATTATTTTAGAAAATTTTCTCGTCCTTTATTAAAATTAGAAATATTTTTGTTAATATCTTCTAATTTAGTTTTGAGACTAGATTTTTCTACCTCTAATACTTTAGTGTTAGATTTTAAATCATTTATTTCAACTGATAAAACATCATTTTTATTTTTCTGAATTTCTAATTCCTGAGTTATCATAGAAAGTTGAGATGCTAAATTAGAATTAGATTCTTGAGATTTTTCAAGTTCTTCTTCAAGAATTTTCTTTTCATCTCTTAGCATACTAATTTCTAATTCAGATCTATTTAGTTTTCCTTGTAACTCTTAATTTTGCTTTTTAGTTTGTTTTACAAAATCCACTAGTTCTGAATTAAGTTCAACTAAATCTTCAAAGTTAGTTCACTTACATCATCATTTGTACCATGAAGCATACATTTGCTTGCTCTGTGTCACTATCACTGTCACTTTCTGAAGATTAAGAAGAATCTGAATCATCACATGTTACTGAAAATGCTTTCTTTTTGAATTTGTTCTTCTTGAATTTAGTTTTCTGTTTCTCTGGACAATCTTTCTTCATATGACCTTTTTTATGACATTCATAACATTCCATGATAGAAGATGATGGTTTATTGCTATTATTGTTTCTAGAGTTATTTTTGTAACTCTTGAATTTGTTATTCTTTTTGAATTTCAAAAACTTTTTGAAATTCTTAGCAATAAATGTCATATCCTCTTCATCTAAGTCAGAGTCATCTTATTCTACTTGAAATGCTAGATTCTTCTTATCCTATGCTTGAACTTTCTTTGCCTGCAAATTCACTTCATATGACATTAGATTTCCTATTAACTTTTCTGGTTTCATATTAGAAAGATCGTTTGCTTCTTCAATAGCTAGGATCTTTCTTTCCTATTCATCCGTTAAAGAGTTTAGGATTTTTGATACTATATCAAAATCAGAAAAAAAAATTCTCATAGTGCCAATAGTGAATGATATATATCTTGATATCTAGAGTACATGTCATTTATACTTTTATTTGATTTCATTTTGAAATTTTGAAACTGATTTTTCAACATAAAATTTTTGCTTTGTTTGACTTTGTTAGTTCTTTCATGAGTTATTTTTAGAGTTCTCCATATCTCATAAGCATTTGTACACATACTGACTCTATTAAACTCATTTCTGTCTAATGCACAAAATAACATTTTCATAGATTTAGCATTTGAAGTAGCATCAGTTTTTTATGCAACGGTCCAAGTTGAAAAATCTTCTGTTGGAATTGTACATTCATTTTGAGTAATGTTCCAAGTTTGAAAACCATTAGATTACACATATATTCTCATTCTAGTTGACCAGTAATTATAATTCATGTCATTGAATAGTGGAGGTCGTGTAGTAGATTGACGTTCAATAAAACTAGTATTAGTGACAGTGCTTGTGCTGGTGTTATTTTCCATATTATAAAAAAAATTATCAAATAACCGTGTTACAGTTATATGATGTCATGCTCTGATACCAAATGAAAGCGACTACTGTGTAACTAGTTTTCACTTACGATCGTGTAATATGGAATGATTTATAATCTAAATGCGGAAACAAAAAATAATAGTAAAATAAATAAGAACAAGCACACCAGGAGTTTTTACACTGGTTCGAACTTTCCGTTCTACGTCCAGTCCCAGATTTCCCTCTGGAATTTCTCTCAATAACTCCTCTCTTAATCTGGAGGAATAAGTATACAACACCTGAACAACCGATCAGGATTTTTCCGCCTCTAACAATTGAAAGAGGACTTTTCCTGCCTGAACAACTGAATAGGGCTTCAACAGTTTCAATACAATTACTTTAGCACTTTGTGTTCTTGATAACGCTGATTTTTCTTTGATAGTACAACCTTCATATAATCTTTTCCTTAAGTATATATTGTGTGTGTAAAGATTAGAAAGGAGAATATTGCGTTGAACCGAAGAATAAATTAATTGATTCAGAGATTCAAGCAATATATGTAAGTTGTGATTGCTTTTCAGAATGCAGAAATAGTAGAAAGTATGATCAGAAAATAAAATTCGGTGATTTGAGAAGTGAATGTTATGTGTTTATATAGTAGATAAACAGCTGCAACCATTCAAGAAGAGTTTTGACCAAAAGAAGCATCCATAACTCTTCAATTTAGATCGTATCACTTGGCAAATGGAAGTGTCTGTTTAGAAAAATAGCTGTTGGACAAGTTCAGTCAACTGGCCTAAAACGACCAGTCAACTGAAAAATCAAAGTTGGTGCAAAACAGAGTATTTTTGCGCAACTGTGCAAGTTCAGTCGACTAGCCATATATGGTAAGTAGACTAACCTGACTGTCAGCGCACAGATCACATAAATTTTTAAGAATTTGAAGCTTAAAACAACTTTGATTTGTGTGAACTACTTGAGGATAGATTTTAACAATTCTAAGACTAAAAATTTCAATAAATAAACATACTATACTCGGCTTTGAAGTCTTGTCTCCTTTGTAATTTTAACAGCTTATTTCTTTATCTTTTTGTCGCTTGTCCATATAGTCTCATTCACTGATTTGTTTAAGCTCTTTGTCATGAATCAAAAATTATGATTCAAAAGCACTTAATATTTTTGTTGTACTGTCTGCACCTTTTCTTTTGTTAGCTGGTATTGTGTGGGTACAACCCCCACGTTTTGACCTTGTACAGGAAAAAATTATAAGTAATACACTGTTTATATTTTGACCATACCTTTACTTATCTTCTCATATGTACCTTGTGCATTTATGTCATTTTGTCTACTTCAGTTTCACCTTATCTAGTCCCATGATTATTGTTAGAATTCTTTGTTTGGGGTAACAGAACTTGTGAAATGTGAAATTTTTGTTTCTAAGCATGACATTTTTATTTAAATGTCGATATATGCCCTCTAGTTCACTGGGTTATTTACTTTAAATACTTGACAAACAACCGGTAACTTATGGTTCAAATAGTTTGCATGCCAAAACTTGGAATTCGACTAAGTCACAATTTGATTTTTTTTTCCTTTTACAAGTTTTGCAACTTATTTTTTTATGTGATTCTGGAAAGTATATAACATATGCATGTTTAAAGTACACATAAAAACGTAAACTTAGTGCAGAACATACAGTTATGAGGTTAACTATTAGGAAATTTATAAGCAGACAGTTATGAGATTAACTTGATGAATAATCTTTTCAAATTTTTGGAAGTTAAACCACTTTTCACTTCTCAAAAGCATGAGTTGGTCTTTATGAGTATTATTTCTTCAGATTTTTTGTAATCCTCAAATGTGTACTTCATTGCTTAGGGTGTGCACATCATATGAGTTAACTATAGACAGTCAAGTGTTATTCACGTTAAATGATGTAGTTTATCATGGGGTGTTAGCAATTGGAGTTTTTTGCAAGTTCGTAGCACCCTGATTTTGTTGGAACCGTGCCCGTTACTTCCGATAATGGGAGTGGGTTGATCTTTATAACTCCTGTAATAGATGAGTTTCCCGGTATTGCCGGGCCAATTCCGGTACTTAAAATACTTCTCAATGCTGCAAATCTTCGAGCAACATGAGGAGTTTACGTCTTAAGAGCATGAATTCATGGCTCGGAGAATTAGTGCTCGGCTTATAAAGTGCACAACTTTTGATACCTCAGTGTTGCCTATCTTCGGGCAACGCAAGAAGTTTGCATTTTTAGAGTTAGTGCACGGCTTATGATGTGCGCGGCTTTTGATATTTCTCGGCATTGCCTATCTTCGAACAACACGAGGAGTTTATGTATTAATAGTTAGCGCACGGCTTATGGGATGTGCGACTTTTTCATTTGAGCCTTCGCAATGTTGTCTGGGCAACACTGGTTCTTAGAAGGCACGGATTGGGTTCTACTGATCCAACTATTTGAGTAGATTTGCTTCCTTTGACCCGGCGGGTAAGTGAAGCATACTTGGATGTGATTCTACTTTCTCAAGTAGCAATTGTATGGTTTTGAGTCGATTTAACCCGGTCGACTCAACAGGTTACTATTAAGAACACAATTTCGTTGGTTTAAAAAGCGAATCAATTTTATTAATAGAAGTTGGGAATTTTTTTTCCAATTTACAATGCCCCTGGCATCCCGGGACGGCTTATTTGCTGAAAAATAGAAAGTACATAAGGTAATTTTCAGGTGAAGTAGCGGTGCAGTGATTCGTTATTCCATGCTCTAGGAATTTGGACTCCAAGTTCCTACACTTATCTTTTGATTGATCACATATGGCCCTTCCCAGTTTGGTTCGAAGGTTCTCGGCATGGGACAGATCTGTTTGAGGATGAGACCTCCCAGTTTGAAGGTTTGGTTGTGAACCTTTGAGTCAAAGTATCGTTCGACCCTTTTTGGTGGGGGACGGTCCTTAACTCGGCTTCTTCCCTCCTTTCCTCAATCATATCCAGTGATTCGAGTAGGAGCGGGTAATTTTGCTTCTAATTAAAGTTTAGCCCTTGGTGCATGGGGACTTCTAGTTTGATGAGAATCATTGCTTCTGAGCCATATGCCAAAGCGAACGGAGTGCGTCCGATTGTCGCTTTGTGAGTTGTCCTATAATCCCATAGTGTGAGTGGAAGTTCATCAACCCAGTTTCCTTTTGCTTTGGTTATTCACTTTTTGATAGTGGACTTGATGATCTTGTTTATTACTTCCACTTGTCCATTTGCTTGTGGATGGGCAACTGTAAAGAAGCTCTTCTCAATTCGGAAGCGTTTACAGAAATCTTTGAACTCAACGCTTTTGAACTAGGTCCCGTTATCAATGATGAATTTTTATGGCACACCAAACCTATAAAAAATATTTTTAGTAACAAATTAATGACTTTCTTTGTAGTAAAGGTGGTCAGCGGTTCCGCTTAGGCCCATTTCGTGAAATAGTCACATCAACTATAGCGTATTTGGCTCCTCCTTTAGCTATTGGAAATATGCCAATCAAGTCGATGTCCCATATTGCAAAAGGCCATGGGCTGACCATCTGTGTCTATTTTGTTGAGGGAGTTATTTTAATTTTTCTGAATCTTTGGCAAAAATCATATCGCCTGGCGCAATCTGGTGCGTCGTGGTTAATTCTAGGCCAGAACATCAGTACCGGAGAACTTTCTTTACGTGGGTTTGACCTCCGGTATGGTCTCCGCGTTCGCCTTCGTGCACTTCCTTTAAGATTCGACAGCTTCGTCAGTCACACATCTAAGGAGGGGGTTGAAAATCCTCTTCGGTAAAGTATCCCATACTAAATTATGAATCACGGCGCTTTATAAGAAGCTTTTTCCATTGATATCGATCAATTGGAAGGGTTCCTGTAAGTAAATAGTTCTTGATTGGTGCCATCCATATTTTTGATTCAGTGGTGGTTTCGAGGATCCAGTCGACGTCCATTTCGTCTATTGTTGGGGCAGTCAGGGTCTCAACTGGGACGAGTCCCAATGATTGAGCTTCTATGGAGCTTGCCAGTTTAGCTAAGTAGTCAGCCTTGGTGTTCTACTCCCACAGAATATGAGTTATGTTATAATGTTCAATGTCGCTCAGCAACTCTTGTACTTCAGACAGATACAGTGCAAGATTTTCTTCTCGAGTTTGGTACTCGCCCTTTACTTTGCAGACAACTAGCTGGGAGTCGGTGTAGATGTGGATGGATTTTATTCCAAGTTCCTTCACAACTTTCAGCCTTGCTCTTAATGCTTCATATTTTGCTAAATTATTTGTTGCAGGAAATTCCAAACATAGGGCGTAGAAAATGGCTCGTCCTTCGGGGGTTTCGATGGTGTTTCTTCTTCATCATCTCGTATAGTAAACTCGACAATGAAATATGCCGGCTCTTGCCCATTGATCGCAATTCTCGAATGGTAAATAATACCATATTGGCTAAGTTCGATGTTCCACTTGAGAAGTTGTTCGGAAGTTTCATCTCATTACAACAATTGTTTCAGAGGCTGATCAGTCAATAATTTGATTGGATGCACTTGGAAATACGCTTGTAGCTTCCTAGAGGTGATCAAGAGGCAATATGCTAGCTTTTCCACCTTTGGTTAATTTTTCTCGGCTTTAGTAAACCGCTTGTTAATGTAGTATATGGGTCATTTAAAGTTTTATGCTTCTTGATTGGATCCCCATCTCCTATCGTGAGACATGATTCCTTCGGAGTATGCTATAACAAACTTACATATAGCTCCATCTCTCCCCAACTTCCCTATGCAGGATGCGGGCCTCCAGACATCGTTCTAATAATGAGCCTCCGGTCAGTTCACTTTGATCCTTCTTTACTGGTTCCAGCTTGGTTTCTTTGATTCCTAAGGGCCTGAGGAGCCGCAGGCTGGTCAGGATTCTGTAGTTTTCTGACGTATTGCTAGAGCTTTGTCTTCCAAATCAACTATTCAATCAACTTCTTTAGGTGGCGGCATTCGTTTATATCGTGACTGTATGTCTCGTGGAAGCGGTAGAACTTCCTTGAGCGCTTCTGTTACTCGGTTGCTTCCTTCTTATGGGATTTATTTTATTCCTTAGTCCCTTATGTTGCAAGATAAATATTTTTTAGAGTTTCGTTAAAAGGGGTGTAATCCTCAGGCCTGAAGCCTTTAAGGTGTTTATTGTTCGATTTTTCTTATTGGAATTCTAATTCTTCCTTTTTTGATTTCCATCTTTCCCCGTGATTCCTTCGGCGGTTCCGAAAGTGTTCGTATCCTGATTCATTGCCATGTTACTCTGTCCGACATTTAACGGTTGTATGCCAGTTGACTTCCTTTCTAGCTCCTACCCCTCCTCCAATCTCAAGTATTGACTTCTTTCACGATTGAAGTCCTTCATGGTAATGGGTTGCTTCATCTTGATCCACTTTCCGAACTCAATTTTGGGACGAATGGCTCGAATCAAAGCAATGAAAATCATGTCCTCATTTGGATTGCTGACCTCCATCACTATGGTATTGAACCATTTCATGAAAGAGTTCAGCGATTCGTTTCATCCCTGGAATAATTCGGACAGGGACATCACATTTTAGGTTACGCGGTATGGAGCCTGAAATGATCGAGTAATCTTATGGCTAGTTGATCGAAAGTAGAGATGGATTTCGAAGGAAGCCTAGTGAACCACATGGAAGCGATCCCTTCTAAGAAAATGGGGAAACATCTACACCGAACAGCATCTGAAGATTTTGCAACGTCCATGTACCAACATACTTGTATAAATGGGGTTTTAGGTCCTTCTTCCAGTCATAGGATGGGATAGTTGGTATCGTGAATTTTTCAGATATCGCTCGTTCAATATCTCATCAATAAAGGGAGTCCGACTTAGTGCGGATCTCCACTCATCTCTTTTGTTTTTATTTTCATCCATTAATCGCTTAACCATATCCGCGACGAATGCCTCTGAAGCCATAATCTTGGGGACAGCGGTTAGTCGTTGCACCAAGTGTTTGACTCTCCAAATGATCTTGGCGAGTGGGCTGAAGCCTAGGCTCTCTTATCTTTGGGAGAACCATTCCCTCGGGAGCTCGTGGGCTTGTGGTTGTTCTGACTATGGCGGTTTTGACATTTTCAGCATTGTCAAACGCGTTAGCATTCTCTTCTGAATTATCATTATTAATTTGTTCTCCATCCTCTAAATTGAAGAGATCCATGGCTATATCCTCTCGTGGGGTTCTCACCCCTTGGTTCAAGTTCAAAGTTGGTAGCCTTGCGACGAGCGAGGTACTTATATTCCCTTCTACTTTGATTCCCATAGTTCCTTCTCTCACCCTTTTCTACAGCTTCTTCCCGTTTCTCCTATTTAAGCGAGAAACAGAAGAATTTTCTTGCTATATGGCAGCCATAGGTTCAACTATGTTTCTTGGAGAAGGGTTTGATTGTAAGGTTAAGAAAGCATTGAGTTTATCCATCAGAGCTCTCTGACTTCTTTCCATTTTCTGGTTGAGCTCTTCAACCATTTTGTTCAACTCATCCCTTGTAACTACTTCACATTGATTGGAAGATGTTGGCACCTGATCTCATACGTTGGCACCATTTACTTTAGTTTGTTGACGATTCATTTCTTCCCCAGCTATTACTTCCTCTATGGACCTTCCAGAGGCGGTTCTCTTTCTTCTTGGAGCCATTGATTCCAAGCAAATAATTCTTCAAGCAAAGATTGAGGATCTAACTTTTGGACTGTCTGATCTAAAGTAGATAGATAGATTGAACCCTTAGTTGGGTTCTCGGTGAAAGCACCAAAATGTTAACTCAAAAAATGAATCAACATCCTAGTTTGAGCGTGAAAGAACCAGCCCTGTTCTCACAGAGCAATGATGTAGATAATAGATATAGAAAAAACAATAAGAGAAAGAAGACAAGAATATTTTTATAGTGGTTCGGTTGTCAACGAAGCATACATCTACATTATTGTTTCTATTATAGACTGATTGTTGTTACAAGATGAATACAAAGCTCTTGATTATCCTTAGTTAGATTGAATCTCTCCGCTGGAGAATCACAGTGAATTCCTTTGAAGACTGTTGTGAGGGAGGTGAGCAGTGGAGAAAACATCCAGTAAAGTTTCAGTAACCAGTCCGGAGAAGGTCTCATTTATGTTGCAGATAGGAGAGTATTTATAGAGATTGGGGAGCTATTGGGCCAAGCCTACTCACTATCTACTTACAAATGATCACTGGAAGATGTTCTGAAGCTTGCCTGGCGACCCAAGCCAAAACCATTGATCGCTAGCGATCCTTAGTCCATGGATCGCTAGCGATCCATAGTATCTGCTCAAAAGCATGCCGACTCTTTAGCTTTTTACCCTATTCTTTTCTTTGTTTGAGTCACAATCATTCTATGATCACGTATGGATCACTGGCGATCCATGGTGCATGGATTGCTGGCGACCCTTGATGCATGGATCGCTAGCAATCCATGGTGTATCGATTAGTAGCGATCCATACACTTAGGTTTTCTTTGGACTTTGGTCTTTGGGTTGCCTTTGTCGTCTTGTGCTGATGTTGTTCATGTAGTCTCATTGCACGTCGCTTTGTTTTGATGATGATTCACTTACTAGTTGTATTTAGCTGCTAATTGGACTGGACGGATGTTTGTCTCTTGATTTAACTAACTCGAAATCTCATCAAATTCAGTCATTACTTTTATAATATGGACTAGCTCATGATGTAAGAAAATAGGTTGAGCCATGAGCTATCCCTATGGATCGTTAGCGATCCATGTCCTTAGTGTATTTATTCGTTATTTTTTCCTAGCTCCCTTTGGCTTTTTATGTAACGACCCAGAATTTTTATTAATTAAAATTTGAATATTTAATTAATTTTAAATATTAATAAGTGAAATTTATAAGTCAAATAAATTTTTATTTGAATTTTTGGATTTAATTGAATAATTAAATCGATAATTTAATACGTTAAATTATGGAAATAATTGAAAATATAGTTAAATATGATTGAAAATGATTTGTAAAATTTTATTTTATCATATGGGAGTTAGAACGATATTTTAGAACTTTTAAAATCGAATTAAAAGTTAATTTGTGAAAATTGAATATTTTAATAATTAAATCGACTAGTGAAAATAGTCAATTTTTGAACAGTCTCAGAATTGAACGAAACTAGTTTCATTGGATCCGTAATAGTTAGTTATTACCGGATTTCAAATTTCGTGTCAATCGGAGTTATCGTTTGATCGTAGCAGCTCGAAACGCATCGATTTATTTTTAATTTTAATTTGGCGAGTTAAAATAGCCATTTTTCAAAAAGTCTCGGATTTCGACGAAACTAGTTTCATCGGATCCGTAATGTGATATTATTGTAAGGTTTCAAATTTCAAGTCAATTGGAATTACCGTTTGTCCGGTACAAATTAAAACGCCTAGCAAATCGTTTAAATCGGTTTAATTCAAATTGAGCGTTTGTAGCCATAACTCGCACAGATGTCCGAATTAGCTTCCGAAACCTGTTCCATTGTGTCCGGAACGCGGGGTAAACCCTGGAAACGCTGGTTACGGCGCGTAAATCGGAGTTCGGAATTTTCGGGATGAATAGTGTTTCGTCGGTTCCTTATAAATAGCCCTTCACTCTAAAAAAATAAAAAAAAAATTACAAAACCCTAATTTCATAACCCTAGCCGCCACTACCCTATTCAATGGCCAGAATTTAATCTCCTTTCCCCCTCAATCACTCTCAATCTCCAAAGAATTAGCCAAAGTGTTCAACACGGAAGTCGAAGAGCAAGGCGAGAGCTAGAGATCTATACGGTGATGATGGATTTTGGTGCAACGGAGGGGGAGATAAATGGGGCCGTTTGCTTCAGGTCACGCATGCAACTCGAGGGGTCTAGAGCAGGCCGAGCTTCAGGTGGTTGGTGGTGGAGGTAGCTCTCGCGAAGGGCTTCGAGATGGCGGTGGTTTGATGTGGTTTCATCGAGTATTGGTGAAGAAAAATCAAACCCTAATATATGCTAATGGGTTGGATGGTGCGGCCTTAACCTGTAGAGGAAGAAACGTGAGGGGGAGGGAGAGTGGGGGCATGGTCCAGATGAGCTGATGCAAGATCCAACGGCTTGTGTTAGCCGTAGGTTTAAATATTTTAGTTTATGTTGTAATTAAGTTATAAAATCGTGTACAATCTTTAAAAATTCATAACTTTTTCATACGAGGTCGAAAACGCGCGAAACCAGTTGCGTTGGAATCGTATGGACGAGCACTACGCAATGGAGTTGGTTTGGAGTCGTTTGGAGTTAGTGAGAATTTTGGGTAAAATTAAACGTCCGTTTAATTTTATTCGAAATAAATCGCTAAAACGGAATTTAAATCAAGGTGAGAACTTCTCACTCAATCGAATCGGTTTCGATTTTATTTTAAATAGTTAGATTTAAAATATTTGAATGCATGTTTGAATGTTGATTGATATCTATTGATTGTTAAAATAGACATTATACGCCGTTAGTAAGCGGATGTTATTTATTAAAAACATATACCGCGAATATTTCATAAACAGTGAAATTGGTATTATATATAATATCAATATATATATATTGGCATATGTATATATTGGAGTTATTGATTTCCCGCATTTTTTGTTTAGCGGATGAGACCCTATTACGCCGTCTATTAAGCGGATAATATTTTGAATCCCATATACCGCGATAATTTCGTACTGGAGCGAAATTGGTATTGTGCTAATGTTTGTGGATGCAGGAAAACAGGTTGGAGGGATCCAACTGGATTCCTCAACAGTATTTATTTGATTATGGATATTTTGATATTCGTTGATTATCATATACGATATGTGATATCGTTGTTGTCGTGATTGACTATTTGATGTGTAGCATCATTGGACCCAAATTTTGGGATTTTAAAAGGGTTTTTAAAGTGATTTTTGAAAAGATAAAATATTTTTGGAATTGATCCATTTTAAATAAATAAACATTATAATTTTTAAAGTTATAAAAAATTATGATTTTGTGAAATATAGTTAAAAGTTGATTTTTGAGAAATAGGGGATTTATGATTTTATAAAATAGTTTAAATTGGATTTTTGAATATATTATAAAAGTTTAAAAATAGGATTTATAAAATTTGATTATTTTATAAATCAAAATGGTGAAACTATAAAGGAAATTAAAGACGTTTTAAAAGAATAATATAAATTGATTTATATTAAGGGATTTATAAACGGATATTTATAAATTGAAATATTGACTTATAAAACGAGTTTTTATAAGTGTTTGAATGAAGTGAAAATGAAATTCATAAATGAATGAAATTTATAGAATTATAAACTGTGAAGTTATAAAAGAAATTTATAAATAGTAAGATTTATAAATTTGGTGAAATTATTTGAAGAATAGATTAGTTAGATAAATGGATCTTATAAGTTATAAGATTTATAAATTGGAAAGTCTCTAAAGGAACGATTTTGTAAAATAATCGTTTTATAAGTATTTAACTGATAATATGAACTTTTAGTTTATAATTGAGTTATAAACTGGAATAGGTTAATAAAAGAATTTATAAAAAGGAAGTTTTTATAAATAAATAGAAATGGAATTTATAAACGTTGTTTTATAAATTCGAAGTGACATATTTTGATAAGTAAATTATTATAACTTATGTATGGAGTTATATTCACGTTTTTAGACCGTGAATAATCCTTTGAAATAAAATGCATAGAATTGATGAAATTTGTTAACGTAGTATATTCACGTTTTTGAATAGTGAATAATACGTTAAAGAAATGTTTAGAATGTGAATGTTTTAAATAGAATTAAAACGATCTAACGATGTTTTAAAATATGTTGAGATTCGAAACCATAGATTTCAACATTTATTGTTGAAATAGACGTTTTCGAGAAATAAAAGGAAATGGTGGACTATAACACTGTTGTTATAGTAAATGATTTCCGAAAGGAAATGGTTTGAATAGTATTGGGATTTATATATCTATTTTAATTTCGAATCCCTATACTAGTGATTTTGGGTTGTTGTAACGATGTTTTACGCAACATTCGTTTTGGCCCAAATAAATATGTTTAAGTAAATGATTTCCTTAAAGAATGAAATATATACTTAATTCGATTTAAGTATATTGAATATTTTCTAAGTGTTGAAAATAAAAAGATTTGTGAATTGCTTATGTTTAATTAGTATGGAAATGTTTTCCAATATGAAATGAATATTTAGAATTTATCTTTTTGAAGATAAATTGAAAATGGATAATTGAAATCGTATATGCATGAATATTTTGGAATATAAATTCATTATGGAATTTATAAATGAAAAGTAGAATTTGTTTGAAAATAAATATTGATTTATTTTTGAAGTGTGAAAATTATATATCTTGTAAAGATATTTTGGAAAATAAATAATTTGGAAAATTATTTGGAATTTGGTGATGGGTGCATATCAATTGATAGTTCAATAACCGACTATCAATATTTACCTTTGAATGGGTATTTGATGTGATTTGATTGAATTTGAATGTCACACCTATTTTTGAATAAGCGCTCACTATTCGGGTTAACCGGGAAAGGACCATGGGGTCGTATAACCCATTCCGAATATGTGATACGTCGTTATGAATTGCATTTGAAGATCGGTGTTGAAGACCGAGTTTTTGCGAAAGCGATAGGATGACCTATCGATTGTCTCTGCACTGGGTAGCTCCTGGTATAGAGATCTCCTAAGTGATGGGAAATTCGATCGGGATTGTGAATACCCGGATTGCAAGGGCTTCGTAAGAAGTGCCTTCGGTTTTGTTCGAACCCAGAACAGACTTGTATGGATTGTATGTCTGACATTACAAGTTGAGATATAAAGCCGATTTCATTCAAATATATTTCTGTTGGTGGCGGAGAATTTATTCTTTTAGCTTAACACCCTTCTCTGAGACGTACGTGCTCAGAGGTTATATAGTTGAATGTTATCAGCGATATATTCCCAATTTGGTAATGTGATATGCTGAGTGATGCTGAAATGATCATTGTGTTGATTATTTATGATAGGATCATTTATTTGATCGTCTATCCTTGTGATCATTGTGTTGATCATTTGTTGACCCAAAGCATGGCTTTTGTATAAAGTATGTTTTTGTGGACGTGAATTCGTCGAGCCTCACACCCCGTGAATGGTCAAAACAGGAAAGAAGCAGCAAGGTTATGAGGGGTAGCGCCCTTTAGGATGTGTCCATTTCCTTCTGGAAAAGGGTGGTATCATGGTACGGAGCCCAGATACTTACTCATGTTGAAAACACTTTGTTATGATTGTGTGAATTGATTACGAGCGCTCGGTGAAAAGGTCCCAAAGGACCGGGGGATGGCATATTCGGTCAGTTGTTACTCAGTTAGGGGTAACCCGGCTTTGTGTTGGTAGAGATCCGGTTTGGTTCTCGGGGATGTCCATCCAGAGGCTTTCTCATGTGGCAATGGGAAGTTCCTTGGCCTGATCATTCGTTGGAAATCCAATTCCCAATACGAAACTTTGTACGGTATTAGTTGTAGAACCTGCCATTCACTTATGGTGGTCACCACTGTTTGGATGGTAGCTATAGTAGGCATACGATAATGGTCGTATGTTGGCTAAGATTTATATTCTACTTTCGAAATGAATTTTTCCTACACTATACACTAGTAATAATATCAAATATTATTTTAAATGCGTATCAAGCATCTTTGACTATCATAAGGAGAAATCTCCTCCGATTCTGCGTTTGCATGTGTGTGTGTGCGGGAGGCCTTATGATAGTCTCATTTTTAAAAGCATTGCGAATTGAATTTAAAAATATTCCTCTATTTTGATTTTAAAGATAAATAAACTGTTTTGAGTTCTCACACCAGTCACATGACTGACTTGGAGTTTATTGTTTTCCTTCCTAAACTCTGGGTGCCCACCAATTTCCACACGGGCAGTCAAGAGTAAGGTTTATCAGGATATTCTGGATATTCAGGAGTTGCTGGAGGCAAGCTGGATGGCATGGCGTATTATTAGTATATAGTATCTCTTTTTCCACTGTTGTTATTGATTTGTTGTTGTATGTTGTTGTACACTCTGATGATATGATGTAATGTAATATGATGAAATGTAATAACTGATATAGTTCTTTGTTTAAAGATTATTCATTTATTATTATATGTTGTTCCGCTGCGAATTGTGAGATTCTGAAGTTGTTCTTTTTGTTCAGTTGTTTCCTTTCTGTCCTGTTCTATTTTAAAATTTTCTCTATTCTCTTTTTCTTCTATTTTCAAAAAAAAAATTCTATCTTCTGTTTTCTTCTATTATCTTTCCTCTCTCTCTTCTATCTTTTCCCTCTTCTATTTTCTATTCTCTTTTCCTTCTATTTTAAAATTTTTCTCTCTATTTTCTCTCTTCTTTCTTCTTCCTTTTTCTTAAATTCTTTTTAAAACCCATAACATTCCGTGTTTCCGGCCTTCGATTTCTCGGCAGTCGATAAAGTGAGTGTCGATGTTGAATTTTCGAAAGTCGAAAAATCTGCGGGGCGTGACATTTGATATCAGAGCTTATGGTTAAGCGACAACCATGGTTCTGTTGGGTATTATTCATTAGAGATAGAGTCAGTAGTGCTCTAGAATGAGTTTGAGTGTAATAATAGCTATGAGAGCGTATTTGTTAGTGGATATAAAATTGTTTTATATTGTGATGATTGGTTTATTGAGTGGCATATGAACTTTCGTCAGCGTGGTCCGCAAGACTATGCCGAAGGGGTTTCTAAACACTTGAATAGAACAATTCGGCACAATATTTGTTTTAAGTTGGGTAAATGAAATAATTTTACTTGATTATATTTTTATATATAAAGAAATAATTTTTCAGAATTATTAAAGTGAATGTAAGTTGATTGTTTAGTTGTTTGAATAATCTAAATAAAAGAATAATTGTATAAGCAAATGAATTATAAGAATTGAATTATAATTAATGTGATTTACAATTATGAAATAAACTTATATATATAAGGAGTGAAACTATATGAATATATTTATGAATATGAGTTGTAAATAATAAAAATGAACTTGAGTTATGAAATGAAATTCAACTTTGTAATTGAATTGAATTAATCAATTGAATGTGAATAAAATTGATATGGAATAAATGAATATAAGTGTTAATTCATTAAAATCTAATGTTATTGGAAAGTTGAATAGTTGAATGAAAATCAATTTAATTAAACCAAATTGAAAAGGAATATTGAAACCAAATGAATATAAGCAAAGGAATTTGGTTGTAATAGATATACATTGATTGTTATATGATTGTTAGTTGATTGTATATAATTCATTAAGTATTAATGAAATTGGAAGCTAAAGTAATTGGAAATTCAATTGGAAGTTAGTGAATCTTAAATAGAATTGAATTTGATTTGGAAGTGAACCAACTTGAATATGAATTAGTGAATATAAACTAATTGAGAATGAATGTTAGTAAACATCCACTGTTAATGAATCAAATGTGATTAAATTGAAAACCAATTCATTGAATATTAATGAGAATATAAATGAATATTTATTGGTTATGGATGTTAGTTGAATGATAGTTGGTTGATGTTTGAATATAATTGCTTTATTGCAGTTGCTATGTTGGCATATATAGTTATTATGTTACTATATGTTGTATATTGAGATTATTGTCTATATGCATGATTCTCATGTTGTTTGTTGAGTAATTAGTAGGTGCGGATCGCGTTTGCTTCGCATTTGGAGCTCGCTTTCGCGCTATATTAGCCGTATATGCTCGCTAATAAAATATAAGGTACATATCTCGGATTAAATATTGTACTTTTACATTTTTTCCCTTCGGGATGCCTCATTACTTGATGAGATGTATATTTGTGATATATATACTGTCATTTTTTTTTCCGGATCGAGCCGCGCAAAGGAGACTATGGCGAATTTTTCCGAAAATTTAAGGCGTTAGAAATTTTTTTTGAGAAAATTGGAAATTTTTTTTGAAAACTTTAACTTTGATTTTGAATTGAAAGTTAAATGATATAGTAGTGTTTTTGAAAAGATAACTAAGTATGATTTGAAAACGTAGTAAAGTATTATAAGAAATTTAACTATAGATCTTGGAAAATTAATAAATTCTATAACTTTTCTTACTTGTTAATTTCGAGGACGAAATTCTTTTAAGGGGGAAAGATTGTAACGACCCAGAATTTTTATTAATTAAAATTTGAATATTTAATTAATTTTAAATATTAATAAGTGAAATTTATAAGTCAAATAAATTTTTATTTGAATTTTTGGATTTAATTGAATAATTAAATCGATAATTTAATACGTTAAATTATGGAAATAATTGAAAATATAGTTAAATATGATTGAAAATGATTTGTAAAATTTTATTTTATCATATGGGAGTTAGAACGATATTTTAGAACTTATAAAATCGAATTAAAAGTTAATTTGTGAAAATTGAATATTTTAATAATTAAATCGACTAGTGAAAATAGTCAATTTTTGAACAGTCTCAGAATTGAACGAAACTAGTTTCATTGGATCCGTAATAGTTAGTTATTACCGGATTTCAAATTTCGTGTCAATCGGAGTTATCGTTTGATCGTAGCAGCTCGAAACGCATCGATTTATTTTTAATTTTAATTTGGCGAGTTAAAATAGCCATTTTTCAAAAAGTCTCGGATTTCGACGAAACTAGTTTCATCGGATCCGTAATGTGATATTATTGTAAGGTTTCAAATTTCAAGTCAATTGGAATTACCGTTTGTCCGGTACAAATTAAAACGCCTAGCAAATCGTTTAAATCGGTTTAATTCAAATTGAGCGTTTGTAGCCATAACTCGCACAGATGTCCGAATTAGCTTCCGAAACCTGTTCCATTGTGTCCGGAACGCGGGGTAAACCCTGGAAACGCTGGTTACGGCGCGTAAATCGGAGTTCGGAATTTTCGGGATGAATAGTGTTTCGTCGGTTCCTTATAAATAGCCCTTCACTCTAAAAAAATAAAAAAAAATTACAAAACCCTAATTTCATAACCCTAGCCGCCACTACCCTATTCAATGGCCAGAATTTAATCTCCTTTCCCCCTCAATCACTCTCAATCTCCAAAGAATTAGCCAAAGTGTTCAACACGGAAGTCGAAGAGCAAGGCGAGAGCTAGAGATCTATACGGTGATGATGGATTTTGGTGCAACGGAGGGGGAGATAAATGGGGCCGTTTGCTTCAGGTCACGCACGCAACTCGAGGGGTCTAGAGCAGGCCGAGCTTCAGGTGGTTGGTGGTGGAGGTAGCTCTCGCGAAGGGCTTCGAGATGGCGGTGGTTTGATGTGGTTTCATCGAGTATTGGTGAAGAAAAATCAAACCCTAATATATGCTAATGGGTTGGATGGTGCGGCCTTAACCTGTAGAGGAAGAAACGTGAGGGGGAGGGAGAGTGGGGGCACGGTCCAGATGAGCTGATGCAAGATCCAACGGCTTGTGTTAGCTGTAGGTTTAAATATTTTAGTTTATGTTGTAATTAAGTTATAAAATCGTGTACAATCTTTAAAAATTCATAACTTTTTCATACGAGGTCGAAAACGCGCGAAACCAGTTGCGTTGGAATCGTATGGACGAGCACTACGCAATGGAGTTGGTTTGGAGTCGTTTGGAGTTAGTGAGAATTTTGGGTAAAATTAAACGTCCGTTTAATTTTATTCGAAATAAATCGCTAAAACGGAATTTAAATCAAGGTGAGAACTTCTCACTCAATCGAATCGGTTTCGATTTTATTTTAAATAGTTAGATTTAAAATATTTGAATGCATGTTTGAATGTTGATTGATATCTATTGATTGTTAAAATAGACATTATACGCCGTTAGTAAGCGGATGTTATTTATTAAAAACATATACCGCGAATATTTCATAAACAGTGAAATTGGTATTATATATAATATCAATATATATATATTGGCATATGTATATATTGGAGTTATTGATTTCCCGCATTTTTTGTTTAGCGGATGAGACCCTATTACGCCGTCTATTAAGCGGATAATATTTTGAATCCCATATACCGCGATAATTTCGTACTGGAGCGAAATTGGTATTGTGCTAATGTTTGTGGATGCAGGAAAACAGGTTGGAGGGATCCAACTGGATTCCTCAACAGTATTTATTTGATTATGGATATTTTGATATTCGTTGATTATCATATACGATATGTGATATCGTTGTTGTCGTGATTGACTATTTGATGTGTAGCATCATTGGACCCAAATTTTGGGATTTTAAAAGGGTTTTTAAAGTGATTTTTGAAAAGATAAAATATTTTTGGAATTGATCCATTTTAAATAAATAAACATTATAATTTTTAAAGTTATAAAAAATTATGATTTTGTGAAATATAGTTAAAAGTTGATTTTTGAGAAATAGGGGATTTATGATTTTATAAAATAGTTTAAATTGGATTTTTGAATATATTATAAAAGTTTAAAAATAGGATTTATAAAATTTGATTATTTTATAAATCAAAATGGTGAAACTATAAAGGAAATTAAAGACGTTTTAAAAGAATAATATAAATTGATTTATATTAAGGGATTTATAAACGGATATTTATAAATTGAAATATTGACTTATAAAACGAGTTTTTATAAGTGTTTGAATGAAGTGAAAATGAAATTCATAAATGAATGAAATTTATAGAATTATAAACTGTGAAGTTATAAAAGAAATTTATAAATAGTAAGATTTATAAATTTGGTGAAATTATTTGAAGAATAGATTAGTTAGATAAATGGATCTTATAAGTTATAAGATTTATAAATTGGAAAGTCTCTAAAGGAACGATTTTGTAAAATAATCGTTTTATAAGTATTTAACTTATAATATGAACTTTTAGTTTATAATTGAGTTATAAACTGGAATAGGTTAATAAAAGAATTTATAAAAAGGAAGTTTTTATAAATAAATAGAAATGGAATTTATAAACGTTGTTTTATAAATTCGAAATGACTTATTTTGATAAGTAAATTATTATAACTTATGTATGGAGTTATATTCACGTTTTTAGACCGTGAATAATCCTTTGAAATAAAATGCATAGAATTGATGAAATTTGTTAACGTAGTATATTCACGTTTTTGAATAGTGAATAATACGTTAAAGAAATGTTTAGAATGTGAATGTTTTAAATAGAATTAAAACGATCTAACGATGTTTTAAAATATGTTGAGATTCGAAACCATAGATTTCAACATTTATTGTTGAAATAGACGTTTTCGAGAAATAAAAGGAAATGGTGGACTATAACACTGTTGTTATAGTAAATGATTTCCGAAAGGAAATGGTTTGAATAGTATTGGGATTTATATATCTATTTTAATTTCGAATCCCTATACTAGTGATTTTGGGTTGTTGTAACGATGTTTTACGCAACATTCGTTTTGGCCCAAATAAATATGTTTAAGTAAATGATTTCCTTAAAGAATGAAATATATACTTAATTCGATTTAAGTATATTGAATATTTTCTAAGTGTTGAAAATAAAAAGATTTGTGAATTGCTTATGTTTAATAAGTATGGAAATGTTTTCCAATATGAAATGAATATTTAGAATTTATCTTTTTGAAGATAAATTGAAAATGGATAATTGAAATCGTATATGCATGAATATTTTGGAATATAAATTCATTATGGAATTTATAAATGAAAAGTAGAATTTGTTTGAAAATAAATATTGATTTATTTTTGAAGTGTGAAAATTATATATCTTGTAAAGATATTTTGGAAAATAAATAATGTGGAAAATTATTTGGAATTTAGTGATGGGTGCATATCAATTGATAGTTCAATAACCGACTATCAATATTTACCTTTGAATGGGTATTTGATGTGATTTGATTGAATTTGAATGTCACACCTATTTTTGAATAAGCGCTCACTATTCGGGTTAACCAGGAAAGGACCATGGGGTCGTATAACCCATTCCGAATATGTGATACGTCGTTATGAATTGCATTTGAAGATCGGTGTTGAAGACCGAGTTTTTGCGAAAGCGATAGGATGACCTATCGATTGTCTCTGCACTGGGTAGCTCCTGGTATAGAGATCTCCTAAGTGATGGAAAATTCGATCGGGATTGTGAATACCCGGATTGCAAGGGCTTCGTAAGAAGTGCCTTCGGTTTTGTTCGAACCCAGAACAGACTTGTATGGATTGTATGTCTGACATTACAAGTTGAGATATAAAGCCGATTTCATTCAAATATATTTCTGTTGGTGGCGGAGAATTTATTCTTTTAGCTTAACACCCTTCTCTGAGACGTACGTGCTCAGAGGTTATATAGTTGAATGTTATCAGCGATATATTCCCAATTTGGTAATGTGATATGCTGAGTGATGCTGAAATGATCATTGTGTTGATTATTTATGATAGGATCATTTATTTGATCGTCTATCCTTGTGATCATTGTGTTGATCATTTGTTGACCCAAAGCATGGCTTTTGTATAAAGTATGTTTTTGTGGACGTGAATTCGTCGAGCCTCACACCCCGTGAATGGTCAAAACAGGAAAGAAGCAGCAAGGTTATGAGGGGTAGCGCCCTTTAGGATGTGTCCATTTCCTTCTGGAAAAGGGTGGTATCATGGTACGGAGCCCAGATACTTACTCATGTTGAAAACACTTTGTTATGATTGTGTGAATTGATTACAAGCGCTCGGTGAAAAGGTCCCAAAGGACCGGGGGATGGCATATTCGGTCAGTTGTTACTCAGTTAGGGGTAACCCGGCTTTGTGTTGGTAGAGATCCGGTTTGGTTCTCGGGGATGTCCATCTAGAGGCATTCTCATGTGGCAATGGGAAGTTTCTTGGCCTGATCATTCGTTGGAAATCCAATTCCCAATACGAAACTTTGTACGGTATTAGTTGTAGAACCTGCCATTCACTTATGGTGGTCACCACTGTTTGGATGGTAGCTATAGTAGGCATACGATAATGGTCGTATGTTGGCTAAGATTTATATTCTACTTTCGAAATGAATTTTTCCTACACTATACACTAGTAATAATATCAAATATTATTTTAAATGCGTATCAAGCATCTTTGACTATCATAAGGAGAAATCTCCTCCGATTCTACGTTTGCATGTGTGTGTGTGCGGGAGGCCTTATGATAGTCTCATTTTTAAAAGCATTGCGAATTGAATTTAAAAATATTCCTCTATTTTGATTTTAAAGATAAATAAACTGTTTTGAGTTCTCACACCAGTCACATGACTGACTTGGAGTTTATTGTTTTCCTTCCTAAACTCTGGGTGCCCACCAATTTCCACACGGGCAGTCAAGAGTAAGGTTTATCAGGATATTCTGGATATTCAGGAGTTGCTGGAGGCAAGCTGGATGGCATGGCGTATTATTAGTATATAGTATCTCTTTTTCCGCTGTTGTTATTGATTTGTTGTTGTATGTTGTTGTACACTCTGATGATATGATGTAATGTAATATGATGAAATGTAATAACTGATATAGTTCTTTGTTTAAAGATTATTCATTTATTATTATATGTTGTTCCGCTGCGAATTGTGAGATTCTGAAGTTGTTCTTTTTGTTCAGTTGTTTCCTTTCTGTCCTGTTCTATTTTAAAATTTTCTCTATTCTCTTTTTCTTCTATTTTCAAAAAAAAAATTCTATCTTCTGTTTTCTTCTATTATCTTTCCTCTCTCTCTTCTATCTTTTCCCTCTTCTATTTTCTATTCTCTTTTCCTTCTATTTTAAAAATTTTCTCTCTATTTTCTCTCTTCTTTCTTCTTCCTTTTTCTTAAATTCTTTTTAAAACCCATAACATTCCGTGTTTCCGGCCTTCGATTTCTCGGCAGTCGATAAAGTGAGTGTCGATGTTGAATTTTCGAAAGTCGAAAAATCTGCGGGGCGTGACATTTTACACCAACCCTTTTGGTTGACTTCTGAGCTATTCTGACTCGACTAAGTTGTTTTGACTTTTCTTTGATCCAATTGGATTAAAAACTCAGATAACAGAGACCATTTAAATAAAGCAACCAGAAGGATTTGCTATAAGCGAGAAGGAGAATTTGGTTTGCAAGCTGAAGAAGTAACTTTATGGACTCAAGAAGTTGTCAAGACAATGGTACAAGAGGTTTGAATCTTTATGCTTTTACTTGGTTTTGATCGTAATATCGAAGAGGCTTGTGTATACTTCAAGCATTTAGAGAGCAGTAATTGGGTGTATTTACTCTTGTGTGATGGATGACATGTTGATTGCTTCCATCGATAAAGCTGGAATTGATAGTTTGAAGATGAAACTAACAGTATAATTTAAGATGAAAGACCTTGGGGAAGCAAGAAAGATTTTGGTTATGGAAATTCAAAGGGATAGAAAGCTAGGCCTTTTGAGGCTCACTCAAAAGGAGTATTTCAGGAAGGTGCTTGCTTGCTTTAGCATGGAAGGAGAAAATGCAATTCGATGTATGCTATGGATTGCGCTGGGACAAAACTTACATGGAGAATGTGCTCTATGCGAGTGCAGTTGATAATTTGATGTATGTTATGGTATGTACTAGGCCTGACATTGCAAGGGTTGTTGGATTGTTTAGCAGATACATGGAAAATCTAGAAAAGAAGAATTGGGAAGCACTGGGTATATTTTCAGACATCTTAAAGGAACTCTAGAGCATGGGCTTGTTTTTGACGGTAGGGATAAAGATTTCAGCTTGGTAGTTTTTTTATTCTGACTACGCCGACGAGATCAAAGGAAGTCAACCTTGGGTTATTGAAGATTATAAAAGTATACCCGCTTAAAAAATGTAAAGGGTGAATGTTGCACTTACATAGTGAACTGACTGGTTTTTCCCAACACCATAAAATTTATGTATACAACTGTGATAACTACACAAGAAATTTTCACAAACTGTCACAAAATTTCAAACAAGTTCTTAGTTGGTACTAAAGAAGTGTTTTTCAATGAAGCTTGATTAATGATGACAATTGACCAACGAGATAATGTATAGACAACGCTTGGGAGTCCAATGGTTGTAGGAAGGAAATTTGAATAATTTGTACGTAAATCCGATGACATGTTTATGACATATGGGTATAGGAATCATGTTGAGTTGCAAAATGAAAGGGGATACCTTTTAGAAATTTATATTGCGTTTTTTAGGTCGATAATATTTTCTTTCTAATGAATATTTTTCTCTTATATTGTGAACTCATCTTAGATGAGAATTTGGACATATAATAAATAGTATCAGATAAGTTCTATATCTCAAATTTTAAAACTTTATATTTGTTTGTTTGCCATATCTTTAATCTTGAAATATAAAGTATGTTAAAAACATAAACGTTGATAAAAATATATTTATGTTATTTTGTGTTGAAATAAATCATTTTGGATATGTTACTAGGAAAATAAATAAACATATGATTATTATTGGTGCCAATGTTGAATTTCTTTTCCCAGATCTAGTTATGCAAAGCTATTTATTTAGATTATTTTTGGGTTCGATGCATGCAAAGTAAAATGAATTGTTAATGATGATTTCGAATTCGGTGTATGTGCGTGTGTAAGACCTAAGCAATTCGGGGTGTGTGTGAATAAATACACAGAACTTGATCAGTGATAATATTGGTGTGTACATCATTGTTTGGAAGCAATGTAAAAATCTAAAAGCCCATACTCTGATCCAAGTTAGCTCTTCTATGGTTGGATATAATTGAATCCTTAAGATTGTGTTGACCTGTTATTTTCTTTCAACGATTTAAAAGTTGCATTTATAATGAAGTTACATGTGTAATTAAATTTCAAATCATAGAGTTAAATTAATCTGACCTAAGCAATTAAAACAATATTTGAATGATGAATTTTAACTTAAAGAGTAACTTAAAGAAGTGGACATTTAATTCATAATCAAATTGTTTGATAATATGGTAAATAGTCGACATTCGTATATAATCCACATGCATTGACAAATTTCAGAAATATAGTAATTTTGATATTTTGTTCCTCTATTCATACTTCAACACTTCTATGAATAACAGTATAAATTTATTGACCTTACTCCTGTATAAATTCACATCAGCTCTGTAAAAGTTGTAATTCACTTTAAGTAAGTGGTAGAAAAAAGCGGTTCCATGATATAAACTTATAGTCTGCTTATCTCTACTTTAAAAGGAGTAGCAGAAAATCTGCTTTTCTCTACTTATCCTTTTCTTTTTCATCTTTACAACGTAGCAGTTTTGATATAAAATTATAATCCAGATATAACTGTTGTTAGAAATATTATTCTGGATAACCAATTTTATTCCAGAATAAATTTCAAGACTTAATTGTTGGCTTTTATTTCTCTAAGATTCTATAATTTTACATATTGTCTTCGTTTTCCATGAATTAAATGCGTGCTGCCATAATTTTGTAAGTTTTATTCAGTTCAACAATGGGTTTTGCAACATCTGACGGATGATGATAAATTTAAAAAAATGATATGTGCTATTTTAAGTAATCTATTTTTTTTTTTGAAAGTTGATATAAAATGGCCACAGCCAAAAATAAGGAAGAAAAAGGGATAAAGAGGATCAATAGACCTTACCCAAAAAAGAAAAAAAAACAAATGAAACCCTAGCCACTATCAGATATATAAACACGTAGCAACTCTCCATTTTGAAAATGGTAGAGCGATATAAAGAAAAAAAATTAGGGTTTCTAAATTTGGAAGCCTAGGTAAAAAATGGCTTCAAAGAGGATTCCGATGATTCTACTTGCTATAGTACGCATGCTTAGGGTTTGGATATGGTGGGAGTAAGCTCAAAAAATCAGTCTTTCTGTCTAAACGATGATCTTTAGTTTCGTTATTAAGCTCAGACGACTTCAGATCTGAAAAGTTTTCCACGAAAATTCCTGAATTCGAGGTTGTTTCATTGAAGGCTGCTAGCTTCACCTGATTATGAAGATTATTGTTGTCATCAACGTTATAAAGCTCCTCTTTTTCTTGAAGCTTGTTGTTTTCACCATAATCCAAAATAGATAAGTGATGGATGTGATTATTCAAACTGCTTTTGCAGAAACAGCTTCCTAATCTTTGCTTGTTAATTGACAGCTGAACTTATTAAGTTGATCGAGCTTGCAACTAGATGCACGGTCTTTCCTGCTCAATTGAGGTAAAATTAAAGTATGATTAGAAGCATACCTTGCGTTATTAAAAGATTTACAGTTATTAAGAGCCTGTTTACTTTCCTTGTACGAATCGCTCCTAAATTAAGTTGTAGAATGTTCGCCTTCAACAGTATTGCAACTAGAATTATTGCCAAAGAAAGATATAAAATCCATATTAGCAGTTAAACTCATATCACTTCTTCTTAGATGAGACTTGCCATTTTCTCAAGCTCATAGTTAAGTATGCGGCTACTCCTATACAAATCAGGTAAAGTAGACAAATTTTTAAATTCTAAATTTGAAATATTTAAAGGCTTTATATAATTTAAATTTTGGCTTCTTCCTTGCAAGAAACATTCCTGGTTTGGACTGCTGAGTGGCCACCTTTAACTATGTTGCAAGAAAGATTATTGCCATAATCTACTTTGGGATTAGAAGTCTAAGATGACTGTTATGTTAAAGGGAATTCTCAAAAGAGAAATTCCTCTTTTGTAAGTACTCATCAACACTGTCAATATAGTTATCAAAATCACATATGCTCTGGTCTTGATTGTTGATGTTGGCAACATCACAAGCTTTAAGGAATCTATTTAAAATATTTGGTTAGTTGGTTCCGCAACATATTTACTACATGTACGTGGGACTCCATCTGCACCAACATTTTACATGCTTTTCTGAAGCTATCTGCTTGGCTAACCTTTTTATGGATGCATCCTCCGGATGATAGCATACCCAATATGTAACAGCAAGGTAGTCGGGATCATAACACAAATAATGACTAGTCATAACACGACTGTTTGATTAAAAAAATGTTCAGTAACCTGTAATGATCCTGAATTTTAATTAACATTATTCGGGATATTTAGTTGGATAAATTAAATAGAATAATGTGAATAAGTAGGGAGATGAGATTAATAAATCTAATGGTCATGTCTAAATGAATGAACTAAAATAAGAATTAACTAAATTTAGAAGGAGGAATTTCCTAAGGGATAAAATTGAAAATGGGGCTACATTTCTTTGTATATATATCTCTTCCTCCACCGTAACAAACTTCCACTTTTTCATTCTTAACTTCCATATACTTCGACCGGCCATTCAAAAGCTCCAGGAAGAGTTTAAATTGAAGAATAAGCTAAGGAATTAAAATTAAAAAATTATCTCTTTCTCCAATCAACTAATCAAGGTGAATAATCATGCTTATCATCTCATTTTTCTATGTTTGGATCGGTTATGGGTTATACCCGATTCAAATTTATGATTTTGGTTAGGATATAATCACTTAAACCTTTATTTTAATAAGACATAGGCGTTTTAAAATGTTAATGGGCTAATTAACACGTTTTCATTAAACTTTGGTTAAATTTCAAGTTGTTTTGATCTTCATATGCTTTGAAATTTTAATATTATGAAGTATAAGATCTATCATATTTTTGGTATTTTTTGGGAATTTTTCCTTAGTGATCTACTAAGGTAATAAAATTATTTAAGCCCAAGGGACAAACTAAAAATCAGCTTCCGTGTTTATTTAAAACCGGAAGGAAATTCGCTTTTGGAAATATTTGGAGAAGAAGTACAGTGTTTTAAGAGAAAGGTTGACTTTTGTATAATTTTCACCGTTCGGAAGTACAGGAGAAGGTTCCTCAGCAAATCAAAATTAGACAAACAAGATAAAACATCACATCAGTGGGCCATGTTTTGCCTTCGATTCCAACAAGCTCTCTTTTACTCTTTTGATGAATTTGAAAGGTACTTTTCATCTAAAACGGAGGGTAAATTGTTACCTTCTGCCTAAAGTCGAAAGGTAGGCACAGGGCCGAAGGGAAGAAAAGGCGGAAGGGATGGGAAGGCTGCTTCTTTTGCTTTCGGATAGAAATAAAATTGCTTTCGAATAAGTTGAAGGGGGGTCCTTTGACTCTGTCATTTTATGAAAGAATAAATTTTTACATGTTCGAGAAGGGTTTCAAAGGGGATCTTTGAAAGCTTAAACCTTCAAGATTATTATTTTGAAATATTTTCCTAAAAAGGTGTTTAATACCTCTCGGCAAAGCTGAAGTGTAAAACCTTCCGACATTGTCAGAAGTATGCTTTCAAAGGGATGGTTCCAACATCAATACTTCATTATTTTTAAATAATTACGAAAGGTTTTAAAGGGGCTATCTTCAACAATTTCAAAAGGTTTGATTTCGAAAGGTTTTGAGTTTGAAAGGTTAGATTTCGAAAGGTTTTGAGTTCAAAAGGTTTGATTTCGAAAGGTTTGATTTCGAAAGGTTTTGAGTTTGAAAGTTTTGATTTCTAAAAGTTTGGTTTCGAAAGGTTTTGAGTTCGAAAGGTTTTGATTTCAAAGGGTTTAATTTCGAAAGGTTTAAAATGATTTTTTATAAGGAGGAATACCCCAGGCTTACGACAGGGTCGAAAGGTGGAACCTTTCGACTAGGTCGAAAGGAAACCATCCATCAAGGCCTAAGGGTTGGACTTTGCGGCAAGGTCGAATGGTATGATTTAATGATGCTTTCAAAAGAAAGATTTCTGAAGGGGCTAACTTTGGATATTTATTTGCTTTCAACTGGGACTTCATTCGAAGGATTTTAAAGGGCTATTTTAAGCCATTTTCTTTAAGTAGAAAGGGTTATTTCGAAGGGATATAGCATAAATTACTTATTATGTTTGCATATGTAAGAGGGATCCTTATATAAATTTGATGTTCCAAAACCTTGGGAATATCAGGATAAGGTTTATTGTTTTTTATACATAGTTTGGGGTTACAAGCAGAAATATGCTTTCGAAATTATATATTGGGACTATCAATGTGTTATTTAACCTAATTAGGCCTACCAATGGGAATAGGTTAAACATGTGGTATACCTGGGGAAAAATTAATAATGATGGGAATCATGAGTTTTTATAAACAATCATGGGGATCATGATATTTTTGGCCAAGTGTTGTGTTCTTGGTTAACCTAGGAATACCATGGAATGTGCAGTTGATAGCCCACATCAAATTTTTTTTCCAAAGGTGGTTAACCTTGGGATTTAGCACCCAATGGTTCATAGTCGTCCTAGGAAAACTATGAAGTGCGGTGGATAACACACACCATCTTTTATAAAACAATGTACGATAGATAATCTGCATTTACTTTGTATGGATTTGGGATGGATAGTCCTACTAAATTATGATGGATAGTCATTTTAAAGATTTTAGAGGGGAACTCTAATAAATGATTTTAGATGGGAAATCTAATAAATTACTTTTAGATGGGATATCTAACAAATGGGTGGATGGGATATCCAATAAATATGATTTATGACTTTATTTCATATTATGTTAAAACTAATCATTTTGAGTGTAGGGGCATAGTAAATGATTTCCATGTTCGTTTTGGATACTAGTGAGGGTAACACCCGTTCTTCTAAGAGGTGTGGTCTCGCTAGATATCTATTTATGATAAGAGATGATAGAGGATTATTCATACCAGAGTTATTGTCTGACTCGAAGTTTGTGTTTCTCCACCAATTCTTGGGTACTCAAAAATTAATTTGAGTAATCTGAGAGTGGGAGACTTTCAGGTTTTGGACGAATAAGCTTTCAGAGACGTGCATGTGGCAATGTTAGCTATATAGGAGCTATTTTGTGTATTCCGTTGTGATGTACTAAGAACTGTAAAGTTCATATTTATTAGTTCTCTGATCATCATAAGAGGACATATTCATATGTCGCTCTTATCGTATTTTGGACGTGTGTATGGTTAATGTATGAGATTGTGTAATTAAATATTAAATTGAAATTCATAAGAAATGAGAAATTTTGTTTTGTTGAAGTTTAAATTTTTTCATATTCTTGTGTATCTTTGGTGCCAATAGTTTCAATATTTCGATTTCGGTCACCTAGAAATAACACCTATGGATGACTACAGCGTCCGTAGCAGTTAGTTTTGAACCTCCAAAAGCGGCATGTCACGTAATAACTTTAACTTCAGCAATAATTCCATGAGACGACTAGCTTGAAGTCTTTTGCCAAAACTTCTAAAACTAAATTTAAAATACATATAAGTAACACATTAGTCATTTTTCCAAACCGAGGGTCTGAATTCAGAAATTCAGTGGCGATCACAATCATAGGACTGGCTCCAAGTATAAAATAAAAATTAAAACCAAAGTTTTGAATTCAGTAGTCTAGTCAGATCTAGGCACAATGAGCTTAATTTATGTTGAATATTATGTACCAATGACTCTGGGCTTGAGGATTAAGGAAAAGAAAGGCACTTTAAAGTTAATGGGATGCACAACAATGACAACTTATGGAGAAATTAACGATTTTCAGTATCAAACTAAATGGCGGACAATACTATTGCTATGCATGATGGTTTATGAGCAGACATTTATTGTGTATTAGTTCTATTGGAAGAGCCAATACAGTATGAAAGTTAACTCGCTCTTGAAAGTGTAAAAGTTTACTTCAATGGTCTCTTTTCCATTCCTTTTCAACTCAGTAGCACATCGTTAGCTTTTGGTGGTTTCGATCCTGGCCTCTTTTTATTCACAACTGGGTTCTTCCAGTTGCTCTTCATCCTAATCATTTTCCTCTACTTCTGTCTACTTATGTGATATCACTTGTGCAGTAAATAGTTAATAAGAGTTGGTATTCATATATTTATACTTGCAAATTCAACATCATATGTGTTGACAAAAGATTTACCATGATCTCCATCTTTCATATAACCACAAAAATCCTCCATGCCCTCTTCCTCTTCAAGTTGAATTTTAATTTATCATATGTGTTGGCATAATTAGAGTAATCTGTTTAAAAGATTTGGTTTGTTGGTACCACTGCATATTGTTGGGGTGAAAAATTAAAAGTAAAACTGTTTGGTTTAAGCCGTAAACAAAATTGAAACAGAAGCTGAAATTTGTGTTTGTATTTATCAACATGGGTTTCATGGGCACATATGGATATTGTGCACCAATATGCATTGATTGATCTAATCACCTCAATCAGTGCCGGTCCAAAGGAAGCAGTTGCCCTAGTCAGCTATGCAAAAAAAAAAAAGAAAAAAAAAGAAAAAAAAAAAAAAAGATTATTAGTAAATAAACAAAATGGTTGATTGTGAGAATTGAACCCTGAACAAAACTTAGCAAAGTGAAGTGAAACCACCAAGCTATACCAACTTTAATTTTATGTTGCCCTTGTAAATATTTATATCTGGACTTTTCAAATTAAATTCAAGAATTTGTTGCCCTCTTTGGCGATGCTGTAGGTGTTGCCCTAGGCGGAAATATCAGCAGACTACCCCTAAGGCCGGCCCTGACCTCAACGTCGGATATGTACAGTCTTTTGGTTGTTTTTTGAATATTATTACTGGAAGATTAGCTGATACTTCTTAGTCTTCTAGTGAGTAGGAGCTTGTGCAGTAAATATGTTATATTTTTAATCCAAATTTTTTGTTTGAGTTTCAAGTTCCAGTTACCATATTAATAGTGCTAAGACATCAGATTGTGTAAGTTAATCATTTCTAAATGGAGTACGTATTTGAGGGTGGATTTTAGGAAAAAAAACTAACTTATACTCATTACAGTAGTATGTAGAGTTCAGAAATGGGTTCCGCAACATCTGATCGATGATGATAAAAAAATGATAAGTGTTATTATCAGTAATCTATTTAAAAGATTTGGTTTGTTGGTATCACTATATATTAGCAATTCCGATCGCTACAAAATTTTTAGGTATTGCAGGATCACTATTTTTAATGAATCTCATTTTCTGCTAGAACTTAATTGATAAATCATCAGATTTGTAACTTTTGATGTCATGGAGTTTATAATAAATTTGAGAAAGACTATGAGAGTTCGTTCATTACCAATGGTTACATAATTATTATTAAAGCATTCAGTTGCCTATATTCAAGAATTTCGATTTTTAATTTGATAAGCCGGTAAAAAAAAAATTGAAAATTGTATACCCCATAAAAAAAGAAAAAAAAATCCATGGCTTCTATGAGGATAGTAAACAATCCTATATTCAATAATCAAGTACAAGATTGATCACAAGATCAAACCAAAGTTTACATTCAAGATCAGATTAGCCATACTCCTCACAATTTCTCTTATTATCCTAGTCCTATCTGAGCACCATTACACAAAGAAAACCCCTCTGATTCAGATGGGGATGGATTCGCATTAGTCAGAAAATCAGCCGCAAGATACAACAATCAGAAAATTTTTGCTCAAAATTACAATAAGACCGCCTTTCAGAATCATCATAAAAGCCCTACAAGCATTCAACAGAAAAGCAATATAGTCTAGAGAACTTATTTCACAAATCAAGAAAATGTGACTGGCCAGAGACCGTATTTTTCTCCTCAAGATAATGCTGCGAATATAAGTTCTCAATCTCAGGCCGCCTCTTCGAAGAAGTCCTCCACATGGGCTGATATGCTTAAAAGTGGTGGGCTGATTTCAGATTTCAACTTGGAATATGTTGCCCCTTTAAACACATGAACAATAAAAATTTGATAGTGGTGAAGGAGGCTGTTTGTAGAAGGATAGAGACTAAGAGGAGCAAATCAATGCTAGCCTATGTCTTTGGCAACCAACTGACGTATCATCATTTCAAGACATCTGTTGCAAAAACTTAGAATCCATCAGGTAACTTTGATATATATGCAAGAAGTAATGGTTTTTTTATTATCAGATTTTCAAATCCTTCTGACTGTGACAAAACTGTAAATGGAGGACTTTATTTTATAAATGGTAAATTGATAATCTTGAAAAAATAGTGAAACAAAGTGAAAATAGGCAAAGACTTGCTATCTATAATGCCTATATGTATTAGGCTTCCTGATCTAAACTTAAAATTATGTGATAAGGAAGCCTTTACCGCAGTTCCTAGCAATGTAGGTATGCCTTTAAAATTAGATGACCCACTATTAAGAAAACCCATCTAAACTATGCTACAATATTAGTGGAAATAATACAGATGCAGATTTACCTAAAGAAGCTGTCATTTCTATGTACAGAAATCATCACTCAAAAGATTGAATATGAATGGATTCTCCCAGTTGTAAATCTTGTAAATGTTTTGGGCACAATCCGAAAATTGTGAATTCTAGAAGGTTTGGAAAGCACAGCAAAATCAAGATGCAAGAATGCACAATTCAATTGACGAAACTGACGGCGTCAATATGACCAAAGAAACCAATGAAGGAAATGCATATCATAATTCAAATGAAAAAGCTTCAAACAGCAAGAAGAACAGTTTCGATTCACAAGATGATAATTTTGAAATTTGCAATAATATATCCCAAGAAATGGGAAAAGGGGACTATCATAATGAAAAAAAATCAGCATACTGAACAATTGAATGATACAAATGATTCAGAAATGCTTTCTCAAGAAATTACAGAGATTGATGTTGGTCAAACTAGCAAAATTCAAGTACCATCATATTGGAGAATACCTCTCGTATCAAACTAATATACTTCACTGCATTGAATCTCAGTCGTTGAATATATTACAAGACAGTCCAGTGGCTTCTCTAAGATGGATCATGGGCTGAAGGCCCACTGCAAAAATAGCTTCACGCTTCTTTCTTTTAGAAATGTATATATATACAGGCTCTGTATCAGATTGTATTATTATTACTGTAACATTTTTCTTCATTCAACTTAATACAAAATTCATTTTCTATTTTCAATATCTGAATCAAAACTCTTTCATGGTATCAGAGCCTAACTGTTTAACAGCAAATACAATAGTGAAAGAGAAAAAGAACTCATTAGTTTAATCATCATCATTTGAGTTCTATCTCCTATCAGAGATTCAAATCTCATCATCTAGGAGATTGATTCAAGCATCAAATCCTGTGCCACGCCAGTATTCTTTCTGGCTGCAACAAGATTCAATACCGAATCTTGCAAGAAAGCTATCCAATCACTACAAGGGGAGGGGGGATTTCCGACGGCTGAAAACCGTCGGCGGCCGTCGGAAGCCGTCGGCGGCCGTCGGAAAAAGCCGTCGGAAATGAAGGCGTCGGGGAGCAGTATTTCCGACGGCTACCGACGGGTGATGCCGTATACATTATCGACGGTTTCCGGCGGTTTCCGGCGGTTTCCGACGGCTTCCGACGGCCGTCGGAAACCGTCGGAAACCGTCGGAAATCAGGCCAATAAGCCGTCGGAACCCGTCGGAAACCGCCGGAAAATTTCGACCAATAAGCCGTCGAGAGCCGTCGGAAGCCGTCGGAAACCTGTTGTTTTTTTTTAAAATCTGCTGCAAATAGAGCCTTCCAACCACATTTCTCTTCCAAACACTACAATATCAATACTGCACAATCAAATAAACAATAATCCAACCAAACATGCAAACCAATACTCCAAAATATTCAATAGACACAGAAATAAACTAAATTAGAATAAAAATAAAATACAAAATATACATAACATTCCAACATTAACAATAATACTAACAATAACTGTTCTAATCATGCATATCCTGATACAGCTACAGAACCAAGTGTATTATACATAATTATACATATCAACAATTAATTGTTCCTTCTACCAAATCATTGTAAACTAAAACTAAACATACCTGCACGAACGAATTAGAAAGCAATGAATCAATCTGCCCCAGATCCAGAGCCAGCCGATGAAGGGAAGCGGCCACCAAACTGCTGCATGTACTCAAATAACTGTGCCGTCTGCATGGCCTGTTGGCGGTTCTGCTCCTCCAACTGCTGAACTCTAGTCTGTAATTCTTCTATACTTGCTAGCTCGCTCTGAGGTCTACTCCGCCGTCTCCTACTCTGACTACTGGACTGCAATAATTGAAAAATAAATAAAATCAAAGTTTATTGTTTTGAAAAGGTAAGAATATCATATTTTAAGTATTTTAAGAAAAATTAAATTATTTACCGCTAAATTGCCAAATCCGTATCGTCGACCATGCTCTGGTGGACTCATAACGGACTCAAAAATAATGTCCTCTTCATCGGTCGTCAGCTGCTCTCGACCCGTATCAGAAAGGAGTTTCTGTCGCTGCTCCATAAACATCTCCTGCATTGACAAATTAATAATATCATATCTTATTTCATAATAATTTGACAACTAAAACAATTACTAATACTGAATAAAATGAAATATGCTTACATGGCTTTTACTGGATTTATCGTCCTGCCATGTGTACGAAACAGTCCCGTCTGGATTAACATGCTCAACAGCATGCGTACGGGTGAACACGTCCATATAGCTGACAGGACCATGTGCCTCGGCTTCCTGAAGTTGATTGTTACATACAATTATTATACATTTAAAATCATATAGCATAAACTATTTACATTTATTATTCAGTAATTAAATTTACCAACTCCTGCCGATACTGCTGAAACGACTTCGATCCTCCGCGATGAGTAACGGGATTCTTATTTCTATTTGCAGAGTTTCTATCTGACTCTGCCTGTACATTCAAAATTTGATACATTATTTTTCAATCACGTTAAATTAATAATTGAAAAAAAATTAGTATACTTGCCTTCGCCTCGTCCGTCTCCCAGTAGCTCAACCAAGCTTGCCACACGCTCTCCCCCATCCACCGTGGTCTCTTCCCGGATTTCTTAACCTCAGATATCGTGTCTCTGTAGTTCTTTCGCATCTTCCTCATCCAGTATGCTCGTGCCAGCTGCATATCATCTGTCTGGATGTCTATCTCAGCCTGTGTTAAAAAAAGATTACACTTTAAACGATAAACGGTAGAAAAACGACAAAAACGAATTAAAAATGGAAAACATAAAAATTACACATACTAGGACATCCTGCCATATGCACTCTATGATGTGCGGAGGGATGGTATCCCACTTTGGCCAGCACGCACTCATCCTACTACGATATGCTGCTCTGGAGACGTCCAACACTACCTTAGTGGGTAGTAGCTCGAACCCCCTGTTTTTAAGTACGATACAGATAAGTACATACGTATAGTATAGAAAAAATAAGATGATGAATAAGATTTAATTTTTACCCATCTGCTTTGGGGGCTAACGTAACAACTGGACGGTGTGGCGCTTGCGATGGGCCACTGCCATCGCCTCCTGAAGAACGGGAAGAGCTCCTCCCTCTATGTGACATAATGATAAACCTGTGACGTTTACACATCATTATATAAGAGAATAAAAACATGATAATGAAATATATTTCATATGAACATGACATCAATGGTATAAATTGCTTAATTATAATGACTGAAATGTAAATAGACATGTAAGTTTGTTATACCTGATTCATGATGGGTGTACTCTTCCTACGATAAGCAGAGTTCATTGCATTTTTAATAAAAATTGCTAAATAAATGACAAATTGAAATAACATAAAACAATAGTAAACGGATTTAGTTTCATAGTTACATCAATTTCATAATACATCAAGAATTCAACATAGTTACATCAATTGCAAAAAAACAGATTCAAATTTATATCAGTCATCATCGTCTTCTGATTCAGATTCGGTCTCGTTTTCGACGATATTTTCCTCTGCACTGTCAAACGCTTCTACCAAAACATTTGATTCATCGATCAAAGGACCAAAATCTGTATGATCGTCTGTAATTATTATTTCGTTATTTTGCTCAAGATCTGCCTGATAAGCTTGTTCGTCCGGAATATTCTTCCCATCGAATGTGAATCTGGCCTTTGTTTTAAAAACTGCAGACCAATCTGCTTTATCTCTTTTTAGAGACGGATAAGGAGCGTAATAAACTTGCAATGCTTGTTTGGCTAGTACAAAAGGATCATACTTGTGATAGTGCGATGTATGCTTTATTTCGATAAGATTATAATCCTTATGCACATTAATTCCAGAACCTGGAACATTGCTAAACCAATTGCATCTAAATAGAAACACCTCCTCCGCGGGTCTTGAGAAATATGTCAGTTGCAAAATTTGTGTTAGAACGCCATAAAAATCATTTAAATGGTTTTCTGGATCGTCACTACCTTTAACAAATACACCAGTATTATTTGTTAATTTTTCTGCACCGTATTCTTTAGTGTTAAATTTGTATCCATTGACGAAATATATTGGATATGTCTTGACCACTCTTTTTGGTCCCATTGCAAGATGTTTCAACCCTTCGTCAACAACACAATTTTTCGGCTCATAAACGTAATTTGAAAACCAACGGGAAAATTCTTTACTGAGATCTCCGTTCGGATGTTCCCGTTCATAAACACTGTTTATATAAACAAATTATTACATTAGGTTATACACGCGCATGCATTACAGAAAAGAATAAAACAAAAATTATTATTTCAGATTACCTAACAAACGGTGCAACCTCGGCACAATTTAGAAGAATATAAGTGTGTGCTACACGAAGATCTCTATCGTCTAGCCATATTTCCACACATTTTCCAGAAGGCCGACCATGTTGTCTAAAAATAGATAACATTGCTTGAGAGGACTCTTGTTCGTCGCCTTCATCATTACGAGGAACACTTTGAAATGAAATATTCACATGGTCACTGAAATAGTGAGAGAAAAAGAACGAAGCTTCTTCTTCGATGTAAGATTTACATATCGAACCTTCAACTCGTGCTTTTTGTCTCACTTTTTTCTTCAGATGATTCAAATATCTATGCAACATTAATTTATATTAACTTCATCTTTCAAATGCAATTAAATTACGTTATAACATATTACATACCTCTCAAATGGATACATCCATCCGTATTGGACAGGACCTCGAAGTCGTGCTTCAGATGGAAGATGAACAGGTAAATGTTCCATCACATTAAAAAAACCTGGCGGAAATATTTTCTCTAATTTGCAAAGCAATATAGGAATGTCCACTTCAAGTTTACGTAAACGTTGCACTTTTAAAGTAGTCGAACAAAGCTCTTTGTAAAACATACTAAGCTCCGTTACTACCTTCCAAACTTTTAACGGCAGTAGTTCTTTAAACATAACGGGAAATAAATTTTCCATCATTATGTGACAGTCGTGAGTTTTCATTCCGCTCAATCTACTATTTTTAAAGTCAACACATCTACGAAGATTTGATGATATCCCATCAGGAAATCTTAACCCTTCCACCCATTTTAACACAGCTTTAACTTGATTATTATCTAATTCGTAACAAGCTTTTGGTTTTTTACTGTCATTTGGTTTCATATGAAGCTCGGGACGTTTGCATAATTCTTCTATATCACGTCTTGATTTCAAATCATCCTTCGTCTTCCCTTTCACATTCAAAATTGTGTTAAACACATTATCAAATACATTTTTCTCATTGTGCATCACATCTATGTTATGGCGAAGCAGAAGATGTTTCCAATACGGCAACTCCCAAAAAATAGTTTGTTTGCACCAGTTATGAACAACTGATTTGCCTTCAATTTCTGTTTGCTCCCCCGTTTCATATATCTTTGGATAGTCCTTAACAAGTTCATATATGTCTTCGCTTGACCATATCGTCGGTGGTTGTCTATTTTCTACTCTATTAGCTAAAAAGTTTTTCTTGTCTCCTCTGAAGGGATGATTTACATGGAGAAAATATCGATGACAGTCAAACCATGAAATTTTCTTACCATGAGGTAAAGAAAACGCTCGTGTTTCATCCATGCAATATGGACATGCTAGACGACCGGCAGTACTCCATCCCGAAAGCATTGCATAGGCAGGAAAATCACTTATAGTCCACAACAAAGAAGCAAACATACGAAAATTTTTCTTCTTTGACACATCGTATGTTTCTACTCCTTCGTTCCACAGTATTTTTAACTCCTCAATCAACGGTTGTAAATATACATCGATTCCTTGTGTCGGATCGTCGGGGCCAGGAACGACAACAGTAAGAAACATATATTGCGTTTTCATGCACATCCATGGAGGTAAATTATACGGTGTGACGATAATGGGCCAGGATGAATATTTAGAACCAAATTGAGAAAATGGAGAAAAACCGTCCGTACATAATCCTAATCTAACATTTCGACTCTCCGCTGCAAAATTTGGATACGTTTTATCGAAATGCTTCCATGCTTCTCCATCGGCCGGATGTGTCAACGTACCCTCTTCCTCCGTTCTCACGCTATGCCACCTCATATTAGACGCAGTTACAGAAGATGCGTATAATCTTTGAAGTCTTGGAGTTATGGGTAAGTAGTGCATACGCTTGTACGGAACTTCCTTACCCTTCTTTTTTCTTGGTTTGTATCTCTCCTGGTTACAAACTTTACAATTTCTAAGGTTTGCGTCTTCTTTCCAAAACAACATGCATCCTTTTAAACATGTATCTATTTTCTGATACGGTAAACCAAAAGCCGACATAAGTTTTTTAACTTCGTAGTGATTTTCACACATTAGATTATCGGGCGGCATATGTCTTTTTGCAGCTTGTACAACAGCCGTAAACCCAGCTTCAGTGATGTTGTATTTTGACTTCATCGCAATGTATTCTGCGATTACTGACAGCTGCGTGCCGCTTTTACAACCATCCCAAATAGGTTTTTTAGCTGCATCTAGTAAATCATAAATTTTCTTAGCTTCAATATTTGGTTCTTCAACATTTACATCATCGTCGTCAACTTCAACCATAGGAAACATTGATCGTGCTGCATCTTCGACCATATTTTCTATACGGGTCGTTGAAACTATTTCGTTAACGACACTTTCAGACTCTACAGAAGTATTTGCTACAACTTCTCCATGCCGATCCCAAACATAATATTCGGGTGTGAAACCGTGTTGGCACAAATGAACTTTCACAATATCTGGTAACAAAAACTTCAAATGTCTACACCTACTACACGGACAACGAATTTCTGGATCGTTTCCGTTATTACTTAAGGCGAATTCAACAAACACGTTTATACCGTTATAAAAATCTTCTTTTATTGAGCCCCTCATTCCTTTTCTTTGGTACATCCATCTCCTTCGATCAACAAAATAATCAATCATTTTTCCTATTTGACAAAATGAGAAGTTCAAAATTTAATATTTATTTTGAAGAATACACATTCGAAAAAGATTATTTTCATGTTCGTATAATATTTTGAATTTAAAGAACAACTTCACAAATTTAAAAATATTTTCAAATAGGGCACATTTCATTTTTTAACGTACGTAACGATTAAAAATATATAATTTTTTTTCATTGGTCAGACATCCTACCTCCCATTACAAACACAGTAAGCATTTACATTTCGTATATTACTTCGTCCCAAACGATTCAATAAAATTTCGGCAGCATTTCCCTTTTGTTCCCTGCATTGTACACAAATGCGTGTACGCAGGAAACAAAAAAGAAAAGTTAGGGCGAAATTTTATGAACCGTTTGAGACGAAGTAGTATACAAAATGTAAATTCTTACTGTGTTCATAACTTGTCCAATACAGGGACAAATCCGACAAACATTGTACCAGATGAATATAAATGGTCGTTTTTCGAAAAAAACGACTATTTATACAACGATCATGTACAACACTCGTCAGACGGGGCCAAAAACTCTCTAAGGGACATTTGTCGGTTAACATGCGCGCATTTTACTCAAAAATACAGTTTTACTCACTGTTCACATTTATATATTAATTTCACACATTTATTCGACGTATTACGCATCAACTTAGGGCTGGTTTAACATTTTGTCATTTTTCAATACACACAATTATAATTTAGAGTAATGCATTTTTTTTGTGTCATAAGTAAAAACGTGCACAATATAATACTCCTAGTTCATTCAATCATTTTATCTTATTCCAAATAACGTATACAATCGTCGAATCAAGGCATACACAACAAAATACATATACATGAACATGCACAAATTATACGTGTTTATCACAATTTCACGATAAAAGATGAAATTGGTATACCATGTGATGCTATAAACCGTTATTACGCTAGTGGAAACAATTGCAATCATTAATTCGCCCTAATTTATCAATTTATGCAAATCTATAATTAGGGTAAAAACTGAATTTTTCATAAAAATAAGAGATTATACCTGAGATTAAGAGTACTGAAGCTTGATTAGAGTGCGTTGGAAGATCCGGAAGCTAAAAATTAGGGATTGGAAGCTTAGGGGTTGAATTTGGGGGGTTTTTTGGGTTTTTTTCGTATGAAATGGAGGAGGAAGAAAGGGCTCGGCTGGCTGGTATAATCGCAAATTTGCGACGGCTTCCGACGGCCGCCGACGGCCCGTCGAAAGCCGTCGGAAAATGGCCGTCGGAAGCCGTCGGTCTTGGCTGTCGGTATTCTGCCTTTTTCTTGTAGTGAATTCTCAGAAAACAGATCAAGAAATCAAGAAAAGAAGCATCATAAAACGGCAAATTGCCATCCAGAAAGAAAACCCATCAGAAATTTCAGAAAAACTCATCAGAAATCTCATCATTCAAAAGGTTTTCTTTGGTTGCAACTTACCTATTGGGTTCTTGAAATCTTAATTTTCTGTTCTGGATCACTCTCCTTATTCTTTCTGTTCTGCACTACTGATAAGTCATTCTCATCATGGTTGAAGAAGAAAATTCAGCCACATCTCTACTTTTCGACACTGTAGAAAATCTGATCAAGACTGTGATAAGCCCACAGAGCCAACTGGTAACAGTTCATCTCAGTGAAGATAATTATCCTCTATGGAAACTTCAGGTGGAAACAGCAATTCAGGGATATGGTCTTGAGAATTATATTCTTGGAACCATACAAGTTCCACCAGTTTGCATCACTGATAAAGAGAACAAGATTATTAGTAATGAGGAGTATGTGAGATATCATAGACAAGATAGACTTATATGTTCTTGGTTATTATCATCCATACGCGTAAGTCTTCTATCACATGTAATAGGGTGTAAAACAGCTAATGAGATATGGACTACTATTGATAAAGTGTTTAATAGTCAATCTGCTGCAAAAATAATGTTCTACAAAAGGCAACTACACAGCATCAAGAAAGACAATATCAACATGAGAGAGTATCTTTCAAAGGTCAAGACAACCTGTGACTTGTTGGAAGCCGCAGGCCATAAGGTCACTGACTCTAAACAAATTATGACTATACTAAATGGATTAAATGATGAATACGAAGCAGTAGTGGCTGTCATATCATCTCACAAAATCCTACCATCCATAGATGATGTTCATTCTGTATTGCTTGCACATGAGGCAAGAATTGACAACAAAAAGGTTTGTGAATCAGATTTCTCCGCAAACTATGTTGTCAACAATTAAGGAAAAGGGCAAGTCAATAACAAATCAGAACAGGCTACACAAAGAGGTGCTTATTCAAACAGATCCAGAGGAAGAGGCAGGTGGAATAATAATAACAGGCCTAAGTGTCAGATTTGTGAGAAACTGGGTCATACTGCAGCAAAGTGTTATTTTAGGTTGAATCTGAATTATGTTCCTGGGCAAAGCAGCAGCAATCAAAGAAATCAGAATTACAGTGCAAACATAGCACAAGTTCAACATGACTCAAACAATCTATCTCAAAACAGACATCAACAAAGTGATATTGCAAAACCAGAGCACATTCAAGATGAAGACTGGTACCCAGATTCTGGAGCCACCAATCACATCACCAACAACTTAAATAATATGAATCTTGGGAACAAAGAATACAAAGGTTTGAATTCTATACACATGGGTAATGGTAAATCAATTGCAATAACACACACTGGCAGTTCATACATCATGGGAAAAAAACAACTATGTTTAAACAATTTACTTAGAGTACCACTAATCAAGAAAAATCTGCTAAGTGTGTCGCAGTTTGCAAAAGACAACAAAGTTTATTTTGAGTTTTACCCTCATCACTGTTTAGTTAGAGATATCCTAACTAGAGATATTCTATTGTAGGGTAAAGAATATAAAGGTCTGTACAAGTTCAGTGTCACTAATCAAAGAAAATCAGATTGTAAAAGAATTTGGTGTAATAACTCTGAAATCAAAAAGGAAGAAAACTGTAATATCTTTGATGTGTGGCATTGTAAATTGGGGCACCCAAATACTGTTATTGTAAAGCATGTTTTGAATGATAGCAACATTTCTTTCAAAGATATTACAATGCCTTATATCTGCACATACTGCCAGATGGGGAAAAGCCATAAGTTACCATTTCTAAATTCTGAAACACTTTACACCAAACCACTTGAATTAGTGGCCACTGACTTATGGGGGCCTGCACCACTACACAGTGATTATGGTTACAAGTATTACATATCCTTTGTAGATGCTTATTCTAGATATGTTTGGATATATTTTTTGAAATCAAAGGATGAAACTTATAATGTTGTTCTACAGTTTATATCACAAGCAGAAAGACAAACCAACTCTCAAGTTAAAATAATACAATCTGATGGTGGAACAGAGTATATACCACTAAAACAATTTTTCCATAAGAAGGGGATTGTTCACAGAACAACATGCCCCTACACTTCTGAACAAAATGGGCTTATTGAAAGGAGACACAGACAAATTGTAGAGACTGGTCTCACTTTACTTGCACAAGCCTCTATGCCACTAAAATTTTGGCCAGATGCTTTTGCTACTACTGTTTTCCTAATTAATAGATTACCATCAAAAATTCTGAAATTTAAAAGCCCATTAGAAATTCTGTTTAACACTAAACCAGATTATCAAAACTTGAGAATCTTTGGTTGTCTATGCTTTCCTTATCTCAGGCCATACAGTACTCATAAGCTAAATTTTAGATCATTACCTTGCACCTTTTTGGGTTACACTACTAATCTGAAGGGATACAAATGTTTAGACAGCAATGGTAGAATTTTCATTTCAAGACATGTGGTTTTCAATGAAAAAGTGTTTCCTTTCAAGGAATCATATATTAGAACATCACAAAAGGTATATAATGCAAAGAGTTCCCTACCTCCCATAACTGCCTTACCTGAAGCTGTGATACAAGTGCCAGACTCAGGTGTAGATGTCCACAACACCTCCTGCACAAATGATTCTGACTCACAACACACTGTGCCCAATGATGGACCAGGTCATGAGCAAATAGAGTCTTTCAACACACCTGCACATGGAACTCAGCAAAGAGTAAGTTCAAGTCCTACACAACAACAAACTTCTGAGGCAACACAGACTCATATTGATCATCAGCAACAAGAAGGAAGCAGTCAACGGGACATCAGAACTGGTCATCATATGATAACAAGATCAAAAAGTAGAATATTTAAGCCAAAAACCTACACTGCAACCTTAGACACCGAAGAGCCAATCAACTACTTTCAAGCAGTGAAGAACAAAAATTGGGAATCAGCCATGTCAGAAGAATACAATGCACTCTTGAGAAATAATACGTGGAATCTTGTTCCATTACCCCAAAACAAAAATATTGTGGGGTGCAAATGGACATTTAAATTAAAGAAAAATGCTGATGATACAATTTCCAAGTACAAAGCAAGGCTAGTAGCCAAGGGTTACTCACAACAGAGTGGTTTTGATTTCAATGAAACATTCTCACCTGTTGTGAAACCCACTACTATAAGAGTTGTTATTACAATTGCTTTGTACGGAAATTGGAACATCAAACAAATTGATGTGAATAATGCCTTTTTGAATGGTGTGTTGCAGGAAGAAGTGTATATGGAGCAGCCACAAGGATTCATACAAAAAGGAAAAGAGAATCTAGTCTGCAGACTAAATAAAGCCATTTATGGGCTAAAACAGGCCCCAAGAGTGTGGTTTGAAAAGCTTAAAGAAACTCTAACTGGACTGGGCTACAATATTGCAAAATCCGATAACTCTTTATTTACTAAATTTAGTAACACCATAGTCATCTATGTACTTATATATGTTGGTGATTTTATTATTACAGGTAACAACAAAGAGGAGATTGACAATCTGATAAAATATTTAAATCAGAAATTCTCAGTTAAAGATTTAGGTGACTTAAACTATTTTCTTGGTGTTGAGGTCAAAAGGTTTTCAGATTCCACTTTACAACTGAGCCAAAAGAAGTACATCACTGAAATATTAAACAGAGCAAAGATGAATTAAGCAAATTCCATTTCAACTCCTATGGTCAGCAATCTACATATCTCAAAATACAAAGGTGAAGCCATAATCAATGACAAACAATATAGAAGCATTGTTGGAGCTCTACAACATGCAACTATTACCAGACCAGAAATTGCCTACAGTGTTAACAAGGCAAGCCAATTCATGCAACAACCAACAGATGAACATTGGAAAATAGTAAAGAGAATCTTGAGATATCTCAAAGGAACAATTAACTATGGTCTAACACTGCAAGCAAGCAAACACATCAATATTACTGGGTATGCAGATGCAGACTGGGCATCTGACCCCGATGACAGAAAATCTACTACAGGTTATTGTATATTTCTAGGCAGCAATCCAATATCTTGGTGTTCAAAAAAACAGACCACTGTATCAAGATCAAGTACAGAGGCCGAGTATAGAAGTGTAGCCAACGCTACAGCAGAAGTATTATGGATACAGTCATTACTTAGTGAACTTCAAATCATGCCTACCAGTAAGACAGTTATATGGTGTGATAATCTCAGCACAGTTCATCTTACTGTTAATCCAATTCTACATTCTAGATCGAAACATATTGAATTGGACTTATACTTTGTACGCGAGCATGTTGTAAAAGGAGAATTAGAAGTAAACCATATACCTTCGACTTACCAAGTGGCTGACATTTTGACCAAACCCCTGTCAAAATTGAACTTTATTCGTCTTAGGGAGAAATTGCAAGTGAAGAACTTACAAGGTAGCAGAACACCTTCAGTTGAAAGAGCTATCACAGAGACTGCAGCTCTCAATCGTTTAAACAACAATTCATCTTCAGTCAAAAGAGTATCCACAGACATTGCAGTCCTCAATCGAATGGCCAAAGATTGTAGCTTTCACCTCAAGAATCAAAGCCATGCAGATAAACCGAGAAAAGCTTAAAGCTTCTCTTCGTATAGCTCTCAAGAGAGACCCTCTAGGAGAATTTGGCGAAGTAATCACTTAAAGTTTTCAGATCTACTGCAGATGATCTCTAATTTATTGCCAATTTGGGAAAATATAATTCTCTCTCGAAATCGCACTGTGGAGTAGATCGCAAGTGAAAGAATTACAAACCCTAGCCACTGAAGGGTTTGCGGGGGAGTATTGGAGAATACCTCTCGTATCAAACTAATATACTTCACTGCACTGAATCTCAGTTGTTGAATATATTACAAGACAGTCCAGTGGCTTCTCTAAGATGGATCATGGGCTGAAGGCCCACTGCAAAATTGCTTCACACTTCTTTCTTTTAGAAATGTATATATATACAGGCTTTGTATCAGATTACATTATTATTACTGTAACATTTTTCTTCATTCAACTTAATACAAAATTCATTTTCTATTTTCAATATCTGAATCAAAACTCTTTCACATCAGTTCGAATTCATGTAAGTGCAGATTCTCTGAAACAAGCAATTGAAAAATCCATTTCTTACGAGAAAAATCGTGCTACTCCAAATAATGATAACATGGAGCTTGAAAGCAACGCTGTTGAAAAATCTGATGACATTTCGTTTTAGGAAAAAGCTAATAAAGTTACAGCAACAAATACAGAAGATCAAGATCTACTTATGATCAAAGTAGCAAAAAAGCTTTCAAGTTCACTACCTCCAGCAAAAACAAATGAAAAAAGAAAGAAAAGAAGAATAAAAAATATTAATGAAATTACTTTCAGTAGTGAAGATGTTGTTGTTTCTTCAAGTAAGGATAAATCCATTACTGGGGATAAGTTCAAAATAAATACATAAGGAAAAATCCAAATTGGAACTCATTGCTTGATGTGCAAGACAATGTCTCATGTAAAAAGAAGGGAAAGAGAATGGTGAAAGAGGACTACTACAGAGTGTCCTTATGAACTGCAATATAGAGATATCGTTTATATATTTTAAATGTCGATTATTGCTTGGAATATTAGGGGACTTAACTCTTCAGAAAGAAAAATTAATCTGATCAATTTGTTGAATAAATATAGTCCTAGTATAATTGGTTTGCTTGAAAATAATTAGATGATAGCAAAATTGAATTTTATCATCTAAGTTCTTTGAAAAAATGGAATTTAATTAACAATAATGTCATGGGAGGCAACGTTAGCATTATGATTTTATGGGACCCTAATATATGGGACATATAACATTATTATTTAAATTTCCAATTCATACATCCTGTATGTGAAAATAAGAGAGGTTTACTAATTGAAATAACCTTAATATATGCATCTAACAATGAAACTGGAAGAATTTCACTTTGGAATCAATTAAATGAAAAATTCAAAACCCATGGATTTTGACTGGTGACTTTAATACTGTAATTCATGCTTTTGAAGAAAGGGGTGGTAATTTAATTCCTTTTAGAAAATTAGAAATAATCAGCAACTTTATTTTAAAAACTGGTTTAGTTGATCCTAAAATACATGGAAATAAATTCACTTGGAAATCAAGTGAATGCGAAAATATCCATTGTTAGCTCGACTAAATTCTTTTAAACTTTTTAGCATTTTTCAAATTTCATTTCTAATACTCTTCCTCAAGCCTCTAGTGACCATACTCCTTTGCAAATAACTTTTTCAAAAAATAATTCAAATAAAAACCATCCTTTTAGGTTTATCAATGGATAGGTATATGAAAATTCATACAAATAAATTGTTAAAAATAGTTTCGCTGATCAGATTCAGGGCACTTCCCAATTTGAATTTAATAAAATTCTATAAAGTATCAAAAGAAATTTGAAAAACAGGAAAAACGGAAATCAATCAAATTAGAATAGAATGTGAGTGTATGTAAAGTAGCACTTAGGGCTGTCAATTTCCTACACGACCCGAAACCCGCACGGAAATTAGCAGGTTAACCCGACCCATTTAATTGGCGGGTCATTTTCGGGTCAACCCGAATTTGACCCGTTTATAAACGGGTGGGTTTCGGGTTGACCCGCCAACCCGAAACTGACCCGTTAACAACCCGTTTATACAGTATATAGGTTAAGCTGACCCGTTTACGACCCGCTCCGACCCGTTTATGACCCGTTTGTACGTTATACGGGTTATACGGGTTGACCCGACCCGTTTACGACCCGTTCCGACTCATTTACGACCCAATTATACCTTATACGGGTTGACCCGACCCGTTTACACCTTATACGGGTTGACCTGACCCATTTACGACCCGACCCGACCCATTTATAATCGGGTTACACGGGTTGGGTCGGGTCAACCGTTTATAAACGGGTCGGGTTCGGGTTGAGCGTTTTCGACCCGTTTAATAAACGGGTTGACCCGACCCATTTAAAATCAACTCGAACCCGACTTGACCCGACCCAAACCCGACCCGACCCGACCCATTGACAGCCCTAGTAGCACTGGTAATGATAGATCGAACCCTCTTATTGTCAATCAAATTTTTTAATCTCAGAGCAACTTAATTAAGGCTCTTCATGTTCAAACCATTCAATATGAAGCAAAAAGCTAAGGTTGACTGACTAACCAATAGGGATGAATCTAGCAATTTTTTCTATGCCAAAAATGTCCAATAGAAGGAACATTAATGACATAGGAAAGTTGATAGATAATAATGGTGCAGTTATCAATGAAATTTCTATAATTGAGTCTAAAGCTATTAACTTCTTTAATTCTCTCTACAATGCAGATCAATGTTTAAAGAGTTTTCCCGCAATCAATGACAAATACATACTTCATCCAATTAGTCAAAAAAAAATTACAGCCCTCCTAATTTGGAAGAAATAAAAAGTTTTATTTTAATGCAAACAATGATAAGAGCCCTGAACTAGATGGTGTTGGGGCAAAATTTAAAAAACTCATTGCGATGAAATCAAGTTTAAAATTCTAGATGTGGTAAATGAATTTTTTGAAAATGGTAAAATTCTAAATAATTTAAATCATATATTAATCAACTTAGTTCCTAAAGTTAAAATCCCTAAAGATCTTGGGGATCATAGACCTATTGCTTGTTGTAACTTTATATATAAAATCATAGCAATAGTTCTTTGCAACAGAATTAAAGTTTTTTTTGAAATACATGATTTTCGAAAATCAAAGTGCATTCATCCCTTGTAGGTTAATAGTAGAGAATTCTCTATTAGCATTTGCAATGAGAAGAAATTTTATTCAGGGATGCAAAAACAAAATGTGCATCAAGGTTGACTTACACAAAGCTTTTGATAAAATAAATAAGCATTTCATCCTGCATATATGAATCAGTTGGGTTTTGATGAAAATTTCTGTAATCTAATTAGAGAATGTATAGATAATGTTACCTATTCACTACTTATAAATGGTTCTACATGTGGCCTTATATATAGCAATCGGGGTATAAGGCAATGTGATCTACTTTCTCCTTTCCTCTTCACTATTGCTATGGAGTATCTATACAAATGGAGTAAGAACATTTAAAAGGAAACATCAAAGCCACAAATAGGGTAAAATCATTTATAACACATTTATTTTATGCTGATGATTTGCTGGTATTCTTGAATGCATATAAAACAATGCAAACACTATGGCTAATATTTTTGAAAAATTGAATTTTTTTGTTGGAATGGAAGTTAATAAAGGGAAAAGTAAAATTTGATTCAGCAAAGTATGTTTAAAAAAATAAAAAATGTTGAAAATTCTCAAAATCTAGGAAGATGAGCTGCCAGTTAAATATCTTGGACTACCTCTAAGTATGAATCAAATCAATGACAAAGATTGTGCTAGACTTCATGATATTCTGCAAATTAGATTAGAGGGTTGGTCAAGAAAATTGCTTTCTATAGTTGGAATATTAGAATTAACTCACACGGCCATCACTGCTATTATAGTATATTGGCTGCAAATACATGATATTCCAGCAAAATCAATTCATAAAATTGAAAAATTGTATGCCAACTTCATCTACAAGGGAAAGTATCATGAAGTATCACGAGACACTATTTGTAAACCAAAGGAAAATGGAGGACTTGGCTTTAGAAACTTCAAGGATTTAAAAGCTATCTTTCATTTAAAATTATTCTAAAATTTTTTAAAAGGGGATTCTCTTTGGTCAAATTGGATGAGGAATAAATATGTGAAAAAAAAAATTCTGGACCATGTTAATGGAAAATCATTACTCCAACACTTAGAAGAACATTCTAAATTGTAGAGAAATTGGAATAGAAATGATAGAAAGGAAATTTAAGGATGGTAAATCTACTAGCCTCTGGTTCTACCCTTGGATTAAGGGCAATTCTTTAGTAAATTTGTTGGGTTGGTCTAACTTACTTCACTTTGGAGGAGCCAATCTTAATGTTGATAACATTATACATAATAACAGATGGAATATCAATTTGCAATTAGCTGCCCCCGTATTCAAAAATCCATAAATAGCATTGAAATATATTCAGGCTTAAATAAAGACAAACGGTGTTGGAAGTTTACAGCTAAAGACGAATTTTCCTTTAAACACATACGGAAATTCATCAAAGTGCTTAGGCTGAAGTGGATTGGTATAAAGTTATATGGAATAAGGCAAATTGCCTAAAAATGGCACATTGTGCTTATTTTTCCATATTAAATATATTACGTACAAGAGATATATGCCATAAATATGATAAAAATGGAAAACCAAATGTCCACTTTGCAATACAGAGATTGAAACCATGCGCTGTCTATTCTTTGATTGCATCTATTCGAGGCATGTCTGGTTTATAGTTAAAAGAAAAATCAACCTCAGCCTACAGGCTTCATTGGATGATTTAAGAAATAGGATTCAATATATTAAGCACAGATCAATTCCATAACCAAATCAAAAGAGCATAAAAAAGAGTTCAACAAAGCTTGCATTATGTTAACTACGATCATCTATCACATATGGAAAGAGAGAAATGCAAGATTGCATAAAAAAAGAAACGGATTGCATTCGGACGTGGAAAACAGAAAGTCAAATTCTATATTGCAAAGCAGAAAAGAATCAAAAACTATTTCAAAATCATTCCATCACCATCCATGAGCTAAATAACAATGAGGACATGATTGAAGCATACTTACAAAACAAAAAGGTCAATCATGTCATTTCCCATGGTAAATCTTTTCAAATCAAAGGTATACAAAAGTCTAACGGGCTTCTTGGCTACCTCAATCTCAGTTCCAGTGGCTCAGACATCAGAGGCGGTCATTCCAGTACCAAAACCAGAAGCATTTCCTGCAAGGGAAGTTTTGGCAGGACTATCGCATGTCTAAATTCAAGGTGAAAGAATTGGATATGCTTCCATTTCAAAGAGAATTGCTACGTGACTTTAATAATCGAAGAATTGGGGATGGTCATTACAAAAGTAACCTCAATGGAAAAATATATCGCTTATCTGATTGGGAGATAAAAGAATGTAGTAACATTTATCAAAGTGCGTTTCAACATCACAACTATTATTTGAATGTTGATCATAGTAAGCTTAACGTCAAGTGTTGCCAATATCAAAAGACAAAGTGGTGCCGCAACTTGAAATAAAAAAAAATATCTGCTTAAATCGGAAGATCTAATCTCAAAAAAACAAAAAGCTTCAATCTTCGCGATATTATGAAGCCAATATCTTCTCAAACCAAGAGATCTATTCTCAACGAGATAGAAAGCTTCAATCTTCAAGATCATTTGAAGCCAACAATGAAAGAGCACGACAGATCTACATATTTCGCTATTGAGCTTCAAATTAAAAGTGATAGCAACATCAATATAAAGATCTTAAAGCTGCCATGAATTAGATCTCAAATAAAGTCTCGATTTATTAACAAATCTAGAATTTATATTTATAGAATAAATAAAATATACACAATTCATATAATATATCAATTCATTGTGCAAAATGCTATAGGTCAGTCGACCGGACTTGAAAATCAGTCGACTAACACCGTAAAGTTTTTAAAATATATACACGACCAGTCGACTTTACAGGGTCTCAGTCGATTGGACCAAAAGGTTGAATATAATCAACCTTCAGCTTCAGTTGACTGACGCTCATAGCCAGTCGACTGACGCTGTAATATAGACAATTATATAACAGACCCAGTCGACTGTTGCAGGGCCTCAGTTGACTGGACCAGAAGGTCGAAAAGTCATAAACTTCGGCTTCAGTCGACTGAAGCTCTGCACCAGTCGACTGAGCCGTGGATCTGAAAGGGCTTTTTACCTTTTCACCTACCTCTTTACCCCTTTATTTATCTCTTTACATTCTCTTCTCTTTTACAATTTAGTTTTTCAAAATCTTCAAAACCATAAGCTCTCCAGAAATCAATTTTTTTTCCTCAAAATCAAAATTAAATGGCACCAAAACGTAGAGGTCAAGCTTCTTCCTCGTCTCAACCTCCTTCTAATGAATAAATTCAGCGATGGCTATTTGACGACACCGCAATGAAGAGGTGGAGACGAATGCAAGATTCAAGAATATTTGAAGGTTTCTTCGTCAAATTCCATGATTTTTCACCTTATCGTATTCAAGAATTAGGCCGACGGAGCAATTTAGAGTCGTTAATTGATATCGATGACAATAAACACAAAATCAACCAAATTATAGTTAAGTTGTTTTACGCTAATCTCAACTTGGGTCATCAAGATGTTCCAAATCAGGAAGATTGCATATGGAGTTTCGTATGTGGTAAGCCCGTCTTCTTTTCTGTAGACCGCATGACTCATATTCTAAAAACAGAAAATGATAGAGCTGAGTTGGCTCTATTGATGCTGATTTGGTTGTTCGAGATCGCATAAGCCATTTATTTCTTGAAGACGATATGCGTCAGTTAAAATCAATGTCTTTACGACCAAAGGCATGAATAATTCATCGCGTCTTAATGAAAACCGTAACTTCTAGAACCAGGAGTTATGAACTTGTCTATGAGCATAATTTTAGAGCCTTGTATGCAATTTTTGGAAACATCAAAATAAACTGGCTTCGTTTGATACTTGACGAGTTTTTAAGCTTTAACAAAGGTAAGATGAATATAATTTATCACGGCGAATATATTATGCGTCTTCTCAAAGCTTGTGAAGTTCCGGAACCGAATTCACCAGTTTCTACTGTTGGTTGTTTGAACGCTCGGACCTTAGCATTAATGAAATAACCGGTTGCCCGACCTCCTACTATAATATCTTTTAAAGAATGGACCCAAAGGCAAACAACTCAAGTCCAACCTGAACAACAAGGCGAGCCTTCTCACCGACCATCTCGTCAAACATCAACTCGATATCAACAAGAAGAAATTACGATTCCAAACGAAGGCCTCCAACCACGTGAGGCCATCAATATCATGTGTCGTAATCAACAAATCCTTCAATCAAATATCCTCAAAATTTAAGAAGCTCGATAAAGTCAAAGAATTTTTTACAAAATTGTGGCAAGCTATATCATGCTCTTCCGGTACATCTACTTCTACTATAGACGATTCGGGTAAGCAACCCGTATTTACATAGTCTTCTTCTTCTTATGGCGACGATCAAGCTAGTAGTGATTATGATGGTAATGAAGGAGATGGTGGTAGAGGTAAACATCCGATGGAATAAAATGTTCATTTCTTTCATTTAAGACATTTGCATTTAATATGGCTTGTACTAAATAGCCTTTCTCGTTTATTTATTTGAAAAACTCTTATCTATGGATATTAAATGTTTGGATGATTGTTCTTGGTTTTATTTCATATTATCTTTCACATTATAATATCATATTACTTAGTTCTTTTTGTCGATGACAAAGGAGAATAAATATTATTGCAACTAATAAAAATGTAGATATAGAACGTCAAAGATTCATGGGAAGTAAGTATTTATGTTTTGTATATATATGCAGTCGAAATCTATATCTATTTACAGGGTATCATCAATCAAAAAGGGGGAGAATGTTGAGACTTAGTTTTTGATTCATGACACGAAGCTATCACTACAACATACAGATTTGACGACTGCTACGTTAAAAAGAGACAAGGAGACGAGACTTTAAAAACCGGAGCATCAACTGTGGTATTTTGTTTTTTAAGTCTTAGGTTACTATTTGTTGAAATCTCTCCTCGATTATGTCTACGCTAGCTTATATATTTAATCACTATATTTACTAAATATTTTATACACATATAAGCTAACATTTAAATTATTAAATTAATATAAAGTTCTAGAAATAACTATATATATATGTATATGTATATGTATGTATGTATGTAAATTGTGAAAACTGTACAAATATGTTCAGGTCAGTCAATTGACCTACGAAACCAGTCGACCGACATTGAAATTTTTATGCAGCATTCACAGTTACATAAATATATACGAATTAAAATTTCAAATTACTCTTGAATCTTCAGTCGACTGACTATGTAGCTCAATGGACTTAATTTTTATAACAGCCATTTTTTGAAAGGACGCGACTTTTGTGAACAGTTGCGAGCCTTAACGAAAAGATTCGGGTGCAACACTTCGATTGAAACTCTTCACCAACAGTCGTAGCTTTCTAATTCTTATAAATAAAACTCCAACTTCATTTCAACTCACTGAATTACAATCGATTTCTCTTATTCTTTGATCTGACTTTCTGAAATCTATTTGCTATCATACTTTCAATTATTCTGCATAAAAGCAATACTATACATTTCTATTCTTCATATACTTCAAATATAAACATTTATACTCGAGGAGAAGATTATAGGAAGGGTGTACTACATGTGACAAATCAGTGTTATCAGAACACACACATTAGTCAAACTATTTTCTGTATTAGTTGAAGTTCTGTTCTGTTGCTCAGGCGAGTGAAGTCCTCTTCGGCTGTTGAGGTAAAATCATGTTCAGCTGCTCACGCCCCTGTTCGGCTGCTCAGGGGTTGTATAGACCTATTCATCTAGGTTAAGCGAGGGTTGTTGTTTTAGTGAAATTACAGAAGGAGTCTGGAGCTGGATGTAGGACGGCGCTCCGAACCAGTATAAAAATCTCTGGTATCATTTTACTATACTGCTTTTATATTCTGCACTATTTACAGTATTATTATCATCACTATACTCTGTATTATTGTAAATCCATATTACACGATCCATAGCACACTTTCACTTGAATGTTACTAAAATGATACCTATTGACGACTAATAAATTACTAATAAGCATTAAATGGGTGGGAATATTTGGTATATCAAAAACGGTTGAATTATCTCTTACTTATAAGAATAATTTTTTATGTAGTGCATATACATTTAGAAAAACCACTTAATATGCATGGTTAATAGAGTTATATTATCATATTATACGTATATAGGTATGTACATATATATTCTCTTTAAAAAACCTATTATTACAAATATTTTGTTGCCAATTTTATTGTCATTATATTTAATTGAAATTTAAAAAAATTCAAACAAGCATCAAAGAATAAAAATTGTGCTCATGTACATGGCATGATTCTATGTGCAAGAATCTCGTGAATGGAAATAAACTGGTAATACATTTTAAATTACTTCTAAAGACTAACTTTCGAACAATAAGCTATCATGTAATGAATTAGTCAGCTTTTGTATAACAAGCTATAGTGTGATAAATTGACTCATTGAAGTATAAGTTGTCGCATGATGAGTGCTAGGCTATCGCATATAATACCTGTGATAGCCTTCAAACATTGAATCGAAATATGAGATATTGCGTGATGAGTATTACGCTGTAGCATATAAAATCTGTTATAGCCTTCAAACATCGACCCATAGAAATATGTGTCGACGTGTGATGAGTGCTAGGCTATTATATATAAATCTTATGGTAGCCCTTGAACATTGACCCATCGAAATATGAATTATTGTGTGATGAGTGTTAGGCTATCGCATACAAAATCCATGACAGCCTTCAAACATCAACCTCTCGAAATATGAGTTGTCACAAGATGATAGCTATCGAACATTGTCCTATCGAAAGATGTTGCTGCCGGATGAATATTGAAAGTGTATTAAGGCTTTCGAGTTTCCGACTCATCAAAAGATGAGCTATCACATAATGGCACATCGTACATTCTAGAATTATCTCAAAGAGGTATTATTTTTGGCGTTCTAAGGCTATGTGTGGCCGTTGATTATTTGAAACTAAACAAAATTTACGTGGCCGCACATTTCTCCTTTTCTTCTCCTAACACTTTATCTATGGTGTTCAACCGCGAGTAACCTTAGGCCGATAGCTACGATGGTCCGGAGGGGCTTCGAACCTATTACCTGCTTCAGCCGAAATCTAACCGTTGAGCAGGAGACAAAATCGCGATGTTCAACCACGTCGAACGGTGCAATTCACTCTTTAAGAGAATAAAACGCACCATGTTGGTTCTTTCTTCCATCGCGACAACTTTTAGCCCAAAACCGCAAAACCATCATAAATTTTCGAATCAATGGCCAACAACCCATCATCAAATTCCACTGAGAGAGCCAACGTCAGAAAACGTGCTCGCTACCACTTACAGCTACAGGTTTGGAACATTAAATTTAAAATACTTTTATGAAGTAATTTATGTTTTAGTTCTGCCTTGTTGTGTAATTGGGTTTATTCTCACTGTTTATTTTGATTTGGAGTTTACTTACTATGTTGTGTTTAATGATATGCATTAATAAATTAAATCTTACACAGAATAGTAAAGTTCATGTTATGAAAGAATATCATGTTTGACATTCAGCTAAAGGTGAAAATTTTGTTACCTGTACAATTGCATTTGTTAGTTTTGTTTAATTACTCAATCGGTAACAATAATCTTTTTATATCAAATTTTAGTTTAATGCCCATTGCTTGGTTAATTTATTAATTTGGTTTTGGTTTAATTGCTCAGCTGAATTTATATTATCAAATATAGTTTTCTCAATTGCAGTAATGTTTAATTTGTCTCGACATGGTCTTAAAACAAAAGATTTTAAGAAATGAGGCTAGGCAATGAATTCATAAGCTTACAATTGAATACAGTTGAAAGTTGAAACACACAGGCTAGGTAGTATTATCAACTAATATGCGCAGCAAGTAATATATCGGTTTTTTTGTTCATAACTGCTATAAGAGAAAAAGCAAGTTCGTGTCAACTGTCATAATTTTGAAACAAAACTCCTATTTCTGATTGAAACTCATCAAACTGTATGTTGCTAAAATGCCATAATGAAAAGGGAAATAAGGTTAAGCTCTTCTGTTGTTAGTTTGTTTGTGTGTATGTGAGTGAGCTGTCTAATTTCTGTCAGCAAGGTGTGTACAGTGGGAAAGTGTAGTATTTATGAGTTTTAGATGCAGTTGTTATTTTGTTATTACCCACTTCGTTATGTTTCAAAATCTGTTTTCGTTGTATATCATTATCTGATATATGAGATAGATGATAGAGATTTCTAAGGTAGAATAAGATAAATATTCTAACTGTCATTTGAAAAGCATTGTGGTCACAGTGATGGCTATTCCTGCGTTCGAATTTATATACCGTCAAGCTGTTCAAAGACAGTGGTAAATCATAGATTTAATTGTAATGAGTGCACAATGGATTTTATGGTAGAATTGTGTGTATTTGTGTTATTGATATGTTTCTTTTCAGGACCGTAAACTTAATTTATATGTCAACTAGGTTCTCTTAATATTTTGAACCCTCTGCTTCATATTTTTTTTTTTAAAATTATCACAATTTGTACAATGAGAATGCTTTTATCTTCACTCTGCTTAGGCCTCATCATCATCCGTTCATTTCTTTAGATAGATTTAGTGAAGTATCTGCTAGTGCAAGCAAGTGCTATAGTTAGGAGAGTCAGGCAAAAACACCGCATGCTTGTACCGACTAATGCAGAGAGAAGAATGGTGTTTGGCGGTGATGTGAAGGCGTGTTTGTGCACTATTCTCCATCCTTTTTCTCTTTAACCCATGATAGGTTCTCTTTAGATATTTCTTTGTGTATAGTTTGGTTTATGGGCAAGGTTTGTGTATGGTTTTTATTTTTTTTGCTTTCAAAATTTGTTCAATTTATTTCAGTTGAGGTGAGTTTACATTGCTATTAGGAATCAGACTACCTACACTGGTTGAAACTATATTGGTCGTCCTATCAAGAACCTGATGAGCCATAGCCTGTGGTGAAATTTAGCTAGTATATCGTTGCTTGACGCTACTAATGAATTAAGTCAGAAGTGAATGGCCTGATGCTTCATCCAATTGAATGGCCTGATGCCAAAGCTCAGAAATGAATGCAACTGTGGATTTGTGGTGTTTTCTTTGGCAAAAAGGCTAGTTCATCTAATTGAAAATTCACAGTTGCAGTCAATTCCTTTATACACACACGTTCATTTTTTGTATAATATTATAAACAAACTTGGCGTATTGCCGCTTGAATTGAATAAACTTCTAATTGTTGTAGTTGTGCTTTCAATGGCACCGCCTTCCTAACCAAATATTTCTTGATATCTCATAAATGACCAACATAGCCAATACACCATCAATGTCAAGTTGAAGCAAATGGATTCTGTGTTTCTTCAAATTCAGAGAGACCAAAAACTTAGGCCTGTTTTGTGAGAGCAAGATGGCCAGTAGCAGACAAGTTTTTGGCTGCCAATGGACATATAACCATGTTGAAGTTGTGTCAGGTACAGTTATAAAAATATAATAAATATAGTTTCCTTGTAGCCCTTTTCATGATTTACAAAGCAGAATGATATTTCGTATGCGTACTTATAGACTTCCCCTGTTGAACGCTATGTTCATGACCTAGGTCAATATGCATTGGGTGTCCTTCATGTCGTTACATTTGTACCTTACACTCGAAAGTTAATTGTAAATGCCTGTTTGAGAAATGACCGTGTTACCCCGCCTTTTGGTCAACGTCGGGATATCAATAAATTGGCTCAAAAAGGATGATTATCAGGATTGGAGATCGAATGAGAACAAGACTATGATGATACCGTAAAAATTGGACCAAGCTCCAATCAAGGTGGGATTGATAGGGAATGATAAACAAGGCTTGGTGAGGCTACACTTCGAATTTCAGATCAATCAGAGTTCATATGCTCAAGTTATGGATAGATCAATATTGGTGAAAATTGGTTTCGTGTCGATACGTTTGTATCGATCATTATGGTGTTTGGTTTGGAACGATCGACATTCGATACATTTCATTTCGATCGAATTCGTATCGATCAAGCAGCTTCAGAGAGGAAATGGTTGATGGATGCGGGCTGATGACTTCGTGTCGATACATGTGTATCGATTTGATGGATATGGTAAAGCAAGTTGGCACGCTTCGTATCTATCAAAGCTTGGACCGATACGAGGAGCAGAGCAACTAGTGGGTACGGGGTTTGATGGATATGAAAGCATACACTTCCAGAACGCTTGGGACCGATACAAAAGAAGGATGATGGATACGAAAAGCACTCAGGAGCCATTTCATATCGATCACGTTCGTATCGATCGATACGAAGGAATCGGTCGAGGGAAGGAGCGCATTGCATGGATCGAAGCGCAAAATTCGGATTGATGCATAATTGATAGATGCATGATTGATGGATACAAAGCTCGGGATGGATATGAAGGTTCAAGCCCACATGTACAAATTCAATTTTGGATCGATCATAACTCCCAAACTACAAGTCCAACTGCTATGAAATTTTCACAGAAGCTTTCTTATTCGCTCAGGAAAGTCCATGATCGATCTCAGCTCCATTGGACCATTTTTGGATCGATATGAAATGTATCTTGGATCGATCAGGATCGATCTCAAACGACCCCAGATCGATCTGGTAGACAAATCCACGTGTAAGAAGAGGTATTCTGAGGTTTGAGGAAGACGTTAAGCACCTCCATGGCGACTAAAGAAGGATCTGCTTCTTCTTTTCTGGCTAGACATAGCCATTTTGGTTATTGATATTCAAAGGATTATAACTGTAATCACAGTATAAAGGAAATAAAATGATCGATTCAAAACGGACATAGGTCGGAGATAGCCGAACCACTACAAATCTTGTATCTTCTCTTACTTTCTTTCATTTTACTTTAGTTATTTCTTCATTTTTGTTCTCTACATCATCTGGATCTGAGATCTGTGCTTGGAAATTGAGGATTTGTGTGTTAACACTAGTGCTTTCACTACTTATGGGATTTATGGTCATTTTTGGCACAAACACTTTAGTGCTTTCACTGAGAAAACCAGCAATCGCTACATCGGATTTGGAGTTCAAATTTGAAAAGCTAAAGGATTAGATCTAGAAGGAACCATGGTTAGACAATCGACAAGGAGACATGTGACGGAACAGAGCCATCAAGAGGGAAGTCAAAAGGCTTCCTCTGGAGTTGGAGCAGATCAGACATCCATCTACATCGCGAGGAATGAGATGCAGACTATGATGGACTCTATACAGGAGCAGTTGATGAAAAGGTAGGAGGAGATGATGCAGAACCTTCTCAGACAGTTCGGACAGGCAGGAGCAGCATGAGCTGCAAGAGGTCAGATCCATGGAGCTGAATCAGAAGGACTCAACAGGCAATCAGATAGAGCAGTTCAGTAGGGAGCAGCTCCCAATCAGCAAGCAGCTATCAATCTGGATGGGTCTAGACTGGGGGGCACACCACCGTGTTGTGATGGACCAGTTCATAGAGGAATACCAGTGACGCTGCACAACGTGGTGCCGGCAGGAATGCAGGAGTGTGTGACAAGGAGTACGTATCGGAATTCCCTCGAGGACTTGGGGGGGAGTTAGGAAATGAAGATGAGGGGCAACACTTGGACAACCTTGGATTGGCTGAAATTATTAGGCGAACTATACGCGGAGGTCTGACAAACAGATATCTGGAAGGAGTAAACAAGAGTCCATTTACCCGTGACATCAGAATGGTTAGGAATTCACTGGAGTTTAAGCTACCTACTCTGGAAGTATATAACGGTAGGACGGATCCTACCGATCATTTGATGATGTATACAAAACACGTGGAAGTGCTAGGGGGATTAGAGGAGGAATGACCCGGTGTTTCCCCTTGTATTTGACGGATGTAGCTGTCATGTGGTTCAAGCAGTTGGAAAATGGATCTATTAGGACATGGATAGAATTAGTGGATATGTTTTTGAAGCAGTTTCGGGTTCATATCAAGAGGGCAAAGAATGTGATGACACTGACGTTGGTGAAGCAGAGGACGGGAGAATCACTCAGGACTTTCTTATCCCGGTTTAATGCAGTGGTTGCTTCGGTAGATTGGCCGGATCTATCAATGATTTTAATGGCGGCAGTGTCAGGAGTCAGGGATAACTTAAATTTCAAGATATCATTGATATGGGATCTATCAATGGATCTCGGGGAATTCTTTCATGAGGCCAAAAGATTCCTCCGGCAGGAGGATGCAAGTTTTGATATGAAATCAAAGGAAGTAAACATGGTCAAGGATGGAGGACCATCCGGTGAAAGTTCGAGTAAGGATAAGGATAAAGGGAAGAGGAAGTCAGACAACGATTCTAGCAGAGCTAGGAAGTGCTGGGGAGGGCCAAAATTCTCCACTTACACAGGATTGAATGAGACATTGGAACGTATATACTTGGATACTCGGGATCGCCTTTCTTATCGAAGGTCGTCAAGGAGGGAAACCTCGAAACGCGAAAGGTCATCGGGAAGGCACTATCTCTTTCATGACCTGGATGGGCATGATATTAACAACTGCAGGCATCTAAAGGATATAATCGAGGAGCACGTAAGGAGTGGTCAGTTGCGACAATATGTCAAAACTCGGAATGCGGCAGTGGAACAGGAGCAGCCACTGTCTACCTTAAACAACGACGATGCGAGGCCCCGGAATGATAGTCGGTTGGTCATCAACTGATTAGGGTGGTATGGAATCAGTAGCAAACTCTAGGTAGACGGGTAAGTCAACTACTCATGTACGGAGACAAAGGTATCCCCTAAGCATGCTCTGAGATGATGATAAACTGTGATACTCTAGTTTGTGAAATCTGGTTTTCCTTTCTGGTTTGGACATTTGTTTTTTCTGGTTTTTGGAGTTTGGTTTGGACTCTTGATTTTGTTGATTTTCTGGTTTGGATTTTGGTTTGAAAGCTTGTTTTATGGTATGGATCTTGATTTGGATTTTTGATATGGATTTATGGTTTTCAGATTTGATCTGGATTTCGGGTTGGATTTTGATTGAATTTTTATCTAGTTTTTGGTAAAAAGGTCGTCGGGTATGGATTATACCCGGCAAGGGGAAAGTCGCTTCGTCCGATCGTGGCGAATCGACTTATTCAGGTCCTCAAGTATGGACTATGCTCGATAGGGGTCCGGAAAGACCAGGATTCGGCTTAGGACTTAAGCCACGGCATTGCTCAGCGTTTAGGGACACTGAACCAGGATCACTGTCGACCTAGGACTTATGCCAAGGTATTGCTTAATACAGGTCATCGAGTGTGGATTACGCTTGGCAAGAACCCAGAGATATTATGGATCTGGAAATTGGCTATGAACAGCTAAGGATTTGGGTATGAATTCGAAGTGGTCCTGGATTTGGCTAAGGGCCCGGAGCGGTCCCGGATTTGTATATCAAATCGAAGAGGTCATGGATTTGGTTATTGGATGTTGGGTATGGATGGATTAGAATTCGGTTGTCGGGTTTAGATGGATACAGAATTGGCTAAGGATTTGTTTATTGGATCCAAAATTGGATAACGACTCAGAGCAGTCGTGGATTTATATAAGAATGTGGTCATGTCACCTGGATAGAATGGCTTGTTGATGGATTGGATAATGGATCAGATGATATGGCTATGGATGGAACATGGACTTTGGATATCGGATTTAAAGCTATTCAAAACACGTCTTCCTACTGCAAGGCATGTTTTGGGGGGCAAATGTTACCTCGCCTTTTGGTCAAGGCTGGGATATCAACAAATTGGTTAAAAAGGATGGATATCAAGATAGAAGATCGATTCGGAACAAAGCTATGATCGATACTGTCAAAATTGGACCAAGCTCCAAGCAAGGTGGGATCGATAGGAAATGATAAACAAGGCTCCGTAAGGCTACACTTCGAATTTCAGGTCAATTGGGGTTCATATGTTCAAGTTATGGATGGATCGATATTTGTGAAAATTGGTTTAGTATCGATATGTTCGTATCGATCATTATGGTGTTTGGTTTAGATCGATCGACATTCGATATATTTTGAATCGATCGAAGTTGTATCGATCAAGCAGTTTCAGGAAGGAAATGGGTTGATGGATGCGGACTGATTACTTCGTGTCGATACATGCGTATCGATTGGATGGATATGGCAAAGCAAGTTTACATGCTCCGTATCGATCAAAGCTTGGACCGATACAAGGAGGAGAGCAACCGGTGGGTGCGGGGTTTGATGGATACGAAATCATACACTTTCAGAACGCTTGGGGCCGATACGAAGGAAGGATGTTGGATGGATACGAAAAGCACTCAGGAGCCATTTCGTGTCGATCGCGTTCGTGTCGATCGATACGAATGAACCAGTCGAGGGAAGGAGCGCATTGCATGGATCGAAGCGCAAAACTCGGATCGATGCGTAATTGATGGATGCATGATTGATGGATACGAAGCTCTGGATGGATACAAAGGTTCCATCCTACATGTACAAACTCAATCTTGGATCGATCATAACTCCCTTACTACAAGTTCAAATGCTGTGAAATTTTCGCAGAAGCTTTCTTATTCACACAGGAATGTCCATGATTGATCTCAGCGCCATTGGGCCATTTTTGGACCGATACGAAATTTATCTTGGATCGATCAGGGTCAATCCCAAATGACCCCAAATCGATCTGGTGGGCCCATCCACGTATGAGAAGAGGTATTCCGAGATTTGAGGGAGATATTTCCAATCTACTCATATAAATAGTACCTCCATGGCGACTAAAGGGGGAACTGCTTCGTCTTTTTTGGCTAGACTCTGCCATTTTGGTTATTGATATTCAAAGGGTTGTAACATTAATCACAGCATAAAGGAAATAAAAGGATCAACTCAAAGTGGATTTAGGCCGAAGATAGCCGAACGACTATAAATCTTGTGTCTTCTCTTACTTTCTTTCATTTTAATTTGGTTATTTCTTCATATTTACTATCTACATCATCTGGATCCGAGATCTGTGCTTGAAAATTGAGGGTTTGTGTGTTAACACTGGTGTTTTCACTACTTCTGGGATTTTGTGGTCATTTTTGGCGCAAACAGACCACATGGCATGGCTGTCATCTTGGATGCAGCAAATAGTATTGGTTATGTTAATCTAGAGGTATGTACATGCTCCTACACAATATATTACATGGCAACAATTTAATTTGTCTTTAATTTATGCTCCTCCATTCTTTTCGTCTTGTGCATTTGATTCATCCAGCTCTGAATCTACTAGTTAGTCTCATTTTTCCTCCTCCTTCAATCAGTAATAAATCCTGAATGCCTTATCAAAATCAAGGCAATCAATCTTTACTTCAAGCAAGTGGTGCTGATTCAAAAATAAAGTTCCTTTTCTAATCAAAATGATAATACAACCAGATCAAACACACCGAATTTTGGAGCCAATGCACAAATTAATAATTCCGATGTGTTAAGTGGAGCAGTAGGGAATGGAGAAGAACTTAGGATCAGGAGCTTCAAGTATTGTTGTTTATGTCGGGTTTAGCAAGCTCTTAACTGTCATTGTGCCCTTATATGACAAATATTGTTGGGTTTAGCAAGAGATGAAACGATTGCACATATATTGATAAAGCTTCAGGTGTCGTTGTTTATTGCATCGGCGGTATTATTTCTTCTCATTTGTTTTTGCTCAAATGATATTACTATAATGCATCAAAACCAAGTTCTTAGTATGCATGGGTGACTCCAAAGTTTGCGAAGAATTTAACTAGTTTACTTGCCATGAATAAAATGTTTTCTTACTATTTTCGTTATGTGCCTTTCTATTTAATCATCACTATCATAGTAGTTTATACTGTCTAAGCATTCTTAATATCCTAGCAGTTTTTTTAATAATAGTAATAGTAATAATAATCATAATAATAGTGGTAGTAGTAATAATAATCATAATAATACTTACACTCTTGAACTATTTTATGGCTATGTTATATGCATACGCATATCAAAACTAATTAGACACTTTATACTTTTTTGGAACCTGCATTGAAAACCTTCGTTGCTTACCAGGTGGGAAAAAAACTATCAGGACTAACTAGAGACTCGGGTGGTCAGGCAGCCAGCGTTGAGCAAGGAAAGTGGAAAGCTGAATTAGCTCAAGTAGCAAATGAGTTGATTGTTGTAAGTAGTTGGAACTTAAAACAAATTTCCAGCATGTGCATTTATTTTGAACAAGTCAATAGTTTCTTACATAATCTCAACCATATAATTCATAAATTTTGCAACGGTTCTTCAATTAGTGTCCATATTTCATTGTAATGTTTTTATTTACACTGATTGCGACCAATTTTGGAAGAGCAAGTTCCTTAGCAGCAACTAATGCTGCTACTCCCACGTTAGGATGGATAAAGATAGCAGCGGTAGCCGTAGCAACTCCCATCACTTAAAATATATTTTACAAGTAGATGGAAGATTATTACGGTGTTAGAGTTTTACAATAACCCATCCTAGAACATGTCTAAATTTCACTGTAAAAAAATCCCATCAAAACCTAGATCCATTCTAAGGCAAGCTGTTGATAGTAAAAAGAAAATAACATTTTAGAGCCATAATTAAATTTTCAGAACTCTCGGCGGATGGAACAAAATATAATGTTAAAGTGTACACATTTATGGCAAACCATAAAACGTCATAACACAAAATTCCATAAAAACTGTAACATGGTATCCGTTACAACAATTATCTAAATCCATAGGTACACATAAAAACATATAATAATAAATATCGTCATAATCCAAGCTTCTCCATCTCTAAGCATTGTCACTGCAATCACTTCATTCTTAACATGTGTTGTAATGAGGAATGAGTCAGAATAACAAGTGTCCGATGAATAAGAACCTCGAGTCTTACCTTTTCAGTACTTGGGCTGTATATTTCAAAATAAGAATATGTCTACGAACATAAAACTAATAAAAACCACTTAATACTTCTCTAAAAGGAAAGGAGGCAGACTCTTATTGTTTAAGACTTTTATTAAGGCAGACCCCGTCATTTAAGACCTATTTTCAAGGCGTGCTCCTCAATGGTACTATCTAGCTGACATCTTATGGAATCGCGTAAGCCACTTAATACTTTCAAGTGGAAAATATGCGGACTCCGATCATTTAAGATCTTAACTGAGGCAGACCCCATCATTTAAGACCTATTTTCAAAAGCGGACCCCTATAGAGATGCCATCTAATGTGTCCCCATGGCCATTTAATACTTCATCTAAGAAAAAAGGCAGGTCCAACCACTTAATACCTTAAAACCCCAAAGCAGACCCTTCATCTTTGGCTTATGCTTATAATGACATCTGACATCTCACATTTGTCCGCTATTCGTAAAACTGGTAGCCTGATTAGCTGAACAAATTTTGAAACGACCCGACTTCCTACCTTCAGGAAATCGCATCATTTTGAAGAAAGAAAGGGATAGAAGAAGAAAAGAAAGAGAAAGAAGAACACAACAACATCAGAGAACTCACAGCGGAACGAATAAAATATAATATATCAAATAAAATATTACATAGTATCAGATTACATCAGAGTTACACAACTATACAACACATATTAGACAGTTATAAACATCTGTCTAATTCATACAACTCAAGTACAACAGAAGAAACAGATACCAAACACAGCGGAACCAATATATCTATACGTCGAAGCCTCCTGCTCCATTACTCCTCCAGAATTCGTCAAGCTAACCTGAATCACTTGACTACTCATACATAATATGAGTACCCAAGAGTTTAATAAAACAGAAAATAAACACTCGGGTCAGACAGGGGTCTGGTGTGAGTAAACGGTTTAAAATTGCTTAACTTTAGAAAACCTTTGGAAGAAAAAGTATCACGTAAGACTTCCCACACATAAACATGGAAAAGTTTTTACCTTACGCTAACCAAAACATTTGATAGGAAATCCAGTGATATTATAATAGTGTCTAGGGTTTTCAAGTAAATATGAAATAGCCGAAATTGTTACATCTATTAAATTCCAGCTACTAGCCACAAAAGTGGGTAATACAAACAAAACCGTAGGGTCTCGTAGGGAAAATGGGTTTCCATCAATGGCAGGGCTACTGGGGTACCGCCCGTCACAGTACGTGGCCTAGATCACCGTACCGAGGAGCCACCCTAACTCCCCTGCAACACAAGGCCGGACCCATCCCTTACTGGATAGTTCCAAACAAGACAACCCCGGCGGTTGTCCGGATCAACCGCCCCACACAGCCGAATAAAAAGGGACTTCTAGACAGGGGTAAATCTTGCTCTCCAGTGGGAGCTACCCACGAAGCCTTGCTGCACCTCCCCTGTTTTAGCCATTCCCGGTTGATGAGGCTTGAAGCTGCGATTACCTTTATAGAACATATCTAACTTAGAATGCTCATCGTCCGCCTGACGATGTGCTGAAAGCATTCAATCCATACAAGTTCGTTCCGGGTTCGAACGAAACCGAAGGCACTATCTCGTTGCACTCATATTGGAATCACCCTCAGAGTCAACGACCATAGCCCTTGCACTCTGATTCGCCATCTCGAATCTATAAGTACTATTCCGTCAAACTCATTACGGAATCACCCACAGAGTTATACTGACGTATAGCCCTTACACCTCGAGTCTTCACTTGCTCCACTTGGATTAACGACCTAACGTTTAATTGGAATCGATGTGGTTTTCGGATTCCAAATATGGAAACCCGATCCCGGTCTCATCGAAACCAAACGCCATTTTAATGTCCAAGTTGTACTTAAGGGATTTAAACAGTTTAACTTATTCAGGATGATATAACAGATAGATGAATAACATTATCACAATAGATAATACATATCAACATTCATATAATAAAGCAGCATATCACATATCTCATAAACATCCAAATCATCCAGTATCAATCAAACACCCAATATCAATCATCCATTATCATCCAACATCCAATATCAATCATTTAATATCAACCAATCATCCAAAGCAGAATTGATTAACTCTTAATCAATTTAATTAACCTTTAATTAAATTAATTACTATTCTCTAATCACTTGAATTATCCTAACTCCTGCTTCATTGATTTATTACAAATCAAATTCATTTATCATTCCTTAATGATCTTCTTAATTAATCTCCCTAGATTAATTATCCTTTAATTACATTCAAGTAATTATCCATAACCATATTCAGTAATTATCTTTAACCATATTCAGTAATTAATCTCTAATTACTATCATTAATTACAATAATTAATGATCCTTCATTAATTAATTAACTATAATTAATTACATTAACCCTTAATTAATTACAATTAATTAATCATATTTAAATCAATTACTTAAATTAATACTTCATTAATTATATTAATTAATAATCTTTATTAATTAATAATCCTTTAATTAATTAAATAATTAACTTGTAATTAATTATCTCATTAACCATAAACTGTAATTAACAATTTGTAATTACTTATCTTAATTAATTAACTTCTTAATTAATTAACTTCTAATTTAATTATATTAATTCTTGATTAATTAATCCAATTAATTAATCTTAATTACTTCATTAAGTAATTATCAAACAATTAAATTAATAAATAAAATCATTAATTAATTACTTTATTAATTTAATTAACATAATTAATTACCCTTAGTAATTTATCTTAATCAATCTCATTCATAACTAATTAATCACATTAATTAATTAACTAAAATAATTAACTCTTAATTACTTACATAAATAATTACCTCTAATTACTTCTTGATAAATCTTAATTACTTTCTTAATTAATTTCTTAACAAATAATTAATTCCATCATTAAATAATTCTTCATTCTTTAATTATTTATTCCATAATTAATTAACTTCAAAACAATTATATTAATTAATTAATTCCTTAATTAATGACATTAAGTGATTATCCATTAATCACTTTCTTTTAATTACTTCCATAAGTAAATCCTCTAATTACTTTCATAAGTAATTACCATTTTAATTACATTTAAAAATTAATCATTGATTACTTTATTAAGTAATTACATTTAATTAATAAGTGATTATTTAAAATTAAATAAATAATTAACTAATTATTTAAAATTAATTAAACAGTTAATTAATTAATTACTTCTTTATATTTTCAAAATCCTTAATTAAGAATTCATTAATTTTAATAAAAAATCATACTTATTAAGATTTTCAATTTTGTATCAAAATAATTTAACCTTATTTATCCTTTAAAAATAAGTTATTTGAAGTTAATCAAACTTTAACAACTTAAAATATATTATTCTATTTTGATTTCAATATTATAAAAATAACCTTATTCGGAAATAATGTATTTTGAAATCAATTTCAAATTTAATACAATATAAATTAACTAATTTAAACTTATTAACTTTCAATATAAATTTGAAACTTGTTATTAAAACATTTCTGAACACTTACTTAAACTTTGATTTAATTCAAACACTCTTCTTAAATTAAAAATTCAACTTAAATTATGTAAAACTACTTCAAGTAATTATCTCAAACGTTTTAAATTTAAAAGTAAACTCAATTTACATTTAAAGTTTGACTAACATAGTTTTCAAAACAAACAAGTTTAACCTTGTAAATTTACTTCTTCTCAAACTTAGGCCATGATTTCATTTACTGGAAAACTTGTTATAACTAAAAACTTAATCAAAAATTTATTCAATAAGTTAAATTAGCAACTTATATTACACAGCTCAACAACCCAGAAACACTCAAACTACACGAGACATTCCGAAGCAACCCAGCGACCCCCTTCCCCTTCTTCAAGTCACACCCAAAAAAAAATCGCGAGCCAAACTTCGAGTTGAATACGAACATACACGGTAACCCACCCGAGTAGAGTCCTTCTTCCCCAAATTGAATTCCTGTGTACCCAACAATGTCACGGTGCACGTGTCCACTCTTTTCCGACCACCGACGACTAACGCGGCCATCCCCATCAATCCCACGTCCATGCGCGAACTCAAATACGAACCCAGCTCGATCCTACAACTCACGAATCGAAATTCACTCTCTCGAGCATAAAACTGTACAGCACTCGAACCACACAACCCCTCATCGCCAGCCACTTCCTCACCGTTGACCAACGCAAAACCCATCACCGAGTTGCCACACACACGGACAACGACTACCCCAAAGACAAGCAAGCTCGATTCAACATACACGAGGAATACTTCATCATTCATGCCGGAAACAATCTTCAGACAAAAACCCTAACTTCCCTAAATTCGAGCAAATCACCCATTGAAAAATTTATTCAATATTTTTCCCAAGTTTCACACCTCACATGCTACCTTCGAACCAAATATCAGCTCGAATCATCGAGTGATTCAACGACAATCACCAAATTACTCAGGAAAGTTCAAACCTAGATTTCTCAAAAAATACCCAATTAAAATTCTTGAAATGCATGCCTAAATTCATGATTTCTCATCACGATTTCATGTATATAATTCAAGTTTGAATTTAAGATAATTGATTTTTGACAGAGATCAAGATTTCACTGTAAATTTGCATTTTAAAATTTATTTGTAAGCTAAATATTTTCCAAACTATTTTTAAACTTATATTACACAAACACACTCAATTTCTACTTATAGATCAAGAACTAAAACCAATTGTATGAAATGTATTTGAATTTATTTGATAAAACTCAATACTGTAATGTAACAGAGGCATTCTATAAATTTACAAACAGATATATCACCTACTCAAACATGCATACATCTTCATAGATATATACAAGCCATGTTTCTACAAACATGCATCACAATATTTAAGCAAAGTTAAATAAAACTGTTTTTAAGATTAAAGTTTACTCACTGTTAAATGCAGGGCAGATTTTGCTTTTTATTTCCAGGCTTAGAATCTTTAATTTGAAAAATGCTTTGGTTTTGCAGAAAATCCCTTGCATGCTTAATTTGAGGCTTCAGTTTGAATAAATCTTTTGAACAGAAAACTTGCATTGCAGAAGAAAGTCTTTGCATGCTTTCAACTTGATGTTCTAAAGGTTGAAGCTGCTGTGTTGAGTTGCATACTGCAGATTTGAGTTGCAGTATTTTCTTTTTGAATTTGCAAGTTGAAGTTTTAAGAAATGCAGGTTGAGGTTTATAGCTTGAAGTTGAGGAAACTTTGATATTGATTTTAAAATCTCAGGTTTGCAAATGGAGATTTGTAAATGAATTTCTGATGTTAGCCATTAATTGGAAGAGGAAACAAATTCTCTTCATATTTTAAGTTTATAAGAATTAAAGAGAGTAAGATTTTAGAATAAAGACACTTGTCACATAAGTATCTAATGTCCTTACATTTGTTTATTAAAGAAGTTTGTATGTTTACACATGTCTTTAAGTATTTAAAATAAATTTTTATTAAATTTAAATGTAAACATAAACTAAAATTTTTAATTTGCTTTATAAATGAATATTTACATATGTGAATATGAAATAAATCCTTTAAAGAAAATGTTAGAAAATTAATTATAATATAAATAAATCTTATACATGTTATTTTAAATCTTAATCATTCATTTTTAATGTAAACATTTTAAAAGAAAACAAACAAAACTTGTTTAAATCCCTTTAAAACTATTCTATTAACAAAATAAATCACAATCTTATATTAGAAACAATTGGATCAAACTAAATTATCTTTTGGAAAATCTTATTGAATTTAAAACAAAACTTTAAAATTGCAATATTCATTCTTACATAAATTATTAATAGATTAAATTAAATTTTCAAAACAAATATCAAATTATAACATATGCTTACATATATTACAATTTGAGAATTCAACTTTTAATTTAAAACAAAAGATATTCCCATTCACAATATATATCAACATATATATTATAAACAGAATAAAATTTCATTAGCTTTGGAAAATAACTCTTATCAATATTGTCAGATTAAAATTTATTAACCTTTAAAAGATTAAATTAGCCAATTTTAAGTTAAAATTACAAAGAAAATCATTAAACCAATTAAATTATTTATACAGATTATTAAATCGATATTGCCCAAAATTCCGGGTCGTTACAATCCTCCCCCCTCAAAAGAATTTCGTCCCCGAAATTTAAAAGCAAAGTTAATTTAATAACCCAGCAAAGATTTAAAATCAATTAGCAAAGCATTCCTAACAACCAGTAGCTAACAACCAAAGCAATCAATCACACCAACAAACTTAACTAATTATCCTGACATAAATCAGAATAAAACTCTAATACTATCTCGAGTTTCCCAAGTAAAAATCACCGGGAGACTCGCTCCACCAAAGCTAAACTAACAAACTATACTACAAAAATCCAGAGCTCCACTCTGCTCTAGATCCACCAATCTGAACAGAATATCAGATTACACTCAACTCCAGCTCAACATCAAATTCTAACTGAACTACAGATTCAACAACCAATTGATGAATCATACACGTACTCCCTCAGAGATACGTGAAATAAAATGAACTCCAGCTATCCAAACTGGCAATTCAATCTCATAGATAACAAATCTTATCTTATCAGAACACAGATAAGAAATCTCAAGCCAAGGCACTAACCAACCAATCTTACTCAATTTCTGCTCTCTTAACCAGAGAAATCTTAACAACAAATGAAGTCCCCAACTTCAAACTCCAAAACTCATCTCATATCTGTATAACTCAACAGATAATTCTTGGGCTGCCAATCTCTTCCTGATCAGCTCAATCTATACTGATACTTCCAGCAACAACCGGACCAAAGCAAACTGGCTTCTGGATCCTATCCAACGGAAAATTCTTCCAAAATCCATCGAAATCCAGAACACAATTTCTACTATTCAAGCAATAGCAAACAGAACTTATTCCTTCCTTGCACAGCTGCTACCTCGCTTCCGCTGCACAACTCTGATTCTGAAATGAAGGAGAATACTGTTGATGAACATGAATACAAACTTATCCAATATATCCAGGAACTTTGTTCATCAAATCCATATAATCTTAGTGACTCATCTGACTTAGTCACACAACCTTACACAGAATCCAATTCAAAAGCTAGATCTAACCAAATCCAAATTCCAAAAATAAATTTCTGAGTTGCTACCCCAACTTCACCTTCTCCAAGAACCATCTTACAACCAGGCTAGCTACCAAATCACTTCTGGAACCAAACAATATGGATCTCAATTCCAAATGCAGACAACCTACTGATTACTCCAGCAGCTCCTACTTCCTCATGAGAATCCTCAGTCTCAAACCAAAGAATGCTCAAGACAATTCCAAACCAATCGCAAGTCACTTTTGCGATCCAACCTAATTCGGATTCCAAAGAAACTGCCCTCTCTTTACCAATTAGAACAGCTCTAAGCTTTTCCAAACAAGGTTAACTCTCCAAGAAAACTTTCACCAACAGCTCGGGCTACTAAAGAAGAACCAATAAGATTTCCTGAACCATCCGAGAACAACCAACACTGCTGCTTCCAACTCTATCTCGATGATACTGCAAAGGCAAAAGACCTCCTCGTCAGCACACCGAACTCTTCGAGCTGAACTGCTATCACAGCTATCCAAAAACTCTAATTCAAAGGCTTCTCGAAAACCAAAACTATCTACAAACCATACAATGGACCTCCGAGTTGGCAGACAATCCAAAAGAACTCAGGCTCCAAACCAAGCATCAACACTTCACTTTCCTTAAAGTACGACAAATGAGACCATGTCGAAGCAAAGCAACTCATAGACCTTAGTCTCATATTCCAGAGTAGCCAACTTCCATATTGAAGATCCAGATAACTTCTACTCAGATAAATCTTCCCTGAGGCAGGTAAAGACTGCTCCTCAACCATCTCAAAACTACTTCAAGAGAAAACATCATTGGAAAATATCCAAGGATACTGCATCTCATCACGCAGTTACCAAAATACCATCACTTACTTCAACACTTCCATCTAATCCAAACTCAAGAATAATTCGCTTACCCGAGCGAAATCCAAACTTACACTTCAAAGATAAACTCCGAATCTTTTTAAAAGATTTTCTTCGGATATCAGAGAATTCCTTACTCCAAATAACAAATCTCAATCGAGACGGTATTAGATCTACAGTCTCGACAAATACTTCCAACCTCTACATATGGACCTTTTCCATCAGTGGTAGTCGTGTTACACACATATACCACTTACTCCATCTACCTCTATAACTTATGTTGGAAAATCCGAACAGATAACCCAACATATCAAGTAGATATAAATATATATATATAGTTATATATAAAAATTACAAATACGCTCTCTCAAGAAAAACACACTCCAGAGCTTAGGCATTCGCTCAACCTAACGCTCCCTAAAGAAAGACACACTTCAGAGCCTAGGTATTCACTCAACCTACTGCTCTGATACCAAGTGAAACGACCCGACTTCCTACCTTCAGGAAATCGCATCATTTTGAAGAAAGAAAGGGATAGAAGAAGAAAAGAAAGAGAAAGAAGAACACAACAACATCAGAGAACTCACAGCGGAACGAATAAAATATAATATATCAAATAAAATATTACATAGTATCAGATTACATCAGAGTTACACAACTATACAACACATATTAGACAGTTATAAACATCTGTCTAATTCATACAACTCAAGTACAACAGAAGAAACAGATACCAAACACAGCGGAACCAATATATCTATACGTCGAAGCCTCCTGCTCCATTACTCCTCCAGAATTCGTCAAGCTAACCTGAATCACTTGACTACTCATACATAATATGAGTACCCAAGAGTTTAATAAAACAGAAAATAAACACTCGGGTCAGACAGGGGTCTGGTGTGAGTAAACGGTTTAAAATTGCTTAACTTTAGAAAACCTTTGGAAGAAAAAGTATCACGTAAGACTTCCCACACATAAACATGGAAAAGTTTTTACCTTACGCTAACCAAAACATTTGATAGGAAATCCAGTGATATTATAATAGTGTCTAGGGTTTTCAAGTAAATATGAAATAGCCGAAATTGTTACATCTATTAAATTCCAGCTACTAGCCACAAAAGTGGGTAATACAAACAAAACCGTAGGGTCTCGTAGGGAAAATGGGTTTCCATCAATGGCAGGGCTACTGGGGTACCGCCCGTCACAGTACGTGGCCTAGATCACCGTACCGAGGAGCCACCCTAACTCCCCTGCAACACAAGGCCGGACCCATCCCTTACTGGATAGTTCCAAACAAGACAACCCCGGCGGTTGTCCGGATCAACCGCCCCACACAGCCGAATAAAAAGGGACTTCTAGACAGGGGTAAATCTTGCTCTCCAGTGGGAGCTACCCACGAAGCCTTGCTGCACCTCCCCTGTTTTAGCCATTCCCGGTTGATGAGGCTTGAAGCTGCGATTACCTTTATAGAACATATCTAACTTAGAATGCTCATCGTCCGCCTGACGATGTGCTGAAAGCATTCAATCCATACAAGTTCGTTCCGGGTTCGAACGAAACCGAAGGCACTATCTCGTTGCACTCATATTGGAATCACCCTCAGAGTCAACGACCATAGCCCTTGCACTCTGATTCGCCATCTCGAATCTATAAGTACTATTCCGTCAAACTCATTACGGAATCACCCACAGAGTTATACTGACGTATAGCCCTTACACCTCGAGTCTTCACTTGCTCCACTTGGATTAACGACCTAACGTTTAATTGGAATCGATGTGGTTTTCGGATTCCAAATATGGAAACCCGATCCCGGTCTCATCGAAACCAAACGCCATTTTAATGTCCAAGTTGTACTTAAGGGATTTAAACAGTTTAACTTATTCAGGATGATATAACAGATAGATGAATAACATTATCACAATAGATAATACATATCAACATTCATATAATAAAGCAGCATATCACATATCTCATAAACATCCAAATCATCCAGTATCAATCAAACACCCAATATCAATCATCCATTATCATCCAACATCCAATATCAATCATTTAATATCAACCAATCATCCAAAGCAGAATTGATTAACTCTTAATCAATTTAATTAACCTTTAATTAAATTAATTACTATTCTCTAATCACTTGAATTATCCTAACTCCTGCTTCATTGATTTATTACAAATCAAATTCATTTATCATTCCTTAATGATCTTCTTAATTAATCTCCCTAGATTAATTATCCTTTAATTACATTCAAGTAATTATCCATAACCATATTCAGTAATTATCCTTAACCATATTCAGTAATTAATCTCTAATTACTATCATTAATTACAATAATTAATGATCCTTCATTAATTAATTAACTATAATTAATTACATTAACCCTTAATTAATTACAATTAATTAATCATATTTAAATCAATTACTTAAATTAATACTTCATTAATTATATTAATTAATAATCTTTATTAATTAATAATCCTTTAATTAATTAAATAATTAACTTGTAATTAATTATCTCATTAACCATAAACTGTAATTAACAATTTGTAATTACTTATCTTAATTAATTAACTTCTTAATTAATTAACTTCTAATTTAATTATATTAATTCTTGATTAATTAATCCAATTAATTAATCTTAATTACTTCATTAAGTAATTATCAAACAATTAAATTAATAAATAAAATCATTAATTAATTACTTTATTAATTTAATTAACATAATTAATTACCCTTAGTAATTTATCTTAATCAATCTCATTCATAACTAATTAATCACATTAATTAATTAACTAAAATAATTAACTCTTAATTACTTACATAAATAATTACCTCTAATTACTTCTTGATAAATCTTAATTACTTTCTTAATTAATTTCTTAACAAATAATTAATTCCATCATTAAATAATTCTTCATTCTTTAATTATTTATTCCATAATTAATTAACTTCAAAACAATTATATTAATTAATTAATTCCTTAATTAATGACATTAAGTGATTATCCATTAATCACTTTCTTTTAATTACTTCCATAAGTAAATCCTCTAATTACTTTCATAAGTAATTACCATTTTAATTACATTTAAAAATTAATCATTGATTACTTTATTAAGTAATTACATTTAATTAATAAGTGATTATTTAAAATTAAATAAATAATTAACTAATTATTTAAAATTAATTAAACAGTTAATTAATTAATTACTTCTTTATATTTTCAAAATCCTTAATTAAGAATTCATTAATTTTAATAAAAAATCATACTTATTAAGATTTTCAATTTTGTATCAAAATAATTTAACCTTATTTATCCTTTAAAAATAAGTTATTTGAAGTTAATCAAACTTTAACAACTTAAAATATATTATTCTATTTTTATTTCAATATTATAAAAATAACCTTATTCGGAAATAATGTATTTTGAAATCAATTTCAAATTTAATACAATATAAATTAACTAATTTAAACTTATTAACTTTCAATATAAATTTGAAACTTGTTATTAAAACATTTCTGAACACTTACTTAAACTTTGATTTAATTCAAACACTCTTCTTAAATTAAAAATTCAACTTAAATTATGTAAAACTACTTCAAGTAATTATCTCAAACGTTTTAAATTTAAAAGTAAACTCAATTTACATTTAAAGTTTGACTAACATAGTTTTCAAAACAAACAAGTTTAACCTTGTAAATTTACTTCTTCTCAAACTTAGGCCATGATTTCATTTACTGGAAAACTTGTTATAACTAAAAACTTAATCAAAAATTTATTCAATAAGTTAAATTAGCAACTTATATTACACAGCTCAACAACCCAGAAACACTCAAACTACACGAGACATTCCGAAGCAACCCAGCGACCCCCTTCCCCTTCTTCAAGTCACACCCAAAAAAAAATCGCGAGCCAAACTTCGAGTTGAATACGAACATACACGGTAACCCACCCGAGTAGAGTCCTTCTTCCCCAAATTGAATTCCTGTGTACCCAACAATGTCACGGTGCACGTGTCCACTCTTTTCCGACCACCGACGACTAACGCGGCCATCCCCATCAATCCCACGTCCATGCGCGAACTCAAATACGAACCCAGCTCGATCCTACAACTCACGAATCGAAATTCACTCTCTCGAGCATAAAACTGTACAGCACTCGAACCACACAACCCCTCATCGCCAGCCACTTCCTCACCGTTGACCAACGCAAAACCCATCACCGAGTTGCCACACACACGGACAACGACTACCCCAAAGACAAGCAAGCTCGATTCAACATACACGAGGAATACTTCATCATTCATGCCGGAAACAATCTTCAGACAAAAACCCTAACTTCCCTAAATTCGAGCAAATCACCCATTGAAAAATTTATTCAATATTTTTCCCAAGTTTCACACCTCACATGCTACCTTCGAACCAAATATCAGCTCGAATCATCGAGTGATTCAACGACAATCACCAAATTACTCAGGAAAGTTCAAACCTAGATTTCTCAAAAAATACCCAATTAAAATTCTTGAAATGCATGCCTAAATTCATGATTTCTCATCACGATTTCATGTATATAATTCAAGTTTGAATTTAAGATAATTGATTTTTGACAGAGATCAAGATTTCACTGTAAATTTGCATTTTAAAATTTATTTGTAAGCTAAATATTTTCCAAACTATTTTTAAACTTATATTACACAAACACACTCAATTTCTACTTATAGATCAAGAACTAAAACCAATTGTATGAAATGTATTTGAATTTATTTGATAAAACTCAATACTGTAATGTAACAGAGGCATTCTATAAATTTACAAACAGATATATCACCTACTCAAACATGCATACATCTTCATAGATATATACAAGCCATGTTTCTACAAACATGCATCACAATATTTAAGCAAAGTTAAATAAAACTGTTTTTAAGATTAAAGTTTACTCACTGTTAAATGCAGGGCAGATTTTGCTTTTTATTTCCAGGCTTAGAATCTTTAATTTGAAAAATGCTTTGGTTTTGCAGAAAATCCCTTGCATGCTTAATTTGAGGCTTCAGTTTGAATAAATCTTTTGAACAGAAAACTTGCATTGCAGAAGAAAGTCTTTGCATGCTTTCAACTTGATGTTCTAAAGGTTGAAGCTGCTGTGTTGAGTTGCATACTGCAGATTTGAGTTGCAGTATTTTCTTTTTGAACTTGCAAGTTGAAGTTTTAAGAAATGCAGGTTGAGGTTTATAGCTTGAAGTTGAGGAAACTTTGATATTGATTTTAAAATCTCAGGTTTGCAAATGGAGATTTGTAAATGAATTTCTGATGTTAGCCATTAATTGGAAGAGGAAACAAATTCTCTTCATATTTTAAGTTTATAAGAATTAAAGAGAGTAAGATTTTAGAATAAAGACACTTGTCACATAAGTATCTAATGTCCTTACATTTGTTTATTAAAGAAGTTTGTATGTTTACACATGTCTTTAAGTATTTAAAATAAATTTTTATTAAATTTAAATGTAAACATAAACTAAAATTTTTAATTTGCTTTATAAATGAATATTTACATATGTGAATATGAAATAAATCCTTTAAAGAAAATGTTAGAAAATTAATTATAATATAAATAAATCTTATACATGTTATTTTAAATCTTAATCATTCATTTTTAATGTAAACATTTTAAAAGAAAACAAACAAAACTTGTTTAAATCCCTTTAAAACTATTCTATTAACAAAATAAATCACAATCTTATATTAGAAACAATTGGATCAAACTAAATTATCTTTTGGAAAATCTTATTGAATTTAAAACAAAACTTTAAAATTGCAATATTCATTCTTACATAAATTATTAATAGATTAAATTAAATTTTCAAAACAAATATCAAATTATAACATATGCTTACATATATTACAATTTGAGAATTCAACTTTTAATTTAAAACAAAAGATATTCCCATTCACAATATATATCAACATATATATTATAAACAGAATAAAATTTCATTAGCTTTGGAAAATAACTCTTATCAATATTGTCAGATTAAAATTTATTAACCTTTAAAAGATTAAATTAGCCAATTTTAAGTTAAAATTACAAAGAAAATCATTAAACCAATTAAATTATTTATACAGATTATTAAATCGATATTGCCCAAAATTCCGGGTCGTTACAAATTTCCTCTACAGAATTTGAAACCAATCTCGCGTCATTACAAATATTTATCGTAGGAATATCTTACATCAATAAAATTGTACACAATTGCTGGTAGCCTCAAAGTGAAGGACAAACTTCTGTCATGCAACTCTGTTGACCTCACATCCCTATGACCTAGCCACAAATCAATTACTCTCTTTATAAATGTATACTCATTTCACCTTTTTATAAATAAGATCTTATAAGGAATCTTTCTTATTACGTCTTAAAATAATAATTAGGTTATATAAGAGTTTTCTCTTATTTTCGCCTCACAATCAATTACCCTCATAATAGGGGAAATAAATGTAAATAAATATCTAATTAACTACGCCATATATGCAATAATTATGCATTAATTACGTAAATAGAGGTAAATAAATATTCGTGCCTAATAAGTACTAAACCAGCGTTAAATGTCAATTCTCTAACCAATTATTATCACAAGTCATTTTTTCTTCAAATTCCCAAGATTTCATGGGATTCCAATATCCAACGCAAGGAATAAATATTCATAAGCAAAACTACAATAACAGACTTGTAAATAAAATAGAAATTCAATTTCTTACGAATAGAATTTGTAATCTAAACCTGGAGGAGAAGTGGAATAGACTATGAAATTATAAAAAATTCCATAAACGAAACAAATTTCATAAAATTAATGTAAATATTTGAAAATCTCAGCATAAATTTGACATATTGAAAAAAAAAATGGAGGATTTATCTATCATATTTTTGGAATCTCAAAATCTCTAAGGTATATTCAAATCTAAAAAGAAACAAACTAAACAATTGCCGAAAGAAATCCTAAAGTTTTCATTCACAGAATAGTCTTAGCTTCATCTTTTTTGGATTTGCATGTCTCACAATCTCTTCCAGAATCTCTTTTTTAATACACACACACACACACAATAGGGAAGATGTATACATATTTATTAGATTCAGAATAGTTGGATGGGGATTGAATAAGAATAGGTTGGAGGAAGAATATATAAATAGAAAATAGATTGGATTTTTACATGAATTCTCTACGGAGTTTCTGAATCTAATTTTGAGAGATAACAGTGGCAGAGTTTCACTATGGTTTCCTAAATATTTGAGGATAAAAGTGAAAAGTCTAGGATCTAATTTATAGCAGTTAGAAATGCACTAGAACCATTGAATGAGAATAGATTAAAAACAGATAAATATGGAATGTACAACTCATCGAAATAGGCTACACAACAAGAAAGTGGTCGACCCCCATGCCAAGCGGTCGAACCCTACGGTCGACCTCTAGGTCGATCCCTTGAGGTGCTGGAGATATTTCTTTCCTTATTTTGACCGTTGCTTGATTATTTATTGATTTCATATTCTAATTAACTTTTAACATTAATTGTTAATTTTTAATGTTACTTAACCCTCAAGTCTAATCAACATTAATTTCAAATTAGGGAATTAATTATTTATTTGAATCCTATTCAAATTACTTTAGATCTAAAAACTTAAAATGCTCATAACTTCTCTATTCGCTTCGAATTTAGCATATTATATATGAAAATTAATTAGAATTTCACCACGAGTGCAACGATATAGGTTGGTCAAATTCCAACTTTTATAAAATTTCCATTTTCTACTTTACATTTAGTTTAATTACTTTATTTATTTATGGTTTATTTTACATGGTGCTAAATTCTTCCCCCTTTAAAAAGGATCTCCTTCCAAAATCATTTAAGGGGCGAACAACGTAACACGCAATAACATTCATGTTATACAACCAAGTTATCTACACAACCATCTACTCAACCAATAGTCTAATGTGAGTATGCACCGTAGACATACTAAAATGAGCTTAATTGTAGCGTGTGTAATTGTGTTATGAAAGTATGTATGCAAATACCCTAAACATGCATAAAAATTTCTACATGAGCGTAAAGTGGTTGTGAAAACGTATAGCAACGATCTCCTATCATCCAATCTAGCAACCACGATACAGCCAAAATCCTAATTTTGGGGACAAAATTTCCCAGAGAAAGATTTAGGATGAAGAGTCCTCATGTCTCCCATCAGATTTTCTCACCATTGCACTCGGACCAATCTAATTCTTTATTACGGAGCTTTCGAGTTCTGTGCTCCACCATACATGCAGTGCCATAGGATACTATTGACTCTGTCTTAAAATTCCCTAATTGATTAAGCTATACACTAATTATTATGCCATGAAGGTATTTCCTCAAAAGTAAAATCATTGTGGACTCTAGCCAACATAAAAGTTTTCTTATTTTTCTCCATATTGGGAAAGGCCAAATAAATCTAGTGCCTACTTTCCAACTACTCAAATCTTATGATCTTCACACGATGTCCAACCAATTCCGACTTTATAAAGTCTCGCATTACAAATCTGGTCCAAGTGGAATTTGTTGGTAGTTTCCCACACACAATTTGACGATTTGCATGGCCTCCCCAAAAAAAATGCTTCAAGGTAATATGCTAATCATCCATTAATGACTACAATCTTATGCGAATTCTACGAAGGGTAAGCGCTACTCCTAAGGTCCTGCAAAGTCCAAGATTCAAGCTCTCAACAAATCTTCCATGTTTCTCATCCGTTCCTTCAATTTGTCCATCGGTCTTCAGTCGGAAAGCGATGCTCTGATTCAACGAAGTTTCTAAAGCTACTAGCAAACCCCTTCAAATTTGCTAGTAAATTAAGGGTCCTTGTCACCAACGATGCAAAGCGCAGCTCCATGAAGCTTTATTGGAATGCTACGGTTCCAATGTTTCTAATGAAAAATATCTGTCACCTTCTTCTTTATCCTTGATCAATAGGAAATTTCATTCTCATTCCTATACATTTTCTTTTTTCCTTGCATGATGGCATTTTGTGGGCTAAATCCCTTGTGTTTCCCAAAATCTAAAGTTTTGAGACTGAAACATTTACTCACTTTAGGTTTCTAACCTAATTTCCTCATTAACTTTCAATTTTACGTATGGTCTATCGCTAGTTAAGTGTTTCCATAAAATTTCCTAATTTACTTTGCTTTCCAACATATATCAAGTGGTTTAAATAGCATTCATAAAGTCTACACAGGAATAAAATGGGAATGTATCTTGTACCACGTTATCCACTTTTCCAATAACTAAGGAAGACAACCATCAACTATAATCCAAGAAATCCAAAAGAAAATTTTGCTGGAAGTTGTCATTTATCAATTAATATAAATGGTGCTGAGGTCTTACCACTCCTTTCTAATCCTTTCTAAACTAAAATGGGCTATCTTTAATATTTCATTCCAATGCTACCCATTTTCTTAATTTCCTTGTTTTTTGATCTTTAATAAATGTGGTCAATTTATTGCTTCAATTAATATCCATAGCAGCTGACCATTATTGTCAGAATTAGACCATTTCCAATTAATCCTCCTTCAATCTTTTTACCTTCTTTAAGTTTTTGAAATCCATTCATCACTCAAATTTCTTTCTTCCTTAAATGCAATATCAATTTTCCTTGGTCAGTTCCCATTAGATTACTTTTTCTCTCATTAATTACAAACTTATTTCCCATTAAATTTGTAATCAACATCCATAAATCTCAATTCGTCAAGTACTAACTAATACGCATATAGTCATAATCTATTCTACCTATATATATTCTAGTCTTTTAGCATAGTTGTACGATGTCTACGTCTAACTACTAATTCTATAACTAAAATACTCATTTCCATATTTTAATTTATCAAAACTATCATTCCAAAAAGATTACTATCATGACTCTCATAAATTAACCGCAAGTGAAGGTTTTGTTTTTTTTGAGATTATAAGGAATTATTTCTTTTTGTTGAAATAGGCAGTAAAAACTACGGAAAAGAATATCCATTTCTTACATATTTCTTTCCTTCCTAGTCCTTATTACTTCAAACAATGCACTTTTATAAAAAAAATTGGAAATTGGATAATTTATGAAAATTAAACGGAAATTACTCCAAAATAAAATATAGAAATTCATATTATGTGGACAAACTAATTAACAACCTAATTATAGATCGAAATATCTTTACACTTTACCAACTTCTTCAAATTGAGGTATGAGACCGACTTTAAATTTTCAGATGTTGCACATTCTATTTCTATTTTACTCATATCCTAAAAAAAACCTTAGTCTATCCTATCTAGATCATGATCCGTACTACTCCATAAAATTTTATAAAATCATAACTTTCGCATGAAAAATAAAATATCTTCATATAAATAAACTTATTTAAAAATAAGCATTTTTTACTTCATTTCTTACAATACTTAAAACATAAAGTATCAAGTACAATACCTCCATATTTGAAAATTTAAATTTAGTAAAAACCTTTATTAAAGATTCAAAATTCATTTGTTCCCAAATAGAAGTAAAATAATCTCCCTTTTTAAAACTTTCTTTATCAAAATATTTTTTCTTAAAAGTTCAACTTTTTAATTTATAACAATCAAAATTTTCTTGGCTTTTCAAAAACGAACTTATGAAAACTTTCCTTTCAATAGCTTACTAAAATAAGGATTTACTTCTTTTCAAAATTGGATATTTTTTAACACAAAAGATTAAAAATTTAATTATCTTTCCAAAATAATATATTAGACCATTTTTGTTTCAAATAGTTTTCTAGCTATAAGATTATTGTTTACAAAATAGTAAATTTTTCACAATAATCATTTCAAAATAATTGTTCTTTTAAAGTATAAAATAATATTTATTGCCTTATTACTCAAAATATACATTATTTGACGAAATACAACTCGTAACTTTGCGCAAAAACTCTTAAATCTTTTGCAACAATTTTCTTTATCAAATTAAATATTATTATTTTTAAAATAACTTTTGTATTCAAATTAGGAAAAACATATAAAATTCTCATCTTTGCATAAATGCTTCTTCTGATACAAAAGCATTTAACGTATTTATCAATCATCATTTAAATCCAATCAATGGTCAAAGATACCTTTTATAACTTTATACGTTAGGAAAATAGATGAAGTAGACAAAGATAACATCTATCTTACTCTATTACTCCTTTAAATAACTTACCTACTAGAATTCACAATTCTATTATTACCTAAATTCCAACCATTATTATCTTCATTACCTTATATGGGAATGCTCTCCTTCCTATACCATCAAACATTTCTTTCTTTCTATCTTCTATTTCTCTATCTCAAAATAGGTGTTATTTCTATTTATAAATCCTAAAAAGGGTTCTAAAGAAAGAACTTTTAGGTTTATAAACAAGGAAAAATAAAAGGATCAAAGAACCAAAAATTGAAATCTTTTTAATCAAATTAAAAAGGTTAATGAATGAAAACTTTTCAAGTCATTAATTTATAATTAAGACCGTCCACCATTTTGTCTTAAAGAAATTCACCGCTTTAAAAATTGTATAACTTTTCCAAACTTTTCTAAAACTAACGGTGGTATATTTTCAAAGTTATTTAAACCATATTTATATTTTTCAAAAATTTCGAACCTATACAGCCTCTAAGAAGTTGTAGAGGGAGGAACTTTCAAATTCACTGCATATGAAGTATAACATAGAAACATAGAAGAATACAAAAACAAGGAATTTGAAAGCTTTTCTAATCCTATAAAATTTTAAATTGAGAAGTTAAACTTTTTTTCAACTTCTCAAGTCACCAAATTTGTAAATTAAAATCACGTATCAAAATATTTCACCATCCTTTTTAAATTTACAACCTCTTTTCAAACTTTCTACAAAACAAATGGTGGTTATAATTTAAAAGTCATTTAAGATCACTTTTTATCAAAAAAAAACTAACTTACAAGATTTTCATTTCAAAATCTTTTGAACGACACTTTCAAATTTTCAAAGGGTTTTCAAAAAAACATTTTTATAAAACTATGTCCCAAAGGTAAGATTAAAATTTGTTCTTTCTTTTAACCTTTTCTACTCCACCCTTTAAAAAACTAATTTCCTCCTTGTGGTGATAAATATATTCCTTCTTACGGAAGTTTGCTCTTTTTCTTACTTTCGTATTTTATTAATACATAACATTCATTTGTTACCTTCATAAATGTTAATTTGTCCATGTTAATTGTCAACCTAATGGACGTTTTCTTAAGATCATTTATTTCCTATCAACCTTTCCATCTACGATTCATATCCCTATTACCTTAATACTTATATAGCCTACAATAATAAGGAAGTCTAGGTCCTACAAAGAAGTATAAATTTAACTCTATTTATTTTTCAACTCATAGTTACTTCATCCACCCTATCGGTATATGGTAGCAGCTACTTCTATAGTCGGAATTTATAGAGTTAAGCGTAAATTCAAAATAAGTATACATATATAGTATGAGTTTTCGAAAAATCTTTTGAAAAACCTTTTTCAAAAATAACAAGTACGCCACTCATTCGTATAGTATACTTTCCCTGTTGATCAGGTAACCTAGGCTTTGATACCAAATGCAACAACCCAACCGGTCACCCCTTAAAGGACGTGGCTATAAATTGTAACTTTGGACTTCCTTGTTTATGGCCAGCCTCTTGACTGTTAACCAATCCATATTTTCGAGACATGTAAGGGCAAGAGATAAAGCTTCGCCACCGTCCACAATGCGAGAACCCTATCACATAAGCATAAACATGCCAACAAGGTCTCATGAATAAAAAGCTTGTGTCTTACCTTTCCAGTACTTAAGTAGTATGATTCAAAATGAGAATATATCTACGAATATAAAAGTAATATAAACCATTTAATACTTCTTTATAAGGAAAGAAGGCGGATCCGACCACTTAATACCTTACATTTCCAGAAGCAGGTTTCTAAAATCACATATCTCAATCGTATGTCATAAATAGCTAATAATGTGAGAGACGTTATCCAAACCGCTTAATATGTTTTATTGGAAAATTGGCAGACTTTGGTTATTTAAGACCTTTATTAAGGCAGACCCCCTCATTTAAGACCTATTTCCAAGGCGTGCTCCTCAATGGTACTATCTAGCTGACATCATATGGAATCTCATAGGCCACTTAATATTTTCAAGTGGAAAATAGGCAGACTCTGGTCATTTAAACCCTTAATTAAGGCAGTCCCCATCATTTAAGACCAATTTCAAGAAGCAGAACCCTATAGAGATATCATCTAACATGTCCCCTTGGCTATTTAATACTTCATCAAGGGAAAAGAGGCAGGTCCGACCACTAAATACCTCCAAAACCCAAAGCAGACCCTTCATCTTATGGCCCATACTCATAATGACGTCTCACATTAGTCCGCTATTTATAGAAACTGGTAGCCAGATTAGCTAGGTAGATTTCCCATACAAAATTTGGAACAAACCTTGCATCATTACAAATATTTGTCATAAGGATATTTCACATCAATAAAAGTGTATACAACTACCAATAGCCTCAAAGTGAACGGCAGACTTCAGTCATGTACCTCTATTGACCTGGCATCCCTATGACCTAGCCACAAATCAACTGATATATATATACACATAATACATACATACATATATATATACATATACATATACATATACATATATATATATATATCATCTCACCGTTTTATAAATAAGGCCTTATAAGGAATCTTTCTTATTATACCTTAAAATAATAATTAGGCTATATAAGAGTTTACTCTTATTTTTGCCTCACAATCAACTACCTTCATAATGGGGTAAATAAATGTAAATAAATGTCTACTTTACTACGCCGTATACACAACAATTATACGTTAATTACGTAAATATAGATAAATAAATATTCATGCCTTATAAGTTTTAAACGCATGGATTTTACGCCATAAACCAGCGTTAAATTTCAATTCTCTAACCAATTATTATCACTGGTCCTTTTTCTTCAAATTCTCAAGATTTCCGAGGATTTTAATATCCAAAGCAGGAAATAAATATTTATAACCAAAACTGCAACAATTTACTTGTAAATAAAATAAAAACTTAATTTATTACACCAATTCAATAAAATTTCTTAAACAATAAGAATTGCAATCTAAACCCCATATTTTATTCAACTCCTCTCTTTTACAAAGAAAGTAGATAAGAGCAAGCGTGTAAACTACACACAGAATTCGTAATATAAACCCCTTATTTTATTGAAGAATCAAAATTTGGCCCTACGAAGAAAGAGAAGTGGAATAGCTATGAAATTATCAAAAATTAAATAAACAAATTCCATCAAATTAATGTAAATAATTGGGAATCTCAGCATATAATTGACATATCGAAATAAAAAGGAATTTTGGGGGTTTTATTTATTATATTTTTGGAATCCCAAAATCCCTAAGGCATATTCAAGTCCAAAAAGAAATGGATTAAACAATTGCTGAAAAGAAATGCTAAGGTTTCCAATCACAGAATAGTCTTTGCTTTGCCTTCCTTGGATCTACATGCCTCATAATCTCTTCCAGAATCTCTCTCTTTTGATATAAACACACACAATAGGGAAGATGTATATATATTTATTTATTAAATTTGAATAGTTGGAGGAGAATATAATAAGAATATGTTAAAGGAAGAAGAAATAGAAAATAGATTGGATTCTTACCTGAATTCGCTACAGAGTTTTTGAGTCTAATTTGGAGAAATATCAATGACAGAGTTTCGCTATTGTTTCCAAAATATTTGTGGATAAAAGTGAAAGGTCGATGGTATATTTTATAGTGGTTGAAAACGCACTAGACCGTTGAATGAGAATAGATTAAAAATGGGTAAATATGGAATGTACAGCGTATCAAAATAGACTCCACAATAAGAAAGTGGTCGACATATATGGTCGACCCCTATGGTTGACCTCTAGGTCGAACCCTTGAGGTGCTGGGTCGACTTCTTCCCTTATCTGGGAAAGGTATTTATTTTATTTTACCGTTGCTTGATTATTTATTGATTTCATACCCTAATTAACTTTTAACATTAATTGTTAATTTTTAACGCTACTTAACCCCAAGTCTAATCATAATTAATTTCAAATTTTAAATTAGGAAATTATTTATTTATTTGAATCCTATTCAAATTACTATAAATCTGAAAACTTCAAATGCTCATAACTTCTTCGTTCGAGCTCCATTTTCAGTATATTTGATATGTAAATTAATCAAAATGTCACCACGAATGCAACGCTATAGGTTGCATGGTCAAATTCCAACTTTTATTAGATTTCCATTTTCCACATTATCATTTTTAATTTAATTTGCTCCATTTATTTATGGTTCATTTTACAACATATTACATACTTCCTTGTTTTTATTTTCATATTGGATGATTGGTTGTTGAGTGGGGAAAGGTCCCGTTGCTGATTATTATACTTATCAACAAGTACATATGCTTTTCCAAGAAATGATCGGTGCAGCAATGAATTGGTACTTGCCTTTAACCGTTATCTATATTATAACATTTTGTTAGCATTAGTTGCGTAAATTTCTATATGTACGGTTATGAATTTTACGTTATGTTGGTTGTCTTGAAGCTATTGTATCTATATGGTTATGGATTTTATGTGACCATGGTTATTTTGTTTAAAATATTTTATATTGAATTGTTTGTGTATTGTATTTCATTATGTGATTAACTTGTTTTTCGGTTGTTAGAATATGATAATTATACAAGTGATTGTTGGTTTCATGTTGAAATAGGTCAATTATTACTATATCATATATATGTTGTGAAAAAATGAAGTGGAAACCGAACTAACTACAACAGCGAGAGAAATCTGCATAGAAAATCAATAACTTTTAGTGGCATTTAATAAACACTACAAAAAAGAATATGGCAAAATAAACGCTACAAAATATATATGGTGGCAGACAAAAAATGCTATAATACATATATGGAGGCATTTAAAAAATGGTGCTAAAATATTTTGTTGTAGCAGACAGTACTTTTTAGTAGCAATTGTAACCCATTGATGGTATTTGTAAGCACGACAATAAAAAAAATTGGTTCTGTTTTGTGGACTGTAACATCATGTAATTTTGCAGTTTTGAATTTGAATATTTAATTAACTTTAAATATTTAAATATTCAATTAACTTTAAATATTTAATTATTCAATGTCTAAGAATATAAACCGCTTATATTTAGCTATAGGGATTATTTAAATATTTGAATTGTGAATTGAATATTAACTAAACAGATTTAATAGCCTTATTTGACTCTTTTTAATTAATAAATAATATTGGTGAATTCATTTTGTAGATTTATTTGCAATGGTAAACAATTTGAATAAATAACAAGGAAATCAATTGAAAATAAAATGAATTAATTTTCATTGTAATAGTTTAATTGAATTTATCAAATTTTTCCATAAATTTTAATTTGGAAAATATTTAAATATTCATTTGACATATTGCTTGACAAATGATGATATTTTTTAAATTTCATAGAATAAAATAATCTACGTATTTTATTGCTGATCTCTGATCATGTCATATTATGGTACTTGATCGTTTTTTATTTCAGTCATTCGCGGTTCGTATGTGGATGGGATAATGTGCCGGAGTATTGCAAAACCCTATTTTCAAAACATTTCAAATCAATAAAAAAAAATTTTAAATTTCAACTCTTGTGATGTGATGATGGCTTGTAAGTGTTGGAAATTTTGATTAACTTAGAGATTTTAGCTAGCTTGAATCGAAAGAAAGGAATATTGACTTGTTTATAAAACTAAGCAAATTCATTCACATTTTTTGAATTCCCTCTTTTATTTTTCTTGTTCCCTCCACCCCCTTTTATATTATCACTACCAGGATAAAAAATGGCCCCAAATGTTTAAAAATCCAAATCAAATCACACACTTCACTAAAAATCATGAAACATGATTCTTTGGGCATGTGTAAGTGAGTTTCTCAAGTCTTTAGTCTGGAAACTAGTTGCGCAGTGATTTAGGGTGCTCCATGTCTAAACACATGAGTTAGGGTTGGCGTGATTCGGCAATTGGAGTGGAGATAAATACGTCATCTGCACTATTGAGTTCCTCTACGAGAAACACACCTCACAATTTTTGAAGTCTTCCAATCGAGAACCGTGGTTCGCATCGTTCCTGGTCGTGGCAGCAGGTCACCATGTTGGGTTTTGAAAGAAGCATGCTAGCATGAGGTGATGGTGAGGAATGCATGGGCTTGCGTAGAGACGAAAGATGGCAAAGGCGGTTGGTGTTTTCGTTGAGCAACGAGAGTGGGATCGATGATTGTAGTTTGCGGCATGGTGTATCAGTGACTTTCAGTTTAGGAGGGCAAGTAATTTTTTTTGGGAAGATGGATTTAGGTTAGTTTGTAAAGAAAATCAGCATGTTATTAATGTTAAATTATTAATTTAATTAAATCAATTCTTATAAAATCAATATCTTGCTCATACCATATCGGATGTAGATCGATCAGATGCGTTGGACTCGTAGGGATATTAGCTACGCGATGAAATTGGTTTGGTCAAATTTGGGGATTGCTGAATTTTAGACTAGACCAAACTAAAACGAGCAAGCGTCCGCTGAAATTTTTATGAGTTTACTCACCTTTAAATAAATTATATAATATCTATGTTGCTATAAATTATTATCAAATTCTTAGATGATAGTTTATATTGTCATTTAGTAGTTGATTTGGATGATAAATTCTAGCTTGGAAAAATGCGAATGACATAAATAACAATTTTATTGTAGAGAAAATAAATAAAAGGAAAGTCAGAGTATACGTAGCGAATAAGTTGCTACGGAATACTTCAAAATACACATTAACATGTAATTTACATGGGACTTCTTTTATAGAGAAACCTTAAGCGGTTTCTTGTCAATATTTATTTATCTGCTTACATTCCTATGTTGCTTATATTGTTGCTTAGTTGAAGTATTTGTAACATACTGTTTGGTTTGAATATTCATCGTTATAGCGATTTTTGCTGTACCATCACTTACGAAATATTATCCCCTTATACCCTTTTGTGTATGGAACTTGAGCTCATACTTTCACAAAATAAATGTTTCGTCATATGTTGCGCTTTGAATGTTGTTTTAACTATATATTCAAATATTTTGAGAATTAGGAAAAATAAAGAATTAGTGTTAATTAAAATTTATAAAATAAGTTATAAATTTAATTAATTATCTTTTTAGGATAAGTAATGATGTTTAAAATTTATAAAGAGATTATAAATTTGATTTATTATCTTTAGAGATGATTAATGTTGTTTAAATTGATAAAAGATTGTAAATTGGATTTAACTATCTTTCGGAATAGTTAAAGTTGTTTTAAATTTATAATGGTTATTCACCTAAAATATTTTGTAAATTCTTTTCAAACGAATGTTTAAGGATTATATTATTTTTGAAAGGAATTTGATCGTTTAAATATATTTTTAATTATTATTTAATTATAATAAAGTTCGTTAATAAAGTTATTAATGATGTTTAAAAGTTAATTAACTGAGTTAATAAAAGTGTTTAAAAGTTAATTAATTGATTTAATAAAAGTGATTAAGGTTACTTAACTGATTTAATAAAGGAGTTTAAAGTTAATTAGTCATTTTAAATAATGATGTTATGGTTAATTAATCATTTTAACAATGATGTTTTAAAGTTAATTAATCATTTTTAGTAATGATGTTTAAGATTAATTAATCATTTTAATAAATGATGCTAAAGATAATTAATTAGGTTGAATAAAGATGTTTAAAAATAATTGATTTATTTATTAAAGGAGTTATAAAGTTGATTAATTCTTGTTAGGGATAGTTAAAGTGATTTTAAATTTATAGAAGTATTTTAATTTATTTATAATCTTCCTGAATAATAAATGTTGTTTTAAATCTATAAATGTTGATTATAAATGAGAAAATATTTAAAATGGTATATTTTTAAAAGTATTTTAAAGTGTTTTACAACTATCTGTAATGTGAAAACCGAGCACAATTTTGGATTTTTAAGGTTTAAAAGTATGATTCGGTTACAGAAAGGATAAGAAATTTAATTTATGTAGTCGATATCGCTTGTATGGAAATGATTTAGTCATATTCGTAGCATTAAACGTCGAGGGATGGAAACTCGTTTCTATCTCAAAGGTTGATTGTCAAGGCGATGCCCAGTAGTAACACTACCTCAACTTGCCCGACTTCATTTTAAACCGAGAGATAATACCAGTTTGAAATTAACGAGTAGTGGTAAGGGCATGAGATTTAATCTCCATATACAATCATTTCGATTATTCCCGATAACTGATTTATTGACTATCGATTCAGATTTCTTTTTTGTGTATCATCAATTTAAGACGATTTGTTGTTCTTTTGAGTGTAGATATCCTTTGTCAGAAATGACTAAAACCAAAGAGCGAGTGGAAGCTAAGTTATGTGAGGCTGCTCTAATTATGATATATATACTTCTACTCTGGTTGGATTCGGTGATATGTGCGTGGACATGTGAAATACTCGGATTCTCGGTAAGGGTTGGCGAGGTCCGACTTGGGCACGTCCGAGAGTCATCGTACTTCCCAAGTATATTTCTAGAGGTATACCATCGGTGAGGGAGGTGCACCATCCTAGTCATTGTTGGAAAACTTTATTTTCCTTGTTGATTCAAATCTTTGAATTGTTTTCTTAATTGCATCGAGAAGTGACTGGAGCCCTTCTCGGTGTTTAATCATTAGTGTCCATTCTTTAAGTTGGATTTTGATCTTGTTTATGCTCATTCTTTCGAGTTTGGGTTTTGTTTAAATTTGGTACCATTCATTGATGTGTGGAAGTTGTTCTTGTGGGGTAGAAACCCATTGCGCATTTAGCGGGGTAGTCTCACAGAACTATAATACGTTCATCATGTTACTTGATTTTTCTCACTCTAGTATTTCCAGACTGATCCGGGTGTTATATTATAATGCTCGGGTTAGACCGCGTATTTTTCTATGTTGTCATTGGTGTGACATGGAGCTCATAGAGTAGAGCTGAATGTTCACCTGTCGTTGCATTTTATTTTTCAATGTATTATTGTATATATCCATCAAAAATTATAATGTCTGAAAGTTATAACCGTCCAGGCTGATGAGGGGTGTTTTTAACTCTGATACACCATGTATTTTAGAGTGATAGATTTTGCTATCTATATTATACTATATGTTATCGTTCCGCTATGAGATTCTATTCTCCTATTCCTTTTCTTTTACCCTAACAATCTATCTTTTCAACAATTAGATATTCGGTGTTGGAATACCGTGGATGTAGTTATTGTCGATTTTCGATGGTCGAAAAGGCGGATTGTTACATTTGGTATCAAAGCTAAAGGTTAAGCAAGAAACCTTGGTTTTCGTTGGGTATGACTCCTTAGAGATAGGGTAAGTGACACCCTAGAATGAGTTTGAGAGTATTATAACTATGAGAGCGTATTTCTTATTATTATAAAAACGTATTGTTAATTGGTCTATTTTGTTTATTATGAATTCTGGTCAAGAGGCGAGACACCACGATGTCAATAGGGATTTCTAAATACTTGAACAAGGCAAGCGAACACGATATTGAATTTTGAAAATTGGTAAATGAAATATTTTACCTTGGATTATATATTTTATATATATAAAGAAATAATTTTCAAAATTATATAGTTATTTATAATGCTTGTTTGTTAAGGATAATATTATTTATTATCATTATTATTTGATTAGTCATGCTCGATTTGTTTAGAAGCATTGACTTTTGTTTGTTGATTGTTGAGTATTTATGCTCAGCTTAATTATGGGCATTTATTATTTCGATTATTATGAGTATATTAAAACAATTCCCTTATGAATTAAGTTTTATAATGACTATAAGGTGTTCGGTGAAAATACTAAGTTAAAAGTAATCTTTTAATAAGAATTGTTTAATATAATCTGAATGGAAGACAAGACATTTAGAGGATAGATATTTGAGAAATTTTATTATAATAAAGGAGAATTATCATAATATGAGATGACTTTATATAAAGGAAACTTTATATAAAATTTGTTTATAAAATGTGTTCAAAAAGTAATTTTGAATTTAAATCCCGCCATTGTTTGGAAAGAATTTCAAAAGGATTTTTCAGAAAAGTAATAGTGATATTTCTTGGAAGTATTTATGAGAACAAATATTTCAAAGTGAAATTATAAAAGTATAATTTATATATACAGTTTATAAATAAAAAAGGGATTTAAACGGAGAATTTGGGAATTTAAGTCTCGGTAATTTCGAAAGTTGTTTTCAAAGTTTTGGAGGAAATAATATTATTATTATTTAAAAGTATTTTTGTACAGAAATATTTTAAAAATGATTTTAAAAGAGATAAGAAAGCATTGAACTCACTTCTGTTGCTGGAAAATAATTCTAATGATAACTACAGCATCATCGACGTTCATTTTCGAGTTTCTAAGTGCATAATGCTATCATTATAATTTTCTATAGGGTTATTTTGGTAAAACAAATTTTGCTTCAAACTCTAAAGTGTGATTTGACATATAAAAGGAAGATATCTATATTATTATTATTTGAAAAAAAATTGAAATAAAAACCAGGTATTTAGTTTTTAAGTTTCCTTAAAGGAAAGTGATTTCTTTTAATTTTAAATAATAATTTGTTAGATGAAATTTTTTTAAACTCTTGGATAGAAAAGAGATAAGTTAATTCAAGATTTAAATGCGTTAAATTGGATATGAAGATTTTAATAAACTTTATTTTATTAAAACCGTAGTTCTGTTAAATCATATAAGTTGTGTAAATTATTGGGTGATATTGGGCCAACCTAGAAACATTTTTCCTTAGAATACTCCAAAATAAAAGGGTCAAAGGATCGACTAAGTTTTAAGATCCATATTTTTTTGCACCTCCATTTGAATTATAAAATTAAATTGAATAAACTAATTAATTGATAAAATTTAATTTTGACATTATGCATATAATCTTAGGATGTAGAATAGTGTTATACAAGTAAATAAAAGCGGAGTAAGTTTTTAATTTAAGGATTTATAAAGGCATGTCTTTATAAAATGTTTATAAACTTAAGTGAAATTTATGGAATAATTCATAAATGGTTTTACTATTGAATGAAATACTTGAAATAAAAATGGAAGTGTCTTGGACAAAGATTTGCGTAGTTAAGAAACCAATAAAAATTATGTATGCTAGTGTATGTAGATCATTTCATTCGCACGGTTCTTGATCTAGGGTTCAAAACATAACTTCAAAGTGGTTCACACCAGTTCGAAAAGGGATTTCTCAGTTCATCCTTGTCAAAAAACGGAGGTTTCTAATTGAGGAACCTGATCGGAGTCCGCACTAGGAAGGTCGAGCGAGCAATACTAGTTTCGAAGTAAAGTCTACGTATCCGAGCAAGTGGTCAGATTAGATATTGCTTACGAATTGTTATGTACATCATACATGCTTAAGTAAATTTGTATACTTGTGTTACTTTAGAAAGTTGTGGACCTAAGAAAAATTCTAAATCTTATTTGATGGTTATTTAACATTTTAAACAGTGTTAAGTGTTAGTTTATTACTTTAGGAATTTTATTTGATTGATAATGTAATGTTATAGACTATGGTTTATAAAATTGTTGTTTATTAGGGCTTAAATTCTGGTGCTTTTGAAAAAGGTGATTTCAAAAGGAATTTATAAAAGAAACATAATGATATTATTATTATGAAAATTTTGGTGAAGTATTATTATTTCAGGATATTTGAGAGGAGATTTTATGAAATGAATTTTCAAATATTATTGATAATGACTAAAGTTGGGTGATTAGAAGTTTTTTCGATTTGGAAGACTCGCTAGGTATATTTGTTTACTCTATATGTTGTTTTGGAGGAACCAAAAATACCCCTGGATGCTTCGTGTTGTTTGATTTTAGAGTTATACTATGCTCCGATAGGAGGAGCCCCTTCCTTGTCATAATTAATTTGGTCCTGTGCGCTAGGCGTCACCAATTGGGTCTTATAGGTCAACCGCTCCTCTTATTTGGGGACCGCTGATTTGTTTTCGTTCTTGTTTATTTTATCCCTAATTAACTTTTAACGTTAATTATTTAACTTAACGTCCAACTTAACCACCAACTAAACCTATAGTTAATTTTTGAAATTTAAATACTCATTTCAATTTGAATTTGAATTTGAACTAAATTAATTTAAATATTAAAACTTCAAAAGCTCACAACTTCTTTGTTGTTGCTCCGTTTCCAGCATATTATATATGGAAAAAGATCAAAATTTCACCACGAATGCATAGGAATAAATTTCATGGTTAAATTATAACTTATAAAATTTCCATTTTCAGCCCTATCTTACTTAATTTAATTTACTCAATTTATTCATGGTTGATTTAACGGGGTATTACATTCTTCTCCCTTTAACAAGGACTTTGTCCCGAAAACCTTCAAGGGGCAAATAGCATAACGTGAAATAACAATCATGTTACGCAACCAAGTTTTATACACAACCATCAACTCAACCAAAGTGGAATGTAATTATGTACTACAGACATACTAAAACGAGGTCCACCCTAGTGTAATTGTGTAATCCTGTCATGCTAGTATGTATGCAAATACCCTAAATGTGCATAAAAATTTCTACGTAGGTGTAAAGTGATTATGAAAAAGTGTGGCAACCATCTCCTGACATCCAATCTAGCAACCATGATGTAACCATAATCCTAATTTTGGGAGAAAATTTACTGATGACAAGCTCGGATGATTGATCTTCATGTTCTCCTCAGTTTCCCTTGTTTATTCCCCCGAGGTGTTTGATGAACGTATTTCTCTACAATTTAAACCGTTTATTTCATATATTTTTATTTTAATAAAGAGGTATTATACGGATATTTTGTTGTGGTTTTGCAGATTATTGACTCCAAAGTGCAACGCTGAAATTAATCGGTTATGCCGTCCATTGGTTCAAAAATCACGCAGCAAAGAGTGCAACATTCTGAGCATTGAAATAAATCAAAGAAATATGGACCAATTCAAGCAATGATGTGGACGTATATATGTTCTCTTTCACCAATTCAAGCAAATGACCAGTTCCTCCTAAAAAGTAGCATAATACATAGCCATGATATGAAGCAAAATGGGACACATTCAAAAGTAGCTTACGTATGAATTTGGACCAATTCACATATAAAAGTATTTCAAGCAATGACGTGGCAACTTGACTCTTTACCAATTCAAGGAATGGGCCCAGTCAGTACAATTATCTTGGCAAATACTAAGAATAGAACCGGTCCTATTGCTAAAAAGATGGACTGATTTTAGGGTTTGAAAGCCTATATATACAGCATTATACAACACCTTGAAATCATCTCTTACCTCATCACTTTTCTTCAAGTTTAGATTTAAATTCAGCACTATTTTTATTTTCGAACAGAATACGTAGGATTGTTGATTAGATTTAGCAATTTATTTATTCTTGTTCTTAGTTATTTTCTACACTCTTTTCAGTTAGTTAATAATTATTTCAGTTGTTTGCTCCGTTATCTTCTTTTCCGCAATTTCAATTTCTGTTCTGATTATTTTACAATTCTATATTTTGGTTGCAATTTCGATTAGTTTCGAAAATGATTCGGAGTATATTATTGTTTTTATTTTCTGTTCAAAATTCACCGTCGAATTCGTTTAACACGCCTAAGATTTAACTATGGATTTTAATTGTTTTAAAATACAATTCCCTGTGTTCGACCTGCATACTACACGCATGTGCGCTTGCAGAATTTATTAAAATTTGTGCTTTTCTAATCAATAAAAAAGTCGCAACAGTGTCTCCCCATGGTACACGGACCAGTCTAATTATTTGTCATGGAGTCTCCTAGTTTCGTGCTCCACAATGAGTGCAGTGGCATGGGGTACTGTTGGCTCCATCTCTGATTCTCCCAACTGATCAGGCTCAGCTCTAATAGCGGTGTAATGAAGCTATATTCCAAGGTGGGAAATATGAAAAACATTGTGGACTCCTGCCAATCTGTCAGGAAGCTCCACGGGATAAGCAAGTTTTTCTATCATTTCTAAAATTTTGAATGGCCACAACAAATCTAGGCGCCAATTTTCTAGACGTGCCAAACCTAAACACTTTTCTAAGAGGAGACATTTTGATAAATACCATATTTCCAACCTCAAACTCAATCTCTTTTCTTCTTTTATCCACATAATATTTATGATGGTCTTGCGCTGCCTTCATTCGTTGCCCAATCAACTCTACTTCTTCCATGGTATTATAAATCAAATCGGGTTCGAGAAATATTTTTCGGTGGCCTCCACGAACAACTTGGCGAGTTGCATGGCCTCCAATAAAACGCTTCAAAGGCGGCTCTACCAATCATCGTTTGATAGCAATTACTATACGCGAACTCGACCAATAGTAGGCGCTGCTCCCGATGTCCTCCAAAATCCAAAACAAAAGCCCTCAACAAGTCTTCCAAAATCCTATTGACCCTCTCCATTTTGCCATCTATGGGTGATATGAAGTGCTAAGATTCAAAGAAGTTCCAAAAGATGCTTGTAGGCTCCACCAAAATTCACTAGTGAACAAGAGGTCCCTATCACTAACTATGCTAGCTGGAATTCTATGCAATCGAACTACCTTCTTGATGTAGATACGCATGAGAGAAGTGGAAGTTCTATTGTTCCTAACAGGAATAAAATGGACACTCTTAGTGAGTCCATCCACAATAACCCAAATAGTTTCATTTCCACTCTGACTTCTAGGCAATCCTTCTAAAAAATCCACCGAAATATGCTCGCGGTTCCAAGTCGGAATTTCCAATGGTAATAGTAATCCTCCAGGCTTCCATTGCTCATCTCTTACTCTCTAACATGTCAAACACTTAGTAACAAACTCAGTCGCACTCTTCTTCATTCTAGACCAAAAGAAAATCCTCTTCACATCCTTGTACATTTTATCTCCTCTGGGGTGAATGGCCATCTTTGAGTGGTGACATTCCATAAGCACCTCTCTCAACAAACCATCAACTATTGGGACACAAAGGTGTCCATCTATTCTTATGCATCCTTTCTCATCAATTGAATACCTCACATAATCTTCAATCACGAATCACGTTTCTACATATTTTCACGCATACCTCACATAATCTTGCTTTTACGTTTCTGCATATTTTAAAAAAAAAATAAAAAAAATCATTCCTTCACAACATCTTGCTTTCACGTTTGCATAATCCCCACGTCTTCATAGTTATTCACGTGTGCCAGTACACATTTTTAGTTGCACTTCCACTTTCACATTTTCACGTTAGTTTGCATAAATTAATTTTTAAAAAAAACATTTTTTTTTCACTGCATTGTTTTCACGTACGTTAGTTTGGTTACTTGCAGTTCCACTTTCACATTCTTGCATGCATTAGTTAGTTTAGTTTTCGTATTCACGTAACTATCTCCTACACAGGAGCTTGCATACATTCGTTTACTCACGTAACATAGCAGTGTCATAGCAGTTTCATTTTGCATTCAACACATTCATTCTACTTAACTTTATTTTATTGGGCATGTTTTAAATTTTCTGCATGTGACTGTTTTCATATATTTTCTGTCAGCAGCTTAGTTTTGTGCCTTTCACGAGCATTCACCTGCACGGAGAAAACTTCAACTCAGATAGCAAACATTTATTTCAACACAGACAGCTCCAACTCGGTAAATCTCAACCATTCGCTAGCGCTACTCAGCTGCATTGGACGGACTATCATACACCTCTGTAAGTAATTTTCAACTCTACAGGTGCCCAATTAAAAACTGATTTAATTTACATTTGGCTGTTACACCTTGATTTGTTTATGCGCGTTTGGGCAAGAAATAATTTTAACCGTTTAGAAAGCCAAAATATTTCATTAAACAAATCAACGGAAATTTCAAATCAAACAAATATGAGCAATCACGGTTCACAACACAGTTCACAACACAGTTCACACCACAATTCACCGAAATTATCACCTAAATCACATGTTGGAAATAATGAATTTTATGAGAACCGACCATTATCCCTTAGAGACCGATGTTATCCAACACGGACTGTTCAACATTCGGTCATTTCATTTCCACCTGCCGAATGAAATAATTTTGAGCTAAAACATTCTTTTATCCAAGGGGTACCAAAATTCACTGGGTCTGAAAATGCATATGAATTTCTTAGTGAATTTGAGTTATATGCTTCTACAATTAAAATGCAACAACTTTCTAATGAATCCATCAAGCTAAGACTTATTCCATTCGCACTTCTAGAAAGTGCGAAGAGATGGCTTAATTCTCTTCCTAAAAATTCAATTAAGAGTTGGGACAATTTCGTTACTATATTTTTGAAAAAGTTTTTTCCTTTCCACAAAACTCTTAAAATTCGAACTGAAATCAACCAATTCTCTCGGAATGAAGGAGAAACTTTTTCAAAATATTTTGAAAGGTTCAATCAATTGTTATATGGTTGCCCACATCATGCAATCCCTAAACACGTTTTGTGCCAAATCGTTTATGAAGGACTTAACTATCAAACAAGATCCCAACTCGAATCAATGTGCGGAGGAGAATTCATGGCAAAAACAGACGAGGAAGCTTGGGAATTTTTAGAAGAGTATTCAGAAAAGGATATGCAATGGGAAACAATTCGTGTTCCAATTCGTGCTCCAAATAGAGGAGTACATGTCATTGACCCATCACATCTTCCTATAGATGCCCAAATTCCTCAAGAAGGAGAAGGACTACCCCATTACTACACACAAGACCAAATCAATGCTATAGCTCAAAATAGTCCTTATTCATCCACATACAATCCTAACTGGAAGCATCATCCCAATTTTTCATGGTCAAATCCTAACAACGTGGCTAATCCATCACATATGTATCCAATGATACCAAATCCGAATTATCGAGCCCCAACCTCTAATTCTCAAAATTCTCAACCCGCTCCTCAAACAAAACCTTCGAATCAACCATGCAGGCATCCTAATTTCAATCCATCAACCCAACCTTCTCAGCCTTCACAAGAAATTGCTCGATTGGAAAAACAACTCTCTAAACAAAATGAACAAATCACCAACCAAGATGCAAGAATTGAGCAAATCACCAAACAAAATGAACAAATGTTGATAATGATGAAGGATCTCATGAAAATCAATGAGAAAGGTAAATTGCCTAGTCAAACCGAAGTGAATCCAAAGTATAACTCTCGAGGAGTAAATCTTTGTGAGAACGAAGATGTAAATCCGGTTAATGCTGTCACCACATTAAGGTCTGGAAAGAAGGTGGACAACCACGTCGGCACCCCCGACATCCTTCTTAAATCTTCCCATGTTCCAAATTCTGAAACTCAGTCGACAACCACGGTTGTCAATCAAAACGATTCTAATTCTTCATCTAAGGTTGGCAATCCCGACCACTCTTCACCTTCTGATGTTGGCAATCCCAACATTCCAGCTCCCTTATCTTCACCCTCTAATATAACACCTTCTTCTTTGAATGAAAAAACTTCCGAACGAGTCTATAAACCCATTGCTCCATTTCCCCATAGACTCAACAAAAAGAAGAAGCCCGCTAATTTTGACCAAATTCTTGAAATCTTCAAACAAGTTCGAGTCAATATTCCACTTCTTGATACCATCGAGCAAATTCCTCAATATGCCAAATGTCTGAAAGATCTATGTACTCAAAAACGTGCCACTAACGTTCCTAAGACTGCATTTCTAACTGCAAACACTAGCTCTGTTCTTTCAAATCCCTGCCCAATCAAGTATAAGGACCCCGGTTGTCCTACGATCGGTTGTAAAATCGGTAACACTCACATTAGTCATGCCTTACTCGATCTTGGAGCGAGTGTGAATCTTTTGCCTTATACTGTGTACTGTCAACTTGGACTAGGGGAATTAAAACCTACAAACATCACAATTCAACTAGCTGATCGATCTGTCAAAAAACCATTGGGCACGTTTGAAGATGTTTTGATACAAATCGAGCAATTCTATTTCCCAGTCGATTTCATAGTCCTAGAGACAGCACCTGTCTCAAATCCCAATAGTCAGATTCCTTTGATATTAGGTCGTCCGTTTTTAGCAACATCAAATGCTATCATAAACTGTACGAATGGTCAACTCCGACTTTCCTTTGGGCACCTAACCATTGAACTAAATATCTTCAATCTTAACAGACAACCAAGAGATTTTGAAACAGAATAAGTTGACGTGATCCAAACAATTGTTGAAAATGATTTTAGTGATACTACGGAGTCTCTTAGCATGCGCCTAGATCATTTTAATTCCAACTTCCACGAAGATGAATACATTTATTAATTAAATGATATGCTATGCTCTTTTCATAATTCACTAGAATTCAATCAGTTGATGTCTACTGAAGCCTCAAAAGAAGTACGCCCTAAATTAGACCTCAAACCTCTTCCAAACGATCTTAAGTACGCATACTTAGATTCTTCGGAAAATTTCCCTGTAATCTTGGCATCCGATCTCATTAAGGACCAAGAAGAACAACTTTTGAAAATTTTAAGGGAAAATAAAGAGGCAATAGGATGGGTAATCGCTGACATTAAGGGAATTAGTCCATCAATTATAGAACATCGAATACATTTAGTCGACGAGGCTAAACCCACTCGCGAAGCTCAAAGGCGATTAAACCCTAATATGAGAGAAGTGGTAAAGGAAGAAATTATCAAATGTTTAGACAATAACATTATCTACCCTATCTCTGACAGTACTTGGGTAAGTCCGGTACAAGTTGTACCAAAGAAGTCTGGAATCACTGTGACAACAAATGAGAATAACGAACTTGTTCCGACAAAGGTCAAAACAAAATGGCGCGTTTGCATCGACTATCGAAAACTCAATGCAGCAACAAGAAAAGATCATTTTCCTCTTCCTTTCATTGATCAAATGCTCGAACGCTTAGCCGGTCATGAATACTATTGTTTTTTTGATGGTTACTCCGGCTATAATCAAATTCCCATTGCGTTAGAGGACCAACACAAAACAACGTTCACATGTCCCTTCGGAACTTTCGCTTATCGTCGCATGCCCTTCGGTCTTTGTAATGCTCCCGCTACCTTTCAACGATGTATGATGAGTATATTTTCTGATATGGTGGAAGATTTCTTAGAAATATTCATGGACGATTTTTCAATCTATGGGTCATCTTTTGATCAATGCCTCCTTCGTTTAGAACGTGTCTTAAAGCGATGTAAGGAGAAATCTCTTGTTCTTAATTGGGAAAAATGTCATTTTATGGTTAAGCGAGGAATAGTCTTAGGTCATGTTGTCTCTAAAAATGGCCTAGAAGTTGACAAATCTAAAGTTGATCTTATTGTGGGCCTTCCTCCTCCACGGTCCGTAAAGGACATTCGCTCATTTCTCGGCCATGCAGGATTCTATAGGAGGTTCATTAAAGATTTTTCAAAAATTTCAAAACCTCTTTCGAAACTTCTGGCTAAAGACGTTAAATTTGAATTTTCCAATGAATGTAAAACGTCTTTTGAAACCCTCAAATCGATCTTGACCACTGCACCTATCATCCAACCTCCAAATTGGACTTTGCCTTTCGAATTAATGTGCGACGCTTCTGATTATGCCATTGGAGCCATCTTAGGTCAACGAATCGATAAACTTCCTCGAGTCATCTATTATGCTAGCAAAACTCTTAATGAAGCTCAATTGAATTACTCAACCACAGAAAAAGAGTTTTTAGCAGTTATCTTTGCCCTCGATAAGTTTAGATCATATCACATAGGTTCTAAGGTCATAGTTTACACCGATCATGCTGCCTTGCGGTATTTACTCACGAAAAAGGATACCAAACCCCGCTTAATCCGTTGGATTCTCCTTCTTCAAGAGTTTGACCTAGAAATACGAGATAAAAAGGGTTCTGAAAATGTCGTAGTTGACCATCTTTCTCGTATAGTGCATGAAAACTATGATAACTCTCAAATCAACGATCATTTTCCCGATGAACAAATTCTTTCACTCTCTAGTGCACCATGGTACGCGGACATCGTAAATTATCTTGTCACAAATGAAACACCTTCCCATTGGTCAAAACAAGATAAACAAAAATTTCTCTCCAACGTTCGAAACTTTTACTCGGACGATCCTTATCTTTTCAAATATTGCACCGATCAAATCATTCGCAGATGTGTCCCAGAACATGAATTCCATAGCATCCTCTCTTTTTCATATAATCAAGCATGTGGAGGACATTTTGGAGCAAAGAAAACTGCTGCCAAGGTGTTACAGTGCGGTTTTTATTGGCCTTCTCTTTTTCGTGATGCCCACGAATTTTGCTCCAAATGCGCTAGATGTCAACAAACAGGTCGTATTTCCAAACGTGACATGATGCCCCTAAATCCGATCCTTGTCATCGAAATTTTTGATGTTTGGGGCATCGATTTCATGGGTCCTTTTCCTAATTCTTTTGGAAATCTCTACATCCTACTTGCAGTAGATTACGTGTCCAAATGGGCTGAGGCCATTCCTACCAAAACGAATGACAATAAAGTTGTTGTCAAATTTTTGAAAGAAAACATATTTTCCCGTTTTGGCACACCTCGAGCCATTATAAGTGATAACGGTTCTCATTTTTGTAATCGTGCTTTTGAATCTCTTCTTAAGAAATATTCTATCACTCATAAACTATCTACTCCATATCATCCACAGACCAACGGTCAAGTCGAGATTTCCAATAGACAAATTAAACAAATTCTTGAAAAGACGGTTAACTCCAACAGAAAAGATTGGTCATCTAAATTGATAGACGCCCTTTGGGCATTTCGCACAGCCTATAAAACCAATTTAGGAATGTCACCATACCGATTAGTCTTTGGAAAAGCATGCCATTTACCCGTTGAGCTCGAGCACCGCGCACTTTGGGCAATCAAATACCTTAATTTTGACATAGAAAAAGCCGGATCACATCGTAAATTACAATTGTCAGAATTAAAAGAACTAAGAAATGAAGCGTACGAAAATGCAAAGACTTATAAAGAGAAAACCAAATTCAATCATGATAAATCCATACTTCGTAAGACATTCGATGTAGGTCAGAAAGTTCTCTTATATAATTCCAGACTTCATTATTTCCGAGAAAATTGAGATCCCGTTGGACAGGTCCATATATTGTGAAAACAGTATACCCTTATGGCGTAGTTGAAATTGAAAATCCTAGGGACGGTTCCATTTCAAAGGTCAATGGACAACGCTTGAAGCCATTTCTAGAGTTTGAACAGCACGAGGACGATGAGTTCGTGGATCTTCACGAACCTTGCTATTCGACATGAGCCGCTCACTATCTTGCACATATCAGGTTGTATTTTTTTTTAAGTTTTTTTCTTCTATTTTGCATTTGCATTCTATTTGACAGTTGGGACACTGTCTCATTCCAGTGTGGGGGGGGACGCATATCTCATTCTGTTTGTTCATATTTCATAGTGTAGCATCATTTTTTTAAAAAAAATCATCTCATTATTTGTTTTCAAATTTCTTTTCAATTTCTTTTCATTTCCCAATATTTTTAGGACTTCGATTTATTTTTAATTAGTCAAGACAAAGTAAGTAAGCAGTTGAAGTCAATTGATGAAGATTTTTGTGAATCACTAATTTCAAATGTAAAATATAATGAAAATTTGAATTACAAGCGATAATAGTGAGGTTAGTATATAGGGGGATTCATAGGTGATGGTTATGAAATCTTTACTAAACTGTAGTCTTTGTTTAAAAAAAATGGCAGATTTAAAGTACATGCGTTGACATCTCAAATCATTAAAGTTAAGTGGTGCTAAGTTGATTTGCATAACACTCTTTAGCTCTTCTCAAAAAAAAAAACTAATAAGAAACACCTACAGTCGATAGGTGTGCACACTTGTGAAAGTGTGTGCACTCGCCACGCTCTATACTCTTCTCACGTAAGCCCGCAAGGCAGTGCATGGATGGTATATCTGGCCTCAGCATTCTGAGTTAGGTGTATAAATAATTAAATAAATAATCACCTAAGGATTACCGACCTTTTCTGACATAGTCAGCGTCGGTTTGCACAATCCGCCAAGCTCTGTCCCAACTCTCACGTAAGCCCGCGAGGCAGTGTATGGGTGGTATACCTTGGTCCAAAGGATAGGTGTAAAAAAAAAGAAGAAGAAAAAAACTAGTAAAGAGAGACTAAGCTTTGAAACCCAAACACTTCTTGACTTTGTTGATTTGGCTTGTTATACAAATGGAAATGAAAAATACCATTTTGAAAAAAAACTGTGATCAACAGTGAAGAATTTATTTCATGGCTGCACTATGTTATCAACCGAAACAACTGGCCAAACTAGAATCTAATGTATGAAAACTTGAGTTACATTGAAATTTGTGATTAGTGAGGAACCAAAAATTTGAAGAAGTTGACTAAAACTGATATACATTATTTTGTTGCAACTACTTTGAAGTAAATCGAGTCTCCATTTGTGTAGAATTTTGCATTCATGTAGTACATTAGAATCATCACATACTGCATTTGGATTTTGTGGGTAGTATCCGCTGAAAACCCTCACGAGACACCACTCGTCCTACTAGGGACACCTAAAGGTTTAACGGCTTGTTGCATACGCTCAATGCAATCGTGTTTCCTACGAAAAAGGATTTAGTTAGTTTTATTTTCTTGCTTATTCGAGGACGAATAAAGTTCTAGTGTGGGGGTATTTGATGAACGTATTTCTCTACAATTTAAACCGTTTATTTCATATATTTTTATTTTAATAAAGCGGTATTATACGGGTATTTTGTTGTGGTTTTGCAGATTATTGATTCCAAAGTGCAACGTTGAAATTAATCGGTTATGCCGTCCATTGGTTCAAAAATTACGCAGCAAAGCGTGCAACATTTTGAGCATTGAAATAAATCAAAGCAATATGGACCAATTCAAGCAATGATGTGGATGTATATATGTTCTCTTTCACCAATTCAAGCAAAGGACCAGTTCCTCCTAAAAAGTAGCATAATACATAGCCATGATATGAAGCAAAATGGGACACATTCAAAAGTAGCTTACGTATGAATTTGGACCAATTCACATATAAAAGTATTTCAAGCAATGATGTGGCAACTTGACTCTTTACCAATTCAAGGAATGGACCCGGTCAGTACAATTATCTTGGCAAATACTAAGAATAGAACCGGTCCTATTGCTAAAAAGATGGACTGATTTTAGGGGTTGAAAGCCTATATATACAGCATTATACAACACCTTGAAATCATCTCTTACCTCATCACTTTTCTTCAAGTTTAGATTTAAATTCAGCACTGTTTTTATTTTCGAACAGAATACTTAGGATTGTTGATTAGATTTAGCAATTTATTTATTCTTGTTCTTAGTTATTTTCTGCACTCTTTTCAGTTAGTTAATAATTATTTCAGTTGTTTGCTCCGTTATCTTCTTTTCCGCAATTTCAATTTCTGTTCAGATTTTTTTACAATTCTATATTTTGGTTGCAATTTCGATTAGTTTCGAAAACGATTCGGAGTATATTATTGTTTTATTTTCTGTTCAAAATTCACCGTCGAATTCGTTTAACACGCCTAAGATTTAATTATGGATTTTAATTGTTTTAAAATACAATTCCCTGTGTTCGACCTGCATACTACACGCCTGTGCGCTTGCAGAATTTATTAAATTTTGTGCTTTTCTAATCAATAAAAAAGTCGCAACAGTGTCTCCCCATGGTACACGGACCAGTCTAATTATTTGTCATGGAGTCTCCTAGTTTCGTGCTCCACAATGAGTGCAGTGGCATGGGGTACTGTTGGCTCCATCTCTGATTCTCCCAACTGATTAGGCTCAGCTCTAATAGCGGTGTAATGAAGCTATATTCCAAGGTGGGAAATATGAAAAACATTGTGGACTCCTGCCAATCTGTCAGGAAGCTCCACGGGATAAGCAAGTTTTTCTATCATTTCTAAAATTTTGAATGGCCACAACAAATCTAGGCGCCAATTTTCTAGACGTGCCAAACCTAAACACTTTTCTAAGAGGAGACATTTTGATAAATACCATATTTCCAACCTCAAACTCAATCTCTTTTCTTCTTTTATCCACATAATATTTATGATGGTCTTGCGCTGCCTTCATTCGTTGCCCAATCAACTCTACTTCTTCCATGGTATTATAAATCAAATCGGGTTCGAGAAATATTTTTCGGTGGCCTCCACGAACAACTTGGCGATTTGCATGGCCTCTAATAAAACGCTTCAAAGGCGGCTCTACCAATCATCGTTTGATAGCAATTACTATACGCGAACTCGACCAATAGTAGGCGCTGCTCCCGATGTCCTCCAAAATCCAAAACAAAAGCCCTCAACAAGTCTTCCAAAATCCTATTGACCCTCTCCATTTTGCCATCTATGGGTGATATGAAGTGCTAAGATTCAAAGAAGTTCCAAAAGATGCTTGTAGGCTCCACCAAAATTCACTAGAGAACAAGAGGTCCCTATCACTAACTATGCTAGCTGGAATTCTATGCAATCGAACTACCTTCTTGATGTAGATACGCATGAGAGAAGTGGAAGTTCTATTGTTCCTAACCGGAATAAAATGGACACTCTTAGTGAGTCCATCCACAATAACCCAAATAGTTCCATTTCCACTCTGACTTCTAGGCAATCCTTCTAAAAAATCCACCGAAATATGCTCGCGGTTCCAAGTCGGAATTTCCAATGGTAATAGTAATCCTCCAGTCTTCCATTGCTCATCTCTTACTCTCTAACATGTCAAACACTTAGTAACAAACTCAGCCGCACTCTTCTTCATTCTAGACCAAAAGAAAATCCTCTTCACATCCTTGTACATTTTATCTCCTCTGGGGTGAATGGCCATCTTTGAGTGGTGACATTCCATAAGCACCTCTCTCAACAAACTATCAACTATTGGGACACAAAGGTGTCCATCTATTCTTATGCATCCTTTCTCATCAATTGAATACCTATTAGCGCGGGGAAAATGCTGTCCCTTCCTCAAAATTGCCAAAATCTCTACTAACTTCTTATCCTTCACTTGCTCGAGCCTTATGTAGTCTATCAAGGCTAGCCAAATCTTCATAACTGTTAAAAACCCTTAAATGGGTTCTGTGGGCGATTGGAAGTTAAAATTTGAGAGGAACTCCAACTGTCTCCGTTCATATAGAGCACCTAGGGAGCGTGCCACTGACTAAGGGTGTCAGTGATTATCTTCCAATTTCCTAGGGGTGTATTGATTACTAAAGTCAAGCGATGCCGTATATTTCATCCATCAATGTTGTCTAAGATTTAAATCTTTTTGGGAAAAGAGTTATTTGACTGATTTATGGTCATTGAATAACTCAAACCTTTCTCTGAAGTGATAATGCCTCCACATATTCAAAGCAAAGACTATAGCTACTAACTCCAAGTCGTGAACTGGATATCTTTTCTCGTGATCCTTCGGTTGCCTACTAGCATAAGCAACTATTTTTCCTTCTTAAACATTAGAACTGCTCCTAACCTTATGCCACAAGAATACGTGAAAATCACAAATGGTTTAATTCCATTGGGAATAGTGAGCACATGTGCACTAGTCAATAACTCGTTAAGCTTCTCAAATGCCTTAGTGCATCTATCATCCTACGAAAAAACTAGATTCTTCTTAGTCAAATGGCTTAGAGGGCTGCTACTCTTGCAAAGTTCTTGACGAACTTCCTATAGTAGCCTGCCAACCCAAGGAAACTTCTAACCTCTTATGCACTTCTAAGAGTCTTCCATCCTTGAACATCTTCCACTTTAGCAAGGTCTACTACCAGTCCTTGCCCAGAAATACTATCCCCAAGGAATCTAACTTTTTTTTCTCCAAAAGTAGCGTTTAGCGAATTTAGCTTCAAGCTGCTACCTTCTTAAGATTCCTAGTACCTCTCTCTTAGGTGGTACTCATGCTTCTTTTTGCCCTTGGAGAAAACCAAAATATCATCTACAAACACAATGATGAATTTATTAAGTTGCCCCCTAAAACCCTACTCATCAGATCCATAAACTATGCGAGGGAATTCGTCAATCCAAAAGGCATCACTTCCTATTCATAGAGTCCATCTAGTATACAAAATGTGGTCTTCGACTTGCTTTCTTTTGCAATCCTCAACTGATGGAATCTAATTACTAAGTCTAGTTGAGAAAAGACTTTAGCTTCTTTATGTTGATCAATAAAGTCGTCCATCCTAGGCAAAGGGTACCTATTCATTCTTATCAACTTGTTCAATTCCTTATAGTCGACGCATAGTCTTAATGAACCGTCTGCCTTAGTGGAAAAAACAGCAGGGGCTCCTTACTCTGAAGTGTTTCGATGAATGAACCTTTCATTAATAGCTCAGAGATTTTCCTATCCAATTCTCTTCTTTCTTTAGGGTCATGTATCTTAAAGGCAGGAGGACTAGCCTTGTGTTTTCCTTCAAATCTATTTGGAACTCGATCTCCCTTTGGGGTGGGAGACCCGAGACTTCCTTAAATACATCAAGATATTCGCAATCTACAGATATGGATGAAAGCCCTCTAAAAGATAGATTTAGTGACTATAGATGACTTGATTCAACTAAATCTAAGGATGCAAAAAGAATTTCTAGGTCGCGGCTTCCATATCTTCTTAATCGTACAACCTTCCTATCATAATCATGAATTGCTCCATAATATATAACCAATCCATACCCAAGATAAGTCTATACACCTCAAAATATAGAATGTACGCGTTACATATGAAATAAACATTGCATATGTCCAACACTAGATCTTTGCAAATAAAAGAGAGATGTGTCGATCTTCCAATCAGATTAGGGACCACTATTGGACTAGTGACAATCTGGGTTTGAAGGTTTAAGAGGTTCACCACATTCCTAGCTATAAATGAATATGATGTCGTTAAATCAAATAGGGTATTGTAACCCCTAAAATAAAAGTTATACCTTCAAATTCTGCCTTCCTTTTGTCTCTCGATGGTCTACTTGTAATAGGGACGGCTTCTTTAACGACCCAACTTCCTATCTCCAGGAAGACGCATCGTCAATAAAGAAAGAAAGGGATAGAAGAAGAAAGGAAAGAGAAAGAAGAAACACAACAACAGAGAACTCACAGCGGAACGAATGAAATATAATATATCATACGAAATATAACATAATATCATATTACATCAGAGTAAACAACTTATACAACACATATTAGACAGTTATAAACATATGTCTAACTATACAACTCAAACACAACAGATACAGATACCAAACAACACAGCGGAACCATAATATATCTACACGTGGAAGCCTCCTGCTCCATATCTCCTTCAAAATTCGTCAAGCAAACCTGAATCACTTGACTACTCATACATCATATGAGTACCCAAGAGTTTAATAAAACAGAAAATAAACACTCGGCTCAGACAGGGGTCTGGTGTGAGTAAACGGGTTAAAATTGCTTAACTTTAGAAAAACCTTTGAAAAAAGAGGTATCACGTAAGACTTCCCACACATAAACATGGAAAAGTTTTTACCTTACGCTAACCAAAACATTTGGTAGGAAACCCAGTGATATTATAATAGTGTCTAGGGTTTTCAAGTAAATAAGAAATAGCCGAAATTGTTACATTCATTAAATTCCAGCTACTAGCCACAAAAGTGGGTAATACAAACAAAACCGTAGGGTCTCGTAGGAAGAATGGATCTCTATCAATGGCAGGGCACTGGGGTACCGCCCGTCATAGTACGTGGCCTAGATCAATGTACCGAGGAGCCACCCTAACTCCCCTACAACACAAGGCCGGGACCGTTTCTTACTGAGCAGTCCCGAACAAGACAACCCTGCAGTTGGCGCGCGATTCCAACTGCCCACACAACCGAAATAAAAGGGACTTCTAGACAGGAGAAAATCTTTCTCTCCAGTGGGAGCTACCCACGAAGCCTTGCTGCACCTCCCCTGTTTTAGCCATTCCCGGTTGATGAGGCTTGAGGCTGCGGTTACCTTTATAGAACACATCTATCTTAGAATGCTCATCGCCCACCCGACGATGTTATGAAAGCATTCAATCCATACAAGTTCGTTCCGGGTTCGAACGAAACCGAAGGCACTATCTCGTTGCACTCATTTTGGAATCATCCTCAGAGTCAACGACCATGGCCCTTGCACTCTAAATCACCATCTCGAACCTATAAGTACTATTCCGTCAAACTCGTTACAGAATCACCCACAGAGTTATACTGACGTATAGTTCTTACACCTCGAGTCTTCACAAAGCTCCACTTTGATTCACAACCTAACGTTTAATTGGAATCGATGTGGTTTTCGGATCCCAAATACGGAAACCCGATCCCGGTCTCACCGAAACCAAACGCCATTTTAATGTCAAGGTTGTTCTTAAGGGTATGAACAGTTAAACTTATATTCAGGATGATATATAAACAGATAGATGAATCATATTATCACAATAAATAATTCATAACAACATTCATCTAACAAAGCAGCATATCACATAGAGATATATCCAAATCATCCAGTATCAACCAAACACCCAATATCAATCACCTAATATTGATCATCCAATATCAATCAATCAACCAATATCAATCAATCAACCAATATTAATCAATCATCCAAAGCAGAATTGATTAACTCTTAATCAATTGGATTAACCTTAAATCCTTTTCCATTTATTTATTCCAAATAAATAAATTAATCATCTCTTAATGATCTTCCTTAATTAATCTCCCTTGATTAATCATCTTTAATTACATTAAAGTAATTATCCTTAACCATATTCAGTAATTTATCTTTAATTACTATCATTAATTTCAATAATGAATGATTCTTTATTTAATTACATTAATTAATCAATTATAATTAATTACATTAAACCTTAATTAATTACAATTAATTAATCACACTTAAATTAATTACTTTTATTAATCAACCTTGATTAATATCATTAATTATATTAATTAATGATCCCCATTAATTAATAATTCTCTTTAATTAAATAATTAACTTGTAATTGATTAACTCATTAATCATAATTAGTAATTAACAATTTGTAATTACTTGTCTTTAATTAATTAACTTCTTAATTAATTATATTAACCATTGACTAATTAATCTAATTAATCCCTAATTACTTCATTAAGTAATTATTAAATAATTAAATTAATCAATAATCACTAATTTATTTCTTTCTTAAATTAATAAATTACACTTAGTAATTGATTTTTAAATAAATCACATTAATTAATTAATTAATCACATTAATTAACTAAATTAATTAAATAATTAACCTTTATAACTTACATAAGTAATTATCTTCTAATTACTTCATTAATAAATCTTGATTACTCTCTTAATTAATTACTTAACAAATAATTAATCCCATCATTAATAATCCATAATTATTTACTTACTCCATAATTAATTAACTTCAAACCATTATATTAATCAATCCTTAATTAATATCATCAGGTGATTAACCAATAATCACTTCCATTAATTTACTCCTATGAGTAATCTCTCTAATTACTTCCATAAGTAATTATCATTCTTAATTACATTCTATAATTAACCATTGATTACTTCCTTAAGTAATCATACTTAATTAATACATAATTAAGTGATTATTTAAAATTAAATAAACAATTAACTAATTATTTAAAATTTATTAAACAATTAATTAATTAACTTCCTAGATTTAAAAATCCTTAATTAATTTAGGAAAAACATTAATCTTAAATTAAACTTTACTTATTAACAATCATATTAATTAAGTATTCTTAAATTCATATCAATAATAAAATTTACCTTAATTATCTTCATAAATCAATTAATTGAAATAAATCAAATTTTAAATAACTTAAAAACGAATTATTCTATTTGGTTTTCAAAATTTTAACTTAACTTTATTTGAAATAAGCATTTAGAGAAAAAAACAATTTCAAATCTTAAAACCCTTTTAATTATCTAATTTAAATTTATTTATTTTCAAAGTAAATTTGAAAACTTAGTTATTAAATATTACTTTAAGATTTACTTTAAAACTTTTGTTTCACTATTTAAATTCAAAATATTCTTTTAACTTGAAATTCAAAATTTAATTAAGATTATTACTTACAAAAGAAATCACCTCAAAACTTTTAAATTTGAGAATAAATTCAATTTGCTTTTTTAAAAGTTTGATTTATGTTTATTTTAAAATAACAAGTTTAACCTTTAAAAATTTGTTTTCTTTCATAAGCTTCCTTTATTTATTTAAACACAAGTTCAATGTACAGTAAAACCAGAAAATCCCACAATCCTCAAACTCGAGTTTCATATGCGACCTAATATTACACAGTACTAATCGAAAACAACGTCAAAACAACTCGAGACAAACACCAATAAAACACGAATCAAACCCCAAGCACACTAGCACGAAACAACTTCGAGTCACCCACGGAAACAACGCGAGCACCCCTTCGAGATTCTATCGTCTTCCCCAAAACAAAACTCCAGTGCATGCATCAACGTGCACGGTGCATGTGCGCCATCGCCTACGGCCATTACAGGTCGTTGCGACCATCTACATCGGTCATAAGAACCCACGCGAACACGATCTCGAACCCAGATCCTTCAAAGAACTCTCGAATCAAAATTTAGACCATAAGCTCAAAAACTACAGAAACACGAATACCCAAAATAAACCCAACGCCGGCCAACCCAATCGCCGATGAACTCTGCCATCTCCATTATCGAAAACCAAGACCACAAGCTCCAGCATCCCCAAACGCGATCGAACTCGATCCTTAAACCAAGTCGTAATGGTCTCGACAACAAAGCCGAACAAAACACTCAGAAAAACCCTAATTTAATCTAATTCGATCAATTAAGACATTGGAAAATTTTTGAAGCAATTTTCCCATCATCTATAACCTATAAACATGCTTCGGTCAAAATTACAGCTACAATCATCATGTTGTTCTTCGGCAAATCACCGAAGTTCCCAAAACAAACAAACCCAAATATCTCACTATTTACACAATTAAAAATTATGATACAAGCACTAAAAATCATAATTTTCCAATTATAATTCGATTATAAATTCAAAACTAGAATTTGAAATCATAAATTTTTGCCCAAATTTGATTTTTCCACTGTAATTTGAAAATATGAGTAACTCATTCATTTTTAAACCCTATAACTATTTTTAGATGATAATTACGTGATTGTAAACAACTTTCATTTACAAATCAAAGTCCAGTTCGTGTTCAAAATCAAGTTATTGAAATTATTAAAGGTTTTGAAACTGTTTTAATAAACACAGTAACCATCCTAAATTTTACAGGTAATTCAATATACTCGATTCAACATGCATTCAAATTTTAAAACAAATATTTCATGTAACATCATGATATCATCACAAAATCAAGATGAAATCTAGAATCAATCTGTTTTTAAAATTCCATTTACTCACCTGATAAAGTTGCAGAGCATATTTAATTCATTTCCCAGGCTTGAACTTTAATTCTGGAAAAAGCTTGCTGAAGAAATTTAATGCCTTTGCATGCTTTACATTTTGATGAATCAAAGTTGAAATGAATCTTGAAAATCTCTTTAAATTGCAGTTGAAGGTTGCAGCAGATTTCCAATTTGCAGATTGAAGTTGATTTGTATTTGCATATTTTAGGTATTAATTTGCTTCAGATTTTGATTTGTTGAGAAGAACTTAAATTTTGCAGATTTTTAAAGAAAATTACCGATTGCCATTGAATTGAGTCAAGAAATGAAGACAAAGAAAAAATGTTTGAGAAAACAAATTTTCTTCTTAAAAACATTTATTAAAATTAAAATTATATGTTGCCACTTGTCCTCAAGCATTTACATTTGTCATTAAATTCACTTAATTACTTTACATGTGTTGTTAGGGTGGTTAACATGGTTACACATGTCTTAAGTGTTTTTAATTAATTTTTATTTAATTTTAAAAGATAATATAACTTACATATTTAATTTACTAAATTACTAAATACTTATTTATGTAAATATAAACTTACTTTTTAAAGAGAATATTCTTAAAACTAATTATAATATAAATGAATTTCTTATGTATAAAAATATAAAACTTTTATTTTTATATACTTATAACCATTTTAAATTAAACATTTTAAAAGAAAACAAAACAAAACTCTATTTAAATCCCTTCTTAAACTTCTTATTTAAAACAAACAATTATCTTATTTTTGAAAACAACTTAATTAATCTAAATTAACTTTTGAAAATATAAATTAATACAAAGCTTTAAATCATAATTCATATATATATAAATTATCAATAGATTAAACTAAATTTCAAAAACAATATCAGATTATAACATATATTTGCATATATATTACAATTTGAAAATTCATATTTATTTAGAACAAAAGATATTCTATTCACAATATATATCAAATATATATTATAAACAGAATAAAATTTCATTTGCTTTGACAAATAATTCATATCATATTTTAAATTGTTAAAAAGATATTGGTCAAAATTACCAGATTGAAAATTTATTAACTTTTAAAAGATTAAATTTACCAATTTAAATTAAAATTATAAAGAAAATTATTAAACCAATTATATTATTAATACAGATTATTAAATTCATATTGCCCAAAGTTTCGGGTCGTTACAATCCTTCCCTCTCAAAAGAATTTCGTCCCCGAAATTTAAAAGCAAAGGTAATTTAATAACCCAGCAAAGATTTCAATTTCAATCAGCATAGCATTCCTAACAACCAGTAACTAACAACCATAGCAATCAATCAAACAAATAAACAAAACTAACTAATTATCCTGATACAAATCAGAATAAATCTCTAATACTATCTAGAGTTTCCCAAGTATAAATCACCGAGAGACTCGCTCTACAGAAACTAACAAACAAACCACTAAAATCCAGAGCTCCTCTCATCTCTAGATCCATCAATCTGATCAGAACATCAGATTATACCCAAACCCAGCTCATCTTCCAAATTCAACTGAACTACAGATTCAACAACCAACGATGAATCATAGACGTATTCCCTCAGAGATACGTGAAATACAATGAATCTCTGTTATCCAAGCTGGCAATTCAATCTTATTCTATCAAAAACATAGATAAGAAATCCCAAATGCCTTAACACTAGCCATCCAATCTTACCCAATTACTGTTCTCTTCACCAGAGAAATCTTAATAACAATGAGGTCTCCAACTTCGAATTCCAAATTCTTTATCTCATATCTACATATCCCAACAGATAATCCTGGCTGCCAATTCTCTTCCAGACAGCTCACCCTATGTTGATGCTTCCAGAAACAACTAGACCAAAGCAAACCAATTTCTGGATCCTACTCAACAGAAAAGTCTTCCAAAATCCATCGAAATCCAGAACATAAGTTCTATTACTCAAGCAATGGCAAAACGTACTTCCTTCCTCGCACAGCTGCTACCTCGCTTCCGCTGCACAACTTTGATTATAAAATAGATGAGAATACTACTGATGAACACGAATGCAAACTTATCCAATATATCTGGGAACTTGTTCATCAAATCCATATAATCTGAGCGACTCATCTGACTCAGTCACACAACCTTATAACAGAAATCCAACTCAGAAACCAGATCTGACCAATCCAAATTCCAAAAATATTCTAAGCTGCTACATCAACTCTTCCTCTCCAGGAACCATCCTACTACCAGGCTAACTACCAAAATCGCTTCTGGAACCAAAACAATATGGAACTCAACTCCAGATGCAGACAACCTTATGATTACCTCAGTAGCTCCTACTGTACATGAGAACCCTCAGTCTCAGACAAAAGATTGCCCAAAGAAAAAAATTCCTAAATTAATCGCAAGTCTCTTTTGCGATCCAACCTAGTTCGGATTCCAAATAAACCGCCCTTTCTTTATCAATTAGAACGGCCTTAAGCTTTTCCAAACAAGGTTAACCCTCCAGAAAACATCACCACCTGCCCGGACTGCTGAAGAAGAACCACCAAGATTCCCGAACCATCGGAGAAACGAGCCACACTGCTGCTTCCAAACTCTACCTTGAAGATACTGCAGAGCCAAAAGACCTTCTCGTCAGCACACCGAACACTTCGAGTTTCACTGCTACCACAACCAACCAATGACTTCTAATCCAAAAGCTCCTCAAAAACCAAAACTATCAACAAACCACACAAACGATCTTCGAGATGGCAGACAACCTCTCAAGAAATTCGGGCTTCCAACCAAGCATCAACATCTCGCTCACCTTAAGGAATGACAAATGAGACCATGCCGAAGCGAAGCAACTAATAGACCTTAGTCTCATATCCCAAAACAGACAACCTCCTTGCTAAAGATCCAAACAACTTCTACACAGATGAATCTTCCCTGCGGCAGCTAAAGACTGCTCCTTAACTATTACTAAAAACTGCTTCAAGAGAAAACATATTTAGAAATATCCATGGATACTGCATCTCATCACGCAGTTATCAAAATATCATTACTTACTTCTACACTTCCGACAGATCCAAACACAAGAAAAATTCGCTCACCCGAGCGAAATCCAAACTTACACTTCAAAGATAAACTCTGAATCTTTTGAAAAGATTTCCTTCGGATATTAGAGAAATCCTTACTCTAAACTATACTCACTCGAGACGGTATTAGGTCTACAGTCTCAATAAAAACTTCCAACCTCAAACATATGGACCTCTTCCATTAGTGGTAGTCGTGTTACACACACACACCACTACTCCATCTACCTCTAAAATTTATGTTGGAAAATCCGAACAGGTAACCCAACAGAATATATATATATATATATATATAGTTATATATAAAAATTACAAGTACGCTCTCTCAAGAAAGACACCACTCCAGAGCCTAGGTATTCACTCAACCTAATGCCCTGATACCAACTTTAACGATGCATCTTCCTGGAGATAGGAAGTCGGGTCGTTAAAGCTTAAATAGCATAAGCTTGCCACTTGATCCATCCTTTGCCAACTTAGGGCATTGATTCTTGAGTAGCCCTTCCTTATGGTAATTAAAGCGCTTAACTTTAAAAGCTTCCTTCGCCAGATTTACCCTACAATATATAGCCTCACGACCTTTCTTCTGGCATCGCTTACACACCTTACCATCCTTCTTAAACTTCCCCTTTGACTTCTTACTAGCCCAAAAGCTTCCCTTCTTGGACCCTCCCTGCTTTTGGGTGGGTGCAGTCTTCTCCTTTTTTGCCTTATTATCGTCCACATTGGGCATGTGTAGCATTGTCATCTCTACCATCTCATACATGGCACCAATGGGTACTAGGGTCAATCACATTTCCCTCAGCATGGAATTTAGTCCCTTTACGAAGTTCAAGGCATTTTTCATAGGTTTATCTATCAAGCTCATCCCCAATTTAGCAGCTCTATTTAATTAGCTATGTACTCCTTTAGACTGGAGTCTCCTTGCCTAAGCTGAATGAATTTCTCCAGGTTTAAACACACTTCTTCCTTAAACATAAACCTTATCTCAAATTTATTTTTGAATTCCTTTTATGAGAAAATCCTTCCAGCATTTTCCTCAGACACCAAGTTTCACTAATCTAAAGCTACTCCTTTAAGATGCCAAGCGGCCATCCTCCTCTTTGGCTGATCTTCCCAACCAAGCTCTCTAAATATTTTATCACAATCATAACCTATGCTTTAGCTTCCGGCTATCCCTTGGTTGCAGAGTATGTCACTCCTTCCATATTAAGAAAGTCCTTACACAATTTTGGAAAGTTAATAGGACGGGGTGCTGCATCAGCCGATGGGGCGGCAAGTGCCACCGGTGCAGCTGGTGGAATAGGAAATTGATTAACAGTCTATTTTTTAAACCATTTGGCATTCCATGAATGGGAGGCATTTCATAGGATGGGATCCCAATTCCAAAAGAAGACTGATTATCATCTATATCAACCATCTGTAGGTTGAATCTTTAGTGATGATTTCCTAAGCTAGTATTATATGTTGAAAGAAAAAATGTTTCCTAGTGTCTGTGCATATGTTCAAGGAAATGGGGGTAAAGATATGTGTGTGTAGTGATAATTTTTGAAAATCCTTCTTGAAAAACCTTTTCGAAAATAACAAGCATGCCACTCATACGTCCAGTTTCCACGTTGATCGGGTCACCTAAGCTCTAATACAAAATGTAACAACCTACCTTAGAAAAGGCCTAAATTTCGACGTAGAAAAGGCCTATTAAAACTTATCTATTCCTAGGCTGGCTGTTGATTGGAAAAAGAAGTAATAGTATAAAGTGATTACTATTCTTTTATAATTTGCAATGGATGGAATAAAATATAATAGCAAACTATAATGATTAATTTAAAAAACATTTGAAATTTCATAATACAAAACATCATCATACCGTCAAGTAAAATCGATGACATCATTTGTCTAAAATACATAGGTACAACATAAAACTTCATAAAGATCATAACAACTACCACAAGCTTAAGCCACTCCATCTTCAGCATCATCATCGTTATCAATCTATCCTTGACCTGTGTTGTAATGAGGGGGAAGTCAGAACAACAAATGTCTGGTGAATAAAAACCTCGAGTCTTATCATTACAGTACTTAGGCAGTATATTTTAGAATAAGAGTACGTCTTATGTACATAAAACCATTTAATACTTCTTATAAGGAAAGATGGTGGGTCCACAATCAACCACTTAAAACCTTCCATTTCCGAAGCAGGTTTCTAAATCTCATAACCTAAATCTCACGTTATAAATATCTAACAATGCGAGAGATAGTACCCAAGCCATTTAATATCTTTTATTGAAAAATAGGCAGACTCTGGCTATTTAAGATCTCATAAGGTAGACCCCGTCATTTAATACATATTTCCTAGATGGACTCCTCATTGGACACTATCTAGCCGACATCGCATGGAATCTCTTGAGCAATTTAATACTTCTTTATGGAATGGCGAACCCTCAGTTGCTTACTAAATACCATATTGCAAAGCGGACCCCTGTCAAGATACCATCTATCATGCCTAATAACTAGCCCCTTGGCCATTAAACATTTTATTTAGAGAAAAGAGACATGCCCTCAAATAACCATTTAGTACCTTTAGACCTGACACATGCTTTTCGTATTATGACCCATACCCATAATGACATCTCACATTAGTTCAAATATTCATAGGAACTAGTAGGCAGATTTACTCTATAGAATTTGGGACTAACCTCGCGTCATCATAAATTTTATAATAGGAGATGTCTCGCATCAGCCCCAAAGTCACACTATGGGTAGCCAGATTAGTTGGGCAGAGTTTTGTGTGTGTTTTGAGTAACCTCGCTTCCCTATGACTTAGCCATAATTTAAATACTCTTCATATATATAATACTCATTTCACTGTTTCATAATTAAGGCCTTACAGGAAATCTTCCTTATTACGCCTTAAAATATTATTTACCTTCCTAAATGGGAATTGATGACAATTATTACCTAATTAACAATGCAATTATACACTACAATTATATGTTTATTACGCAAATAGAAATAAATATATATTCACGCCTAATTATTTCTAAACGTGTGGTTCATACGCCCTTATTCCTTTAACCACTTACTAATACAAGTCATTTCCCTTAATATTTCCAAGATATCAATATTCATAACAAGTATTATATATTCATATCCAAAAATGCAATAAATAGACTTGTAAATTGAAATCGAGACTCGATTTATTACATCAAATAAATGGAAAGTCCTAAACAAAAGGAATTGCAGTTCTAACTTCTTATTCTACTTAACTTCTCTTTTACAGAGAAATAAACGAAGGAATTTTGCATGGAATAAGTGGTGTAAACTATGAATAGGATTTGTGCTCTATGCCCTTATTTCATGAAAACTCATAATTTGAATCAAAGAAAAAGGAGAAGTGGAATTGACTATGAGATTATCAGAAATTGGAAAAACAATTAATTCCACCAGATTAACATAAATAATTTAGATCTCCATCTAGAATTGACATTTTGAAATAAAATCGAATTTTAGAGAACTTTATTTATTTCGTTTTCGCAAATCCTAAAATCCCTATGGCATATTCAAATCTATAGATATAATCAATTATTGGAATAAAAATACTAAGGTTTGCACTAACAGATTATCCTTAGCTTTTCTGGTATGGATTTGCAACACCAAAGCAACTTGTTTCCAGATTTACTTCTTTTGATATATACACACACAACAAAGGATAGGTATATATAATTTTGTTAGATTCAATGAGGTTGGAGGAGAAGTGAATAGATTAAAAGAATATTTTAAAAAAATTAGAATCATTACCTGTCCTAATTGAATTTCTGAATCTAACTAAAGATAGAAAATGACTGAATTTTAAATAATTTTCCTAAATATTTATGAATAAAAAGTAGAGAGGAAAGGGTCCTATTTATAAGAGTTGAAAAGTACCACAACCGTAGGATGAAATTAGATTAGAAATGGATAAATCTGGACCGTTTAACATCACAAAAACCTAGCTGCCACTATGTGGCTGTAGTCGACCGTCTATGCTCGATCGGTCGACCACTAGGGGACCACTGGTTGGGTCTTATAGGTCGATCGCTCTCTTACTAGGGGAGCATTGATCTGTTTTCGTTGCCCGTTTATTTTATTCCCTAATTAACTTTTAATGTTAATTGTTTAACTTAACGTTCAACTTAACCCCAAACTAAACCTTAAGTTAATTTTTGAAATTCAAATCCTAAATTTAAATACCCTTTTGAATTTGAATTCTAACTAAATTAATTTAAATTTGAAAATTTCAAATGCTCATAATTTCTTTGTTTGAGCTCCTTTTTCAGCATAGTATATATGAAAACAGATAAGAATTTTGCCACAAGCGCAATGGGATAATTTTCGTTGTCAAATTCCAACTTTTATAAAATTTGCATTTCAACCCTACCGTATTTAATTTAATTTATTTATGGTTGATATGCGAGGTGTTACAAATTTTTACACAAGAAAGATTCCTGGATTATTTTTACAAACTTATAAAAGCCCTTTATCGTTTGAAACAAGCACCCCATGTTTTGTACGAATGACTAAAAAGATATCTTATTGCTTCTAGATTTGAGATTGGAAAAGTTATTCAAACTCTATTTATTAAATGAGATAAGAAAGATATATTAATTATAAAAATTTATGTAGATGATGTCATATTCAATTCTACAATTGAAAATATATTTGTCGTAGGTTTTCAAATATAATATAAAGTGAATTCGAGATGTGTCACATGCGGGAACTCTCATACATTCTCGGTCTGCAAATTAAACGATTAACGAATGGTATTTTTATTAATTAAGAAAACATTATAATAATTTATCTAATAAAATGATTTGGAATGAAAAACACATCAAGTAAACCAATACCTATGAGCACTATGGTTCATCTCGATAAAGATGAAAACAGAAAGAGCATTGATAAAAAATTCTATAAAGTATGATCGGCTCTTTATTGTATTTAATCGCTAGTCGTCCCGATATTATGATGAGTGTCTGTTCGTGTGCACGGTTTTAAGCAAAAGAACCACATTTGCATTTGTAAACGAATTTTGCGCTACTTAATCAATACTAAAGACTATGGACTCTTTTTCCTGAAAGACGGTCCTTTCGAATTAGTATCTTACTGCGATGCTAACTTCGAAGGATGTCAAATGGATAGAAAGAGTATGAGCGATATATGCCACTAAATCGGGCAGCCTCTAATATAATAGTTTAGTAAAAAACAAAATTGTGTTTCACTATCGACATGTGAAGTAGAATACATTTCTGCTACTTTTTCACGTGCACAAGTCTTATATATGCAACAGACACTTAGAGATTTCGGTATCTACTTACATGAATCATTAATTTATAGTGATAATATAATTGCTATAAATATTTTAAAAAATCTCGTAAACCATTCACGAACAAAGCACATTAACATTCATCATTATTTCCTATGAGACTGTATAGAAAAAGAAGTGATATCACTTGAATTTGTAACTTCCAAAAACTAAATCATAGATATTTTTACTAAAACATTAAACGAAAATTATTTTATAAAACTATGACGAGAACTTGGAATCATCTCCTTACTAGAGCTTCATTAAAAAAATATAACCTAAAACCTACAAAATTAATTCCTACTATCTACAGTTATTCTCTACAATAACCATTACCAAAAAATAAAGATAGAAAATCATTTTCAGAAATTTTAAAATGATAAGAACACTTTCTACCACAAAACTAAAATACCATAAATATTTAAGATTAAATTTTTGTGAAAAGAATAATATCCATAAATATTCATCACTAATAATATTTCCAAACTATTATATAAACCAGCTAAACTAAACATAATTTCATAATTTTTTGTTCAAAAGGGCTTCTAATAATGATTCGGCCTATTCCTCAATTGATTTTAGCTCTCTTCCAAAAGCGAATATTCATCCTCGTCAAAAAAAAAACTCCTTCCTCAAATTGTTCGCCTTTACTAAAGATTATTCCATCACCAACCTATCAAACCAGTTTTTCCCTAGAAGAAAAGTAGGTCACATAGTCAATTAACTTTAATGTTGTATCATCATCTACCAATAAACAGTGCACTGATGAGTTACATCACTATCAACAAGAATAATGTGTAACGAACCACCTTTCTTGCATTCGAAAGAAGAATCATTATTGGTTAAAGAAATAAGAAAGATAAGAGAAAGACTAATCAAACACATAATCTTACCACACATGGAATAACATATAATAGATAATGTAGTATATTACATAGTCAAGCCAAAATATTACATCAGAGTTCAATGATACAATTTCTGGACGAGGACAACTACGTCTGCTTTTCCACAAAGGACATGGGTCATACATATATACATACATAGCGGAATACTTAATAGTATTAATAAGCATCCATGATGCCACCTATTATAGCTCCTCCATCATGCTTTTGAGAAAAACCTGGATCACTTGACTACTCATAAAAATTAAGCACCCAAGAGTTTAAGGAAAAGAAAATAAACTCCGGATCAGACATGGGTCTGGTGTGACTAAACTCAAACAATAGAATATTGATTTGAAAATTCTTTTAGAGATAACAGTATCTCGTAAGATCACGTCGCACATAAACATGGATGGGTTTTACCTTACGATAACTAAAACACTTTCTATACAAAATTGATGATATTATTATAATGTCCAAGGGTTTAAAGTGAATAGAGAACATAGCTGAAATGCTTACATCTCACATTCCAACATATTAGGTTTACAATCAAAACCGTAAAGCTCGTATTAGAGAATGGATTCCAACTAATGACTATACTAGGGTACCGCCCTCACAGTACACCTCTAGAAAATGTACCGAGGTCGTACCTAACGACCCCTGCTAACACAGGATTGTCCTATGGGATAGTACTGAATATGATCATCCACTTGGTTAGGATCATGAACCATTTTAGGACTTAATTATGAGAATAGGGATTCGTTCAAGATAGGATGATCAATACCCTAATGGGTGCGACCCACGTGGCCCTGCTACATATCCTATGTTTTAGTCATTCCCGGTTGATGAGGCTTAAGGCCACATTTTACCTTTCAATAGCACTTCCCCCTTGGAATTCTAACATTTCCTTGCAATATTGACACAATGTTAGCATTCATCCATACAGGTCGTTTTGGAGATGAACGTTTTGGAATTACCTTCGGGGTTAGAAGCAAATAGCCTTTGCACTTCAAGTCTTGAATCTTGATCATGACTTCAATACTTCCAATTCGAATATTTACGTTGGTTTAAAGTGGTTTTCGGATAATAGCTTGTCATACAATTCGATCTCTTCAAACCAACATTTGATAATTTATAATGGTCAAGTTATTAATAGTGAACAACTTCACTATCAGGTGGGAGATTAACCCCATACATTCCATACTTAAGTTATCATGACCCGCTTACAAAAACTAAACTCTTTGTGTTTATCACAATTCTGATATCCAACATTCATGTTAAACACAAGTCACTTACTTTCCATATAGTTAACATTTTCAGTCACTACTTTAAATCATTCGGCTCCTTAATGGTCCAGACAAGAGATCATTTGGTTTGGAATCAATTCACCTTGAGAAGAATATTAGTTTTAAACACACTCAGTTCAATTTAAAATTACCTTTGGTAAAGATTTAATTAATTAAATAAATAAATTAGTTTAAACCCAAATTAAATCGTAAATAATCCAAAATAAATCAAGATTAACTTCCTAATGCATCTTGATTAAGGTTAAATCAAATCATTATCAGTTAAACCCTTATTAATTAAAATAATAATTAAATAATCACTTAATTAAATAATAATTAATTAACTTAGTTAAATAATTATTAACCGTTAATTACTTCTTCACCATGTTAAATATCGATTAAAACTTACTTAATCAAACAATAATCATTAACTTAACTTAAGTGTTGATTAATTACTAATTACCTTTTTAATTACTAATTAAGGCTAATTACCTTTTTATTTAACTAATTAATTAAATAATTAAATTAAAAAGCCTAATCACTTTTTTATTACTAATTAAGTTTATTTTGAAAGCTTTTACAAAACAATTTCTAGTTAAAACTACTTGAAACTAAAATCGATAAATTTCGTCGAACTGCATCCATAGCGACTATCGCTATGGGCGTAGTTCGCTCTAACTTATTCTTAATGAACCACTTCACAACCCCTTACTTTTTTTTAATAGTTTGAAACATTCTTTAGAAATATAAAAAAAAACTTTTGAAAGTAAAGCTACAAACTTTAATCCGTTTCAAAACTTTAAACTTCGAAAAACAACTTCGATTCCAACCAGATCTCAAATCCTTTAAAATTACACTATATAGTTAACTTTGTTTACCAAAGCTCATGCTATAGCTCATTTTCTACAATCAACACATTACTAACACAAACCATCTTCATCATATGTTGCAAGTATACATCCATAAATACATATTTACGAACTTTATAATGCAACATCGATTTCCATAATCAAATCAAGCTATAATACACCATCCAAATCATAATCAAACCACATAGTTGCCACTTGTACGTTATATTATCAACAATGAATTAATAATAAAGTAAAAATATTTTTCAAAATAAGGTAGTTTACTTACCGAAATTCCACGGATTTAGCTCTAACTTTCACTAAACCTTACTAATGACCCTAGAGCTCAAAATGAGATTGCTTTCTTAGATTTTTGGCTACTAATGGGCTCAACCTGATGGTATATTGGCTCGGTCTATGGTGTAGAGTGGGATTGTGGGTAGTAGCTTGATGGAGGAGGGTGTGTAAGGTTGTAGAGAAGAGTTTTAGCTAAGGAAAATGTGTTTTGAAGTGGAAAAACTTGATTTTTCCCTAACTTTTGCTATGAAAGCCATGGATATTTTGAAGAGGAAGTTTTAAAAAGTGAAGAGAAGAAAGTAAATGAGAATGTGTATGTGTGTGGATGTACACTTGTAGGCAAAAAAATTTGGAGAAAATTACTAAATTATCCATTAATGAAATAATATAATATGTCGTAATTTTTGAAAAATCACATCACCTTCCTACCCCTCTCTCTTGTCATATTCCTCCTCCTTCTCTAGTCAAATCCTTAAGCTCATGATGATAATGATGTCTGATTATGAAAATATTAAGATATGACAACACTTAGTAATATATTTTTATGTATAATGTTTATTATTTTTAAAGTTATGAATTGTCACATCACCTGTTAATTATAATTAACGTAAGATAATCTATTCCTAAGTGTATTATTATTTAGTTAATTATCTACTATATATGTGTGCATATGGTGTGCAAAGACAAACAACATTCCCGACAACTTTGCGGCGTCGAAATGTCAAAATTTCGAAAAACTTTCTTTGGTCGTATTTTCTATTTTTCTACAAACTATTTTGTTTGGTAAACAAATTTTGAAAACAATTTTTCCCACAATATTAATTAATTAAAATGAGTTTGTTTATTAATAAAAATCTATTTATTGACTATATAATATATATATATATATATATATATATATATATATGTATATATATATATATATATAACTGTCTAGTTAGAGCGACCAAACCTTGGGTCGTTACATGTTGGGTCTTCAAAAACAAATGTACTGGGAACAACATAGATAGGGAGCTCATATATATTTTATTAAAAGGTCTATTCTGGCATTGCGTGGACGATCACCAATGAAGAATAGTATACAAAACAACTCACCTCGATTAATGCAAACTCTATTATAAATTTATGACTCAAAGCTAAAAAAACTCATGGGAACCAGAGCCATCGGAAGAAGAATTTGAACCTTCCGAAAACAAATAATTTGTCACCCTATCTTATTTCATTTTGATATACCATCTATAACACTATATATAAAATAATTATAATAAATAATGAATTTCTACTGACTATCACCTACCAAATAACTAGTTTATGTTAATAATTGGTCACTAAACCTACCATTGAAGATAAATAAGCTAACGCTTGGAATCGCATCCTCTCTAAGGAGTCTGATCCATCAGAGGATAAATAAGTAGAAATTTTCATACACTCGTGTACGTCTATATATATTTTTTGTAATAAATAATCAAATAGTTGGACGACGTATTATTTTTAAAACTATGAGCACTCACAACGCACTTAAGAATATATCACGAAGTCAGACCGCCGAATTAAGGCAAATTACAAAAACCATACCATATACGATTTTAAACTCAAAATTAAGGTAAAACAAAATTGTTAGTACCTGTCGACTAAACCCAGGTACTCAATCAACTGATACTTCCATCTCTTAAATTGTTTTGTGCATTTACATATGACAATTGACTAAATAAATAAAATCAATCGATTAAAATACACATTAGTCGGCTTATTAGGAATCTCAATCGGTTGAATACCCTCCAAATTAGACTAAAAACTTTGAGAACAAATCCCTATAACTCAATCAACTGACCCATTATTCCATTCGATTGGTCATGTATTTCAAAAAAATAAATTAAAAGAGATTTAGGTCAAACTGACACACCTTTTGAGGCACCCACTCCTCACACCAGTTACACCTCTTCAATCCTATATAGTACTGATTTGACTAGTCTTCATTATCACATCTTCATCTCCAAATCAAACTCCGAAATCTATTCCAAAATCTCCAAACCTTCACTAATGGAACCAAAGAAACAAAACGAGAGATTTATCAACTTTAGTAATTGACCCTTTAGAAGCACAAATCCACAGTTGTCTAACTAATGATATTGCTGTCCAACGCTTCAATAAAATGAAGAATTTAAGATTTTTTGAGGGGTCCTTTATAAAATTCCAAGACTTCTCCTACTATACCATTAGAGAAATTGCAGAGGCCAATGGTAGAGATCCTCTCATTAGCTTCGATGCAAAAAATCTCAAAATTTATCCTTTATTGGTAAAAAAAATTTACTCAAACTTAATTTTGGATTTCCTTAAATCACATAATAGAGAAGATTGCATATGGAGTTTAGTATGTGGCGTTAAGATCTTCTTACCAATAGCTAAATTTGGTAAAATTTTACAATGTCCTTCGGATGGCAATGAAATTGATGTAAATATGGTAGAGCAAGATGAAGTTAGCCATTAATTTCTAGCAGATGACCTTACAACTCCAAAGGCCAAATCTTTATGGCTTCAAGCTAGAATCATGTTTAGAGTTCTCACTCATTCCCTATTACCTCGTACCCGAAGCTATGACGTCATCTATCCAAACAACTATCGAGCCTTATATGCTACGGGGAAACAAGTTTGTAAATTGGTCTAAAGTTAACGTGAATGAAATAGGTTGATTTCATCTAAGGAGTGCAAAAATGATTCATTATGGAGAATACATTATGGGGATCTTGATGCACTTCCAAGTTCCAATTTCAGATATAGAATATACAACCATTTGTACTAACTCCAAGACCCTAATGCTTTTGAAACTTCTAGCAAGGCATGACTACCATATCATTTCCTTTGAAGAATGACAATTGAAAAAGTTTTTAGAAACCCTCAACCTTCAAAACCAGGAGTCTCTTCTCCTCAGGAAATACAAGTTGAAGATAGTGATGATGATGTCATTAAAAAATTCCAATGGATTCCAATATGCAGCAATCTTTTGTCACCTTATCTCGAAACCAAAGCAAGCTGGAACATCGGTTGACTTGAGGTGAAAGCATCGTAACTCGTATTGATAGCAAGCTTGAAAAATTAAAGAGGTTTTATGGGAAAATTTCGAAGAAATTATCATATACTACATCAATAGCCCATACATCTCCTCTTCCTTCAAAGGGAGATATTCCAACTGCTTCGGCTAAGTTTAGATGGGCTACTATGGAGGAAGAAGGTGAGGAAGAAGAAAATATTGTGGATAGTTAAGGGAGTGGTGAATTTTAAATTGGTAAATTTGCTCAGGTTTGATCTAAGTTTATTTGAGTGTCTTATTTTCAATTTATGAGTATTCAATGTGTGAGGTAATGTGTTGTCTTTCAGAAAATTGTTCTTTCTTTTTTGTTTGTGACTTGTGATTTGTGTTTTTGGCAAGAACCTCTTATCATTGTGGTGTTTAAACTCTTCTGATTGTGCTAATCTGGTATTTTTAATTATGCTATTGTAATATATCTAAAACAAATGTGTGACGTTTTGATGTTGTGCTATGTGTCAAATAAGTGTTATATACATGTATTCATAAACAAAGTTTTTTTTAAAACTTGGAGCTTTTAGCCTTACAAAAATTAATATTGCTTACTCTTATTGATATTTATTTCATTTTTGTTGATGACAAAGGGGGAGAAAACTATACGATCATATTGATAGAGAGCTATGCAGTCAAAGTGCTTAGCGGTTCTATAGCGATGGAGGTGCAAAAGGTAATAATGGGGACATAGTAGAAAATAGCAGAGGTACAAAAAGCATCATTAGAGATAAAACTAAATATTTAAAGTTAACTTATTCTCATTCTTACATCACCCTTATAGGAAAAAGAAATATTTTTTAATCTTATATAGAAAAACCAAAGAGTAAAATGGTTTATGCAGACCATATTTGGTGACAATATATTGCTAACTTAAATTGAGTATTTATACCTTAAAGTTAGGTCCTTAGCCTAACTTTGTCGGTTTGTTTAAAAAAAATAGTCTAATCAAACTTTTTATATTAATGTTGCTAAAGCGGATGCTAAAAAGCCTTGAATTAGTGGGCGTACTACAAATAATGGGGCTTAAAGCAGACCTACTATTTAATAGCGCTAAACTGAAATAGCGTAGTGGCTGGAGACCCCTATGTGCTATAACATGGATTTTGCGATACTTTAGCGGGGCTTTAACTACACAGATAGGGGAGTACAAAACTTAAAGGGAGAAAATATTTAGTTTTATATAAATCTTAACTTGCATATTTGAAATCATTAAAAAGAGGGAGAATGTTAGAACCTCGTTATTTGATATTCTGATAGTGACAACTACACAAGAATATATTGTATGCATAATCGACTTTTGCAGGAAATAATATCAACTACTGAAGAGATTTACATGACAAAGACAAGATAAAGATGACACGCAATATATTATTAGTCATAAGAGTTCTTAGTCTAGAGTTTAGAAATGTTAAAATCTCTTCAAAATATTATACACAAGCATAAACAAAAAAATAAGTTCATTCATATTTTAAAAGTATGGTACACTGATCAATCGACTAAACAAGGTTATTTATTCAACTAAACACAATGTCAATTGACTAACGGACCTAATCCAGTCAACCAAAATAGCATACGATAATATATGCATTTGCCGAAGCAAATCATTCGACTAAATATATATTTTTTACACTGTTTTCTTTCTGTTTAAAATTTTCAAATGAAACCGTAATTCAGTCAGTTGGTCATACTGTTTCAGTTGACTGGTCAACGTATAAAAGTTATTTTATTTTGAATTTTTAAAGGGATCCTTTTCTCCACGAAGAGTATCTTCCCTTCATTAATGGTTGCAACTCTTTCACAAGTCATGATACTTCACAAATAGTTGCAACTTCTCGTTATCTATATAAAGCAACCAATTTCTTGAATTCAAATAACACAACAATTATCTTGCTCTCTAATCTCTAATTCTTGTCAGAATTCTCTTGAATTCAAAAGATTTATATTGCGTACTATTGATCACCTGTACATTCAAGTTACATCTCTATAGTGATCATATACTTCCATGTCTTCACAAATACACGTTGTACCACTTACAAAAAAGATTATAGGAAAGATGTAATATATCGACTCATTCGTGTTATTCAGATTGCAAGAAGTCAAAACACTTTACTATTGTGATCAAAGTCTCGTTGAAGACCTTTGGGCACAAAATTTTGTTCAATGGCTTAAGTGGTTTGTAATATACATGTTCCTCTGAGTTAAGTGAGCGTGTTGTTTAAATCCAGAAGGAGTCTGCAACTGGACGTAGAATGAGATGTTTAAACCGATATAAAAATCTCTTTTTGTTTGTTTTTACTTTCTTTATTGTATTCCCCTACTTATTTACTTGAATTAGATATATAGGCTTTATTGATATACAAGTCTCAGTTTAGTAATATTACTCAATCCACATCGACTTTCAATTTTGATAAAGTAAATGATTCATTTACATTAAAAGAAGGATACGATTCACATGAGGAAAGAGAGATTGTAGTATATGATGTGACGATTGACTTTAGTAATAAAATAAGAAAGGGAAATAAAATGAAGTGCGGTGGAGATATGACACATTTGATGGTTTATAGGAAAAGAGTTTAAAAAAATGGACTGGCTTAAGCAGGACACGGGTTTTAAGTAGGTTGACATGGGCATTATTGAAGATGGCATGGGCTTTAAGCATGGTATGGATTGTTTTCAAATATGTGCAGAGAGATCAGATAATTTCCAAAGCATGATGCTCCTAGGTATGTTGGATTCAGCAGATGTACGGAGATGATCATTCAGCCTTTTTTTCTGTTTTATTTTATTATAGACCTTTGTTTTTAGGTTTGGGTTCTTTTATTCTTTTTATTCTACGAAGTGTGTATCACTACATGTCAAGCATGCTGACAGTTCCATTTTTCACCATAGAATAAAAATACACAATTACTCTTCTCTTCTAAAAGAGGATCACTCATTTCTTTCGAAAAAATATATTTATTTAATTAAATTGTTTTATTTCACAAATGTTATTATTTCTTTTCTTATAATTGTTTTTGAATGTATGAATGATTCACCATGGTTATTGATTTTATTAATGTTTTAATATGATATGGTAATGACATCCTTCTATATAGTTTCATGATATTACTATGACTGTGATATTTACATTTTTGCTTATTTAAATTCTATGTAGCGAGAAATTTAAATAAAGGGAGTTATAATACCATTGACGATGGAGCATTTGGTAATATTTGTTTGGTTATCCATTGGACTCGTTGTATAGAATATTATGAGGTTTAAGTATAATTTATGACCAGTGGATGGACGTTTGAATATTACGCAGTGGCATGGGATGTTATTTGATATTTATTCAATTAGTCGTTGTAAGTAGATGACACTCGTGTGATGGGAATTGTATTACGAGATTGTACTTACATGAGGTTTTTCTCATAAGAGTGAGCAAGGTAGCTACCTCTTTGTTATTAATATTGTGTACCACCATTATGATGTATGTTTAATGACAGAAATTCTATCAAATTATAAAACCGTCGAAAAATTTATAATAAAATTCATACCGCAAGCACACGTCGTACTATCATAGTACATAGTGAGTACGGGTCAATCCTAGGGAATTGTAGATTTTAAATTTCTATTCAATCAAATTAAACAAAGAATTTGAAGAGTGTGAAGCTAAAAATGTAGAAAATTGACAAAAAGAAAGTGATAAAAATATGAGAGTTAAATGATAATTTAGAGATAATTTCACTCTCTAGATCATATAGTTCAGCAAATTATGAAATTATGATATATCTTTTTTGGCCATAAGTGAATTTAAATGATGTGTTTATCATAAGTATGACCCATTGTGCTATTAATTAGCTCAACATAAGCCATCAAACTACAACACAACATTTAAATCACTTTTAATTCTCATGAAAAATAACAAGATGTTGAAAATGAAATCTACTTTAAGCATGGCCTATTAACTATTGATTAGAAATATAAACCGTCAAATTTTGATTTAATTTCACTTCATTGACATAATCATATGTGGATGAAGAGGTAATTTGTGATTCATATGACTAAGCATAACCTATTTGTTTCAAACAATATAGGCTATCAAACTCAATACCAAACACAAAATTACATAAACATCGACCATTCATGAAGCACAAAAAGAGAGCAAACAGTAACAAATTATGTTGAAGCTAGATGATTAGAAAGCTTCATTACCCATAAATTGAAGAGGTTTAGCCTATCGTATTTGTTATCAAATCAACAAATGTAGCTTGCAACATGAAACAAAATGAAGAGGAAAATGAAAGCTAATGTAAAAGAGAACTAATCTAATTGTATAAAATAAAATCTACACCTCTAGCATGAAAGAAGAGAGCATGTAAGTAAAATAAAACACTAAGTAATATTGCGTAAAAAAAAAAAAAAATTACATGAAATAAAAATGGCTAAGTAGCCATGAAAATAGAAAGAGAGCTCTCATTTTATTTTTGATCTAAACTAATAGAAGAAAGCATAAGCGAGACTAAAAAAGAGAGGGTTACTTGAAACATAAGGGTATTTATACATGTATGAAACCCTAATTCATATTTTTGGGGAATGCGCAAATTGTCTTTAAGGTATTGTGGCCACCAAGTAATCATTACCATATGTTAATTCTCCACTTAAATGTGCATGAAGTTTTAATGGCCTTTTAGCATTTGCATTAGTTCCTAATTGAAAATCAAGGTAAATGGGTAGGTAGGGTCCTCCTTTTTCATGAGTTTGAATTATTTTCATATTCATTTGCTTTGTTTCCTTTTGTGCATGCATATTGTGATGTCTTGGAATTTTTGGCAATATAAAATTAATAATCTGTATTTAAAATTAAATTAATTTGATAATTTTTGTTAATAAACTTTGAATTGATTTAATAATCTTACTTTAATAAATATTTAATTGATAGATTTTATCTTTTAAAAAGCTAAATAAATGGTTTTCTATTCATAATGTATATAGAAAATGTATATATTGTAAATAGATAAGCCTTGTTTAAATTTAATAACAAAATAAATCTTATTTTCTAATTCTACTATTTTTGGTAAATTGGGAATTTGTTTTTATTTAAGATAAGCTTTTCAAAAGCTATATAATAAATAACTATATAGTTTTAAAATTTTTAAGATAAATTGTTTAAATTGATTTTAGCATAAGTTTAAATTTAAATAAAATTAATAATAAGATTTGTTTAACATTCTTTTTTAATATTGATTAATAAATATGATTTGCAAATTAGATATGAAGTTTAAAATACAACTAATAAATGAAACATTAATTCATTTAAATAATAAGTAATTTACAATCTCTTTTATAAATTTATTTAAATTATCTAAAATATTATTTTCAAATAATAATGTAATGTATTGTTTTTCTTTTTTAATATATATGGTTTTATTTCCTTAAAAAAATTTAGCAATATACATAACTAAGTATTTGTAAATTAATTAAGTTTAAAATTTTCGTTAACTTTTAATTATAAACACTAATTACATTAGAGACAAGTGTAAACATCTTAGAACCTAATATAACATGTGTTAAGTGAATAAACAAAAAAATTAACAAGTGTTAATATTTAAGACAAGTGTCATGTTTTAATTTCTTTTTTCTTTGATTTTTAAATAAATCATAAAATAAGTTATACAAACACTTGCCTTCTTCCATTCTTTTCTTTTTCTCATTTTCATTTCATAGTAAAGAAAATTCTTAGCTGAAAACATTTCATTCTAAAACAATCTTCATTTCAAGATTAAAAAAAATCAGTAATCACTCCTCAAAAACAAAATTTGAAACCCAAAATCTGTAATCATCCTCATATCAAAATGCAAATCATTCCCTGTTCACATGCAAAGCATTTGCAAAATAAATCATGCAAATCTGTAGCCTGCATCCATCTTCAACCTGTAAATCAGACTCCTCATCTTCAAAAATGCATAGCAAAAATCCCTGTAGCATTTTCAATCATGCAAGTCCGCATTTTATTCAATCTGGAAGCTCATGCAACAATCTGAAGCAAACCTGCAATTTCAAATCTATTTTAAAAGCCTGCATTCATTTCTTCAAAATCTGGAATCAGGCTACTGCATGCAAACCTGGGAACTAAAGCAAGTTAAAAACATCAGCAACTCAATTTTTAAAAACAGAATTTCATTCTAGCATTCAGGAGTTCAAAAGATTAAAGGCTATTCAAATAAAAGTGCTCTGCTCATCAGATTTTAACAGGTGAGTAACTCCACTTTTTAAAATTTAAGTAGGTAAAAGTAGATTGCATGCTTTTAATTTGAAATGAATATATTTTATGAAATTTGCAGTGAATATTTATATATATGAATATATATGTGTGCATGCTTGTTACCTGTTACATTTCTGTTTCCTCAATTTCAAGCTTCTATTTGACTTTAAAGAAAAAAAAACATAATCTCTTGATTAAATTTTGGTTTGGATTTAAAGCTTAAAAAAAATATGTTTATTCCATCATAATCTATAGTTTGAAAACTTTACTTAAGTTAAAACAACTCTGTATCATCTCTGGAGTTTATAAACGGATGAACAAACATTAATTAGTGAAATTTCAAATACATTGATTCAATGTTTCAGGGTTATAATCTGAAACATCATACAAAATTATGAATTGTAAACCTAAAATTACAATGTTTAATGCTAGAATCAAAGAGCAGTTCTCTTTTGACTGTATTATGTATTTTGAGGCATTTGTGTTGCCACAAATGTTTGGATGTGTCGAGAGTGCTCCTGGAGGTGGAGGAGTTATCATGGATGATGGGAAAATTATCCGTTTGTGGTGTATTTAATTTTGGTGACGGTGGTTGTGATTTGAAATTGGGAACCCTAGTTTAACTGGGCTAGGAAGAATAGATCACCTCGGCATTTATAGTGGATCGAGTTCAACAATATTTTGGGTGGTGGTAGTTGGTGGGTTGGCGAGGACTTCGCCGGAGTTTTAGAGGCAACGGTGGTCGGAGCTTCAATGGCGAGGCATTGACAGGTTTTGATGTGGAGTTCTGTTTCTGATTCCAGGTTTGAGATTTTTATCTCGATTTTGATTTCGAGCATGAGTCGATTTGGTTGTCATTTGGATGATCTGAGATGATGATCGTCGGTTGTAGGTAGGTCGCGATGTTGATCAAGGGTGGCCGGAGGCACCGTGAATGTGCATGGTGTACTGTGAATTTTTCTGATGAAGTTTGGGATTGTAGCAGCTGTAGCATACTCGAGTGATTCGAGTTTTAACTCGAAGTAGAGTAGATTTGGACTCGAAGTTATCTTAGGGTATGGCTCGAGTATATTATGTTGTTTACAGGTTTAAAAATAAAACAGAAACCAGCTCTGTTTTTATATTTTAAAGAAAAGTATAAAATGTAAACAAAAATTTATACTAAGTTAAAACTTGAGTTTGAATCTGAATTCAAGTAGTTTGAATCTATATTTTGAAATAATTTAAATTTTGAGATTCAAATTTGGTTTTAACAACTTTTAAGTGTAAAAGTATTTTGGTCTTGAATTTAAACTGAAAGTTTAAATTGTAAAATAGAAAATTTAAAATAAGTTTAAATCTAAGATTTAAAATTCTGGAATTTGAGTTGAATTTCATTTTCTTTTTAAAATAAAATAAAGTTTAAATTAAATTGTTTTAACTACTTTAAAAATGGTTAAATGATTTGAATTTAAGATGAAATTTTAAATGTAAGTAAGTTTTGAACCCAAGTAATCTGGAATCAAATTTAATATGTATTCCAGTTTGAAATAATTGGAAACTTTTTTAAAATTTAAAATGATTTAAACAATCTTGTTTGTTAAAGTGTTTTTATAATTGATTTGAATTTAAAAAGGAATTTGGTTTAAATTCTTTTAAACTTATCTTATAAAATGTATATTTCTTTAACTTGTGAGATAAAAAGGTTTTGAATTGTTATTAAACTTTGTTTAGATAAATTTGTATTCATTTTAAAGCCTTCAATTTAATATGAAGTTTAAAATAAAATTTTAAGGTAAATTTTAAAACAAATTGTTTTTAAATACTCTGATTAAGTAAGAAATGTTTGTCTTAAAGATAAATAGAATTTAATGATTTGGATTCATTAAATTTTTAAGTTAATTTAAATGGGTAATTAATTGTTTGATTAATTAATGATATGGATGATTAATTAAATAATTAAGAGTTTCTAAATTGACTAATTTAAGACTTAAGATTAATTAAGGTTAATTAATTTGTAATTAAGGATTATTAATTAGATTTTAATTAATGATTAAAGATTAATTAATCAAGTAATTAAGGATTAATTAAGCTACAGTTAACACTTAATTAATTAAATAATTAGGGATTAATTAATTGGTAATTAAATATTAATTAATTTGTAATTAATAATGATTAATCTAAGTTAATTTCTTAAGGAAGAAACTAAAGAATTGTTAATGAAGGTCATTAACTAAGATTATTTAACGATTGATTAATGTAATTAATTTTAATAATTAATTAGATTAATTAATTAATAATAATCATTTGTGCGATTGTTTAAGTTTAATTACTTAATAGAAGTAATTAATGAATTAATTACTAATTAATGTAATTAATTGAGTTTAATGTGATTAGTTTAAGTTAATTGGTTAAGTTTAATTAATTTAAACACTTGATGATTTGATAATTAATTACTTAATTTAATTAATGGATTGTAATTACTTAATGAAGTAATTAATTGATAATTACTGGATGTAATTAAAGATGATTTAATAATGGAAGTGATTTAGATTAAATTACTTTGTAATAAATCAAGGGATTAATTGAGATAATTAATTAAGGGAAATTAATTTATGTAATGAAGTAATTAAGGGTAGTTAATTACTGAATGTGATTAATCAAGGGATTAATTAGAGAATAAATTTAGGAGTAATTTATTTAATAAAGTAATTAAGGGTAGTTAATTACTGGATGTTATTAATCAAGGGTGACTAATATATGTGGTGTAATTGAAGATTAATTACTTAATGTAATTAATTTAAATAGAGAGATTAATTAAAGATGTAATTAGAAATCATTAATTAATAAAATTAATGATGTAAATTTAGAATTGATTAATTAAGGTATAATTAATAAATGAAGTAATTAATTAATAAAGGATTAATGCAATTAATTTTAGTTGATTAATTGATTAAGTAATTAAAAGTTAATTATTGTAAAAGGGTTAAGTATAATTAACTGGTGTAATTAATTTAAAGGCTAATTACTTATTGTAATTAGAAAATTGTTAATCGGGAATGATTAATTGAAATGAATAATGAGATGGTGATTAATTAATGGATTTGTATTTAATTAATGGTTAAGTTAAGCAGGATTATAATGATCAAGTAATTAATTTAATTCATTTTAAATTAATTAGAGATAAAGTAATTAATTTAATTCACTTTAAATTAATTATAGACGGTGTGATCATTAAATCATTGCTTATGTATGAATGGATGATATTGATTGCCTTGAATGGTTTGAAATCTCAGCTATGAGATAAGTAAGGCTGTGTGATATGGATGCTTTGGTTGCATTGGGTGATAATATGGATTATCTGTTTATATTGATAATATGAATTATCTGCTTATGATGATAATGTTGATTATCTATTGTGAATCTATGAATTATCTATCTGTGTGTATATAGATAATAGAATTGAATTGTTTTAAACCTTAAAACAACTTGGCCTTAAAAGATACGTTTTGGATTCGATGAGACCGGGATCGGGTTTCCATATTTGGATATCCGAAAACCACATCGATCCAAATTAATGATAGGTCATGAATCTGAAGTGAAGATGAAGGTTCAGAGTACAAGGGTTATCGTTGTTAACTCTGAGGGTGATTCCAAAATGAGTGTAACGAGATAATGCCTTCGGTTTCGTATTGAATGCTTTCAGAACATCGTCAGGTGGACGATGAGCATTCTAAGTGATGTGTTCTATAAAGGTAATCGTAGCCTCAAGCCTCATCAACCGAAAATGGATAAAACAGAGGAGGTGCAGCAAGGCTAAGTGGGTCATGCCCAAGTAGGATGAGATTTACCCCTGTCTAGATGTCCCTTTTATTTCGGCTGTGTGGTGCGGTTGCTGATCACAACTGCGGGGTGGTCTTGTTCGAAACTGTTCAGTAAGGAATGAATCCGGCTTTGTGTTGCAGGGGATTGGGAGTGATCCTCGGTACGGTGATCTAGGCCCCGTACTGTGATGAGCGGTACCCCGGTAGCCCTGCCATTGTATGGAATCCAAAATCCAATAAGTGCCCTCGGTTTTGATTGTATTACCCGCTTTTGTGGCTAGTAGCTGAAATTTAATAAATGTAACAATTTCAGCTATTTCTTATTTACTTGAAAACCCTAGACCCTATTATAATATCATCGGATTTCCTATCAAATGTTTTGGTTAGCATAAGGTAAAATATTTTCCATGTTTATGTGTGGGAAGTTTTACGTGATACCTTTCTTTTCAAAGGTGTTTCAAAAGTTAAGCAACTTTAACCTGTTACTCACACCAGACCCATGTCTGACCCGGAGTTTATTTTTGTTTTTCTTAAACTCTTGGGTACTCAAATTTTTACGAGTAGCCAAGGGATTCAGGTTAGCCTTGACGAATTGTGGAGGAGCAGGACGCTTCTGCGTTATAGTTATATATAGTGTTCCGCTATGTTGGTATCTCTGAGTGGTTTCTTTGTTGATGTTGTATTTGAGTTGTAATAACTAGACAGGTGTTTATAACTGTCTAGTATGTGATGTGTTGTCTGTATAAGTCTGATAGTTGTTGTATACTATGTTATACTTATGTTATTAATATGATTTAATCGTTCCGCTGTTGAGATCCTATTGTTGTTTCTTCTTTCTCTTATTTCTTTTCTCTTTTCTATCCCTTTCTTTCTTAATGATGATCGACTTTCTGGTCGTTGAAAGTCGGGTCAGAGCGCTAGGTTGAGCGAATACCTAGGCTTTGGAGTGGTGTCTATCTTGAGAGAGCATATTTGTATTTTTAATATATATATATATATATATTATTTCTACCTATATGTTGGGTTACCTGTTCGGGTTTTCCAATATAAGTTATAAAGTTAGATAAGGTAGTGGAGTGCGTAACACGACTACTACCATTGGTTGGAGTTTGAGTGATGAGGTTGGAAGTGGATCTGTCGAGACTGTAGACCAAATACCGTCTCGAGTGAGCTTTGCAGCTTGGTGTAAGGATTTCATCGATCTCTGAAGGAAACCTTTTAAAGGTTCGAAGTCTATCTTTGAAGTTGGAAGAGTAGAGTTTGGATCTGTCGGTTTGGCAGAAGCAAGCGAGTGATGGAATCTTGATACCTCAGGAAGTAGTAGCTGCGTGATGAGATGCAGTGACTATGGATGTTTCCGAAGATATTTCTTTGGAACAAGAGTAAGGAAGTGTGTCTGTTTCGGTGTTATAGCTAGGTTCAGCAGAATGTTGTGGTTGGTTTGAAGTTCGAGTTTTCGGAGAGCTTTGGATTAGGAATTCTTTGGCATTGGTGTTAGCAGTGCAGCTCGGAGTGTTCTGTGTGGGCAGGAAGTCTTCTGGCTGAGTAGTTTTTATGAAGTAGAGTTCAGAAGCAGCAGAATGGATCCATTTCTTCGGTAGATGGGATAGACCAGCGTGAGCTGTTCTGATTGGTAAAGAGAGAACAGTTTTCTTTGGATTAGGCTGGGTTGATCGCAAAAGTGACTTGCGATAGCTGAGTGTTCTCTTGGGTTGTTGGAGATTTTCCGGATGTCTTCACGGAAGTCAGGGTTCGTCCGCATCTAGTGATTGAGTTTTCCTTATCGATTCGGATTCCAGGATTGGTACCGGTGGTTCAGCTAGTAGAAGGATGGTTCTTAGTGATAGAAGTTGATGAAGAAACTCAGGTTTCGAAGGAATTTCTGAGTTTTCTTTTAAGGATCTGTTGAACCATATTTCTGGGATGTGTTGTCTAGTTTGTGCTCGTGTTCTTCATCAGCATTTTCATCTACTTCGGATCAGAGATGTGCAGCGGAAGCAGTTTGGGAGTGTATCTGTTTTGTCTTTCCGGATAAGGAGAAGTAAGTTCAGTCTTCTGTTGTTCGTGGAGTAGAGTTTGTGTTTTTGGTTGTTGGTTGATCTTGGAAGGATCATTCTGATGGGTTGTTTTGGTCTAGTTTGTTTCGAGAGGCATCAGCGTAGGGATGAGCTGATCAGGAAGGATGTTGGTAGCCCAGGATCGTCCGAAGAATTTTGTGGATAAGAGGTAGAAGAATTTGGATTATGGAGTCGTAGGTTTGGTTTTGGATAAGATTTCTCCGATCCAAGGAGCTATAAATTTTGGTAAGTCTGGGAAGCTGGCTCCGAGGTGTTTTGGATCTCTTCTGTGTTTTGATAAGATAAGTGCTTTGGTTTTCAAGGGTTGAATTGCCAGTTTGGATAACTGGGAATCAATATGTTTCACGTATCTCTAAGGGAGTACGTGTATGATATATTTCTAGTTGTAGAACCGGCAGTTCAGGAGGTTTGGTTGATGAGTCAGACTCGTCTGTAGTTTGATATCCTATTTAGTTTTGCAGATTTAGATGAGTGGGAGCTCTATAGATTAGTAATATTGATTGTCTGGATTATGTAGAGCGAGTATCCCGATATTTATACCGGGGAAACTCGAGGAAGTTCTATCAAGAATTTTTCGGATAGTTAGATTTGTTTTGATTGGATGAATTGGTTGCTATGGCTGTTAGCATATGATTGATATATACTTGTGTTTTAAAATTAAATCTTTAATGAGATTATTAAATTACCTTTGTTTTAAATTTCGAGGACGAAATTCTTTTAAGGGGGAAGGAATGTGATATCTCGGAATTTTTGGCGATATAAATTTAATAATCTGTATTTAAAATTAAATTGATCTAATAATTTTTGATAATAAAATTTGAATTGATTTAATAATCTTACTTTAATAAATATTTAATTGATAGATTTTATCTTTTAAAAAGCTAAATAAATGGTTTTCTATTCATAATGTATATAGAAAATGTATATATTGTAAATAGATAGGCCTTGTTTAAATTTAATAAAAAAATAAATCTTATTTTCTAATTCTACTATTTTTGGTAAATTGGGAATTTTTTTATTTGATATAATCTTTTCAAAAGCTATTTAATAAATAAATATATAGTTTTAAAATTATTAAGATAAATTGTTTAAATTGATTTTAGTATAAGTTTAAATTTCAATAAAATTAATAATAAGATTTGTCTAACATTCTTTTTTAATATGATTAATAAATATGATTTGCAAATTAGATATGAAGTTTAAAATACAACTAATAAATGGAACATTAATTCATTTAAATAATAAGTAATTTGCAATCTCTTTTATAAATTTTATTTAATTTATGTAAAATATTATTTTCAAATAATAAAGTAATGTATTATTTTTATTTTTTTAAATATAAATGGTTTTATTTCCTTAAAAAAAATTAGCTATATATATATATTTAACTAAGTATTTGTAAATTAATTAAGTTTAAAACTTTCATTAACTTTTAATTATAAACACTAATTACTTTAGAGACAAGTGTAAACATCTTAGAACCTAATATAATATGTGTTAAGTGAATAAACAAAGAAATTAACAAGTGTTAATATTTAAGACAAGTGTCATGTTTTAATTTCTTTTTTCTTTGATTTTTAAATAAATCATAAAATAAGTTATATAAACACTTACCTTCTTCCATTCTTTTCTTTTTCTCATTTTCATTTCATAGTAAAGAAAATTCTTAGCTGAAAACATTTCATTCTAAAACAATCTTCATTTCAAGATTAAAAAAAATCAGTAATCACTCCTCAAAAACAAAATTTGAAACCCAAAATCTGTAATCATCCTCATATCAAAATGCAAATTATTCCCTGTTCACATGCAAAGCATTTGCAAAATAAATCATGCAAATCTGTATCCTGCATCCATCTTCAACCTGTAAATCAAACTCCTCATCTTCAAAAATGCATAGCAAAAATCCCTGTAGCATTTTCAATCATGCAAGTCTGCATTTTATTCAATCTGGAAGCTCATGCAACAATCTGAAGCAAAGCAGCAATTTCAAATCTATTTTAAAAGCCTGCATTCATTTCTTCAAAATCTGGAATCACGCTAGTGCATGCAAACCTGGGAACTAAAGTAAGTTAAAAACATCAACAACTCAATTTTTAAAAACAAAATTTCATTCTAGCATTCAAGAGTTCGAAATATTAAAGGCTGTTCAAATAAAAGTGCTCTGCTCATCAGGTTTTAACAGGTGAGTAACTCCACTTTTTAAAATTTAAGTAGGTAAAAGTTGATTGCATGCTTTTAATTTGAAATGAATATATTTTATGAAATTTGTAGTGAATATTTATATATATGAATATATATATATGTGTGTGTGTGTGTGTCCGCGCGCGCGCATGCTTGTTACCTGTTACATTTCTGTTTCCTCAATTTCAAGCTTCTGTTTGCCTGTAAAGAAAAAAAAACATAATCTCTTGATTAAATTTTGGTTTGGATTTAAGGCTTAAAAAAATATGTTTATTCCATCATAATCTATAGTTTGAAAACTTTACTTAAGTTAAAACAACTTTGTATCATCTCTGGAGTTTATAAACAGATGAACAAACATTAACTAGTGAAATTTCAAATACATTGATTCAATGTTTCAAGGTTATAATCTGAAACATCATACAAAATCATGAATTTTAAACCTAAAATTACAAATTTTAATGCTAGAATCAAAGAGCAGTTCTATTTTGACTGTATTATGTATTTTGAGGCATTTCTGTTGCCATAAATGTTTGGAGGTGTCGAGAGTGCTCCTGGAGGTGGAGGAATTATCATGGATGATGGGAAAATTATCCGATTGTGGTGTATTTCATTTTGTTGACGGTGGTTGTGATTTGAAATTGGGAACCCTAGTTTAACTGGGCTAGGAAGAATAGATCATCTCGGCATTTATAGTGGATCGATTTCAACAATATTTTGGGTAATGGTAGTTGGTGGGTTGACGAGGACTTCGCCGGAGTTTTAGAGGCAACGGTGGTCGGAGCTTCAATGGCGAGGCGTTGACAGGTTTTGATGTGGAGTTCTGTTTCTGATTCCAGGTTTGAGATTTTTATCTCGATTTTGATTTTGAGCATGAGTCGATTTGGTTGTTGTTTGGATGATCTGAGATGATGATCGTCGACTGTAGGGAGGTCGCGATGATGATCAAGGGTGGCCGGAGGCACCGTGCATGTGCACGGTGTACTGTGAATTTTTCTGATGAAGTTTGGGATTGTAGCAGCTGTAGCATACTCGAGTGATTCGAGTTTTAACTCGAAGTAGCGTAGATTTGGACTCGAAGTCATCTTACGGTATGACTCGAGTATATTATGTTGTTTACAGGTTTTGTGACGACCCGGAATTTCTAACAATTTAAATTGGAATATTTAATTGATTTTAAATATTAAAAAGTTAATTTTAACTTGAATTCAAGATATCAATATTTACTTGACAATTAAATCTTGAATTATATAGTTTAAATATTGAATTTAATACTTGAAATTGGGTAAATTATTGAAACTGAAACCTCTAAGCCTGTTTAAAATAATTTGAAGGCTTATAAAATTTATAACGATGATACTGAAGATAATAGAATAATTGAAATTTAATTCAAAGGTAATTTGTTCAATTTTAATGATATATTGTTTGAATTGACATTTAAAAATAGCTTTCCGAGGCACAGTCTCGGAACTCGACGAAACCATTTCCATTGGATCCGTAACAGTTAGTTTTTATCGGATTTCAATTTTCGTAGCAAGCGGAGTTGTCGTTGGACCCTGACAGCTCAAAACGCTTAGAACTATTTTAATCGATTTAATTTAAAATTGATCGTTTACTTCCGTATCTCGTGCATACGATCAAATTAGCCTCTGAAACACGTTCCGTTTTGTTCGGAATGCGGGTAAAACCATATAAACATCTGTCAGCATGTCTGATTCGGGGTTCGGGATTTCGCGTTATACAACGCGAGATATTTTCAATATTCTATTATATTTTTTACATGCGTATTCAAGAAGCTTCTCCAACCCTATACCTTGTCCCCGACCCCTCTCTAACCTTCAAACAGAGGAAAGAAATTCACGAAAAATAATAATAATAATAACCGAAACCCTTTTCCTCTCTCTCGAATCGAATCGTACTCGAATCAAATTAAACATGGCGACACATTGATTTCTGGAGCAAGTAACGGCCGCGCGCATAGATTAAGGGGGGAAAGATGCGGCAACTCGTTGCGGTCAAATTAGGGTTCTCATTTTGGTGATAGACGAGGATGGGGGAAACTCGAGCTTCGAGCTCGTGCGCCAGCGCAGTGGAATTTGGGGTTTCGCGTTCGATTTCTCTGGTTGGAATCGCGATGAAAAGGGGGAAACGGCGGCTTAGGGTGCTATTGGGAAACATGTTTGCACGAACTAGAGGTCGAGCTAGGGTTTTCGTCAGGAGTTAGGGAGGCGGTCGTTCTTGTGGGTTCGACGAGGTCGTGGTAGCGATTTCTATGGCGATTTTTGGGTGCACGCACGCTACACTGATGTATTCAACGAGTCTAAAGGCAATAACAGGTTATTTCTTTCAATCTAATTTTATTTTTAATAATACAAGTAAATATATTTAATGAGAAGTTGATAGGATTTAGCAGTAAATTTTATTGTAAGGGTATTTACAGGAAAACAATTATTTAGAGTAAGATATAATTATGCAATCTATATATATGTACAAAAGGGGATATATATAGTTTAGAACAGAAGGTTTCATTAGCTGGAGAATTTTATGCAGAAAAGAATTCTTTTTTTTTAAATAATAATAACGGATGTGATGATTTACTTGATGTATTAACCTATTTAATTATTTTTAGTTACTAAAGAATATTTTATTTAAAAAGGAAAGTTATTTTAAAAATTGGATTATTACGTAAATTAAATTTATTAGTCAAATTAATGATTAGTTAATTAAAGTATCAAATGGTAATTGATTTTCGATTTGTTTAAATATTAATAAATTGTATAACCGTTTATACAAGGTTTAATTCTGAAGGAAACAAATCGAGATCGGGTTTGGATTGCAAATGTAAAGGGGCAAAGGTGAGTAAATCTCACTCTGTTGGATTTTTATTTAAATGGTTAAATTTAAATAATTGGTTGAGTGCTTAAATTGATTTGATGTGCACTGATGGTGATGTGACTTCGGTTTTGGTTGGTTTTCGAGTTAATTGTGGTTTGACTCGAAGTATTTGGGTTTTAAATTGTTTTTTAAAACTTAAGTCATAAATAAGAAGATGTTTTCATTTTAATGTTAATAAGGATTTAATGATTTGTGATTCATTAAATTAGTGGAGTAATTAAAATGGATAATTAATTCAATCAATTTATGATTTGGGTTAATTAATTTAGTAATGACGGGCCTGAATTAATTAATTAAGTTTTAAGTTAATTAATTAAGTGTAAGTAATTCAGAATAATCATTGGATGGTTTGACAAGTAATTACTTAATGTAATTAATAAAATATAATTACTTTGTGGAATTATCAAGGGATTAATTAAGATGATTAATTAAGGAGAATTAATTTATTTAATAAAGTAAATGGAAAGGTAGAAAATCACAGGTTGAGATAAGTCAAGAATGATGAATGTTTGCGGTTTAGTTAATGAATAATTATTTAATATATAATTAATTTAGCTTAGGATAAATTGAAATATAATTGGAAATTATAAGCTTATATAAGTTATGATGTAATTAAATACTGACAAACTAAAATTAAAATTGATTAATCCATAATAAGCGACTTATGAGAATTAATCAATATAAGTAATTAAGGATTAATGTAATTAATATAGTTAATTAATTTATGAAGTAATTATGATTACTTATTGATGTTGGTTAAGAATAATTAATATCGTGAAATTAAATAAAGATGATTATTTGAATGTAATTGAAAAATAATTAATCCAGGGTGATTAATTAAGATGAATAATGAAGGGTTGACTAATTAATTGATTTGGAATTAATTAATGCTAAATGAAGGAATCTAAATGATTGAGGTTAGAAATTCAATTAAAATTAATTAGATTAATGTTGGTAGCAATCAAACTTTGCTTATGGATGATAATGGAATTGGATGCTTTGAAATGAGATGATATCTCTGATATGAAATGTTGTGTATTTCATTTGGATAATTTGGGTTAGGATGACATGAGACTCAAAGAGGCCGGGATCGGGTATTAGGAAATACCCGAAGCCACTTCGAATTCTTATAAATTTTCATGTGAAATTAATAGTTGGGATGAAATGATTTAAGTGAATCGGATTATTTGATCTAAATTTTGGCACTTAGAAAAGTAGTTGTGGAATAAGTGATGTCTATAATAAATTATGGCTTTGTGAATTGAAATGAGTTACCCCGGGTTTTAATAAGTTGTATGCTTGTATTCCATGTTAGATGGGTTTACTCACGCTGGTTTCCAGCCTGACCCGGGTGTTACTTTGGTGTAATGCTCGGATCAGACCGAGTATTACAGATTTTCATCTAAGGACGTTCTGGAGCTCAGGAGGCGAGCTGGATGACAGAAACATGTGGAGTATTTCCGCTGTATTATATTATTGTAATTCTGTGACATGTTGATTTATATATGTCAGTGTCTGAATATATGTGTAACTCTGATGTATTTAAATGTAATCGGCAGATATAGTATTCTTCTGTAAACCATTATTATTTATTATTATATTTTATCCGCTGCGAATGTGAGATGTTGTTTCTGATCTTCTTCTTCTTCTTTTTCTATCTCTTTCTTCTTTTTCATAACTATCTGGAATTTTCTGGTTTTGAAAACTTCGGGCCGTTACAGTTGGTATCAGAGCTGAAAGGTTAAGCAAGAACCTTGGCTCTGGTGGAGATTACTCATTAAATAGAGTCCGTAGTACTTTGGGATGAGTTGTGTGTGTGTGTGTGTCTATATATGAGAGCGTACTTGTTATTTTCTTATATAAAGGTTTTAAATGATTTTATATAAAAATATATTTTGATATATAAAGAAATATTTCATTATAATAAATATTAAGGCGATTGGTTGTTAAATTATTGAAATTAAAATTAAGAAGTAATATAATGCAACCAAATTGAAGTCTTGAATTGGAATTAAATTTAGTAAAAACGGAAATACAACCAAATTAAAATTTAATTAATTGAAAATGAAATTCTAAAACTAGAATTCAGAAATTAAATTATTTAAAAAGCTTTAAATAAATGTTAATTTGAAATGGATTCAAACTGAAATTTAATCTTGAATTTATAGAAGTAAGAATAATATAAAAAGGAATTGGTATCTAGATATGATTACCTTGGGTATTATATATTTGTTATTAAGTAAGCCAAATGAAGTAAATTTATAAGATGAGTATAACTTCAAATTAAAGTAGGTTTTAAAATTTTGAAGTTTTAAAACCTAAGTCTAGAAACAATCAATTGTTTCCAAGAGTTGATGAAAATAATAAACAATATAATTCAGACTATTTTGAATATAGTCTTATTTTAAAACAAGAAATGTTTGAAAGATTTTTAAGGGATTTGTTTTGAAATTAAAACCAAGGGTGGTTTAAAATTTTTAAAGTAGCCTGGTGTGTAAAGGAAATAAGTTGAAATGAATTGAAATTGAAGTGGATTCAATTTGAAATTAGTCCGAATTTATTTGAATAATTTGGAACTGTAAATAAAGTTGAATAAGTAAGAATCAAATGGAATTTGATTTGAAGTTCGAAAGAAATTGAGAATTAATTCAACATGAATTGTGAATAAATCAAGTCCAATGGAATTTGGAGTTATTTGAATTGGAATTGGGTCAATTTAAATGGGAGTGGAAATTTGAAAATTTAAATTGAATTGTTGGTGAAGTGAACAGTTTTGACTCTGGACTATTTTCAATATAAATTGTTTTAATATAAACTTATTCTTCCAAGCTGTTAAATATATACAACCTTTCTTTTTAAAGCTAACTTATTTTATATTTGTTTTACCATTATTTTTGGAACTATTAAACATTTTTCAACTGTTTTATAACTTAATTACCGTTTTTCAACTATTTCATAAATTAATTACTATTTTACAACTATTTTGTAATTATCTAAGATTTCTGAGATTATTTAACTATTTTCCGACTAATTTATAATTAGTTAACTATTTTATAGCTATTTTGCAAACTAATAATTATTTTTCAACTACTTATCTATTTTTAACATTTTCAAGCTATTTTCTAAAAATAAACTGGTCGGAGTTCAAACTGTTATTGATTAAATACCCAACTGAGATAAGAATTGAAGTGATAAACCAAATGAGGATTAAGATAAATGTGAATAAGTGAATAAAGTTCAAATAAGGATGAATAGAAAGGAAATTGATTTAGTTAATGATCAATGAAGATAATTACGTAGGATGTACATATATTATTCTATTCACAGAGTGATTTGATCCAGATTCGAGCACAGAATTTCGAGATAGTTTATCAATCCGAGTTGGGATTTTTCACTCGATTTTCGACGGCGAACCTGGATATGGATTGTTGATTGGTTCTGGATATTCTCTATCATAGTTATAGCTATGCAAGGAGAATGACGGTTTCTAATCAAGGAACCAGATCTGTGTCTGCACTAGGAAGTCAGGTGGACGATACTAGTTCGGAAGTGAAATTGTGTGATCGAGTGAGCGATCAGATTGGTATGACGTACGGATGATAAGTGTACATCGTACGGATTTGAACGAAAATGATATTAAAAAGAGTAATCAAATTTGAATATTTGATTTTGAATAAACAAAGTTACATATCTTTGTTATATAAGATAAATCTTCCCTTGTTGTATCTATTAACGGAAGAAAAGGATTTTGCAAGTGCTTGAAGTATAAATGGGGTTTTATACAAGTTTAAAATGATCCAAATATTTTTATCAAGGTTTATATATATGTCTATATATATAAAGGATCTTATGAGGATTTTGGAAAAAAGGTTTTGGGAACCTTTGGATTTAGAAAGGCTTTTGATTTTTGGGTAAAATCAATATTGAAATTTGGAAAGCCTAGTTTGAGAATTATCGATTTGAGATAATCGATTTTGTGTAAAGGAGCTTTGTATGAGATCATACTAGGTGTATGATTTGAAAGATACTATATGCATATAATATAAAGTGTTTTGATGATGGCTCTGGAGAAAAAGGTGCTCCCTTGAAAATGAACTCAGGAGCGCCACCGGGTGGTGCTGCCTTGAGCCTTGATCCTGTGAGGAGTCCGGGCAAAACTAGTTCCTGAGGATTATAAGTAGAGTGTACCATAGCGAAAGTCGTGTGTGCCGCTGAGAGCCAACAGTCTGCGTTTGATTTTATATCGGTAGACTGCGACCTATGGTAACATAGCGAAAGTCGTGTGTGCTACTGAGAGCCAACAATTTGCGTTTGATTTTATATCGGTAGACTGCGACCTATGTAGGAGTGGAGAAGTTTCATTTTGACAGCGAAAATCGTATGTGCCGATGAGAGCCAACAGTTACATGGACTTTTGCTGTGATGGCAACGTAACCCTGGGATGTAACTGCGATCTGTTGTGGGTTCCATGGCGTAATCGGGAGGTCGCGGAGAGCCTACAATTATATGGACTTTTGTTGTGATGGCAACGTAACCCTGGAATGTAACTGCGACCATGGATGAGAGTGATGATTTCCAGAGCATTCTCACCAAAGATATTTCCTCTATTTTCAAAAACTGTTTTCTATACTTTCAATAAAATTATTTTTCAAGTATTTTCACTGGATGTTGAAAACGGGTTTACCAAGTACTTATAGATTTTCAGTCCTATGCTTGATCAACGTATGACTGAATTTCTGTGAGAACAAGGATGGACTGCTTGAGACATCGAGTTATAAGAAGTATTTTTATAAAAGGCTATTTTAATAATATGATGCGAATTTAAAAGCATTTCTAAAATTTTATACTAAAAGTGGTGGAATTTGGGAAAATGGAAGAAGATTCAAACTGGAATTATGAAAAATTTTGAATTCAGGAAAAATTTAATAAGGTGTTTTTTTGTAATAAAATCGAATATTGATATAAAAGTTGGAGGTAAGCTAATTAGCTAAATAATTATTTGATAAAGTATGTTAATAAAATTTAACTCGGTTAAATAAAATGGATTATAAATTAATAATGGAGTTTGGAAATGAATTCGAATTGTAAATAGAATTCGACTTGGATTTAAATAATGAATTAAATAGGTGGAGATGCTATAAAAATAGAAATAAAATAGAGTGGGATCAAAATAGTGATGGGATGAATTACAAATAAAAATCAAGTGTGATATGAATAATGTTTAACGAAATTTGCAAGTAAATTAGATATAATGGAAGTGTTGTCGAATGAAATGAAAATGAATTATAATAAACAGGGTTTGAATTGCAAATAAAACCCAGGTAAGTAGAAATAAATTGAGAATGGCTTTGTATTAATAAAATAAATTACGTAAGTGAATTAAAAATTTAAATATGGGGTGGATAAATGGGTTAATCGAATTAAATAATAAATAGATGAAGTCTGCTTGAATAAAAATTAAATCAAAGTTTTAGTTGGTATTGGATTATTAGAATGGAAGGTTATTAAATAAAAGGTTTGGGTTAAATTTATTTTTGGGAAATGGATATTAGTTTAAGCATTGAATGTTGATAAGCTCAATGAAAAAGTTTTAAAATGAAACCAATGCAGAGATGAATGAAATGTTTGGTTGGTGAATAAATTGGAAATAAAATGAAATTAAATACAGAATGAGTAGAAAATTAATTTAAAGTAGTTATAAACTGAAATAGATACTCTATTAAGCGAGTATCCTCGAATTTGCTCAAAACAGTTGTCGTTGTTGTAAACAAAGGTAATTAGAATTATATGGGTTGAGAGAAGTTAAAAAAATTTGATTTTGAATCAATTGAATTGAATATGAGCTTGTTTGGATTAAAAATCAATTGGATGTAAGAAATTGAGTTGAAAACCATTAAAACTGAATGAAATGGCTTATGAATTGATTGAAAGCAATCGAATTAGCTTTAAAGTTATATAAATCGCTTATGGAAAGCGTTATGGTGCTTGTTGCTTATGATATACATGTGTTTAGCTATTGAATATAAGTGAAATGCTAATAGATTTTCTATATATGGCACTTACATATTTAAATTGAGTAAGTACAGGTACCTGAATGCCGTTTGGCTGGATTTGAATTGCGCTAATTGCTTAAATAATAAGCCGTTTGCTTAAAAATGCTAAATAAAGGTACGCCTACGCAATAAAAATAGGAAATATGAACTGGTTTTGCTTTTTCCGTCCGGGTGGGTCGATGTATATATATTTATGTCTCTTGTCAAATTGCAAAAGCTACTCCGTACAAGGGAGACTCTGCCAAAATAATTCGAAAATTTTGAGAGCTAGAAATTTTTAAAAAAAATTGGGAAAATTTTTGTTAATGACAAAACGATTTCAAATTGGAAATTTAAGTAAATTAGTAGATGAAACTAATATGAATCAGTTATAAATGAAAGATAAAATTCAATATTCAAAATTTGAAAATAAATTGAATTCGTATGAAACTGGGGAAAACTAATTTGAATCGAAGTAGACGTGGAAAACTTCTGAAGGGAAATGTATAAAATGATTTGAAAGGTTACGGTTGAATCTTGTTGCTAAGTAAGATATGTAGGTATTAAAGGGAAAAGAAAATTGGATGTGATTCCAGAAGATAAATTTGAATTGCCCGACTAAAAGGTATGTATTTAAATTTCTGTATGAAATTGGATTGGGTTTTGATCTAGCCACTTGGCTTTCTGTTTTCTTTTTGGAATTTAGGAGTCCGTAGAGGCCTTTTATAGTTGTACCGAGCTAGCCGCTTAAGAGAGACGCTGGCAAAAAATTTCGGATATTTAGAGAGTTAGAAAAAATTTGAGAAAATTTTGATAATTCAAAATTTGATTTTAAATTGAAATTTAGATGATCGAGCAAAAGGGTATTGTTTGAAACTATAGAAGGTTTTGGGAAGTTGGTTAAGGTGATAGTGGGTATTTAATAAAAGTAGTAAGTAGGATGTTGCATTGTGAGTTTTGGGAAAAAGTAAACGGGTATTGAACCATTCTTCCTAATTAGTAATTTCAGAGACGAAATTCTTTTAAGGGGGGAGGAATGTGACGACCCGGAATTTCTAACAATTTAAATTAGAATATTTAATTGATTTTAAATATTTAAAAGTTAATTTTAACTTGAATTCAAGATATCAATATTTACTTGATAATTAAATCTTGAATTATATAGTTTAAATATTGAATTTAATAATTGAAATAGGGTAAATTGTTGAATCTGAAACCTCTAAGCCCGTTTAAAATAATTTGAAGGCTTATAAAATTTATAACGATGATACCGAAGATAATAGAATAATTGAAATTTAATTTAAAGGTAATTTGTTCAATTTTAATAATATATCGTTTAAATTGACATTTAAAAATAGCTTTCCGAGGCACAGTCTCGAAATTCGACGAAACTGGTTCCATTGGATCCATAATAGTTAGTTATTATCGGATTTTAATTTTCATAGCAATCGGAGTTGTCGTTGGACCCTGACAGCTCAAAATGCTTAGAACTATTTTAATCGATTTAATTTAAAATTGATCGTTTACTTCCGTATCTCGTGCATACGATCAAATTAGCCTCCGAAACATGTTCCGTTGTGTTCGGAATGCGGGTAAAACCTTATAAATGTCTGTTAGCATGTCTGATTCGGGGTTTGGGATTTCGCGTTATACAACGCGAGATATTTTCAACATTCTATTATATTTTTACATGCGTATTCAAGAAGCTTCTCCAGCCCTATACCTTATCCCCGACCCCTCTCTAACCTTCAAATAGAGGAAAGAAATCCACGAGGAAAAAAAAACGAAACTCTTTTCCTCTCTCTCGAATCGAATCGTACTCGAATCAAATTAAACATGGCGACGCATTGATTTATGGAGCAAGGAACGGCCGCGCGCGTAGATTAAGGGGGAAAGATGCGGCAACTCGTCGCGGTCAAATTTGGGTTCGTGCTCTGGTGATAGACAAGGATGGGGGAAACTCGAGCTTCGAGCTCGTGCGCCAGCGCAGTGGAATTTGGGGTTTCGCATTCGATTCTCTGGTTGGAATCGCGATGAAAAGGGGGAAGCGGCGGCTTAGGGTGCTATCGAGAAACACGTTTGCACGAACTGGAGGTCGAGCTAGGGTTTTCGTCAGGAGTTAGGGCGGCGATCGTTCTTGTGGGTCCGACGAGGTCGTGGTGGCGATTTCTGTGGCGATTTTTTGGTGCACGCGCGCTACACTGATGTATTCAACGAGTCCAAAGGCAATAACAGGTTATTTCTTTCAATTTTATTTTATTTTTTATAATACAAGCAAATATATTTAATGAGAAGTTGATAGGATTTAGCAGTAAATTTTATTTTAAGGGTATTTACAGAAAAACAATTATTTAGAGTAAGATATAGTTATGCAATCTATATATATGTACAAAAGGGGATATATATATATATGTATAGTTTAGAACATAAGGTTTCATTAGCCAGAGAATTTTATGCAGAAAAGAATTCTTTTTTTTTAAATAATAGATTTACTTGATGTGATGATTTACTTGATGTACTAACCTATTTAATTATTTTCAGTTACTAAAGAATATTTTATTTAAAAAGGAAAGTTATTTTAAAAATTGGTTTATTAGGTAAATTAAATTTATTAGTCAAATTAATGATTAGTTAATTAAAGTATCAAATGGTAATTGATTTTCGATTTGTTTAAATATTAATAAATTGTACAACCGTTTATACGAGGTTTAATTCTGAAGGAAACAAATCGAGATCGGATTTGGATTGCAAGTGTAAAGGGGCAAAGGTGAATAAATCTCACTCTGTTGGATTTTTATTTAGATGGTTAAATTTAAATAATTGGTTGAGTGCTTAAGTTGATTTGATGTGCACTGATGATGATGTGACTTTGGTTTTGGTTGGTTTTCGAGTTAATTGTGGTTTGACTTGAAGTATTCAGGTTTTAAATTGTTTTTTTAAACTTAAGTAATAAATAAGAAGATGTTTTCATTTTAATGTTAATAAGGATTTAATGATTTGTGATTCATTAAATTAGTGGAGTAATTGAAATGGATAATTAATTAATTCAATCAATTTATGATTTGGGTTAATTAATTTAGTAATGACGGGCCTGAATTAATTAATTAAGTTTTAAGTTAATTAATTAAGTGTAAGTAATTCAGAATAATCATTGGATGGTTTGACAAGTAATTACTTAATGTAATTAACAAAATATAATTACTTTGTGGAATTAATCAAGGGATTAATTAAGATGATTAATTAAGGAGAATTATTTATTTAATAAAGTAAATGGAAAGGTAGAAAATCACAGGTTGAGATAAATCAAGAATGATCAATGTTTGCGGTTTAGTTAATGACTAATTATTTAATATATAATTAATTTAGCTTAGGATAAGTTGAAATATAATTGGAAATTATAAGCTTATATAAGTTATGATGTAAATAAATACTGACAAACTAAAATTAAAATTGATTAATCCATAATAAGCGACTTATGAGAATTAATCAATATAAGTAATTAAGGATTAATGTAACTAATATAGTTAATTAATTTATGAAGTAATTAAGATTACTTATTGATGTTGGTTAAGAATAATTAATATCGTGAAATTAAATAAAGATAATTATTTGAATGTAATTGAAAAATAATTAATCCAGGGTGATTTATTAAGATGAATAATGAAGGGTTGACTAATTAATTGATTTGGAATTAATTAATGCTAAATGAAGGAATCTAAATGATTGAGGTTAGAAATTCAATTAAAATTAATTAGATTAATGTTGGTAGCAATCAAACTTTGCTTATGGATGATAATGGAATTGGATGCTTTGAAATGAGATGATATCTCTGATATGAAATGTTGTGTATTTCATTTGGATAATTTGGGTTAGGATGACATGAGACTCGAAGAGGCCGGGATCGGGTATAAGGAAATACTCGAAACCACTTCGAATTCTTATAAATTGTCATGTGAAATTAATAGTTGGGATGAAATGATTTAAGTGAATCGGATTATTTGATCTAAATTTTTGCACTTAGAAAACTAGTTGTGGAATAAGTGATGTTTATAATAAATTGTGGCTTTGTGAATTGAAATTAGTTACCCTGGGTTTTAATAAGTTGTATGCTTGTATTCCATGTTAGATGGGTTTACTCACGCTGGTTTCCAGCCTGACCCGGGTGTTACTTTGGTGTAATGCTCGGGTCGGACCGAGTATTACAGATTTTCAGGTAAGGACGTTCTGGAGCTCAGGAGGCAAGCTGGATGACAGGAACATGTTGAGTATTTCCGCTGTATTATATTATTGTAATTCTGTGACATGTTGATTTGTATATGTCAGTGTCTGAATATATGTGTAACTCTGATGTATTCAAATGTAATCGACAGATATAGTATTCTTTTATAAACCATTATTATTTATTATTATATTTTATCCGCTGCGAATGTGAGATGTTGTTTCTGATCTTCTTCTTCTTCTTCTTTTTCTATCTCTTTCTTTTTTTCCATAACTATCTGGAATTTTCGGGTTTCGGAAATTTCGGGTCGTTACAGGTTTAAAAATAAAACAGAAACCTGTTCTATTTTTATATTTTTAAAGAAAAGTTTAAAATGTAAACAAATATTTAAACTAAGTTAAAACCTGAGTTTGAATCTGAATTCAAGTAGTTTGAATCTATATTTTGAAATAATTTAAATTTTGAGATTCAAATTTGGTTTTAACAACTTTTAAGTGTAAAAGTATTTTGGTTTTGAATTTAAACTGAAAGTTTAAATTGTAAAATAGAAAATTTAAAATAAATTTAAATTTGAGATTTAAAAATCTGTAATTTGAGTTGAATTTCAGTTTCTTTTTAAAATAAAATAAAGTTTAAATTAAATTGTTTTAACTACTTTAAAAATGGTTAAATGATTTGAATTTAAGATGAAATTTAAAATGTAAGTAAGTTTTGAACCCAAGTAATCTGGAATCAAATTTAATATGTATTCCAGTTTGAAATAAATGGAATTTTTTTTAAAAATTTAAAATGATTTAAACAATCTTGTTTGTTAAAGTGTTTTTTTAAATTGATTTGAATTTAAAAAGGAATTTGGTTTAAATTCTTTTAAACTTATCTTATAAAATGTATATTTCTTTAACCTGTGAGATAAAAAGGTTTTGAATTGTTATTAAACTTTGTTTAGATAAATTTGTATTCATTTTAAAGTCTTCAATTTAAAATGAAGTTTAAAATGATATTTTAAGGTAAATTTGAAAACAAATTGATTTTAAATACTTTGATTAAGTAAGAAATGTTTATCTTAAAGATAAATAGAATTTAATGATTTGGATTCATTAAATTTTTAAGTTAATTTAAATAGGTAATTAATTGTTTAATTAATTAATGATATGGATGATTAATTAAATAATTAATAGTTTTTAAATTGATTAATTAAGACTTAAGATTAATTAATTAATTAAGGTTAATTAATTTGTAATTAAGGATTATTAATTAGATTTTAATTAATGATTAAAGATTAATTAATCTAGTAATTATGGATTAATTAAGGTACAGTTAACACTTAATTAATTAAATAATTAGAGATTAATTAATTGGTAATTAAATATTAATTAATTTGTAATTAATAATGATTAATCTAAGTTAATTTCTTAAGGAAGAAATTATAGAACTGTTAATGAAGGTCATTAACTAAGATTATTTAACGATTAATTAATGTGATTAATTTTAATAATCATTAAACCTTGGGCTAAATCCATCTGGGGTTCACTCAGGAATCGTATCTCCTCCACTCAAGATGAAATCCTTAAACTGAACATCCTTGAAGAGTCTCGCCCACTTGACGATTCTGAGACACACAATCTTAGAAGTTTGGAAATGGAGCTGGAAAGGCTGATGAAACAAGAGGAGATTGGTTGAAAACAACGCTCTAAGGCTAAGTGGTTAACTGAGGGAGATAAAAACACGGCCTACTTCCACAGATTTGCTAACGGTCGTCGCAGATCCTTGTTCATCCCCGGAATTATACACAATGAAGTGCCAGTCACCGATCAAGCTAAAATTTTAAATCTCTTCACCAACTTTTACCGCTCCGTCCTAGGCCAACCCTCCTCCTCCCTCCCCCAATAGATTGGAATCTCCTCTACCCCAATTCACCAACCATCCCAATTGATGCCCCATTCTTCGAAGAGGAAATCCAGGTTGCCCTTAAAGATATGGACGACAACAAATCACCAGGTCCTGATTGCTTTGGGCCTTTTTTTTAAACATTTCTGGAACGTTATCAGAAAAGATATCTTAGACCTGTGCTCTGAATTCCTGTAACGACCCAGAATTTTTATAAATTAAAATTTGAATATTTAATTAATTTTAAATATTAATAAGTGAATTTATAAGTCAAATAAATTTTAATTTGAATTATTGAATTTAATTGAATAATTAAATTAATAATTTAATATGTTAAATTATGGAAATAATTGAAAATGAGGTTAAATATGATTGAAAATGATTTGTAAAATTTTATTTTATCATATTGAAGTTAGAATGATATTTTAGAACTTTTAAAATCAAATTAAAAGTTTATTTGTGAAAATTGAATATTTTAATATTTAATAATCGACTGTAAAATAGCCAATTTTTGAACAGTCTCAGAATTTAACGAAACCAGTTTCATTGGATCCGTAATAGTTAGTTATTACCGGATTTCAATTTTCGTGTCAATCGGAGTTATCGTTTGATCGTGGCAGCTCGAAACGCATTGAATTATTTTTAATTTAAATTTGGCGAGTCAAAATAGCCATTTTTCAAAAAAGTCTCGGATTTCGACGAAACCAGTTTCATCGGATCCGTAATGTGATATTATTGTAAGGTTTCAAATTTCAAGTCAATTGGATTTACCGTTTGTCCGGTACAAATTAAAACGCCTAGAAATCGATTTAAATCGGTTTAATTTAAATTGAGCGTTTACAGCCATAACTCGCACATACTTCCGAATTAGCTTCCGAAACCTGTTCCATTGTGTCCGGAACGCGGGATAAACCCTAGGTACGCTGGTTACGGCGTCTAAATCGGAGTTCGGAAAATCCGGGATGAATAGTGTCGCTCGTTCCTTATAAATAGACCCCTTGCCTTCATAATTTGATAAAACTATCACTAAACCCTAATTTAATGACCTAGCCGCCACCCCCACTGTCAATGGCCAGAAATGCTCCAACTTCATCCCTCTAGATCTTCCAATCCGTCGACAATTAGCGAGAAAGTTCAACTACAAAGTGATAGAACACGACGAGAGCTACGAGATCAACGGTGGAGATCGCGAATGGCTTCACGGATTGATGGGAAATGGTGTATGAACGTGGGCTGTTCACTTGCGTGCCCACGCACCTAGATGAGGCCGAACTTCCAATGGTGGCAGGTGGAGATAGCTCTTGTCGAGAGCTTCGCATTGGCGTTGGTGTGATCGAGTATCGTTGAGTATTGAGAGAGCAAATTCAAACCCTAATCTATGATAATGGGTTAAGTGGTGTCGGCCTCTATCCTGTAGAAAGTAACGTGAATGAGGGGGGAGAAGGAAAGGAGGGGACGGCCTGATGTGAGCAATGCAAGATCCAAGGGTCCATATGAGTTGAGGGTTTAAATTTTTAAGTTAGTTGTGAATTTAGTTATATAAATCGTGTACGATCTTATAAAATGCATAACTTTTTCATACGAGGTCGAAAAAATGCAAACTCAGTTGCGTTGGAATCGTATGGACGAGCACTACGCGATGGAGTTGGTTTGGAGTCGTTTGGAGTTAGTGAAAATTTCGGGTAAAATTAAACGCGCGTTTAATTTTATTCGAAATAAAAGCTAAAACGGAATTTAAAACCAAGGTGAGAATTTCTCACTCAATCGAATAGATTTCGATTTTATTTTAAATAGTTAGATTTAAAATATTTGAATGCATGTTTGAATGATGACTGTAAATTATTGATTGTTAAAATAGACATTATGCGCCGTTAGTAAGCGGATGTTATTTAGTAAAAACATATACCGCGAATATTTCATAAACAGTGAAATTGGTATTATATATAATATCAATATATATATATTGGCATATGTATATATTGCAGTTGTTGATTTCCCGCATTTTTTTGTTTAGCGGATGAGACCCTATTACGCCGTTAGTAAGCGGATAATATTTAATAAGAACATATACCGCGATAATTTCGTACTGCAGCGAAATTGGTATTGTGCTAATGTTTTTGGATGCAGGAAACAGGTTGGAGGGATCCAACTGGATTCCTCAACAGTATTTATTTTATTTCAGATATTTTGATATTTGATTGATTATCATATCGATATATGATATCGTTGTTGTCGTGATTGACTATTTGGTGTGTAGCATCATTGGACCCAGATTTTGGGATTTTAAAATGGTTTTAAAGTGATTTTTGAAAATATACTATATTTTTGGAATTGATCCATTATAAGTAAATAAACATTATAATTTTTAAAGTTATAAAAATTATGGTTTTTGTGAAATATAGTTAAAAGCTGATTTTTGAGGAATAGGAACCAATGATTTTATAAAATAGTTTAAACTGGATTTTTGAGTTTATTATTAAAAGTTTGAATATAAGATTTATAAAATTTGATTATTTTATAAATCAAGAGAACGGTGAAATTTTAAAGGAATTTAAAGACGTTTAAAAGAATAATATAAATTAATTTATATTAAGAGATTTATAAATGGATATTTATAAATTGAATTATGGACATTATAAAACGAGTTTTTATAAGTGTTTGAATGTAGTGAAAATGAATTTCCTAAATGAATGAAATTTATGAAATTATAAACTGTGAAGTTATAAATGAAATTTTATAAGCAATAGGTTTATAAAATTTATAAAGTTATCGAAAGAATGAATTTTGGATAAATAAACAATCTTATAAGTTAAGATTTATAATTTGGGAAGTTAAATGAACGATTTTGTAAAATAATCGTTTTATAAGTAATTAACTTATAATATGAACTTGTAGTTTATAATTGAGTTATAAACTGGAATAGGTTAATAAAGGAATTTATAAAAAGGAAGTTTTTATGAATAAATAGAAATGGAATTTATAAACGTTGTTTTATAAATTCACAAACGACTTATTTTGATAAGTTAATTGTTATAACTTATAAATGGAGTTATATTCACGTTTTAGACGGTGAATAATCCTTTAAGTTAAAAAGTATAAAAAGGATGAAATTTGTTAACATAGTATATTCACGTTTTTGAATAGTGAATAACACGTTAAAGAAAATGGTTTAGATTTGATGTTTTAAATTAAATTAAAACGATCTAACGATGTTTTAAGTGTGTTGAGATTCGAAACCATAGATTTCAACATTTATTGTTGAAATAGACGTTTTCGAGAAATAAAAGGAAATGGTAGACTATGACACTGTTGTTATAGTAAATGATTTCCGAAAGGAAATATTTTTGAATAATATTGGGATTTATATATCTATTTTAAATTCGAATCCCTATACTAGTGATTTTGGGTTGACGTAACGATGTTTTACGCAACATTCGTTTTGGCCCAAATAAATATGTTTAAGTGAATGATTTCCTTAAATAATGAATTTTATACTTAATTCGATTTAAGTATATTGAATATTTTCTAAGTGTTGAAAATAAATGATTGTGAATTACTTATTTAATAAGTATGGAAATGTTTTCCAATGTGAAGTGAATATAGAGAATTTATCTTTTTTTGAAGATAAATTGAAAATGAATAATTGAAATCGTATATGCATGAATATTTTGAAAATATAAATTCATTATGGAATTTATATGTGAAAGTGAAATTTGTTTGAAAATAAATATTGATTTATTTTTGAAGTGTTGAAATTATATATCTTATAAAGATATTTTGGAAAATAAATAATTTGGAAAATTATTTGGAATCTAGTGATGTATGCATATCCATTGATAGTTCAATAACCGACTATCAGTATTTCCCTTTGAATGGGTTTTTGATGTGAATTGATTGAATTTGAATGCACACTTATTTTTGAATAAGCGCTCACTATTCGGGTTAACCGGGAAAGGACCATGGGGTCGTATAACCCATTCCGAATATGTGATACGTCGTTATGAATTGCATTTGAAGATCGGTGTTGAAGACCGAGTATTTGTGAAAGCGATAGGATGACCTATCGATTGTCTCTGCACTGGGTAGCTCCTGGTATTGAGATCTCTTAAGTGATGGGAAATTCGATCGGGATTGTGAATACCCGTATGGCAAGGGCTTCGTAAGAAGTGCCTTCGGTTTTGTTCGAGCCCGGAACAGACTTGTATGGATTGTATGCCTGACATTACAATTTGAGATATAAAGCCGATTTCTTTCAAATATATTTCTGTTGGTGGAGGAGAATTTATTCTTTGCCTAACACCCTTCTTTGAGACGTACGAGCTCAAAAGTTATATAGTTGAAGTTATCAGCGATATATTCCCAGTTTGGTAATGTGACATGCTGAGTGATGCTGAAATGATCATTGTGTTGATTATTTGTGATAGGATCGTTTATTTGATCGTCTATCCTTGTGATCATTGTGTTGATCATTTGTTGACCCAAAGCATGGCTTTTGTATAAAGTATGTTTTTGTGGACGTGACTTCGTCGAGCCTCACATCCCGGAAATGGTCAAAACAGGAAAGATGCGGCAAGGTTATTAGGGGTTGCTGTAGCTCCCCTTAGGGTATGTACATTTCCTTCTGGAAAGGGGTGGTATCATGGTATGGAGCCCAGATACTTACTCATGTTGAAAACACTCTATTTATTATGGTGTGATGTTGGATATCGAGCGCTCGGTTGAAAAGGTCCTAAAGGACCGGGGAATGGCGTGCTCGTGTCAGTAGTTACCCAGTTAAGGGGTAACCCGGCCTTGTGTTGGCAGAGTTCCGGTTTGGTTCTCGGGGATGTCTTTCCAGAGGCATTCTCAGTGGCAATGGGAAGTTCCTTGGCCTGACCATTTGTTGGAAATCCAATTCCCAATACGAAACTTGTACGGTATTAGTTGTAGAACCTGCCATTCACTTATGGTGGTCACCACTGTTTGGATGGTAGCTATAGTAGGCATAGTTCGAAATGTCTATGTTGGCTAAGATTTATATTCTACTTTCGAAATGAATTTTTCTCTACACTATGCACTAGTAATAATATCAAATGTTATTTTAAATGCGTATCAAGCATCTTTGGCTATCATAAGGAGAAATCTCCTCCGATTCTGCGTTTGCATGTGTGTGTGTGCGGGAGGCCTTATGGTAGTCTCATTTTTTAAAAGCATTGCGAATTGATTAAAAATATTCCTCTATTTTGATTTTAAAGATAAATAAACTGTTTTGAGTTCTCACACCAGTCACATGACTGACTTGGAGTTTATTGTTTTCCTTCCTAAACTCTGGGTGCCCACCAATTTCCACACGGGCAGTTAAGAGTTAGGTTTATCAGGATATTCTGGATATTCTGGAGTTGCTGGAGGCAAGCTGGATGGCATGGCGTATTACTAGTTTATATAGTATTTCTTTTTCCGCTGCACTGTTTATTGTTGTATGTTGTTGTACACTCTGATGATATGATGTAATGTAATGTATAAAATGTAATAACTGATATAGTTCTTTGTTTAAAGATTATTCATTTATTATTATATGTTGTTCCGCTGCGAATTGTGAGATTCTGATGTGATTCTGTGGTTCTGTTTCCTTTCTGTTTTCTTCCATTTTAAAATATTCTATCTTCTTTTCCCTCTATTTCCTATCTCTTCTCTCTTCTTTCTTTTTCTTTTCTTAAATTTTCTTTTTTTAAAACCCATAACTTCTCGGTTTTCGGCCTTCGATATTCGGCAGTCGATAAAGTGAGTGTCGATGTTGAATTTTCGAAGAACGAAAATTTAAGAATGTTACATTTGGCATCAGAGCTTATGGTTAAGCGACAACCATGGTTCTGTTGGGTATTACTCGTTAGAGATAGAGTCAGTAGTACTCTAGAATGAGTTTGAGTGTAATAATAGATACGAGTGCGTATTTGTTAGTGATATGAAATTGTTTTATATTGTGATGATTGGTTTATTGAGTGGCATATGAACCTTCCTCAGCACGGTATGTACAACTTTGCCGAAGGGGTTTCTAAACACTTGAATAGAACAATTCGACATAATATTGATTTTAAAATTGGGTAAATGAAATAATTTTGCCTCGATTATATTTTTATATATAAAGGAATAATTTTTCAAAATTATTAAAGTGTATATATAAGTTGATTGTTAGGTTGTTTGAATAATCTAAATAAAAAGAATAATTGTATAAGCAAATGAATTATAAGAATTGAATTATAATTAAAGTGTTTACAATTGTGAAATAAACTTATATATATAAGAAGTGAAACTATATGAATATGAGTTGTAAATGAATCAAGTGGATTAAAAGAATATGAACTTAAGTTATGTGAATAGAATTCAACTTTGTAATTGAATTGAATTAATGGATTGGACGTTAATCAATTAAATGTAAATTTAAATTGATATGAAATAATGAATGAAAGTGTAAATTCATTTAAAATCTAATGTTACTGAAAGTTAAATAAAATTGAATGAAAATCAATTTAATTAATTCAATTGAAAGTGATGGTGTTAAACCAAGATGAATATAAGCAAAAGAAATTTGGTTATAATTAATATACTTTGGTTGCTATATGGATGTTGTTTAATTGTATGTAATTCATTAAGTGTTAATGAAATTGAAAGCTATGAAATTGAATTCAAATTGAAAGTAAATAGATTTGAATAGAATTGAATGTGAATTGGATTTAATTAGTGAATGCAAACTAATTAAAATTGAATAAGAATGAAAGTTGATAAAATCCAATGTAATAAATCAAATATGATTTAAAGTGAAAACCAATTCATTGAATATTAATGAGAATATGAATGAAAATTCATTTGATTATGAATGGTAGTTGGTTGATGTTTGCATTTGTTGTTTGGTTGCATTTGCTATGTGACATGTATAGTTATTATGTTACTATATGTTGTATATTGAGATTATTTGCATATGTGCATGTTCTCATGTTGTTTGATAAGTGTTGAGTAGGTGCGGATCGCGTTGCTTCGTATTTGGAGTTCGCTTTTGCGCTATATTAGCCGTATATGCTCGCTAATAAAATATAAGGTACATATCTCGGATTAAATATCGTACTTTTACACTTTTTTCCCTTCGGGATGCCTCATTACTTGATGAGATGTATATTTGTGATATATATACTGTCATTTTTTTTTCGGATCGAGCCGCGCAAAGGAGACATGGTGAATTTTTTCGAAAATTTAAGGCGTTAGAAAAAATTTAAGAAGTTTGGAAATTTTTGAAAACTTTAACTTTGATTTTGGAGTTGAAAGTTAAACAATAGTAGTTGTTTTTGAAAAGATAACTAAGTATGATTTGAAAACTTAGTAAAGATTGTAAGAAGTTTAATTATGAATTTTGGAAAGTTAATAAATTCTGTACCTTTCTTACTTGTAATTTCGAGGACGAAATTCTTTTAAGGGGGAAAGATTGTAACGACCCAGAATTTTTATAAATTAAAATTTGAATATTTAATTAATTTTAAATATTAATAAGTGAATTTATAAGTCAAATAAATTTTAATTTGAATTATTGAATTTAATTGAATAATTAAATTAATAATTTAATATGTTAAATTATGGAAATAATTGAAAATGAGGTTAAATATGATTGAAAATGATTTGTAAAATTTTATTTTATCATATTGAAGTTAGAATGATATTTTAGAACTTTTAAAATCAAATTAAAAGTTTATTTGTGAAAATTGAATATTTTAATATTTAATAATCGACTGTAAAATAGCCAATTTTTGAACAGTCTCAGAATTTAACGAAACCAGTTTCATTGGATCCGTAATAGTTAGTTATTACCGGATTTCAATTTTCGTGTCAATCGGAGTTATCGTTTGATCGTGGCAGCTCGAAACGCATTGAATTATTTTTAATTTAAATTTGGCGAGTCAAAATAGCCATTTTTCAAAAAAGTCTCGGATTTCGACGAAACCAGTTTCATCGGATCCGTAGTGTGATATTATTGTAAGGTTTCAAATTTCAAGTCAATTGGATTTACCGTTTGTCCGGTACAAATTAAAACGCCTAGAAATCGATTTAAATCGGTTTAATTTAGATTGAGCGTTTACAGCCATAACTCGCACATACTTCCGAATTAGCTTCCGAAACCTGTTCCATTGTGTCCGGAACGCGGGATAAACCCTAGGTACGCTGGTTACGGCGTCTAAATCGGAGTTCGGAAAATCCGGGATGAATAGTGTCGCTCGTTCCTTATAAATAGACCCCTTGCCTTCATAATTTGATAAAACTATCACTAAACCCTAATTTTATGACCTAGCCGCCACCCCACTGTCAATGGCCAGAAATGCTCCAACTTCATCCCTCTAGATCTTCCAATCCGTCGACAATTAGCGAGAAAGTTCAACTACAAAGTGATAGAACACGACGAGAGCTACGAGATCAACGGTGGAGATCGTGAATGGCTTCACGGATTGATGGGAAATGGTGTATGAACGTGGGCTGTTCACTTGCGTGCGCACGCACCTAGATGAGGCCGAACTTCCAATGGTGGCAGGTGGAGATAGCTCTTGTCGAGAGCTTCGCATTGGCGTTGGTGTGATCGAGTATCGTTGAGTATTGAGAGAGCAAATTCAAACCCTAATCTATGATAATGGGTTAAGTGGTGTCGGCCTCTATCCTGTAGAAAGTAACGTGAATGAGGGGGGAGAAGGAAAGGAGGGGACGGCCTGATGTGAGCAATGCAAGATCCAAGGGTCCATATGAGTTGAGGGTTTAAATTTTTAAGTTAGTTGTGAATTTAGTTATATAAATCGTGTACGATCTTATAAAATGCATAACTTTTTCATACGAGGTCGAAAAAATGCAAACTCAGTTGCGTTGGAATCGTATGGACGAGAACTACGCGATGGAGTTGGTTTGGAGTCGTTTGGAGTTAGTGAGAATTTCGGGTAAAATTAAACGCGCGTTTAATTTTATTCGAAATAAAAGCTAAAACGGAATTTAAAACCAAGGTGAGAATTTCTCACTCAATCGAATAGATTTCGATTTTATTTTAAATAGTTAGATTTAAAATATTTGAATGCATGTTTGAATGATGACTGTAAATTATTGATTGTTAAAATAGACATTATGCGCCGTTAGTAAGCGGATGTTATTTAGTAAAAACATATACCGCGAATATTTCATAAACAGTGAAATTGGTATTATATATAATATCAATATATATATATATTGGCATATGTATATATTGCAGTTGTTGATTTCCCGCATTTTTTTGTTTAGCGGATGAGACCCTATTACGCCGTTAGTAAGCGGATAATATTTAATAAGAACATATACCGCGATAATTTCGTACTGCAGCGAAATTGGTATTGTGCTAATGTTTTTGGATGCAGGAAACAGGTTGGAGGGATTCAACTGGATTCCTCAACAGTATTTATTTTATTTCAGATATTTTGATATTTGATTGATTATCATATCGATATATGATATCGTTGTTGTCGTGATTGACTATTTGGTGTGTAGCATCATTGGACCCAGATTTTGGGATTTTAAAATGGTTTTAAAGTGATTTTTGAAAATATACTATATTTTTGGAATTGATCCATTATAAATAAATAAACGTTATAATTTTTAAAGTTATAAAAATTATGGTTTTTGTGAAATATAGTTAAAAGCTGATTTTTGAGGAATAGGAACCAATGATTTTATAAAATAGTTTAAACTGGATTTTTGAGTTTATTATTAAAAGTTTGAATATAAGATTTATAAAATTTGATTATTTTATAAATCAAGAGAACGGTGAAATTTTAAAGGAATTTAAAGACGTTTAAAAGAATAATATAAATTAATTTATATTAAGAGATTTATAAATGGATATTTATAAATTGAATTATGGACATTATAAAACGAGTTTTTATAAGTGTTTGAATGTAGTGAAAATGAATTTCCTAAATGAATGAAATTTATGAAATTATAAACTGTGAAGTTATAAATGAAATTTTATAAGCAATAGGTTTATAAAATTTATAAAGTTATCGAAAGAATGAATTTTGGATAAATAAACAATCTTATAAGTTAAGATTTATAATTTGGGAAGTTAAATGAACGATTTTGTAAAATAATCGTTTTATAAGTAATTAACTTATAATATGAACTTGTAGTTTATAATTGAGTTATAAACTGGAATAGGTTAATAAAGGAATTTATAAAAAGGAAGTTTTTATGAATAAATAGAAATGGAATTTATAAACGTTGTTTTATAAATTCACAAACGACTTATTTTGATAAGTTAATTGTTATAACTTATAAATGGAGTTATATTCACGTTTTAGACGGTGAATAATCCTTTAAGTTAAAAAGTATAAAAAGGATGAAATTTGTTAACATAGTATATTCACGTTTTTGAATAGTGAATAACACGTTAAAGAAAATGGTTTAGATTTGATGTTTTAAATTGAATTAAAACGATCTAACGATGTTTTAAGTGTGTTGAGATTCGAAACCATAGATTTCAACATTTATTGTTGAAATAGACGTTTTCGAGAAATAAAAGGAAATGGTAGACTATGACACTGTTGTTATAGTAAATGATTTCCGAAAGGAAATATTTTTGAATAATATTGGGATTTATATATCTATTTTAAATTCGAATCCCTATACTAGTGATTTTGGGTTGACGTAACGATGTTTTACGCAACATTCGTTTTGGCCCAAATAAATATGTTTAAGTGAATGATTTCCTTAAATAATGAATTTTATACTTAATTCGATTTAAGTATATTGAATATTTTCTAAGTGTTGAAAATAAATGATTGTGAATTACTTATTTAATAAGTATGGAAATGTTTTCCAATGTGAAGTGAATATAGAGAATTTATCTTTTTTTGAAGATAAATTGAAAATGAATAATTGAAATCGTATATGCATGAATATTTTGAAAATATAAATTCATTATGGAATTTATATGTGAAAGTGAAATTTGTTTGAAAATAAATATTGATTTATTTTTGAAGTGTTGAAATTATATATCTTATAAAGATATTTTGGAAAATAAATAATTTGGAAAATTATTTGGAATCTAGTGATGTATGCATATCCATTGATAGTTCAATAACCGACTATCAGTATTTCCCTTTGAATGGGTTTTTGATGTGAATTGATTGAATTTGAATGCACACTTATTTTTGAATAAGCGCTCACTATTCGGGTTAATCGGGAAAGGACCATGGGGTCGTATAACCCATTCCGAATATGTGATACGTCGTTATGAATTGCATTTGAAGATCGGTGTTGAAGACCGAGTATTTGTGAAAGCGATAGGATGACCTATCGATTGTCTCTGCACTGGGTAGCTCCTGGTATTGAGATCTCTTAAGTGATGGGAAATTCGATCGGGATTGTGAATACCCGTATGGCAAGGGCTTCGTAAGAAGTGCCTTCGGTTTTGTTCGAGCCCGGAACAGACTTGTATGGATTGTATGCCTGACATTACAATTTGAGATATAAAGCCGATTTCTTTCAAATATATTTCTGTTGGTGGCGGAGAATTTATTTTTTGCTTAACACCCTTCTTTGAGACGTACGAGCTCAAAGGTTATATAGTTGAAGTTATCAGCGATATATTCCCAGTTTGGTAATGTGACATGCTGAGTGATGCTGAAATGATCATTGTGTTGATTATTTGTGATAGGATCGTTTATTTGATCGTCTATCCTTGTGATCATTGTGTTGATCATTTGTTGACCCAAAGCATGGCTTTTGTATAAAGTATGTTTTTGTGGACGTGACTTCGTCGAGCCTCACATCCCGGAAATGGTCAAAACAGGAAAGATGCGGCAAGGTTATTAGGGGTTGCTGTAGCTCCCCTTAGGGTATGTACATTTCCTTCTGGAAAGGGGTGGTATCATGGTATGGAGCCCAGATACTTACTCATGTTGAAAACACTCTATTTATTATGGTGTGATGTTGGATATCGAGCGCTCGGTTGAAAAGGTCCTAAAGGACCGGGGAATGGCGTGCTCGTGTCAGTAGTTACCCAGTTAAGGGGTAACCCGGCCTTGTGTTGGCAGAGTTCCGGTTTGGTTCTCGGGGATGTCTTTCCAGAGGCATTCTCAGTGGCAATGGGAAGTTCCTTGGCCTGACCATTTGTTGGAAATCCAATTCCCAATACGAAACTTGTACGGTATTAGTTGTAGAACCTGCCATTCACTTATGGTGGTCACCACTGTTTGGATGGTAGCTATAGTAGGCATAGTTCGAAATGTCTATGTTGGCTAAGATTTATATTCTACTTTCGAAATGAATTTTTCTCTACACTATGCACTAGTAATAATATCAAATGTTATTTTAAATGCGTATCAAGCATCTTTGGCTATCATAAGGAGAAATCTCCTCCGATTCTGCGTTTGCATGTGTGTGTGTGCGGGAGGCCTTATGGTAGTCTCATTTTTTAAAAGCATTGCGAATTGATTAAAAATATTCCTCTATTTTGATTTTAAAGATAAATAAACTGTTTTGAGTTCTCACACCAGTCACATGACTGACTTGGAGTTTATTGTTTTCCTTCCTAAACTCTGGGTGCCCACCAATTTCCACACGGGCAGTTAAGAGTTAGGTTTATCAGGATATTCTGGATATTCTGGAGTTGCTGGAGGCAAGCTGGATGGCATGGCGTATTACTAGTTTATATAGTATTTCTTTTTCCGCTGCACTGTTTATTGTTGTATGTTGTTGTACACTCTGATGATATGATGTAATGTAATGTATAAAATGTAATAACTGATATAGTTCTTTGTTTAAAGATTATTCATTTATTATTATATGTTGTTCCGCTGCGAATTGTGAGATTCTGATGTGATTCTGTGGTTCTGTTTCCTTTCTGTTTTCTTCCATTTTAAAATATTCTATCTTCTTTTCCCTCTATTTCCTATCTCTTCTCTCTTCTTTCTTTTTCTTTTCTTAAATTTTCTTTTTTTAAAACCCATAACTTCTCGGTTTTCGGCCTTCGATATTCGGCAGTCGATAAAGTGAGTGTCGATGTTGAATTTTCGAAGAACGAAAATTTAAGAATGTTACAATTCCAGTCCAACCCTATGATCATTTCCCGACTCAACTACGCCAATATCGTCCTCATCCCAAAATCTGAGGGTGCTAACTCTCTTGCGGCCTTCCGCCCCATCAGTCTCCTTAACACCTCTTTCAAACTCATCACTAAAGTCCTCGCCAACCGTCTCCAACCCCATATGAAATAGTTGATTGGCAGGGAAAAATCTGCCTTTATCCAGGATCGCAACATCTTTGATTGTGTGGCGGCAACACAGGAATTTATCTCTTTTTGCCACACAAACAACCTGCCAGGTGTCCTCCACAAATTAGATTTCTCGAAGGCTTTTGACTCTGTCAATTGGAACTTCATTCTGGAACTTCTACCACGCAGAGGCTTCCCTGTGAAATGGCGTAAATGGATAAAATGCATTCTGACTTCCAGTCTCTCCTCTATTCAAATTAATGGTTCATCGGGGGGTCTTATCAAATCTGCCCATGGTCTAAGACAGGGAGACCCCCTTTCACCGCTCCTTTTTGTGCTGGTGGCTGACGTCTTCAACCGCATGTCTAAACTAGCAGTCTCAAACAACTGTCTCGCCGGTATTGGTCCCCCAAACTCCAACTTATCGGTATCTAATCTCCAATTTGCTGACGACACTATTCTCTTCGTCTCCCCCTCGCCTGACCACATCCATTGTCTTAAGGTCCTTCTATACGTCTTTGAACTCATTTCTGGTCTTTCCATCAACTTTCACAAAAGCTCTATCACTATGCTTGGTAACACAGATCACCTTGGTCCCTCAATCGCTTCTATCCTCAACTGTAACATCGCTCACTTCCTGATCTCCTACCTTGGTATCCCTTTACGGCCAACTAAACTCCATCGTACTGATTGGATCCCCCTTATCACCAAAATTGAATCCGGACTCTCAGGCTGGAAAGCCGACGCCCTCTCGGCTGCGGGCCGATTGGTTCTAATCAAATCGGTACTATCCTCCATTCCCTTTTACTGGCTCTCATTCTATAAATTACCTACCTGGGTATCCAAGAAAATTGACTTCATTAGAAGAACTTTCCTCTGGAATGGGGGAAAAGCCAAACATCTTGTCAGCTGGAAGATAGCTTGCCTTCACAAAGACCATGGTGGCCTCGATATTGTCAACCTTCGAACATTCAACCTTGCTCTTTTGGCCAAATGGATTTGGTGTACTCTGACACCTGGACACTTCATCTGGAAAGACTGGATTCTCTCGGTTCATTACCAAGACAATCCATCATACGTCCTCCACCTCGCTCCCTTCAATAAACCCTCCCCATTTTGGTCTAGAGTCTTATCCTCCATCAACCATATTAAGCCTTTCTTTCAAGTGATCCTAGGCAATGCCTCCAATTGTCTCTTCTGGTTTGATTCCTGGTTATACCAACCCCCTTTAAATCGCAGATTCCCCTCCCTCTTCTCCTCCGTTTCTCAGAAATTTCTCTCGGTTGCTGACGCAGTCTCCATTGGTCCTCGTTTGCTCTGTCCAGCTTCTCTCTTTGGCGATAACCTGCTCAGAGAATTCCTTGCCGTCGCCAATCTACTTCTTTCCATTAACCTGTCTCCTACCTCCTCTGATCTTTATGTATGGTCTTTATCCCCCTCTAAACACTTCTCTGTGTCCCTGTGCTACTCATTCCTGAACTACCCTGGCAGACTATTCTCCTTCGCGCGTCTCTGGAAATGCCACCTTCCTCCCCGAATCCTTTTTTTCAATGGTGTCTGATCCATGGCCATATCAACAATAAAGACCGTCTTGCTCGACTTTATATCTTATCTGATCAATCTTGTCCCCTCTGCAATCTTGAAACTGAATCCATTAATCACCTTTTTTTTACTGTGACTTTGCTATTTACATTTGGGCATCAACTTGCGCTCATATTTTTAGTTCCATTCCTTCTGTTTCGAGTTTCTTTAAATTTTGGCAGTAAAATACTCCAGACCATAGACTTGACTCGTTTCTAGCCATCTTTTGTTGGGTGATATGGAAAGAGAGAAACGCCCGTGTTTTTAACAAACCTGAGAGTTCGAGAGCGCATATTTGCAATAGAATAATTAACATCTTTGTTGTTTGGTCAGGCTCCAGTTTTTCTGCACCAGTCAGGCTCCGCCATCGGGCTCCCAGTTCTCCCCCAACGGAGTCGGTGGGTAGTTCTTCTTCAGCTGCAGTGCCGACGGGACCGCATTCTCAGGGTTGATGCTTTTCCCTCATCTCTTCGATGATCAGTTTACTGGATTTTATTTGTGTTAATTGAATGTACTTCTTCTTTTATTCCCCCATTTGAATTAGACTTATGTATAAATTAGTTAGGATTTGGTTCTATGTTTCTTTATTTGGCTATCAGCTACTGAAGACTGCTGTTTCAAACCTTTTTTCAGCCAATGATCAGGCTTGTTGATCATAATATTACTATAGTAATAGATAACTCTAATCGGCTGTGTAGTTCTTCGCTACACATCCGTTCCACTCAAAAAAATAATTAATTACATTAATTAATTAATAATAATCATTTGTGCAAATTTTTAAGTTTAATTACTTAATAGAAGTAATTAATGAATTAATTACTAATTAATGTAATTAATTGAGTTTAATGTGATTAGTTTAAGTTAATTAGTTAAGTTTAATTAATTTAAACACTTGATGATTTGATAATTAATTACTTAATGTAATTAATGGATTGTAATTACTTAGTGAAGTAATTAGTTGATAATTACTGGATGTAATTAAAGATGATTTAATAATGGAAGTAATTTAGATTAAATTACTTTGTAATAAATCAAGGGATTAATTGAGATAATTAATTAAGGGAAATTAGTTTATGAAATGAAGTAATTAAGGGTAGTTAATTACTGAATGAGATTAATCAAGGGATTAATTAGAGAATAAATTTAGGAGTAATTTATTTAATAAAGTAATTAAGGGTAGTTAATTACTGGATGTTATTAATCAAGGGTGACTAATATATGTGGTTTAATTGAAGATTAATTACTTAATGTAATTAATTTAAATAGACAGATTAATTAAAGATGTAATTTGAAACCATAATTAATGATGTAACTTTAGAATTGATTAATTAAGGAATAATTAATAAATGAAGCAATTAATTAATAAAGGATTAATGTAATTAATTTTAGTTCATTAATTGATTAAGTAATTAAAAGTTAATTATTGTAAAAGGGTTAAGTATAATTAACCGGTGTAATTAATTTAAAGGCTAATTACTTATTGTAATTAGAAAATTGTTAATCGAGAATGATTAATTGAAATGAATAATGAGATGGTGATTAATTAATGGTTTGTATTTAATTAATGGTTAAGTTAAGCAGGATTATAATGATCAAGTAATTAATTTAATTCATTTTAAATTAATTAGAGATAAAGTAATTAATTTAATTCACTTTAAATTAATTATAGACTGTGTGATCATTAAATCATTGCTTATGTATGAATGGATGATATTGATTGCCTTGAATGGTTTCAAATCTCAACTATGAGATAAGTAAGGCTGTGTGATATGGATGCTTTGGTTGCATTGGGATGATAATATGGATTATCTGTTTATATTGATGACATGAATTATCTGCTTATGATGATAATGTTGATTATCTATTGTGAATCTGTGAATTATCTATCTGTGTGTATATAGATAATAGAATTGAATTGTTTTAAACCTTAAAACAACTTGGCCTTAAAAGATACATTTCGGATTCGATGAGACCGGGATCGGGTTTCCATATTTGGATATCCGAAAACCACATTGATCCAAATTAACGATAGGTCGTGAATTTGAAGTGAAGATGAAGATTCAGAGTGCAAGGGTTATCGTCGTTAACTCTGAGGGTGATTCCAAAATGAGTGTAACGAGATAATGCCTTCGGTTTCGTTCGAACCCGGAACGAACTTGTATGGATTGAATGCTTTCAGAACATCGTCAGGTGGACGATGAGCATTCTAAGTGATGTGTTCTATAAAGGTAATCATAGCCTCAAGCCTCATCAACTGGGAATGGCTAAAACAGGGGAGGTGCAGCAAGGCTAAGTGGGTCATGCCCAAGTAGGATGAGATTTACCCCTATCTAGATGTCCCTTTTATTTCGGCTGTGTGGTGCGGTTGCTGATCACAACTGCGGGGTGGTCTTGTTCGGAACTGTTCAGTAAGGACTGGATCTGACTTTGTGTTGCAGGGGATTGCGAGTGATCCTCGGTACGGTGATCTAGGCCCCGTACTGTGACGGGCGGTACCCCGGTAGCCCTGCCATTGTATGGAATCCAAAATCCAATAAGTGCCCTCGGTTTTGATTGTATTACCCACTTTTGTGGCTAGTGGTTGGAATTTAATAAGTGTAACAATTTCGGTTATTTCTTATTTACTTGAAAACCCTAGACCCTATTATAATATCACCGGATTTCCTATCAAATGTTCTGGTTAGCATAAGGTAAAAACTTTTCCATGTTTATGTGTGGGAAGTCTTACGTGATACCTTTCTTTTTAAAGGTTTTTTTTCAAAAGTTAAGCAACTTTAACCTGTTACTCACACCAGACCCATGTATGACCCGGAGTTTATTTCTGTTTTTCTTAAACTCTTGGGTGCTCAAATTTTTACGAGTAGCCAAGGGATTCAGGTTAGCCTTGACGAATTTTGGAGGAGGAATGGAGCATGAGGCTTCTGCGTTATAGTTATATATAGTGTTCCGCTGTGTTGGTATCTCTGAGTGGCTTCTTTGTTAATGTTGTATTTGAGTTGTAATAACTAGACAAGTGTTTTTAACTGTCTAGTATGTGATGTATTGTCTGTGTAAGTCTGATAGTTGTTGTATACTATGTAATACTTATGTTATTAATATAATTTATTCGTTTCGCTGTTGAGATTCTATTGTTGTTTCTTCTTTCTCTTCTTTCTTTTCTCTTTTCTATCCCTTTCTTTCTTAATGATGATATGACTTTCTGGTCGTTGAAAGTCGGGTCGTCACACATATCCTCATGAAGCCACTTGTATTTGAATTTAAATTCCTATAAAAAAACATGGAAATTTTCGATTAAATTTTAGAAATTAATATATGCACAAAAATGACTATTTTTCCCTTGGTTGAAGATGAATATATGACGATTTGAAATAATTTGAATTTTTGGTTTAAACAAGTTAAAATACCCAATATGATCATTTATTTAATTTAAATAGATTAAATATAGTGGTAAAAATATGCACATTTATGTGCACATCAAATATCTCAATACTTACATTTACGTGCACATCAAATACCTCAATACTTATCTTTTTACTCATCCTCAAATAAACTAAAACTAAGATAAATCTGTTTTCGTAGAAAGCACGATTGCATTGAGCGTGTGCAACAAGCTATTAAAGCTCTGGGTGTCCCCGGTAAGATGAGTGTTGTCTCGTGAGGGTTTTCAGCGGATACTACCCGCAACATCCGAATGCAAAGTGAAAATATTTACAAAATGCAAGATTTATTTACAAAGACATTGCAAGTTTTTGAAAATAAATACAACTGAAGGGTTTACTTTTAAATCGACATAAATAAGTTAAATATAGGTTTTGGTTATTATCTTGAAATTTAAGTCATTTACTTGTAAAAATTTCTAACAAAAATGAAGTTATCGTAACAAATGGGCTATAGTTAACCCAATGTTTCGGTTGATAATACAGTGTAACTATGAAATGGATTCTTAGTTGATCATCAAAGTTTATCAAAGTGGTATTTTCATTTCTTTTCAATAACAAGTCAAATCAAACAAGTTAAGAAAGTGCTTGGATTTCAATTGCTTACTCTCTCTAATTTTTTATTTGAAAATTTTATTTATATTAACAATATTTACATATGCCTAACTCAGATAAACTGAGGCCAGATATATTACCCATGCACTGCCTTACGGATTGATGTGAAGGGAATGCAGAGCATGGCCAGTGAACACACAAGTGTGAACATTTATTGACTGTAGGCGTTATTAGTAAAATAATTTTTATGTACAAACACCTAACTCGGATAAACTGAAGCCAGATATACCGATCATGCACTGCCTTTCGGGCTTACCTGAGAAGGGTACAGATCATGGTGAGTGAACACATGACTCTAGGTGTTTTAAAAAAATATATACATACATATATAAGAGGAAATTAGCCATAAGACCCTCTTTAGCAAGTGCAATTAGTTTCTAGGACACACAACTGAAATAATTAATTTTAAGGACTAAATGCAAAATAATTAGTTTCTAAGGCCTAAAAACTTATGAAATTATGTCCTTGAAAGTAATCGGACTACTAACCGTGTCCTTAAAAGTAATTGTTCTGCTGACTTTGGCCTTGAAATTAATTTCTATGGACATGTGTCCTAGAAACTAATTGGACAACAAAGTTTGCCCTTCTAGTGAAATGCCCCTATATATAAGAACTTTTTTTTAAAGAGAGCTTCGCAAAAACATCTTACACTATTTAACTTAGAAGACAAAAAAAATGTTATATCCTTTACATTAAATTCACCACTTTTTAAAACAGATATTTTCAATTAGGATATATTTCATGATTATCATGTATAAACCTTCTTATATACTAGTAAAATTATTGTTATTTGTAATCAAACTCCATTTTTGTTTTTGTTAAGACAAATAAATTTTTCAAATTTTTTAATTTAGTTAACCAAAACCATATATTTATCCTATAATGTTTCTTTAAAAATATATCAAAATGCTTAAAAATATATATTTTTTGAAATTTTTTATATATTTTTTTAGTTTTGAAAGAAAAATGAAAAACTATTCATGAAAAATCAAAAAATGAAGATGAGTCTCCCCCCACACTTGATTTTGACTGTGTCCCCACAATCAACTCAAGTGATGTTAGTCCCTGAGAAGATGGTTTTGATGACAACAACCTTAAAATAAGATTATAAAATATAAATACTAACATTATAGTTTAGATATATATGTATATACAAGATTTAACCATGCAGATACCAAGAATAAAGACTATACAGTATAGAGATTCAAGACTGAAGATATCAAGATTGAAGACTCATGAGTATCAAGAGTTCAAGATTTCAATAATAAGTAATTTAGTTAGGAATTTTGTTAAAACTACAAAAAAAGCACTGGCATCTTAAAATCCATTTAGGATGGAACCTACGAGAAATCTAGTGGAACATTGTTTTGTATCCACTAACTTTTATTCAAATGTTTTACAAAATTATATCTTGTTTTCAAAATCTTCGTTTTAAAAAGATCAAAAACATCTATCCTGGTTTTAAAATACTTTTAGCCTCAAAATAATCTTTATCTTCAAAATCAATTTTTTTTTGGTTTTAAATTATCTTTTAATACATTTAACTTTTAATATTTATACTTAGATTTGAATATAAAATTATAGTAAAATTTTATATATACCAAAATAGTATTCTCTATACTCATTTATGTATTTTAACTATAGTCAAGTATATTTATAAAGTTTAAAATAGTTTTAATACAAGATAGAAGTTATTTTCAAAGAAAAACAAATTACCAAAAATTACTTAGGCCTATCGAACCCCTAGGGACCCTTGTCGATAAGGTGGCAGTTTATTTCAAAATTTTGAATTTCAAAGGAAGTGTCTATTCATCATATCCTTTCACGAATGGACGTGGCTGTTCTTCTACTATAAATAGGGGCTGTTTTAAACGAATTTACATACATATTTTCTCTGATTTCACTCTTCTTCTTCTTCCACATTTCTTTGTATACATTTTTACCATTGCTCTGCCGAAATCACCATTTAATCTAACTAGATCATTTCTGGTTTGATTCTCTATCACTATCTCAACAAGATCCAAGTGCTATTCAGAGTTATAGGCTTTTTTGTAATTAATTGAGTGAGAAAAGGTGTGATTGTAGCCTGTGAAATCAATCAAGCGAGAAAAGGTGTGATTGTAGCATTTGAAATCAATTGGGTGAACTTGTTGCCCGTAAAATCAAGTATCTTTACCCAGAGGATTGTGAATCTGAAGTGGTGTACCTCGTGGCCTTGAAATTGAGGGTGTAATTATAAAAATTGATTTTGAAAGGAAATACGTACTTTTGTTGCGGGACTGGATGTAGGGTAACTCCGAACCAGTATAAAATCCGGTGTGTTCTTTCCTTTATTGCTTTTACTTTATTTCTGCATCTGTGTTTTGATTCTGTGATCATATCTGTTTCAGAATATTGCATACATTTGTGTTCAAATTAATATAAACCCAAAAGAATTAGTAATTCCTTAAAACACTATTCACCCCCTCTAGTGTTAATATTAGCCTTAAGATCTGTAGTCCGCATTTTTCACAGGTGAAAGGAGAAAAAATAAAAATAAAAATGGCCTTTATTTATATGAAATGAACGGTATTTACACGAGATCAGAAAGTATATCGAGCGATCTTCCAAAGACCGATTCATTTGTCTCGTCAAGTATGCGAGACACAGCTCAAGTGCAGAAAACCAAATCGTAAAAGATTTCGAAGTTCAACGTTGATTTGGAAAAACGAATGTCGTTTTATTAAAAATCGTACGAGTTGTTTTTTTCGATGATTTTTGGGGTTGATAAATAATTGATTGAAATTCAAGTTTACTTTCATCAAATTGAAAGTCAAGCTCATCATAAACAAGTTTTTCCAAATTATTAATTTCAAAATTGAAATGGTGATTTAATTTTTCCCCTTGAAAATTTAAAAACTCATTTTTAAAAAGTCCAAAGAATCGTTTTCGTTGAATTCCTCTTCCTTATTTGGATTATCAACAACTTCATCACATATATTAAGTTCAAAATCTGAAGTTGTTCTATTCAAAATTTTGAAATTGAGAAAAGAAAGATCGAATTTTAAATTTGGTTCCATACCCTCAAAAGAATTGAAATCCAACTTAGTTACCGTATTTTTAACTTCTTCATTAAAATTGCCATTTTCTATTTCAAAAGTTGTTATTTGAAAATCGTCAATTTGGGTAAAATATAGATTATCGTTTGACTTGTCACACAATGGGATTCGGTTTTGTTTATCACATTGTTTCAGATATGTTTCCAACAACGAATCCATGTGATTATTGTGAATTTCGTTCATTTGCTCAACAAAGTCAAATTTGTAATTATTAACTTAAAAATTTTCATTTTGAAGTTGTTGAGGACAAAAGTTTTCAATCGTATCATGGTCGAGATTATTCCCCACTACACCACAAAAGGCTTTTAACAGCGTTTGATAAACGCTGTAATATGATACAACAGCGTTATTAGAAACGCTGTATAACGACATGCTGTCGTATATACATAACTTACAACAGCGTTTATATAAACGCTGTTGAAACATCTCTGTGACAGCGTTTATTAGGAGCTGTTAATAATATTTTTTACAGCGTTTCAGACGTGCTGTATTATGTTTCAACAGCGTTTATAATTTAGTTGTCGAAGATGTTCAAATTCTACTTTGACTGTTTACAACAGCTTTTTCTAAACGCTGTTATTGAATCATCAACAATTTCGACAGCATGTTAAAAACGCTGTGATTGAATCATCAACTATTTCGACAGCATGTAAAAAACGCTGTTATTGACAATTTCAAGATAATTACAGCACAAAATAAACGCTGTTGTTTCTTCATTGACAGCATTAACCAACCGCTGTCTTCCCTTTTATTTTTTTTCCCTTTTTCCCATTTTCATCTACAGTCAATTCTTGAATATACGGAGAATTAATATAAGTTTATCAAATTAGCATGAAAACATGAACAATTAATTAAGATATACAGCAAAAGCAAAATGACAATTAATCATGCTATATTTTGGATTGACTGTTTCAAGACTCGTCTTCCCAGATAATAATCATAACCACCACTAACAGAAATTTCATTCTAAATACAACGTGCTTTCTATTCTGCATAATTAACATAACAACAAATATATTTGCAGATATGCTCCTCCTCTAGATATTCATATTTATATGTGAGAGAATAGATTGGATAAAGAAGAACAAACATTCCAAAACTGGCAAAGAGAATCTCCTGCTCATGTCTCTACCCTGCACAGTAGCAATAAAAGGAAAAGTTAGAGTTAATAGGAATAATAAGCATACAAACAAAGCTACAAGGCAATAAAGATGTAAACGTATGGTGAAAACTACACAAATTTAAGCAATATATACTAAAAAAAAAGTAGAAATGCAACTTATTTATTAATATGAACTCCAACAACAACCTTTAAATCAACAACCAACCAACTTAAAATAAACAAATGACAGAGTTTGTTAATATGAACTCTGCCATTGTCACTATTACATTCCTTAACACAACAAGACTATCACTGACCATCATAGTTACCACATCCAGTTCTCTATCTTGACACTTCACCTTCATTCACTTCAGCCATAAGGTACTTCCCACTTCTCTGCCATTTACAAGATGACATTAACACTACACAACATCAACAGCTATTCATACAATCTTCAACAACCCACTACACTGATACATTTTCCCTTAACCTGCACATCACTTTGCACTTCTCACCAGCCTTCTCTGACCATCATTGCATCTACCTCCTCTGTCAAAACAAACGCCTTCTGCTATTATTCCATCAACACTCCACCTCGACCTTCCACAAACAATACAACAGCCTACGACTTCACTGAACTAGATCAAACCGAACATACTATATCATCTTCATACCAAACCTCTAATACCCACAACCACTGCAATTGAAACAAGATTTCATTGCTTAATAAACAAGATTAAAAAAAGAAAGAAGAAGAATGGTTTGGGTTTGCTAAACTAATTGTTGGGCCGGGTTTGGGTTTGCCTCATTGCTTCATTTCCCTTACTCACCTCTGTTAACATACCCAAACAACACAACTTCATCACCTACACTGCAACTGCTTCATCATTCACCACCGCATATCCCCTGCACATACCTCAACTGTTCAACTTCAACCACTATTACATCAACAACTACCTGAACTCCAACAACCAACCAACTACAGCAACATTGCAGTTCTTCCCTTGCCCCTCTGTCATCAAACAAACAACCTGTTCTAAATCCCTATGCATAAAACTGTTACTGTTGCAAGCAACTTCAACCCAGTTCAATCACACAAACTTTGAACAACCTACCAATACATCCCCTTTACCATTTACACCTGACCACCTTCCACTGCACCATCACGTCATCTACTACCTGAGAACTTACAGCACTCATATTACAAAAACCTTCACAAACATACAAATATTTCCGTACAAAAAACCAACACTTCACATACAATAAACATCCATCAACCTGTTACAACATCCAGTTTCTATGCACACTCCTTCTCCACCAGTAACACCAACAGTCATCAAATATAGTTATCTCCACCATTCACAACATCACCCCTGAACAACATCAACCTTGAACAACAACCACTCATCTACCACCATCCTTCCTTCATCCATCTACAACTATAAAGCTGCCACTAACGTCATCATACAACAGTTCCTTCACCAACAGTCACCAAACTGCTCTGAAGTCAATAGATTTGAAGAAACCGTTGATTTAAGAAACAAGGGACTCAAACAGTCATCAACAGTCACCAAACAGTCACCAAACTCTTATAAACAAGATGTGAAACTTACATGTTAAACTTAAAGGATATGAAACTATAGTAGTTTTTTATCTTGTCTATTGCATATAAACAAGATGTGAAACTTACATGGAAGTTGAGCCAATTCTAACATTCGCGACAGGCCATGCTACAGTCGAGCCAATAGCATCTGATAAGCATTCCATGAAGGATGTAGGCCGCCATATGGGTGCATTTGGGACTTTTACAACATCCACCCAAACTCTTATCGCATTTGGTCCCAGTGGAACAGAATGTACCAAAGCAGTTGGATCTGTTGAAGACACGGTTCCTTCTGCTACTATTTTTCCCGTACCCTCTAAATCAATCAACTTGCATTTGGTATTTGCAGAAAAATTTGCACTCTATCACATAACAAAAAAAATGATAATACGATATCAACAATTCTTTGAGAGGAATATTAGCAATATGAACATGTTACCGTAAGAGATGTTGGAGCATTGATCATAGGAACAGGACATGTGCTAGCGTTAACCGTTTCAACAACCACTGTTGATTCTGGCCATGCTATTTTCTTACCAATAGCTTCTCCAATACATGTCATGCCAACTATAGGCCTCCACAAAAATGCATCTTCTTTTTTCGGATTGTCCACCCAAACTATCTTGGCATCTGGTCCGAGAGGAATACCATTAATTATCTGATTTGGATCACTCGAGTACACTCGTCCTTCAGCAACCAGTTCTTTGCTCCCACCCCAATCATACAGCTTGCAATTGGTTTCCATGCTATTAGTTTTACTCTATTAAAAAAATACATTTGTTTAAGTTGAACATAGAAATATACAAAAACATTGCACAAATTTCAGTAACACATCTTTAAAGCGTTGTAGCAATAGAAATATACAAAAAAATGCTAAACCATACTACCATACTACCATAAAATGCTAAATTTATGGATAGAGATTATTATCTACGATGGCCCTACATATTAAAAAAAATGCTAATTAGTGTTAAACTTACATTGTTTTGTTTTCTGGAGTCCTCATTTTTGTGTATAACAACTTTATCGGCTGGCCATGCTACTATCTCATCCTTGGCATCTCTTAAATATACCAAACCAGGAGAAGGCCTCCATAAGAAAACATCTAATTTTCTTGGATGGACAATCAAAATTTTTTTGGCATTTGGACCTAAAGGGACTTCATTGCACAGTTCTTTCGGATCGCTTGACACAATTTTTCCTTCGGCGACAACCTCGTCATCATCTCCATGCCAAGGCAGTAAACTACAATTATCACCTATTTGACTGTACTTACTCTGCAATTAACCAAAACTATATTATATTGATTATTGATTTAGATATCAAATTATGTATGATGTTGCAACCGTTGGATTTTTACCACTACGGATGTGTTCTCTTCTCCCCAACTTCCTTTATCCTGCCAAATCAATAATATTGCAAATTAATGGTAAAAATAAATAGACGTTCATTTAACCAAAGAATAAATTGTCGAAATAATCACAGAAAAATAATCACAGAAACTTATAATAAAGCTTTTAATCTTTGACAGTATAAAATCTTTTCAGAAAAGAACAAAGAAAAAAATACTGAACATCCAGTGAGTTATAACTATACTTTCGCAGCTTTGGTATGCCTGATGCAGTGTTCTTCACTTTGGAATGACCTAATTTATCAGTAACTCTATCGGAATCCTACATACAAAAACTTGCAAAACCAATATAAAGGAGTGCAAAACTGAACGAACTGGAACAAGCAAAATCAATCCAAAACCTCCAGCAGAATAAGTTCATATAGTAACCTAGGGTGATAAGATAAAGCAACAAAAAATTTCCATTCAAGTCCTGCAGAGACTTTGACGGGTATTAAATCAATCCAACTTATCAAGCAGGAAGGTAATACTTAAGATTCAACTGAATATAACTAGAGCAGCTATTACCTTTTTTTACTGAACGATTTAATCGTACATTAGTTAATAGTAATTTCTCTGATATTACTTGTAAAAAATAATATCAGAGAAAGCCAGTAAGGAAACGGACAAGCCATTCAAACTTCATAAACTTAAAAAAGCTTTCCCAGCAATCAATGGCAGACCAGGACGTGATGGTTTCAATGCAAAAAAAAATTAAAATTCACTGGGATTTGATAAAAAAATAAAGTCACTTGAAACCACGAACGGAATTCTTAGTACCGAGAAAATAATTAAGGAAATAAATCATACATTTATTTGCCTACTCACTAAGAAGCAAAACCCACAATCAATAACGCATTATAGACCAATATCATTGTGCAATGTCCTTAACAAAATATTGGTCAATTTATCATATGGTAGAATGAAAGACCCGTTGAATGATCTCATTTCACCAAACCAGAATGCATTCATACCTAGAAACATAAATGAAAATTCCTTTTTTGCACATGAATTGGTTAGCGGTTTTAACAAGAAAACTTCAAATAATTTATGTGTTAAGATCGATTTTCACATAACAAAATCGGTAGAGAATTCATCCTCCATATGATGAAGTCAATGGGATTCTCAAGTAAATTCTCATATTTAATTTATGTTTGTATTTTCACGCCATCTTTTTCTATCATCATCAATGAATTTCGACAAGGCTATTTCACAAGCAATAGAGGACTAAAACAAGGAGATCCTCTATCTCCGTATCTATTCCCCATGATTATGGAATATATATCAGTACTATTTGAGCTAGAACTCATCAAGGGCAATATAACTCTAATTTATAATATAGAACCTATGTTAACACATTTATTATGTATTGATGATACTTGTTCTAACCAAAGCAACCATTCAAAGTGCCAAAACAATTTGTGCAATCATGGAAAAAATAAATCAAGCTACTGGGTTACAAATGAACAAACATAAATCCATGTTTTCTTCGAGGAAGGGATAAGAAATAAAGACCAATTAACCAACACCCTGAAGATGCAGGTGGGAAGTTTTCCTATTAGGGGATGTATTTGAAGGTGAGAATGTTGACAGCAGTTAGATTGTGGAATCAGTGAAGAGAGAAGTGGATGTGGTCGGGAAGAATGTGCTGCGCTGTTATGCGAGAGTTTGACAGTGGAGTATGCAGGGGGTTTGTAAATGTAACAGGCAGAGAGTAGTTTTGTAACACTGAGTGAAATGTAAAACAATAAAACAGTGTAAAAAAATCATTCTCGAAATTTCTGAACACCAAAAACATTTAAATTATAAATTAAAAGTCGTACCAGACGCTTCATTAACATGTAAACCACTTGCTTTAGTTCTGAGACACTACGTTGACATTGAGCTACTTGAGTATCTTTGATTTGTGAGAGAACCGCCTTGGTCGCAGTCATGCCTCTTCCCATTCCACGTAGTCGTCCCGGTCTATCTTGTCCCAACACTTGTGAGAGAGCATCATCTTTGAAACTACATGTTAAGCTAGGTTGTGATTCATTTTCCACCTTTTTTATTTTCTCCTACAAAAAATATATTTTAAATATGAGTTCTAATTTATATTATTTTCAAAATAATTACTTTAAAAAAGGTCAAAAGCACTTACAACAATTTCGGCAACATGTGCATTCACGGGTTCGCCATTCTTATGAGTGTGAGATTTAACCCAAACATCAACTCTAGAAATGGAAGAAGGCTGTACACTTTCCTCTTTCTGCATTAAAAATGACATAACATTAGATAAAACAACTAATCATAGTAAATTAATCAAATATTTTTTCTCACCATATCTTCAGTTAATCGTGCCATTCCTCGACGACTACAAGTATGTGGCATTTGTTTACCCCTCATGGATTTGAATTTTTCGCTTCGTAACTATGTATAAAGATTTATCACATTTATTAGTTAATTTGCATTCTTTGTGCACTTATATTTTATATATAGAAATGATTAAAACAATTACTATATAATTACCTTAAACTCATTACTAGTTCTAGACTCAACAAACCTTTTCCATTCCTTCATAGTTTTGACATTATCTGGTTTTAGTCGAAGCCGTTCCTCCGTGTTTTTTGCCTTTAATAACTTGTCAACTAGTTTGCTTTTTGAACACCTCCAAATACATCCCATTTGCCGAAGAATGGGAACCTTTTGCCATTCTTCATCTAGTTTAAATCTAGCCTGTAACAAAGAAAAATATCAAAATTTGTTCACATGTAACAATTACTATAAAATTTATTCCAATAATCCCAAACATGAACAGTAATTGAAAATGTTATACTCATTAATGTATTGCAGCATAGAGTAAGCATTATGTCCAGTAATCTAATATATGTATAGGAGTTAGCATTATATATAAACCAAGTTGACCAAATGTACATGTAACAATTACTTCTGGTGATCAGTGAGGCAGCAAGTTGTCGAGTGGAGTTGTCAGATGAAGTTCGACTGAAGGGTTACGATTGGTGATTGTTGAAGTTCTGATGATGGCTGGTTGTGTATGTGACAGGGGTTGTTAGTGGAAGGGTGGGTATTGGTTTGTGGCTATGTATGTGATTGAGCCAAGGCAGGTGGTGTTGTGTGATGTTGCTCGAGGAAGAAGTGGGTCTGTGGCAGAAATTGGTGATGCTTGACAGTAAGCACTGTGATGTGATGTGGCAGAGGTTTGGTTAGGGGTGGTCGAAGGCAGGGATCGTAAAAGGAGGAGCAAAGGCAGTTGTGTATTGATTTGTGGGTGGTGATGAATATGTGTTGACAGTTTGGTTCTATGGATGGCACAGTGGATGGGGCATTATTGTAATGGTTGTGTATTTGAACTGAAGGGAATGTGCAATGATTGTAAAGGTATGAGGCAGTAGTTTGTGGATACATGTTGTCTATGGAGGAGCAGGTTTGTGAAGTGTTTTGAGGAGAAGATTGTGAGATGGTGGTTGTGAGGTGGAACAGTTTGTATTGTTGGTGATTGGTAAGTTTTTATGCACAGAGCTGGTAGGGAATGTAAAGCAGTTGTCAGGGGGTGGATTGTACATAGAATGCAGGTAGAGAGCAGTTTTGTAACTCGATGAAATGTAAAAAAAAAATGTAAACAATGCCTTTTTTAAATGGGAAATTGTAAATGGACTGTAATTTGTAAATTGAAAAGGGAAAATGTACTTGAAAATGAAATGGAATGAAACCTTTTTTTTCAAATGCAATTGTGTAAAAAAAAAAAATTCAAATTCAAATGCAAAAACATCTAGCAAACAACACACAGTATGTATTTGGAAATATGAATTGATCGAATTATAGATAGGATTTAGCCAGATCGGTGTCTTATCCTAACTTAGAGATGTTGACATATTTTACCACTTGATACTAATTTGGTACTTAATGGTCACTGGGTTGCTGATGTATAAAAAGTAAAGAAATAAACAGATTTAATAGCAGTAATCAGTATACAGTAACTAAGAACATTGCAAGATAAGCAAACCTGAACGGATTCCCATAGAACTGATTTCAATTCTTCACCAAGTTGCCTCCAGTCGTCAAGTGTAAATGGAACATGCTCGCGCACAAGTGGCCCCAGATAAGAAGATAGCTTCACCGACCCATTTCCTATCGGTTCGCCCGATGAGTTAAACTCGACTTCGATTCGGCTTGCAACATCTGAAGGAAGTCTTTTCACTTTGGTTGGGCCTCTGGTCTTCTTTTTCGAAATCTGATTTGCATCAATGTCTTCAATTGGTCTCTCGATTTCCATTGTTGTTTCAAGATTTCCATCGACTTGCATAGCAATGTCTGCGATTGAGTTGTTTGCATTCCCAACATCATTGTTTTCCAAAGGTGGCTCAATATGCTCTCCTATTGCATTAGACCCATCGACTGCATATGTGGATTGTTCGAGTCTTTTTTGATTGCGCGTAATCCTCTTATCCACTGTCTTTTTCGTACTTCTAACCATTTTCTGCAAGTATAACATAGCAACATATGAATTTCAATTTATAAGAGCATATTCTAGGTAAAACTTTTAAGGTACAAATAAAAAAGACTTTGTCAGAGCATGCAGTATGCGCATAATTACCAGGAGTGTTTTTTTTAAATTAATCATCCAATATATTTTCATAGCCAAAAATCAGTTTGCCTTAAAAAAATTGTAACATATAGAAAGTACAAATTGGCCTGCGTCTTACCAAAATCAGAACTCAGGTCCAATTTCGATCATGCGAGGAGCAGTTAAGTCTTTGAGCAGTAGGCCTTGTAAAAAATGCAATATATAAAAGATGCAAATAGGATGAGGATTGATGCTATTTTCTGTACAGATGGTTTATTTGAGCTTTACATACCAAAAAATTGAAGTGTTATTTGTTTGCATCTAAAATTTTCTGTAATTCAATGAGATAAGCTTATGAAGATGTGACAAAATGGAATATTAGAAATAAAATTTGTGTAAGAGATATACAAGTTGTCTGCATATATTATTTTGTCATCTGTTGCACTATGTCTATCAAACATATTAAGAGAAACTTTATGGAAATCAGTGTGTTAAATGTTTTTATAATTATACTTGTTGGAATATTATGACAACAATTAACTTTTTTTATTGCAGACATCAAAGTGATCCAGAGGTATACCTTAGTGTATCTAATGAATGCTTGCCATATATTGTTGGGAAGGGATAAGTAATCAAAAATCATATGCTGTATTTCACTTAGTATTTAATAAATAGAAGAATTAATCACCCTTTTATTTTTAGAAACCTTGTTATGTTCAAATGACCTAGTAAATATATGATTCATTCATTTGAAATGTATCTTATAGTTACTGAAGATTTATTCTTCTAATTATATTAATATAATGCACTGGTCAATTTTTTTGGAATCAGTATGAATGGTGCAGTGGTTATTTTACATTGTCAAAAGATTTTAATTAAAGAAGATGAATATTATCATTGAGAGTGTATATGTAAAGTTCAAGATTTGATTAGCATCACTCAATATCTGGTACATCAACTCAAACAAACAATATTTGCAAGAATATACAACTGTACAGATTGTGTTATTTTCTGTACAGATTGTCATCAAACAAACAATATTTGCAAGAATATACAACTGCAATTAGTATACACTATACATTTGTGTAGCCATCTTAGGAAAAAAAATCACAGGCTTTGTGTTGATTATAGCAATTAGCAAGAAAACCATATGAAACATATATACTACTATAATTTTAATATATTGATGGGTCATCTGCATCCATATCGTTTCCAAAGTTGCTACTGACATCACCATATACATACATCAAAGTTCAAAACAAAATTTCAAATTTCAACATTTAATAAGACTTCATTATCTAACTTAAACTTCTCATAAGAAAACAAGACATCAAAACTACTCAAGTATGCCTTCGCAATCCTCCCTGACATAACTAACATTCTCAACTAAATCATCTGCATCCATATCGTTTTCTTCAGGGCCGCTCGCAACATAGTTAGCTTCTTCAACAAAATCATCTATCTCTAATTCATGAAAACCTCTTGGCGGTGCTTTCATTACAACATACCAATTAGAAGAATCATTTTCTCTTGAATAAAAGACTTGTTTCGCTTGAGATGCGAGGATATAAGGATCTTTTGAAAATGAAACCTGACTTTGATGTAAATTAACAAGAGTGAATCCATCTTCAACTTTTATCCCGTTTCCTATGTTCGCCCAATGACACTTAAAAACAGGAATATAAAAAACATTATAATCTAGTAAAATTATTTCAGTCAGTATCCCATAGTACGTAACCACATCAACCACTTGAGAAATGTCTTTTGCACTTGCTCTACACATGGTGGTCGCGTCATAAGTTACTCCGCTATTCTGGGTTTCTCTATCAACATCTTTTGTATGAAATCGTTGTCCATTAATAATATATCCTTTGCAGGAGAATGCCGTCTTTTTAGGACCGTATGCAATCCATTTTAATATTTTATCATGATCCTTTGAGTCAACAGGTATCTAAAAAAATATTCAAACATATTAAACAAGTAATTTCATTAATTCATATATGAAAATATTGAAATTCTTTAACAAACCTTCCTTTTAATCCAATCAGCGAAGCTATCTCTATGTGTTTTCCACAGTAAGGTCGCATTTTTTTCTAAGCGCCTGTTTGAATTTTGCAACTCCTCCAAATGCAAACTAGTACAGTAAAAGTGATGTTAAATTACAGTTGCCAATACAAGCACATCAAATCAATGAAAGTGGGACATAACATATACTCACTCTAAAAATGGTTCCACCATAGCCATATTCATTAACACAGCTAAATGAGCAATTTCTTTCTCATTGGAAGACAATGTAATTGATTTGGACATTGAAATTGGACGCCCTTCAAGTATTGCGTTATCTTCATAATCTTCATTTCGATCTTTTTTTTCAATATCTACCGACTTACTCAAAAATTCACTAAAAAATTTCATGCATTCTTCGGCAAGATATGATTCTGCAATGCACCCCTCAGGTCGTGCATAATTTCTTACGTAGTCTTTCAGTGTTTTCATATACCTTTCAAAAGGATACATCCAACGAAAATGAACTGGTCCGCACAATCGTGCTTCTCTTCCAAGATGAATTGTCAAGTGTATCATAATATCGAAAAATGAGGGTGGAAAATATCTTTCAAGTTCACACAATATTTTAACGATATCATCATCAAGTTGTTGCAACTTCTCCCTATCAAGAACACGTTGACATATTTTATTGAAAAATGAACATAGACGAATTATTGCATTTCGGGGTCTGGTTGGCAATAAACCTCTTACTGCAACCGATAATAATTGTTGCATTAAAACATGATAATCATGAGACTTCAAACCACTAATTTTACAATCCACCAACGACACGCATTTTTTGAAATTTGAACAATAACCATCGGGACCTTTGAAATCATACAACCTTTTGCAAAATATTTTTTTCTCCACTTTTGATAATGTATACGGAGCTGGTGGAAGATATGTTTTAGTTCCACGGGGTTGTGCATACAGACCATGTCGAATACCCCAATCCTCTAAATCATGTCTACAATTAATCCCATCTTTTGATTTGTTATCATGCAACATTGTACTTAGTGTGCTTTCACAAACATTTTTCTCAACATGCATTACGTCCAAATTATGACGCAATGGAAGTTCCTATGAAAAAAATTAACATTTAAATTTTCTATATATTCTTTTTTTAGATTAATAAATAAAAAAGAGATTTGAATACTAACCTCCCAATATGGCAAGTCAAAAAAAATTGATCTTTTTTTCCACCTTGATAGCTCCTTTTTTACAGAATTATCATCTTCATTATCTTCATCCTCACTACTATCATCGATCTTCCTTTTCTTACTTTTTCCCTTAATCTGCTCTTTTCCAAAATCATTTGGAAAGTCCTTCAAAATAAGAAAGATGTTTTTACCTGTTAGAATTCTAGGCATCTTTCCATCCTCTATAGTGTTATCAAACCAAGCTTTTTTTTTCCTCAACGGATGTGAAATAGACAAAAATCTTCTATGACCCATATAAACATTCTTTCGACTATATTTCAACCATCGACGATGAGTATTGACACCACATAATGGACAAGCCTTTTTACCCTTTACACAACATCCAGCAAGATTACCATAAGCTGGAAAATCATTTATCGTCCATAATAAAATAGCTCTCATATTAAAAAGTGTCTTACTAAATGCATCGTGCGTCTCAACTCCACTACTCCACAAGTAATGCAAATCCTCTACTAATGGCGCCATATATACATCAATATCATTCCCCGGTTGCTTTGGACCTGGAATTAGAAGTGTTAGCATAATATTTTCCTTCTTCATGCACAACATAGGCGACAAATTATATGTCACAAGCATTACTGGCCAACAACTATATTTGGAACTCAACATGGAAAATGGATTAAACCCATCTGTAGCAAGACCAAGTCTGAGACTACGTGGATCGGCTGAAAATGATTCCCAATTTTCATCAATTGTGCTCCATGTTACAGAATCTACGGGATGTCGCATCTTTCCATCACTGCTTTTATTATTGAAATGCCACTTTAATGCTTCTGCCATCTTTTCAGATCTGAACATTCTTCTGAATCTTGGAATTATTGGAAAATATCTCAACACCTTAACCGGGATACCCTGCATAATCTCATTTGTATCCTGATTCATTTTCCATCTTGAGGAACCACATTTCGGACAGTCATTCAAATTTTTATACTCTTTACGAAAAAGACAACAATCATTCTCACATGCATGAATCTTTTCAAACCCCATATCAAATAGTTTGAGGAATTTCTTTACTTCATATAAAGTCTTAGGAAGTACATTATTCTTTGGCAAAAACAGTTGTTGCACATTAAGAAGCTTATCAAAACCAGAATCGGATAATCCAGTTTCGCATTTAAGGTTATACAAAATAGTGATGGCAGATAACTTTGTATGATCTATGCAACCAGGATATAATGGGGTTTCTGCATCTTCCAAGTTCTTAAGTAAATCATCGTGTCGTCTCTGTGCATCATCCATATCTTTATCATCATCAAAAAAATTATGATTAAAGTAGTCTTCATCTTCATAGTGAATTGCTTTGAGTAAGTCGTACGCCTCACTCTTTTTATTATTATTTTCAACATCTACTTGCTCGCCATGATTATACCACCTACCATCTTTGTACTTAGGATCCATTCCCTTTATAATTAAATGCTCAATGACGGTTTCACCATAATGATGACTAAGATTTCGACAATCTAAACAAGGACACAAAATTTTCTCTACATCCCCTAACTTTTTCTTCGCAACACGTACAAAATTTTGAGCTCCTTTTCCATACTCTTTACTGGTTCTATGTTTAAAATTGAAAGCAACAAGAATGTTAGCTTTCATTTTCAAAACATGTTAAGTCTAAAGTTATGTGTAAATTTACTTGTATATGATTACCTGTGTAGACGCAACCAGTCTTTCTCCATCATATATAATATGGAAGCAATCAAGTATCTAAAATTCAAAATAGTAATTGGAAATTAGACTATTTAAACAAGTAATGAATGCTAGAAGAGTTTCTGGGCCTTTATACTCATTACTCAATGCATGGAATATTTATAATAAACATTATTGAAGCAATTACCTTGATCTTTTTCTTATGATTGAACAACTTTAAACAATGAAGCTTTTGTTGAGGATATCGATATGAGTACTACAACCTTGAAATAATTCCACATCACTGTTAGTCGATAATGCATTCAAATCAAATTATGCGTGATAGCTGCACGTTTGATGCACAGAAAAATACAATAAGTATTTAAAATATAATTATAGTTAAGAAAAAGTCACCTTTATTATTGGATTGTGTTTTTTTGTTTAGCCTCTTTACATAATGATGCATTTATGAAGGATATTGACTCCTGTTCGATAATAGGTTCCTCCATTATTTTACATGGAATATAAATATCTTTAAAAGAGCAAAATAATTGAAAGAATATTAAATGGATACAAATTCAAACTATTTAATCATTATTTGTAGCATTTATGATCTGGTTATTATGTTAATATATTTTTATTAAAACATATATAAGCATTAAAAAATAAAATGAGAACATTAAAAATATAATGCACGCCTTTTAGAACATAATAACAACGAAAAAGAAGACAAAATTAAGGCAGAGACATCTCAATTGATCAATTGCCACATACTTCACTAAATTGACGAGCTTAAACAAAACAGCAACATTGAAAATGCTTTTTTATAATTATCTAAAGTAGCATTAAGAACCTGTGTTAACATAACCAGTAAACATACATACATCTGCAACTAAGCAAATACTAAATTAACTATTGACTAAAAATAAATCAATCAGATCTAAATTAATTGTTGACTAAAAATAAACTAATTAGAGAAATTTGGCATTATGGCTTATATGTGACTGCTAGTTAATTATGCTATAATACACCATGCATTCCATGTTTCTCAGGTTAAGAAAAGGAACGAGACACGTGTTGTGCTTAGGTAGCACCTTCACATGACGAATAAATCAATAATGAATCAAACGGACTAGTGGACATCAGAACTGCCAAAATTTGAAACATTAATCCAACTCAAGCCCTTGGCCAAATCAAAACAAAAAATAGGAAGAGACAACATGCAAATAATTAATGGAAATTGGTAGTTAGAATTCCAACATTTAACTTGTGACTTTATACTCATTACGAGTTTCTTCTTGAGACCTACATTAATCAACTAATCTATTCATCTAACATCAGGTCATCAATTTGGCATACTTGCAAACTGAAGGTTTAATATGAGTAAGAATTAGGTTCCCTGACAAGCAATGCTACAAAGAGGGCTGTATTATGCGCGTTCATAATATGAACACTTTGCCTTCTCGTAACACAAAGAAATTGAAAAATAAATAAAAAACAAACCATTGTATATTAGGGTTGGTTTGGTTTAGATGTATGCTTTGATTATAAGTGTCTGCTTCCATGATGGTGTTATTCGTATTTTTAAGTAACGCACCATATTTATCTTGATGGGCATTATTTTGACCAAGTACATTAAAAATACGGGAACCAGTAGCAAATTCATCAGTTGATGGTTCGATACAAAATGTTTAGCAGTCGGAGGAGCAAACAAAAAATTTCCACTTCATACATAGTAAACAGTAAACTAAAATGAAAACAATTCAATAATTAACGTAACTTATAACTTTTTAATAAAAAGGGAACCATATTCACTGGTATTGGAACATATATTGCTACTGTTTTCAAGTGAATTTAGTTACCTGTAGAATCTAGGAAGTTTTATTTCAAAGATTTGCAATCATACCGATCCATTGGTCCATTAATACTGCTATTAATTCTGTAAGCCAAACTGTTTCCAAAAAATTTGCCATTACGACGGCGCTATTTTGTAGCACCGGAGTAATGTCTATGCATTACCCCTCTCCTGATACTTGGCTTGCGCCATTAACAATAAATTTGGTTCCTGATACTTGATGTCAGTAAAGAGTCCGATCATTTGCTTCCATTTACATCAGGCAATTCACTTGCTTGGAATGTTTGCCCTTGCACCTTCAGCCATCCTCTCATAGTCTAATGGCTTACATTTACAATTTCTATCTTGGTTTTACAAATTTCTTTTTGTTACAAAAAAACATAAACTGTGCACATTTCTGTTCACATCCTTACTCTTGCCCCTGCACACCAATGCACCATCACAGCGCACTATCTCTGCTGGCTCATATAGCAGCTACCCTCTGCCACCTCCCAATATAAATTCCTTACTGCCTGTCATTACCTCTTTAAACTCCAAACATTCCACTGTTATCACCTAACAACAGTCATAACTTCATCACCCTGTCATACCACACAACTGCTACCCTCATTCATCTAAATCACAACAAACTTGCATTGCCAACATACATTCTGTGCACTTCTGTGCATCAAAACAGTGCACACAATGACTCAAACTCACCTCACTAACCATACCCTACTTCCTCTCCAACATCACCCATTTACCACTTTAACCATCCAACACATCACAGTACAAACATCATCCTCATACAAGACTGTCACCATAACCAAATCTCTCCATCATCATAACAGTTACATCACCATTCTCACAACACCAGTTCCCTACCATATCAACTGCCTCTGCCTGCAAGCAATTTTCCCACATCCATCTCTTTCTCCTCTACTCCACTGACTTGCCATTACCACATCTGTTACTCCCTCAACCTGATCAACAACCCACCTACATCATTCAACAACCCCTTGACATCCTCACTTGCTACATATCATTCTGCATCAAACCACCTCTTATAACATGCAATGTATTCCACGTGAATGACTGGGACAACATGTTATTACAGGGACAGCTAAAAAATATCGCATGTCTTTTATAGAAGTTGTATGTAGTAAAACAATGTTTCCAGGGACAGTATGTTATTATTAAAGACTGTAAAAAGAGTATGATCAAATGTGGTCTACCAGAAACTCGTAGAAAAGAATCGGTAAACTTTTGAAAACTTAATTAATCATAGTCTGTTGTATTTTATAGTATAACACGGCAGAGTGAAGAAGCAAGTAGTTTGTAAATTAATATATACCAATATTATTCATAATATCACCTCTTTAAACTAAAATTAGGAAGGTAGACTAAGTAGTGCAGCCAAAACTAATATTGATTGTAAATACAAAATCATATATCACAGCTGTATGTCTGGAACTATTTGCGAATTAGTAATACATACTCACAGAGATAGATATAAATATATAAAAATGTATATCTGTAGTCACGTATAAATAACTGTTTATGAAAATAGCCTGTAACAAATACAACAGGAGTATAAACTGGAAGGCTTCTTGTTTTATGGTTTTTTATATGTAGCATATATGTATGGGATATGGAATTTTATTGAGTTAGCATCCTATGCATATGCAGTGTGTGCGTAAGTTTGTATCATATAAACAACTCCTCACAAAAAAGTGCCTATATTAACAACAGATAATAAAAATATAGACTAAATCTTCTTTGCCAGATTTGTGTAGACAGTGCAAAACAAATATCTTCTTTGCCAGATTTGTGTCCAGCAACCTATTTAACTTTAGCCATACCACGAATAATACCAGTGGCTAGTAGTAGGAGTTATCACATGAGTTTTATCTTAAGCTATCATCTTTGTATTCCTATATAATTATTGGGATGGAGATATGAAGATATATGCTATTCAAAACTACCAAAACATCATAAATAATGAAAACAATGAAAAAATATCGGTTTAATACTACATTACAAACCCAAAACATGGGTATCATCGATTCCTATGCAACAAAAAAATAGAAACATTTTACCCGTGGCTACCAGAGATCTGATAATTAATAAGCAATCATTTGAAATCGAACTAAAAAATAGGGTAAAAAAATTCTCACCAAATTTTCTATTTTCCACCGCTGTTGGGCAACCGCAGGTAGGGAAATCACTGCCAAGTTCAGTGTAACAGCTGGTAAGGAAATCGAAGAGGAAAGGGAAACCACTGAGTATAGCTAGCGATAGGGAAATCGACGTTGGGGAATGATGGATTGAAATCAAAATGACTTTGGGGGAAATTGAAATTGAGAAAGAGGGAAAGGCATACCGTGCGAATATATTGGAAAAGAGGGAAATGAAGAGCGCGTTAAGGCGGAAAACCAAAATTTTTTTGTCAGCGTTAAACCCTAAAAAAAATACTACGAAGACATTTCTACAGCTTTCAACATTTAAACGCTGAGAACGAATGCTGTCTAAACTAACTTTTGTTGTAGTGCCCGTTGCCAAAATCATTTAAAAAGTTGTTTCCATTTTCATTTTGACTTTGAAACTCATTTTGAAGCTCGAAATTGAATTGGTGTATGTTATACTCGAAGTCATTTGAACTTTGAAGTGAATTCAAATCTTGATTATTTTGAAAATTTGGATTTGAGTTATCGCACAAATATGAATTACAAAAATCGTTTATACTTTGATTTTGTTGTGCAGAGAGTTCAAGTAAAGATGAAATGCTATTTTCAAGAGTCGAGGGTTGGTCATTTAAAAACTTTGTTGTTCAAAATTCGATTTGTTTATAGAAAAGTTGTTGTTAAAATATCCAAATAAATTTGGAGTGAAATCATATGGATTATATTGATTTTCATAACTATTGTAAAATTCAAGTGAATATGGAAATTCGGACATTATCAATAATGTTTTGGTTTTTTTTTATAAAGGAAAAAAATATATACAAAAGAATTTATCTTTCAAAAAGGGAAAATTGATTTTTGTTTTTATTTGTTTTGGATTTTCAATATATTTTTTTGAAAAGGTTTTATATTTTTTGATTTTCTAAAAAAAAGTAAGTAAATTTTTTTTTGGATTTTTGGTTTTGATAAAAAAAATCAAAGGAAAAGGAATATTGACAATCATTTTAGTTTGAATTTTGATTTTTTTTAAATATGCATGAACTAATGCAACTAAATGAATGCAAAGATTAATTACAAATGATTTGTCTTAAGTTAACTCAAAATTGTATAATCACATTTTGTCTTAAATCAACAAGATAGTTTTCGGCCAGGCAGCGGACATGGTTTACCGATGCAGCACGAATCACCGTAGCAATGCAGTCGAAGGTTTAAGTACCTTTAGAGGAACAACCACTATAATATTTACGAATCACTGTAATATTTGTAAATGGTTATTGCTCTGCCGTAGCCTAGACATCAAGAAATTAAATTCTTCAAAGAAGACAAATTGTCAATATACAATTAAGAGCTATCGTTATTATTAATCAAAATTCTAAAAATGAAATGCAAAGTAGAAATTAAACGTGTATTAACAATGCAACCACGAATGGATTTTTTTTTTTTTGAATATTTTATTTTAAATGCAAGCGATCAATAATGCAAAACAAATATAAACAGAAGATAGAAGCACGATACCGTAACTTGTAGAATTACTAGCAGTTTTTTTTTAAAAGCAATTTTTTAAGCAAGCAGGCAGAGTATTTTTTTGCAAGCGCTTCTTCCTTTTATTTCCTGCAACCTGAAAAATTGAACAAGATATATACAGCTTTTTATTTTTTTTGTTTTGTTTTTTTCAAGAATACGTGAAACAAAAAAAAAACAAAAACAAACTAAATCAACAAAACAAAACAACTTTAAGACTAATTCCACACGACAATTTTTTTTTTTTTCAACAAGAAAACTAAACAACATAAGGCCAGCCCAAAACAAGAAACCCAGACCTGTTTGCTTTTTTTTTTCCCTTTTTTTTTTTTTTTTTTTTTTTTGAAAAGATTTGAATTCACAGGTAAAATAAAATAAAAATTAATTATTATCAACAACCCAGCCCAAGAACAAGCCTCATACCCTTTTATCAAATGCCTTAGCCTCTGTTAAACAAAATAAAACATCGACTCTTCCATGGAAAAAGAAAAAAATAAAAACGAAATAAGCAATTCAAAAATTACAGTTTGGAAACGCAAGCAGGCTGCGATGAAGAGTGGGTTGCTTCGCCATTTTAATGGGTTTAGGCTCGGCGATTGGTTTGATGAGGCGACTGTTGTATTGGGTTGTTCGATTGATGTAACGCCGCAATTTGGAGTATCTGATTGATGAATTGTGCATCGAATTGGGTTGCAATATCACGTTTTGAAGTTTGTGACTACAGTGGCAATTTTGGGGAGGTTGTTTTGGTGATTGAAGCTTCGAATTTATGGTTCGGGGAAGTGGGTGTTGGTGATAGTCAGGGTGGGTTCGTGGCTTTATTTTGAGTCGATGGTGGTTAGAAGTGAGGTGAAGGAGGAAATGCAATGGTGTTGCGGTGATGCTCGGGTGCTGCTATGTGATGTATTGTAGTGTTGTGGTTGAGCACAGTGGTTCAGTGTGAGATTATGTAGGGTTAGAGTGGTAGTGGCTGCAGGTCAGGTGAAGGTAGGGGTTTTGGATCGATGAATGTGAAGTGGATTTGGGTTAGATTGTGATTGGTTTCAGGCATTCTGGTTGAAAATGGTTTTTGATGAGGCGTTTGGATGTCATTAATGTGGTTCGACAGAGCGATGTGTTTGTTGACGAAGATTCGCGATTGGTGATTGACACGAGCTGATTTAGTTAATGACAGTGATTGGATTTCAGAGTTCAAGGCAGTCGATTGCTTGTGAAGGTGGTGGCACAGTTAGTTGATATGCAGGTAATGGCAGGATGGTTATGTAACAGTAGCAAGAGGAGGCGGTTTATGTTATGGTGACAGTCTGTGATTGTTGTCGTGATGAAATAGAGTGTTGAATTGTAATGTTACAGCAAGTTGATGATGTTGATGGTGAAATGAATATATGCAGTTTGGAGTTTTGAACTAGAGATGGTTTGATGGCCAGGGGGAGGTATTGAGTAGGGTGGCAAGCTGAAGTTACATGTTGATGTAGTTCCAGTGAGGCAGAGAGGTGTGCAACAACAGTTTGTATTGGAGGGGCAGCAGTAGATGTTGTAGATGTTGTAGAGTTTGTATTAGAGGGGCAGCAGTTTGTATTGCAGGTAGATGTTGTAGAGGTTGTAGATAAGTGTGGTGACTCAAGAAGCACTGGAAGTATGACGAAGAGTGCTGGCAGAGGTTGCAGTGTGGATGAAGCAGATATTGAGATGAAGAAGTATAGGAATGCTGATGTTTGTTGAAGGTAGTTGTAGTTTTGAAGCTGAAGTGAAGTGACAGTAGGAAGTTTTGAGGCAGTGGGGTTTTGGTGCACTGTGCACAGAGAAAAGAATGCACAGTGTAATTATTTTTTTAAATGGAAATTGAAAATGTATAGAAATGCAAATGTAGCCGAAATGAAATGTAATCGAAATGTAACAAAATTGTAGATGAAATGAAATGCATTGTTTTTTTAAGAAATTGTGTATGTTTTTTTTAATAGAAAATGCAACGCAAATGGAAAATTAGAAATTGCATACACCAAATTGAAAACAAACACACACAATTTTTTTAATTGCAAACACACACAAAATAAAAAACACACAAAAAATCAAACAAAGAAAAATAATCCGAAGAATAGAAAATCAAAATCAGAGCAATTCTTCGGCAATGGCGTCAAAAACTTGTTTAACAACGGAAATACTATCGAATTAGAAAACCTTCAAAAAAATTATAATAAAATTTATACCACAAGCGCACGGCTTACTATCGTATTACGTAATGAGTACGGATCGATCTGCAGGAAATTGTAGATTTTAAATTTGTATTCAATCAAATTAAAACAAGAATTTGAAGAGTGTGAAGCTAAAAATGTACAAAAATGACAAAAAGAAAGTGATAAAAATGTGAGAGTTAAATGACAATTTAGAGATAATTCCACTTTTAGATCATATAGTTTAACAAATTATGAAATTATGATTTCTCCTTTTTGGTCATAAGTGAATTTAAATGATTTGTTTATCATAAGTATGCCCCATTTATGCTATTAATTAGCTCAACATAAGCCATCAAACTATAACACAACCTTTAAATCGCTTTTAATTCTCATGAAAATAACAAGAAGTTAAAAATGAAATATACTTTAAGCATGACCTATTAACTATTGATTAGAAATATAGACCATCAATTTTTGATTTAATTTCACTTCATTGTCATAATCATATGTGGATGAAGAGACAATTTGTTATTCATATGACTAAGCATGACCTATTTGTTTTGAACAACATAAGCTATCAAACTCAATACCACATAAAAAATTACATAAACATCAACTTTTCATGAAGCACAAAAAGAGAGCAAACAATATCAAATTATGTTGAAACTACGTGATTAGAAAGCTTCATTATCCCTAACTTGAAGGGGTTTAGCCTCTCATATTTATTATCAAATCAACAAATGTAGCTTTCAACATGAAACAAAAAGAAGAGGAAAATGAAAACTAATATAAAAGAGGACTAATCTAATTGCATAAAATATAATCTACACTACTAGCATGAAAGAAAGAGAGCATGTAAGTAAAATAAAATACTAAGTAATATTGCATAAAAAAGAAAATTATATGAAATAAAAATGGCTTAGTTGCCATGAAAAGAGAAAGAGGACTCTCATTTTATTTTTGATCTAAACCAATACAAGAAAGCATAGGAAAGACTAAAGAAGAGAGGGTTACATGAAACATAAGGGTACTTATACATGTATGAAACCCTAATTCATATTTTTGGAGAATGCCCAAATTGCCTTTGAGGTATTGTGGCCACCAAGTAATCATTAGCATATGTTAATTCTCCACTTAAATATGCATGAAACTTTAATGGCCTTTTAGCATGTGCATTAGCTCCTAACTGAAAATAAAGTTAAGTGGGTAGGCGGGGTCCTCCATGTTCATGAGTTTGAATTATTTTTGCCTTCATTTGCTTTGTTTCCTTTTGTGCATGCATATCTTGATGAAACCACTTGTATTTGAATTTAAATTCCTATAAAACAACATAGAAATTTTCAATTAAATTTTAGAAAATTAATATATGCACAAAAATGATCATTTTGCCCCTAGATGAGGATGAATATGCAGCAATTCAAAATAATTTGAATTTTTAGTTTAAAGAAGTTAAAATTCTCAATATGATCATTTATTTAATTTAAATAGAATAAATATGGTGGCAAAAATATGCATATTTATGTGCACATCAATGTACTCCTTTTATTTGCTTTGGATAGGACCAGATGGTAGAATCCACACTAGCAGGCTGATCTTGGGTCGCACCCCAAGTCTACAACACCTTTATTGGATATTTTATTTGATGCACATCATAGGATTTAGGTTGGGTGACCCATACAGTAGGTGCCTTATAGCATGAGATTTAGGTTGGGTGACCCATAGGTGAGTGCCCCATATCATCAGATTTGGGTTAGATGGCCCATAGGGTAGGTTCCCTATAAACCTTTTTGTCACATCGACCAGTAGTCTATTACCTATAGAGGAAAAGTGGGGTCATGAATGTGGCTACGTGTTGGCGAGCCATTGGTGGAATGAGTCACGATGTCCATCGAGGTAACTGAAGACTTTAGGATATGGTCAGCAGTCTTCCTTCTGGTTCTAAGGGAGTAGTAGATTGGCATACACTATCGATGTACCTCGCTTAAATATAGATATGGGTTAGACAACCTAGGGTTAGATGACCCACTTGTTGATGTATGTATGACTCTACTTGGGACTTCATGTCAATCGTACAGTCATTCCCATCATGATTTATTATGATTTATTCATATATAAGGAGATAAGACTATAACTAGATAGATGTCCAGAGTATGGTGGATTCTCATATCTTTAAATCGTGTATAATTTATTTGATAGGCAGCCTATATCTATATTTATATTTATATTTATATTGATGTTGATGCTTTTATTAGTGAGACTGAGAGATATATTTGGACAATGCCAAGTGCTAGCCTGATTATACTTGGTGATATCTCACTTATAGATTTCTAGATTTTTATGATGACTTTTAGATATGGATGATTCACCCATTTGATGTTGATTCCATGAATTTTGATTGATATACTTCTGTACAGGTGATGACATCTTTATATATAGTTTCGTGATGTTTGATGTTATGTGTTGAATTTGTGGTTATCTAAGATATTCTAATTATATTCCATGAATATACTACCTATGCATAAATTATCACCGAATTATAGACATTACGAATGTTATCATATTATTATTTCCTACATATATTGACTTACATACATACAGATATACACATTAGCCCTTGACTTAGACATAGTCTGACCTATTTACGTAATACCCATGTCGGTCTGAGACATTTCTGGTACAGGGATGAAGTGACCAGCTTGTATTTTTTATGGGCATGATGGAGACATAGGATCGTTGTATATTATTAATGTGTTGTAGACTCATTTTACATTTGATACAATGTTGTATACTGATTATACATTATTTGAGATGTTTGTAAACTCGCAAACACATATACAGCTCATATTATATACTATCGGTGTAATTCTGACTTTGTATTCTCTATTATTTACTATATATTGTGTATTATTCTATTCTAGAGACACACGTGTTTATTGCTTTATGTCGATACTGTGTACGTATATGTGAGTTATTTATTTGATGTTTATATACGTACCATGGTACCCCGAGAGTATTTACATGTGTACCTCATATATCCTCATTCTCTATATTATCTGATAGTATTACCTAGTAATACTCTTGGATAGTACGGGTATAGAGGTAGGGTGCTACAGTCAAATTGAAATTAAAGCTTTGTAACCGATGACTTGTACTTTGAACAATTTACATATTCGACTTCCATGAACTTTGACTTGCATATATGACATGATATATGTCTTCTTTATGAGACTCTTATTTCTTAGATTTGCATATATGACTAAATACAATTGAATTGGATAGTGAACCAAGGACTCACTTTCAACTTAAACCTTTACATTTGAATAAGGCAACCCAAATTCCAGCCAAACAATTTTCATAAATAAATCTCCTTATTCTTAAAATCAAAGCTTGCTTTTAAAATCACAAGTCATACTTGTTTTCAAATTTTCATTTAAAATCATATGCAACTTTATCATTTATACATTCAAATGAACCACATATATTATCAATCAAGCATCCAGTATATCCAGTTTGGATCTATTTTTATCATATCATAAACACATAACTATTCACACCATATGTGTGAAACTAATTTTATTTTCAAAATAAAAAAATAAATTTGTTTTTCTCAAGAAATTTTCACCACAAATATGTTTGTATATACTTATATGTATAGCGTACCCTAATGGTCGACCTATTCAAATCATTCAATAACTTGCACATCATACGTGCGAGTTGAACAAAAAATGTTTCAACTTCCTAAGTCTCACTCTTCTAATGCCAAACTATGTCTTTATCTTTATATTATTCTAACCTTGGTTCCGATACTATGTCGCGACAGTGTCTTCCATGGCTAACCCTATTGTGGCCAGTACTTGCGCCTCCTATATTGTTTTTACAGCAAGCCTCTTGACTTCACAACCAACGCTTATTAGGGATGTGTAGGGGTAAGAATCAAAGCTTCTTCATTAATCGCGATGCAAGTACCACCTATCATGCTGCATACAGATATCATGCTGTGGCGCCCCAACTCTAGTGATAAGCTATCAGAGAGAGTTTACCATCCGATATCTCCAGTCATAGGGCTCGGAAGGAGTGGTCTCTCATACATGCTATTTTGAAGCAACATGGGTATGTTAGAAAATCATATTACATCTAAAAATATATATCCCCTCTCGACACAAAGAAACATATACACGTAGCCCGGACTAAATAAGATAATATTAGAGACACATTGGAGAATAGTCCATAATAAAATAATAATGGACAAATAATTGATAACAAACATGTATGTGTGTGTGTGTGTGTGTCATAACTTATGTCCGATACAATATCTCATACATCTACATCCTATAAAGAATACAAGACCAAGCAAACTAATACATCATATGATCACATCTCATAAGATGGATAAAACAAATATCCCCCACCATCACTAGCTCTATCTCCAAGTTATATCCCATAAAGCACATATAAAACCTAAAAACAACCCTAGTTTGACCTTAAGTTATAAAAATATAATAAACCCCGAGTCAGGCTAGAAACTAGTTATAAGCGAAACCTGAAAATGCATACGGATCTTGTATAGTATAGCTTATATGTATATTCAAGTGTATAGTTTAAACTAAGCAGGGCTAATTAGTAGAGTATTAAAAGGTAAAGTAAATAAAAGCAATCACACCAGAGTTTTTATACTGGTTCGAACCTCCTGTCCTATGTCCAGTCCCAGACTCCTTCTGGAATTAACTAACTAATCCTCACTTAACCTAGAGGAATGAGTATCTTACGAAATGCCTGAGTATCCGAACAGGACTTCAACCTTTGCCTGAAGATCTTCTATGGGACTTCACAATATGAGGATAAATCTCCAACTTTTAATAAGTTCTTGATAACTCTAGTATAGTCAAATTTCATAGAAGACTTCCTATAATCTCCTCATGAGTTGAATGAGCGGGAGCACGTGAGATTTAAGGAAGCAAATCACTAAATAACATAGAATAGATGTTAGTCATATTGAAAGCAAATAGAGAATGTAGAGTTCAAGAGATAATTAAGAAAGTTGAAAGGAACAATGGAATTTAAAACTCTTGGAATTGTTATCTCAACGTACTTGCCAAAAATGTCTCTTTCCAGAGTTGCAGCATTTCAAAAAAGAATCAAAAGGTTGCAACTATTGAAGAAGAAGAGATGTGTCTTTTCATATAATTACTGTTATAAAATTCTCAAACGTCTAAATTTTATAGTCAAATATATGGATTTAAAAAATTTTAGAAAAGAAATAGTTCAAAAACTCATGAATTCAGACGTCTGAATTTTATAGTCGGACATCTGTATTTTAAAAATGTTTTTTGCAGAAAGGAAATGGTTTAATAACTTATGAATTTGGACATCTAGGTTTTATAGTCGGATGTTTGGATTTTAAAAAATATTTTTCCAGAATGAAATAGTTCAAAAAGTCGGGAACTCAAAAATCTAGATTTTGTAATCAAATATTTGAATTTTTTGACTTTCGAAAATAGAAATCCAGAGAAATTCTAGTTCAAAATCAAATGACTTCAAAGATCTGAGGGATATCTCCATATGTCTGAGTCCCTGTAAGTTTTAAAACATGCTTAAAAACTTTGTTTGAGTGATTAAAATCTTTTTGATGCAAACAAGTTAGCTCATATCATTCATAGGAGATTATACATGCATATCTAATACATTAACAAGAGATATGCAACTCTTACAAATTTTGACTTCATGTGAACTCTTTGTTAATATCTCATTATAGCTTATTGAGTCTCTGATGTCTTTGTTTCTCTAAATGTGTGTATTCAAAGCTTCTTTTTTATGATCACTATATGCATGTTAGCTTAGAGATTCTTCGATATAATTGTATAGTTATTGTTATTAAAATCCAACAAGAGAGTTTCTAACATTTCCTCATTTTTTATGATGACAACTATATAATTCTACAAATAATTATTTCATTCGAAAATACTAATGATAAGATTGAAAGCTTCCCCTAAGTATAACACCTCCCCCAATCAATATGCAGATATTCTACTCCATCTTTTTCATTATCAAAAAGAAACTGGAAAAATATTTGTAAATTATAGATAATCTTGTAATGAGCAAATATCTTAAACCCTTCTTAATTTAATAAAAAATATCTTTATTTGATGAGATTATTGTATGATAAATACTCAAGTGCTTGCAAGTGCAGCAGAAATGTTCTCTATTCATAAGGAACCGCATTTTGAAATAAAATGTTGTAATATACCACTTCTAAAAATAATCTTAGGATAAATCATAGCGTTTTTGTATGAAATTCTATGTTGAAATGCTATGAAAACTATTAATTAGGGTATCAAAATATTTGAAATTAAAGTACAAGGTACCATGTATTTACAAGGTTGGAAGCCATATCCAAGTCGATATGGTAATACCTTTATAAATATAGGTTATATTATAATGTACTTCAAATTAAATAAATCTTCTATATGCTTGTTTCTAATTAATGTGTGAGTACACTTAGGAATCTAAACTTTAATGTTTACATATAATAATTGTAGTTTCGTAAAAGTTCTAGTCCTAGAAGTATGATTAGATCACTTTTTAGCAATACTTTTAAATCCAAGTCCATTCATATTTAAAAAAGGTTTCAAAGAACTTATCAAATTGATAATTTTCTTTTCCATTGTTGAATTCTGAAACCTTGTTAGATTTGTTCTTACTTTGTTTTAACTCAAGAACTTACTTTTTAATTGAATCTAATAAAGATTTGAATTCACAATCTTTTTTTTTTCAAGTTCAATATTCTCAATATTACATGTTTTAGTTTCTTCAACTAAAACGGTATTTAGAGAAGTTAAATTTTCACAAGATTTTTCTGAATTTTCTAACTCTTCTTCTAAAATATATTTTTCATTTTTAACACTCCAATTTTTAACTCAGCCCTATTCAACTTGCCAATAGTTTCTTTATACAACTTTTTCAAATTTCTGAATTTACCATCAGGTTCTATGCTAATTTCGAGAAGATAATTGTAAGGAAGATCGGAATTTACCTCGTTCATAGCCATAAAACAAACATTAGCTTTTTCCACGTCACTATCACTGTCACTCTCTAATGAAGATGAGTCCGATGACTTTAAATGCTTTCCTTTTCTTTTTATATTTTTCAGATTTGCCTTTATCTTTCTTCTTGTCTCGGTTAAGTTGTAGGCAAGCCTTCTTTATATAGCCAAATTTATCACATTCAAAGCATTTGATTAAGGTTGAATTTTCAGAACTTTGTGCCTTCTTCATTCTCTTGAATTTTTTGAACTTTTAGTTTTTGGTAACAAATTCAATCTTATCTTCATCTAAATCTAAATCCTCATTATTTGCATGAAATGCGATAATCTTATTCTCTTGAGTTTGTTCCTTTCTACTCGACAAATTAGCTTCATACAACATCAGATTTCAATTAATTCTTCAATTTTGATTTGGGAAAGATCATTTGCTTCTTCTATAGCTAGAACTTTTCTTTCCCATTCAATAGTGAAAGAATTTAAAATGCATGTGACAAGATCAAAATCAGTAAAAGTGACTCCTAAATCCATGCCACCATATTGTATAGTCTGAAATCTGGCATACATATCTCTAATAATATCATTAGATTACATTTTGAATGATGAAAACTAATTTTGTGGAATAGAAATTTTAGTTTGTTTGACTTTATTGTGCCTTCATGTGTGGTTTGAAGTGTACGCCAAATATCATATCCAGTTTTACATAACATCACTCTAGAAAACTCATTGTTATCAAGTGAACAGAACATTCATAGCCTTTGCATTATTAATTGCTGCAGTTTTTTGAGAATCTATCCAAGCACTCATTTCAATAGTAGGTGCTTCGTACTTTAATTTAATGGCTTGCCAAATCTCAAGATTTTTAGCTTCCATAAAAATTCTCAAACGTGTTGATCCGTATGCATAGTAAGATCCAGTGAATAGTGGGGGATGTGCAGTTGACCTACCTTCTAGAAAAGTGCTTGCCATATTATAATATCTATTCAAAAACTTTGTTACGATGATTTAATTGACCTTACTCTGATACCAAATGAAAGTGCACACGGATCATGTATAATATGGCTTATATGTATAGTCAAGTATATAGTTTATAATAAGTAGAGCTAACTATCAAAGCATTAAAAGGAAAAGTAAATAAAAGAAATTACACCAGAGTTTTTATACTGGTTCGGGCTTCCTTCCATACGTTCACTCCTAGACTCATTTTGGAATTAGCTAACCAATCCTCACTTAATCCGAAAGAATGGGTATCTTACAAAATGTCTGAGCATTTGAACAGGACCTCAATCTTTTCCTGAAGATCTCCAACAGGACTTCGTATGATAAAAACAAATCTCTGAATTATAATGAGTTCTTGATAACTTGAATACAGCCAATGTTGTACAAGGCTTCCTAAAATATCCTCTTGAATTGAATGAATGTGAGCACATGAGTTTTAAGGAAGTAAATCCCCAAATACCGTAGAATAAATGTTGGTGACATTGAAAGCAATAGAGAATGTAGAGTCCAAGAGATAAGAAAGTTGAAAGCAAGAATTGAATTTAAAACTCTTGGAATTGCTATCTATGTATAGTTGCCAAAAAGTCTATTTCAAGAGTTGCAATTTTCATAGAAGAACCATTGGTAGAAGGTTGCAACTATAAAAGAAGAAGAGATGTATCTTTTCACAACAATACTTTTATAGATAGCTCAGACGTCTAAATTTTATAGTCAAATGTATGGATTTTAATAATGCTTTTTCCATAAAAAATAGTTTAAAAACTTATAAATTCAAACGTCTAGATTTTATAGTTAGACTTTTGGATTTAAAAAATGTTTTTCCAGAAAAGAAATAGTTCAATAACTCATGAATTTAGACGTCTGGATTTTACAGTCAGATATCTAGATTTTAAAAAATGTTTTTCTAGAAAGAAATTGTTCAAAAATCTATGAACTCAAACGTTTGGATTTTGCAGTCAGACGTCTAAATTTTTATGACTTCAGAAAATAAATGTCTAGACTAGTTCAAAATCGTATAACTTTAGACTTTCGAGGGATGTCTCCAAATGTCCGAGGCCCCGTAAGTTTTAAAATGTGCTTAAAAACTTTGTTTGAGTGATTAAAATCTTTTTGATGCAAACATATTAGCTCATATCACTCATAGGAGATTGTACATGCATATCTAAGACATTAACACAAGATATGCAACTCTTACAAACTTTTGTCTTCGTGTGAGCTCTTTGTTGATACGTAATTGTAGTTTATTGAGTCTCTGATGTCCTTGTGTCTCCAAATATGTGTATTCAAAGGTTCTTTTTAATCATCATGTACTTGCATGTTAGCTTAAAAATTCTTCAGTATGATCGTATAGATGTTGTCATTAAAATCCAACAAGAGAGGTTCTAACATTTTCTCACTTTTTGATGATGACAACTATATAATTATTTAATTCAAAAAATACTATGTTAAGATTAAAAGCTCCCCCTAAGTATAACATCTCCCCCTATCAATATGCAGATATATTTCTTCCCATTTGTTATCAAAAAGAAAATGGAAAAAATATATGTAAATTATGGATAATCTTGTAATGAGCAAATATCTTAAATCATTCTTAACTTAATAAAAAAATAGCTTTACTCAAAGATTCAAGAGATTGTTGTATGTGAAATACTTGAGTCAATGCAAGTGCAGCAAAACATAATCTTAGGATCAATTACAGCGCTTTTGTACGAAATGCTATGTCCAAATGCTATGAAAACTTTTAAAAAAAACTATTAACTGGGTATCAAAATATTTGAAAGTATAGTACAATGAACCATGTCTTTACAAGGTTCCTAAGTCTTAGGAAGGCATACCCAAGTGGGTATGGTACTACCTTTATAGATATAGTTTATAATGTAATGTACTTTAGATACAAAAATCTTATATATGCTTCTTTCTAATTAACGCTTGATTACACTTAGTAATCTAAACTTTAATGTTGTCATCTAATATTTTTGGTTTTGCAAAAGTTATAGTCCTAGAAGCATGATTATATTACTTTTTAGTAATACTTCTAAATCCAAGTCCATTCTTATGTGAACAAGGTTTCGAAGAACTTATTAAATTTGATAATATTCATTCCCGTTGTTGAATTTTGAAAATTTGTTAGTGATTCGTTCTAACTTTGTTTTAACTAAAGAACTTCCTCACAAACTTCTTTTCCAAGTTCAATATTTCATGTTTTAGTTTCTTCTATTTTGTGAAGTTAAATTTTCTCAAGCATTTTGTGAATTTTTTAACTTTTCTTCTAAAATACATTTTTCATCTTTTAACATTCCAATTTCTAACTTAGCCCTATTCAACATGCCAATAGTTTCTTAATGCAACTTCTTTAAATTTCCAAATTTACCATCGGGTTATATGCTAATTTCAAGAAGATCATTGTAAGGAAGATCATCATTTACCTCATTTGTAGCCAAAAACAAACATTAGCTTTTCCCATGTCACTATCATTGTCACTCTCTGATGAAGAGGAGTATGAATCATCACAAGTGACTTAAATGCTTTCCTTTTCTTTTTATATTTTTCAAATTTGTATTTGTCTTTCTTTATGTCTCTGTTGAGTTGTGGACAATCCTTCTTTATATGGAAAAATTTATCACATTCAAAGCATTTGATTGAGGTTGAATATTCAAAACTTTGTGCCTTCATCATTTTCTTGATTTTTTTTCACTTGTATTTTTTGACAGTAAATTCAATCTCATCTTTATCTAAATCTGAATCCTTGTTATTTTCATGAATTGCGATATTCTCTTTCTCTTGAGTGCCAGCAACTAGCTTCATACGACATCAGATTTTCAATTAATGCTTCAACTTTGATTTAGGAAAGGTCATTTGCTTCTTCTATAGCTAGAACTTTTCTATCCCATTCAATAGCAAAAGAATTTAAAATGCATATGATAAGATCAAAATCAATGAAAGTGACACCTAAAGCCATGACATCATGTTGTATATTTTGAAATCTAGAATACATATCTATAATAGTACTATCAGTTTTCATTTTGAATGATGAAAACTGATTTTGTGGAATAGAAATTTTAGTTTGTTTGACTTTTTTTGTACATTCATGTGTGATTTGAAGTGTACGCCAAATATCATATGCAGTTTTACATAACATCATTCTAGAAAACTCATTCTTGTCAAGTGAATAGAACAAAACATTCATAGCCTTTGCATTGTTGATTGCTGTGGTTTTTTGAGCATTTGTCCAAGTACTCATTTCAATAGTAGGTGCTTCGTACTTTGTTTCAATGGCTTGCCAAGTCTTAAGATCATTGGCTTCCATGAAAATTCTTATACCTTTGTTGAACGATACGCATAGTTAGATCCATTGAATTGTAGAGGACGTGTCGTTGACTAACCTTCTAGAAAAGTGCTTGCCATATTATAATATCTATTCAAAACTTTGTTGTGATCAATGAATTGATCTTGCTTCGATACCAAATGAAACTACAGTCGGATCTTGTATAATATGGCTCATACGTATATTCAAGTATATAGTCTAAACTAAGCAGAGCTAATTAGAAGAGAACTAAAAGATAAAGTAAACAAAAGCAATCACACCAGAGTTTTTATACTGATTTGGACCACTCGTCCTACGTCCAGTCCTAGACTCATGGAGTTAACTTAAAAACCATCATTTAACCCAAAGGAACATGTATCTTACAAAATTCCTAAGCTGCTGAATAGGACTTCAACCTTTTTCTGAAGATCTTCAATAGGACTTCACAATATGATAATACATCTCTCACTTCTAATGTGTTCTTGATAACTCGAATATTGTCAAATGTTTACAAGACTTCCTATAATCTCCTCTTGAGTGGTATGAGTGTTTGCACGTGAGTTTTATGGAAGTAAATCACCAAATACCATAGAATAGATATTGGTGATATTGAAAGCAATAGAGAATATAGAGTTTAAGAGATAAGAATGTTGAAAGCGAAAATAGAAATTAAAACTCTTGGAATTGCTATCTATATATAGTTGCCAAAAAGTCTCTTTTAAAAGTTGCAATTTTTCAGAGAAGAACCATTGATAGATAGTTGCAACTATTGAAGAAGAGATGTATGTTTTCAAAATATGACTGTTATAAACAGCTCAGAAGTCTGAATTTTATAGTCTGACATCTGAATTTTAAAAATGTTTTTTCGGAAAAGAAACGGTTCAAAAACTAATGAATTCAGACATCTTAATTTTATATTCGGACATACAGATTTTAAAAATGTTTTTACAGAAAAGAAAGAGTTCAAAATCTCATGAATTCAAATGTTTGAATTTTACAGTCAGACGTCTAGATTTTAAAAAATATTTTTCGAAAAAGAAATAGTAAAAGTTACAAACTAAAATGTTTGGATTTTGTAGTTGGAATTTTGAATTTTTTTTTACTTTTGAAAATTAAGTCCAGAGAAGTTCTAGTTCAAAATTGTATGACTTCAGATGTCTATGGGATGTCTCCAAACATCTGAGACCTTATATGTTTTTAAACATGCTTAAAAACTTGTTTGATTGATTAAATTCCTTTCAATGCAAACGTATTAGCTCATATCACTCATGGGAGATTGTACATGCGTATTTAAGACATTAACACAAGATATGCGACTCGTACAAACATTTGTCTTCGTATGAGCTCTTTGTTGACATGTCGTCATAGCTTATTGGGTCTTCGATATCTTTATGTCTTCAAATGTGTGTATTCAAAGCTTCTTTTTTGTAATCATGTACCTGCATGTTAGCTTAGAGATTCTTCGATATGATTTTATAGTTGTTGTCATTAAGATCCAAAAAGAGGGGTTCTAACAAAACCGTGCCTAAAGCATGACATAATGTGTGCATGTTGGGTATTAAAAAAAAGATGATATGCTTTTTCTCTCAAAGGATTCACATACTTACTAGTTTAATATCAACCCACATCCCTTCATCATCATAAAAAACTTAATACACATGTCACAACTTTAAATTGCATGACTCGCAACTGCAACTCTAATCAACTGAGATATCACATCATGTTCATGTATATAAGTTATAATCGTTATACTTGTCACTCACATCATCTTGTCTGTGTACAAGTGTAAATAAGGTGTCGATTTCTAAGTAGCCTTATTAATTTTATTAATACCTAGTCAACACTAATGCCTTACGGTCTTTTTTACCCGCATCTCTTCGACTGGTCCTTACTAGACTCGGCCTCAAATCGACGTCACAACCTTTTTCATATGTATACCTTTTGATCACAAGTTATAGGTGCCCCTACATGATATATTGATTGCAATGTCTTCTCTCGTTCTTTTTAAGGCTCGCCTCATTGTGTTGTAATCATCATCCATTCTCGTTACATATCCATCAATGTGACTACTCTACTCCTTCTAGTTTTCCACTGTGCCTATCACCTTGATTGTTTTCATGCAACAAATCGTTTGGACAATAACTGATATGGAACCAGTTCATCATAATCCAGGTTGCAACCCCAAATCTATCTGCTATGATGGATTTTAGGATCTAGTAGCACACCTCATGCCAAGTAAATAATCAAGGTTTTTATTCACATCGGCCTCACTTAAGACATTTCTCTTTAAAAATTGCTTGTATTCTGTATTTATAGGGTTTTAATACTCATCCAACATAGCATATCACATATCCATTACCATCACATCATTTATCATATAAACAGATATAAGGGGTTAATCATTATATATCACTTCTCATCAAATCATAGTATGCAATACACAGTGAGGCAACAAATCATATAGATGCATATTCATCTTATCGCATACATTATAAGTATTAACTTATTCAAATATCGATGTGTATATGTCACAATGACCAAAGGGTAATTTATTAAATTTCATTTCATGCATCCATAAATATTTGGCCTCCCTAACGTAATTATTCCCAAAATGATGTTATATCCTATTTTCATCATAAATAAATGTCTTGTACATGCATTTTTTGTTATCATATAAATTGACGCATCCAAACTTAGCAATTTAACATGATAAACCAATAAATATGTGATAACATCATATGGGATATATTTCATTTGCATTAAAAAAAACATAGGTGAAGTATTTAACATAAGTGTACTTGTATCATAGTCAAACAAGTGATTTCAGTCACCCATATTTATTTATACATTTTTCCGTCAAATCCTTTCATGCTACATAAGGAATATTGTAATACCATCCGTAAAACAATTGCTTAAACATTTAAATGGCGAAGCATCAATTAACACAAGCATATAGTATAATATCATCTTATATACCATACATGTCAATACATCAATACAAGCATGACAATCATCAATTAAACATTTAATTCAATTTCATATATTCATAGACAATCAATGTATTTAGCCCATTATATATATATATATATATATATATATATATATATATATATATATATATATATATATATATATATAGCAGACATCAACCAAAGTAGGAGTAACAAGAAAAGATAATGCATTGTACATACAAAATATTTAAACCATACTTCATTATCTTAACTCAAAAAATGATTTCAAAACCATTTTAGTTTTTATGCTTAAATGCATTTCAAATTTTTTAAATTTAAAAAAAAAACTTGAAAAACCAAAATAAAAATCAACTTGGTAATATTGCATCAAAAGGATTATCTTTAGCATTTAAAGGCAAGCATCAATCACACATTTATCACAAGGTAATATATGATTTTCAACATTGAAACCATTACTTTCATTTAATGATCATAATATAAACTCATTATTATGATTACAACCATCGAATATGCAATATATACAATCATCTTTTGGAATTACTTAACTCTAATAGTAACCCAACATCAGATCATCCAACCAATTAGAATGTATCTTACACTAAGAAATATGTGATGACCTACGTCATCCCACGTTCCCAAAAAATCATACATCTCTTAAGAAAGCTTCTCAACATTTAAATGCCAATCAAAGCAAATAAGAATTCAAATTGTTATACATCAGCTTTTGAGTACCTAATTGTACTATACAAAGAGGATTGTGCACTAACATAGAATTTAAACACGTATAACCTCAGTGAAGTAACCGATTCTACTATAGTTATACATGACAATCAATTATAAGCTCAAGCGAGTAGTATCAAAATATACCACTGACTTCGAGTCACATCAAAAGGCAGTGGACCCATCTATATCCCATCTTGACCCCATTGTAGGCATGGATGATATGCAATCTATTCCAGATAGAAATCGCTACCACTTTTCGAATCTTATTTTAAATTATGAAATTATAACTAACATATAAGCAATCAAATACATAAGGCAAGCAACGATCAAACAATAACAAACATCAATAAACAACAATCAGGAAACAAGCAATAATAAACAACCAACAAATCATAGCAAGCAAGGATAAGTAACAATAACTAGCATACAAATTATTAGACATGCAAGCAAGCAATCAACAAAAATAAAACAAGGATAAAAATCAATCAACGACAAAATCAAACAATAAGAAGCAGTAGCAAGCAAACATGAGCACCAACAAACAACAACAAGTAATAAGCAATAATAAATCAACAAGCAATAACAAGCAACAAGTATTAAAGCAACGATAAAATCATAACAAGCAACTATAACAAATCAACAAGCAACGACAATCATACAAAACGTGAAATATTTAAAGGAGTCTATACCAACATGCACAGTAATCATTAAGTGTCAAACACGCATGTTAACCCATGAACTCCAATGAGTCCGTTCGACATTCAAAAGGAATAAATGATTCGTGAATATAATACAAGAAAGACTATTACACCTCCTGTTATGAAAAGGAAAACCTATACGATATGCGAGATCATCGAGTCTCAAAACTCTCGAATAAAACCAACAATCAATACCCTAACTTTCCTTTTCTTCCGAATAAACTCATTTTTCAGAAAAGAAAATTATAAAATTATGTCATCATTAAATGAAGATTTATAATTGCCTGGGATTGCTTGGGTTCAGAGCTACCTCGATCGCACGATATTAATAAAGATAATGTACTAAGTGCACTACAACGCTTACCTATGCAAGCAACATCCTGTCACATAGAAGATTATCCGAATCGCCCAAAACTAGTCGAGAAATCCTTCCTCAAACCATTCTGCATAATAATTATTATAAAACACTAAAATTTTACAATTATACCCTTTGTCCACTACACCCATTTCAACCCTTCGTTTACTTGCAAGATTTCTTTGTTAAATTAGGGTCAACCACCTGAACCTATCCATACGAATTCTAATCTGGTTCCTTGATCAGACTACTAAAATCTCCTCGTTTAACTAAGGTGATGCTTCGAAATCTCTCAATCATCTCAAGGACCCCCAATCAAGTGTTTGCCTATCATAATTAAGTGAAAAATCCTTTCTTAACTGGTGCAAATCGCCTATAAAATCTGCACTCAAACTACAGGTTAAGAAATGACACGTTAATGGACCAATCTTTAGAAAATGTCCCTTTCCGCACATGGTATTGCTCCCATCATCGGAGAATAATTAACATGAAGAAAAACAATTATAACACGAATGACCCTAGGAAAATGCCTATAATGCTTGGCCTCTGCTCATTATTGGGCATCCATCGAACCTTGGATATAAATCCCTAGTCACACTTCATTGATTGTGTCCACTCAACTTGGAAGCTCGTGCATCAAGTTCGAACGGTAGCACTTTCAATCGCTTCACCTTAATTTTGCAACAAAGGTTACTCATACAAGGTTTATTGCTACCGAAGAATTTACCTACTATGAAAGGTGTCGAGTTTAACCTAACTATCGAGTAACTGACAATAGATAAAATATACTGCTCAAGTGTCGGAAAGAATAGAAGTGAGTTCTCCGAAATAGAGCATACCTCGCTACAAAAGCTCCTTCCAATTCTCCTAAGTCGTAAGCCCACTAGGACCTAGGAATGTCTGAAAAGGCCCAAGTCATCATCACTTACACACCTTTCAAAAATGTAGGACTGTCCCTCTTCAAGTGATCAAGCCGATTGCAATTGAAGCACTTATGCTTCTCTTTGGCTGGATGACATTTCATTGTGAAATGTCTTCCATATGCCATAGGGGACATACAAGGCCAGCCTTTCTTTTTCGAACAAGCTCGATCTTCCTTGTTTCATGGTCGTTTCACCTCGGTTGGAGTTTGGTTAATTTCCACTTTCATTATCTCAAAGGTATCTTAGGGGAATTCTCATGAAGGAGAACCATCTTGAAAGTGACTATCCTATAGGATCGTGTAATATGGATAAACTATTTATGAGGAATATAAACTAAGTAAGTAAATAACTAAAGCTGTAAAGTAAATGACACCAGAGATTTTTATACTGGTTCAAACTCCCGTTCTACATCCAGTCCCAGATTCCTTCTGGAATTAAACTAGCAATCCTCATTTAACCCAGAGGAATAGGTTACACAGCCTGAGCAACCGAACAAGACTTCTACCATCTAAGCAACCGAATAGGACTTCTACCGCCTGAGCAACCGAATAGGACTTCTACCGCCTGAGCAACCGAATAGGTTTTTTTACAACTAGACAAAAGTATCTGAATGTAGTGTGCTAATTTAAATAGTACCGATAAGTCAATTAAGTACAATCTTCCTATAATCTTCTCCTTTAGGATATATAGCGTGATGTGCTTGAAGAAATTTGGAAGATAAAGTGATCAACGATCAAAGATTGTATGTAGTTTGAGTGCAAATTGAAAATGGAGAGCAAGAGATAAGAATTCAAGAATACTAAAATTAGTTTGGTGAATTGTTTGTTGAATTCTAAACTCTATTTATATAGATTAAAAGTTGCAATCTTTCATGAAAGAAAACGATGAAAAGAAACAGATGCAACTGTTAGATTTTAAGATCTTTCTCTTCATTGAAGAGAAGCATCCCTTCAGAAAACTAGTCGTTATAGATAATCAATCGTTTAAAAAATTAATTCGGCCTTCTGATTTTAAAAAATTCGAAACAGCAAGGAAACATGCTATTTTAGGCCTCATTCAGCTATCTGAATATAGCCATTCAGCCGGCTGAAACTCATAATAAATTATGCTTTGTTTCGGCATTCAGACGACTAAATAGTTACATTCAGCCGGCTGAATGTAGCTTGTTTTGTGCATATGTGTGCATATTAGTGTATATATACTATATCGAAGAGATTTTATCATATTTCTAGTAATATACAGACTCTAAATAGAAGACTAATAACTTCATAACTTTCTGAATTTGAATCTGCAATGAATCTCTTACATAAACGATTTGTACACAATAATATTGACTTAAATAATTATCAAAGTCAAAATGATGAGAATCGAGATTCTAACATTCTCCCCCTTTTTATGATGACAACTATATAAGACATTAGATTTCCTATCAACTCCTGTAGTTTGATGGTTGAAATGTCGTTAGCTTCTTTGATCGCTAAGTCCTTTCATTCCCACTCATCCCCTTAGAGGGTCGAGGATTTTTGAAACAATATCAAAGTCTATATATGTTTCTCCTAATGCTAAAAGAGAATGATGTATATCTTGAAATCTAGTACATTTCATTTATTATTTCATCTTGCTTCATTTTTTGAAATTCTGGAACTGATTTTTGAGCATAGAATTTTTACTCTGCTTTACTTTGTTAGTACCTTCATGTGTAACTTTAAGTGTACGCCAAATTTCATAAGCCGTTTTACATGTGCTTACTCTATTAAACTCATTCTTGTCTAACACACAATATAACATATTCATGACTTTAGCATTTACAGTAGCATCCAGTTTTTGTGTGTTAGACTATTGTGAATATTCTGTAGTATGTATGGTATATTCAGTTTGTGTAATATTACATGTTTCATAACTATTAGCTTGTATATAAATTCTCATCTTAGTAGCCCAATAGTTATTGTTCATTCCATTAAATAGAGGTGGACGTGCAATAGATTGACCTTCAAGATAACTAGTGTTAGCTACGGTGCTAGTGTTGTTTTCCATATTAAATATCAGATAACTATGTTATGGTTATAAGATGACCTTGCTCTGATACCAAATGAAAGTGATTATGCTATAGGATCGTGTAATATGGATAAAATACTTGTGCGGAATATAAACTAAGTAAGTAAATAATTAAAGCGGTAAAGTAAATGACACCAGAGATTTTTATACTGGTTGAACTCCCTTTCTACATTCAGTCCCAGACTTCTTCTGAAATTAAACTAGCAACCCTCACTTAACCCGGAGGAATATGTTTATACCTCCTGAGCAATCAGACAGGACTTCTACCGCTTAGGAAACCGAGTAGGGCTTCTACTGCATAAGTAACCGAACATCACTTTTTCACAACTAGACAAAAGTATCTGACTATAGTGTGCTCTTTTAAATAGCACTGATAAGTCAATTAAGTACAATCTTTCTATAATCTTCTCCTTTATGATATATAGTGTGATATGCTTGAAGAAATGTGAAAGATAGAGTGACCGACGATCAAAGATTCTATGTGGTTTGAGTGCAAATTGAAAATGGAGAGTAAGATATTAGAATTCAAGAATACTAAAATCAGTTAGGTGAATTGTTTGTTGAATTTTAAACTCTATTTATATAGATTAAAAGTTGCAATTTTTCATGGAAGAAAATAATGAAAAGAAATAGATGAATTGTTAGATTTAAAAATGTTTCTCTTCGTTGAAGAGAAGCATTCCTTCAAAAAACTAGTCGTTGTAAATAATCAACCATTTGAAATTTTAATTCAGCCTTCTGATTTAAATTAAATTCAAAACAGCAAGGAAATGGGCTATTGTAGGCCTCATTCAGCCGTCATAATATAGCCATTCGGTCGGTTGAAACTGCATAATAAATTATGCATTGTTTCAGCATTCAGACGGCTGAATGGTTACATTCAGCCGGTTCAATGTAGCATGTTTTGTGCATATGTGTGCATGTTAGTGTATATATACCAGATAAGAGAGATTTTAACATATTTCTAATAATATACAGACTCTAAATAGAAGACTAACAACTTCATAACTTTCTGGATCTGAATCTACAATGAATATCCTGCATAAATGATCAGAACATAATAATATTGACATATATAGTTGTAACAGTCAAAACAATGAGAAACGAGATTCTAACACATCCCAACGAGATATTCAAAAGTGGATTCTAACAGGTATAAGGCTAAGCAATGAATCTTAACTAATACTTTAAGACCAAAGGCAAATCTCTTTGTCCATAACAACGAAGTACCGACCATCGTAAACCCCAAAAACAAAAGATTAAATTGATCAACACTCATTATTGACAAGCTATCATGCTCAAGATGGACGAAATGCTCAAGCTACATGCTCTTCTTGATCTTAGAAATTAACCGAGAACCAAAATGATGCCTGAATTAATTCCAAATCACAGGCCTGCTTATCAGCCATACAAACACTGCATCCTACCCAATCAAAGTCTCCCTTCTCCAAATTACAAGAAATAATCTTCCTTAAGAGGGTATTCCCTAGACTTAAATCAATATAAGCCTTCTCATGTATGTATCCAAGACCGTGCCTCAACAACAATCTTAGCACTTAGTTATGGCTTCCTTCCAAGGCTAAGGAAATTCCGGTACTGCTTCAAAGAGTCTATAGCTGTTAGGGCTAGAAATACTGATGCCCAAGGGCCACACCACTTATGACGCCAACCGCATTTGCTGAAAATTTTCATAGGTGGTGGAACATCATTTGTGGTAGCTAAATAGTCTCTGGACTAATCAGGCATCCAAGAGTGCCTGTCCGCAGTCATTCATGCACTATGTCTGCCCATACTGATAGCCTGACAATGGTACCTTAACAACTAGCAATAGAAACAAATCAAAGCCAAAAGACAAGCGGTGTATATAGTATAATATAGTAGAAAAATACAAATAAACTCCCCTTACATATCTCCTTTCGCTAGATTGATTAACTCAAACTAGTTTACTAGGTCCGAGTATTGAGCCTAAGCTCTGATATCAACTGTAACAACCCACCCTTTGTAGAACCCAAAAAGTTGTCGTCTCGTCACAATGACGGACTCCAAATTACCATAAAAGTAGATTGTCGGAGTAAATTAGAACAAAATAATAAACCAATACATCAATAGGTTTTCACAACGGAATGACAACATATGATATACTGAATATACAAGAATAGAATATAATGACAATGTATACGAGACCGCACTAGTGAAAGCAACTATTAAATAAGTATCGGTGTAGAAAGTCAGAATACATCAACTCCAAAAGGCACAGAGTTTAAAATAAACATACGATACAACCGCCTCATATACAGGTAAAAGTCTATCATGTACTACAAAATATCAAGTATACATATCGTAAAATGTCGGTACCGTTAGTCCGTGAAATAATGGTTTTGATGACAACAACCTTAGAATAGTTTATAAAATATAAATACTAACATTATAAGTTTAGATATATATGTATATGCAGGATTTAACCATGCAGGTACTAAGAAAGAAGACTGTACGGTATAGAGATTCAAGATATCAAGATAGAAGACTCATGAGTATCAAGATTATCAAGAGTTCAAGATTTCAAAGTTAAGTATTTTTTTATTATTATTAGGAATTTTGTTAAAACTCATAGAAAAGCACTGGCATCTTAAAATCCAATTTATTCGTGGAATGGAATCCACTTCGAGCCTGTTAAAGGGATGGAACCCTAAGTAGGATGGAACCTACGAAAAATCTAGTGGAACATTGTTTGTATCCGCTAACTTTTTATTCAAAATGATTTTTCAAAATTATATCATGTTTTCAAAACTTTCCTTTTAAAAGATTCAAAACCCTCTATCCTGGTTTTAAATAATTTTACCCTCAAAATTATCTTTAATTTCAAAGTCAAATTACTCCTGATTTTAAACTATCTTTTAATATAATATATTTAACTTTTAAATATTTATACTTATTTAAAATATAAAATTAGAGTTAAATTCTATATATATTATTCTCTATATTTACTTATGAATTTTAACTATATTCAAGTATATTTATAAAGTTTAAATTAGTTTTAATATAAGATAAAGGTTATTTTCAAAGAAAATCAAAACATCAAAAAATGCTTTGGGATGTCGACATGCCTATATACCCCATGTCGACATGGTGTCAGTTGAGTTCAAAATTTAAATTTCAAAAGAAGTGTCTATTCTCCATAACTCTTCACGAATGGACATGGCTGTTGTTCTTCTATAAATAGGGGTTAGTTTCAACGTATTTATCATCAGATTTTATGGTTTTTCACTCCTCTTCTTCTTCCACTTTTCTTAATACATATTCTTATCATTACTCTGCCGAAATCAACAGTGCTATTCAGAGTTATAGTCTTTTTTGTAATCTATTAAGCGAGAAAAGGTGTGATTGTGGCTTGAAAATCAATCAAGCGAGAAAAGGTGTGATTGTAGCATTGGTAAATCAATTGGGTAAACATGTGGCCCGAAAATCAAGTATCTCTACCCAGAGGATCGAAATTCTGGAGGGTGTACCTCGTAGCCTCGAAACCGAGGGTGTGATTGTACAATTGCTTTTGAAAGGAAATCCATACTTGTGTTGCGGGACTAGATGTAGGGTAACTCCGAACCAGTATAAAATTCGGTATGTTCTTTCCTTTACTGCTTTTATTCTATTTCTGCATCTGTGTTTGTTTCTGTGATCATATCTGTGTCTGTATATTGCATACATCGGTGTCTAAATTAACATAAATCGAAAAAGATTTAGTAATTCTTTATTAACACTATTCACCCCCACTCTAGTGTTAATCCTAGCCTTAAGATCTGTAATCCGTATTTCTCACAATTGGTATCAGAGCAAGGTTTCAAAGTTTCATAATCTAATTTTTGAAAAAATTTCAAAATGGCTACCAACACTGGTACTGTTACTAACACTAATATCCCTATCACTAGTTCATTTGTAGAGGGTCAGTCTACTGTCAGACCGCTACTTTTTAATGGCAGTAACTATGCATATTGGGCATGTATGATGAAAATATATTTACAATCTATAGGATTAGACACTTGGAATATCACACAAACTGAATATTCTGAACCCACAACTAATTTTGCACAGTGGACTACGGAGCAAAAGACTATTGCACAAAATAATTCTATGGCAATGAATATTCTGTTTTGTTCACTAGATAGAAATGAATAGATTGTCAGTTTGTAAGTCTGCATATGAGATCTAGAAAACTTTGCAAGTTAGTCACGAAGGAACAAGCAAAGTTAAACAGACCAAAATTTACATGCTCACAAATCAGTTTCAATTATTTAAAATGAATCCTAATGAGTCTATTTCAGATATGTATAGTAGATTTCAGGATATTGTGCATTCTCTAATATCCTTAGGAAAGGAATTTTCTGAAGAAGATCAAGTCAGAATTTTTTTAAATTCTCTAACTCTAGAATGGGATCAAAATACACTTGCGACCGAAGAGGCAAATGACATCAGTACTTTAAAGATAGAAGAACTAATTGAAAATCTAATGTCGTATGAAGTTAAAATGATCGGGAGAAGAGAAAGTAAAGCATCTAAAAAGAAATCTATGGCATTCAATGCATTAACCGATGGATCAAACTTAAACAGCGATAATGATGAAGAGATAGCCTTTATGACCAGAAATTATAGGAAATTCCTGAAATACTGAAAGATGAATAATCTCAAGAGAAACAATTATAAGAATTCTGAAAATCAGAATGTAATGCCAAATAATGACAAATGTTACAACTGTGATAAACCAGGCCATTTCAAAAGAGACCGTCCGTATCCAGATAGGCAAAATTATCCTATAATCAATGTTCCAGCAAAGAAACAGAAGCGTGCATTTACTGCTACTCTACATGACTCAGACTCGTCCTCAAGTGATGATGATCAGAAAATAGATAATTCGAATTTGTGTTTCACAGCTGTTCATGACTCAGACGAATTCAAAGAAATGGACTCAGAAAAAGGTACACGTTTACAATACAATTGATTGAAATTGCTTGCTTAGAATTAGTTGATTGATTGGTTTTGAATTGGTGTGTTGTTTGAATTTTAAAATTTATTTTCTATTTATTATTATTATTTCATTTTTTTTATTATTATTAGAAATATACTTGAAGTTTAATAATATTTAAGATATATATATATAGGCATTAATAATAATAATAATAATAATAATAATATTTATATATATTAGAGAACTTAGAAAAAATCAATTCATGAAAATTCAAAGGCACATGTCGACATGGTCCCTACCATGATGTCGAGATGGGTACCTGAATTTGAATTTCAAAATTTGAATTCAAATGTTTGAATTTTCCTCCACCTTTTCACTTCATTCAATTCTCTGAAAAGCTACTTTTTGACTAGAGAATATGTCCTTTGAGAATCTATTTATTCACTATCTTTTATCATATCTTTTCACTCTCATTTTCAAATTCAAACTCTCTCTTCATAACTTCAAACTCTCTTCTCTCAACTTAATGGTTCGTCAAGCAACCCCTCCACCATGAGAATTTTCAGAAAAATCAAAGAGCAATTATTCAATGATCCGGAGGCAATAAAAGCATACATCAATTATGCTAACTATGCCAAAGTCCATCCCGGAAAATTTGCTATTTTTCAAAAATTTTCTTCTTATGAACTTGATTCTCTTTTTGCAAACAATGGAGTTCTTTCTCTTATTGATGCTTCTCCAAATGATTTTTTCTGCTATCCAAATCTTGTCAAAATTTTCTATGCTAATTTAAACCGTGGATTTTATCATGGAAATGAAGATGAAATTTGGAGTAGTGTCAAAGGCACTAGAATTGTTTTGAATTGTGTTCTTTTAGGTACCATTCTCAATTGCAAGTGCAAGGGAATGGATCTTTCTAATTTTAAAATCGATGAAAATGATTGTGAGACATTTCATCACATTTTCGAAAGGATTGATAATTTTGAATTCAAAAATTGAAATTTTCGACCAAAGGCAAGAATTGTCAATCTTCTTTTGCAACATACTTTGACCCCAAGACCGGGGAATTTTAACAATCCTACTTCAAAAGTTTGCAAAACTCTTTTTGCTATTTTTGGAAATTATGACATAATTTGGGCTCAAGTTATTTTGGATGAACTTCGTCCTAAAAATCTTGAAATGGGTGAGAATACCTTATACCATGGAATTTATCTCACTCAGATTTTTAACTATTTTGAAGTGGATTTCAAAGGCGAAGAATTTGTTTCTAGAAAAGTTTTCAACCATTCCAACATTTCGCTTATGAAAATTCCTTTTGTCTTTCAATCTTATGAGACCCTTGCCAAAAAAGAAGAGCATTTGGCTCATGAGGAAATGAAAGAAGAGGAAGAGGAAGAAGAAGAAGAAGGGGATGAAATGGAAATTGAAGAAGAAGAAGGTGAAACCTCTTTGGAAAGCATTGACTATCCTCCTAATCCATCCACCAAAACCCTTCTCAAAAACCAAAAGACGATTGTTGAGAATCAACAGATTCTTAAAAGATCCGTTAATAAGAAGTTGGACAAAATTTCATCCAAGATGAACAAGTTCATTTCTAAAGTCAGCAAGAAACTTGGACTATCTTCATCTTCATCATCCACTAACTAGTCTTATCTTTTCATATCTTGTTGTATTTGTTTTAGTTTGCTTTATTTCGAATGTTCATTTAGTTTGTTGTATGCTTAATCGTTGTATTATTGTAGTATGCAATGAAATGAAATTTCCTCTCTGTTACCTATCTTATCTGATCTCCAGAATAAATGTTAGTATAGTATATAAATATATATACATACACAATTATTCACAAAATCAAATTAGTCATAATTTTTCACTGACCCATGTCGACATCCCCTATATGACCATGTCGACATGTACTGATCAGAAATGACAATTGATTTTGAATTTGAAATTTGAATAACTAACAAATGTCTATTCATTTCAAACGAATTTCTACACCTATAAATACCCGTTTCTTCCAGAATTCTTCACTGAAATTCATTTCTTATCATCTATATCCTTTATTTCTTTCGTAAATTCAACTATAGCTAATCCTATTCACAATTTATCCGAAAATCTTAAAGAAAGTCTTAATTCGTTCAAGAATATTCTCTCGTTTATTCTACGAAACTAGCGTCACTTAGAATTGAGTCAAATGCAGATGATCAAGGAACAAGAAAGGCACTTCTATGCGATACGATGGATGATCTCCTCTCTGCATAAGGATGATAACAAAGCACATCCTCATGTCTCTCTCACCAATGACAATGATAATTGGGATTCTATTAAGGCAGGCCCAATCTTTGGAGAAGAAGGATGTGTGGAATTTCCACGTAACGTTTGATTTTTATTTGTTTTCTTTGTTTGATTTGCTTGAATTGATTTGGTTTGGATTGATACTCTGTGTGGATTGATTTCTTGATATTGGTTTGAAATTTGTTGTATAAAACATATATGTACATTGAAATGTATATGGACTTTGATTAGTTATCATGTTCATAAGTATAATTATTTCTTAATCTATATATTCCGTTGTATAGTTTATCAATGCAGGTACTGAAGAATGAGGGGGAGTGAATTTTTTTGTTGATGACAAAGGGGGAGAAATATAAAATAGGGTAGTTAGGCATAGATTAAGGGGGAGTTATTAGTTTTAGGGGGAGTTATTAGGATAGAAGTAAAATTTTATAAACAAAGGTTGTCATCATCAAAAAGGGAGAGATTGTTAGTCCGTGAAATGATGGTTTTGATGACAACAACCTTAGAATAGTTTATAAAATATAAATACTAACATTATAAGTTTAGATATATATATATGTATATGCAGGATTTAACCATGCAAGTACTTAGAAAGAAGACTGTACAGTATAGAGATTCAAGATATCAAGATAGAAGACTCATGAGTATCAAGATTATCAAGAGTTCAAGATTTCAAAGTTAAGTATTTTTTTATTATTATTAGGAATTTTGTTAAAACTCATAAAAAAGCACTAACATCTTAAAGTCCAATTTATTCGTGGAATGGAATCCACTTCGAGCCTGTTAAAGGGATGGAACCCTAAGTAGGATGGAACCTACGAAAAATCTAGTGGAACATTGTTTTGTATCCGCTAACTTTTTATTCAAAATGATTTTTCAAAATTATATCCTGTTTTCAAAATGTTTTCAAAACTTTCCTTTTATAAGATTCAAAACCCTCTATCCCGATTTTAAATAATTTTACCTCAAAATTATCTTTAATTTCAAAGTCAAATTACTCCTGATTTTAAACTATCTTTTAATATAATATATTTAACTTTTAAATATTTATACTTAGATTTAAAATATAAAATTAGAGTTAAATTCTATATATCTTATTCTCTATATTTACTTATGAATTTTAACTATATTCAAGTATATTTTTAAAGTTTAAATTAGTTTTAATATAAGATAAAGGTTATTTTCAAAGAAAATCAAAACATCAAAAAATGCTTTGGGATGTCGACATGCCTATATACCCCAGGTCGACATGGTGTCAGTTGAGTTGAAAATTTAAATTTCAAAAGAAGTGTCTATTCGCCATAACTCTTCACGAATAGACATGGCTATTGTTCTTCTATAAATAGGGGTTAGTTTCAACGAATTTATCATCAGATTTTCTGGTTTTTCACTCCTTTTCTTCTTCCACTTTTCTTAATACATATTCTTATCATTACTCTGCCGAAATCAACATTGAATCGAACTCGATTACTTCTAGTTTGATTCTCTATCACTCTCTCTACAAGATTCTCAGTGCAAATTCAGAGTTATAGACTTCTTTTTAATCTATTAAGCGAGAAAAGGTGTGATTGTGGCCTTGAAAATCAATCAAGCGACAAAATGTGTGATTGTAGCCTTGGTAAATCAATTGGGTAAACTTATGGCCCGGAAATCAAGTATCTCTACCCAGAGGATCGAAATTCTGAAGGGTGTACCTCGTAGCCTTGAAACCGAGGGTGTAATTGTACAATTGCTTTTGAAAGAAAATCCATAATTGTGTTGCGGGACTAGATGTAGAGTAACTCTGAACCAGTATAAAATCATGTGCGTTCTTTCCTTTACTGCTTTTATTATATTTCTGCATCTATGTTTGTTTCTGTGATCATATCTGTGTTTGTATATTGCATACATCGGTGTCTAAATTAACATAAACCAAAAAAGATTTAGTAATTCTTTATTAACACTATTACCCCCCCCCCCCCTCTAGTGTTAATCCTAGCCTTAATATCCGTAATCCGCATTTCTCACAAATACCATGCCTCCGAAAAGCTCCAGCAACACATCCTAGTAGCGTATCCCTGAAAGCACCTGACTTCCAAACTACTCAATCGAGTATCTGGAAGTTGTCATGACATAAGCAAATAAAGAAAAAATGCAATTCAGACGTAAAGCTAGTGTGAGGGGGACTATCTTAAAATTAATATATTAAAATTATATACAAACAAATGGGAAGCTACTAAATCATCGTCGGCTCTCTCCATAAACATGGATGGGGGTAATCCGTACCACCTATAAACAAGTATAGTAAACCCATCCAAACGATAAAGGATCATACCATAACCTTCTCTTCTTCTGATCAACGAGTTAGCATAACTAAGATAATCTGACTGACATGTAACAATATACTGGGATAAGGAAAATCGCAGTATACATGTGTAGAAGTTACAAATGTGTAATAATATAAGTCTACACTATATTATGCATAATGATAATATTAGTCAACTAATATAGCACAAGCATAACATAATCTATGGAAAAAACTACGAAACGCATAGCAATAGCCATCATTTTTGATGGGTGGAGCTAACTATCGATCTCCAATGCGATCTAACGATTCATATAAGTAGAGCCAGTACAGTAATGTACCCAGACATCTAACACGGTCAAGTGATCCCCTTCGAGAGTTCAAGACATGTAGAGTCAGTATCTGAATATACCATAGACCTCGAGCCTCAAGTATCATGTAAATCTCACCACAACCCTATAATAAGCATAAGCTATGATCAACTTTATATACTCTAAACCTAGTCCTAATAGTAAATACAATCATTATACACCTATAATAGCATAAGTATTATATAATATATTGCAAATACCTAAGACCTTTGCCGATCCCACTGTACCCCTGTATTGAGCATAAGTGTTCTAGGATCCAATAGTAGATGATTTTCATCATCCTCCTCTAGGACATCAAGGACTTCAAATAACAAATGTACGACTCTCATCAAAAAGAGAACGAAGGTCGTGTCTCACATAATACGCTATCGGGGCCATGAAAAAACATTGATGTTGTATACATATGTAAACATCAACTATAACATTGCGCAATCACATATGCCTATCATAAACGAAGACCGATATCTCGTCATCGTTTGTCCATGGATATGGTCCCAAGATGAGGCCGTTACAAATTCTTAATTACTAATATAATATCAATATAGGGTATTGACACAATTATAAGACTGATACCATTCATCAAACTATATCTACCACAAGGTTAACCCCTGAAGGTACATATTCACTTCGCTCAATCATACACACTCGCCAGACGTGATCGTGCTACTAATCGCCTTATCTACTTCATGTGTGATCATTATCGATTCCAAAGGAAACACCTAACATTTGTATCTGAATCACGAGCTTCGCCTTGCATCCCACCTCTTCGAGTAATCCAGAACCTCCCAAAAGTCAACGCAAGACTCCATGAAGAACCGCTCTCGAATGGGGAAGACATTCCCTCGGGATGTTCACTACCTCGATATTCAGTTGACTTGGGATTATTTCACTCGACTAAACTCAGTTGGTTGAGATTTATTCCCAGCCTTTTGTTTTTTAAGGATTTCCCCCGACCACCCACTTTAAACACTTTCAATCAACTAAACATTTTGTTTAATCAATTGAATCCACATGTTCCCAAGTAGTGAACCTAGGACAGGGAGAAAACTCACCTATGGCCATCGATTTGTATGTCGTTTCTTCCGATGGTTTGCCAGATGAATCGCCTTGCTTCTAGAGCCAGACTCTACCCCATTGGACTTCCACTAGGGTTCATTTGTTAACGTTTTGGAAGTGAATTCCATAAGTATATGAAAACCAGTTTCAACACGAAAATCTACCCTTTGCACGAGTAGAGCTTAACTGGCGATTATAGCGACCTGGCTTCCTTTATCATGCCAAAACGACATACCCGGCTTCCTTTATCATGCCAAAATGACATACCCGGCCTCCTTGCCTTGTGCGTAGATTAACCATGTATCGATGCACTCATTCGTGCACACTTAGGCACACACATTCACACAACAAACATTAACTTCATAAGTCACATTTCAGAATTCACCGGAGCGGTTACTCAACCCGATGTATTTTTCACGCAACTTAGCACACACGATAGTCGATATGGATATGAAGTGCCCGTGATGAACTTGTATTCAATTATACTTATGTATAATCAAACAATTGTAACATATATAAACAAGTAAATGTACAATAATTCTATCCACAATTCACACAATGTTTTTATATATCTTCAAATACCCATATACATACACTTGCCCATACTCATATACGTACACGTAAATTTAAATAAGTAATTCGTTTATTACTTAATCAGTTATTACTTTCACTTATTAATCTTTTCAATAAAAGCAAAGGTATCTCTTTATACTATTTTACAACATCCTCAAACCATTATATAAAATATAATACTAGCTTATAAATCAATTTATCCCTTTGAAATACTTAATTCGCTTCATTAAAAATCAAGTATTCGTCATTTTACTATTTTAGAAAATCTCATATCTGTTTTATGAAATATATTCTTTATTTATAAAATCTTCAAACCATTTTATAAATAAAAATTAAGGCTCATTTGCTATTTTATAAGATATCACATCATTCTATAATACATCTTCTTTACTTATAAAAATTATTCTTCTAATTAAACAATATTTATAATTATTAAATAATCTTTATTAACCACTAATCTCTTTAATAATAAGTATAGAGTTCAAAACCTGCTTAAATAGCTTACTAACTATTTTCAAAACCATTTAAGTTAGTTTAATTATTACGAACTAATGACATGCACTTAATTATCACAAGTAATTAGACTCTATCTACCATAACATCACATATAATCGTTCAGTTAACTTAAAATTAATTTTTTAGGTTACTAACTATTTTCAAAAATAGTTTTTAAGGGTTTGAACAATTAAAAAGTCAATATAATCATGTTCACAACACAAAAGCCAAAATTATCTCAATTAATATCCAAATCACTTCATATGATTCTATAATTATAAATAAACATAAATATGTAGCATGACATATAAATTAGTTAGGAGAATCGTCTCACTCTCCTTGCTTAAACCCAAGCCACGTTCTAATGATCAAAAACTTAATTCTTGCTTACTTTAAATTTCGAAATACACATTGGTACCCTACTCCATGTCAATTCCTTCGCATGTTTTGTAAAGAATTGGAAGAGATGAATTATAGTGTTTTTTAATTGATTTTAAGAAATTTATTTAATGGGTTTAAGGTTTGGAGATTAGGAGTGGATTAAGAGGTGATTAATGGAGTAATTAGAGAGGGAGAAGAAGATAAATGAATGAAAATAATGAAGAGGATTTAATCTCTTATAGGCAACTAATGGGCTTAGCCCGAATCCTCATCATCCGGTACTATTTATCCATGTAAATCGTCGACTCTAAACATAGTCAAGTTCATACTCATTTTACTCATGTCAAAATAGCAAACTCAACTACGGGTGTATCGAGTCCCAATTTTCTTATTTGTAAAAGTTAAGTATAAGAGGCATTCCATTACTTAACAATTTAATATTTAAATCAATCATTTAAATATTCGATAGTTAAAATTGAGAGGTGTACTTATTGAGCCTCTACAATTCCATGTCAAACCCTCCAACCACCAATCACCTCACTACTTTGGACATTGCCAATCCTTTGCCACCATTGCATGCCCAACTCGAACTCGCATCTCCCTTATCACTAACTTCTGCTCTGGCCACGCAGATGTCGCACGGGCTTGACCATCTCTAACTGTGCCACATCACAAATCATCTAATATCACTCTGTGTCTCCCTAGTACCCCATGTGAGCCTCCTTGATGTGCACATCTATTGTTTTTCAATTTGTGCGCATGATTTAGGGTAGGAGAGGAAAGAAGGTTCAAGTCCTATTTTAGGTAGAGGGAAGGCGGTTCAAAGATGAGATAAGGATGGTAATATTGTTTGGGTCTAAGCTTTAGGGTATTTAGGCCCAACAATAAATGAATTAATCTCTCTTGTTCAAAATGCGGTACAAATACCAATTTAACTTCAATTAAATATTATTTTACCACTTACTAAATTTATTAAAACTACAATGAAAATTTCACATTATTATCTTTGTTTGGAATAATTTTTCACACCACCTTTTAGCTTTAAACAATTTTAAAATAATTATTTACTTCTTAAAATAATTCAAAATTCACAAATATCATTTAGTTCACCAAAATAAATTTTTAACTTACCTTCGGATTCATAAAACACAACCTAAGTTTCAAATTTGAATTAAAATAGATATTTTACATTTTATTCAAATATAATAATATCCAAAATTCATATTTATCAATTATTCATACTTTTTGTCCGTTTAAGTATTTTCCATCATTTAGATTCCATTATTTAATTCAAAAATACATTTGATTCATCGAAATTCCAATTTACATCCCAAATACATTTTATTGTATTTATTTTTTTGTACTCAGCACTGGGATGTTACAATCATATAGAAAATCACTATATGTCGATGTTATGTAGTTCTTTCTACCTGAGAATACTGTGGAACTTCGATGTGAATACTACACTTTGATTATGTTTAAATCAAGGCATGACGACCATCGAACGACTATAGTTCGGGTTTGACTTGAAGTTTAGGTAGTGAAACATGTTGAATATGCTAGTATTTGATTTTCGTTTAATGGTAATAAACATATATATATATATATATTCATTTAAATGTATTTGTTAATGTACTATTTTATTTTTCACATAATTAAATAAGTAAATAAATATTTCAGAATAAAACAAATAACACAGAATTTAAATTCAAATAGATATTTCATTCAAATGAATATTTTATTACACTTTTGAATAGTACAAATTTGAGCTCTCACTATATATATAATCTTTGATTACAATACCATTTCGATTACATCATAATTTTTACTTTACATTATTCATCTCACTACATATCACTCATTCACTCGTATTTTATCTTCGACTCTGCTCCAGCCAAAATCCAGCATCTGAGTTATCTGAAAAGTAAACACCAACGCAGTTAAATTGAAAAGGAAATATTTTTTGCAATGTAAAATAAAATGTGTTTTCAAAAATATTATTTGCCTTAGTTATTTGGGTTATTCCTCATCATTTAATTTTGAATTCATCAAACACGAACAATTTGTGACATGAACAGTGTATCACTGTACATGCCACAAGGCCGTGCACGCCGATATGCATACATACATGGCCGTGTACTGCAGGGAAAGATGAGCACAAGGTCAAACCCAATCAAAATCTAGGTTTAACTCAAGTGCAATAAAAAAGTCACGACATGAGCACATGGTCAAAACCGAGCGTTAAGCTGGACTCAACTCAAGTGCAATACAAAACTATGGGTCAGACACATAAAACAAGCCTCGACCAAAAATTCAGTGAGTACACATGAATAGCATTCGAGTTAAAACAAATACCACAGCTAGCTCAATGAACTAACTCAATGTACATTTGAACCCAGACTAGTCAGAGAAACCGCAATGCAACATGAAAACCAAACCTATATGCATACATACAACTCAACAAACAGTCAAGTTCAAATGCAAACTGGCTCGAGGCTACAACCCAATACATATGCATACATACAAGTGTACACAAACTACATGTATCAAAACCTGACATCGAATGGTCATGTGCTCAAGTGCAAAATGTACAAAATCACAACAGTAAAGACCAGACTACATGACGAACACAAATGCAAACCATACTTCAACATGTACAAAGGGTAATTCCAGGAAATGGACAGTGCAACCAAGAAAATGCAACCTAGCTCAAAGAAAAAACTCAGTGCAAACACAAAGACACAGTTGAATATCAATATACATTTCTACATGAAAAACAAGAAACATATATATGCTACAAAGACCAGAGAACCAAGCACATATGCACTGACAACAAGACCACATTCATATGAAACCGTGGACATGACACATACAATTGTCTAGACTCAATGCATATGAACATGTACTCGATGAAATATCAAATGCTCAGGACATACACATATATACATACATGTATGAATGTATATACATGATGAACATCACATGAAACAAGCTACTGGACATAGGACTTCAAATAAGCAGTAATAGTATTCAAGTAATAGATCTACAAAATTCATATAAACAGTTCGACAAATCAAGTCACAAGTCAAAAAGTCAAAGACAATATAAATACATATGTAGTTCAATATGCAAGCAAAGCTACTACAGGGTGCAACAGCCTCAACATAAAAAGACCAGTGAACAAGTGACTGTGATCAAGAAGAGCAACCCGAAGCTATGCCAGAGAACATAAAAGCGCATACCAACAGTGAAATAAAGTGGATAGGTCAATAAACCAAAGTGCAGTCAGCAAATTCAAACACTATAATCGAAGCCAGCAAAAATTGGAACCAAGTCAAGTAGCGGTTTTGAACAAAGATGAGGTGTTTTAAATATCACAAACTTAAATGCCGAAGTCAATTTTTTTATCTCACGGTAGAAAATATAATGAACATGAATTAACCAAGTCGGTGATCTCAAAAATTAAGAAGCTGAAGTCATAGAAAAAAGAACGGAATCATGTCAAAATTAGACACAAGCCGTGAGATTCAAGCAACAAAAATATACGAATTGAAAAAGTCAGAAAACATTGCAAGCATCCATGCAAAATCAAATGGCCGGGCTAAATTAACTGACCAATTCAAATGAATCTATACGAACGAGATTATAGGATTTCGAATCCTATTTAACCCAATCATCATTGGCAGATTAAAAGCATCAAGTTCAAGCAAGCTAACCAATAAATCAAAAAGCATAAATCACATACCATTTTAGTCAAAATACATCAAATTGGAGTGACCGAAACCATATCACAGCTAGAGAATCAATTTTCCAAGCCAAACAAAGAAGATAATCACTGCAACTCATCACATACATGCGGTGCTTTCAATTACAGCAAAAGCCCTAATTTTTCTTCAAAGAAAAACGAACGAGCAAAAAGGAAGCAGTCGTTTTTCAAAGGAAAGAATACAGGCCAAAGGAAATAAAAGAGAAAAGATGGCCGGCCTTTATTTGCTTTGGGATTATAATTATATTATATAAGGCCTTTAATTTTAAAATTAGGGTTTTATTTTTTAAATTATTTTCTTTTAATTTGTATTTCTTCTTTAAACTTTTGTAAATTCTAGTCATGTGACTAGAGGACGAACTGCGGTGTTGTAGTTTGAGAATTTGAAACTCGGTGGCTGAGTTGTGGTAGGATTTTGAGCGTAGAGGTAGGTTAGTCGATAGCGGGTGTTGCGAGTTTACATGTGTAAGCGTCTGCTTAATTTCTAGTACAAACCTTGGGGGCGGCATGTAGGCAGGGTTTTGCCGAAGCTGGGAAAGTTTGTATTGTTCTATTTCTGTTTTTATTCTGCTATTATCTGTGCTGCTATTATTCTGATATACCTGTGTTGCAATTATTCATATACTTCTGCATTAAATTTTTATAATTAATAGTATCACCCTATTCACCACACTCTAAGGTGAAATCGATCCTACAAGTGGTATCAGAGCTAGGAACAAAAGCCATTTTTGTTTTAAAATTTTGATTTCTCAAAAACTAATTTTTGTTTTACAAATTTGAATTTTTAAAATGGCTTCTTTTAATAATTCTTTTGCTGAGGGTTAGTCCATAGTTAAACCACCAATGTTCAATGGTGAATATGCTTACTGGAAAAATAGAATGAATTTTTTTTGATAACCATTGATGCTTGGAATACCGCCGAGACAGGTTATAGGACACCAACTATAGTGGTAGATAATCAGGAAATAGATAAACTGATGGATCAATGGAAAGATCCATAAAATAAACTGCAGAATGCTAAGCTAAAGCTATGAATTCTTTTATATGTTCATTGGATCAAATTGAATTTAATCAGGTCCCACATTGTCTAACTGCGTAGGAAATATGGCGCACGCTTGAAGTGACTCGCGAAGGAATGTCTCAAGTCAAAGAATCTTGCCTTGTCATGCTTAGTAGCAAATACAAAAACTTCACAATGGCTAAGGATGAAAATGTCAAAGAGATGTATGAATGACTTTCCAATCTCGTATACAAATTAAAAGCTCTTAAAAAATCATACATAGAGTTGGAAATAGTCTGAAAAATCCTCAGATTCCTTCCACGAAGTTTTGAAGTGCAAGTTACTGCCATTCAAGAATCAAAAAATTTGAAACAAATCAAATTTAAAGAACTCATCGGAAATCTCACCACTTATGAGCTAGAAATGAAATTCAAGGAAGAACGCAAAGGAGGTAATACACGAAAGAAATCAATAGCTCTTAAAGGAACAACGGAAGGTGATGATGATGATGGAGCAGCTAAATTGGCACTGATAATAAAGAAATTCAAAAGGTGGAATCGCAGATACAGAAATCCATCTCTAAATCAATAACTGAAAAAGCAAAATAGTTAAAGTTCTAGACAACCCAGAAGAGAGGGAGATCATCTGCCACAAGTGCAATAAACATGGTCGCATCAAGCCCAATTGTCCTCAGAATCGACTTAGCCAAGAGAAGAAAAAAAAAGGAGAAGTTTTGTAGCCATTTGGGATGAAACTGATGAAGATGATAAAAGCACTGGTAGTGAGAATGAAAAAGCAGATCTACGCCTTCGAGGTAATATAACTGACATTGATGATGATGAGTCAAGTGAGGTATCAAGACTTACCCATTCAGAATTACTTATATATTTTCACGAAGTAAATGGATGTTTAGAAAGACTTAGGGAGAAATATTCTAAAACTGAATCACAAAGAGATACTTTGATAGATTTAAGTAAACAGCTTGATCAACTGGTTAAAAACTATCAAAACAAGTGCCCTAAGTGTGAAAACTTGTCCAACATTCGAAGAATAAATTAAAAAATTAGAAATTAAAATTAAATCACTTGAAAATAAAATTCTGATTTTGAAAGAAAGTAAAACACGAGGAGAGAAAATTCTATTAAAAAGTACACACAATTATTGAACGAAAACGAATCTCTCAAAACACACAAGTCCAACAATTGTCGACGACTTTAGGAAAATTCTCCAAAGGAGAAAAATCACTAAATATGCTAATAGGAAAACAAATAGTCAATATTGATAAACAAGGACTTGGATATACTCAATCTAAATGTGTTGGTAGCAAAATTAATCAAGTAAATTCCAAGTGCACAATTTATGGGAAAACTGGAGACAATCACAATATGTGTTGGTATAGATCCAAACACGTGAAAATCATTCCAATTGAGCTCCCAAAGGCATGAATATAAAATTCCTTAAGGTTAAACAAATCTGATTGTCGAAAGGAACAAATATAAATTGTTTTGGGTCTACTCAAACATATTTTTCAAAATCATTTGCCACTAACAACCATGGACGTATAAAAAAAATAGGTCATAATTTTTTTTTCTCATGTAGGTGTGGTGGCAGGCTAAAGAACAACAATAGTGTTACCTGAATTCTGGTTGTTCCAAGCACACAAAGGGTGACAAATCAAAGTTACTTAGCCTAGTATAAAAGTGGCAGAATCACAATGGGCAACAACGAAAACTATTGTAGAGGTAAAATAGATAATGGTATATTTATCTTGAACGATTTATTAAATGTGATAATCTACACCATAATCTGAATTAAATCAGCCAGTTATGTGATAATGTCTGTTGATTATGATTCTGACTTATTCAAAATTATTGGCCAATTATATTTTTATGCCGAGGATACTATAAGTATTTCTAGAGATTTTGAATTAGTTCATATAGATGTGTTTGGACTAATGATGGTGTTTTATTGATTATTGATTACTCATGATAAAGTGGATAATTTGTTTATCTTATCCGACACTATGTTCACTATTTGTTTATTTGTACGGTTTCAATTCAAATTCAAAAGAATTTCATTTGAACACTATTAAAAATGATTTTAAGGTTTTTGTTGCAACTTCACGGTCTCGTCTATGACATCCAACAAATGATAATCTTGAGTCAAAAGGAAATTTTGATGTAGATTACACTGGTAATCTAGTTGATAGAAAAATTACTGATGGAACGTGATTTATGCCGAGACATTCATTAGCCGCATCACATTTTCAAAGAAAATATCTGCATATTCTTCATAACAACTGATTTTAAATTAGCAGACATTTTTGTTTTATAAAACCCCTTTCAGAAAATCATTTTTGTTAACCTTATTTCACATTAGTCATTTTAGAAAATTTGATTTTATAATTATTTTTGGATTTGATCTTAAATGACTACATTGACTAATCTGACTCTCTACTTATTATCAAAAAAATAAATAGTGGCTGAAAAAGTAATGCCTGTTGATATCAATCACATATTATAACTTTAGACATCATATTTAGTAAATTTCTTTAAAAATTTAAACAAGATTTATAATAATTTTTTATTGGTAAAATTCCATGACAATCTCTATTTCTATCATATTTCTAGCGACTATTACTCATCAAAATCCAATATAGTATGTCAATATGTGGTATTTTAAATGGAAAATCATTCGTTTTTCAATTTATTATATTTTTAGCAATAAAAACATCCAAAGTATTCACTCTTATTTAAAAGTCCTCATGGCTATGCGTGGGTGAATTACTTGAAATTTTTGATTATGTGATTTCATGCTCATTTAAAAGTCCTCATGGTTATGCATGTATGGAACACATTTCAAAATTGATTGATTAAACAGACAATTTGATTCTAATCCCATTTAAAAGTCCTCACGGTTATGCGTGGTTAAAAGATACATGAATTCATGTTTAAAAAAATTATTGATTACTACTAATCTCATTTAAAAATCATAACGGTTATGCATGCTTAGTAGATATTCAAATTCCTGATATAAATATACCACAAATAGATACAACTATACGGTTTTGCATTATCCCTATCATTCTAAAGTGGAATATGCGCCTAATAGAGTATTTATGGTTTTTGTTTGATTTTCTATTGAAATTTAATATTTATACTCAATTGTGTATTGATGTTGTATTAATGTCTATCACTTTATCTCTATTTTTCTAACACTGTTAAACTTTTGCTGATAACAAAAGTGGGAGAGAAAATTTAAGATTTTGGCAAATAAAGGTCAAATATTTTATTTTGTATTTTCAATTTGCATCTAGGTTCAAATGCATTTTTTTATTTATTTTCATGCATATATGAAATGAGAGCTTTTTGTAGAGAGGAAGCATTCAAATAGGGGGAGCAAATTGAATGATCAAGTACATTTAAAAAATTCAAACACAATACCAGAAAGGCAATTTCCTCACGGTTATAAATGTAACAAAACTAATTTGTTACGGTTATAACCGTGAAAATAGGTATCGTGGGCAAATTCAGTCACACTTTTGCTCACGGTTATAACCGTGATAAAAATAGTAATTTCTCACGCTTATAACCATTATAAATTTCGGTATTATCACACTTATAACCGTGAAAGAATAGTATTTACTGACGGTTATAATCGTGATAAAATAGTTATTACCAACGCTTATAACCATGGGAAATTTAGATAGTATCACACTTATAACCGTGATAAAATAATAGTTTCTAACATTTATAATCATTACCAAAGGAAACTCTAACACTTATAACCGTGACAAATGCAAATTATATCAGAGTTATAACCATTACGAAAGGTTATTTTCTAACACTTATAACCGTGATAACTAAAACAATATCAAACAAACTATATAGCACCAATATTTTATTACAGCTACAAACAATCTATACAAAAAATATATAGTATTAAAAAATTTACTACAGCATATTAGGAACCATATATATATCAACATATAACAATTTCATTTCCTAAAGCATGTATATCAAAAAATAACAATTCATTTCCTAAAGAAAAATCAATTTCAAAATTCATCTTACAACCATTCACCATAAATAACAATCATAAAAATACTAGATAACTTTAAAGTATCACAACATAGTGCAAACTATACCAACCTAGAAATAAATTAAGAACCTTACAACCTAGAAATAAATTAAGCTACACATAAATGTAAAGTACCAACAGCTTTGAATACTTTTTCTTTGGAGAGGGAGGAGCATAGTCTCGATGAACAATTTTGTCATCCACCACATCTGACAAGTTATTGGCATCACTGAAGGAAATTTCAGAGCATTCACAGTAAGATGTTACGAGTTTCTGAAAATGGAACATAAATCAATTTCTCTTCGCATATTTTCTCACCAGAATGGTACTTCCAGTTGAGTGCGTAGTTGCACAATCTCAACAATCATCCAGCACTTCTTATAGTCTATCTTCCTGCACCATACCCACTAAGGCCCACTTAAAACAATAAACAACAGAGCATAAAATAAAAGAAGACTTGCTCGTAAAAAAAGAAGTGAGGAAAAGGGATTTGAATTCAATGCAACTAGCATAGAGGATGTCATAACAAACCATAATGGGATAAGTATGCCTTACAACTCAGAACTTGTTCGGGAAAATCTAAAAAAGGAAAATCTAGAGCAGATCCATGATTAGGGGTATAAATGTGGATTAATGTTGTATCTTTTATGGAATGTGAGAGGGCTCAACTCTTTCATAAGAAAGCAAGATGTATTACACCTTCCTATAAAACAAAGATCTCAATTGCAAGTTTATTATAACATAAACTGAATGAAGGCAACATCTTTTCATTCAAGAATGTACTTGGTAGTAATTGGAACATGTAACAATGAAGATGATGCAAGAGGTAGAATTATTATAACCAGAGACACCCCTACATGGAAAACTAAAGTACTTTATAAACCAGATCAGCAAATAACTTGCCTAGTTGATAATAACAATGAAATCTGACTAATTATCACAGTTGTTTATGCTAAAAACATTGATTCTAATAGGACAATACTTCGGAATTGTTTGAGAAAAGAGTCTTAACATATTAATATTACATGGTTAGTAATAGGATATTTTAACTATATGTTACATAATTACGAATGAATTACTCATTCTAACCAACTAGTCATAGAATTTAGTTTTTAGTCATGTTTAACAGCTACCGGATTTAAAGAGATTCAACCAAGTAGGAACTTTTTTACTTGGAGGGTTAGTGTACAGTAGTATCGACAACAATATTGATATGGTTCTTTGTAATTTTGAATTTAGCAGTAAGTTCCCACATGTTGTAGTTTTCATACAAAACCATTAATCCAGTGATCATTCACCTATCTTCATTAACCTTTTTCTAGAACTTACTGTAACTGGACAAAATCCTTTAAATATAACAGTGCTAAAAAATATTAATATGTTGTATATTATTTCCTTGCTACAGTTACGGTTCTTATGGTACTGTTTGTGTCTTTTTTGATAATTTATCTACATGAATCGCAGTCAAATGTACACATTTTGCATCTGCTATGTTCCTATGAATAAATATGGCTATTGGTCAGGAAAAGCACAGTAACAAGCACATATTCTCTCCGCGTTCAACAACAATTCTAGTTATATTGACTTTTGCGTTGTTATACTTGAGCAGAAGTATTACATTTAAAAAAATATTAGGAAAAATTGTATTAGAAAAAGATCTATTTCAAATGATTAACTGGAAGGCTTGCAACAACCAGTGAGCTATATATTGTTATAGGGTGCTAGTCCAAAAAATATGCCCAATAATGAACTGTAATCCAGAAGAAAAATATCAATGTCAAACTGTCAAAAAAAGAAGGTGAATTGTGCTTGTTTCATGGTGTACTCATTGATTCATTCGTCTATCCTTTATAGTTATGTGGAAATTTATTATGCTAAATAACTTTCTACGAAGAATTATTTAAACTAATCATTGGGAGGCTGTTGTAAGGTATGTGGAGGAGTCACTCACTTGGAGAGGGATTGTCCTGATAAAGTAAATAGAAATTCTTCCTCTTCTACGGGATCATGTAAGTTTTTTCTTATTTTCTTTCTTTTATTATTATTAATATTTTCATCTAAATTTGATTTAACAATCTAACTCAAATATAAAAATAAACTAATAAATGGTAGTTTTTGCATGTACATACAGTTATTTCCTAGACTAGTTTTATCCTTTTGTATCGTTACTATCGTTCTCCATAACATATAACATATGTTACAACCATGGATAACAATTACATTCTTTTGATCTACAATTTATTTTTCAAATTTCAGTGGGCAAGCATGAGGTAGCTGCTCAAGGAAAGAGGACTATTTTCCTTAGTGGAGATGACCTTGATAATGAGTTTATAGTTGTTGAAGACGAGAAAAAGACCTTGGCCTTGATGGTTATTATTACTATTTATTTAATATTCTGGTAAAATTGCACACTTCGTATAGAAATTAGAAATTACTATTTAGCATTTTTTTTTCATTTTTAGGCCATAAATATTCGTTTTTAATTTCTTTATAATATAATCGGTTTATTTTATTCCAATAAACAGTCTCTGTTATGGTTTTTTTACATAACGAACAGTTTTGGGTTTTGACTTATGTATGTAAATATATGTGTGTGTGAAATACATTTTAGGATTGGATTATTAAACTAAAAGACCTTATTAGTGATCTGTTTGTTGCTTTTTTTATCAAAACAACTTATATTCAAGGTGTATATTTTATTACACCCAAATATCACGATACATGATAGCCAATGTTATTTTGCGTTAATTTTAATGATTTTTCTAATATAGCGTAAGGTTTTAATAGTGAGCTAAAATAACAGGTATTAAGGAGACTTCTATGGCTGTTATCATTTTATGGCATGTTAGTCATTTATAATTGGTATTAGAAAAAATAGTAATTTATATCCAAATACATATTTACACATTTAAGTTATCATATCAATAGCTATTGGTTACTAAGACTGTAGTAAAGAACTACATAGATATTTCAAAAAAAACTAAAGGACAAATCCATGTATTACAATAAGCAATCATATAAAAAACTGATATTATCTATAAAATTATTACATTATTCAAAACCAATAATTACATAATCAAGAAAAATATTACCTTTTTCTGTATCTTGCCATATGTATGACAGAGCCAGTTCATCCCAATATTACACTTTTATTCATACCTGCAATTATTGAGTTAGTGATAATGTGAAAGCTGGGTTAGCGAAGTCTACAAGACAATAAGAAATTACTGGCATAGAAAAAACAATTGTGGACACATGTCAATACAACTCACCATTTTAAGATCTATATAATGATTTCATATAATTATAATCTTTTAGTTGTCTATTAAATTCATTGCTTTGCTATGATGTTTGAGCGTTTTTAAATGCTAGTAGTGTTTTGAATTTTCCTTTTTAGATGGCCATTGCTTTGAAATTGTCATGATCGTGTTGTCTCCTTTAATTGTCTTAAATACTAGTGGTGTTTTTAAATACTAGTAGTATCTTCCAAATATCCCGAAATTAATTACAAGGCACAAGATATGAGAAATAACTCTAATTCGAATATATTTGAATCTGCAAAAGCAAACAACCTATAGACTGGTATTGATGTCTTTGCCTCGCCATTTTTATCAATATTGTCATTGTTTGTTTTTTGCACTTCTGTATTACTGGAAGATGATTGATTTGTTGAGCTGATTCCTTCACTTTCTATCATTGATGCCTCCATATTTTCCTACAAATAGTTTAATTATATTTATATCATGCTTAACTCTCTCAAGCTTAGGATGCGCCTACGGAGAAGACTATAACCGGATGTACATTAAAAAAGTTACTACTTATATAGGTAATCAGTGTTATAATATCTTTGTTGAAATTGACATTTTCTTAGTTAAACTAAGTTAAAGTTGATGTTAACTGTATTTTAGGTTACAAGAGTTTACTTCAGAGCCAGTTCAATGGTACCTTTTTGCAGTCTTCAATTGCTAGCAAATCTTCGTTATCTTAGTTATATGTTAACTTATTAAGTAGTGGGTTAAGCATTTTTGTAAAGTGACAAGTATTTTTTTTTTTTACCTTTTCCTTGTGGCTCACAATTAAAATTAAAATATAGGATTCACTTGTTCCCTTCTGATAGCATTTTAAAAGTAGTTTTCTACCTCCTAAAAGGAAAAAAAGAAGGTTAATTTAAATATAAAAAGCTTTAGAAGTTACCATTTATATTTAATCTCGAAGTCATTTTTCGTTTTCTATTTTGATCGAAAAGTAGATAGATAATGTTCTCTTCTTGTAACTTATTAATGAAAGTTTCAACAAATATGATTCTAGCCTTTCTGTTGATTCATTCAAAAAGAAAAGGACTTTCGCATTTGGGCAGAGGCTCATGGTGAAAGAATCACACTTAACAACTTATCCAACGTTCATTGAGGCCTTACTATTACTGAAAGTAACCTTTTGTGTTTTACAAATTTGTGTTTCTAATAATTTCAAAAATGGCATCACAATGTGAAAAGAGAAGGAAAAAATTGACTAAAGATGGTTAAAAGGAGTTTGACAGTGTCGTGTTTTATCACATGGAGAAAGAATACAACGTGAAAATGTATTCAGTGTCTTCATGTCTGCATCAAATCTAGGCCTTTTTTTAAAAATATGATTTGGCTGATGTGGCCGAGTACTTAAAAGATAGAGTATGATCAATGAATACAAAGCATAAAATACATAAAATGAACTTGTAAGCTGCCAATCTGATGGTGATTTCTTGTTTCTTGTGCATCAATTGAGTTACTTATTTAGGCCTTTGCAATAATTTTCTGTTTTCCAGATATTTAACCTACAAGCATCATTCCATCAACCACATTACATGTATCACAATGTACATATACACACACAAACGCGGGCACGCGCTATATGTACATGTGTGTGTAGACACACACATGTAGTGTTGTGAGGAGCATTCTCATAAGAAGTCGAATAGATGATGCATTTTAATTTATTGCTAATATTTGGAGCTAATTTTTGTAGCTAATAAAATGTGGACAAACAAGTGGCTACTTATTAAAAATATTTATAAGAAGCATTCTCACCAACAATTTTCTGATATCATAATATGTATGCGTGTAAATATGAACTGATAAATATCTTTATCATAAATGAACTTTTCGTTTAGAGCATCAGAAGACATTTTGACGCTGAGCATAATATTATACTAAGATCAGAATAATAAAAATAAAGAAATCTTATGTTGAAATCGAAAAACACAATATTTCGGAAAAGTGAGGAGTTAGAAATTTTTGAAAGAGGAGAGAAGTAGGGATTTTGGGTTATTCGACGATGTTTTGGTATGATACAAATGAGGGGAGAGAGAAAGAATTACTGTTGTTTTACAGTAGGCAGTCTCTTCCTAGCGATTTCTGAAAATGCCCAGGCATATAAAAGGCGCTAGGCAATGTGCAGATTGATCAAACATATCCTAGCATCTGGCTCATTTTGAAAGTGCACTTGATAAATTTTTAAAAAGAAAATAAGCTGACGACATTCGAGTAAATTGCCATATCTAGTGCCTTGTAATTAATTAATATAAGAAAATAAGGTGACAGACATCCCTGAAGCAGCGGATGCAAGCTATGGTGAGTAAATTGTCAATTATTTCACGAACAAGAACCAAAAGTAAGTATAATCAAATAAACAGTGTTACAAGGCAAAACTTGACGAAGCAGGAAATGAAATAGTAGGAATGTAGGATATGAGAGCCCAAAAACAGCTCTAGGAATTCATACAATAGTGTTTTTGGTCTTCAAACAAAAAATGCAACGAACCATATATACACCAGGTTGGCCCCAGAATTTTATAACAAACGACATCACAACCATTTATGAATTTGGTTCATCTGCCGCTGCATTGTGCTTTCACTGTCAGAGAGAGACTGGATGTGAAGGAAGATGGTTTTATTTTAATTTTATTCTTTTTTTCATTAAAAATGAGTGCATGCTGTCTTAGACTCTTAATGTATCTATTTTATTTATGTGGAAAATTTTGATGCTTACGCTGACGGATATGTAGAAGTACATTGTTCCATCATATTTGATTAGCCAAAGTTAGATGGTAATTTGATAAAATCACTGATATCTCAATAAGTTGCGAGGATGGAATCCAACAACAACCAAAAATCCATTTGTTGATAGCCTTGTTTTATCCGTTAACATTACTTTGCAATTATATATAGTTGTATGTGCATACTTTATTCTGAAAACGTGCAAGAAAACATTACCTTATTTATACAAATAGCTTGATAATCTATTATGTTGGTTGTACCATTTTTTTTACTATTTGTATTACTAAAGTTCTCTCTACGTACTAATAATAAAATCAAATTTGCAAACAATTTGTACTTGACTACAAAACAACACTCGAACTACAGGCCAGATTTCAATAGTACAACACTCAAACTACAGTTCACCATAGGTCGCATATTCTTATTAATCCAAGAATTTGATCCCACTCAAGTATAAGTAATGATTTTCTAAAAGATATGGTTGATTCTTTTTTTTCCAGTTAATATCCAAAATGTTTTAAACAAACCAACTGCAAATCAGCTGCAAAATATTTCATTTGGATTTGCCATAATGTATCTGTGATTATAAATAAACGATACAATATTCCAAATCAAATCAAAAATAAAATACGAATGCATAAATAACATTCATCGAAGTCGTCAGAATTCATTGTTCAAGTTTAACATTTCGAGTCCAATATTCCAGTCCAATGTTCAAGTCCATATTCCAGTCCAACGTATTCAAGTTCAACATTCAAGTCCATATTCAAATCAGCATATTCAAGTCCAGTATTCAGGTCAGTACAACATATTCGGGTCAGTCGACTTATTTAAGTCGGTTCAACATATTCAAGGTCGTTTGCATATGCAATATCAAACAATGCCCATGTTCAACATATAGTAGGAAAAATGCAAGGCTTAAAAAAATAAACGATACAACATTCCAAAGTCAATGCTAAGCAATTTAATATTTCAAATCAAATCAAAAATAAAATACAAGTGCATAAATAACATTCATCGAAGTCGTCAGAATTCATTGTTCAAATTCAACATTTTGAGTCCAATATTCCAGTCCAATGCTCGAGTCCATATTCCAGTCCAACATATTCAAGTTCAACATTCAAGTCCATATTTAAATCAGCATATTCAAGTCCAATATTCAGGTCAGTACAACGTATTCAGGTCAGTCGACTTGTTTAAGTCGGTTCAACATATTCAAGGTCATTTGCATATGCAATATCAAACAATGTTCAACATATAGTAAGGAAAAGGCAAGGCTTAAAAAATGAAAACAATGCATATATTTACCGTTTATGTTTAAAAAACAAAAAAAAAACAATGCTTTCGAACAAAGGCCTAAGAAATAAAATAAACCCGTTTATTTACTTTCGAACGAACGCGTTAAAAAAAAACAAAGGCCAAGGTCTTTCCACTTCTTCCACTTCATGACCAAACACAGACGCAATTTAAAAAAAAAAAGACGAATGAAAGCTAGGGTAGAAAAATTCACCTTCGATCCGATCGAAAGCAAGCTAACTGGAAGAATTGAAACCGAGCTTCTTCTGCTAACTCGAAGAACAGTGCCGCGAATTGAAGCCGAGCTCAGTGCCGCGAATTGGGCGAATCAGTGGATTTTTTTGCTCGAATTGAGAGGATTGCTGAAGCACAAATGGTAATTTACATTCGCGGTCGTTTATTTATAAGCAAATTTTTTTTGCTTTTAATCGTTGAAGCATGTGATCGTTGTTTTGCTTTTTCGACTTTGGATTTTACGCGCAATTCTTTTTCGGCTGTTGTTTTTTATTATTTTCGCAGTTGATTTTGTTTTATCGCAGTTTGACCGAGATGAGATTTTGACCTAATCCCGTCCCGGTGATGGCCGGAACCGATACGAGATGGTTGGAATCTCGTGGTTCTGGCCGAATCCTCAATCAATGGTACCTAAACATGTTGGTAGTGAAGTTTTATATGGTAAAATAAACTTAAGTCAAACAAATTAAGCTATTAAAGTAGAAGGAGCAATCAATTTGTCATACAAATATTGTTTGGTGATTAAATAAGGAGTATGGTTTCAATGTATCTCATTTAGAATTTAACAAATATTTAACTAGATTCCAAGGATAGGAACTAATTGGTTACCTTTTGACTTGTAATTTTTTTAATGGATGGTAAACAATATAAACAACAAGAAACTATGAACAATAATTAAATGAGAAAAACTCCTACGCAGCTGAGCATATATAGGTCCCCAACGTCAATACAGGTCACGTGGCAAAAACTTTGTTCTGATATTCCATTAGAAAGCAGGAGTTTTTTATATAGCAAGTTGCATTGTTGTAGTATATAGCAACCAAACAAAGGCAATCATTCAAGCAGTCATCTTGGCATTTGAGTTCCATTTAATGGAGTAAGCTTTTGGGCACCAGTTGATGGCCAATCCAGATTCTTAACCACTGCAAAAGCGAAAGTTGATCTACTGCCTTGTTCGTAGAGTTGTGGAATATAAATTATATAATATGGTTTGCAACCTTTGTATTTTCTACTTAGGTCTATGAAAGAGCAGTGAGGAAGGCACTAACAATTGATTAGTCCACTGTGACATTTTGTGCAGTAACTATTGGAGCTACATATTCCAGTTCCAGATTTAAGTATGACTTTGCATAGATAGATCTTGAACAAGATTCGCTGCAATACTCCAGCATCCTGTGCTTAGCTGCGCCTTTGGGAAGGAACACTGCTTGAAATATTTAACTAATTAATTGTTGTGTAAAGCTGGAATTACTGAGCTGTATCAGAGTATTATCATTTATCAGTTCTAATTTATATATAAAACAAACCTGAAACCATCATCTGGGTCTAAAGATGCTCTCAAGTAGTTGTCCGCAGTTAGAACAGGTTCTGGTAGCACTGCTACTCTATAACCATTAGTAAACAGAACATACAAACTTCCAGTCTTATTAAACCCAAGGCTAGTTTTTCCTGGATTATCTTGTGTGGCCGTTGAATAGAAGTTGTTGTCTTCATCAGTTTGTGTTGGAAAATCCACTTTATACAAAACTAAATTTCAATCGAGATGCATAATAAACTTAAATCTTCCTCTTGAATAATCATCATTGGTAATTTTTGAGAAGAGACTGGTATTTTGTTTCAATATTTAGCCAGGCAATATAGCACACAATGGAAGAGCCACTAGAGTAGAGTATGGAATTTCCATCATCCTGCGTAGAACCATAGCTTGCCCCACCGGAATTTGAACTCCAAATCTGCAGGTTTGATGAGTCTTGTAAGGTCAGTTGTCCATCTGAAGTAAGCTGAGGTTTGGATTTGTTCAACACCGGATTGTCTCCGTTTGCAGTCCATATTATAGTTTTGCCTTTGATTTTGTAATAGTAGACAGCAAGAAAAAAGAGGTTGGGGTCAGTACCAAGTGCGTGGAAGCCCAATGCAGAACAAGAAACGAGTTACAGGTCCCTATTTTTTATGTTGTTATACGAAGAATCCCTGTTTATATAAGTATGTAAATTTAGTCCCTATTTTTTGAAAAATAAAAATCGCAAGGTGCTTTGTACTTTTCTGACAGAAAATGCAAGCTAACTTGCAACTTTTATCAGAAAAGCGCAAGCTAGTTTGCGCTTTTTTATTTTGAAATTTTTTTAAAAATTTTGAAATTTTCAAAAAAAAATGTATTTTTTAAAAGCGCAAGTTAACTTGCACTTTTAGAAGAAAAGCGCAAGATAGCTTGCGCTTTCTGATTTATAAAAAACAGGGACTAAATTTACATACTTATTATTATAGGGACTTTTCTTACAACAACAACGAAAATAGGGACCTTCGATGTAAAGCCCCAACGCAGAATCTCCAGAGGGAGAAAGAACGTATGAGCGGTTGGTCAACGGCAATAAAATTGTGCCCAGACTTATATTTTGACATGATGTTTTTAGTGTAAACAGCGTAAGCAACAACAATAAGACTAAGAACTACGAGTAGAACGTCATTTGAATGATAATGTTTTGATTCATTGGACTACGTATGCATTGAATTGAAGGTCAATGTTCTGTATGGTTGATTGCTTTATTGTTTAACATTTTGTCCCTCGCTTTAATTATTTTTCAAAGTTTGTCGGTTTTTCTAATTCTCTCTTTTGTTTATTTATAGAACAGTCACAGACATAATTTCCTAAACTTGCGAATCATTGCTTGCATGGCTTGACTTTTTACTAACTTTTGCTTCATCCATGTCTGGACTTTTTAATAGCTGTACGCTACTTTAATTTTCTAATTCATTTTTTAGATAAAAGAAAAATTACTACCTATATACATATACTATTATATTATTATCGAGTACCATTTCAAAAGCTCGAAAGCCTTCCGTATAATTTGTGAAACCAAACGTCGCAGTCTGTCTTCTACTACCATCGCAACTCTCCTTAAAAGCAATAACCTTAATTTCATTTAGGCTTATCATTCAGATTAATTTTCGAGAAGCTAAAGCTAATCGAACTCTCCTTAAACCAATAACCCTAATTTCATTTAGGCTACATCATTCAGATTCGTTTTCGGAGAACCATACCTAACAGTCGTCATCCCGATCGTTGCTGCACGCGTTTACCTTGAACGGCGGCACCGCCTCTTTTCCCACCGTTGTTTCCGGTGGCTGTACTTCCTACCTCCGGCTGCATCGCCTCTTTTCCCACCGTTGTTTCCGGTGGCTGTACTTCCTACCTCCGGCTGCATCTGTGCAGCGATGTGGTGTTTATCTTCGTCGATTGTATTGTGCTTTGCCGTTGACGTAATTGTCCGAAAATTCGAAACCGTCCTCCACATAAACTGGAGACGCAATGATTCTTTATTTCACAATTTTCAAATCAAGGGTTTGCCATACTGCTGCAACTACGAAGCTGGTTAAACTTTTGTCTGGAATAAAGTAGAGTAAGTTCAAGTTTTTTGATTTCATTAACACATGCGGCCCTTACCATTTCATTGAAATTTGAAATGGACCATCTTGAAATGAACTATTCTTAGTATTCTCAAATTGCACGAAGTCTATAGAATCCCTAATCACTTTTTGGGCATTTTAGATCTGAGTTAATGACGATCATAATTAGGAATCTTTGAAATAGAGTTATTGGTGAATTTCTACTTTCCATTCATTTTCTTTCTCTTTACGATCATTATTAAACCTATTTTGTTTATCATCTACAGATTTCCACTTACTCAATTTTTGATTAATTGATGTCGGTATATCTTTAGAGGATAGTTTTGCTTGGAATGGGTAATTTCATGGTGTGATGTTATTCACTTTTTGGTAAGCAATTTTACTTTTTAGGAATATAAGAGTTTTAGAGGGTATGAGTTTGGTTATGCTACATTCCTCACATGCGATTACTTTTAGGTATTATTTTTCTATCCTAAAATTGCTTTCCTTTATCACATTTGTAATTTTATCTCACATCACCCAGTTATCTATCTCCTTTATTGGAAAGAACCATGCACGTTGGAGGTCAAAAGCCAAAAACCAAAAACCAAAGTAGATTGAAAGAAGACTATTTTGTGATTACTATTTCATCTTAGTACTATTTCAGGTTTAAATATATGGTACAATTTGATATAATCATGGCTTTGGTGATGAAGTTCATATATAGTGGTAGGCTGAGCCTTCTTTAAATGCTTTAAGTTTTATTTATTTTGTAATCTCATAACATGCATTTGTAATTTTGCCCAATAAAGTTTGACTTTTCTATTTTTTTTCGTTATTTTAGGGAAAGTTGGATTCCGGTGCAAGATAGTCAATATCTGATGGAGAACAAGGTACCATTCTATAGACTTCTAACTAGGCTATATACAACATTGTTGCATACTATAAACATATATGCATTCCACCTAATGCCCATTCATACTTTGCATGTTCACAGTTCTTACCCAGCAAAAACAATAGTGTATAGGTTGTTTGCGTAAAGAACAAAAACATTTTTGTATATAAGGAATGATATCAAACGACAATGTTTTAGTATGCAGAACATGCATGCAACTGCCTCTGTCGATATTGAGGCAGTGCCGCAGTCATTATAAGGCAATCTCCTCTGTTGAACTAACAGACTTACCTCAGTCGGTATTGAAGAAACTGACTGTGGCAATTGTCGTAGTACTGATTGCTGCAACCGCTTCAGTTTACATTAAAGCAATGCCTCAGTAATTACTGGGGCAATGCTCCATTATAACAAGCTGCTACCTTTGTTAAGCTTTGTGTACAATTTAGTATGAATATTGTCTTTACATATTTTGGCTTACATCACCCTATAATTCAAACCTCTCTTAACATATATTACGCTAAACTCATTTGCAAGAACAAGAGAAGGCAACGAATTGAAAGTAGGGTTTGGATTTGATGCTGTTGGCAGAACTTTCTCAGCTATTTTCCCTCTGCTCATTTACTTGCTTTCTATTGTCAATATTAGTCCATTCAACTGCACCATTTGTTCCCACATTTGAAGTTGAATTGTGATGATATTGAACAGTCCAAGATTTTACACTCCTTTTCAACCAGCTTTGTTTTTTTGGATTCATTATCATTTAATTTCATAAAATTTTTACACCCGTGACTTATTTCTAATAACTAGATTTTAAATTACCCATTTTATTCAACCTTTATGTCTTACTCTTTCTTCTATTTGTGATTGAAAATTGCTAGCGCTTTTGCTTTTATTACGTATTTTCTTCTTCAATATTAGCTGCACCTAACCTGGCAGAGCCGACGAATTGGTAAATTGACATCAATATTCAGGTTTTCTTTTATACATTACATTTGTTCTTTTCAATGTTGGGATGGATACTAGCCCTATTAATGTGTAAAATAGGCTTATTTAAGGTATTTACGATCAACGTTACATTATTTGGTGATTAAACCTGTCTGAAACAAATGCCATACCAATAGGCTGTACAAACTAACCTACCTTTATCGTTATTTTTATCGTTGTTTCATTGGATGCAAAAGTCATTTGAGATCAAAATACTAAGCAATATACATACTACCCAATGAGAATCGCATTAAAATTGATGTTCAATATTGTAGAACTCTATTTGCCAATCAATCGACGAATTATGGAAGTGTGGACTCCACCACTTTAACCTTTCCACGACTTAAACATTTAGGTCTCGGATCATTGTGCGAAGCACGGGTTTGCACTAGTTCTAAATATAGCAGAAGTTAATTATACGATTACATGTATAAATTCATTGGGCACATGGTATAAAAGAGAAGATAAATTCCATTTATTTGTTCCGATTTATATTTAGCATAGAATCGGTAAAATTTTCAAGTTATATAAAAGAAATTGATATTATTTTTCAAATATATTTCATAAAATATCATTTTCCTTTAATAGCTTAGTATATCTTATTTGATGCATTTAACATTCTTAAAATTTCTAACTCTACATTGTTAAATACACTGCGTATATGTCAGGTATATCATTACATTGACCCCATAAAAATTGTTTAAATTTATATGTGTGATTATTCATATAATCAAATCAAATATGTGTGAAACTTAATATATTGTTGGTAAATGAATTCAATACCTTTTTAGACAAAGATCCTTTGGTAAGTGTAGAATCTACATCCTTCGGTCATCTATGGACAGAAATACCATTTTTTATGCATTCAGATGCATATAAGAAAATTTTAGTACACATAAGGTTTACTAAATGCTCAACGATACAAGAAATTTTCAAAACACGGTAATAGAGCTCGATCGACACCAACATTTATAGTTATAATTTTATGTAACTAAGTACTAAAATAGTACACATAAGGAAGTTTCCGAGTTCATGCTTCTTTCAAATGTCTAGTTGTGCTCCTTTTCCTTCCCAATAGCACACCCTTATATCGTTGTCAATTTATCACCTTCATTTCTTCTTTCTTTTCTGTTTTTTATTGCCCATTTGGTTCTTGATATGTAACATACATTGAGTTTTGATTACTTTAATGTAAAATTATATTTATACATCTTGTTTGATTTATTTTGATTCTTAAGATATGGGATTTGATCAAGATGATCAGTTGGAACTCAAAAATGGATCTTCTCCCGCAATATGCTTATATTGTTAGCGCCAGCAAAATTGTACTTGTTACTCATGAAGGCGACCTAGAATTTAAATATGTTCTAGGAGTCAAAAGTGAGTAGTAGTACTCGTTTACAGTAAACAAGTATCAAAGCCAATTCTTATATATTGTGTTTAGTCTAGTGTCAGAATTGTTAGGAAATCAAATCTACGGTTTCGATGACAACAACTATACAATGGAAATCGAATATACATATATATTATATATACAGGTAATTACTAAAACAACATCACTAGAAAGACAAGGACAAGGCTCAAAGGACACTACAAGAGACTACAAGTCGATAGGAACAAAGAAGCACAAGAAAAAGAGCACAAAAACTGATATACACAATATGAGACGTCTGGGTGCACAAGCCAGACGCCTGAAACAGTTCTCTGGAACAACAAACAGGCTGAACTAGACGTCTGGCAATTGCACTCAGACGTTTGATTTACTGCTATATTTAAAAATATATATAGTATCAAACGTCTCAAACATATCCCAGACGTCTGATTTCAAACTCGGATTTCAAATAAGAACTTCAACTGCCACATTCGAATGGACATCTCTGCTTCTCTTCGCTGCAACTCTTCATCATCAACAGAAGCAACTAAAGAACGTTCGTTAATGGATGCAACTACTCAAGATACTTATCTACAACTATATATAGCATCAAGAATCAAAGAACAGTACTTAACTTAATTTCCTTTCTCATTTATGCTTTCTGATACTCTATTCTTAATCTCCGCACTCTAGCAATTCTTACTTATATTCACTCTTTCATATACACAGTTTCTCATAGATAATATTCCTTAGAGATATATTGGAAGCAATTGTACTAATATGTCAACATCTGTGTTATACTGGAACACACATTTGACAAGAATTACTTATTTTAACCAAACCTATTCCTCTGGACGAAGCGAGGGTGTTTGATAGTAGAATTCTGAAGGGGAGCTTGGGATTGGACGTAGGATGGAAGGTCTGAACCAGTATAAAATCCTAGTGTGTTTACTCTATATTTACTTAGATTAATATTATTTTAGTTGCATCATATATTTTGTCACATATATTTGCATATACATTACACGATCCGTCCTATAGACTTTCAATTGGTATCAGTGCAAGGTTTGATCAAAGTACAATAACACGTATTTGAATCACTTTAATATGGCAAGAATTTTTCAAGAAGGACAATCCACAGCACGTCCCCCACTTTTTAATGGTGTAATTATGCATATTGGTCAACACGTATGAGAATTTTTATGGAAGCTAATAGATTAGAAATTTGGTTAGCCACTCAAAATAAATATGAAGCACCTGACATTGCTATGAACACATGGAATTATGTACAAAAAACCGCAGCTTCTAATAATACCAAAGCTATGAATGTTGTATTTTTTTCATTAGATAAGAATGAATTTTCACGTGTCATGTTATGTAACGCTGCATATGATATTTGGCGTACCTTACAAGTTACACACGAAGGCACAAACAAAGTTAAACAAACTAAAATTTCAATTTTACAAAATCAATTTTCATCATTTAAAATGAAACAAAATGAATCTATAGTAGATATGTACTCTAGATTCCAAACCATTCAACACGATTGAATGACACTTGGAATCAAATCCACAAATTTTGACTTAATATCTAGAATACTCAATCTTTAACTCCTGAGTGGGAAAGAAAAATATTAGCTATCGAAGAAGCTCATGATCTTTCAACACTCTTAGTTGAAGAATCGATAGGAAATTTAATGTCCTATGAAGCTAATTTGCAGACAAGAAAAGAACAAAATTCGGAGAAGAAAAACATAGCATTCCCAGCAACAAATGAAGACTCTGACGTAAATGAAGAAGTCGTAATTATTGCTAAAAAATACAGCAAATACAAGAAATTTAGAAAAATTATTAGATTTCAGAAAGGAGGAAAATCAAGCTCTACAAATCAAACGTCAATCAAATGCTATGAATGTGATCAATTTGGACAAATGAAGAAAAGATTGTCCTCAGCTCAACAATGATAAAAAGACGAACAAATTTGAAAAATTCAAAAAGAAGAAAGCTTTCAAAGTAACATGGGACGACTCGGATTCTTCATCATTAGACAGTGACAGCGATAGTGACAGAGAATAAGCTAATATATGTTTTATGCCACAAACTGATGAGGTATGTCCCGAACTTAGCTATAATGAATTATTAGAACTTAGCATGAAAGTAGATGATAGATTTTGACAAACTAAAAAGTTGAGTAAAGAACACACAGCCAAAATAAATAGATTAGAACTTGAAATAGGAATGTTAAAAGATGAAAAAATTATTTTAGAGGAGGAACCAAAATTATCTCAGGAAAAAAATAAAAGTAGTTTAGTTGAAAATAAGACTATATCTAATTATTTTAAAAAAAATAGACTAAAAAAGGATAACTTGTTAAAAGAAAATATCAACTTGAAAAGTAATATATAAAAATTGAAAATTGAAAATTGAAAATTTAGAATTAAAAGAAAACTTAGATAAAATACAAATAATGTTTCTAAATTTAATAAAGGAAAACAAGATTTGAAAAATCTTATCAAAAATTGAAAACCCTCGGGTAATAGAAATGGAATAGAATTTAAAAATATTCCTAAACAAAAAGGAAATAATATTAAGAAATATAGTTTTATCTATCAAAAGACTAAAAAATCACCTAAGTCTAATATGAATACCAAAAATATGAAAATTTGGATCCCTAAGACAAATAATTATTTGATTAGACAAAAACATATTAATAGTTTTCTAGATAACGTAGTCTATAATAAAAAAAATATGTTCATAAAGATACCAAACCTTCTTGGTATGACTACTTGCTCCTCCTAACATCTAGCATCCTAACAAAGTATACGGGTACTAATTAAATCATTTTTTATTTTGCAGGTGCCCAAAATAAAAAAGAAGGAGAAATTGATTCTTGATAATGGATGCTCCAAGCATATGACCGAAAACTCAAAAACGTTATCAAATATAGCATACATCAATGGTGGAACAGTAACTTTTGGAGATAACTTAAAAGGATACATCGTTGGCATCAGAGAAGTCATCAACTCTGGTATTTCTAACTCTTCTATTATTACAAATGTTTTGTTGATAGAAAATTTAAAACACAACCTACTTAGCATTAGTCAATTATGCGATAAAGGTTTTCAAATAAATTTTGAAAAAGATAGACATGATATTTTCAACAATAACAAACAACTTATCTTTGAGGGTTTTAAAAACAAAAATATTTATGTCTTAAATATGAATATAAATCAAAATTCAAATTTGTGCTTAACCGTTAAACATGACGATCCATGGTTGTGGCATAAACGATTCTGTCATATTAATTTTAACTATATTAATAAATTAGAAAAATATGTGCTAGTTAGAGGTTTACCTAAAATAAATTATAAAGTAGAAAATTTATGTGATGATTGATAAATCGGAAAACTAAAGAAAAGTTCTTTTAAATCTAAAAATAATATTTCTACAAAACAATCATTAGAATTATTACATTCAGATTTGTTTGGTCCAACTCAAGTACGATCTATAAATCACAACAAATATGTTTTCCTAATAGTTGATGATTTTTCAAGATATACATGAACTTTATTTTTAAAACATAAAAGTGATACCTTTGGAATATTTAAAATTTTTGCTAAAAGAATTAAAACTCAAATGAACTTGAAAATTAAGAATATTCGAAGTGATCACGGTGGAGAATTAGAAAATGATCTTTTTACCAATTTTTTAATAAAAAGGGCATAAGTCATAATTTTTCTTTTCCCCGCACACCTCAACAAAATGGTGTAGTAGAAAGAAAAAATCGTACATTACAAGTATGTGTACGAACATTATTAAATAGTAGTGGTTTACCAAAACATTTTTGGGCTGGAAGCTATTGCTACAGCTTGTTATGTTTTGAATCGAGTAACCATACGACCTATGACTAAACATACTTGTTTTGAAATATCTTTTGGAAGAAAACCTAAAGTATCATACTTTAAAACTTTCGGATCAAAATGTTTTATACTAAATACAAAAGATAATTTGGGAAAATTCGACCCAAAAGCCGATGAAGGAATCTTTGTTGGATATTTGGATCATGGCAAGGCGTATAGAATTTTTAATAAACATACGAACACAATTGAAGAAAATTTGAGAAAATTCTCTTAATCATCATACTAATGACGATGAATAAACAATTCCAATAACAAATACAACAAACTCTTCTAATAATGAGACAAATGCACAAAATAATACTTTAATGTCATCTCCTAGAATTCTAAAAGATCATCCAAAAGATAATATCATTGGAGATCTTAACTCCAGAGTAACTAGAAATCAACTTAACCAAATAAGTCATATAGCATTTATGTCAAATTTTGAACCAAAAAATTATAAAGAAGCTTCAAACGATAATTTTTGGATAATAGCTATGCAAGAAGAATGAAATCAATTTGAATGTAATAATGTTTGGGAATTAGTACAAAAACCATAAAATCAATCACTTATGGAACAAAATGGGTATTTAAAAACAAAGCAGATGAAAATGGAAATATAGTTTGAAATAAAGCACGTTTAGTCGCTCAAAGTTGTAATCAAGAAGAATGTATTGGCTACGAGAAAACTTTTGCTCTAGTAGCAAGACTCAAGACCGTATGTACATTACTTGCCTTTGCAAGTCATCACAATTTTAAATTATTTCAAATGGATGTCAAAATTTAAATGGGTTTATCAAAGAAAACGTATATGTTGAACAATCTCCATTATTTTTTCACGAAAATTATCCCGATCATGTTTTTAGATAACAAAAAGCCTTATATGGTTTAAAGCAAGCCCCCCGTTCCTGGTATGAACGTCTTAAGAATCATTTAATTGCATCTGGTTTTCAAATAGATAAAATTGACACAACTTTATTTATTAAATGAGAACATAACGACATCTTAATTATATAAATCTATGTAGACGATATTATTTTGGTTCAACTAACGAAAATCTTTGTACTCAATTTTCAAATATTATGAAAAACGAGTTTGAAATGTCTCATGGGAGAATTAAATTTCTTTTTAGGTTTACAAATAAAACAATTTGAAAATGGTATTTTTATTCATCAAGAAAAATATTGTAATGATATATTATGTCATTCTGAAATGGATAAAACTTCAAGCAAACCAACACCAATGAGTACTAGTGTTCACTTGGAAAAAGATGATAACGAAAAAGATTTTGATGAAAAATTATATGTGTTGTATGATTGGCTTCTTACTTTATTTGACGGCTAATTGACTGGCGTTATGATGAGCGTATGTCTTTGTGTTTTATTTCAAGCAAAACCAAAAGAATCCCACCAAAGAGCTATTTAACGTATCTTACGATATCTATCTAGTACTAGAGATTACGGTTTGTTTTAACCTAAGGATCGTCATTTGAACTTGTTTCATATAGCGATACGGATTTCGGTGGATGTAAAACAGATCGTAAGAGTACTAGCAGAACGTGTCACTTTATCGGACAATCATTAGTTTCATGATTTAGCAAAAAGCAAAATTGTGCCTCCTTATCCACTTGCAAAGCCGAATATATTTTAGTGGCTCTAACATGTGCGCAAAAAACGCTTAAGGATTTCGGCAAACTTATCGATAAACCATTAATATATTGCGATAATACAAGTATAGTAAATCTATCAAAAAACCCTGTAAAAAACTCACGTACTAAACACATAGATATACGACATCATTTTTTACGTGACAATGTAGAAAAAGGAATTATTACATTAGAATACGTAAATACCGAGAATTAAATAGCAGATATTTTCACAAAACCACTAAATAAACAAATATTTCTTAAACTGCGACGCGATTCAGGAATATGTTCTCTTAATTATCTTCTCAACTAATACTACATTTTCATTCATTCTATTTTTGGCTAAAAAAAATTTCATCCACAAATCCAAATTGTTAAAACTAACCAAAAAAAATTTAGAAATTTATTTTTTGAAATTACCTATGTATAACCTTTAAAATCATGTATAAATAGCCTTTTTCCAAAACAAAAGGTAAAGAATACATAGATTTCATATTTTTTTACATAAGAAAATAAAAACATGTCATCCGACAACTCTCATCTCTCCTTCTCAACACCAGCAACAGATAGTTCAGCGGATACACCTCATCATCTTCCTACTCCTACACCAAATCAGGAACCGATATATAAGTGTTCCTCCTACCACACAGGATTCACTTCCGATAAAAAGATGTCCAAACGATCTTTATTTGTCTCTCCTAACACCAAGGAGTAAATTGATGAGATACATCACTACCAAAAGCAACAAATAGATTTACAACGAGAATTATACTTTGAACAAAAGGTCACTGCACGGTGACTCGGTTTTCTGGAGCAAGTAGCGATCAAATTTTGCAATTCATGAAAGAAGGATGTACATGAACCACTTTCGATTTCTTGCAATCCTTTGGATCTCTCTGCCTCTTATCGTACACCTTTGGATCATTCACCTAGGCGATTCTCTGGTACGCCAAGAACCAATGAGCGTGGAAATATATGGCTCCACTTAAGCCGTGGAGGGATGACAAGTCTGAAGATCGCAATGCTCCATCTTCATCTAAATAAATTTACTTATTCTCATTGTATTTTTAGCTACGTATATGTGTATTCTGTTTCACAAATAATAATATTATATTTTATTAAAATCAATCTCTCGTAAAATAAGCAACATCCTTCAAAATTAGGCTATTTTAAGACAAACTGGCCATTTCAGACGTCTGAACAATGCCATCAGACGTCCGACACTCTTGTATCACATAAATTTTTAACATCGTGCATATAGCAGACGTCTGATATAACATTTTAGACATATGCAAATAGTTTATGCCTTATAGAAAACACAACGGCCTATTCCAGAGTCTAAAATTGGTTTCCAAATGTCTGAATAAAGTTTCTGTCTTTTCAACATAAAAACAAGGTCAATTTCACACGTCTGACTTTACTTTCAGACGTTTAACAAAACTCTCTGTCTTTCAAATTTACAAATTGATCTATTCCAGATGTCTGCTTCATCTTCCAGACGTCTGAAATTCAATCAACACTCTTAAGTACCCTGATAACTTCTATTTTTTTCATTTTTCTCCCTTACATTTCATTTCGTTTCGGCTGCAAAGACGATTCCCTAATTCTCAAGTCACTTTCTCCAAACATGCTCAAAGCTCATGGCTCCTAAAACAAAAAACCCTAAAATCTCTAAGCGCAAGCAAGACCAGCTACTTCATCCAACCCGCAAGTTTGCTCTGATGATCAAATTGAGAGATGGATGAACCGCATACCACATTCAATCAAAAGATATGAAGACATTCAAAAGAAGAAGCTTCATACAGATCTTTTCTACAATTTGCTAAAATTTCCTATGTGCGACTTGGATGAAATATGCGAAAATGCGGGGTTACATCAGTTGATCTCCTTCAAATCGAATAATATCCAAATAGACTAACTTGTGATATTCCTATTCTATGCTAATTTAGATAGCACAGCCATTTGGAATACCGAAAACGACGATAATTGGCCATGGTCAATTGTTTACGGCAACACTGTTAGACTAACTCCAAGGATCATAGGCCGAACTCTCGGATGTTCCGTCACCGGAGAAGATTTATATAATATTCCGAATATGCATCTCAAACCGAGAGATAATATCACACATCAAATATGGAAGATGAAATGCCTAGATTTGCGTCAAAATACCTAAGACCTAAGGCGAGACTTCTCACTAGAATGATTATTAACACTATCATCCATCTCCTTGGTAGTCATGGGCAAATCACAGAGTTAGAACACAAGGCTCTATATGCTATATTCAATGGAACAAGGGTTAATTGGGCAAAATTTATATTTGACGAGCTTAAACATTATTGGATCGATCACGCTCATCCATCATCTACCCTACATACATCATGCGTCTTTTGCGAGCTCACAACGTCCATTCATATTTATCAACCTTTGAAGAGATTTCTCCGAAATATGCTTCCACAAATTTTTTTCTCTCTAATGCACTTACCAGAAAATCCTATGGATTTTATATCATTTGAAGATTGGACGCAATGTCGTCAAGCCGGACAAGCTAGGCTTCAACCCCAACTACAACCTGAACCGTCACAAGAGGTAGAGCAACATCACAAGAACACTCCTCCTCCTACTGCACCCTTTGATTATACGTTCCAAGGTGACATTTTGGAGACTCGCACTAAGACAAAACAACCTAGTTCTTCCAAGAATGAAGTTGAAGGAGATTCTCAAGCTAAACCTTCCCCGAAAGATCCTTAGATTTTTTCTAAGATTCCATCTTTTGTACAAAAATGATAAAAAAATATATGCATGTAATCGATTAATATGATTAATGAAAATTATTTTTTGGTGTGTTATTTCTGTATATATTCATGTAACCTTACAACGATCAGTAAATATTAAATGGTATGAACATGATGTCTACAATTAAAAATTATTAATGCTTTTGATAATGCCAATGGGGGAGAAATAATAAACAGCACAATAAATGATGGAAAGCACATATTCAGGGGGAGATTTATAAAATTATATATAAGTACATTGTATAGTTGTCAACATCAAAAAGGGAGAGATTATTAGAAAATCAAATCTACGGTTTTGACGACAACTATACAATGGAAATCGAATATACATATATATTTATATATACAGGTATTTGCTAGAACAACATCATTAGAAAGACAAGAACAAGGCTCAAATGACATTACAAGAGACTACAAGTCAATAGGAACAAAGAAGCATAAGAAAAAGAGCACAAAGACTGATATGCATAATATCGGACGTTTGGGTGCACAAGCTAGACATCTGATACAGTTCTCTGGAACAACAGACAGGCTAAGCCGGATGTTTGACAATTGCACTCAGACGTCTGATCTACTACTATATTCAAAAATATATATAGTACCAGATGTCTGAAACATATCCAAGGCATTTGATTTCAAACTCGAATTTCAAATAAGAACTTCAACTGCCACATCCGAACGGACATCTCCGCTTCTCTACGCTGCAACTCTTGATCATCAAGAGAAGCAACTGAAGAACGTTCGTTGATGGATGCAACTACTCAAGACACCTATCTACAACTATATATAGCATCAAGAATCAAGAGAACAGTACTTAACTTACTTACCTTTCTCACTTATGCTTTCTGATTCTATACTCTATTCTTGATCTCTGCACTCTAGCAATTCTTACTTGTATTCACTTTTCCATATACACAATTTCTCATAGATAATATTCCTTAAAGATATATTGGAAGCAATTGTACTAATAGGTCAACATCCATGTTATACTAGAACATACATTTGACAAGAACAACTTATTATAACCATGCCTATTCCTCCGGGCGAAGCGAGGGTGTTTGATAGTAGAATTCTAAAGGGGATCTTCGTGATTGGATGTAGGACGGGAGGTCCGAATCAGTATAAAATTCTGGTGTGCTTATTCTATATTTACTTAGATTAATATTATTTTAGTTGCATCATATATTTTGTCACATATACTTGCATATACATTACACGATCCACCCCGTAGACTTTCAAGAATTTCTTATATTGTGACAGTGATATAAGAAATATTACATTAAAGAAAGTACAATGCTAAATGAAAACCGCCTTTGTCTAGTGTAAGACGTCATTTTGCCTTTCAGTAGAATTGTATTTTACTTCATAACATGGTTTAATGATAAATTATTACCTAAGTGAGAATCACATACATAGATAAATATTCTTATAACAGAATGTTATCAAACAATTTCCACATTGCATGAAAAAACCAGCGTGATTCATCTATATAAAGCATAACTGCAATGTAGTTGACATTTTAGTCCATGTAGACTCCACACTAATATTTATAGACACCTTCATTGCACCCTTTTTACAAGCACAAAATGAAAAATAAGACTAGCTAACCATGATGTATAATTTCCATTCCAATTTGGAAAATGGGAAATAAAAAGGTTGAACACAAACTACTGAATTTCCTTTACCAGATGATTTTAACAGAAGTGTAATTGATGAGAGAAATAAACAACTTCTGAAGATAGAACGAACACCTTTCATTCTCCACCTAGGTTCGAAAAACCCATCTTCCATGTCCATATTCTTCAAATTTAATACATAAGGAATACTTTTACTTAAAGGGGAGGTTAGGACTATGCTACACATAGCAAAATTGATTTTTTTTTTCCCAAATTAAGAATAAGTGCGGCACTCACCTTCAGATCCAAGAATAGGAGAAGTGTGGTAGTGCAAACTCCAAAATATCATAGCAAGTATTAGATCAGCAGCTTCATCACAATTTCAGGCAAGCTCTGATGACGTAGATCCAAGGCGCCACTTTCGAATCCATTCAGTAACACCACTCATATACCTAGGAGCAACGAACTTTTGTGACTCGAAGTACTCAAATCCGACAACGCAAGTGGTTCCAGATTGAGATGAGATCGAACACGTACCTCTAGCCTACGACGACTTCATATCCAAGGATCGCTAGCAAACTCATGTGGTGACGTGTTTCTAATTGATGACGGCACGCTTACTTATGGCAGTTGTGTCAAAATGTTAGTTTTGAGGTTGAGCTTTACTTTAGGGATAAATCGATTTGGTTTTGAAGAAGTTAAGAGATGAGGTGGAAGTCACGTGAATGGTTTGAAGGGGGCATTATTTTATGCATATGTATTTGCAACATGCATTTGCTACTCTTATTCATACATCCATCGCAAATAACCCAATTTTGCTATGATAGTAGAAGACAACAATCACAAATTGGTTTTTTAATTTTCTAATACTTTTCATAGACCAATTGCTACGGTTGTTAATAAGAACCAATGCGAATTCACTATTTACTACTGTTTTTATTTAAAAAGACGCAACAGATAGATTGTGTACTAATGTCATATATGAGTCGAATAACCGGATCCATGTAGTCTTCAAAAATCACCCGATCTTAGTTTATAATGTGTTATGAACTAATTAATTTAATTAATATATTATATGTATCGATTATGAGTGTTTTAGTAATTGGGGTGCCATTAATGATTTTGAATATCTCTTGGGAATTTTTTGCATACCTTAAGTAATTATTTGGATGTATGTATAAGTGTTATACATGCACGTATAAATATAAGATATTAATACATGTTTAAATGGGTTTAAATATGAAAACAAATAATAATTAAAGAGGAGAAAACCGAGGGGTGTATTACGGGAGATGAAGGATTTCCTTTTGCTTTAAATATTAAGAGTCGTTACTATTAGCTCTCCTAATAACTCATTTATAAATGACATCTATAATTTCTTTATTTCCTGCTTAATGAAAATGAAAAAGAATCCAACCTCGACATGATAAGGCCGACCACCCCCTTGCTCCATTTTAGAAATCAATATGTCTCCTCTTTTTCAATGCTAATAGTTCTTTGATCCTTGTAAGACCAGGAATGTGGAATCGGATTCCTATGAGAAATCCACTAATCAAGGTACGACAAGCGGTAGGATCACAAGATAATTTTATATTTTCACAGATATGTGTATGTTATTCCCAGACCTTTGTATGAATTTCCATACATATAATTTATCTAGAAATTGCAGAATTAATAATAATTAATTTGAATTATATTTGAAAATCAACATGTTTTAAATTGTAAACCATTTTACTTAAATGAAGTTGATTTTTGGCCTCTGATAAAATTAATAATATGAAAATTGTTTTATATGAAATATTGCATGATCTTGTTATATATATATGTATCATTTAAAATATGAAAAAAAAAATATTAAACCTAGTTAAACTACATCTGAACTAAGATATTTTAAACTTTTAAATTTTGAATGTAAGTAAACTTTTTCTTATTTAGTCAAGCTAACTAGATATTTTACAACAAATTTGAATATATATACATATATGTATGTATGTATATGTATATATATGTATATGTATATATATGTATAGGTATATGTATATGTATATGTACGTATTTATACATACACACACATATTGATCATTTTGAAAATTTGAACTAAGTTATTTATTTAATTGTGGCAACACATCATATATGTGTCTGTGTGTGTCCATGTGTGCGCTCCCATCATACACCTCTCATGTTATTGTATCATAAGATCATGTTGTACCTATCCGCATTTTATAATATACACCTGTCATGTAAGTGTTGTATCATATGGTAACATTGTATCTGTAACATATTATTATATACCTATCATGTTATCGTCATATTATATCACCATGTCATATGTATGCATGCATGTGCACACACACATCTCTCACATTTTGCAGTGTACACCTTTAAATGTGAAATATAAGCACATATAATTGGATTGTCAATCAATTATGACTTGTAATTATAGAAGTTTCACATGTGGAATGTGAAGGGTTTGAATTTATGTGCGTGTATTATTCATATGTCATGTTATTGTTATTTTATATTACTATGTTATATATATATATATATAATTATGTATGTATGTATATGTGTGTGTATTACAATTTGCAATACATACCTGATATATGAGAAATAAAAACACATTAAATTGGATGAACAATTCATTATAACTAGTAATTATAGAAGTTTCACGTGGAATGTGAAATGTCTAAATTTATGTACACATATATAATAGCATGAACGCTTTTAAATTGAAATAAAACATTAAACCAAAATGGAGACTAGATCTGAATGCTAACTAGTTATTTGTACAGGCCTATTAAGATCACTCAAGGATTTGTTTTAAATATACTTCATTTCACCTGCTACCAAAAACACCTTGACCAATGATGTTTATGTGATTGCATGCCTGTATGTATGGACAAAATATGTGTTTTTTGATATGTAGGTGATGATTCTATATATGGAGAACTCTCGAGTGTATAGGAAGACTACATATGATGGAGTCTTCAATGGTTATACTAGGAAAGGGAGTTCGTAATCATAATACACCTCAATGGATTAGGTCTAGATTGTTTAGACTTAAATGATGCAATAGAGGGGTGCTCACAGATCGAATTAGTAAGGTGAAGATTGTTATCCTACCTTTTGGCAAGGCCATGATACCAAGGACTTGACTAGAGACTGAAAAAATACGCTCTGGAGATCAATTATCTGCAAATTCACAATGGATATAGGCAAACTTGGTCCGAATTCGGATCGAGCCACAATCAACGTTATATGACAAGCAGAGCTATACAAAATAGCATTCCAAATTTTAGGTCAAATGGAGGTCGTATGTTCAAGTTATGGTACGATCAAGATCCACGAGAAACATGCCAATCGTGTATCCTTCATTCGTATCCATCATTTCATATCGATCAACACTGATACGAAATGAACGTAACTAAAGCATTCGGCATCCATCATTCGTATCCATATGGTTCAAACTCATAATGATGGACTTCGGCACTTCCTAGATCGATCACACTTCACTTAGCCAGCAACTACGCTTTTCATATCGATCACCTACATGATCGATACGAAGAGCAGAGCCTATAATTGATACGAAGATGGAAGCAAGGCATACGAAAAGGAAGCAGTGGATGGATACGAACAAAGCAAGCAGCATATTTGAATCCCCGAAAGAAGCCATCTCGCCACTATACACAAATCATGGATCTCCATAAAATGCGCATGCCATGTCATCAATATGAATGGATCGATACAAAGTTATCGATACGAGGACCTCGGCCAGTCCATATTTACAACCTTGATCGACCAATAACTCCACAACCACAACTCCAAATACAATGAGATTTTCACAGCAAGTTGCACAACACATAAGGAACTTCCATAATCGATCGCAACTCAATAAAAGCAGTTTCTAATCGATACAAAGTGATGTTGGATCGATCCCAAGTGGCCCTGGATCGATCATGTGGGCCCACTTCGGCTTGAGAAAGAATATTCCGAAATCTAAGGCAGATATTTCCAACTCCACACCTATAAATAGCATTTCCATTGCAACTAAAAGGGGACTTTTATGTTACTGTTTGGGTTGAACTCCATTTAATTCGAGTAATAGCTATTGCACTGTTGTAACTTAGTTTCTAATCAACAATAGACATCAAAATCTTCAAAGTGGACGTAGGCGATAATGCCGAACCACTATAAATTCTTGTTTTCTTTCTATTACTGCTTATTTTCTTGGTGTGATTATTATATTAGCCTCATGTTTCATTTTACTTCTTCATTCTAATCTCTTCAATTATACCCGACAAGTGTTGTGCCCATTTTTAGTACAAACACTTTGGCATCTTCACTGAGAAAACTCTGTTTTTTCCTCTGATTTTGTGGATCCCCTGTTGCAATTGGATTGCTAAAGTCTAAGGAGGAGATCCAGATCCATCTTCCAATGGTTCCTTCTATTCTATTCAGATTGTTCCAGATCTAAGAAGAACTACATTCAACATGGTGCGCACTACCAGAACTGCTTCTAATGCCGCTGATCCAGAAGGAAGGGATTGGCAAAATCCCATGCAGCTGACTACTACAGGCCAAACACCAATTAGAGCTCCAGATTCATTCGTTCCAGTAACTAGAGAGGAATTCTAGATTCTCATGGACGAGCTCACTCAAAACTGTCAAGGGCTTACTCAACAGATCCGTGCCAACAAGGAACTTACGAACCAGCTGACTAAAGAAAGGCGAGGGAGATCTAGAAGGGTGCATACCTCTTATTCCTTGCCTGGAAGCTCGGCCTCATCTGACTTCTATCACAGATCTACATGTCGCCGGTTAGATGAGAACTACGTGAAAGCCTCCGGACACGCGAATGCTACAAATCCTAGATAGGCCGGGGGTAGGTCCTTCTATAGGACATGAAGTGCACCCTCCTCCCGAGGGAGGATGCTTCCTTACAACACTTTTCATGACAACGCAACTACTACTATAAATCTGGATGTTGTGATCCATAACCAACCAGATCCAACCCCTCGACACTGCACTCATTCCCAAGATCCTTACTTCCTTGGTGCTCGGGAGCCAAGGAGGCATGGAACGGACCGTAGACAATGACCGGACCATGCTCGTGACATGAAACCCAACCATGCCTTAGCCCTGAACTCCAGATGCCTGATATTCCAATTATGATACACCTGATGAATAGAGAAAGTCATGGCCTCAGGAATAATGATTGGGCAATTTCTAGAACTCACACCCCATTCACCGATGACATTTTACATGCAGAGCCACCCCATCGATTCAGGATGCCGAACTTGCCAATGTATGAAGGAAATTCGAACTCCAACCAACATATTCTGAAATATGAATGGCTCATGTATGCCACCCGAGATGACGATGCGGTTAAGTGTAGAAGCTTTGCTATCTCCTTGGAGGGCATTGCTACTATATGGTTCACCCGTCTACCACCAAGATCTATTTCATGTTTTGACCAGTAAGCTAGTAAGTTTGTCGAGAAGTTCTGTATGCATGCTACAAGACCGAAGGATGTTAATACCTTGTCCAGTCTTATTCAAGCTCCAAGAGAGACTCTTAGGCATTCTTTGGAAAGGTTCCACACTGCTTGTGTTGAAGTCAGCAATCCCAATGACAACTCTGTTCTAATGGCCTTGACTAAAGGGATCGATCCTAATTTCAAGTTTGATGATTGGTTGGTTGGGAAACCCCCCACTTCGTTGGGCTGCTTCTATGCAAAGGCAGCCCAGTTTTTGAGGAGAGAAGATGCTAGACGGTCTAGGAAGCAGACGTCGTAGGGCCCAACGATGAAGGCATCCAGAGTAATGTTGTAGTGAAGCAGAACAGGGAGAGCTCTAGTAAAGTAACGAGCTATTCAAGGACAATTCCGGCAGACTTCATAGCGGAATTCAACATATAGAAGGACTTGCTCGAAACTAGTGAAACTCCTAACTATATATGGAAGCTATGCACCAATGTGCATCAAACGACCGATGCTTAGGCGCTGGAGTGTATCGCCCACGATGAAATCAAGCGAGTGTTGCATGAAGTGCATGAAGGAGAATGTGGCGATCATACTGAGGGACAAGCCCTTGCAAAGAAGATATTCAGATACAGGTATTACTGGCCAACCGCAAACCAAGACGCTACGGATTATGCTAAGAGATATGATAGGTGCCAGAAACATGCCAGAATTCCAAGAGCCCCTCCAACTGGGATTACTTAGATGGTCAGTCCATAGTCGTTTGCCATATGGGGCATTAATATAATAGGGTCCATGCCCCTAGCAAAAGGTGGTGCAAAGCACGACATTGTTGCAGTTGACTGCTTTACCGAATGGAGGGAAGCTGAGCCTCTTGCTACTATCATGACGAAGAAAGTAATCAACTTTGTTGTGCGTAACATCATCTGTCTCTTTGGCCTCTTACAGACGGTTGTAACTGATGATGGGGCCTAATTCGATAGTGTTGAGTTTAAGAATTTCTACCGACGATATCGCATCAAGAAAAGTTCTCGGCAGTAGCTCATCCTTAAGCGAATAGACAAGTTGAAGCTGTCAACAAAGTCATAAAGTCCATTTTGAAGAAACGATTGGAGAAGGCTGAAGGTAAGTGGGTCAATGAGCTCCCCATGGCCTAATGGGCATATCAAACTACCCACAAATTCGCAACTGGCCATACTCCATTCGCACTTTCTTACGGGTCTAAAGCCACTATTCCAATTGAGCTAGAGGTACCTTCTCACCGTGTGACTTATTATGATTCGAAAATGAATGTCATCCTACTCGTAGAATCTCTGGATTTATTGGATGAGAAGCGTGAAGAGGCTGATTTGAGGGCAGTCGCACATCGGAACCGAGTCGCTCGATTATACAATACTAAGGTCCGACCTAGAACCTTTGAACTTGGAAATCTCTTACTTAAGAGAATCTATCCGGTCCCTTCGCACATGAAACCGACATGGGAAGGACCGTATGCCATCGAATGGAGGCTTGGAGATGGCACATTCAAACTTTCGAACGTTGATGGTCTCACTCTACCGAGGGCATGGAACAACGAGAGTCGCCATCTTTATTACATATAACCGACTTTCATTCATTTAGTATGCTTTCCATTTGAAGTTTGTTTATGCAATTAGAGAATTTGTACTTGTAATAAGGCAACTGACTTTGCCATGATTTCCTATTTCAACAATAAAGCGCAGACTCATCAAGCCAGATTAGTGATTCCTAAATGCATCATGCAACCGCCATGATGTTCGAAGAGTTGAATTCCATCTTACGGTGGGACTCGTTCCAATAGAGAGTGATCGTAATCTGATCGGTCACTTACTAAATGAAACCCTGAGCTCGGGGGAAACACCAATCAATTAAAAGAGAGTTGAAACACGATAATTCTCCAATAAAGTTCAGCTCCCAGAATGCAAGTTGAAGTGCAAACTGCCAAATTAGGAAGTGAATCTACCATCCAGCTTGAGGAGGATGGGCCCATCCATCCATGACCTCACTTCTTTCCAAGCTCGAGGAGGATGGATCCGTCTATCCACGACCTCGCTTCTTTCCAAGCTCGAGGAGGATGGATCCGTCCATCCATGATCTTGCTTCTTTCCAAGCTCGAAGAGGATGGATCCATACATCTATGACTTCGCTTACTGGATTAAGGAGGATGTGAACTGACCATCCACGACCTTAACCAACTTCTTATTTCTAGAGCGTGAATAAGATCCTAATCCTAAAACAGGCGTGATCACCATCTTTCAACCGACTCTAGATTCCTGGAGTGTGAACTAGAGTATAAACATTAAACGGGTGTAATTGACCACCCATAAAATAACATATGTCCGCGGAGTGTGGACGTAATCCTAAACAATAAGCAAGCATGATTGACCGCAGGCTTACAAACCTAATCCCCGAGTGTGGATGCAAATGCTAGCAAATGAGCGAATGTGATCCGACTGCTCAAACTCATGTTACTTTAACTTGGTTTCGACTAAGTTAAATCAAAGTTGGCGGAGGTGGAGGTGGAGGAAGACTGCCAACTAACTACTTCAACTATCCCCAGAACTCGGGGCATAACTCAAGTAATAGCCACTGACCGAGATAGCACAACATTGGACTCAACTCGATATTTGATTATGACCCGAGGCCATGACCTCAAGACTTAAAGACCAAACTCATGTACGACTTAGACACTAAAGCTTCATGAGTACATTGAATGGAAATGTGAATGCTTAAGTACTTAAACAAATAAGCGCAGAGTTATGCCAAAAACAAAAATGGAATTTTATTCATACTATTCTACAAGAAAAAAGTACAAAATCTGTCCAAAAAAATTCCCATATGCAGGGACCAAGCCCGCATCTATGCATGGCCTACAAAAAGCAAAAGAAAAGAAGCTTATCCTAACTACCAACAAAGAGGAAGTCAAAATGCAAATTTACGCCTTCGTTTTCCTATCCTTCTTAGTTTTCTTTGGCATGGATCTGCTTGAACGTCTGAACCTCTTTTGGAATCCTTGCCTCCTCGGCTCGCTTCAATTGGCTTGTCTCCAGCCGAGGGAATTGATGCGGTCTCCCCTTGAGAACCCACGAGGATTAATGTATCCCTTGTGTGTGAAACTAGTGGAATAGTGACACTTTAAGTACCAGAAGAATAAGGCGCCCAAGTCTCAATCATGGTGCTACCTGGAGAAATCATGAGAATCGGGATCGGGCCAGGACCAGCCATACCACCATCGGCTTTGAGATCCTGCTCCATCTCAGTGTTGATATCCCTCATTATTTGTTCCTCTCGGTCCACGCACTCGCTCAATGGGATACTGCTTGTAACAACCCGTAATTTCGCTACTTCAAAAATAAGAGATTTCGTTCGTTTTAAATTTAAAGAAAATTGAATCTTAGGTAAAAATGTTTTATGTAATGTATAATGATGAAGAAATTGTCTATTCTTATAGTTAATAAATTAAAAAGTATAAATTTAGATTTTTGAACAAATCGACAGAAGTTAAGTTTTGTTAATAAATAAAGGCTTAAATAAATAAGTTTTAATATTTATTTAAAATGGTAAATCTTATTTTTGAAATATCTAATAAAGATAATAAAAATATTTAAAAATATGTTAATAATCGTTTTATAAAAATAACCAAAATTTTCGCATTTTGTCAATTTTACATACACTGTAAAACTAGAGATTTTGATATTAATTTATGATAATTTTAAAATATAAAGAGACATGTCTTAATATATTTAAAGAATTAAAAAGTTCATTTTAAAGTTTGGTTTATTTCAATATATAGCTTAACAAAAATGTCAAATTTTGACTGTAAAATTTGTCGACAAAAACACCGTTTTCAACCGAAACAAGTTGTCGACAAGTTGTTGCAACTTGATACATTTTCTAATATATAAATAAAACTTAACAAACTATGTTACATATTACATTTAACAAATGCACTTTGAAAAGTCGAAGTTTACAAATAATTCAAAAAGTACATGATTTGACAAAAGAATGCAAAAGTAAACACAAAAGGACAAAACATGTCAAATCAAACCAAACATAATTATTACTTTACTTTTATTACTCCTTAAGTGAAAGTGACATAAAGTATGGCTTGAAATGTGATGTTAAGTGTTGAAAAAAGTAAGTTTCTTAAAAGTAAGTAAAGGACATTTTGGTCATTTTACATAATAATATTTTATTCCAAATTTTTTTCTATAAATAGTCATGCATATCTCTTCCATTTTCACACAAATTATTCCCTTTTTCTTCTTCTTTTAAACTATTTTAAAGGCTTCTCTTTTTAAGAGATGTAGGAGGGTTAAAAATAGTGGAGTGCTTACGCATTAATCCACTTGTTACTCTCTAACATCTTCTTAATTCACTTCTTCTTCTTCTCTTCTTAAAAAATGGCGCTTGGCCGTGAGAAATATGGAGGTGGGGAGGCATGGTCGAGATCAAAGCAAAGGTAGAAGCGATGGCCGAGCACTTGGAAAAGTGGAAGAATGTTTAGGTGGTGGTTTAGTGAAGCGTTGAATTAAATGAACATTGGTAGGAAGTTAAACGTTTTGGGTAATGGTGAGAAATTCTCATCGCTTTTGAATTTATATTTTGATTATGTTAAAACAATCATATTTATACCCTTATGTCATATGCATGTTTATTTGATTGTTAATATAAATGATTTGATAATTAGTTAATTAATAGAGTTATGATAATCTGTCCGCTATGATATTCATAGTGAATGTTGAATTGAAATCATATGTATGTGATTGGTTGAATGGATATTAAGTTAGTGATAAATAATGAATGTTGGATATGTTCATTTTGATTAAATAATCACTTTGTTAATAAGACCATATTTTAATGATATGAGATATTTTGAAAAAATAAGTCTCTTTTCATTTAGAAGTGAAATTAAAGGTAAAATAAAAGAGAATTTGAAATTTGAAGTGAAACAGATTTGAAAAGGATAGTTAAATTGAAATTCAAATCAATTTTCAAAATTGAAGTTTAGTTTGAGATTGAACTGAAGTTTAAATTGAAATTAGATTTGAAATCTAAGTTTTAAATGTGTTTAATTTGAAGTTAGAATTTAAATTGAATTGAAAATGGGATTTAAAATTTAATATTAAAATAATATGAATAAAATAATATTGTAAATGATAATAGTGAAAATATATTTTAATTACTTTAAAAAGTGAAGATACTGATTTTAAATGATTTGTAATGATTTTATGAGTATAGAATTCGATTTGAATAAATTATTTGAAGTATTGAAAAATAAGTTCAAATGAATGTGTAGAGTGAAGTATAGCTCGGAATTCTTCAAGATAAGAAAATTCCGGACTATTATATCCATATCTTCTAAACGAAGAAAGAAAATCAAAGTTTCGATAAGTAGATTGTGAATTAAGTCCAAATCAATTTTCTAGAAAAATCGCGCTAATGCAGGTAAGTGACCATAACCGGAAATCTGTTTGAATGAATGTTTTTAATTATGGAAAAATATGAAATAAATTTGATAAATCTATTTAAATAGTTTAAAAGAGATTTGGATTTGAAAATATGAGTTATCAAATGTTTAAAAGTTGTTTAAATCAAATTGGCTTATATAGCACTTTCCGCACACTTTTCTGTTGCGAATTCTATAACTTTTTTGAATATGAGTTTAAATGTAACATCGTTTTCCACAATCAATTGTGAATGTTTTAAAAAGGATAATTAAGCGTTTTGAAAGATAATTTGGCATATTTATAAGCAATTCCAAAATAAAGTTGAAAATCTGAGTATGCGGAAACGACTAGTACATTTGTCCCGCCTGTGAGATTTGGAAAAATAAAACAAGGTGTTTAACTAAGGTGAGGGATGGAGCAACCAGTGCCCTGAACTTACTTGGCATATGTTTTTTTTCCCTAGGCGAGGGGTGGAACAGATCAAAAGGAAAGCCCGGATGCTCTTAAATAAAAAAAAATTTGTTAAGTTTTCCAAAATAAAAGAAGATCAGTATCATCCAAAATTTAAGCAATCTCCAGATGAATGATTTCTATTTACTCAAAAATGTTGCTAAGATTGATTTAGGTTTTATTGTAAACGATATCTTAAATAACATTGTTTTGGACCCGCCTAAAAGTTAAAGAATTTAATTGAAAGTTAAGTAAGGAAATTTGAGATATTTTCCAAAGCAAAAGAATAAATTTCCTAGAAATTATCCTAAGTCAAAAGAATAGATTTCGAAATCATCCAAAAAACATTAAAGTGAAAAGAGACTTAATAAAACCAGTATACTCATGTTCACTTTTATCGATATTGGATTTCAAAGGAACCGAGGTCGGATTTGGGTAATTCCTATTCGAAAACCACTTCAAACCAATGTGTACGTTCGAACGTGAAGACGTGTAGAAGATGATTGAAGACCGTGGATCTTTATAGCATGAGGATTGTTGATTTGCTCTGGGTAGCTCCCGAGTTATATATAGCAGTGGTCTCCTCGTTGTAGAGATTTTTTGGATTGCAAGGACTACTCGCTACCGGGGGATGATATATTCGGTACTATCTAGTTATAGAGGTAGGTCGGTCTTGTATTGGTAGAGGTTCCTTTGTGCTGTTTCTCGGGACGTCCATCTAGAGGTGTACCCATTTCGGAAAGTAGATCCTTCACCTGATCATTTGTATGGAAATCCATTCTTCAATAATAACCTACGGTTTTGTTTGTAGAGCCTAGTATGCTGGAATTAATAATGGTAACAATTTCAGCTGAGATTAATAAGTTTATTTGCAAATGTTTTCAAAGAATGCCATTAGAAATAATATCAAATTTTTTGATATGTAAAAGTGTTTAGTTATCATAAGGTAAAAACCCGTCCGTATTCATGTGTGGACGTGGTCTTATGAGCTACTCTTTCTTTTCAAAGGATTTTATCCAAAGGCTAATATATGACACTGTCATTTATTATTGAGTTTTTCTCACGCTGGTTTATCAAGCTTGATCTGAGAATTTTCAATACTCGGGTCAGATCCGAGTAGTTTCAGGTTAGTCGAAGACGGTTGAAGTTTTCAAAGGAGAGCTGGAGATATTCATCAACGTACGGACATATTTTATTATCCACCGTGCTTAGTGTATTTTGTTTGATATTTGTCAGCAATTGTAAGGTCAGATATTTATAATTGTCCAGACTGAATTTAGGTTAGACTCTGATATATGTATTTAAAAGTTTTCCGCTGTAAAAATATTTGTTCAATATTATATGTTATTCCATTCGAGTGAGATTCTATTTTATCTATTTTCTCTTTCTACCCTTAATGAGCCATCTTTTCATGCAATTTGAGTTGGACATGTGTGCTTTATTGTCGATTCAAAGGGTACAGGAAAACAGACCATTATATGTGGTATCAGAGCTTTTGGTTGAGCGAACACCATAGCCTGATAGGGGTAAGACACATCAGAGATAGGATTAGTAATATATTAGGGTGAGTAACTCATTAGAGATAGGGTTAGTAACACCCTAGGATGAGTTATGAGAGTATTATATATATGAGTGTGTATTTGTTAATTTTATAAAAGTGATTTTGTTTTAAAGAAGTTGGTAAATGAAATAATTTTACATTGGGCTTATATTATAAATATTAAAGGGGATATTATTATCCTTTGGGTTATAAATTAAGGATTGTTTGTAATGTAGCTTAGCAAAACTAAAATATGAATATCTTGTGATTAGAATTGCACAATTTGACAATAAGATATTCCATATAGAATCAATTAGTTAAAACCTAGAATTTAAAACTTACACCCTTAGATACTTAGTATTAAGAAATAATAATGATTAAGTGATTATCATAATGAATGGATTTAAAAGATAAGTACAAATATCTTATGAAGTAAAATTCACAATTTGACTATAAGATATTTGATGATAGTATTGAAGCTAGAGGTTATAATTGGAGAATGCAAAAAGAAAATGTATACATAGAAAAAATTCTTATCCATGAGATAGGAAAAAGAGTAAACCTAAGTTGGGACTTTTTACTAAATATAATATAAAAGGATAAGTTGTATAACTTATAGAGAGATAAGTTAATTTGAAATTTAGGAACAAAAGGTATAAGAAATATCATCCTAATATAAAATTGGAATTAGTAATACACTTAGGGTAACATTCGTAATTCAAAATGAAGTAAAATTAGAAGTGGATATTTTTGAATAATATGTTAATAGGTTGAATGTTGGATGAAAATGTTTAAGTAACAAATACCATGTGAATTAAATTTCACAATTTGACTATAATGTATTTTATGGATTTAAGGTTAAGAAATTTGATTTAGAAAATGGATAGGTAAATAAGTTAAGTAGTTAATCATAGAATCAGTGAGAAAAAGGTGTACACTTAGTAAAGTTGTCTTATTAATATATGGAGTGGATAAATAATATTAGCTAAATGAAAACCTTTGGTAAAGAAAACTAAGGGTTGAGTTTTATAACTTATTAGTTTGGGATAATAGTAGAGTTCCATATTAGTTAAACACCTTAGTTGAAGTAATAACAATTTTAAGTTTGGGGATATGTATATATATACTCTTAGGAAGTAAAGGTATATTATACAAGTTTAAGTCATATTTGTATGCTTAAGTAATAATCGATTTAGGAGAAAGTAAATGGTTGTGAAATAAACTTGGATTAATAGAAGAAAATTAGTATTATCCAGAATTTAAGCAATCTCCAGAATGAATGAATTATATTTACTCAAAAATGTTGCCAAGATTGATTTAGGGTTTATCGTAAACGATGTCTTCAATAACATTGTTTTCGACCCGCCTAAAAGTTAAAGAATTTGATTTAAAGTTAAGTAAGGAAATTTGAGATATTTTCCAAAGTAAAAGAATAAATTTCCTAGAAATTATCCTAAGTTAAAAGGAATAGATTTCGAAATCATCCAAAAAAAATTAAAGTGAAAAGAGACTTAATAAAACCTGTATACTCATATTCACTTTTATCGATACTAGATTTCGAAGGAACCGGGGTCGGATTTGGGTAATTCCTATCCGAAAACCACTTCGAACCAATGTATATGTTCGAACGTGAAGACGTGTAGAAGATGATTGAAGATCGTGGATCTTTATAGCATGAGGACTGCTTGTTGACTTGCTCTGGGTAGCTCCCGAGTTATATATAGCAGTGGTCTCATCGTTGTGGAGATTTTTCAGATTGTAAGGACTACTCGCTACTAGTGGTAGTAGGAGACTGCCTTCGGCTTGTCCTGTTCCTGGTAAACTTGTACGGATGTTTGTCTGACATTGCGTTTCTAAAAATTACGTACATTGGTTTTTGCAAACGTACATCAGTGGTGGCGAAGAAGGCAACTTCTCTTAGCTTAACACCCTCCTTGAGATGTATTAGCTCAAGGGTTGTATTTTGTGGAAGGCAATTAGTAGGTAACGGAAATGGCAATGTGACATTCAAAGGTATGATATGTGCTTTGTGAAAAGGTAATCGTAGCCTTAAGCCTCATCAACTGGAAATGACCGAAACAGGATTAGATGTAGTAAGGCTAAGTGAGTCATTCTCAAATAGGGTATAGTCATCCCCTTCTAGATATATTTCTTCCCGCTATGACGTTGGGATGTAAATTAATGTGGTGTATGCTATGAGGGCCCTCAAATAAAAGTCGGTAATGACCGGTGGATGACATATTCGGTACTATCTAGTTATAGAGGTAGGCCGGTCTTTTGTTGGTAGAGGTTTCTTTGTGTTGTTCCTCGGGGCATCCATCTAGAGGTGTACCCATTTTGAAGGTAGATCCTTCACCTGGTTATTTGTATGGAAATCCATTCTCTAGTAAGAACCTATGGTTTTGTTTGTAGAGCTTAATATGCTGGAATTTAATAATGGTAACAATTACAGCTAAGATTAATAAGTTTATTTACAAATGTTTTCAAAGAATGTCATTAGAAATAATATCAAATGTTTCGATATATAAAAGTGTTTAGTTATCTTGAGGTAAAAACCCGTCTGTATTTATGTGTGGACGTGGTCTTATGAGATACTCTTTCTTTTCAAAGGATTTCATCCAAAGGCTGATATATGACAATTTCATTTATTATTGAGTTTTTCTCACGTTGGTTTATCAAGCCTGATCTGGGTATTTTCAATACTCGATCAGATCCGAGTAGTTTCAGGTTAGTCGAAGACGGTTGAAGTTTCCAAAGGAGAGCTGGAGATATTCATCAACGTATGGACATATTTATTATCCGCAGTACTTAGTGTATTTTGTTTGATGTTTATCATCAATTGTAAGGTCAGATATTTATAACTATCCAGGCTGAATTTAGGTTAGACTCTGATATATGTATTTAAAAGTTTTCCGCTGTAAAAATATTTGTTAAATATTATATGTTATTCCATTCGAGTGAGATTCTGTTCTATCTATTTTTTCTTTCTACTCTTAATGATCCGTCTTTTCATGCAATTTGAGTTGGACATGTGTGGTTTATTGTCGATTCAAAGGATATGGGAAAACGGGCCATTACACTGCTAGTCGGACCCAAGGAGCCCGTAATAATGTCTTCATCCACATTAAAGGGCATCTCAATGCTCGGATCACTTTGGCAGTTGAAAAGCATTTCCATCAGTTGGTCGTCAAGCATACAGCCGCCATCATGCATCACCCCGGCCGAAGTAATGATCGTCACACTTATGCCCTCTATTGTTAAGGCCTCCTGCTTGTGATGAACTTCTTGAGTTGCAGGAGGGTTGGCTGATACGGAACCTAAGGCTAAATAAAGATAAGAGAATATATTAGTAATATCCTTCAATAACGCTCTTACGTTCTAAAGAATAGGAGAATTGTCCAGAATACCTTCCTCGGACTGGCTCCTGGGTTGAGCCGACATGCCTTCCAAGCTGCGCTCAATGGTTGGAGGGAGATATGGCCTGTCGGGATCATACCTCGGGATGGCTAGGGGGTCGGCAAAAGATGTGGGTGCAGGTTGAGATGCTGAGGGTACTTCAAAAGCATAGTCATGGTGTTCGCATCCAGATCCTTCTCCGGCCTCTGAATATTTAGCAGCTAGGGCTTCTCTTTGGAGCGAGATAGTTGTGTCATGAATGACTTTGGGCTCATCTCTGATCGGCACTTGAGCTTCCAATAGTTTTGAATTTTTGAATCTTCTTTTCTTCCTCAACCAGGTCAGGCCTTGTACAGCTGAAAGGGGCAATCTTCACCGAGCCGGTTCAGAATGCGGGATTTGATTACATTGGTAGTTTAAGTGACCAAAAGGTCCTCGAATTAAGCATCCTCTTTGGCCTCAGTGGCTTTTACTTCCCTTTCTATTCTGGCATCAACTTCTGCGGCCTTTTTTTTGCTTTGTCCCTTTCATCTTGCAACTTCACAACTTCCACACATGCTTCTTGGGCAATCTTGTTAGCGTCTTCCTTTTATTTAGTTACCTCTAGCGGTTTTTCTTTTAGCTTGGTGATTTTTTAGGGCTGCTTTCACCCTTTCTATGGCAACATCCCTTTCTTGAATGATTATGGTGTTTCGGCGCCCCATCTCTTACACCAAGTCCATATGGTTATTTCTCATTTCTTCCCTGGACTTCTAAACTTCCTCAACTCTCTGGCCAGCCTCCATCTCAGCTTTTCTTGAGGACTCGAACTCATTGGAGAACACCTCTATTATCCTGTCTTTGTAAGAAAGATTCCCCTCCAATTTCTCAATCGCCTTGGCTCGTTCGAAGGACACAGCCGAGACTCACTCTGCCATCTTGACCCACTCACGGTATTGGCTATATGCATCATGGATATAGTATTGCACCAACTTCTCTATATTGTTTTGGGTTTTCTTCAAGTTGGGGGGAAAGTGGAAACCATCGAAGCATATGTTTGGGAAATCCTTCTTCAGTTTAGCAATACAGATGGCTCCTTCCACCGTTGGCTCTATAGCAATTTATTCCACGACAATAGAAGAGGCTGTTTCATTTCTATGGCGTTGTTCGTCGGTTTTTGGAGTGTGAGATGGCACTGTTTGGTGTGAAGATTAAGAAGAGGGCCTGTTAGGGCCAGATGGTTCAAAAGGCGCTTTCGATGGCAGAGGTCGCAACCTGGAGCGGCGCTTTCTTTGGTGTGATTTTTCTTTTTCCCTATCGTAGCGCTCACATTCCCGGCTAAAATGGTAGCCATAGCCATAATCTCTCACACACTCGCGGGCGATGTGATTCAGAATGCAATCCAGACGATTAGCACGAAGAGCGGAGTTTATCAAGCATAGAACCTTATTTTCCCATTGTATCTGCAAAAAAGAAGAAGGAAATTAATCACCGTTGGACATTGAGAAGAAAATGATGGAATGTCATGTAATGCCGTGAAGTGGGTGTATGCATGTGTAAACCCCCCGACCGACCGGTTGTAGCAGCTTTTTTATTGGAGTTGACCCCCTATTTCTATTGAAGTTAGGCCTACGTCGGTTCTTGAAGGGGAATGAAGCCCCTCTAACCCAAGATCAGGGAATGATGGTATGTCCTCAAGAACGTAAGTACCTGATAGCCCCTTTAGCGAGCTTTCTATTTGCTGGGAAGAGGTCTCCGGACCTATGGAAGTAGTCAAAATTTGAGTTGCTTCGGCAGTCTTTCGCCTCTTGATTTTAGAGACAGAAGCTTTGCATTTTCTCTTTAATTCGGACTGCCGAGGGCCCTGTGGAGGCACAACCGCAGGCTTATGACCAGCTTTTGTACACTCATCATCGCGAGATTTGATGATTGTTGTACCGCGTATGGCTTGAGCTTCTTCAACTGGGGGCACGATAGGAGCCCATCTTCCGCCTTGTCTTGCTGGGGATTCTCTTGGAATTTTAATGAGCCCTATGCTCTGTGCTTTCTCTAAAATCCTGACAGCAATCAAATTGTCGTCGGTGAGAACTTCATCTGTTTCTCTTAGCTCGGCAGGCACCGCCTGGAGTGTTTTCACTATCTCTTTATATTGCGCTCCTTCGGATCGTGGAATATAAGCTATAAAAGAAACATGGCAATGTATTCGCATTGATCTATATTATCCAGTTACGGTTAAATAACAAAACAAGTCATAGCACTTACGTCTGGCCAGCCATCTCCTGGCAAACCCTAGTGGGCATCTCATATAAAACCACTCCGTTTTGAAGTAGCTCAACTTGCTCAATGTGCATGCCACCACTTGCAGTTTCGAGCAGCCTCCAAGAAGGTGAATGATGGATTATCCACCTGACTCTTAACATTGAATAAATATCTGATGTTGTCGACAGTCGGGAGACGGAGGAGATGTTCCATGAACATTATGCACAAGCTGTTGAGTAGCGTGTACCCGTTCGGATGAAGCTGAGAGGGCGTGACCTCAAATAAAATAGCACATCCTTAATGAATTGGTTGAATGGGGGCATTGTTTCAGCCCATCACATAAATTTGTTGCATGCGGTGAATCCCTTCGGGAGATAGTGTGCGTTCCATCTTCCGGTCCTGGTAACTGGACTACTTCAAAAGACAACCCATGCCTAAGGCAAATTCTACCTATCACCTCTTTTGTAATCTTGGACTGCACATAATCTATTGGATTCATTATCACCACTGCATCTGGTAGCTCATATGGGGCAAGATTCGCTATATCAGTCGGGATGTCTGGCTTATCTATTCTAGGGAATGGAGGACTTTAAAATTCTTGTTGTTTTGAGCTTTCAGGGTCCATAGCTATTGAACTCAGTAAAAACCACTATTATATGGTAAAAAAATTGTATCCCCCAGTGCAAAGTGAGTGATCATATTGTGTAGTGAAGTGTTGCACAGTACTCTAAAATTCTACAAGATTAAGAGATGGTAAAGAAACGAGACCTAGAGATTCGACTGGAGCGACCGTCATTGTTGACCGTCTCAGTCGTTCCATTCTAACTTCGGAGAGCGACCCATATTAAAAGTTTGTTATGTTTAACAAGTTACAGTTCCATAGATGAGCTTTGAAGGATAGTCATATATGCAGTTCTACGATCGGATCCAAATATTCAAGGCTAAAGCTGTCGGGGTCAAGTGTTCGAGTATGTAAAAGTCATGAAATTTGTATCCATCATAATTCATTTTGGATCATTCACCTAAAGCTAACATTCGTATTGATAAAAACAGTCAGACCGATTACCAGTTCATATCGATCGAGCACTTCGTATCGATCTTCCTGTATCAATCGCTCCATATCGATCACTTCGTATCGATCTGTTCCCTACGGCAACACCTGACTGATCCAGAAAACGGTGCTTTCATATCGATCCATGAACTCTAGCTTCAGATCGATCAGAAGACATCTCACCCCATATCGATATGAGTTGCTTTACCTCGGACCGATCATCTAACTATTCCTTCTGCATTGTTTCCAAATGCCTACTTTTCGCCTCGATCATGGAAACTGCTTTCCACTACATCCATTGACAAGCTTTTTCGTATTGATCGCATATGTGATCCAGTGAATCAATCCATGACAATTACTTCGCATCCACTATCTCTAAGACTTCATACATCCAGATCGATTCCATATCTATCCCCTCGCATTGATGTGAGATCACCACCTGAGTTAGTCAGATTCGGAGTTAGTGACTCTGTATCCATTTTTCCTCTCCAACTACCCTCCTTCTCCAAATCGCCATTAGCAATGCACTCTACTCCACCTCAGCTGCCCTCCGGTGACAACTAAGTTGGAGATGGTGATTATGGTAAATAAAGGGACGTGAAAATAGCATCTCACAACTATAAGCAAGATTCAATCAGTGGTTTACTAAGGTTTAAGGGGATTTGGATTGGGTAGTTGGGCTATGGTTGGAGATAAAGAATAGTTCTTCTCTTTTTCTTTTTTCCTTTTCTTTGATTGGATACAAAATAGCAAAGTGAATAAATATGCTAAGTACAGAAAATTATATATACTCCTTCGTATCTAACGTAAAAAAACGATTCATATCTCGATTTTTCTCAGTTAAGTACCCATCGGTATGAAATGCACCATGTACCCGTGTTCGGATCGTTGGTATCCATCGATACGAAGTGCATCTGAATCCTATATCTCGTATCCATCGATATGAAGAATTCCAATATGTTTGTGCTTGTAACTCTCGTATCCATTAATACGAAGAGCGTTGTCCAACAATTCAAACTAATTTGTATCCATCATTATGGAACATGCCTTTCGCAACCTTATCTCGTATCGATCACCATCGATACGAATCCACTCTAATGCACCCTAGATCGATTCAGGAAAGGACTGATACGAAGAGAGGCATCAAAACAACCATCGATCGTTGTTACAACTCGAATTTCATATCGATCCAGGAGAGGATCGATACGAAACTCGATCAAAAATGAACCATCAATCGATGGCTAGAACTTTTTTCACCAAAATCCCTTTTCATTAAAAAAAACTTGATAACGACCCATAAGCATGCAAGCATGAATGGGAGTCAGGTCCAAATACATACATGTACCTACACGCTATACTAAAAATTGATTCTTTAAGTTAAAATGAACTGAATGCTTATCTGGTGACAACTAGAACAATGAAAACAATTTGCTAACACTCGATCTTTAACTACAACAGAAACTGCGTAATCATTAGCAGTCTACCACTCAACATTTGTACTACTGGAAATCGACCAAGAGTCATATATACTGAAAATTGCATCTCTTGATAAAGGGATAACTATTCAATGGATTGGATAGAGTCTTTTCAGAATAAAGATAATAGCCTTTCAAAGCACGTCATGTTCACATAGGACATATTTGGAGGGAAAATGTTATCCCGCCTTTTGGCAAGGACGTGATACCAAGGACTTGACTAGAGACTGAAGACAATCCGCTCCAAAGATCAGTTATCTGCAAGTTCACGATGGATATAGGCAAACTTGGTCCAAGTCCAAATCGAACCAGAATCAACATTACATGACAAACAGAACTACGCAAAACAACATTTCAAATTTCAGGTTAATTGGAGTTCGTATGCTCAAGTTATGGAACGATCAAGATCCATGAGAAACATGCCAATCTCATATCCATCATTCGTATCCATCACTTGCATCCATCATTTCGTATCGATCGACATTGATACGAAATGAACATAACTCAAGCACGCGGCATCCATCATTCGTATCCATATGGTTCAAACTCATAATTATGGACTTTGACACCTCCCAGATCGATCACACTTCACTTGGCCAGCAGTTGCACTTTTTGTATCTATCTCTTGCTTGATCGATACAAAGAGTATAGCCTACAACCAATACGAAGATAGAAGCAAGGCATCGATATGGAAAGGAAGCAGTGGATGGATACGAACAAAGCAGGCGCATATTTGAATCCTCGAAAGAAGCAGCCTCACCACTATGCACAAATCATGGATCTCCACAAAACGCGCATGCCACATCATCAATATGAATGGATCGATACGAAGGTATCGATACGAGGGCCTCAGCCAGTCCATGTTTGCAACCTTGATCGATCAATAACTCCACAACCATAACTCTAAATATAATGAGTTTTTTATAGCAAGTTGCACAACACATAAGGAACTTCCACAATCGATCACAGCTCAATTGGAGCAGTTTCTGATCGATACGAAGTGATGTTGGATCGATCAAGGATCGATCCCAAGTGACCCTGGATCGATCGTGAGGGTCCACCTTGGCTTGAGAAAGAGTACTTTGAGATCTAAAGCAGATATTTCCAGCTCCACGCCTATAAATGCACCTCCATTGCAACTAAAAAGGGACTTTTATGCTACTGCTTGAGTGGAACTCCATTGTAATTCGAGTGTTAGCTATTGTACTGTTGCAACTAAGTTTCTAATCAGCAATAAACATCAAAACCTTCAAAGTGGATGTATGCAATAACGTCAAACCACTATAAATTCTTGTTTTCTTTCTGTTACTACTTATTTTCTTAGTGTGATTGTTAGATTAGCCTCATTTTTTATTTTACTTCTTCATTCTAATCTCTTCAATTACACCCGACGAGTGTTGTGCGCATTTTTGGTACAAACAAAGATAAAGAAATTGTTGGAGTTGGTGCCAAAATGGCTTAGTGAAATTTCGCTAAATAGATGGATCGATACTGATCCATCAATGGATTATCGGTGATCGATGTAGGGACTTAGCATTTTTCAACCATAAGATGGTGGGATCGATTGCAGGTCAAAATGATGGAAATTTTACTAAGTAAATGGATTGGTATTGATCCGTAACAACCCATCATCTTTTACCCTTTAATTTAACGCACGAAACAACATTCCAAACACAAAAGCCAAAAATAAAATAGATTTAAACTAGATCCTTTTGATCTCACAACAAAAGGAAATAACATAAAATATAAAATAGTTATAGATTCAAAGTTAATCCAACTATATAGTCATGTCTATATAATCAATCTTAATCCATACTAACACACTATATTGTCAGATGACACACACATTCATGCCTACGAAATATATATACAAGGGAATGCCTTCATCATCCTCACCTTTAACATTATATATATCAGCATGACTCCATACTTCATCAACCTATCAATAACAGATTAAAAACAACAACATGGAGAGGGTCGGACATACGTTTGAGTGAGTGAAACAAGTCTATCTCATATATACTACAAAAATAATGGTAAAACATCATTAGTGTCTACAAACATATGTATACATACCTTAACCTGCTCAACTTACACTCAAGGACTAACATCAACACTATAACAACAGTTGACTACTCGATTAAGGCCATGTTACATCATATCGTATGTTTTTCGTAATCATATGCATAATAAAGAGGAACAACTATTTCCACATTACCAGGAACAACCATTCTTATGGAACAACCATTTCCTACATCACCGAGGGAACAACCATTTCCCTACAACATCCATTTTCTATAATACTAGTGGAACAACTATTCTCCTTGGACAATTATTTCCTGCATCGCACATACATCACAAGTAAGAACACATTATATCAATAGCACTACAAGCATGCCCTATACTCGCTAAGCATCAAAATGAATTTGATATGAACACCAAAGACCAAACATCAACATCTAATTTCATGCATATTAGACACATACACAATTAGTGATATCTATACGCTACCACATCAAGGTCGTATCACATAATCGCCTCCATAGTCAACCAAAGAGTCATATGAAGTCCCTATTTCATAAGAAAACCTCGATAAACTAGGCCTTGTTGGGTCCAGGTTCATACTTCACCCAACATTTCTCCACCAATGGGACTACCACTAGTCGACCGGTCGTGAATGGTTTATTGATTGTAAACCATCGATGCATCGGTTGGACGTGACTTTTGCTCCTTTTGTCATTTTCTTCATCTCGTCTCCGCTCTAAATCATTTTGATTTTCTTCTAACTTATTTATATTCTATTTATTTTCAATATTGCTATGTTTTACAACCCCTTTCACTATTAATCCATTGTGTTATTCAGTCAGATCATTGCATAATTCATATACTTTGTTCTTTTCCAAATTAAACTGTTATTATCATAACATAATCATTAATTATCCAATCTAATCATCAAAATTAAATATAAATTCATAATTAGACCTTAATCTGTACCCTAACCATATCAGATTGGTAAGATTGCATTATATATCTATAAAGTGCTCCATTTACTGAATCAAAGTCCAAAATGCTTGCTTTTAAAGAAGTGTAATATCCCCTATCTAGAGGCTCAAAGTTAAGCGTACAGATGCTGCAGTCATCCACGGTATTAACTTTTGGCGACTAAATATGGCTATGTTAATGGTATCCATGATATCAAAAGCACTTGAATATGAAACAAAATAACAAATTTCAAAAAAAAACATCATTTTAGTGATTACATTTCAAGACACATGTTTCACATTTAAATTTCATAATCCATCACTTTTCCAAGTTCAAATAAAATATATTTATTACAATATTATGCCAAGAGCGACATATGACGATGCCCCGTCGGTTGACCTGGGTACTATATATACAATACAGCGGAATCAATTCAACATACAACGACAAATCCTAATTAGCTATCCGTCAATCACCTGCTCGTCAATGGAAGCTTTATTCACCAACCTACTAAAAGCTATAAACCTTAACCCTCATCCTACTCAAATCAATTTTTGAGCATCCAAGAGTTCAACGAAAATAAACTTCGAGTCAGACATAAAGCCTAGTGTGAATAATACTATACATCTCGGTTATCTGATATTAAGTGAGACCATGCCACTTAGCGGAACGGGTTTCCACTCACAATATTCTTTTTAAAAAATATCTTTTGCAAATTATAATCTTGCAACCAAAACTGGTTAAGTCTGTAAAGCAATATCATGTATATGTACAAATCAGTTATCATATGGACCATCTGTCCATACACTGTAGTTTTGTTTGGCTAACTACTAACCCTTGGCTGACTTGGGCCTATCAGGAAACATAAAAATTTAGCATCTGTTAGATACACCTCTTCTGCACTATCTATCCTTACTTACTTCTCCAGGTCTAACCGATCCTAAGGATTTTGTAGGCTCACTAATAACCTGTCTTTCCTTTTTAGATTCCTTTCTGTGTGTAACGTAATTTTAGACTCACTTCTGACGAGGCGCTATGCACTGAAACTTTAGATTAAATTAGCTATGGGCTAATACCTAATGAGTATAGGGCATGACCCTACACCAGTCTCATCCGGTCTTCTAATCTGAGTCATTTTTTTAGGGTTAACTACCCTTTAAATTTTTCTTTGACAACCTTTTCGAAATGGTTAAACCTTTAAACCATATATATATACAAGGAAAATATACTCTTTGCTTTACTCTAAGATATTTTCCATGTTATATATACTTTATCCATAATAATGTTGATGAAATTATTAAGGATTTCTCATCCCTCCAAAATAAGGTTAAACCCCTTTTAACTTAAAAACACTTAGGCTATATTGCTAAAAATAACTCATTCGAAACCTTTGTTTAAAACCTTTAAACAACCATTTCGAAAGCATCGAAAGCAGAATTATCAAAAATCGTTTGATCGTACGATTCAGATCGCGATTCAGATCGAATCGCACTTATTCCGATCTGAATCGACGAAAAGATCGCCAAATGCCAAAATCGCACAATCTTTCCTTAATTCGAATCGCACGTTCTAAATCGTTGAATCTCAGATTTATCGCGTTACCTTCTAAAACCAAAAACCTAGAAGTCGCTTCTAGTTAAAACGACAGAATCTGAACCGAAGCGATGGAAACTTAATCGTTCAAAACCAACAGTCGTGGTTGTGTTCTCTCTTAGTTAAATAGCAAAATCGAAGAAGAAGTGAAGTAGCAAAGTAAAAAAACAAAATCGAAAAGCAGGAAAAAAAATTGCTTACTCGGAAGAGGCCATGAAGACATCGACGTGAAGGAAAAAAGCTGTGAAGTTACACCGGAGCAGCATACAGAATAGAGGCGGTCTAGGATCACTAGGAATGAACTGAAGGTAAGAATTCTATAATCTTTTTCCCTTGTTATGATTGAGTTGAAGTGTGGTTTGAAATGCTAAGGAAAATGAGTCGTTGTTAACTTCTGAGTTTACTACTGTACGAAAAACGTGTATAATCTTTACTATTGTACGAGAAACGATGGATTTTTTTTAGTTTTGACTGTTAAGTTTTGAGTTTATAGAGAAATAACAATTTTTCATTGATATACAACTCATTGTTTACTGTCATTGCTCACTGACTTTACTAAAAATTTAATATGCACAGTTTTCAAACCTGACAGTCAAAAATGTGTTACAGCTAGTACTCATGAGTCATGACTTATTATTCTTGTGAATTTGTAGAAATGCTTTAATAAGAGTACTGTTTGTAAAACCTTTAACATGTCCTTTGAAGAAAAATATGTTGTAATTGATTTGCGATAAGGGCATTTAAGCATACAAAGTGTTTTTCTTCTCCTAACAACATAGATTGATTTCAAAAAAATTACAATGTGTAAATTATTTTCAAATAATTTAGTTTTTGTAAATTATTTAAACAAATTATTAAATTTATTGATTTATTATTGTAGAAAGGCCTAAAGAGTCTGATATCACTTGGGATCACTGCAAGCCTGTGAAAGAAAATGATAAAAGAGTCGATCGTTGTAATTATTGCTCAAAAATAATATCTGGTGGAATTTTTAGAATGAAACACCACCTTGCTCAAACTTCATAAAATGTGAAAGTATGTTCCAATGTTTCAGATTAAGTAGCTGTGCTATTCAAAAGCGTGTTGAAAAAGAATAAATGTAACACATTTGATAACGATGATGAAGCAGATGATCTAGATGATGATATCAATAAAGCTCTTGTTGGCGCAAGTTCGAAAAAGCAAAAGACATTAAATATCATGTGGAAGAAGGAACATAGAGATGATGTTTGCATGAAAAATTGTTGTTTTTTCTACGCAAATGCTTTGCCTTTTAATTTAGTGAAGAGCCCTTTTTTTAGCATTATGGTAGAAGATATTTCTACTTATGGAAAATGTTTAAAACTTCCTAGTTATCATGAAGTTCGGAATATTTTTCTAATGAAAGAAGTTGAAAATGTTAAAGAGCAGCTAGAAATATACAAAGAAGAGTGGATAAAGACTGGTTGTACTGGGTGGACTGATAAAAAGCATAGAAGCATAACAAATTTTTTGGTAAGTAGTCCTAAGGGAACCGTCTTTTTAAAATCCATTGACACCTCTTCAATTTTAAAAAATGCTGAAAATATTTTCGAAATGCTCATTATTGTGGTTGAAGAAGTTGGGGAAGAAAATGTAGTTCAAGTTGTTACCGATAGTGCTGCAGCTTATGTTAAAGCTGGTGAGATGTTGATGATGGAAAAAAGACAAATATTTTGGTCTCCTTGTGCAGCTCATTGCTTGGATCTTATTTTCATGGATATTAGGGAGTTGCCTACCCATGTTGAGACTGTTGGACATGCAAAAAGGTAACACAATTTATTCATAAACACAGTTGGCTTTTAAATCTTATGCGAAAGTATACTAAAGGTAGAGATTTAACAAGACCAGCAGTTACAAGGTTTGCAACTCAATACTTAACTTTAAAAAGTGTGTTAGAACAACGTGTTAGTCTAAGAAAAATGCTTACTTCTAATGAATGGGAGGATAGTCAATTTTCTAGAAAAATAAAGAGAAAAGAGGTCCAAGATATTATTTTGACTAAAAAAGATTTCTCGGATGGAATAAAGTATTGCGTGAAAAGTACAATTCCTTTAGTTAAAATCCTTAGACTAGTAGATGGTGATGCAAAACCCGCAATGGGTTATATTTATGAAGCAATGGATCAAGCCAAAGAAAAAATAGCATCAAATTTTCAAAATGTGGAGTCTAGATACGAGGATGTGTGGGAAATCATCGACAAACGATGGAATTCGCAACTTTATAGACCTTTACATGCAGCAGGGATGTTCTTGAATCCAACATATCGTTATGATGATAAATTTAAAATTGATTTGGAAGTGAAAAAAGGATTGTATGACACTATAGAAAGAATGATCCTAACCAAAAAAGGAAGAGCCAAAATAGATAGACAACTTGATATGTATTCATCGGCAGAAGGAGAGTTTGGAAGAGTCATGGCAATTGATAGTCGTAAAATCAAACAACCGATGAGGTTTATGAAATATCGTAAGTTTATTTTTATTACTATTATAAAATATAAAATTATGTATAAAAATTATGCATTTATTTAAATTAACAGCTTTGTGATGGGAGAGCTACGGTGGCGAAGGTCCTGAGTTACAGAGGCTTGCAATAAGAGTTTTGAGCTTAACATGTAGTTCGACTGGCTGTGAGCGTAACTGGAGCACATTTGATCAGGTATAAGCATTATAAATTCTTTCAATTGTTTATTTGTTAAATCATCCTAACTTTCTAATTCAAAACATTATACTCACACAAAATGAAGAAACCGCCTGGAACAAAAAAGGCTTAATGCACTTGTTTTTGTAAAGTACAGTCTTCATCTTGAACTTAGGCATGCAAAAAGAAAGGCAATTGATGGGCTAGATCCAATATGTCTATCTGACATGGATAGAGATGATGAATGCATATGTGAGCAAGAAGATCCTACTCTACCAGTCGACACTGCTTGGATGGATGTACATGAATGTTTCAAAACTCAAGAAGGAGAAGCAAGCCGCAAGATTCCGTAAAAAATGAAAGCGTGGTCCAAGGAACACTCAGTACAAAGGAAAAGGAAAGGAAGTTCTAGTTGATGAAGAAGAAGCTGGGGAAGAAGATGATTATGGCTACTCAACATAAGATGAGAATGAAGAAATGAAAATAAATGATATAGAAGAGGACAACACTGGAAGTGATGATGAATAGAAATTTGTTTTTTACTTTGTCTTATATTCACTTTGTTTTCTTTCTTTCAAAGTAATGCTTGTTTGATATTTTATTGTAAAAGCAATGACAAAGTTCAAATCAAAAAACATATCTTACTTTGTTTTCTTTACAAATTTGTACATTTATTTTTTTGTATGTTAAATGAAATTCATAAAAATAAGTACATTAGATGAATCAAATAAGTGCATCTCTTTCTTTCTTCTTGTAAGCTCTTTCTTCTTATAAGTAAAAGTGATAAACCATTTCTCAAATCGACAACCACTTTGAAGTGACCCGACCCGATTTTTGACGATGAAGCCTATAAGATAAACAAGAATAAGAATTGACTTTTAGTAAATGTATAAAAAAATTAGATGGATGAATTTTTAACTAACATATACATCCTTAAAATATAAAAAATTCAGATCTACGTTTTACGATTTAAATCCCGATTCGATTTAATTTTCTATCTTTAAGATTTACGATTTAAATCCCAAACTGACAACCTTGATCGAAAGTACATCTTTTGAAACCTTTGAAAGTATCCCTTTCAATACAAGTAAAACCTTAGGCCGAAGCCCAAAATATACCTTTCTAAATCATGCCTTTCGAAACCATTTCATCTTTATCCTTTCGAAAGTATTGAAAATATCTCCTTCCAAAGCTTTAAAACCTTAGACATCCTCTTTAAAACACTTAAACATTGCATTTTGAAACCATTGGTGAACCACACCTTAGAAACCTTTTTTAAAAACCTTTCGAAAGCATCAAAACATCAAGCCTTTCGAAAGCATTTGGGTTCAATTTTATAACATTGGAAATACCTTTCGAAACCTTTAAAACCATCTCTTACGAAACCATTTAGGTTCTACTTTTTATCGGGCAAAAGGGTCATTAAAACATTTAAGTCGAATGCATCTCTTTCGAAAGTATTTCTAAGTAAAGATGTGATGGTCTCGAAACCATCCCTTCGAAAGCATTGGAAAAGCGGCTTGGTTTAAAAATAAAGTAACCCTTTCGAAACCAATTTGGGTCGAAAGGTTATGTGACGCCCCACCTCTATACCCATGCTAGCCAAGAACACGACGGAGTAACGTCGTCAACTAGCGTGGAGAATAAGGCTGTTGAGGAGCGACCATATGTATAATTGCTTTGTTTAAGTACCGATATGCCAGATAAAAATATAACTTTTCATCTCAAGAGGAAATCCGACATACCGATGCAAACTCAAAGCTACTACACAGTGGCTGTAATATCTTCGAAAAAAAATATAGAAATAAGCATAACACAAATCAGTCACAGAAGTTCATATCTCAAAGGTGGAAATAGATATGAATATTACACATAAAAGTGTATTTCAGAGTGGTGGTTAAACAAGATCCACAATATCACAAAAGAATAGTTACAAATGCTACACAAAAGAATAAGTATACATCAATGAGTCTATATCTCAAATGTATACAACCAAAAACTACTAATCTAAGTAGTTAGCCAAAAGTCAAGATAATAATCCTAAATGAGGAGTCAAGCAGAAGCACCTGTAACATCTTGGTCTGACCCGAGTATTATTTAATAAGAAAATAATAAACGGACCAGTCTAGCTGTAAATATCAGATAAAATGATATAGAATAAGAGATATGACAAAAACGTATGATAACCCTAAAGCCATACTGTAATAAGTATGTAATTGAAAATCAACTAGAGATTAATCAATATCATAAGAATCTTCTCAAATATCAAAAAGAATGTCATACTCTTTATTTTTATTCACCAAGTCACAAATATTGGCAAACATCACAATGCCAATCGCAAAATTTAGTGATACATAAATTCACCAAAATCAAATATTGATAAAACTTATCAATGTAAATCACGAAAATTGGTGAAACACAAATTCAAGAAATCACAAAAAGGGGGAGGCCTATCACAAAACGGGAGTATGAAAACTCATTCAATACGTGTATCACAAAATGGAACGTTATTCCATGGTTGCTAACCATTAATTTTTGAGCCGAAGCTCCATAAAACGGTCCAAAGACCATGGGTCGCTACCCCACCAAATTGAGCCGAAACTCCACATAAATGGGGTTTAGTCTCCCTCGCAGACAAAGAGACATCGCATATTGCTAGTCTAAATCACAAAAATGATCATCATCGATCATCAAGAAGTGTCAATTACACTAAGCTAGTTAATATATGAGCTTAGCTTCATGTCCCATAACCACTAGCTTAATTTAAATATTTACGAACAAATTGTACATCTCCACTCGAAAATTGTCACAAGAGATTCAATCGAACAAGTTCAAGAATTAACCGACGAAGCAAATGCAAGCATTTCATACCACTTGTTTTACTAAGCCGTTTAATTAGATTTTCTCGTACGAGTGAGGTAAAGGTTTGTATATACTAATAGATTGGAAAACGGTTTTATAAACAAGCTTGATATTGAAAATAGAGTTGAAATTGTGAGAGAGTTTGAATATTTACTACTAGCATAGAAACCTTTGTATTTTAAAGTGACAAATCACAAAGTTGATTGTAGAACAATCAATCAACAAAATTCCACGTTCAAAGACGTGAATTAATTCCAAAGAAGTCGATTCCAAATCCATCAAAATGGATATACCTAAAAATTCCAAAATAGAAGTCATCAAGGTCGATAATAAATGACAACAACAAATCAGAAAACCACGAATCGATAGAAATTGGAAATCAACCCAAAATAGGCTAAATAGGCAAATAGAAGCAGGTCAGTCGACTGACTGCAAATGTCCAGTCGACTAAACCAGAAACTAGAAATTTTCATTTCCTGCAGTCCGTCGACTGATTACAGTGGCCAGTCGACTGATTGTAGGAAACAGAGACTCCCTGTCTCTATAAACAGCCCTCGGAGCCATCATTGGCTACAGCTAGTCGACTGATTGCAGTTGGTCAGTCGACTGACTGGGTGCTGGGCTATTTTTCAGCCTATTCAATGAAGAGCAAACTCTCCCAAATTGCAATCGAATGAGCAATGGCGCTAGGGGTTTACGCCAATCAGCAACCCGGCCCTATGGGCTGTTCAATGCATCACCAAAAACATGTTTAAGCATCAAAGTTAGGATTTTTGAAGATTTGACTTCAAAATACCAAAATTTGGAATATTCACCAATTCAATCCAAACCAAAAGCAAATGCACATGAATAAGTGTTAGGAATTCATACCCAACAATCAAAGATAGTTATAGACAAAGATGTGAGATAAAAATCTCACCTTTAAACCCAAAACAAATGAAGAAGAAGCTATAAAGCAATAGCAAGAACAATCACTCTTCAATTCCAACCCAACAAGCTTGAATCTAAGCTTAAAAGAGAAACATTTCCTAACTTAGGTTTAGGAATTTCTGAAATTGAAAGGAGAATGTGTTGGTGAAGAAGAAGAGAAGGCTTACCCAAGCTTCTTCTATGAATTTGGAGTTAAATCTTGGATTTTGCAAAGATAATTAGGGCTTGGAGTTTTAATTTCCCGTTCCCCTCTCAATTGTTGCTAAAGCTTGAGTATTAGGAAAATTATGAAGGAATGAAGAGAAAAGGGGGTGAAGCTTGGGTCTAATGGGCTGAAACCAAACCAAAGCCCTAAGTGAAAAGGTACTAAAATTCCTCTAACTCCAAACATATAAAAGTTTATACTCAAAAAGGTCGCAAACGTCATTTTGAACTCAATGGGGGGTGGTCTCGAGTCCTAATTCGACTGTTTGCAAAAAATAGCTTTTCAGACAATAATCCGACTAACGATGAATTATTTTAAATAAAATATTTAAATATTCAATCGTAAAATATGCGGGTTGTTACAGGTTAAAAAGTGGTAGTTAGGGGCTTTGACCTAGTCGAAAGCAGTTATTTAAAATAAAGGCGCAACCTCTTAAAATCATTCTTTTTAAAGTCACTGACCCAGTCGAAAGTAGACCAAGTCGAAGGTTATTCGGTCGAAAGCAAAGCAGGTGCATTTTCATTTAAAAGCAAAGTAGAGCTTCAATCCCTTCGTAACCACTGGTTTCACCCCAATACTTTCTACCTACATCCAATTCACTATGTGCCAGACATCTGATACTATGTGCATTAGTTTCGAAGGAGTTGGAGGCGGAGGTAAAGAGTCGGAAGCCTGGTGCCGAAAGCATTGAAACGAGAAAAAGCATGTAGATTTGACTTTTTAAACTATTTCTTTGTACCTAACCTGCCTTGTTTGTCAAATTATGATTGGCTGAAAATTTTCTTTTCTAAAAGTACTGCCGATTTTCAAAAATAAGAATTTGCATTATTTACAAAATACCCCTTCTCCTTTTTATAAATATATAAAACACACTTAAGTTCAATACCTTAAATAATTTTATATATACATTAAAACACTTAGGAAAATTATATAAAAACTCCAGAAAATCATTTTTGTTATATTTTCTAACATATATAAATTTCAAACCCTAAACAAATATAATTCGGCAGTAATTAATTTAAAACCCAATATATCTTTTTTTTTCACTAAAAAATTCATACAAACTTCACACTAATTCAGAAAATTATGAAAATTGAAAATCATCTCTAAAATATCATTTCTGATCTAAATCTAAATTCGCAATGCAATTGGATGTCATATAATAGAGTTTTCATATAAAAACATAACACAAAATATATGTGAATTAACATAAATCATCAACAACATATGGATATACATTTTATCATCCAAAACATAGCAAAACATTTGCAAACAATTAGGGTTTCATTCCAAAACTGAAATCCATTAAAAATTGAGATTTAGTCATTATTCACCTTGGCTTTTTGATTAAGGATGTGAGATTTGTTCTTGATTAAGTGATTTGATTCTTCCACTTAAATTCCTAGCTTTTATCTTCTCTTGAGCTTGCTAATGGTGGTCGACCTTAGCTTGTATTTTTTATTTCTGAATAATGAAGTGAACATGAGTGCTAAGGGGGTTAAGGGTTTAGGATATAAGGATATGCCTTGTTCCTATTTAGCCCCTGGCATATTTCCCAACCTTTTATTCTCTTTTGTTCACTTGTTTAACATGGCACGATTACCCTTTATTTAATCACAAATCTCAATCCATTAATCATCTCACATTATTTTATTTTATTTAAATAATTAAATATCCTAAATAATGTTACTAAAAATATGGGGTGTTACAAGAAGAACTCTGCAATTCCTCTACTGTCCAAAAATATGCCTAGAAAATATCTTGATTCGTCTCAAAATCAATATCTACCGGTAGCCCTTGATCCACTCGTCATTTTGATATATATTTGGTGAATTTCATTGAGAAACAAGGGTGACATTGAAGTTTGAAGGTATATGGAAGAAGAATGTATCAGGGAAGAAGAATTGAAATGGTAAAGGAAATGTACATACTTTCAAAAATGATTATATTTACAATGCAGGGAAATAAAAAGTGGATCAAATTTAAATCACTGGGCCAAACCTGCTTCAGCTCATCTCCAATTCGAAACCAATATTCCATTTACATCCTCCGTACGATCTTTGATTCACACAAGTTTATAGTCGGATTTGATTGGAATAATTCATCCTACGCAAGGGCGCCTTCATTATCAAAGTCATTCTTTTGTAAAATTACCCATTCGCTTATAGTTGAAATTACCAAAACATCCTTACTAATTTTAGTTAACGAAATTACGGGGTATTACATGATCCATTATAGATCGGTACCAATCAATCGCTTTGGCCAAAATGATAACTTGAGCTAGAGAAAGAGGAAAAAGTCAACTTGAAGGAAAATTTGTCTAAGTGCATGGGTTGACACCGATCCGTGATGGATCGGTATTGATCCAATGGCAACAATAGAGGATCGATGTTGACTAAGTGGATGACTAATTGAAGCATCTGAGGATCGTTTGAGCATGCAAAATCAATATGATGATGATTTGTGCAGTAGAACAAGGGGGTTCTACTATTTGCATGTGTGCCAAGGGATTGTTGATAACTAGATGCTTGTTGCATGGTTGTTAAAGAGTATGTGGAGAAGTTTACCAAGGATCGCCTTGGATTTGTATCTTCGGATCATCCGAGTGAGTCTAGCTCATGGCCATTTGAGTCGACAAGGATTGAAACATCGATGGAGCAGGGTGTTGAGATGTCGTTGACCTTACGACACTAGTCTTTTATGTCATCATATATCCAATTGCACCGTGAGTACGAAATGCTTAATTGTTTGATGTTTGATGGTTGATATGATTATCTACATAGGTATTATCGAATTTAATACCCTGATACCTTAGCATGTACTTGGATATGGTAGTACACCCATATTGATGATAGTAGATTAGCAAATGATGTTATTATTTGCTAACTTGTTGGGCGTAAAAGCTGATGAGGTGTGACTTTTTCATACCATATTTCTATTATTTATAATATATATATATGTATATATATGAGGGTATATCTATTGTTTTGAACTTATAAATTACTCATACCGGATGGTGTCTAACCCATTGCATTGCTTTTTATATTCTTGGATACTTTTAGATGAATAGATTGAGAGACGTGTATGAAGAAAGCACATGAAGTTGTGCGAAGGACGAGCAGGAGACTTACACTTACTCACATACTAGTATGAACCCGTGCTTCGCACATGGTGGTCGAAAGAGGATCTACATATTTAAATCGATGAAATTATAGGCCATTATCATTGTAAATACGAGTAAACCCATTTTAAAAAATCACACTAGTTTTGTTTTTCTATCAATACAAACAAATTAATAATCATCAATTTCATCACGTCGAAGGATATAAAATATATAATATATGTCTAATAAATCCTACATATTTATACATTATTGAGGCAACATAATAAATCAAAAAAATTTATATACAGCTTTAAAATGAAATGAAAAGGAAATCTAGTCAATTCCTGGGAATATAATCTATCTCCAACTGAATCGCAAAAGGAGGTGTGCAAAAACGTTGTGCAAATGAAAGTACTGATCAATGAAATACTATCTGTAAACTGAGAAATACCTATCCACGGATCAGTGAGCATTGGATTGTACTTAGAGCTTCAAATCGTCCATTAACATCACTGCATGGTTTTAGCAACATTTTGTAGAAATTGAGTAACTTCTCTTCTTCTTATTTTGGAAGTATGGAAAACTAGCATAGAAGCCAAAGCCAATAATAGCCTCAGTTATTACCTTGAATTTGACTTGCTTATTCTCTAAAAATTAATTATGTCCAAGAAAAATACATATTCACACACTATCATTAATGCTCAAACTAAGAAATATTAGCTATTTCTGAACTAGTATAAAAGCTGGTGTTACTGCAAAAAACACCACGATTGGAACCAGTTGGAAGACATAGTATTTGGCAGCTTGACATAACTTAATGTATAGTAAAATCTGAATATCAGATAAATATAAAAGGTGACATAACAACAGTGATTAAAAAAAACATCAAGCACAATATGCACACAAATTATTGTTATATAGGGTTTTTGAACAATGAAATGCCAAATTTAATGATGATACACGTCATTGTAATGCAGCTGCCTAAAAAACACATGAAACCTAGTCATTAACTTTATTCCATTCATTTAGGTGATGTTTTCCTAAAACAGCAACAGCAACAGCAACCTAAAAAAAATAACAAAACTGACCATGAATAATTTTAATGTCATGCTCATATAGTTTAGTTAAAATAGCCTATTTGAATTTCTAATATTCCAACCAAACAGTGTATGGTACTTCTATTTTTGGTTGCAACAACACAGTGTATGCTATTAATAATAAATTGAAGGTGCATTTTAGCCAAACACATAATATAGTCTATAGAGGAAATACGTAATCTTACTGTTGTAGTAGAGTATTAGAATCGAGCATATAAAATTGTAATTAATACAACATTCACAGTCAATATATGCCAGATCTAGAGTAATGGCGTGTTTAATTTAAATAAAATAATGTCTTTGATTTACAAAATAAATCTAATTGATACAGCTTTTACACCCGCGTCTTCATTGAAGCCATGTTACTACTGATAACGTGATTTATTTTCCTTTTTTTTAAGGGGAAAATCAAATCTTCACGCTTGCAGTTTTAACCTTTTAACTACATTAAATAGTTGTTAGTAAAGAATATCTTAGTTAGAACTTCAAATGAAGTGCACAAATATTAGATGAACACTGAAATATATTTTCAGGTCAATTACTTCACACTAAAAGTAATCAGGGTGAAGAAGAAATCTACTTATCCTATGTGTATACAACATCTTACTTAATATACTTAATATTTCAGAATAAAGGACATTTTAATTTTCGCTTGTAAAATATATAAGCAATCAAAACAAATTTGAATTCATGTTAACTTGAAATAGAGATTTCATTGTCATCTTTCACGATTGTAACAAAATTTTATCTTTGAATTTTAAATAAACTATGTCATGCATAAATAAGTACGTAAATCAATCGAAGAGCCAAGTCATTATTATTTCATAATATTTCTTCTTATATTAACAATGCTTTACACAACAACTAAGAGTAGCCCTTAAATACTACACTTGTTGCATTTGATATTTAGAGCACATGTTAATTCACCTACCAAATATATTTATTTCTCATTTGCATAACACATTTTCACTACAACAAAAAGACCCTATTACAACTGTATTTTTACAACTGTCACAATTTGCCGGTTGTAATAGAGGTCTTTTATAACTCTTTTTTTCAGAAAGTTGTAATAAACATACGTTCAACAACTCTTCTTTTTTGCCAGTTGTAATAGATGCTTATTACAACCTTTCTTTTTTGCCAGTAGTAATAGATGTCTATTCTTAACAATTCTTTTTTTCTGTCAGTTGTAGTAGATCCCTATTACAACATTTTTTTGCTAGTTATAATATATGCCTATTTTTTTTTACAACTCTTCTTTTTTGTCAATTGTAATAGATACCCATTACAACCTTTTTTGCTAGTTGTAATAGATCGTATTTTTAACAACTCTTTTTTTCAATTGTAATAGGTGTCTATTACAACTTTTTGTTTACCGGTGTAATAATTAGTTAATAATTATAATTAAAGATTAATACTTAATAATTAGTATTTAATTAGAAAATTAATAATAAATAATACTTAATATTATATAATAATAATTAATTTAAAATATGAAGTAATCAATATTAATAATTAATATTCAATATAATTGATAATTAATATAATAATTAATAATTATTAAATAACTAATAATTAATAAATTAGGATTATTTTTTGATAACTAACAATTAGCAGTAATAATTAATAATTAATAATTAAGAAATAACAATCAATATTAACTATTACTATTTAATATTTGATACTTAAAATATAATAAGAAATAATTAATAAGAAATATTGATTACTATTAAATAATAATAATTAATTTAAAATATGAAATAATTAGTATTAATAATTACTACTCAATATAATTAATAATTAATATAATAACAAGTAATTAATAAACTAGAATTAATTTTTGATAATTAATAATTAACACTAATAATCAATAATTAAGAAATAAAAAATAACATTAATAATTAATAGTAATATAATAATTAATAATTATTAAATAACTAATAATTAATAAATTAGGATTAATTTTTAATAATTAACAATTAGCATTAATAATTAATAATTAAGAAATAACAATTAATATTAATTATTACTATTTAATATTTGATACTTAAAATATAATAAGAAATAATTAATAAGAAATATTGATTACTATTAAATAATAATAATTAATTTAAAATATGAAATAATTAGTATTAATAATTACTACTCAATATAATTAACAATTAATATAATAACAAGTAATTAATAAATTAGAATTAATTTTTGATAATTAATAATTAACACTAATAATCAATAATTAAGAAATAAAAAATAACATTAATAATTAATAGTTAATAATTGATATTAAAAATATAATGATCAATAATAATAATTAATAAGAGAATTAATAATAAACAATAAACACTATTAAATAATAATAAGTAATTTGAAATATGAAGTAATTATAACTAATAATTATATACTGACTATTTAATACATAATTTATAAATAATAATTACTATCGAATAATAGTAACTAATTATTAATAATAATTTTTCTGTAATAAGAATAATTAACTAAATAAAAATTATTAGTAATAATAAAAGTTAAAAATCAATGTTAAATAATAATAATAATTAATTAAATAATTAAGAAGCAATATCTAATATTTAGTAATTAAATTTTGATAATTAATAATTATAATGTTTTTTTAGGAAGTTTTAGAGACCTATTTTCAACCGCTCTTTTTTCACCAATTGAAATAGAGGCATACTAAATATCAATATAGCTAATATTTTATAATTAATGATTAATTTTGATAATATTAATACTTAATAATAACCTTACAAATTAACAATTAACACGTAATAATTAACTATTAATAATTAATATTCAATTATAACTAAGAAGTAATAAGTTATAATTAATAACAATTAAGAAGTAATATTTAATATTTTAATAAAAATTAATTTCAAAGAAATTCATATTATATTTAATATAAATTTTCACTTATTGATATAACTTATAATATTCATTTTTATAAATTTTGGTTAAATTGCGATAAAGACCCATGAAAAATTGGCAGTAAGCCACGAAATGTTAGCACAAAAGCATGAAATTTTAGGCGGAAAAAGCAAAAATTTGACTCCAAAACATTTCACGTCTTATATTTCTACTCTCTTACGCGGGTCAGACTCCTCCCTAAATTCTTCTAAATAAAATCAATCCCAAATTCTTCCTCTCTCAAGTAAAGTTGCTCCTCAACAAAATCAAGCCGCCTATTGTCGAATATGGATCCACTGATTGTCGCGATGCTAATGATAATGGAGTCGATTCACAATTTTATTTGTGTCTGCCTGCTTTCGATTCCACTGATTGAAGCATATGACCCATATCGGCTTTACAAATTGCATCTGCCTGCTTTCGATTCCATTGATTGAAGCATATGACCCCCTATCGACTTTACAAATTGCGCCTGCCTGCTTTCGATTCCATTGATTTTGATTCCGCTGCTTTCGATTCCACCGCTTTCGATTCCAATGATTTGCGTCTGCCTACTTTCGATTCCATTGGAGCATAACGATCTAAATGAATATATTCATAATAAAGAACCTCATATGTACCAGGCAGTTGTAAAAAATGCAGATGAACGAAAGGGTGGTCGTATGTTAAATAGAATCAACTCTTCTGGAGTTTTCCTACAGAATAGAAAACAGGCAAGTTTACATATCTCGGTGTTTTGTTCACATATGTTAAGAATGTCTGATTTCACAGTACTATTATTTTTCCAATCATGTAGAAATGCTGGGTGGATAAGACAATAAGATACAATTGTTTTATGTTGTTTGCGAGAAGCCTATCAATAACTTGGAGTGACGATGATTGATTTTGGCAGTGGGTACCTCTTAAAGAAAGTAGGTCGCCTTCTTTACACTACAAGTTCTTGGTTATGTATGTTTTTTTTATCTATTTATTAATTCAAATTGATTTTTGTGCTTTAAATCTGCAAACATTTTGCTATTCGAGAATTTCTACTTTTATTTATTATTTACCACTCTGAAAAATCATTTTATGCTAAAGTGTGAAATCAATCGACTTGCAAATGTTTTGTACAGAAATAAGAATTCATAGAAGATTTGATTTAAAAGGATCGTCACTGGGCCGTTCTTCAGAAAATGTTGAAATTGATGAAAACACGACACTCAAAGATTTGGATCTAAACTATTGTTTTTACTTTGAGCCTTCCTGGAGAGATGCGCTTTTGAAGTAAGCTATTGTTCCTAAAATTATGTAATCCTTTATGTCAAAAGCAAAAATTTCATTTAATAATAACACAGAAGGTGAAGCATGCTGATCTGAAGTACTATGTTTATATTGATGATTTTATTTACCAACTTACAAAATTGGTAATGGGAGAATATATTGAGAAGTAATGTTTTAGACCATCTTGTGTTTGAAAATTATACGTCTGTAAAAATATATGTATACAATTATGTGTTGAAGCTCTCTATAATTGCTATTTGGTATGGAAAGTTGAAAACCAGTGTGAAGTTTGATAGTGTGATAATACCCGAATCTTATCATCTGTTATTATAAAATGTATTTTCGAAAACAATTAAGATAGGAGTAACATAGTGTTTTAGGCTATAAATGTCTAGTGCAAGACTCTCATGCAGTATTTAGTGATCGATACTAGAACTGGCGATAATCATATGCCTATGGGAGTTGGACCCAATATTAATGGTTACACAGCCAAAAGCCCTACCATTATGGTCACTGGCCCTTAATGCAGTTCTTAATTCATTAACTCTTTTATAAAAAATATGTTTAGAAGTAATCATTCACTAGTGTTGGATGTGCCACGTCAGTTGTAAGTTTCTGCCACAGGATACTAATGAGAGTAAACATGTATTGTTGTATTAGTAATATGAGCGTGTGTGTACAATGCAGAAACTTAATTGTGTTATTACACAACATTATTTGTTTACCCATATGTTTTTTTAATCCAAAGATGATACAGGGCGCAAAAAGTATTATACTGTGTTGTACTGTTATAACACTGTTAATTATATGTGCCGTACAACTAGTCATTTTCTGTTATTGTATACCACTTGTTATTACTGCTCATTTGTTCTGTACCTTTATTTATCTTTATTGTTATACTAATATTATCATTCATCATTATTTTTTGGAGAAAAATAAATTATTTTCTTCTATAAATCTTCTGTAGGCAGATTGAAATAGATAGCAAATTTTTGGAATCATAACATATAATGGACTACAGCCTTTTGTTAGGAGTGCATTATCGTGCTCCCCAACATTTAAGGACTGGTGTATCTTTTCGCCAGAGTTCTGCAGCAGATGGATTGGCAGTGCTTTCAGATGGATTGGCAGTGCTTTCAGAAGGTTTGTTGTTGTCCATTTAGAGCTTGGTGAAATGTTGCTTGCTAATTTAATATCAAATATTTTCCTGCTTATTTCGTCCTATTTTACTTTTTCAAATCATGATAGCGTTACAATCAGCCTCGTGTTTTCATCTTCTTTCATAGTCTTTATTGCAAGCTTTAGCATTGAATTTCTGCATTTTAGTGTACTGTTGCCCCTTTGTTTTACAAATAATGAGGTTGAAGGTACACAATGTATCATATTTTGCATTTGTTCAATGCTTATGCAGTCTATAATTAGTGGATACAACTATCTATTTGTTCCTAATTTTTATTTATTGGTTAAGGTAAAACCCTTGCAGACTTATTGCAATAGCTGATAATCCTACTTGGATCTTTTACAGCAAACGAGAGCAACTATCATATTGAGTCAATATTTATTTGTTTTGTTGTTAACTATTAGAAGAAAAGCAGAAATAGTGTTTTAAAACAGTTATAAAATTACTTTAAATATCGCTTTGGGAAAGTAAATGAATTTAGAAATTTAAATTTGAATTTTTTTAAATTGGAACTGAAATTTGTTTGATGAATGAAATGTATAAAGATGTATATATTAATTCATATATGCCCAAACCCAAATGCTCAAGCCCAAAATCTGGATATTTCTGAACTCTAGAAAAATCATATTCTTTTTCTTAATATAGACTCACAGAGATACTTCTTATAATCATCAATCAATCACGGACTTCATGAAAACTGGATTTCTCTTTGTTCAGATTTAAGATAAAGTATAAATAAAACTAAAGAAATATCCACACTTAAATAAATGATTCTCGACCCATATCTATACTTAAAACAATGCGGACTTGGGTGCATAGCATCTAAAGTAGAGAAGATGACAATTAGTATGCAGTTTATAAATGAGAAATTCTCTCATAGATCCATGTTAATCAAAGCAATTCCTATATGTATACATTGTTTGTTAACTTGTGCTTATGCTTGAGTATTATTATCTGCAAATTTTATACTTTTGTATACTGATTCCAGTTTGGAAGAGTTACATGGAGCTTGCACTGTTTTATAATGTTGTATTGCTTCCTTGTTGTGTGGATGTGAATATGTATAGGTGAATATGTATGTTTTACTGTATGAGTGATGTAAATATATATGCGCGTAGCTACTGCCTTTTTCTGTGTGCATGTGCACCTTCCAAGATGCATTTGTATATACATTAAGGTGCTTGTGTAGGCTTCTACTGGGTGCGTGTGTGTGTTTGCGTATGATTATCTCAACAGTCTAGATACAATTTTGAATAAAATATTAATTAGAAACTTATAACCGAATCCAACATCATATTTAAATTACACAAAACACTAATTTCTAGCTTTGCTTTTGGTTTCTGTTTCTACACATGGGTGTAGAGTTTTATTCCTACCCAGTCCAGAATCACTGAATTAGATTTCTAGCAAGAGTGTGGGGAAGTAGACCACTAAATCATTTTACATTTGCATTTTATTTTGTGCTAATAATTTTACAATTACATTTTATTTCGTTGTAAGAGAGATCCACACCAACCCATCCTTACTGAGTTCAAATACTCTATCCCCAAATATCATGTATTCTATGTTTTCATACAATTAACATCAATCAAATTAATTAAATGCTTTGTGTTTCCATTATCTGTACCATTTTTGATTTTTAATCTAAGGAATACAGTTTTGGGAGCTTAGTAAAGATGATATTTTAGCTCTATTCAGTTTATGTATAATTTTTTATTTTGCTTGCAATTCAGATTTGAAATTTCAAGCACTGATTACTTTGTCAAAATACACAACATAAGATAGGTGATGTAAAGGAGAGGGGAAATGGGCAACAAAGAAAAAGCAATTCAGTAAGTAAAGTTTGTTACACTTTTCAATATAAGTTTGAATTATTGGTTGATGACTCTAATTTTCGAATGCCTGCAATTGTTTTATAGACAAAAAATCTTGACAAATTGAGAATGCTTTAAATATTGATCGAAACATGTACAAATTGAGAATGTGGATCAGGATTTAATGTGGTGTTGGATGTGATGGGCCAATGGTGACTGCCGAGAGTTCCTAAATTAGGTAACGTGATCTATTTAGTTATTTTGTATTTTACCGTAAGAGTATTTGACCTTATGTCTGTACTGTTTCAAAACTTAATCCTGCAATTATGTTCTGCAAAAATTTTGGTTTGTGACATTCATATGCTGTTTTGCTAATATTTTTTGTTGCAATTGCTAATCATATAAGAAATTAATGAAGATATTCGATTTAAGCACATTCACATGCATTTTGTTACCAGGTTTGTACACGTGGGAACTGTTGGAGTTACTCGACCCGAGTGACCAGGACCTGATTGGAGCAAACAACCTCCAACAATGCTGATATCCGTTACTTTGGTAATCAATGCATGCTTTTGTTTGGACAGTATAGTTTAAAGTTAAAACATACCTACTTTATTGTATCAAAATATGTTGGCCCATACAAGTAAATGTAACCTAGCCATTAGTGTTAAAAAGATTAGTATGTATAAGAGATTGAAAAAATTAATATATTGTTTTGGTTTGCTTTGATTCAGTTATTTGGTTTGTTCGATATAGTAGTTTTGTATATAATAGTAATGTTATGTTTGAATTGCTTATAGTGTAATGTTACTTCCATTTTATTATTATTATGCTTATCTTTGTTTGCTTTAGTTGCAAAGTGTATTTAGAAATTAATCTTTTTTTATTTTGCATTCTTTTTATCACAACTGTCTAAAGCAGTTGTAAAAATATTTTTCAGCTGCCAGAAGTAGTTGTAAAAAAGTAAAAGTAGTTGTAAAAAAGGCTATTACAACAGTTAAAAGTAGTTTAAAAAAGCTTTTTACAACTGCCATAAGTAGTTGTAAAAAATTCTTTTACAACTGCTAAAACTAGTTGTAAAAATATCTTTTGCAACTGCTAAAAGCAGTTGTAAAATAATCTGTCTCTATTACAACTACGGATATAACAACTGACGGATGTCCGTTGTAATAGACCTATTGCAACTGTTTTTGGCAGTTGCAAAAGGGTATTTTGTTGTAGCGTTTGGTGGCCCGTTACAGGAGTGAAGTCAACAATTATAGGATATTAAGGTTCATCACATTGTGATGTTTGTCGGCCTTAAGAATGCATAGCTTTTGGTAACTTAATGTATGTATTTTATAATTATGCAAATAAATATGAGCATTTTGATGATAATGCTGGTTGTAGCAAAAAGTATCTCAAGCACTTCAGTAATATTCGTTTCAGATTATAACATAATGTTAACTAAACAATAAATAAAGCCTGCACTTTTCTACTTTGTAAGCTTAACATAATTTCAAAACGATATATGATACATTAAATAAAATTATTGCAAGACGAAATAGAACTACGCGGGTTCGATCCCAAGAGGATATGCATGTAATTTTCCCCATGCAATACCCTACAGTTCCCTTGAAGTCGGTGTGTATAGGTTAAGTGCAGTCCAAACATAGTTGATTATTTTTTTATTGTATATATTCATGTGTTTGTAAAGTTTGTAGTTCAAAGCAATGAGGGCAAGAGTGGTTGCAGGCCACATCGACAGAATGTTAAAGATACCCATAATTGATCTTGGATGGTATAACCACATTCACGATCAAAGTGCAAACAATTTTTAGTGAAACCCGTGCATGGCACATCATGTTGTGAAGTGTGTGTGCATGGAGTGGCTATTGGAACAAAAAAAATATACATAATTTTACACAATAAATATTGGCCATTGATTTTTTTTGGGTTTCTACATAGAAGGTGGAAAACAATGGGAGATCCAATAGTTAAGATCTCTTGTATCTCATGTATCACCAACTTGCATCTATATAGAGTTTCCATACAGACCGCCTACACACGTCCCACCCGCACACACGATCGTATAATTTGCCAAAATGTTTTTGACTGAGTAAATCATAACTTTATCACTATCACTATGGATGTATACACCAAAAGTCCAAATCCATCTACATTCATTCCCAAAAAGTGAATAAATATTTGATATCACAAAAAAAAAATGGAGATGAAGATATGAAAGTATCCGCATCCAAAAAGTATTCTTTTGATTTTTGCCCAGATTATAGTTTATATTATGTGTATTTTAGTAAAATAGAATATATGTATTTATTATTTTCTAATTTATAATGTTATGTTGTATTTATTTAATTCATAATAACCGCTCAAAACTATTTATTAGTGTCATATTCATTTATTTTTCTAACTTCAAAAAAATCTATTTATTTTTCTTAATTCATCGATCGTTAGCGGATATGATAATCATCTAATATTCGTCCGTATCTGCGGATACGGATGTTCGAAAATGCTTTCTAATGCGGATACGACATTATCTGCATCTGAAAAATATTTGTTGACAGGCCATGGAACCATACATTAGACACCAATAAATATGTTAAGAACTCACAAATGATTAAGCATGAAAAATGAGTAATAGTAAATAATACCTCGCAAAGACTAAGTATGCAAGCCTCTCTTTGATTTTGATTTGTCGCATGCTTTCAAAATCATAAAATATCACATATTCTTTATTATTGTTGTGTGAAGACATAACATAACATTATCATGACCATGGTAAGCCTATATTGAAAAACCTTACTGCTACATTACGTTTGGAAATTTTTATTCCCGGTTAGAGTACTTCAATGATAATTCAGCTGAGTTTGGGATAAACTGAAATCAACAAATCATCAGAGCTTGTGACATGTTATTTCATGAAAGGATCACCCGTGCATGGCATGAGTTATCCTTTCGATAAATTATTATTTGAAAGAAAAATGTCAATTTTAAATCAGATAATTGTTACATGTTTAAAGTAGTTAACATACAGTTAGTTGAAATATAAAAGAATGTATAATTTCTAACAAATAACATACATATGATTACATACAGTTATATGAATATGTTAATAATTCTTATCAATTTGTATTGAACGAATAATTATTACATACACAACAATAGTAGAAAATTTATTGGCTCATATGAACAAATTAGCAAAAACTTATTCAAAACAATAAAAACAAAAGCAAATAAGTATTCTTCTAACTTAGGATAAAGAAAAACAACATATCAATAATGAAAAAAAACAAATAGAAATAATGCATTCATACAGTGACAAGTTGCAAAAGATCAATTGAAATAAAAACAATAAAAAACAAAGAAGCAAAACACATCAAACCTGTATCTTTTTGATTCCGCTGTTCAGTTTTCACCGTTGCACGCACTTAAAATTTCTTTACTTTCTCAAGACACTAAAAAGATCAAAATAATATCAAATAAGAACTGAAATTCAAGTTTCAAAAAACAAATATCAGCATTTACGGTTTCAGTTTTTTACTTATTCTTTACCGACAACATGATCAGGTAATCTCTATTAAAACTCAAGTTGATATAATTAAAAATATTCAAGTAACATCTCCAAAACCAAATATAGAAAATAATAAGTAGAAAATTAGAAGACGTTAACTGAGTCACAATCTAAAAATCTAAAAATTCAATTCCTATGTGCACCTTTGGTGAAAAAATATCTAGCGATTATACAAACAACTGACTAACTTTTCTATAGAAAACAATGAAGAGAAATTCGTAGAACAAAACAACAAAAAACTAAAAAATCTTCTTTCCAAGCCATTGATAACAGTATAAACTCAGTCTGTTAGAGGATTATCTCCAACATCGTACTAATATATATGCATATATACCAGTACGTATGGCACGTCCGTTGGACGTGTGCAAAGAAAAACGTAAGTTAACTTCTTTTTAGTGCGAAATAATAGAAAAAGAAGTGTTAGTAGTCGATGAATATATTGGCAACTCAATAAGCTTCCAAAATAAACTTATTTCAATAATAGGCCTCACTAAAAACTTATTATGAAAATATGCGTATTTTCACAAGTTTTCAATAAGGCCTGGTGGATCGAAAATTGCATCTTAACCAAATTTTATATTCAAGCATGTCTGGAACTTTAATGGCAAAAAAATCAAAAATAAAAGATTATTCTTTTATTGATAAGCATATACAGACCCATTTTAAAGCATATTGTTATTCAATGATGCAATTCTATAATGCAATTAATCTCTCCTACTAATAAAGAAAATAGGTTGAACTAATTTTCTCGGTGTCTTTTTGAAATTTCAAAAATGACTCTGCTTTCCGTTTACATGTTTGCACTCAATCAAAACATCAACGTATGCAATAATACAAACAACTCGTGTGCAAAACGTGGGCTCATACTAGTTTAAATAGAACGAATTTATTAATTAGACAACAATCGTCACAAAAGAAAGCCTTGAATCAGTACATGAATGACTGTTTCTTTCGATAAATACCCCAGGTAGAATTACAGAGATGCAGCAATTGAATCTTGGTACTGCAATTCCATGAATAAAATAATAAGTTGGGCTGGAAAAGAATCTAGGATTTAAGAGCAGTTTGGGGTGCAGATCATAAGAGGAAGTCAACAATGAAAACTTCAAGAAGAAGAAAAAGCAAGTGTATGTGGCTGGGTAGAGAGCGTAAAATCAGGAGGTAAGAAGTTAAAACGCGGGACATAGAAATGACACAAATATCCCTGCCATCAGAGTCAAAAGTAGAAGGGTCTTCTAGAGAGTTCAAAAGCTTCAAAATAGAGTATTTATTATATATAGGCCAGTACATATGTACGTGTTTTGCAAGTGAGCAAAAAGAAATAATGAGTACTACTTTAGTTCTTTGCAAATCATGATGCAAATCATGATACAAATCCATACTAAAACCTACCTTAGATTTTAGTAAATATTCGCATTACTTTAACCACATTAAATTTAATTCCATTAAAAAAAAAAAAATAGAGATATAATAATTTTTAGTAATAAAACAATTAAATATCCCTTTCAAATTCTACTTTCCTTCTCGTTTTAAAATACAAAGACATATTCCCCTTTCCCTAAAATCACCTCTTTAATTCCACTTTCAAAGACCCCTTTTGAATGACTCTTTCACTTCATCGTAAATGCATCTTAATTAATAAACAAGTCAACAAATCAATCATAACAGTGTAAATGAAGCTTTATTAGTTATTGCACTTGCATGTTTTGATCATACATTATCATGCATGCTGCTTTAAGTCCTTCGTGCTTATAAAATGTTAAATAACAGGTAATAATTGAAAGGACAAAGCTATATATGATTTTCATTTGTTGGGAATAGTTTTTATTGTGAATACATAAAACAAACCAAGAACTAATTTTAATGGAGATTCAATCATAGTATAACCTATTTTGAATTGGCTTGACAAATTGAAATGCTGGCACTGACAATAACATTCCATCGTGTTGTTCAGTCCCAACATGGTTTATTCAATGACAAATTCCATCCATGTTTGTGTAGTATGAAAAATGAACCCGCTTACAGCTAAAAAGTACAAATAGTATTCGCAATATAGTATATGAATAACATTATTAGTTTTTAAAAGCTGTGGATGTCTGTAGAAGCTAAACACCACTCACTACAAAAAATTAGTGAATTAAAGACCGAAATTTTTGGTCTTTAATGTAATTATTCAGTCTCTAGGTTATATCTAGAGACTGAACAAAGACCGAAATTTCAGTTTTTAAATCTCTAGTCTTAAACAAAAATTAAGACCGAAAATTCGGTCTAAAAACGTAGAGACCGATATTTCAGTCTTAAAAATATTTGAAACTGAACTTTAAAGACCGAATTCCAGTCTTTAAACGGTCTTAAATTTGAAAATTTTGAGACCGATATTTTGGTTACAAATATACTTGGAACTGAATTTAAAGACTGAATCACAATCTTTAGTTGGTCTTAAATTGTGACCCTAACTGCCCAATTGTAGTTTTTAAACGGTCTATATTTAGTCTTTAAATCATTAATAATTATAAGGTATATTTATACTTAATTTCATACAAATTTAATATACATACATACATTTACTAGAAACATATACATATTACTTAATTGCAATATTAACGGTAATTAAACAGAACAAAAGAAATTTATCCAATATCATGTGAAAAATACAATATCACCAATGATAATAAATTCAACTGAACATCTCGGCTAACATATTTACATACAAGAAAAATAACAGAACATGCATGTCTACTATATATGTACATATATTACTTTAACAAGGAAAAAAAACAAAGCAAACAAGTAAAGCTAGAATATCAATCACTCTATATCTTCACCATGTTGATTTTCTTTCAAATTGTGCGGCGTTTGACAAGAAGCAGAAGGTTGCTAAAATTCTTGCATAAATGGATATTGTTGTTGCATTATATCAAAAAATGTCATATTTTGTTCTACGGTCCCAAATGCATTTGAAGACATAGGTGAATGTTGTGATGGTTGTGCTCCAAATGATATAGTGGTCCCAAAAGTATTTGAAGGCATAGGTGAATGCTGCAATGGTTGTGCTCCAAATGTATTTGAAGGCAATGGTGAATGTTGTGATGGTTGTGCTCTAAATGTATTTGAAGGCATAGGTGAACGTTGTGATAGTTGTGCTCCAAATGGTAAAGACATATAACCTATTACGTGAATGAGTTAAAAAAAACTGCAATTTTTTTTACCAAACTCAAGACATTTATATTCACAGGGCTGCAGCATTCAATTGTCATTTCGATAATTTAAAACTCAAAATCTTGTAAAACTCAAAACATGAAAGTTGAAGATGGTAATCTTATCTTGATTTAAAAAAAAGAATCACCTGATTCCGATGTATGCATCAAAAGATATGTCAATTTTATTTTCAGGTAAAATATCAAACTCAGGAAATTGATATGCACAGGGCTGAGGCATTAATTGCCGTTTCGACAGTCTAAAACTCAAAATCTTGTCAAAATCAAAACGTGAAAGTTGAAGATGATAAATTTATATTCAATTCAAAAAAAGAATCACCTAATTCCGATTTATGGATCAAAAGATATGCCCATTTTATTTTCAGGTAAAAATATCAAACTCAAGAAATTGATATGCACAGGGCTGAGGCATTCAATTACCATTCCGACAGTCTAAAACTCAAAATCTTGTAAAAATCAAAACATGAAAGTTTAAGATCACAAATTTATCTTTAATTAAAAAAATAATCACCTAATTCCAATTTATGGATCAAAAGATATGCCCATTTTATTTTCAGGTAAAATTATCAAACTCAGGAAATTGATATATGCAGGGCGAAGGCATTCAATTGCCATTTCGACAGTCTAAAAGTCAAAATCTTGTAAAAATAAAAACATGAAAGTCGAAGATGATAAATTTATCTTGAATTCTAAAAAAGAATCACCTAATTCCGATTTACGGATCAAAAGATATGCCCATTTTATTTTAAGGTAAAAATATCAAACTCAGGAAATTGATATGCACAGGGCTGAGACATTCAGTTGCCATTTCGACAGTCTAAAACTCAAAATCTTATAAAACTCAAAACATGAAAGTTTAAGATGATAAATTTATATTTAATTAAAGAAAAGTATCACCTAATTCCGATTTATGGATCAAAAGATATTCCCATTTTATTTTCAGGTAAAAATATCAAACTCAGGAAATTGATATGCACAAGGCTGAGGCATTCAATTACAATTTCGACAGTGTAAAACTCAAAATCTTGTAAAAATCAAAACATGAAAGTTGAAGATGATAAATTTATCTTGAATTAAAAAAAAGAGTCACCTAATTCCGATCTATTGATCAAAAGATATGACCATTTTATTTTCAGGTAAAAATATCAAACTGCTAAGATCATCTAATTATATTAATTTATCTTCTAATTATAACTTTCCCTGTCACAATTTTCTCCCATGTGTGCAATAAAGAAATGAACTATATAAGAATTTATTTGTTTGTTTTGAAATCAAATGTAGAAAGGGTGGAAGTGAAAATTTTATCACCTGTCATATGAGGAAATGTACCATTAAATCCAGTAAAACCCATTTGCTGTGATTGTGTAGGTATGGTGCTTTGTGTGAACATGCTGGACTGAGTAGGAATAGAATGTGGTGCTGGTACAGTAGGTTGCGTAGACACGGTGAAATGCGAAGGATTAGTGGTCTGTGTGTATATGGTGGACTGCATCGGCGTAGTTGATTGCCTTAACTTTTCGAGCACCCTATTTTGACATAATACATGCATCAACGATAATATACACATTTAGTGTTTAGTGATTTATAGTTCTCACCATTGACCAATTTCTTCCAATGAAAACTGAGTATGCATTTGCTTGGCAGACAGATGTTGAGTCGGAGTAGATCTTTAATGAGATTCGGCTGAAGAAGATTGAGAACCACCATGTAAACTACTAACATCCACATGAGGTGCTCCATATATCTTGCCTTTCGTAAGTCCACCCGATGAATCCACCCAATAATTTGGATTAAATTTATCCATTGCTTCTTCTGACTCGGCCTTTTTTTTGAGATATTTCTCCTATTAGAAAATTATAATGTATTAGTTTACCGAAACAACATTATTTCAACTACAAAATGATTACCATGGTCTTTGCAGATTTATTATCTACATATGCACTGCTTTTTGATATCTTTTTGGTATTTTTCAAACTGTTCGATGGATCTCTAGAAACATGCCAATATTGAAATGTCTCATGAAACGTCGGTTCCTTTCCAGTTACAATTTTCTGCATTCATTTACATGAATATGTGATAAATGTTATCGTGGATGATATTAGTAGTAATGATGAAATGAATATATTAGATCCTATTAAATTTACTTAAATTATTGATTGCATTATAATAAGGTGGTATATAGAAGTGTATAATTTAACTAGAATAATTAGTCGTTTATGTATGAATATTGTTAAAACAAAATTGACTTACAATTTGTTCATTATGTGAGGCAATTGAAACGGAGCCTGCACAATGACGAGTGCAAGTCCCCTCTTCTAGTGTAAGACGATTATTTCGCATTATTCTCCTTTTCTCTTCATATTCCTCTTTTCCCCAACGAATATCAATCATCTCATTCCATATATTTGACTGAATCCAAGCAGGCGGATGATCCTTGCATTCTAGTATACTTATGGTTTTCTTAGCCTTTTTTGCGTCTTCTCGTGCACGATTTAGTTTTTTCTTTAAGATATCTTTTGCTTTAGCCTCCCATAATCTACGTATTGTTGACTCATGAAATTCATCATATGTGAAATGTCGCTGCATAAAAGGACTCATCAACTTAATAAGTTAATATGGTTCATGGTAAGCACTAACCTGTGAAGCAAATCAAATGTCAGACATCAAAATAGAAAACTTTACATATTGCATGACAAACCAGAAACTGTTGACGTATAAAAATGTTTGTACTAAGCAAGCTTACGCATCGACGATATGTATTTACTTCATAGTAGAAAACTTTTCTACAAACTGATGATAATCCAAAAAACTTATCTCTATATTGACAAAATGATACGAATTATTGTTGAACCGGGAAACCAAACAAAACTGCAATATGAATCACTCATGCGAAAAAGGAAAACCAATTGGTTATTAGAAGGTGGCACATATTCAAGGTTTTTCTTCACTAAAATGTCTATGAGGAGACCTAGGAATCTGTTCAAGCTCTTCTAAATGTACAAGGTGAATATGCTTATAACAAAGATGTAATGTTCAAAAATCTATAGACTACCGAAGTAGTTTATTAAATTGAGGGAATTTCCTTATTTTCCCTCAAATTAAGCCCAAAATTGTTATTAATCAACATGAAAACACTTATCTGTCATCCCCAGTTCAAATGTCAGAAATCAAGGAAGCTTTTGACTTTATTAATAATGGAAAAAGTCCAGGACCTAGCGTCTATACTTTTAAATTATACAAGTTAAATTGGGAGGAAATAAATGATGACCATTTTGCAGCTGTGACGGAAAATTTCCAAACTAGACAATTGGCTAAGAGGCTCAATCACACTTTCTTTACTATTATCTTAAACAAAGATAAGCCGCAAACTTTAGTTTATTACAGGCCTATTGTATGTGTTAATGCGCTCTATAAAATTATTTCAAAAATTTTATGCAATAGGCTTAAATTTTTAGCATCAGTTTGTGATAAATGGACCTAATATATATATGCAAAGCTTCATAGCATCAGTTTGTTGCATTTAAAAGAAAGAACTAGAGCTGAATAAAAAAGATTTTTAGCCTAGATGAGTTCATGCAGCCATTGATTTCTTGTTTAATAAAAATAACTAAAGATACAATGATTCATTAAAAACTGACAATAACATAACCGACTGTCAACTTTCCTGAAAAATAACAATAGATATATTGGGAGTAGATACCTTGAATTCGTCAAAGAGTATATTTTTAATTTCTGGAGGAACCTGTTTGAATTCGAACCAAGGTCCCGTAAAACATCTAGACCATATTTTCCCAATTATACGTGAGGCCTTTTGATTGAGAAAATTAATAGAAAAACCAACGTTATCTTCAAACATATACATTTATAGAAAAATGTATTCAACCGTAGTAAAATGAAATACTTACCAATTTCCTTTCCATTCCAACGGAGGTTTTTTTGTTGTAGGGTCAATTGCCGGATTGTAACCTTGAGTAGGAATGGTTACGAAATCGTCTTCTTCAATTTGTTCATTTTGCTCGGTAACTTCGTTATCTCTTTGTAACTCTTCTCCATTTGGCGGAATATCACTATGTTGAGAAGAAGACGTGTCAACATTTCTGGATCGGTCCAGATTTGTTCCTCTTTGAAGTAGGCAGCGTTGTATGGATCCACCTGGCATTGTATCTGAAAACAACCTACAATGAACGAACGAGAACACAAAAGCAAATGACAAATTACTTTGAAGCTGAACCATTATATTATATAAAACCCTTACATGTTGAAAATTAATTATAAGGCCTTCTCGACATTTTTTGTTTGCAACAATTTGGTAGTATATTTAATCAAGCACACGCATGTAGAAAAAGAAAGAAAGTTTGCTATAAAATTAACAATTCATACCTTTGCGGAAGTGCTGAAACTTAACACATTGTACAGGACTAACTTCAGCAAATACTACTAATTTTTTGCTGGTTATCATAAAATTAACAATTACAAACTTATAAAATTATTTATTTAATCCAAATTGGTAAAAAATTAAATGTTCATGCTTCACCCATATTCCAACTTTGAGCCAAAAACTCTTAATTATTTATCTATGTGCGTATGTTGTGCCATTGTTTGGAAATTTAAATGAAATATGAAAGAATTGCCATTGTTTGGAAATTCGATATGGATTTTATATTGATTTAGATCTAAAATGAATTGAATTGAATGTTGGTTGATATATTTGTATTGTTGAATGTTTGCAATGAATGTGCTGTGATGATTTTAATTTACTATCCAATGTCGCTCCAATTAATTGATGATTACGATCCCCTATTGATAGTTTATTACCCTCTTTCATCACTGACTGAGTGCAGATTTTAACTGTCACTAAGGATGTTTGATTTCATTATCATTTTTGAAAATATAGAAAATATGGATGTCAACTTACTGTCACTTTCCCTAGTTCTAGATTGAAACTTATGCAGTTCTAATACGTAGAAAAACAGGAGAATGAGAACTCAAGATGCCCATTGGAAAAAAGCTAAGTGGCATATGCCAATGGTCGTAATTTTTTTTTTTTTGAAAAATCCAAGCTAAACATAAAAATATGTCAATAACTAATTTTATAAACCAAATAAATTAAGTAGGTAAAAGAATTAATTTTATGAATTAAAGAGAAAAAAGCCAGAAAAAACTACTAATAGTGCGATGTCAATCAAAGCAGCCTGATGCAAATAGTTTCCAAAGGTAAACTACTGTATGACATGTCTTGCTAAAATTGTCTGATTGGTATGGAGATTAAGTGGTATGGAGATTAAGTGGATACTTGAGAGATATAAGTAAAGTGAGTTGTGTAGAGTGCAAATAATTCATTAAAACCTAGCATCATAGAATCAAAAGTTAAAACTGCAACAAGCTAATAATACCAACAATTTCCATACATTTACAGTGAAAACGAGAGCATTAATATTATGTAGGTTCCATGGACTTTATTTAATACATTAATATTTGCTACTTAATTAAAATGCAAACTCATCATCAGTATCTTCATCATCAATGATTTTATCGCTATAAATATCTTTGTTCCCTTCCTCATCGTCGTGATCAACATCCTCATCATAGTCTACCTCTACATCATCTGCATTTTCATCATCATCCGACCCACTAACATAAATATCATTTGTTGTCATTGCACATTCCAACTCTTCTCCATTGACCTCATCAAAATACTCCGCCATAACCGCTTGATCGAGACTATTGTCTATAGTAACAATAGAGGGTTGATATATCTCGTCTACTTGGTCTACATATGTACCATCCTCCATTTCGTTAGGGCTTACCACATCAACTGCATGCCTACTCCTAGCTCCAGTTTTAATAGCTGTTACCCATTCATTTGAACCACTTCCAGGTTTACACAATAAATACATTTGTTGGCATTGTTGGGCAAACACAAAGACGTCATCGGTTTGCAGTCTATCATTTTTGTTCAGCTCTATCAGTCCATTTGTGGGTTGCACTTTCATTCCATTTCTACTTAATGTATCGAACCATTCACAGTTAAATATAAATATCTCATTTTTTTCACCAAGATATCTAACCTTGATAACTTCCTTTAACAATCCATAATAATCATTTTCCAAATCATCGTAGTAACTCCCTTTCACATACACACCACTATTCATTGTTGCCTTGTTTTTGCCATAGCTAACCGTATGAAATTTAAAACCATTAACATAATAACCATTGTAGCACTGTACTACATAGTCTGGTTTTTGTGAAAGCAAATATAATTGATGTCCAACGCCATTTGCTTGAAATGGAATCTACAAAATAGTATGAGCTAATTAATAATAGTATTCAGCTTATTTTTATTAACAAGTACATTATAATTTAAAAAACTTACACGGTCTTTTAATCAATCAGCAAATATTGACTCAAGCTTCCTAACGATAAAGTTTTCGTTTTCCGTGGGACGATTACTTTTTAGCTCATTTCTACACTGGCTGTGACAAAAAAAAGAGTTAAATTAAATGACATATGCTTCAAAAATTAAATGACACATACTTCAACTACATATTTATAAATTTTAGTGCACATACTTCACATAGTCTTCCACTTCTGTACAGTTGAAAAGCACATATTTATGTATGCCATGATGTTCAAGTTGAGAGAGTTTCCTTACAACTAACGCATTAGATAAGACTTTGCCTGGATGACAAAATATGGATAACCTTCCATCCGGCATAACTTCTCCCCCATCATCATTTCTTGGAGGTTGGTTCCAAATTGTTTCAACATTTGGACCAAAATAACATGATGAGAAATTTGAAATCTCATCAATGACATAAGCTTACGCAATGGATCCCTCAATGTGTGCTTTATTACCTACTTTTCTTTTAAATAAAATAGATATCTGCACCAAATTAAAGTTATTGTTTGAACATTAACTGATAAAAAATATCAAGGAAGCTTTAAACATTGTAATAATAACGTACCGTTCAAATGGATACATCCAGTGATATTCAACTGGACCGCCAACCTTAGCCTCATATGGCAGGTGAACTACTAAATGTTCCATAGAGTCGAAAAATCCAGGAGGGAATATTTTCTCAAGTTTACAAATTATCTCAATGATATTTTTGTAGAAGAATCATTTTGTGAGTATTTATATTCTTTGCACAAAGTCCATGAAAAAAATTGCTTAGCTCTACCAAAGTGTCCCAGATACCTTTTGGTACAAACGATTTAAAAGCTGTAGGAAGAAGTCTTTGCATAAACACGTGACAGTCATAGCTCTTGAACCCACTTATTCTGGTTTCTGACCCGTTAACACATCTTTTGATGTTAGAAGCGTACCCATCAGGAAATTGTATACATTTGACCCACTTACAAACTTCTTTCTGGTTTTTTTTTGTAAGACAATAAGGAGCTTTTGGTTTGTAGTAACGACCATTAGGATGGCGAACCAAGCTCATCCATCGTGTTTTGCTACAATACTTTTCAAGATCAAATCTAGCTTTTAAATTGTCTTTCGTTTTATCGGTGTCCATTAATGTCTCAAATATGTTATCAAAATTTTTTTTCTCTACATGCATTACATCTATGGTATGACGAATCAAATTGTTCTCCCAGTATGGAAGATCCCGGAAAATACTTCTATGAATCCAGTTGTAAGCTTCACCAAAGCTTGGTATTTTTTTGTTTCCAGATTTAAACCCAGGTGCAATTTAAGCAACTGTGACATAATATTTTTCAACTCATTACCGGAATGTTGAATAGAAGCACCATCTAATTCAATTTTATTCCTCTTGAACTTGTCTTTTTGTTTCCTAAACGGATGATCTAATGGTAGAAAACATCGATGACAATCAAACCATGAAGGCTTCCCACCATGTTCAAGAGTAAAGGACTTTGTTTGCTCTATACAGTAAGGACATGACAATCTACCATGCCTACTCCAACCAGACAACATTCCGTATGCTGGAAAGTCACTGATTGTCCACATCAGTGATGCTCTTAAAATAAAATTTTCTTTTTTATGCATGTCATAGGCTATTACACCATGCCATAAATCCAATAACTCATGAATCAAAGGTTGTAAGAAAACATCCAAAAAAATTCGTGGACTTTTGGGACCTGGGATAACCATGTTTAAGAACATGAAAGGTTTTTTCATACACTTCCATGGTGGTAAATTATAAACTTCCAAAATCACAGGCCAACATGAATAAGTAGTGAATCTAGTTACAAATGGACTAAAACCATCTGTATAAAGTCCAAGTCTAACATTTCGTGGAGAATTAGCAAAGTCAGGATAACAATTATCGAAATGCTTCCATGCATTACCGTCAACTGGGTGCGCCATTCTACCACTTGTAGAACGATTGAAATAATGCCATGTCATGTCTTTAGCATGCATTGAAGACATGAATAGCCTTTTAAGTCGTGGTATGATTGGAAAATAACGTAGTTGTACTTCAGACCTTTTTTTTCTACGACAATTGGAATTATCAGACTTATATCTGGGTTCTTTACAAATATCACAAACCATCTTTTCTTCATTCTCTTTATAATATAACATGCAAAAATTATGACAAGCATCAATCTTTTCATAGCCAAGTCCTAAAGGTTTTAACAATTTTTTTGCCTCATAAAAATTGTTAACCAGCCTGTTATCTTCTGGCAAAAAACTTTCGATCATAGAACTTGCATGGTTAAAACCAACATGTGTCAATCTTGTTTGGGACTTCAAAACCATCATATTCACGCATGTCGATAACACTGTTTCAGTTTTGCATCCCTCGTATAAAGGCTTATCAACAGCTTTTAACATATCTAAGAATCTTTTAGCTTCAGAATTAGGCGCTTCATCATTTTCATTATCAAAATTTTCATTTGCATGGATATAATTTTCACTAGTTGCATCTATAATCATTTCTCTAAAAGGATCTACATCATTCACGTTACTATTTGATGTTGGAGGCATCAAAGTTTCTTCAAAATTCATCTCCCCATGGTATACCCAACGTGAATAAAGTGGTGTAAATCCTTTTGTTAGCAAATGTTCTATGACAACATCTTTATTCTGAAATTTTGTATTATCGCATTTCACACAGGGACATCTAGCAACATCAACAACCCTTTCTGATACTACTTGGGAAAATGCAAAATTAACAAATCTTCCAACACCATCAATGAATTCTCGAGTTACAAAACCACTTTCATTAGTCCTATGATACATCCATGATCGATCATCCATTATTAAATAACCCTACAGTACATGAAATTTTGAACATCAAAATGCAAGTCGAGGCAAAAAGAAAAGGTTATATCGGATTATAAAACAAAGTAACACACAAATTATAAATAACAAAGGTAACTAATTATATCGATACTAAAACAACATTTTAACGTTTAAGCGACTCTCTAGTTATTTTATTAATGATATGATGTAAATACATATGTTCAATATTTTAGAAATAATCATATAGTAGTTGAGTGCAGACGTTGGACAATGGAAATGCAAATATATTATCAAACCAATAGGGAAGTTCAACACGTCTTCTATTAAAATAATTTGAAACATGATATTTCTCTTATTTTATATGTAAATTACAATTTTGTTTCAGACAGTTGTGGGAAGTAGAATATATTATGTTTTTTCTGATAACCAGTAGTATGCTTTTTCATATTTTGTATAATATTATCTACAAGTTAATTTTCGTATATAATTAACATCAATTTTTGTTGTGTTTATATTTCACAACCATTACAAAAATTAAGAGAAAATAATTTACATTGACTACCTTCAAGTTTTGTGCAAGTGTTTTTTTTCCTCTCTTTTTTATGGCTATTACTTTTCTTTCCTTTTTTCTTTTTTTCCTTGTAAGAACCAATGCTGAGAATCATATTTGGATGACATCAAACTTCTTTTCCGTATTATTTAGTATATTAAATTTATTATTATCAAATTTATTATTCTATGTGACTAAATGGCATACTTAATTACAAAAGAATTTTGATGTAAATAAGTCTGTTTAGAAACTAGTATAAATGAATAAGCATTTTTGTATGTAAGCTTTGGTTGTAGAAGCTAACTTGTATATAAAGGTGTCAATGGGACATTTGTCAATTACGAGGTGAAGGACTTATACTAGATATACTTTCGTTTGAAAGAATGGAGTAGATAACAAACTTAAAAGAAGAAAATAAACAATATATTTTAGGAGTGTTTTTTTTACCATATGTTATGTTGATGAAGCATGACTGGTTGTAGATTGAAAATGGTAAAATGTTATAGCACATTCAAAGGTGTAACAATATACACAATCAACCAAGTACCATTGGTGTTTGATTCATCTCACTGCCAAAGAGAAAGTTCTCTGGTAATCTCAATGATTACAAACGAACGTTGCCTATTGGCAACAATCAAATTCATTAAGTGAAGAGAGAAAACTCAGTTTATGAACATATCTTGAGATAACTTTTAAATGATTAATATGGAAAATCAGTATATAACTTTTAAATATCATAGGCGCATTGTGAAATGAAACATGGTGATTGATTAAAAATGCAAGCGCCGTTTTTGGATAGTCATACTTGCCATTTGTCACTTGATTTATTTTGTTAATTCATATTACTCTACATATGCATTTGTAACATACATATTTCGTAGGCACAATAATTTATTGCATGTTATTTTATCAACTTATTATTGCTAATAAATAATCTGACTTACATTTGCTTTGTAATGATTTGAATACAATATTTTTTCGGCTTTTGAGTATATGCGTTAGGACGGATGAAGACGAAATATGTAATGGGTGTATGAAAACTATACTAGAATACGAGTTAACTGAAAATTTTGAAAATATAATTTTGTGTGTATTTATGTTGTTTTCATCTCTCTGTGTTATTAAAAGCATCTAACAGATGCTTATAACTCATTAACTTCTCTAATTATAGTTATAATTTTTTCACTAAAACTTTAAAAGAATTTAAAAGCCATGGTTCTTATAAGTCCTTCCCCGAAATCCAAAAAAGCAACCGTTTGATCAGTGTAGAATCAAAATAACCTGTTATGTTACTGAAGTTGAAGCATAGCACCTACTACTGAAATGTTTGTTACTAGAAGATTGAACTACTATTAACACTGTTAAAATAGCACTTAATTTGTTTCCATCATTTTATACTGCCCATTCATTTACTTCTCCTCATACAAAAGGCATTTTATTCCAGTTAAAGCGTTGTAATATCGATTAGTGTTGGATATTTATGCCATCTTACGTTACTACATGGGTCGATGAATTCCACTGTCCCTAACTTTCTTCCCTATATAGTGTGGGTAAATTTATAGGAATTTAGCTATCGGTATGCAGTAGTCATTACCTCTCACCATGAAGGGTTAATAAAAATTAGTTTACCTACTACCAATTACTATTGAAACTTATAATATAACAACGATTACACATAGAATTTCAACTTTTCTGTAAATTTTTACAAAATTGTATGCAAAACCATTTATGAACATATTGAGAAATTGGATTGAAATAAGCAAAATCTAAGTAAATAATCAGAGGCAAAATAATTACCTAAGCAATGGCCTTTGTCACTTTCTTCACCAAAATTTCAAAATCGAAAACATCATGTAGCTAATCAATTTTAGTTTCCCTGTACATTAGAAAATTAATTATTGAATTAAGAAAACTCTTCAAACAACAAATAAAGGTAAAAATTATGAGAAATAATTACCTGTAGACTCTTAATTTGCAGTCAGGAGAAGCATAAATATGAATTTGATGTGAGTGTGAATCAGATGAGCAAGCAAGTGGATGTAGTATAAAAAGTTTTAGCGGGAGATGAAAAGTTCTATGCGTGAGATATTTGCGTGATATACTTGCGTGAGATACGTACTGTGATGAGATGCGCTGCAAGTGGAAAGAGGGAGGAGAATTGATCAATTAAACGTTAAGTTAAAGTTTAATGTATATTTTTATTAAGTTTTGTTGTTTACATTTATAACTCTTCCTAGTTTTAAATACCGTTTAAATAATTACTATTCAAATTACTTCTCTAATTTATGAAAAACTTCCAACAATTACTTAATCATGTAATTTGAAATTTGTAAATGTAATATAATACGATTAATTCTCTAGAATAATTAATATGTAACTGGACTTATGGACTGTCATTTCAGCCTCCATCTCTTTGGTTTTTGTGTTATCTATCTCATAAAGTCTAAGTAATTCTAGAAAATCTTGAATTCTTAGATTTACGAGATCGGAGGTTTGCATTTGAGAAAATATTGTTTTTAAATGACTGTGTTCAGCTGTGTTATCAGTGAACAATTCTGCTTCTTTCAAATCTAGAGCTTCAGATCTAGATGTAAAAGAATGTTGTGACAATTTAGTCACTAGTTTCTGAGTTTCTTGTAACTTTTTCTCTTTCTGCGATATTGTATGCTTTAATCCCAGATAAGCCTTTTCTAGTTGAGTTAACCAGAAATTTGCAGCTCTATGGTCTGCAGCTTGGATGGCTTTAAAACATCCATTGAAATTGTCATATAGGTTAGGATTCGATGCTTTCATGTCTAGATTGTACCAATCTTTAACCACCGCTGAGATGTATGGTCTTTGTATTCCTGTGGGAGCAATTGATTTTCCTTTGTTCATTGGAACAAATTTCTAAGTTGTATTGGAAGGTGTTGCCTTGCCTTTGTTTGTTGGAGTGGTTTTGGTCTGTTGGACCTTTTCTTCATTTACTCCTGTGGGAGCATTAATTTCGTCGGATTTCTTTGACGACATTCTTATTTTCTCTAATTCTGCAGAAGAACATAAACAACATCTTCTGGCAGTTGTTCACATATTTCTTCAAAACGGTGTTATATTAAGTCCTAAAAAAATTGAATTATTTAAAAAAGAAATAGATTTTCTCGGAAAACGAATTAAAAATGGACAAATTGAATTACAACAACACATTTATACTAAAATTATAGATTTTCCCGATACATTTAAAACATTAAAAGAACTCCAAAGTTTCTTAGGATTATTAAACTACGGCAGAAAATTTATTCCTAATTTATCCGCTAAGACTCGAAATTTACAGAAAAAGCTTACTGACGAACAAGCAAAATATAAACAGCATAATGGAGAACAACCAAGAAGATGGAATACAGACAAAATTCCGATTACCTTGCAAAAGCATGAAGAAGAAGAAATACAAAAGATTAAAGACCTAATAAAAGATCAAAAGATCCTCTATTTTCCTTCAGATGAAGAATTACTTACACTACAAACTGATGCTTCTGACAATTTCTGGGCAGGAGTATTAATTGCAAAACAAAAAGAAGTTGTAGCATATTCCTCTGGAAAGTTTAGTAAACCTCAGATTAAATACGCTACATATGACAAAGAATTACTAGCTATTAAATTAGCAATCAAAAATTTACGAATTTATCTCTTGCATAGACAGTTTATAATAGAAACAGATAACAAATCTGTTGCTCAATTCTTAAAAAGGAAAACTGTAAACAATCCAGAAGAAAACCTTCGACGAATTAGATTAGCTATGTATTTAGAAATTTACAACTATGATGTTAAATACATTCCAGGCTACACTAACTTTGCAGCTGATCTTCTTACCAGGTTATGAAACATGGATGAGGACGATATAAAAAGAATCAAAGAATTATTAGAAACCATGAAAAGACAAGAAGATTTCAAACAAGTGAAATCATCTAAAAAGGCCAAGCAAACCTCCACAGAGGCTTCATCTTCACAGGAATCCGACGAAATTAATGCTCCCACAGGAGTAAATGAAGAAAAGGTCCAACAGACCAAAACCACTCCAACAAACAAAGGCAAGGCAACACCTTCCAATACAACTCAGAAATTTGTTCCAATGAACAAAGGAAAATCAATTGCTCCCACAGGAATACAAAGACCATACATCTCAGCGGTGGTCAAAGATTGGTACAATCTAGACATGAAAGCATCGAATCCTAACCTATATGACAATTTCAATGGATGTTTTAAAGCCATCCAAGCTGCAGACCATAGAGCTGCAAATTTCTGGTTAACTCAACTAGAAAAGGCTTATCTGGGATTAAAGCATACAATATCCCAGAAAGAGAAAAAGTTACAAGAAACTCAGAAACTAGTGACTAAATTGTCACAACATTCTTTTACATCTAGATCTGAAGCTCTAGATTTGAAAGAAGCAGAATTGTTCACTGATAACACAGCTGAACACAGTCATTTAAAAACAATATTTTCTCAAATACAAACCTCCGATCTCGTAAATCTAAGAATTCAAGATTTTCTAGAATTACTTAGACTTTATGAGATAGATAACACAAAAACCAAAGAGATGGAGGCTGAAATGACAGTCCAGGATATGATCTCCTTATATCAGCAACATCTCATTGATGAAAGCAATCTTCTTCTATTCTTCAAAAAGCTAGAAGACACAGAATTAGTTAAACTCTTAGAAAATGAAGAGTTAATTCTCAATAACAACAGAAGACCACGGCTTGTAGCCTGTTTTTCTGAAATACAAAAATATCAAAAACATATCAAAAAGGGCTTAGTACACGAAATTTATGTAAACACAAGCCATCCTGAAGAATATTCGGGTTATATTCCAGAAATATGTACAGCAAAACTTGCTGAACATACAAGCAGATTTTTTACTATGTTCATGTTCAGAATTTGGAGCGTTTGGGAAGAAAGACAGTACATACGTCTTTATCCCTCCATCCAATTATGGGAACTACATCGGGTAACCGAAAATCCTCAACATGAATTCGTTAAATTCGACCGCAAAGAATTTAATGAAGAAAGTGAACGAATCCTAGCAGCACAAGAATTCTTCTCAGAAGCCATTAACAAAGGCGAAATCGGATCACACTCTGCCACTGAAGGCAAAACAGTTTTACTATTAGACTACATATCGGCTTTCGAACCATCAACAGAAAGAATAATGAAGGTTCAGCGCTTTTTAGACAGTCTCAAAATTGGCCCAGTTGGCACAATGGCTCAAGAAGAATACTTTGAAGAACAAGTGGAAAAAGAAAGACTTAGACAAGACTCTATAATGAGAGATACTTTGGGTACCGACCCTTTTGACGACGAATCTCTAGCCAATCTAGAAATTCAAAATTAAAAACAGAAGCATGGTGGACCAGCATCCAGGAAGCATCTTTTAAACTAGTGTGACATATCACCTCCTAGCCTTTCCTACTCATCCTCTGCACATAATAAGCTAAAGGACACATCCTCAGCCTAAAAGTCTAAAAGTCATCCCATAGCCTTTCCACCTAATCCTCTGCTAAGAATAAAATAAAAGGACACATCCTTCGGCCTAATAGCCTAAAAGGGACACATATTAGCCCTATACTAGACAGATGTCCAGCCTAAGCAATAAAAAATAATGGAGAGAAGACACTATAAAAGGAGGGGACTACTCTGAAGAAGAGCATCAGAAAAATTTTCTTCATTTTCGTGCTTTCTCTTCATTGTATCTGAGTTCTGTAATATTATCTACTGTAGTAATAAAATTTCTATTTCCGCAAGAAGTTTCTGTTGCTGTATATTTTCAATTCTGCATTCAAGTTTTCTGCTTTCAAGTTTGGGTTTTCAATTTGGTATCAGAGCCTGGCTAGCACTAGGTAAGTTATTCTGTTTTAGATCATTCTGTTTTATATTTTCTGAACTCTATCTTTCTGTATACTACCAATTACTATTGAAACTTATAATATAACAACGATTACACTCAGAATTTCAACTTTTCTGTAAATTTTTACAAAATTGTATGCAAAACCATTTATGAACATATTGAGAAATTGGATTGAAATAAGCAAAATCTAAGGTAATAATCAGAGGCAAAATAATTACCTAAGCAATGGCCTTTGTCACTTTCTTCACCAAAATTTCAAAATCGAAAACATCATGTAGCTAATCAATTTTAGTTTCCCTGTACATTAGAAAATTAATTATTGAATTAAGAAAACTCTTCAAACAACAAATAAAGGTAAAAATTATGAGAAATAATTACCCGTAGACTCTTAATTTACAGTCAGGAGAAGCATAAATATGAATTTGATGTGAGTGTGAATCAGATGAGCAAGCAAGTGGATGTAGTATAAAAAGTTTTAGCGGGAGATGAAAAGTTCTATGCGTGAGATATTTGCGTGATATACTTGCGTGAGATACGTACTGTGATGAGATGCGCTGCAAGTGGAAAGAGGGAGGAGAATTGATCAATTAAACGTTAAGTTAAAGTTTAATGTATATTTTTATTGAGTTTTGTTGTTTACATTTATAACTCTTCCTAGTTTTAAATACCGTTTAAATAATTACTATTCAAATTACTTCTCTAATTTATGAAAAACTTCCAACAATTACTTAATCATGTAATTTGAAATTTGTAAATGTAATATAATACGATTAATTCTCTAGAATAATTAATATGTAACTGGTTTTGTAATTAATCAGAATCCAAAATAAAGAATGAATTGTAATTGTAATTAATTCTCTAATTATGTCCAATTACAGTCAAATATATGTGTGTGGTTCATATATAATTATTTTAGTTAGTATTAAATATTTTGAGATCTTCTTGTCTCTAGCTTGGTACAAACTGGTGGACCCATAAACAAGTTGGGTAAGATCAAAATGGGCTAGGGTGATTTTGTCCCAACTAATGTATAACCCATTCTTTTTGATACATTTAATATAAATGTTAGTTTCACCCAACCTATTTTATAAGTTGATTACTTATTTAACCCATTTAATTATTTTGTTAACCCGTTTTTTGGCAAGACAGTATATAGGAGGATTCAACCCAATAGATTTCACGATTATTGAAGCTGGAATATTATGGATTTGGTTTAAATGGATGGCTGATCAGTTATAGATATGAAGCCAGGGTTAAGCATAGTCGATGGATAAACAACGTAGAATTGGCTTCATTTTGGGTCGGCATTGTTACTACGGATCGACATAGAGTTACTTCGGGTTTTACTTTGGGTTCAGCATAGGGTTTGCTTTGGGTTCTACTTCGGATGGGGATGATGTTGCTCCGGGTAGGCATTGTTACCTCGGATCGGCATAGAGTTGCTTCGAGTTCTATTTCGAGTCGGCATATGGTTCGCTTTGGGTTCTACTTTGGGTTGTTATGGTGTTGCTCTGGGTCAGCATTGTTACTCCAGGTCGACATAGAGTTGTTTCAGGTTCTACTTCGAGTCGGCATAGGGTTCGCTTCGGGTTCCACTTCAGGTCGGTATGGTGCTGCTCTAGTTGCATTGTTACTTTGGGTCGGCAAAGAGTTGCTTCGGGTTTTGCTTCGGGTCGACATAGGGTTAGCTTTCGGTTCTACTTAGGGTCAGCATGGTGTTGCTTCGGGTCGGCGTTGCTCCGGGTCGGCATTGCTACTTCGAGTCGACATATAGTTGCTTCATGTTCTACTTCGGGTCGGCATAGGGTTTGCTTCAGGTTCTACTTCGAGTTGTCATGGTGTTGCTTCGGATCGACACTGTTACTCCGGGTTGGCATGGTGTTGCTCCGGATCGGCACTGTTACTCCGGGTCGGCAAAGACTTGCTTCGGGTTCTACTTCGGGGCGGTAGAGGGTTCGCTTTGGTTTTACTTTAGGTCGGCATAAGGTTCACTTTGGGTTCTATTTCGTGTTGGCATGGTGTTGCTCCGTGTCGACATAGGACGGACGAGTTGGGATCGACGATCATTATGGTGGGCCCATGTAGGTGAAAATGCCATGAAGCTGAGATTTCACCTATAAATACAGTAGGCTTGTCTTCGAGAAAGGATCTTTATTCAGCTTCTCTTCATCTTCTACATAGAGGCTACTCCGCCATTTTTATTATGCTTTTCTGGATTGTAGCTTTAATCAAATTTCAATATAATAAAAAGGATTGGTCTAGAGTGGATGTAGGCCGAAGGTGGCCGAACCACTATAAATCTATCGAAATAATGAGGTATACTCTCCAAATTGTTTATTTAGAGGCATCGAAATCGAATCCTATATGCATCATTTAATCAATATTCAAGTATAGAAGTTTGTTAAATTAATTCCTAAGTTACTACTTACACCCAAGTTAAAAATGTTTTGAATGCCGCGGTGCATCAACAAAATATTATCAATCATGCATATTATAAGACATAAAAATGAAATCGGAGTTCCATCAGAAAGCGAAAATATATATTTGAAAACATTAGTTCTCTGTCTAATTTTTCCTTTACAGATGATTCATTTTTTGCGCTGGTATGTTAGTTTTGGCATACAAAATCACGAGCATTTTAAGGTTCCTGATATCCTCTTTTTAAACTTTGATTAATTGCAGCCACCAGGATTCGACTTCATCGCATCTATCGTTTATCGTTTTCCTTTAGAACAATGATGTTTCTTTTATTATTTATCATTTATCATTTTTATTTAAAAAATATATACAATCATTTATCTTTTATCATTAAATTCGTTATATTGAAGGACTATCCTAGAAATTTATTATTATGTGCTTAGAAACCTAAAGCCTAATTTCCTAATTGATAATACTACCATTTTTAACGATATCAGGACTAAAAATGGAAAGCAATATTTGTATATAATGTAATATTATGTCACGAACTGTATGCACACATATAAATTTATATGTGTGTATATGCTCTACATAAACATATAAAGCCTTTTATTTTGAAACTGATTAGAGACCGAGTTAAAAACTAAATTAAAGACTGAAATTTGGTCTTTATTCAGTATCAAACTTTACAGACTGATTAGAAACTGAAAATCTGTCTCTAAATTAAAGTTTTAGAGACTGAATCACTACAAGAACGGCAACAGTTAGCGAGGGCTTTAAGCCGTCGCCGGCCGTCGCTAGCCGACGCTAAAAGCCGTCGCTATATTTGTCGTCGCCCAATAGTGTAGCGACGGCTCCGTCACCAAAATAGCGACGGCTAGCGACTGCAGATGTGCCACGTGGAAATTTTTCCAACGTCTAAATGTCGTCGCTAGTCGTAGCTCGCCGTCGCTAATCTGTGCAATTTGGCCGTCGCAAGCCGTCGCTAATCTGTGCAATTTGGCCGTCGCTAACCGTCGCAAACCTGGGTAAATTTTCAGTGCACATGCACAGCCCATACACACCTCAACCAATCTGAACCAAACAACCACTATACACAATAATCATCAAGTATAACCATCAGATATCCATCATATATCCATCATATAACATAACTATACATTCAAACAATATAAAATCCAACCAAATCTCATTTTCAATCCACTACTCGGAATATGTAAATAGTAAACCGAAATTTCTACATAATATCCCGACATATATATACATAATATCCAACCAAATGCAGCAACTAGAAGTCATCAAAATATATGTACATAATATCCTGAAATATATATACACCATACCAACCAAAATGTGTATATACCAAACTATCAGCAAACAAACATACCTACTCCTCGCCATCGCTGCCGTCCTCTCCAGGCATCCTCCCATGCTGTTGCAAATAGGCCGCAATCCGCTCATCCAGCTGTTGCTCAAAGAAACTCTTCCTCCAATCATTTATTTCTTCAACTGTCGCCCTCAACTGAGCAATCTCCGCCTCTTGCTGCGACCTCCTTTATGCACTCTGCATTCTCGTGGCCTATAAAATAATTCATAATTATTTATATATTAGTATATATATAATATTATTAAAATTGTTAAACTATTCATATGCATGATTAAATTTATATATTAGTACATGTCAAAATTTACCTCCACATTTCCATAGCTATACCGTCGACTGGTCCGAGAAGGAGGGTCAATAATAGCATCCCAAATATGGTTCTCCTCCTCCAATGTAAGCTCTTCCCGACCAGTGGACTGTGCTACACGAGCCCGCTCTGCTTCGTACCTCTCCTGCGATTACAAACAATTGTTTTACACGATAAAAACCGAATTTCAAAATGTTGAAAATAAAATAAGAGAAAATACTGTTATTAACAGTAAATTAATTTACCATTACGGATTGTGATTTGTCATCCGTCCACTCGTACGAAACATTGCCCTCTTCGTCAGTCCTCTCCACGGCATGTGTGGCCTTAAACAGCTCGACCATAGTGGGCTCGCGGTTGTATCTTGCGGCCTGAAAATATATAAATATTATTGCTAATCTGATTATAAAATATTGTAATAAAATGTAAACACAGTTTATAAATTTAATTATCAGCTCTCTCTTGTGCTCCTGAAAGGATTTGGAGCCACCACGGTGCAATGCAGGATTTTTATTCCTGTTTGCCCGGTTCCGCGCAGATAGCTCCTACAAATTAAGATAAATTATCACGTATACATCTTGCGAGATTTATATTAGATTTAAATAACAAAGAAAACATATATTACTTACTCTCGCTGCCGGACTGTCCCAAAGCTGAAGAAAATCATTCCATACACCCTCGCCCATCCAGTTCAGCTTTTTCCCTTTATTTTTGGCCTTGGACAGTGTATCCCTGTAATTTTTCTCATTCGTTTGTTCCAATGATTTAAAAAAATGTCCAAGTCATCAGGGTCGACGCGGACTGCAGCCTGTAAATTTTAAGTTATAAAGATTATATTAATTTACAACTGAAATTCAAACTACTACTTACAAGTAAATCCGCTTGTATGGTGTTCTTGACATGCGGGGGGATGTCGTCCCAGCGAGGCTAACAACCATGCATCCGGCTCTGAAAAGCCTTCCTCGAAACCTGTAAAATATAATCTGATGGCTCCACCTCAAAGCCACTGCAAAAGTTATGATATACATGTTTAGTGGATTTTAAAACTTATACTTTAAATAAAATTGATACTTACCCAGCACTTCTAGGAACAACTTCTGCAATCGGACGTAAGTCCGGTGCAGTGCCACTACCACCTGCACCGGGAGATGGGGATGGCGTGCCACCACCACCTCCACTCCGTCTCCTGCCAGACATATCTGCTATAGAAAAACAATATCATCACAGAACAATTATAGAAATTCACTACTACATATCATGTTTCAATCACTTTCACAGAAACAATTATAAAAATTTACTAGTACAAAACATGGATAAAAATTATATAAATAATCATCACAGAACCATGATAGAAATTCACTACTACATAGCATGCTTCAATCACTTTCACAGAACAATTATAAAAATTTACTAGTACAAAACATGGATAAAAATTAACTAAATGATCATCACAGAACAATTACAGATATTTACTATTACATCGAATGTTTCAATCACTATCACATAACAATTAGCTCAATAACGATCAGTCTTCATCGTTTTCTGATTCAGATTCAGTCTCGTATTCTATCTCATTTTCTTCGGTACTTTCAAATAGGACGTTTGATTCATCATTCAAAGGCCTTACATCAATATCATCGGTTATTATTATTTCTGTATTTGATTCAAGATCGGTTTGATATGCTGCTTCATCTGGAATATTATTTCCATCAATCGTACGTTTTGAAAACAGCGGACCAATCCGCTTTATCTTTTTTCAAAGATGGATATGAAGCAAAATATACTTGTAACGCTTGCTTGGCTAACACAAAAGGATCGTACTTATAGTAGTGTGATGTATGCCTTATTTCAATAAGTTTGTACTCTTTATGCACGTTGATTCCGGAACCAGAAACGTTACTGAACCAATTGCACTTAAATAAAAAAACCTTTTCTAAAGGTTCAACATAATATGTCAATTCTAGAATCTGTGTTAAGACGCCGTAAAAAATGAGGCTTCTTCTTCAAGATACGATTTGCATATCGAACCCTCAACTCGGGCTTTTTGTCGAATCTTCTTCTTCAGATGATTCAAGTACCTATTAAGATATGTATTACATATTTAGATATATAAATTTAAATTTGAAATTGACATGAACATTGCATATGTTAATTTACCTCTCAAATGGATACATCCATCCATATTGCACAGGACCTCGAAGAAGTGCTTCGGATGGAAGATGAATAGGTAAATGCTCCATTACGTTAAAGAAACCAGGCGGAAGTATTTTCTCCAGTTTGCATAGCAATATGGGTATTTCTACTTCAAGTTTACGTATACGGTCCACCTTTAATGTTGTCGAACATAGTTGTTTATAAAACAAACATAACTCTGTTATGACGTTCCATACTTTTACGGGCAACATTTCTTTGAAAGCCACGGGGAGTAAATATTCCATCATGATATGACAATCGTGACTTTTCATCGCACTCAATTTACTATTTTTGAAGTCAACACATCTATGAAGATTGGAAGAAATCCGATCGGGAAATCTTAATTCTTCCACCCACTTTAGCACGACTTTTACTTGCTTATTGTCTAGCTCATAGCATGCTTTCGGTTTTTTATTGTCATTAGGCTTCATATGAAGTTCCGGGCGCTTACAATAGTTTGCTATATCAAGCCTCGAATTCAAATCGTCCTTGGTTTTGCCCTTTACATTCAAAATTGTATTAAACAGATTATCAAACACGTTCTTTTCGTTGTGCATCACGTCAATATTATGTCGGAGTAAGAGATCTTTCCAATATGGTAACTCCCAAAATATGCTTTGTTTGCACCAATTATGAATGTCTGACTTTCCTGGGATTTCAGCCTGGACTCCAGTTTCATGTATCTTTGGATAGTCTCTTACAATTTCGTATATTTCCTCGCCTGACCAAACCTTAGGTGGTTTCAGATTCTCTTCTCCGTTAGCTATGAAAATTTTCTTATCCCTTCTAAAACTATGATTGGGATGAAGAAAACACCGATGACAATCAAACCACGAAACTTTCTTTCCATATCGTAACGAAAATGCTCGTATTTCTTCCATACAATAAGGGCATGCTAGACGACCAGCCGTACTCCAACCAGAAAGCATCCCGTATGCAGAAAATCATTAATCGTCCATAACAAAGAAGCGAATAGCCGAAATTTTTTTTCGTTGATACATCGTAAGTTTCAACTCCTTCATTCCACGGTTTCTTCAACTCTTCGATCAATGGTTGTAAATAAACATCAATTCCTTGAGTTGGATCATGAGGGCCGGGAACGACAGTGGTGAGAAACATATATGGTGTTTTCATACACATCCATGGAGGTAAATTATACGGAGTAACGATAATTGGCCAGGATGAATATTTACTACCAAACTGTGAAAATGGTGAAAATCCATCCGTACATAAACCAAGTCTGACATTACGACTTTCCGCAGCAAATGCAGGATAAGTCTTATCGAAATGTTTTCATGCTTCACCGTCGGATGGATGTATCAAAGTTCCTTCTTCTGCTGTTCTCACACTATGCCATCGCATATGACAGGCCGTAGCAGAAGACGCATATAATCTTTGAAGTCTGGGAGTGATGGGTAAATAATGCATTCTCTTGTACGGGACTTCTTTCCCTTTCTTCTTTCTTGGTTTGTATCTTTCTTCGTTACATATTTTGCATTTTCTGAGGTCGACGTCGTCTTTCCAATACAACATGCAACCTTTCACACATGCATCTATCTTCTCGTACGGTAGACCGAAAGCGGACATCAATTTTTTTACTTTATAATGACTATCGCACATCAGATTGTTGGGTGGCATGTGTCGTTTTGCAGCTTGTACAACTGCTGTAAATGCAGCTTCCGTAAGGTTGAATTTTGATATCATAGTTATGTATTCGACGGTTACTGAAAGTTCGGTTCCGCTTTTACATCCGTCCCACAACGGCCTCTTAGCAGAATCCAACAAATCGTATATTTTTTTAGCTCCCGCAGTCGGTTCTTCTTCGACATTTTCGTCTTCATCGACAGCTTCCGTTGTAGGAAACATTGATCGTGCTGCATCATCCACCATATTTTCTATCGGATTCGTCATCATATTACCGTCCTCTAAAACTTCAGTATTAGGTGTAGGTTCAACAAGTTCTCCATGACGATCCCAGAAATAATAATCAGGCACGAAACCATATTGATACAAATGTACTTCAACTATATCCGGTTTCCAATGCTTCAAATGTTGACACTTACTACACGGGCAACGAATTTCTGTATAGTTTCGGTTATTAGATTTAGCAAATCTAATAAATTCCTGTACACCGTTGTAGAAATATTGCTTTATTGATCCTTTCTTTCCAGTTCTGACTTCATACATCCACGTACGGTCGAGAAAATAATTGAACATTTTTCCTGATTTGAAAATGTATGTTAGACAATATAAATGATTAATTTACAACCATTCTCCATTGTAAAAAGTTCATCGTTTCAGGAAAATCAAAATATAAACTTCACTTTATTTTTTTATTTTTGGGTATTTTGATTTTCACTTCGGTGGTCAGTCATCCTACTTCCCATTACAAACACAATAATTTAATTACATTTTATAAATCATTTCAGATTAAACGGTTCAAAAAAATTTCGGCAGCACTTCTCTTATGTTCCTTGTATCGTACACAAATGCGTGTACACAGGGAACGTAAAGGAAGTGCTGTCGAAATTTTATAACCGTTTAAAATGAATTGATTTATAATATGTAATTACTTTATTGTGTTTGTAACTTGTCCAATACAGGGACAAATCCGACAAATATTGTATCAGATGAATATAAATGTCTGTTCCGTTACAATACGAACATCCATATAACGATCATATACAACACTTGCCAGACGGGGCCAAAAACAATCTAAGGGATAAAGAAATTTCTTTAAATTTTATCAAATATTATTGTTCTTTTCAAATTTTGACAATGTTTCAACTATTTATATTTTATTTCAAAAATTTGTGTATTTAAATTTGTAAGTTTTAAATTTGTTTCAACTATTGTTCTTTTAAATTTGTGTATTTAAATTTTAATTTTTTGTACAAACTTTATTTTTTACAATATATACAACCTTTTGCATTTTGTCCGTCGCTAGCCGTCGCGATTCATTGCTAAAATTATCAAAATGGCAATCGTTAACCGTCGCTAGCCGTCGCTCAATCAACATGGTAAATAAAACAATTATCAACGAATATACTTAGAAAACAACAAATTCTAATTATCAAATAGATAATTAGAAAACAATAAAAAACTAATTATTTAATAAAAAAATTTCAATTTAAATTTACTTCACAACTTAAATTTGTAATTTATCAATTTCATAAACTATGAAATACTTTCATGTAAATTTATCAATAACCAAGTTAATCATTAATATACACTATTTTTTCAGCTAAAACAACTAACCATGTTAATCGCCAACACTAATTATCTACATCAACCATTTAATCAACTTCATCATGATGAAATAATTAATATGTACTTAATTCAAGTTCATGATAATAAACTAATTAATCTACCAAATCAACATACAACACAATTAAAACCTAATTTAACAACACTACTAATACTCAAATTAATAACAAATTTAAATTTTACAACAAATCATAATTGAATTAGGGTTTAAATTAAACCTAAAAACATCAAATTTACATTCAAACAAGAGATTAGAAGCATACCGACACAAATTTGGGTGATTTGGAGGCTTTGAAGGGTTGGGCGCCGGCTGGGGTGACGGGGGGGGCGACGGAGTTGGGGGAGGAGGAAAAGATTTGGGGAAGGAGGAGAATGAAATCTAAGCTCTCGGCCAGGACCTGTATACTGCGATTTACGACGGCTAGCGACGGCCGCTTTTTTTAGCCGTCGCCCCCTTTCGTCGCAAATCGAAGCCTTTCTTGTAGTGAATTTTACGGTCTTTAGTCGGTTTTTAATTAGAGACTAATGGACTTCAGTCTTTAAATCCATCATTTTTTGTAGTGACTATGTCTTAGCTATTGAAGTGTATTTTAAACATTAGTTGCAGTATACACGTACCTTAAAAGCTTAAACACAACTAATGTTGCTTCTCCATCCTCTATAGTTCAGCTGTAACCCATGACAGAAGTGAATAATACATCAATTAGAATTATTGTGTTAAGAATTCAAATTTACATTTAAGAACTGTATCAGACCATAAGTTTGCATATTAAGAAATAATGTAATCAGCTGTTTTAGGATCGTCAAAAGTGAGTGAAATATATAATTAAATGTCATAGGTTTCACTATAGAAACTTGAGCATACTGTCTATGTGATTTTGATAAGTAGCATGATTTTGTACCAAAATACCATTTCATTGAACCATATTTATTTATGACATTATTGAGATGCATGAGCAACTTCGATGTATTTTCCCATGCCAATGTTGCGATGGTTAAAATCATCAACGTCAGCCTGGAGGAATGTTAAACAATGAAAAAAATATCTGAACAAAAATATCATGCATGATAACATCCAATGAAATGCATTGTGATTTGTCAAACACATATCCTACAACACATTAATGATTGAAGACTATCAGAGGAAAAAAAATATAAAATATGGTAAAACATCATGAAAATTGTAAACCAATTACATCAAGTCATTTTACCGTTTCCTTTTGCTAATTCTCTCAGCTTTAACACCATATCTTTTATTCGATATTTTAGCAGCTCATTGTCCATTTGATTGAGCGGAGTTCAGATGTGATTCCCTTGAGGAATCACAGTAAAGTTCGAAGATTCTCCTAGTAACTCTTCCTCTTTATTTCTAGTTTTCTTTTTCAACCATGGTGATTGAATTTTGTTTTTCCTTTTTTTATTTGAACATGGTGATAAAATTTTCTTGCCTGTTCAGAATCAGGGCCCGGGGTTTTAATACAGAGAGTTGGAAAAAAAGAAGAAGCATTAATTCAAATATAAAGTGCATATCGTCAAAAAATTTGACCATGTGCTCGTTGTCAAGTGATGGGAAATGAGCTTCCATCGGGTCACATAAGCAAAACGCGGGGAATAATTGGACAAATTTAGGCTCGTCTATTTGCATCCCTATAATTACTATTCACCCTGCTTAAGAAAAATCAAATTATTGATTCCAATTTTGTCACTTAACAGTTAATTGCATATATTTTTTCAATGTATCTATTCATGTTTTATCAATAGCTGGCTGTGACAGCGAAAGAGATAGTGAAATATTCATGGAGAATAGAAGCAGTGATTCAACGGCAGATGCAACATGACATTCAAGACAGTGAGGTATGTTTCCTTGTTAGCTGGTATTATACAAGAAATTGGTATAATCATAGTGCCATGGACACTAGGAATTGCTCAAGTCCTAGTGTATCAAGGAATAAGAAATGCTGAAAACATAGTTCAATAAACTCTTAGTTTGTTTTTTTTAACTTTTTAGATTGCAATGGTGGCTGAAGAAGATGAAAAAATGGCCGAAGAAGAAACGATGTGGCGTTGATTGAAATTGACCAATGCCTGGAGGGGCGTTGGTTGATTTAATCAATCCTAGCCCTTGGCGTTGATATGTTCAACCCAGTTAAGAGCAGCAAACGATGTGGCTACTCACTATAAGAAAGGCTGATTATAGCAGCAGAAGGGGGCAACAACCCATCGGTTCATTTGTTCTTGTCACGTGTCCAATTTACTATCTCTAATCAACGCCAAAGCGGCGACTATACTGACACTAAATCCAGTTGTGTCAACTTAGTGAGTGTTGAATTTTATCGTTTCATTGCGACGGCTTGGGACGGCTTTTTGTCGACGCTAAAGACAATGTTTCGTGTAATGACTTCCATCTAACTCCAACCAAAATGAGAAAACATAACGTTAAATTGGAGATCCTTACCATGCTAGTGCTTCGATCTTCTTTCTGCATGTTTTCCTCCTTGCTACTTGCCTTTATCCCATTACAGATTGTAGCTGTAAAGTTACCGGGGTTTTGGTTGAAAAAGAAATAAGAAAGCATTACACAGAAATAGAAAGAAGGAAAAGAAAACGTAGATAATAAAGAGACAATGGCAGTTTGTTAATAAAAGGAGTGGGGAAAAGAAAAAATGGGATGATAATTATTTTTAAAATTATCGCGGTGGGGAAAGCAATTAATGGGGTGGCAATAGACGGAGCCACAAATTTATTCATAGTTTAGTAGCATTTTTAGTGGGCTAGTAGCCTGGTATGGTAATTTCAAAAGCTTCAAAATGAGGTATTCTTATTACTTCTTTTCGAGAAAGATTTTACGTGTATAAAAATTGGAAATACGCCTATTACCACCCCATATTTAGGGGGCTAGTTATCCGTTGGACGTATGCAGAAAAAACGTGGGTTGACTTTTTTTAGGACAAAATAATAGGAAAAGAAGTGTCAGTAGTCGATGAATATATTAGCAACTCAATAAGCTTCCAAAATAAACTTATTTCAATATAATAGACCTCACAAAAATGTATTATGAAAACCAGTAATACGACATGTCTGTTGGATGTGGGAAAAAAAAGTGATTTAACTTCTTTTTGATGCAAAATAATAGGAAAAAGAAGTATTATGTAACACCCTGTAATTTGACGTTAGTTATTTAGTTGGTTAATTGGTTAATTAATAAGGCTCCGAAAATAAAATTTATGCAAACGATAGTATTTGAACACAAAACTTACACCGTTGTTTCGTGGTGAAATTCTGAGCAACTTTCATATCTGGGTTTTTAAGATCGGAGTCCAAACGAAGGAGTTACAGACAAAAAACGAATCCGGAATGAAAATAAATAAATAAGAAAAATCAACATTTTTATATTAATTGCTTGGGCCCACGATCCCACCCGTTATTCAGGACGGTTGACCCCCAACGGTCGACCGATGATCTAAAGACGGTTGCCCGGTGGCGACCTTGCGGCTACAATAAACCTAGGCCGCAACAACCCGGATTTAATATATTTCGATCTAATGATTTTGGTTGATTCTAGCGCCCATAAATTCAAGCATAGGTCTCCCTTCTCTTCTCATGTTTTTATGGAGGCACTAGCAAAGCGCTGTCATTTCTTCTTCTATAAGATATTTGTATCTATATTCATACAAAACGAAAAAGAGTAGAAATCTAATAAAAATGAGAGGAGAAGAGAATCAACTGTATGCGTGTTTGAGGTAATTTATATATTTGTATCTATTTTCTCTTTCAATCTCTTCTCGGATATGTAATTATAATGTATATATATACTCTTTTATACATATCTCTTGAATTAAAAAGGATTTGAAGATGAATCGAAGGTTCTACTTCAGATCTGGAGATTTGAATCGCTTTTAAAAGGCGAGTGGGAAATTTTATAAATTGTTATAATATGAAGCTTATCTCATTAGTGTTAATTTGATTTTTATATCTAACTGAATAATTATATATGAGTTGTAGACATGAATTGAATATGATCTGAATATAACAAATATCGCCTACATATTCTTATTTATGAATTGATTTAAATTGTTTACAACATGATCTGGAAATCAATCTCAAAAGTATGAATTTAGCATATTGATTTGAATGAAACTTATTCCAGATCTGAAATAAGTTGTACAAAATTATTATAAATTTGGATAATTACCCTAATCTTGTTGGAATGTAAATTTTTAATGTTGGGGATTGTTGGAATTTAGATCCTTTTAATATATGTAAATTAGTTTAATTTAGTTCCTTTTTAGAAAAATACAGTGTTTGATCTAATAAGGAATGGATTCAAATAAAAAGAGAAAGAGAGGTGTAAGGTATGAATTTATTGTAATTTACACTGTCAATTTCAGTAATAAAAAGAAATGGTTATTCCTTGTAATTTCAAACAATGTAATCTTTTAAAATTAAATCTTTTATTTTGGACTAATTTATGAAAATTATAACGGATAATCTTTTTAGATACGATTCCAACAATTTAACATGGAAAAAAATATTCTAGTGAAGGTATATGACTAGTACATATTTGATAAAATAAATATTTGTATGTAATTTACTACGCTTATAATAATTAAATAAAAAACTAATAACGACACTTGCACGTAATATTCGCGTTTAGAATAATTAACTAATGGAAAAAGAATTTAAAAGGTTGTAACTCCATAAGTAGTAATAAATATGAGAGGTGTAATAATTTGATAAGGGCAAATGGATTAATGGGACTGATAAAAATGGAAAGATAAAAAGGGTTACTAATTTGAAATTAGTAATCATACATAAACGTCCTAGGAAATGTCAGTCGTGATTTTATGGTCAAATTGACATTTATGTTCATTAAACGGGATTTGTGGGTAGATAAATATTTAAAATCTTATTACCTTAAATAAAAAGGGAATTAGTAAGCTAAGTCCAATGTCTACCTAAGATAATATAAGTAAAAACTCAGGATGGTTAATTGGCTTAGTAGGTTAGTGATGTGAGATCGGTAGAATCACTCGACAGAAGACTACCATTCACTTTGATGCTATCAGCCATCAGGTGCACTTACTACTGATGTAAAATATCACTAATCCTAGAACCCGTGATAATGTGGGAGATTGGGCTTGCTTTATTTATTAGAAAGTATTAAATGGTCCAAATTTGAAATTAGGAGTGGTGAGGAATATCTCCATAGGGGTTCGCTTCTGCTTTGAGGTCTTAAGTGGCTGAAGGGTCCGCCTCTCTTCTAAATGGAAGTATTAACTAACCTAGTGAGATTCCAAATAAATAAGGATGTGTCTAAAAAAGGGTTTACTTCATTGTTGAGGTCTTAAGTGGCTGTAGGGTCCGCCTCCCTACCGAAAGAAGTAGCCTAATGAGATGCTACATTTATAATTCAAGAGTGATAGTGGATATCTCGGGAAGGATTTGCTTCAGGTTTGGGATCTTAAGTGAATGTAGGATCCTCCTCTTTCCTATAAAGAAGTATTAATTAGCCCAATGAGACTTCCAAGCAATGTCAGCTAGATAATACCAGTGAGGAGTCCACCTTGGGGATAGGTATTAAATGATGGGATCTGCCTTAATTAAGGTTTTAAATAACCAGAGTCTACCTATTTTCCAATAAAAGGTATTAAGTGGCTTAGGTATAGTCTTTCACATTACTAAGGTCGTAATAACAATAGTACAATTTAGAAGAACGCTTTTGGGATATGTATTAAATGATGGGATCTATTTTAATTAAGATCTTAAATGACAAGAGTTTGCTTATTTTCTAATAAAGGTATTAAGTAGGTTGGATACTGTTTATTACATGGCTACGATTTTATCGGTGACAGATGCGGTAATAGTTGGATATTAAATGTCGAAAGCTTTAAATAGTGGTTAGAGGTCTTGTAGCCAGGACCAACCAACCATTGATAACAATGTTAGGAAACCACCTTGAGGATAGGTCTTAAACGATGGGGTCTATCTTGATTAAGGTCTTAAATGACAGAGTCTGTCCATTTCCCTTTTTAAAAGTATTATAGAAGTCGGCTTCATATTTAGAAGTACCAAGTGGCTAATGGGTTTGAAAGTATTGATGGTTGATATGGCTTCATTAGTATTTGTACCTTGGGAAGATGTAAGTAATTATGTGTGCAATGCAAGGTTGATTAGAATTACTAACCTTGATGGACATAACCATTAAATGAAAACCAATCAGTATAAATTTATGTTATAGACAGTTTATATAATTTTCCAGTTATCAGAACATTGTTCTAACTCCCTCCTCATTGCAGCCCACAAGATAAAATTTAGGGGAATAGGTCACCGAAGCTGGATATGCTTTTTTGTTGGAGAAGTCTTCTTTCTCTCATGCTCGATGTTGATGCGACAATCTGTTATCTAAGGAAAACCATTAATTTCAAAGCAGTAGTCATAGTCTGTATTCTTATCCTATTATTGTTTCTGCTGTGAGTTTAGATTTATATCAATCTCTGATAGCGTTCATGCTTATTTGCAGGGTACAAAGTCAACAATCTATGCTTTGATGGACTTGAGTTTCGATTTTTGTCGAAATTTAAGCTCTTTAAGGTACACATTTTTACATGTTGGTAGTCGATGAATATATTAGCAACTCAATAAGCTTCCAAAATTAAATTATTTCAATAATAGCCTACCAAAAATTTATTATCCAATTATGCATGTTTTTCATTTTTGTACACGTGCTTTTTTAGAATGCGCATATACAAATTTGGATTTTGTATATGTGCATTTTGAAAATGTGCATGTGCAAAAGGGAAAAAAGGGCCTATTTTCATAATAATTATTCAGTAAGGTCTAATGGTTCAAAAATTAAGCACTAAATCAAATTTGATATTCAGGCAAGTCCAGAACTTTAATGGCAAAAAATCAAACATAAAAGATAATTCTTTTATTGATAAGCGTATGATGACCTAGTTTAAAGCATGTTATTATTCAATAATGCAATTCTATAGTGCAATTCGCTTAAATAGAATGAATTTATTAATTAAACAACAATAGTCACAAAAGAAATCCTTAAACCGATACATGAATAAAATAAGAAGTTGGGCAGAAAAAAAATCTATGATTTAAGAGCTATTTGGGGCGAAGATCATAGGAGGAAGTCAACAATTGTAACACCCAACATTTTTTGATAATTAAATAATCAAATAACGATAAATAGTGAAAATAAACATTTTGGAAATTGTCAAAATATGGCCTCGAAACATATACCATTGTGTTCGTGGCGATTTTCTGATCGATTTACATATATAACTTGTCGAAATTCGAGTTAATACGAAGAAGTTACGAGAAGAACAAGAAATTAGAAATACATAATTAATTAAATGAAAAAAATAAGACCCTATAGGTCGACCCACAAAGCACAAGGGTCAACCCTAAAGTCGACCCCCAGAGAACACAGGTCGACTTATAGGTCGACCCGCGTTTTACCCTGGACGTCAAATTGTCCAAGGACGTGCCGAAGTTTATAATTTAATTTTTTTGTGCGATCTGAAGCGTTGTTTCCTGGATCCAACGATTCGCTGTGAGCCTATGAGTGGTTGCACCAGATCTAATCCAAAATCCAACGGTCTAAGATCCTCAAACTCTGCTTAAATAGAACCCTAGGCCTAGCTATTTTCTCACAATCAGATTTTCTCCCAATTGGGTTTAGTGCCTGAGGTTGAACCCCTAGATAGAAAATATTTCTGGGGAGAAGATCTTCTTAATAAAAATATTAGATGTCTTAGAAGAGTATCCAAGAAGGCCATGGAGCAAAGATAAGGATGATCGGTGAATGGATTTAAATTATATCTCTTTTATGTTTATGATATATAATATTGTTGATTCCTGTTAAATATTAAATTCAGCATTTATTTCAGTAATTAGTTCCACCGATTAGTTATGTTGAAACTGTAAATTTTATAATAGAAGTATACTTATATTTAAATGTTATTTATATGGAAAAAAGATAGGAATCCAATCAAATATAAGTAATATTACGCTTAAAATTTGTAGAGAAAAGCATAAGCCTAAAAGTGAAAAATTTTGCATTAAATTATAAAGGGAGAAATGAATTAAAAAAGGGAAAAATCTAATAACTTGATTTGGAAGTTAGAGATAAATTAGTTGGTTGGTTTGATAAAATACAATTGTTTACGATTTTTGTTTGATGGTAATAAACATATAATTTGTTTAAATGTATTTGTTATTGCACTATTTTATTTTTCCACATAATTAAATAAATATTTGTTGAATAAAATAAATAACTTGGAATTCTTATTTAAATAAATATTTTATTACAAATTCGAATAGTACAAATTTAAGCTCTCGCTATACAATTTCAATTACAACACAATTTTCAATGCACAAATTTTCATACATATTTCATCTCACTACATATTTCAGTCAATACTCATACACTTCATATTGACTAGCTTCAGCTTGGGTCCAACCATCTGTTAAATTTGTTAAATAACTAACATGGCAAAATTGAAAAGGAAATATATTTTGCAATGCAAAATAAAGTGTGTATTTTGAAAATATTATTTGCCTCGGTTATTTGGGTTGTTCGTCATCATTTATTTTTGTACTTACACGAACAACTTGTGACACAAAAAGTGTATCACTGTACATGCCAGAAGGCCATGCATGCCGATATACACTTGCGCGCTAAAATTGCAGGGACAGATGAGCACAAGGTCAAACCCCAAACCGAGACTGGATTTAACTCAGGTGCATACAAACAAAATTCAATTCAGAAAGTACAAAAGACATATATAAAGGATCAAGGTAGTTCTCTAATTAATGTACACACGAAGTCTCGACCAAAACAACAAAACATGCTCAGGTCCAACAAATATGACAACTGCCTCAAATATATGTATAAAGGATATAAAAAATGGAACAAGACCCACAGACCAGATTTAATAACATGGAGCAGCAAAATCTGAATGTAGTGCATAGGAGAAAAGTGAGGAGACAACAACTCAACATAATACACACATGAAGACCGAACACAAGGATCTAGAGACATCATGGTGACACTTGAACTAGACTACGACATCAAAGGCAAAACCACATTAGTTCTATACATATGAACGGAGGCCAGAAAATCAGTGCAGACCAACAAAATGTACAAAGATATGTACAGGAGCTTCAAAGTGCAGACTCGTGAAGCCTCAAATCAACTATGCAACCATACCAGACTGTTCACAATGAAACCAGATTACAAGTACATGCACATATATGCCACAGTGAACACAAAGGCAACAATCAAGCCAGCAAGTTTGCAAGACTCCAAACTAGAACACAATAACAAGAACACACCAGCAATGTACAAGCCAGTGGAACAAGACTTCATAATTGAACCAAACATACAGAATCAGACTCCAAATAACAAGAACATACCAGCATGACATGATAAAGTGGTGAACCAGAGTTCAATGGAACAAGACTGCAACAAATAACATGAATATGTACATGATCTTCAAAATCAGTTCAGGCACGAATGCAGACACGCACATGAATCAATTCATACATGGACTCGAAGCAAATGCAAGGACAACATGACAAACAAGCATATGGAAGAGTTTAAACATTTACAGTAAAAAGTCAAGAATTGTTTTAAAAAGACAGAGCAACAAATGGTCATACGTTTGAACAAGTCAATGAACAGAGAGAATAGCAACAGCAATCACACATGTACATATATACATACATATATGTATGTACATACATGGTGAAATCTGCAATAGAGCAGTGGACACAACAAGTCAAAGCCAAGATAAAAATATTGCAGCGAAGTCAATCAGAAGAAACATGATGAACAAGTCAAAACATTGTCACAATTTCAAAATGTCGAAGTCATAGGAGCAAAAAGAACAGAACCGACTCAAGCAATCAGAGAAAATTCAAACTCTTGAAACAACGCGTATACACTGAACAAGTCAAAAACCATCTCATTGTTCAAGCAAGAATCGAATAGCCAAGCAAAATATTTGAAGAATTTAAACTCAAAAATACGAATGAATTAATAGGATTTGGATCCCTATTTAACACAAATTCATCATCGGCAAAATGGCATTCGAGTTCAAGCAAAAGCAGAGAGCAGGCATCAAAATAAATCATGAACCAATTCAGAACTCGAATCAAGTCGAGTATAAGTATATATCGAAAAAGGGAAAACATGTACCAATTCAAAGCACAGATCAAACTCGACAATTGGAGCAGCCGCAAGCCTATCAAAGCCAAAGAATCGATTGACAAGGCAAATCGAGGTAAATTCATCACTGCAATCGATCGAGTTGAATCAACGACTTGAATTTATCACTAAACCCTAATTCCAAAACGAAGAGAAACAAGCGGTCACAAAATGAAAGAGAAAAGGGAATGGATTCTTCATGTTATCACACTATAATTTTTTTGACTGGCTCTATTTAATTTTATATTGTGCTTGAGAATAATAGGTTTTAGTTTTGTTATTTTTTTATTCGTAATTTCATTTTAAATTTGTGTAATCTTCTAGTTGTGTAACTAAGTACAAACTAAGGGGCCTAGTTTGAGAATTCGCAACTCAGTGGTTGAGTTGTGACAGGATTTTGAGCTTAGAGTTAGGTTAATTAAGTTAGCGGGTGTCCGCAAGTTTTCATGTGCTTGTACGCGTCTGGCTACTTAATCTCTAGTAAAAACCTTGAGGCAGCACGTAGGCAGGTTTTTGCCGAAGCTGGGTAAATCCGTGTGTGCTCTCTATTGCATTACTTTTTGCTTTTACTTTTATTTTTATTTCCGCATAAATTTTAGTATCACCCTATTCACCCCCACTCTAAGGTGAAACGATCCTACAAGTGGTATCAGAGCAAGGTTAATAACATAGATGTCTAACCGTAGTTGCAAATCTAGCAAGAGTCAGTCCAGTATCATTCCCCCTATTTTTGATCGAATGGATTTTTTAAATAGGAAATCAAAAATAGAATTTTATTTAAAACCTGTTAATTATAAATGTTGAGATATTATTGAAAATGGATGTGATATAGTAGACAAGAAAATACTTTGATTAATGCTCTCATTATATATACACTATATTATCATATTAATCGAGATAATTTTAACCATATCTCTCATTGTGAAAGTGCACAAAAAATCTAGAATACTATTGATGCAATATATGGTGCAAAAGTCAACAACGATGAGAAATCCTCCACAATCGACTCAGTTAAAGAAAAGTGCTTGATAGGATTTGCAAAAGACAGCAGTGATAAAGATTCAATAGTCAATGAGATAAGTGATTTTTCATTCAATGATTTAGTTTTCTTGTGCCAGAAATTAATTGAAAATAATAAAGCTCTTGAGACGAAAAATAATAAGTTGAAAAGGAAACAATCTAAGCTACACCAGAAAAATAATGATTTGGAAATTGAGCTTAAAATATTAAGAAAAATAAAAATTCTAATTGCAAAAGATGTTTGGATTACGAAAAAGAATTTGCCTGTTTTCATGAAAACTTTCAAAAGTTAGAAAACGAAATTTTAATTCGGGAGAAGAACATAACTGAGTTGATTTGTAAAAATAATATTTTGCAAAAAGAGTTGGATAGTTTTAAGAGGTCAGAAAGTTCAAAATGTGCAATTTATAGAATGAAATTAAACGAGGTCAATAAAAATTTCAAAAACCTTGAAAAATAAAATGTGACATTGAGCAAATATGAAATTATTCGATTAAATCACGAGTTTGAAAAGGAGAATGAAAAAATCAAGGATTTTGAAAAAATTGAATTTAAAATACTCCAACTCTTTGAAACTGAGATGCTAGAAATTGAGAATAAAATTAGAGAGCTTGAAAATGAAAATATGGGCTTGGAAATGAATAATTTTGAAAAGAGAGATAGTACCATTAGTTGTTGTTCGAAGCTAATAAATGAAAATAAACTTTTAAAATCCAAAGTTAATAAACTTGAATTGATTACTCGAAAAAAATTTCACTAGAGAAAAATCATTCAATATGCTCTTAAAAAATCAACTCTTCATGAATAAAAGGAAAGAACTTGGACTTGCGAAAGTGTCAAAATATGAACAAACGAATAATAACACTGTTAAGGGGAAAAGTGTTATACCCAAATGCGTAAAGTGTGAAAATATTGGACACGGTAAGAATAATTGTCGAAATATATACAAACACAAAACTGTTAAACAAAATGGACTCCAAAAGATATGAATATAGATGATTTGAAGTTTAAACAAATTTGGATTCCGAAGGGTATAATATGGATGCTAAGGGTTTGTTATATAAACAAATTTAGATACAAAAGATTTCAATAGATAATAATAGTGGTCCTACGTCCTTAGTTACTTGCCTTCTCCAAAATTTAGACACATAAGTGGGCTAAGGAACAAATTTGATAGAGATAGATTTTGAATTGTTCTAGGTGATTGATAAACTAAAATTTAAATGTTTCTTAGCCTAGAAAGATTAGATGGAGATCATCGCATTTCGGATATCATGGAATTGAGGGAAAATGAGGTATGATCTGTTAACTCAATTTTGTTCACATATTGTTAATTATGTTTTCATCGACATTGTTGAAGTATTTCTATCATATCTTAAGCTTCTTTTCTATGATTTGTAAAATTTTTGAAGTTTTGGAAAGCTGATCGATAATGCTACAACTTTTCTATTTTTAGTTTTTAACGATTCACTTTCGAATGTCATGAAAAACTGCTTTGACGAATTATTTTAATGCGTGTTTTTGTTTAATATAGATTACCTTACTTGTGCTTAACATAAATGGACGAGCTAAAAAATTTCAAAAAACAATTCAAGTAACAAGGAGTACACGTTTTTCTTATACACCACTAAATATCACCATGAATACCTCAAATACAAGTGGTATCTGATATCATCTCACGTTGAAATCATTTTTTGCAATTATTTAATTATTTATATTTATTTTCAACTAGAAGTCATTTTCACAAAACTCCCCTTACAGAAATTTGATTTTCACTTATTTTAATTTTTTGCAACTTGGGTTTTCATTATGATAAAGATACTCTAGTTTATTTCGGTAAGAGATTTACTCTAAAAAACCGTTGACTAATTGAATCTTTTGGAACCAATCAAGATCATTATAGTACTTGAAAAGCGATGGATAATAATTAAACTATATTTCATACTAAGAGGAAGTTTAATTTTATAATTTCATGAAAATTAAACAAATTTTATAATATTTTTAGATTAGTACTTATTCCATGATCATTTCTATCACTTTCACCTTTCTGTCAATCCATATATCATAATATAGTATGCAGAATTTGGTATTTCAAAATAAGGAAATACTTTTTTGTAAAATAATTATATCCTAAAGTATTCACTCTCATTTAAAAGTCGTCATAGCAATGCATGGGTGAACTAATTGAATTTCTATATATGGGCTTTCGTTCTCATTTAAAAGTCCTCCCGGTTATGCATGGATGAGACACATATAAGAAAGGAATAAATATCAAGTATATTCTAATCTCATTTAAAAGTCCTTATGGTTATACATGATTAGAAAATACTTGACATATTTTTTTTAGAAAAAATAACTACTAACCTCATTTAAAAGTCCTAACAGTTGTGCATGATTAGTAAGTGCTTTACCTTTTTTTTGTATAATATTTGAAAAGGGAAAATGCACAAATTATTCCATTGTTGAAAATATCAAACTCTTGCCACTATAAATTTTCCATAATCCTACCATTTCTCTAAAGTGGAGTTTGTTTCTTATTAATAAAATATTATGATTTTTTTTGATTGATTGGAATTTGAAATTAATATTTCCCTCTTGATTTGATTTTATATGTTTAATCAAAATCGTAGCTATTTCAATTACTATTATTATTTTTGATGATAACAAAAGGAAGAGAGAGGTTAAGATTTTTATTTTGAGCGATATCCTAACTAATATTCGAGAGTGTTTTTATTCAAGGTTATTTTTAATTAATTTTTCAATTTTAACTAACGCATCTGTGAAGGGGGAGCCTTGTTGTAGGGGGAGCATTAAAATAGGAGGAACTAATGGAATTCATCAAGAAAAAATACATTTAATAGAGTCAAAATCTTAATGTATGTTTGTTATCATCGAAAGGGGGAGATTATAGAATACAATAGCATATGATTTTTGTTTGATGATAATATACATATATATATATATATATATATATTTGTTTAAATGTATTTGTTATTGTACTATTTTATTTTTCCACATAATTAAACAAATATTTGTTGAATAAAATAAATAACTCAGAATTCTTATTTAAGCAAATATTTTAATCAAATAAATATTTTATTACAAATTCGAATAGTAAAAATTTAAGCTCTCACAATACAAATTTCAATTACAACACAATTTTCAATATACAATTTTTCATACATATTTCACCTTACTATATAATTCACTCAACAATCATACACTTGATCTGACTAGCTTCAGCTTATGTCCAGCCACCTGTTGTACCTGTTAAATAACTGACACCGTAAAATTGAAAAAGAAATATTTTTTATAGTGCAGAATAAAGCGTGCGTTTTGAAAATATTATTTGACTCGGTTATTTGGATTTTTCGTCATCATTTATTTTTCTATCTTACATGAATAACTTATGACCTGCACAGTGTATCAATGCACATGCCACACGTCCGTGCATGCCGATATACACTTGCATGCAAAAATTGCAGGGACGGATGAGCACAAGGTCAAACCCAAACTGAGACTGGATTTAACTCGGGTGCATGCAAACAAAATTCAGTTCAGAAGTATACAAGACGTATATAAAGGATCAAGGCAGTTCTCTAATTAATGTACACACGAAGTCTCGACCAAAACAACAAAACATGCTCAGGTCCAACAAATATGACAACTGCCTCAATCACATGTACAAAGGATATAACAAATGGAACAAGACCCACAGACCAGATTTAATAACATGGAGCAACAAAATCTGAATGTAGTGCATATGAGCAAAGTGAGGAGACAACAACTCAACGTAACATGCATACACACATGAAGGCTCAACACAAGGACTCTAGGAACATCATGGTGACACTTGAACCAGACTACAACATCAAAGGCAAAACCACACTAGTTCTATACATATGAACATAGGCCAGAAAATCAGTGCAGACCAAAAAAATGTACAAAGATATGTACAGGGGCTTCAAAGTGCGGACTCATGAAGCCTCAAATCAACTATGCAACCATACCAGACATGTTCACAATGAAACCAGATTACAAGTACATGCACATATATGCAACAATGAACACAAAGGCAACAATCAAGCCAGCAAGTTTGCAAGACTCCAAACTAGAACACAATAACAAGAACACACCAGCAATGTACAAGTCAGTAGAACAAGACTTCATAATTGAACCAGACATATGGAACCAGACTCCAAATAACAAGAACATACCAACATGACATGATAAAGTGGTGAACCAGAGTTCAATGGAACAAGACTGCAACAAATAACATGAATATGTACATGATCTTCAAAATCAGTTCAGGCATGAATGTAGACACACACATGAATCAATTCAGACATGGACTCGAAGCAAATGCAAGGACAACATGGCAAACAAGCATATGCAATAGTTTAAACGTTTACAGTGAAAAGTCAAGAATTGTTTCAAAAAGATAGAGCAGCGAATGGTCATACATTTGAACAAGTTAATGAACAGAGAGAACAACAATAACAATCACACATGTATATACATACATACATATATGTATGTATATACATGGAGATATCTATAATAGAGCAGCGGACACAACAAGTCAAAGTCGAGATAAAATTATTGCAGTGAAGTCAATCAGAAGAAACATGATGAACAACTCAAAACATTATCACAAATTCAAAATGTCAAAACCATAGGAGCAAAAAGAATGGAACCGACTCAAGCAATCAGAGCAAATTCAAACTCATGAAGCAACGCGTATACACAGAACAAGTCAAAAATCATCTCATCGTTCAAGTAAGAATCGAATGGCCAAGCAAAATATTTGAAGAATTCAAACTCAAAAATATAAACGAATTAATAGGGCTTCGATCCCTATTTAACCCAGTTAATCATCGGCAAAAAGGCATTCGAGTTCAAGCAAAATCAGAGAGCAAACATCGAAATAAATCACGAACCAATACAGAACTCGAATCAAGTCGAGTATAGGTATAAATTGAAAAAGGGAAAACATGTACCAATTTAAAGTATGAATCAAACTCAACATTTGGAGCAACAGCAAGCCTATCAAAGCCATAGAATCGATTGACAAGGCAAATCGATGTAAATTCATCACTGCAATCGATCAAGTCGAATTGGCGACTTTAATTTATCACTAAACCCTAATTCCAAAACGAAGAGAAACAAGCGACCATAAAATAAAAGAGAAAAGGGAACGGACTTCTTCATGTTATCACGCTATAATTTTTTGGGCCGGCTCTATTTAATTTTATATTGGGCTTGAGAATAATACTATTTAGTTTTGTTAATTTTTTATTTGTAATTTCCTTTTAAATTTGTGTGATCTTCTAATTGTGTAACTAGGTACAAACTACGTGGCATGGTTTGAGAATTCAAACTCAATGGTTGAGTTATGACAGAGTTTTGAGGTTAGAGCTAGGCTAGTCAGGTTAGCGGGTGTCGTAAGTTTACATGTTTTTGTGAGAGTCTGACTACTTAATCTCTAGTAAAAACCTGGAGAGCAGCATGTAGGCAGGTTTTCGCCTAAAATGGGTAAATGTGTGTGTGATCTCTATTACATTGCATTCTGCTTTTATTTTTATTTCCGCATTAATTTTAGTATCACCCTATTCACCCCCATCCTCTAGGGTGAAAACGATCCTATAGTTTTTAGAAATGGGAATATATTTCCATAGTTTAATATTGCAAGAATAACGATAAATGAAATTGCAAGAATAAAAGCAAATAAAGTGGAATTAGCACTATGCCACAAAGTGAATCGACAACAATGATCACACAACATAAGGTAGATTTGATATTATCCCAATATTTACCACCGTTTCACACAACACATGGAAAAACCATCTGTTATTTTTCACAACCCATGAAATCTTTGTTCTATTGATATTTCATTCATGCCATTCAAACAATATTTTATTAATTCTCTAATTAAAATTATGAATTTTTTTATTTTGACTCCTCATCAAAATTTTGGTTTCCCTCTCACTTTTGCCTAGATTATTTCTTCGCATTCTATCAATTATTCCCCCCCTCTTTCTTTCATTTCCAGACAAAAAATGGCGTTTGTCCTCAAATCATTCCTTCCATTCTCGTCTAAATATAGGGTTCTCTCCTTATTATGCCTCCTTCATCCTTTGATTCTCTTCTAAATCTAGGGTTCCCAAATTAGAATATATCCCAAATCTAATCTCCGCGGATCTTGAATCTCGGATGTGAAACCTTAATATCGACGGCGAAATCCAAATCGTTTAATGGTCGAAACATTTGATGCTATAATATTCTAGTACGCATATCAATTTTTTCTCTTTGCATTTTTATTTGAACTCGACCACTTTTAATGCCGATGACGATACAGGTATATATATGAATCGATTCCTATATTTTTTGAATTGAAACATTCAAACTTGATTTTTAATTTTTACACTTTGGCTATTGATTTTAGTCGAATGGAATGCTTTCCGACTTGGTCTCTGGTTGATTTATGTTTGATATATTCAAATACGTTCAAACAAGGCTAGCTCTATTTGCACCCCGAAATTTGCCTTACACACCCCGGTTAGTTAAAGAAAAACTACCTACCCCGCTATTTTCTTTTGACCCCTCATTTTATTCCATAAATAACCCCATGGTTCTCAATTTCTGACGTTAGTTTTTAAAATAAAAATCACGTTCGGGCTGAGCTTTGTTTTATATAAAAGCTCACTTGGATCAAGCAATGTTCCGTATGAAACATTGTTCGGACCGAGCAAGGATTTGTAAGAAACCTCGCTTGGAACGAGCAAGGTTTTATATGAAACCACGCTTAAACCAAGCTAGGTTTTTAATAAAAAACACGTCCAGTGTAGCGAGTTAGGTTACCTCACTCGCTTCAAGCTTGGTTTGCTAGGTTTCCTCACTCGGTCCATACTTGATTTGTTAGGTTTCCTCACTCGCTATAAGCTTGGTTTTTTGTATTTCCTCACTCGCTTGAAGCTTGGTTTTTTATATTTTCTCGCTCGCTCTGAACTTGGTTTTTTAAAGACCTAACTTTTGTTGTTTTTACGATATACAACAATAGGGCTGAGGGCAATTTTGTGAAAATAATTTGTTTTAAATTTACCGAGGGGTGAAAAGCAAAACAAGGGGTGGTAATAGATGCTCCCTTCAAACAATTCATTATGATGGATTTGCTAGACTTGTTCCAGTTGGACAATTCAATATATTGTATGATTTCTGACCCTTTTGCTAGACTTTTGATTTTGCTCAAACTTGAATAATTATCATCGAATGATGATAGTAGGTTATTTATATAGGAATTGATTTCCTATATTTTTGAATATATGCTTCGATTTGCTTTGATTTCTGTTTTCTTTGATTGTGCTCTGCTTTGGTTTGATGGTGCTTTGCTTTGATTTTTGTTTGCTTTGATTTCTATTTGCTAATTCGATTGTGTTATCATCTGTAATCATGGTTGTTCAAGGCTTATCAATGAATTTTCCTCTGTCGTTAATTTTTTGATTGAGAGATATATGTGATTTGTGACTTGGTCTTTGTTCCAACATATTTGTGTATATTCGTGACCCTCAATTGAATTTCTGGCATGAATTATACTGGTTTCGACTTTGATATTGATGATGCTTTCATGCCATATTTCTTGTTTAACCCTTTACAAATTGGAACTCTTAAGTTACATTGTTCATCTCTGAAATATTTGTATCCTGCTTTGACATCTGTGAGTCATTGTCCCTATGTTATTCTCTAAGTTCATCTGAGTTTATAAATGGCACTCCTCTGATACCTCAAGTATATGTTCACATATACATATGTATGTGTATATATGTATTGGTATGTGTGCTATACTGTTGTATTTTGTTGTTGCACCACACTCCTAGCTTTGGTTGAACTTACTGTGACCATTCCTCGGTCCAAGATACCACTTGAACCTGAACTTTGCTCTTCCCTTGTCTGGACTTGTTTGTGTACTTTGGTATCTTGGTTTGGTTTGCCATGTACACTTGATCTTGTGAGTTTTAGTTTTGTTGTCTCTGGGATTGGTTTATACTTGTATATGTACACTATACCTATTTGTTTAATACATTTTGCTTTGATTGCTTTAGTTCCTAATTCCCTTATTTCCTTGCCTTCCCTAAACCTTGAATGGCCTTAAATTGAAACATGAATGACCTGAACCTTGAATAGCCTAAAACATTAAATGTCCTTAACCTTGAAAAATCGATACCGCCACATGCTTATCTATTTTGAAAAACTAATACATACATACATACATATATTTATATACATACATGGATGCATGCATGCATGGATGTATGTATGTTTTGCTGGTTTCTTGTTATGCTGTTGCACTTTGCATTTGTTTGTGCACTTTGCTGTGATGCCTTTTTCCCTTACTGTGATGTATTTATTAAATGGTTTGTTTAATCTAAATGTCCATGCTTATGTTGGTTGTTGGTTCTTCTATGTATATACATGCATACATATGTGTGTGCATATGTGTGAATGTTCTTTTGACTCCATTTTGATTTAATTGGCACCTGAGTGTGCTTGGTACTTCTATATATAGTCTTCTTGCTTGTTGCTTCCATGTATATTCACATTTACATATGCATATTAGTTGGATTCCACATATGCAGTCTTCTTACTTGAGCTGCTTTTGAATTGTTTATGTGTACATTAGTTGGAGCACCTGAGTGTGCATTTTCCTAGTTGCACTTGTATATTTCTGGTCGGAGCACCCGAGTGTGCATTTCTGGCTGCACTTGTATATTTCTAGCTGCACTTGTTTATACATGTAAAATCTTTGAATCAGATTTTGAATTGCTTTGATGTTACCACTTTGAATTGTGCTACACATGCTTTATTATTAGATGTTACCATTTTGAACCGTGTTGCTTCCTTTAGTTTGGTTTTCCAATTTGAGTTCCATTTCCTTATGCACCTGAGTTTAGCCCGAGGAGGCTTGGGCTTGACCTTGTGCACATTTGCACTGTGTTGAGCCTTCGGGCTTGACCTTTGCAATAGTCCTTGAGATTTAATCAATGCCCGGTCTTGTGATATTCATAATGATACATTGTGCATATCATAAATTGTCTGTGCACATATACATATTTGTCCCCGTCTAAACCATGAAGAGAAAACAAAATCATAAACCAAGGCAATATTAATATTTAAATTCAATTTTATTTTTGCAATTTAAGTTTGTTTCCTTTTCCATTTTACTGCATTATTTATTTGACAGGTATATGAGATGACTGGACATAAGCTGGAGCAAGCAAATGAAGATCAATATCAAAAATAAAATTGAATGAGTGTAATTGAGTACTAGTAAAAAAAAATTGTTACATATGAGAGTGTAGATAAAAGCTGTATACAAGAGAGTGATAGTAAAAGTTGTATTTTATTTGAAAATGTAAGAATAGTGAAAGTTGTATTGTATTTGAAAATGTAAGTATAGTGAAAGTAGTATTGTATTTGAATTGAAATAAAATATTTGTTTAAATAAAATCGTGATTCATTATTTCATTTTGCAAATCTCTACTACTAATAAAGAAAATTGGTTGAACTAATTTACTCGGTGTCTTTTTGAAATTCCAAAAATGTCCTTACTTTCCGTTTACATGTTTGCACTCAAACAAAATATCAACATATACAATAATACAAACAACCAATGTGCAAAGCATGGAAACATGCTAGTATAACATTAGTGTAATTAATATGCATATCAATCAATATTTATATGTTGCCTAATATAATTTTTTTGAAATGATATTATAACATCAGACAACGTATGGTTTTTTTTTTCTTTTGATGTGTTAGTGAATATCAGTTGACGGTGCATATCTGTGGTCTGATATGTAATGAGATGGTACAAAAATAGACGACATATAGGTATTGATTCAGACAACGGAGCATATATGTCATATGATTCGTTTTTTCTCATTGTGTAGTGCAAAATAGAGATGTTACTGTATTTTGCATTACCCAACAATTAAAGAGACAATAAAAGAAATATCTTGCAGTTACGAGTTATTATTTATCGCATTATTTAGAATTAAAACATGAAAATGGATTTTTAGCACAGTTTTTATAACCAACCAAATAGAATAAAACTACTTCCTAGAATAAAAGAGAATAACGTGAAGTGTCAAAAGAAATTAAAAAAGAGGAAATAATCAAGTAATTATTTGACAATACTAGAAATAATAAACAGAATATGTGACTAGATCTGCATTTATTGCCCAGATAGTCGAATAAAAAGTAAAACAGTTATTATGATAAGTAATTTGTGACAGTTGGACGTAATCCCATGTTAAGACGATCATATAATATAAGAGAACTAAAGAAGATTTAATATCATAATAAAAGAAGATAGATTAGAATAGAAAAGAGTCACTTGCAATTACATTTATAATATGTAGGTTACAAAAGAAAGAAAAGAATATAAAAGTGACAATTGCAAGTATAATTGGAACAAGTAGGTTATAATTAAAAGAAAGAAATAGAAGAGGATTTTTTTTTTATCAAACTTATGTCTTGGATTAGGTTAATAAGCAAGAATAATAGCAGTGGCTCGTACCAGCAGCATCCCTTTCAGGTCTAGGAGGTCTCACACATAGGTGGGACTAGGCATGCAGATTAGGGTAAATAAGTAGCCAATAGAATAAGAAAAGTAAATTAAATGCGTAGTAAAAGATTAGGTGTAGAGTCCAATAAAATGGTATGGTGTGTTTAGAGTAGCTCAAAACAGAATCTGGATAAAGAGCCTAATAAAGCTGTTCATCGTCGATTTTAGTATAGAAAGAGCACGTCCAACTTAGTTAGTTTGGGCTAGAAGGAAGTATGAGACTTCAACGGGACATGAAGATACTCTAGGATGGCCCTCTGGGGCAGGCCTAACGAAGCTGCACCCCCGGAGGCATGTCTGCAGGTGTTCCATCAAGAGTGCATGTCTTGACTGTTTTTGCATTGCAGGCCTAACGAAGCGGACGTTTATAGGCATTCAAAAGGTTGATGATGGAGTAGGATATTCGTACGACACCGTACTCTGAATTGTGAGTAGGTTATAGTGGACAGGACCCAAAAGGATATTCACATGTGGAGATCAAGCCATCATCAGTCAGAGCTAGTTTGGGAAAGACTAGAGTTAAACTAACAGGCCTATGATTCTTTCACTATCAAGACATTAGACGAGGGGCGTAGCCAATTGGATGTTTAGATTGTTTGCAGTATGGCATGACCATTTAGCTCTTGAAGGGTCTTTTGATTAGTTGAGAGGTGGCTGCGTGGAGACACAGCCACGATGAGAAAAGAGACGGACCAAGTAGAATATTTGTATTGCAGACCTAACGAACCGGACCTTTACAGATATATAAAATCTTCGACTGAGTTCCGTACAAGGTAGACCCTGTTGACAGAATTCAGGGAGTAGACAGAACGATCGCGGGCAGTCCTCAAGGTACACAATGGGTGGGACATTGTGGACGTCCGAGCACTAGTATAAGCTAGTGCGGATGCAGTTTCATATTTTTCTAGCAGACGACGGAACATCTATATTGTAGGCCTCACGAAGCTGTCCTTTATAATATATTTTCAGTAAGCAGCGAGATGACGAAGTCCTTTTCGAGGAGGATACGGAAGATGCTATGGGTAGAACCTAGGACCGATGCGATCTTTGGGCATGTGTGTGTGTGTGTGTTATTAGGTCTTAATCCACTAGAAAGTAGATGTGTAGGATTCACGCACAGAGGCGAAAGTATTATAAACCCAATAAACCTAATATAACAGAAAATGGAAATAGAACAGTATATGTAGAATTATGCTTAGAAGTGTACAATTTGTCCATCCATCAGAACTTTCGTTCTGACCTCCTCCTCATAACATCCCACAGGTTAGATAAATGATAGAGATTTTTCAGCTTTGAGACACTTGCTTAGAAAATGTTATTATCTCGGTGAGTATTTACTTAGTATTATATTCTACTTAGTTCCGTTGAGAGATATTTATTTGAGCTATGATATATTTATCTTTGTCTATTTGCAGGATACCAGATACTTAGCTCGGGCTTCAGCGAGCTTGTATTTTAGCATTTTGCGAAAAATACAGACCTATTGGAATTCGGGTTGTTACAACAATGAAACCTTCGAGACTAAGAAAGAGCAAGTGTATTGGTTGGGTAGAGAATGTGTAAAATCAGGAGGTAAGAAGTTAAAACTCAGGACATAGAAATGATATAAATATCCTTGTCATCAGGGTCAAAAGTAGAAGGGTATTCTAGAGATTTCAAAAGCTTCAAAATAGAGTATTCATTATACATATAGGCCAGTACGTATACAAGTGAGCAAAAGGAAATAGTGAGTACCACTTTAGCTCTTTGCAAATCGTGATACAAATCCATAACAATGTAAAACCTACCTTAGATTTTAATAAATATTCGCATTAACTTAACTATTAAATTTAATCCTGTTTTAATTTTTTTTACAGAGAAACAATAATTTTTAGTGATAAAACAATTAAATATCCCTTTCAAATGCTACTTTCATTCTTATTTAAAAATACAAAAACATATTCCCCTTCCCCTAAAATTGCCTCTTTGATTCCACTTTCAAATACCCTTTTTGAATGACTCTTTCACTTCATCGTAAAACCATCCTAATTAATAAACAAATAAATAAAAAACAAATCAATCATAAATTACTGTTTGACCTTCCACGGTATATAATTTATCAATTTGCATGCATTGTTCTACACTTCTAATTGTATATTGGTATATATTTTGCAAGTAAATATTAGTATGCATAATTGAAAATATACACAAAACTGAAAATATTCCAATATCAATCATAATTCTGATTCTTATGATTTGTCCTCTAAAAAAGGAAAAATTAAAAGAATCCATCGTAAATTATGTATTTTGGTTTTTTTCTAAATAAGATATTAATCGCATGGAAAATGAAACTTCCACGATGACTGCAAAACTTTCTCAGATAATTTGAGAATAAAAATGAGAATTGAATTTTTAAAAAGAGATTAAATGGGATATTATGTTATGTGATTTCTTATTGTTTTAAACATATAATTAACAACGAAAACAAATATATTGAAAAGGAGATGGTTGAATCACAGAAAAATTAAGTGATTTCGAGTGTATGACATTAATGTCTTCTTTAAATCGTTGGAGAAAAACATTATTAAATTTCCTCTACCATGATATAGTCATCATTAGGGATGAGCAAATGGTTGGTTCGATTTGAAGCCGATCAAAAATATTGAAACCAAAATAACCATTAAAGAAACATAAACCGAACCAAACTAAACTGATATTTTTAAAAAACAAAACCAACCACACCGATAATATCTAATTTGGTTTGGTTGGTTTATTTAGTTTATCTTAAAATGAATTAGATATTTTGGTTGTTGTATAATATACAAGATTAAAACAATTAATCGAGTCCATATGATGCAAATATTTTGAAAAACAAATCCCTCTTCAAAAAATCTTAATATGAATAGATAGAAAAACAATATTATTACATAAACATTGTGAATAATTGTGGCGACAATAGCAATTTTTTTATTTTAAAATAATTTAATTTTTAAATTTGGTTTAATTTGTTAGTTTGGCTCTTATGTATTGAAAACTACAACCTACCAATTTTTCTCCAATTAGTTGACTTCGACCAAGTGAGCAAGAATCCGCTTATTCATAGACTCTTCATAGTGATCGTAATTTGTTCTCAAGCATGTTAAAGAGACATCTCAAAATTTTCATGCTTTTAGCATAGTACCTGAGCAAACACAACAACAAATCTTCTACATACCACCTTAAAAGGTATATTCCCTTTTACATTTCAATCAATAAGACTATACAAACAATACAATACACATTACAGTTGAATCGTCTTAACCAAATGAATACAGTAGCAAATTATATATTCAAAATTTAGCATACTATCACTATACAGTGTTGGCTGATCTGGAGTCCACCGGTTCACACATTTTTCTACAAATTTATACGAAGTGAGAATCTAGATCTTCGAAACTAAACTCAACAATAATAGTACAGTGTAGTAGATACTATTTTATGGAGCAACTTCTTGTTCCACTGTGTAATGCTACGAAGTTACCAACACATTAGTTTATATAGAGACAGTTTTATATTTACGTGGTCTTTGATGTATCTGATGTATGAACTCACATATATTCTGCGATGTATGACCTTATGAACCTTGCTGCCGTCCGATAATGTTTTACTTTGGTTCATTTGAATATGCTACCATTCCATCTGTTTTATATCTATGTTATTATTATTATATTTTATTTACGCACCGTAGGATATGACATGTTATTGTATGATTGTATTATACCTTGATGGTTTTTCACCATTGATCGGACCATTACTACGTTACATTTGAGTATATTGGGTACCGAAGTTGGATGAAGGTGTTCGGTACATTTGTTCTAAATTCATAATCGTATCCTTATTTTTAATATGTTGCTAAGGACATCTTATTTTCCTCTACCTAATATGTTGCTAAAAAATACCATAAAATTTTACCATATACTTTTCGTGATACTAGACTTTTTAAGGGGCTGCTAAATACATCATTTTCGACTCTTTTTTGCACGGCAAACAACCGCCGACCAACACAATTTTTCACGACGATCAACCACCAAACAACGGTAGTTCGGTGGCGGTTGGTCTTGGAAACCAGTGTTGATCGACAATTGTTCGCCATACAAAATTACTTTATGCGGTGGTTGATTTTCATATGAAATGATATCGGTATCACGAAGTATATAAATTTTATTGTGTTTATTATTTTTATCGAATAGGGAATCCAATTGCCGTTAGCGGTATACCATTTTTATTTTAGGAACTCAACCTTTACTTTAGAATAGATAGAAAAACAGCAGCCCAAATGGTAAACGAAAAAACATTTTATCTACCCGGCCCAATTCGAAATTAGCTTAGCTTCCAAACAATCGCGACGACCCCGACATTTTGTCGTTGTCACCACTCAAATCAGACAGGCGACGGTGGCGGCGCGGCACACCTGAGGCGTCGGTGCCAGTAGGCTACGACAATCCTAGGTAACTACATAGCTGTGATTTACAGCTGATAATTAGGATGTTGTGTCAGTAATTTGCATTCGGAATCGAGTGATTGTATGTTTAGAAATGTGTTCAGAAACTAGAATCTAGCAACTGAAGTTTTCGGCAGAATTTTAAGTTTATTCGTCTAATTTATTTAGTTGATTTTATATTTCGGTTAGGTTTAAATTTTTGTTGATAAGGGTTTGACGAAGTAAAAATGCATGTTTGGACATAGAAATAAAAAGGAAGCATCAAAGAAGAAGAAATGATGTAGTAGGTCGATGAGGAACATATACATGATACTACAATCAAATATTTAAGTTGATCATGGTCTATCTTTCATCAATAATGTCTCTAGAAAGATCGAACGAATTAGCAATCTTGCGATGGAGATGGATCTGGTAGAAAAACATGATTGTAGAACCTTAATTAGTTATGTTGCAAGCAAGAAGCATCAAGGGTGATGTTTTGTTGAGTACTATTCTGTTTAAAATTTTGCTCATAGCAAGAAATTATGTTTTTAAAATATGATCCTTAGATGTTTAGCTTGTACTGTGAATACAACTAGAAGTCCAAATTATAAGCTTACATTTAACGTTAGGCTGACTTTTCACGATAATCGAAAAGAAAATTTCGCATTGGATCCGTCGAAGTAATTCTATGTTACCTAGTTCAAGATTGAAGCATAAGAGGTAAACAAGTAAATGAATTACAAAAGAGAAGAAACAATGTATACAGCAATTATTCAATTGTTGTGCTACTTGTTAAAGTACAATTCAATAGCATAAGTGCTGCGTAATGATATTCATTTTTGAGTAGAGTTCCCTTACAATCGAAACCCCTTTAATTATATTTGGACTCCCTTTAACACCTATTTTCCAATGTAAAAACGATGTCAGAGACTTGTATTCTTACTCTTCATAATATTTGGTCCAAATAAAATATATATCAATTCGCTCATGATACCCGCTTCTACCAAAATCCTATTCTCACTTTATATTAGGAAATTTTCATTGAATAATGTTCTACTGATTTTTTTTATTCACTTAGTAGTGTATTTCTATAGAAAAAATAATGCATTTTATTTTATATATATGTATGTATATAAGGTGGTACCTTGACTCAACGGTTATGTCATTCGCATGGTGATCTGGACGTCCAGGTTTGAGTCCGAAAATAGTCTCCTCGCAATGCGAGGGAGACGACGTATATTGTCGACTTCCTCAGAACCCGCTATCGTGCGGGAGCCTCGTGCACTGGGTTTCACCTTTATATTTGTTTACATTTATCATTGTTTTACAATGCAAAGCGTACAAGAGACGTTTTCAAGTCCGAGAGGTGATGCGTAAGGCTTGAAACGTTGATGCGTAAGTTTTTCAGGTAAAAATAAAATGCAAAACATATAATGAAAATTTACATTTTTAATTAACCTATGCAAAAAATGAAGAACAAATCATCAAGGCCCGACTTGAACACGCATACATCTTTTTTAAAGATCAAAAACAAATAACCGAAATCATATGGTTCCGCTTAGCAAAATGTATTGGAAGATTCTACAAAATTCCGGTTTCGATTCCTTTTAACAATCCAAATCGTTCCACAAAATTTGTTTGGAGATTCAGTGAAGTCTATTAAGAAATTTTCTTTAAATAGCAATGAGAAAATTTATTACATAGCTCTTGATCGTTGTTTCAGAAACAATCTTACTTGATCATGTCGATATTGAAATTGAAAAGTAAAAAATACACCAACTTCCATTTTTTTTAATTTTGTTCTTTTTTGGTTTTCCACTAAACAATTGAAGTTTAAATTTTTTGGTTAGCATTAATATTTGCCAATGTTTTCAAAATGGGATTTAAATCGTAAATCGTAAAGTTCAAACTTTAAATCGAAACGAGATTCAAATCGTAAATCGTAAATTCAAAAGATTCGTATTTGAACGTTTGCACACAATTTGAAATTGATTTTGATGTTTGAACTTCTATAGTTAAACATAAAACTCAATTTCCTCTCTTATTATATTTTTATTTTATTTTGAAAACATTGTATTTTGAATTTTGAATCCAAATAAACATAGTAAGTATGTTAGTGCATAAGTATAATGTTTTTTTATCTGCGATGTTGACTAAGTTTGGATCGGAATGTAAATCGAATCGTTAAGGGAGAGATCTGATCCTAATCGGGATTTAAATCGTAGGATTTTAGGATTTTTGACAACAATATTATTTGCAACTAAGGAAAAAAAGATTCTTGAATCGTATGCCTCTGCAGTTTGAGGCGTGCAAGGCGTACACTTTGTACGCTTAAGTTGTTGAAGCGTATATTTTAGAGGTAAAAAACCTTTTGGAGAAAGGTTCAAGACGTTTTATCTTTCATTTCCTCAAGGCGGGTATCAATGCAGATTTTTTTAAGACAATGGTATGTATATGCATTGTTATAAATTGTTTATTTGAAACCATTTAATTTCATCAGTTCTAAATATTTATATATAACATAGTTTTAAAAAAAAACAACCATGGTAGCCTAACTAATAAAATTATCAAATAACTTTCAACAGAGATAATGATATATATATATATATATATATCTATATATATTGGGTACATAAATTTTGAACAAGTGGAAATTTTTACTTGATTACTCTTTATTATACACACACACTCTGTCAGGAGAGAGACTATATTATTTAAATCGGAACATGCGGTTGAAATCAAATGAGATTTGAGGGGTAGCAAAAGTGAGGGGGAGCCTGTTTGTGCCAAAAATGGTCACAAACACGCAATACCGTGAAAGCACCCGTTTATCAACACAAACCAGCAATAACAAACACAGAACTCAGATCTAAGAGATAGTAAATGCAGCAAATCACAGATAACAGTAAACAACACAGGATTTATAGTGGTTCGGCGTTCGTGCCTACGTCCACTTTGAAGGTTTTTATCTTTATTGATTCACTTGATGATTTTCAATTGATTACAGCAGATTACAGCAAGGTGTATCTTTCACACTTGATTACAATGATGTTGGAAAGACCTAGAATTGAATCTGGCAGAGTCTAGGCTTGTTCTCTCTCTTCCAAATCTTCGACCCCTTTTCTGAATGACCAGGGGCTCTATTTATATGCGTGGAAGGCTGAAATCCCACCCAAAAACTGGGGAGGCTGCTTGGCACGTGACGGGGGGCCCACAGGCCCGCGTTCTCGGGATCCGTGCCCAGTTTGGGATCGATTCAAAGTGAGGTTCGAATCGATCAAAAATGCATCCAATCGAGACGAAATTTGGCGTGGACATTCTTCAGCGTATAATCATCTTGTGAAAATTTCATGGCATTTGGATCAAGGGATTGACAGATATGATCGATTCAAGATTGGATCTTCGGCATGCTGGTTGCTTCGAACCGATGAAATTGATTCGTTCGAATCGATCAATTCGAATCGATCGGTTCGAATCGATCAATTCGAATCGATCGGTTCGAATCGACCCAAGCTCGTGTTAGCTTAGCCGCTGATGGCTTTGAGTTGTTGGATTCGAAGGTCATCTTCGAATCGATGGAATGGTATTCGTTCGAATCGATCCAAATGCGTCACCTTGGATCGATTCGAAGTTGTTTTAACATGTTGGGTTTGAAGACGGCGTGTGGGGAGGTGACTTGGATGGAGTCGAAGCAAGGCCCGGTCCATGGATTCGAAGTTAGGTCACGGATGGATCCGAAGCAAGGCTATCTGGGGGTTTACTTGATGGAGTCGAAGCCGATGGATGCGAGGCCGATGGAGATGGGTGGCGGAGTCGAAGGTGATGGAGTCGAAGGTGATGGAGTCGAAGCAGGCAATGGCTGGTGGATTCGAACATGGTAGCAAGCAGTGATGGGTTCGAATGGTGATGGGTTCGAAATGAACAACGGGTATCTTTCTCAAATTGAATCCATCATATCTTGAGCGTACGAACTCGGATTGACTTGAAACTTGAGACGTTGGCTTCTATGGTCTTTTTTGTCATGCCCTATCAATTGTGGCCCGATCCGGACTCGGACAAAATTCACCGATATCCATAGCGAAGCGAGGTACGACCAATCTCTGAGGCGAACTGTCTTTTGTTTTTGACCAATCTTTCGGCATCACGGCTTTGCCAAAAAGCGGGATAACACTTTGCCCCCCAAAACATGCCTTGCGGTAGGAAGGTGTGTTTTGTAATACCTTGAGTTGGATGTTCGTATCCTATCATCAACCTGCAAAGAACTTGATAGTTTCATATGGCCTCAAATGACGATCGTTCGGGATCGAGCTATTTGGGATGAAGCGCGGCCGTTCGTGGTCAAGCGCTTAACTTCAAATGACGATCGTTCGTGATCGAGTCATTCGAGGTGAAGTGCGACCGTGCGCGGTCGAACGTATAAATCCATGCGTCGATCGTTCGGCATCGTATGCTGCTTGAGGTGAATCAGGACCGTTCGTGGCATAGGATGGAATAGGACCGTTCGCGGTCGATGCCGTTCGCGGCAAATGATGAGATGGGACCGTTCGCGGTCGACTGCTGTTCGTGGCGAATGATGATCGTTTGCGACCAAGTGCCGTTTAAGGCGAGTGGTGACCGTTCGAGGTCGGATTTCATAATTAGTGAACCATGACCGTTCGCGGTCGGTGCCGTTCAAGGCAGAAAGTGATCGTTCGCGATCGTGTGCCGTTCGAGGCGAATTTGTGACCGTTCGCGGTCGGGTGTCGGACCTCAAGTGACGACCGTTTGCGATCAAGCCATCTGAGGTGAGGTGAGTTGTGACTGTTCGAAGTCGAGTGCCGTTCGAGGCGAATTGTGACCGTTCGAGGTCGGGTGCCGTTCGAGGCGAATTGTGTGCCCGGGAGGGCTTGGTGTTATCGATGCCAGGGTCACGTTCGGGTGAGTTCCTGGATCGTTTGTCAGGGCGGTTCATCGCCATCTCAGAGCATGCCTAAGGATCGTTCGCGACCCCATACATGTGTAAGTAGCTTAGCCATTCCAAAGTTATCAGAATCAAATATCTATTAAACGGATGAGTTTTAAAACAGGAATGTCCAAACAAGCAAAGTCTAAATGTTCAAATCAAAATGAAACGAAAGCAAAGCATGGATGTCAAAGTGTAAGTTCCCACTACGAAACGGTTAATGATCACTTAGAGCATGCCTGGAGATCGTTCGCGATCTCGCACATGTGTAAATGATTTAATTGCGTTAGTGGAAGCTTACAACTTGTTCATCGTTATTTCACTCAATTGATAACCAAACGGTGCCTTGATTCAGGGTCGCCTCTAGCTGAAGTGGATGGTGGCCGTTCTGGTTCCGCCACAGGAGCTCGCCTCCTTACATATTGAAGGAGCATACCGTTCCTGATATGCCCTTCCACCTCGTCCTTCAGGTGCCTACAATCATTAGTGTTATGACCATTTAATTCATGGAATACACAGAACTTATCTGATTTCCTTTCGTCAGAGGTTGGATCCTTTCGCATTGGTCTACGATACGGAATCTGTTCTTTGGTATCCTGATAAATTCGTTCCAGGCTCTCATTCAGCTCAGTGTAGGTGGTGAATCGCGGCTCCCTCCGTTGCCGCTTTGATCTGTCTCCGTCATTTTCAATCCTTCTTTTACCTTTATCCTTGTCCGAGTCCCTTCTAGGGGGCTTTTCGTCTTTGAGTGCATAAACTTCTATCCCATCTCCTTCTTCTCTTTCCGCATTTGCATCCTCTAATCGTAAAAATTTTCTGCCTCATGATAGAATTCTCCCAGATCCACAGGTGGATCCTTAGTTAATGAATTCTTGAACTCCGTTCCATCAGCTATTCCAGACACGGCCGCCATCATAACCATGGATGGATCCGGTCGATCCACCGAAGCTGCTGCCGCATTGAACCGTGTCAGGAAACTTCTCAATGTTTCTCCAGCCTTCTGTTTTAAAGTCGCCAACGTCATCACATTCTTGGGTCTTGTAATGTGAACCCTGAATTGCCTCATAAATCTCTCAGTTAAATCATTACATGTTCCAATGGATCCACTATCTAATTGCCTGAACCATAACGCCGCAATATCCGCCAAGTACAGTGGAAAGCACCGGGCCATAACCTCCTCTGATGCCCCCAGCACTTCCATATGCCTCATATATTTTGTCAGATGGACCGTGGGGTCCGTTCTCCCGTCATACATATCCAGCGATGGTAATTTGAAATCCGGTGGGTTTCTAGCTTGCCTGATTGCTGAAGTAAAATGACTTCTATTAACATCCTCCAAATCTTTGTTCACCAAACCGCCTCTCAAAGCTCGCCTAACCATCTCTGCCAACCTGTCGTTGTCTCCAAGATGTAATCCTCGTTCACTACTTTCAACCTGCCCCCCGAGCTCACGAGGGAACTCTGGGATTTGCCCCCTTGACTGAGCGTTCACCCCTTTACTACTACCGTGTTGCGCAGATGCTCCTCTTTCTCTCTCCGAAACTGGATCAACGTTTTCCATGGGTGTGCCCCCTAATCCGGGTGCGACGCCGGATGGTCCTGCTTCGTTCTGGACTCCACTGGCTCCTCTATTCTGTGCTCCAAGCTGTCCTATCTGTTGAAATAAACTCTGAATCAACTCCTCTTGCTTCTTCATCATAGTCTCCATCTCGTCCCTAGTGATGAAGATCGATGGTTGGTTCGCTCCTGAGGAAGCCTCTTGACTTCCTTGTTGTTCGCTTCTCTCTGGCCTTGGCCTTCTACTCGATTGTCTCGCCATAATTTCTCAAATCTAAACTTTCAAATTTTCTCTGAATCAACTATCAATTGGTAGAACTCTTGAACTCAGTTCTCAGTGAAAGCACCAAAAATGTTTGTGCCAAAAATGGTCACAAATTCCCAATAACGTGAAAGCACCCGTTTATCAACACAAACCAACAATAACAAATACAGAACTCAGATCTAAGAGATAGTAAATGCAGCAAATCACAGATAACAGTAAACAATACAGGATTTATAGTGGTTCGGCGTTCGCGCCTACGTCCACTTTGAAGGTTTTTATCTTTATTGATTCACTTGATGATTTTCAATTGATTACAGCAGATTACAGCAAGGTGTAGCTTTCACACTTGCTTACAATGATGTTGGAAAGACCTAGAATTGAATCTGGCAGAGTCTAGGCTTGTTCTCTCTCTTCCAAATCTTCGACCCCTTTTCTGAATGACCAGGGGCTCTATTTATATGCGTGGAAGACTGAAATCCCGCCCAAAAACTGGGGAGGCTGCTTGGCACGTGACGGGGGGCCCACAGGCCCGCGTTCTCGGGATCCGTGCCCAGTTTGGGATCGATTCAAAGTGAGGTTCGAATCGATCAAAAATGCATCCAATCGAGGCGAAATTTGGCGTGGACATTCTTCAGCGTATAATCAAGCTCTTGTGAAAATTTCATGACATTTGGATCAAGAGATTGACAGATATGATCGATTCAAGATTGGATCTTGGGCATGCTGGTTGCTTCGAACCGATGAAATCGATCGGTTCGAATCGATCAATTCGAATCGATCGGTTCGAATCGATCAATTCGAATCGATCGGTTCGAATCGATCAATTCGAATCGATCGGTTCGAATCGACCCAAGCTCGTGTTAGCTTTGCCGCTGATGGCTTTGAGTTGTTGGATTCGAAGGTCATCTTCGAATCGATGGAATGATATTCGTTCGAATCGATCCAAATGCGTCACCTTGGATCGATTCGAAGTTGTTTTAACATGTTGGGTTTGAAGACGGCGTGGGGCGAGGTGACTTGGATGGAGTCGAAGCAAGGCCCGGTCCATGGATTCGAAGTTAGGTCACGGATGGATCCGAAGCAAGGCTATCTGGGGGTTTACTTGATGGAGTCGAAGCCGATGGATGCGAGGCCGATGGAGATGGGTGGCGGAGTCGAAGGTGATGGAGTCGAAGGTGATGGAGTCGAAGCAGGCAATGGCTGGTGGATTCGAACATGGTAGCAAGCAGTGATGGGTTCGAAGTTCATGGGTTCGAATGGTGATGGGTTCGAAATGAACAACGGGTATCTTTCTCAAATTGAATCCATCATATCTTGAGCGTACGAACTCGGATTGCCTTGAAACTTGAGACGTTGGCTTCTATGGTCTTTCTTGTCATGCCCTATCAATTGTGGTCCGATCCGGACTCGGACAAAATTCACCGATATCCATAGCGAAGCGAGGTACGACCAATCTCTGAGGCGAACTGTCTTTTGTTTTTGACCAATCTTTCGGTATCACGGCTTTGCCAAAAAGCGGGATAACAGAGCCGATCCTTACCATATATATGTATGTATGATTTTTAATCAAATAATAAAAACTATTAGTTAATATTTGTTTTAGAAAAAAGTACTTTTAAATCTTTATTAATAGTTGAAATAGAAATACAATTTTTTGGTCCGAACGAAGTTTCAAAAATACCCTCATATGCAAACAAAAGATCAAAAGTTCGAATCTCACAATAAACAAATATTAACATCTATTTTCAAATAGATATTTTGGAATGTACATAAAGTTGCAAGTTCGTAACTTCATTCCAATAGAAATATTACAATTATTTTACTTATACTTTTCAATTTATTTTCATTCAGGCTATGTATGAATTTTAAATTTGATTATTGTATAAGAATTTGTGGTGACTTGTTTTCATATTTGTTCACCGACGTGCTTTCATGTATGTTTTTGCATGTTGACTTGTTTTCAGACTTGTCTTCGACATACTTTAATGTACGCCTTGAGTTATGGCGACACTAGGCTCGTTGTCTAGGAAGGGACCGTACCTATGTCCAGAAAGAAATTGTACCATTGTCCATGACTGTACCTGTGTCCAAAAGGGGACTATGCCTCTTGCTTTCATGTGAAACCGATGGGTATCTGCTCGTCTTTTGATTTTGACTCTCTTTCATGTTTGTCTTTTGGTTTTGACTCGCTTTTATGCTTGTCTTTTGGTTTTGACTCGCTTTTATGCCTGTCTTTTGGTTTTGACTCGCTTTCATGCTTGTTTGTGATTTTGATTTGTGAGAAATTTCGATTTACCATTTATCGAGTTGATTGCTTATGACAAGCATGATATGATTTTATGACATGGTGAATTATTGCGATTATGCTGTTTATTAATTAGATGTTGGCATATTATATATTGTTATGACTATATTATCATAGCATCTTATATTACCTTGTGATCTCACTTTTATTGAATTAGAATTAACCTGACCCGTTTATTATTTTAACAATAGTCAGGTCAAACCGAGTCAAATTATTGTATAAGAATTTTTTATATGCACATGCGTTGCACATGTCATAAAATCTTGTATCAATAATTCTCCTCAACCATCCTAATCATATCAAATCTCATTTCTCCTCTAACGAACTTCTCTCTTCGATTCACCAATGCATCTCCAAAGCTTTACTACGAACTCTTTGTTTCCTTCCAGTGCCTTTCTATTATGTCGATTCTACTTCGTTCAAGTTTAATTTATTGGACATTACCTTATTGACTTTCGTCGCTGCCTTCCTTTTATTTTCTTTGCAATTACCGCAGCATTTGTTTATAAGTAACTTCGCTTCATACGTTTATATTGGACCTTCACTATTATAGACTTTTAGTTAATAATTAAAAATTTATTTGAGCAACCACTATAAATTAATCTTGCTTTGATTCCTCATGCTCCCTCGTACTCTAACATTCTCATGTTGTGTTGGCGATTTGCTTGAAGATGAATATTATTTGTTTTGGTTTTTGTGTTATCATTTTTGGTTTGCTTAAGATTATAGATCAATTGTTTGTTAGTCAATAATTTTTAATTTATGCAGAGAAAGAAGCTTTACAATTTCAACTATATTTGTTATATGATGATGGAAGAAATTAAATTTCACGTATGACAATTATAAATTTCATCATTCTTTAAAATACATTACTATGTCTATTTTAAAGATTTTTTAGTTAGAAAGAAACGTTGTTTGAAAAAGTCAGGCGTAGAAGCCACCAAAAAGCACAATTGCGGCTAGACCAACTTCTATGATATCTATAAAGTGTTGTATTACAACAAAGACCACAAGCTCAGTGGCAAGTGGTAAGACATTCTAGACCATGGTTCTAGAAGTCTTGGGTTCGAACCATCGAAATATCGAAAAATAAATGCTTTGTTCGAAGAAAATACCGCTCATATTCCGATAAAAGGGGTTGAATCACATAAATATGGCAATGGAAAGAGGATGGTCAATAAATAAAAAATGATATGTGATTGGAAATATAAATATTTAAAAAATAGAAAGAGGACTAGACCTCAAATATAAGACATCATAAAATGAATGCTGGTTTACAAATCATCATATCAGCACATAATTTCTTTTCTAGCATACTAGTATAATATATGTAGTGTACATTTGTAAGTTGATGTCTAAAGGATCTTGTAGCTTAAAATAGCTGTTTTGTCTGCACTAGGTTCAAAAACCATACATTTGTACAATGAATTGTGGATATGTTCATAAATAAGCCACCCTTAAACGAGGTATGTTTCTCTACAACATATTAAGTGCCATCACACATAGATGCTGAAGATTTTTGTTTTTCATAACTTATATATGTGAAAATACTTATTTTTCATAATTTAAAAGTGCACTTGACTGTAATGGATAAATCTTTGAATAAGACCTTTAAAAAAACTTATTACAACTTTATGCCTCATTCAAACTAATTGTAAAAATATGTATGTTTTATATAGCTTGCGCATTTATGAATGCACAAGCTATATTTAAAAAGGTAAAATTAACTTATACATTTTTAGAATGTGCAAGCTATGTGTATTTGTATTTGCGTATGTGTATATTTGTATATCTGTGCATGTGTATATTTGTAATTGCACATTTCTGGAATGCACAAGTACATTTTGGGGTTGAAATAAACAGTCAACCCCATTTCTTCCTCATTTCTCGCTTTCCTCCTCCATCTCACCAAATCTCTAATCCACCCACCTATCTAATCTATTTTATTTTTCAATTTTCAATTCTAATTTAAAATAATTCGTAAATTAGCTTCAAATAATAAATTGTTTTATCTCTAAATGGAAGGTTCTTCTTCATCCTCTAAAATTAGAGGTAAAAAATTTGATTTTGAATTAATTTATTTTTTGGTCATATTTAACTTATTTTAGTTATTATTGTTGTAGTTTAACATTGATATGCTACTTATTGCAAATTGATATTGGAAACCCTCGCTTTAACTTTAATAGTGAATGATTGGATATTAATGGCTATGTATTGGATGATAAATTTTTGTAGAATTGTCACTCGGACCTGTTGATACAAGTGTTCTTTATCTTCAATAAAAACATAAAAGTGGAAATGAATCGTTTATGGAGATATTTATTTTATATACATTGGTTTTTAAATGACAACGCAATATAAAATATTAATTTTTATTTGTTAAAAACAGAACATTCAACAGTTCTACCATAGAACATTCTAGCAAACTTAAAGCATTAGATTATAAAGATCATAAATTGAATCAAAATGTAAGAATAACTGGTTTTTGGAAAACAATGCAAGTTGAGTACATCAGACTAGATCATCATCTTCTTATGACATTGTATGATTGTTGGAGGCTTGAGACAAATACTTTTCATTTTAGAGTCGGAGAAATAACTATCACATTATGTGACGTTTACTATTTGTTTGGTTTATCCATGGACGGTTTTCCGGTATATATTGATAATGTGGAGTATGATTATTGATTATGTCATGATTTACTTGGTATGTTTCCTTCTTAGAATGCAATAAAATTTTAAAATGAGTTTAATATGAGTTGGTTTAAAAAAGAATTTCAAAACCACTTAGAGTTGATGCGACAGATATAGAGATACTTCATCGCAGTTGTTATCCCGCCTTTTGTCAAAGCCGAGATACCCAAAAATTAACTGAAAATCAATGATTACTAGTCATGAACGTCGATTATGCATCACATGTTCGCTATGGATATCGATGAATTTTGTTCGAGTCCGGATCAGGCCACGATTGACAAGACATGACAAGCAAAGCCATGGAAGCCTGTATTCCAAATTTCAGGTCAATCCGAGTTCATATGCTTAAGAAATGATCGATGCAAGTTGAAGGAAAAAGTCACATTTTTGTATCCATCAGACGGCATTAACTTCGTATCGATGGAATCCGTATCCATTACCACGTCTCAATTCGTATCCACCAACTTCGCATCGATCGAGTTCGAATCCATCGAGGAACCTCGGCTCGCACCGATCAAGTTCATATCCATCAACAGGGCATGCGCTTCGTATTGATCGGCTATGTCCTGTTTCATATTCAACCAGCTAGGCACGGTCTGTATCCATGGATGAGCTTCCATTCGAATCCATCGTCTTCATACCGATCAGGGATACAATTCCTTCGTATCCATCTGTCTCGAATCCATCAGATGACTTCGCATCCATCAAGCGGTGACCACTTCGTACCCATCATGAGTTCTTGTTCGAATCCATGAATAATTGCTTGTTCGCATATATCGAGTCAAACAGGCCAGAGACGACGCGTTAGTTATGGAGGCAAACGCGGCGAAATGCTCGGAGTGACTCGATCAAACCGGAGTGAAAAGCGGATCGACACGAAGAGCGCGCGCCACGTCAACTTGCTCACGCGCGTTGCCATCGAGTCGAAGTGATCGGTTCGAATCAATGGATTCGAACCAAACAGCCATCGAGCAATCCAAATTCGTATCGACCATATCTACTAAACCGTTGATTCAAATGCTTCGAAATTTTCACAGCAGCTTGCATATAAGGTAAAGAACATTCCTGTCAAGTTTCAGCTCGATTAGAGTCGAAACTTGGTGGGACCAGTCGCGTGGGCCCCCTCACATGCCAGAAGAAGTCTCTCGAAATTTGAGCGCGATATCAGCCTCCTACGCCTATAAATAGCCCCCTGAAGCCTACAGAAAGGGGATCTTTTGACTATTCAACGTACAGACTCTGCCGGATTCAATTCTAGACAATACCATTGCTATTATACTCGAATTCATTCATTGTAACTGCTGCGATCATTTGTAATCAACAAAGAACATCAATAAAAGATAATTACTTGAAGTGGACGTATGCCGAAGATAGTCGAACCACTATAAATCCTGTGTTCCTGTTCGTTATTTCTATATTGCTGTTTGTTATTTGCTGAGATCTGCAACTTGTGCTTGAATATTGCTGATCTACATTCGTTGTTTGGTGGTTTCACGATACTTGGGGTTTGTGACCATTTTTGACGCAAACAACAGTCGTGTTGTAATTTTGTACTTCTTAAACCGTCCACTTTTTCCAGATCATTCGAAAGGTCGACGTAACTTGAAATATTTGTCATTTTTTGACGATTTAGCACTTTGTGGTTATCATTCATAGGCTAGTGCAGTACTTTGTCATTGTATGGTGAGTTGACAACTGTTACATTACAAAAAAAAAAATTATACGTCGGTTCTGCAATATTGCCATAATTATGATCTTGGTTTCATTTAGCCGTTGGACATCATGCTATAACGATTTCTGTCAATTTTGATCCTACCATTCCATATGGTTGTAGGTGGAATTCTGCTAGGAGTTGGCGTGAAACTCCAAAAATGTACTATTTTACCGCAATGAATTGGATTTATTAGCGGATGATTGGGAGTAATCAACGTTGATTAATGCATTTTATGGTTTTAGTTTATAATTTGTTTTTTCGAATTGGATTTCTAAGTGTCGACTAATTTTATTTTGGAACTATGAAAATTATGTCTCGGATTGAGTGATGAGACTGTTTGCATTTAATCATCTGTATATTTCCGATCATGTCATTCCATAGATCCAAATCCGATTGATTGGATGTCTTTGCTAAATGAAAGTTTGGCATATAGAATGCAAGATTTCAGCATGCCGTTTAATAACGTGATCCTTATACATTATTGAATGAGTATGAATGTTGATATTGGCAAATAACTCGTGGTGACATCTTGAAACAATCGTTTAGAAGATTTCTTGCTTGAAACTCTAACCATTATGCTATAGCTGTTTAATAAACTTGTAAACTCTCCGCCATGATGAGTTGTCATATAAAAAGAAAGTGTCAAACATTGTGTTTCTTGAAACTGTGTAGTAGGTAAAGTCCCTTCCATTGATAGTGTGGAACGATGTGTTTCTACAACATTAAGAAATTGAAGAGGAAATAACGTGGGTTTTGTGAAGTGGAAAAGAACAGAATGGAATGTAGAAGAAATGAGATTGACTGTTTATTTCAGCACTGAAAATGTATTTGCGCATTCCAGAAATGCACAAATACAAACACACACATTTTTGGAAAGCGCACGCTTATTTTGAAAAAATATAGCTTTCACATTCCAAAAATGTACAAGTTAAATTTTCTTAAAACATAACTTGTGCATTACGTAAATGCGCAAGCTATATATAGCATGTCTATTTTTAAAAAGGTCTAAAATTGTAATAATTTTTTTTGTGAAGTCCTATTCAAAAATTTGTCCTAATGTAAATCATCACATTCTGCATACTTTATAAATGGAATAAAAATGTCACGCTTGGCTATCTTGCATATCCGTAACATTTTTAATTATGCAAATCAAATTTAAATAAGAAAGTCAATATCCAATGGTTCCTAAGTTTATGAAAAAATTAACATGTTAAAAATATGAGAAAGTATATTGAAATACAAATTGACGACACAATTCACAATAGAATATCTCAACCAAAGTTTTAAAATGGGATTTAAAACGTCATTTGTAAAGTTCACACTTTAAATTGAAACATGATTTAAATTGTAAATCGTAGATTCTAAAGTTTTATATTTTAAAATTTTTACTCACTTTGAAGTTGATTTTGATTTATGAACTTCCACATTTGGACATAAAATTCAATTTTCTGCATTGTTCCATGTTTATTTTGTTTATAAGACATCCGAATTTGAACTTGATATTCAAATAAGTATATTAAAAGCATGGATTGAATGATTTTTCTATATTCTGGTTTTAACTAAGTTTAGATCTCGAATCGTAGAAGGAGAGATTCTATCTGTAACGGGATTTAAATTATAACATTTTAAGATTTTTGAAAGTAATGATCTTGACCATTAAATTATATTGTATTCTTATTTGTATCTTAGATTTGATGGAAATCCACTGGTTGTAATCTATTGTGTCATCAATTATGTCGAATTTTGTGTTTCAATGGCCAGTCCCTGAATATGCACACACAAAACTTTTAACATATTAATTTATTCTTTTACATAAACTTGGTTTCTAAGAATCATGTTTATTTATTTTTATTTAATGAAGGAATCTCTCTGAGTCACATGTTCTTACTCTTTGTAATATTTGACCTAATAATATATCTGTTAATTCTTCGAATAAATTTGTGTTCTACATGAGATATACTTTCATTCTGCACTTGTAGTGCTTTGCAAAATGGTCTTGAGTTGGGCAATGTATTGACGAAGGAATTCTGTATTTAAGAGTGTAAAATTTAAGTTGCTTCGTGCATTTATATTCCATTGTTGGAAAAAAGAACTATGGTGGTGAGACAAATATACTAGAAATGTGATAATACTTGAATAGACTTGTAATAAATATACTTACTAGACTGCTACTTGGTAAGCTGGCTAGATAAATTTTGATTGATGAAAGACTGTATGTGTATTCGATCATTTTCTAGTTCATACGATTTAACAAATCTTAGTTAATATAGTTCTTTCAGCTTATTTACTCTTTCATGAATAAACCCTCTTAAATATAAATATGTTGAAGTCTATTTCTCCCTCACCGTCTAAATCTTATCAGATTCCATTTCCCTCCTCAACAAAATTGATCGACAAACTTCTCTTTTCACTTTACCAGTGCATTGCCGTAGCCTAATAGTGGACTTTGGTCACCTTACGCTACCTCCCCACCATCTTAGATTCTACCTTGTCGGAGTTGGATGCTTCAAACACTAGGCTATTGATTTTTTGCTTGCTGCCTTGCTTTTATTATCTTTGCAATTATTGCAGTGATTTTGTTTTTTATACATAAGTAACTTTGCTTCGTATATTTGGTATTATACCAATTAGGTTTAAACTGATAATTTTAATCTTTGTTTGAACCATAACTTAAATTTAGCTTTGATCCCTCATGATCCATGTATTCTAATCTTTCTGAGATGTGTTGACGATTGACTTGAAGATAATTTTCTGCAGATTTTACTTTGTGTTATTGTTTTTATTCAGAATATATAATTCAACAAGCTACGATATAATACGCAGAGAAGCTTTTTAGTTTCAAACATATTAATTATAAGATGAAATATGTTATGTCAGGTAACTGCTACGCATGATCGATTGGAGAGAAAAAAGCAGTTTTCAAATTACATCAAGGTTCTTTTAAGATATTGCTTGAAAAAGTCGACTGCAGAGGATCATCGTCGATAATGTACCAACATTACCTCAAGCGTAATCTGTATATTATGTAAATGGTTATAGAAAGATATTATTAATGAATGTTTTTTATAACCTGTAAATGCTGAAGTGCTTCCAATTGTAGCTGCTCATAATTTATAATTGTACAAGATGCATGTTGTTCATAACTTACAAGTGTTATCCGATATAAGTTTATACTTGGTCTTCATGATTTATAAATCCACTTATTAGTGGTTTAAGTTCTGATAATTTTTCATTCTATAAAATAACGTTACATTTGATTACTTTATTGCTACATATTATAATTAATTTTAATTATTCAAATTGAATTCTAAATAAGAAATGGAGATTCAATGTCTTAAAGTTTAAACAATTGACAAGTCAAAAAATACCATAAACTTCTAAATTTAGTTCTTTTCCAAAATTCGAGTGTGTGCGCTCGCACACGCTTGTGTGTGTATATATAAACCATATTTTATAATGCATGAATTTGATTAAGCTCCCAATTCTTAATTTATCACGAAAATTTTGTCCAATTATGTTCCGGTGAACGGATTTTTATTTACATGATAGCAAATTGCGAAATAAGGAGAAATATTCCGTTTGTGGTGTTTTATCTTAATGGTTCTAACTCAGACAATATGTTGCTGAAAAAAATTTGTGTGTTTAAGAGTGTAAATTTTGATTAATTTTACATATTAAAAAACAGTGTTTAGATAGTAGAAGTATGGCAGCGAGACTAATAAAAATTTCAATATGGGAATATACTTAAAAATCATCAACTGAAGAATGAGAGCAGGTTAGGTTGTGTGTAAATTTTGATAAGAGGAAAATTTGTGTTTTTATTTTATACGATTTGATAAAAGAAATTAACAAGTCTTAGCAACAACAAAAAAAAAAAAAAAAAAAAAAAAAGGAAAAAAAATCCTTTAGATTATTTACTCTTTCATGATTAAGATATGTTTCTCCCTTGTTACCCTAAACATGAAACTCATTTATCCTTCAATGGAACTTATCAAAAAGCTTCTCTTTTTTGTCCATCAGTTCATCGATTAAGCTTCACCATAAATTCTTCACCGCCTTACACTATCTCTCCACTGTCTCGATTCAGAGATATTATTGAACCTACACAAGAAGGAAGCTTTAAATTTTCAAACACACTAAAAATATGTTGAAACTTGAAAGATAGAATGTTAATTAACTACTAAATATGATTGATTGTGCCATTTATATTTTTGAGAAAAGTGGTAAGAGATTTTCCAAAAAAAGCCAACTGTAGACAATCGCCTTTGAAAATGTACAATCATGGTTTGGACAAACTTCTATAATATGTGGAATAGAAGTGGTAATTCATTAACAATGATCAGTGGATAATCATTAATATAATGTTGGGATTGGAAATATGGAACCTACATTTATATAGAAGAGAGCAGTGAAAATGAATGAGAACTAGGCCTCGAACTCAAGACCTCGTAAAGGGATTCTTGAATTTAATCATCATACCAAGCAAGCATTTTGGCTTGTGTGCAATGAATCATGTAAAATTAGTTTCATAGAAAGAACACCTCATATTCTAAAGATTTTCTTTACAATATAAAATGCGTTACCACTCGTGAGTGCTCACAACTTACGAACGTTGTCATTTAAAGTGTGAAAGGCGTTTGTTTTTCATAATTTACAAGTGTTAGCACTTATGAATTTGGTTTTCCAGGTCATAAAAAAGGAGTAAAATTGCTTGTTTTCATATCACTTAGCTTGTTTTCATATCAAGTAAATGGCTTAAATTATGTTTGTTTGCTTCTTCTATACTTCGTAGATGGAATAAAAACATCACATTTTGGCTATATTATCCCTGTTATCATTAGCATCAATAAATGTTAAAACTTTGAGAAAATCACATGGTATTTCTACCGTTGGACTTTGCATGTTTTTTCTTATAAATAATGGCTCAAAAAGTGTACTTTATTATCTTCATATTTAATGTGATCTTTTCCGAAGTTTATTTTATTTTATAATAACATGCTATAGTTTTTTTTTTTCAAGTATTTACTTTTCTGCACATCAGTTATTTGATTTTTTTTTTTTTTGGTTAGTTAGTTTTATTCTTTTTATTCAGAAAAGCAGATTTAATTTAAAACATGATTTTGAAATTGGGCTACAACTTTGAAAATTTTATTTTATTTTCTAAACCATCTTTATAAAGTAACTTTGAAATGCATTGCCATTTTGTTTATTTTGGTATTTTAGTGTTACAATTTTTGAACTTGGAAACATTCGGGTATGTTTGTGTCTTAGTCTTCGTTATGGTCAAAGTTGATTGAAAATTTCTTTGCAAAGAAAATAAGTGCAAGTTGTATGCCTATTGACTTATTGGGCAACGAGTCTCAAAATCTTTTGTACTTCAGGATTTTTCTGAACTTGTATCATCCATGTTTATGAGCGAGGGGTATAAAGTTGGGAAGAACGACTTCGCAACTGAATGGATAGTCAATTGTTGAATATTTGGATGATAGTCCGTGTATATTGGAGAAGGCATTCGATGGTTTCTTGATTAAGGATATCATTGGTTGCTGTTTGAAAAATAAAATAAAATTGTAGAGTTATACTGTATTTTAAATTTGATATCAACAAAATTTAGCATATTTATGTAGATGTTTCATTTTTGACTGATGAAAACTATGGTTTTTTTGTTCCATTTATATTGTGCCCTCATTGAAGGAAACACTGCATGTATAAGGGATACTTAGTTCCTGTTTGTCAAGTGCAGATGTCTGAAGTGAAAGAAGGCTGTCATGTTTCTCAAAATGTTTCAACAATTATTGATTCGTTGAAAGTTCACATTGCTGATGATCGTCGTGCATATATTAAGGTGGTTTCCAACTGCTCTTATTACTTATCATGATTTAGGAATTTTCGCTCCAAACAATTTAATTTTGTGTTTGAACTTCAAACATGTGGCAACTTGGCTGTGAACAGTTAATTATTATCTCCCAAATTGTTTAAAATTTATTTTTATTTTTCTCAGAAAAAAGTGGAAGATAATAGGAAGAAGTTACGTGGAATCACAGATCATGCCTTTAATTCGTCTCTTTGTACAAAGAAAACTTCATTAGATAGTATGGTAACAGATGCAGATTTGTTGGCTAGAAGGCAAGAGGATGCATTGGCTATGTTGTCTGGCCTTGATATTTCATGTGGACAAAAAGACAATAGTTTGAGAGAAGAAGAAAGTTCAAATTCCTCGTCTTCGTTTCTTTTCGGAAACAATATAGTTGGAAAGAATTGTACTCGTCCAATAAAACTTCCTGAAGTTTCAAAACTGCCTCCATATACAACATGGATTTTCTTGGACAGGTGATGAACACCACTATAGCATATATATATATATATATATATATATATATATTCTTAGAACAACGCATTCATGATCCCAGTTTACTCATTTAAATCTTGACATTAACTTAAAAACTCATTGAAGGAACAAGAGCATGAATGAGAGCGGAGAAACATGACTCCTTAAAAAAGTCTAGTTGAATGGGAAAAAAAGTCATGTTATTTTATATATGAGGGATTTAGATTTCTATTTTTCTTAAACATCTCTCAATATTGGACTAGGAGTAATTATCTATTTTCGTTGGTAACATGTACAAAATGGCATATGATTTTGACATTTTCAATGAATTTAATTCAAAATCGATAAAACATGGATTAAAGTTGTGAACTCACATACAACACATGTGCGTATCAGTGGTAAGTTATATATGGTACTTGTTAAAACCAAGATTAACAAGTAGAGCACTTAATAACATCTCAGTAAAAAAACAGTTGTTATTGTTCGGTCGAAACAAACATGATATAGTGATAATGTTGTGTGTGTGTGGGGTTTGGTGATTAAAAAGAATTTATATATCTTTCAGTAAGATTGTGTTTCTTGCATATTTTATCATTTTTATTTTTAGTGTTGGTAGATAGATCTTGGACATCACATGTGCTACATCAAAATTATTACACCGAAAACATCATACTAAACCTCATAAGGTGACCTAGTGATAAGATGTGGAGTTGAGTGATAAAATATCACAAGTTCGAGCCACCATGGTAACGACATCGGGCATAACACCATATGAATTACTGTAATATGTGTTGTGGGTTCAATGTATATCTCCTCAAATCTTACAAGCGAAGGAAAGAAAAATAAAACATGCTACATGCATTCAACAAATTAATATGCATGGATAACCTTCGCTCTTTCTAAACATATCACCCATCAGTAAACTAAAACTCACATTTTAAACATTAAATACGAATGTTTTAGTTTATTGGTAATGTGCTTTTAATTATTTCATTTTTTCCAGATGTTATTGAGAATAGGATGAGACATTTATATTTGAATCCTTTGTACATTTTCTTAAAAACAAAATCAAAACATATAAAATGAAATTTGAAATCACAAATAGTGTTTTCATCAAGAATCAAACTTATGACCTCCACAACAAACACGTGGGCATCATATATTAGAGATGTAAAGTGGTGTAACCAGAGTTTTTGGCAAGTATGGAGTTCGTGGCAATAGCTTTTGAATTTTTTTCCTACCAGTAAGTTTCACGAACTATGAATACTTCCGAACATTATTCAACTTGTTTGAATACGTCTGAAAATCGTATGAGCTCATTAAACATGTTTGAACTTAGTCTAAAAACGTTCTAATACGTCGGTACATGTTCTTGTATGTTTGAACATGTTTGTACGTGGTATGAAATATCATCCAAACACTTTTGAACACGTCTAGATTCTATCCATACTCGATCAAAGTTATATAATGCATGAATGTATCCACGTATGTATATATGTGTGTTTGTATATATGTATATTTATTCATTTTGAAGACCCAAAGAACCAAGTTTTGCTTGTGAATTTGAAGAAAGTATGCGCCGAACGTACAAACCAACTGCACTAACAAGTTTTGCTTGTGAATTTGATTCATGTGTGAACGTACGTGGTATGGATATGTAGTTAGTGAAGGTTGAACTTAGGACTTTACATGCGAGCATCGCAAGTCCTAACCAACTGCACTACCACCAGGGGTTATCACGTGTATGTGTGTGTCTATATATAGATATGTATGTACGTGTGTGTACATACATATATATACACATATATATACATACACATGTACGTATGTATGTACACATCTGCATATGGTACACAACAAATTATAGAAATGGCATAAAAAATAAATAAACAATGCAGAATGAACACGATTACTTGACAATAATCGTGTGTTCACACATGAATCAAAATAGGAAACATAACAATTCTGGTTACCAAGTATCAGATATTTCTTTTTTCCCCTTAGGTGGTCACTTGACCACCCCAGCCATAACATCCCTCTCTCTGTAGATGGTCATATGAGGAAACGTAAAGTTTGTTTACTTTCGTTTATGCTTGACATTATTTTACTATTACCAGATAGCTAATCATGTCACGTCCTGGGTGTTACAAATGTCTTATTTTACTACAGGAATCAAAGAATGGCTGAAGATCAATCGGTACTTGGTCGAAGAAGGATATATTATGATCAACGCTGCGGTGAAGCTTTGATCTGCAGCGATAGCGAGGAGGATATAGCCGATGATGAAGAAGAAAAGAAAGTGTTTGGAAAAGTAGAAGATTATATTCTTCGGTCAGTAAATGTCAATGTTGTATAAACATAAACCTTAATATTTATTTATTTATGTTCTGTCATATTTCCTAAACTTAGCTTGGTTAAACATCCTAAAAGATGACATCATATGTAACTATGTGTTTAGCAGTTAAAAGGTTTGGAGTGCAAATGATAGTGAGTGAGATGAACAGAATCTTTGTGCACACCCCAATTCTATAACACCCCTTTGATCCTTTTATCCTTTTTTTCTTAAATTATGATTTTAATTATTTATAATAGCATTACTTTCAGAAAATATTTGATCATTTTGAAATTTCTGACGCAGAGATGAACCATTGAACTTTTATTTTAGTAATTGATTTTATGTGCGTTAGATTGTCCAAATGATACAATTACTGCGAAGATTATCTTGAAGAAATGAGACAGACATCCCTAGAATGGCGAGAAGAGAGAGGGGGGAGGCCGGGGGGGGGGGGGGGGTGGGGGAGGGTGAGGGGAGGGAGCATTTTAATTTCATCCTAGATTTTCCTGGCTGTGCACACACACTCCTAGGTTTTACATATGAAACATTTTTTCTGCTGGGTTACATAGAAACTCAAGGAAAATAAAAATATTCAAAATAGCCTACCAACATAAACTTATAAAAGATGCACTTTGCTTGGTTATTCACTGCAATTATTACACAATTTTTTAATGCTTCATAAATAAATTAGGCGCTTAATACTAGTTATTGTTAATTTATTGGTCAAAGTTAGGCATGCTCTTGCATGCTAGAGAGTCGCATGGTATGTGTTTGCTAAATGACTAGGGTAACTGTTTCTTTAATGTTAATGAAAGTTGACATGACAGATTATGCAGTAGAAGCATAACCAATTGTGTTAGCATTCTATTTTCTTTTACTACTGTTCAAAAACACAAAAAATACATGTAATTTTGGTATTCGTGTTTCTTTTTCCTTGTTGGCATATTATATAATCTTCTGTGCCATTTTCCTTTTTAGAATGACAATCCAAGAGGCTGGTTTATTTGATGATGTATTGGAGGCACTGTCCCAGTGCCTTGGTGGGAATCCTGGTGAAATTAAGGTACTAAATTTCCATCCTCTGTTTTTCTACTACTCTTGGTGCATGTGGTTTTCTGTTTTTTATTTCCCAATCATATTTTGCTGACACATACAGATGTATGGAAAAACCATATAAATCTTCTACAGGAAAGATATGAATTATTAATCTCCAGGGAGAATCCAGAAAATTGCAGTGAAAAACGTGAAAGTGAATCCTGTTTCAAGGCTGGTAACATTAATCTTGACAAAGATTTAGATGCAGCTCTGGAGTCGTTTGATAACCTTTTTTGTCGCCGTTGTCTAGTAAGTTATACAAATGCTTGTTTTTGTATTCAAACACATCTTGAGTACGGTCAGTTTATTCATTTTTCGTATATCCAGGTTTTTGATTGTAGACTTCATGGATGCTCTCAAGATCTAGTGTATCCTGTAAGTTGTCTATCATACAGCTGTTAGTAGCGATGTTTTAACAACAATGTTTTAAAAGGCTCACTTTCAGTGTGCCTCAACACCCACCTCGAGGCGAGGTGAGGCCAAAACGCTTTGAGGCTTGTTCAAAAAGACATTTTTTTTTGCCTATAATGCTTATGCTTAGAAACATGAAGCGTGGAAGCTTACCAAATGTATGCCTCACATGGGTCAGGCTCCTGAGACATACGTCTTAAGGCAATCTTTTGGCTTCAACTATAATAAAAATTGTCTAACAAAAGCTACAAAAATCTAATCGTTTCATTGCAAACCAGAAAAAGAAGAAGATTAATAAAACAACACCAAGCAATTTCTCCATTTCTCGAATTAAGTTTCGCAGTCTATTTCAAAATTGATTTCAAAGCTTAAATCAGTTTCTGATTTGACTGAGCTTTTTTTCAAAAGCACAAGCAAATAAGAGAGGTAGAAGACAACAAAAATCAACGAATAACTTAAATGTTATTATGCTACTTGTAATAGTATGTTCAGATTTTCTTTTTAGATTGCATGTAAATTGGATGCTACCTATAATGATCTATGTTTCAACTTGAAAATTGGACGGTGTGATTGAGGTTGTTTGTAATAATAGTTTAGGTTTTTTTGTTTTTGTTTTCTGGTTGTTTGAAATAAATTTATGTTATGTCTATGTGTCTACAAGTAAATGATGTATAAGTTAGAACGATTTTAAGTAAAATGTTTTGTATGAAATTGATTGTATTTTGTTCTAATCATGTTGCGTGTTTAAATTTCTTGTTTCAACGTTCGGCATAATTTGTTACTCGATATCTAAATATTTGATGTGTGCGAATAAAATTTACTTGAAAAACTTATGCCTCAATGCCTCGAGGCTTACGTATCACGTCGGAATCACAAAAATGCCTTATGCACACCTTTGCCTTTTAAACTTTGGTTAGAGGTCATTTAGGTCATGAGATTAAGTTAGTTATAGCTGTTCATTTTAATGTCCATGGTTTCTAGCTTTGACATGTTAGTTTTAGTAACTTTTTTGACCAATGATTTCAATTTAGAATATAATGCAAGGACCAATGTACATCAAGATGACTACTGCTGATCATATTTCACATTTACGGCACAAAATTTACTTGGTGTCGTATTATCTGATCCTTTATGTCAGGTGGAAAAACAACTTCCTTTCAGTTATTCAGGAGATGGCTCAGCATGTGGTCTTCATTGTTACAAGCTGGTATAATATTGTAAACTTCTTATATTACCTTTAATTGACTTAAGCATTACACCAACTCATTATTAGCAGGCTTCAAAATTAGAAAGTGCGACCATGGTAAATTCTCAAATACTTCGTGCTTCTGGTGATCTGACTCCATCATCGAGTAGTGCTGGTCTCAATCATTCTCCCAAAAAGAAATCCAAGAGCAGATCTAATCAAAGTGAAAGTGCTTCGTCAAATGCTAAAGTTGGATCGGAAAGTAGTGATTCAGAATCACAACCACAACATTCTTCAGCCCTCAATAGTAAATTAACTACAAAAGGTGGACTAAGAAAAAAGAACAAAAGGTCAGCTGAAAATTCTCTTATGTGCATGTATAAAAAGCAAAAGAAAGCTGCACCATCTGAATCCGATTCGATGGTTATTGGATTCACAGAGACACGAGAATCAAAACTGAGATCAAATACGTGCAGTGATAATCATGATGCCAATTCATCATCAAGAAATAAAAATCTCAAACCAATAATTGGGAGGAAATCAAGGCAAAATAATTCAAAATCTATTGATGTCAAAAACAAATCAAATGATGAGACATCGAAGGAAACATTAGCTGCAAAAGGTGATGAATTAGCTAGGAAAGAGTTTGTTGATGAAAACATTTGCCAACCTGAAAATGGGCGCAAACTGTGGATGGATTTGGAGAAAAGTCTGTTTACAAAAGGTGTGGAGATTTTTGGGAAGAATAGGTCAGATTATTTTTATTTATTTATTTATCCTTTACTATTTTTATTTGAATCTACGTTTTCCCCGTTACTTGTCTCATTTTGGTATGTTTTCTTCTTGTTATGTCTTGTTGTAATATCTTTCTCCAAGAATTTTCTTTTCATACCCTGCAAATGGACAGTGATTGGACTCTGTATGGATGGATCTGCTGTGGCATAATTTCAAAAGAGCAAGTTGCAGATACTGTTTGCCTTTTTTTTTTTTAACGTGTTAACGTCTGTTCAATGATGCAATTTATCAATTATTGTTATCATCATTCAACTGCAATGTGGTTTAAAGAAACAGCTGTACAATGATGATTGATTCAATTCTTATAAAGCCACAGATCCAAACATAGCTTCGCCAAATTCCAGTTGCACATTAAAATATATGGATGGTGTTTTCACTATTTAATATCGTTATTATATAACTAATATTCCTCCGTAATGCACATGCATGGAAAAAGGAAAAGAAACCAATAATTAGATTTTGATGAAAACTTATGAATATGTGTAAATGTGTACAATAATTTCTGAACATAAATGAATTACTTAAACCATTTTAAAGAGTAAAAAACTCCACTAAAAACTTAATTTTAGTTGTATTTGTCAAAGAAAACCAATTATTTCGTGCAACATTGTAAATCTTTCATTAAGTTGTGTGCTTTCACAAAATATGATAAAAAACATTTATAGTAGTAGTTAAAAATACACAAAACTTGATTTGAGATTATTTAACATCTTAGATATAATATTTAAGTGATAATGTTAAATTCTATTTCTAACATCTTAGATATAATATTTAAGTGATAATGTTAAATTCTATTTCTAACATCTTAGATATAATATTTAAGTGATAATGTTAAATTCTATTTCATACAAACGCAATGAAGGGAAATTTAAAAATAACAAATGACAAAAGAGTTAAAAATGTAAAGTTAAAACTCCTCTATCCACACAAAATGAAATATATATATATAAAATATTGATTTATTTGTTAGCTTAATGAATAACACAATATATAGTTATTTATTAGATTACTAAAAAGTTTTTCAAACATCCAACTTCCTTGATTTTGAAGCTTCTTTTTGGTCAAAAGGAAACAATGCCAAGTTGATGGGACAATATCAATATTGTTTTTTACTTCAAAAAACAATATAATTGTGCGTTTCAAATTCTAAAAGCCCCAGTTGAAAATATAATTTCAATGGTATACAAAACCAATTATGTCATGCAAGGATATCAAAATTTTCATCTATTTTCCTATTTTCATACAACATTTAAAACAGTATTATCGAAAATATAACATAATTTTTAAATATTTTAGCATTAGTTATTATATTTGATTAATAATTTGTTGTTTTTAATTTTATTTTCAAACAAAGTGACAGAGGGAGAAAATTATGCAAAAATGCTAGGCAAGTTAAATATATATGTGATATTATGATATATTATATGCTTTTTCTACATTGATTAAACAACATAAAGTACTCTTCCATCTATACCAAAATGAAATATATCAAAAGTTGTATTAATTGTTAGTTTAAATAAGTTATATGCATATACATGATTACATATACATATACATATATGTACATACACACATGTGCGTGCGCACATATATATCTATATGTATGTATATATCAGTATGAGTGTGTACATGGTTATTTGTGAGGTTAATGAAGACATTCAATTTTCTTGATTTCCAAGTTGTTTTTTGTCAAAACAAAATAATGCAACATTATTAAATATTGTTTTTTTCCTAAACAAAAACATTATATTTGTACTTTCTTTATAGCCTACATATTATCCTTTTGAAATCAAAATAATTATTAAAACCAAAATATAAAAGTTCAAAACGATAACATTATTAAAATGATTATCTTTCTGAAATTGATGAATTAAATTTATTCGGTTGCGTATTTTTTAGAAAATAATTAAATTTTTGTTGTATATTCTAAACTGTTACTTAAGAGATAAGAAGTAAAGTTGTTAATGAAAAGAAGTCAGAAATATTTTTCTAATTGACAAATGGAGAACATTGCTAGGAAATATAGTTAAAACAAGATGTTAAAAAAAGAACCAAATGAATTTATCCTAGATTAACATAAATATATCTTAAAAAGGTTAAAAAACATAAATGTAAATTTAAAATAAAAACGAAAAAGAAGAGGTAGAATAATATATTTAATGTATCTGAAGGATCCGTAGCTCCATTTTTTTTAACCGTTCATAATCATAGCCATCATACAGTGACCATTAAATTGAGTAAATCAATGAATGAATTTAATGAGTATAATTGATGCACTCTAGTCTCATCCTTTGTTATTATGCTCTCTTACATCATTTTTTTGTTGTTAAGACGTTTGATTTGCTTAATGCGATGAACAACATTTAGGAGCTTAAACAGAGATTAAAAATGGAGGGGCTACAAATCTTCCTCTTAATGTTATGTATCATGTAGTTCGGAAAAAGATATCAAGTACTCATCATGGTAAAATACGTGCAAAGTATATTTTTAGAAAGGGGCCGACTATCTGAACACAAAATAAAACACAATTTGTGACAAAATAGATCTGGACCTTTGGATCCCATTGTGTTCACCATGAAGTTGAAATCATGGGGCAATCCAATGGTTCAGATTCATTGTGTCACTATTTTATGTCCCGGTAGATTTTTCCTTCCAAAAAACCAAGGTACAAATAAATTCTGAATGAAAAGAAAAATGTCCCTGGAAAAAGATAATAATGATTGATGCTGTTGATATAGAATGCAAACTCAAATTCATCTACTCTTAATAGAAAATAAACATTGTAAATAAGTGATAATAATCAAATTTTGATGTGTAAGATTCAAATCCCTCCCTCTCCTTTCTTCTCTTCCGTGCCCCAATTGCCCAACTATCCAGCATAACAGGGCCAGGTGTCCCCTAGGGTGAGTGATATATAACGCTATATGGCGCCCTCTTTCTTGATTTGATTCTGGGCGGTCTAGTCGTAGAAAGTGCATACTCTTGCACCCCCTTGGATTCTTTGACCTATGAATTTACGAGCAGCTAAGCTCAGCGAAGTCTTTTCTAACAAGTCCCCTAAATAAGGAACAAAATGAACACAGAAGTGAAACGAGCATCCCACATCCGAAAGATACCCCACATAGGCCTTCCCCGAAACCCACCAGTCACTAAGGTAAACAAAGTAGAAAAAACACCAATCAATAAAGTTTTCGTTGAAATTAATCTATAGTCTCATACAACATTATTGAATATGCTGTAATTTAAAGGGTATTTAATAAATTTACACTTGTACCTTGAATTAATCTATGCTTGTGCCATGAAATTGTATTTAATTATGTTTTTATTCGTACAGTAATAGGTATGTTTCCATCTACATCGCCGATCATTGTCTAATGTTTTATTTGACTTTTCATCATTGGTTCCACAGAACACCACTGCTGTTTTATCTACCATCCATTTCAATTATTTTGTTTTTGAGTAACCCATAATTTTTTAGTGATCTGTTTGTAAAGTTGACACATGATTTTCCCATTTGCTGACAGCTGTTTCATTGCAAGAAATCTTTTGAGTGGGATGAAAACTTGCATGGATGTTTTTCAATACATGAATTCCTTAGATAAGAGGGGAGCAAGTGGGGCTAATGATGGTTCAGATTCTCCTGTTGATGGCAACGACAAGGTTATAGCAATGAAACTCTTAATGAATGTTTAGATTTTGATCTTTACAATCTTTTTATTCGATAATTTACAGGGTAAAGACAGAACAAGATCTAGGCTTTTGAGGAGGCGCGGCAAAGTTCGCCGTTTGAAGTACACGTGGAAATCTACTAGCTGCCATTCAATAAGGAAGAGGATAACCGAGAAAAAAGATCAGCCTTGTAGGCAATATAATCCTTGTGGCTGTCAAACTGCATGTGGGAAACAATGTCCTTGCCTTTTGAATGGAACATGCTGTGAAAAGTACTGCGGGTTAGTATATTCTTCTCAACGTACTCTTTTTTCCTTGTTTTGCATAGGAAAAAATATATTACACACTTAATTTCGAACCTTTGTCCAAATGATTGCATAACGTACCTGTATTGGTGCTGGCATTACTTTGACCTTGCTGGCATTACTTTGACCTTTGAAGCCCAATGCTGAAGCACAGCAGAATCAAGAACGAAAGCATGGAAACACAATTGCTTTTATACTACAACAACAACAACTAAGCCATTATTCCCAAACAAGTTGGGGTCAGATAGAGATGAAACCAAAACTAAATGATAAAGTCATTTTAAAAGTCATAATAACAATAATAGTAGTAGTAGTAGTAAAAACTACGATAATAATAATAAAATAAAGTCAAATAAGTAAACTAACAACAACAACCAAGTAAAATGAAAATAAAAATATATAAAGAAATTAAAAAAAAAACCATGATGATAATAATAATAATACTGATAGTAATAATGGTACTAATAGTAATATGGGTCGAAGACCAAACACTACGTCTTAGGCTCATATTCACTAGTCCTATAATCTAAAACTTATAACACTACCCCTAAACCAACCCTAAGCAAAAAAAAAAAACCTAACTCATGGTTCTTGTACGTGGATCGCTAACTTTCAAGCACTTATGTACGACACCGGCTCTTTAGATATATTCCAATCATTCAAGTCTCTTTTTACTACTTTTTTCCATGTCAAGCTTGGTCGATCTCTATCTCTCTTTGAGTATTCGGCGCGGTCTATAATTCCAACGCGCATAGATGCCCCGAGAGGCCTCCGTTGGAGATGTTCAAACCATCTTAAGTGGTGTCTGACAGCTTCTCCTCAATTGTTTTATATATATATATAAAAATTATGTAGTTGTGAACGAGATTTATTCAAAGATTATTAATATCATCGTAATATATTAAAAATTATTTATACTAATTAAAATTCATTGTGTCAGTGGTTTGTTTCTTTCAACAGTTTAAGCTAAATAATATTTGAAATTTGATTCAAACATATCAATTCAATAACTTGTCATATGAGAACCACTTTCAAATAATTAAGGTTTTAAAGTTGTAATAAATTCAAATGGAGTAATATGATCAATTCCTTTTCATTTCTTTTTTACTTTGATAAAAATCTGGACAAATTTACTAGCCGACAAATTTTCAAATTAGGCTTTAGACAAAAACTTATCTCAGTAATAGACCCGTTTGAAATTTATTATAAAAATAGGTCCATTTATCATAATGTCAGAGATTTGTGCTTGCTAACTTTAAAAATGCGCAAATACAAAAGGTGGCTTGATGAAAAACATGTCTGTTTTAAATTTTCAAACGAACCTATTAATGAAACAAGTTCGTGTCAGAAGCCTAATTTGAAAATTGGTCCTTTACTGGCATTTCTCTAACAGATTTGTTTAAATTTTTTAGCCATGTTACCGATTTTATGTCTGTCTAAATAACGTGTTTTTATCTAATTTTTAACCTATTTTTAAACATGTTCCCATCTACCTTAAAATGTGTCATAATCAAGTTTATAAATGAGAATTGTCCAACTGTGATTTTAGTTTAGAAACATGCCTACGGAAGGTTCCATCTTTTGATAGTTTGATCAAAGGTTTAATTGGCATTGAAACGCAATCTGTCGACTTTATAAAGATAGAGTAAGTGTGTGCAATGATACAGAGAACCTTAACTGGACTATGACAAATATTTGAATTATTACTGGACAAAATATGGAAAGCGAGTTGGTTGTTATCTATGATTTTCAACTCATGTAATGTACTGTTGAAATTTGGTGGTCGAATACATGGATTATGGTGATCAAAATATAAGGATTCATCATCAACATTGAAGCGAAGGGAGTGGTGAAGTTCGTTTGAAGTATCAGTGAATTGGAGAAAAAAGGTGGAGAAAACAGAATCGAACAGGGGCAGCAAGTCAGCAGAAAAACCGCAGACAAGGGGGGTATTGTCGACCTCGGTAGCTGTCGCCAACACTTCAAGATTCTGCATTTGTTTCTTGGTGGTTGACAGGAAGGTCGGTTGATTAACTTTCTAATTTGGGAGGTTTGTGATTAAAAAAATTACGAACAAGGTTAGCTACCATAAATGTTCACAGTCAATTTCTTCCATCACTACTGTTATCAATTTGTAAATCCTCTATAAAGTAAATAATGAATTTTCAGAGTATAAAGTCGCCATTGTGGAACTACCATAATTCTCATGTTTATAATTCTGTCTATTTCCTGTTTATTATGTAGTTTGTTGGTGACTGGTTTGAGTTGTTCGATTGATTTTAGTTTTTTTGTACCATTGTTTATGAACTTGCAGTTGGTTTTCCACGGTGATTTCATTCTTACAAACTTACTTGTACAACAGCCAATAGGTATTCAACCTGACATTGATAATCCAGTTAGAATCTGCATCCATTCCCGCCTTTGATCAAATATTGGTATCGAATTTCCCTGTTGATCATTTTTGCTACGTATTTATAAAATGTCTACCGTATTTAAATAAATACAACAAATTATAACGTGCCGCCCTGTATCCATATTTGTTCTTTATATGTTTCCCTAAGCAGTAAACCTATATGTATTTGCTACAGATTAGCCCTGTATCATTCATTTTGAACATTTGCGCATAATTGTTTATTTTTCAAAATTTCTACTATTCGTTTTACGTGAAGTTCCATGGACATAGATTGTGATCTTAAGTACTTTCTATTTTCCATATCCGTGTTTATATCCTTAAATAAAAATCATATATGGGTATTGTAACAGTTATATTTATTTATATCTGAACTGTTAACATCCCTATGCACAACACAATGGCTATCTACACTACAGATAGATTATGTGCGATTCATTACTACCATTTAGGTGCATGGTCACATAGACGCTGTGGTTCATGTGTTGACTAATGGTAACCTTAACTGTCCATGTAATTGCATATTGGTTCCGCAGTTGCTCTATAGAAGTATGATCACTGTTATGATTTGAGGTGTTCTTTTAAGCTAACAAATTACAAGTCAAACTGCTAAGCAACACAAAGACAGTTGTACATGCATTGGTGTATGCTTGCATGTAACTTTGTTTGATAACTTAATGCATCTGGAATCTAATGCAAGAAGTAGTGTCGTGCATGAGCTTATAGCTTCATTGACATGCCACTGGACTTTGTTTCTTTTGTACTCCATACAATTGTTTTATTGAACTCAATTTTATATCAGTTAATGCAGATCAACGCTTAGGCACTGCTTTAGTCCAAACTTATGTGAAATAAAATGCCTGGCAAGATATGCAAGGGAAATATTTGTCTCATAGTTATTGAAGAATGACCATTATTTGTCTCATAGTTATTGAAGAATGACTATTATTATGTATGTATAGCATGTAAGCCTGCTCCATGCACGCCAAAAATCCAGCACCTCATTTATATTCCTATGCTCTATTGAATTGATTTTATCAATCATTTGAGTGATGATGATATAACACTAATTAATAGTTAGAATCACAATCATTAACATGCTTGTGAACGTCATTGATAACAATGAATCTAATCAATCCTACAAATTTTAATAAGGTGCAGATGGATGTCAGATTTAGAGGTGCACTCTTGTATGCATGTGTGTACATGTATCTCTTTCTCTATTTTGGAGCACACCTTTTGCACCCATCATATTTTGAACGAAGGTTCAATGATACTCCTATTTTGGAGCACCCCTTTAGCACCCCTATCATATTTTGAATTACACAATTTTAAGTGCAATGAAATTTTGTGGATATGTCCATATCATAGTCAACATCATCTCCACAAAACTTGAGCGCATTTAAATATACATAACATGATAAACTTGATGTTTCAAACCAACGGATAAAATAATGTTTTTAATGGTGAATATTGACTTATTATTTCGACGATGTTTGAAATTTCAAAACGATCTTATATTTTGTCTAGATTCAAAAACCTTTGTCTAGATTGTAGATGTTATCAAATTATCTATTCCTCGTTGTTTTTTGGTTCATTGCCTGTTTACCGCTTTCGTTAACATCTCAATCACTTAAGTGGTAGTCATCTTTCAGTTCCAAGTTCTTTTTTATATGTGATGCATCCATGATGCTAATATTGTATTTATTCCTACTGATCTATGTTTAGGTGCCCCAAAATCTGCAAGAATCAATTCCGAGGCTGTCATTGTGCTAAAAGTCAATGTCGAAGCCGTCAATGCCCATGTTTTGCTGCTGACAGAGAATGTGATCCTGATGTTTGCAGAAACTGCTGGATTGGGTATAATTTTTAGTGTAGTATGATGATAATGCATATTCTACTACAGCTTCTATCAGACTCACCTGTACATTTAGATGAAAACAATCAAGTGGAGTTTGAACACTTTATTGATTGATTTTAATTATGCTTTTCATGTACTGTAATGTTCTGGCAGATGCGGAGACGGAACTTTTGGTGGCCCTAACCAAAGAGGAGATAATTATGAATGCAGGAATATGAAGCTTCTTCTCAGGCAACAACAAAGGGTGCAATTTTTCATCATCATACGTTAATAAGAATTTTTTTTTTTGGAATGTTTTAACCCCATTATTACGAAAGCTAATTGAAAATATTGATTGATGACTGATTGCTTACATAGTCAATGATTATATGAGTACAGAGTACCTACTAAGACTGCTTACTAGCTGTTCGCTTGAAAATTGAAAATCTAATAAGATTTCACTCCATATTGATTTTCTTTGTTCAAGTTGATGTACACCATTTGCTTCATGGCGAATGGTTAAATGTCAATCTGTTTCGCTCGTGCAATCAAAGAGTGAAAATGGACGTCTTTTAAACCGTGTAAGAAATATGGATGTTGGATGACCAAGTATAACAAAAATCACTTGATTATTGTATGTACACCAAATTAAATGATGTATGCCAATCTGAACGAAGTGGATCAGCCATAAAGTGACATCTTAGACAAAATAATCATTTATATAGCAAGTGGTAGAACCAGATCTTTAATATAGATATAGGCAATATCAGTAGGATGCTACTCTACGTACGATATCATTTGCATCGTTTGCTTCATAAAAAACCATGTAACCCATCGTTTCTTGCAAGCAAAAGAGTAAAAGTAGACATGTTTTGCACCATTAAAGAGTAAATGATTTTGAATGGGCAAACAAGTGGAGCTAAAATTACATGATTTTTAGTTCATAAGGCAAAGGAACGACATTGATCTACTTAAATGGAGCGGGGCATCCGTACACAAAATGTTAAGAAATAATTCTTTCTTGAGCTTATTCATAAACCTTGTTATTACATAGACACCCCATGATGTTGATCATGTGCGAGAGATGATCCTGTGAGGCTCGGGGTTCAAACTGTGCTCGTGAACCCTTAGGGGTCATACACCTCTGTATATTATAAACACCCATCCAGGCATACTTATCCAGAAAAGGCTGAAAACGTAGCAATTTTGTGCATGCTGAATAACAAAGAAAACACATGCAAGTAGGTAGGTCTTTGTAAATTATAAACTTAACTTTTGGTTTGATATTGTATATGTGTAGGTCTTACTGGGGAGATCTGATGTATCTGGCTGGGGTGCTTTTGTTAAGGTGACTATTTTTTATGTTATTTTGCTCTTCATCTCTAGCTGGGCAATGTTTATTTATTTATTGTTATTAATATTTAATAGAATAGTGTTGCTAAACATGAGTATCTTGGTGAATACACTGGCGAATTAATCTCTCATAAAGAGGCAGATAAACGGGGAAAGATATACGACCGTGAAAACTCATCCTTCCTTTTCAACCTTAATGACCAGGTAAGCGTAACTTGCACTCTTTCAACTTGGTGTTTGTTTCAACTAAGATGAAAACTTTTAAGTAGAAGTTTTCTGCACCGTTGCCTGTTTCCTACTCAATGGTTCGTAAGCAAAACGAAAAACTAATTTTCATCCCATCCACTGCTACTATGAAATTGTAACTGGTGTATTTCTTAGTTTACTAAGATACCACGGTGTGATAAATTTTAAGATGTAGAAATTTTAAGAACACAACCATGAATTTGGAGCTGTTTGGTTGAAAAAAAAGGGGATAATTTCCAACTGTTATAAACCTGATAATCTTAACTTTCAATCAAGAATATTTACCAATTTATTTATACTCATATACCTGCAGTTTGTTCTGGATGCTTACCGAAAAGGTGATAAACTGAAATTTGCAAATCACTCGCCGGATCCAAACTGCTATGCGAAGGTTATAATGGTGGCAGGAGATCACAGAGTGGGTATATTTGCAAAAGAGCGGATAAGTGCAGGGGAAGAACTCTTTTACGATTACAGATATGAAGCAGATAGAGCTCCTGCTTGGGCTAGAAAGCCTGATGCTCAAGGATCCAAAAAAGTAGACACAAATTATCAAACAACGGGTCGTGCTAAAAAGCTCGCTTGAATTTGAGCAGTAGCATTGATCGAGTTTTTATTGTTCTTGTTATAGAAAATACTTGAATGTCTGTTGTAGTTTGTAACTTCTAATCCCTGGTTACTTATCACCATTGCATTGATAGATTATTACATCTTCTTTCCCGACGGGTTTTCTACTATGCGAGGCGGCAAATTTTGTGGGAAAAAGATGCATAATTTTTTCTAGCAATTTGCAGAATTTTTTATCTCAAACTTTGAATAGCAATTTGTAATGGAGAATTCATGTTGTTTTCTCAATGCCATTGTTGTCATTGCATGCTGCCTTGGTCATGCATGCGGATCTATTATCCTGTGTGACAGTGATTAGCAAAAGAACATCAGCTGTTGTGAAATAGTTATAGACTTTTTCTTCATTGGCTGTTCTTCCCCTTATCCATTAGGTTTCCACATTGCGAATTGTTCTCAAGTACAAAATCTTGTGATGGCTTAACCAAATTCAAAAATGTAGTGGGAGGATAGCTACGGATTGAAATTCACTGTAATGGCTTGTTTTGCCTGTTTTAAAATTATTTACAATTTTGCCAAAAGTGTATTATTTCACTGATATTGAAGAATGTTTTGTATTTTCTATACATATTATATGTATGGAAAATTCACTGCTGCATGGAAAATGCACAAGTTTTATATTTTCTATTTAAAATTTAATTCTACGTTTTTGATGATAAATTATGTTCTGTACTTTTATGCATATTATATGTGATTGTTAATTACGTTGTTTTTGGCAGAAAAGGTGTCGTGTTCACATGATTCACGGAATGATGCATTCTCCGCATTTACATTAGCATGCTACAATGTATATTCTGCACTTTGATTTGATCTTTGCGCAATGCATAATAATATGATTTTCCTTTTCTTTTTTCTCGCTCCCTCTCTCATTGGTTTTTTATTCTTGCATTTTTGTTTGTCTTCTGTACATAGACTCTGCAACTTTTAATTATCTCTCAAGTTTTTTCCTAGATATTCTAATTTGTTGTTGATAATCCACACTTTTGTGTGTTGTCTTTTATTGTAAATGTTTAAATGTTAAATTTCTTATAAATATGCCCAAAACTTGTTTATTTTTTAAGAGGTTTTCTGCAAAATGGTGTATTAGAGTCATCCGTCAATTCTATTTAATTTACACTATTATTTCCGTGGTTTACTTGTTGTTTTAAAATAATGCATGCATGTTGCATTTTTCTTAAATTATGTTTTTTGTTTTACCATCTTTATTTTCTCAACATGAAGGAGACAATGTAAGTCCAAGTGTTTTTACTTACTGAATAATGCATAAATTATGCATTTTCATTTTCGAAACTGCGAAAACTATGATTATAATCTTCAGATTTGCACACACGATCATGGTTTATGATGTTTTTCGTGATTTCGGTTAGAAATAATGATTTTTGAACAATTTGATGGGGAAATGGAAACTTGGATGCGTGCAATGTAGAACTTAGAAAACACACTTCTTCCATCCACTTCACCTACTTCACTGCTTCTCGCACCTCTATCGAAACAGAATGGTTTTATGTTCTTTCATCAGCTGGTTATTCCTCTCCGTTCGTATCTCCCACTCCAATTTCGGTCTCATTTAGTTCACAAGATTGAATATCCTTTCAAACTTAGCTAAAGCCTAGATTCTATTTTTTCCGAAGAATGTTGAGCGGGCTTGGATATGTAAGCCATGTATCTGGAAAGAACTTAAAAGAAGGGCTTTAGCTTCTTTTTCGAACAAATCGAAGAAACTAATGGCTTTATTATCTTAGGGCTTGAAGTTCGGTTAACTGGATAGCCCCGGCGAGGTCGTTCTGACATAGATGGCCCTAAGAAGCACAGCACTCTAGTAACTGATCCTTTTGTAGGTGACGGCACAGTTTTAGTGAAAACTTACATCTAGCTTGTGAAGTAGCATATTATCCCGGCCTCCCAATGATAGTTCAGGCGTGGAGAAGTAACTAGGCCAAAGCCAATGAAGGGATAACGCGACATCGTCCCCTTCGCAGTGGATTCTACTTCACCATTGTGTTGTCTGAAGAACAAGTTAGCTAAAGTGAGTCGTTCTGCGGGAGAAAGAGCCGCCTTCAGTACCCGCCTCGTTTACTTCGTGCTCTTAGGTCTCCCCTAAGTCTCCTTAGGTTACCACTTGTTCCGGCCAATCAAGATGTGTTCTATCCACTGTGTTCTCGCTTGGTCGTCTATTATTATTCAGAATAGAGGTGCGTAGCTGGTTGAGCGTTGACCAGGCAGTTTAAATTGATTATTGTACAGTTGACCTCAGACCTATTCTCGATTGCTGAAGCGGAAGGGTGGACAGTTGGAGTTGTAGAACAACAAATCGAATGAACAAAATTTAGGGAATGTAAGCGCTATTTGTGGAATGAGCAACGAAAAGATAGAGTTTAGCAATACAGATCGATTCGGGAAGAGCTAAGACGGATAGTCATATCAAATTCAAGGAGATGTCACACATTCTGATTAAGCACATAGAGATTGAGCACAACGAGCTGAAGGTCTAATTGCTCCTATTCGATCGTTAGAGAAATTCCCTAGAGAAATTCCCAAGAAATGAGAGTGCATTAAATTCGATAGCTGGGGCTTCTTCCTAACCAAGGAGTGAAGTGAGAAGTCCATATTTGTGAGAATATCCAAGAGTAATCCCCAAAAACGATCAAATCTGGTGCACTCCCATCAAATCAAAATAAGTAATTAATTTCTACTGAGATGAAATAGTTTTAACTTGCGATTAAGTTATTACAATTCTTAGAGCAGATCCAAGTTCTTCCCCGGTCCCTGGCGGGAGTCACGAGGCTACCGTTCTCAGTTGTTGACTGCTCCCACCTTGAAACAGCCAACTCACTTCACCTACGCCCATTATAAACATTGGACTATATCTGTTCCGTATCAATAGGACCTAGGATAGAGTTGTTACACTCCTCCATCCTTCCCAACTCATAGTACCCAGGATAGATAGCTTCTCTGTCTAATATGACGATCCCTTACTCTAGGAGATGAATTGCAGAAGTATATGGGCAGATAGTCTTATTTAAATAATCTCTCCTCCGCCGGAATAAACGGGGAAGTCAAAATAGATTATTTGCAAACATCTTTGCTTAACAAATGAAAGTCAAACATACGAGCTTTATAGGTCAAGCGGAACCAATCTCCGAGGTGCTTGCATGAAACATAGGACCCTATTTCCCAATAGCTAACTCGCAATGCTCCATTGTTAGTCCTAGAGAGTGAGTAAGGTAAAGTAAACTATAAGAACAGATTGGTCGGCTTCGCCACCTCTACGCTAGCTCAATTGAGTATCTAACTCAACTCTGATCTTTTGTATCATTGTGATGTTCCTACAAACATGCGAACTTCCTTTAAGATTGACTTCATCTTCCCACTATGCTGTAGTGTAGCAGGGTGAAATCTCTAATGGGTGCTGGTACCTTAGGTAGCTGAGTTAGGGTTGAAGGTTTAGTCTGGAGACCTTTGAGTACGACTAGCTGCTCCGACACCGAGATTTCCACTGCCTTAAAGAAGGAGCGATCCAAGTAAGCGAAAGAGAGCATATCTCGAGATAAAGGGCAGAAGCGATCCATAATCATCGACAAAGAGGAAGGCTTCGATCATTAGATGCAAGTTCATCTCGACTGGAAACTAGAGCACATAATCAAACTTAGCTATCCTATGTATTTTCAATCTCTTTCGAATACCAAGTTGGTCTCTTCTCCATTCGCTTCGCACCTATGTCCTATTTGGATATGATGAATAGCTGGTTGAGTGAGTAGACGCAGAGAGAAAGATTACCCCGGTATATTAATTCTATGGTTTATGGTTGTTCGCTAATAGGGTAGTAAAGAAAATGCTCACTCTATGGGAAGCAGCTATCCAAACTTCCCAGGCCTATGGTACCTTATTTAGGGTAGGCTGTTCACTAAAGAGAAGTATCTGTAGCTGAGTGAGAGCCGACTTCCTTTCTTTTAAGAGTAGTCTGCAATTAATATACTGGGGAATTCTTCTCATTAGCTCAATCCAAAGCCTCTTTCAGAACACTCTTTCTTCATTCTTTCCCTATATATAATAGATATAATAGGCAGTGTTGATAAGTAAGCCTGCTGATCAATCCAGAGATTGGATCGATCCACAACGTGGCAAAGGACGCAAGAGGAAAGCAACCGAACAGATCTTCGTCTAGTAACCAGGAAAATTGGAAGTGCTGGGACTTGTTTGCATGAGTTAAGCCATTCATTTGATATGTTAGGTCTTTTTCTTTAATAAGAAAGGGAGATTGCACATGATGCTGGGTTGATACTGGCCAAAAAGACAATGTTCACTCACTTGACAGAAAACTTGTGACGACCTACATTTCGAAAGGTTTAAATCAACAATAATCCACACATGTCCGACCTAAACAATCGATAATATAGAAAATCAATGCGGTTAAATAAGAAAAATAAGAAGATAAGAAGAAAACAAAACACAGAGTCTAATTTTAATTTATACACATTTGTCTGATATATATATGTATATATATATATATATATCAGGGATAAATAATCAATATAGCAGAATAGCATGATGTAGGGGATAATAATAATAGTAACCAAAACTCTATCTTCATCCTCCAAAGAATAGTCTTCAATATGCTGAAAAACTCAGGATTGACCCGAGAGTAATGAAAAGACAAAACACTCGAGTCAAAATTAAAATACTCTTATGTAAGCCAAATCAATATCACAAATATGACTGCAACAACTAATAGATGTTACGGGATTTTTCATCTCCTAAGGACTCGTTAAACAATTTGTATGTAATAGTACACGCTATAATATATAATGTCTATCAGTAAAATAAATATCGAAATAGCGTTAAGGCTTTACAATGATCCACCTTAATACATTTTACAGTTTAAACCACAGTCGTAATGGGCTCGTATATGGATAAATATGAAAAGGCACATGATGCAATGTCCAAGGTAGGATTCTACCGGTTTACTCCTTCTGGCTGGTTGTAACCCATCCGTGGCCGAATCGCGACAATCAATCCAAATGAAAAAAAGGTTCACCCATCGAATATGAAATCACAATAGTAATGCGAGGGATCAACGTCGCTAGAGTTAGCTAACCTCATTGGCCAGACATAGGCTCCTATTTTAGTCATTTTAATTATGACATGAGTGTCAAAGCCATCCATCATCCTTCTCTTATTTCATTCCAGTAAACGTCGCAAATTCAACCACTACATTCTGGATATCATCCACCGTGTACATAGTTGTTAAAGTGGTTCCAATATTGACAAAGAGTATGCTAATAAGAAGCCTCGGTCTCTTTAACAACCAAACGTCGTTTTACACACCGGTTGGTTCTTTTACATTTTGAAAACAATCTATACTTGATATCAAATATCATACTCGTTTCAAAAATCAAATACATTTCAAAATTACCATATTCGTTTCAAAAATCATATCAATTTCGAAATCATCATATTCACTTCAAAAATCATATTTTACTTCAACATGTTAATTCAATTCGACATATCGACTTCACTTCAAAAATTTGTTTCGAATTACAATTCAGGTTATAACTTCACTTTAACCCAATTCACTTTGAAATCCATGATTTAAATATAAACATTCCACCCCTTGACCAGTTTGAATTTTTATAAAATAGTTTAAAATAGTTAATTTTTTTAATAAAAAATAGTTTGAGTAATAAAAATGGTTTATATAGTAAAATAGTTAGAAAAATTAAAATAGTTTGAATATTTAAAGAAAATAGATTTGAAATAGTTTATACTAAAATTATTTATTTAAAAATAGTTTCCAAGCGAAACTGATTCAATTCCAAAATTTTCAATCCCAAATCAATTTCCATTTCGATTTACCCAATTCAATTCTGATTTCAAGTCGAATTTAAATTCCAATTCCAAATTAATTTAAATTCCGATTCCAAATTAATTTCACTTCCGATTTCAAATTAATTTAAATTCCATTTTCAAACTAATTCCAATTCCAAATTAAAGTCATTTCAATTTATACCAATTTCGAGTTCGATATTTTTTCAAAATATCGATTAGAACACTTAAAACAAATTTACTTTCAATAGTCGATTAAAAATCCAAATCTCTAAATATAATTAAACTCCGAGCTCAATTTTTAAATATCATTTAATTTCACTTTTACTTAGCAATATTTAAATTCGAATAAAAGTCCAATCATTTAGAACAAATAAATTTCTAAAATTCAAATCATATTTCTATTTTAACTTAAAAATCTCAACTTCGATTATTTAAGCAATTTCATTTATCAATTTTAAATTTCATCATTCTGAGCTCAAATTCAAAAATAATTCAATTTCCGTAAATTAGATTTTTTTTAAAGTCAAATTAGTTTAAATAATTTCAAATCAAAATTTTAAAATCATTAAATTTAACCAATCCAGTGTCCGTATATAATTCTCTATCCTATGGCCAAGTGAATCAATTACTTCAATTTAATTTCAGGGATGGATATATATCATTTCAATTCAAAATAAAAGCCATATACATATGTGTATATATATATATATCATTTCAGCCTATTTTTTAGTTCATTTGAAATAATTCAACTTACATTTTTATATACTATAAATAACATACAAAATGATAACAGAATATATTAAACATAACTAAACATCCAAACATCCAAAATGTCACTTAAATTTCAACACAAACCATCATCTAAACAGTCAATAATCACAACAATCATAAATAATTTGGGAATTTTACTAGTAATTAAATTCTAATTCAATTTTAACTGTTAATTTGAATTATATCAATTAATTAAGATGTCAATTAAATGCCACTTTAAATTTTATCCAACAACCATCATAATTTTGAATTACTTCACAATATAAATTTCTCTTTTTTACCAACATAAAAATAAAATAGTCGAACGTGAGCGTAAAACACTCACCTTTAGTCCAGTTTTGAGTACAGGTCGCCTCCTTCACACTTCCCTTCACAGATCATGACAAGCTTCATTCTCCTCTTTTTTTTAAGCGCCACTAAAATTTTCGTTGTCGACCACCTCCACCAAGCTTTGTCGTGCCTCCATCGCCCAAGACCAAGTCTCGATCAAATGCTGAGAACGAGTTCGAACACCGTCCCTTCGCTCGTGTGAGAACCAAAGGATAGCACCTCCCCTTCGATTGATATCTTAATAGCAGATCGACCGCGAGCTCGTCCACCGCGAGCTCGTCCTCGACACGCCACCGCCATCTCCTCACTTCATGCCACACGCCGTACTCACCACCATGCCCAACCTTCCTCTAGCATCGCACACCAATCGAGCCATGAAACCCAACATCAAGATGTCGACCGAAGCTAAAATCGAGCTACGAATGTGGCTGCATACGAGCACAACGAGCTGCTTGATCACCTTTTTTTAAAACGAGATTTCATTTGTACAAATTTTATTCGATCTATAGTTTTTTTCTTTTTTATCTCGGTCGATCAGCAGTTGAAAAGGTAAAGAGGGAGAGATGGGTGGGTACGACTGAAACGTGTGAATTGTTGAGATATTTGTTAGTATTATATTTAAATAATAAGAAAATATCTGATTCAATAGGCCCGTGAAATCACGAACTCCAAACGAAGCGTGCCGCCTATCATCTATAATGTTTTACCCCCATTCCAAACACAATGAAGTTAGTTTTGAGGCCTAATTCGGTCGTATGTGGAAGATAGTCTTTTAAAGTCTATTTATTTAATCGAATTCCTTAAATTGATTTCTATGGATTTCAAGCTCGCACAGCCAAACGACAAGTCCGATCGCTATGAAATTTGAAATTCTATAATAATTCACTATTACGGATCCATTGAAATTGGTTTTGTTGAAATCCGAGATAGTCACCAAAATGACTATTTTTTCTTGTTAATTAAAATATAAAATTCCCAAATTTATTCACATTTAAATCCAATTTTAAATGTTAAACATCTTCATTCAGATTTAAATAAAATTTAAACGAATTTTTGATGTCATTTTCATTCTCATTAAATCCCAAATTCAATTATTCAAATAAATTTCAATCTTAAATTTAAACAGTTTAATTTATCCAATAAATCAATATTACTAAATACTTAAAAAAAAATTGTACCCAAATTTATCCAATGATTACATTAAATTTATTAACTTACAATAATCAAAAGTATGGGTCGTTACATACTCCCCACTCAAAACTTTTCGTCCTTGAAAAGGGACTAAGTATGAAATTTAACACTCGATATATTTAATTCAAAACTATCAACTTATAAAACTTTAAAATCTTATTTACAAAACTATTACAATGTTTCTTCTACGCCATTCCGATCGGTTTATGGAATTTACAAGTTAGTTCTCAAAATAGGTTATAATTTTTTAAACTTCAAAAAATTTCTAACTTCCGGATTTACGGAAAATTTCGACAAAGTCTCCTTCACAGCTCGATTGAATTTTTTTTAAGATGTCAATATACATCACAAATATACCAAATATAAAATCGCAGTATGTAGTCCGAGATACGTACCTTATTATTAATAGTACGAGCGAGTCCGCGCGTATTAAGCAAGTAAAAGCAACAAAACGCGCAAGCGAGCTCCATAACTAGCATACGTCCTTCCGTACCTATTAAACATTCAATAATAGATGAGATTATGTATATAGAAGGAGAAATCAATATATAAAATACTATACAACAGCCATATAACAAACATAACCATGCAATAAAAGAAACATCCAAATAACCATATTCATGCAAGTTTATTCATAATTATACCATTATTCAATGTCAAGCTTGCTAGTTTGCTAATTAAAAAAAATGAAAATTTTCAAAGAAGTTCAATTTTGTAAATTACTTGACTTCATCGCAGATTTCAGTTCCTGGTAGTGAAATTATGTGAGTTTTTAAAAGTGCACATATGAATTCAGGTATCTATTTTGGTTCCAAGTAAGTGCGGAACTTAAAATATAATATACGAAGATTTCAAACATGTATATTGGGTTTACAAACAGATCCTAACATTTGAAATATTAGAATGCACAGTTGTTACTTCCTTTTGAAATATTAAAATGCACATTTTTAATGAAACATTAACACTCTGATGTATAACAGTTTTATGCCTATCTTCAATTTCAAATGTACATGTTTTGTACGAGTATGTTTCCAAAAGTGTGAAACCCTCAAACATATAAGTTATGCATATATATACTTTAGTTTTGAATTGATCTAGTTTCATACATGATTTTGAATAGGTATGGTATATCTCCACAGATATTACAAAATTCCAAGTGCAATAGTTTTGAGTGTAGTAGATTTTCGGATGCATGAAACCTTTTACATATACAGGATTTTGAACGTATGAAAATTTTAAATGCTTACCTAACGTTCGATCTGCCTAGTTCAGTATATACACTTGAACATTGAATGGTTACAATTGATTTCAAAGATGCTAAAAACTTCACCTGCTTACCGATTTGTGTCATATAAATTATCCCATACAAAACAATTTCTGAAAATAATTTCAATGTACTTGTCTATAGGTTTCGAGTTTTAAGATATAAGATCTATGCAAATATCTAAGTTTTGAAATATTATATTTCATGTGAGTTTTGGTTTAAACATATAGCTTCAAAGATTCAAATATTCATGTGCACTAAGTTTTAAGGTATGCATAAACTCATAAAATAGGGATAGTTTCATATATATGGATTTTGTAGATCGATCTTATATGCATATATAGTCAAATTTTGCATATGTGCAAGTCTCAAATGTACAAGCTTTGAATACACACCAGGTCTGTGGAAATATAAGCTTTGGATATATAAAAAAGTTTGAAGATATATTAATTTTGAATGCATATGTGGTTTTGTACGTAAATAAAGTGTTATATACACATGATTTCGAAAAGCACAGTAGTTTCAAATTTTTTTCACTATCAATTTTTCTCCACTCCTCTTAAGTTAAACTTCAATTTATACTTTATTCCCTCTACTCATTTCATATTCAATTAATTAACAAGCAATTTATTGAAACTCATTTCATTTGTATTTAACTTATTTTCATCAAATTTTAAATTAAATCCAATTACTCGCATTAGTTTTTCTTAAACTCATTTATTTTTATTCAATTTCACATTAAATTTTTTCCTTCACACTTGAATTACATTTCATTTAAAATTCATATTCATATTAATTTGGTTAATTCATTTTGTAGCATAAAAAAATTTAATCCACCATACTAATTTATCCAGTTTCACTTAACATCTAATTAAATTTATTTAATATCAAGTTAAACTTCATTTTATTTTAATCCATTACTCATTTTATTTAATCTTATTCAAGTTAAATTTTCTTATCATTCCCATTTCAACAAATTTAAATTCATTTTTAGCTTTCTCAAATCTATAAATTTTACAATTTATTCATTCAAATTTCATTTTATCTAATTCCTTTCAAGTGCATTTCGTTTTATTTAAGCTTCTTGAATTAAATTTCAATTTATTAACTTGATTTCTCTAACTCCATTAATTTACATTTCTTAAGTTAATTATTTTATTTCATTTCTTGAATTCAAATTTCTTTTATTCGCTTAACTAAAAATATTCACCAGTTCAAAATTTAATTTCACTTTCCTGTTCAAACTTACAAGTTATAACTATTTCTTTCATATTCAAATTTATAAGTTACAAAGTCATTTCTTAAATACTATTTCCAATTATAAGTTCCAAACTATTTGCGCATATTTATTAAGTCATGTTTAGAATATTTTTCACAATCAAAACTAGTTTTAATCGAAAATAATTTTTTTTGTTGGAAATTCTCGCTTAGAAACTCGAAAATGAATACTGGCGATGCTGCGGTCATCCCCGGAATTATTTTTCAACGACCAAGCGAATTTAATGCTTTATTTCTTTCCAAAATATTTTCAAAATATTTTTCTAGTCAAAACTCTTTTAAATAATATTAATATTAATTTTTAAAGTCTTCGAAAACATATTTGAAAACAAAAGGGTTTTAATTCTAAAATTCCCAATTTCAAAAAAAATCTTTTCTATATGTAAGCTATATTGTAAATATGCTTATACAACCAAGATATTTTACTAATTTACAACTTGGTCATTCTAATCGATTTTTAATGAAATTATATTTTAATTTAATTTAATTACCGAATGCTTCATGAAATAAAACTCATTAAGTATTCGTTTTACTTTTAATTCAACTAATAATCGGTAGTAATTAAATATATCATCGCTAAACAATTATCATTAGTAAAAATTTCATTTTTTTATATAAAATATAATTTAGGAAAAAATTATTTCATTTACCCGATTCTAAAACAATATTGTCCACTTGCCTCGTTTAAGTGTCTAGAAACCCCTATCGATAACATGGCGTCCTGCATATCGACCAGGATCATAAACAGCTCAACGGATAAGTAAACACAATATAAAACATTTTATTACACTAAAAAGTACGCATTCTTATATATACACACTCAAACAGACTCAATCTAGGGTGTTACTATCCTATCTCTAATGAGTCAAACCCCACAAAGTCAAGGTTACCGCTAAACCTGGTTCCAGTACCAACTGTGACGACCTACATTTCGGAAGGTTTAAATCGATAATAATCCACACATGTCCGACCTAAACAATCCGGAATGTAGATAATCAATGGGGTTAAATAAGAAAAATAAGAAGAGAATAAGAAAACAAAACACAGAGTCTCACAGCGGAAGTGATAAAATATAATAATCAAATAAGCAATTCATGAAGTTGTTCACTATACATTTGATTTTAATTTATACACATTTATCAGAGTCATATATATACATCAGGGATAAATAACCAATATAACAGAATATCATGATGCAGGGGATAATAATAATAGTAATATACCAAAACTCCGTCTTCATCATCCAGAGAATAGTCTTCAATATGCTGAAAAACTCAAGACTGACCCGAGAGTAATGCAAAGAAAAAACACTCGAATCAGGACTAAAATACTCTAATGAAAGTCAAATCAATATCACAAATATGAGTGCAATAACTTAAGAGATGTTACGGGATTTTTCATCTCCCAAGGATCCATTGAACTATTTATACGTGTAACGACCCGTAATTTTCAATAATTAAGATCTTAATTTAATATGAAATTGTGAATAAATACTGGAAGATATAAAAATTTTGTAATTTATTTAACGAAATAATAACTAAGGTGAAACGTAACAATGCTATTTATAGTTAATTATTTACAACTTGAATGGAATTCCAATTAGTTGAAATAAGGTAAATGTATACTTGGTAATAAATTTAATACAAGAAAACGAACATAAATATTAAATTAATAGTAATAAATAGTAATTGAATAAAATCAATGTTCTTCAAGTAATTATAATATTATTTGGAAATGATAACTTACAAAAGTATGATTAAGGGTTAGTGGCAATAATTATTATAAGTTACCAATATATTTTAATCCATTAAATTGAATTGGAATCAATTGCAACAAATCTAGATAAAATATTACGTTAACGTTAATTAAGGTAATATTAGGAATAATGTTAATGTTCTTCATAATAGGACAATTTGTTGAATTGAAAGAATGAAAATAAAGATTTATCAATTTATTGGGAATTGAACTATAATCATTGGATTAATTGCAATTAAATGAAAGTAAATATCTAATATTACGTTAATTGAAATTAGATGGAATTTGAGAATATTAATGTAATAGATCATGAATCCAATGTTAATTTCATCCATTTGACAATAATGAATTGAATAATAGAATGAAAAGTAAATTAAATGGAATTACTGAATTTATAATTTCTAAATTCAATGAAATTGAGATTAACACTGAAATTGATAAATTAATCAACTCTAAATTGACATCTAATTTTGTTTAAATTAGTGTAAATGATTAAGAAATTTAAAAATGATAAAAATTGTCAATTATAAAATTGAAATTGAAAATTTGATTTAATTAATTAATTATTAATTTATTTAATTAATGTAAAAATAGCCATTTTCGTCACTGACTCGGATTTCGATTAAACTGGTTTCATCGGATCCGTAATAGTAAATTATTGTAGAATTTCAAGTTTCATAGCAATCGGACTTGTCGTTTGATCGTACAGACTCGAAACGCCTTGGAATCAATTTAATTGAAATCAATTTGAAATAACTTGATTTTAGCATATCTTCTTCATACGATGGAATTTGGACTTAAAACCTGTTCCATTGATTTAAAATATTTTAAAACATCTATTTTGATATATGGGTTGACTCATTTTCATTCCGGAGTCAGAAAGAGCTTTTCGGGCCATTTGTCGTTCAACTTTCAATCCAAATCAATCCAGTCCATTCAATTTCAGCTTTGCCTGTGCATATCTCGTTATAAACCCCTATCCTATTTCTTATGTCCAATATTCTATATTTACAATTCTAGTGCTCCTCCTCATTCCAATGGTGAACAAAACCCTAATTCCCAATTGTAATTTCAAATAAAATTCAGAGCCAAAAATTCAAACTGCACATACTATATCAAATTATATATCAGTCTGAAGCTCTCGACGAGCACATCTCAGATCCGTAATTTGTTTTCCAAATTGAATCATCGTCTGTTCAAAAATCGATGGTTTCTTCTCGGTCATTCATCACGCACGATCAACTTCGATGGATCATCAAATCAATGGTACAGTTGGGTGGAAATCGACGAGTGGAGTTCATCGGCGCGGGTGGTTAGTCGATTCAACGGCCAGATGGAAATAAAGAATGGAAATAAAGATTTATCAATTTATTGAGATTTGAACTGTAATCATTTGATTAATTGCAATTAAATGAAATTAAATGTCTAATATTACATTAATTGAAATTAGACGGAATTTGAGAATATTAATGTAATAGATCATGAATCCAATGTTAATTTCATCCATCTGACAATAATGAATTGAATAATAGAATGAAAAGTAAATTAAATGGAATTATTGGAAACTAAATTTATAATTTCTGAATCAATGAAATTGAGGTTAACACTGAAATTGATAAATTAATCAACTCTAAATTGACATCTAAATTTGTTTAAATTAGTGTAAATGATTAAAAAATTTAAAAATGATAAAAATTATCAATTATAGAATTGAAATTGAAAATTTGATTTAATTAGTTAATTATTAATTTATTTAATTAATGTAAAAATAGCCATTTTGGCCACTGATTCTGATTTCGACGAAACCAGTTTCATCGGATCCGTAATAGTAAATTATTGTAGGATTTCAAGTTTCGTAGCAATCGGACTTGTCGTTTGATCGTAAGGACTTGAAACGCCTTTAAATCAATTTAATTGAAATCAATTTGAAACAACTTGATTTTTAGAATAACTTCTTCATATGATGAAATTTGGACTTGAAACCTATTCCATTGATTTTAAAATATTTTAAAACATCTATTCTAATATATGGGTTGACTCATTTTCATTTCGGAGTCAGAACGGGCTTTTCGGGCCATTTGTCGTTCAACTTTCAATCCAAATCAATCCAGTCCATTCCATTTCAGCTTTTCCTATATATATCTCGTTATAAACCCTAGCCTACTACTTATGTCCATTATTATGTACGTACAATTCCAGTGCTCCTCTTCATTTCAATGGTGGACAAAACCCTAATTCCCAATTGCAATTTCAAATAAATTCAAAGCCAAAAATTCAAACTCCACATACTATATCAAATTATATATCAGTCTGGAGCTCTCGACGAGCGCATCCCTAATCCGTAATTCGTTTTCCAAGTCGAATCATCGTTTGTTCAGAAATCGATGGTTTCTTCTCGGCCGTTCATCACGCGACGACCAACTTCGATGGATCATTAAATCAATGGTACAGTTGGGTGGAGATTGACGAGTGGAGTTCATCGGCGTGGGTGGTTGGTCGATTCAACGGCCAGATCACCACATTTAATTGAATTTGGGTTGGGTATCAACGGCGGCTGCTGCCCAACGTGAGCGCGATGGTGGCGCTGAGGCACGTGAGGGTGATCGCGTATGGGGGCGGCGAGTCATGGGTGGTAGTGGCTGAGTTCGGCGGCGTCCAAGTGGAGATGGCCATCGCGATTTGAGGTGGCTCGTTAGTTCATTGCGCATCTAGGGTTTCGGCTATGTTAAGTGAAGGCGATGATGTGTATAAGCATATTTTATTATGCTATTTATTTTAAATTTAAATCGTCTAACTTTAAATGTTAATAACTGTTATGTACGAGGTCAGATTCACGCATGGTTTGTTCCGCTGCGATCATATCGAAATTCCGGATATTTTGGCGCTGGTTTGGACAAATTTTGAGACCATTCAAATTTTAGGTTTAATTTGGATTTAAATTCAAAGGTGAGTGTTTTAACCACAACTTCTAAAATTTTTTATATTTGTTAAATTTAATTTATGCTGTGATTATGAATTTATTTATGACTGTTTCATATAATTTCAATCATCGTCTCAGTTAATTGCGTTTATTTAAATTAAATCGTTATTTAATTTATTATTGAATATAAAAGCTAGTTAATACCTGTTATTTGTTATCTGTTCTATATTGATGTTATTGATTAAACTAGATGATGATTGTAATAAATGTTTGATGATTGATATTGGATGAATGAATGTTGTATTTTATATTGTTATGAACTGCAAGTTGTTATGGATTTTTATTTCATTCGGGATTGCGGTTTGAAATGATGTATAACCGTATTTATATTTTAAATTACGGATTGAAATGATAAATATTTGTATCACTTGACCAAAGGATAGAAAATTATATACAGGCACCGTGGTCTATATATAAAAATATTTTGAAATGATTCTATGGTTTTGTAAAGAAATATATGGTTTTAGATAAATATTGATTTTAGATATTATATAAATGTTATTTTATCCTTGATTTTAAGATATGTATAGTTTGTTTTAATATAGAATAGGCTTAACCATAAGTTTGATTTTTATTGAAGATAATATGGTTAAGTATTTAAATTATATTTTAATATAGAGTTTATAATGACTTAAATAAATTAAGGCTATAATATAAATTTGAGATTTATTTGAAATTGAATTTATTTAAGAATTAAACTCAAATAAGTTTGATGTGGAATTTATTAAATTTGAAATTTTAAAAGGTATGATATTATAACTTGATTTTGGTTTAAGGTGAATTAAATGAATATTTCAAGTATAAATAAATTGAAGGAAATCTTTAGTTATTTGAACTTTGAGTTTTATTTAAATGATAATGGATTTATTAAGTAAAATACTTTGAAACTAAATAATAGAAAATTGAATTGTTGAATCGTAATTACCAAACTTAGTTTTGAAATTGTTGAATACTTAAAATTTGAAATATGTTGAATTTGAAATGGCTTATTTTATGGATCAAAATCTGTTTTGAATCGATAAAAATTTTGAATATTTTATTTGGAAACTGAATGGAATTGAAATTTATGATTTAGGATTTGGTTAAATATAAAATGTAGAAATTCAAGTTGTTTTGGATTTGATTTGTGAAATTGAGGAAGCTATTTTATTATATAAAGTAATTTAATATTTAAACTATTTAAGTGAAAGAAGTTATGTTTCAAAGTTATAAGTTTCAAAGTATCATGATTAGAAAGTGTTATATTTTAAGTGTTTTGATTTCGAAAGGTTATAACTTTGAAAGTGCTGTGATTTTGGAAAAAGATATATTTGAAATGTAAAGGATATCGTATTGATATGGTTTTGAAATGGAAATGATATTTTGGTTTTGAAGTATAAATTATTTTAAAATGACCACGGTGTTATAATAACGTTTGGTTATTAAAGAGACCGGGATCGAAGGTTGTCATACTCTCTACCAACTCCGAAAACCACTTTAACAACCGTGTACGCGGTGGAGATTGCAGAATGAAGTAGGATGGTGGCGATGATCCTATTGAGGTATGAACGTGGACCCTACTCCCGTGAGTTGGCATAAGATGCTAAAACAGGAGCGACTGACGGGCTAATGAGGTAGCTCCTTTGATCAGACACATCCCTTCGATATTATACTCTGACTTTTGGATTGATTCAGCGGCCACTTTTGATTTTTTTTTATTTAGGGGCGTGGATCAAGGTGGGCGGTAGCTGTGCGCTATGCGTTACCACCGGCTCGGAAGCGTAATTGGTATATCTACCCTGGCATTGCCTAGTTGTGCCATGTCACCTACCCTAGCGCGCCTTGTATGAGTTTGATTTGTGTCGTACCTATGGAGTATCCTCTGAAAGCCTTCCGATCAGGAGGTGTTACGATATTGTATAGACTACTTGCACTATTACGTGTTAAGGTGGAAAATGTAAAGCCTTAACGCTATTTAAAAGTAAGTTTATTTTACTGTTAGACATTATTATAATAGCGTATAATACTACATAGTAAATAGTTTAACGAATCCTTAGGAGATGTAGATCCCCAATATCACTTAAGTTACTGCACTCACGTTTGACACTGGATAGGAGATGTCAAATCCTGTAAAACATCTCTGACGCCGTTCTACTCATATTATTTAACGTTGATTTAACTTACATAAGATCTTTCAGTTCTGACTCGAGTGTTTGTCTTTTCAATTTGCCCGGGTCAGCCTGAGCATTTCAGGATTTGAAGACCTTACTTCTGGAGGATGAAGACGAAGATTGTGTTACTATTATTTATCATATTAGTCTACTACATTCATACTGTTTCGCTGCATTGTTATTTATTTTTCTCTGGTATGTGTAACTCTGATTTTGTGTTGTATAAGTATAATCAAATGTTTTTGTAAAACAGCTTCATGAACTGTTATTTGATTATTATATTTTGTCATTCCGTTGTGAGATTCTGTTTTGTTTTATTTCTTTCTCTGTTTTTCTTATTTACCCCAATAACAATACGCCCTTCTGTATGGTTTGAGTTCGCATGTGTGTCTGCTTAAACGTACAAAAAGGCGATATGTTACATTTGGTATCAGAGCTTTGGTTTAGCGATAAACCTTAGCTTTGTGGGGTCTGACTCTTTATTAATAGGGTAGTAATACCCTATGATGAGTCGATGAATGTATACTTTTAAGAGCGCATATTTGTTAGTGTTATAAAAGGGTTTTGATATTGTGTCCATTTGTTCCGTTTTGTATTTATAAATTCTGGTTGGTGCATAGGACGCTATGACATCAATAAGGATTTCTAAACACTTAATAGGATAGACCGTCACAATATTTGTTTTGAAATATAGGTAAATGAAATAATTTTGCCTATTATATTTTCTATATATATAAAATAACTTTTTTATAAAGGCTATATTTGGTTGTAGTATATTGGTTGTTAGGCGGTGAAATTTATAAATAGGTTGGAATTAAGATTTGAAAAGTAAAATAAATTTTAGAACTTAAGTTCCGGGGTTTTGAAAATTTATTTCAATGATTTTGGAATATAATAATATTTTTATAAGTGTTTTATGATTTAAATATTTCATTATAATTTGAAAGAATTGTTTTAAAGAAACTTTGCAAAGAAATAAGTTCTGTACTCCCCTCTCCGTCGCTAGAAAATAATTTCGGTGATGAGTGCACGCATCATCGACATTCATTTTTGAGTTTCAAAGTGGGAAGGCCGCGGTGGTAGTTTTACTACAGATTTATTTTGATAAACAATTATAAATTATAAATTGTTTTAAATATAATTATATATATATAAGTTGTAAGTATATACATTTATCTATTATTTTAAAATGATTTGGAATTTAACCCGGTATTCAATTCTTAAGTTTCCATTAATTAATAGTTTCATTTATTGTAGTGAAATGGAATGTAACTAATTAATAATTGGAACCCCTAAATGAAATAAGAAACTAAATGTTAAGTTATAAATGAAATTACAGGAAAGTTGAAGTTTGTAACCTATGAAACGAAGGATTTTATTATTGAACATTAAGTTAATTAAAAGAAATAAAATAAACTTATGTTACTTTCAATTACATCCTTAAAAACATATATATAATTTACAGAATATTAAAAGTTCTAATGTTTAATAAGGAAATGTAATAGGATATTATACTAGTAAACTTGAAGTAATGAAAAGTATTCAATGAAATTCCTTTATAAATAGGAATTTGATGTTGTAGTTGTTATAACATTGTTATAATTGAAATATTACTATAATAAATTATGATAGATAGTAAGCATTATAAGAAAGTAATTAAAAACTTAAGTATATGAATTGATATGCTAAGAAATTGAATTGAATATGAATACTATAAATAAATGAATGTAAATAAATGAATTATGTAATAATGGACAAATGAATAAATATAATGCAATAAAAAGGAAACTGACATGACCTAAATGAATGAAAATGAATATTTGTAAGTAATAAATGAAAATGACGAATGAAATAAAAATTTGTAAGAATTGAATGTAAATTAAAAGATGAATCATTATATGAATGAAAAGGAGTTTAAACAATAGATGCCATGAAATGGAATTAATAAGAATGAACTTGATCTATTGTTTGAAATGGTTTTTTTGGTTTATGAGTTGTTTGGGTAAAAGATACTTTTAATTTCTTAGATGTATGAATAATCTATTGAGTTTTATCTAAGACTATTGAGTAAATGGAATACTTCATAGTTATTTGCCATTCTATGTGATTTAAAGTGTCTTAACCCGAACAAACCAATTGTTTTATTTTTCTTGAATGGTTGATTTATATATGATGTGTATGCTATTGGATGCGAATGATTGTTGTTTATATCGATTTGTTTGTTAGTGGTCGAAACAACTTTAAATATTTCATTTTTATATAATTGTTAACCTTTTGGATATAAGTGAAATACAGGTTATGCAAGCAATTGCCACTGCTTTTGGTTTCATAATTAAGCATTAATTGCCCAACAAATAGGTACGTTTTCGGATTACGGTTTTATAGCTCTATTATATTAATTTTCCCGTGTTGGGATATATTATTTTGGAAGGTATATGTCATATATTGCTATATTTGATATTATATTTTCTTCCGAATATCTCCCTACAAAGGAGACTCCTAAAATTTTCCATAAATTTTGGACTTAGAAAAATTTTGAAAAATATTTTCTAAACCTTATTAATTTGGGTATAAGAAGATTTAATAGTTATAAATTGACATATTTTATTTGAATTATTAAATTTTGTAAATCATTTGTTTATAAAATTAATATTTTTGAATAAGATGTATTGACTACTTAATTCTTTCTTTTCCCTCCTTTTTCCTTTTCAGGGACGAAAAGTTTTGAGTGAGGAAGAGTGTAATGACCCGTAATTTTCGATAATTAAGATCTTAATTTAAAATGAAATTGTGAATAAATATTGGAAGATATAAAAATTTTGTAATTTATTTAACGAAATAATAACTATAGTGAAACGCAACAATGCTATTTACAGTTAATTATTTACAACTTGAATGGAATTCCAATTAGTTGAAATAAGGTAAATGTATACTTTGTAATAAATTTAATACAAGAAAACGAACATAAATATTGAATTAATAATAATAAATAGTAATTAAATAAAATCAATGTTCTACAAGTAATTATAATATTGTTTGGAAATGATAACTTATAAAAGTATGATAAAGGGTTAGTGGCAACAATTATTATAAGTTACCAATATATTTTAATCCATTAAATTGAATTGGAATCAATTGCAATAAATCTAAATAAAATATTACGTTAATGTAAATTAAGGTAATATTTGGAGATAATGTTAATGTTCTTCATAATAGGAACATTTGTTGAATTAAAAGAATGGAAATAAAGATTTATCAATTTATTGGGATTTGAACTATAATCATTGGATTAATTGCAATTAAATGAAATTAAATATCTAATATTACATTAATTGAAATTAAATGGAATTTGAGAATATTAATGTAATAGATCATGAATCCAATGTTAATTTCATCCATTTGACAATAATGAATTGAATAATAGAATGAAAAGTAAATTAAATGGAATTACTGAATCTATAATTTCTAAATTCAATGAAATTGAGATTAACACTGAAATTGATAAATTAATCAACTCTAAATTAACATCTAAATTTGTTTAAATTAGCGTAAATGACTAAAAAATTTAAAAATGATAAAAATTGTCAATTATAGAATTGAAATTGAAAATTTGATTTAATTAATTTATTTAATTAATGTAAAAATAGCCATTTTGGCCACTGATTCAAATTTCGACGAAACCTGTTTCACCGGATTCGTAATAGTAAATTATTGTAGGATTTCAAGTTTCGTAGCAATCAGACTTGTCGTTTGATCGTACGGACATGAAACGCCTTTAAATCAATTTAATTGAAATCAATTGAAAGCAAATTGAAGCAACTTGATTTTAGCATAAATTCTTCATACGATGGAATTTGGACTTGAGACTTATTCCATTGATTTTAAAATATTTTAAAACATCTATTCTGATATATGGGTTGATTCATTTTCATTCCGGAGTCAGAACGGGCTTTCCGGGCCATTTGTCGTTCAACTTTCAGTCCAAATCAATCCAGTCAATTCCATTTCAGCTTTTCCTATATATATCTCGTTATAAACCCTAGCCTACTACTTATGTCCATTATTCTGTACGTATAATTCCAGTGCTTCTTCTCATTCCAATGGTGGACAAAACCCTAATTCCCAATTGCAATTTCAAATAAAATTCAAAACCAAAAAATTCAAACTCCACATACTATATCAAATTATATATCAATCTGAAGCTCTCGACGAGCGCATCTCAAATCCGTAATTCGTTTTCCAAGTCGAATCATCGTTTGTTCAGAAATCGATGGTTTCTTCACGACCATTCATCATGCGATGATCAACTTCGATGGATCATCAAATCAATGGTACATTTGGGTGGAGATCGACGAGTGGAGTTCATCGGCACAGGTGGTTGGTCGATTCAATGGAAAAATCGCCGCATTTAATTGAATTTGGGTTGGGTATCAGTGGCGGCTGATGCCCATCGCGAGCGCGATGGTGGCGCTGAGGCACGTGAGGGGGATCGCGTATGGGGGGCGGCGAGTCATGTGTAGTGGTGGCCGAGTTCGACGGCGTGCAGGTGGAGATGGCCATTGCGATTTGAGGTGGCTCGTTAGTTCATTGCGCGTCTAGGGTTTCGGCTATGTTAAGTAAAGGTGATGACATGTATAAGCATATTTTATTATTCTATTTATTTTAAATTTAAATCGTCTAGCTTTAAATGTTAATAACTATTGCAAACGATCATATCGAAATTATGGACATTTTGACGCTGGTTTGAACGAATTTTGAGACCGTTCAAATTGGTTTTAAATTGGATTTAAATTCAATTTAGATTCAAAGGTGAGTGTTTTAACCCACTCACAACTTCTAAAATTTCTTACGTTTGTTAAATTTAATTTATGTTGTGATTATGAATTTATTTATGACTGTTTCATATAATTTTAATCATCATCTTAGTTAATTGCATTTATTTAAATTAAATCGTTATTTAATTTATTATTGAATATAAACTGCCAGTTAATTTCTGTTATTTATTATCTATTCTGTATCGATGATTGTGATAAATGTTTGATGATTGCTAATGGATGAATGAATATTGTATTTTATATTGTTATAAACTGCAAGTTGTTAGGGATTTTTATTTCATTCGGGATTGCTGTTTGAAATTATATATAACCGTATTTATATTTTAAATTACGGTTGAAATGATAAATATCTGTATCACTTGACCATAGGATAGAAAATTATATACAGGCACCTTGGTCTATATATAAAAATATTTTGAAATGATTCCATGGTTTTGTAAAGAATATATGGTTTAGATAAATATAGATTTTAGATATATATAAATGTTATTTTATCCTTGATTTTAAGCCCTGTATAATTTGTTTTAATATAGAATAAGCTTAACCATAAGTTTGATTTTTATTGAAGATAATATGGTTAAGTATTTAAATTATATTTTAATATAGAGTTTATAATGACTTAAATAAATTAAGGTTGGAAGATAAATTTGAGATTTATATGAAACTGAATTTATTTAAGAATTAAACTCAAATAAGTTTGATGTGGAGTTTATTAAATTTGAAATTTTAGAAGGTATGATTTTATAACTTGATTTTGGTTAAAGGTGAATTAAATGAATATTTCAAGTATAAATAAATTGAAGGAAATATTTAGTTATTTGAAATTTGAGTTATATTTAAATGATAATGGATTTATTAAGTAAAATACTTCGAAACTAAATAATAAAAATTGAATTGTTGAATCGCAATTACCAAACTTAGTTTTGAAATTGTTGAATACTTAAAGTTTGAAATATGTTGAATTTGAAATGGCTTATTTTGTGGATCAAAATCTGTTTTGAATCGATAAAAATTTGGAATATTTTATTTGGAAACTGAATGAAATTGAAATTTATGATTTGGGATTTGGTTAAATATAAAATGTAGAAATTCGAGTTGTTTTGGAATTGATTTGTGAAATTGAGGAAGCTATTTTATTATATAAAGTAATTTAATATTTAAAACATTTAAGTGGTGGAAGTTATGTTTCAAAGTTATGAGTTTCAAAGTATCATGATTTGAAAGTGTTATATTTCAAGTGTTTTGATTTCGAAAGGTTATAACTTTGGAAGTGCTATGATTTTGGAAAACGATATATTTGAAATGTAATGGATATCGTACTGATATGGTTTTGAAATGGCAATGATATTTGGGTTTTGAAGTATAAATTATTTTGAAATGACCACAGTGTTATAATAACGTTCGGTTGTTAAAGAGACCGGGATCGGAAGTTGTCATACTCTCTGCCAACTTCGAAAACTACTTTAACAACCATATACGCGGTGGAGATCGTAGAATGAAGTAGGATGGTGGCGACGATCCTATTGAGGTATGAACGTGGACCCGACTCCCGTGAGTTGGCATAAGGTGGCTAAAACATGAGCGAGTGACGGGCTAATGAGGTAGCTCCTTTGATCGGATACATCCCTTCGATATTATACTTTGAATTTTAGGTTGATTAGGTGGCCACTTTTGATTTTTTTATTTGGGGGTGTGGCTCGAGGTGGGCGGTAGCTGCGGCTACGTGTTACCACCGACTCGGAAGCGTAATTATTATATCTATCCTGGCATTGCCTAGTTGTCCCGTGCACCTACCCTAGCGCGCCTTGTACGAGTTTGATTTGTGTCGTACCTAATCCTTTGGTAGCCTCCCGATCAGGAGGTATTACGGTACTGTATAGACTACTGGCACTATTACGTGTTAAGGTGGAAAATGTAAAGCCTTAACGCTATTTAAAAGTAAGTTTATTTTACTGTTGGACATTATTATAATAGCGTATATTACTAAATAGTAAATAGTTTAACGGATCCTTAGGAGATGTAGATCTCGAACATCTCTTAAGTTACTGCACTCACGTTTGATACTGGATAGGAGATGTCAAATTCCGTAAACATCTTTGACGCCATTCCACTCATATTGTTTACCGCTGATTTAACTTACATAAGATCTTTTAGTTCTGACTCGAGTGTTTTGTATTTTCAATTCGCTTGGGTCAGCCCGAGCATTTCAGGATTTGAAGGCCTTACTTCTGGAGGACGAAGACGAAGATTGTATTACTATTATTTATCATATTAGTCTGCTACATTCATACTGTTCCGCTGCGTTGTTATTTATTTTTCTCTGGTATGTGTAACTCTGATTATGTGTTGTATAAGTATTATATATATATATATATCAAATATATTTGTAAAACAGCTTCATGAACTGTTATTTGATTATTATATTTTGTCATTCCGCTGTGAGATTCTATTTTGTTTTAATTCTTTCTCTGTTTTTATTATTTACCCCACTAACAATCCGCCCTTCTGTATGGTTTGAGTTGGCACGTGTGTCTGCTTAAACGTCCAAAAAGGTGGTATGTTACAATACGTAATAGTATACGCTATAATATATATTGTCTATCTTTAAAATATATATCAAAATATCGTTAAGGCTTTACATTGATCCACCTTAACACATTTGGCAATTTAAACCAAAGTCGTAATGAGCTCGTATAGAGGTAAATATGATAAGGCACGTGAGGCAAATGCCGATGGTAGGATTCTACCAATTTACCCTTTCTGGCTGGTCGTATCCCATCCATGGCCGACCGCGACAATCAATCAAAACGACAAAAAAATGCACCCATCGGATAAGAAATCACAATAGTAATATGAGGGATCAACATTGCTAGAGGTAGTTAACCTCATTGGCCAGACATAGGCTCCTGTTTTAGTCATTTTAATTATGACACGAGTGTCAAAGCTATCCATCATCATTCTCTTACTTCATTCCAGTAAACGTCGCCAATTCAACCACTACATACTGGATATCATCCACGACGTACAAAATTGTTAAAGTTGTTCCAATATTGACAGAGAGTATGCCAATAAGAGACCCCGGTCTCTTTAACTACCAAATGTCGTTTTACACACCGGTTGGTTCTTTTACATTTTGAAAACAATTCATACCGATATCAAATAAAATATTCAAATCAAATCCATTTCGAAATTACCATATTCGTTTCAAAAATCATATCAATTTCGAAATCATCATATTCGCTTCAAAAATCAAATTAATTCAATTCAACATATCGATTTCACTTCAAAAATTTATTTTGAATTACAATTTAGGTTATAACTTCACTTTAATCTAATTCGCTTTGAAATCCAAGATTTAAATATAAACATTCCACCCGTTGACCAGTTTGAATTTTTAGAAAATAGTTTAAAATAGTAAAATAAATTAATAGAAAATAGTTTGAGTAATAAAAATAGTTTATATTGTAAAATAGTTGAGAAAATTAAAATAGTTTGAATATTTAAAGAAAACATATTTGAAATATTTATGCTAAAATAATTATTTAAAAATAATTTCCAAGCCAAACTGATTCAATTCCGAAATTTCCAATCCCAAATCAATTTCCATTTCGATTTACCCAATTCAATTCGGATTTCAAGTCAAATTCAAATTTCAATTCCAAATTCATTTGAATTCCAATTCCAAATTAATACCACTACCGATTTCAAATTAATTTAAATTCCAATTTTAAACTAATTCCAATTCCAAATTAAAATCATTTCAATTTGTACTAATTCCAAGTTTGATATTTTTTCAAAATATCGATTAAAACACTTAAAACAATTTACTTTCAATATTTGATGAAAAATCCAAAGCTCTAAATATAATTAAACTCCGAGCTCAATTTTGAAATATCATTTAATTTCACTTTTACTCAACACTATTTAAAATTCGAATAAAAGTCAAATCCTTTAAAACAAATAAATTTATTAAATTCAAATCATATTTCTATTTTAACTTAAAAGTTCCAACTTCGATTATTTAAGCAATTTCATTTATCAACTTTAAATTTCTACATTCTGAGCTCAAATTCGAAAATAATTCAATTTCCATAAATTAGATTTTTTATGTCATCAGTTTAAATAATTTCGAATAAAAATTTTAAAATCATTAAATTTAATCAGCTGATGTCCGTATATAATTCTCTATCCTATGGCCAAAGTGAGTCGATTAATTCAATTTAATTTCAGGGATCATTTCAATCCAAAATAAATGCCATAGGTATATATATCATTTCAACATATTTCTTAATTTATTCAAAATAATTCAATTTACAGTTTTATACACTGTAAATAACATATATGACGATATCATAACATATTAAGCATAACTAAACATCCAAACATCCAAAATATCACTTAAATTTCAACCAACACAAACTATCAACCAGACAATCAATAATCACAACAATCAACCAATCACCAATTATTTGGGAATTTTACTAGTAGTTAAATTCTAATTCAATTTTAACTGTCAATTTAAATTATACCAGTTAATTTAGATGTCAATTAAATGTCACTTTAAACTTTATCCAAAACCATTATAAATTTGAATTACTTCACAATATAAATTTTTCTTTTTTATTTACATAAAAATAAAATAGTCGAATGTGAGCGTAAAACACTATCCTTTACTCGAGTTTCAAGTACAGGCCGCCTCCTTCATGCTTCCCTTCACAGATCGCGACAAGCTCCATTCTCTTGTTTTTTGAGCGCCACTAAAATTTTCATCGTCGACCACCTCCACCAAGCTTTGTTGTGCCTCCATCGCTTAGACCAAGGCTTGATCAAATGCCGAGAACGAGTTCGAACACCATCCCTTCGCTCGCGTGAGAATCAAAGGACAGCACTCCCCTTTTGCTCGATACTCTAGTAGAAGATCGACCGCGAGAACGTCCTCGACACGCCTCTGCCATCTCCTCAACTCATTCCTCACGACATAATCACCACCAGGCCATGGCCTTCCTCCAGCATCACACACCAATCGAGCCCTGAAACCCCAACATCAAGATGTCGATCGAAGCTAAAGTCGAGCTACGAACGTGGCTGTGTACGAGCACTACGAGCTGCTCGATCGTTCTTTTTTAAATGAGATTTCGTTTGTACAAATTTTATCCAATCTACAGTTTTATTTCTCTTTTTTTATCTCGTTCGATTAGTAGTTGAAAAGGTAAAGAAGGAGAGCTGGGTGGGTACGGCTGAAACATGTGAGTTGTTGAGATATTTATTAATTTTATATTTGAATAATAAGAAAATATCTGATTTGATTGGCCCGCGAAATAACGAACTCCAAGCAAAGAATGGCGCATATCGTCTGCAATTTTTTACCTCCATTCCGAACACAAGCTAGCTTTGAGGACTAATTCGATCATATGTGGAAGATAGCCTTTTAAAGTCAATTTATTTAATTGAATTCCTTAAATTGATTTCTACGCATTTCAAGCTTGTATGATCAAACGGCAAATCCGATCGCTATGAAATTTAAAATCCTACAATAATTCACTATTACGGATCCGATGAAACTGGTTTCGTCGAAATTCGAGACAATCGCCAAAATGGCTATTTTTTCTCGTTAATTATAATATAAAATTCCCAAATTTTAATTATTCATATTTAAATCCATTTTTAAATGTTAAACATCTTCATTCATTTTTAAATAAAATTTAAACAAAATTTCGATGTCATTTTCATTCTCATTAAATCCCGAATTCAATTATTCAATAATTTTGATTATTAAATTTAAATAATTTAATTTATCCAATTAATCAGTATTACTAAATACTTTAAAAAGAATTTGTACCCACATTTATCCAATGATTACATTAAATTTAATAAGTTACAATAATTAAAAGTACGGGTCGTTACATACTCCCTCGCTCAAAAATTTTCGTCTTCAAAAATGGACTAGGTATGGAATTTAACACTCGATGTATTTAATTCAAAACTACCAACTTATTAAAATTTAAAATCTTATTTACAAAACTACTACTATGTTTCTACTAGGCCATTCCGACCAGTTTGCGGAATTTACAAGTTAGTTCTCAAAACAGGTTATAACTTTTTTTAAACTTCAAAAAATTTCTATAACCCGGATTTATGGAAAATTTCAACAAAGTCTCCTTTGCGCGGCACGATCGATTTTTTTTTACAATATCAATATATATCACAAATATACCAAATAGTTATCAAATATACATCTCATCTCAATGATTAGACAAACTCGAAGGTTAAAAATATAAAATCGCGGTATGTAATCCGAGATGCGTAATTTGTTATTAATAGTACGAGCGAGTCCGCTCGTATTAAGCAATTAAAAGCAACAAAATGCACAAGAGAGCTCCATAACTAGCATACGTCCTTCCATACCTATTAAACACTCAATAATAGATGAGAATATGTATAAGGAAGGAGAAATCAATATATAAAATACTCTACAACAACCACATAACAAACATAACAATGCAATAAAAGAAACATCCAAATAACCATATTCATGCAAGTTTATTCATAATCATACCATTATTCAATGTCAAGCTTGCTAGTTTACTAACTTAAAAAATATGAAAAATTTCAAAGAAGTTCAATTTTGTAAATTACTTGTCTTCATCGCAGATTTCAGTTCCTAGTAGTGAAATCTTGTGAGTTCTGAAAAGTGCACATATGAATTCAGGTAACTATTCGGGTTCCAAGAAATGTGGAACTTAAAATATAATATACGAAGATTTCAAACATGTACATTGGGTTTTCAGACAGATCCTAACCTTTGAAATATTAGAATGCACAGTTGTTACTATTTTTTGAAATATTAGAATGCATATTTTTAATGAAACATTAGCTTTCTGATGGATAATAGTTTTAAGCCTATCTTCAATTTCAAATGTACATGTTTTGTATGAGTGTGATTCTAAAAGTGTGAAACCCTCAAACATATAAGTTATGCATGTATATACTTTAGTTTGAATGGATCTAGTTTCATACATGATTTTGAATAGGTATGGTATATCTGTACAGATATTACAAAATTCCAAGTGCAATAGTTTTGAGTGCAGATGATTTTTGGATGCATGAAACCTTTTACATACATAGGATTTTGAACGTATGAAAATTTTAAATGCTTACCTAATGTTCGATCTGCCTAGTTCAATATATACACTTGAACAATGAATGGTTTTTGAAAACAAGTGATTTCAAAGATGCTAAAAACTTCATCTGCTTACCGATTTGTGTCATATAAATTATCCTATACGAAATAATTTCTGAAAATAATTTCAATGTACTTGTCTATGGGTTTCGAGTTATAAGATATATGATCAGCAAATATCTAAGTTTTAAAGTATTATATTTCATGTGAGTTTTGGTTTAAATATATAGCTTCAAAGACTCAAATATTCATGTGCACTAAGTTTTAAGGTATGCATAAACTCATAAAACAGGGATAGTTTCATATATATGGATTTTATAGATCGATCTTATATGCATATGTAGTCAAATTTTGCATATGTGCAAGTATCAAATGTACAGGCTTTGAATACATACTAGGTCCGTGGAAATATAAACTTTGAATATATAAAAAAGTTTGAATATATATTAATTTTGAATGTATGTGAGGTGTACGTAAATATAGTGTTATGTATACATGATTTCGAAAAGCACAGTAGTTTTTAAAAAAATTCACTATCAATTTATTCCACTCCTCTTAAGTTAAACTTCGATTTATACTTTATTCCCTCTACTTATTTCATATTCATTTAATTAACATGCAATTTATTGAAACTCATTTCATTATATTTAACTTATTTTCATCAAATTTTAAATTATATCCAATTACTCACATCAATTTTCCTTACACTCATTTATTTTTATTCAATTTCTCACATTAAATTTTTTCCTTCACACTTAAATTACATTTCATTTTAAAATTAAAATTCATATTCATTTGATTAATTCATTTTATAGCTTAAATGAAATTAATTCACTTTACGAATTTATCTAGTTTCACTTAATATTTAATTAAATTTATTAAATATTAAGTTAATATTCATTTTATTTTAGTCCATTACTCATTTTATTTAATCTTATGCAAGTTAAATTTTCTTATCATTCCCATTTCAACAAATTTAAATTCATTTTTAGCATATTAATTCTCAAATAAAAAATTATACAATTTATTCATTCAAATTTCATTTTATCTAATTCATTTCAAATAAATTTCATTTTATTTAAGCTTCTTGAATTAAATTTCGATTTATTTACTTAATTTCTCTAACTCCATTTAATTAACATTTCTTAAGTTGCTTATTTTATTTCATTTCTCGAATTCAAATTTCTTTTATCTACTTAACTAAAAATATTCACCAGTTCAAATTTTAATTTTACTTTCCTGTTCAAACTTACAAGTTATAACTATTTATTTCATATTCTAATTTATAAGTTCCAAATTAATTTCTTATACACTATTTCCAATTATAAGTTTCAAACTATTTTCACATATTTATTAAGTCATACTTAGAATATTTTTCACAATCAAAACTTGTTTTAATCGAAAATAATTTTTTTTGTTGGAAATTCTCACTTAGAAACAGGAAAATGAATACTGACGATGTTGTAGTCGTCCCCAGAATTATTTCCAAACGACCAAGCGAGTTTAATGCTTTATTTCTTTCCATAATATTTTTCTAGTCAAAACTATTTTAAATAATATTAATATTAATTTTTAAAGTTTTCGAAAACATATTTGAAAACAAAAGGGTTTTAATTCTAAAATTCTCAATTTTAAAAAAAATCATTTCTATATGTAAGCTATATTGTAAATATACTTATACAAATTTCCTTAACTTATATACCAAAATATTTCATTAATTTACAACTTGGTCATTGTAATCGATTCTTATTGCAATTATATTTTAACTCTATTTAATTATCGAATGCTTCATGAAATAAAATTCATTAAGTATTTGTTTTACGTTTAATTCAACCGATAATCGATGATACTTAAATATTATCATCGCCAAAAAACTATCATTAATTAAAATTTCATTTTTTATATAAATTATAATTTAGAAAAAAATTATTTCATTTACCCGATTCTAAAACAATATTATGTCCACTTGCCTCGTTTAAGTGTTTAAAAACCCCTATCAATAACACGGCGTCCCGCATATCGACCAATATTCATAAACAGCTCAACGAATAAGTAAACATAATATAAAATATTTTATAACACTAACAAGTACGCATTCTTATATATACACTCAAACAGACTCAATCTAGGGTATTACTACCCTATCTCTAATGAGTCAAGCCCCATAAAGCCAAGGTTATCGCTAAACCTGGCTCCGATACCAACTGTGACGATCTACATTTCGAAAGGTAAATCGACAATAATCCACACATGTCCGACCTAAACAATCCAGAATATAAATAATCAATAGGGTTAAATAAGAAAAATAAGAAGAGAAGAAGAAAACAAAACACAAGTCTCGTAGCAGAAACGATAAAACATAATAATCAAATAAACAATTCGTGAATTTTTTTACTATACATTTGATTTTAATTTATACACATTTATCAGAGTTATATATATACATCAGGGATAAATAATCAATATAGCAGAATAGCCTGATGAAGGGTATAATAATAGTAGCAATATACTAAAACTTCATCTTCATCCTCCAGAGAATAGTCTTCAGTATATTGAAAAACTCAGGACGGACCCGAGAGTAATGAAAAGACAGAACACTCAAGTCCGGACTAAAATAATCTTACATAAGTCAAATCAATATCACAAATAAGAGTGCAATAACTTAAGAGATGTTACGAAATTTTTATCTCCTAAGGATCCGTTAAACTATTTATATGTAATAGTATACGCTATAATATATAATATCTATCGATAAAATAAATACCAAAATGGCATTAAGGCTTTACATTGATCCACCTTATCACATTTTATAGTTTAACCCAAAGTTGTAATGGGCTCGTATAAGTAAAAATATGACAAGGCACGTGTGGCAATGCCCAAGGTAGGATTCGACCAGTTTACCCTTTCTGTATGGTCATAATTCATCCGTGCCCGACCGCGACAATCAATCCAAACGAAAAAAGGTGCACCTATCGAATGCTAAATCACAATAGGAATACGAGGGATCAATGTCGCTAGAGGTAGCTAACCTCATTGGCCAAACATAGGCTCCGGTTTTAGTCATTTTAATTATGACACGAGTGTCAAAGCTATCCATCATCGTCCTCTTACTTCATTCCAGTAAACGCGCCAACTCAACCACTACATTCTGGATAATTCACCATGTACATAGTTGTTAAAGTGGTTCCAATATTGATAGAGAGTATGCCAATAAAAGGCGCTGGTCTCTTTAACAACCAAACATCGTTTTACACACCGGTTGGCTCTTTTACATTTTGAAAACAATTCATATTTGATATCATATATCATATTCATTTTAAAAATCAAATCCATTTTGAAATTACCATATTCATTTCAAAAATAATATCAATTTCGAAATCATCAGCTTCAAAAATCATATTTTACTTCAATATGTTAATTCAATTTGATATATCGATTTCACTTCAAAAATTTGTTTCAAATTAAGATTCACGTTATAACTTCACTTTAACCCAATTCGCTTTGAAATCCAAGATTTAAATATAAACATTCCACCCCTTGACCAGTTTGAATTTTTAGAGAATAGTTTAAATAGTTTAAAATAGTAAAAAAAAATTAATAGAAAATAGTCTGAGTAATAAAAATGGTTTATATAGTAAAATAGTTGGGAAAATTAAGATAGTTTGAATATTTAAAGAAAATAGATTTAAAAATAGTTTCTAAGCCAAACTGATTCAATTCCAAAATTTCCAATCTCAAATCAATTTCCATTTCCATTTAGATTACACAATTCAATTCTGATTTGAAGTCGAATTTAAATTTCAATTCCAAATTAATTTAAATTCCAATTCCAAATTAATTTCGCTTCCGATTTCAAATTAATTTAAATTCCAATTCCAAATTAAAATCATTTCATTTTATACCAATTTCAGTTCGATATTTTTTTCCAAAATATCGATTTAAACACTAAAAACAAATTTACTTTCAATATTCGATTAAATATCCAAATCTCTAAATATAATTAAACGCTGAGCTCAATTTTGAAATATCATTTAATTTCACTTTTCCTTAGCAATATTTAAAATTCAAATGAAAGTCCAATCCTTTAAAACAAATAAATTTCTAAAATTCAAGGCATGTTTCTATTTTAACTTAAAAATCTCAAGTTCGATTATTTAAGAAATTTCGTTAACCAAATTTAAATTTCAACATTCTGAGCTCAAATTCGAAAATAATTCGATTTCCATAAATTAGATTTTTTTTAAAGTCAAATCTTTTTAAATAATTTCAAATCAAAATTTTAAAATCATTAAATTTAACCTATCCGGTGTCCGTATGTAATTATATATCCTATGACCAAGTGAATCAATTACTTCAATTTAATTTCAGGGGTGGATATATATCGTTTCAATCCAAAATAAATGCCATAGATATATATATATATCATTTCAACCTATTTCTTAATTCATTTGAAATAATTCAATTTACAGTTTTATATACTGTAAATAACATACAGAATTATAACAAAATATATTAAACATAACTAAACATCCAAAATATCGCTTAAATTTCATCCAACACAAACCATCATGCAAACTGTCAATAATCACAACAATCAACCAATCACCAGTAATTTGGGAATTTTACTTGTAGTTAAATTCTAATTCAATTTTAACTATCAATTTAAATTATATCAATTAATTGAGATGTCAATTAAATGTCACTTTAAATTTTATCCAACAACCATCATAAATTTGAATTACTTCACAATATAAATTTTTCTTTTTTATTAACATAAAAATAAAATAGTCGAACGTGAGCGTAAAACACTCACCTTTACTCCTATTTCGAGTACAGGCCGCCTCCTTCACGCTTCCCTTCACAGATCGCGACATGCATCATTCTCTTCTTTTTTTAAGCGCCACTAAAATTTTCGTCGCCAACCACATCCACCAAGCTTCATTGTGCCTCCATCGCCCAAGACCAAGTCTCAATTAAATGCCAAGAACGAGTTCGAGCACCGTCCCTTCGCTCGCGTGAGAATCAAAGGACAGCACGCCCCCTTCGCTCGATACCCTAGTAGCAAATCGACTGTGAGCTCGTCCTCGAAACACCGCTGCCATCTCCTCACCTAATGCCACACGCTGTACTCACCACCAGGCCACGACCTTCCTCCAGCATCGGTTTACGGAATTTCCGATGCCATTTTCATTCTCATTAAATCTTGAATTCAATTATTCAAATAATTTTCAATATTAAATTTGAATAAATTAATTTATCCAATAAATAAATATTACTAGATACTTAAAAAAAATTTGCACCCATATTTATCCAATGATTACATTAAATTTAATAACTTACAATAATCAAAAGTACGGGTCGTTACATACTCCTCCACTCAAAACTTTTCGTCTTCGAAAAGGGACTACGTATGGAATTTAACACTCGATATATTTAATTCAAAACTATCAACTTATAAAACTTTAAAATCTTATTTAAAAGTTATTACTATGTTTCTACTATGCCATTCCGATCGGTTTACAGAATTTACAAGTTAGTTCTCAAAATAGATTATAATTTTTTTAAACTTGAAAATTTTTCTAACTCCTTGATTTACAGAAAATTCCGACAAAGACTCCTTTACGCGGCTCGATCCAAATTTTTTTACAATATCAACATATATCATAAATATACCAAATAGATATCAAAGATACATCTCATCTCAATGATAAGGTATCCCGAAGGGAAAAATATAAAATCGTGGTATGAAATCCGAGATACGTACCTTATTATTAATAGTGCGAGCGAGTCCGCACGTATTTAGCAAGTAAAAGCAATAAAATGCGTAAGTGAGCTCCATAACTAGCATATGTCCTTCCGTACCTGTTAAAAACTCAATAATAAATATAAAAATACTATACATCAACCATATAACAAACATAACCATGCAATAAAGGAAACAACCAAATAACCATATTCATGCAAGTTTATCCATAATCATACCATTATTCAATGTCAAGCTTGCTAGTTTGCTAATTAAAAAAACGAAAAATTTCAAAGAAGTTCAATTTTGTAAATTACTTGACTTCTTCGCATATTTCAGTTCCTGGTAGCGAAATTGTGTGAGTTTTGAAAAGTGCACATATGAATTCAGGTACCTATTTTGGTTCGAAGTAAGTGCGGAACTTAAAATATAATATATGAAGATTTCAAACATGTATATTGGGTTTTTAGACAGATCCTAACCTTTGAAATATTAGAATGCAAAGTTGTTATTTTTTTTTTGAAATATTAGAATGCACATTTTTAATGAAACATTAACTTTCTGATGTATAACAGTTTTAAGCCTATCTTCAATTTTAAATGTACATGTTTTGTATGAGTATGATTCCCAAAGTGTGAAACCCTCAAACAAATAAGTTATGCACGATTATACTTTAGTTTTGAATGGATCTTGTTTCATACATGATTTTGAATAGGTATGTTATATCTGTATAGATATTACAAAATTCCAAGTGCAATAGTTTTGAGTGCAGTAGAATTTCGGATGCATGAAACCTTTTACATATACCACATTTTTAAACGAATGAAAATTTTAAATGCTTACCTAATGTTCGATCTACCTAGTTCAATATATACACTTGAACAATGAATGGTTTTTGAAAATAAGCGATTTCAAAGATGCTAAAAACTTCACCTGCTTGCCGATTTGTGTCATATAAATTGTCCTATAAAAACCAATTTCTGAAAATAATTTCAATGTACTTGTCTATAGGTTTCGAGTTCTAAGATAATAGATCTACGCAAATATCTAAATTTTGAAGTATAATATTTCATGTGAGTTTTGGTTTAAATATATAGCTTCAAAGATTCAAATATTCATGTGCACTAAGTTTTGAGGTATGTATAACTCATAAAACAGGGATAGTTTCATATTTGTGGATTTTATAGATCGATCTTATAAGCATACATAGTCAAATTTTGCATGGCTTTGAACACATACCAGGTCCGTGGAACTATGCGTTGAATATATAAACAAGTCGAAAGATATATTGATTTTGAAAGTATATGTGGTTTCGTATGTAAATACAGTGTTACATATACATGATTTCGAAAAGCACAGTAGTTTCAAAAAGAAAATTTTCACTATCAATTTTATTCCACTACTCTTAAGTTAAACTTCAATTTGTACTTTATTCCCTCTACTTATTTCATATTCAATTAATTAACAAGCAATTTATTGAAACTCATTTCATTTGTATTTAACTTATTTTCATCAAATTTTAAATTAAATCTAATTACTCACATTAATTTTTCTTACACTCATTTATTTTTATTCAATTTCTCACATTAAATCTTTCTCCTTCACACTTAAATTACATTCATTTTAAAATTCAAATTCATATTCATTTGATTAATTCATTTTATAGCTTAAATGAAATTAATTCACTTTACTAATTTATCTAATTTTACTTAATATCTAATTAAATTTATTTAGTATTAAGTTAAACTTTATTTTATTTTAATCCATTACTCATTTTATTTAACCTTATTCAAGTTAAATTTTCATATCACTCCCATTTCAACAAATTTAAATTCATTTTTAGCTTATTAATTCCCAAATCTGTAAATTATACTATTTATTGATTCAAATTTCATTTTATCTAATTCATTTCAAATACATTTCATTTTATTTAAGCTTCTTGAATTAAATTTCAATTTATTTACTTAATTTCTCTAACTCCATTTAATTAACATTTCTTAAGTTTATTATTTTATTTCATTTCTCGAGTTCAAATTTATTTAATCCGCTCAACTAAAAATATTCACCAATTCAAATTTTAATTTTAATTTCTTGTTCAAACCTACAAGTTATAACTATTTCTTTCATAGTCAAATTTATAAGTTACAAAGTCATTTCTTATATACTATTTCCAATTGTAAGTTCCAAACTAGTTTCACATATTTATTAAGTCATACTTAGAATATTTTACACAACCAAAACTAGTTTTAATCGAAAATAATTTTTTTTGGTGGAAATTCTCACTTGGATACTCGAAAATGAATACTGACGATGCTGCAGTCATCCTCAGAATTATTTCCAGCTATCAAGCGAGTTTAATGCTTTATTTCTTTCCAATATATTTTCAAAATATTTTTATAGTCAAAACTATTTGAAATAATATTAATACTAATTTTTAAAGTCTTCGGAAACAAATTTGAAAACAAATTTCTAAAATTCTCAATTTAAAAAAATCATTTCTATATATAAGCTATATTGTAAATATACTTATACAAATTTCCTTAACATTTTTACCAAAATATTTCATTAATTTACAACTTAGTCATTCTTATCGATTCTATTGCAATTTTATTTTAATTTAATTTAATCATCGAATGCTTCATGAAATAAAATTCATTAAGTATTCGTTTTACTTTTAGTTCAACCAATAATCGGTGGTAATTAAATATTATCATCGCCAAACAACATCATTAATTAAAATTTCATTTTTTTAATATAAATTATAATTTAGGAAAAAATTATTTCATCTACCCGATTCTAAAATAATATTATGCTTACTTGCCTCGTTTAAGCGTTTATAAACCCCTATCAATAACACGGCGTCCCGCATATCGACCAGGATTCATAAATAACTCAACGGAAAAGTAAACACAACATAAAACGTTTTATAACACTAACAAGTATGCATTCTTATATATACACTCAAACAGACTCAATCTAGGGTATTACTACCCTATCTCTAATGAGTCAAACTGTTGAATTACTAGTTTTGATTCATGACAAGACAGTTCAGAAACTAAAGAGGAATTTGCATTCATACATGACAAAAAGAAGACAACATAAGATCTCTAGGTTTAAAGTAACTATTATGGATATTGAGTCTTAGACATATGATAAAATCAATCCTCAAGTTTTCGATTTTAAATTTTTTCTTTACAAAATAGAATTCACTGTGCAATTTATGCACAGCCAGTCGACTGACTGTTCTTGCCAGTCGACTGACTGTGCATATGCACAGTAGTGAACACTGTTCATAATTTTGAAATGGCAAATATTTTAAATTTTTAAATATTCAAACACCAGTCGACTGACCCAATATACCAGTCGACTGAACTGGCTTCAACTGCAAAATTTCTGAATGGACATCTTTTTCCATGAAGGGGTGCACTGCATGAATAGATGTCTCTCTTGGCTGAAACTCTTCACTAAGAGTTGCATCTCTCTGAAAACTATATATAGGATTTATCACTCACTTCATAATAAAAAAAATCTGATTCTAATTCTCTATATTCTCTCTTGTGATTACTCTAGTGCATTCATACTCTCCATTGCTTTGAATCTTTAAATTATATTATATATACTTTGATTCTTAGCAATATTCTTCCTTTCAAATCTTCACATACTCTTTATATTCTTGAGGAATTGATTATATGAAGTTTGTAATCTTAATAGACAAATCAGTGTTATCAAGAACACATTAAGTCAACTACATTGTACTTTGTTAAAGTCCCGTTCTGCTGCTCAGGCAAGGGAAAGTCCTCTTCTATTGCTGAGGCAAAAATCCTGTTCTGCTGCTCAGGTGTTGTTTACCTATTCCTTCGGGTTAAGAGAGGGTATTGTTAGTTAAAGCCAGAAGTTAGTCTGGGACTGGACGTAGGACGGTGCTCCGAACCAGTATAAAATCTCTGGTGTCATTTTACTTACTGCATTTATATTTTGCGTTATTTACTATATACACTCTGTATTACTGTTTATCCACATTATACGGTCCTATACACTTTCACAAACCCCACAATGCCATGGTTATCGCTTAACCTGGCTCTGATACCAACTGTGACGCCCAACATTTCGAAAGGTTTGAATCACAATAGTCCACACATGTCTGACCTAAACAATCTGGAATGTAGATAATCAACGAGGTTAAATAAGAAAAATAAGAAGAGAAGAAGAATACAAAACACAGAGTCTCACAGCGGAAACGATAAAATATAATAATCAAATAAACAATTCATGAAGTTGTTTACTATACATTTGATTTTAATGTATACACATTTATCAAAGTTATACATATACATCGGTGATTAATAATCAACATAGCAGAATGGCATGATGCAGGGGATAATAATAATAGCAATATACCAAAACACTGTCTTCATCCTCCAGAGAATAGTCTTCAATATGCTGAAAAACTCAGGACTGACCCGAGAGTAATGAAAAGACAAAACACTCGAGTCGGGACTAAAGTAATTTCACGTAAGTGAAATCAATATCACAAATAAGAGTGCAATAGCTTAAGAGATGTTACGGAATTTTTCATCTCCTAAGGATCCGTTAAACTATTTATATGTAATAGTATACGCTATAATATATCATATCTATCGGTAAAATAAATATCAAAATAACATTAAGGCTTTACAATGATCCACCTTAACACATTTACAGTTTAAACCAAAGTCGTAATGGGCTCGTATAAGGATATATATGACAAGGCACGTGAGGCAATACCCAAGGCAGGATTCTACCGGTATGGTCGTAACTCATCCATGGCCGACCACGACAATCAATCCAAATGACAAAAAGGTACACCCATCGAATACGAAATCACAATAGTAATACGAGGGATCAACATCGCTAGAGGTAGCTAACCTCATTGGCCAAACATAGGCTCCTTTTTTAGTCATTTTAATTATGACACGAGTGCCAAAGCTATCCATCATCAGTCTCTTAATTGGTTCCAGTAAATGTCGTCAATTCAACCATACATTCTGGATAATCCACCATGTACATAGTTGTTAAAGTGGTTCCAATATTGACAGAGATATGCCAATAAGAGGCCCCGGTCTCTTTAACAACCAAATGTTGTTTTACAAGCCGGTTGCTTCTTTTACATTTTGAAAAAAATTCATACATGATATCAAATATCATATTCGTTTCAAAAATCAAATCCATTTCGAAATTACCATATTCGTTTCAAAAATCATATCAATTTCAAAATCATCATATTCGCTTCAAAAATCATATTTTACTTTAATATGTTAATTCAATTCGACATATCGATTTCACTTCAAAAATTTGTTTCGAATTAAAATTTAGGTTATAGCTTCACTTTAACCCAATTTGCTTTGAAATCCAAGATTTAAATATAAACATTCCACCCCTTGACAAGTTTGAATTTTTTGAATTTTTTTAAATAGTTTAATATAGTAAAAAAAATAATAGAAAATAGTTTGGGTAATAAAAATGGTTTATATGGTAAAATAGTTAGGAAAATTAAAATAGTTTGAATATTTAAAGAAAATAGATTTGAAATAGTTTATACTAAAATAATTTATTTAAAAATAGTTTCCAAGCCAAACTAATTCAATTCCAAAATTTCCAATCCCAAATCAATTTCCATTTCCATTTGATTTACCCAATTCAATTCCAATTTTAAGTCGAATTTAAATTTCAATTCCAAATTAATTTAAATTCCGATTCCAATTCCAAATTAATTTCATTTTCGATTTCAAATTAATTTAAATTCTAATTTCAAACTATTTCCAATTTCAAATTAAAATCATTTCAATTTATACTACTTACGGGTTCGATATTTTTTCAAAATATCGATTAAAACACTTAAAACAAATTTACTTTCAATATTCGATTAAAAATCCAAATCTCTAAATATAATTAAACTCCGATCACAAGTTTGAAATATCATTTAATTTCACTTTTACTTAGCAATATTTAAAATTCGAATAAAAGTCCAATCCTTTAAAACAAATAAATTTCTAAAATTCAAATCATATTTCTATTTTAACTTAAAAATCTTAAGTTCGATTATTTGAGCAATTTCGTTTATCAAATTTAAATTTCAACATTCTGAGCTCAAATTCGAAAATAATTCGATTTCCATAAATTGGATTTTTTAAAGTGAAATAGTTTTAATAATTTCAAATCAAAATTTTAGAATCATTAAATTTAACCAATCTGATGTCCGTATATAATTATCTGTCCTTTGCCAAGTGAATCAATTACTTCAATTTAATTTCAGGGGTTGATATATATCATTTCAATCTTTTTCTTAATTCATTCGAAACAATTCAATTTATTATTTTATATACTATAAATAACATACAGGATGATAACCGAATATATTAAACATAACTGAACATCCAAATATCCAAAATATCACTTAAATTTCATCCAACAAAAATCATCATCCAAATAGTCAATAATCACAACAATCAACCAATCACCAATAATTTGGGAATTTTACTAGTAGTTAAATTCTAATTCAATTTTAACTGTCAATTTAAATAATATCAATTAATTCGGTTGTCAATTAAATGTCACTTTAAATTTTATCCAACAACCATCATAAATTTGAATTACTTCACAGTACAAAATTTTCTTTTTGACGAACATAAAAATAAAATAGTCGAACGTGAGCGTAAAACACTCACCTTTACTACTGTTTCTAGTACAGGCCGCCTCCTTCACCCTTCCCTGTACAGATCGCGATAAGCTTCATTCCTTTTTTTTAACCGCCACTAAAATTTTCGTCGTCGACCACCTTCAAAAGCTTTGTCGTGCCTCCATTGTCCAAGACCAAGTCTCGATCAAATACCGAGAACGAGTTCGAACACCATCCCTTCGCTCGCATGAGAACCAAAGGACAACACGCCCCTTCGCTCGATACCCTAGTAACAGATCGACCGTAAGCTCATCCTCGACACGCCGCCGCCATCTCCTCACCTCATGCCGCATGCTGTACTCGCCACCAAGCCATGACCTTCCTTCAGCATCGCACATTAAACGAGCCCTGAAACCCCAACATTAAGATGTCGACCGAAGTTATAATCGATCTACGAACGTGGCTACGTATAAGCACCATGAGCTGCTCGATCACCATTTTTCTTAAATGAGATTTCGTTTGTACAAATTTTATTAAATCTACAGTTTTTTCTTTCTTTTTTATCTCATTCGATCTGCATTTGAAAAGGTAGGAGGGAGAGATGGGTGGGTACGGCTGAAACGTGTGAGTTGTTGAGATAATTATTAATTTTATATTTGAATAATAAGAAAATATCTGATTTGATTAGCCCTCGAAATAACGAACTCCAAACGAAGTATGCTGCTTATCATCTATAATGTTGTACCCCTATTCCGAACACAATAAAGCTAGCTTTGAGGGCTAATTCGATCGTATGTGGAAGATTGCTTTTTAAAGTCAATTTATGTAATCGAATTCCTTAAATTGATTTCTACGCATTTCAAGCTCGCACGGCCAAACGACAAGTCCGATCGCTACGAAATTGAATCCTACAATAATTCACTATTACGGATCTGACGAAATTGGTTTCATCGAAATCTAAGACAGTGGCCAAAATGATTTTTTTTCCGTTAATTAAAATATAAAATTCCCTAATTTTAGTTATTCACATTTGAATCCAATTTTAGATGTTAAACATCTTAATTCATATTTAAATAAAATTTAAACAATTTTTCGATGCCATTTTCATTCTTATTAAATACCGAATATAATTATTCAAATAATTTTCAATATTAAATTTATACAATTTAATTTATCCAATAAATCAATATTACTAAATACTTAAAAAAATTATACCCATATTTATCCAATGATTACATTAAATTTAATAACTTAAAATAATCAAAAGTACGGGTCGTTACATACTCCCTCACTCAAAACTTTTCGTCTTTGTAAAGGAACTAAGTATGGAATTTAACACTCGATATATTTAATTCAAAACTATCAACTTATAAAACTTTAAAATCTTATTTACAAAACTATTACTATCTTTCTACTACGCTATTCCGAACGGTTTAAGGAATTTACAAGTTAGTTCTCAAAACAGATTATAATTTTTTGTCGACTTCAAAAATTTTCTGACTCACGGATTTATGGAAAATTTTGGCAAAGTCTCCTTTGGGCCGCTCAATCGAATTTTTTTTACAATATCAATATATATCACAAATATACCAAATAGATATCAAATATACATCTCATCTCAATGATGAGGCATCCCAAAGGGTAAAATATAAAATTGCGATATGTAATCGATACGTACCTTATTATTAATAGTACGAGCGAGTCTGCTCGTATTAAGCAAGTAAAAGCAACAAAATGTGCAAGCGAGCCCCATAACTATTATGCGTCCTTCCGTACCAGTTAAACACTCAATATTATATGAGAATATGTATATGGAAGGTGAAATCAATATATAAAATACTATATAACAACCATATAACAAACATACCATGCAATAAAAGAAACATCCAAATAACCATATTCATGCAAGTTTATTCATAATCATACCATTATTCAATATCAAGCTTGCTAGTTTGCTAATTTAAAAAAACGAAAAATTTCAAAGAAGTTAAATTTTGTAAATTGCTTGACTTCATCGCAGATTTCAGTTCCTGGTACTGAAATTATGTGAGTTTTGAAAAGTGCGCATATAAATTCAAGTACCTATTCTGGTTCGAAGTAAGTGCGAAACTTAAAATATAATATACGAAGATTTCAAACATGTATATTGGGTTTTCAGACAGATCCTAACCTTTGAAATATTAAAAAACACGGTTGTTGTTTTTCTTGAAATATTAGAATGCACATTTTTAATGAAACATTATCTTTCTGATGTATAACAGTTTTAAGCCTATCTTCAATTTCAAATGTACATGTTTTGTATGAGTATGATTCCAAAAGTGTGAAACCCTCAAACATATATGTTATGCATGCATATACTTTAGTTTTGAATGGATCTAGTTTCATACATGATTTTGAATAGGTATGGTATATCTTTATAGATATTACAAAATTCCAAGTGCAATAGTTTTGAGTGCAGTAGATTTTTGGATGCATGAAATCTTTTACATATACAGGATTTTGAACGAATGAAAATTTTAAATGCTTACCTAATGTTCGATCTGCCTAGTTCAATATATACACTTGAACAATGAATGGTTTTTGAAAACAAGTGATTTCAAAGATGCTAAAAACTTCACCTACTTACCGATTTATGTCATATAAATTATCGTATACAAAACAATTTCTAAAAATAATTTCAATGTACTTGTCTATAGGTTTTGAGTTATAAGATATAAGATCTATGCAAATATATAAGTTTTGAAGTATATTGTTTTGGTTTAAATATATAGCTTCAAAGATTCAAATATTCATGTGCACTAAATTTTAAGGGATGCATAAATTCATAAAACAGGGATAGTTTCATATATATGGATTTTGTAGATCGATCTTATATGCATATATATTCAAATTTTGCATATACGCAAGTATCAAATGCACAGGCTTTGAATACATACTATGTCTGTGGAAATATAAGCTTTGAATATATAAACAAGTCTGAAGATATATTAATTTTGAATGTATGTGTGGTTTCGTACGTAAATACAGTGTTATATATACATGATTTCGAAAAGCACAGTAGTTTTAGAAAAAAAATCACTATCAATTTTATTCCACTCCTCTTAAGTTAAACTTCAATTTATACTTTATTCCCTCTACTTATTTCAAATTCAATTAATTAACAAGCAACTTATTGAAACTCATTTCATTTGTATTTAACTTATTATCATCAAATTTTAAATTAAATCCAATTACTCGCATTAATTTTTCTTACACTCATTTATTTTTATTCAATTTCTCACCTTAAATTTTTTCCTTCACACTTAAATTACATATCATTTTAAAATTCAAATTCATATTCATTTCATTAATTCATTTTATAACTTAAATGAAATTAATTCACTTTACTAATTTGTCTAGTTTCACTTAATATCTAATTAAATTTATTTAATATTAAGTTAAACTTCATTTTATTTTAATCCATTACTCATTTTATTTAGTCTTATTCACGTTAAATTTTCTTATCATTCCCATTTCAACAAATTTAAATTCATTTTTAGCTTATTAATTCTCAAATCTATAAATTATTCTATTTATTCATTTTATCTAATTCATTTAAAATACATTTCATTTTATTTAAGCTTCTTGAATTAAATTTCAATTTATTTACTTAATTTCTCTAACTCCAATTACTTAACATTTCTTAAGTTAGTTATTTTATTTCATTTCTCGAATTCAAATTTCTTTCATCCCTTAACTAAAAATATTCACCAGTTCAAATTTGATTTTTACTTTCTTGTTCAAACTTACATGTTATAACTATTTCTTTCATATTCAAAGTTATAAGTTGCAAAGTCATTTGTTATATATTATTTCCAATTGTAAGTTCCAAACTATTTTCACATATTTATTAAGTCATATTTTGAATATTTTACATAATCAAAACTTGTTTTAATCGAAAATAATTTTTTTGGTGGAAATTCTCACTTAGAAACTCGTAAATGAATACTGGCGATGCTGCAGTCATCCCTATAATTATTTCCCAACGACCAAGCGAGTTAATGCTTTGTTTCTTTCCAAAATATTTTTCTAGTCAAAACTATTTTAAGTAATGTTAATTTTAATTTTAAAGTCTTCGAAAACAAATTTGGAAACAAAAGGGTTTTAATTCTAAAATTGTCAATTTAAAAAAAAAATCATTTCTATATGTAAGCTATATTGTAAATATATTTACACAAATTTCCTTAACTTATTTACCAAAATATTTCATTAATTTTCAACTTAGTAATTTTAATCGATTCTTATTGCAGTTATATTTTAATTCAATTTAATTATCGAATACTTCATGAAATAAAATTCATTAAGTATTCGTTTTACTTTTATTCAACCAATAATTGGTGGTAATTAAATATTATCATCGCCAAACAACTATCATTAATTAAAATTTCATTTTTTTAATATAAAATATAATTTAGGAAAAAATTATTTCATTTACCCGATTCTGAAACAATATTTGGTCCACTTGCCTTGTTTAAGTGTTTTGAAACCTCTATCAATAACACGACGTCCCACATATCGAACAGGGTTCATAAATAGCTCAACGGATAAGTAAACATAACATAAAACATTTTATAACACTAACAAGTATGCACTCTTATATGTACACTCAAATAGACTCAATCTACGATATTACTATCCTATCTCTAATGAGTCAAACCCCACAAAGCCAAGGTTATTGCTAAACCTGGCTCTGATACCAACTATGACGATCTACATTTGGAAAGGTTTAAATCGAAAATAATCCACACAGATAATCAATTGGGTTAAATAAGAAAAATAGGAAGAGAAGTAAACAAAACACAGAGTCTCATAACGGAAATGATAAAATATTATAATCAAATAAACAATTCATGAAGTTGTTTACTATACATTTGATTTTAATTTATACACATTTATCAGAATTATATATATACATCAGGGATAAATAATCAATATGGAAGAATAATATAATGCATCGGATAATAATAGTAATATACCATTCCAACTTCATCCTTCAGAGAATAGTCTTCAATATGCTGAAAAACTCAGGACTGACCCGAGAGTAATGAAAAGACAAAACACTCGAGTCAGGACTAAAATAATCTCACGTTAGTCAAATCAATATCACAAATAAGAGTGCAATAACTTAAGAGATGGTACATGATTTTTCATCTCCTAAGGATCCGTTAAACTATTTATATGTAATAGTATATGCTATAATATATAATGTCTATCGGTAAAATAAATATCAAAATAGCGTTACGGCTTTACATTGATCCACCTCAACACATTTTACAGTTTAAACCAAAGTCGTAATGGGCTCGTATAAGGATAAATATGACAAAGCACGTGAGGCAATGCTCAAGGTAGGATTCTACCAGTTTACCCTTTCTGTATGGTCGTAACCCATCCGTGGCCGACCGCGACAATCAATCCAAATGACGAAAAGGTGCACCCATCGAATACGAAATCATAATAGTAATACGAGGGATCAACATCGCTAGAGGTAGCAATCTCATTGGCCAGACATAGGCTTCTGTTTTAGTCATATATGACACGAGTGTCAAAGCTGTCTATCATTGTTCTCTTACTTTATTCCAGTAAACGTCGACAATTCAACCACTACATTCTAGATACCATCCAGCACGTACACAGCTGTTAAAGTGGTTCCAATATTGACAGAGAGTATGCCAATAAGATGCCCTGGTCTCTTTAAGAACCAAACATCGTTTTACACACCGGTTGGTTCTTTTACATTTTGAAAACAATTCATACTTGATATCACATATCATATTCGTTTCAAAAATCAAATCCATTTCTAAATTACCATATTCATTTCAAAAATCATATCAATTTCAAAATCATCATATTCGCATCAAAAATCATATTTTATTTCAATATGTTAATTCAATTCGACATATCGATTTCACTTCAAAAATTTGCTTCGAATTACAATTCAGGTTATAACTTCACTTTAACCTAATTCGCTTTGAAATCCAAGATTTAAATATAAACATTCCACCCCTTGATCAGTTTGAATTTTTAGAAAATAGCTTAAATAGTTTAAAATAGTAAAAAATATTAACAGAAAATAGTTTGAGTAATAAAAATGGTTTATATAGTAAAATGGTTGGGAAAATTAAAATAGTTTTAATATTTAAAGAAAATAGTTTTAAAATAGTTTATACTAAAATAATTTATTTAAAAATAGTTTCCAAGCCAAACTGATTCAAGTCCAAAATTTTCGATCCCAAATCAATTTCCATTTCGATTTACCCAATTCAATTTTTATTTCAAGTCGAATTTAAATTTCAATTCCAAATTAATTTAAATTCCTGTTCCAAATTAATTTCACTTTCGATTTCAAATTAATTTAAATTCCAATTTCAAACTAATTCCAATTCCAAATTAAAAGCATTTCAATTTATACTAATTCCGAGTTCGATATTTTTTTTAAAATATCGATTAAAACACTTAAAACAAATTTACTTTCAATATTCGACTAAAAATCCAAATCTCTAAATATAATTAAACTCCATGCTTAATTTTGAAATATCATTTAGTTTCACTTTTACTTAGCAATATTTAAAATTCGTATAAAAGTTCAATCCTTTAAAACAAATAAATTTCTAAAATTCAAATCATATTTCTATTTTAACTTAAAAATCTCAAGTTCGATTATTTAAGCAATTTCATTTATCAACTTTAAATTTCAATATTCTAAGCTTAAATTCGAAAATAATTCGATTTCCTTAATTAGTTTTTTTAAAGTCAAACCAGTTTAAATAATTTCAAATCAAAATTTTAAAATCATTAAATTTTACCAATCCGGTGTCCGTATATAATTATCTGTCCTATGGCTAAGTGAATCGATTACTTCAATTTAATTTCAAGGGTGGATATATATCATTTCAATCCAAAATAAATGTCATAGGTATATATATCATTTTAACCCGTTTCTTAATTCATTCGAAATAATTTAGTTTACAGTTTTATATACTGTAAATAACATACAGGATGATAAAAGAATATATTAAACATAACTAAACATCCAAACATCCAAAATATCACTTAAATTTCATCAAACAAAAACCGTCATCCAAACAGTCAATAATCACAACAATCAACCAATCACCAATAATTTGGGAATTTTACTAGTAGTTAAGTTCTAATTCAATTTTAACTGTCAATTTAAATTATATCAATTAATTCAGATGTCAATTAAATGTCACTTTAAATTTTATCCAACAACCAACAATATAAATTTTTCTTTTTTGCTAAAATAAAAATAAAATAGTCAAACATGAGCGTAAAACATTTACCTTTACTCCTGTTTCGAGTACAGGCCGCTTCACGCTTCCCTTCACAGATCACGACAAGCTTCATTCTCTTTTTTTTTTAAGCGCCACTAAAATTTTCGTCATCGACCACCTCCACCAAGCTTTGTCGTGCCTCCATCGCCCAAGATCAAGTCTCGATCAAATGCCGAGAACTAGTTCGGACACCGTCCCTTTGCTTGCGTGAGAATCAAAGGACAGCACGCCCCCTTTGCTCGATACCCTTGTAGTAGATCGACCTCGACACGCCGTTGCCATCTCCTCACCTCATGCCGCACGCCGTACTCGCCACCAGATCACGACCTTCATCTAGCATCGGACACCAATCGAGCCCTAAAACCCAACATCAAGATGTCAACCGAAGCTAAAATCGAGCTACGAAGGTAGCTTCGTACGAACACCACGAGCTGCTCGATCGCCGTATTTTTTAAAACGAGATTTCATTTGAAAAATTTTATTCAATCTACAGTTTTTTTCCTTTTTATCTCGTTCGATCAGCAGTTGAAAATGTAAAGAGGGAGAGATGGGTGGGTACGGCTGAAACATGTGTGTTGCTGAGATATTTATTAATATTATATTTCAATAATAAGAAAATATTTCACGAACTCCAAATGAAGCATGTTGCCTATCGTCTATACTTTTTTACCCCCATTTCGAACACAATGATTATAGTTTTGAGACGTAATTCGATCGTATATGGAAGATAGCTTTTTAAAGTCGATTTATTTAATCGATTCCTTAAATTGATTTCTAAGCATTTCAAGCTCGCATGGCCAAATGACAAGTCTGATCCCTACGAAATTTGAAATCCTACAATAGTTCACTATTATGGATCCGATGAAACTGGTTTCGTTGAAATCCAAGACAGTCACCAAAATGGCTATTTTTCTCGTTAACGAAAATGTAAAATTCTCAAATTTTAATTATTCACATTTAAATCCAATTTTAAATGTTAAACATCTTCATTCATGTTTAAATAAAATTTAAACAAATTTTCGACGCCATTTTCATTCTCATTAAATCCCGAATTCAATTATTCAAATAATTATCAATATTAAATTTAAACAATTTAATTTATCCAATAAATCAATTTTTCTAAATACTAAAAAAAAAATTGTACCCATATTTATCCAATGATTACATTAAATTTAATAACTTACAATAATCAAAAGTATGGATCATTACGAAACTCAACCACAACTTTCTTCTGCTATCGTAGACCGATCAACACGATCACCATTGGATGCTATCACTTCGCCAGTAGAAACTATTGTGCTTTAATGTTGTTCTTGTACAACGAAAAGAGTACTATGTTTTCTAACTCCTTGAGATAGCAAAGGCCTTGTATAAACCCCATATATTTGGGGCAACTAGCCTAGTATAAACATTCGGGAGGCAGGAATTAAGCTTCAAGCTACGACTTGGCATCTAACTAGATTCGAACCTGCAAATTCCATGCTTGTTCACTGTAGCAGATCGCTTTCTCTATTTAGCCATGGTGAGTGAATTTGGTTTTTTGGTATTCTTTCTTGAGTTTCTATTTCCTTCGTTAAGGGAGATTCGAGAAAAGATGGAAGAAGAAGACATGTTTCAAAAATGAACAATATACGTGTGGAGAAAGGGGAGTTAGCAAAGTTGGACAAGATTGGAATGAGCAAAGAAACGTGTATGGATGTACCAGATTGGCTAATGATCCTAGGTTGATGCAATGTATTCCACCAATTGACTAGATACTTAATTATTGATATATCGATCCGTCCAATACGGATTGAAATAGGAGCCGGTTTGACTGGAAGCTTTTGAAAACGTAGTGCGCCCAGGTAAATAAGGAACAAGATGAATACAGAAGTGAAACGAGCATCCCACTCCCGAAAGGTACCCCCACATAGGCCGTCCATGAAACCCACCAGTCATTAAGGTAAACAAAGTAGAAAAAACACCAATTTCTATACCAGTTCCGGAGGAGAGAAGAAAAGGGGATGTTTTGTTAATGGGAAAAAGAAACTGTTTATAGCTGTTACGATATAATCTATTATACTCATCCGAGCCGTATGAACATGTACATACAAAATACGAGAATTGACACCTTATTGAAGATCTGGTGGTGCTATCCGAAGACAACAATGAATAACCATCGCTGTTAGAACAACCGAGATCCAATGAGAATTATCACATGGCTTCTTGTCTTTGACATAAAGAAAGAAGGTTGAATAACAAAACAAACATGCAACAATTTCTTTTCTTTTTAGAGAGAGACAAGAAAGACATGGATGAGTAAGAAAACTCTTAATTAATATACTAAGTTTTGATTACATTCCTAGTCTGAAATGCAGATAGCTAAGCCCCAGTATATTAGTTCGAGTCTCTCATTCTTAAATGAATCCGAGTTCCAGTACATCTCCAAGAGGACCGAAGACGCCCCTGTGGATTAATTATACTTTCAACCCACCAATCTACTGATGGTTTAGGGGTGCCCAATCACCTTGGCTTATCGATGGAATTTAGGTAGGGAAGCAAAGGGGCGGAAGAGGAGAATGAGGTAGCGAAGCTCGCCATAAGCCGGAAACATGACGTCGAAGATATCTTACATTCCCAAGCACTTGTAAGGCCCGCAAAATTGAATACTTTGAACATCGAATTCTATTATAGAAAGTAGTAAGAGAATAGAGTATATAGGCAAAATAACACAATAAAACTAAAGAATCTCGGTCACTTCACTCTAAGCCCTCACCATTAGTTGCAATGGAAGAAAGTACTAGATAAGAAGAACTTAACTGCATAGAGCATTGTTATGAGATGTTGCTTAGATTAGGATCATCATACCTCATAAAAAAATTAAAATGGGGTGCGATCTATTCTATTCCGCCCTCCATCTTCAAGCTAACCATGGCAAAAGATTCGAGGCCAAAACCTCAACTGGTAAAATATTCTAACTTCAAGAAAAAACAAGAACAAGTTATTCATTTAGCAAATGATTGAGTGAGGGGCCCAAATTGACAATCTGCTCATTGAGGTTCGACATAACTACGGATGGTCATCGGATCTTGGCCTAGGACCCAACTATCCAAAAGGCCAGTGTAACCTACTCTCGAGAATTTGGTGGAAATTTTTTCCACTCAGGGCAACTAGAGTAGCAGCATTATGCTACTAATCCTACTTGAATCTGCAATGCTTGTACTTAATAAAATATGACTCGGATGCATAACACGTCACATGTGTTTCAGTGCAAGTTAGCAGCTGGCTATCCTAAGCCACCACATCTACAAGTGATGCAGACTCGCTCCCTAGCAACTCTCTTATTTGAAAAAGTCTGTCTATAGTGTGCGGCCACACTGGGAGTTCTTGGTGAGTAGCCAGAAGCAGAAAATCGAGGGACAATTCCTATTCTTCGACCGAATATATTCGAACAGTCTTCATATTCCAAGTCAATCAATTCCAGTTTCTCCAAAACCCTGCTATCTTTCTCTTTTCGTGCTCGAAAAAAAGAAAAAGGATAAGCTACTAGGAACTGCATTACGCTTGAACTAATATATCAGGCAAGTAGAAAATGGAAAAATGAAAAGAAGGTACAAACAATTTCTTTTTCAAATTTCAACGGTCTCCATCCTCCCAAGGCTAAAACCATTCCCAAACTCCTAACGTCCTCCTGAGGTAATTATCATGCCGAGAGTCAGCTGTATCGATCCCCATATCTATCATTGACGACTGCCCATGTGGTGGATGTTCGATCCTTCTTTTTTGCTGGGTTGGTAATAATATAGATAGAAGAGATAGGAGAGGCGACCTTAGTATCTTAATTAGAGGTTCAGTTCCACAATTAATATATTGGTCTAGAGGTCTAGTTCCTCCTTATCGGTCGCTCCAGTACAGGGAGGACCGAAGGAAAGCCCGTTTGACCAGGGCGACCATAGGCGCAATTAATATACTGGACCCAATCATTTTCTGACATCTGAGTTTGATCCTGGCTCAGAAGGAACACTGGCGTTATGCTTAACACATGCAAGTCGAATGTTGTTCTCGGTTCAATCCCCACTATAAACATTGGGTCGCTACTTGATTTTTAGCCGTAATTTGCTTGAGTCAGAGTTGTTAAGAACAAAGTGGTGAATGGGTGCGTAACGCGTGGGAATCTGTCGAATAGTTTGGGTCAAATCCTTAAGAAAGCTCAAAAGCGCTGTTTGATGAGCCTGCATAGTATTTGGTAGTTGATCAGGTAAAAGCTGACCAAGCCAATGATGCTTTGCTGGTCTTTTTGAATAATCGGCCACATTGGGACTAAGACATGGCCCGGACTCTCATGGGGGTAAGTAGTGGGGAATTTTGGACAATGGGCGAAAGCCCGATCCAGCAATACCACGTGAGTGAAGAAGGGGAATGCTGCTTGTAAAGATCTTTTATCGAGTGCGCGATCATGACAGGACTCGAGGAAGAAGCCCCGGCTAACTCTGTCCTAACATCCGTGGTAAGATCGGGGGGAGGGAGGAGTGTTCCTCGGAATGATTGAGCGTAGAGGGCATATATGCATCAAATCAAGTTGAAAGTGAAAGTCTCTTTAAACTAGTGGAATGCTCTTGACACAAATTCACTTGAGTGAGACATAGGAGAGTGGAATTTCATGCATAAGGGAGAAATCCGTAGATCTACGAAGGAATTCCAAAAGCGAAGGCAGCTCTCTAGGTCCCTATCGATGCTAGGGTGCGAAAGCATGGGGAGCGAACATGATTAGATACCCTGGTAGTCTACGTCGTAAACGATGAGTGTTCGCCCTTGGTCTACATAGATCAGGGGCCTAACTAACTCATAAAACTCTCCGCTTGGGGAGTACGGTCGCAAGACTGAAATCAAAGAAATTGACGGGGGCCTGCACAAGCGGTGGAGCATGTGGTTTCATTCGATACAACGCACAAAACCATATCAGGCCTTGACATATGAACAACAAAACCTGTCCTTAACGGGATGGTACTGAATTTCATACAAGTGCTACATGGCTGTCGTCAGCTCGTGTCGTGAGATGTTTAGTCAAGTCCTATAACAAGCAAAACCCTCATTTTGTGTTGTTGAGACATGTGCCTAAGGAGAAGTGCGAAGTGAACTGGGGAGCTGAGTAACGTACTACTACTTGACTTGAGTGCCGACCAAGAATTTCAAGGAGCCTTTTGGAGCACTTTCATGTGTGAACCAAAGTCATGTTGCTTGTTCCCCATGAATACCTACCTACAGCGACGTCAAACTACCAGTGACCATGTTGGTTTGGTTAGGTTGGTTACGACGACGTCGAGTTGGTGGTGGAGGAAGACTCGGCATTCAGGCGAGCCGCCCGATGGTGTGGTACGTAGTCATAATAGTATGTGCCCTACTCCGAAACAAAGAAAAAGGTGTATGCCACACTCATGAGGAACTACTAGTGCGGTACTGGAGGAAGGTGGGGATGACGTCAAGTCCGCATGGCCCTTATGGGCTGGGCCACACATGTGCTACAATGGCAATGACCATAGGAAGCAAGGCTGTGAGGCAGAGCGAATTCGAAAAGATTACCTCATTTTGGGTTGTTCTCTACAACTCAGGAACATGAAGTTGGAATCGTAGTAATTGCGGATCAGCATGTCGTGGTGATTATGTACCCGGGCCCTGTACACACCTCCCGCCACACCTTAGAAATGGGTTTGCATTGGACCAATGATCACCCATGACTTATATGTACCACTATTTCCATAAAGGATTTTGGTGGTCTTATTGGCGCATACCATGGTGGGGTCTTCGACTGGGGTGAAGTCGTAACAAGGTAACCGTAGGGGAACTTGTGGTTGGATTGAATCTGAACGTGCAAAGCTAGTGAAGTGAGAACTACAAGGATCTAGTGGAGAATGAGAGAGGGAGATAATAAGAAGCTTGAGAGCCCTAGATATTCATTCGGAGGAGTCAGTGTATTAATTGGGGAGGTGAGACCCAGTATATTAATTTAATGGCACGTGGAGAAGAAAATAGGCAATAGGGACCCGAAGGAAGGAACGCGAGTGGATGTAGGAGGAGCCAACATATTAATTGTGATAGACAGGATGTTTCTATTGCTATTGTAGTCGTTGTTGCTTTCCCACATATTGATTGATGTTAGGTTCACTATGAATACTTCTCTTTACTAGTAAAGGCGGAACGAATATGCTTTGACATAGGAAACTATAAGAGCTGAGAGAGTTTCGAGACAGACAGTAGAAAAATAACTCGCTAGATACTCGAGATGAAAGGATAACGATTTGTCACAACTATTCTACTTCGCTTATGCAAGATGCAAAAATGAGGGGCCAAAGATCAATCAAACAAAAGCGAAAGATGGGAGGCCGTCGTTGTGCTCTTTATATACAGGATTCTCTACGATGCTGGACCTTATAAAGAGATGCCTTTTAGTTTACACATTGGTAAGAGGCTTTCACTTATCAATATTAGGAAAAAGGGTCTAATGTCAGGGACCCAGTATATAGGGGGCCAAGGTGGCCATCATGGTGTAGACAATTATCCCATGCAAAAACGTAAGGAGAACTATTCTACTTTGTCTATAGCATAGACGGAAAAGCAATCGGATCAGGGCATGTTATGCTTTGCTTGTCAATTTAAATAGTGGTTATCAAACTTAGTGCTTATAGTAAGGAGATTGATCCTAGCTCCTTCTTTTTATTAACTGGATGTACTTTAGTGGGGATGCTTGCTATCATTCCAATGCCAGCTATCCAATCAGTGAGTCAAGCCTATCTACCAGTTCAAAGTCAAAAGGCTTAACAAATCAGACTCTGGAAGAATATTCAGCTGGTCCGCCTAATGAATATATTGGGAATTTTTTTTATAGATGAGGGGAAGCCTTTAAGGGATAGGGGTGGTATGTTAGTAAGCCATCGTAGTTAGACTAGCTTTCAGACCATTGACTAGCCTTCGGGCTAAACACTAAATGAACTACTATAATGAAGCTACAAGCGATCCAAATTAATATACTGGTGCTTAGTAAAGTGTCTTTCGGAAGGTTATCAACTTGTTGGCTGGGCAGGATAGACTCATGCCCTATGTGAGTAAGTTGGTGCTCAAGTTCGGATTCTTACTAATATAACTCCGAAAATGAGGTTCTGGAAGACCTATCTATTATAGTGGTAGGAGAACTTGGAAGCAAGTAATTAACGGAGTTGTTGATGATGAAGGCGACCAACGGGAGGTCAAGAAAGATCAAGTCAAGAATATAAGCATTGTCTCACTAGTCTGCAGAAAGAATATTGATCTTGAATATGAGAAGAGAATCATTAGTCTTACGTCAGAGCTTGCCCGAATTAAAGAGGTTGACAAAGACTGGGACTATATTATAGGATTCTGGTATTGGTTCCAATAAGAGACATATTTGTTGAGTCAACCTAAGCTCTGGTTACTCTATATTTCTTCCATGGGCTGCTGCTCCCGACTCATATCTAGCCCACAATGGTTATTAGTTTAATAGGTTGAACTAGGCTCCTATGTTTATACTGGATGACTAACGTGACCAATAGGGAGGAAGATGACAACCAACAAGGGACCAAGCAACTGATTATTGGGACTGAACTGTTAAAGAAGCCTTATCTAGTACCCGCAAAAATGGACGGATCTAATTTTTCGCTCTCTTAGAACTTCGGTAAGGCTGCCAGATTTGATAAACGAGTTCTATCTTTTGTGAACACGCCTTAAGAAATAAGGACAATTGGTCTATGGACCAGGACCCATACTCCTGGCCTATCAGCGGTGAAAGAGTAAAAGAAGCAAGCTTTGTCCCATAAGACTGCAAGAAAAAAGGTGCATAGCTAGCGCTTCAACCCAAACTAGTTACATGCCTTTTCTCCTTGGCAGACATGTAGTTAGTAGGCTCTCTTCCAGGATTAGGCCACTCTACTTATTCCTTCCAGTTAAAAGAATGTTAGGTTCAATCCTCCACACTTACCAATTTACCTCTCTCTATGTTCGAGCTTCGAGCATCCTCCCTCTATTCTATGTTCGAAAACCTGACACGGTTTTCTTTGTGCGGCTAAGGCGACCCCGATCAATAGAGGGAGGAGCAAGATGAAAAAGAAAGTACAAGGTCTTATCCTAGCTCAAGAATTAAATAATGGTGAATTTGCGAACTCATTTTAAATGGATTAAGGATTGAGGTTGGGTACCTTGGTTTAGCAATAAACAAAGCCAGGCGAATACACCGACGATGAAAACCCACCATTGCTATTCCTCCCTAAATGGAACATTAAGTATAAGTGTATGGGTTAGGTGGATATTTCCTTAATCGAACAAACAAATATCGACAATAAATTGGCGAAAGGCTATAAGAAATGAACATATCGCGTTAGCAAATTGACTAGAGAGAAATCGACATGTAGAGAACAAATATCTTGTTGAGTGATAGTAGATTCATAGTTTGATTTATAGTCAACAGATCACCCCTTAACAACATGAAATAACACACTTGGGAGTCATTCATCCAGTGCCGACACCATGTTGACTCTATTCATACGGTAATCATATAAAAAATCATAACTGATGGCATATTCGTGAATCCTAACCCCCATAGCATATCTTACTGGTTTCCACATATGTGCAATAACCGAAAATGGCTATTGGGCCTAACCCCATGTTGTTTGCACTATGAGTTCACTTCTACCGATTTCTACGTAATGAGCCGGAATAATGGAAAAGCCTATATCGGTGATTTGGCTTCTACACGGACTACCTCTCGTTGAATCCAACCGACTCCAATCTTCCTCAAATAGAAAGAAAATAATGAACTGGAAACCATAATTGTAAATAGAGCTGGCTGATGAAATCAATGAATGATCTTAGGCAAATCTCTGGCAATTAATCTAAGGGCCGATGAACTGGCTATGACGACCTATCAGACTCATGAGTTCGTGAATTCACCGTTAGCGAACTGGTCATTGCCGATTGGTATTCATTGCTAACTTGACATCAGTTGTTATAGCACTTAGCTGTACCCCTAGTATACTGGCACTCATTCAGCACGGTGAAAGATGTTGTAAGATTTTTGGTATTGCAAACATATAAAGAGTTGGGGTAAATTGGTACTAGAAGAAGTTCACACTGTAGTGAGTTAACCTAATTGAGCTGCTGTGAGCTAAGAAAGAACATGGCTAACCATAGGTGTGGCAGTGAACTATTTCTCGCAAGAGATCCAATTAATATACTGGACATTGGAGCTACGTTACCTCGGTAGACACAGAGGAGCAAGAGACCAGAGGGCAGTGATTAGTATTCATTGCATATGTGAGGTAGTAGATCACGTACCATTGTTCCATATCAATGAACATAGAATAAATAGAAGCGAATTCCTATTCGTTATAGCTTGCTTATCCACTCACCGTGCCATATAGATTGCTTTGTTTAAAAGAAACTCGGTTATCAACTCATAATTCAAAGCGTAGTTCAGCAGGCTTGTTGGTAACAAGATTCTCAGGCCTTCGAAGCAGGTTGAGTGGTTCCAGGGCTACGTGCCTATCCTCTCTCTCAAGTATAATATGCCCCACCCAATTAATATACTGGACTTTGTATACTAGGCGCCTATTCATTTCTACCAAATGTATCTCCAAGGTGGGTTTATCGTACACTCTATGAGCAGCAGACTCATTCCACACTTTATCATCCATAAGACCAGGTATCGTAGCTCTATGGTGAACAAATTTGTTTCTTCCCGGGTGTGAAATACTAGTGGGTCTTACTTTACTTCAGAGGTTCCTAGCTAAGAGCAGGGGAAGCCTCTAGTGTCTAAGTCACATCCTATGGATGAGAAAAACTTCGATCACATCAAAAGAGTAAGATAAAAACTAGGTATTGGGCCGTTACAGCACTACCGCTATGCTCCTTAGAGTAATCTTTGGAGCACTCCTCCCTATGTGATCTTTGGAGTATAGCTTCGCTACCTTTGCTCGAGCCTCGCAATATGTGGAACAGATTATGCCTATAGCTATGGAATAGTATAGGTTCCGATAGGATGGTTCGAGATGACATACGTAAAGATCAATATGTAAATGGTAGATAATGGAGCGGTCCGCGGTAGTGGCTATAGGAGTGACCGGGAGAGAACAATAGTGTTTATCGCCAGTATAAACAGAAATAGATCAAAGGGCATTTACTTGTCTTGTACTGCGGTATTGGAAATGTGTTCAATTCTTTGATCCATTCCGTGGCTAGAAATCCATCATTGGAAAAACAATCATTTGGTTATGCCCCGCACCTTACTCAAATCAAACATGCCTAGCCTAGTCTTTACAACACCATTGGGTTACTTACCAAGCTTTACTTAGCCCAAGCAACGCCTCTCTACTCCCATGCCTTTCTTGGTTGGACCAACCCAATCGAAGATTTCCAACAAGTCTTTCTACTAGCGCAAGAAGCCAAAATCGATGCTTTCTTCATATTTTTGGATAACCAATACATTTTCAAATATAGCTGGGGGATTTTCCTTAAGAAATGGGTACATAAAATGGAAAGATCGAAACATAGGAATAAATCTTATACCAATAATGACTACCCATTTCCAGTGTTGTGCTTTCTAAAATTCCATACCTATACACGGGTTCAAGTTTAGATCGATATTTGCGGAATTGATCATTCCTCTCGAAAATGAAGATTTGAAGTTGTCCATAATTTACTGAGTACTCGATATAACTCATGCATTTGTGCACAAACAAGTGTAGACAAAGTAACATGAATATCTCCAGTAGTCAATCTATTTCCATCAGTCGGCCGGTGGGAGCGAGAAGTATACGATATGTTTAGTGTTTCTTCCATCAATTCATCCGGATTTACATTGTATATCAACAGATCATGGTTTCAAGGGTCATTCATTACGCAATGACTTTCCTTTGAGTGGATACATGGAAGTACGCTCTGTTGATCCAGAGAAAGGTGTGGTTTTTGAACCTATTGAGATAACCCAAGAATTTTGCTATTTCGATTCTGTTAGTCCTTGGGAACTTTGATATTAATAGGGGCAAAAGATAATTCAGAATCCATATAGGATAGGTCCAGTCCTGGGGACAAATCAATTGGAAATGATATTTTCTTATATTTCTCTTTTTTACTTCTATAAAATGAAAGAGAGAGAGAGAGAGTAAGTCATATCGGGGGCATCGGATATCAGAAAGAAGTGTTTTCAAATGATTTCCTTCCATTCTTCCTAGTATGGAATAAGGGTATACATAGTCTCGATCTATATGAAAGGGAATAGGTATTTCTTTCGGTTTCATTGATAGCAAAGCAGAAGATTACACTAGCTAGCTAGCGGAGCTTGAAAATGCTTGCTAGCTACGCGTCCCACCCCTACGGACACTATTGCCTACGCTTGCTGCTCGCTCAGTGTCATTCAAAGGCCAATGTTTATACTGGGCGAACACAGGACCAAATTAATATACTGGCAAAGACCTCACCATAAATAAAAGACATGTGTGATTGAGGGCTCTCGCTCCCAATTAATATACTGGGACTCCTAGGTCCTAGGGTAATGGTTAAAGACCTAAGTCACTTTTGAAATTATTGTACGACTAAAATTAAAAAACTGGGAGATCAACAAAAATCAAGTATATTAATTCATAGATTCGAGAAAAAACTCTAATGAGTAGGACAACATGACCCTATAAATACCCGAGTAGTTCCATGGGTTCATAGGCGCGTAAAGAAAGTGAGTTTCCTTGAAGAATGATTGGATCTTGTACTGCTTGCTTTCATTTCTGGTCGATCTTTTCTACTACTGATAGTTAGCACAGACTTCTCACTTGTAGTCAACCGAAGAAGCAACTCATTTCGAGCAAGAATTTGCTCGTCCACATCTTCCAACTTCAAAGAATTTGGCCTATGGGGATGCTTCAGTAGAAAGGGCCTTAGTGCTGGCTCCCGATCCTGGATAAGCTCCAGTTTCAAAGGTGATTACGTAAGAATACTTTAGGTTTTTACGGTGGTTGACTCATAGAAGACTCGGGATTTCAAGTTGGAAAGTGTCAAGGGGTTATAAGTATCAGCTTTGGAAAGAGATTTGAATTAGCTAAGCTACCTCCTATTGGCCGCCTTTTCTTTGGAGAAGGTTAATGGAAATGAGAGGGCTTGAGACTTGATTGAACTCGGCTTTAGCTATTTTGTTTGAAACAACAATCCATTTCGGAGTTATATGTAGTAGCATCACTTGCTCCTTCGCCTTTTTCTCGAAGACCTTGAACTATCAAGAGATGCACTAACTTACCTGACGTTATTTCGATGATCAAAGAATAGGGAAACCTAAAGTCTGCTTGCTTTTTTTTGAATGAATTGTCCGAAGCAGAATCGGTATGCACCACCTCCCGCTCACTTTGCTCATAGTATATTGGATCATCGCCTCACCCAAAAACCTAATGGTGCCTGGCTCCCCCAATTGATTAGGGTCGCCTCCTTTTGCACTGAAAACACAATTCATCACTATCCTTCTCACAAGAGTCACGCGCCCTGGCCCTAGTTCTGAGGGAATTGAATCTTCTTTTGCATTCGAAAGAGAGATATGAGAGAGTGGGTCAGGTGACTACTGGAGTCATTGATGAAGCAGGTCAAATATGCTTAGTATGGCTCGAACCTACAATATCACCATTATGAGCGGTACGTTTCAACTGATAAACTATAAACCCCAATTACTTACTATTATACATGAAATTCCAAAGCGGACAGACACTATAACAAAAAAGACATTTCGCCGCATTTTAAAAGTGATGTCACAATCTTTAGCAGTGTTTCGAAGAACGCTGCCTAATGTGATGCTGCAATAAAGTCAGGAAATTCTGCATCGTTTCTCAAATGTTACTAAATTAATGGCTATTGAAGCTTTCAGAAAATGCTGTCATAAATTAATTTTGTAGCTTTAGTTAAATGTTGTAAAGTCATTTAGCAGCATTTTCGATATGCCATCTAATAAGATAACTTCAAAGAACAAATAATACAGCAGTTTTGAAACGCTGCAATAAGTTATGTAGCTTTTATGAAATGTTACGGTATATCAACATTTTTGCTACATTTTACAACTACTACATCGGGCTCGATCTATAAAACATGACATAATCTTATAATATAAGCAGTTATAAAGATTAAACATGCTCAAAGCAACATTAATGTCATGTACCATAAAATTTAGTCATATACAACATTTCATGAACAATGCTCAAAGCAAGAATATTGATAATATAAAATCTTACAAAACGGGCTTGCTAAAAGAGAATATAAATTGTGGAAAATCCAAGCTCGTCTTCTTCAAAGGTCCAATATGCCTATAGGAAAAAAAAAAAGGCAATTAAAGATCGACGGTATAAGAGAACAAACATGAATTTATTATGTAAAGCCAAAAAGAAAATGAGAAACATACAATGATCCATTATCATGTTAGTTTTTTACATATTCTATTATCATATCTCCTACTTTTCATTTACTACTAACTCAAAACCCAAGCATTAGATCCGATTAAAATAAGTAGACTCGGAAAACTCAAATTCAAGTGTAAAATAGTGCGCAATCAGTTAAAAAGACAAGATTATCATTCATTTCACTCTGTATTACCAATATAACATCCCATATTCACTTAAAGTTCTTATCTAAAGCGGAATACCGTAAATTTAGTTTAGGTTCATCAAGAGACACCGGGTGGGTATGGCTTAAAAAACCGTGCTGACAGGAATTCTCTAGTAGTGCACATGTAATCTATGTTCAAAAAATAGTTGATGTAAATATTCATCACAGAGTTACTATGTACCAAAACTAATTGTAATAATAAACATACTAGTAATAATAATTACGTTTATCTATCTAATCATTTGTGTTATGGCTCATCTGTAGATTAAATAATACATTTTCATAGAATATAATTAAGTTTACATCTAATAATTATCCTTAACATACAATATATTATTTATAAACATGAATGAAATATATTTTTATCACATATCAATGTAATAAACATTTTATTATCTTCATAAGAAAAATGGTTCTACATCGAGTAAACAAATTCCTATATTACAAAAAAAGGTTCAAATGCTTTAGCCAAATCGAGTACACATAGATAAGTTTTATAAAACTTAATTTACTATTATTATTACTTATAAAGATTTGTTAAATTATTATTCTTATTATTATAAATTTAGTTGATTTTTATAAACTTGGTTAACTTGGTTAATATTTTATAATTTATTATTATTAGTATTATTAACTTAGTTAATTTATCATTATCATTTATAAAACTTAATTGACTTGATTAAATTATTATTATTATAAATTTAGTTAATTTTTGTTAAACCTAGTTAACTTGGTTAATATTTTATAATTTATTATTATTATTAACTTAGTTCATTTATCATTATTATTATTTATATAACTTAATTGACTTAGTAAAAAATTTATTATCATTATTATAAATTTAATTAATTTTTATAACTTAGTCAACTGGTTTAACATTATTTGATTTGTAATAATTATTATTAACTTAGTTAATTTATTATTATTGTTATTTGTATAACTAAATTGACTTAGTTAAATTATTATTATCATCATTGATTATAAATTTAGTCAATGTTTATAAAACTTAGTTAACTTGGTTAATATTTTATTATTTCTTATTATTATTAACTTAGTTAATTTACCATCATTATTATTTATAAAACTTAATTGACTTAGTTAAATTATTATTATTATTATTATTCTTATTATTATAAATTTAGTTAATTATTATAAAACTTAGTTAAATATTTTATGATTTATTATTATTATTAACTTAGTTAATTTATCATTATTATTATTTATAAAACTTAATTGACTTAATTAAATTAGTATTATCATTATTAGAAATTTAGTTAATTTTTATTAAACTTAGTTAACTTGGTTAATGTTTTATAATTTATTATTATTATTATTAACTTAGTTAATTTATCATTATTATTATTTATAATATAAATTTTTTATTATCATTATTATGAATTTAATTGATTTTTATAAAATTTGGTCCACTTGGTTAATATCTTTAGATTTATTATTATTATTAACTTAGTTTATTTATTATTACTATTATTTGTAAAACTTAATTGACTTAGTTAAATTATTATCATCATCATTATAAATTTAGTTAAATTTTATAAAACTTAGTCAAATTGGTTAATATTTTATAATTTGTTATTATTATTATTATTTACTTAGTTAATTTATCATTATTATTATTTAAAAAACTTAATTGACTTAGCTAAATTATTATTATCATTATTATAAATTTACACTTCGTTAACTTGGTTAATATTTTGTAATTTATTATTATTATAATTAACTTAGTTAATTTATCATTATTATTATTTATAAAACTTAAGCGACTTAATCAAATTATTATTATCATTATTATAAATTTAGTTATTTTTTATTAAATTTAGTTAACGTGGTTAATGTTTTATGACTTATCATTATCATTATTATTATAACTTAGTTAATTTATCATTATTATTATTTATAAAACTTAATTGACTCAGCAAAAATTTTATTATCATTATTATAAATTTAATTAATTTTTATAAAACCTAGTCAACTTGGTTAATATTTTTTGATTTATTATTATTATTAACTTAATTTGTTATTATTATTATTACTTGTAAAACTTAATTGACTTAGTTAATTTTTTTGGCATAGCCGACTTAGTTAAATTATTATCATCATGGTTATAAATTTATTTAATTTTTATAAAACTTAGTTAACTTGGTTAATGTTTTATAATTTGTTATTGTTATTATTATTATTAACTTAGTTAATTTATCATTATTATTTATAAAACTTAATTGACTTAGTTAAATTATTATTATCATTATTATAAATTTAGTTAATTTTTATAAATCTTAGTTAACTTGGTTAATATTTTATATTTTATTATTATTAATAATAATAACTTAGTTAATTTGTCATTATTATTATCTATAAAACTTAATTGTCTTGATCATATTATTGTTATCATTATTATAAATTTAGTTAACTTGGTTAATGTTTTATAATTTGTTGTTGTTGCTGTTGTTGTAGTTATTATTAACTTAGTTAATTTATCATCATCATTATTATTTATAAAACTTGATTGACTTAGCAAAATTTTATAGGGTTCACAATTTAAACTTTTCTTTGTGGTGCTCATAAGTTTTCTTGTTAATGGTTAATATGTTATAATTCATTATCATTGTTATTATTAATTTAGTTAATTTATTACTATTATTATTTATAAAACTTAATTGATTTAGTTGTAGATGTGCGTATACACGTATGTATGTATAGGTAAGTGTGAAACATGTAAATGAACTGGAATCTTGTATTATTCCCACCGTAATCGGATTAAATTGAATGTTAAGCCTCATATCAATGAGAAATATACAAGTTAAATTTCGATGGGACACTTTTGATTAGCAGGGTAAAATGAACAGTAAAAAAATAGGGTTAAAGGGCGCTTAGCTCAGGTGAAATAAATGACATCTAATACAACAAAACAGTTAATGTACTGACAAATAACAACGTATTAAACCTGGTTCTATAGTTGTAGGGGCTTGTTGAGTAGTAAAAATGTTGATTCCTGCAGTAGCCTCCATGTTCTGAAATATCTAGCAAAAACAGGACGTGCATTTATAAAGTAAATCGGATGTCTGATATCTGACTATTTTAAAGTTCTTCACTGCTGATGAGAATGAATATTTCGTGCAATGTAGCAATGTGTAGCACAACGCTTCAGTGGTTGTTGAGGTTGAATGAAATGCGGAGGCTGAATAAACATAGATTATAAGAAGAAAGATTGCTGGAAGAATATTTTGTAAATGCCAAAACCTGAAAATGTTTTATTAATAGCAACCTGAATTGTATTGGTGGCCAAGAAGGAACCATCTAAAGGTACAACTGTTTGTAACGGTGGCACTTGCCTCATGTACCTGTTATGTAAAAAGCATTAATTAAAGGAATGGAATGAAAGAAGTGACAAGAGTAAGGAAAATTAGAGAATTGCTTATACCCAAAAGAAGGAATACCGCTAGGCCAAACCGCAATTGATGCTGGTTGAGCGGGCACCCATTAAAGTAAACCAAGACTCATAGACATTTATAAGATATCAAAATATTGAAAACATCATACCTTGTTTATCCTGTTTATGATCAACTCGTGTTGGTTTCTATTGCTGCTTCGGAAAGGGAAGCTGTTGCTGTGGTTTGCTTCCATTACAACCTAAACCGAGACCCTCCTTGTCATTCTTAGCTAAGTTAAGATGCAAATTTCATGGCTTGCCGCTGTTTCAAATCAAAACCCTTTGACAAGAAGTTTCCAACATTCTGGTGGTCCGACATTCCTTCATTTTTTAATGGTTTTTCAAAAATTTCAATATCCTGGAAAGGCAATTGTGAAAGAGAACTCAATCTTAGCTTAAAACTACACATAAATGCCAATATTAACTTGGCATAAAATATAAATTGACTTCACGGACCAGTTTTTTCTCTGAGCCTGTTTCTTTAGGATCAGAAGAAAAATCTGATAAGCCATCGTTATCTGAAGTTGACTTATCCCTGATGGATAGAGGAGCCTAAAAGTAGAACAAATAGAGCAAAGGGAAAAACACATCATTAGATCATGCATACATAGAGTTATTAATATCATCTTATTTTAGAAAAGTAGTAAGATTTAAACAGGCACATATATACTTAGAAAATGAACATGCACAAAACTGATGACTAGAAGCATATAAAGACATGTCGTTTCCATAGATCCATTTGTTTTTTTAGAATCGAATATAGTATTTAATAGGATTGGTAAAATTCAAAAAGCCTACACAATGCATTGCAACAAAAATTAATAAGCGTATGGATAGGGGAAAAAGGTATCAACCGAAAAGAGATATATTACAATATTATAAAATGTATTCATGTTTGTTCCCTTTCCAGGTCTTACGCCCAGTTTCCTTAGCAACAGCCGATCACCTGACCGATCATGCATGAAGAAAAAGGATTCAGGCATATATATAGCAAATGGTAGTATACTATAACAACATCAGGAACAGATTAAAATTACGATGTTTTATTTACTAGTAATCATCTTCACGTTAACACCAAGGTTAAGAATTCTATGGATAGTTTTTGCACTGTCGTGTCTTGGTGGATTAAAAACTGATCTTAGGAGATCTGTTATAAATGAAAACGACTAATCTTCGAGCAGCTTCTTGTTACTGTAAATTACAAAATATAAAGAGGTAACTTTGATTCCATAGTTTATACCTGCTTTTGCGATGAATAATTCTCAATTCAAAATTTAGATATTTTTCATCATTGGTACTACAGAGCTGAAGCTCTTTAGCAAAGCCATCATCCTCATTCCCATCCTTAGAAGCAATAGAAGGTTCAAAAGGTCGGAAGTTAGAGATATCATTTGCATCCGAGTTGGAACATTTATAAGCCACTAATTGTGTATCATAGGTCATTATATCCAAATCTTTTTTGTCAGTTTCAACTACAGAATGTTCCTTCCAGTTACCTTCTTTTCTATTCGCAATATCACTATCTACATTCACAATCTATTGTCAATTGTTCTTGATAATAGAAGATATAATAATACAAAACAAACGCAATGTTTACCAAGATATAAATTTCTATATGCACATTTATGACCAGAAAATAATATCAATCTTTATCTGGGAGACAAATCATTATATTTTGCATTCATTTTGAAAATCATGAAGTGAATTTCATGATATTTCCTTTATGTATGTCTGTTTGTGTGCGCGCGCGTGCATAGATATTTGAAGATAAGGCAATCAAAATAGTAAACTCGTAGTGTAAGGAAAAGATAAGTTATCTTGGCTAGGCAAATCAGTCAATTTTGCATGCATCTAGAAAATTATGGGGATAATTTTGTGGTATTTTAATGTGCTTGCAGTGTGTATCACTACTTCTATATGTCCAGTAAGTTTAACAAGTAAAACAAATGATGGCTAACCCACATACAAGTGTTTATAATACCCCGGTGTTCTTCGTAAGTACCAGTACTTCTGCTCATCATTTCCAAAATGCACTACACATGCTCAGCTCAACTAGTGCTTAGTTTCCAAATTGCACTAGAAGTTGATATGCTAGCCAATCTTTCTTTGATACTTCAATCTGTGCTTTTTGCCACTTTAATTTAGTGCACTCTTGCTTCAAACTTGCTACTTCAATATAGTTCATTCTTGCTTCAACCTATGCTTTCTGCCACTTGATGCTAGTTCTTCTCTGTTGTAGTCATGTTTAGTCCATCATCCTGCTTAGTTCTATTAGGAAGGAAAGGGTAAGAGTCTAAGTATTCATATTATCACAATTTTAAAATTCTTACTATAATCATAATCATAGTTATGCGCCAAATAATAAAATATATACCTTAAAAAAAAGATTTAAAACCTATACCTTTCCTTATATGAATGAATAATCCCAAAGGAAGTGGACACTGGATAAATAACACTAACTTTTATCTACTTCTTGCATAATTGTTGCTTGGAAATGCAATATTATACAACAATGGACACACAAAGAAATTAAGTATGATTTCATATATTCATTTGTAAAAACGATTTTGAAAGTCAAAGCATCTAATCAATGTAATAAGACAATTCATCAAACTGCTTTAAAAACATTTATTACATTGAAACAATTTATAATATATAATATTTCAAAAAGTGGTCTTACTTAATAGACTATGAACGATGATACAATTTAGATGCTCGCATGCAAATATACTTGAACTATAATTTAACTACCATGTAGTTACAACTACATAATAATTAACAGTTAAAGTATTCATACACTATTTTGCTAGCAGCCATATAGTTAGTATTCAACACGCAAAAATACTTAACATGTAATGGATTGCTTATGAGAGAGTCCATAAGAAGATTGAAATTAAGAATTTCTATGGTACCCAAGTCCCTCACATATAACTCCCTGTATCCAAACCTACGGCTTCATCGACGGTACCAATCTCCATCATTGTCGTTTGTAGAAGCTTCAAGTAATAAAGAGTCTAAAATATTAGTGGGCATTAGGAAAGATTTTTGAAGATAGATGTTTTCATTGACTCAAAAACAAACCCCTTAAAAAAATTTAGAGTGAAATTTGTTTATCAAATGCATTTATCAAAGTTGTGACTATAAAGATATAAATTAGAAAGGAGTTCAAAAGTCATAATAGATAACTTGCTTATCTATATTGTTTTCAAATTGATAATTCAACTTTATCAACATTTCAATTTTAACCATTCTAATAATTTACCATTATGTTTGGTTGAACTCCTTAAAAAAAATACCATTTTAAAAAATTGCTCTTAACTCATTATAGAAAATGTTGTTTTCAAAAGGGTAAAAGTAGATTCTAGTTCTTTTATATTTTTTATTATCAAACTGAAATACTAATCATAAGTTTAGAAAACGAACATGAATTAGAGCAAAGCACATGTGGCAATTCTTGTAAGAGCTAAAAACATCCCAGTTATGGACATGCACTGCACAGTATATACACGTTGCTGAATGGGATCAGAAATCTCCATTAATGAGATTAGCGGCTACCTATTTCTATCGATGAAATCAACAAAAATGAAAGTAAAAACATGAGATAATAGGTCTTATCATTAATTCCAATTCTATATTTGTTAAATTAATAGTTTGAATAATGTAAACAATGAACTAGATCATAACATATAACATAATTTAACATAAACAATGTACGAAACTCAATTATTTTTATCTTTTTTCTATAAAATTCCAATATTAATTTTATTAAAGGATGTAGCATTTCTTGTGCTTTCATGAACATTTCATATGCGATACGGTCATTAAAAAAATGCCATATGCATGGTTGTAACATCTTACATTCTGTTAAAGCTAGTATATAACTATTTAATATTTATAGCCAACTAATCATATATATGCAATATCCCAAGTGGATAATTATTTAAATAAAAGTAGTAAACTATGTTTTAAGTATTTCTTCTTATGTTTCAATTTTTTAAAGCTAATCTTGACACCTGACCATTACAAAAGCACAACTGGAATTTTCATACGGATTTTGGCAAGCTTTGAGTTGTTAAGAAATGTATTAGTATTTTTTATTTTCTATGATTCAATAAAAGCAATCGAACTTAATCCTAAACCATACAGAAAATGTTCAATGTAAAATAATATAAGCCAAACAATTTGACATTAAATTTACATCTTAATCTACAAAGCCTGTTACTGATTTTTGAATCATGCAAACAATAATTGTGATAGTGATTCTAATATTACTTTCCTAACTACCATAATATTTTATAAAATATATTTTATATTTCTATTACATCATCATCCACGACATGAACACATGTAAAGGTAGCAAAATACAATAATCATATTTGATCATAGAGACAACTATATCTTTATCTTTATATTTAATAAAAAACTTAATATAAGTACTAATCGTATACAATTTACAATAAAAAGTACTATTAATGAATATCTTAATTAAGATTGGCAGCCTTTAAATATTTGTATGGTATGATAGAATATCATCTATGATTGAAGCACTTCCACTTAAAAGAATACAGAGAAGATGATAATGTTGGCTCAATAGCAAATTTTTTCACTTCACTCCATAATAACATTTTAGTATGCCATTTATAATATTGCACAATTCATGTCTGATTTTGATACTACCAACAACAATGCAAAAAAAACAACTAAATTAACTTGTTCTTACACGATACCAGTTGGAGTCGAGTCCATCAAACTTTTACAGCTCTCTCACATTAACATGAGAAATATACAATTTATCCATGTCAATCTTGGAAATCAGCAGCAAAGCATAAAAAATCCAAACATCCTAGAACCTCGACATCTGGTCTAATTTCCAAAACAGCATATTAGGGTTCAGAAATACCACCTAATAAGAAAAGGGGGTTTGAAGCTAGGAATAGATTCAAAATTAGGGTTTAGATTATTGCCATTTTTGGATTCAACGGTTGGGTTTTGGCTGTTGATTTCAACAATTAGGATCCAATTTAAGGTGAAAATAATTTTATTTTTTTGGTTGGAGGGATGGTATTTAAGTCGATAATGAAGAAATGATATGGATACAATAGAAAATAAAATTTTAGGTGGGTATTGTAAAATATTAGCGTGTGGTAGATTTAATGCAGCATTTTAATATATTTTTCCTTCGTGAATCTATTAAATAATAGTAAAGATAAAGAATTTAAAGCTCTGTTACTGAATATAGGAATTTCCTCCCCTCTCCTTAATTCTCTCAGGATATTTTATTTTCACATCCTTATAATTTATTATTATTATTATGTTTCTACTGGTTTTCTCTTCTATCATTAAAATTACTAATTTTAACAGCTATTTATAGGTTTCTTTCAAGTTTTCTCTAGTATTTTGCATTTAAGTCCATATATATCAAATTTAGTTAAATTTAAGTTTTTTAAATAAATACAATAAATGAGTAGCCATATTGATCTAACAAATTTTAAAAAATAACAATTCAATATGTGTACAACATTCATATGGACAAAAATGGTAAAATTAATTTTTCATTCAAGTCCAGATAGTTTTAAATTTCCACAATTATGTGCAAACTATTACAATGTCATGCTGATATTCTCTCTTATCATTTTGCATTTAAATGCCAACATTCAATAATTTTAACAATTATTTACGGAATTCTCCTAAGTTTTCTTGTATTATTTCACATGCAAGTCCATATATTTGAATTTATTAATTGATTTTGAATTTAATTGTTAACTAAATTCAATTAACAAATATGTATTAATTGATCTAATAAATTAGAAAAAATAGTAATTCAATGTGTATGTATTTGTATTGACATAAATGATAACTATATTTTCATTCAAGTTCATATAATTTAATATTTTCACAACTATATACAAAATTATCTTTGATACTATTACATTTATTTACTTTTAAGTTCATAAAATTTCTTTTTATAGAATTATTTATTTAATACAAAGAAATATGTACATAATTTTTTCTTTCTAAAAATGGTACTTCATTACAAACAAGTATATACAAAAAATTTGTTTTCAAAATTGGTACAATCATAAATAACGTTTTTTCCTTATAAAATTGTTTCGTCAAATGGACTCTTTATTATTATTAGATTATATTTTGTGAAGAATAACATTACATTTAATGATAAGTGATGAATGTTTATATTCTATAATATTGAATAAAGAATAAATATTCTCAATTAGTACATTTTTGTACAAAATGTTACATTTTAGTTAGTTATATTTGTAATCTGAGTTAACCAAATTGACAAAAATTATACCATATTTTGTTTAGAAATATTTTTCTTTCAAACTTTATTATCGTTTTTACATAAATGTTAAGTATTTTTTGAAAATTTTATTATAAAATAAAAATAGGAAGGTATGAAACAATGATTAAAAATCTTTTTTTTTTACATAATTAAAATGAAAATATTATTTGTAACGTTTCAGGTCTTATTTTCACTTCATATTTCTTTTAGTAGTTAATAAATACTTTTTATCAATGTGATAATATCATATAATTATTTTGATAAATATGTCCTGTGAGAACTATAAATGCATACAAATATATTGAGTCTTTGGTATTACACTTTTATTTTTAAGTATTTATCGTTGTTCTCTCAAGTAATATTTGAAATTTAATGTATACATCATTTATCTTTTAGTCAAATGTATCAAAATCTAAATGTCAATTTCAGAATATATGCATATGAATTTATTTATGAAATTCTATAAAAATATTAATTTCAAAATTTATTAAGAATGTTTACTTTCATTTATTTAATTGCCAAATAATGAATTCTAAAAGATAATAAATCGAAGCCTAACTCATTTCTATCAACAAAAATGATATTTTTTTATTATTCAAATATAAAAATAAACGAATCTCATAACAAAATTACACAATCATAAATATAATAATTTCAATTTATAACTCATTTATCCTAACAAAAATCATCGGATATTGCATAATAAATTATATACTTCAAATATATAATATTATTTTCACCAACATACCGTGTGCAACGCACGGGTTACACACTAGTATACTCAATAACTGCATTTCAATTTGAACCGTCGTGTTTCAGCCTTTTCCATTGCTGCAAATGACCATTTTCATTGTAGGGAGAAAGAGGAGGCCTTTGCTCTATCTGCTTCTTCGAAATTCTGGGGAGGTCGCAATTAATATACTGGGGCAAGCCTTAATTAATATACTGGGGTGCAAGCCATACTAAAGAAGCTAAGTGACTTTCGTCATCCAATTAGTGAGTTTGAGAGTGACCGGTAGGGCGACTACTTGTACTTCTAGGCGTTGGCGACCTATACTCTTGTCTTGTTATGCAAGATGGCTTCACTCGATTCAGTATTTCAATACAATAAACAAACCCACCAATAGCTTAGATAGTGGTCCTTCCACTTTGATGTAGTCGACCCTACCTATTTGTAGGATCTAGATTAACCCTAGAGGGGGGTGAATAGGGTTATAGCAAATTTTCTCGATATAAACACAGAAACAAAAACGCAGAAATAAATATGCTGAAAAGGTAAATCACACACAAAATTTACCCAGCTTCGGCAACCCCTGCCTACTGCTGCATTCCCAGATTTCTATTAGAATTAAACAGTATCACGCTTACAAACATTCTACTAGAATCGCAGACCTTTTTACTCCCGCTCACAAACACTCGACTAGACTCGCAAACATTTGCTCCCGCTCACAAACACTCTACTAGACTCGCACACCCTGCTCCCGTCTATAGAGTTTCGTTTACTCGCAAACTCTGCTCCCGCCTATAGAGCTTTGATTACTCGCAAACACTGCTCCCGCCTATAGAGCTTTGCAAACTCGCATACCCTGCTCACCGAACTAATTCTAACTAGACAATCTGACACTACCTAAACCCTAGGTGGTGATTTACAACTCCTTTGACTCGAAAAGAAAAACAAAACAACTTCAAAAATAAAACCAGGAGCAAAAATTAAAGTATAAACTTAGACTCCACTATTTTGCTCAAAATAAAAAACTAAAAAACCCTTTTTATAAAATTAAAGCCTAATAAAACTAAACCCCCTTTTAACAAATAAGGCCGGCTCTTTTAATCCTTTCCACCCGATCCACTTCTCTTGCTTTTGACTCGTGAAGAAAAATGGCGGCCTCTGTTTGTTTTGTTCGTTCAGAAATTAGGGCTTACGATCCAAATTGGGGCTTTCGACTCTTGCTTGTGCTCGATTTCTGATGATCGATTGTTGACTTTGAGATTGCGTTGCTCGGCTTGCTCGTTGATCGAATTCCTTTCTTGCTCGGTACGTAATGCTTTTGCTTTTACTGATTTTGTGCTTTCTGGAATTCGATGATGATGCCGATGATGTGAATTTGATTATATAGGGTTTTGTAACCCTAGATTTGCGTCGTATATTCTCTATTTGAATTTGTCAACTGATTTCTCCGGCCTTTGAATTTCGTGTGGATGATTGAGATTTCACTGACTTGTTCATAATCGTATATTTCTGATTTACTTGCTACTCACGGCTTTGAAATTGCCTTGCTCATCACGGTCATGATTTTACTGGTTCGACTTGGCATTGACTGTTTCAATTTGACACACACTTGATTTCTGATTTGTGAATTATTCGACACCTTGTTCATCACTGCACTGACATTTGCTTTGACCAGTTTATTTTCTTTGGTCATACTGTTGAAATTGATCTTCACTGTGAACGTCGACTTTACATTTTCTTTGTTGTGACTGGACGTGAACTTGTAGTCTTTTGTTTGTGTGCTCGAGTCTGCATTGTTGCATTTCACTGGACTGATCTGTAGCTCTGTTCATCACGACTTGATTTGTTCAACTTGAAATTAATTTGTAACGTGAATTTCTGAACGTTGATTATTTTCGGCTTGTACTTGGTGTATCATCTATATTAGCATTTGCTGTGTTCACATGTTTCTGGTGCATTCATTGGTCTGTTTGCATTTGCAGTTTGACTTAGACTTCACTTGCACTTGCTCTATGCCTTGTCTGGTTCGTTGTTTCATTTTGTACTGTGTCATTTCATGGAGTAGTCATCTTGACACTGTTGTACACTTGTTGTCTCTTAAGCTTGGTTTAGAGCTGTGTTTGCATGAGTCACTTGTTCATATTAACTGCCCTGTTTCATATGAGTAGTAGAACTAGTTGTCTTAAGCATGTTTCATTAAGCTTGATCAGTTTCATCTTGATATTGCTTTAACTGCCGCTGTTACATTCATTAGCATTGGCCTCTCTCTCTGGTCATGTTTGATCTCTGGTTTACTATCTGCATTCAGTACAGTTTGTACATGCATTTGCCACTGTTCCATTCTGGTTCTTCATGCATGTTCTCTTTTCATTGCTTTGTATCATTCTTTTGTTTGCCTGCAGACATGTTGCATGCATGTTCATTCCAGTGAGTTTTGTTTTGTGATATCCATGTTGCAACTGTTTTGGTCGAGTCTTGTTGTTTGTTGGCATTGGACCTGATCTGCATACATGATTGTTGCAGTCCATTTTGCTGTTGGTCTTCGTTGCATTCATGTCATGTTGCCTTGTGTTGAATCCAGTTTTAAAACTCGGATTTGACCTTGTGCTCGTGTCGTGATTTTCAATGTTATTGCACGTGAGTTGAACCCGGTTTTTCATTTGGGTTTGACCTGTGCTCACCTGTCCCTGTAAATCAATCAAGTGTATATATCGGCGTGCACGGCCTTGTGGCATATACAGTAATACACTGTGTATGTCACAAGTTGTTCGTGTATGATGAATTCAAATTTAAATTATGACGAACAACCCAAATAAATGAGGCAAATCATATTTTCAAAAATTATCTTTTATTTTTGAATTGCAGAAATATTTCTTTTTCAATTTTACTGCGTTAGTTTATATTTTTGCAGATTGCTCAGATGCTGGATTCAAACTGGAAGGAAGTTGAAGATAAATACGAGTGTGAGTGATATGTAGTGAGGTGCTGATGTAAATGTGAAATGTGATGTAATTATAATCAAAGCTGTATAGTTATAGTGAGAGCTTGAAATTGTACTATTCAAAGTTGTAATAAATATTTGTTTGAATAAAATATTCGTTTGAATTCAAATTCTGTGTTATTTAATTTATTCAACAAATATTTATTTAATCTGTGAAAACAAAATAGTATATTAACAAATACATTTAAACGAATGTATATATGTTTATTATCATCAAACAAAAATCATATAAGCGCACATTCAACAATCTCCCCCTTTTGATGATAACAAACATATATTTAAGATTTTGAATGTATTAAATGTATTTGATCGTTCAATTTGCTCCCCCTATTTGAATGCTCCCTCTCTACACAATACTCGCCCTACATATATGCATTCAAATAAAAATATGTAAATGAGCCTATATGCAAATGGAAAATTATTTGACCTTTGCTTGATTTTATTTGACAAAATCTTAACTTTTCTCTCCCCCTTTTGTTATCAGCAAAAGAATAACAGTGTTATAAAAATAGGGATGAAGTGACAGACATGAATCAAACATTTAACTCAATTGAATATAAATATCAAATTTCAATAAAACTCAAACAAAAATCATAATTACCCTTGTTAGGCGCATATTCCACTTTCAGAAGTGATGGGGATAAAATCATCAAAAAAATCATACAATTCTGTCTATTTGTGGTATATTTATTTCAGGAAATTTGAATATCTACTAACCATGCATAACCGTTAGGACTTTTAAATGAGATTAGTAGTATTCACAATTTTTATTTTAAAAAATAAAATCAAGTATCTTCTAACCAAGCATGACCGTGAGGACTTTTAAATGGGATTAGAATCAACTCGTCTATTTAATCAATTAATTTTGATATGCGTTCCATACATGCATAACCGTGAGGACTTTTAAATGAGCATGGAAGCACATAATCAAAAATCCAAGTAATTCACCCATGCATAACCGTGAGGACTTTTAAATGAGAGTGAATACTTTGGATATTTATTTTTTATTGAAAAATATAATAAATTGAAGCACAGATAATTTCCTTTATAATAATAAATTGAAGAACGAATAATTTCCTTTGTAAACTACCACAAATTTACATACTATATATGATTTTGATGAGTGATGGTCGATAGAAAGATGGTAGAAATAGAAATAATCATGGAACTTTTACCCAACAAAAAGTTTTTATAACTCTTGTTATGAAATTCTAAAGAAATTTTCTAATTATACTTTCTCGAGTTATAATATATGATAAATATCAACACTCATCACTTTTTCAATCACTATTCATCGTTTCGATAATCAAAGGGAGTCAGATTAGTCAAAATAGTCATTTAAAATCAAATTCAAAAATTATAAAATCTATTTTTCAAGAATGACTAATCTGTAAATATGGTCAAACATGATTTTCTCGAGAGGGTTTTATAAGAAAATTTTCTGCTATTTGAAAATTATTTCAAGTGAAAAATATGCAGATATTTTCTTTGAAAAACGATGCAGCAAATGAATGTTTCAAAAATTAATCACGTTCCACTAGTAATTTTTCTATCAACTATATTACCAGTGTAATCTGCATCTGAATTTAAGTTTCACTCAATATTCACTCGTTGGATGTCAAAGACCAGATTGTGAAATTTTAACAAGCTATCTCGGAATGAAATTTGAAATGAAGCCATGTTAACACTCAAACAAATATCATAGTGTTAATTTCAGAAACTGTAGGATAAACAGTTATATTCATGAGTAATCAACAGTCAATCAACATCATAATTATTTCAAAAACAATTTCTTGAAGTTCGACAATTTCTTAAAATCTTTTTAACAGCTTTCACATGAAATCGTGCAAATTTACAAGCAGTGACCAAATATATCTACGTGTAGCATGAGTAATCAAATACCATCATTTGACCGAACAAATTTATATGGATTAGTTCAAAGTTGACAATCTGATTGGTCATCATTTAAGCACAAATCAAGGTCATAAATAAGAACAAGTCAAAAAATCATATCAATTAAGAATAAGTCAGAATTAAAGACATCATTCATTTCATCATCACATTACTGGCTGATTTATTTAAGATTACGGTGCAGATTATCACATTTGATATATCGTTCAGAAACAAATTTACCTGTTTTACCTTTACGAGAATTTTTCGTGATTGCCCATTGTGATTCTGTCACCTTTGTACTAGGCTAAGGAACTTTGCTTTGTCGCCCGTTGTGTTTCTGGAACAGCCAAAATCCAGAGAATACTGTTGTTGTTCCTTAGCCTGCCACCACACCTACACGATGAAAGATTTATGTGACCTGTTTGTTTTTATAGGTCCATGATTGTTAGTGGCAGAATATGAAAAATATGTTTGTGGAGACCCAAAACTATTTATATATGTTCCTTTTAGCACCCAAATTTGTTTGACTTTCAAAGATTTTATATTTGTGCCTTTTGGAACCCAAATTGGTATAGTTTTCACGTGTTTGGGTCTATACCAACAATTATTTTGATTGTGTCCAAATTTTCTACAAATTGTACACATTGAATTGACTTGATTAAATTTTGTGTTCTTGTTCCTATGACTATAATTTTCAACATGATGTCCAATTATTTCAGATCGAGCAAAGACACTTTTACCTTTTGCATTATCATCATCTTGTGATTTCCCAAAACCTAGTCCTTTTCTATTGTTAGCAAAAATTTGATTTCCCAATAGCATGTTGAAAGATTTTTCGCCTCTTGAAAAGTTATTGAAAGATTTCTCAAGATTTTGGACTTTGCTTTTTAGTGACGTGTTTTCAGTTACAAGTGAGGTGCATCTATTTATGAAATCCTTTTTCCTAGTGTCGATGGTTTCCTTAAGATTCAAGTTTTCTTTTTCAAGATTCTCATAGTTATTCCTAAGCTTTGATAAATCTGAATCTAAAATCTTACAATTTTTACAGTCTAGGTTTTGAATATTATCAAGTTTAATTTCTAACCTAGAATTTTCATGGGTGAGTTTCCTCCTTTCAGATTTCAGTTTTTCAATTTTTGATTCAAGACTATCAATTGTTTTAGTAAGATCTAAGCACATAAAAACAAGATCTCTATAGGAATACTCACCTGCCTCACTAGATTCCTCGGAGGTTGCTTCTGATTCTATTTTGCCATACAACACAAGTTAGCCTCCTCTGAGCTGCTATCCGAAACTTCCTCTCCTTCTTCATCATCCCAAGTTGCTGGAAAGGCCTTCTTCTTCTTTTTCTTTCCTTTGTTGTTTTTGAGAAGTGGGCATTTTGGTTTGATGTGGCCAGGCTTGTTGCAGTTATAACACGTCAGTTCATTATCGGAATTTTCAGAATCTTTTGGCCTATTATGACTTGTTTTCTTCTTGCGTGGCTTGAATCTAGACCATCTTCTAAGATTATTGACAGCCATTGCAAGCTCTTCAATTGGATCTTCTTCATCTTCATCGCTCTCTTCTTTGCTCTTTAAGGCAATCGTCTTCTTCTTTGGTTCGGAGTTGTTGCGTTCTTCCTTTGCTTTTAGCTCAAGCTCGTATGTCATCAAGTTACCAATCAACTCCTCCGTGCTTAGTTTACTCAAATCTTTCGATTCTTGGATTGCCGTGACTTTTGCCTCAAAGTTCATCGGTAAGACTCGTAGTATCTTCCGCACAAGCTCTACCTCAGTGAATACCTTCCCAAGCGCTCTAGCGTTGTATACCAAGGTTGAAAAGCATCCAAACATATCCTTTATGCTCTCGCCTTTGTCCATCACAAGGTTTTCGTATTCATTGCTGAATTGGGCTAGACGAGACTCCTTGACTTGAGAAGTTCCTTCGTGTGTCACCTCCAAAGTGTGCCAAATTTCCTGTGCTGTTGCACAATGAGAAATTCTATTAAATTCATTTTTATCAAGAGCACATATCAAAGCATTCATGGCTTTAGCATTTGTCGTTTTCAATCTCTTATCGTTAGCATCCCACCTATCCTTAGGTTTAGGAATCTCAGTATCACCAACGATTACAGTGGGAGGTTTATAGCCAGTTTCAATAATATCCCAAACATCATAATCAACAGAACTAAGATAGATACCCATCCTAACTTTCCAATAAGTATAATCGTTCCCGTTAAACATGGGTGGCCTAGCAATAGATTGCCCCTCAGAAAAAGCATTATTTGGTGAATTCATGACTCTAGAGTTAAAAATAAAATACCGGGCTCTGATACCACTTGTAGGATCTAGATTAACCCTAGAGGGGGGTGAATAGGGTTATAACAAATTTTCTCGATATAAACACAGAAACAAAAACGCAGAAATAAATATGCTGAAAAAGTAAATCACACACAAAATTTACCCAGCTTCGGCAACCCCTGCCGACTGCTGCATTCCCAGATTTCTATTAGAATTAAACAGTATCACGCTTACAAACACTCTACTAGACTCGCAGACCCTTTTGCTCCCGCTCACAAACACTCGACTAGACTCGTAAACATTTGCTCCCGCTTACAAACACTCTACTAGACTCGCACACCCTGCTCCCGCCTATAGAGTTTCGTTTACTCGCAAACTCTGCTCCCCGCTATAGAGCTTTGATTACTCGCAAACACTGCTCCCGCCTATAGAGCTTTGCAAACTCGCACACCCTGCTCACTGAACTAATTCTAACTAGACAATCTGACACTACTTAAACCCTAGGTGGTGATTTACAACTCCTTTGACTCGAAAAGAAAAACAAAACAACTTCAAAAATAAAACCAGGAGCAAAAATTAAAGTATAAACTTAGACTCCACTATTTTGCTCAAAATAAAAAACTAAAAAACCCTTTTTATAAAATTAAAGCCTAATAAAACTAAACCCCCTTTTAACAAATAAGGCCGGCTCTTTTAATCCTTTCCACCCGATCCACTTCTTTTGCTTTTGACTCGTGAAGAAAAATGGCGGCCTCTGTTTGTTTTGTTCGTTCAGAAATTAGGGCTTGCGATCCAAATTGGGGCTTTCGGCTCTTGCTTGTGCTCGATTTCTGATGATCGATTGTTGACTTTGAGATTGCGTTGCTCGGCTTGCTCGTTGATTGAATTCCTTTCTTGCTCGGTATGTAATGCTTTTGCTTTTACTGATTTTGTGCTTTTTGGAATTCGATGATGATGCCGATGATGTGAATTTGATTATATAGGGTTTTGTAACCCTAGATTTGCGTCGTATATTCTCTATTTGAATTTGTCAACTGATTTCTCTGGCCTTTGAATTTCGTGTGGATGATTGAGATTTCACTGACTTGTTCATAATCGTATATTTCTGATTTACTTGCTACCCACGGCTTTGAAATTGCCTTGCTCATCACGGTCATGATTTTACTGGTTCGACTTGGCATTGACTGTTTCAATTTGACACACACTTGATTTCTGATTTGTGAATTATTCGACACCTTGTTCATCACTGCACTGACATTTGCTTTGACCAGTTTATTTTCTTTGGTCATACTGTTGAAATTGATCTTCACTGTGAACGTTGACTTTACATTTTCTTTGTTGTGACTGGACGTGAACTTGTAGTCTTTTGTTTGTGTGCTCGAGTCTGCATTGTTGCATTTCACTGGACTGATCTGTAGCTCTGTTCATCACGACTTGATTTGTTCAACTTGAAATTAATTTGTAACGTGAATTTCTGAACGTTGATTATTTTCGGCTTGTACTTGGTGTATCATCTATATTAGCATTTGCTGTGTTCACATGTTTCTGGTGCATTCATTGGTCTGTTTGCATTTGCAGTTTGACTTAGACTTCACTTGCACTTGCTCTATGCCTTGTCTGGTTCATTGTTTCATTTTGTACTGTGTCATTTCATGGAGTAGTCATCTTGACACTGTTGTACACTTGTTGTCTCTTAAGCTTGGTTTAGAGCTGTGTTTGCATGAGTCACTTATTCATATTAACTGCCCTGTTTCATATGAGTAGTAGAACTAGTTGTCTTGAGCATGTTTCATTAAGCTTGATCAGTTTCATCTTGATATTGCTTTAACTGCCGCTGTTACATTCATTAGCATTGGCCTCTCTCTCTGGTCATGTCTGATCTCTGGTTTACTATCTGCATTCACTACAGTTTGTACATGCATTTGCCACTGTTCCATTCTGGTTCTTTATGCATGTTCTCTTTATATTGCTTTGTATCATTCTTTTGTTTGCCTGCAGACCATGTTGCATGCATGTTCATTCCAGTGAGTTTTGTTTTGTGATATCCATGTTGCAACTGTTTTGGTCGAGACTTGTTGTTTGTTGGCACTGGACATGATCTGCATACATGATTGTTGCGGTCCATTTTGCTGTTGGTCTTCGTTGCATTCATGTCATGTTGCCTTGTGTTAAATCCAGTTTTAAAACTCGATTTGACCTTGTGCTCGTGTCGTGATTTTTAATGTTATTGCACATGAGTTGAACCCGGTTTTTCATTTGGGTTTGACCTGTGCTCACCTGTCCCTGTAAATCAATCAAGTGTATATATCGGCGTGCACGGCCTTGTGGCATATGCAGTAATACACTGTGTATGTCACAAGTTGTTCGTGTATGATGAATTCGAATTTAAATTATGACGAACAACCCAAATAACTGAGGCAAATCATATTTTCAAAAATTATCTTTTATTTTTGAATTGCAAAAATATTACTTTTTCAATTTTACTGCGTTAGTTTATATTTTTGCAGATTGCTCAGATGCTGGATTCAAACTGGAAGGAAGTTGAAGATAAATACGAGTGTGAGTGATATGTAGTGAGGTGCTGATGTAAATGTGAAATGTGATGTAATTGTAATCAAAGTTGTATAGTTATAGTGAGAGCTTGAAATTGTACTATTCAAAGTTGTAATAAATATTTGTTTGAATAAAATATTCGTTTGAATTCAAATTCTGTGTTATTTAATTTATTCAACAAATATTTATTTAATCTGTGAAAACAAAATAGTATATTAACAAATACATTTAAACGAATGTATATATGTTTATTATCATCAAACAAAAATCATATAAGCGCACATTCAACACTATTGACTCAAGTCAAGGCCAGGCGACCAACGGGAGGCACCCTCTTACTCAAGGCTCATAGGAGTAGGGAACCCTTACATGGTGGGATGTAGGCTTTAGTTGTTTTGTTCTTCACTACGTATTATTCTTTTTTAGTAACCGGCCGCTCAGGCGTTAATCCATTTGTCCTTTTAGATAGAAGGCCAAAAAAGTTCTCCGTGGGAGCTATGCTATGTTGTTCGCTTTTGTCAACTGAAGTGCGCCAACTCACTTGATAGCAAATATAGAGCGGAGCTCCATTCGAGTTGTCATGAGTAGAGGGTTGGCGTTTCTTTTACTTTTCAAAGAAAATGAGTACGATGAACGACATTCTGTTGTACTGCTAGCCACTTTTGTATAATGAAAAAGGTAACATACCAGTTACTTTGGAATCGACATTAGTGATGAAAGGGGGCTAGGGATCGAAGATCAAATTATTGGCCCAATACTAGACGTTGTTTCCCTCGAGGCCTAATATTTATAACGCTTTGGTAGTGAAAGTTCGAGATACTATTGGTTAGCAAATGTTTATGACTTGTGAGGTACAACAATTATTAGGAAATAATCAAGTGTGAGCTATAGCTATGAGTGCTACAGATGGTCTGATAAGAGGAATGAAAGTGATTGATACAAGAGTTGTTCTACGTGTTCTAGGAGTGAGCGAATTTTTTTCTTGGAGAGCCTATTGATAATTTTGGTCTGGTAGATACTCGTACAACATCGCCTATTCATAGATCTACGCTTTCCTTTATTTGTTACAATTAGATACATAATTCTCAGTCTTTGAAACAGGGATGAAATGGTGGATCTTTGAGCTCTGTATCACCATGGAGGGAAAATTGGACTATTTGAGGGAGTGGGTAAAACAATACTTATCATAGCATGGAATTGATCAACAGCATTGCCAAAGCTCATGCGGCGTATCCGTATTTGATGGAGTAGGTGAACGTACTCGAACTCTACATGAGAGGTAATTGATGACAAAAATATTGCAGAATCAAAGCTCCAGTCTTTTCGCAAAGTTAAGCTTAAATCCATTCCTTAAAAAACATTTTTTTTGTAAGAATACATTGTATATGTTAGAAACTTCAAGGATGACTGACTCTTCTGTAGGAAGCCGGAGGAGTAAAGTAGGTACTCGAAGGATATGCCAAAGGAGCTAGTAACTATCATCATGTATTAAGGAACATACTAAACTGTTGGGTCGTAGGAGGAGCTCTGCTCTTACTTTATTCAATTCAAAGATCCCGGGTTCCCTGCTACCCTACATGATACTTCTTCTAGCCGCTCCTTGATTGACTAGCTGAATGTAATCATCAATGGCGTCTTGCACCAGGGCCATTTCAGTGTGAACATTGAGTGGGAATTCGATTACGTTGCTAAGAGAATCCCATGTCACTACACTAAACAATCCATTTTGTAACACTTTTCTGCTTTCAATTTGTAACGATTATAACCGTGCCTATATCTAACTGTTATTTTCCTTACTAACATTTATCATGGTTATACGGCTATCAAATCTGGTAATTTCGTAAATAATTAAATGCAATATGGATAAGGTCGTAATTTTATCCTCTATTATTACTTAACCTATTTCTAACAAATAACATTTCATTCTTTCAACGTTTTTCCTCTTTCGTTCGCTTTAGGGTTATCGCCAATTTGTTCTACCACCTTCTCCGCCGTCTACCACCTTCTCTACCGTCTTCCACCGCCTCCGCCGTCTGCCAATGCTTTTTCCCTTTGTTATACTAATTTGATGAAGATGAAGGAGGACTAGGGTTGCGTTCTATTTCGACAATCGACTGCAAACAAATTTTCAAATTTAAATCAGGTAATCACTTCAACCTTAATTTATTTTTTGAAATTAGGTATTTCTGCTAAATTAGGATTTTCGCTAGAGTTTTTGACTAAATTATTTTAATTGTGCATTGTAAGTAATTTATGAATTATGCCTTGAAAATTCTAGAATTATAAATGATGACAATGTTCTTGTTATTATGTGATATATCTAACTTAATGTGTTAGACACTTGATCCAACAACATTCATTCATTAATTATACATAAGATTTAACATAGTCAAATTTTTGCTACTCGGTCAACTTCAGTCTAAAATTTCATATTTAGAGTTAATTTTATTTTTTATACCAAAGGTATTATCAATAGTGTTCAACAGATTTGATGCATTGGCAAGTGCTAGTGGAACCAAACAATTAGACGGAGATGATGGTAGAGGAAGCAATAAGGCTATCTAGAGAATTTTGTGAAAACAAATGGCCTATATGTGATGTTCCCTTTCTTCATTTAGCCGACGGTAGAAATTATTTTATTGAACATCACCTGAGCTTGAGCTTAGGAGATTTAAAACTTGCAAGTACAAATTAATTTGACTCGGTGCACTTAATCTCCTCATTTGGAAGATGTTAGCAACACCATAGTTATTGTGCAGCTAAAAGTAAAGAAATTATTCTGTCAAAGTACGTGTGATTGGTAAAAATTTATTTCATTGAATTGACAATTTTTAAAATTATTATTCTCGAGTAATTAAGGAGACCAAACTTCAGGCATCTTAATGAATTCATGTTGGCAAAATATTTACATGTGCACAACATACGATAGTTAAACAGTATTGTCGTAAGTATCAAAGATAGTTCTTACCTTAATGATATACAAGAATTTAATCCATATCCACTAGCATGTGACTAATCACAGCACACATAAATTTCAATATTAAACCTATTAAGGGGCTAGTGTCTCTTTTATGAGTTCCATGATCGTATTTTCAGTAATTGAAATACTAAATTAAGTATGATTATTATGTGGGTTTAAAAGTGTAAACTAGTAATGAAAGTAGTTATTTATTGAAGTACAAATGTCATTCAAACTACAAGTTGTTTCAAAACATTGTAACAAAAATTAAACATGTCAAAACTCTCAATCCATCCTAATTGTGTAAAATGGTTTGGAAAGTAAGTATGGAATGACCCGATGTTGAATAGAGGAGAGAAATGAGAGGAGTGAGAATAGCTATTTAACAGGTTGAGACACAACTGATAATTCATGTGACCTTTCTCCACCGGATTTAATGTCAATGATTTTATTCGAATTAATGTATGAGGAGCTGTTTCATATTTGAGTATTTAAAAGAAGTTAACATATTTGAAAATACCATGGACTAGATTCAAGATAATGTATTAGTTATTTATAGTGTATTAGATGTAAAGTTTGAATTTGGTGGTGTATATCAAGTAACAATTGTATTTGGATGATTTGCATATTTATTGAGATTTGGAATGTATATAGTGCCCTAATACCATTATTTATGATGCTATGGATTGGCATATCCTTCCTAAAATACACCGGTTATAGATGGTACATGCATCAAATAAAAGGATAATGGTAGGACTTCTAATTATAAGCAAGCAAAAATTTATGTAGTAATAAATAGCAATGAAAATTTAGGCACATAGGTCTTTCAAAATCTGCCAACTATTTTATCTCTCTGCTATGCGGTATCTTGCTGATTTGAATAAAAAGAAAAACCATAAGTAAATAATTAAGATTGTTAATGTGAGGGATTACCGACCTTTTACAATTTTAAGAAAGCATAGTACGAGAGTCTCAATTTCCACATCATCCTACAACCATTGTCCATGAAAATAATTTAATCTTGTATAATTTCACATATAGCCAATATACGTCCACAACAATAAATAGGCGAGCATTTGCTAAAATTAAATATCACTCTTGCTATTAAAAACACTCATAACAACAAATATGAATACTGATGTGAATCGAATTGGTTCAACTGTGAGATTTTACTAGCTAAATATTAACTCTAGTGTTAACTATATTGTCAACCAATATCTAATTACTTTTTTTTGGTCACATCCACATGCTAGATGTAATAAAAGATAGTACGAACCAATACTAGAAAAATAGAAAAATGCAAAGTTTTTCCAAAGCACATACCTGAAGGGAAACTATGCAAACAAACTTACCATGTGCCAAATTGTACTTTTGAAGCCAATATCTTTCTTACATCCAGAATTTTTGGCTAAGAATCCCTAATTAGAAAAGCTGTAAAGTTAGATGCATGATAATTAGTACCGATAGTTAAAAAAGTGAACATTTATCGTATTTCATATACTCTTTGGAAAAGAGTACAAGCTATACTATGAGATACTTTGTTATATTGGTATACTGTCAAAATGTATAGTGCAACTGTCCACATTGCGAGAGGATTTAGGGTATATTTTAAAAAGATAACCATAAAAGAGGATTATAAATTTTTTGCTACTTACCATATTAAGCCAAGTAATATCGAAGGAAGAATTTTTTTGTATTAAAGGCCATGCATGATCTTTTAGCTTAAACTATAGTTTTATTTTCAGTGTAAAAGAGGGTGGAGATGTATATATATCAAGATGGTATATGATAATATTGATACAAACAGATCAGTAATGTAGAATTCCCCTTTTTTAGGACATTTATTTAGGTTCCATCATCATTTAAGATAACTTTGATGTCTAACACCTCAGTTTTTTTGTTAGTGTTACAACTTATTTCAAGTAACATACATGAATTCAACAATTATTTTCTACAGTGTTAGGTTAGTGACTTACCTAACTAACTCTAGTTTAAAGTAGTAATCAATCTTTTTCCTTCTGAGTGGTAGATAAAATCAAATCATCCCAAGTATATTTCTTTACCTGGATAAATTTTCAAGGTTAACCAAGGATCACATATGTTTCTAGACGTATTAGATTTAAATTTGTATCATATTATTACTTGACATTATAAAAAGGAAATTCTACAAAACCTATTTAATGGAATTATTTTTGTATCGGTCTAGTGCAATTCATGATAGTTCAAGCATCCTAGTTTCAAGGTTGACTTTTACTCATTAACGATTGCCACATAATATTTTGTGTACTTTTACTCATTAACGGTTGCCAATATCTAAATTTATTTTTAGGAACCTAGGCTGGTATACTCAAAGTCAATTCGTAAATAAGCTTGACCATAATATTAGTAGTTGACTACAGTGTATGTTCGATTGTGTTTTTGAAAACCGATACATTTTACTTTTATGGTTGGAGCTTTATGGATTTTTAAGGTTAAACCTATATGTATTTGCATTATATGCCTTTTGCATCTGTGATGAATCTATGTTCTCTTAGGTAAGGTCTGCATACACAAAAAGAGATTTTGGGTGGGATAATTTGCAGAAACTAGCCTTTAAGGTCAGATTTATACTTTGCATTTTAAAATGCGATGGTTTTATCGTTTGCACTATACGTTCATTAATTCATAATCATCATATCAGATGGTCGATGAATTTAATACTAAGATTATGAGAGAGCACATATTGAAGACAAGTAACTTAGAGAACTCTGGAAATGAAGACAATGTTTAAAATGCACGCTAGAAGCTAGAAGTGTAAATGCATGTGATGTTATGCAACATGAACTTCGTATACAAATTTTACATGTAAATGCATGTAAAGTTATCAAACCGACCGTTAGGGAGGTTTGCTTATTTCAACTAGCCAATATCAATTTTTCTGAAGCCAAAAAGACATGCTCCCTGTCTCGCCGTGATTTATCAAAAGAAGCTTTCGCGATGTATGAACACAAGTTTTCCTCCGTCTCCATCTCCTTCTCCTCGAATTTCTGCATAATTTCCTCCGTCTCTTTTCTGCTTTTGAACTAATCTTTGAAATCAAAACTCCTAATCGATCAGCTAGCACCTCAAAACCTAATCGCAACTCAAAGCAAAATCAAGTTCAAAACCTAATCGCAACTCAAAGCAAAATCAAGTTCAAAACCTAATCGCAACTCAAACCTAATCGCAACTCAAAGCAAATCCTAGTCGCAACTCGAAGCAAAATCCTGACGCAAGCCATTATTTGATACTGCAAGCTTAAGGTATGCCTTTAGTTTGGTAGAATTTGAATATCGTTTTGAATTAGGGCTGGCCTAATAATTTCAGCGTATGTTTAACTGTATAGAATATCATTTTGAACTATAGATGTAGTAGCAAAGATTCTCACATCACTTTAATTTAAATGTATAGAATATGCATCTGTGGCAGTGCCAGGTAAAACAATGATTTCAATTGAAATGAATTTGTGAGTGATGAGTGAGTTAAAAGCAAATTTATTTTACTTCAAGTTTTATGATGAATACATTTAAGTTTCAAGGCCCTGCTGAGATTGATGCATTGCTCCTTGATAGAGATATTCAATAAAACTGTAAATGTATTGGATTTGTGTCGATAGGCTTCGTATTAGAGTTAAAATTTCATGAGCAGATAATGTTGTTTTCGTTTTGTTGAAATTTATCCATGTTCTATAAAGTTTGAGTTTAAACTTTAAACTATAAACAAACTAGGAAAAAGCTTCAGCCTCGTTCAGAAGAGTTTTTTTTACCCCTTAATTAAATAGTGTTAATGGATTTTGGATTTCAGTTTTTGCTATTTATGTTTTATATTTTAAAGGACCTAAACCTGTAGCCTGCTTTTCGTGATTATTGTTAAAAGAAAGAATATGTGGGATAATGATCAGTAAAATAAAATTTATCATAAAATGTGATGGAGTAAAATATGCGGACCAAAAAAGAAAGGGGTTATTATTTATCACCGGTGATTCTTTACGGGCAAGGTGGACTTAAAAAAATAGATGCTTGAAAAAAAAAGAACATATGAACTTCAATTCTTTTGGAGGCGGTTTATTTCTAAAACTGTAAAATCTGAAGCGTTCATTCTAACTATGTATCTTACACACGAATGACAATTGATTAACAGATTTTAATGTTTGCAGTTGAAGGTTTGGTGCTAGAACCTAAGCTCGGATTTAGAAAGCTGTAGGAATTTTCATAGCTGTAAAAAAAATACTTCAAAATACAGAAAACTGCTATATATGTGTGGTATGTATTTTTCTCCTTGTTTCATATCTTCTTTTTTCTACATATTGATTATTTTGATGTTGAGTATAAGTTCAATTTTGCAACTATTTGGAATAAATAAAGGGTCTTCAGGAGAAGATAAATTGGTTCTGATTGATCTACAAATATAAAGGGTCTTCATATCTGTATTAGTACTTCAATTTTATTTGTTTGTTTAAGAAAAAATAAGGCTCATAAAAAAAAATTATTTTAACTTGGATTTTCTGAGTCCTAATTGTCTTGTTGATAGAGGGTGCTCAGATTCCTTATCCTGTAGAGGATTAATTATAATTTCTCTTCTTGTGCAGGAAAATAATGACTTGAAGAAACAACAGAGAAAGCTCTTCACGCAGTTCTTCTCTCCCATTTTTATCCAGGTATCGCTCATGACCAGCACTCATGAGAATAGTCCCTTGTCATAAGATTAATATATTGGTCATATATTGTATATATAACAATAATAAGGAAGTCGTTTACTTATATGGTTATAGAATATATGTACATGTAAAAAAAATTTATGTTATAGTGCATCCTGATATTTAGTAAGACTTTACAGCTATAATTGCACTAAAGAAAAGAATTTGGTCCCTTCGGTTATCTTCAACTAAGAACAATAGGATAATGGTATTCAAATTGACAGTGGAATTGGAATATCAGGGTACTGGAGATATTTTTGGAAAATTATATTCTAGGAAGTATTATGGAATTTCATATTGTTTTGTTGCCGAATTCCAGAGACCGAAATTTCTTTGAGGTAAAGTTTGTGGGCTATGTACTATTTTCCTGTAAATTTTTTAATTTCAAAGAATTTGCTTTCATCCTCTATCATCCATCTATTCACATTAGTGACTTAGACCCTGTTTTTTTATCCTTGCATTTTAACATTTTTATATTAAACTCTCTCAACCTCCCAGTGCATTTGGGGTCAATTGTTGCCTCTAGTTCAGGTTGCATAACCATCTTACAATTTAATAACTAAAGCTTTTGATTATTGTCTTATGGTTACGTTGTTATCCTTCAATGCAATATCTGAAGCTTTTATTTTATTTTTTGATATTGTACGTTCTAGTTTCATAGGTGTACAACCTTGTCAACTGTACAGAAGTTCTATATTATGAAATGTAAAAAGTAGCAATAAATGTTTTTATGTGTGCCCTTTGGCTAATTTCTTAGCTTTCTCAGATGTATTTTATATCTTCAATTGTCTTGTCCCATGCCTTTTTAACATGAAGTACAGTCAAGGGTTTTGAAAATAGTGAATTGGGAGGTTGCAACACTGTTTGGTGGAGATGTCAGTTTCTGGTTTAAAGCTTGTATTTGGTTGTTTTTAGAAGGGTGATGGTAGTTCTGTTGCCGGAAGAAGGGTTTTCAGAAATGATGGGGATGACAAGAGTGGGTGTATGTTGTGAACTGTGGTGTGGAAGGAAAGGCAGTGAATTGTTGTCAGTAGTGCACAGGGAAGGAGGTTGACTATTTGAGGAGTTGAAGTGGTTCTTGATATGAAGATGAGTGGCTATGTAAATGTCGTGAAGTTGATGGAATATGAATGCAAGGTGCAGTGAGATGTTGCAGGGATGATTCCATGATGTTGAAGGAGTGTATGGTGGTATTGACAGCAGGCATGAGTTTGTGAATGAAGGCAACAAGACACAAGCAAGTGGAAGTGTTGTAGTATGACACAATTTTTTTTGTGTGAAGGCAACAATCGTTGTATGAAGGAAATGGAGGAAATGAAGGTAATGTGACTGAGAAGTGAATGTTGCTGTTTCAGACGATGAAGGAGGAGTGAGGAGATGACTGTTTTGGTTGGGAAAGAGGTTTGAACTGCTGTCGAGCAGTGGTGAGTTGATGTTAAGCAGTGGAGTGAAGTGGTGATTGAGGCGGATTGGGATGCGGTGATTCTGGTGGTATGTCAGTTGTTCAGATGAGATGGTCTGATTGCTATGGTTATGGGAGTATACTATGTTGTATCAGTAGTGATTGCTTTTGGTTGGTGACGATGGAGTATCAGAACAGTGTTTAGAAACGTGTTTGGTTAGTGGTGATGTGCACTGTCGTGTTATGTTTGGTACTGGTGGATTGTGTGATATGTGCACTAAAGGAAGTGGGTAGGAAAGTGGCATTGTGGCTATGTATGTAAGGTAGTAGAAATGGGTTTGTTGTGATTGAAGTGTAGCTGACAGCAGTGATGAAGTGGAGTTTTGTTGCTGTTTGGTAGCAAGAAGAGGTCAGAGAGGGTTTGATAGCTATTTTGGAAGTTTTGAGTAGGTGACGTGATTGAATGAACGAGATAGAGCAGAATGAATGATGTTTGTAATTTCTCATCAAATTATTAATAAAAGAAAAAGAATTAACAAATAGTTTTTTCTTTTATATCAAATAACACAACGGTCGGTTTCTCCACCGTTGTGCGGTTATACTAGTAGTAGTATATGAAATTGTCAAACGGCTATTTTTTCATTTTATCAAAGTCCAGGGCATTCTATAATGGTTTATTTATTCCTAGTAGTAGAGAAACAAACAGTTTCTGACATTGCTTTGGAGGCATGTTGTGAAATTTAGAACCTTTAAGGTGGGCTAAAACATATTTGTTTGCGTGAAGACCAAAACGATAAGTAATTCCTGTAAGTCTGTAGTTCTATAACTGTCAGCGCCTGCCTTCAACATTATGAATTTTCATATTTTAATATTTTTGAATGTATGTTGAAAATTACCGGTTTAGTTGTGCAATTATTTCTACACGAGCGAGAGTGCTACATAGAAACAATTAGGCAATTGATGTCTTGCGGATTTATGTTTCTACATTCTTTTAGATTGTAAATGAAAATTTTGACTCTTCATATTGCCTTTAATGATATGTAGGGTGTGTTTGGGAATTCAAAATATATATTAAAATAGGCTGTTTGAGTTAAATAGACTGAATAGTGGGGAAATTTTGAAAATTGATAGTTGTACCAAGATCAGGCACTATTAAGTTAAAATATTTGATACATATGATACTAATAATAATTACACATGCTTAGTAAAAAAATAAAATAATAAGTACAAGTCATACACATTTTGCAAGGCAAAACAGAGTAATTAGAGCTAATACTATACATTCTACGTTTGAACTTAGTGAAAAAGGGAATATCTTAGGGTAAAAGATATTCTAGGAAAGTAAGAAGTACTGAATACTGAAAAGTTAAGGTTACTGCAAGTTATAATTAAAGAACCCATAGCATGTTTTATATGGCAGTTCCTTTTTAGTTACTTTTATTGAATTGTGATGCATGCATGTTAAAGTTATATTTTAGTCAACCGTCCCCTTCACTATTCATTTTTACAACGTTATTATTATATTTACACAAGTTCATTTTTTTGTTTAATAAATTGATAAGAAGAGATAGAAGTTCTTGCTAATGTCGTTACCAACTTCAAGAGAGTGGATTAGATGTCGACGTAGGAACACCGATGAGTACATACAAGAGGTTTGACATTTTATAATCTTCGCAAAGCATCATTCACTGCTTGATTTTGAAATGTGCAGTTGTACCTCCAAAAAATGTAAAAATTCAAAAAAACTGCCCTTTAAAGCAGTCGAGAAACACTTGATCATTTACGGTATGGTTCCAACATATAATGAGTGGTTTTTTCATGGTGAAAGGAATAACATAGATGAAGTAGTCAATCCTACACCAAATGTTACCACAAATGAGGCTTGTATATCTCATCAAATTCGAGTGGAAAACCATGTAGAAGGTGCTCTTGTAAACCATGTTGATAATGTATATGGTGTGTATGATAGCATACATGACATGAGCGATGGTCGTCAGGGAAGAAAGTACACTGAGTGCAAAAGAAAATCAAACGAAAAACTATATTCTTTTTGTGAAGACGGTTTTACAACGTTAAGTGTCCTTATAGAGCAATATAATTTGAAAAATGAATTCAATTGGTCAGGAAACAGTGTGACCAAGTTGTTGAAGAGATTGAAAAAGTGGCTTTCGAAGGAAAATACACAGCTGGATAAATACCCCCACAATGAAACAAATGTTAAAGGATTTAAGAATGAATGTAGAGTCCATACATGCTTGTGAAAATGATTGCATATTATTTTAGAAGGGGAATAAAGATGTCGTCGAATGTCCTCGTTTCCATACATTGAGATTAAAGTTAAAGATGAAGGTGGAATTGTGAATGATGTAAAACAACCAAGAAAAGTTTTAAAATATTTTCCAATAATTCCTAGATCAATTAGAATTTACACTATACCATGGATAGCTTGAAATATTATCGCAGAGTGAAGCAAAAACTTATTGGAATTCCATGCATCATCATATTGACTCAGCTGAATGGAGATCGGTTAAGAGTAACTGTCTAGAGTTTACTAATAATGCTCGAAATGTTTGGCATGGAATTTCTACCGATGGGTTTAATCCTAAAAAATTTAGTAAAACAGTTATAGTTGTTGCTCCGTGTATATGGTTCCTTATAACTTACCTTCTTCGTTATGCTTGAAATCATAATTTCAAATGTTGTGTTTATTAATTCCTAGACCTAAAGCACCAAGTCAAGATATTGATGTATACTTAGAACCCCTTGTGGATAATTTGAAACAATTTTGGATGATAGGAGTGCTTGTATCTGACAGAATAAGGAAGAGTATTTCACATTGAGAGCAATGCTATTGTGGGGAATTCATGATCTGCCTGCATTTGGGAATCTATCAGGTTGTGTGACTCATGGTTATAAAGCATGCCCTATTTGTGCTACAGAGACCGAGATGGAACACATTGGTAATAAGATTGTTTATACGAAGTACAGAAGATTTCTGAAGTATGGTCATCCGTATAGAGCACCAAAACAGGATGGTATAAAGATATAGATTATAAGGAACCTCCAACATGACAGACAGGATTAGCTCTTTTGGAGAAGATTGCTTATATCAAATATGCACCCGGTAAATCGATTAGAAAAAAGAAGTGTATGGGAGATGATGTTGATCGTGACGAAGAACACCTTGTAAATGAGAATGACGATTGTATAAGACCAGCATGGTATAAAAGTCGATTCCTTTTTCCTTAGAGTATTGGAGTGGTCATAAAGTGCGACATATAATAGATGTGATGCATACTGAGAAGAATGTGGTAGAGCATTTTATTAATTTGTTATTCAATAGAATCAAACAATCCTCTAAATTTGCATTTGATAAAGCTTACAAGATCCAATGTTGTCAAGTACAAAAGGACGTAAAACTTCCATCGTGCTTTGGAATTATATTTGGGAACTTAGTAAGTATTCAACCGCATAGTTTGAATAATAGAAATTCATATGATTATCATATTACTATCCAACATTTTCTGCCTGTCATAGTTCAAAATGCATTTCCAAAGTCTCATGACTTGAGGCGCGTGACTTTACAAGTATGCTTGTACTTTTATATTATTTGTTCAAAAGATTTGATTCGAGAGCATGTCCAAGCCGCCAAAGATATGATTGTTGTGTGTTGGTCCATTATATTGCCGCTAATTTTTTTGATTTAATCATACATCTTATGGTGCATTTAGCTGATCAGGCAGTACTCTACGAACAAGTTAATTATATATAAATGTATCCATTTGAAAGGTGAGACATTCTTTTTAATAATTATTATGTGAATTATTTTTCACTGATAATATAAAAACATGCATTATTTTATGTTTTCTTACTGCTGTGAAGGAGTGTAAGGACATACCTAGCAATAAACGATATGTGGAAGGGTCGATTTCGAAAGCATATCTTGTTTCAGAATCTGTTAGGTATGCAATAGAGTATATGCGAGATCCACCTGCTGGTAATCATAGCTCTAAACAAGCACCATTCTTGGATGAGAATGGTAATGAAGCATATGAACATTCCATTGTTGAGGGTAAAACTATCAAGCTAAGTGACGTACAATGCATATAAATTCGAAGGTGGATACTTTTTAGATGGACATACTAGATCTAAATGATTATTATAGGTTTGTATTTTTTTACAAATTATAAAATATCTTTCTATTTACTTAATATATAACATGTTTAATTTGTAGCGAGCATCGACTGTCATTTGAAGATGCTCACCATAATAAAAAAGACTTCAAACAAACGCAGAAGTTGTAGTACAATCTGAATTCATTGGTTGGTTGCACAACAAGGTTTGTTAGGCTTATACAAAAGAATGGTTTGATTATAAAAATATGGCTTTATTTAATATATTTTAGTCGTTTTAACAGTTAATAGAAGAAAAATGCATGAATTCACTGTTATGGTATTATGTTAGTGGGCCAACGTGGGAAGTCAAAACTCATCTCAAATATAGTATCAATGGCTATGTATTTTCTCCCCAACACTATGACAACATTCATTTAACACAAAATAGTGATGTTCGCATGGATGCAATTACAACGTTCATCGCAAGTGCAAAATATTTAAATCCTATAGGTAATGATATACTTAGTATGGTGTTATCAAGGAGATTGAGGTTAATTATTATGATTTTCAACATATGGTATTCTATTGCGACTGGGTAAATATCGCCGACAAAACACATAGGTGTAAGATTTGTGCAGACTCTAATTTACCGACGGTGAATCTAAAGAAGCTTAAAAGTAGCAATGGAGAATATGATGAGCCCGTCATTCTTGCGTTTGAAGCAAGCCAAATCTTTTACATAAAAGACGTACAAAATTCTGATTGGTCTATTGTAACGTTCGCCTAAGTGCTTAATTGAAGACACAGATGATTTTGAGATGCCAACAAACTTCCACTCCAATTTAAATGAGCAATACAACTTTACATTGTTGAAATTCATGGAATCTAAGTAGACAAATATGATTGTAACTAGTGATATTTTATTTATTTTTTGTTTGATATATTGAATCTGTGTTGACACTTGATTTCTACAGGGGTAGTAAAACATGTTTTTTTAGACTTTTATGTGGTTTATTTTTTTTGGCAAGTTTACCCTCTATTTAATGCTGAATTCTTAGTTGTTTTCATATTAATTTTCATCTTTGCACTACAGGTAATCTACTTGTTTATGGTTGTATATTAAACACTACCCATCCTTTTATGTTATGATTGCTTGATTTTAAAGTAAGAACAATTGAAAGATCTACCTTTATTCTAACTTTCGTTGTTCTAACTAGATTGGTTAAATTTGTATATTTCATAATGTCAACTAGCAACAGTGCATCATAACGTCAAGAAAGCACTGAAGAAGATGTTCCTCCTCAACGAGCGAATAAAAAGTACTCAATAATTGTTGACATGGTGGGTGCTAAAGGCAGACATGAAAGTAATGGAGTTCTCATTGCGGAGTTTTGATTCGTGGGCTCATTCAAGTTAGTTACGATGATTGGAGGAAAGTAGATAGGTTTTATGGGGATAATTTATGGAAAACACTCGTGGTATCTTACTTTACCGTGCATTTATATAAACCACATTATATTGATGGAAATATTGCTAAATCGTCTGGGATTTCTGTTAAATCCATTTAAATATCCACCTTGTGCATTTTTTGATGCTTTATTTGGTCCAATAGAGATCGGTCTTTTAACCACAATAAGTTTTGTTACTAAAAGTGGTAGAGTAGTTTTATTGAAAGTTTGTGTTACTTTTAGTCTTCTGCAAGACACATGCTAATATTAATTATAGAATGGTTACTAGAGTCAAAGGAATTTTTGAAACTCCATTAGTCTCTCTTTTTCTATGATTCTCGAATGCAAAATTTTATCAAGTTAGGTACATATATAGAGAATCAGATCACTCATCGATTTAGGATACTAAATTTAAAATTCATGTAGGATACTAAATCAGATCACTCATTGACCGAAGTTAGGTACATATTTATAACTATCAACAGTAGTTCTGTTTTTTTGGTGGGCGAAATTTGACATGAGTTTAGATCCAACTATTGCTCGACCTATTTTGGGGAGAGGGTTTTCACAATAATTTAGAACAGTAAAATCAAGCTGATAAATTTTTGAAGAAAGATAAAGAATTATTACCTTGATGTATTGCGATTGATAATCATCCGAAAGATAATGATAAAGTCCAGTGGGAGAAATTTGTTGATATTGAGTACAGCGATAAGAAAAGAAAACAATGCAAAATGAACGGTAAAAATAAAGGAAAAAATATAATACCTCATTCTTTAGGAATTAAATTATATACTTGACTTTATAAAGAGTTGGTATGTAGTAATCATTGTACATGTAAACTTAATTGTAATGCATAATTTATAAATTAGTTCATATCTATTCATGTAGAAAGCAGAGAATCCATAATGCAAGCTAACACCAGCAAAGGCATAGAAAGTAGCATACACAAGTTGGAAAATCGGAGAGGTGCTTCCATGCGCAGCAGAAAAATATGTAAGTCCGGCACTATAAACAAATTGTAATGCATATTTCTAAACTGTTCGCCCGAACCGAGCCAGGTTCAGTTGTCCGAAACGAGCCAGGCTCCGTCGCTCGGACCGAGCCAGGCTCCGTCGCCCGAACCGAGCCAGGCTCAGTCGCACGAACCGAGCCAGGCTCCGTTAGCAGGAACCGAGCCAGGCTCAGTTAGCAGGAACCAAGTCAGGCTCAGTTAGCAGGAACCGAGCCACTGAGCCAGGCTTAGTCTGCCAGGAACCGAGCAAGGCTCAGTTCTAGCAACTGAGCACGGCTTAGTTTCAGGAAACTGAGCCAGGCTCAGTCCGCTAGGAACTGAGCAAGAGTAATTAAGCCAGGCTCAGTTGTCGGAAATGAATCTTGGCTCCATTCGCCCGAACTGATCTTGACTTGGTTTGTCGAAGAAGAAACTGTGTTCGGTTTCAAAACTAAGCATGACTAGTGTTTTTTTCCATTTGATTTTTATATTAAGCGTTGTTTTTTAATTATCAAGCTTTAATAGAAGCTGCAGAAGAAAAGCAAAAATCAGAAGCTATTATTAATGGTAATGAAAGAAAAAATTAGTTTGGAAGATTTGAGAAGAGATGTCATTGCTGAAGTTTTAAAAAACGATAAAAATAGTCATGCAATTGGTTCTACATCTAATGTAGAGAACGTAAAAACTCACTTACGCTTCAAAAGAAATTATCAATTAAAAAGAAAATGAAAATAAGAAATGAAAAATGGAGATGTAACATAAGATTGATCAAATGCATGAAGAAAGTAGAACAGTGAATTGGACTCTAGATGATTTGCAACATTATATAAGGCAACTTGTTAATTAGATTGGAACAAATTCGATGACACCAAGAACATATATTGATTTGCATACCAAGCACCATCCCAACCCTAGTCCTGCTTCGTCTACTGATGTTATTGGATCCTCTATGGTGGAAAGACAAGCAGTGCAATTATTGTCACGAAAAGAAAGTGATAGCTAAAGAACATCTTGGAATGCAAAAGATTTGTCATGATAGGAAGGTTAGAGATGAAGAAAAAGTTATTTGGACGGAGCATGTCTCGATCCAGCCGAGCCACTTTTTAATGCATCTCAAAATTGTCATTATACATTATCCGAGTTGGTTGATGGTAGTTTTGTAGTTTGGCTGGAGTGTCGCATTCGTTGTTTGTAAGCTTCAAAATATTTTATGGTAGTGAAATTTGAAGTTGTCACAATGAAATTTGTAGAATTTGATATGAACTAATTAGTATGCTTGATGTTTTTTTAAATTTGATGATATGTTAGCTTTGAAATTTAGTTTCATATTTGTTGTTGCTATAAATTTGAATTTGTATAGCTGAATGAAATAATATGTGATTATACTATAAAATCCTGAATGGGATATGGTTCAGCTATACCAAATCTACAACACTTATAAGTATTGGTGATTTTGGCATTTACCTATGTGTGTAAGCAATTTCCAATGCTTATAACCATTGGGAATTTCCTTATTTCCAACGGTTATAATCGTCAGAATTAAGTACTTAATTCTGATGGTTATAACCCTTGGAAATAAGGAAATTCCCAACGGTTATAACCGTGGAAAATGTGTTGGAAAATTTATCACGTATCATATTACCAATGGGTATAACTATTGGTAATTTGATTTGTAATGGTTATAACTATTACAAAATGTCAATTCTGATGTTGTGGTACTAGTTCCCCTTGATCAAATTGTAAGGGAAGTGGAATTTTTAGTTTCTTTTGATGTCGCTGCATTGGGAGTTCTTTTGTTATTTCCCCCCAAGCCATCGGGAAATATTCATATTGATGCTTTTTATGTTTGCAAAGATGAGGCAAGAGATGAGAGGATGAAGATAGCTGCTTTCATTGACGCAATGGAAAAGGTGCTTCCTCCATATAGGACCGAGAATTCCGAAACAAAAGAGAAAGCAACACATCTATCTCAGCCAACCAAGGAAGACAACTCGCATATCGCACATGAAAGGAAAGCTCATCTCGTCAAGTCAGTTCAGTGATACAAAGATAGGCAACTGTCAAAGGTAACTCTGGCTCTAGATGCCATCCCATTTGAATTCTTGACTTTGACTTTGTTACTCTTTTACCTTTTTAAGACCACTATTAGTTTTTTTGATCCTCTTCCTACTCTAATTGGACATTTCATTAGGTGAGTCCGGTAGGTATGTTATTTAAGGGAGAACTGGTTGGTTATTTCTTTATAGAGAAAGGACAAAGACCGTTGATCTGAATAAACTTTCCCTTCTGTCCATGGTAAGAGCGACCTTGTTCAAAAATGGTGTGGTGTGCCCTTTCCTATGGTGTCTCTTCTATGTTAGCTAGTATATGGCTTGGTGATTTTGTTTTAGTAAGGCTAATAGGAGAGGATTTGGCTGGTAGGGTCATGCAATCAGAATAATCCTTGAACCTTCTTCGGTCCCTTTCAGCGGCGGGGAGCTTTCTCTCTTAAAGAGGGTCTTCCTTGCGCTTTACTCATATAGCCTTACGAGGTAAGGGTGCCCTAGCTAGATTCAAGTTCTCCTCCAAGGTAAATGCATTCTTTTTAATGAATATTCGGTAGTTATAGCAAAGGAAGAAAGCGTAGAGGCTCTGCCTGATCTGATCCCCGGAGATGAACAACTTCTGACCTAGCTTAGCCACATATTTATTCAGTCAAATTGAAAGATTGCTATTGAATCAGCACTTGAAATTTGGTCTTTTCGCGACTCCACTACTTTTGATTAGGGATGCTATCCTCTTGTTAGCTGCTTTTCTAATCCAGGATTCAGTATTCTTGGATTAGGCTTTACCGAGCTTCTCTCTTTAAGCTTTAAGGTAGGGCTAAGGCATTGGTTGACTTTATTTCTATTCTTTAAGTTGGGAGCGAAGGAACTGACGACGATTCTTCTTTGCTTTTTTCTTCCCTAGTTTCCTTTCTTTTGTTTGGAATCGATCATGTTGCTTCTCTAGTCTTGGTGGGTTAGGTTAGTACGGGGAATTATATTTTGTTTCGGAAAGAACTCAGGGTGAACAAGATAAAAGCGTTGAATTTCTCAAGCTTGATTTGAAACACCAAACACCCCTTAATATACCCAAAAAGACACATTTAAAAGCATGGTGCGTTGTAGGTATAAATAAGACTAACAGAGACTAAGATTCACAAGACAAAAATGGAAAAAACAGCGGAAACTTAAAATAATAACTTAAGTAAAATAAGCTTCATAAATAAGTCAAATACCAAATATATGTCTATAAATCCAATATGTCTCATGAAATAAAAACTCGTAGTCTAAAAAATAAAAGTACATAATATCCCTCATAATAAGCCAGTACATAAAAAGGACTAAAGCTGAAATAAAATAAACACATAGTAGAAATCTTCTCCAAGCAAACTCCCAGCAACAAAAAAATACTAACTTCTCCCTTGATTGCCTAAAAAGGGAAAGGAAAAACAGATGAGTGGGTCAGACTAAAAGTCTGGTGAATGATAGTAATCACTAGAGTCTTTAAGCAAGATAAAAGCAATAGATTCTACAACAATTCTAGTATAAATAAGGATAACAAAGGAAATAGAAAAGAAATAAACTGGAAATAACTACGATTAAATATTGCTCAATTTATAAGATAGGTTAACTTTGATAGCTTGCACTTGTTCTGATTTAATTAGGCTGAATTTCTAATCCTGTAATTAGGATGTAACCCTAATTCTACCCTTTTTGATTGGTCTGCTACTCCATGGACCTTTCTATGGACCAGCCGCTATATAACTCCATACATAGCAGCCAATGGTATATACGGAAGATGCTCAGAGCAACTACTATCGATCCGGACAACATATATAGCTTCCTATAAGAAGGCAGTGGTATCTACTAAGACACCATACTAAGCGCTTGGAACTCATGGCTATTACTAAGCACCCGAATGGAAGTCGCATGCGTAACTGCCTCGATGCCCATGCTACCTTTTGCTTCACATATTGGGTCTTTTTATTACCTCCAACGTACAACATAGTGTGCCCCTTATATCACTTCACGCTAATGCAAGATCACCATGTGTCCATAGAAAAATAGAGAAAATGTTGTTGGTACTGGCCCTTCATCCAAAAAATATCTAGTTGCGTCCTTTATCCAAATCTCCATGATTTGGACTTCTATTTGACCAATTACTACCATTCTTAGCATAAGCGTGCCCTAGGGAATGTTATTTGGTACAGGTCCTACTTTCATCTTTGCTTATAAATAACATTCCCTAGGGCACACTTATGCTAAAAGGCCCTAGGGACCTGTACCAATAATTACTGAAAAAGGCTATTCCAAAAATCGTAGCAAAACTACAATTATTGAAAACCCTATTATTTTAAGTTACTTAAAGAAATCTTAAAATGATTACAATCACTCATCTCTGGTCCTTAGCTCTTCTTGGAAAATATTCCTTATTAAAAAGATTCTCTCCTTGAAAAATTATTCCTTTTAGGGTGCTTCCTGAAAAGGTGAACCAAAGCAGAGAAAATCTAGAATGAGAAAAGGTGTTAGGTCCACGGGTCTATTTATATGTTTAAAAGTGGATCTCAGACAGTTGGATTTGAAAATTGAATAGGATGCAACCGCATAATAGGCTGAATAGGAGCCATTGGATGCAGAAACGGTGGGATCGAATTAAACTAAATGATGCAAATGACGTGTTCAACGGCCTCTAATTCGTTCAAACGAATTAACATTCGTTTGCCTACAGAAATACAAGGTGGATCAACCAGGCGGTCGACCGCCCCTTGCCCAGGTCGACCGACTGGTCGACCTGACCATAATTATATATATATATATATATATATATATATATATATCGTTTTATTTCTTCTTATTTTGTTTGTTTTATAACTTGGTCATATTAGCTCTGTTTCTGACGTTCTATATATGAAAATTAACTAGAAAATTACCACGAACATAATGGTGCAACTTCCTTGGCTTAATTATGCTAGTTTCACAAAGTTATTTTATTATTTATTTTATTAGCAAATTAATTATTATGGGTTAAATTTGGGTTGTTACATTCTCCCCTCCTTAAGGGATTTCGTCCCCAAAATTTCTAAGGATAAAAGAATGTACTAAATATTTTCATCCAATTCTATAACCAATTACTCATTCATGAACCATTCATCCATTTTCCTCAAGTTTTTCTAATGCAAATTATGATACTTATGCAATTAGTGTAGTGTAAATGTTTCTAACTAATGCAAAAGATTAGGTGTCCACCAATTCAGTTGACCTCCTTTTATGAAATCATGTCTGTGCCATGTATCCAAATGAATGCAAAAAAATTCTAATGATAACCGATAATTCTATATGCGTGTTGCAAACATCATCCAAATGCTACAATCATTTAATAAACATCCATTTATGGCAACATGGAAATAAAGTAAAAATGCACACATATCCATATGCATATGCTCGAGTGTCCTAGTTAGACCGATCCCTAAGGAATAATAGTACCTAGTGTATCTATATGCATCCATAGCATCCATGGGCAAACATTTGCAACCACTAGCTTACATCATTCTTAACATGTTCTATTAACATGTATTAAATCCTATCATTCATAGGTTAAATTCTAACTTCTACCCTCCTAAAGATAATAAAGGAAAGAACTTATTCAAATCAAAGATGGAAAAAAGAAATTCTAAAACCGATTATCAAAGAAACATGGATACGAGATACAAATTTTTCTCCTAATCAAATTAGTCTTCTCCAAAATCTCTCTAACCATGTCGGAACCAAGAAGCAACCTTTTCGTAGACTCCAACCAACATGAAGACGTCTTACACGGCCTTCCCAAAAAGAGCTTCAAAATGTGCCATTCTAATGCTAGCTTGAAAACTACTACCATATGAATTCCACTGAATAAAGATGCTTTTTCCAAGTTCTTCCAAAATCAAGAATACACATTCTCAACCATGTTTGTCTAATTATTCTACTAATTCTATTGACTGTTCTTCATGAATCAACATTCCTAGGTTCTTACTAATGTCCTACACACTTTACAAAAACTTTCATTTTTACTTCTAAAAGTAATTGCTGCTATCTTCTTACACCTTTTTCGTTACTCCTAGGAAATGATTCTTATCTACTCCACATTTAAGAGTTTGGTTTGGCATTCATCACCTTGTTTTAAAAACTAAAGTTTCTAAAAAAATTTAAACAACAAATCCCTAAAATATTTTTCTTTAAAAGTGTTATCCTTCCTATTTCTATTAATTTCAAAAATACTTAGTCACTTAATATTATTGTCCAAACGTAGACGGAAAAACTTCCAAATTTTTAAGTCTAAAACTTATATTCCTCTTTCTTTTAAAGACTTTTACAGCTTTTCATATTAAAATTTGAATTTTCAAATTTTACTTTTATTAAGTTTTTCATTTCAAAAACTTATTTACTTTTTCACCAACCATTTACTTTTTAGAATATCTTTAAAATATCCTTTATGTGTTTTCAAAACAGCTTCTTACTACACCTAACAGTCTCATATCTTAATGTATTAGAACTACTTTCTCTTATGAGAAGTTATTAATGCTAAAATTTTCTATGAACCTTTAAAAGAAAATTTCGTATTTATGTGAAATTATAAGGAACTTTTTATACTTTCGAAATTGGCTATAAAAATATGATGCTTTTCATGCCTTGTATATCTCTTTTATGTATTCCTTGTAACTTGCACAATTATTTTTTATTGGTTTCATAGAAAATCATACCATTTTTCTTTTCACGCCAATAAATTAAAATGTGTTTAAATTATATTCTCCCATGATAAGTATTTCTAATTTCTAACTTACACGCTTTCCTTTCATAAAAACTCATCTTTAAAACTGTTTTAATATTTTCATAACTGCAAAAACACTTCCTTATACTTGTTAATAATAAGTGCACTTTACAAACAATTTTGTCTCTATACTTAGAAATTACCTTTTAAAGTACATTTTTATTTGGGTTAAAATGGATGTTGCATAAAACACCATTACTACAACCCAAAAATACTAGTGTATGGATTCAATTAAATAAATAGCCATAAATCTCTTATACCTATGTAAAAATATTTCTCTTGGAAGTCACTTATTATAATAATAGTGATAGTCTATGCGCCTCTTATTTTTCATGAAAACATTTATTAAAACAATAAAAGTTGTATTCTACATTTTCGATGTTTGATACACTCTAAGTTTTTATGTTTAAAACTTTTGTTTACTTATAATGAAACTAGTGAGTTATATATACATACACACACTCTATAATTCTTCAAAAAGTGTTAGCACCAGAATTGGTCACTAACACCCTTAAGAGATATTATGTAGAGAGATTAATGAAGAAAGCAAATGCAATCAGTGAACAGATTGTTAAACTTAATGCAGAAAATAAGAACAAGAGATTTATAGTGGTTCGGCGTAATTGCCTACGTCCACTTTGAGGTTAATCTTTATTGCTTTACTTATCAACTGGTTACAGATACAATCCGTACACCAACTATTTGATTACAATTGTTTAGCAAAGAAGATAAGTCTTGAATGAGTCTTGAATGCGGCAGAGTCTCCCCGGTGTTCTCGAAAAAAGGTCCCTTTCACTGTGCCCCTACCTCTCTATTTATAGACGAAGATGGGTTGGACGTCCCTGACGGGACTAGTAGCAAGATACCTCGGCCCAAAACAAGTAACTCCTGTGGGCCAATCCATAAATGTCGAGCGGCATATACCGAACGTCCCTAGATGCCGAACGAGCTTGAATGCCGGCCGGCCCAGTTGTACCGAACAACAATGCTATGCCAAACTCCTCTAGATTCCGAACGGGCTTTATGCCAAACGAGATTGTATGCCGAACGACTATGCTATGCCGAACATCCCTAGATGACGAACGGGCTTTATGCCGAACGAGATTAAATGCCGAACGATTATGCTGTGCCGAACGTCCCTAGATGCCGAATAGGCTTTATGCCGAACGAGGTTGAATGCCGAACGACTATGTTGTGCTAAACGTCCCTGGATGCCGAACGATCTTGTATGCCGATCGACCCAGTTGTGCCGAACGAGAATGAATGCTGAACGCCTCTGGATGCCGAACAATCTCGAATGCCGAGTTGCCTAGTTGCCTGGTCAAACCTCCAGGTAACACTTGCCCCCCAAAGTGCATCATGTGGTCGAACGTGATGTGCTTTGAATCATGAGTCCTCCGTGCTTTGCTTCGAGCCTTGGCTTAGTCTTTTCGATAAATCTTCTCTTGAATACCGAGTAAGGCAATGCATGACGAACGACATATAAATGCCGAACGGCATAGCCGAGGCTAAGCGATTTGGATGCCGAACGGCATAGCCAAAGCCGAACGATCTGGATGTCGAATGAGGGATGCGCTTTGACCGGTTCTACTGGTCATCGTCCCTTCGACTTCCTTTCTTCCCCCTATAAAATTCGGCACTTCACTTCTTCTTCTCTTTTTTACTTTTCCCCTTCGCATTTCAGGAACTAAGAACTTGCCTCCCTTCAGACTCTTCCAATAATTCGACTTCCTTTCTGACTCCCAAATCCCACTCGTCACTTTTCGACTGCTCTCAACCACAATCTTGAGAAGATTCTACTTCCAAACCAAGCGTATCACCGAAACGCTACCCTCTTCTTTAGGTATGAGTAAGACAATATTTGAACTAACAACCTTCTTTTAACCTACGAATAAAGATAGTCGTGTAGATTAAGAAGGCTAAACAGGCTTTGGGATTAAAAGAAGAGGAAGATGGAAGAAGGCGTTGGCCGTCTGATGATGGTGAGGGTTAGGATGCCTAGTTGCAGGTGGTGTGCAAGTTGAAGTGGTGGTCGACCGGCCACCTTGTAGGATATTTAGGTTGTATAAAGGACGGAGTTGAAAGATGATGTATAAATGTGGCTCGGCATGATTTCTTAATGCCGAACGATTAAAAGGGAGCATGAGAGTGGAGTTGGAGTTAAGGCCTAGTGTGCCAAGTGGTGTGGCTCGGCACGGCCACGGTTTGACATGATCTGTCCATGTCGAATGAGGTTGGTGGGAAAAACAGAAAGGAAGTAGGAATTGGGTAGGATGTCGATCGACATGGTTCGGCATGACCTGCCGAAGGACTCAGCCATGCCGGTCGGAAGAGATGGAGGGAAAGAGGAAAATTAATGTTAAGGGCAGAATGCCGAGCGATGCACCTCGGCACAAGCACGTTTCGGCATGATTTGTCGCATGCTGAACGGTGAAGAGGAAGGGTTGGAAGAATGACGCGCCGAACGGTATTAAGGTCGAGCATCGTTTAGGCCGAACGACATTTAAGCCGAACGACATTTAGGCCGTGTGTTTCAAGTGTCGCTTGGCCTAGACCTTTGATGAATAGATAACAACAGTCGAAATCATTCCAACTTGAACATAACCCTCGTCGAATTCACTTATTTCCCATGCCTAATCATATGGCAAAAAACAAGGACAAGGACCTAAGTAAATCGGCATACCGAACTAATCTGAACTGATAACTCCCTAGTTCCAACAATCACAATCCTAAATTTAAATCGATAAAGACAGATAATAGCCTTTAACATATAGTGCCAATGTCTGAGTCCAAAATTGAAAACATCAGAAAATTGGCTTTCGGAGACGGTCAGCGATGACAGTCTTAGAAGATGATAGTTCAAAGCTCAACTTTATATCGTCAACTCTGTGGCTTTTAATTTCTCAGCACTTATATTTGAATGATCACGCTAGTTCACACACCACACGGGGGGAATATTTATGCTGTTAAGTCTAACGTCAATTATTTTTGAAGTATGGTTCTAACAGGCGCTTTGTTAGATTCAATCTTCATTAGAGATGTCTAAAAAATCTAGCTCAGCTACGATCTCAGATAGACCTGGGCCATCCTCTCGACAAGAAGCTACAGATACTTCTCATTCGTCAACTACCCCCGCTCAAAACTTACCGAACCCTGCGACTACATCCATCGACTTGGCTCCTGACGCTCTGGAGGCAGCGATTTTTCTAGACAATCCAATCGATTCTCAAGCTTCAAAGATTAACGAAAATACGCTCCGTCGGATATGCTCTGTCCATGGAATCCCCTTTGACGATGTATTAGTTCCATCGGGGCATAATCGTCCGCACTTGCCCCCAGTTGGATACACAGCTTGCAACAAATTCATGTGCTGGGTTGGCAGTGTGCCACCGTTCAACTCATTTCTTCAAGACGTGTTGCAGTATATCGACGTTACCTCATCGCAACTGCATCTGAATAGCCACGCATTCATCTACGACACTTGCATACTCTTTATGAGTGTCCTCTCCAGGCTTCCAACTCCAAGCGATATCCAATACATATATTGCATCAAGAGATGGAGGGATAGCCCATCTTTTGTGTTTCTCGAGCCGCACAGCAAGTGTCAAATCTTAACTGGGGCACGGAGCAAGTTTGCCCTATACAAACAGGAATGGTTTTATGTGCGCTGTCCTCCCGGTTTTGCGAGGGGATGGGTGGAAGGAAGTAAGTCTTTTTCCTGGGTCAGTACTCATGTTTGGTCAAAGCTGTACCTTTTCTAACCCTCTTCCATCTTTTCAGGTATTAATCCGCGTCCCGAGGTCCCCGGATATTCTGAAGACGTCGAAGTTATTCGAGCCATCCCCACCGAAGACCGGGACATCAGAACTCTCATTTCAATTGAGACACTTATGAAGTTCGAGTTGTTGGCATAAGGTCGTCGGATAAGCCTCCCTCAGGGCGTTGCCATACCCGGGCCTGCTTCTGGTAAAGGGAAAAAGCAAGCTGAGTCTTTAGCACGCAACCCCCTTGACATACTAGAAGAGGGGGAAATTAAGGAAACTGAAACGCCTGAGGCATAAGATGAGAACGTTAGTCCCACTCGGGATCTGATAGTCGAAGTGCATGACATCGAGACGTTGCCTTCCCCTTCGAAGGGGAAAATGAAACTAACATATAGGCTCAGGAAGAAAATTGTCGGTGGAACTTCTAAAGTTGCTCTCATTCCCGTGGAGAATGAAGCCTCTTCACAACAGTTAGAAAGTTCCCTAAAAGGCCCGTCGAACCTTTCCATACCTGATGATCTACTCAACTACAACTTTGACAATCCAGAGGCCCTTAAGCTTCATTCGCCCACGAGAGGCGATGCAAGCGTTCAAGCCCAAAATCAGGGAGAAAAAACTCCTATCAGTAAAGAAATTGGTCTGTCGGAGGGAAACACTAGGACACACACAAATACATGCACTTCACCCTGCACTTAAATTTCCGTTGTCACCCTATTCTTTGCTAACTCATTGTTACTTTAACTTTTTGTAGGTGACATGGGGCGCATGCATGGACTTGACCGCCTTCGCGGTTCATCGATTTTTACCAATCAGAACGGGATTCAGGTTCTGGAAGACGCCGAGATAGGGATGATGATGGCGATAGGGATTATCATCCCCGAGATTCGTCATCTCGGAAGAAATCTTATTACCAGCCCACATACCATCATAATCCCCCTTCTCACTCAGAGCAAGGCAGAGATAAGCACGGCCATAAGGGGTCGCAATCCGATGTCCCTCGTGATCAACACTCTGATTCTTCTACCACACGATAGTCCCGGGATCCTTACAAGAGAACTGAACTTTCAAAGCCATCTCCTCCTGTTCCCGTAACAGATCCAACGATATCGGAGAGACTGACTGAGATCAAGGCAAAATCCCAAAATTCTTCTTTGATAGCCTGAAATTCCTCCGGGCTATCCATCATATTCCGGGACATGTCAAACAGAGCGCTATCGCCTGCAACAATGATGTTTATGTTCAACATGACACGTTCGTTCATCTTGCTGAGAAAGTGTTAGAAGTCTCCATAGAGAGCCAGCATGAGATTGATCGCCTGAAGCTTAAGGCCGTCCATGACAAAGATATTATTAAAGCTCAGGATGAAAAGCTTGCTTCTTACAAGTCTCAGCTTGAAGCCGCCCAACAGAGCGCCAAAGACACTGCCGAAGCCGTAACTCGTCTGGAATCAACCCATAAAAAAGAAATTGACGAGGCTGTCTAGCACTGTAGGGCTCTAGCTTTGGGGAAAGACTCAGTGCAGAAGGAGAGGGATGCCTTTGCCCTCCAAGTTAAGGAGCTGGAGGAGCAACTCCGCAAAGAAAAGGAGGAGAAGACCGCTGCCCAAGAAGAGTCGCAATGATATTGCGACGAGATCGTTGCCACACGACTTCTAAAGGCGAAGCTTGAGGATGAACTTTCTAAGGTTGTGATTCTAAAGAATGAAGCCCATGAAGAGGGCACGAAAATAGCGTCTGCGTAGGTCGACTCCCGCCTTGAGGTGGCTAAAGAAGCAGGTAGGGAGGAGGTCAAAAGCATGTTCGACCCACTAATTGCAGAGTTCAACGCCCGTGTCCTCATGCACCGAGACTTAACTTTTTTGGGTGAGGGCTACCTCGAATCTTTAGCTGAGGCATGGGAGACCTTAATATAAATCAGGAAGGCCGAACATGGTACCGAGGAGGTTGATGAAGGAGTTTTGATAAAAGAATTTCTTAAGAGAAACGAGCCTTTGGACCTGTCTGCGGCAAAAGCTCTTTACTGCAAAGTCTCCCCCTCAACGAAAGGGAAAGAGGTTATTGCCGGTCCATCCAGGATCGAGTCTCAATCTCATGCGCCCACTCAGCTGGCCGATCGGTCGATACTTGATCCCTTTGAGCAGCATGTTGATTATGATCCGGAGGATCCTGGCCTCGGCATTCACATTTTGTCTCCTATTCTAGAGGGTGAGACCCCTTTGACGGTTGAGAGCCAGCTGGAACCTGGTAGATAACTCTTCATTTTAACATTCCAAAAGTCATCGTTTTTCACCAAGAGCTATCGTGTGCTAATGCTTGTTTTTCATGATTTTGTGCAGGCCGTTCTGATCGATCCCACTTAGAGGAGTGATGTCGCCAAGGAGGTGAAGGAAAAGACAAGTGAGGCCACTCACGTAGGAGAGCTACCGGTCCAGATGCTCAGGTGATCGGAGCGCTTGATGAGGATAAGTCCAAGACTTCCTCTCCCATCGATGGTAGTTATAAAACCGAAATTACAGGCGCTTCTGAACACACATCCAAGCTGATCATGAAGGAGCAGCTTGAGAAGGAGAAAAAAAAGACGATCGAGATCAAAGTTGAGCCTCAAGCTGTGGACCTGGACGATCCTTCGAGTAAGCTGTTGAAAGTCATCCTTCTTGGTAGGTCCAAGCCCATGGAAGTTCCCCGTTCTTCTTCTGTTGTCACTCCCCCGTCAAAGAAAGTTATCAAGGGCAAATGCATGGGAGAGGGGTCGTCTGGAAAAAGGTCGAAGAAGTCGAAGAAGTAGTCGTCGCTCTCGTTCAACGAGAGTTAGGTTAGATTACGTAATTATTTTTATTTTTCTTTGTAGTTCATGTAAATAAACTTTTGACTCCGAGCTTCGAATGAGTTGTAGTAAAAACTTATTTTTGATGAATAAAACTTAGTTCTTTTGTCTTTCAGAAGACTTCTGTTGTTTGGTTTTCTTTGTAACCGCGGTCAAAACCTAAGCTATTGCGAGCTACATGAACTTCTCGATTCATCTTCAAATAAGTTGATAATTTTTTGGCATTGCTCATTCTTTATTCCACGCTCCGCGTACTTAGAATATTTTCCAGTCCGTACGCCAAGGGTTCGATGACTTCAAGTCACTTGTATCCAGTCCACCCTCAGGGGACTTGGACATTTAAATCATTTATCCTCTAGTCCATGCTCTGGAGACTTAGAGTATTCTGGTCCGCACTCTGGTGACTCAGAGTACTCCAGTCCGCACTCCGGGGACTTGGAGATTTTGAGTCATTTATACTCTGGTCCGCACTCTGGGGACTCAGAGTACTCCAGTCCGCACTCTGGGTACTTGGAGATTTTAAGTCGTTTATACTCTAGTCCGCACTCTGGAGACTCAGAGTACTCCAGTCCGCACTCCGAAGAATTGGAGATTTTAAGTCGTTTATACTCTGGTCCGCACTTTGAGGACTCGGAGTACTCCAGTCTGCACTCCGGGGACTTGGAGATTTTGGGTCCTTTATACTTTGGTCCGCACTCTGGGGACTCAGAGTACTCCAGTCTGCACTCCGAGGATTTGGAGATTTTGAGTCGTTTATACTCCGATCCGCACTCCGGGGACTCAGAGTACTCCAGGCTGCACTCCGGGGACTTGGAGATTTTAAGTCATTTATACTCTGGTCCGCACTCTGGGGACTCAGAGTACTCCAGTCCGCACTCCGTAGACTTGGAGATTTTAAGTTATTTATACTCTGGTCCGCACACTGGGGACTCAGAGTACTCCAGCCTACACTGCGGGGACTTGGAGATTTTAAGTCGTTTATACTCTGGTCTACACTCCGGGGACTCAGAGTACTCCAGTCCGAACTTCGAGGACTTGGAGATTTTAAGTCGTTTGTACTCTGGTCCGCACTTTGGGGACTCAGAGTACTCCAATCTGCACTTTGGGGACTTGGAGAATTTAAGTCGTTTATACTCTGGTCCGCACTCCGGAGACTTAGAGTACTCCAGTCCACACTCCGAGGACTTGGAGATTTTAAGTCATTTGTACTATGGTCCGCACTCTGGGGATACAGAGTACTCTAGTCCACACTCCGGGGACTTGGATATTTTAAGTGCTCGTGGGCGTTCGTACGTTAGAGAGCAAAATGTATCTCTTAGTTATTCATTACAACGTTATCATACACAGAAACACCGATAATTCATGGAGAAAATGGCTTCAAGCCATTATTAATGCAAACAAGTTAAATTGTCTTATCACATGCCGTAAAGTAGGAATAAAAACTTGCTAGAAATAAATGCAACTAAAATATGAAAGAAATGAACTAAGTGTGATAATGCCGCAAATGCTCACTATTCCATGCTCGGGGGAGTGTCGCACCATCAACGATCACTAGCTTGAAAGTTCCTTCTCCAAGCTTCCGTTCAATGACGTATGGACCTTCCCATGCAGGGCTCATATGTGATGGAACTGGGAAAACTCGTTTCAAAACGAGATCACCTACGCCAAAGATTCTCGGTCGGACCTTTTCATTATAATATCAAGCGACTCGGTGCCTGTACGCGGTCACTTTTAATTCTTCGCGCTTTTCATCAACGAAGTCCAATAATTCTAGCAAAAGATCTTGATTTGACCCAGGGTCATAATAAGTTACCCGATGTGATGGAACTTCAAGTTCTACGGGTATGAAAGCTTCCATGCCATATGCCAATGCAAATGGGGTGTGGCCAGTCGTGGACTTGTGGGTGGTTCTGTAAGCCCAAAGTGTTGTTGGAAGCTCATCCACCCACTTTCCTCTAGCCTTTTCCAAATGCTTTTTCAATATGGATTTGATTATTTTGTTTACGGCTTCCACTTGTCCATTAGCTTTCGGGTGAGCAACTGCTGTAAACTTTTTCTCAATACCATATTTTTGGAAAAATTCCTTGAACTCTTTGCTCTCAAATTAAGTTTCGTTGTCTGTAATGATGGTTCGTGGAAGGCCAAAACGACATATAATATTTCGTACAATGAAATTGATAACCTTTTTGGTGGTGATAGTGGCCATAGGCTCCGCTTCTGCCCACTTGGTAAAGTAATCAACCGCTACTATTGCGTATTTAGCACCACCATTGGATATGGGTAAGGAACCGACTATATCGATCCCCCATATTGCAAATGGCTAGGGACTAACCATTTGTGTGAGTTCCATCGGCGGAGCTCTTGGGATTTTCGCATATTTTTGACATTTTTCACATCTTCTCACAAAGTCTGCAGCATCCCGATTTACTGTCGGCTAATGGTATCCATAGCGAAGGATTTTCTTTGCTAACATCTGCCTCCTGATATGGTCTCCACACTCATCTTCATGGACTTCCTTCAGGACTCGTTTTATCTCATCATGGGCAATGCACCGGAGTAAGGGGGTCGAGAATCCCCTCCGATACATTACCCCATCTTGCATTACATAACGCATAGCCTTACGAATGACTTGTCATCTTTCGCTCCTTCTTTCAAGCACGACCCCATGTAACAAGTACTGCTTGAATGGGGTCATCCATGATTCCTTCTCGATTTATGTTTCTAACATGAAATCTACCTCCATCATATTTATGCTCGGAACATGTACGGTTTCAACTGGAAACAATCCCATCTGCTGTGCATCGCCAGTGCTTGCGAATTTTTCCAATGAATCGGCTACTCTGTTTTGCTCACGCGGGACATGTGAAATGTCATAATACTCGAGATTTGCTAGCAGCTCTTGAACTTGGACCAAATACGGGGCAAGTCTCTGCCCCTTTGCTTGATAGTCTCCCTGCACTTGGTACACCACCAGTTGTGAGTTGCAAAAGATTTCAACTAATCTTACTCCCACCTCTTTGATAAGTCTTAAGCCGGCAATCAATGCTTCATACTCGGCTTCGTTATTCGTTTCTGTGAATTCAAGGTTCAAAGCGTAGCAAACTGATCGGTTCTCAGGAGTTACAAGAACTATGCCAACTCCCGAACAACGGTCGTTAAATGCCCCATCGGTGTACATCTTCCATCGAACGGGAGGTATGACATTACGGCCATTGGATTCATCTCTCATGGTGAATTCAGCAATGAAATATGCTTGCACTTGCCCCTGCATGGCCCTTCACGACAGGTAGGTAATATCGAACTGACTCGACTCGATATTCCATTTTAACATCCTTCCAGAAGTTTCCGGTCGTTGAAGTACCTGTCGCAAGGGTTGATCAATATAAACACTGATCGAGTATGCCTGGAAGTATGGGCGAAGCTTGCGTGATGCAATCACCAAGCAATAAGCTAGTTTCTCAATCCTGGGATAATTTCTTCTGCCCCCGTCAAACGTTTACTGACATATTATACTGGCTTTTGAACTCGGTCCTCCTCATGAACCAAAGCAGTACTGATAGCATGTTGGGATACTGCCAGGTATACATACAGCATTTCATGGTCAATTGGTTTTGATAGCACTGGGGGAGTTTCTAGATGTCTAACCAGAGCTCGGAATGCTTCCTTGCGGTCAGACGTCCACTCGAAATTCCTCTTTCCTTTCTTTATCACATCAAAGAAAGGAATGCACTTATCCGTGGCTCTGGATATGAACCGACTCAGCGCGGCCACCTTTCCGTTCAAGCTTTGTACTTGCTTTATAGTTCTGGGCACTTATATGTCTCGAATAACCTGAATCTTTTTCGAGTTAGCTTTAATTCCACGTGCGTTCACAATGAAATCCAACAACTTCCCTGATGCAACGCGAAAAGAACACTTTAATGGGTTGATCTTTATCCCGTAATGCCTAAGTATATCAAATATCTCTGTTAAGTCTTGGATGTGGTCGTTTGACTGTCGTGACTTCACGAGCATTCATCCACATAGACTTCCATCATTCTACCTATCTGGTTTTTAAACATTCGATTCACCAGACGCTGATAAGTTGCTCTCGCATTTTTCAATCCAAAAGGCATTACTACATAGCAATATATCCCCATATCTGTGACAAAGCTGGTGTGTTCTTAGTCTGGAATGTGCATCGAGATGTGATTTTATCCCTAATACGCATCCATAAATGATAATAATTCGTGTCTGACGGTAGAGTCGACGAGCTGGTCAATTCTAAGTAAAGAAAAACTATCCTTCTGGCATGCTTTTTTCAGATCGAAGTAATCAACACAAGTTCTCCACTTTTCATTCGTTTTTCTTACCAGCACAGGGTTACATACCCATTCGGGGTAGAGGGTGTCGCGGACGAACCCATTGGCTTTGAGTTTGTCCACCTCCTCTTTGAGAGCAGCGGACCTCTCCGGGTCCATGCCTCTCCTTTTCTGTTTCACAGGAACGTATTTCGGGTCTATGTTCAACATATGACTCGCAATAGTGGGAGAAATCCCACACATATCAGGGTATGTCCAAGCGAAAACATCCAGATTCACTTGGAGGAAATCAATAAGGTCCTCGGCCATTGAAAGGTCGAGCTGTGATCCAATCTTAAGAACTCGTGATGGGTCATCCCGGCTGACTAGAATGTCGATCGTCAGCTCAGCCGGTGCTGCATTCGTTTCCCTGGGTTCCCCATCATCATCACTCGGATCTATGTCTCTAAGGATCCAAGAATGTCGCCTGAGCCAGGGCTCAGGCTCTACTTGTCAATCATTAGTATTTAGGATGCGGATGGAGCTGTCTGCAACCTTCCCTTTTTCTCTCCGCTTAGCTTCTCTCAGCTCTGCCACATAACATGCGCGACCGGTCGCGTGATCGCCATATACCACTCCAACTCCCTTGTCAGTCGGAAATTTCAACGACAAACACCATGGGGTCAAGGCTACCCTAAACTCCGCCAGGGCCGGACGACCCAGAAATACATTGTATGGAGAGTCAATATCCATCACTATGAACGGTAGGATTCGCACTCTTCTACGCTCACCTTCTCCCAGTTCAACTGGTAACTCAATATACCCCATTGCGTCAGTTGCGGCACCATTAAACCCGTGGATACGGGCTTTGCATGGCTTCAAGTCTTTTGTTTCCATCTTCATTTGGTAATAAGCCTTCTTGAAGATGATGTTGACAGAGCTTCCACAATCAATCAAAATCCTTTTGACGTAAGCTGGCCTGATCATTGCAGATATGACCATCGGGTCGATAGTAGAAGCCTCCACCTTGTCTGCATCTCGACTCCTAAACACTATATCGTTTGTCATCATGCGTTGTTGTTTTGCGGGGGATCCATCTTCTACATTCGAACAACATTCATAATTCGCATGCCTCAAGGAGGTAGCATATCGTTCCATCTCCTGCCAATTCTTGTCTGCAGGATGAGGTCATCCGACTATAGTGTTTATGATCAACCTACCTACGGTCCGGGCAGGTTCCTCTGGGTGGCATGGGGTCGGCCCGCGTCCGGGGTCTAACGTTCCTTGCCTACCCTCCGGTGGGTTCTTAACAAACTCTTGCAGCCTTTTCTGCCTGATTAACCTTTCTATGGCGTCATGCAGGTGTCTACATTCCTCAGTATTGTGCCCGTGGGTCTCATGGAAGTGACAGTTCCTGTCCGTTTCTGTTCTTCAGTGGACTCCTTTGGACGTGACTTTCTGTATTGGAAGGTGTTACAGGTAGATAGATAAAATTTTCAAGGGACATATTCAGAGGGGTGTATTCGTTGTAGGCCGGAATCCTCGACTTCCATTTCCCTGACTCTTTTTTCTTTCCGGGATTTCCACCTCCGGATGCTTTAGATCTCCCAGGCTTGTTCTGGACGTTGACTTGAACTTTTCCCGAACTGTCACCGGATTGCTTCACAGCGATGTTACTTTTTACAGTGTCCTGAACAGGCCCTGGTGCCTTATCTCGTCTCATCCATCGAGCTTCCTCTCTTCTTATGAACCGGTGAGCTTTGGAATAGAATCGCTCCAACGTAGTTGGGGGCTTTCTGCCAACCAATCTCCAAACTCCGAGTCTGGATCTACGCCTCGCATTACCGCCATCAAGATTGCGTGGTCGTTAGGGTTGCTAACTTCAGTGGCAGCAACATGAAACCTCTGCAAGTAGGCTTTCAAAGACTCTCCCGGAGCCTAGATCACGCTTGATAAGGACATCACGTCCTTTGGACGAGTAGCATGTATCCTGAATTGTTCAACAAATTTCATCGCCAACTCGTCGAAGCAGGATATAGACCGCGGAGGAAGTCGAGTAAACCACATAGTGGCGATGGACAAAGTGATTGGGAAGCACCTATACTTAGTTGCGTCATTCGCCCTTACAGAATCCATCATCCATTCGTACCTCATCACGTGTTTCCTAGGGTCAGTCTTCCCTTCGTAGGCTGGGATAGTCAGCATGCTGAATTTCTTGGGATACTCAGCCTGTAGAATAATGTCTGTGAAGGGTGTATGACTCCTGAACACACCCCAATCTTCGTTGGTCAGGCCTTGGTTTTCTCTCGTTAACTGCCTGACTATGTGTAACGACCCAGAATTTTGGGTAATATCAATTTAATAATCCGTATTAATAATTAAGTTGATTTGATAATTTTTCTTTATAATTTTAATTTAAATTGGCAAATTTAATCTTTTTAAAGTTAATAGATATTTAATCTGATAATTGTGATCAATATCTTTCTATCAATTTAAAATTTGATGAGAATTTATATTTCAAAGCTAATAAATTTTATTTTATTTATAATATATACATTTGATATATATTGTGAATAGAAGATCTTTTGTTTTAAATAAAGATGAATTTTCAAATTGTAATATATATATATATATGTATATGTTATAATTTGAGTTATTTTGAAATTTCTTTAATCTATTGATAATTTATAATTGTAATGTGAAGCTTTGTTTTAGAGTTAATACTTTTCAAAAGATAATTTAAAGTTTAATTCAATTATTTCAAAATTTAAGATAAATTGTTTGTTTTTAAATATGATAGTTTAAAAGAGATTTAAACAAGCTTTGTTTTGTTTTCTTTTAAAATGTTTAAAAATAAAATAATTATAAATGTATAAATATGGATATTTTAGATTTTAAATTACATATATAAGAATGTATTTGTATTTTAATTAGTTTTCTAATATTTTCTTAAAAGGATTTAAACTTATATTTACATATATAAATATTTATTAATTAAGTAACTTAAATAAGAAAGATTATATTTTCTTTTAAATTAAATGAAAATTAATAACACTTAAGAGACATGTGTAAAAATGTTAAACCTCTTAATAACACTTGTTAAACTATTAAGCATAATGAATGACATTTGTAAGTTTTTGAGCAAGTGTCTTTATTTTAATTTTATACTTTCTTTAATCTTAATAAACATAACTCTTTTTCCTCTATCTTCTTTTCTAAAGATTCAAAACCAGAAATCTTCTTACAAATCTGAAAATTTAAAACCCAAAGACAAATCAAATCTGAAAGTAATTTTCTGCAAATTTAAAATCCTTAAATCAACAAATCTGAAGCAAGATGAAATCTGCATTTATTAAAGCTTCAAACCTGCAAATACAATTAGATCTTCAACCTCAACCTGCAAATTTAAAGGCTGCAATTCATAAGGAGTTTTCAACATGCAAAAGGGAAATCAACAGCATAATTAAAAGCATGCAAAGGGATTTTTAACAGCAAAGTAAGATCTATTTCTGCAAGTTATTCAAATCCTGGAAGTAATCAAAATCTGCTCTGTTATTTTACAGGGGAGTAAATGTTTTTGAAAACAGTTGTTTTGGATTTTTACTACTATGCATGTGTTGATCTATATTGATGTTGCATGGAACATTTTCAGTTTTTACATTATTGGATTTGATAGATTTATATGTATATGTGTAGTGATCTCTGTGTGTGTGTGTGTGTGTGTGTGTATACAGTCACTTTATTTACCCGTTACTTCCCTGTTTGGATCATCATTGAATAATTTAAATTTTCCACTGATAATCATCATTCGACATTGATAATATAATAAAAGTTGTGTGTTATTGTTGTTGGTAATATTAAAATTTGTTTCTACAAATTTAAATTTACAAATGATTTTAAAATGAATATTACAGTGAGATCTTGGTTCATGACAAAAATCAATCATCTTAAAATTAATTTGGATTACATGCATGTAATAAGGAGGATAAATCATGAATTTAGATATACAATTAGTAAATTTTAATTGTGTAATTATGGTGAATTTGGGGTTTATTCAAAATTGGGAATTTTGTGAATTGCCGATTATCTATACATTAATTTGGTTTGAAACTTGGATCGAAGCTTGTGTATGGGTTGTAGATTATAGGAAAAATGCAAAAGAATTTTTCTATTGAGTGAATCGATTGAATTTGGATCAATTAGGGTTTTAGAGTTGTTTAAGGTTCGGCTTGGCTATGGATGCTTTTGCGACCTGAATGTGTGATCGGAGTTGATCGCGACTTGGGAATAGTAGCGTGGTTGTTGCGGCGATGTTTTGAGGTGATCGCTGGAGTTTTCGGTGGTGGTTATGACCGGCGGTGATGGGTTTAGTGGTCGTTACTTTCTGCAGTAATTCGAGAATATGTTGAATTTTGACGCGTGTAATTTTTCTTCGATTTGTGTTGAGATTGGGGTTGTTGTCGACGAGTGGGGTTGGTCGGCAATCGGAGGAGGGCTCGGCGATGATGGATTTGTCGTGCAACGTGCACGTAGGTTGTTGTGTGCACAGTTTGAAACTGGAAATTTTCGATTGGGGAAGACGAGTTGAACCTAAAGCTTTGCTCGCGTTTTGCTCGTGTATTTCGAAGATTGACTCGAAGCAGAGATACCTGGGTTTTAGCTCGGGGGTGGCTCGTGTCATAGCCGCGATTTTCTCGAGTTCATAGGGTCGCATTTTTGTGGGTTGATACTGTACAGTAGAAGTGCTGTAAATTTTAAAATGAAGTTGCAAATGGAACTTGTTGTAGTTAAAGATGAAATCAAGCTTTGAGTTTGATAAAAGGAACAAAACGTATAAAGTTAAACTTGTCGTTTTGAAATTAAGTTGATCAAACTTTAAAATCGAATTTACTTTCAAATTTAAAATGTTAAGATAATTTATTTGAAAGTAATTCAACTAATTAAAGTTTGAATATTAATTTAAAAAGAGTGTTTGAATTTAACCATAAAATCAAAACTTTTAAGTAATGTTTTAATAATAAAGTTTCAAATTATTTTGGAAATATATAAGTTTAAGTTAGATAATTAATGTGTTTTAAATTTCAAAATTGATGCTTTATCTCCAAGTAAGTTTATTATTGTGATTTTGGAAACCAAGTTAATAATTTGTCTTAAGTTGATAAGGTTTAAATTATTCAAATAATTTATTTATAAAGATAATTAAGGATAAATTATTTGGGATATGACTTAAGAATACTTAATTAAGTATAAATTGTTAATAAACAAGAAATTAGTTAAGATTTATGCTTTTCTTAATTAATTAAAGATTTTCTTTAATATTAGAAGTTAGTTAATTAATTATTTAATTAATTTTAAATAATTAGTTAATTTTAATAATCACTTAATTATGGATTAATTAAGTGTGATTACTTAATGAAGTAATCAATAGTTAATTATTAAATGTAATTAAGGAAAGAAGTAATTATTAATGGAAGTAATTAGTGATAAATTACTCATGGGAGTAATTGATTGAAGTGAGTAATGGATGATCACTTAATGTTATCAATTAAGGAATTGATTAACGTAATTGTTTTGAAGTTAATTAATTATGAAGCAATTAATTAATTAAAGAATTAAGGATTGTTTAATGATGGAAATAATTACTTGTTAAATAATTAATTAAGAAAGTAATCAAGATTTATTAGTGAAGTAATTAGAGATAATTACTTGTTAAGTAATTAAGAGTTAATTACTAAATTAATTTAGTTAATTAATTAATGTGATTAATTAATTAATAAATGTAATTAATTTAAGATTAATTACTAAGTGTAATTAATTTAAAAATGTAATTAATTAATAAAGTAATTAATTAAGGATTTATTTACTAATTTAATTACATAATAATTACTTAATGAAGTAATTAAAGATTAATTAATTAGATCAATTAATCAAAAGGGTTAACTTAATTAATTAAGAAGTTAATTAATTAAGATAAGTAATTACAAATTGTTAATTACTGTTTATGATTAATAAGATGATTAATTACAAGTAATTATTTAATTAATTTAAGAATTATTAATTAATAAGGATAATTGGCTAATTAATCAAGGTTGATTAATAGAAGTAATTAATTTAAATGTGATTAATTAATTGTAATTAATTGAAGTTTAATGTAATTAATTATAATTGATTAATTAATGTAAGGGAATGAAGGATCATTAATTATTGTAATTAATGATAGTCATTAAAGGTTAATTACTGAATATGGCTAAGGTTGATTACTTGAATGTAATTATAAGATAATTAATCAAGGAAGATTAATTAAGGAAGATCATTAAGAGATGATTAATTTATTTATTTGGAATAAATAAATGAAGAAGGATTAAGGTAATCAACTTGATTATGAGTTAATCAATTCTGTTTTGGATAATTGATTAATATTGGTTGATTGATTGACATTGAATGATTAATATTGGGTGAATAATATTGGGTGATTGATATTGGTTGATACTGGATGATTTGGATACCTATGACATGAGATATGCTTCTTTGTAAGATGAATATTTGTTATGAATTATCTACTGTGATAATGTGATTCATCTATCTATTTATATCATCCTGAATATGAGTTAAATGTTAAAACCCTGAAGTACAACTTGGACATTAAAATGGCGTTTGGTTTCGATGAGGCCGGGATCGGGTTTCCATATTTGGGATCCGAAAACCACATCAATTCCAATTAAACGTTAGGTCGTGAATCCAAGTGGAGCAAGTGAATACTCGAGGTGTAAGAACTATACGTCAGTATAACTCTGTGGGTGATTCCGCAATGAGTTTAACAGAATAGTACTTATAGGTTCGAGATGGTGATTTAGATTGCAAGGGCTATGGTCGTTGACTCTGAGGGTGATTCCAAAATGAGTGCAACGAGATAGTGCCTTCGGTTTCGTTCGAACCCGGAACGAACTTGTATGGATTGAATGCTTTCAAAACATCATCAGGTGGACGATGAGCATTCTAAGATAGTTGTGTTCTATAAAGGTAATCGCATCCTCAAGCCTCATCAACCGGGAATGGCTAAAACAGGGGAGGTGCATCAAGGCTTCGTGGGTAGCTCCCACTGGAGAGTGAGATTTACCCCTGTCTAGAGGTCCCTTTCTATTTCGGCTTAGTGTGTGGTTGGTCGCGCCAACTACGGGGTGGTATTGTTCGGGACTGTCCAGTAAGGGATGCTTCCGGCCTTGTGTTGCAGGGGAGCGGACGTACTCCTTGGTATGTTGATCTAGGCCACGTACTGTGATGGGCGGTACCCCAGTAGCCCTGCCATTGATGGAAACCCATGCTTCCTACGAGACCCTACGGTTTTGATTGTATTACCCACTTTTGTAGCTAGTAGCTTGAATTTAATAAATGTAACAATTTCGGCTATTTCTTATTTGCTTGAAAACCCTAGACGCTATTATAATATCACTGGATTTCCTATCAAATGTTTTGGTTAGCATAAGGTAAAAACATTCCATGTTTATGTGTGGGAAGTCTTACGTGATACCTTTTCTTTTCAAAAGTTTTTCTAAAGTTAAGCGAATTTTAACACGTTTACTCACACCAGACCCCTGTCTGACCCGAGTGTTTATTTTCTATTTTATTAAACTCTTGGGTACTCATATTATGTATGAGTAGTCAAGTGATTCAGGTTAGCTTGATGAATTATGGAGGAGATATGGAGCAAGAGGCTTCTATGTGTAGATATATTATGGTTCCGCTGTATTTGTTTGGTATCTGTATCTGTTGTACTTGAGTTGTATAGTTAGACAGATGTTTATAACTATCTAATATCTGTTGTATAAGTTATGTACTTTGATGTATTATGATACTGTGTAATATTTTATGTGATATATTATATTTTATTCGTTCCGCTGTGAGTTCTCTGATGTTGTTCTGTTTCTTCTTTCTCTTTCTTTTCTTCTTCTATCCCTTTCTTTCTTCATTGATGATGCGACTTTCTGGAGATAGGAAGTCGGGTCGTTAAACCATGGCTGATAAATCTGGAGTTTGTATGGAGGATGGAAGGTTGGGTTCCGTTCCGCGAGACCATGTGGGTTGATGTCCCGCCTGTTGGCGGTCGGGCAAACGTGCGTCCTGAAGGCCTGCTTGATTTGGGTCTTGGTGAGACGGGTGTCCGGTCTCCTCACGTGCCCGATCCCTAGCAGATCGATTAGTGGCACCTGCCTGTGCAGCTTCAGTCTTACGGCGTCGACGTCTGGGAGGTTCATCAGCTGAAGTCGAGCTATCGGATGAAGAATAAGGAGCAGGACTACTTCCAACATTCTGATGTTGCTGCTGGGCAAGCTGAGTCATGAGATTAGTGTTGGCTTGAATCTTCTCAGCCAGTTGCCTTCTACTTTTCCTGAGTTCTCTTACCAAGTCGTTAAACTCTGTTCGGGAAACCACTTTCGTTTGATTTTGGATGGAGGGCCCTGTGCCTTGAATTGCTTGCTGGTTGCTAGGTCCAACTTGTTGCACACTAGCAGTCTCATGGACGTCCGCATTGTGAGAGGCTGAGCGAGTGCGTGGTCATCCCATAGTAGAGTTATCAGTTGGAACTCTGAATAGATTCAACGAGCGTCCAATGAATAAGTCGGATCTCCTTCAGGGGATTTTTCAATCCAGTAGCTACAAAGTAGATCCTATCGACCTGAGAATTCAATTCTCGGTGAAAGCACCAAAATGATAGCACCAGAATTGGTCACTAACACCCTTAAGAGAGATTATGTAGAGAGATTAATGAAGAAAGTAAATGTAAACAGTGAACAGAATGCTAAACTTAATGCAGAAAATAAGAACACCAGATTTATAGTGGTTCGACGTAATTGCCTACGTCCACTTTGAGGTTAATCTTTATTGCTTTACTTATCAACTGGTTACAGATACAATTTCACACCAACTATTTGATTACAATTGTTAAGAAAAGAAGATAAGTCTTGAATGAGTCTTGAATGTGGCAGAGTCTCCCCGGTGTTCTCGAAAAAAAGGTCCCTTTCACTGTGCCCCTACCTCTCTATTTATAGACGAAGATGGGTTGGACATCCTTGACGGGCCTAGTAGTAAGATACCTCGGCCCAAAACAAGTAACTCCTATGGGCCGATCCATAAATGCTGAGCGGAATATGCCGAACGAGCGTGAATGCTGGCCGGCCCAGTTGTACCGAATAACAATGCTATGCCGAACGGCCCTAGGTGTTGAACGGGCTTTATGCTGAACGAGGTTGAATGCCGAACGACTATGCCGTGCTGAACGTCCCTAGATGCCGAACGAACTTTATGCCGAACGAGGTTGAATGCCTAACGACTATGCTGTGCTAAACGTCCCTGGATGCCGAACGATCTTGTATGCCGATCGACCCAGTTGTGCCGAACGAGAATGAATGCCGAACGCCTCTGGATGCCGAACAATCTTGATTTCCGAACAAGATTGGATACCGAACATCCCTGGATGCCGAACGATCTCATATGCCGAGTGCCTAGTTGCCTGGTCAAACCTCCCGGTAACAAAAAGAATTCTAATTTTTCATTATATAAAAATCAACTTAAATTTCACACCATTCTTTAAAAACCCCATGTTTATTTTTTGAAAGAAAAATATTAATAATGAAAAATTTCAATTTCAACAATTTTTAATTTTATTTTTCTAACTTTTTAAATTTTGAAAATTTTATTTTATTGGGCTTAGCATAAAGTGGATCTTCGTACTAACCTGGAAGTAATTTTTCTAAACTAAAGGCTTTTACTCCTATTCCTCTTGTATACTCATATTTATTCTAAGGCATCACCATCAAATCCACTTCTCTGAGATAATTATAATTTCTGCAATTACCTATACATAGACTTTCTTCTCTGCTTATCTGCTAAATTTTATTGTACATCTCTAACCTTTGCCTATCTCTCTTTGGATTTCATAATCCCAAAGGTAAATGTACAAAACTGTCTCTTAAATCTCTGTCATGTGTAGACATTCTTTATACCCTAATAAATGCACTTCAAAAATGATACTTCAAGAAATCTGCTCTCAACGGACGAACAAGAAGCGTACAAAGAACCTCCTTTAGATGAATAACATGCTCTCCCACACTTCTTGGAAAACACTAAAATATCGGCCACGAATATCACCACAAACTTTATTTTAGTACATCTCTAAAAACATGGTTCATCAAATGTATAGAATAGGCTAAGACATTGGTTAGCCCAAAAATCATGACTAACCACTCAAAGAATCCGTCTAGTGTCCTAAATGCAGTCTTATCAATGCTGTCATTAGCGACCCTAAGTTGATGAAATCTAATGGCTAAATCAAACTGGGAGAATACTATCCTATTCTGATATGTTTCTTCTTATGAAACCTTTTTCCAAAGCTCACGGATCTTCTTTCTCAATCCTTTCCTTTCTCTAGGCGCTATATGCCCTACGGGTAATGCTACTTGCTAGCAAAATAAATCCTGAAATCAATCTCTCTCTTAGGGGGTAGTCCTCTAACCTCCTCGAAGATGTCTGGAAAAATCACCGACGACAGGAACTGAATCTAACTCTGATGATGATTAATCGAATGAATAAAGGAAGCTCAATATAACCGACCCTTGCGGGTCGCAAGAAATCTCAAGAGTCCTACCGACACATGTCTCTAGTCTAACAACTCTCCTCTCGCAATCAAATATAGATCCCTATATGGATAGCCAATCTATTCCCAAGATCATCCCATACCCCGAAAATCCCGAAATATAGACGGCATAGTCAAATTCTACGCCTAAGATATAAACTTTCAAACACCTACAAACCACAGACAAGAGAGTCGATCCTCCAATAGGATTTGAAACAACAATGGGGCCTACTACTAAAGAGATGTCAAAGTACAAACAATCTACCAAAGAACTAGAGATGAAAGAGTGTGATGCTCCAGAATCGAAAAGAGTCTGAATGGGAAAATCAAAAATATAAATCAAAACTTTCTATGGTGATTTTCCTACCTCTATCTAGACCACAACAAGAAGGTGAACCATTCAAAGCTTATACTCGCGCTGTAGATGCGTCTGCTCGTTGCCTTTCTTGTGGGGGCAATTTCTACTCATGTGACCGAATTGTCCGCAATTATAGCACTTTTCCTTCATCTTGCAGTCTTTTTCGTAATGAACAATCACCCACAACTATGGCACTTCGCTCCTCGCTTGAATTTTCTTTTGAGGGCCTTCCCTTTTGACTTAGGAACCTCTTTGAGCTCTCCTTTAAATTGCGAAGATACATGCTAAACTCTCTGTTGGTGTTCCAACCTAGCTCGTGTCTCCTCGAAATCCTCTACACCAGAAAATGTTCTTCCCCCTACACTAGCGAAGTCCTTGCATAGATTAGAAAAATCAACTAGTGTAGGTGGATTAAAGGGATTTCCACCTATTGGTATTGTATTGGGCATTTGCCTTGCACCTTTGGTACTATAACTTCACGGATCTTGTCGGCCATACTATGCAAAGAAAAAGATACTTAGTTTTGAAAGAATCGAAAGAAGATTGAACTAGACTTTGAAAGGATTTTTATAAAAACTCCTTTATACTTAAAAATTATTTCTAAGAGTTCTTTTCTGAAAAATATTTTTAAAACAAGTTATTTTGGAAAATACTTTATGTTTAAAATAAGTTTTTAGAAATCCTATCACCTTAGGCTCTGATACCAAACGAAACACCCCACACCCTTAATATACCAAAAAAGGAAACATTAAAAGGCGTGGTGCATTACAGATATAAATAAAACTAACGGGGACTAAGATTCGTAAGTTAAAAATGGATAAAAACAATGGAAACTTAAAATAATAACTTAAGTAAAACAAGCTTCATAAATAAGTCAAATACCAAATACCGAATACCAAATACATTTCTAACCAATATGTATCATGAAACAAAAACTCAAAGTCTCAAAAATCAGAGTACATAATATCTCTCATAATAAGCCAGCACACAAAAAGGACTAAAGCTGAAATAAAAAAATACATGGTGGAAATCTTCTCCAAACAAACTCCTAGCAACAACAATCTATCGATTTCTCCCTTGACTTCCTAAAGGGGGAAAGTGGAAAATAGAGGAGTGGGTCAGAGTAAAAGTCTGGTGAATGATAGTGATTACTAGAGTCTTTAAGCAAGATAAAAGTAGTAGACTCTACAACAGTTCTAGCATGAATAAAGATAATAAAGGAAATAGGAAAGAAATAAACTAGAAATAAGTATGGTTAAATATTGCTTAATTTACAAGATAGGTTAACTTTGATTGCTTGCACTTGTTCTAATTTAATTAGGCTAAATTCCAAATCTTGTAACTAGGATGTAACCCTAATTCTACCCTTTTTGATCGGCCTGCTACTCCATAGATCTTTCTGTGGACCAACCACTATATAACTCCCTACACTGCAACCAATGGTATCTACGGAAGATGCTCAAAGCAGCTACTGTGGATCTGGACAACTTATATAGCTCCTTATACAGAAGGCAACGGTGTCTACTAAGACACCATACTAAGCGCTTGGAACTCATAGCTATTACCGAGCACCCAAATGGAAGTCACATGCGTAATTGCCACCATGCCCATGCTACCTTTTTCTCCACCTATTGGGTCTTCTTATCACCTCCAACGTACACTTTAGGCTAATGCAAAATCACCGTGTGTCCATAGAAAAATAGGGGAAATGCTGTTGGTACTGGCCCTTCATCCAAACAATATCTAGTTGCGCCCCTTATCCAAATCCCCGTGATTTAGACTTCCATTTGACCAATTACTACCATTCTTAGCATAAGCATGCCCTAGGGAATGCTATATGGTACAAGTCGTACTCTCATCTTTGCTTATTAACTTAGATAAATTATTTAAATTAGCCTTTATTACCATTTACTTTCTATGCTTATTAATTTATCCCAAGCCTCAAAATAAGCCCCATTATGTTCTTTTTCTTATTATAACCTACATTACAATCATGCTTATTACTTAAACCAAGGTCTAAGTGTGAAAATAAGCTCTTTTTATCTTTTGCTTCATTTTGTTATAATTCCAAGTTATAGCTATGCCAATTATCTTTAATTAGTGCAATTATAATTATGCGCAATTTCAGTCAATTCCATTATTTATCACAGTCTTTATATTTTACAACTTATTTTCTTCATTTAATATTCCTACTTATAAAATCCATATTCTTGTTCAATTTATTCTAATCCATACGCGTAGAAAAGGGGAATGAAGGGAATAAATGCTTGCATAAAATCCAAAATGTCGAGAAGATGTGAATGAGAAATAAATAACAGTAAATAAACTTAAACACTGTAAATAAACTATAAATTTATAAAAAGCTGTGTTTAATAGTAATAATTTATAATTAACAGAAATAAATACAAAATTACTGAAAGGAATAGCCGAACAGACTGAAAATAATTAAAAACTGTAAATAAATACTTAAAAAGGTTATTCCAAAAATCGTAGTTAAACTACAACTACTTAAAACCCTATTATTTTAAATTACTTAAAGAAATTTTAAAATAATTACAATCACTCACCTCTGGTCCTTAGCTCTTCCCTTGAGGCCTTCACTGATCCACTTGGGGTTGTTAAAATATTTTTTATTAAAAAGATTCTCTCCTTGGAAAATTATTCCTTTTAGGGTCCTTCCTGAAAAGGTGAAGCCAAGCGGAGAAAATCTTGAATGAGAAAAATGTTGGGTCTAAAAGTCTATTAATATATGTAGAAGTGGATCTCAGACCGTTGGATTTGGAGATTGAATATGATGCAATCATGTCATAGGCTGAGTAGGAGCCATCAGTAACATAAACGGTGGGAACATATTAAACTAAAAGATGCAAATGACGTGTTCGGTGGCCTCTAATTTGTTTAAACGAATTAATGTTCATTCGCCTGCCGAAATACAAGGCGGGTCGACCGGGAGGTCGACCGCCCCCTTGCCTAGGTCAACCGGCCGATCGACCTGACCACATATATATTTCGTTTTATTTCTGCTTATTTTGTTTATTTTATAACTTGGTCGTAATAGCTCGTTTTCTGATGTTCTATATATGGAAATTGACCAAAAAATTACCATGGACACAATGGTGCAACTTCTGTGGCTTAATTCTAATAGTTTCGGAAAGTTATTTTATTATTTAATTTATTAACAAAATAATTACTACGGGTTAAATTTCAGGTTGTTACATGATTCGAAATAGCTATTAGTTCAAGCACGAGAGTCCGTCTTTCTTTGTGAGATGGCCGAATTAGTCACACCCATAGAAAGGATCAATCCCACATTCAGCTTAAGAGAAGCAAAAGAAAGATCAGAGTCGGCATTAACCCCGTTATTTGCCGAATATTGATTATAACGAAGGAATTCCTTTGGATTAGTAATGGAAATATGGATTTTATTTGAAAAAACAAACAATATATCTTTGGACAAAATGAATATATAAGTTAGTCCTTAGATCTTTCATTGAAAATTTCCCATCAACTATTTCCTATCCGATGTTGGATTGGATTAATATTTTATACTCATGCTACTGTTAATATATACATTATTTATATTTAAATTTGATCCTTTAAAAACTTTATCCTAAGCTATTTCTTTTTTTTTGAATAGCAAGCAGGGTTGAATGGACCCTTACCATCTTTATTAACCACAAACAACACAAACAAAAAGAGAGCAATAACAATCTAGAGCTCACAAAAGAGAAAACAGGGAAACTAAGAAGAAGAGAAAGAAAGAATGAAAAACAACTTAACAAAACTAACACAAGAAAACAAACAATACCCTAACCTAGAGAGCCATACACAATATGATGAGAAGACTTTTCCTTCACCCTAGAAATTATAATGTTTATCAAGGCACTTTCAAGCTTCATATCATTGTCAAAGACACATGAATTTCTCTCAGCCCATATCACATGCACATACACTTTCAGAATCAGTAAAAGCCTATATGAAGTAGCATTCTTCCATCTTGTTTTTCTGAACACTCTGTTCCATTCTGCATCACCATATAGAATAGGCTCAGAAAAACCACCACTGTAGAGACAAGCTTTCCAAATTCTATTAGTAACCAAGCATTCAAAGAAGAGGTGAGACCCATCTTCAATAAGGTTATTGCAGAAAACAAACATCAAGTCAACACTATAACCTCTCCTACATAATTTGTCCTTGGTCATAAGTGCATTTCTTAGGACTTTCCAAAGAAGGAAGTTCAATTTTTGTGATGTTATTGGGTTCCAGACTCTTGCATGCCATCTAAATATATGGCTACCGTCATCTATTATCAAAGTTTTATAAACTCTAGCAATGGAATGTTGTCCATGATTAGCTGCCCAGACATACCCATCATCACCAATGGGAAGCTTCATGCATTGCACTTCATCCCACAGCCTCTTGATGATAGGGTTAGAGGAGTAAGGCAGGGTTATATCACCATTATAAAAATAATCAATAGCCCTAGCATTCAAGGGGATGCCAGTTTGATTCCTCTAATCATAGGAGAGCAGATCATACAAAATAATTCCTCTTCCTACCCATGGTTCAAACCAGAATTTAGCAGTACTATCAGGGCCAAGCATAAGCTGAATATGAGGGAGTAAAATGCCCCTGAGCTTAAGAATTGATCTCCACACCCAACCACACAGAGGAGAGGGTTCCATTTTCCAGAATTTTTTATTGCCAAGATGATGTTGCCTTGCCCACTTAACCCACAAATTTGGTTTTTCATTTATCAAATTGTCAAAATGCTTAGAAAAAGCAGCTTGATTCCAAGTTCTCATACATTTTATTCCCAATCCACCATATTTTTGTGATTTATCCAATTTAGCAAAGGCAATTGGAATTAAATTTTTATAATACATGCTCCCAGTCCATAAGAAATGATTCATAGCTTTCCTAATGGTAGTAAGAAGAGCAGAAGGTAATATGAAGCATCTGCACCAATATACAGTCATAGCTTGAATAATTGATTTGATGATGGTGGTTCTGCCTGCTTGGATAATTTATTGCTAGCCCATCTATTCATTGCTTCAGTGATTCTTTCAAACAGTGGCAGACAAGCAGTTGCTCCAATTCTTCTAGAGCACAAAGGGATACCAAGGTGCACTGTACCCTCAGGTACATTAGGCAATTGACTTTCATGGTGGATGTGCTGGTTATCACTGTCATTGAGACCTGCCACCAAAAGGAAAGACTTGCTTCTGTTGACTTACAGGCCAGTGCACTTCTCAAAAGTGTGCAGGATGCTTATGACACAATCCATAGTAGACACAGTAGGCTTAACAAAAAGTAAAACATCATCAGAAAAAAGAAGAGAGGTGATGAGGGGATTCCTAAATTTGGGATGTAACTCAGAGTTGTTGTTCACAACCTGCTTATTGACAAGCTGAGTAAAAAATTCCATCACTATTATGAACAAATATGAAGACACCGGGTCTCCTTGCCTTATTCCTCTCTGGCTTCTAAAATAACCAACAGTACCACCATTGTAACATAAAGAGTAGGAAACAGTGGATATACAAGTGTATATCCAGCTAACAAAGTGACCAGGAAACCCCATTAATCCCATAATTCCAGTCAGAGCTTCCCAGCTAACAGTATCATATGCTCTTTTTATACCAAGCTTCATCATTGCTCTAGGGTAGACATGAGCTCTACCATACCCATTAAGAAGCTCATGAGTAACCAGCACATTATCAAGGATACTTCTATTATTCAAAAAAGCAGCTTGGTTGTCAGAAATAATAGTGGGAAGCACATGTCTGAGCCTAGCAGCAGTAACTTTTGAAATGCATTTGTAGATTATGTTGCAACAAGCAATAGGATGATATGCATGCAGAGTAGTAGCATGCTTACCTTTTGGCGCCAAACATAAGTTGGTAGCATTAATGGAAGTAGGTAATTTATTGTGCTCAAAAAAATTATGCATGGCATTCTTGAGGTTAATAGCAATGACATCCCAACAACGAGTAAAGAAAACAGCATTAAAGCCATCAGGTCCACCACAAGAATCCCTCTTCATACCAAACATAGCATTATGTATTTCTTCATCAGTAACTCTAGATGACAAAATTTGGATATCAGATTCATTCAGCATAGGCAAAGGAGTTGACATGATCTCATGAGAGTTAGGGTGCCATGAATCATTAGGGGGGTAAAGATTGGTATACAGTTTAATGAAAGCTTTGTCAATTTCTTCTGGCTTGTTTAAAATCCTTCCTTCATCATCAAGTATCTGGTGGATGTTTCTTTTAGCATTTTTAACCTGAAGGGTACTATGATACAGTTTAGAATTTCTATCACCATTCAAATCCCACTCTTTCCTCAATTTTTGTTTCTTCATACTTAACTCAGAGGCCATAGCTTCAGAAAGTTGCTGTGTTAGCTTATGTTCTTCCTCAGAAAGGCTGATATTACCAGGGTCATCAAGCATACTTAATTGTATAGCAGATAGTTGATTCTGCAGATCATTTGAGTTCTTGTCACCATCACCATACTTGTTCTTAGCCCATATCTTTAATGCCTCCTTGGCTGCTTTCAATTTTTGCTGCAAAATAGACATTTTATTACCAAATTTAGGTTGTTTCCAAACATTAACAACTAAAGGCATAAATTCTGGATCATTGATCCATGAGTTAAAAAATTTAAAACTTGAGTTCCTTTTAATGGCTTTGCATTCAGTGGCTATAAAGACAGGAGAATGGTCAGAGAGTAGAGGAGGGAGGATATGGTTCAGAGCATTGGGGAATTGAGTAAGAGCTTTGGTGTTGAGAAATGTTAAGTCAAGTCTACTCATGGTTCTCACTCCAGATCTACTCTTATTGTTCCATGTGTATTTTGGACCAACAAAGGCAGCTTCATGTAAATTGGAGGCAGAGATAGCTTGGTTGAGAGGAGTGATGTCAGAAATTGTAAGGGGAGAGCCACCACAACGATCTTCAGCAGCTGACATACTATTAAAATCACCTAACACAAACCACGGGTGTGTTTCCTTCCTGAAATGAGGTATATAGTTCAGCATTTCTTGCCTAGCTGCAACATGGTTATCCCCATAAATAAAGGTTAGATAAAAGGTGGTAGTGGTAGGGATATGCATGGCATGGAAATGGATGAATTGTTTGTGGGATATTATAGGTGTGAGGGTGTAGATGGTAGGATCAGAAATGACCATTATTCTTTCATATGGTGCCTCAACCAAATTATGATGAACACACCATAATGGATTAATAAGTTTAACTGCTTTGAGGGTAAGGTCAAGGTTGAGTTTGGTTTCCAGTATGCCAAAAATGCCAAGTTTATTATCAGAGATAATACATTTTTCTTGCACAAGCTTTATTTCCATATGTGCACCCCTAATATTCCAAAACCCAAATTTATGTAACATGGATTAACTTATGGGAGAGAAGTTAGTAGTCTCATAGACCTTCTGAGGTCTGAATTTGGGGTTGTATCCTTTTCAGGTAATGTTTCAAGATAGTCAACATTCTTGCCTTTGTCAAAATCTGACAGGTTACATTCTTTTTCCTCTTAAAATTGCTATTATTCTTATGTATTGGGATTGGAGTTTTGGAATGTGAGGGAAGTGGGTGATCCTGATTAGACAAATATCTAGGAGGGGGTGTTATATGAGAATAAGGAAGTTTTTTTTGATAGCCAAGGGATTTGGGTTCTTCTGATACATGCACACAGACATTGTGTGCATGAGAATTTTCAATTTGCTCAAGATGACTGTGCAAAAAGTTGGACTGAGTTGCTTTGAATATTGAATTAAGAGTCATATTACTGGGTAAAAGGGAAAGCACACACTTCCCATCCAAGTTGACTTTGTTTCCATTATTTTCTGATTGCAGATTTGCTTCAGCTTGCTTATGAACTTTTTGTTTTCCTTTAGTCATTTCATGCTCTCTTGCCAATCTGACCCCAACCAATTCCTGTACTAGCTTCCAATAATTTTTAGCAATTTGAGTATTACCTTCTACATCTGCCACAACACTTGGCACTTCTGAGTTCTTCTCCTTACATGCTTCCAAACTTTCTATATCCACTATTGCTTCGTCACCATTCAGATTAGAAACACCATTAGACTGTTCAAAGTTATTTTTATCTCCACTTTCTTCAATACTTAAATCTCCATTTACCTCAATCAAATTTTGTAACACTTGAAATTTATTGCCAATATTCATCACTAATTCCTCAACTACTTCTCCTTCTTCAACTAAGTCAAAAACAATATCCTTATTATTATCTGTTACAATTCCTTCTTTTCTTGTTTCATTTTCTTTGTCACTCCCATTCTTATCACTTCCATTATCTTCTTTAGACTTCAATAAAACACTCTTTCCTTTGCTCCCATGATCAACTCTCTTCCAAGCTCTTGTGGACTTATTACGCATTATTTTGTCATTTTGATCTTTCACCACGGTATCTGTTTTTGAAATTTGTTTTGGCACAGTATTTGAATTCTTCTTTATTACTTCATCTGACTTAACACTATTTTTGCAACTAGAAATATCATACCCAAACACCTTACAAGTTTTACACGCTTGTGGCCTCCACTGATAATCCACAAAAACAGTTTGTTTTGTTCCATCCTTACACAGAACTTGAAAGCTATCAACTAGTTCGGTGATGGGTGTCACTTCCACTAAGGCTTTAGCATAGGTCAACCTTTCCATCCTTTCAGTACTTTCATCCAAACATTTAACACACCCAATTCTACAAGCAAGCCAATTGATTCCAAGTGGGGACCACACTGCTAGAGGTATGTTGTAGATATGTATCCAAATAGGGACAGAAGTGACAGAGCCACAAATGTTGCTTACTGTGGGGTCCCATTGTTTGACGATAAACAATTTATTCCTCATGATTATCGGGTCAGCCTGTATTATCCTCCTCCGATCATCCTCACATGAAAATAGGAACATAAAGACAAATCCATCTGATTTAACCTTGATACTACCCTTCAGCCTCCACACACGCTTGAGGTGTTGCACCACTGCTGTAAATGAGAGGGGTTCATCAAGGAAGAAACCAACAACATAATCGTGCCATATACTTCGGCCAGCTTCCTGAACAGAGTCGGGTAGAACCAAAGCATCCTCAACAAATTCATTGATGAAGTTAACAGGCATGTACTTCCCCGCATTGCGCGGTTTGTTCTTGAAAAGAGAAGTCCATGGTTGTTGACTCGAGTTGCTGATGGGAGGGTCAGGCAAGGGAGAAGGGGAGTAAGGATTGGTTAAAGAGGACGAGCCTAAGGGATGGCCTGGAAGTAATGGTGGAGGATCAGGTTCAGGCACTGGAGGGACAGGGGAAGGCAAAATTTGGGATGGAAGGGAGTGAGGGAGGGAGTGCTCTGCCATTAAAAGGGTTGAAACAAAACGGTTCTTCTTTAAGTCAAAGGTGAATATGAATGATTTTGGTATTAACTCATGATTTTTAAGAGGCTACTGTTTTGAAATGATACCAAAGTTTCTAAAGCTAACCTATATTATAATAAGTTTGCCTAAAAAAATTAAATTCAAAAATACATGATTTTTTTTACCGAAGGTGCAATTGGGATTGAAATAACGGGAGATGTGACCCCCTCACCGGTCGCATGCACGTGTGTGTATGTCCGTATGTATGTTTGTGTTACTAAATACACATACATACATACATACATATATATAAAGCTTCTCTTTACCCCTCTTAGTTATGCCTTATTTAGATTTTAGAGGTACACAACTCAAAATAAAAAAATTGTAAATATTTTCTTACATGAACATAAGTACTAAAGTTACACTATTACCATATTAATGTAAAATCATCGGTCATACTGCATTAGTGCAACTATTAACACATCATCCTATCATACATAACATCCATTAGTGTCACTCTAGTATATACAATAGACAAAAAAGTATATTGCCAGAAATATGGATGTCTAAAATAATTGGGGTAGATATTTCTAATCTTATCTCTACCTCCTATTTACAATCATCCTTATCATCTCCACTGGATGCGAACAAGTTTAATAACTTTGTTTCTTAACTCCATTGTATCTCGACGACCTACTATCCCGGTCTTCTATCATACGTCAAAGCTAGTTCTATATATAAATCTAATAGAGCTAAGAATATGCGATAAGGGTAATTCTATTATTTATTGTAAATAACTAACTCTATAATCAATTCTCCTTCGTAATAAAAAGGTGTTTTCTTTCTGTTATATGTTTGTTACGATATGTTATAATTAATTATTTAATTTAAGTACGTTTAACATAAATGTGTTTTTGATGGTAATTACAAATAATTGTAATCATGAGTATTTTATCACAATATAATAGAAACATCATTTTAAATATTCCTTTTCAAGATATATCAAGACTATAAATCGATGTATCCGTTGAGACTAGAATATGTAATGTTCTCCAAATATTGGGCTATGTATTACTCATGATGTTAGGAAATCAAATCTATGATTTCAATGACAACAACTATACAATGGAAACGAATATGCATATATATGTCTATTTACTAATAATTGCTAAAGTAACATCACTAGAGAGACAAGAACAAGGCTCAAAGAACATAACAAGAAACGACAAGTCAATAGAATCAATGGAGCAATGACACAGATGCACATAAGCAACATACACAAGTTTCAAACATCTGAAACATATACCAGATGTCTGGAACTAAACTCGAAGTTTGAAATTCAAATAACAACTTTCGCACTTGAAAAGACATCTTCGCTCCTCTTCGCTGCTACTCTTCATCACCATCATAAGCGACTATAGAACACTTATTAATGGATGCAACTACTCAAGGAATCTCTCTACCACTATAAATAACATCAAGAATCAAAGAGAATACTTACCTTACTTACTTGCGCTTTTTACTCTTATACTTTGATTTATTCTTTATCACTAACAATCATATACTTGTATTTCACTCTTCCATATATTCAGAACTCCTCAATCAATATTCTCGAGATATATATTGGAAGCATTAGTACTTAATAATCAATATCTGTGTTATAGAACACATACTTGACAAGAACAAGCTATTGTAACCAAGCCTATTCCTCTGGACGAAGTGAGGGTATTTGATTGTCGAATTCCGAAGGGGAGCTTCGGGACTGGACGTAGGATGGGAGGTCCGAAGCAGTATAAAATCCTGGTGTGCTTAGTCTATATTTTACTAGATTAATATTATTGTTATCCCGCTTTTTGGCAAAGCCGCGATACCAAAAGATCGATCAGAAGCAGAGGACAGTTCGTCTCAGAGGCTGGTCATACTTCGTTTCGCCATGGATATCACTGAATTTTATCCGAGTCCGGATTGAGCTACAATTGATAGGAGACGTCAAGAAAGACTATAGGAGTCAGCATTTCAAATTTCAAGTCAATCCGAGTTCGTATGCTTGAGTTATGATCGATTCAATTTGAAGGGCAAGGCTTAGGTTTCGAATCCATTGTTGACCAACATTTCAAAACCATCGCGTTCGAATCCATAAGATTCGAATCCACCGAACCACCTCAGGTTCGTCTCCACCGCCTTCGAACACATCAGGTTCGAACCCATCAGGATGCCTCGGTTTCGAGACCATCGAGTTCGAACCTACCAAGCTCATAATAATGGACCTCGAACCCATCGGAGAATAGCCGCTTCGAACCCATCACAAAGCATTGTTCGAAACCAAATGTGGAGCCTTGTTCGAATCCATCCATGAAGTCATGTTCGAACCCATCCACGATGCCAAGTTCGAACCCATTCTGTGTAGCTTCATTTGAATCCACTGGGTCAACCAACCATGGTGACGTGTCTTCCATCGGTTCGAATTCGCCGAGATTCATGGAGTCGAAGTGGTCAACTCGGAGTGAAGACCGGGTTGGTTCGAAGTTTGCGCTCCACGTTGCCATGAGGTCACGTGCCATGATGGATTCGAAACCAACGGTTCGAAAGCATGGTTTCGAACCAAACAGCCATGCAATGAACCCCATTTCGAATCCATCATATATCCCAATCTACTGATCCAAATGCCATGAAATTTTCACAGAAGCTTGCATACATAATGAAGAATGTCTACGCCAAATTTCACCACGATTGGATGGATTCTTGATCGGTTCGAATAGAGTTCGAACCGATGCCAAAGTGGGCCCAAACTTCCTGAGACCGTGCGTGTGGGCCCCCTCACGTGCCAGGAGTGGTCTCCCGAGTTTTCAGCGAGATACCAGCAGCCTACGCCTATAAATAGAGCCCCAGGGCCAACAGAAAAGGGATCTTCTGACTCTGAAGCGTCGAGACTCTGCCGGATCAAGATCTCCATCATTTAATATCATAAACTTGCTGTTAAATTCGAATTCCTTGCTGTAATTCATTGTTGATTACTGTAACAACTTGTAATCATTGAAAGAAAAGCAATAAAACATCAAAACACTTCACAGTGGACGTAGGCAACACGCCGAACCACTATAAATCGATTGCCTACGCATTTTCTTTACTGTTGATTGGAGTTTTTGTTAGATAATATCTGTTTTGAATTTGCATTCACGACTATTATCTCTTCAACGACTCCCGAAGAGTGTTGTGCCCAATTTTGACGCAAACACTTTGGTGCTTTCACTGAGAAAACCCAGATTTTCTCCTGCTCGTCGGATCTGTCATCGATACCGGATTGAATAAATCTAAGAGAGAGATCCAGATCGTTAAATCCAACTTCCTTCCCTTCTATTCAGATTTGCATAAAGTCTAGGAAAGGAATTCAAATCTAAAGATGGTTAGCACAAGAACCACATCAAACGCCGTCAATCAAGAAGAACAGGATAGACAGAATCCTGCCCCTCTACCTCCATCTAATCAAGATGCCGCTGGGCACTCAGAGCCGTCGGGTCCGGTTACCCGACAGGAATTGCAGTTGTTACTCCAAGAGCTGACCCAGAGTCGGCGACAACTGGAAGAACAGCTACGCGCTAACGCTGAGCTAATCAACAAGCTGGATCGCCAGAAACGAAAGAGATCCATGAGAGATCGTGCTTCTCGCTCTTCCAGCGAAAATTCTTCATCTTCTGATTATCATAACCGACCTCCACGACCCCGGTTAGATGGGAGTCGTATGCCACCCGCTGGAAACCAACCGACATTGACCGTTGGACAAATAAGAGTTGGTCCGTCAGCCAGTTTCCAAACCGGACCCTCCTCCCGAGGGGGTGCCGTTCCTCACCACGCCGCTGAATACCGCACCGCTAGCGTTGCGGCTGAACCAGGGGTCGACGCTCAAGATCAGTCGGACCTGGACCGTCGTCATAGCGGTCATACTCCTGAACCGTACGTCCTAGAGGACTATGAGCCAAAAAGGCGAGACTTGGACCGTCGACGATATCCGGTTTAAGCCCGAAGTACGGAACGTGATCATACTCCGGCACAAATGCCGGATCTTTCAAATATGATACGTCAGATGATCCATGAGAGTCTGGGATTCACAAACAACGATTGGGGAGTTTCCCGAAGTCACACTCCCTTTACGGACGATATTCTTAATGCTGAACCCCCACGGCGATTCCGAATGCCCACTCTACCCATGTATGAGGGAAACTCCGACCCCAACCAACATATTCTAAAATATGAATGGTCGATGACTGCTGCCAGAACCGACGACGCTGTGAAGTGTCGTAGTTTCCCCATATCCTTGGGGGGCATCACCACCATGTGGTTCACCCGATTGCCTCCTCGATCCATCTCCTCATTCGACCAGCTGGCCACAAAATTCGTTGAGCAATTCCGCATGCACGTCGCAAGGCCGAAAGATGTCAACACTCTATCTAGTGTCACACAAGCTCCCGGGGAGACACTCAGACACTACTTAGAAAGATTCCATACTGCATGTGCAGAGATTAGTAATCCAAACGATAACTCCATCCTCATGGCGTTAACTAAGGGGATCGACCCCGATTCTGAATTTGGCAATTGGCTAGCTGGGAAACCACCTGCGTCATTGGACCGTTTCCATGCCAAAGCAGCTCAGTTTCTGAAACGGGAAGACGCGAAATAGTCTAGGAAGCAAACTGACGCAGGGCCAAATGCGGAAGGAACCCAAAGCAATGTTGCAATAAAACAATCCGGTGAGAGCTCCGGAAAAGTTCAGTTGAACATTAAAAATAAACAAGCTCGGCGAAGAGAGAGCGTGAATCAACTTAAAAAACAAGATCAAAATCGTGGCCCGCAACGCAAAAATCCGATGTTCGACAGTTATACTCCTTTGAATACTTCACTGGAGGACGTGTATTTGCAGACCCGTAATACAATTCAGTATGAAAAACCTGCTCCAAGACCGTCGTCGGAGAGACAAATCCAGACGGGAAAATTTTGCAGGTTCCATGAAGGCTACGGGCACAATACGAACGAGTGTCGTCACTTACAAGATCTTATTGAAAAACTAGTCAGAGAAAGGAAGCTGGAATAGTTTGTGCGGACACCGCAGCCCAGAGAAGCGGGCCCATCCAATCCAATCAATGAACCCAATCGACCGAGGCAGGAGGACTCGACTTGTCCCCGTGGGAGATTGGTGATAAACGCCATCAGTGGCGGGCCTACTTACTCAAGAGCCTGAAACGGCGAAGAACCTCATCACTGTCACACATGACAGGCTCCTTCAGTCAATGAATGCTTTGTAGCTTTCTTTACATTCTGAATTTTGAATTTGTAATAAGGCACTGACTTTGCCACATTTTCTCATTTCAGCAAAGAAAATGCTATCTCTTCAAGCTGAAGCTGTGATTCACCGAATACAACGTTCAGCAATCACGACACACGAAGAGCTAAGTTCCATCGAACAATGGAATTTATTCAAATAGCGAGTGACTGCGTTACAACCGGCCACTCACTAAGTGAAACCCCAGCTCGGGGGCAAGCCAACACGTCGAAGGCTGAACTGGACCAACACACGACTGTCCATTCCATAATTCGTTCCCGGAGCGCGAACGGACTCCAACTTCCCACAGCGTGAGTTGGAGTATAAACATTCCATAATTCGCTCCCAGAGCGCGAGCGGACTCCAACTTCCCACAGCGTGAATTGGAGTATAAACATTCCATAATTCGCTCCCAGAGCGCGAGCGGACTCCAACTTCCCACAGCGTGAATTGGAGTATAAACATTCCATAATTCGTTGCCGGAGCGCGAACGGACACCAACTTCCCACGGCGTGAATTGGAGTATAAACATTCCATAATTCGTTCCCGGAGCGCGAACGGACTCCAACTTCCCACAGCGTGAGTTGGAGTATAAACATTCCATAATTCGCTCCCAGAGCGCGAGCGGACTCCAACTTCCCACAACGTGAATTGGAGTATAAACATTCCATAATTCGCTCCCAGAGCGCGAACGGACTCCAATTTCCCACAGCGTGAATTGAAGTATAAACATTCCATAATTCGCTCCCAGAGCACGAGCGGACTCCAACTTCCCACAACGTGAATTGGAGTATAAACATTCCATAATTCGCTCCCAGAGCGCGAGCGGGCTCCAACTTCCCACAGCGTGAATTGGAGTATAAACATTCTATAATTCGCTCCCAGAGCGCGAGCGGACTCCAACTTCCCACAGCGTGAATTGGAGTATAAACATTCCATAATTCGTTCCCGGAGCGCGAACGGACCCCGATTTCCCACAGCGTGAATTGGAGTATAAACATTCCATAATTCGCTCCCAGAGCACGAGCGGACTCCAACTTCCCACAACGTGAATTAGAGTATAAACATTCCACAATTCGTTCCCAGAGTGCGAACGGACTCCAAATTCCCAGAGTGCGAATTGGAGTATAAACATTCAACAATTCGTTCCCAGAATGCGAACGGACTCCAACTTCCCACAGCGCGAATTGGAGTATAAATATTTAACAATTCGTTCCCACAGCGTGAACGGACTCCAAATTCCCAGAGTGCGAATTGGAGTATAAGCATCAAGCCCATCGTTCCCAGAATATGAACAAATTCCTGAAAGCCCAAGTAGATGCGACTGACCTTCCAGCGGCTAACTCCGACCTCCCAAAGTGTGAATCGGTGCATAAGTGCAGATTACGGGTTCCCGGAGCGCGAACCGAAGCATCCGTGCTAACTCCAAGTTCCCAAAGCATGAGTTGGAGTATAAACATCAATTCCAGGTTCCTGGAGTGCGAACCCAAACATACATGTTTCACTCCAAGTTCCCGGCGTATGAATCGGAACACAAACACCAAGTTAGAGTTCCCGTAGTGCGAACTGAAATGTTAGTACTAACTCTGAGTTCGTAGAGTGCGAGTTGGAATGTGAACATCAATTCCAAGTTCTCGGATTGCGAACCGTGTTATAAGCATCGATAACTCTCGAATTCCTGGAATGCAAACCAGGTTATCAATCTCAAATTATTCTAAGTCCCCGGAATGCGGACGTGTGCTCAAGACTTGCAACAAGTGCGATCAACCACCAAAAATACAAGTGCTGTTCCCCAAAACTGGGGGGCACGAAAGCTAAATATTAATCACTAACCGAAGTGATACAACGTCCGAAGTTCAACTCATTCATCAATCACAACTTGTGACCAAGATTTTCAGGCTTGGCAAATGAAACGAACTCTACTTAAACGGTAACAACACCACAAGTATACCGGACCGAAAACAAGACACTGCAAGTACTTAAGCACAAATAAAACAAGAGTTGAAACAAAGAAATAAAATTTTATTTCAACTAACTTAAAACAAGGACTTACACGCAGATAAGTTCTTCCAAAAAAGAATGCCTACTAGCAGGGGCCGAACCTGCATCTATACACGACCTACTGACAAAAAACGAAGACAAGTACCCATCTACCAAAACATCTACTTGAGAAGCTGATTTATTTCTTCTTTTTCGTCCTTCTTACTAGTGGTACATCATCAGTGTCACTAGGGACAGAAATTCTTCGTTTTGAATGTCTCCTCTCCGGCGGTGGCTCTTCGACTGGAGGCATGATGTCAATATCCTCCTCGGAGCTTGAATCTACACGGGGGCTTCTCGCCGAAGGAGTAGGGGGGACTGGATCCGCAACGGAAATTGAGATAGTGCCACCCGATGGTACTACCATAGCAGGTGCTGGACTCTGCGCCGCCGTGCTGCCACCGACGTTACCACTCTGCCCCGCAGCCTCTATTTCGGCATTGATCTCAGCCAAAATTTCCTCATCTCGAGTCGCTTGGGCCTGGCGGGGGCATCCGCAGTTTGCATCGAAGAACTCGAGGACGGCGGGAGGCTACTAACAATGATAAATGGCAAGTCAGAGAAAGAACCACCCTGCTCACCGAGCAGCTCGCTCACCATTTGTTCGTCAACAAATAAGGATCCCCCCTGCACCGCCTCAGCAGATACCGCAGTTACAACAGTAGTCTCGGTGGCGATGGCCTTATCTCCTCTGCTTGGTTCTTGAGCCGCGACAGTCGGCGCAACTCCAGTCGCTAGGCAAAAAATAAGAAGTTATTAGCAACTGCTACAAAGCAAACACTCTATTTAGAAAACGCTTGAGATAACTTCGGAATACCTTCCCCAGTTTGGCTCGCAGATGGCAGAACGGCCTCAGAAGTATGCTCATGAATAGGAGATAAGCGCGGCTGTTCCGGGTCGTAAGCAGGAACAGGTTGCGAACCGACCGCAGATGCAGGCACCGACGAAGATGGTGTGGTAACCTCAGTGACAACAGAATGGTGCTCAACACCTGACCCCTCTCCGACTTCCAGGAAACGACCGCCGATCATCTCCTTCTCATGAGCGATGATAGCGTCATGAAGAACCTTCTTCTCATCATCTGTGAGAAGCCGGTTCTTAAGTTCGAATCGATCGACTGCCTCACCTGGATGCGCTTTCTCTTCCTCCTCAACCAATCGGTCCCAAGCGCTACGAAGGTGAACTGGATAATCTTGAAGCCAGGCCAAGTTTCTATGCTTTAACACATTGGCGTTGTAAGTTATGAGCAAATCTTCGATATCGGCCTCTAGTCTGGCCTCTGCCTGTTGAACCTTCTCCTCCACCTCTGCTTCGACCACCTGAACTTTGGCCACGGCCACATCTCTTTCGGTGCGAAGCACTACAGCTTGCTCGCAGGCTTCTTGCGCCGTGTTATGCGCGTCATCTCTATCTTTAATAATTTCGGCCAATTTAGCCTTGAGCTCATTAAGTTCTTTTAACGCCGCATCCCGCTCAGCAGTGACGACAGTGTTCCGGTGGCCCATGTCTTCCACCGTAACGTAGTGCTCCTTTTTCATTCTATCCATGGCTGCTTGAGCTTCATCGGCCTTTGTAAGAGCCTCCATCTCTGATTTTCGAGACGATTCAGCCTCGGTATTCAGCACTTGTATGATACGGTCTTTTTGAGCCAGCTCGATTTGAAGCTTTTCAATGGTAGCCGCTCGTTCGAAGGCCAACGTCGATGCCTTATCGGCCGCCCTATACCACGCCTTATATTGGGTGTAAAAGTCATGCACATAGTCGAGCGTTAACCGCTCGGCCTCTGGCGGGACTCTTTTCAGGTTCGGGGGAAAGACGTAGTTATCGAAGCAAATATTCAGGAACTCCCTCTTTAGTTGCGCAAGTCTAATCGCCCCTTCCCCCGAGATTTCAGTAGGAGGCTGCTCTGCGACTATCGGGGTCATCGCCTCAGATCGGGAAGATTGAGAAACCGACGTATATCGAGAAGACTTGGAAGGATGAGGGACATGAGCAGGAGGTTGTACGGGATCTCTGGAAGGAGGAGGGGTACGCGATCGCGATCGACGCTTATAGCCTCTGTCCGTATCATATCTCTCGTGACTAGAATACCCAGAGCGTCCCTGGTCATAATGCCCAGAGCGCCCCTGATCATAACCTCTATCCCCTTCTCGTCTGCGCGAATCGTAATATGAAGGCTTGCGGGCATGTCGAAGACTCCCAAGCATTGAACCTCGCTTAGACATGATATCTGCGAAGCAAAATAAAATAGAATTAATCACCTTTCAAGACAGATAGTTTTCAGTCAAAGGTTATGCAGTGTCATGAAATGTGTATGAATATGCATTCCCCCCGACCGACCAGAAGTGTCGACCTCGCTAGTAATAAGAGGCCCGTTCAATTCTAGAGTGCGATGGAATTCCTCCAACCGGGCATCATGTTGAAAAGACACATCGTCCGGGATTGGAAGATCGGCAAGCCCTTCAAAAAGATTTTCGGTTCTCGGAGGAGACATCTCCGAGATTCTAACTCCGGGAGCAGAACGGGCCGTGACAACCGATTTCCATCTCCCTTTCTTACTTGACTTAACCGTGGCAGCCTTGCCTTTTCTCTGCTCCGCGACATCCGGAACTGCGTCCGTAGGCCCGGTCAGCGGCTCATCATCGGTGTGGGTTCTTTCAGAGTCAGCTTCCTTAGTTATAGTAACTCCGGGTTTCTTGTGCTTGACTCGTTTTTTCGAGACGACCCTTAGTGCCACCTCAAAGCTCATGCTCTGCCCTTGTTCGATCAAACCACAGGCCCGGAGATTCCTATCCGTCAATAACACGTCGATATCCCTATCTCCACTCGGGACTTCTCGAAGCACTCGCACCATCTCCCTAAAGTGCTCGCCCTCAGGTCGCTGAATCACCGCTGTAAAAAAGGATAGAATATAAGTTCCACTTCGGCTGCAATTGCCGTAGTAATTATTTACGAACTCAGCTATACTCACGTCTGAATAGCCATCGTCGGGCAAATCCAGGAGGACATCTGACATAGAACCATTCTGTCCTATAATAGCTCAACCTGGTCCAAGACCCGGTAACCACTTGGCAGTTTCTCACCGCTTCCAGGAATGTGAAGGAGGGATAATCACCCCGATTTTTGAAATTGAACAAGTATCTGATCTCAATTGGGAGCGGTGGTCGATGAAGATACTCCATAAATGCAATGAACAAGCTATTGATCGACGCATATCCGTTCGGGTGCAGCTGAGATGGGGCGATCCTCAAAAATGACAATACTTCCCTTATATACTCGTTGAATGGAGGAAGTGTCCCGGCCGCGCACGCGTGGCGGTTAAATGCTGTATATCCCTCTGGGGGATTATGCGGTCTATCATTCGGCCCCGGCAGTAGCACATCATCCAGCGACAGGCCGTGCCTCAAACATATTCTCCCCAACATGTCTTTAGAGATATTGGATGGAACGGAATCTGATGGATTGGCAATGAACGACGCATCGGGAAGTTCATCCGGGGCTGGACCAATAATCTCAGGATCAATATCCGGAATCTCTACCCTCGGAGAGACTGTAACTTGAGTCTCCTGCTGCTGTGAACTTGACGGTTCCATAACTAGCTAACTCACGAGAAACCATCGTTAGACGACAAAAACCCGTGCGTTCCCCAGTGTAGCGTGTATGAGTGTATGTTGTACAATGACATGCATTACTTGAATAAATGTTGCAAAATTAAAGAAATATGCAAACGACAAAGCTACGGAGTCCAGCTATAATGACCGTCATCGCTGACCGTCGTCACAAATCCGTTTCCATGATGGAAATTGATCCGGATAAAAGTTGTTATGGTTCCATCGACGAGCTTCGAAAGGCGGTCAAGTATGCAGTTTAATATTCAAGTCCAAATGTGCAAGAGTGAAGCTCGTCGGAGTTATGCCTAGAAAATATCAAACTTTGGTATCCATCATAGAAGGTTCGAAACCATCACAAGGACTTCGTTCGAACCCAACCGAGCACCCCTTCGTTCGAACCCATCCTGACGTCGCTTCGAACCCATGCAGTTAGACGCGCTTCGAATCGATGACCAGATGCCAAATTCGAACTGATCGATAAGGGACGACTTCGAATCAATCATTGCTTGACAAGTTCGAAACGACAAGGGAACCCTCAACTTAACGTCCTCCACGTTCGCATCGATACTCTTCGTATCGATGCGAAGTTGTGGACTTCGAAACCACAGCCGATGGGTTCGAATCCATCGATTCGAATGAACCCATCGAATCCATCAATAGGTACAAACTGCGTCATCCCCATAGGGTCGTCCAAGAAATTGATACGAGCACGAGTCCCCATATGGCTTCGAAGCCCTCTGCCAGGCCAGATCTGACTTTATCAATTGATAGAAAGGCGTGGGTTCGAAGTAACTTTGCCGTTCACCGTTTGAATTCGAGGCCAATTACCTAGTTTGGACGATGAATTCGAGAGATTGAAGATTTGAATCTTGGTTGATTCGATGATGCGGCACAGTGTTTTCTCTTTTGGAGCTCCGAAACGATGAAGAACACAGTAAAAGCAAACAAGAGTAAAAGTAAAAAGTGAAAAAAGTGAAAACCGCTGCTATTTTATGGAGCCTAGGATGTGACCGAGACGATTGCTCTCCCAGTCAACCCAACCGGCCACAACCGGTCGAGTACCAGATCTGTTCGAAGTTAGCTTTTGAAACCATCTGCTTAAAGCCCTATCGATTCGAAGTTCAACTCATGCTTCAACGGTACGAAACGCACTACAGAGTGACAGGCTGCATCGATGCTAAACGAACTGTAGGCATATCGGTTCGAAGACCTTGTTCACATCAACCATTTCGAATCCATCCATGGTCTATCGATACGACAGATGACTTCGTACCCATCTTCTTCCAGTTCGAATCGACTCGAATAATAATTTCGAATCCATACCCTCAAACCGGTTCGAATGTTGACTTCGAACCCATCATAGCACAAGCATACCGCGTCCATATAAACATGAATTTCGAACCCATCGATGCTCGAATGCATCGGTTCGAAACATTACACTCACGCAATACAGAATTCAACTCCTTCTACCTTCAATATCGATTCAGGAGAGGATCGATACGAAGGGGTTTTTCTAAACAACCGTCAAGCGTTGTCTCAACTCAAGTTTCCAAATCGGTTCAGGAGAGAATCGATACGGAATTCAATAGCCAACCAAGCTGGCAACGACTCGTGAACGCACAACGTTTGCAAGGGTCAAACTAACATATACGCATAAAAGTCGAACTAACAATCGATTTTAAACATTTACAGGGGTCAAACACTCATCTTGTTACAAATGCAACAGCCAACGGCTAAGCACTATTATACAGCAATCAATCATGTCAACACAAGGTTACAACAACACAGCATACGAGTTTCAGCAAAAAAGAGAGCAATGATTGTTCAGAGAAAGATTGCAGCTATTCAAAGCACGTCATGTTCCCACAAGACGTACTTTGGGGGGCAAAATGTTATCCCGCTTTTTGGCAAAGCCGCGATACCAAAAGATCGATCAGAAGCGGAGGACAGTTCGCCTTAGAGGCTGGTCATACTTCGTTTCGCCATGGATATCACTGAATTTTATCCAATTCCGGATTGAGCTACAATTGATAGGACACGTCAAGAAAGACTATAGGAGTCAGCATTTCAAATTTCAAGTCAATCCGAGTTCGTATGCTCGAGTTATGATCGATTCAATTTGAAGGGCAAGGCTTAGGTTTCGAATCCATTGTTGACCAACATTTCGAAACCATCGCGTTCGAATCCATAAGATTCGAATCCACCGAACCACCTCAGGTTCGTCTCCACCACCTTCGAACCCATCAGGTTCGAACCCATCAGGTTCGAACCCATCAGGATGCCTCGGTTTCGAGACCATCGAGTTCGAACCTACCAAGCTCATAACAATGGACCTCGAACCCATCGGAGAATAGCCGCTTCGAACCCATCACAAAGCATTGTTCGAAACCAAACGTGGATCCTTGTTCGAATCCATCCATGAAGTCATGTTCGAACCCATCCACGATGCCAAGTTCGAACCCATTCTGTGTAGCTTCATTCGAATCCACTGGGTCAACCAACCATGGTGACGTGTCTTCCATCGGTTCGAATTCGCCGAGATTCATGGAGTCGAAGTGGTCAACTCGGAGTGAAGACCGGGTTGGTTCGAAGTTTGCGCTCCACGTCACCATGAGGTCACGTGCCATGATGGATTCGAAACCATCGGTTCGAAAGCATGGTTTCGAACCAAACAGCCATGCAATGAACCCCATTTCGAATCCATCATATCTCCCAATCTACTGATCCAAATGCCATGAAATTTTCACAGAAGCTTGCATACATGATGAAGAATGTCTACGCCAAATTTCACCACGATTGGATGGATTCTTGATCGGTTCGAATAGAGTTCGAACCGATGCCAAAGTGGGCCCAAACTTCCTGAGACCGTGCGTGTGGGCCCCCTCACGTGCCAGGAGTGGTCTCCCGAGTTTTCAGCGAGATACCAGCAGCTTACGCCTATAAATAGAGCCCCAGGGCCAACAGAAAAGGGATCTTCTGACTCTGAAGCGTCGAGACTCTGCTGGATCAAGATCTCCATCATTTAATATCATAAACTTGCTGTTAAATTCGAATTCCTTGCTGTAATTCATTGTTGATTACTGTAGCAACTTGTAATCATTGAAAGAAAAGCAATAAAACATCAAAACACTTCACAGTGGACGTAGGCAACACGCCGAACCACTATAAATCGATTGCCTACGCATTTTCTTTACTGTTGATTGGAGTTTTTGTTAGATAATATCTGTTTTGAATTTGCATTCACGACTATTATCTCTTCAACGACTCCCGAAGAGTGTTGTTCCCAATTTTGACGCAAACAATTATAATTAGTTACATCATATAATTAGTCACATATACTTGCATATACACTACACGGTCCATGCTATAGATTTTCAATTGGTATCAGAGCAAGGTTTGATCAAAGTACAGTAACATGTTTTTGAATCATTTTAATACGACAAGTATTTTTCAAGAAGGACAATCCACAGCACGATCCCCATTTTTAATGGCTCTAACTATGTATATTGGTCAACACGTATGAGAATCTTTATGGAAGCTAATGGTTTAGAAATTTGGTCAGCCACTCAAGATAAATATGAAGTGCCTACTATTGCTAAGAACACATGGACCGATGCACAAGAAAACGCAGCTTCTAATAATGCCAAAGCTATGAATGTTTTATTTTTCTCATTAGATAAAAATGAATTCTCACGTGTCATGTCATGTAACACTGCATTTGATATTTGGCATACTTTACAAGTCACACACGAAGGCACAAATAAAGTTAAACAAACCAAAATTTCAATTTTACAAAATCAATTGTCATCATTTAAAATGAAACAAAATGAATCTATAGTAGATATGTACTCTAGATTTCAAACCATTCAACATGATTTAATGGCACTTGGAGTCAAATTCACAAATTTTGATTTAGTATCTAGAATATTCAATTGTTTAACTCCAAAGTGGGAAATAAAAGTATTAGCTATCAAAGAAGCTAATGATCTCTCAACACTCTTAGTTAAAGAATTGATAGGAAATTTAATATCTTATGAAGCTAATTTGCAGGCATGAAAAGAACTAAATTTGGAAAATAAGAACATAGCATTCCCAACAATAAATAAAGACTCTGACTTAGACGAAGAAGAAATTGTATTTATTGCTAAAAAATACAACAAATTCAAGAAGTTTAGGAAAATGACTAAATTTTAGAAAGAAGGAAAATCAAGCTCAATGAATCAAACATCAATCAAATGCTATGAATGTGATCTATTTGGACATATGAAGAAAGACTGTCCCAAGCTCAATAATGATAAAAAGAAGAACAAATTTGAAAAGCTCAAAAAGAAAAGGTCTTTCAAAGTAACATGGGATGACTCGGATTCTTCATCATCTGAAAGTGATAGCGGTAGTGACAGAGGCCAAGCTAATGTGTGTTTTATGGCACAAACTGATGACGTATGTCCCGATCTTAACTATGAAGAATTATTAGAACCCGGCATGGAATTAGATGATAAATTTAGACAAATTAAAAAATTGAACAGAGAACATATATTCCAAATAAATAGATTAGAACTTGAACTAGGAATGTTAAAAGATGAAAAAAAATTATCTTAGAAAAACAACTAGAATTATCTCAAGAAAAAATTAAAAATAATTTGGTAGAAAGTGAGGCTATTGCTATTAATTTTGATAAAACTAAAATAGTAAAGGATAATTTGTTAAAAGAAAATGTCAACTTGAAGAGCAATATTGAAATATTAAAAATTTAGAATTAAAAGAAAAATTAGATAAAATTATAAATAATGTGTCAAAATTTAATAAAGGAAAACAAGATTTGGAAAATCTTATCAAGACTTCAAAACCATCAGGTAATAGAAATGGAATAGGGTTTAAAAATACCAAGTGCGACGACCCGACTTCCTATCTCCAGGAAATCGTGTTGCCGATGAAGAAAGAAAGGGATAGAAGAAGAAAAGAAAGAGAAAGAAGAACACAACAACAACAGATAACTCACAGCGGAACGAATAAATATAATATATCACATAAAATATTACATAGTATCAGAGTACATCAGAGTTACACAACTTATACAACACATATTAGACAGTTATAAACATCTGTCTAATTCATACAACTCAAGTATACAAGTCACAGATACATCATACACAGCGGAAACATAATATCTACACGTGGAAGCCTCCTGCTCCATAACTCCTCCAGAATTCGTCAAGCTAACCTGGATCACTTGACTACTCATATATAATATGAGTACCCAAGAGTTTAATAAAACAGAAAATAAACACTCGGGTCAGACAGGGGTCTGGTGTGAGTAAACGGTTTAAAATTTGCTTAACTTTAGAAAACCTTTGAAAAGAAAAGGTATCACGTAAGACTTCCCACACATAAACATGGAAAAGTTTTTACCTTACGCTAACCAAAACATTTGATAGGAAATCCAGTGATATTATAATAGTGTCTAGGGTTTTCAAAATAAAATAAAGAAATAGTTGGAATGCTTACATCTCACGTTCCAACATAGTTGGGCACAATCAAAACCGTACAGGCACTTATTGGATTTTGGATTCCATACAATGGCAGGGCTACTGGGGTACCGCCCGTCACAGTACGTGGCCTAGATCAACGTACCGAGGAGCCACCCTAACTCCCCTGCAACACAAGGCCGGACCCATTCCTTACTGAATAGTTCCAAATGAGACCACCCCGTGGTTGGCGCGACCAACCACCCACACAGCCGAATAAATAAGGGACTCTAGACAGGGATGAATCTCACTCTCAAGTGGGGGCTACCCACGAAGCCTTGGCGCACCTCCCCTGTTTTAGCCATTCCCGGTTGATGAGGCTTGAGGCTGCGATTACCTTAATAGAACACATCACTTAGAATGCTCATCGTCCGCCTGACGATGTGTTGAAAGCATTCAATCCATACAAGTTCGTTCCGGGTTCGAACGAAACCGAAGGCACTATCTCGTTGCACTCGTTTTGGAATCACCCTCAGAGTCAACGACCATAGCCCTTGCACTCTGATTCGCCATCTCGAATCTATAAGCACTATTCCGTCAAACTCATTACGGAATCACCCACAGAGTTATACTGACGTATAGCCCTTACACCTCGAGTCTTCACTCGCTCCACTTGGATTAACGACCTAACGTTTAATTGGAATCGGTGTGGTTTTCGGAATTCCAAATATGGAAACCCGATCCCGGTCTCACCGAAACCAAACGCCATTTTAATGTCCAAGTTGTACTTAAGGGATTTAACAGTTTAACTTAATTCAGAATGATATATATAAACAGATAGATGAATCATATTATCACAAGAGATAATTCATATCAATATCCATCTACACAAAGCAGCATATCACATAACAGATATATCCAATTATCCAATATCAAACCAATATCAACAAATCATCCAATATCATTCAACATCCAATATCAATCAATCATCCAATATTAAACATTCATCCATAACAGAATTGATTAACTCTAATCAATTGGATTACTTAAATCATTCTTCATTTATTTATCCCAAATAAATAAATAAATTAATCATCTCTAATGATCTTTACTAATTAATCTTTCTTGATTAATTATATTTAATTACATTCAAGTAATTGTCCTTAACCATATTCAGTAATTAATTCTTTAATTACTATCATTAATTACAATAATTAATGATCCTTCATTAATTAATTAACTATAATTAATTACATTAAACCTTAATTAATTACAATTAATTAATCACATTTAAATTAATTACTTATATTAATCAACTTTGATTAATATCATTAATCACATTCATTAATGATCCTTATTCATACTTTAATTAACTAATTAGCTTATAATTAATCAATTCATTAATCATAATTAGTAATTACATTTTGTAATTACTTATCTTATTTAAATAAATTCTAATTTAATTATTTTAATCTTTGATTAATTAATTCAATTAATTAATCCTTAATTACTTCATTAAGTAATTATTAAATAATTAATTAAATAAATCCTTAATTAATTATTTTATTAATTAATTACAACTTAATCAATTACTCTTGGTAATTAATCTTAAATTAAACTCATTTATTAATTAATTAATCATATTGATTAATTAACTAAATAATTAAATGATTAACTCTTAATAAGTAATTATCTCTAATTACTTCATTAATAAACCTTTATTAATCTCTTATTTAATTAATCACATTATTAAATAATTCTTGATTCTTTAATTTATTAATCACTTCATAATTAATTATCTTCAATAATTTATAGTAATCAATTCATTAATTGATATCATTAAGTGATTAAACAATAATCACTTCTACTAATTGCTCCATGAGTAATTACTTCCATAAGTAATTAACTTTCTTAATTACATTCACAATTAATCATTAATTACTTTATTAAGTAATTACACTTAATTAATTCATAATTAAGTGATTTAAAATTAAATAAGTAATTAACTAATTATTTAAAATTAATTAAACAATTAATTAACTTCCTAGATTTTTTAAAAAAAAAAATCCTTAATTAATTAAGAAAACATTTAAATTAAATCTTACTTGTAGATAAAGCACTTATAAATCATTTCCAAATTTAAAATACTTTAAATTATCAAGTTTTAAACTAATTTATTTTCTATATAAATTGAAAACTTCAAACTTTAACTTAAACTTTGATTCAATAATTGAATCAAAAAAACATACTTCTTTAAATAAAATAAAAACAAGATGTGTTTAAATTAGATTACTTCCACTACGAATCGTTTTAAACAAATCTAAAATTTAAAATAAATTCAATTCATATCCTTTAAGGTTTGATTTGCTTATTTAAACAATAAGTTTAAATTGTTTCTTCATAAATCTTGTTTATATTTTATGGCCTGATCTGTACTTATTGTAAACTACAAGTTATTTAGCAACTTGTTTTATTTTCAGATTATAAACTTGCAACCCTAATAATACAGTACTTAATAAACAAAACTTCCCACTGCACAAACCAGAAACACACGAGACCATCAAAATCCAAGACAATCACCTTCTAATTCCCGAACTTGCCTCGAGTTCCCACCATCAACAAACGCTTCGAGTCGCCCTCAGGAAAACTCGAACAATGATTCGAGTCGCATGAGAAACGCGAGAGTTCAACTGCACGAACTCTTCTTCCTCAAATTCAAAAATTTCCAGCCCTCAATTCGTGCACGCGTGCACCTTGCACCATGATCCAAGCCTCGCCGAGCCTCCCTCCGGCCATCCCCAAGTCGGCGTTGACCACCGCATGCCATCTCTCAACCCAGAACCCAAAACCCATCGTCGATTCAATAATTCACCCTCTGAACGAAAATAACTACAGCAGTACGAACCCAAAACTCCCTCACCTCTGGCCATCTCGTCGCCGATTAACCTTGCCGACCCCCACATCAACTCGCCCCGACCACGAGCTTCAACTTCCCCCACGCGCGATTACCCCCGAGCCTATATTTGCGTCACAAACTCCTCCACAGTAAATTCCAGTAAACCAAAACTCTAAAACCCTACTTCCTTCAATTCCCATCAAATTAATCATTAGAAATTTTTCTTTGCATTTTTCCTCTAATCAACATCACTTAAGCTTCCATCGAACCAAAAATCACTGCTCCTCTATACGCCAATCATCTGAATTTAGAGATTTTCCCAAACTCATTCATCCTAGCATATCTCAAGTTATACCACATTAAAAATCCTAATTCGAATCTTAAAATTCATCATATAGTTTAACATATCAGATTCTGAAATCAAAATCTGAAATTACTACAATTGATTTTTTAACTACTTTTAGCACTTCACTGTATTTAATATTTTTCTATGAAGGTACTAACTATAAAATCTTTAAACTATTTTTAAAAATTAGTACCACACAGAAAGATCATTTTCCATTCATAAATCAAAGCCTAAACTAAATGAATAAAGTGAAAATGAAATTTTTTTGCTTAGGGGACAGTTTTGCCTGTACACAACAGAGGCTTATACCTACATCAATCTACAGACATTTTCATAGGCACATCATAAATACATAAAATACATTCATATTCATACATGCAAACAATTAACACTGCATTACCACTATATTTTTATCCATGCATTTAAGTAAACAAATATTCTTCATTAAAACCAAATTCATTCGCATGCAACATTAAATCATGGATTATATCAAACTGTTTTTAAAATATAGTTTACTCACCTCTTTTAAAATATGCAGAGCAGAGGACTTCATTTCCCAGGCTTGACTATAATCCAGAAAATGCATTTGCTTGCTGTTTAGGTTGAATGTATGCTTACAGATTGTTATTAAAACTTGCTGAAGAATTTCATTTTGACATGCAGGTTGATTGCAGATTTTAGAAATGCAGACTTCCCCTTGAATTTGCAGTTGAACTTCCCTTTTAGTTGCAGATTGAATTGAATAGCAGGTTACTGATTTGCATGTTGTAAATTCATTTCAGATTGATTTGCTTTTGATTCAGCATTTACTTTTGGATTTAATTTCAGATTTTGAGAATACATTTCTGTTTTGAATTAAGTTGAAACAAAGTAAATGATAGTGTTATGTTTTAGTAAAATTAAAGAAAGTATAATTTCTAAAATAAAGACACTTGTTCCCAAACTTTACATTTGTCACTAAGAAGCTTAATTGAGTAACAAGTGTTATTAAGGGTGTTAATATGCTACATTTGTACTTAGGAATTTATTTATAAAAGATAAGTAATTACAAAATGTAATTACTAATTATGATTAATGAATTGATTAATTATAAGCTAATTAGTTAATTAAAGTATCGAGGCATTAGGTTGAGTGAATACCTAGGCTCTGTAGTGGTGTTTTCTTGAGAGAGCGTATTTGTAATTTTGAAAATATATATATTATTTATTTCTACCTATTAGATTGGGTTACCTGTTCAGGTTTTCCAATATAAGTAATAAAGGTAGATAGGGTAGTGGTGTGTGTAACACAACTACCAATGGTTGGAGTTCGAGTGTTTGAGGTTGGAAGTAATCTGCTAGGGCAGCTTGGGCATCTTGAGTAGTTCTGAAATTGGTGAAGGATTTCACTAATCTCTGAAGGAAATCTTTTCAAGATTCGGAGTTCATCTTTGGATTGTAAGCTTGGTTGCACTCGTGTGAGTGGTTTTTCTTGAGTTTGGATTTGTTGGGAGTTCTGAAGCCAGCAAGGGTATCTTGGCAACTTTAGGAAGGAGTTCTGTCTATATTTGAGTTTGAGACTCAGTTTGGCAGTGTTTTGAGCTTGGTTTGGGAGCGAGTTTCCTGAGAGATATCTGTCTATCTGGAAGGCTCTTTAATGAAGAGGCTGGTGTAGTTTGAGGTTTGATGAGCTTTTGGCTAAGGAAGTTTTGGCAGCAGTAGAAGCAGTGAGTGGCCTGTTCTTCGGTGGTTCGGGAGTCTCTGTGATTCTTCTGTCAGTAGTCTGGACTTATGGTGGAGCTTGTCCATTTCTTCTGGAAGCTTAGTTGGGTGTGATGTTAGTGGTTAAGAGGTGGACCACTAGTTTCTTCTTTTGAAGGTTTTAGCTGTTCTGATTGTTGCAGTGAGAATGATTTCTTGGGATCTGAACTAGGTGGAATCGCAAAAGTGACTTGCGACGGTTCGGAATTTCTCTAAGTGATCTTTGTTTGGATTGAAACATCTTTAAAGGATGTTTGAGTTATCGAAGTGGAATTTTCTGGATATCTTCGAAGGAATCAAGATTGGCATCTGTATCAAGAGATTGAGTTCTGTTTCGACTTGATTCTTGAAGCTTTACCAGTGGTTCAGCATTGTAGGAGATTCTTTGAGTATGATCTGTTTAAGTTGGCAGGATTTATTGGATCCAGTTTTCTGGTTGAATTTTTGCTGTGATGTTATGACCGAATCGGATAGGTCACTGAGATTCTATGGAATTTGATGAACAATATTCCGGGATAAGTTGATCAAGTTTATATTTGTGTTCATCAACAGCATTCTTGAATCAGAGTTGCGCAGCGGAAGCATGGTGGGCCCATAACCCACAGGTCCCAGGATCGAAACCTGGCTCTGATACCAAATGTAACGACCCAACTTCCACACTCCGGAAAATTGCATCGTTAAGAAGAAAGAAAGAGATAGAAAAGAGAAAAGAAAGGAAAGAAAGAACATACAACATCAGAATCTCACGGCGGAATCGAATAAATTATAATATATCACATAAAACTTCACATAGTATCATATACATCAGAGTTATACAGCTAATACAACACAAAACTAGACAGTTATAAACATTTCTGTCTAATACAATACAAGATATCATACAGAAACAACACAGCGGAAACTCTAACCATATATCTACACGCTGAAGCCTCCTGCTCCAAAGCTCCTCCAGAATTCGTCAAGAGATAACCTGAATCACTTGACTACTCATATAGAATATGAGTACCCAAGAGTTTAATAAAACAGAAAATAAACACTCGGGTCAGACAGGGGTCTGGTGTGAGTAAACGGGGATAAAAGTTGCTTAACTTTAGAAAACCCTTTGAAAACAAAAGGTATCACGTAAGACTTCCCACACATAAACATGGAAAAGTTTTTACCTTACGCTAACCAAAACATTTGATAGGAAATCCAGTGATATTATAATAGTGTCTAGGGTTTTCAAAATAAAATACAGAAATAGCTGGAATGCTTGCATCTCACGTTCCAACATAGTTGGGCACAATCAAAACCGTACAGGCACTTATTGGATTATGGGTTCCATCAATGGCAGGGCTACTGGGGTACCGCCCGTCACAGTACGTGGCCTAGATCACCGTACCGAGGAGCCACCCTAACTCCCCTGCAACACAAAGCCGGACCCGTTCCTTACTGAACAGTTCCGAACAAGACCACTCCGCAGATTGGTCGTCACCAACTGCCACACAGCCGAAATATAAAGGGACCTCTAGACAGGAGTAAATCTTGCTCTCAAGTGGGGGCTACCCACGAAGCTTTGCTGCACCTCCCCTGTTTTAGCCATTCCCGGTTGATGAGGCTTGAGGCTACGATTACCTTTATAGGACATATCAATCTTAGAATGCTCATCGTCCACCTGACGATGTGCTGAAAGCATTCAATCCATACAAGTTCGTTCCGGGTTCGAACGAAACCGAAGGCATTATCTCGTTACACTCGTATTGGAATCACCCTCAGAGTTAACGACAATAACCCTTGCACTCTAAACCACCATCTCGAATCTATAAGTACTATTCCGTCAAACTCATTACGGAATCACCCACAGAGTTATACTGACGTATAGCCCTTACACCTCGAGTCTTCACTTGCTCCACTTGGATTAACGACCTAACGTTTAATTGGAATCGATGTGGTTTTCGGATATCCAAATATGGAAACCCGATCCCGGTCTCATCGAAACCAAACGCCATTTTAATGTCCAAGTTGTACTTAAGGGTTTAAACAATTAATTCATTACGTTACTATCTACTTTACAGAGATAGATAAACTACATCTAACAATGGATAAGCACATTCATATCATAACATATAATCTGTATCATCCATAAACAGATAATCATCACAACCAAACAATCCATCACAAACCATCATACTTAAACCATACATTCATATCATACAAATACAACTCATCTCATTACTGAGATCACAATCATTCAATCAATATCATCCATAAGCTATGATTTACCCATCAATTATAATTAATTTAAAATGAATTAAATTAATTACAATCATCTCTAATTAATTTAAAATAAATTAAATTAACTAACACATTTAAATCCTGCTTACATCCATTAATTAATTAACCCAGTTAATTAATTATCCACTAAGTATTTAACTTGATTAAACAACCCTGATTAATCATTTACTAATTACAATAAGTAATTAGTCCTCAATTAATTAACCTTAATCATAAGTAATTAACATTTAATTACTCATTTATTAATTAATTATAATTAATTATATTTATCCTTAATTAATTACAATTAATTAATCACTTAATTAATAATTATTACTTAATTAAACAATCCTTAATTACTTCATTAATTATATTAATTAATGATCCCTAATTAATATTTAAATTAATTACTTTATTAAGAATTAATTACCTTTAGTAATTAATTCTACAATTTAAAATTACAATTATTAATCACCTTGATTAATATTAAATCCAGTAATTAACTATCATTAATTACTCATTAATGAATTATTTATTCCATAATTAATTATCTACATTAATTAATCCCTTGATTAATTATAAAAGTAATTATCTAAATTACTTTATTATAAATTATCTTCACTAATTACATTTAAGTAATTATCATTTATTACTTCCTTAAGTAATATTGCTCCACTAATTACATTAAGTAATTATTCTCATTAAATCATTAAATGATTTCTTAAATTAATTAAACTAAATTAATTAATTTAAACAAATCACATTATCAAAATTAATTACAATTATTATCTTAAATTAATTAATCCAATTAATTACCAAAATTAATCACATTAATTAATTACTTAATTATTCTAAGTTAATTATCTTATTAATTAACAACATTTTCATTAATTACTTACTTAAGAAAATTTAAATTAGATTAATAAATCATTTCTAATTAATATTAATCTAAAACATTAATTAAAGCCAAATAATTAAGTAAATCCTTAATTATCTTAATTATTTTTCAAAATAATTCAATTATTTATCAAATGACTCATTTACTTTCAAAGTGTATTAAAACAATACATTTCTAAATTTAAATTCAAATTCCATTTAAAAATCTAATATTTACAATGTTTAACTATTTAAACATTAATCCAGATTTCAAATCTTTAATTCAAATATTAAAGGAATTAAATTCTTTCAAGTTTTAAAACTTATTTGAAATCAAATCCTTTTAAAACATTTGAATATGTTCATTTTTTTTTTTACAAACTGTTTTGAATCAAAACTGTTTTTAAAGGTAAACCTGAAAAACTGTTTTTTTTCAAACTAAATTGAAATCTTGTTTAAATTTTAAATTTTCATTTTTTTAATAACCTTGAATTCAAAACTTTATTTGAATTCAAATTTAACTTGCATTTTGAATCAAATTACAACTTCAATATGAATTTCATTTAAATTGAAAAACTGCAGAACTACAGATTTATCAACCTGCAACTAAACTAACCCGAGTGACCCCTCTATTTACTTCGAGTTTCTAATCCACTTACTTCGAGTCACTGCATGGTTTACCCGAGGATTACACGAGACAGAAAACTGCAAACTCTCTCTTGATTAAAACCTGCAAACTGTTTTAAACTCTTGATTTAAAACAGAATTTTAAATCTTGTTTAAATTTAAGATTTTACTTTTAAAAACTTTGAATTTCAAATTTTATTTAAATTCAGTTTCATTTTCCACTTGAATCAAAATCCAGCTTTACCTAAACAAAAAGGAAATGATGTTAAGAATTATAGTTATAAAAAGACTAAAAGTTTACCTAAATCTAATATGAATACCAAAAATATGAAAATCTGGATTCCTGAGACTAATAATAATTTGATTAGACAAAAACATATTAATAATTTCTTAAAGAATGTAGTCTATAATAAAAATTATATTTATAAACGTACTAAACCATCTTGGGTAAGACTACCTTCTTCTAACATCTAGGACCCTAACAAAGTATATGGGTACCAATTAAAACATCTTCTATTTTGCAGGTACCCAAAATAAAAAATAAGAAGAAATGGATACTAGATAGAGGATGCTCCATGCATATGACCGGAAATTAAAAAATGTTATCAAATATAACATACATCGATGGTGGAACAGTAACCTTTGGAGATAATTCAAAAGGATATGTCGTGGGCATTGAAGAAGTCATCAACTCTGGTATTTCTAACTCTTTTATTATTACAAATGTTTTATTAGTAGAAAATCTAAAACACAACCTACTAAGTATTAGTCAATTATGCGATAAAGGTTTTCAAATCAATTTCGAAAAAGATAGGTGTAATATTTTCAATAATAACATACAACTTATATTTGAAGGTTTTAGAAGCAAAAATATTTATGTTCTAAACATGAATATAAATAGAAATTCAAATTTATGTTTAACCGCCAAACATGATGATCCATGGTTATGGAATAAACGATTTTGTCATATCGATTTTAAATATATTAATAAATTAGCAAAATATGAGCTAGTTAGAGGTTTACCTAAAATAAATTACAAAGTAGAACATTTATGTGATGATTGTCAAACTGGAAAACTAAAGAAAAATTCTTCTAAATCTAAAAATAATATTTCTACTAAACAACCATTAGAATTATTACATTTAGATTTATTTGGTCCAATACAAGTACGATTTATAAATCACAACAAATATGTTTTCATAATAGTTGATGATTTTTTGAGATATACATGGACTTTGTTTTTTAAAACATAAAAGTGATACTTTTGTTATGTTTAAAATATTTGCTAAAAGAATTAAAACACAAATGGACTTGAAAATTAAAAATCTTCGAAGTGACCACAAAGGAGAATTCGTAAATGATCTTTTTACTAATTTTTGCAATAAGAAAGGAATAAGTCATAATTTTTCTTTTCCTCGCACACCTCAACAGGATGGTGTAGTAGAAAGAAAAAATCGTACATTACAAGAATGTGCATGAACACTAGTGAATAGTAGTGGTCTACCAAAAGACTTTTGGGCTGAAGCTATTGCCACAGCTTGTTATGTGTTGAATCGAGTAACCATACGTCCTATGACTAAACAAACGTGTTTTGAAATATTTTTTGGAAGAAAACCTAAAGTATCATACTTTAAAACTTTCGGATCAAAATATTTTATATTAAATACAAAAGATAAATTAGGAAAATTTGACCCAAAGGCTGATGAAGGAATCTTTGTTGGATATACGGATCGAAGCAAAGCATATAAAAAATTTAATAAACGAAATAATACTATTGAAGAAAGTTTACATGTTTCATTTGACGAAAATTATATTATTCATCATACTAATGATGACGAAGAAATAATACCAATAACAAATACAACAAACTCTATTAACAATGATACAAAATGTACAAAATAATACTTTGATATCATTCCAAAGAATTCTTAAGGATCATCCAAACGATAATATCATTGGAGATCTGAATTCAAGAGTTAGAAATCAACTTAATAAAAAAGTCATATAACATTTGTGTGAAATTTTGAACCAAAAAATTATAAAGAAGCTTCAAATGATAATTTTTGGATAATAGCTACGCAAGAAGAATTAAATCAATTTGAATGTAATAATGTTTGGGAATTATTACCAAGACCTGAAGATCAATCGGTTATAGGCACAAAATGGGTATTTAAAAACAAAGCAGATGAAAACGGAAATATTGTTAGAAATAAAGCACGTTTAGTTGTTCAAGGCTATAATCATGAAGAAGGTATCAAATATGATTAAACCTTTGCTCCAGTAGCAAGATTGGAGGCCATTCGTACATTACTCGCCTTTACAACTCATCACAATTTTAAATTATTTCAAATGGATGTCAAAATTGCTTTTTTAAATGGTTTTATTAAAGAAAATGTATATGTAGAACAACCACCATTATTTGTTCACGAAAAAATATCCTAACCATGTTTTTAAGTTACACAAAGATTTATATGGATTAAAACAAGCTCCTTGTGCATGGTACGAACGTCTTAAAAATCACTTAATTACATGTAGTTTTCAAATAGGAAAAATCGATACAACCTTATTTATTAAACGAGAAAATAATGATATTTTAGTAGTTCAAATTTACGTTGATGATATTATATTTAGTTCAACCAACGAAAATCTATGTGGTCAATTTTCAAATATTATGAAAAATGAATTTGAAATGTCACATATGGGAGAATTAAATTTCTTCTTAGGTTTACAAATAAAATAACTTGAAAATGGTATTTTTATTCATCAAGAAAAATATTGTAATGATCTATTACGTTGTTTTGAAATGGATACAACTTCGAGGAAACCAACACCAATGAGTACTAATGGTCATCTAGAAAAGGATGATAACGAAAAAGATTTTGAAGAAAAATTATATCGCAGTATGATTGGTTCTTTACTCTATTTAACGGCTAGTCGACCCGATATTATGATGAGTGTATGTCTTTGTGCTCGATTTCAAGAAAAACCAAAAGAATCTCACCTAAGAGCTGTTAAACGCATTTTATGGTATCTATCTAGTACTAGAGATTATGGTTTGTTTTACCCTAAAGGATCATCGTTTGAACTAGTCTCATATAGCGATGTGGATTTCATAAAAAGCAAAATTGTGTTTCTTTATCTACTTACGAAGCCGAATATATCTCAATAGCTCTAGCATGTGCACAAGTGATATACATGCAACAAATACTTACGGATTTCAGCAAAATTATCAATAAATCTCCAATATCTTGTGATAATACGAGTGCAATAAATTTATCAAAAAACCCTGTCAATCACTCGCGAACTAAGCATATAGATATACGACATTATTTTTTACGAGACAATGTTGAAAAAGGAACTGTTTCATTACAATATGTAAATACCAAAAATCAAATAACAGATATTTTTACAAAACCACTAAATGAACAAACTTTTATTAAACTCCGACGTGATTTAGGAATTTGCTCTCTCCATGATCTACTCACTTAATAATCACTCCTTCTTTTAGGCTATGATTAGCCATTAGTTTTTCTATCCACAAATTGTAGTTAATAAATTCTGCACCTTTTGTTTTTTAGTTAGCTAGTTTTTTACAAATTTTCTATAAATAATTTTTAAACTTTTATATAACCAGTTATACAACAAAAAAAATATAAACAATTCATATTTCTTTCAAGAAACAAAATATAGTCATGTCTTCTGAAAATTCTTTTATATATCTATCTCGATACCTACGACGGATAGCTCGGCCGATACACCACAACTGCTTCCTACACCCATACCAAATCAGGAACTGACGTATAGATGGTCCTCATACCACACGTGATTCACTCCCAATAGCAAGAAGACCAAACGATCTCTATTTGTCTCTCCTAATAAAAAGGAGAAAATTGATGAAATTCATTACTATAAAAAACAATAAATAGATCAACAATGAGAACTATATTTTGAAAAAAAGTTACAGCACATCGACTAAGCCTTGTAGAGTAAGTAGCGACGAAGTTTTATACGTCACAGAAGAAAGATGTCCATGAACCACTTCTGAAGCCTTGTAGTTCCTTGGATCCCTCTTCTTCATATCGTACCTCTTCGGACCCTTCACCAAGACGATTCTCTAGATCCCCGAGAACCCACGAACGTGGAAATATATGGTCTTCACTCAAACCATGGAGGGATAACAAGTCAAAGGATCATAAAACTCCATATCCATCTAAATAGATTATATATTTTTATCGTATGAGTATCTATGCTTATTTGTTATTTCGTTTCACACAAATAATACTACATTTTGTTTAAAAAAAAGAGAATCGATAAATAAGCAAAACCATAAAAATTTAGGTTATTTTTAGAACGATTGCCTAATTCAGACGTTTGGATATGGACCTCAAACGTCTGACACTCTGATATACCTCAAAATTTTCAGAACTGTGCATATGTCAAACGTCTGTTACACCCCTCAGACGTCTGAAAATTTGCTCCGCCTCCTAGAAATTAAAATCAGACTATTCCAGACATCTGAACTTCGATCCAGACGTTTGAGTTATGTCTCTGCCACCAAGTTTTAAAAACTTGACCTATTTCAGACGTTTGAAATTTTACCCAGACGTCTGGAAAAACTCTCTGACTATCAACTTTTTAAAAATTAGATCAAACCATACGTCTAGCATATAGACCAGACGCCTTAACTTATCTATTGTATTTAAATTAGGGCAAACTAGATGTCTGAATTTGCTTCCGGACGTCTGAAATTCAATCGACATTTTAAAAACACCCAGATAACATCATTTTTTTACTTTGATCTCTATATTTTTTCACCTGCGATTTCTCCACAGACGATTTTCTTCTCAAAATCGCCTTTTTACGCTTATTTAATTCACAATGCCTCCTAGAACTAAAAATCCCAAGATGTCCCAATGAAAACAAGACCAACCAACATCATGCTCCAATCCTCATGTTTGCTCAGATGATCAAATCGAAAGATGGATGAATAGAGCACCACACTCAATCAAGACATATGAGGATATACAAAAGAAAACGCTTCACACGGGTCCATTTTATAACCTACTTAAATTTCCAATGTATGATTTGGATGAAATGTGTGAGAATGCCAGCCTAGAAACATTGATATCATTCACTCCTAATGACATCCAAATCTATCAATTGAAAATATTTCTTTTCTATGCAAATTTGGATAGCACTTCAGTGTGGAACATCGAAGATGAAGATAATTGGCTATGGTCTAGCGTGTATGGCAACACGATTAGACTCACTCCTGGAATAATTGGTAGAATCCTAGGATGTTTTGACACGGGCGAAGATCTATACAATATTCCCGATATGCGCTTTAAACCAAGGAATAGTATAACACATCAAATTTGGAAGGATGAAATGCTAAAATTTACCTCCAAATATCCATACCCAAAAGCATGACTTCTTGCTTGAATGATAATAAATACCATCATTCCACGTATGGGAAGTCATGAGTAAATAACCGAGTTAGAGCACAAAGCCTTATATGCTCTGCGGAACAAGGGTGAATTGGGCCAAATTTATCTTTGACGAGCTCAAACATTTTTGGACTCGATCACGACCATCAATTATCTACCCCACGTATATTATGAGACTTCTACGTGCTTACAACATTCCCTCATACTTATGAACTTTTGAAGAAATCTCTTCAAAGTTTGCTTCCACCAAGTTTTTCTCACTGATGCACTTACCCAAGATTCCCCCAAAATTTATATCCTTTGAAGATTGGATGCACAATCATCAAACTAGACAAGTTGAGCCTCCACCTCGACCACACAATGAACCATCTCAAGAGGAGGAACAACATCGAGAAGCAACTCCACCTCCTCCTGCATTATTTGATTATCCAGGTCAGGATGAGATTGTGGAGACTCGAACATATGCAAATCCAAATGAAAGTGTTCGAGATCTCACCCTTAGAAATCAACATATATTATCTCAAAATCAAAATCTTTTGGCTAAGCGTATTGACAACTTCGAAACATCTTTTGCTACATGCCTAGCAGCAGTTGAAGAATCACTTTCAACTGTCCTATCAGTTCTTAAAAAGTGCTTCAACGGGTTCGTGGTCCGACATCTCTTTCTGAAGATTGGACAACCCTAGCACCTTTTCCTCCCGCAAAACATTCCAAACTTTTTGAGGATGAACCTCAAAGAAGCTTCGACATCTCCTACTAAGCCTAGCTCTTCCCAAAAAGAACAAACATGGGATGATCAAGAAAAAGCTTCTCCGAAGGAATCATAGATTTTAGGATTTTAGGGTTTCAAATCTTGTACAATTGACAAAATCTATGAATGTAATAAATTTCGTATTATTAATGAGATTTTCCTTTTGTGTTTTATCTTTGATGATTGGCTAAAATTTTATAATTCTTTTTGATAATGCCAAAGGGGGAGAAATATAAGTATATTTATAAAACATTAAAATAAGCATATATTCAGGGGGAGATTTATAAATTATAATTAAATACATTATATAGTTGTCATCATCAAAAAGGGGGAGATTGTTAGGAAATCAAATCTACGGTTTCGATGACAACAACTATACAATGGAAATCGAATATGCATATATATGTTTATTTACAGGTAATTGCTGAAGTAACATCACTAGAAAGACAAAAACAAGGCTTAAAGAACGTAACAAGAGACGACAAGTCGATAGAATCAATGGAGCAATGACACAGATGCATGTAAGCAACATACACAAGTTTCAGACGTCTGAAGATACTAGCCAGACGTCTGAATAAATCCTATGGAATTCAACACAGATAGGATCGTATGTCTGGTTAGTGTACTCAGACGTCTGAAAGGCTACTATATACAAAAAATATATAGAGCCAGAAGTCTGAAACATATATCAGACGGCTGGAACTAAACTCGAATTTTGAAATTCAAATAACAACTTTTTCACTTGAAAAGACATATTCGCTCCTCTTCGCCGCAACTCTTCATCACCATCAGAAGCGACCATAGAACACTTATTAATGGATGCAACTACTCAAGGAATCTCTCTACCACTATAAATAACATCAAGAATCAAAGAGAAATACTTACCTTACTTACTTGCGCTTTTTACTCTTATACTCTGATACGTTCTTTATCTCTAGCAATCATACACTTGTATTTCACTTTTCCATATATTCAGAACTCCTCAATCAATATTCTCTAGATATATATATTGGAAGAATTTGTACTTAGTAGTCAATATCCATGTTATAGAACACATACTTGACAAGAACAGGCTATTGTAACCAAGCCTATTCCTTTGGGCGAAGTGAGGGTGTTTGATAGTCGAATTCCGAAGGGGAGCTTCAGGACTGGACGTAGGACGAGAGGTCCGAACCAGTATAAAATCCTGGTGTGCTTGGTCTATATTTTACTAGATTAATATTATAATTAGTTACATCATATAATTAGTCACATATACTTGCATATACACTACACGATCTATCCCATAGATTTTCACATGATAGTTGGGGACCAAGGGTTATGTACTAATGGTTATTGGATAACTATGTAAACCAAGGGTTATGTACTAATGGTTATTGGATAACTATGTAATAAACCACTTAATAGTTTTTCGTTCTTTAATATATCTAAGGTCAAGCAGAAAATATCGATGTAACAATATTACACAGTTCTCTTTACTTGAGAATACTGTCGGTCTTCAATACGAAAGCTCCACTTTGATTATAGTCAAATCGTGGCACGATGTCCATTGAACAAGTACATTTGCATTGAGTGAAAGTATTGGAAGTGAAATGCTACTCAGAAGAGGATTCTTCTTCTTGGTTATATGAGGTCAGTATCACAGTCAACTTAAAGTCAAAATATCTGGTTAGATAGTTCAGTAAGTAATAATTGTTATTCTTGAAATAAGGACTTTCTGTTTGGACTATAAAGTTGGCTATGGATGATATTAGAACTTTGACCATTACCAAATTCCATAAGTTCTAATGTGATAGAGTTTTGATGAAGAGAATTGGTGTAAATGATTATCACGCCCGGGTAATGCTTAAATAAATTAATCACATTTTACCAAAGCTAAGTAAGTGATAAATTTGGTCATAATGTCGTACTATCTTCTAAGTGACGTATGGACATTAATATTCAAATTGTTTGATATTAATTGCTGACCGATAAGGTCACACAACCGAAATCTTGAATCCTCCTAATTACCACCTAATTTAATTGTTATAATTGTTATAAATTAAATTAGTATTTATGAAATGTTAATTATCAAATTTTATCTAATTTATGTTGATCAATATTAAATAATGTGTATATTATAACTATAAACACATGTATCGATATACGATATCGATGTGCATTTAATTTAGATTTTAAATGCATTTTTGTTGATTGAGCTTGAAGTAATTTTAAGGCCCATAGAGGAGCTTGTCTTGGTCGGCCATATGAGGGGGATGAGATTTTGAATTTTGATTCAAAAAGGAGTAGAATGGGTAAGAGAGAGGGAGAGGAATCTTGATCCTTTTTGTTCTCCTTAGATCTTTCATCTATGTATTCATCTTTGACTCTTCTTTTTAGCATACTTTTCTTTTTCTCCCCTTTCATACTTCTGGTCGAAAACTCCCACCTCCTTCTTTAAAATTTTAAAGCAATTTAAACACAAAATTAAATCAAATACAAAGTTTGATGTTTATTGGATTCAGACTAGTAGCATACTGATATGGATTCTGAAATTATTTCAAGGAATTCTGATTCTACATTTCAAAGTATACTATCTGGGTAGTAAGTGAAAGGCAAATTCTCTATTTACAATGATATATTAATGTTTATTATATTATATATGTTATAAATAGTAGTTGAAAATGTCAAGAATTTTTATAATATTGTGCTTTCTTTATTGGATGGAATATTTATTTAATTTTTTTATATATAATGCTCATGGCCAGATTAAAAACATGATAATTTAATTTCGAATTTGATCTATTATTATTAAATTAATTTTAATGTAAAGTTTAAGTAAGTACTATATATAATTTTATTTTATTATATTTTTATATATGAATATAAAATTTATTTTTTAGCATGTTATTTATATATATTTAATTCTATATATATATTGTGTATATATCACTTAATTTAAAATTGAATTGAAATGTGTATATATAATATGTATGTATGTATATATGTATATCATAAAACATGCTTGCAAATATTTTGATATAAAATGTGTACCTTTAACGTTTTTTAAAAAATTGAAAAAAAATATCCTTATGGAAAATAATTTATGAAGAACAGTTTTTTTTGAAACAATTTAAAACCGAAAATAAAAAATCTTTATATGGCCAAAAGCATATTTATATGTACACATATACATACCTCCATACACATACACACACATATATGTATATATATTTGTCAAATGTTATTTTATTAAACATATTTATATGTATTTACATATACATATATTGAAATGTGTCGATAGGGTTGTGGGTTCCATTGCGTGTGACTGTGGTAGGGTGTCTGGCTATTGTCTCTTTGGCCGTTCACTGCGTTTTGGTGTATGGGGTGTTCTGTTTTGCAAGGATTTGTGGATGGGTTGTTGTGTTTTTCCTACCGGCGTGCAGCTGCAGGAATGGCCTTTGCTAGCCGGTCAGGTGAGTTTCTCGGTTTTACTTTTTCAGTGGTCTGTGATGTTGGGAGCGTGTTTGTATTTCAGTTTGTATCTGATGGCTTGATCGTAGTGTTTTTGAGCCTAGACGTGCTTCGGCGTGTGCTCCCTAACATTGCTTTCCAGGTGTTACCAGGAGGCGTGTCAGGCCCTTTAGACATTGTGTTCTCCGTTTGGAGCGGCCAGTGTGGATCCCTCTGTGGGGTTTCTGTTGTGAGCCATAGCGAGGTCTGGATCGTATCGTTATTGGATTATTATCCCTTTTTTTTCTTCTTGGTCCCCTTTGGTCACATCGGAGAGATTACCCAGTTTGGGTCGATTGGCTCAGGCGGTGTTTCGGTTCTGATTGCATAGTGTATCCTGAGGTGGTCCACTATGCAGGCAGCCTGGAATATTACCAGTCAGCTGCGACCCGATCGGGTGAATTTTCTGCGGGGGACTCCTTGCGAACCTCACCGGTCTCGCGGGGCTGTCTCTCTAGTGGCAGTCCGGCATGGGTAAGGTTCCTACAGCAACGTGGGATGCGTATTTTTAATTCCCCTACATACTTGCGTTTCACTCCATCTGTCTCTTCTTCGTCTGTCTCTTCGCCTATTAGGTGTTCGTCCCGTTGCTCTTTTCCTTCATCTTCTTGTGCATTATCGATCGTCATTCCGATGCTAAGTGTCGAGGAAATTTCGTTGATTAATGAGAGGCTCTCCCGCCTGACCGAGAATTCTGCCCCCGCCATTGTTTCTTCTTCTCTGTCTGAGTCGACGGAGTGCTTAGGTGCTTCTTCATTGGCCGAGCCTTTGCGTCCGCATTTGCGCAGATCCTCTCGACGTAGGCCGCGAGGGGCTTCCAGTGTTCCCCATACTATCCGTACTCGCTCTATAGCGGCGACTGAGCAGCTCGAGAGATCTGCTCTATCCTCCTTGTATCGTATCTGATTTGCGTCTGTGTTGTCTCTCTTGGCTTGGATCTTCTTCTCTGTTTGGCATTGTCATCATGTCGAACTTTCTCTTCTGGAATATTCGTGGTATTGGCAATGAAGCATCTGTTGCTAGGCTTAAGAGGATTGTCCGTAAGCATTCCATTGGCTTGGTGGCTATTTTAGAACCGTTTGTGGGTCCTGGTGAGATTACCAAGGCGGTTCTGTCGCTCGGTTTTGGAGGTGCTATTTCGAATGTTTCAGGTAAGATCTGGATTCTTTGGTCCAAAGAATGCATTGTTCGAACTGTTTTTGATTCGTCGCAACTTTTATCTATCTTGTGCTCCTCTTCTTTTTTCCCGCAACCGTTCCTCCTTTCTGCTGTATACGCCAAATGTGACCGGGTTGATAGATTATCTCTATGGGATGACATTTTGTCACTTGCTGACATCGGTTGCTCGGCTTCTGTGGTGGGGGGTGATTTCAATGTTGTTTCTAGCCAGGCCGAAAAATTAGGCGGGGTGGCCGTCAACCGCCACTCTGTATCAGATTTCAACTCTTTCATTGTGAGATCCGGGTTATCCGAAATTCCTTTCGTTGGCTCAGCTTTCACATGGTCTAACAACTAGGAAGGACCGAATCGGATCCTTTCTAGGTTGGATAGGATTTTTGGGTCTGCTGATTGGTTTGACCTTCCTTTCACTTTTTCTATTTCTCATCTTCATCGCTCCTGTTCTGATCACGCACCACTGGTTTTACGGTGCGCGTCGCGATCCTTGTCGGGACCCTCTTCGTTCCTCTACCTTAGTATGTGGAGCTCTCACCATACATTTTTACAGGTGGTCGAGGATTCGTGGTCCACTCCCCTTGTGGCTGCTCCCATGGAGGCATTTTTTTTGGAAACTGAAGCGTCTAAAGGCTTGTCTAAAGACGTGGAATTCCCTTGTTTTTCGGAATATCTTCGACCGTGTGCGAGCGGCTGAAGAGTCCCTGATCATAGCTGAATCTTTGTTCGACGAGAGCCCTTCTGTCGAAAACAAAGAGAACTGGGCTTCCGCCCAGTTGGCCTTCTCCTCGGAACTTCGTATTGAAAACTCCTACCTCAGTCAAAAGGCGAGGGTCAAGTGGGTGGTCGAAGGTGATACGAATTCCAAATTCTTTCATTCTTCTATTCGTAAGAAAGCTAATTTGCTTTCTATTCGTGAGATAATGAGATCGGACCAAACTGTGGCTTCGACCCCATCTGAAGTCAAAGAGGTTTTAGTTTCTCATTTCCAATCTTATCTAGGCACTCCTTCTGTGAATGAGTCGGCTTCGGACATCTTGTCCTTCATTCCTCGGCTTGTTCCTTCGGAAGGAAGTGAAGGTTTGGCTTCTCCGCCTTCGTCCGATGAGATTCGTGCCTGTGTTTTTGCTCTTAGCAAGGATAGTGCTTGTGGACCGGATGGTTTTAATGGGTCCTTCTTTCGTTCTACCTGGCATATCATCCAATCTGATTTATGCATGGCAATTCAACATTTCTTTTCCGGAGGCGCTCTCCCCATTAGTTGGTCATCCACTAACTTGGTCCTTATTCCAAAGTGTGATAATCCTCGGGCGTGTTCGGAATTTCGTCCCATCAGCCTTTGTAACTTCGCCAACAAATTGATTTCCAAGGTTCTGGCCACTCGGTTGGCTCCGTACCTTGATCGCATTATCTCCTCCTCTCAGGCGGGTTTTGTAAAAGGTCGTTTGATCACTGATAACGTCCTTTTAGCCCAAGAACTTGTTTCTCAGATTGACCGAAAGGTCAGGGGTTCTAACATTATCTTCAAACTTGACATGGAAAAGGCCTACGATCATATGTCCTGGTTTTTCATCATCAAGGTGCTTCGTGCCTTCGGTTTTCCTGAAACTCTTATCGATCTGGTGTGGAGGCTCATTTCCAACTGTTGGTTTTCTGTTATCATTAACGGATCGGCCAATGGTTTTTTCAGAGCGGGTAGAGGTATCCGTTAGGGCGATCCCCTATCTACCTCTCTTTTCGTTATCGCAGCCGAGGCTTTCATTCGTGGCATTCACATTCTAACGGTTTTTGGCCAAATTCAGCGTTTTGGTCTTCCGAGTGGATGTCCGCTTGTCTCCTCTCTGTCCTTCGCGGATGACATTGTCATTTTCTCGAACGGAAATCGGTCCTCTGTTCGCCGTCTTCTTCGGTTCATTCATCTTTACGAGAGGTGTTCGGGCCAATTGGTCAACTCTGCAAAGAGCTGTTTCATCCATGCTAAGGACATGGACCTCTCGAGAGTCTCTTGGGTCGCATCTTTTACCGGGTTCAGGGCTGCTTCCCTTCCCCTTCCTTATTTGGGCATAGTTCTCTACAGGGGTAGGAAACTTAACGCCCTATTCGATCCTCTTTCGGACAAGGTTAGGGGAAAGATTATCCGTTGGAATGCGTCTCTTCTGTCTCAAGCAGGAAGATTAGTGCTCATCCAATCGGTTCTGAGCTCTATGGGTACTCATATTTTCGCCGCTATGACACCTACTTCCTCCTTTTTTCGCTCGTTCCAATCTCTGGCATCCTCTTTCTTCTGGGGTTCGAAGGGTGACAATCGTAGACATCACTGGGTGTCTTGGAATGTTATCTGCCGGCCAAAGGGTGAGGGTGGGTTAGGTTTGCGTAATCCGAAGGACATCTGTTCGGCTTTCGCTTGCAAGTTGTGGTATAGGTTTGCCAGTAACGACTCTCTATGGGCGAAGTTCCTTCATGCTAAGTACCGAAGACTGGCGTCTGCTGGCTATGTCGGGTCTCCTTCTTACGCCAGTGAGACTTGGAAGCATATGCAATCGGTCAAAGTGCTCGTTGATTCTCATAACGGCCATTCTGGTTGGGATGGCGGGCCGTTCTCTATTCTTAACGCCCGGAGCTCTTCTAGGAATCCCTCTCCAATCCTTCCTATTTATTCTCACATCTGGGACGTTCGGATTCCAGCGAAAGTCTCTCTCCTCATGTGGCGATCCTTCCATAATGGGTTACCGGTTGATGAGAACCTGCAGCTGATTGGCATTCCATTTGTTTCCCGTTGTAGATGTTGCGGCAACGGGGAAACAGAATCGGTTGATCATTTGCTATTCGTCGGCTAGTGTGCCAGATCCTGCTGGAATTATTTCGGCAATTTATTGGGTGTCCGGGGCACCATCTCCTCGTCGTCTGATTTGTTGTCCTCTTGGTGGCTTCATAGATCTGGTAGATCTCTCCGCTCTATCATCTTTCGCTTGATTCCCTGTCTGATTTGCTGGCACATCTGGTGTGCACGGAACAAGGCAATCTTTGACGATTGCCTTATGGATCCCCTCTCCGTTATCCGGCGGGTTAGAGATGATGTTTACTTGGCGTTTCGTGGCCGACCTTTCCGAGGTTCTGTCAGTATTCGGTCGGGCCGCTTTGTGAACCTTTTATCTATCTCCTGTTCTCAGTCGTCATATAGAGCGGGAATTGGATGATTTCCGATCTGAAGACTGGTGGTTCTGGCATACTAGTCTCCCCCTGACAGTCATTCCCCCCCCCCCTTTTGTGTTCCCTTATTGTGTGGCTATTGCTTTCAGGATCAGGCTATTCTGGGGTGGTCCTTGTTTCTCTGTGCTTCTTCGGATTGGGGTTTGCTTCATGGAAGTCCGTGTCTTTTTCCCAGCAGTCGGTCTTACAGTTGGCGGGGTGTTGGACGTTTCTCTCTTCTTTTTTGGTGGGTCGTTTGCAGGGCTTTTATTCTATGCTCGGTCGTCATCCAACATTGTCATCGGGCGGTGGCCTTGCCGGAGCTCGATTACGATGTTGGAAGGGCAGACGTTTTCCCCTAGCTCCTCGGCTGTGCTTTGTTCCTGGAGGCGTAGATCCTACGTCTTAGCTTATCGCTCGTGACTATTGGATTCTTTTGTTGGTGGTTTCGTTGTTCTTCTGTTGTGGTTCTCGCTATTGTTTTTCTGATTTTGGTTTGGTTACCTGTCAGGCTTGTTGACAGCTTTTGGTTGTATATATATATGAATACAGGTTTTGAAATAATAATAATAATAATATATATATATATGTGTGTGTGTGTGTAATATTCAAACATTAGTCTAGTACATTACATATAGACACACACATTTCTTTGTATAATTTTTTTATTTTAAATTATTTAATATATTTATATTCATTTACTTATTCAAAATTATTTATTAAATTATAGTTTGAATTATGTAAATATAAATATAAAATTTAAACATTATGTTTGATTTTAAAATTAAAAATCATGAGTATATATGCATACCCATGTGGACTTGAACCAATCACTTGGGATATATACTTTCTATGTCATAAAACTAACATTATTGTTTTCAATATGCACATTATTTTTTTCAATTCATTTCAACCTATTTGATGATTGCCATGTTTACTGTTATTCTTCACAATGTTGGTTACTTTATCTTTCTTACCTTAATTTTAAGTTTTATTCTTTCAGAATGGACTAAAATTATTTCTCAATCATCTCAGTTTATGCATAGTGAAAAGAGGTATTAGAATGGTCTCAACTAAATATTCAGATAAAAAAAGGAAAAGGTTATATTGAGACAGATGTTATGAATTTGATAGATCTTTCGTTACTTAACCAAAAAACAAACATTCAGCGCTTCCGTTAAGAATTAAAGAATTGTACTTAGGCAATTAAAATAATTCTGAAGTAGTTGTTTGCTTATATATTTATTTTGTTGATGTATTTACAAAAATCCATAAGTGTACTCTTCACATTTAATCGACAAATAAAACTCGACTTATTCTACAGGTGGATATGATGGTCTGGTATCCATTCACTATTTTGCATTTGTTACTACCTTTACTAAACTATTTTTTAAATTGTAGACTTGTGTCGATATCATCGATCAAATCATTAACCAAATATGAAATATATGTAATGGACATAAATTATCCATTCGGACTATAAAAATGCTTGAACTTGTCATATTTCGTATGTATTAATATTAGACAACCGAAGGCTAAAGTTGAATCTATCATTCCACAAATTCATAATGTGCAGTAAATAATAACTCAACAAATTCATATGCACTCTGTAGTAAAAATTAATTTTATCAAACCGACCGTTAGGGAGGTTTGCTTACTGTCACTGGTCAAAATCAATTTTTCTGAAGCCAAAAAAACGTGGATCTTGTCTCATCGTGGTTTACCTAAAAACGTGGATCTTGTCTCATCGCGCGGTTTCCCTAAAAACGTGGATCTTGTCTCATCGCGGTTTCCCTAAACTTCCTCCTTTTATTTCGCGCATCAAAGATTCCAAATTCAAATCTATTATGATATTCAAATTCTAAAATTTCAATTTCAAATCGACAATTTTGAATGCTTTGATTAATATTTAAACTTGAAATTCATATTTTCAGATTCAAATCTAAATTTATTCTTTTCCAACATATTATCACTTAATGTTTAAGTAATATTAACAAAAATTTTAAATGTATATTTCTTATCAAAGTTATACAATCGAACGGTCGGTTTCTCCACCGTTGTGCGGTTATACTAGTAGTTTTAACTTTATTTACAATGTCTTGGAAGAAACAAAATACCTATTATTCATCCTAATTTAATAAACAGGGAATTAGGCTGAAGGAAAAACCTGAGAACACTTTTAGTCTGAAGGACAGAAGTTTTAAAATTTAGTCTGAAGGACAAAAAATGATATATTCATATAGCATTGCACATCCATAATGCTATATTCATATAGCATTACACAGCTGCTTGGTTGTGTATGCAGAAACTTATAAAATTGTGTTGTATATAGCATTATAGATGTGTAATGCTATATGAATATAGCATTATGGATGTGTAATGCTATATGAATATATCATTTTTTGTCCTTCAGACTAAATTTTAAAACTTCTGTCCTTCATACTAAAAGTGTTCTCAGGTTTTTCCTCCAGCCTAATTCCCTCTTTAATAAATACGTATTCGGTGCGTGGACATGGAATTTTTATGCTGACATAACATTTCTATCACAAAAATTTAGGAAACAATAGACTAAACCATGGTTAAATATATTTATAATATTTCCAGTAATGATCTACCGTAAAGCATATTCCAGTTTTAGCATCATTCAACATCTTATAACATAAATTCTCATTATAAATAAAATATGTTCCTATATTGGTTGCTTCAAAACCCAATAAATGTGAATATGTATCAAAGTTTAATATCACTTCCAAAATCATTTAACATGTCATTATCTAAGTTGTATAGGCACATCTAACCGAATGAATAAATGTTTAGAAAAAAAAAAATTAAGAAATACACCATGGATTATCTATTAAACTGGAACTTAAAAGCATTTGGATTTTGTGAGGTGCACACGCATATTTCATATTGCTCTCAAATAGTTTAGGACTGTCTCATAAAACTGTTGTTACCTCATGATTTAGTGAATCCTTACAGTTATGCCTGCATATTTTTTGCATTTTAGTTATAAATATACTATATTAAAATCTTGGCAAGTTATTTATCTGCATGAGGATTTTCAGTCACTTTTACTGTAAATATGTGACATTCTAAAACAAAAAATTGATGACATACGACATTGTAAAATGCCATCAAATCATGATCCTATCGTGGCATGTTAATATTTAAACGAAGGAAAATACATTATACATTCATTACAATCAGTGCTTCTGACTATCTTATCACTTGCGGCCATTACTATTCTTGCTAAAATCCCAAGATAACATTTTATTAACATATTATAAACCTAAAGCTTTGGGGAAAAAAGGTAAAATTTCAATGCAAACATAAAATGCATAACTACTTAACCCTACATATTATAATATAGCAGAAGTAAATTTAACTATACATGCATGATATGTTACCATCTAATCACCTAGACTTGATAGTTGAATATTTCTCTATGTACTTCCCAATAAATACCGTCAATTTTGGATGTGTCCAAACACTGTTCCATTTGCATGCTTTATATATGAACAAACGATAAAAAATGAGCATCAATGCATCTCGACCAAAGACCATTTTAATGTTCCATATGTGTTGTTAATAGGTTGTTTTATGTGTGCTGTAATCAATATTACCATTGATATGTTCGAGTACAAACTATGAAAAGACCCATCATAGTGTTCCAAATTACATCAATGCCTTCACATTGGTTAGTAGGTTGTTTTATGCGTGTTGTTAATCTTAACATTGAGACTTATAAGTAAATGTGTTGTATCTAAGTAAGTAAAGTACACAACTAAGCTAAATGAAATAAGTTGTTGTTTAGAATCCAATCAAGAGTATATGTTAGAATTCTGCATACATATGTCAATTCCCTTATCATCTTGGCCAAAACACCTCATTTGGGAATACACAGAAACACCATAACTTCATTATCACTATTTGGATAGAATTTTGGAATAGATTATGATAGCTAAAAATTCCAAAATACTAAAATTAGTCCTAAATATACAGATTACCAACAGTACTAACACTACAAAAAAGGCTTCGTATAGCGACGGATCCTAGCGACGGTTAAAAAAAGCGCCGTCGCTAGCCGTCGCTATACGCAATATACAGGTCCAAGCCGAGAGCAGCAGATTCATTTTGCTTCCTCCCCGAAACCCTTCCTCCTTCCCCCAATCCGTCGCCCCCCGTCACTGTAGCCGGCGCCCCAGCCTTCAACACCTCCAAATCACCCAAATTTGTATTGGTATGCTCCTAATATCTTGTTTGCATGTAAATTTGATGTTTTTAGGTTTAGTTTAAACCCTAATTCAATTATGATTTATTGTAAAATTGAGATTTGTTGTTACATTGGGTATTAGTAGTGTTGTTAAATTAGGTATTAGTAGTGTTGTATGTTGATTTGGTAGATTAATTAGTTTATTATCATGAACTTGAATTAAGTATTACATATTAATTAGTTTATCATGATCAAGTTGAATAAATGGTTGATGTAGATAATTAGTGTTGGCGATTAACATGGTTAGTTGTTTTACGTGAAAAAATGGTGTATATTAATGATTAACTTGGTTATTGATAAATTTACATGAAAGTATTTCGTAGTTTATGAAATTGATAAATTACAAATTTAAGTTGTTAAGTGAATTTAAATTGACAAATTTTTATCTAATAATTAGTTTTTTATTGTTTTCTAATTATCTATTTGATAATTAGAATTTGTTGTTTTGTAATTATATTCATTGATAATTCTTATATTTACCCTATTGATTGAGCGACGGCCATTTTAATAATTTTAGCGATGACTAGCGACGGCTAAGGACGACCAAAATGCAAAAAGTTGTATATATTGTAAAAAATAAAGTTTGTACAAAAAATTAAAAAATGAATATGAGAACATTGAAAATTCTGCAAATATCTAATTTATTTGAAAAAAATTTAGGAAATGACTTTAAACACAACTGCTATTGTACTAAAATCGATTTTGTAAAGAAATTAAGAAATTAATATAACAACAAATAGTCACATAAAATCTATGTCGAAAAAAATAAAGAAATGAATATTGAACTAAAATTGTTAATTGAATGTTGAACTAAAATTTAAATACACAAATTTTTGAAATAAAATATAAATAGTTGAAACATTGCCAAAATTTGAAAAGAAAGATAATATTTGATAAAATTTAAAGAAATTTTTTTATCCCTTAGATCGGCTTTGGCCCCGTCTGGCAAGTGTTGTATATGATCGTTATATGGATGTTCATTTTGTAACGGAACAAACACTTATATTCATCTGATACAATATTTGTCAGATTTGTCCATGTATTGGACAAGTTACAAACACAATAAAGTAATTACATATTATAAATCATTTCATTTTAAACGGTTACAAAATTTCGACAGCACTTCCTTTACGTTCCCTATGTACACGCATTTGTGTATGATACAGGGAACATAAGGGAAGTGCTGCCGAAATTTTGTTGAACCGTTTAATCTGAAATGATTTATAAAATGTAATTACATTATTGTGTTTGTAATGGAAAGTAGGATGACTGACCCACCGAAGTGAAAACCAAAATACTAAAAATTAAAAAAAATCAAGTGAAGTTCATATTTTGAATTTTCTGGAACGACGAACTTTTTACAATGGAGAATGGTTGAAAATTAATGATTTAAATTGTCTAACGTACATTTTCAAATCAGGAAAAATGTTCAATTATTTTCTCAACCGTACTTGGATGTATGAAGTCAGAACTGGAAAGAAAGGATCAATAAAACAACATTTCTACAACGGTGTACACGAATTTATTACATTTGCTAAATCTAATAACCAAAACAATACAGAAATTCGTTGCCCGTGTAGTAAGTGCCAACATTTGAAGCATTGGAAACCGGTTATAGTTGAAGTACATTTGTATCAATATGGTTTCGTGTCTGATTATTATTTCTGGGATCGTCATGGAGAACTTGTTGAACCTACACCTAATACTGAAGTTTTAGAGGACGGTAATATGATGACGAATCCTATAGAAAATATGGTGGATGATGCAGCACGATCAATGTTTTCTACAGCTGAAGCTGTCGATGAAGACGAAAATGTCGAAGAAGAACCGACAGCGGGAGATAAAAAAATATACGATTTGTTGGATTCTGCTAAGAGGCCGTTGTGGGACGGATGTAAAAACGGAACCGAACTTTCAGTAACCGCCGAATACATAACTATGAAATCAAAATTCAACCTTACAGAAGCTGCATTTACAGTAGTTGTACAAGCTGCAAAACGATACATGCCACCTAATAATCTGATGTGCGATAGTCATTATAAAGTAAAAAAATTGATGTCCGCTTTCGGTCTACCGTACGAGAAGATAGATGCATGTGTGAAAGGTTGCATGTTATATTGGAAAGACGACGTTGACCTCAGAAAATGCAAAATATGTAACAAAGAAAGATACAAACCAAGAAAGAAGAAAGGGAAAGAAGTCCCATACAAGAGAATGCATTATTTACCCATCACTCCCAGACTTCAAAGATTATATGCATCTTCTGCTACGGCCTGTCATATGCGATAGCATAGTGTAAGAACAGCGGAAGAAGGAACTTTGATACATCCATCCGACGGTGAAGCATGGAAACATTTCGATAAGACTTATCCCGCATTTGCTGCGGAAAGCCGTAATGTCAGACTTGGTTTATGTATGGATGAATTTTCACCATTTTCACAGTTTGGTAGCAATTCATCCTGGCCAATTATCGTTACTCCGTATAATTTACCTCCATGGATGTGTATGAAGACACCATATATGTTTCTCACCACTGTCGTTCCCGGCCCTCATGATCCAACCTAAGGAATTGATGTTTATTTACAACCATTGATCGAAGAGTTGAAGAAAATGTGGAATGAAGGAGTTGAAACTAACGATGTATCAACGAAATTTTTTTCCGGTTATTTGCTTCTTTGTTATGGACGATTAATGATTTTCCTGCATACGGGATGCTTTCTGGTTGGAGTACGGCCGGTCGTCTAGCATGCCCTTATTGTATGGAAGAAATACGAGCATTTTCGTTACGATATAGGAAGAAAGTTTCGTGGTTTGATTGTCATCGGTGTTTTATTCATCCCAATCATAGTTTTAGAAGAGATAAGAAAAAATTCATAGCTAACAGAGAAGAGAATCTAAAACCACCTAAGGTTTGGTCAGGCGAGGAAATATACGAAATTGTAAGAGACTATCCAAAGATACATGAAACTGGAGTCCAGACTGAAATCCCAGGAAAGTCAGACATTCATAATTGGTGCAAACAAAGTATATTTTGGGAGTTACCATATTGGAAAGATCTCTTATTCCGACATAATATTGACGTGATGCACAACGAAAAGAACGTGTTTGATAATCTGTTTAATAAAATTTTGAATGTAAAGGGAAAAACCAAGGACGATTTGAATTCGAGGCTCGATATAGCAAACTATTGTAAGCGCCCAGGACTTCATATGAAGCCTAATGACAATAAAAAACCGAAAGCATGCTATGAGCTAGACAATAAGCAAGTAAAACTCGTGCTAAAGTGGGTGGAAGAATTAAGATTTCCCTATGGGATTTCTTCCAATCTTCGTAGATGTGTTGACTTCAAAAATAGTAAATTGAGTGGGATGAAAAGTCACGATTGTCATATCATGATGGAATATTTACTCCCCGTGGCTTAAACGTATGGAACGTCATAACATAGTTATGTTTGTTTTATAAACAGCTTTGTTCGACAACATTAAAGATGGATCGTATACGTAAACTTGTAGTAGAAATACCCATATTGCTATGCAAACTGGAGAAAATACTTCCGCCTGGTTTCTTTAACGTAATGGAGCATTTTCCTATTCATCTTCCATCCGAAGCACTTCTTCGAGGTCCTGTGCAATATGGATGGATGTATCCATTTGAGAGGTAAATTAACATGTGAAATGTTCATGTCAATTTCAAATTCAAATTTGTATATTAATAGGTACTTGAATCATCTGAAGAAGAAGATTCGACAAAAAGCCCGAGTTGAGGGTTCGATATGCAAATCGTATCTTGAAGAAGAAGCCTCATTTTTTCTCTCACTACTTTAAGGACGATGTGAACTTAACGTTTGTAACTGTTCCTCGAAATGAGAAAGTCGTTGAACAAAATTCTTCTCAAACAATGTTATCTCTTTTTAGACAACATGGTAGACCTGGTGGAAAATGAGTGGAAATATGGTTGGACGATAGAGACCACCATGTAGCGCACACGTATGTTCTTTTAAATTGTGTCAAAGTCGCACCATTTGTCAGGTAATAATTAATTCACTTGTAATTTACTTGTACGTACATAATAATAACACATATTACATATATGCAGTATCTACGAATCATAGTATCCATTTGGCGATCTTGGTAAAGAATTTGCCAAATGGTTTTTGAACTATGTTTATGAGCCAAGAAACTGTGTCGTTGATGAAGGCTTAAGAAATCTTGCAATTGGACCGAAAAGAAATGTGAAGACTTATCCAATATTCTTTGTTAATGGGTTTAAATTCAACACAAAAGATTACGGTGCTGAAAAATTAACATATAACAGCGGGGTATTTGTCAAAGGCAGTGATGATCCAGCTGAGCATTTAAAAGATTTTTACGGCGTCTTAACACAGATTCTAGAATTGACATATTATGTTGAACCTTTAGAAAAGGTTTTTTTTATTTAAGTGCAATTGGTTCAGTAACGTTCCTTGTTCCAGAATCAACGTGCATAAAGAGTACAAACTTATTGAAATAAGGCATACATCACACTACTATAAGTACGATCCTTTTGTATTAGCCAAGCAAGCGTTACAAGTTTATTTTGCTTCGTATCCATCTTTGAAAAGAGATAAAGCGGATTGGTCCACTGTTTTCAAAACGAAACCAAGGTTTACGTTTGATGGAAATAATATTCCAGATGAAGCAGCATATCAAGCCGATCTTGAATCAAAAACAGAAATAATAATAACTGATGATATTGATGTAGGGCCTTTGAATGATGAATCGAACGTCCTATTTGATGCATTCGAAAGTACCGAAGAAAATGAGATAGAATACGAGACTGAATATGAATCAGAAAACGATGAAGACTGATCGTTATTGATATAATTGTTATGTGATAGTGACTGAAACATGCGATGTAATAGTAAATTTCCATAATTGTTCTATGATGATCATTTAGTTAATTTTTATCCATGTCTTGTACTAGTAAATTTTTATAATTGTTATGTGAAAGTGATTGAAACATGCTATGTAGTAGTGAATTTCTATTATGGTTCTGTGATGATTATTTATATAATTTTTATCCATGTTTTGTACTAGTAAATTTTTATAATTGTTTCTGTGAAAGTGATTGAAACATGCTATGTAGTAGTGAATTTCTATAATTGTTCTCTGATGATATTGTTTTTCTATAGCAGATATGTCTGGCAGGAGACGGAGTGCAGGTGGTGGTGGCACGCCATTCCCATCTCCCGGTGCAGGTGGTAGTGGCACTGCACCGGACTTATGTCCGATTGCAGAAGTCGTTCCTAGAAGTGCTAGGTAAGTATCAATTTTATTTAAAGTATAAGTTTTAAAATCCACTAAACATGTATATCATAACTTTTGCAGTGGCTTTGAGGTGGAGCCATCAGATTATATTTTACAGGTTTCGAGGAAGGCTTTTCAGAGCCGGATGGATGGTTGTTGGCCTCGCTGGGACGACATCCCCCCTCATGTCAAGAACGCCATACATGTGGATTTACTTGTAAGTAGTAGTTTGAATTTCAGTTGTAAGTTAATATAATCTATATAACTTAAAATAATTTTAGTTTATAGGCTGCAGTCTGCGTCGACCCTGATGACTTGGATGTTTTTTTAAATCACTGGAACAAACGAATGAGAAAAAATTACAGGGCTACATTGTCCAAGGCTAAGAATTCAGGGAAAAAGCCGAACTGGATGGGTGAGGGTGTATGGAATGATTTTCTTCGGCTTTGGGATAGTCCGGCAGAAAGAGTAAGTAATATATGTTTTCTTTGTTATTTAAATCTAATATAAATCTCACAAGATATATACGTGATAATTTATCTTAATTTGTAGGAGTTATCTGCGCGGAACCGGGCAAACAGGAATAAAAATCCTGCATTACACCGTGGTGACTCCAAATCCTTTCAGGAGCATAAGAGAGAGCTGGTAATTAAATTTATAAACCGTGTTTACATTTTATTACAATATTTTATAATCAGATTAGCAATAATATTTATATATTTTCAGGCTGCGAGATACAACTGCGAGCCCACTATGGCCGAGCTGTTCAAGGTCGCGCATGCCGTGGAGAGGACTGACGAAGAGGGCAATGTTTCGTACGAGTGGACGGATGACAAACCACAATCCGTAATGGTAAATTAATTTACTGTTAATAACAATATTTTGTCTTATTTTATTTCCAAAATTTTGAAATTCGGTTTTTATCGTGTAAAACAATTGTTTGTAATCGCAGCAGAGGTATGAAGCAGAGCGGACTTACGTTGGAGGAGGAGAACCATATTTGGGATGCTATTATTGACTCGCCTTCTCCGACCAGTCGACGGTATAGCTATGGAAATGTGAAGGTAAATTTTGACATGTACTAATATAAATTTACTCATGCATATGAATAGTTAAATAATTTTAATAATATTATATATATATACACTAATATATAAATAATTATGAATTATTTTACAGGCAATGAGAATGCAGAGTGCATACAGGAGGTCGCAGCAAGAGGCGGAGATTGCTCAGTTGAGGGCGACAGTGGAAGAAATAAATGATTGGAGAAAGAGTTTCTTTGAGCAACAGCTAGATGAGCGGATTGCGGCTTATTTGCAACAACATGGGAGGATGCCTGGAGAGGACGGCAGCGATGGCGAGGAGTAGGAATATTTGTTTGCTTATAGTTTGGTATATACAAATTTTGGTTGGTATGGTGTATGTATATTTCAGGATATTATGTATATATTTAGATGACTTCTAGTTGATGGATTTGGTTGGATATTATGTCGGGATATTATGTAGAAATTTCGGTTTACTATGTACATATTTTGGTTAATGGATTTGGTTGGATTTGAAAATGAGATTTGGTTGGATTTTATATTGTTTGAATGTATAGTGATGTTATATGATGGATATATGATGGTTATACTTGATGAATATAGTGTATAGCGGTTGTTTGGTTCAGATTGGCTGAAGTGTATACGGGCTGTGCATGTGCACAGAAATTTACCCAGATTAGCGACGGCTAGCGACGGCTATCTGGTTTAGATTAGCGACGGCTAGCGACAGCTAAATGGTTCAGGTTAGCGACAGCGAGCTACGACTAGCGAGGGCATTTAGGCGTTGAAAAAATTTCCACGTGGCACATTGTCGTCGCGAGCCGTCGCTATTTATGTGACGGAGCCGTCGCTAAAGCCATCGCTATACTATTGGACGACGACCATTATAGCGACGGCTTTTAGCGACGGTCGGCGACGGCTAAAAGCCGTCGCTATCTGGTGCCGTTCTTGTAGTGTAAAACTGAATAATAATCCCCAATATTGTGACTAACATCGTCAAAGCATATGGAATAAATCAGTATGGGGTTAAGTCAATTTATACTTAAATGCTGTATGGAAAGTGGTGGTGCTCAACGTCAAATAGTTTGGTGATGACATCGGCGTTTGATTTGGTAGTCGAAGCAGTATCGGTAATTTTTATGAGGATGGCGACATCGTTTTGTTTGGCGATAACATGGTGTCGATTGATTAGGTGATTAGAGGCATTGGTTAATTTAGCGATTGTAGGTCCACATCGATTGATTTAGTAATGAGAGCCATTGATTGATTTGGTAGTAGTAGGATTGCGTTTGTCTATATGTTGATGAATAGATTCTATGTAGATGATGGTGGTAGGTTTGATTGTATTAACGATAATGGCAGTGATTTAGTTAGATGTCACTTGATTTGGCAATTGGTTACCTATAGAGAATACGTAGATGCCAATTTGGTCGTTCTTGTCATTACTAGCAAGAGTAGAGATAGATGGATAGAGCTTTTGAAGGATTAGCCATGATAGAAACGAATTAGGTTAGATGATGGTGTTGGTGGTGAATCGCCATGGCAATGGATTTGGCGTAGAAGTGAAATGAGATAGGGTAAATATATGGGAAAACGAAAAAGGTAAATTTGGCATTTCAAAAGGACATTGTGTATTCCTATTCAATGAATAACCTTTATTAATAGTATAGATGAGGAGCTAATATTGAGAAGAAAAATAGAAACAAAGAAAAAAAACTTAGAAGCCAAAGAAATGTTCAAATGAAACTTCTTCATTGCACATACTATAGATTCACATGCAGATAACATAGAAGAAGAGCTGAATAGTACGAGAATTTTTCTTGAAAAGTTAATGATATATGAAGATGAAGATGAAATTTTTAGTGAAAGTTCTGATTTGTCCAACAATGTTTCCTTTTTCTACCAGCATCTTGGTATTAGCACTTGAAACTCCGCATGAAAACGCCACATATAGTTTTCCATGACCAAATACATGCTCAGGTAGAAAATTTTCAATATTTTTTATCGTTTGCCCTTGTGCCTTATTTATAATGAAGACAAAACACAAACAAATTGGAAATTGTTTCTGTATTAACACAAATTGTAATTCAAATTTTCATATGGCTTTAGTGGGATCCTCGGAATGAAAACTCTAGCACCAACATAATTTCCTGTAATGATTTCAGCATCAATGCAACTCTTATTGAGTTGTTTACATATAAACCTTGTTCCGTTACATAATCCAATTTTCGGATTCAAATTTCTTGACAACATTATTGGTGCTCCAAGCTTCAATTTCAAACAATGTGGAGGCATTCCACTAGGAGCGATTGAGTTTAGAAATTCTTACTGGTATAAATTACGAGCATCATCTTCTACCGCATCATATGAATAGTAAATGACTTCGTTTCTAGGAAATAAATCGAGTACATGTTCATTGAGCTTGTCGAAATATTCATTTAATGGTATAATTAATGGTCTATTAACTATGCACTCTTTGTCGAAAACATTTTTTGATAAATCTAGAAAAATTGTATCCATTAACATTGACAGTGGATTAACGTTATTTTTTGACTTTATGACCATACTCATTGGTACTCGAATCATTTCTTCATTGGTTGAATGTTCAGTACCATTTCCAAATTTAAGTAGAAAATTTGAATATGCGATATCATTGTCCTTCGCATGTTTTTCTTTAAATGTAAAACTGGAAAATTTTCCCATAAAAATGATTTATTATTGCATGCATTAATTGCTTCATTTCTTATAGCTTTAGCCACAACCGGCAATACTTGTCGAAAATCTCCTGCCATAATAAGAATGTTACCGCTAAATGGTTCATCTATATCCATTATATCTCGCATAGTTCTGTCAAATGTCTCAAAAGCATAACGATTTACCATTGTAGCTTCATCCCGCATAAGAATAGTTGATTGCTTTAGAAGTTTTTCTAATTTTGATTGCTTGATTATTGAGCATGTTGATGTTGCTTTTGGTTGTAATGGAAGTTTAAACCTTGATGTGCACTTCTTTCACCAGGTAGTATAGTTGCAACGATACTAGATGTAGATGTTGCAATTGCAATACCACCGTCTTTTCTAACAGTGCCCAAAATAGAACGGTATAAATATGTTTTTCACATCCCTCCGGGACCATCTATAAAGAACAAACATTTCTCTTTTTCCAAAATTGCACTCATAATTGTATGTAGGCTCTCAATTGGTCGTTATTCAACTTTTCAACGGCTAGTGTATCATCTTCGAAAATAGGAATTGCTAGTTCTTCTACAATTAGCTCTGAACTATCATCATATGCATCACAATCATATGTTCGTGAGATATTTGGAAGAGCATAATCAGTCATGCTTTTGTTGTGTTGGAGAAGTAACGTATTTAAATCCTTCAAAAGACGATTCTCTAGAATCATTTGATTAGTATTGCTTGAATTTTGATAATCTTCCACCATATGATCGAAAAACTCATCCCATAAGCTTTTCACACCTGATGGATTGCGAAAAACCAAAATAGTTACAAATAACGCTCTCAAAGAAATTGGCATCTTTGTGGTAGAAGCTTTGGCTAAACATGCTCTTGTACTATCATCATTTTTCAAAAATCCTCGTTTTTCAGCAACTTCTTTAAATGTTTGATTCCTAACTCGTCAACTGTATGAAAATCATCAAAGGTAGTAGGTCCTTTAATATGATTTAAAAGTATTATCAAGAAAAACGTTCTCCTTCTGTAGGTTGGACTGTATATATTCTACCAATCACTCTAATATTTGATTCTCTTCTTTTCCATTTTTTGATACCTTTAAACCAACGGTTGCATTCAGGAAATTCATGATATAGAAGATGTCTTGCTTGTTCACCAATTGAATTTGTATAGAAGAATTCGGTAAGCATTGTATGTTGATTGCTTTCATCAGCTAAAACTTCATTAATCGTTTGATGGTTGTTAAACATAACACTTTGTTTACTTGGAAGATGTATTTGAAGGCACTCAACTGATGGATATATCTTACTAAGAGATAATCTAAAGATCCTTCACAATGCTTCTGGAGCAGAAATCCACCTTGCATCAATAAAATGCCGTATCTCATCATAGTATGGTTTGGGTCGAATTTGCATTTGAACACGATTAGGAACTTTGTAAACATATTTGTAAAGATATTTAACACTTTTTATACTACTACATATCTCTACGTTGATATAACAATTATATTTACATAGTAACCAAGGATTGTAGGGTACAACCCATCTATTATCTACCATTAACTTTCCGCTTCTATCGTCAAGAATGGATATGCATATGTCACGCCTTTTATAAATTAGATATGAATCTGTATGTAACGACCCAAAATTTTCGACTCCGAAAATCCTAGATTGTTGAAAAAAAAAGAAGAAAGAAGGAAAACAGAAAACAACGACATCTCTCATTTGCAGCGGATAAAATATAATAACAAATAATAGCATTTTTATAAAAAAAAGCTGTAATTGTTACTTTACACACAATTCATCAGAGTACAATCACTTATACATAAACTGGACGGTTATATAACTTGTTCCAGACTACAATCCATATAGATTACTCAGCCTCATATACACAGCGGAAAACTCCATACGTTCCTGCCATCCAGCTCGCCTCCTGAGCTCTAGAAACGTCCTTACTTTAAAATCTGTAATACTCGTTTTGACCCGAGCATTACATCAAAGTAACACCCGGGTCAGGCTGGAAACCAGCGTGAGTAAACCCATCTAGCATGAAATACTAAGATATAAAACTTATTTAAAACCCGAGGTGACTCATGCCTTACTACGAGTTCTTAACTTGCCATAGTCAAATACACATCCTACAATCATCTAAGTATCATTACTCAGATTTAGTGACCAAGTTTACATTATTTATTCCATTCCAGCCTATTATTCCAAAGTCAAATACAAAAAGAATTATTTTAGATTACAAATCGAAGTGGTTTCGGGTATTACTGATACCCGACTCCGGTCTTTTAGAATCCAATATCATTTCTAATCCAAATTGTTAAGTTGTAAAAAAATACAATTCACATTCAGGATATCATACCACACAACAATTCAACTCAAATAGATAACCCACATTATCACAGTTCAACCCATTCATATCACAGCACATTTCAATCGCTCATCAGAGACAACAACAATCCCAATCATCCAAAATCATTCAACCATCCATATACAAGATTTATTAGATATATAATTCCTATTTAATTTAATTAATCTCCAATTAAATTAATCACCAACTTTATTCACTTGGATTATCTCAATCCTTCTTAAATAACATTAATTAATTACAACCTAATTAATTAATCATTCCTTAATCACCTATCTTAATTAATCATCCTTCATTAACTAACCTTAGTTAATTATCTCTTAGCTATTAATTCCTTACTCTTTAATTATTAATCCTTAATTATTAATTAATATAACTTATTTACAAATTAATTAATTCTTAATTACAAGTTAATCAATCCTTAATTACCAATTGATTAATCTCTAATTAGTTAATTAATTAATGCTTAATTACAACTTAATTACCTAATTAATCTCTAATCATTAATTAACTATCTCCAATTATCTAATTAACAATCCTTAATTAAAAATTAATTAATCTCTAATTAATTAACTTATAACTCTTAATTACAAATTTGCCAATCCTTAATCATTAATTTATTAAATAAATTAATTACCCTTTAATTACCTTATTAATTATCAAACCTTAATTAAGATAAATCATTACCTTAATTAATTATCTAATCGCATATTTTAAACATTTACCCTTTTAATTAATACTTAATTATATTTATAAATTTAGTTTTAAATTAACCTAAAAATTTACTTAACAAATTTAAGTTAAACAAAACATATAACTTCCTAATCAATTTATTAAGGAAAACATTTATTATAAGTAAAAGAATTTATTTAAGAAAGTTTACATTTTTAAATTTCAAAACCTTAGCTTTTAAAAACTTTAAAAACTTATTTTAAACTCCTGCTTCGGGTTAAACCCGATACCCACTCGAGTACTGCGCCGAGATTTTTTTATATAAAAAAAACTTAGTTTAAAATTTTAAAATTGATATGTCAACACTCACGAACCCCAAACCCACTCCGAGCCCAACATCCTTTCCCCCGAGCTTCGACCCGAGGCAAACTACCTCACACACAAACTGACATGCAGCGGCATCGTGCACGTGCACGGTCCCATGGCGGTGCTCCGGCGACCCATTCCACCTCTCGCAAGTCATCGATCATCTCTACTATCAATCCCATCCACCCAGATACCAACATAAGCTCGTAATCGAATTTGAGCCCTCTAATTCAAACTGGAACAGCAGCTCCAACCAAAACTCGCCTCGACAAGACAACCGCGACCATCAGAAGCTCCACCATTCCGACCATAGCCTCGTCAATGACCCAAGTTCCTATTCCCCTTCGACCGATGAACTCCAGTGCCCTATAGACAGAGCAACAACAAATACTTCAACCTCGACTTCTAACCTTCTTAAACCCTAGTTCGACCAATCGCCATCGCCACGATAAGCCAGCATCACTCTAGCCATTTTTACAGACATCTCCGATCGCCATTCTTGCTTCGAAAAAAAATCTTACCACCAAAAACTCGACAATCACCAGAAAATGGTCGAAACCCATTTTTCATTTGACCAAAGATTTGTCACAATTTACTATTTTAAAAATCATGATTTTCATCTTAAAAATCCTAATTCTTGATGACAATTCAGATTATATCTTGAATTTATCAATTGATCATATCAAAATTTCGATATATATATATATATATATATATAAGTTTTTACGGTAAATCTTATTTCCCAGTAAAAACTGTCATCAATTCCTGTTTACAATATTTTTAAAATTCAAATCTTGTTATTTCTGACAATTTATGTTTAAACATCATGACCCGTAACAGATCAGGGAGAGAGCAATTGATTTTTTTTAGAGTTATATTTGCATCCAGTATTCATGAACAGAGTAAACATTGACACGCACACAGAGATATCCATATCCATATCCATATATACATATAATCATTAAATCAAACATGCAAATGATTATCACCAATTCAGATCCAAGTTTACTGCATGCATAAGGGTTTAAACATATTTATAGCTTTTAAAAATCAAAATAGTTTACTCACCTTATATAGAACAGAGGCATGGAATTGTTTTATACTGCGATGTTTTGATCTGAATTTTTGACCAGTACTTGATTGTGTTGCAACTTGAATTTGAATCTGATATGATATGAAATTGCTTAGTTTGTTCTTCTTGAATCTGTTGAGAGATTACTCTGAATTTTTATATTGAATATCTGTTACTGACTCTTCTTTGTTTTGCTCACTAGTTTTAATGTTACAGGATTTTGTTTCTAAGTTTTGGAAATTTTTACTGATAAAAAAAATGGGAGATAGGGAATGAGATGTTTATATAGACTTGATTAGGATTTATTAAAAATAAAAGAAAATAAAAATAAAATAGCGACACTTATTTAAAAATCTAACACTTGTCTTTTACAATTTATAATTCATTTACACTTGTAATTAAATACATTCTTTTACTTACATTTGTAATTATGCATGACTTAATTAGTTTTTAAATGGTTATAAAGCTTTTACATTTAATTTCCTAATTTATAAATACATTTCTTAATTTATATATATATATAAAATCTTTTAAAAGAAAATAATATAAAACAAACTATATTCTAAATAAAATCATATAAAATATATTTTAAAAATCCAAAATATATTTAAGATATATATATATATATATATATATATATTGAAATTCAATATTAAACCCAAATTCAAATTTAAATTAATTTTAAAATTCAATTTAAAATCAACTCAAATATATATATTTTAACAAACACAAATTCAATTTATAAATAATAATTCTATTTAAAATCCATTTATATATATATATAAACAACACATTATTATTATTGTTTGAAAACAACAATTTTACCAATTTTAAATAATTCATAAAAGAGATTATCACATTTGAATTTGCTTGAAACTTCTGGGATATCACAGATATCCTTTATTATATTTTCAAATTCATTTACATATCCAAGTACCTTTTATTATCAGAATTTTATCTGTTTAACATACAAATCAATATTTTAAATTTTTTAAATCATGTTAATTACCAATTAACAGATGTCCAAAAATATGGGTTATCACATTCCTCCCCCCTTTGAATCTTTTCGTCCCCGAAAAGGAACGAAACAAGAGTTTTAAAATTATCCTTTAAAACATTTTTAACTATAAACTCCTTTTTATTCAAACTTAAAAATACTTTAAAATGTATATAATATTATCAAAATTGCTTTATAATATACTTTTTATAACTCGATGTTTCCACAAGTCCATCCTTGTTCTTACATAAATTCGGTCATACGTTGATCAGGCGTAGGGCTGAAAATATATAAGTATTTGGTAAACCCGTTTTCAACACCGAGTGAAAATGCTTGAAAAATATTTTATTGAAAATATAGAAAACAATTTTGAAAATAGAGGGAACATCTTTGGTGAGAATGCTTTGGAAATCATCACCCCCTCCATGGTCGCAGTTAACCCAATGGTTATGTTGCCATCCCAGCAAAATCCATAGATAACTGTAGGCACTCCGCGCCCCTCGATTACACCATGTAACCCACTACAGATCGTAGCTACATCTGGGGTTACGTTGCTATCACAGCAAAAGCCCATATAACTGTAGGCATCAGCGCCTACAAATTTCGCTGCCAAAAGAATGAAACTTCTCCACTCCACCATAGATCGCAGTCTACCGATGTTACGTTGCCTTCCCAACAAAATCAAGCGTAGACCGTTGACACTCACCTCCATACGATTTCTGCTATGGTCCACAGTAGATCGCAGCGACATCATATTACTCTGTCATCACAGCATAATCCAAATGCCTCTGTAGGGATCAGCGCCCTCGACTTTCGCTACCCAATAATCCTCAGGAGTTTCAGTTTGTCTGGACTTCCTCACAGGATCAACTTTAGAACCCCCCTTGGGGCTCAAGACAGTACCACCTCGTGGCACTCCTAAGAAGTTCATTCATGGGAGCGCCTTTTTCCCCAAAGCCATTCTCAAATACTTTATGCTATACACATATGGTATCTTCCAAATCATACCCTTGTATGAATCACATATAAATATTCTTTACACAAAATCGATTATCCCAAAATCGATAATTCTCAAACTAGGCTTTCCAGCTTTCCAAATTTGATTTTTCCCAAAAACCAAAAGCCTTCAATATCCATAGGTTCCAAAATCTTTTCCCAGAATCATTCTCTTACGATCCTTTATATATATATATATATATATATATATATATATATATATATATATATATATAACTTTGAAAAATCTTTGGATCACTCCATACTTGTATAAATTCCCTTTTGATACTTCAAATACTTTCAAAGTCCCTTTTCTTCTAGCTATAGATTCAACAAGGGAAGTTTATCAATTATATATATATATATATAACATTGTTTATTCCAAATCAAATATTCAAATTTGATTACTCTTTTATAAAGTTATTGACCACATTACTTTTCTTCATAAAGTGAACCTTTAGTCATAGAAATATCCAATTTCCATTTTACTTCATCATTCATTTTTCAAAATATTCCTTTCCATTTCAAAAATCATTTATAGTTCTTATCCACAAATTTTCAACATCAATTTCATTCAAACCCGTACAATGTACTCATATCATCCGTACGCAATATCAATCTGATCGCTTGCTCGATCGCACAATTTCTCTTCCGAACTAGTATCATCCATCCGACTTCCTAGGGCAGACTCAAATCTGGTTTCTTGATCAGAAACCGTCATTCTCCTTGCATAGCCATAACTATGATAGAGAATTTTCAGAACCAATCAAAAATCCATATCCAGGTTCGCCATCGAAAATTGAGTGAAAAATTTCAACTCTGATCGATATGCTATCTCAAAATTTTGTGTTCAAATTTGGATTAAATTGTTATGCGAGTAGAATAATATACGTACATCCTACGTATCTATCTTCATTGATTATTAGCTAAATCAATTTCTCTTTTCTATTCACATTCCCTTAGATTCTTATTCATTTATTCACAATTGCCCCAATTTCCATTTGGATTCTCACTTCAATTCTTATCTCAATTGGTAATTAATCATAAATAGTTTGCACTCTGACCAGCTTAAATTTAGAAAGTAGCTTGAAAAATAAAAAATAGTTAAGTAGTTGAAAAATAATTATTAGTTGTAAAATAGTTATAAATTAGTTAAGTAATTGTAAAATAGTTGGAAAATAGTCAAATAGTTATAGAATAGTTAGATAATAGTAAAATAGTTTTAAAATAGTAATTAGTTATAAAATAGTTCAAAAATAGTAATTAGTCTATAAAACAGTTGTAAAATAATTAAAATGTTCCAAAATAAGTATAAGATAGTTTGGGCTTTTAAAAAGAAAGATTGCATAGTAAATAGCTAGGGAAAAATAGATTTAGAAAAGTTTACGTTAAAACAATTTATTTTAGAAATAGTCCAGAGAAAACTGTTCAACTTCCCAATCTCCATTCCCATCATTTCCATTTAAATTTCCACTTCCTTTTGAATTAATTTAATTTTTATTCAAATTAAATTAATTTCATTTCCAAATTTCCATTTCCAATCAATTTCCCATGCCATTGAATTGATTCAATCCCAATTCAAGTTGAAATAACCTCGATTTCTTTCCAAATTCAAATCAAATTCCATTTGAATTTAAAACTATTCAACCTTAATCACAATTCTAAATCACTCAAATTAAATTTCAATTGAACCAATTTCAAAATTCAATCTCACTTTAAACCATCTCAAATTATATAAATTCGAGTTAAATTTTCAAATGCTGATTTAATTCTTTTATCTCAAATTAACCTTTACTTCTTCATACACTTATTTCTAGGTTCAAATTATTGATCAAATCTTTTTTTTAAACAATTTAATCTTTCAAATTCAATTTATTACCCAATATCAATCTTGAAACCAATCCTTAACCATTTCAGTTTACATGTTCATTTTAAATATTCAATATTAATGTTCAAAGTGATCTCATTTTCACAAGTTCAATTTTTATCTTTAAAATCAAAATTACTTAAGTAATTTCAGATTAAAATTTAATTCCACTAAATTCCAATAATGGAATAGATATTATCTCAATCTACTTCTTAATTCATTTAAACAATCTAATTCACGGTTCCATAGATTATTCATAATAATAGGATGATATCAGGAAAAGCCAAGGTAAATAAACATCCAAATTATCCAAACACCAATCAATATCATCCATTATCCATTTCCAGATCTCAAATCCGTTTGAGAACACATATAATTCCCATCTCAAATCAACCCATTTAACTTCTTAAGTTAAATCCCCATTTCATCTTGAAATTTCCAATTTAGGTTGTTTGTTCTAAACTTATTTAACTTCCCCCTAAGTTAAATCTTATTTTAATCTAGTCAACTTTTACTCAATTTGAATTCCCATTTCAAATTTCAAATTTCTAACAATATTCTTTCTTACTTATAAGTTCAAAAACTAATTTCACTATGGGTTTTTACATCACATTCCAGAGAAAATCAAAACTCAACGCTTAGATTTTATTCCAAGTCATTTTTGATATTATATATATCCTCACATATATACATATTTATTTCTTAGACCACCAAGTCATATTTTAAATTTTAAACCATCCATGGTTTTAATTCAAAACAAATTTCTTTAAATTTTCCAAACATCTCTTATTTTAAAATAAGATCACATTCAAAATAGTCTGAATAATATCATTTCTTTTAACATTTTGAAAACGATTCCAAATGTTTCTAGACTTAGGATTCAAAACTTCACAATTTAAAACCCACTTCAATTCATATAAAAGTTTAGTCTAAAAGTTTACTTCCCTAAACTTTTTTCATTTTGCTTTATCGATGTTTACTAGAAAACAACATCCCATTATTAAACACAATAACCATTCCATATTCTGGTTTGAAACCAATTCTAATTCATCTTATTTGTATAGTTCATTCTATTCAATTCCCATTTTGATATATATATCTATATATTTATCACTTAATTCTTATTCAATTTCAATATCCAACATCCAGTTATTGCATTACATATAAAATATAAGCTTTTATAAAAATCATTCATTAAAACCATTTTTAAAACCTTTATATAAGAAAATAACAAGTACACTCTCATACACACACACACACACTCAACTCATTTTAGGGTACCACTGATCATATCCTTAATGAGTAAACCCACTAGAGCCAAGGTTCTCGCTTAACCTTCAGCTCTGATGCCAAATGTAACGACCAGAAATTTTCGTCTTCGAAAATCCCAGATTGTTAAAAAAAAGAAGGAAAACAGAAAATAGCAACATCTCACATTCGCAGCGGATAAAATATAATAACAAATAATAGCATTTTTGTAAAGAAAAGCTGTAATTGTTACTTTACATACAATTCATCAGAGTACAATCAATTATACACAAACTGGACGGTTATACAATTTGTTCCATACTACAATCCATACAGATTACTCAGTCTCATATACACAGCGAAAAACTCCATACGTTCCTGCCATTCAGCTCGCCTCCTGAGCTCCAGAAACGTCCTTACCTGAAAATATGTAATACACGGTTTGACCCGAGCATTACATCAAAGTAACACCTGGGTCAGGCTGGAAACCAGCGTGAGTAAACCCATCTAGCATGAAATACTAAGATATAAAACTTATTTAAAACCCAGGGTGACTCGTGCCTTACTATGAGTTCTTAACTTGCCATAGTCAAATACACATCCTACAATCATCTAAGTATCATTTCTTAGATTAAGTGACCAAGTTTACATTATTTATTCATTCCAACTTATTTATTTCAAAGTCAAATCCAAAAAAATTATTTTAGATTACAAATCGAAGTGGTTTTGAGTATTACTGATACCCGACTCTGGTCTTTTTGAATCCAATATCATTTCTAATCCAAATTGTTAAGTTGTAAAACAATACAATTCATATTTAGGATATCATACCACACAATAATTCAACTCAGATAGATAACCCACATTATCACAGTTCAACCCATTCATATCATAACACATCTCAATCGCTCATCAGAGACAACAACAATCCCAAACATCCAAAATCATTCAACCATCCATACATAAGATTTATTAGATATATAATTCCTAATTAATTTAATCAATCTCCAATTAAATTAATCAACAACTTTATTCACTTGGATTATCATAATCCTTCTTACTTAGCCTTCATTAATTACAACCCAATTAATTAATCATTCCTTAATCGCCTATCTTAATTAGTCATCCTTGATTAATTAACCTTAATTAATTATCTCTTATGTATTAATTCCTTACTCTTTAATTATTAATCCTTAATTATTTATTAACAAAACTTAATTACAAATTAATTAATTCTTAATTACAAGTTAATCAATCCTTAATTACCAATTGATTAATCTCTAATTACTTAATTAATGCTTAATTACAATTTAATTACCTAATTAATTAATTTCTAATCATTAATTAACTATCTCCAATTATCTAATTAACAATCCTTAATTACAAAATAATTAATCTCTAATTAACTAATTTATAACTCTTAATTACAAATTTGTCAATCCTTAATCATTAATTTATTAATAAATTAATTACCCTTTGATTACCTCATTAATTATCAAAACCTTAATTAAGATAAATCATTACCTTAATTAATTATCTAATCACATATTTTAAACATTTACCCTTTTAATTAACATTTAATTATATTTATAAATTAAGTTTTAAAATAACCTAAAAATTTACATTACAAATTTAAGTTAAACAAAGCATATAACTTCCTAATCAATTCATTAAGGAAAACATTTATTATAAGTAAAAGAATTTATTTAAGAAAGTTTTAAACCAAATTCACTTTTAAATTTTAAAACCTTCGCTTTTAAAAACTTTAAAAACTTGTTTTAAACTCCTGCTTCGAGATAAACCCGATACCCACTCGAGTACTGCCCTAAGATTTCCTTTTTTTTTTAACTTTGTTTAAAATTTTAAAACTGATATGTTAACACTCACGAACCCAAAACCCACTCCGAGCCCAACATCCTTTCCTCCGAGCTTCGACCCGAGGCAGACTACCTCACACACAAACTGACACGCAAGGACATCGTGCACGTGCACCATCCCACGGAGGTGCTCCGGCAAGCCATTCCACCTCCGGCAAGTCACCGATCATCTCTACTATCGATCCCATCCACCCAGATACCAACATAAGCTCGAAATCGAACTCGAGCCCTCTAGTTCAAACTGGAACAGCAGCTTCGACCAAAACTCGCCTTGACAAGACAACCCCGACCATCAGAAGCTCCACCATTCCGGCCATAGCCTCATCCACGACCCAAGTTCCTATCCCCCTTCGACTGATGAACTCCGTTGCCCTGTAGATGGAGCAGCAACCAATACTTCAACCTCGACTTCTAACCTTCTTAAACCCTAGTTTGACCAATTGTCATCGCTACGATGAACCAGCATCACTCCAGCCATTTTTGCCAACATCTTCGATCGCTATTCTTGCTTCGACAAAGACCCCAACCAGCAAAAACTCGACGATCACCAAAAAAAGGTCGAAACCCATTTTTGTTAAACCTAAGATTTCTCACAATTCACTATTTTAAAAATCATGATTTTCATCTTAAAAATCCTAATTCTTGAAGAAAATTCAGATTATAATCCTTAATTTATCAATTGATCATATCGAAATTTCAATATATATAAGTTTTTACTATAAGTCTTATTTCCCAGTACTATCGTCAATTCCTGTTTAAAATATTTTTAAAATTCAAATCTTTTTATTTTTAATAATTTATGTTTAAACTTCATGACCCGTAATAGATCAAGGAGAGAGCAATGGATTTTTTTTTTAATTATATTTGCATCTAGTATTCAAGAACAGAGTAAACACTGACATGCACACTGAGAAATCCATATACATATATACATATAATCATTAAATCAAACATGCAAACCATTATCACCAATTCAAACACAAGTTTACTGCATGCATCAGGGTTAAACAGATTTAAAGCTTTTAAAAATCAAAATCGTTTGCTCACCTTATATAGAACAGAGGCCTGGAATTATTTTTATACTGGAATGTTTTGATCTGGATTTTTGATCAGTACTTGATTGTATTGCAACTTGAATTTGAATCTGATCTGAGATGAAATTTCTTAGCTTGCTCTTCTTGAATTTGTGGAGAGATTACTCTGAATTTCTACTTTGAATATTTTTACGGACTCTTCTTTGTTTTGCTCACTAGTTTTAATGTTATAGGATTTTGTCTCTAAGTTTTGAAAATTTTTACGGATCAAAGAAAATGAGAGATGGGGAATGAGAAGTTTATATAGACTTAATTAGGATTTATTAAAAATAAAAGAAAACAAAAATAAAATAGTGACACTTGTTTAAAAATCTAACACTTGTCCTTTACAATTTATAATTCATTTACACTTGTAATTAGATACATTCTTTTACTTACATTTGTAATATGCATGAGTTAATTAGTTTTTAAATGGTTATAAAGCTTTTACATTTCATTTCCTAATTTATAAATACATTTCTTAATTTATATATATATATAAAATCTTTTAAAAGAAAATAATATAAAACAAACTATATTCTAAATAAAATCATATATAATATATTTTAAAAATCCAAAATATATTTAAGATATGTATCTATCTTTTGAAATTCAATATTAAACCCAAATTCAAATTCAAATTAAATTTTAAAATTAAATTTAAAATCAACTCAAATATTTATTTATTTATTTATGTAAACATACACTAATTCAGTTTGTAAATAATAATTCAACTTAAAATCCATTTATATATATATAAACAACACATTATTATTATTGTTTGAAAATAAAATTTTTACCAATTTTAAATAATTTATAAAAGAGATTACCACAATTGAATTGGCTTGAAACTTCTGGGATATCAGACATATCCTTAAATATATTTTCAAATTCATTTACATATCCAGATACCTTTTATTATAAGAATTTTATCTGTTTAACAAATAAATCAATATTTTAAAATTTCAAATCCTGTTAATTACCATTAACAGATGTCCAAAAATCCAGGTTATCACACTGTGCCTTGTACAGTTGTAGTTGCAAATTGTTTTGGATACTGTCTTTTGCAACTGCCATTTTTCATGCAAGGAAAATTATGATTTTGATTGCCACATGGTCCATGAATCATACACCTCATTACCATTATATATAATTTTGGTTCTTCATTAATATCTGGTATTTCTGCTCTGACAATTTCATCATGTTCATCTGGATTAGCCAATTTGTCTTCTTCTTCGAAAATTATTAGCATATGAACATGTGGTAAATCTCTTTTTTGAAATTCAATTACATGGACATGAGCAGCTACTATTCCTTGTGCCCCTTTCGTGAAAATATCTTTTTGCAATTCCTCGTATTTTGCATGAAAAACCCTTGTTGTTAAATCTGGTCTGTCTAATGGATCTTGATCGGGTAATAATTCACTAATGATTTCATCCCAAAATGGATTGCATGTCATCATAATGAATAAAACAGGCTTACCAAATTTATGTACTAAAGCCATTGCATCATGATATCGTTGATACATATCACGTGGACATCCAGTATATAAAGAAGGTGGTATTGTTCGTGTACCAATATTTCCTACATAAGAGAATTTATCGACAACTTAGTAATATGAAGTTCAATTGTGTTTATATGAATTTATGTACTAATTATAAAAGGTAAAATTATGTATTGAAAAAATATGCATCATTTTCTCCTACATCCAGAGCATCTTGTAATCCTTGATACATTTCAGCTCTAATGGTGTTCTGATTAGTCCTATATCATCTTAGCCTATTAGTATCTATCTTAACATAATTGTCAACAATGTATTGTTGAAACAATCGACCCCCTCGAAGGAAAAGTGATTTATCGTTTTCTCAATGCTGTAAAAAAAATTGACAGTATAAATTTACCAAGAAGTAAAATGTTTACATAAAATATAGTTGTATACACCTGTAGAATATTAGCGTAATACTCGTGACATGAAATTTTGTAACCATTTTCATCTTGACTATTTATATCCCATCCATAACTTCCATATGGTAGTAAAATTGGATATTGTAGTGGGTCATAATAACTAGCTGTTTTGGGAACAGTTATAAGCCATCCAAATTTTGTCTCGACTACAATATCCCTTTCATGTATTTCCTCGTTTTAGGCTTCCTTTACCCAAATTCCAGCAACTTGTGAAGCAATTGGAAGAGCGTATTGTTTTGGGTTTGAAGATGGTTCTTTTATAACTAATTTGCAATGTTGGATTATTTGACTTTTGTCCAAGTTGTCGAAATATAGCCACAAATCTATTATATGTATTAAGAGCTTTTTGCAACTTCTCCACAATTTCTCGTTTCAGAGTATTATTTTCAAACAATCGATTTTCGATTTCGTGTTCTGTATCTTCTTGGTAAAATACATATCTTCCACAAATATCATCGTATGTAATGTTTGAATAAGCTAAAAGAATATGAGATGTCAACAAACTAAGTTGTTTTCTCTATTCAATTTTTACCAAATTTAAATTTCCAAAGCGTACCTCTTGAGTCACAAACAAAGTTGAGCGATGAAGACGAAAAAATTCTTCTAATAATATAAATTGCAGAACAAAAAAATTGAAAGTAAGACAAAATAGAAAAAATGCAAGAGAACTTATAATATAATAATGCAATAATAAGAAGAATAAGTTTTTAATAATTTAATAATAAGAGAAGTAAAGTTTTAACAATGTAGTAATAATCAAGTGTAAGCAGTATCCTAGAATTTTTAATCTCAACTCATGTATTATATAATCGAGTGTAAAAGAAGATGCACATTAAAAATAAGTATAACATTTTTGGTGAATGAAAGATATTTGGTTGCCTTATTTGCTAATGTCAAAATGCCTCTGTTCAAATGCATACAACTCCACCCTTTCGTCTAAGAAAAATAAAGCCTTTTGGGACTAAAATCTTTAATTTCGATAGCACTTCACTTCTTTTTCGTCTACGCATAACTTTGCGTCTAAGGGGTATATTCATATTTTGTCTTCTAAAATAAATTAAAGTCATTTGGGACTAAAGACTTTAATTTGTTCTTGTTGTATTTGTTAAATAATACTTAATGGTTAATATCAAATAAACATTACATTCATATCTAAATTTAACATAATGCAATTTCACACGTTAACAGAAAAATAATGTATATACACACATATATATATAACACTAATAATGAAATATTTTTTTTTTCAAATTTGGATAATACATGATTATTAAAAATTGGGTTTCACATAAATTGCATTCAAAACTCAATTTTACCTACAGTATTCATAATCATATATAGAGAAACTCCTTAGCAATGTCATTGATGAATAATACATAGAATATGCACCTTTTTGTCCTGTAGAAGACCACAAAAGATGAAAATCAATCAATGTTATAAAGAAAGCAATGGCATCAAGTAAGCTCATTACGACTTTATTATACTATAAGAAATTACACACATCCAGGTGGATATGCATCTAATCACAATATGCATGCGTAAATTCAGCAATGTGTAGCATTATCATATACTATAAAGAAAAAAAATGAATCTCAAATTCATGTTTTCATTATATATCACAATGATCTTAAAAGTAATATAAATAAATGGAATAACATCGGTATTCCATGTAAAAGATTGTGTTTCAAGCTTTAAATTTGTTCTTCGACCATATAAATAATTAGCTGTGTAATACTTTATATATTGCACTTATGTATATTTCAATTTTACTATTAATTATGCAATATTATAAAGAAATTCATATAGAAATATTTCTTAAAAGTTATAGTATTTAAAATCAACTTTATGAAGTAGAAGAGCAAAAATTAATTAGATTACCTGAATAATGATCTAATAACGACTGTTCTTTTTCATTCATTATGTCTTATCTTTTCTACTAGCTAATCTTTGGACAAAAATAAAACGTTTCTTTTTTTCCAAAGTTATAATTCAATTACAAAATTTATTAAATAAGTCATTTAATTTCTATCCTAAGGATTACCACTTGGCACTATAGAATTTTCTTTTGGAACCATTAGTATTTAAAAAAAAGATACTAAGGTTCAATAAGAAGAAGGTGACTCAAATGAATTCCGATAGTGCGCAACTTGCAGAAGTAATTGGTTCAATACGTACAATCTTCTATGATCTCTTTACAAATTTATTTCGATACCATAGATGTATATTCTTGCGCACAATTTTGTGTATCTTTGGTGTCCTCTCCTGAAAGGCCATTTGAGAAATTTTTCTGTATTTTAGATATAACCTACACCATAAAACCAATTGAGAGAATTATTGTACTTATCTGGCGTACCATGTATATTAATTGTTATTGAGTCTGCTATGAGTGAACTATGTTAAAAGATTTCATTATCTTTATAAAAGTCCTCTCATATATTAAGGAAAACTGAAATTAGTTCTTTAAAATTTTCGGTAAATAAAAAAAAATTATTTTCAGTTGAAAGTTGATAAAACTAATTAGAGAAAGGTGGTTGAAATTGATGGAGATTTTCTACTCTATTCTATAAATGAAATATACATATGTCAGATATTTATTAACAAACTCACAAATAGAGAGAGAGAGGAGGGCCTCGCATCCTATTTTTTTACACCTTTAGTTTGTGTCGAACTCAAATCTAGTATCTATCGTGATTGGTATTCAAAGAAATTTGCACATGTGTTGCGCTTATCGTTAATATTATCTTTCCTAAAAAATTGCATTATTCTAACTTTTTTCGCTTAATAGATATTAACATTTTCGAACTAATGAATAAAATTAATATTTATAATACATTATATATATATATATATATATATAAATTAAATATGGAAATTAACTATGGAAATAAATTTCCTTTGTTGCTTACTATCATATTAAATAAAAATTCAGTACCGAAAGATGCATGTTATAAATAAAAAAGTTTTTTAAAACCAAAATAAATATGGAAACAATTAAGATAAATAAAAAATCATAACAAATTGATATATTTTTCACAATAAACCAAATTAAGTAAGTATTGCAACCTTTTTACTGACTCTGAAAATGTAGTTTGCTCATAGATTTGATTTTGAAAAATACAAAATTTTCGAATGGACATAAAAGGAAAAATCTATTTGTTGATTAAATGTGAATAAAAATGGTGTAAGTATCCACATTTTAATCTTGAAAAATACTTGAGAATAAAAATGGGATACCACCAAACAGACCGATAACACAAAAATTAAACATAAGACCTTAACTAATGAACCAAGCCATCAAAGTGAACAAAAATGAAAATTAAGGCAACAAATTTATTTTGACATCAAGAATAAACCATGATTCAGTTTCACACAATACAAACATCCAGATATTCAAACCATATAACAAATAGTACTTATTGTAACATATCTAACATACATGAAACTTATGTCAATCCACTGTTACATTTAACCAATGCTACAAATTAATACATAAATATAAAAAAGTTCCTTGATCCATATGTACTAAGAAAGTGTGAGTAAACATACGTAGAAGATATGAATTCGGAGAGTAAGAAGTTTATTGGATACTTCAATTTTAAGTTGAAAAGTCAGCTTTAACATCACAAATTATAATGAAGAAAATACTGATTGAGATAAGGAAAATAGTAAATAAATAAACATGATGGGAAGAGCTAAAAAAATGTTGAGGATGCTGGTGGAATTATTCTAAATCGTGGTTCTCCAGCATGGAACAAAAATAAAGAGCAACGAGGCTTCCATTAACATGTTATCGATGGTGCACTAAATTTGAAAGATCTTGCTTCAAACAACAATGAAATAGCTCCTAAAAATCAACTGGTGGTAGTTAGTAATAAATCAGTAGATGGATTTCTTTATTGGTTTTGCATTGCAAAATTGCAAATAGTTAACACGCAGATAGTAAAATTAGTTTCAATCAGATTAAACATATTAGTGTTATTACTAATTTCAGTAGTTTTGTGATTCTATGGTTAATTGCAGTGTGATTGTTGATACTTTGTTGTATTAGCATGATACTCGAAATCGATTTGGCGATGCTGGATGCAAAAAACATCGTATGAATATGCAAATACCTAAAATTGATTTTTATTACTACTCAAAGACAAATAAAACAAATACTTGGAATTAATCTGTATTGCTACTCGAAGATAAAATAGGAAATACCTGAATCGATCAACTGATAGTCGATAAATACAGCATCTGAGTGGTCGATAGTAGATGGAGGTCAGTAATCGATAATCGGCGGATCGATTAGATTTTTGGTTTTGTGGATGCGAAATGGGAAACGAGGGAAGGGTTTCTGGGTGAAAAAGGCAGAGCGGGTGAACGGTTTCTGGGTGCAAAAGGCAGAAAAGGCGAATGGTTTCTGGGTGAAAAAGGCAGAGCGGGCAAAGGGTTTCTGAATGAAATTTTAAAAAAGGGAAAGGGTAGTATTGGTATTTCAAAAAGATGCTAAGTAAAGTAGTTCAATGAATTTTCTTTATTAGTGGTAGAGATTTGTATTAAAATTATTTTTAGAACTTTTACATTTTATAGGTATTGTTTTACAATACATAAATTATATATATATGTAATATACACACACATATTGATAGCACATATGTGTACAGAGGGGTTAACATATCCATTGCAGTGTAAATCCCAACAACTACACATGGGCTTGTCAAACCATGTACACTTTTATGTTGCACATGCATACACACACTTATGTATATACGATACGCATATTATATTTGTACAATACAAATTTCATACAAATAAAACTTAATTGATATAATTATATAAAATATTAATTTTATTTGAAACAAATTTAGACGAGATCTAAATAAAATTAGACTTTATAGGCCTAGCTAATAAGATCCAATGAAAGAATTTTTTTTTGAAATTTACCCAACTGCGTACTAGCCTAGTTTCAACAAAATTCTCGATCGCCTATGGCTCCATTGCCTTACTAGGATCGATCATACATTTTATCCAATGCGATAAATGAAAAATATTTTACACACTTGCCAAATACTAGGTGATTCAACTTGACAAGCAAGTTTACCAATCCTCTCTATCACTGGAAATAGACCAATATACTTAAGAGCCAATTTTCTAGCCTTCCCAAAGCACATAACGCCTCACATTGGTGAAACCTTTATGAAGACTTGGTCACCTGTTGTGAACTCAAGTTTGTCTCTCCTTTTATTGACATAACTCTTATGGATCCACTGCGTAACTTTCATTCTGACGCAGTTCAAGTCTAACTTCTCAGTAGCGTCTCTTACTAAGTCGGGTCCTAACATGAGTTTATCTCCTATGTCCAACCATATGTGACTTACATTATTAACCCGTCTTTTTACAAGTCCACGGACTGGCGGATTTAACCAAATCAGCTGTTCATTTGTCAAAACCGGAATACGATTGGTTGGACCCAGCTGGATGGATTGACGGTCGGTCAGGAATGGTACGATATGCATGACTCGGCATTGGAGAGGCGGCTCGGCATTGGAAGGGCCATTCGGTATTGGAGAGGTCATTCGGCATCATGGGTCGCTCGGCATTGGAGAGGCCGCTCGACATCGTACCTCGCTCAGCATTACACCCCGCTCGGCATCATACCTCGCTCGGCATCACACCCCACTCGGCATCGTACCCCGTTCGGCATCGCACCTCGCTCGGTATCGTACCTCGTTCGACATCACACCTCGCTCGGCATTGGTGGGACGGCTCGGCATAGTGGTGAGGCCGGTGTGGCCCGACATTATGGTGAGACCGATGTGGCTCGACATGTAGAGGTAGGTAGCTCGGCATTGGGGTGAGACCGTTGTGGCTCGGCATGGTGGAGGTAGGTGGCTCGACATTGCAGTGAGACCGGTGTGGCTCGGTATGGTAGAGGTATATGGCTCAGTGGAAGGCCTTGATGGGCCTATACCACTTAGAAAGCCCAACAACTCATGATTTGTCTATAAATACAACGTGTGAGGGTTCAAAAAAGGGATCTTCTCTTCGGCTTTCTGACTTTTTACTTTCTAAGGCAAAGGCTAGTCTACATTTTGTAACTGTAATATACTCTTAGATCAATAAAAAGGAAATTTCTAGAGTGGACGTAGGCCGGAGTTAGTCAAACTACTATAAATTCTATGTTTTTACTGCTTTCATTTTAATTTATGTTATTCTTCATATTTATATTCTCTTCATACAATCTATGTGTTATCTGTTACCGGTGCTTTCATAAGGATTTGAGTGTTGGTGACCAATTTCGACGCTAACATTTTGGTGCTTTCACTGAGAAGGAACGCACTCGGGGATTTTGGAGCTAGAAACTTGGATTCTAAAAAGCAATGGCTAGGCCATCAACAAGAAAGCAAGTGCCAGAAAGAAGTAATCAGGAGGGAAGTCAAGAGGCTTCCTCTGTAGCTGGAGCAGCTTAAGCATCCATCTACATCACCAGAGACGAGATGGAAGCAATGTTGAAAAGACAAGAGGAGATGATGCAGGCTCTTCTCAGACAATTTACACAAGCAGGAAATGCAGGAGCTCAGATCCGTGGAGCTGGATCAGAAGCCCTCAATCAACAAGCGGAGGGAATGGATCAGTAGGGGCAGCCCCCAATCAGCAGGCGGCTATCAACCTGGATGGATCTAGACTCGGGGGCATACCATCAGGAAACGCTGGACAAATCCATCGAAGGACACTAGATGACGCTGTGCAACCTGACACTAACAAGAGTTAAGGAGTACGAGATAAAGAGTATGTGCCAGAGTTCCCTCGTGAACTCGGGGGGTAGGCCGAAGGCAACGGATAAGGATTACAGCTCGGGGACAATGATAGATTAGCGGAGATGGTCGGATGGGCTGTGAGAGGTGGATTGGTAAACAAAGACTTGAAGGATTTGAATAGGAGTCCCTTTACTCCTACTATCAGGCAAGCTAGGAATCCACCGGACTTTAAGCTACCAACGTTGGATATGTATGATGGGAGAACAGATCCCACCTTTCACCTGATAAGGTATATAAGGCATATGGAGGTACCGGGGGCATCAGATGAGGTCACGGCTCGATGCTTTCCATTATTTGACGGATATCGCAACTATGTGGTTCAGACAACTGGAGAGTGGTTCTATCGGTACATGGACGGAGCTGATTGAAAATTTTATGAGACGGTTTTGGGTCCATATAGTCAGACCCGAGAACGAAATGACCTTGACATCGATGAAGCAATGGAAGGGAGAGTCACTCAGGAACTTCTTAACCAGATTTAACGCAGCAGTAGCATCAGTGGATCGACACGATCCGTCAATGGTTTTGATGGTAGCAGTCTCAGGAATCGCGGATAATTTGGATTTTAAGATATCATTAGAATAGGTCCCATCGAGGGACCTCGAGGAGTTCTACCATTAGGCGGAAAGGTTCCTGAGACAGAAGGATGCACAGGCTGAAAGGGTATGGAGAGAGGCTGAAGCTTATGCAGTGAAGGGTGGAGGCCCACCCTTCGAGGATCCAAGTAAAGACGATAGAGGAAAAAGGAAAACAAATGACAACGGTGGCACTTCGAAGAAACCTCGAAGGGAGTCAAAGTTTCCTTACACGGATTTAACTGAGAATCTGTAAAGGATTTACTTAGATACTTGAGGGCGACTTCAGTATCGAAAGCCGGCAAAGAGAGAGCCTTCTGAATACGGGTGGACATCGGGAAAGCATTGCATATTCCATGAGCTGGATGGGCATAACACAAACGATTGTAGGAATTTGAGAGATATCATTAAGGAGCATGTAAGGAATGGTCATCTACAGTAGTACGTAAGGAATTGAGCTATGGCAGTGGGATAGGAGCGGCCAACGCCTACCTCTGGCAATGGTGGTACTGGATCTGGTCAACGCCAACTTGTTATAAACTGAATGGTTTGATGGTTCTGAATAACTAATAGTACCCGAAGTAATACGGCTAGGTCACTTACACACGTACGGGATCGAGGACGGTCCCTAGGCTGATTTGAGATGACGAAAAACCATACTGCTCGTGGCTATGAAATTCTGTTTTCTTTCTGTTTTTCTGCAGACTTTGGTTTTCTCTTTGGTACTTTGGACATTTACTTTTCTTTGGTATGGTTTTGGAGTTTGGGATGAACTCCCGGCTTGGTTGGGTTTTTGGTTTGCCATTTTGGTTTGGATGTTTGATTTTTGGTGTGGATTTCTTATTTTCTGATCGGATTCAGATCAATGTATTAAACAATTCAGTTTTTGCGATTACTGTCTCGACAGGAGAGACGGAGCAGTGATTGCAAGTTGCAAGCCCCTTCGTCGGAGAGCAGTGGAATGGACTCGAACAGAATATCAAAGTCCTTGGCCGGATTGCCGAGGCCGGTGAATACCAAAGTCCTTGGCCGGAGCGCCGAAGCCGATGAATATCAAAGTCCTTGGCTGGAGTGCCGAGGCCGGTGAATATCTGAGTGTCGAGGCCGGTGAATATCAAAGTCCTTGGCCGGAGTGTCGAAGGAGTGTCGAGGCTGGTGAATATCAAAGTCCTTGACCGGAGTGCCGAGGCCGGTGAATATCAAAGTCCTTGGCCGGAGTGTCGAGGCCGGTGAATATCAAAGTCCTTGGCCGGAGTGCCGATGCCGGTGAATATCAAAGTCCTTGGTCGGAGTGCCGAGGCCGGTGAATACCAAAGTCCTTGGCCGATGTGCCGAGGCCTATGAATATCAAAGTCCTTGGCCGAAGCGTCGAGGCCGGTGAATACCAAAGTCCTTGGCCGGAGTGCCAAGGCCGGTGAATATCAAAGTCCTTGGCCGGAGTGCCGAGGTTGGTGAATATCTAAGTCCTTGACCGGAGAGTCAAGGCCGGAGAACATACAAACCCTTGACAGGAGAGTCAAGGCTGGAACAGGATAAAACAACCCGGCGAGGTCCATAGATTCTAAGACTAAACCCGGAGAGGTAAGGGATTCAAATTTCGACTTAGGGTAGACGGACCCGGTGAGGTCCTAAATTTGGTAAAAAGGCCCGGAGCGGTCTAGAATTTGGATATCGACTCGAAAAGGTTATAGATATGGCTTTTGGGAATTGATGGATCAAAGCTTGGTTGGCGAATAAGATGGCTCAGTATTGGGTTGGATTATGAACCGGAAGGTATGGACGTGGTTAACACACGGACTTCGGATATTGGACTTGTGGCTATTCAAAACACACCTTCCAACAGCAAGACATGTTTTGGAGGGCAAGTGTTAACCCGCCTTTTTATAAGGCCATGGACAGGCAGATTTAACCAAATCGACTGTTCATTTGTTGAAACTGGAATATGATTGATCGGAACCAGCTAGATGGATTGGCAGTTGGTCAGGAATGGTTCGATATGCATGACACGACATTGGAGAGGCGGCTAAACATTGGAAGGGCCGCTCGGCATTGGAGAGGCCGTTCAGCATCATGGGTCGCTCGGCATTAGAGAGGCCACTCGGCATCGTACCTCGCTTGGCATCACACCCCGCTCGGCATCGTACCTCGCTCGGCATCACACCCCGCTAGGCATCGTACCTCGTTTTGCATCGCACCTCACTCGGCATCGCATCTCATTCGGCATCGCACTTCGTTCGGCATCGCACCTCGCTCGACATCGTAACTCATTCGGCATCGCACCTCTCTCAGCATTGGTAGGACGGCTCGGCATAGTAGTGAGGCCGGTGTGGCTTGGCATTAGGGTGAGACCGGTGTGGCTCGGCATGGTAGAGGTAGGTGGCTCGGCATTGTGGTGAGATGGTGTGGCTCGGCATGGTGGAGATAGGTGGCTCCGCATTGCGGTGAGACCGGTGTGGCTCGACATGGTAGAGGTATATGGCTAGGTGGAAGGCCTTGATTGGCCTATACCATTCAGAAACCTAACAACTCAGGATTTGTCTATAAATACAGCGTGTGGGGGTTCAAAAAAGGGATCTTCTCTTCGGCTCTCTGACTTTCTACTTTCTAAGGCTAAGGCTAGTCTACCATTTTGTAACTGTAATCGATTCTTAGATCAATAAAAAAGAAATTTATGGAGTGGACGTAGGCCGGAGTTAGCCGAACCACTATAAATTCTGTGTCTTTACTACTTTCATTTTAATTTATGTTATTCTTCATATTTATATTCTCTTCATATAATCTATCTGTTATCTGTGACTGGTGCTTGGTGCTTTCATAAGGATTTGGGTGTTGGTGACCAATTTTGGCGCTAACGTACATGATCTACCACAAAGCGTTTTTAACGTGTCATTGCAATAATTGACTGGTAATTATCATTATAGGTAAATTCTACTAAATGCAAATGATATTCCTAATATCCTACAAAATCTAGGACATATGTCCTTAGCGAATCCTCTAAAACTCGGTTCACCCTTTCCTTTTGTCCATTTGTCTGTGGATGGTGATCCATGCGCACGTTCAATTCTATGCCTAACGTACTCTACAAACTACTCTAGAACTCACTGGTAAACAATGGGCTCCCATCACAAACTATCTGCTCGAAATTTCATGGAGCTTTACAACATTCTTCACATAATGATTCATTAAGCTAGTTACTATCCTTTTCATCTTCATCAAGATGAAATGAGCACTCTTAGTCAATGCATTGACTATTACATATATATTATCATTTTCCATTCTCGACCTTGGCAGTCCATCTATAAAATCCATAGAAACTGAACCCCACTTCTAATTCGACACTTCTTAGGGTTGAAGTAAACCACTTGGTTTCTAATGCTCAGCTTTCACTTGTTAACATGTGATGCACTTCTTTACATATTCACCAACATATATCTTTATCCTTTCCCAAAAGAAAACATGCTTCATGTCGTAGTATACCTTTATTCAGGATGGATTGTACGATGGAGTTAGGGGTATGCCATAGGGAAAATTCTGTAGTTTATTGTAAATAAATTAACTCTATAATCAATCCTCATTCATAATAAAAGTGTTTTTCTTTTTGTTACATATTTATTATAAATTAAATATTTAATTAAAATATATTTAACTGGAAAATCCATAAATGGTGTGTTTGTGATAGTAATTACAAATAGTTTTATACATGAGTATCGTATAGCAATATAATAAACACATTATTTTATATATTTCTAGTTAAGTTAAATCAAGATCGGATTTTGACATATCCATTGAAATTAGATTATGCAACGCTCTCCAAATATTGGATAGTGTATTACTCATGACTGTTGGAGGCACTAGGGGCTACGTACCGATAGTTATTGGATAACTATGGAATGACCAATTTGATAGTTTTCTTGTGGTTAATATAACTAAGGTCAAACAAATAATATTGATGTGGCTAACTTACACGGTTCTCTTAACTTGAGAATATTGTTGGTCTTCAACATGAATGCTTTTCTTTCATTATAGTCAAATCATAGCACGATGTCCACTGAGTGACTATAGATGGTTCGATTAGAAGTATTGAAAGTAAAACACTATTCAAGAGAGGAATCATCTCTTTAGTTATACGGAGTTGGTATCATGGTCAACTCAAGTCAACTTAAAGTTAAAATCTATGGCTAGAGTAGTTCTCTTAATAATAATTATTATTATTGAAGGAAGGACTTTGTTTTTGGATTATAGAGTTGAATATAGACAATATTGGAGTTTTGACCATTATCAAATTCTATAAGTACAAAATAATATAGTTTTAATGAAGAGAATTGGTGTAAATAATAGTCACAATCGGGTAACGCTTTACAAAGTTAAATTAGATTTTGCCAAAATCAAGTAAGTGATAAATTTGGGTAAAATATCACACCACCTGCTAAGTGATGTGTGAATGTTAATATTCCAATAGTTTGATATTAATTGCTGACCAAATTTACACCTAACCGGTCAACCAACTAAAACGATGAATACTCCTTTGACCAAATGATTTAATTAATTTGTAATTATTATAAATTAATTAAATTAATTAATATTTATGAAACATTAGTTATAAAATTTTATTTTAATTTGATGAACAAATATTATTAAATATATTTATAATACTCATAAATATGTGAATTGATATACAATATTGATACGCGTTAAAATTGGATTTAAATGCAAAAAAGTTTGTTTGACCTTTAATGTGTCTGAAGCCCATATAAGGGGCTGATGTATTCGGCTATGATGAGGGCATCTAAGTACGGCCATTTGATGGTAAATCGATGGCTAGATTTGTATAGATAAGGCATAGAAAATTGGTAAACATCTAGATCCTAACCTGTCTCAATTCCTCCTCTATATAAGCATCTCAGCCAACACCTATTAGATGACTTTTTGAAAGCCTCCTAACCCCCTAATTTTAGCCGAGCCATACTCTCCCTTTTCTTCATTAATACAAGCTCAAATGAAAGTAAAAATTATTATATTCGATAGTTGGTGGCTATGCAGTTAAAGTTCGACTAAAGCCCCACAAAATCCATACTATAGCGCATACCCTTTCTCGATCGCTGTGCTATTTCAATTTAGCACCGTTGAACAATAGATCTATTTTAAGTCCCGCTATTTTCCACTGCACCTACCAAATCAAAGCTTTTTAGTACCCACTTTAGCGATATTAATATACAAAGGTTGATTTGACTAGTTATCTTTTAAACCAAATCAACAAAATTAGAGTAAAGACCTAATTTTAAGAAAAAAGTGCACAATATAAGTCAAAAATCTATTGTAATCGTCCAATCTAGTATACATAAATCAAGGTATTCTTTGATTTTGTTATATAATATTAAATAATGTTTCTTTTTCCTACACAAATGTTGTGAGAATGAAAATAAATTAACTTCAAAATACTTAGTTTTATATCTAATGAAGCTTTTTGCACCTACGCTATTTTCTTCTATATCCCTGCTATAACTTTTTGCACCTCCACCACTATAGAACCACTAAGCATTTTAATCGCACAAGTTGGTGGGCATCGATTCAAGGGAAAGCACTCCGCTGGATTGGAAATTAATTCAAGGAGTAAGTCTCGTCAATTCAAGGTCTACTTACAAGCATTAGATATAAGGTAAGTTTCTAACCTATTTGAATATTATGTGTGTATAATGTTTATGTCATACTTATTATGTTTTCAGTAAGGTAACGATTTTAATATATAAATATATTGTCATAATTAGATTGGTAGTATTTACACGCACTAAGATTGGTAGTATTTTTATACACACATATTTATATTAAAAAATAATAATAATTTTTCAATCATGTATATGCCTGTCCGTAGCATGACTTAATGACACTACAAGAAAAGTAGTAAAAGTAGCACGATATAGTAGCGTTTGTTTTCAAAATGCAACTATCGGCATTTCCCCTCCTTTCTCCATCTAAAAGAAATGCTCCAAAAACAAATTTAAGTCTCACTCGTGGCAAAATTTTCACTTGAATTTTTGGTTGCTCGCACTTTTTCTGTATCCACTATCAAATTTTAATTTCCCTCATCTCAATTCTTCCGCAACCTAGTTCTCATCTGCAGCCACATCCACCTTAAGCCCCTTCTCTACCTCCCTCTTCTACCTCATCTGTGCTTCCACCCTATCGCTACTTTCACCCGTCTCAAATTCTGCCCTATCTACGCTTCTCCACTATCACCACCTTTATATTCATCTACCACTTTATGCACGTCTCTATCTCAATAGCCACATCTGTCTTCATCTTCCCCTTTGTGCATATCTCTATCTCAATCTCTACATCCATGGTTTTTCGCCAGCCCTCTGAATCAATTTTTTCAAAAGGAATAGAAACCTTAAATTGCAGGTGTATTGTATCTAAAAATGGTAAATAATTTTTTAGTTTATTTATCTATTTAACGTTTTAGGTATGTAGTTTAATTGATTGTTATTTGATTTTGCTAAACCTTGTGGGTATGAAATAGCAAGAGAAATTAGCCAAAGCTTTTGACCCAGACATACCTTTCTATCTTCTCCGTCTAATTAATTTATTGGCTTTTCCTATTTCTAACAAATTCGATGATTTCAGAGAGAAACTATCTTTCCATTTGCAGCCTTTCAATATATCTTTTCAGTTTTAGGCTCGTGTTGTAGACATTTATACAAGCTACAAGATCGCTCCTTTACACATTTAATTCACTTTTGATCATTTTCATTTTCTAATCGGTCTTTAAGGATTTCCCTTTTTTTATATAGGTTTGTCAGCTGAGAGTGAAACTTGGGAAGGATGTGGATAAGCAAGATGCAATATAGAAGCAACAACATGAGATTGCAGCTAATAAAGTGTATTCTTTGTGTTTTGAGCTTGGTGACCTTTTTCTGAAGGTAATTTATGCATTACTTTTTTTTCTTTTCCTTTTTTGGAATTTCAAATTATCGATGTACTTTAGTGTAGAAATAAGTTCTTATTAGCAATTATGATGCTACTATATCTGTTTCATTGATAATTATGATGAAAACACACAGGTTACATTGTTTAAAATAAAAGGATTCATTGTTGAATGCTTCTTAGTTCTAACTTTTAAATGTGCATGTTTAACTTCAATATTCATACTTATTTAGTGCTTTTATAAGAACAAAAAATTGCTTGATGACCATGATGAAGTGGTTAAGTTTTCAATTCATTTTTAAGAATTTTTTTTAACTAGAAAGCAAACCCTAGACACATGTGTGTGTGTGTATATATATGTCTTTATAGTTAAATTTTGAGAAATTTTATGTTCATTGCCGATAAACTCACACTGCAACCTGTTTTCTATTAGTTTTGAAGTTTGTTCTTTTCAAATTTTCTACATATTCAGCTTTTCTCAGTATATTATCAAAGTAATTTAAGCTTTTGCATTAAAGATAACACCAGTTTAACATTGAAGCCTGATTTGTACGATGCCTTTACTCTAACAGTATAGGATTTCTAGTTAACTAAATATATTATATAATTGAAATTGCCATATCAAATTTATTGTACCAGTTTCTTAAACTCTCTGATAATGTAACTGATTGCATAATTAATAGGCAAACCTTATTCAGCTCCAACCGCTTGCGTCAAAAAATTAGTTACACTCAATGGTCAAGCTCCTCCTACACCATTTCCAGTTGTTCAAAAAAATTCTAGAGGAAGAATTGGATGGAAATTTAGAGAAATATTCAAACATTTTGATACGAGCATGTTGGCTCTGCTTCAGTTGCACAGGTTATCTGCTTTGAATACCAAGTACCCACATAATGGACATTGACAAATTTATGATCTATGTTTGTTTTAGGTTTATAAGGCAACGTTGAAGTCAACAAAAATGGTTGTTGCTGTCAAGGCAAGCTGAGTTTTGATTAGTTTCTTGTTTTTATTATTCAGGTGCATTTATTAATCGAGTGTACTCTTTTGTTTAGGTACTACATCCTGGTGTAGAACACTTGAGGATGGTTGACATAAAGAACGTGCAATTTTTGTTTTGTTTTTGCAAAGACCGGATATTAAATTTGATCTATTTTCTCTTGCCAAAGAGGCCGAAGCATGTGCATTTTCATTCCTTAGTAAAACTCATCAATTTACGAAAAAAAAATTATTTCACTATTGATTTGTTTCTTTTGACTGTATGCTAGATGCTTATGCTATTTAATGTTCATGCATGCATTTTGGATAAAAATCAAGATAATAACATGTACAGTAATGATATTTTGAACAGAACTAAGTTGAGCAACACTCAATATGGTTAAGTTATCAATAAATTACTTTTCGAAGTCTCTTGATCGAGGATTGTTTAAACCTTAGTTCGGTTACTGTAATATAGCTATATGTTTTTGACACTACTTTTGGGTCAAACCTCACTTGTGATTCACTTTTGAGCACATTACTTCATTACAGGGGACAGTTTACTACTTCCTACTTCATTCAAATTGTTATGGGAATTTGGCGTTATTTTTACACTATTGCACAATGAATTTTACTTCAATTCAATTTTATAGACAGATTTTTTTAGTTTTTGAATCAATTTTGTATTCTTAATTTGAGTTGGTTGAATTTTGCAATATGCAACACCCGTGTATAAGTTAATATGTATTGATAACTGGTTAATTATATAGGGTAATAATTATAAATATTGGTACAACCATTAATAATTTTGCTCAACTTGATGCCACATCTAACTTTATTTTGCTTTCAGGTAGGCAAATTTTTGTATATATGAATTTGATTTTGGCTTAGTAGAGCAATAGATTAATATTAAAGGCAAGTTTAGATTTCAATGATACTTTTTGTGGATGTTGGCAAGTTTTGAGAAGCGTTCTTTTTGAATATTTTGTTCCTAAAAGATAATGCTATACTATTTTAGTGATTGAGATTTTCATTACCTTAATTAAATGTCTATTAAGTGACAATTCTTTTTCAAAAGATTGATAATTTTTAAAAATAAGGCTGATGTATAAGATTGCTTCCATATTTTCATCTTTCTAATCATTTGAATTAAAATCAGTTGAAGCAGATAGGACATCACGAGCCTAGAAATTATGCATGGGAGTCAGAGCAGTATGGGTTGTAGCAACAAACGATGGGGGGCAGACTGAGCTTCTAAATGCAGTTGTAGGGAATGTATATCATTAGGATCTTTTGCACCCTGACTGTTCCCCATGATAGCCTTAGTTTGTAAGGAGTGAACTACCATATAAGAATGCGCAGCAGGGTGTGCAAGCATCTCAGGAATAACAATACGCAAGAGAGTAGATGCCTAGGTGCAAAGTAAAACTGTAGCAGGAACTTGTGCATGCGGATGGGCCATATCAATATGTGCACATAATTGTGCATGCTGGACAAATCCAATTGAACTACTACACTAATTGATTCAAATAAACCTGGTTGGACATTAGCAAGTTCATGCAACTGGACAAGATCAGAAGGAGAAGTTGCAGATGCAGGTAGGGTATCAACTTGGACTGCCAATCTTGCACCAGGGAGAAGAGCAACATGTTGGTGAGACAGGGAACCAACTAGAACATAAGTGGAACGCTGCGAATTTTGTGTATTAACATGACGAAGAGCCTGAGCACCGGAGTCTTCGTGTACATAAATAGATAGCAAAGGCACAACATCGATATTCGGGGCCGCTTTGGTTTCCAAACTCCAATCTTCACACAATTATTTTTGGATTGACATGAGGAGATGCTTCTTATAGCCTGTAAGTAAATCTATACTATTAATAATGTAAATTCAATCAACATGACTTCTACCTTGTCTTTTTAATATTCATAAAATACCTTAGATAACATCCCTTCTTCAGTTGACCGGCATTTAAATAAACTTTTGTAGGATGACGGTCTGTTTCTTCAGTTGACTTAGAGGATGAGATAATACAACTAAAACCTTGGGATCATGAGACTTGGAGTTACATGTTATTGATTTAAAGTAATAACAAGATATTGTACATGGCATGCTTGGTTACAAAAATGGTAATGTTAATGAAATAATTCCCACAAAGTTCATTCTGCTACATAATTTTTCTTATTAAAAAAATTGAAGTATAGTGAACAGTGAGCTAAAGATAATAGCATCTCTAGCGTCTCATCATTCAAAGCTTGGTGTTATCATATTATTTCTTACATCTTTCCCGTTTGATAAAACAATTTCATTATAGGCTGCTTATGAAGTTTATATTGCTAATACGTGGCAACATTGCTCTTGTTAAATTTTTTGGCGACACTGTATGGAGAATTATAGAGATTGGACGTAGCTTAATAATAGAGAAAATGGTTCGCAAATCGAAGTTTGGAGGTGGAAGTTATAAATGAAAAAGTGAAGTGGGCTGAATTTACAGTGGCATACATCTGAGGAAAAATTCAGACGTCTGACGCTTCAACAAATTTACACTAGACCTGTTCCAGAGAGTTAGGTCAGACGTCTGATCAAAATTGTCAAACATCTGAGAGTTTGGTTGATGATATTGCTACTCGGGTTAGTCGTCGTACTATAAGACCACTCGAAAGATACGGTGATGGGAACTATCTTAGCTTTTGTGATAATTTGGACTATGCTCTTCATGTAGTCAAAGATGAGCCGGTGGACCTTGATGACATCATGGAGTCGAGTGATAGCTCGTAATGGATTTATGCCATAGATGAAGAGAAGATTCAAACTTGGGATTTGGTTGCACTTCCTAAAGGAAACCGTGCTATTAGGTACAAATGGATATACAAGGTGAAAGACGATGAGAGATACAAAGCTAGGCTAGTGGCTAAGAGGTTTGCACAAAGGAAGGGAAAGGAGTATGATGTGATATCCGCACCGATTGTGCGCCATACTTCTATCTGGATATTACTTGCTATAGTTGCTATTCACGATTTGGAGTTAGAGCAACTTAATGTGAAGATCGCCTTCTAGCATGGGGACTTAGATGAAGACATTTACATGGAGCAATCGAAAGGTTTTGTTGTGGATGGTAAGTCAAATTTGGTTTGTAAGATGAAGAAATCACTATATGGATTAAAGCAATCACCTAGATAATGGTACAAGAGATTTGATCATTTTATGCTTGAAAATGGTTTTGATAGAAGCATAAAAGATGCTTGTGTTTATTTCAAGAAGTTGAGAAATGATTGTTGAGCGTATTTGTGGATGACATTCTCGTTGCTTCTAAGGATAAGAATGGAATCAACAAGCTAAAAATGAGTTTGAAATCGGAGTTCGAAATGAATGATCTTGGAGAAGCAAGAAGAATATTGGGCATTAAAATTGTAAGGGATCGAAAGCATTTTGAGTTAAAATTAACTCAAAAGGAGTACATTAAGAAAGTGCTTTGCCGGTTTAGCATGAAGAATGCAAAGGCATCAAATACACCTTTACCTTTGCACATGAAGCTTTCGGGTAAAGGATCACCTATCTTGGAGGAGGAAATTCTTATATGGAAAAGGTGCCATATGCTAGTGCGGTTGGAAGTATAATGTATGCTATGGTGTGTACAAGGCCCGATATTGCAAATGTTGTCGGGATGGTTAGTCGATATATGGCTAATTCTGGAAAATCGCATTGCGAAGCTGTGAAGCTTATATTAAAATACCTTAGAAGCACATCATCTCATGATCTTGTTTTTGGCAGTAGTAAGACGACGGATTGCAAGTTGGTTGGTTATTATGATTCAGACTATGCAGGTGATAGAGATCGAAGAAAATCAACTTCCAGATATGTCTTCACACTTGGTGATACAGCCATAAGATGGAGATCGAGATTGCAGACCGTAGTTGCTTTATCCACTACGGAAGCGGAGTTGGTAGCCGCGGTGAAGGCAGCAAAGGATGCACTCTATTTGAAACGATTATTGTGTGACTTAGGATTTGGGCATGTTAGTATTGATGTTCAATGTGATAGCCAAAGTGCTATTCACTTGGCAGAGAATTTGACATTTAGCTCACGGACTAACCATATTGAGGTGAGAAAGTCATTTCTAATAGCCATAGATGAGGATAAACAAGTATATCTTTGGAAAGCGCACACAAAAGTTGAAGCGGCGGACATGTTCACTAAGATAATGTCGGTTGGAAGGTTCAAGCATTGTTCGAACTTGATTCGCTTGGAGAAGTGCTTGGTGTCACGAGGTGGCATGGTTAAGGGAGGAGCTTGGTAGTATATGAGGAAGAGTATCGGTAATAGATTGAGGTTCTATATTCTTGGTAAATGCTAGTCTTTGGTGAGATAGCTTATGATTTGGATGTTTTCAACATTTCATTAGCGAGCGGGGGTTTTGCCTGAGCTCGTTGGTGGAGTGCAATGGGCGGCGGTAGCTTTGTCGGAGCTCATTGGGAAAACATTTATGTTTGATTGACGGTAGAAGTAGTAATAGCTGGTGCCATCGATCGTCGTTGATGGTATGGTACCAATAGGTTTGGAGATGGAAATAGTGTCGAGGTGGAGTGTTAAATTTTGATGACACTATATGAAGAATTTTAGAGGTCGAAAGTAGCTTCGTAACGGAGAAAACGGTTCGTAAATCGAAGTTTGAAGGTGGAAGTTATAAGAGAAAAGTTGATGTGGGCTGAATTGACAACGACAGACGTCTGAGAAAAAATTCAGACGTCTAACGCGTCAGCAAATTTACACCAAACCTGTTCCAGAGAGTTAGGTCAGATGTCTGACCAAAATGGTCAGAATTCTTAGTCTGTGCAAAATTCTTCCAGAGGCTTAAGTCAGACATCTGAACAAATGGTCAGACGTCTGAGCCTGTAGAGAACTTTTTTCTAAAGGATATGGACAGACGTCTGACCATTTTGGATAGACGTCTAAGGCGACTTCCGTCTATTTTTAGACGTGGGCTTGGCGTGAAGACTTGTGATATCTGCAGGGGCAATTTCAAAACATTGTATAGGGTTTCTATTCTTCTATATAAGCTAGCTTCAGATTTCAGATCTAGGTGCGTGCAAGCGACGAAAAACGACTGCAAGAGATTAGCCTCCACTAATTAGGGTTTATCAAAACCTAATTTTCTTCAATTCTCTTCTCCACAAATCAATTTCTAATTAGAATTTTGATGATTGTATTCAATCTCTTCTACTCTTCTTATCAATACTAATAAAAGGTCTCTCTTTAAGTGGATGTACAGTAAGACAACATTAGTGGAACCACTATAAATCTCTGTTTGATTTATTTTTCATTATTGCTTTGATTTTTGAATTGATTGTTTGGGATTGTGATTGTTTTTGAATTGATTGAGATTGAAATTGAGTTATTGATTGATTGTTTTTACACTTCTTACCACGATCGCGTCTTCCACTGTGTTTGTGGGGTTTCGATTTGAGTGGTCTCCAGTTGGAATACCATCCCAACAGCTTTACATAAAGAAATCAATTGATGATGAAGTTGAAAGAGTGAAAGGGTTTCCTATGGATACAATTTCACCTTTCCGAGACACATTAAAAATTCTTAGAAGTGTGGCAAATTTGGAGGAACTTCCATTGAATTCGGCAGAGAGGAAACTCATGAATGCATTTCGTGAGAAGCCTGTGCTTTCTCGTCCTCAACATGAATTTTATTTGGTAAGTTTAGATCCTTTATATGAATCTAGCAATATTATATTCTAGCAAACTATTGTAATTCAAATCTATTACATTCCTGGCTTTGTTTTTTTTGTTTTTGTTTTTTTGCACAACATTAGGGTGAAAACTATTTCGAGATCGATTTGGATGTGCACACATTCAACTACATTTCAAGGAAAGGATGTGAAACATTTTTGGACAGGCCTAGACTTTGTGTTTTGGATGTTGGCCTAAAAATTCAAGTAAAGTAGCTTGTCCATAGTCTAAAATACCTGTAAACTTCAAGACATTCTATTAACTCTTATTTTTTTAACCTTGTTTCATAGGGATGCAAGCTTGAAAATTGAAGAAATGAAGTATACTAACTGGCAAAGACTACTTTATGTTATCAATGTTCTATCTCAACCGTTAGTACAAAATCAAAGGCTCAAGAGGATTCTTTATATCTCTCAACAAAGCAATCAAATACTGGGCCTCACTTCAAAATCCCAAATACAATTATATAAGTATCATCGAATCATGTACAGAGAATCACTTTTAATTTTTCATTCAAGCAATTGTATTAGCATTACAAATCTTTGTAAATCAAGCTAGAGAATAAAATTTGTTTCTTCACAATCATCTTTCTGTTGAAAACTCTTTCATGGTATCAGAGCCACCAAGGCTTAACAGCCAAATCTCAAGATTTATTAAACTCATCAGAGAAAACTCATCATCTGATTTTATCACTCATCAATAGACAGAGTCTCATCATCTGAGTGAGGAGATTTGATTGAGGAAATCAAGTGCCGTGTCTCAGTTCAAAGAACCGGACTGCATCAGGCCTTCCTCATCAAATCCACAAAGAAATCAATTAGAAAGCTTCAGAAAACAGTTAAAAGAAATTAAGAATCGTCACAGAAAATTGAAGAAAGTGCCTTCCAGCAAGACTCTTCATATTAAAATCAAGAAAAAACAAAGTTATTCATCATTTAAGTCTTGCGGTTGCATCTAACCTGGTTGTGAGCAATTCTTTTTCTTTAATTCTTGCTTTCTGTCTTTAATTGAGTCTTTGATTCTAGCTTGATCATTACTTTGTTGTATATAACCTGAAATCATTATGTCTGATGACACAACTTCTGCCACATCTGTCAATGTGAGCAATGATCATCAACTCAATGCTACAGTTGAAAAACTTGTCAACACTGTTGTAAGCCCCCAAACCAATCTTGTAAAAGCAAGCTTGAGTGGAGTCCAAGGATATGGACTTGAAGGTCATATTCTTGGAACTACTCCAATTCCTTCCAAATACATAACTGTCGAAGAAAATAAAATAGTCATTAATGAGGAGTATACAAAATATCACAGGCAAGATAGACTCATCTGTTCTTGGTTATTGTCTTTAATAAATACAAATTTACTGTCTCATGTTATTGGATGCAAGACAACAAATGACATATGGTCAACAATTGAAAAGGTGTTTAATACATAATCTGCTGCTAAGGTAACGTATTACAAGAAACAACTACACAATATGAGGAAAGATAACAGTAATATGAGGGAATATCTCTTCAAGATTAAAGCAACTTGTGATCACTTAGCAGCTGCAAATCACAAGGTATCAGAATCTGAGCAAATTTTAACCATTCTAAATGGATTAAGCGATGACTATGAATCAGTGATTGCTGTCATTGCATCTCAAAAGGAGCTGCCATCTATAGATGATGTTCACTCCATATTACTTGCTCATGAAGCCAGAATTGACAATAAAAAGCCACAAGACTCTGACTTCAACATCAACTATGCCACTCATTCCAAGAACAAAGGTCAAAATAATAATAAATCAGATCAAAGTATACAGAGAGGAGGAAATTCTAACAGGTCAAGAGGAAGGGGCAGATAGAATAATACTAATAGACCTAGATGTCAAATTTGTTAAAAAGTGGGTCACACAACAGTCAAGTGCTACTTCAGATACTCAAATCAAACTAATGGTTAGAGAAGCAACAATCCCAGTGTTAACATGGCTTAGGCAAACTCAGAGACACAAACAAACTGTGATAAAACTCATAGTTCTAATGACACAGTAAAGCCAGAAAGTGTTCAGGATGACTGCTGGTACCCAGACTCTAGTGCAACAAATCACATCACAAATAATCTTGATAATTTGAATCTTGGCAACAGGGAGTACAAAGGTAAATAGTCAATTTGTATGGGAAATGGTAAGTGTATCAACATTACTCATATTGGTAATGCTTATATTAAAGGCATGAAGCAACTGTACTTGCATAATTTATTAAGAGTGCCCAAAATCAAGAAAAACCTTATTAGTGTATCACAATTTGCAAATGACAATAAAGTTTATTTTGAATTTTATCCCAAATGCTATTTGGTTAGAGACATACTAACAAAGGATATTTTGTTACAGGGTGATGCTGAGAAAGGACTGTATAAGTTCAAATCAGTCAATAACAATGTGCACTCAAGCAATCAGAAAAACTGTAACATGTGTGGAGCAAGACTCCAAAAATGTATTTGATATGTGGCACTACAAACTTGGTCACCCAAGTGTGAAAGTTGTAAAAAAGGTTCTTAATGAAAGCAGAATATCTTTCGATAATGTCTCATTACCCTATGTTTGTACATATTGCCAATTGGGAAAAAGTTATAAGTTGCCATTTAATGACTCCTCAACAATTTACTCAAAACCTTTAGACTTGATTGCCACAGACCTATGGGGACCAGCACCCATATGTTCAGATTTTGGATACAAGTACTATATTTCCTTTGTTGATGCACACACTAGATACATATGGATTTATTTCTTAAAAGCCAAAACTGAAGCTTACAATGTTGTTATAAATTTTATAGTCATGGCTGAAAAACAAACTGGCAATCAAGTCAAAGTAATTCAATCAGATGGGGGAACTGAGTTCAAAACTCTCAGTAATTATTTTAAAGAGAGAGGTATAGTACATACAATTACATGCCCATACACTTTTGAGCAAAATGGGTTAGTAGAAAGAAAACATAGACATTTAGTTGATGCTGGACTTACTTTATTAGCTCATGCATCATTACCATTAAAGTTTTGGCCTGAGGCCTTTAATACTGTTGTATATCTTATCAATAGGTTATCATCCAAAGGAATTAATGGAATAAGTCCAATAGAAAAATTATGTGCGGTAAAACCTGATTATCATAGTTTGAAAACTTTTGGATGCTTATGTTTTCCTTATCTAAGACCCTACAAAGCCAACAAATTAAATTTCATATCTAAACCCTGTACATTTATAGGATATGCTACTAACCAGAAGGGCTACAAGTGTTCAGATGAAAATGGAAGAATTTTCATTAGTAAGCATGTTGTATTTAATGAAAATATTTTTCCTTACAATAATCCAGAAATGAAAACAAATAAAGTATACAACCCAAGGTTTTCAATACCTGACTTACCCGTTTATTCTGAGAATAAGGATCAGAATAAGGAGGCGAGGTCTACTAGAGATCACAACACTCAATCCAATGTATCTGATCAACATGATTCTGAGATGCCAAGTGATCCTAGTCATGCCATTCGCTCTCCTGCACAAACAGAAAGTGAGAAAAATTATACAGAAGAAGAAGATCACCAAAGCAACACAAGAGATATGTCAAATCAATTAAATAAAGAAAGCTTACCTCATACTGAAGCTCATGCAAGACCCAATCATCCCATGATTACCAGGGCTAAAAGTGGCATTTTCAAGCCTAAAATATACAATACAAGCATAATTCCACATGAGCCAGAAACATATGAGGAAGCTACAAAAGACAAAAACTGGACAGAAGCTATGAATGAAGAGTACAAGGCTCTTATAAACAACAATACATAGACTCTTGTGTATCCTCCAGACAACAAGAATATAGTTGGATGCAAGTGGACATACAGGATAAAGAGAAATCCTGATGGCACAATTAATAGATACAAGGCAAGACTTGTTGCCAAAGGATGTACACAGCAATATGAGTTTGATTTTAAAGAGACATTCTCTCCAGTAATCAAACCAGCCACTATAAAACTCATTCTCACTATTTCTCTATATAAAGTGTGGTGTATAAAGCAATTAGATGTCAACAATGCATTTCTGAATGGCATCTTACAGGAAGATGTATACATGCAGCAACCACCAGGATATATCAAGCAACCAAACTATGTGTGCAAATTGAATAAAGCAATATATGGACTTAGACAAGCTCCAAGAGTCTGGTTTGATAGACTGAAGGCAGCATTATCAAATATGAAATACCGGTCTATTAAATCAGACAACTCTTTATTTGTTAAAATTAATAGTTCATTAACTGTGTATATACTCATATATGTTGATGACTTGATTGTTACAGGAAGTAAAAAAGATGAAATCAACAATGTCATCAACTACTTGAACAGAGAATTCTCAATTAAAGATCTGGGCCAGATCAATTACTTCTTGGGAAAAGAAGTATCGAGAAAAGAAAATTCAGAACTAATGCTATGTCAGAAGAAATACATTCAGGAACTACTTGTGAAAACAAAAATGGATGGTGCAAATCCACAACCAACCCCTATGGTCAGCAATCATCGGTTATCTAAAAACAAGGGGGAAGCCATAAACAATGTTAAACAATATAGAAGTGTTGTAGGAGCATTGCAATATGCTACTATAACACGACCAGATATTGCTTATAGCGTTAACAAAGTGTCTCAATTTATGCAGGAACCTCTGGACGAACACTGGAAAGTAGTCAAAAGAATACTCAGATATCTCAAAGGAATGCTAAACTATGGATTATCATTTAAAACATGCAACAATCTAAATATAACTGGATTTTCAGATGCAGATTGGGCTGCAAATCCAGATGAAAGAAAGTCAGTCAGTGGATACTGCATATATATTGGAAGCAATTTAATATCATGGTGTTCCAAAAAGCAAACTACAATATCCAGATCTAGTACAGAGGCGGAGTATAGAAGCATAGCTAACGCTGCAGTAGAAATAATGTGGTTACAGTCCATACTTGAAGAATTAAAGATAAAGACAAAGAAAAACCAGTGTTGTGGTGTGATAATCAAAGTGCAGTGTTCATGATCGCAAACCCAATACTGCACTCGAGAACGAAACACATCGAAATCGATATATTTTTCGTTCGTGAACAATTTCAAAGAGAGAATCTACAAATCAATCATATACCTGCCGCTTACCAGAGAGCAGACACACTTACTAAGCCTCTAAGCACAAAGAACTTCATAAATTTTAGATCTGACCATCAAGTGAAGCCTATCGAAGACAAAGCTCAGAACAAGGAGTCAAACTCAAGCAATTCTGCAAGGATCTGTAAGATCTGAGTAAAGAACACTCTTTTTCAAGCTGCGCTCAGATATTCAACTCAAATCTCAACTTTGGAACTCATATGGCAGTAAATCAAAGAGACAAAGCATCGAGTAGAGTTGTATTGAGAGCTTCCAGCTGATTTCTCCACTTTTAAACTAAAATCAAGCACGAATCTTGCAAATCGCCATCAAACCCTAACCCTAGCCGCTCGGGTTTGAGGGAGGCAATTGAAGAAATGAAGTATACTAACCGGAAAAGACTACTTTATGTTATCAGTGTTCTATCTCAACCGTTAATACAGAATCAAAGGCTCAAGAGGATTCTTTATATCTCTCAACAAAGTAATCAAATACTGGGCCTCACTTCAAAAGCCCAAATACAATTATATAAGTATCATCGAATCACGTACGGAGAATCACTTTTAATTTTTCATTCAAGCAATTGTATTAGCATTATAAATCTTTGTAAATAAAGCTAGAGAATAAAATTTGTTTCTTCACAATCATCTTTCTGTTGAAAACTCTTTCACTGAAGAAATGCCTGAGCAACTATTATGCTATGTGTTTCTGAATGGAATCGACCATGCCAGATATCAGAAACTTTCCGTACATTATCCAAATCATGAGCATGGAATCCACTAAAGCACAAGCAACGTTTTTATGGATGGTTAGATGAGATTATGTATTCATAATTAGCTAGTCAGCTGTCAATTACATAAACAACAAGAAATTTATGGCCTGTGGCATGCAATTAATTAGTAGAATCTAAGTAGATAGATGTCAATTAAGCTCTCATCATCATCAATATTTAGTTTAATTCCTCAACAAATTTGTGCACTCACAAATTTGGATGGTTAAGACAACTCCGTCAACTTGCTTAGTTGTTGGTTTAGAGGGTTCCATGATAATTAATATATATTAGTGTTATTGTTAACTTGGGTCTGTATAGAACGTTATTATTGTTTCTTTCATATATGTGGAGTACCTACCAATAAATGTACACTTAAATTATGTATGCAGTACACCAACCTCAATAGCTAGCCATTATAATGTATCAGTCCTTCATCTGTGGGTAGTTACCCGTAAAATATAAGTAACCCGTTTATGTTTAGAAGATTACAATGCAGCTTATGATTTACGTTTATAGATTTATTGATGACGTGGTTTATTTCACATGTTTCTTGAACTAATTAGATTTTATGATCTTCCACTTTAACGAGAAATTAAGGGTGTGTTGGCATTCAATTTGTGCCCAGCACTGTCTCATGAATAATGTCACTTTAATGGTAAAAATATGGAGGGCTATGGGCGGCAACTACTTTTTGCTAAAATATCTAAAGTTTTAATTCTTGTTAATTGAACTCTCCTTTTCGACTTCTCTTCCTTCCTCTTCACTATTTAATTCTACGAAATGGCAAATAGCAATTGACATGATAATCCTAAATTTGAAAATGTGGTTGATTTAGCTGTTCTGGTGCAATGTTCTCAAGCAAAGAGGGAACCTACAAGTAAAATAAAATCATCTACGTTTACGTGATATGTTAGATCAAAGATATAACTTTATCTCATAACTCGTCTCCATGTGTACTCTCTGAAAATAACTGCGGTTTGAGAGCAACAAAGAAAACATTAGTTAAAGAAATGATCATATCAATGCACTAGCACTTGCTGTGTCCATTCCAGCAATATACAAAGATCTCAGTGATAAGACAAACGGTCTTTACTTATTTTATTCAACTTTAGATGTTGTACTTGTTGGAATATAAACTTGATTTATTGGTTTCTAGAGAATTCTTGTATTATGTTTAAAGGAGGGTGAGAGTTCTAGAATTATGTTTTCTTTGTAATCAAGTAAAAGTGTTTCTAGAATTATGTTTTCTTTGTAACCAAGCAAAAGTATTTCTAGAATTATGTTTTCTTTGTAATCAAGCAAAAGTAATTTTAGAATGATCTATTAGAGACTATAAATTGAGGAGCTCTCCCCTCATTTGTAATCAAGCAATCTAGCAAAGGAAAAATAATATTAAAGAATTATTTGTTAGAACAAGTTTCTTCTCTCAAGTCTCCAATCTTTTTTTAAATATATATTTCAACAAAGTGGTATCGGAGTGAGGTTTAGGGATGAATTCCAACAATATATTGCAACCTCAACTTCCTCGTTTGACGGGAAAGAATTACAATCAATGGAGCATTCAAATGAAGGTCTTGTATGGCTCTCAAGATCTTTAGAAGATTGTTGAAAATGGATATGAAGAACAGGATAATCAAGCAACACTTTCAACACAACAATTGAATACTTTGAAAGAGATTCGAAAGAAGGACAAGAAGGCTCTTTATTTTATTTATCAAGCAGTGGATGAAGCAATTTTTGAAAGGATCTCTTCGGCATCAACATCAAGGAGGCATGGGAATCCTCAACAAGGCGTACAAAGGTGAAGAAAAGGTAAAGATGGTAAGACTTCAAGCTCTAAGAGGTGAGTTTGATTTACTCAAAATGAAAGAAAGTGAATCGGTAGACGAATTTTATAATAGAACTATTTCTATTGCTAATCAACTTCGAATCAATGGTGAAGAAATTTCGGATAAAAGAATTATTGAAAAAAATTCTTCGAAGTATGACAAGGAAATTTGAGCATGTAATTGTTGCTATTGAAGAATCAAAAGATTTGAATACTTTCTTTCTTGAAGAATTGTTGGGCTCACTACAATCTCATGAGCTTCGCATCAAACAATTTGATTCCTCTCCTTCCGAGCAAGCTTTTCAAATTTGAGACACCAACCGTGGTGGATTTAGAGGAAGAGGTGGAAGATCAGCCCGTGGTAGAGGACAAGGAAGAGGCCAAATTCAAAGTGAAAATTCAAGCCCATCTCAAGGAGGAAGAGGAAGAGGTCATGGAGGATACAGTGGAAGAGGAAGAGGTAACTCTTATAATATTCAATGTCATTATTGTCATAAATATAGGCATATGAAAAAGGATTGTTTTAAAAGAATTAATGATGAAAAAGATAATTCTAATTTTCTACATGAGAATTTGGAGAATCAAGATGAAAGTATTCTTCTTGCTTGTAATGTTCAAGAAGCTTCTTTTGATGATACATGGTATATTGATAGTGGTTGTAGTAACCACATGACCTGAAATAAAAGTTGCTTTGTGAATTTTGATGAAAGTGTCCAACGAGAAGTCAAGACAGGTGATAACAAAAGGCTCATTGTCAAAGGCAGTGGCGATATTTCGATATGGACAAAGCAAGGTACAAATTATATTTCTAATGTTTATTATGTTTTCGATCTTAAATACAATCTTTTGAGTGTTGGGCAACTTTTAAAGAAGGGACATAATGTGAATTTCAAAAATGATTTATGTGAGATCAAAGACAACACCGGTGTTCTTATTGCAAAAGTGAAGATGACACCAACAAAAATGTTTCCATTGAAAATTAAAAATGAAGCATTTCCATGTTTTGCTAATATTGTTAATGACAAATCATGGCTTTGGTATCTTCGTTATAATCACTCGAGTTTTAGCACTCTATCAGGATTTGCAAAGATCATATGGTGAGAGGCATCATAAATATTAGCAAACAAGATCAAGTATGTGAAAGTTGTGTTTTTGGCAAGCACCATCGAGATCCATTTCCAAAAGAAAAGGTATGGCGAGCAAAGAATCCTTTGAAGCTAGTGCATTCGGATTTATGTGGACCTATGCGCACAAACTCTCTTGGAGGTAATTGGTATTTTCTCACTTTTATTGATGACTATAGTCACAAGATGTGGATTTACTTTCTCAAAGAAAAATCTCAAGTATTTGAAGTATTCAAGAATTTTAAAGCACTTGTGGAGAAGCAAAGTGGTTTTTCTATAAAGACACTCCGATCCGATCGTGGTGGAGAATATATGGCAGAAGAATTCGGAAATTTCTTAAAGGATCATGGCATTCATTATCAACTAACGGTCTGCTCAACCCCTCAGCAAAATGGGGTGGCCGAAAGAAAGAACCGTATCATCATGGAACTTGTTCGAAGTATGTTGAAGACAAAAGGATTGCCTAAAATATTTTGGGCCGAAGCTGTAGCATGTGCATGCTATATTCTCAACCGTATGGCAACTAAAAGTGTTCAAGGAAAGACTCCAAAAAAAGCATGGAGCGGTCACAAGCCATCTGTCTCCCACTTTTGAATTTTTGGAAGCATTTGTTACTCTCATGTGCCGGATGAAAGAGTGGAAAACTTGATGACAAATATGAAAAGTGCATCTTTGTTGGATATAGTGATTGAGATTTTTGGAAGCAGTTAACTTGGGCTGATTGAGATTTGAGCAGAAGTTTGTATCTACGTTTGCTAAGTCTAAGTTGATGAGGAAGTTTATAGATTTAGTTCAAGGAGAGATGTCAGTAGCCAAGTATGCCACTAAGCTTGAAGAGCTGTCTCGATATGATTATGTTATTATAGATACAGACATCAGAAGGAATGAGAGGTTTATCCAGGGGTTGAGGCCTGAGCTTGCTAGAATGACCATGACATATTTTCATGATCCCTGTATTGTGGTGGTGGAGAGGGTCATTCGCCATGAGGAGTTACTTGCTGATTAGGCTAAGGAGAAGTCAGTGGAAGCTTAAGGTTCTTAAAGGAAGAGGAGGAAATTCTTTAAAAAAGAAAGGAGCTCCAAAGGGAGATATTGCAAAGAAGCCAAAGGCTAAGATAGTTTGCTATAAATATGACAAGAAGGGCAACTTTGCAAATGAGTGCTGGTCAGGAAATTGGAAGAAAGTTGCAATCAAGAAGAATGTAAAGTGCTTCAACCGTGATCAAGTTAGGCATTGCAAGAATCAGTGTCCAAAAGGAAAGGTCTTTACTATTGGAATAGCTAGGTCTACTGCAGTTGATAAAGGAAAGACTGTGATGGAAGGTGCATTTTTGATTCAGAATATACCAGTTAGGGTACTTTTTGATACCGATGCATCACATTCATTTATATCTCAGTGTTTGGTTGATAGATTACTTTAGAACCCACCTGCCTTATTACTTCCTTAAGAGTTGCGAATTCAATATGAGGGTATGCAACTCTAGGGATAAGGTGTGTCCAATTAGAACTTGATTTGTTAGTCATATATTTGCATACAATTTATATGTTATTGATTTCGTAGATTTCGAGATCATCTTCGGTATGGATTGGTTGGGTAGGTATGAGGCTAGAATATTTTTCCAAGATAGAGAGATATTGCTAAGACATCTTGATAGTTATTCATAATCGAGTGATACTCCTAGTAGAGAATACTGACCAGAGTGTTAGTGCTTTGCTTAGTTCTATGGAAATGGAAGATGAGTTAAGTCAAGTTCGGGTAGCAAGAGAGTTAGCAGATGTCTTTGAGCCAGTTAATGGACTACCACCTAAAAAAGCTACTTAGTTTAGAGTAGATCTTATGCCCGGAGAAGAACCTGTGAGTAGACCACCCAGCAGGATGACACCCATTGAGATGAAGGAATTGAAGATGCAGCTAGTGGATCTTGAAGGAAAGAATTTTATTAGACCAAGCAGTTTGCCTTGGGAAGCGGTCGCAGTATTTGTAAAGAAACCAGATGGGTCGTTGAGGATATGTATCGACTATCGTAAGTTAAACGAAAGGACGATTAAGAATAAGTATCCTTTGCAAGAATAGATGGTTTATTCGATCAATTGAATGGAGCTAGAGTGCTCTTCCAGTAGGATTTGTCGACAGGTATCCATCAGTTAAGAGTGACGGAGGACAGTATTCCTTTGAGAGCATTTCGGACTAGATATGGTTCATATGAGTGGTTTGTGATACCATTTGGATTGATGATGCACCTGCTTTCTTCGTAGATTTGGTGAACTGAGTTTTCCGAGAGTACTTTGGTAGGTTTGTACTGGTGTTTATAAATGACATTGTAGTATACACTAAGGATGAGAGAGAGCATGAAGTTCATCTTAAGGTGGTACATGAGACACCGAGGTTGAATTAGCTAATGGTGAAATTTACCAAATGTCATTTTTGAAAGAAAGAGGTTAAGTTTCTTGATCGAGTACTTTTAGAGAAAGGTTTGTCAGTCGATACAGATAAGGATGAAGCTGTGAATAATTGAAAAAGACCAGAGTTGGTGACTAATATCAAAAGTTTTCTTGGACTTGCTGGCTACCATCGGAGATTAAATAAGGATTTCTCGTGGATGGCAGCACCTTTGACTAAGTTGACCAGGAAGGAGGTGAAGTTTGTTTGATCCGAAAAATGCGAAGAAGCCTTCCTTAAGTTAAAGCATTTGTTGACTAACGCAGCAGTGTTAGTAGTTCCAGATGGAAACCTAGGATTGGTAGTGTATAATGATGCATATGGAACTGAATTAGGAGCAGTGCTGATGCAGAATGGTAAAGTTATTGCCTACGGATCCATGTAGCTTAGACCACATGAAGTTAAATACCCTGCTCATGATTTGGAGTTCGTGGCAGTGATCTTCGCATTGAAGATATGGAGACATTATCTCCTAGGTGAGAGTTTTGAGCTTTGTACCAATCATACGTTTTTATGGTATTTATTTTCTCAAAAGGAGTTGAATATAAGACAGCAGAGATGGTTGGAGTTTTTGGCTGTATATGATTTTCGTATAGAGTGTACACCATGAAAAGGTGATAAGGTAGTAGATGCTCTTAGCAGAAAACATCAAAATATGGTGTTGGCTATGTTGGCGGGGTGGAAAGATTTAGAAGCTTTAGTTATTTGTGATATGCAGTTAAGATCGACTGCTGGTTCTAGTCAGAGTTTTGCCAGGTTATGTTGTTTAGAAGTTCGACAATTATTGATTGAGAAAATTGCTTCTAGGCAGAAGGAGGATCCAATGTTGGCTAAGAGAATCAGAAGGTTTGAGATTGGAACTGAGATCAATGATCTAAAGAATTTTAGCCTAGACCAGAGAGGATGGTTGAGAATGAAGGGTCGATTATGTGTTTCGAATATTGAGGACTTGAGGAAAAAATTTCTTGGAGAATGTCATCGATCCAAGTTTACGATTCATCCTGGAGGGACCAAGATATATCAGAATATAAAGAAGAGCTTCTATTGGGAAGGTATGAAGAGGGATGTTGGTTTGTCGGCCAAGAAGTGTGCAAACTGTCAACAAGTGAAAGTCGAAAATCAGAAGCCGAGTGGGTTGCTTCAGCCTTTAGAGATTCCAATTCGGAAATGAGATTCGATATCCATGGATTTTATAGACGGGTTACCAAGGACAAATAGGGGGTAATGAAAGTATATGGGTTATAGTGGGCACATTGACCAAGAGTGTCCATTTTATTCCTTTTTGGTCAACCATCACGACACCTATTTTAGCTAAGTTATTCCTAAAGGACATAGCTAGACTGCATGGAGTTCCTAGTAGTATAGTCAGTGGCAGAGATGCTTTGTTCACTAGTGAATTCTGCAAGAGTCTACAGGAAGTGATGGGTACCAAGCTTAATATGAGTACTGCATATCACCTCAGATAAATGGGCAGATAGAGAGAGTCAAAAAATTACTCTAGGATCTACCGAGCGCTTGTGCATTAGACTTTGGTGGATCTTGGAAGGATCGCCTACATTTGGTTAAGTTTTCCTATAATAATAGTTATCAAACTAGTATAGGAATAGTGCTTTTTTAGGCTTTATATGGAAGACCATGCCGATCACCAGCATGTTGGTTGGAGACTGGAGACGGACTAGTCTTAGGTCCAGATTTTGTCAGAGAGGCATCAGAGAAGATTGAGTTAATCCGAGGAAGGACGAAGGAAGCTCAGTCAAGACAGAAGAGTTACACAGATAAGAGGCGTAAGGATCTAGAATTTTTAGGTGGGGATAAGATCTTCATTAAGTTATCATCAGTGAATGGTGTGATACAATTTGGAAAGTCAGGGAAGTTAACCCTAAGATATGTAGGTCCATTCCAGATTATAGGGAGGATTGGAAAGCTTATATACAGAGTGGAGTGGCCGAGTAGCATGGCAGGTGTCCATAATTTATTTCATGTGTCTCATCTTCGCAAGTATGTGCATGATCCAAAGACTACCATTCCTCCGACGGAGTTGGAAGACTTAGTAATAGAGCTTAATTTGACTTTTGTTAGACAACTAGTTCACGTTGTAGTTAGAAATGATAAAAGATAAGGAATAAGACAGTCAGGTTGGTGAAAGTTCAGTGGAGCAACAACGAGAAGGACTGTAATTGCAAGACAGAAGACATGATTAGAGATATTTATCCAGATCTGCTTTGGCGGTATGTTTATATTAGATTTATATAGGTAGTTGCTAGTTAGTTAGACTAGTATGGTTGTTAGAAGTTGTTACAGAAGATTGCTATATTTAGTATTTAGTCCTTATTGAATTTCGAGGACGAAATTCTTTAAGGGGGGAGCCTGTAACATCCTTAAATTTTTGATAAAATTATTCAAGAAATTCAATTCAATAAATTAAATAGAATAATGATGATAAAGGGACTGAGATTTGAATAAATCATATAAGGGGTCGTGCTTAAAAGTTAAATAAATGGACTTTAAATTGGTTTAAAGCTTAATTAATTTACACACGGGCATATTAGTAAGTAGCCATTTCATTTTATATGGCTATACTCCTTTGTAATTGTCCATTCACGTTTCAATTCTCACATTTACAAACGAAAACCAAAAACCTAAATTAGAGTCGGCCATTAACAAGGAGGAAAAGAGGAAAATTCAATATAAAGCTAAGGATCAAAGCTAGGAAGGATTGATCAACAAAAAATCTCAAATTCTTTATCATCTCTTAAGGTGGATAATAATTCCATACCATCTCTATTTTATCCTATGATTATATGTTTTTTGATTTATGATTAAATTCGTTTTTATGATGCTATGGATGATGATATGCTTGAGCTATATTATGGTTGATTCATTTTAATTCACTTATATATGAATTAGCACGATTTCAAGGTAAAATCGAGGGCCTATGATTTCAGAATGCCATGGAAAATTTTTACGTTGTGTAAAATATGAATTTGGAGATGAGTTTTAATTTTCAGAATTTTTCGAGCTATAGAAAATTTATTATGAATTTCTAAAGGAAAATATAATATAATTGTGTTTAAAATGTATTTCGAGTATTTCAGGAAGAAACTGGGTCTGAAATTCTAATATGTTGGATTACATGATAAAGTTGAATTTCTATGGTTTTTTGAGAATTTTTCCCAACTGATTTGCTACGGAAAATATGTTATTTCTGGAGAAGGACTTAATTGCAAATACTAGTTTTGTTAATAGAAGGGCTTAAACGTTATAATTTCTTTTATTTGGATCTGATTAAATGCAGCTGTTATCTTTAAAAAGTGTTTGAAAAGTTATATAGCAACCAATCAAAGGTTTACAAATAAGCAAGCAGTTAAAAAGTAATTACTAAACATTGCTACATTTCAGAGTTTAATTCAGAAAATTAGGTTTCGCCTCTAATAGCAGTACATTTCGACTCCTTTACCTCTGCACCATCTCAGTCGAAACTCACATAGTCGGAACCAATGCACATGATATCAATGGTATTGGTACGAAGTGAAACGGTGGGTAGCGGAAGGTAGAGTGTCGAAAGTAATGCTTTCGTTAGGGTCGAAACTATATTCTGCTTTCAAAAGCTAAGTTCTTGCTTTGTTTTACTTAAAGCGTTCGACACATTCGAAACGTATGCCTTCGAAAAGGTTTATATAAATAGCTCTTAGGGAAGGTTTCTTTATTATGTCGAAGTATTAGCTTACAAAGGGGTACCTTTCTCCTTAAATAAGAGCTTTCGAAAGGATTGGTCTTGACCAAGTTGAAACCCAGCCACTAATCTCTCCTTTCGACTGTATTGAAGTCATCTATGTTGTCGAAGGGTTAGCTCTATTTTAACTTAAACTAAGCCTTTTCCTTTTCGAAGGGGGTTGAGGGTTTCAAAGGAAATGGAGTCAAAAGGGAGTTTTGACTCTATCCTTCGATGTTTCAATTCAAAAGGTTGTTGCTTTTGACTAGATGGTTGACACCATCAACTTTTTCCCCAAAACAATTTTATAGTAGGTTTCGAAAGAGACCCTTTCATACATAACATTTTTGACCCAAATAATGTTTTTAAAATGTAAACCCAATGCTTTTGAAAGGGGTATTTTCATTTATTTCGAAAGATATGTTTATTATGTTTTAAAAAGGACTTTTAGTTTTCGACAGGGGTCATCTAAATTATTTATTTATTATTTATGTTGAAGTATTATCTTTTTTTAGATTTCAAAACGTAAACCCAATCTCAATTTAAAGGAATAACCATGGCATAAACAAACAAAGGGTTTTGAAGTGAAGAAGTTTTCCTTGATTAAATAGGTTAAAGGGTTTAACTAGGATATATATGTATATATAAGATGATTTCAAGCAAAATAAACCATAGGTGTTGGTTAATTGTTGTTATGCATACTTCTTCATATATCAAATCACATTGTCTGTAGAAACCCGCCTTTTTGACCACTAAAAGTCAACACCGAACACTACCACTGTATTCAAACGTCGTACTTCCAATCGACAAAAGGACGGATTACTAGGGTAACTAAAAAGAAAAGAACAGTGAACAAAGAAAAACAAAATCTCATAGCGGAATCGACAACATATAATATAACAAGGATAGTAGAAACTGTCGCTTAAAAATACAAAATATATCAGAGTTAAAAACAAACCTTATCGGCTGGGCAGTTATAAAATCCTAACCTTACAAATGCCGATAGGTATACTATATAATACAGAGAAAATTAAAGTATTATGATGAGTGAATCTTCAGCTCCCCTTCGTGACTTCCATAACCACGGACTTCCTGGGAAAATACTCTATCTGACCCGAGTATTATGAATAAATAATACACGGATCAGTTTGGAAATATCAACGTGAGATAACTCGAATAATGGGGAAACATATATAAAAAGTTCTGTAAGACCACGCCGCTGCGGAATGGATTTTGACCTTACAAGAATAACATCCAAATAGGCAAGAGCAAAATTAAACTTCAAAAACAAATCCAAATACGAATGAGCATAAATTATATCTAATCCGATTTGAAAGAATGGAAATAAACCGAGCAAAATCCAAACCGGACAGAATGGATAGAACAAGGAAATCAGTCCAACTTGATAAAATGGACTAAATAAGGCAATAGTCCAAACTTGATAGAATGGATCGAATAAGTAAACGATCTAACTTGATGGAATGGACTAAATAAATACTTAAATGTCGTGATGAGGAGTGGGCTCTACTCATGCTAATTTAAAGCTAAAATAGATTCAGGGTTTCGAATCAAAATAAGGAGAGAAAATTTTCCAAAAAATGACTAGGAAGTTGCACCATTCTTGAAGTATACTTCTGAGAAGCTCATTTACTCTGTGACACTTCTTAGACAATACCAAGCCCAACCCCGCCAGACCTTACCTAATATTCAAAATTTTCCATATCTAAGTGTACAATCGAATCCAAACTAGATGAGATGTGAAAATACCCTAATTGGAGCAACCCCACATAACTTGGCTTCCTCTCATGCTTTTGGTTTAGTCATTTCCGACAAAGGATGGCATTGATCAACGGAGCAAAAAATCATTTTAGAATTACGATAATAAAATAGCTGAAGTGACCGATAGATGAGATACCAACTATCGAGGATATAAAACAATCATATATGGAAATTAAGTCTTCTATACTTATCACCACTCATTTAATTCAATCTTGTACTATTTCTTGGTTAATAATAATAACGGAATAAGTCGAGGTAGTGTAACCTCAAAGTCATGTTACACAATTATTCTTAACTTTCTAAATTACAAGTCCACTTCTTCTATGTTTAGTGCTAATTATACAAATAAATTGTTTCCATATAAGTGGTTCGCTTTACAGTAATAATTCATTTCCATAAACGAATCAAACTTTTTCTTTTTAAAACCAAAATGAACTTGTTCTTGATTTCCATATTAGAATTAGTTCCTGATTGGAAAACGTTACGAGAATAATCTTTCCAAGTGCTTGACCACGATGGCCTAAACCAACATTAGATCGACACCCAAGAGAATAACCCAAAGGATAATAAAACAATTTAAATACCTTATTAGACTTTTAAAACAATATTAATTATCCTAATGACAATTAATCACATTTAAAATCTCTTTTAAATAAACAAATTCCATTATCTTTAATAAAGTAGAAAACTATTACCAAACACTTTTATAACATTGGTAAATTAACTTTAAAATCTTTATTAAATTTATTTATAATCATTAGATCAGTTGATTAAAGTAATTTTATTATATTTTAATTTACTTTAAGTATTTTTATTTAATCGATTAATTAACTTTAAATACCATTAAATACAAAGGTTAATTAAATTCAAATAATCATTGGTTAAAAACGAGTAAGCCATCTCAAACATCATTTATTAAAATGATAAGTAATTTTAAATTTCATTAATTAAAACAATTAATTAAGTTCAAATGGTAATAAATTAATTGGATTAATTAAATTCAAGCCTCATTTGTTAAAATGATTAATCGAAATATCATTTGTTAAAATGATTTATTTAATTATGAAACATCATCAAATAAAATGATTTAACTAAATTCCAAATATCATTAGTTAAAATATTTAATTAAATTTTAAATAATCATTAATTAAAATGATTATAAATTTAAAATATCATTATTTAAATGACAATGGACTTTTAAATATCGTTAATTTAAATGATTATTAATTTCAATTTTCATTAATTGAAATGATTAATTTAATTCCTTCATCATCAATTAAAATAATTAATTAAGTTCAATAAATTAATTAAACTTCATTATCATTCATTAAAAGAATTAATTAAACTCAAATAATCATGAGTTAAAACGATCAATTAAGAATAAATCATCGTTATCGAAAATGATTAATTAAATCTAAAGATAAACCGATTTTTAATTATCATTTATGAAATTGGTTAACTAATCTCAATTAATTAATTGAAATGATTAATTAATATAAATTATCATTAATCAAATGATTAATAAATTTTCAATATTCTTTTTAGCGGAAAAACATGCTCATGTTCATATGACAAGGTTTGGAAATGAAATTGAATAAAGGACGGTGTAGCGAAAATCGCTATAATGACATTTAAACTATTAGATGGAATATCAGGATTTTATTCGATTATCATCAATATAACAACATATGGATTTATATAAATTATTTATGGGCGAGAAATGCCCTTTGGGTCTCTCAACATATTTCTCCTGCAGAACAATGGTTATGGATAATATATACATAATCATACGGGTTTATGACGGGCAAATTAATACGTCATCCATTTTCCAAACAGAAATTCAACCAAACAAGCGAATCAAATAATTTAACTAACATCCAAAGAATCAATAAATGTTTATAACATCATTGATTGGATATAATAAAATTAATGTGAGTTAAACTCACATTAACTTTCGTTTTCGCTGAAACATCCTAGTTTTGGACTAAAACCAAACAGCCGTTCCGATTTTAGCCTTAATATTCACTTGCTCCAAATCCAACCAAATCAATTCCATCGCAAAGATCTCGACGACACGAGTCCAATGCAAAAAACGGCGTTCGAATCCGACCTCGTATGAGCGAGATATACAATTTGGAAGTTATTGATAATTTAAATAAAAATCAAAAGAATTTTAAATAATTTACAAATTTACCCTTCTCCCTCTGTCTTCATCTCCCTAACTAAAAACGTGCACGGCTATGGTATCAAACCTAAAACCGTGCAAGATAAATTGATGATACGGAGCTCCGATGCTTCGTTTGGCGAACTGTCTTCGCCATTGCGCTCTCCTTCAAAATCTCTACGCATCCGTCACCTCTACGACGAACCCGCCTCTCCCTGGGGAAACGCAATTTCTACCCTAAAACATGCTGCATGCGATTGTAGGCTCCTCCAAGACGCAATTAGACCAAGCTAAACTCTCCCAAGTTGAAGCACTTCCTGCGACTAAACCCAAGAACACGACTTTTAGGACCATCTCTGACAAAATCAGCTGAGAACCTGAACCCTAGTTTGCCTCTCAAATACTAATTATGGCCAAACATATTCACACACCTCAATCTTGATATAGAATTTAAGACATGAAACTCACAATCTCAATAAACCAAATTTTATGATTTATAGATATGTATTTGGCTCGATTTTTGATTTTAGAAGAGCACGGCCATATTCCATTTACTGGAATGAAAACGGATAAGGAGAGAGGAGGGAAATAGTATATTAAAGTGTAAAGATGGGTTAAGTGTGAATTATTTTGATTTATAGCCAAATAAAATAAACAAAATGATTGTGTTTGCTTTTTCAATGACAAAAAATTCTAAAGCCTCAAAAATGTCCCTTAAGTCAAATCGTTATTTAAAAATTGAATTTTATTTTGATTTTGCAACAATTTTTAAACGAAATATTTACGGTACCCAGCCATGCAGTATTTCACTCGAGCACGAACCACGGGTGATCGAAATAAAAATAAAATCGTGCACTAATATGTGACACGATCATAAATCGACTGTGAATTACACGGATTGTTTTATTTTATGAAATTATCCAGATATCATCGTTTGCCGATAAATCATCAAACAAATAATTTCAATATTTTCAAATTAAAAATTATGGGAAAAACCAAATAAATTAAATTAAAAATATGTCAGTGGAAATCAAATCATAAAACTAAAAATTAATTTTCATATTAATTATTCGAACCACTTAGAACTAATTACTGTTGTAAATAAATTTGTGAATTTGTGAAAATTGAATTTTCCATTAATATTTTTAATTTTAGATGAAGTTGAATAAAATTATTAAATCCATTTACTTAATGTCAGTTTCGCAATTCAAATATTTTAATCAATCCCTATATTTGAATTCGAATTATTAAATTTCAAAAATCCAATTATTTAAATATTTAAATTAATTAAATATTTAAAATCAAATGATCAAAATTTTGGGTTATTACATCCTCCCCTCTCCCCCTTAAATGAATTTTGTCCTTGAAATTCCTAAGGTAGAAAATGTTTTCAAACCCTTAATTTTAAAACTATTAATCAAAATGAGTTATTAAACTAATTTTCAAAACCAATTAGCTGGAATAGATCCTAAAATTTCCATGTCTTTTAGATTCACCTACCCATGCCAACTAATTCCCTTCCATTCATTCATTCCAAAATATAACTCAAAAGTCAAACTTTAATTATAATTTTTTTCCAAAATTCTTAAAAAAATTCTAACTCCTAAATTTTCAGAAAATTTCGCAAGCGTCTCCTTTGCGCGGCTCGATCGGTACGACTATAAATTACTACCACGGGTGTAACGCCCCACCTCTATACTCACACTAGCCAAGGACACTATTGGGTAATGCCATCGACTAGCGTGAAGAATAAGGATGTTGAGGACCGACCATCTATGTAATTGATTTGTGCGAATACTGATATGCCAGATAGAAGGTCATGCATTTGATTTCGAGAGGAAATCTGACATATCAAATACAAACTCAAAGCTACTACACAGTGGCTATATGGCCTTCGAAAACAAATATAAAATAAGCATAATACAAATCATTCACAGATATTCATATCACTAAGGTGGAAACTGATATGGATATGTCATATGAAAGTGAACATCAAAGTAGTGGTCATACAAGGTCCACTACATCACAAAAGAATAGGTGTAAGTGCAAGATGAAAGAATATGTATGCATCAAGGAGTCTCTATTTCGAATGTATAAAAGCAAAAACTACTAATCTATAGTAGTTAGCCAAAAGTCAGAAGTTAGTACCTGCAAAGAAGTCGAGTGGAAGCACCTGAAACATCTCGGTCCGACTCGATTATTATATATTTAAGAAGAAAAATAATAAATGGATCAGTTTAGCTATAAATATCAGATAAAATGAGACGGGATAGGAGATATGTCAAAAATATATGATAACAATAATGTCATATTTTGACAAGTATATATTTGATAACAATGAAAATCATATAATATCCCAAATCTCCTCAAACACCAACCAAATCACAAATATTGATAGAGCTTATCAATGCATATCATCAAAATTGGTGAAACACAAATTCTAGAAATCAATAATTAGAAATCCAAAAATCACAAAGGGGAAGGCCTATCACAAACGGGACACTATCCCATGGGTCGCTTACCAATAAAAATAAGGGGTACAGTCCCCCCTTAGGGACCGATAATCTGAACATCGACGCATCTAAATAGGTACACCCCATGCACAGTCGAACATCGACGCACCTAAAGATACGCCCCATGCATATACTTATTGAGCCGAACATCGACGCACCTAAAATGATACGCCCCATGCACCAAACTCATTGAGCCGATTGCTCCACGAACAGTCAAAATAACATGGGTCGTTAGCCCATAAATATGAGACGAAGCCTCTTAAATCGAGGTACATTCTCCCACGCGGACAAAGAGACATCGCATATGGTTAGTCCAAACCATAAAATGATCACCGTTGATCAATAAAAAGTATAAATTATATTAGGCTAGTAAATAAATGAGTTTAGCTTCATGTCCCATAACCACTGGCTTAACATAAATATTTACCAACAAATTGTAGATTTGCACTCAAATATTGTCACGAGAGTTTAATTGAACAAGTCCAAGAATTAACCGATGAAGTAAACGCAAGTGTTTCATACCACTTTTTTTTCTAAGTCATTTAATTAGATTTCTTATACGAATGAAGTAAAGGTTTATATATACTAATAGATTGGAAAATGGTTTTAAAAACAAGCTTTGTATTAAAAATAGTGCTGGAATCGTTTTTGTGAAAGAGTTTGAATATTTACTACTAGCATAAAAACCTTTGTATTTTAAAATGAAAAATCACAAAAATGATTATAATACAATCTAACACAAAAATGTACATTCGACAACGTGAATTAAAACAATAAAAATCAATATCAAATCCATCAACTGGATATTCTCAAAAATCCATAAAAGAAGCCATCAAAGTCGATAGTGAATGACAACAACTAATTGGATCAATACAAATCGATACAAATCGGAAATCCACACAAAACAAACGAAGCAGGCAAAATAGCACAGGACCAGACGTCAGGTTGGATTGGCCAGATGTTTGACCTGAGGTTTGAGGAGCTTATTTTCCCCTCCTCCATTTTCTTTTTGATGCCAGAGACCCTCCAAACGTTTGGTGTAGTGTAACCAGACGTCTAGTCAAGCGTTCGGCCGTTTTTCATCTTCTTCCTTTTCTTTTTTCTCCAGGGACCATAAATAGACGTCTGGGCTTGACCAACCAAAGATATGATCACCTAGACTAGGCAACAGTTTGCCTAGGACATTGATGGCCAAATTGATTCGGAAGCGATCGGAAGCGCAACGGAGACTAGAGATTTATGCCAAGCGATAACCCAGCCTTATAGGCTCTTCAATAAACCCCAAATATCATGTCCAAACATCCAAAATAGAATTTTTAAAGATTTTGACTTCAAAACACCAAAATTGAAAAATTCACCAAATCAATTCAAATCAAAACAAATGAACATTAAATTGATGTTAGGAATTCATACCTAACAATAGTGAAAGCTATAGACGTAGATGTAAGTTCAAGAACTCACCTTTAAAAATCAAAAACAAAGAATGATAAGCTCTAAAACAAGGCAAGACCAATTCCTCTTCAATACACCTCAAGAATCTTCAATCTATTATCAAAGGTGAAGTTTTTCCTAAGTTAGGTCATAGGAAATTCTAAACTTAAAGAGAGGTTGAGATGGAGAAGATGAAGAGGATGCTTAACTAAGCTTCTCTTTGATTTTAGAACAAAAACTTGAATTTCCTAAGACAACTAGGGCTTAGGAATTTCTAATCTCCTCTCTTTTCCTCCATTTTTCCTTTTGGTTGAGCGTTAGAAAATGTTATGAATGAATGAAGAGGAGTGTAGTGGAAGTTATTATTGTAGAGAAGTTGGGTTCTTTTTTAGGTTGCAAATGCCGTTTTGGACTCAATGGAAGTGGTCCCAAGTCCAGATTCGGCCATTTACAAAAAGTCACATTTTGGACTTTAAATTTAGCTAACGATGTTATATTTAAATAAAACATTTAAATATATAATCGTAAAATGTGCGGGTTGTTACAGACTCCTTCCTTAAAGAAATTGCGTCCTTGCAATACTTAAGAAGAAAATAAAGAGTAACAACCACACAAAGGCATACAACACAAAAGAAAATTTTAAGTGAGAAAGGCAATGCATGGGTGGTATATCTGGCCTCAGTTTACCTGAGCTAGGTGTGTAATTTTTCTTGCAAATAATGAGAGAGCAAGCAATTGAAATCCTAGCACTATTTTTACTTATTTGATTTGATTTGTTATTGAAAAGAAATTAAAATACCACTTTGATAAACTTTGATAATCAACTAAGGATTCATTGTATAATTACACTTTGTTATCAACCGAAACAACGAGTTAAACTATAGTCTATTCGTTATGATAACTTGATTTTTATTGGAAATTTTGATGAGTAAATGACTTAAATTTCAAGATAATAACCAAAACTTATATTTAACTTATTTGTGTCAATTTAAAAATAAATCTTTCATTTGTAAATATTTTCAAAAAAAATTGCATTCACGTCTTTGTGAATAATCTTGCATTTTGTAAATATTTTCACTTTGCATTTGGATTTTGTGGGTAGTATCCGCTGAAAACCCTCACGAGACAACACTCGTCCTACTGGGGACACCCAGAGGTTTAACGGCTTATTGCATACGCTCAATGCAATCGTGCTTCCTACGAAAATGGATTTATCTTCGTTTTTCTTTATTCGAGGACGAATAAAAAGATAAGTGTGGGGGTATTTGATGTGCACGTAAATGTGCATATTTTTACCACCATATTTATTCTATTTAAATTAAATAAATGATCATATTTGGTATTTTAACTTGTTTTAACCAAAATTCTTATTAATTCCAAATTTTCACATATTCATCTTCATATAGGGGCAAAACGGTCATTTAAGTGCATATATTTCTTTGAGAAAAATTGATTGGAAATTTATATATATTTTTGTAGGTATTTGAGTGGTTTCATGAAGGAATATGCATGCACAAAGAATATAAAGGAATGTAGATAGAAATAATTCAAAGTGAAGATCATGGAGGACCCCACCTACCCACCTACCTTAATGTACAAATTAAAGGCTAATGCACATGCTTATGGAGTTAATGGTTTCATGTACACTTAATGGGGGATTAAGACATGTTAATGGTTACTTGGCCTCCACACTTCCTAAGGGGCATTTTGGGCATTCCCCAAAAATATGAATTAGGGTTTCATACACGTATAAATACCCATATGTTTCATGTAGCCTCCTATCTCTTCTTTTAGTCTCTCTTAGGCCTCCTTCTTTAGTTTAGTTTAGATCAAAAATAAAATGAAAGCTCCTCTTTCTATTTTCATGGCAACTTAGCCATTTTTATTTTTTGTATCTTTTTTATTTTATGCAATTTAATACATGCTCTTCCTTTTTCATGTTCATTTACTTTTATGTTGTAGAGTAGATCTCTTTTCTTTTATGCAAGTTAATTAGTTTATCTTTTCAATTTTCTTTCATTTTTCTTTCTTTTTGCTTTCATGTTGCTAGCTACATTTGTTCATATGATAACAAATATGAGAGGCTGAACCCCTTCAATTTAGGGGTAATGAAGCTCTCTAATCATGTAGCTTCAACTTAATTTGATGTTTATGCTCTCTTTTTGTGCTTAATGAGAATGATTGAAGTGGTTTAATAATGTTGTTTAGCTTTGAATTTGATAGTCTACGTTGTTCATAACAAATAGGCTATGCTTAAACAAACAAAACACAAATTGCCTCTTCATCTACATATGATCATGGAAGAGAAGTGATTGTTGAAATTAAAATTTGATGGCTTATATTTCTAATTAATAGTTAATAGGCCATGCTTAAAATGGATTTTTCTTTCAACTTTGTTGTCATATTTTATGAAATTTAAAAGTGTATTAGTGGTTGTGTTAAAGTTTGATGGTTTATATTGAGCTAATTAATAGCACAAATATACCATACTTATGATAAACACATCAACTAATTCACTAATGACAAGAAAAGAGAGATCATAACTTCATTTTGTTGATTTATGTGATTTAGAGAGTGGAAATTGCCTCTAAATTGTCATTTAACTCTCATATTTTTATCTATTTTTCATTTGCTAGTTTTTGTTAGTTTCTTACATTTTTAGCTAATCACACTTTCAACTTTGGTTAATTTGATTGAGTAGGAAATTTAAAATCATCAACTCCCTGCGGATCGACCCGTATTCGCCACGTGCTACATTCGTACACCGTGCGCTTGCGGTTATTTCTAATTTAAATTCGTTCGACAGTTTTCTCAACCGATAGAATTTCCGTCGACGAACAAGTTTTTGGCGCCGTTCTGCAAACCATATTGTGATTCAACATCAAATTACCTCAAACAATCCTTTCCTGCACACATATCCTCAACTACAGCAGCTATACCGTCAACAGAACATCATCACCTCAATCAGTCATCACCACCATATAACCACAGCTACATCTTGCTTCCTGGCGACTCTGTTGAACCCACTTCAAATCAATACATCTGCCAGCACGTACTTCTCTTCAATTAAACATCGGCTACAACCATCTCAACCTCAAACAACACAACGCACCACAACAAGTTAACTGCAGTTATCTCCAAAACAGCATATTCACCTCACAAAAATCAATTTTCCATTTTGAAAAATAAATTCTATTTGTAAACATTTTTCCTTTATAAAAAAAAACCGAAAACATTCTTTAAAATGTCCGAATTTTCATATTCACGTGAATATTACAACAGTTATGAAAATCAATATAATCCATATGATTTCACTCCAAATTCGTATGGATATTTTAACACCAACTATTGTTTAAACGATTCAAATTTCGAACCACAAAATTTTCAAAATATTGAGCAACCCTCAAATCTCGAAAATAGCATTTCATCTCTACTTGAAATCTCTACACAACAAAATCAAATGATAAATGAGTTGTGTAATGCATATTTGTGCGATAACTCGAATCAAAATTTGAATTTACTTCAAAATTCAAATGATTTTGAGTGTAACCCATGTCAATTCAATTTCGAGCTTCAAAATGAATTTCAAAATCAAGACGAAAATGAGATCCAATTTTCAAATAATTTTGGCAATGGGAATAGTTTCAATAACGATACAATTGAAAACTTTGGTTATCAACAAATTCAAAATAATTTTCAAATTAATAATCATGTATTTGATTTTGTTGACCAAATGGAAAAAGATAACGGGGATTTATTATTTGAAAAACACAAAACTTTTCGTGAAAATCATAATCAAATCTCAACTTACGAAGAATCAAATAATAATCTACTGTTTATCGAAATTGACAATTCTTGTTTTCAATAAGTCCAAAGTGAAAATTTTCAAGTTAATAACTACAAATTGGATTTTGTTGAACAAATGAACGAAATTTACGATGATCACACGGATTCGTTGTTTGAAACATACATGAAACAACATGAAAAACAAAATCAAATTCCAATGTGTGACGAGTCAAGTGATAATCCATCTTTTACCCAAATCGACGATTTTCAAATGATAACCTTTTGAAATTGAAAATAACAATCTTAATGAAGTTGTTGAAAACACGGTAATTGAGCTGGATTTCAATTCTTTTAAGGGTGTGGAACCAAATTTAAAATTTGATCTTCCTTTTCTCGATTTCGAAAATTTGAATATAACAACTTTGAATTTTGAACTTGAGACATGCAATAAAGTTGTTGATAATCCAACGAAGGAAGACGAATTTAATGAACACAGATTTTTTGGACTTTTGGATGACGAGTTGTTAAATTCCGACGGGGAAGATGAAAATCACCATTTCGATTTTGAAATCAATAACTCTGAAAATGTTTTCAATGATAAACTTGAATTTCAAATTGGTGAAAATAAATATGAACTTCAATCAATTGTTTTATCGACCCCAAAAATCATCGAAAATAAAACAACTCGTACGATTTTTGATAAAACGACATTCGTTTTTCCAAATTAACGTTCAACTTCGAAATCTTTTACGGTTTGGTTTTCTGCACATGAGCTGTGTCTCGTATACTTGACGAGACAAATGAATCGGTCTTTGGAAGACCGTTTCATTTACTTTTTGACGATATACTTTCTGATCACGTGTAAATACTGTTCGTTTTCATGTAAATAATAATAAACATCCCATTCACTTGGGTTGACTATGGGGACACAGTCAAAATCAAGTGTGGGGGGAGACTCATCTTCGTTTTTGATTTTTCATGATTTATTTTTACTTTTTCTTTGCAAAAAAAAACTCAAAAAAAACAACAACAAAAAACAACAACAATTTTATTTAAGCATTTTTGATTTATTTTTAAAGAAACATTATAGGATAAATATATGGTTTTGGCTTATTAAATAGAAATTTTTGGAAGTTTATTCGTCTTAACAAAAATAAAAATGAAATTTTATTACAAATAACAATGGTTTAACTAGTATATAGGAAGATTCATACGTGTTAATTATGAAATACACCCTAATTGAAAATCTTTGTTTTAAAAAGTGGTTGATTTAAAGTAAAGATATAACATTTTTTTGTCGTCTAAGTTAAATGGTGCTAAGATGATTTTGCAAAACTCTCTCTCTCTTAAAAAATAAATTAAAAAATAATAATAAATCTAAAGTATTCACTCTCATTTAAAAGTCCTCACGGTTATGCATGGGTGAATTACTTAGAATCCTTGATTATGTGCTTTCATACTCATTTAAAAGTCCTCACCGTTATGCATGTATGGAGCACATGTAAAAAAAATAGACTTAATAAAAACCACCTACGGTCGGTAGGCGTATGCACGAAAGTGTGTGCACTCGCCATGCTCTGTACTCCCCTCACATAATCCCGAAAGGCAATGCATGGGTGGTATATCTGGCCTCAGTTTACCTGAGCTAGGTGTGTAATTTTTCTTGCAAATAATGAGAGAGCAAGCAATTGAAATCCTAGCACTATTTTTACTTATTTGATTTGATTTGTTATTGAAAAGAAATTAAAATACCACTTTGATAAACTTTGATAATCAACTAAGGATTCATTTTATAATTACACTTTGTTATCAACCGAAACAACGAGTTAAACTATAGTCTATTCGTTATGATAACTTGATTTTTATTGGAAATTTTGATGAGTAAATGACTTAAATTTCAAGATAATAACCAAAACCTATATTTAACTTATTTGTGTCAATTTAAAAATAAATCTTTCATTTGTAAATATTTTCAAAAAAAAATGGCATTCACATCTTTGTAAATAATCTTGCATTTTGTAAATATTTTCACTTTGCATTTGGATTTTGTGGGTAGTATCCGCTGAAAACCCTCACAAGACAACACTCATCCTACTGGGGACACCCAGAGGTTTAACGGCTTGTTGCATACGCTCAATGCAATCGTGCTTCCTACGAAAATAGATTTATCTTCGTTTTTCTTTATTCGAGGACGAATAAAAAGATAAGTGTGGGGGTATTTGATGTGCACGTGAATGTGCATATTTTTACCACCATATTTATTCTATTTAAAGTAAATAAATGATCATATTGGGTATTTTAACTTGTTTTAACCAAAATTCATATTAATTCCAAATTTTCACATATTCATCTTCATATAGGGGCAAAACGGTCATTTAAGTGCATATATTTCTTTGAGAAAAATTGATTGGAAATTTATATATATTTTTGTAGGAAAATGGTCTCAAATAGGAGTGGTTTCATGAAGGAATATAAAGGAATGAAGATGGAAATAATTCAAAGTGAAGATCATGGAGGACCACACCTACCCACCTACCTTAATGTACAAATTAAAGGCTAATGCACATGCTTATGGAGTTAATGGTTTCGTGTACACTTAATGGGGGATTAAGACATGTTAATGGTTACTTGGCCTCCACACTTCCTAAGGAGCATTTTGGGCATTCCCCAAAAATATGAATTAGGGTTTCATACATGTATAAATACCCATATGTTTCATGTAGCCTCCTATCTCTTATTTTAGTCTCTCTTAGGCCTCCTTCTTTAGTTTAGTTTAGATCAAAAGTAAAATGAAAGCTCCTCTTTCTATTTTCATGGCTACTTAGCCATTTTTATTTTATGTAATCTTTTTTATTTTATGCAATTTAATACATGCTCTTCCCTTTTCATGTTCATTTACTTTTATGTTGTAGGGTAGATCTCTTTTCTTTTGTGCAAGTTAATTAGTTTATCTTTTCAATTTGCTTTCATTTTTCTTTCTTTTTGCTTTCATGTTGCTAGCTATATTTGTTCATATGATAACAAATATGAGAGGCTAAACCCCTTCAATTTAGGGGTAATGAAGCTCTCTAATCATGTAGCTTCAACTTAATTTGATGTTTATGCTCTCTTTTTGTGCTTAATGAGAATGGTTGAAGTGGTTTAATGATGTTGTTTAGCTTTGAATTTGATAGTCTATGTTGTTCATAACAAATAGGCTATGCTTAAACAAACAAAACACAAATTGCCTCTTCACCTACATATGATCATGGCAAAGAAGTGATTGTTGAAATTAAAATTTGATGGCTTATATTTCTAATTAATAGTTAATAGGCCATGCTTAAAATAGATTTTGCTTTCAACTTTGTTGTCATATTTTATGAGATTTAAAAGTGTATTAGTGGTTGTGTTAAAGTTTGATGGTTTATATTGAGCTAATTAATAGCGCAAATATACCATACTTATGATAAGAACATCAACTAATTCACTAATGACAAGAAAAGAGAGATCATAACTTCATTTTGTTGATATATGTGATTTAGAGAGTGGAAATTACCTCTAAATTGTTATTTAACTCTCATATTTTTATCTATTTTTCTTTTGCTAGTTTTTGTTAGTTTCTTACATTTTTAGCTAATCACACTTTCAACTTTGGTTAATTTGATTAAGTAGGAAATTTAAAATCATCAACTCCCTGTGGATCGACCCGTATTCGCCAAGTGCTACATTCGTACACCGTGCGCTTGCGGTTATTTTTAATTTAAATTCGTTCGACGGTTTTCTAAACCGATAGAATTTCCGTCGACGAACAATTAGCAATTCTCAGTGAAGTCATCAAGCCCAAAATATTTAAAGAAAAATTATCAACAAGTTCTTTTGATATAAAAGAATGAGATGCACCCGTATCGAAAGAAATTCAAATAGGATAAAATGATACAAATTAATGCCGTCAAGGATAGAATGAGAAATACCTTGATCAAGAGAAGTGTTACTAGGAGATTGCACAACATTCAGCTCTCCCTTTCTCCTACTTTGAAGTATGGGACATGTAGATATAAGATGACCCGAACTTTTGCAATAACGACAAAAAAGGAGTTTCAGACAACAATTTGTATAGTGGTCCGTAGAACCACAATTGTAACATTGTCCACCACTAGAGGTAGGATTCTTTGCTACTGAAGTTGTTTGCTTCCCTTTCTTGTTGGGATTAGGGAATTTGAACTTAATAGGCCTCTTCTTGTTGTTTTTGAAGTTCTTATTGACACCTACAACTTCAACATCACTTTCTTTATCGGCCTCTTCAAGTCGAAGAGTGATATCTACAAGCTGGTCGAAAGGCACTTTTAATTTTAGAGGTAAAACCTATTTGGGGTTCCTATTCAAAGAAAAGATAAACCTTTGTTTCTTTTCAAGATCTAAAAGTTTTTGGGAAGACATGAATACACCATCAAAGGAGGACCACTGATTGACCAGCGCTAGGATTGCCAGGTCTAACCGTTTCACTTCTTTAAGAAAGATAGAAAGAAGGGGAAATTTTTTATTCTCAGAATGAATATCAAACAAACTTTATTGATAAAACAAGGCATCGTAAAAGAAATAGGATAGGACGGGACCTAAGACTCGAATTAAATCCTAAGGCACGATTCCTAAGAGAGACTTAGGACAATGATCCTTGCTAGATTATTCTACTTTGTTCCGAAGTTTGGCTATGATACCAAGTTGTAATGCCCCACCTCTATAATCACACTAGTAAAGGACCCTACTGGATAATGCCGTCGATTAGCATGAAGAATAAGGATGTTGAGGAGTGACCATCTGTGTAATTGATTTGTGTGTGTACCGATATGCCAGATAGAAGATCATGCATTTCATTTCAAGAGGAAATCTGACATATCATATACATATCATATACACAATGGCTATGGTCCTTCGGAAACAAATATAAAATAAGCATAATACAAATCAATCATAGATATTCATATCACTAAGGCAGAAATAGATATGAATATATCATATAGAAGTGAACATCAAAGTAGTGGTCATACAAAGTCCACTACATCATAAAAGAGAATAGGTACAAGTGCAAGACGAAAGAATATGTATACATCAAGGAGTCTCTATCCCGACTGTATAAAAGAAAAAACTACTAAGCTAAAGTAGTTATCCAAAAGTCAAAAGTTAGTCCCTGCTAAGAAGTCAAGTGGAAGCACCTAAAACACCTTGGTCTGACCCGAGTATTAATAAAGAGGAAAAATAATAAATGGACCAGTCTAGCTATAAATATCAGATAAAATGAGATAGGATAAGAGATATGACAAAATATATGATAACAATAATGTCATACTGTGACAAGTATATATTTAATAATAATGAAAATCATATAATATCTCAAACCTTCTCAAACACCAAAAAAAATATCACATTGTTTAGATTATTCACCAAATCAAAAATATTGATAGAGCTTATCAATGCATATCATCAAAATTGGTGAGACATAAATTCTAGAAATCAATAATTAGAAACCCATATAACACAAAGGGGGAGGCCTATCACAAACAGAATACTATCCCATGTGTCGCTAACCCATAAAAACACAGGGTACAGTCTCTCCTTGGGGAATGATAAGCTGAACATTGACGCACCTAAAAAGATACTCCCTATGCACAGCCGAACATCGACGCACATAAAAAGATAAGCCCCATGCACATACTTATTGAGCCAAACATCGACGCACCTAAAATGATACGCCCCATGCGCCGAACTCATTAAGTCAATTGCTCCATGAACGGTCAAAGTAACATGGGTCGTTAGCCCATAAATATGAGGCGAGGCTCCTTAAATCGATGTACATTCCCCCACGCGGACAAAGAGACATCGCATATCGCTAGTCTAAACCATAAAATGATCACCATTGATCAATAAAAAGTGAAAATTACACTAGGGTAGTAAATAAATGTGTTTAGCTTCATGCCCATAACCACTGGCTTAACTTAAATATTTACGAACAAATTGTAGATTTCCACTCGAAAACTGTCACGAGAGTTCAATCAAACAAGTCCAAGAATTAACGGACGAAGTAAACACAAGCATTTCATACCACTTGTTTTGCTAAGTCGTTTAATTAGATTTCTCATACGAATGAAGTAAAGATTTGTATATACTAATAGATTGGAAAATGGTTTTAAAAACAAGCTTTGTATTAAAAATAGTGTTGGAATCATTTTTGTGAAAGAGTTTGAATATTTACTACTAGTATAAAAACCTTTGTATTTTAAAGTGACAAATCACAAAAATGATTGTAAAACAATCTAATACAATAATCCACATTCGGCAATGTGAATTAGAACAATAAAACTCGATATCAAATCCATCAAATGGATATTTCCAAAAATCCAGAAAAGATGCCATTAAAGTCGATAATAAACGACAACAAATAATCAGATCAATACAAATCGATACAAATCGGAAATCCATACAAAACAGATGAAGCAAGCAAAATAGCACAGGACTAGACGTTAAGTTGGATTGGCCAGACGTCTGACCTGAGGTTCGGGGAGCTTATTTTCCCCTCCTCCATTTTCTTTTTGATGCCAAAGACCCTCCAGACGTATGGTGTAGTGTAACCAGATGTATGGTCAAGGGTTTGGCCGTTTTAGATCTTTCGCCATAACTTTTTTTTCTCCAAGGACAATAACCAAACGTCTGGACTTGACCAACCAAACATCTCGTCACCTGGAATGGGCAATAGTTCGCCTAGGCCATTGATGTCCAAATTGATTCGGAAGCGATCAGAAGGGCAACGGAGACTAGGGATTTATGCCAAGCGACAACCTAGCCTTATAGGCTCTTCGATACACCCCAAATATCATGTCCAAACATCCAAAATATGATTTTTAAAGATTTTGACTTCAAAACACCAAAATTGAAAAATTCACCAAATCAATTTAAATCAAAGCAAATGAACATGAAATTGATGTTACGAATTCATACCTAACAACGATGAAAGATATAGACGTAGATGTGAGTTCAAGAACTCACATTTAAAACTCAAAAACAACGAATGAGAAGTTCTAAAATAAGGCAAGATCAATTCCTCTTCCATTGGCCTCTAGAATCTTCAATCTATTATCAAAGGTGAAGTTTTTCTAAGTTAGGTTATAGGAATTTCTAAGAAATGAAGGGAGACTGAGATGGAGAAGATGAAGAGGATGCTTGCCTAAGCTTCTTTTTGATTTTAAAGTAAAAACTAGAATTTCCTAAGAGAATTATGGCTTAGTAATTTCTAATCTCCTCTCTGTTCCTCCATTTTTTTTGCTTGAGTGTTTGGAAATGTTATGAATGAATGAAGAGGAGTGGAGTGGGAGTTGTTATTATAGAGTTGGGTTCTTTGTTAGGTTAGTGAGCTGAAACCTAAACCCAAAATGAAAATATCAAAATTTTAATCAACACCAAACATATCGATGTTTATATCAAAAAGTTCGCAAACGCCTTTTTAGACTCAATGGAGGTTGTCCCGAGTTCGGATTCGATCATTTACAGAAAGTCACAATTTGGACTTCAAATTCAACTAATGATGCTATATTTAAATAAAAAAAATTAAACATATGACCGTAAAATATGTGGGTTTTTACAACTGGCTCCAAACCAATCAAAGAAAAACAAAAGCCAAGTGACCTCCCAAATCTGGAGCATAAAATCATCAACCAATTTAAATTTTCTAAATTTATTACATACCTTTTTGCGCTTGATTTATATTTGACAAGTAATTTATTATCTTCTATGCAAATGCAGATGCACAAGACTCAAGTGGAAACCCCTTGTATACCTATAAATGCGACTTCTAAATGAAGATCAGGCCAATAAAAACAATGTAATGTGATTCTACTTTCAAAAGTTAGCATGATATAAATCCATATGCAATCAACTATCCATATCTTAATCATATGCAACAAACAAGAGGATATTCTATCATATATGCTATGCATTCAAGTATTCTCAAATGATAAATTGAGATCTAAATACTCGAGTTTTTTTTTTTCAATTCAAAAGTATATTTTCAGATTTCTCAGATGAGAAAAATCAAAGATCAAAATCAAAATGACATGGAAGTAATTCTTCCTAATAAAGTATGGTGAAACGCTTGAACCAAAACAACATGGAGCATCCAGTGGTGTTCCGATTCCTTGAAAAATATCAACTAGAGTGAATAAATATCATTCCTTTACCAAAATCTTCAAAAGTCACCTTTTTCAAAATCACCAGGATTTATGTCCTATTAACAACAATTCAAAATCCTTTGTTTATAAATTTAAACTTTATAAGTAATGGTATATATATCATACCAGCAATCAGTTCGATTCAATCAAATTAAATCAATCAAATTCCATGAAGGAATTAGCTAACACTAGTAGTCAATAAAATTCCATAAGGGGGAAACTATCACTTAACATTGTTCAAAAAGTCAAACGACTAACAAATAAATATTAACTTAGCTTCAAACTTTCTTAGTTGTCCAAAAATATAGATAATTATATAGCATATTATTTGCACATTTTCCTTTTGTTATTGCTTAGAAGATTGTCCAAACTCATTCGCACAAAATGGAAAGTTATACTCTATATGTTATTAGTCTCTTAATTTTATTAATTTCCTAATTTACTTATATTTTTCACTTAGTACTTTATTTAATACTAAAATTATTTTTGAATTATTTCATAAATTCCCACCCGAGTTTAAAATATTTTATAAAGTTATTTCTTTGCAAGACATCAAATAATAACTTATTCTGGTTTATTTACTTTTATAATTCTCTTCTATGCCCTAAGAGTAAATTTTATTTTAACTTTTTCAAGATCTAGATGGAAATGAAATCAAATTTCGGTTTTCTCAAAACCAAGTCGACCTATTAACCTTTTTAACTTAGCGTTTAAAAATGAATTTTTTAATATTTATGGTTGACCCAATCTACAAATAGTTTTACACTACTTGGATGTTTTAAACAAAGGTTATGGTTGTAGAAAAAACAAAATTTATCAAAACCTTCTTATTAAATTAACCACATTTAAACCTCTGTTAAATTATCCCTTATCTTATCTCATATCTTCTCTAAGGGAAAAAATCTTATTTATAAAAACAATCTCTTATTACTAACACTTTTGTTTTGGAAAGTAATTCCCTTTTAAGATGAATTTAAAAATTAGATACCTGGTTTTAATTTTAAAACTCATTATTGAAAGGATACTACATATATTTTAATATATAATAATTTTAAACAATTTATTTATTAAAAGTCACTTAGGGTTTATTTGGATTTGAACTCATCTCGATCACATAATGATAAAGAGAATAATTTACTAAGTACCCCACAACATTCGTCGATGCGAACATCTAATCGTCAATTAGAAGATTATTCAGATTACTACAAAACTAATCAAAATAATTTCCTCCTAATTATTCCAGTAAAATTCTATTTCCCAATATATTTTCTATTTTTTTAAATACTTTCAAAAGTAATGCTATTTTATTTCTCAAAAACCATTTTGAAATTATTTTCAAAAATTCTGGGATTTTGATTCATAAATCCTTTTTAAACATATTTTACAAACTAAATTCATATAAAATTTCCTTTACATAAAAATCATTTCATATTATAATAATCCTTCTTTATCATAATAAAATTATCTCGAATATTTATTCTCTAAATATTTTATCCCACTATTTACATTATATTAACAAATTTTTATAAAGTTTAATTTTTAACCAATCATTATCAAAAGGTAAATTTTCAAGCTTACATTTTCTTCTATCACTTTTATGGTCAAATGGTGAAAATTTAATTCCCAAAGGGTTCATTTTAAATCAAAGCGATAAATGCTCCTAATTAAACAAAACACAATTTAACAACTAACAAGCAACAGTTAATGATTATTATTTGAATTAAGCATACCGAATAAACAATAGTGATAATAAATATATATTATCACATTTAAACCAACACACTATGTAACTATACAGAGTTGGGAAAATTATTCCTTTATATATAAAGAATATAATCCTTGGAAAAATATTAAATTTGCCAAAATTTCAATACCATGTCCATTGGCCTTGGTCGAGTATTTAGGAATCCCTATCGATACTATCACATCCCACGTCTCGACCAGAATTCATAAAAACTCAATAGACCAATCAACATAATATGTTTTTATAACACTAACAAACACGATCTTAAATATATAATACTATCAAACTCATCATAGGGTTTCACTTACCCTATCTCTAATGAGCCAAATCCAAAGCCAAGGTTCTCGCTTAACCTTGCGCTCAGATACCAAATGCGATGGCCCTCCTTTTTGACCATCGAAAGTCGACCCCGAACACTACCACTGTGTTCAAATGTCGTGCATCCAATCAATAAAAGGGCAGCTTGTTAAGGTGAATAAAAATAAAAGAACGGATAACAAAAAAAATAGAATCTTACAGCGGAATCGACAACATATAATATAACAAGGACAGTAGAAACAGTCACTTAAAAAATACAGAGTATATCAGAGTTTTATCAACTGGACAATTATAAAATTCCGACCTTACAAATGCTGACAGGTATATTATATAATACAGTGGAAAATAAAACATTACGATGGTTAAACCTTCGGCTCCCCTTCAAGACCTCCATAACCATGGAAAACCTGGGAAAATACTCAGTCTTGCCCGACTATTATAGATAAATAACACCCGGATCAGTTTGAAAATACCAATGTGAGATAACTCGAACAATGGGGAAATGTATATAAAAAGTTTTGTGAGACTATGTCGCTAACGCGGAACGAGTTTTTACCTCACAAGAATAACATCCAAACAGGCAAGAGCAGAGACAAATATCAAGAGCAAATCCAAAAATGAATGAGCATAAATTTAACCAGACTTGAAAGAATGAAAATAAATCGAGTGAAATCTAACCTAGACAGAATGGATAGAACAAGAAAAACAGTTCAACTTGATAAAATGAACTGAATAAGGCAACAGTTCAAACTTGATAGAATGGACCGACTGAGGTAACAATCCAACTTGATAGAATGGACTAAATAAATACTTAAATGCCGTGATGAGGAGTAGACTCTACTTATGGCAATTTAAAGCTAAAACAGATTCAGGGTTTCGAATCAAAATAAGGAAAGGAAATTTTACAACAAATGACTGGAAAGGTGCACCTCCTTGAAGTATACATCTGGTAATATACTTTTGAGAAGCTCATTTACTCTGTGACACTTCTTGGAAATACCAACCCGGACCCCGCCGGACCTTACCGAGTATCCGAATTTTTTCACATCTAAGTGCACAACCAAATCTAAACTAGATGAGATATGAAAATACTCTAATGGGAGCAACCCTACATGGCATGGCTTCCACTCGCGCTTTTCGTTTAGTCATTTTCGACAAAAGATAGCAATGCTCAATGGAGCAATAAATCGTCTTAGAATGACGATAATAAAGTAGCTGAAGTAACCGATAGCTAAGATACCGACTATCGAGGATATAAAACGATCGTATGTGGAAATTAAGTCTTGTATACTTATCACCACTCATTGAATTCAAACTTGTACTATTTCTTGGTTAACAATAATAAAGGAACAAGTCAAGGTAGTGTTACCTCAAAGTCATATTACATGATTATTCTAAATTTTTGAAAAAACAACAAGACCACTTCTTCCATGTTTAGTGCTAATTATACAAGTAAATCGTTTCCATATAAGCGATTCACTTTACATAAATAATTCATTTCCGTAAATGAATAAACCTTTTTCTTCTTAAAAACAAACAGAATTTGTGCTTGATTTCCATATTAGAATTAATTCCTGATTGGAAAACATTACAAGAATAATCTTTCCAATTGCTCGATCCCGAAGGCCTAAACCAATATTAGATCGACACCTAAGAGATTATCCCAAAGGATAGTAAAACAATTTAAATACCTTTTTTAGAATTTAAAAACAACATTAATTATCCCAAAGATAATTAATCACATTTAAAATCACTTTTAAATAAACAAATCCATTAACTTTATTATAGTCGATAATTATTACAACACTTTTATAACGTTGGTAAATTAACTTCAAAATCTTTATTAAATTGGTTTATTATCATTAAATTAGTTGATTAAAGAAATTTTATTATATTAGTTAGTTTACTTTAATTATTTTTATTTAATCTATTAATTAACTTTAAATATCATTAAATACAAATATTAATTAAATTCAAATTATCATTGGTTAAAAATGAATAAGCATCTCAAACATCATTTAATAAAATGATAAGTAATTTTAATTTTCATTAATTAAGATAATTAATTAAGTTCAAACAATCATAAATTAATTTGATTAATTAAATCATGTCTCGTTTGTTAATCAAAATATCATTTGTTAAAATGATTTATTTAATTATAAAACATCATCAAATAAAATGATTTAACTAAATTCTAACTATCATTAGTTAAAATAGTTAATTAAATTTTAAACAATCATTAATTAAAATGATTAATAGAATTCAAATATCATTATCTAAAATGACCAATTAATTTTGAATATCATTATTTAAAATGATTATTAATTTCTATTATCATTAATTGAAATAATTAATTCAATTCTATCATCAACAATTAAAATAGATAATTAAGTTTAATAAATTAATTAAACTTCATTATCATTTATTAAAAGAATTAATTAAACTCAATAATCCTGGTTAAGATGATCAACTAAGTATAAATCATCATTATCAAAAATAATCAATTAAATCTAAAGATAGACCAATTTTTGATCATCATTTATGAAATTGGTTAATTAATCTCAAATTAATTAATTAAAATGGCTAATTAATTAGAATTATCATTACTCAAAATGATTGATATATTTTCAATATTCTTTTTGGTGGAAACACAAGCTCCATTTCATATGATAAGGTTTTGGAAATGAAATTGAATAAACGAGATACAGTAAAAATCACTATAACGACTTTTAAGCTATTAGATATAATATCAGGATTTTATTCAGCTATCATCAATATAACAACATATGGATGTATATAAATAATTTATGGGCGAGAAACCCCCTTTGGATCTCTTTATATATTTTCCCTCCAAAACAATAGTTATGGATAATATAGAGATAATCATATGGGTTTATAACGATCAAATTAATACGTCATCCATTTTCCAAAAGGAAATTCGACCAAACAAGCAAATCAAATAATCTAACTAACATCCAAACAATCAATAAACATTATAAATTCATTGATATGATATAATAAAGTTAAATGTGAGTTAAACTCACATTGATTTTCGTTTTCCCTGAAACGTCCCAGTATTGGACTGAAAACCGAATGGCCGTCCGATTTTAGCTTGAATTTTCACTTGCTCAAATTCAACCAAATCAATTCCATCTGGAAGATCTCGACGACATGAGTCCAACGCAAAAAAGCCAATCGAAACCGATCTCATATAAGCGAGATATACAATTTAGAGGTTATCGATAATTTAAATAAAAGTCAAAACAACTTTAAATAATATACAATTTTACCCTTCCCCACTATCTTCATCTTCCTAACTAAAAAGGTGCACAGCCATGAAATCAAACCGTGCACGACAAATTAATGATACAGAGCTCCAGTGCGCCATTTGGCGAACCGTCTTCACTGTTGCGCTCCCCTTCAAAATCACTACGCGTCCATTACCTCTACGATGAACCCGCCTCTCCATAGGGAAATGCGATTTCTGCCCTAAAATGTGCTACAGGCGATTGTCGCCTCCTCCAAGACACAATCGGAACAAGCCAAAATTCCCCAAATCGAAGCACTCCCTGCGACTAAACCCAAGAATACGACTCTAAGGACATCTCTGACCAAATCAGCCTAGAACTTGAACCATAGCTTACCTCTCAATATTGACTACGGCCAAACATAGTTCGCACACCTCAATCTTAGTATGGAATTTAAGATCTCACACTAACAATCTCAACAAACCAAATTTTATGATTTGTTGATATGTGTTTGGATCGATTCTTGATTTTAGAAGAGCACGACCATTTTCCATTCACTGGAATGAAATTGAAAAGGAGAGAGGAAGGAAATAGTATATTGAAGTGTGAATTTTTTGATTTATAGCGAAATAAAAAAACAAAATAATTGTGTTTTCTTTTTCAATGACAGAAAATTTCTCGAGCCACCAAAATGTCCCTGACGTCAAATCGTTAATTAGGAATTGAATATTGATTTGATTTTACAATGATTTTTAAATGAAATATTTATGGTACCCAGCCATGCAATATTTAGTTGGAGTACGAACCATAGGTGACCAAAATAAAAAAATAATCGTGCACTAATATGTGATATGATCATAAATCAACACTGAATTACACAGATAGTTTTATTTTGTGAAATTTTCCAAATATCTTCGTTTGCTGATAAATCGTCAAAAGAATAATTTCAATATTTTCCAAATTAAAAATTATGAAAAAAACTAATAAATTAAATTAAAAATACGTCAATGGAAATCGAATCATAAAACTAAAAATAATTTTTCTGATTAATTATTCGAACTATTTACTACTATAAATAAATTTAAGAATTTGTGAAAAATTGAATTCTTTATTAATATTTATTAACTTTAAGTAAAGTTGAATAAAATTATGAAATCCATTTAATCAGCACTCAATTTTGCAATTTAGATATTTTAATCAATCCTTATATTTGAATTCAAGTTATTAAATTCCAAAATCCAATTATTTAAATATTTAAAATTAATTAAACATTTAAAATTAAATGATCAAAATTTTGGGTTGTTACACTGTCATTAACCAATAATGCATTTTTAAGAAAGGGCAGAATAACTAGTTAGGTTGATCCAGTTGTGAATATAAATTATGGAATGTTAAAATCTTAAAACTAAAGATATTAGCAGGGGCCAACAGGTTTACCGTAAGCCCATGAAAATTGTGCATAATAAATGTTATTGGTAGGGGTGAATAGGTTCGTAGTCAGCACATGAAAACTATGATTTGATACTGGAAGTGGCTAAATAGGTTTGTAGTTAGCTCATGAAAACAATATCTAGATTAAGATATTGACAGTTAGTCTATAAGTACCTAGTTAGCCCATGAAAACTAGGATAAGAGAAAAGATATTGGAGTTACTAATAGGTTATTACTAATCCCATGAAAACTATGAAATCAGAAATATAGTCCATAAGCATTTAACAGGCTAATAATAACCCTTAAAACTATAATTGAGACAGATAGTCAGAATGAATAGGGATGGGTAATCCAATTTTGATTTACTTGTTTTGCATATCATCATAATATTTTGAAATACTATGTTTTTTTACCATTGTAGATGCAGGAGCACGATATAGGGTTTTATAAATATTTTAGGATGTTAGTGAGGGGAAAACCCATTCTGCTAAGTGGCATGGTCTTACTAGATAACCAGATGGTTTGAGATGGTCGATTATTATTCATACTAGGCTTTATGTCTGACTCAAAATTTTTGGTTTCCCCCTTAAACTCTCTGGTACTCAACTGAATTTGAGTAGGTTGAGAGTTAAGGTTTTCAGGTGTTCTTTTAGATGAATAAAGCTTTCGAGGACATACGGGAGGAATCTTGTTATTGGAGTTCTTTTATTTCCGCCGCGTGTTTTGATAGTAAAGGAAAATATGTTTTCTTGCCTTATTATATACTCTGTTCAACCAATGGGGCACCTTCATATGTCGCTCTTGGTGTATTTTGTAATAATCATATGTTAACTGAACGTGGTCTGTGAACTGGGATTATGTAATCAGTTTGGACTATTTTCAAAATTGAATGTGGAATTTGTTTGCTGTTTAATTTTTTCCATATTCTTGTGTTTCTGTGTATCTAATATCACTGTATTTGGTCGTCGAGGATTAAAAACTATGGATGACTGTAGCATCTGTATCTATTAGTTTTGGGCCTTCAAGTAGGGGGATGTTACAGAAAGCCTCCAAACCCTTATATTTTTAGTCGAACCATACTCTTTTTTTCTCCATTAGTAAAAGTTCAAATTAAAGTAAAAATTATTATATTCAATAGTTGGTTGTCATCGGTTTAGGGACTAGCACTCTGTCGGATTGAAAATTCGTTCAAGGAGAGATTTCATCATTTCAAGGTGCGCTTGTAGGCATTGGATATAAGGTAAGTTTCTAGCCTATATATGAATATTAATGTGTGTGTGCATATATAATATTTCTATCATGTTTATTATATTATTAGTTGGGTGACGATTATGATATATAATTATGTAGTCACAATTAGATTGGTTACATGTTTATATATATGCATTCATGTTTAAAGAAACTCAGTCATGCATATGCCTATTAGTAACATGATTCAATAAAAAAATATGCATTTTAAATAGTTTTATACACAATATTTAAATATATATATACATAGTTTATTATTTAAATACTACATCATACTTTATTCAACATATGTTTATATAATTTTGTATATAATATTTCATAGGTATGATATTTTCATCAGAAATAAAAATATTTTTAAATATATGTATATTTATATTTAATTAGTATTTAATCAATTAACTACATAAATTAACTATATAATATATATACACACTTCATATAAATTATGTTTTATATTTTACAAAATAAATTAACACACAACAAGCTCTTGGTAGAAAAAACCATTATTTTATATGTTTAAAAACATTTAATCGTTGTCCTAGAGTTAAATATAGATTTTAAAATTGATTTTAAATTATAAAATTATATAATATATAGTCAAATTACAAAATATCACTTGCCATTTACTAAAAATTCAAAATTAATTTATGAAAATAATTTACATTAATTTTTAAATTATATCCATACTAACATTTATATTAGTACACATATTTTAAAATTAAAAAATAAAAAAAATGAGCCGTGCGCATGAGCCGGTGTGTGTGTATTAAATACACACATAGATATATATACACACACATATATATATATATATATAATTTATACATATATTTATATAAGTATTTAATATATATGTAGGCTTAAAAAAATTAATATACATACTATTTTCGGCGTTGCGAAAATATTAGTATAATTTATAAATGTTTTGGATGTATTTATAAAGTTATAATATATAAAATGTTGAAATTTCATACATACGTTTATATATATATAATTATTTAAATGAAATATAGTTTGTGTATGTATATATATATGTATTTATAGCATTATATATATATATATATATATTGAAGTTTGTAAACATATATTTGGATAATATATTTGTATATTAGACGAGCTAGCATGCCCGTTGCGGTGTAAATCCTAACATCTATACATGGACATATTATACCTTATACGAATTAATACGTTACACATGCACACACACACACACACACACATATATATATATATATATATGTACACATACGATACATGCATATGTAAATATATTATATATTAGTTGTTAAATAATAAAATTAACATTATAAATTTAAATAAAATAATGATTTTATTTAAAATAAATTTAGAAATGTTTCAAATAAATTAAAATTCGCAGGCCCAATAAAGATCCAAAATGGTACAAAAAAATTGAAATTCACCCTATGGGATGGCCCATTTCTAACATCGTAAACATAGACCAATGACTTTCTACCAGACCTCCTTCTGAAGATATCCCACATTCGGGACACACAATATTCCCTTCGTTCCAACCCATCCTTTCGGGTCTATCTCAAATCCTCTTTGGTCTTCAACATCAATATCCATCTCTAATCGCCTAATTCTTTTAGCTAACAACGGGTCATCTCTTTGCCATGTAGCAATTCTATCCACAAGAGTTGGGCGAACTACCAAACTTTTTACTGCACTAGGATCCTAATTTAATCCCGCATTTGGCCTAAATTGAAATCCACATGAAGCCAAGGACTTTAATGCCATTCATTCTTTAATCACAGATAACACTTCATTCTGTTGCTTCTTACTTAAAGCATCAACAATCTTGTTCTCCTTTCCCGATGTATACTTGATATTAAAATCGTATGTTGTCAAGTACTCTAACTATGTTTTTTGCCTCATATTCAACTCCTTTTGAGAGAATATGTACTTAAGAGATATATGGTCTTTATACAACTCCAACTATTCTCATAATAGATAATGTCTTGAAATCTTTAGTGCAATGCTCACACCTACCAGCTCTAGGCCATGAGTTGATTAACGAACTTCTTATGGCCTCGGTTTCCAAGATGCACAGGCTATTACTCTTTCCTTCTGCATTAAACTGCACCCAATTCAATTCCATAAGCATCAGTATAAACAACTAAATTTTTAATCCCTTCGGGTAAGATCGAGACATGAGCAATAGTTTAACCTCTTTAACTCCTGAAATGACCCTTCATATTTATCAATCCACTCAAACTTCTCATTCCTCGTAATCAACTTAGTCAAGTTGTTACTATACGTAAGAAATCCTTAACGAACCTATAATAATTGTCAGCTAAACCCAAGTAATTTCTCATCTCTCTGACCATCTCTAGCCTTCCCTAATCATTAATGATCTCTGTCTTCGATGTACCTATTGTTAATTCATTCTATGAAACAACATGACCTTAAAACTTAACTTCCCATTTTCAAAAGTGACAACTGAAATTTTTGCCTTCAACTTATGTTGTCTTAAGGTTTCCAACACTAGTCTAAGACGGACTTCGTAGTCCTAATCATTCTCAGAATATACTAAGATATCATCAATGAAGACCAACACAAATCTAACCAACCGACCATATAATATCACGTTCATAATATCTAAAACGAATGCATAGCTAGTCCGAAGGACATGACTAACCATTCATATGAATAATATCTAGTTCCAAACATGGTCAAAGGAACACTGTCTTCTTCTACCCTCAATTGATGGAATCTTGTTGCCAGATCTGGCTGTAAGTATACCCTGGCTCCACTCATCTGATCAAAAAACACATCCATCCTAGGCAATGAATAGTGATTTCTCATAATCGACTTATTCAACTTTCTATAGTTGATGCACATCTGAAGTTATACGTTGGACTCTTTACAAATACCATGGATACTCCCGACGATGAACTACTCGACCTATTGAAACTTTTATGCTTAAATTTCACTAGGTACTTCTTCAATTCCTCCATCTTCTTGGGTAGCATTCTACAAGGTTGTCTACTAAAAGGCTATCCCCAAAGTGTCTAGTGTATCTAGAATTCAATCACTCTTCTTGGTGGTAACCGTGTAACAAGTTTGAAAACATCTGCAAATTCTTGAACTACTCACATAAATCATTTATCCCGCCATCTTTAGTCCCAATTATAGACAAGAAAACTTCAAACTCTCCTTAAACATATCTAATGCCACCATAGTACTTTCACCACTTCTAGGATTTCATTAAGCGATAACTCTATTCACATAATAAATGTAGGAAATGCGGATTACAGATCTTAAAGCAGAATTAACACTAGAGAGGGGTGAATAATGCTTGATTAATTTATAAATCCTTTTGAAATCTTTACAATTAAATCCAAACAGATGCAATTCATAAACATAGAAACAATCACAGAATCAGATATAGATGCAAATAGTAAATATAAGTAGTAAAGAAAAGAACACAACAGAATTTTATACTGGTTCGGAGTTACTCTACATCCAGTTCCATACCATTTCTTATGCAGATTTCTTTTCAAATATAGTGTCGATATTACAACCTCGATTTCAAGGCCACAAGATACACCCTCCTGTCTTTGAGTCTAGGGCAAACTCTCTTGATTTAACCAGGCTATAAGATCACCTAATTGATTTACGAGCTACAATCATACACAATGGACTTATAGGCCACAATCACACCGTTTCCAATCACACTTTGATAAAGAGAGACTCGATACACTTTGATCTTTCGATCTTCGATTACAAATGATCCTGTAACTCTGAATAGAAATGAGATCTTTGAGAAAGAGTGGCAGAGAATCAAACTAGAGAAGATCGAGTTTAATTCACTTAGATCTTTAGTCGAGTTTTGTTAAAGCATTTGAAATATAAAAGAATATTTGAGTAGAGAAGAAGGCGTGAAGAAACGAAGAAAAAGTAACTTAAAATTCGTTGAAAACAACAGGTATTTATAGGAGAATAACGGTCATGTCCATTCGTGAAAGGTTATGATGAATAGACGCTTCTTTTGAAAATTTGAATTTTAAATTCTATGTCTACCATGTCGGCATGGGGGGATAAGGGATGTCGACATGCCCATGTTATTTTGAAAATAGATTTCTCTTTAAAATGATTTCAATTCTAAAACTTTTCAAAACAATTTCTAAACTTTGTAAACCATTTTGAATATAGTTTAAACTTATAAAAGAGTTTTAGAAGGTAATCTTAAAATATATAATCTATAATATAAAAGTAATATTAAAAATTAAATATAGATTTCTTTAAAATATATTAAAGCTAAAATATTAAAATCAAGAGATATTTCAAAAAACAAGAGATGATTTTGAGATTAATCTTGATAATCTTGATACTCATGAGTCTTCAGTCTTTATTTCTTCAATCTTGAATTCGTCAGTCTTGAATCTCTATACTCAGTCTTGAATCTTTATACTATACAGTCTTCATTCTTAGTACATGCATATGTATATCCTGCGTATACATATATATCTAGACACGAATATTAATATTTATATTTTTTAACAAGTACTAAGGTTGTTGTCATCAAAACCATCATATCAGGAACTAACAATCTCTCCTTTTTTAACGATGACAACCTTAGTTTATAAAATCCACTCCAGCAAATTTTGATTCTATTCTGACCCCCCTTTATTACAACAACTCCCCCTTAATCTACTAACTTCCCCTTAATCTAAGCCTATCTAACCTATTTTATAATTTTCCCTCTTTATCATCAAAGAAAAACTAATCCTAAACTATATAACTCCCCCTTAAACTGATACCATGAAACTAAATGCTAATAATGAAGTATAATAAGTGAAACATAAATCTAATTTGATTATATATGATGTTACATCACACACACACACACACACACACACACACACACACACACACACACACACATATATATATAAGAAACATGGACACAAATATGTACAAGTACACAAAATATAAAATCATTAATATAATAACAATCTAACGAGAGTCCTTGAAAAATGGTGACTTGTGAAATCGAACAATTAGGGTAATGGAGATAAAAGTTTCCATATTGTTCGACCAAATTACCATTTTTGTCAAAACAGACTTCTCCAACGCAAATAACTTTATTGTCTTTGTCCATTTGCGCTTCTTCTTCCTCTTCTTCTTATTCTTCTTCATTGTCCTCTAATGGATTATGAATATGTGTGTTAGAGGAATCATCTTCAATCATAATAGGGTCTGCATGATCATCCATTAGAAATTTTTGTAAATTTCAAAGAATCTTGCCATGTTTCTCTTGTTCCTTCACCACCCTTATTTGAGTGACTTGTAATTCAGTCAGAATTTGCAGAGAATCCTTCATGATTTCCTCAATCTTCATTATGCGAGCCAATGTAGCTTGTTGAAATGGACCAAAATTAGGAGAAAGGAAGGAAAATGTTGCATTTTAGTTTGATTTAGAAGAGAAAACCATTATTTTTTTTATTTTCAGAAGTTTAATACAGAGAAAATGAAGTGAGAAGATAGAAAATTTCAAAATGTTATGATTATATAACTACCAAATTGATTTTAGAGGAAAAATCAAAATTTTAAATTTTACCGTTTTATATCGACATGGGGGGTAGGGGCATGTCGACATCCCTTTGAAAATTTTGGCAATTTTGTTTTTCTTCATTTATTTAAATATATGTGTTAATATATCTATATTTTATATCTCAGTTATAGAACAAATATCTAGTTCTCTTCTTAATATTATAAAGGTTGATTGAATCAAGGGTTTGGTCAGAATATCAGCTATTTGATTCTCAGTGTTGATAAATTCAAGAGAAATAATCTCTTTACCTATATTTTCTCTAAGAATATGATATCTGATATCAATATGTTTTGTTCTGGCATGGCGAGTAGGACTTTTGATAAATCTATTGCACTTGTATTGTCACAATAAATTGGTGATTTTGAAATATTTATCCAAAATTCTTTAGGGTCTGTTGCATATTGATAATTTGAGAACAAGCCAAACCTGCAGAGATATATTCTACTTCAGTGTATGATAGTGAAACAGTATTTTGCTCTTTAGTAAACCAGAAAAACAGAGAATGTCCTAAAAAGTGACAGGTTCCACTTGTACTTTCTCGATTTAATTTTCAACTGCATAGTCAGCATCGCAATATGAGATTAAATCAAATGAATCATTTTTAGGGTAAAATAGGCCATATCGAAAGTGAGCTTAACATATCTTAGGATACGTTTAACAGCTTTTAAATGGGTTTCTTTGGGTGAGATTGGTATTTTGCATAGAGATAGACACTATGCATGATATCAGGCCTACTCGCAGTTATATAGAGTAGTGATCCTATCATTCATCTGTATAGTTTTTGATCAACATCTTTGACATGTCTTCTTTATTTAAGGCTTCATTGGTTGCCATTAGAGTGGGTTTTCCACTCGTATTGGTCACACTTGCTAACTAGATCGTTATCATACATTTCTTGATTAATGAAAATACCGTTATCTACATGTTTTATTTGCAATCCTAAAAGGAAAGTAAGTTCACCCATATAACTCATCTCAAACTCTATTATCATTATTTTAGAAAACTCTTTGTTCATTTCATTGTTTGTTGATCCAAAAAGAATATCATCTACATAAATCTATAGTAATTGGATATCATTTTTGTTTCTTTTAATAAAAAGACTATTATCCACTTTACTAATTTCAAAATTAGATTGTAATAGGTAAGATCTTAGTCTGTCATACCAAGCTCTAGAAGCTTGTTTCAAACCATATAAAGCTTTCTTTAATTTGTAACATGATTTGGAAACTTTTCTTCTTCAAAAAGCGGAGGTTGTTCAACATAAACATCCTCTTTGACAAAACCATTTAAAATAGCACTTTTGACATCCATTTGAAATAATTTGAATTGTTATGGTTTGCAAAAGAAAGTAGAATTCTAATGGCTTCTAATCTTGCCACGAGTGCAAAGGTTTCATCAAAGTCTATTCCTTCTTCTTAGAAACAACCTTGCGCGACTAACCGAGCTTTATTTCTAACGACCTCACCTTGTTCGTTCATTTTATTTTTACACACACATTTAGTTCCTATTATAGATCTATCCTCATGTCTAGGAACAAGTTCCCATACATCATTTTTGGTGAATTGATTCAGTTCTTCTTGCATACAAGAATCCATGAATCATTAGATGATGATTCCTTTGGATTTTTGGGTTCAATAGTTGATATAAAAGCTATATTACTCATCATCTTTAGTTGATTTCTAATTCTAACAATAGATTAAATATTTTCTAGTATATTTTCTATAGGATGATCTTTTAATTAAAGCCCGATCCTTTTATTAGGATAAACAGTTTTGCAATTTGTTTCATTTGATTAATTATTTAAAGTAACAAAATCATTTTCATTATTTATTCGAACAAAATCTTTGAAATTTTAATCAAAAGATACATGCGTTGTTTCTTCAATGGTGTTAGTTTTTAAATTGAAAACTCTGTATGCTTTATTTCTATTAGAATATCCGATAAAGATTCCTTTGTCGGATTTAGCATCAAATTTATCCAAATTGTCCTTTGTATTTAGAATAAAGCCTTTACTTCCAATAATATTAAAATAAGATACCTATGGTATCTTATTGAAAAGAAGTTCATATGGTGTTTTATTGGTTAGAAGTCTAGTTAAAATCCTATTCAAAATGTAACAAGCTGTAGCGACTGCTTCAGCCCAAGAAATTCTTGGTATTTTGCTATTTGAAAACATAGTTCTTACACGCTCTTGAATCATTCTATTTTTACGCTCTACCACTCCGTTTCGATGTGGAGTTCTTAGAAAAGAAAAACTATGAGTTATTCCTTTTCTGTTGCAGAAATTCTCAAAATTTTCGTTTTCAAATTCTCCACCGTGATCACTACAAATAGTTTTGATTTTTAAAGAAAGTTGATTTTGAATTTTTTTTCAAAAGTTTTAAATAAATCAAAAAGCATCACTTTAATGTTTCAGAAAAATTATCCACATAAATCTAGAATAATCATCTACAATTACAAAAATATATTTGCTGTAATTTATTGCAGAATTTGAGATGGACCAAACAGATCTAAATGAAGTAACTCAAGAGGTTTTGAAGTTGAAATTGTATTTTTCAATTTGAACAAACTCTTCCTAAGTTTTCCTAACTGACAAGCATCACATATACTATCTACTTTAAAATCCTTTTTATGGAGACCTCTTACTAGATCAAGTTTTGAAAGCCTAGATAAAAGTTTGAAATTCATATGCCTAAATCTTTTATGCCAAATCCAAAGGTCACTTGTATTAGCCAAAAGACATAGGTTATCATTTGAGATTTTCATACTGAGAATATAAATATTTGTGTTCCTAATTCCTTCAAAGATAATATTTGATTTATTATCTTTGATGTGATACATATCCTTTTCACATTTAATTTTTTAGCCCTTATCACATAGTTGACTTATGCTAAGTAAGCTGGGTTTTAGATTCTTAACTAACAGAACATCAGAAATAGTGGGAGTTTTAGAGTTACTGACATTGCCGATGCCAATCACATATCCTTTTGAATTGTCTCCAGAATTGACCATTCCTCTATCTTCATGAATTATGCCATTCAGTATCTCCGGATTACCAGTCATGTGTTTTGAACATCCACTATCAAGTATCCATTTGTTTTTCATGATTTGCACCATTTTTCCATTAAGTGTTAATTCTTTAAAAGCCATATAACATATCTATTTCGGCACAACAAATCAATTCGGTAGATAACTAGATTTTCTATAATAATAATAATATGCAGACTTATGAGACAATGATGATTTGGACAGTTTTGAACTAGTGTTAACAGAATCTCCAAAATTGACATTTTAAACTTTTTCAAAGTTCGGATTATGATAACATTGAAAACCAGTGCTTTGATACCAAATGTAGGAAATGCGAACAATGGATCTTAAGGCAGAATTAACACTAGAGGGGGGATGAATAGTGTTTAATTAATTTTATGAATCTTTTTGAGATCTTTTCAAACTAATCCAAACAAATGCAATTCACAAACATAGAAACAATCACAAAATCAAACACAAATGCAAATAGTAAATAAAAGAATTAAAGGAAAGAACATACTGGAATTTTATACTAGTTCGGGGTTACCCTACATCCAGTGCCACATAATTTCTTGTACAGATTTCTTTTCAAATATAATGTCAATATTATAACCTCGTCTTCAAGGCCACGAGATACACCCTCCTGTCTTTGAGTCCAAGGCAAACTCTCTTGATTTAACCAGGCGGCAAGATCACCTGATTGATTACGAGCTACAATCACACCAAATTAATTCATAGACCACAATCATACGGTTTCCAATCACACTTTGATAGAGAGAGACTCGTTACACTTTGATCTTTCGATCTTTGATTACAAATGGTCCTATAACTCTGAATAACAATGAGATCTTTGAGAGAGAGTGGCAAAGAATCAAACTAGAGAAGATCGAGTCTGATTCACTTAGAATTTCAGCCGAGTTTTGTTAAAGCGTTTGAAATATAAGAGAATATTTGAGTGGACTACAAGGCGTAAAGAAATAAAGACAAAGTAACATAAAATTCGTTGAAAACAACTTGTATTTATAGGAGAAAAATGGTCATGTCCATTTGTGAAAGGTTATGATGAATAGACACTTCTTTTGAAAATTTGAATTTTAAATTCTATGGCTACTATGTCGACATGGTGGGATGAGGGTGGTCGACATGCCTATGTTATTTTGAAAATAGATTTTTCTTTAAAATGATTTCTATTCTAAAACTTGTCAAAACAATTTCTAAACTCTGTAAACCATTTTGAACATAGTTTAAACTTACAAAAGAGTTTTATAAAGTAATCTTAAGATTATATTATGGTATAAAAGTAATATTAAAAACTAAATATAGATTTCTTTAAAATATATTAATGCTAAAATATTAAAATCAGGAGATGGTTTAAAAAACAAGAGATGATTTTGAAATTAATACGATTAGAAATAGTTTATGGAGTAAGGCTAAAATATTTAAATTGATAGAGATTCAAAAGATAGCTTTGAAAAAATAAATCATTTTGAAAATTTCATGGATTCCATTCCATTAGAGAAGATCGTGGGTTCCATCGCACTAAAGAGGTCGCGGGTTCCATCCCACTATAAAGCGAGAAGGTGGATTCCATTCCATAATTAAAATCCGAATAAAGATTTTAGTGCTATTATGAAGTTTTAACATAAGTCTAGACCCTATTACTTATCTTGATATCTTAAACTCTTGAACTCTTGATAATCTTGACAATCTTGATAATCCTGATACAGTCTTGAATTCGTCAGTCTTGAATCCGTGTACTCAGTCTTGATTCTTTATACTGTACAGTCTTCATTCTCAGTACCTGCATATACATACCATGCATATACATATATATCTAGACAAGAATATTAGTATTTATATTTTATAACAAGTTATAAGATTGTTGTCATCAAAACCATCGTATCAAGAACTAACAATAAATTCTAGAAACGTTGCGTACTAGCAATTCCATACCCAAAATTACCTCATACCCTACAAAGTCAAACACATAATGGTTGTAAACAAATAAATAGCTGCATAAAACAAACTCAACGTTAGTGTACCTTAACTCGAAAGGGGCATAGCCATCGATTGGATTTGCCACAAGCAAAGACAACCAAATATGTAGGATATTACTCTAACCTATAAACCAAATCTTTCAATATAAAGTGTATGTAGCCCTAATATAAAAAAACCTCTAAGGAAACACTAGAAATTGAAATTATACCTCTAAGCACTACACTCTTCCCCTTCTCCTCTGTTGTCTTGTCTAGATGATGATCATTCCAAAGCAAAAAATTGCCTATGTTAATTCTAGATAATCCTTCTTCTTTTGGCTAGGCCTGTCAAAGTTGAAGCACTTGGCCTTCCCCTTATTTTACAGCTCGGTACACTTTGTCTAGTTGTGATACTTCTGAGAAAGTTATGGATATGCCCATGGTGCAACTAGTAATTTGTTTTATATATCCGACTCGAACCTTTTTCATAATAATAAGTACTTGATTTCTCTAATATTTTTCATTATATAGTGATATAATTAATTAAATATATAAATTTAAAGTATATTTAAATAAAAATTACTTTAATGATATGTTATGTGATAATAATTATAAGAAGCTATAATCATGAGAAAATTATCACAATTGTAAACAACATATTAGTTTAAATATTCGTGGTTAAGTGTTTCAAGGAAGGATATCTACAAATCCATTGAGACTGTAGTACATAACGCTCACCAAATGTAATTCTTATTTATAAATAAGTGTATCAATGAATACGTAAAAATTTAGATAGTCGGCATCCATATCCGAAAAGCGGATAGATGTTTGATATCCAGAAGTACAGATACAGATGCAGGCATAAAGGAATATGTATTCGAAAATTATTCATCCATTTTTTATCATGATTAAAGCTTATATTACATTTATTTTAGTACGATTAAAGATATTTATTTATTATTATTTTATTAAGCTAGTAGTGTATATTATATGGATTTAATGCATATTAATTGCTCAAAACTATTCATTTTCATCATATTTGATTATTTTGCACACTTTTATAATTGATGGGATTACTAGAAGACTATGTTTAAGCAAAATTTGCTGTTTATGTTTCTTGATTTATCGGTCATTAGCGGATAGGATAATTATCTTATATCCATCCATATCTACGGATGTGGCATCCGAAAATGATTTTCGATGCAGATGTAGCACCATCCACATCTGAAAGTATACGTTGACATGCCTATATACAATTACACATGTGGTATTCAGATTATTATAACAATTACGTATATTTATTGATTTTCTTATCAACGCTATAAATATTTTAGATCATGTTATTCAGTTGTATTATATATAGTTTTTATCGATTCGTAGTTAAAAAACTTGCAAACATTTTTTAATTTGGCCATATATATTCTTTACATATGTTCTATAATTTTCTAGTAATTGCTATTAAATATAAATATTTTTAAAATAATTTTTTATCATTTTGAAACCAATGATCGTTAAGAATATTTAAATCTTTATAGGTAATTATATATATATATATTAAAAATAATTTTGGCAACTAAAAATATATATATATATATTATTAACATTTTATTTTACCAAACTATATCAATTATTAATATATACCTTTTGAACATTATTACTTTAAAACATTGTTTTTAGTTAAGAATGAAACTTATATTTTTATTAATTATTCATAGGTTGGTAAATGAAAATTATCGTTAATTTTTTTATCGAGTTATATTAATTATTAATATATAGCTTTCTAAACATTATTACTTTAAAGCATTCTTTTTATTTAATGGTAAAATTATATATTAAATTACTCAGGGTTTAATATAAAAAAATATGGTCGAACCGATAAATTTATCTGTTTATATTATTAAATATTTCAAAATATCATATGTGTGTATGTATATATATTATTGATTTATACATTTTTAAATAGCTTTATATATATATATATATATATATATATATATATATATATATATATATATATTGCTTATAACAAAATAATTCAAAAAAATCATTTCATATTTATCTTTACCAATCCAAAATACCAAAATTAGCTACTTTAGATTAAATTTGAATTTAGAATGTTTTATTAAGTATTGAAAAGATATTTTAAATATAATTTTGAATTCAAAATTTTTTGACTTAGTCAAAATTTATTTTGAATTTTATTTTCTTATATATTTTGTGTGTGTTTGTGTGTGTATTATTTTCGAAATCACTTATATATTTTACAAAAATAAATAATACGCATCCACAGATATATGTATATGTATACATGTATATATGTATGTATGTATGTATGTATGTTGTATGTATATAGACACGTACTTCATAGACACTAAATTATTTTGAGATAATCAAAACATACAAAAATGGAAAATGTATAAGTTATGGATATAAATCTCAATTTTCATATACGTACACTTTAACTCTGCACTATGTTATATCGCATATGCACGTTATACACATATGAGCATATAATGATATACTCACAAACTATATAAAATATTTTCAATTAAATTCGTTAACTATAATGATCCGTAAATTTTAACGATTTAAATAATGTAATTAACTAAAATTTTCATGAAAATAAACAACGAAAATTTTGCAATGAAAATTTGTTATTTTGAATATGCCTATCTAAATATAGCAAGTGGCAGATTTTATCGAAAAAATATGTAAGTTTGTTCAGTTGTGAAATTTCAATTTAAAATCAGTTAAAATTTGCTCAAAATAAAATATTTTTGAAATCTAAATATTTTATTTAAGAGAAATGTATATCACAGCGAGACACCATAATTCATTTCGCTGAATTTGGACTTCTCTAACTATGTTTATCTTATTTTCGGTGGTTTAGCTACATTTTCGGCAGCGAAAATCGAGTTTTGATAGGTAGGTCATGTCGCTTGTATCTATGTACCATCTTGTTCATCTCATCACGCCGATCTCGTCAGCATATTCATTTGTGCATTTCGGCGTCTGGTATACAACAAAATCTACGAAACGGATAGCTGTATCCTTACCCATTTTGGTCTTTTGGGTTTCCCTATGTCCTTTCGTTTATTCCCCGAGAGAAACCAATAACCAGTAGCTTTTAATATTCCTTAAAATCCAACTCTTGACTTTCACTATTCCCTACTTCAATTTATATTTCTCTGGATTGTGCCATTTTCTTTCTCTCCTTTCTCATTTCATTCTGTTCTATTGAAAATATATATAACTAAGTTTATATATCAGAGAAAACTTACCTGCTTATCCTTCTTCACATTGCCGACCACATCACCTACCTCTCCACCTTCAATCTCTCCGCGACCTCATCAGCCATCCATCCCTCTTCTCGCCTCCGTAGCCAAGCCTCGCTCCGCCTCTGATCTCAGCAACCGCCGCCTTTCCCCTCCAACTCTCTTTGTTTTCCTGCTGCCCACAACCTCTGCCCGAGACCTCACCACCCTCCTTTTCTGTGTGCCATACGCCACACAAACCCGTCCTTCCTTTATCGTCCGCCTGCACATTTACCTGACAGCCGCAACCCATCGCCTTTCAGCTCTCCAACCACGGCCATCTCCTCGTGGTGCCCTCCACCAACAGCTGAAGTTCCCTTTCCCCAATGTCACTTCCTCTCCACCTGAACCCATCCCCATCATCCGAGAGCCGCCAGTCAGCCAAACCGGGTCTGAACAGCCTATCCACTCCTCTATGGCACCCCGCTCTACCCTAGCTTTCCACCGCAACCACATCATCACCAAACGACCCAGCTTCCCTTGCCAACCCAAATCTCCCCGTGACAACCCATCCACTGTCGAACCATTCTGCACACCCTCCCTGCCCGAGCACAGCAGACCATCTCTTTCTTTAATATATGTATATAAGTTTATGTATATATAATTGTGAAAGCCTGCACTTTCTTCTTCATTGCTCGTCAATATTCCAGCTTTGCACCGCCAATCTCCGCTGTTTGGATTTTATCATAGCGATTTTACTGTTTTGTTGTTGTCCGGTGTGGTTCCCTTATCCTGATTGATTGTATAGCTATTGTTTGCTTTGTTTTATCATTGTTCGGAAATTTCAGCGGTAGTTTTCTAGCTTGTCGCAGTCCCTCTTGTCTATTCGTGCTTGTCCGTGTCCGATTGCATCGCTTTTCGCTGTCGTTGTTTTCTCTAGCCTCGAAAGGTGAGCGATCACTCACGATTGACATTCTTATATTTAATAAATTTATATTCAATTGCAACGACAATTGAAATATGTTGTTAAATTTGAATTGATTAGTGACTAAATTGTTGAAAATGAATGTTATCATTTTTAATTGTTTATCGATATTAATTGACATATGACACCATAACATTTTTTATATTATATTTAAATTGATAGTTATGATTGTATTTCCATTGATATGCTATGTCATCTTATGTTGTTATTTGATTGTTCTCACACTGCAAGTTTCCTGTTAGTTTGGGAAATCCCTATGGTTGAAATGATACATACCCGAACAAACTTATAGATTAGGGAAAATTGTTACGGGTTGAAATAATAAATCCAAGTGATTAACTGAATTTGAAATTTTGGAATTGCGGGTTGAAATGATATATACCCGTAAATTTAAAATTTTTGCGGATTGAAATGATAAATATCCATATCACTTGACCATAAGATAGAAAATTATATATGGACACCATTGATCTATTTTGAAATGATTTCCAAATTTTAGAGAAAAGAAAAATATGTGTATTTTGATTTTAAATATGATATAAAGATTTTATTTTAAATTTTAATATTTGTATAAATTTAGATTTTTAAATTATATGTTTTGATATTTTAAATTTATAAGTCAAGTTATGAAAAATGAAAATTTTAAGATTTTACTTACAACTTAGTTATAATTTAAGTTTTAAAAAATGAAAATTTTAAGATTTTACTTATAACTTTATTATTTTTAAAATATATAAAATAATATTTGAAATAGATTTAATAATAAGATTTAATTTAATAAAATTTAATATAATAAAAATTAATAAAAAATTAATTTAACTAATATATATATAATATGCTTAAAATATTTATTTAAAATTTATATATTAATATTTTAAAAATAGATTTTGTGATAAATTTAATAAACAAAGGTCGGAAAGATAAATTAAATTGATTATAATTTAATTGTTTAAGAATTGTATAGTATTTAAATAAAAAATGATTTGAACCTTAATGATTCTGAGATTTTAAAGACATGACTTTATAACTTGATAACTTGATTTTGATAAAGGTGATTAAATGGATATTTTCAAATTTAAATAAAATTGAAATTGAATATTTAATTTTGATTTAAATTTGTAATTAGAGATTTTATTCAAATGTTATAAAATGTGATTAAACGACTATTTTCAAAATTAAATAAAACTGAAGTTGGATATTTAATTTTGATCTGATTTAAATTTTGAAATTAGAGATTTTATTTAAATATTTATAAAATTGATTTTATAAAAGACCACGATGTGAAATAAGCGTTTGGTTACTAAAGGGACAGGGATCGGATAGTGTCATACTCTTTGCCAATACCCAAAACCACTTTAACAATTATGCACGTGGTGGAGAATCTAGAACGAAATAGGATGGCTTAGCGAACGTCTGTATGAGGTATGAACGCAGCCTTGACCCCTTCGGGTCAGCTCGATATGACTAAAAAAAGAGCTATACTCGGGCCAAGTGAGGTTGTACCTCCGATCGAGCATGCTTCTTCGAAACCATATCTATTACTTTGTAATTTGATGGGTGCACCTTTGATTATGGGAGTGTGTCTCGAGGTGGGCGGTAGTAGTTGCTATGCGTTACCACCAGTCCGGTTCTACAAAACTGTAGTATCCTACCCTATGCATTGCCTCGCGTGCCTTGTCATATGCCTTATCGTTCCCATTACGAGTTTGGTTTGTGTCATACCTATGGACTCCCTGATAGCCCACCAGTTTGGTGGAGTTTACAGTAATGTATAGACTGTAGCATTTATATAAAAATGTTTTAAGGGGGATATGGGTAACGCTTCAACACTACTTTAATATTTTACTTTACTGTAGACATTATTTATGTGGCGTATTGTATTATGTATGTGGATAGTTTCACGGATCCTTAAAGGATGGAATCCATACATCCTTTAAGTTATATTACATTTCACTTGGACTTGATTTACTTATATAAGCATGTTAATACTGACTCAAGTGTTTTGTGTTTTGCTTTATGCTCGGGTCAGCCTGAGTGTCACAGCATTTGAGACTCACCTTTGGAGCTTGGAGCTTTGCGTGGAGATCTATCTTTGTCTATTCGGCTTTTCGGTAATTTTAGTTTTTTCAGTCGTTTATGTTCAGACTTGTCATTTGCTTTGTATTAGAGACTTCTATGTATTTGGGATTTCTGTTGTATTTGGTTTTGGACTCTGTTCTTTCTGTAGTAGCTTCATGAACTACTACTATCTATTACGCTATGTATTGTTGTATTGCTTTGTGTTTGACTAATTTATTTTTTTATATGCTAAGTTTTACCAAAAAATAAATAACAATTTGTTGTTTTAAGCAATTCAAGTCTGACATGTTTGGATTATTGTTGACTTGAATGGTTCGAAATGGCGGGTCGTTACAGCTGGTATCAGAGCTCTTGTTTAGGCAGTACTTAGCTTATGGAGTAAAAACTGATTAGAGATAGGGTACTAATACCCTAGAATAAGCAAAATTAATTACAGAATCATCTTTGTTCGAGCTTGAAATTCTTTGTTGTGATTCTCTTTGATTTGGATTTCTTTTGAATTTTGGAATTTTACCATTATTCTAAAATCCATTCTTGTCTTTTCCTGTTCGTGTTCTTTTTGTTATTGGATCATCCCATAGCTTTATTTTTGATGATCTTTATAATAAATTTGGGCACATCTTGCAACCTCAATTGGCAACTCCATCATTATGTGTGATTAATCCCATCGGCGGTCCCACCAACGTTAGTATGATTTCTAAGGGGTGAAACTCCTTTACAACAGGCGGCGATTCACCAGAGATTTCTATGTCCTTGATTTTGATGCATTCGATATCTGACTTGGGGGTAATTGGTTAAAGCGTTATGATGCTGTTATTTCTTGGAAAGCCTGAACCATTTCTTTAGTAGACGACCATGATAATTCTCTGGTGATCGAATGTCGTATGCCTTAGTATTATGCAGGCAGTTTTATCTTTTTGCTTGATACTTAGCCTTGTGATCTTGACTCCACCCCGATCGTTGGGGATTATTCTGATGTTTTTGGTGAAGTCACTACTTTACCTCCTAAGCGGAAAATTGGATTTTGCATCGATCTTATTCCTATAGCTCAACCTGTTGTTCTTCGTCCCAAATAGATGGCACGCAGAGAAAAGTTGAGTTAAGGAAGCAGATTGAAGACTTGTTCTCCAAGGGTTTGATTAAGCAGAGTTTTTTTGATGGGGAGCAATTGTGGTCTTTGTCACCAAATCTGATGGTTCTTTAAGGATGTGCGTTGATTACAGAGAGTTGAACAAGCTTACTCTTAAGAACGGATATCTTATGCTTCGTATCAATGATATGTTTAATCAGCTCTACGGAGCTAAAGTATTCTCTTAGCTGGATCTTGCTATCGGTTTTCACTAGCTTCGTGTAGCCAAGGAGGGCATTCCCAAGACAACTTTTCGAATAGAGAATGGTTTCTATGAATGGCTAGTCATGCTCTTTGGATTAACCAATGCTCTTGCCTTCTTCGTTGATCTCATGAATCACATTTTCAGCGATGTTCTTAACAAGTTTGTCCTTGTTTTCGTTGATGATATTATCATCTTTTCTAAGTCTTAGAAGGAACATGATTCATATTTGGGCTATGTGCTAGAAAATCTTAGGAGTCATCACTTGAATGCCAAATTTTCTTAATTCCATTTTTGGAGGAATGAAGTCCAATTCCTTGGGCACACTATTTCTGAAAATGGTGTCTCGATTGACCCGGCTAAGGTTGCCGCGATTAATATAAGTCTATCCATCTTTCTTCTTTTGTAATTTAATTACCTTATTTTCCTTTCGAGCTTATCTTCCTAGTTAGAATTCTCTTTGATTAGGCTCCATCTAAATTTGAATTTCTATCCTTGTTCTAAAATCCATTCTTGAATCATGCTATGAAGGAGCTATTCGTAATTGATATAAAATTTGAGTTGTTAAGTTTGAATTTTGGGTTTCAATCGATTCATCTAGCTAACACTATCGATAGGTCCTCCAAACCACTTGAACAGAGCAAATTGACATAATATTGTTTTTGAAATTGGTAAATGAAATAGTTTTATGTACGATTATATTTTATATATAAATCTATAATTTTCTGAAATTAGATAGTTAAATGAATTAGTTGTTAGAAATGATAGTACTAGATTATCACTTATGGTTTTGTCAATGTTCCTAAACCGTTAAGTATTGTTGTATGTAATAAGGAGATGAAATTTATAAAAATGGCTTGTAAATCTGATTTGCAAATGAAATGAATTTAAATTAAGGATTCGATAATTTAATTTTCAATGCTTTTCAAAATTTGGTTTTCAAAGTTTTGAAAAAAAATATTATTTGAAAGTATTTTCGATTGGAAACTACTTCTAAAGAATTTTAAAACAAGTAAGTCGGTACTCTCTTTTTATGTCACTGAAAAATAATTTCGATGATGACTGCAACATCATCGACATTCATTTTCGAGTCTCAAAGTGGGAAGACCGCTTATTAGTTGCGCTACACTTTTGTTTGGGAAAATGGATTTGATTTGAATTTCTTGAGTATGATTTGATGTACAAAATATATGTATGTATGTATGTATGTATGTATGTATGTATGTATTTCAAAACGGTTTGAAAGTGAAACTAGAAATTTAACCCTTAAGTTTTATGTTAAGCAATGGTTTCCAATTATTGAAATAGAGCAAAAAATTTGAATAATTGGAGTGTCTAAAATGAGAAATAAAATTGAAACAACTTGAAACAGTTGAACTAGGATAAAATTAATTTGTATAATACTCAATTGCATTCTAAAACATATATAACTTACGTGGAATATTCAAAAAGTTAAAAGGTTAATGTGAATATGTAATTGAAAGTTATACAAGAAAAATCTTAAGTAATAAAAATGTTCAGACTAAATTTTGCTTAATAGAAATGTTGTAAGTAAAAGATAAATTTGTATAGTACTCAAGTACAATAGGAAACATTAATAAACCTTACCTGGAAAAGTTTGAATGTAATGAGAACATGTAATTGAATAGTATACAATATAAAAGTAAGTAACAAGATGTCCAAAAATGAAATTTTGTTAAAGGAATTTATAAATAAAAATTAAGTGGTCATAATAAATGTTTATACACTCAATCTATATTGCAAGATATGTTAAGTGAAATAAATTGAATAAAAAAAATGCTATTTGAGTAAATAATTATGAACTTAAGAAACTAAACAGGTAATAAATAAATTTATATCTATGTAAACGGTTTTAATACAAAAGTAAATTACAAAGAATAGCTGAAATTGAATTATGAAGTGGAATTAACTTAAGTGAAGTCTAATGGATTAAATAAATAAACAAAATAAAATTTGTTTTGAAAGAAAAATATGAACTTAAGTTATAAAGAAAAGGATGAATGTAAATAAATTATGAATGAAAGTTAATTAAGTAGAGATGTAAGAAATTTGGAATATATAAGTTATATAACTTGAAACTGGAGAAAATCGAAAGCAAAAACCAAAATACAAATGGGGTTAAACATTTTGGATAAGCAAAAGAAAATATGGAATATTAATATTAAACTTAAATAGATTTGCTGCATTAAAAGAAATATACTATGTGAATGAATAAAATAAATAAACATAAATAAAATTGAATGTGAAAGTGGACAACAAATATGATTGTAAACGAATATAAAGAAATAGGGTGAACATAATGAACATTAATAATTGAATGTAACTTAATTGGGCATAATAAAATGAAAATTAATCGAATGAGAATTCATTAAATATGATAAGTAAGTATGAATTTTTTTTTAACGTACGTTCATAAATTGAAAGCAAATCAATTGAATGTAAACCTATTAAATGTGGATGAAACAAATGTAATTAATGGAAACAAATCAATTAAATGAAAATACATTGAATTAAAATCAACCAAATGTTACAAAATGAATACTGATTGATAGAATAAAAATGGATTTAAACAGAATTAGTTGAATATAAATCAATTAAAAGCAAATGAATTGAATATAAATCCATTGAATGATTAGCGAAATGAATAACAATAAGTAAATATTAATCAATTAAGAAGTAAATAAGATGAATTGGATAGGAATGTAAAGTAATTGAAAGTGAGCTAATTAGAATGATAATAATAAATGGATGTTAATAAGTAATGAAATGTATAACTTTAACACTCAAAAATGAGATTTATATGGTTTTGAATTGATTGTTGTATCTGGTGCTATGTATTTCGAATCTATCTTTTATTTCTGCTGCTTCTATTCTCTTATCTCATTCCTTTTCAATGACGAAAATTTTTGAGTAAGGGAGAGTGTAACGACCCATAAATCTTAATGATTTAAATAACGTAATTAACTAAAATTTTCATGAAAGTAAACAATGAAAATTTTGCAATGAAAATTTGATATTTGGAACACGTCTATCTAAACATAGCGAGTGGCTGATTTTATCGGGAAAATATGTAAGTTTGTTTAGCTGTGAAATTTCAATTTAAAATTAGTTAAAATTTTCTAGAAATAAAATATTTTTGAAATCTGAATATTTTATATAAGAAAAATGTATACCATTTTCTGAGTGAGACGTCATAATTCGTTTCGCTGAATTTGGACTGCTCTAACCCCATTTATCTTATTTTCGGTGGTTTAGCAGCATTTTCGACTGTGAAAATCAAGTTTTGGTAGATAGGTCGTGTCGCTTGTATCTGTGTACCATCTTGTTCGTCTTATCGCGTGATCTCCATAGTATATACATTTGTGCATTTCGCTGTCCAGTATACGGCGAAATCTGCGAAATAGTTCGCCACATCGGTACCCATTTTGGTCTTCTGGGTTTCCCTGTCTCCTATCGTTTGTTCCCCGAGAAAAACCAATAGCCAGTAGCTTTTATTATTCCCTGAAATCCAACTCTTGACTTTCACTATTCCCAATTTCAATTTATATTTCTTTGGTTCGTGCCATTTTCTTTCTCTCCACTTTCTCTTTTCATTATGTTCTATTGAAAATATATATAACAAGTTTATATATCAGATAAAGCTTACTTGATCATCCTTCTTCACATTGCTAACCACATCACATACTTCTCCACCTTCAATCTCTCGTGACTTCATCTTCCATCCATCCCTCTTCTCGCCTTCGCAGCCAAGCCTCGCTTCGCCTCTGACCTGAGCAACCGCCGCCTTACCCCTCCGACTCTCTTTGTTTTCCTGCCACCCACAACCTCTGCTCGAGACCCCGCCTCCCTTCTTCTCTGTTTTCCATACGCCACATAAACCCTTACTCCCCTGACATCCCGCCTGTACCTTCCCCTGACAGCCGCAACCCATCGCCTTTCAGCTCCCCAACCACAACCATCTCCATGTAGGGCCCTCCACCAACAGCCGCATTTCCCATTCCCCACCGTAGCTTCCTCTCCACCCGAACCCATCCCCATCATCCGAGCACCGCGAGTCAACCAAACCTGATCCGAACAGCCTATCCACTCCTCTGTTGCACCTCGCTCCACCTTAGCTTTCCACCGCAGCCTTGCCATCATCGAATGACCCAGCTTCCCTTACTGACCCAAATCTCCCTACGACAACCCCCACTATCGAACCATTCAGCACACCCTCCCTGGCCAAGCACAATAGACCGCATCCTCCTTTAAAAAAAGGTATATATACATATATAAGTTTGTATATATATAATTGTGAAAGTCTGCATTCTTCTTCATTGCTCGTCAACATTCCAACTTTGCACCACCAATCTCCGTTGTCCGGAATTTATCACAGCGATTTTATTGTTTTGTCGTTGTCCAATGTGGTTCCGCTATCCCAATTCGTTTTATAGCCATTGATTGTTTTGTTTCACCACCGTCCGAAAATTTCAGCAATAGTTTTCTAGCTTTTCGTTGTCCCGCTTGTCGATACATGCTTGTCCATATCCATATGCATCGTTCTTCGCTGTCGTTGTTTTCTCTAGTCTCGAAAGGTGAGCAATCATTCACGATTGACATTCTTATATTTAGTAAATTTATATTCACATGCAATGACGATTAAAATATGTTTTTAAATTTGAATTAATTAGTGGTTAAATTGTTAAATATCATATGTTATCATTTTAAATTGTTTACTGATATTAATTGACATATGACACCATAACATGTTAGTGTATATATTATATTTAAATTGATAATTATGATCGTATTTGCCATTGATATGCTATGTCATCATATGTTATTATTTTATTGTTTTCACACTGCAAGTTCTTTGTTAGTTTAGGAAATCCCCATGGGTTGAAATGATACATACCCGAACGATCGTATAGATTAGGAAAAATTGTTATGGGTTGAAATGATAAACCCAAGCGATTTTGTTCAATTTGAAATATTGGGATTGCGGGTTGAAATTATATGTTCTCGTAAATTTAAAAGTTTTGGGGATTTAAATGATAAATATCTATATCGATTGACCATAGGATAGAAAATTATATACAGACAACATTGGTCTGTTTTTAAATGATTTCTAAATTTTTGAGAAAACAAAAATATATGTATTTTGATTTTAAATATAATATAAAGATTTTATTTTAAATTTTAACATGTGCATAAATTTAGATTTTTAAATTATATGTTTGGAAATTTTTAATTTATAAGCTAAGTTTTGGAAAATGAAAGATTTAAGATTTTACTTACAACTTTATTATTTTAAAATATATAAAATAAGATTTAAAATAGATTTAATAATAAGATTTAATTTAGTAAAATTTAATATATAAAATTTAATAAAAATTTAATTTAACTAATATATATATAAGATATGCTTAAACTATTAATTTAAAATTTATATATTAATATTTTGAAAATAGATTTTGTGATTATTTTAATAAATAAAGGTGGAAAGATAAGTTAAATTGATTTGCAATTTAATTTGTTTAAGAATTGTATTGTATTTAAATTAAAAAATGATTTAAAACTTATTGATTCTGAGATTTTAAAGATATGACTTTATAACTTGATAACTTGATTTTGATAAAGATGATTAAATGGATATTTTCAAATTTAAATAAATTGAATATTTAATTTTGATTTTAATTTGTAATTTAAGATTTTATTTAAATGTTATAAAAAGTGATTAAATGAATATTTTCAAAATTAAATAAAATTAAAGTTGGATATTTAATTTTAATCTGATTTAAATTTTTTAATTTGAATTTTTATTTAAATATTTATAAAATTCATTTTATAAAATAACACGGTGTGAAATAAGCTTTTGGTTGTCAAAGAGACCGGGATCAGATATTGTCATATTCTCTGCCAATACCGAAAACCACTTTAACAACTATGCACATGGTGGAGAATCCAGAACAAAGTAGGATGGTTTAGCGAACGTCTGTATGAGGTATGAACGTAGCCCTGACTCCATCGAGTCAGCTTGATATGACTAAAATAGGAGCTATATCTGGGTCAACTGAGGTCGCACCTTCGATCGAGCATGCTTCTTCGAAACCATGTCTATTACTTGTAATTTGATTGAGTGCACCTTTGATTGTGGGAGTGTGTCTCGAGGAGGGCAGTAGTAATTGCTTTGTGTTACCACCAGCCCGGTTCTACAAAACGGTACTATCCTACCCTGAACATTGTCTCGCGTGCCTTGTCATATGCCTTATCACGTCCATTACGAGTTTGGTTTGTGTAGTACCTATGGAGTGCTCCCAAATAGTCCACCGGTTTGGTGGAGTTTACATTACTATATAGACTATGACATTTATATAAAAATGAGTTAATGGGGATATGGGTAAAGCCTTAATGTTATTTTAATATTTTACTTTACTGTAGACATTATCTATGTAGCGTATTGTATTATGTATGTAGATAGTTTCACGGATCCTTAAAGGATGGACTCTCAAACATCCTTTAAGTTATATTGCATTTCACTTAGACATTTCACTTGAGTTGATTTACTTACATAAGAATGTTAATCCTGACTCAAAAGTTTTGTGTTCTGCTTTATGCTCGGGCCAGCCTGAGTGTCACAACATTTGAGACTCGCCTTTGAAGCTCGGAACTTTGCATGGAGATATATCTTTATCTATTCAGCTTTTGAATTATTTTAATTTTTCCATTTGTTTATGTTCAGACTTGTCATTTGCTTTCATATTAGAGACTTCTGTGTATTTAGGATTTCTGTTGTATTTTATTTTGGACTCTGTTGTTTCCGTAGTAGCTTCGTGAACTACTATTATCTATTCCGGTGCGTATTGTTGTATACTATGTGTCTGTGATTCTTTGATTGAATTATTTACTATATATGCTAAGTTTTTCCAAAATATAAATAAAAATTGTTTTGAGCAATTCAAGTTCGACATGTGTGGATTATTGTCAATTTGAATGGTTCGAAATGGTAGGTCGTTACACTAATTAAATTAATATGAATAAATAAATAAAATTGGATTTTATTTAAATAATCTAGATTGATCTAGTACCACCCAAGTCTAGGCCTAATTCCTTTGAAAGTAATTTGTTTCACTCGCTTTCGATTGGCCCTATTCCTTCAACGTTAGTAGAGCCCTAGTGGTCTATGTGGTTGAAATTAGAAATCTTATGGCCACTTCATAAAGCATACCTATTATTTAGGTGATTATAATAATAATGTCTAGACCTCGGGTTGGATAATTAAGTATTTTTCCCGCCTTGGCTACGAGCCTAACTCAATAATGAAGTAAGTCTAAAAAGGTTAGCTCAATTGCAAAGACTCAAAATTGATTCAAGCTTGGGCTAATTCTCTAATTATTTCGTAATTTAACCAATTAGATTAATTAATTTATTAATCAAAAGTTAATTAATTAAAATAAATATATACACTAATATATGTATGTATATGTGTGCGTGTCTATAAATGTTATATATATACATACATATACATATACATATTTATATATACACACATATACATATATACATATATATATATAATTGTTAAATTAAACTAAAACAAATATTTTCATGTTTGTTAAATTATTTAATTAATAATTATTTTAATTAAATAAAAGAATTAATAAATATAAATTAACTAAATGTTAATTAATAAAACACATACATTTATATTGATATATGTATAAAAAATGATGTCTAAAAATAAAATTAGCGTTTGTCCTTTAGCCTACATTTTTTTTCAAAGTTTGTGCTTCAGCCTAAATTATAACTAACCTTAGCCCTACAGCCTAAAAATAAAACTTGATGTCCTTTATCATATTTTTTTCAAAGTTTGTCATTTTTCCTTAATTTCCCCTTAAGTAAATATATGTATTAAATTGCTAAAGGTAAATTAAAACAAAAAAATTCAAGTTTATTAAATTATTTAATTAAAAATTATTTTAATTAAATAAAAGAATTATTAAATATAAATTAATTAAATGTTAATTAATAAAACACATACACATATATATTGATATATGTTTATGAAACTACAATTGTTAAAGTTAATATTCATCTTTAATTATTTAGGATGAATGAAATAAAATTTTGAATTCTAAAATAATGTAATTAATTTAATTAAATTAATAAGTTAGAATTAATGAAATCTTATACTATAAATTGTTATAAATGAATTAACTCATATAATATGAATGTATAAATTTTAAGTGGGATTGTAAGAACTTAACTTAGGTTTAAGGAACAATTACACATGCATTGTACTTATACGGTGATTTCAAATTTGTTTTGACACTTCAATCACTAGGGTATTTTATAAGAAATACATTGTTACATAAAACGATATCACTCAATGTGTGTGTATCAAAGATTATGAATCGCTAATATATAAGTTGTAATGACCCACCTTTACGATCCGTAGAAGTCGACATCAATACATCCATGGTATTCACGTGCCAAACATCCAGGTGCCTTAAAGATAGATTGTTGGGTGTGAAAGAAAGGAAGAAAGATAGAACATAATCTCACATCACGATGAGTAACATATAATATACAACCGATCTTTACACAAATAAAAACTATAATATGGATACAATAACTAAACAAACCATTAGCCTGTACAGATATAACAACCTGTCCTCACAAATGCCGATAAATATAAATCAATGCAGCGGAAAATTGAATATACATGAATATGACTTGGAGGCATCTAGTTCGTCTCTTAAAGCTTCAAGTATCCAAACTGAATCTGTAAATAGGCTCGCTCTGACTCGAGCATTATAAGAAAATAAAGTCCGGATCAGTCTGGTAAACAAGCTTGAGGAAACAAACCACAATTGAATAGTTAATGTACCCTTTGAAAATAAAGGTATCTGGTAAGACCATAGCGCACATAAATACGGAAGGTTTTTACCTTACGATAACCAAAATATGAAATCCTCTGATATTATCATAGGGTTTAGGGTTTAAAATAAATATTGAATCATAGCCGAAATTGTTACAATAATTAAATTCCAGCACAATAGGTATACGACTAAGTCCACAGACACTTATTGGAGAATGAATTTCCATACAATGACAAGCACGGGGTACCACTTACCATAATATGCCTCTAGAAAAATGCATTGATAACCACACATGGACTCCCTATCAACATAGGACCGTCCTTCCCCTTATCGGATAATACCGAATATTGTATCACCCTAGTTGCTTTTGTAACCTTTTCAAGAGCTCTCATGCACAACCAAATCCATATATTTATCTCAATGGTATAAGTATATTCACAAACCATTTCTTCAAACTTGGAAAACCATTTTCACGTACTTATAATATGGTATGAGTATATTCACTAAATACTTAGAAAGCTTTTATATTTTGAAATCAAAGTAAAATGATCAAAGACAAATATCATTAAAACGGGTATATAAATAACCCGAAAAACCATTCCATTCCATAAATATCTTTTATTTCACAAATATCTCCTTTATAAAGTTTCAAAATCTATTTATAAAACTTCTTTATAGATCTCCAAGTTTTATTTTTCAAATTACCCTTTTATAAATCTCAGAAAACCATTTATGAAACTCGCATTTTCAAATCACTAAACCATTCCATGCTCTTTTTTCTGAAGTCATTTAAAAATCAACTTCTTTCCAATCCCATAATTTCTTTCAAATTATAAACTCCTTAAATAAATCCTTTCTATTATTGAAATATAAAAGAACGCATCTTTTTGAAACTACAAGGAATAATCATTCCTTTCTATTATTGAAATATAAAAGATTGCATCGTTTGAAATTACAAGAATAATCGTTCCTTTCTATTATTGAAATACACAGACTACAATGAATTCATACTTTATACATTTCTTTCTATTTGCATCTATTCCTTGTTAGATCAAACGCTGTATCTTTCTAAAAGGAAAAGAAATCAACTAATTTTCAAATATTAAATGGATCGAACCTCTAACAATTCCAAACACAGAAAAGCTTACATTCTAACAAGATTAGGGCAATAATCCAAATTTATAACATTGTTATACAACCTATTTTAGATTTGGGATAAATTTCATTCAAATTAATATTCTAAATTCATGCTTTTGGGACTGATGTCCAGCTCAGGTTGTATACAATGCTAAATCAATTTATAAACAAGAATATGTATGCGATATTTTTTATATTCAGATCGTATCCAATTCGTTGCCTACAACTCATAAATAATTATCCAATTAGGCATCAAAATCAAATAAAACCAATGGTATAATTTTCATATCATAACAATCTATAAAAATTCCCACTCACCTTTTAAAAGCTATCCAAATCTCCAGATCTGAAGTACAACTTTTGATTCATCTTCAAATCCTTTTCAATCTAAGAGATATGTATAAAATGATATATACATACATTAGAATTATAGATCTGAGAAGAGATTTGGGATGAGAAGAGAAAATAGATAAAAACATATGTATAAAAATAATTTACCTCAAATATGCATATGATTGATTCTCTTATCTTCTCCTTTTTATTAGATTTCTACTCTTTTCCGATTTGTATAAATATAGATACAAAAATCTTATCTTTTATAATTTAGAAAGAAAGTGGAGAAGAAGAAATGGAAAAGCTTCGCTACTGCCTCCATTAAAATATAAGAGGAGAAAGGTGGAGTTAGGTCTAAAATTATAGGCTCTGGAATCAACCAGAACCATGTGACCGAAATATATAAAATTTGAGCCATTGTGGCCTAGGTTTACTGAGCTATCAGGTCGCCACCGAACGGCTGCCCTTGGGGATCGGTCAATCATTAGGGGTCCAATGTCCCCGATGATGGGTTGACATGTGGGCCCGATTGATTAATATAAAAACGTTAATTATTTCTTACTTAATTATTTTTATTTCAATTTCGTTTTTCGTCCGTACCTCCTTCGTTTGGACTCCGATCGAAAAACTCTAAGTATGAAAGTTGCTCAGAATTTTGCCACGAACGCAATGGTGCAAGTTCATGATCAAATTCCATTGTTTGCACAAATTGCATTTTTAGAGCCTATTTAATTTATTAACTAACTAATTAAATAACTAACGCCAAATTATGGAGTGTTACATAGCCAAAATGTTCAACCAATTTAACTAGTTTTAACTTACTATTTCCTCAAATTTATAAATTACAAAAACTTATCTTCTTATAATTTCTAAAAAATACTTAGCTTAAATTTCGATATCCATTCGGGAGTTTTGAACTATCCGAAATCGTCGAAATTTCCATTTTACTTTCATAAATGAAAATTACCAAACAACACCTCAAAACGAGATGAACAAACCAAATTATTCTAATGCAGGGGACATTTAGGTCCATATAATATTTCTTAACTGAAAATTTAAGAATTACCCATCCGGTTTTTAATTTCAGTCCTATTTTGAAATAATTAATATATATATATATACATATATATACATATATATATATGTGTGTGTGTGTGTGTATGTATAATCAGATCATACTTTTGGAATTCAAAACAAAATTTGTTTTATCCAAACAACTCTATGGAAAAATACTGTGGTGGCAATTCCTCACTAAGAAACTCAAAAATTAACATCGACGATGTCGCCGTCATCATCAAAATTATTTTCCAACGATCGAAGTGAGCTCGGTGTTTTCTGTCTCCTTCAAAATCCTTTAAAAATATTTCTATTCCAAATACTTCCAAATAACACAATTTTTTTTTCAAATCTTTGAAAATCCATTTCCAAAACCCCCTGGATTTTAATTCTCAAATTCTCAACTTGATCCTTTTTTTATGAACCACGTTTATAAATTATACATATATAATTTTCGCTTCCTTATATAAAACCATATCACAAATGTATACCTTTATTTAGATTATAGTAAACAACTTTTATTAAAGTTCAATTTTAACCCAAATTATCATCGAATGCCTTAAATTCAAACTGTACAACTGAATTAATAAGGTGTTCGTTTCAATGTTTGCACAATTACTACTTAACCCAACTCATGCAGTAAAATAGATAAAACTGCCCCTAATCAACCACAATAGTGAACGCACATAAACTAATCGGGCACAACTACTAAATCAACAAACAGTAGACAATGCTCCTAATTGGGTGACCATGACTAATCAACCAATAAATGATATCATTGAGTATTATCGTTTCCTAACAAACAACATATCATTAATAACTATATTTAGTTTATGAAAATTATTCATTTATGTATAAATTATAAAATCTTCGTAAAATTACTTCATTTACCAATTTTCAAAAAAAATACTATGTCGGTTTGCCATTTTCAAGTGTTTAGAAATCTCTATCGATACCGTGACACACCACATCTCGACTAGAATTCATAAGGAACTCAACGGATAAATCAACACAATATAAAACATTTTTATAGCACTAACAAATACACGCTTTATATATATACACACACTCAACTCTTCCTAGAGTCTCGCTTACCCTATCTCAAATGAGTAATCCCTACTAAAGCCTAGGTGTTCACTCAACCTAAGCTCTGATACCAACTATAACAACCTAACTTTTTGATCCTTAGAAGTCGACACTAATACATCCACAGTATTCACATGCCAAACATCTAGGTGCTGGAAATACAGATTGTTGGGGTAAAAGAAAGAAAGACAGAACATAATCTCACATCATGGTGAGTAACATAAAATATACAATAGATCTTTACAAAATAAAAATTGTAATATAATACAACAATCAAAATGCACTAAATAAATGATCGGCCTGAATAGTTATAACAACATGTCCTCACAAATGCTGATAAATGTAATTAACCAATGCAATGGAAAATAGAATATACATTAATACGATTTGGAGGCATCTAGCTTGTATCTTGAAGCTTCAAATATCCAAACTGAATCTGCAAATATGCTCGATCTGATCTGAGCAATATAAGAAAATAATGCCTTGATTAGTCTGGTAAACCGGCATGAGAAAACACACCTCAATTGAATTGTTAATGTTATAAAAACCCTTTGAAAATAAAGGTATCTCGTAAGACCATGCCACACATAAATACGAACGAATTTTTACCTTATGATAACTAAAACATTTCATAGGAAGTTCGCTAATATTATCATAGTGTCCAGGTTTAAAATAAATATTGAACCGTAGCCGATTGTTAATTAATTAAATTCCAACAAAATAGATATACAACTAAGTTCGTAGGCACTTATTGGAGAATGAAATTCCACACAATGACAAGGCACTGGGTACCATCTACCACAGTACATCTATAGAAACTGTACCGAGAGCCACACATGCATTCCCCGCCAACATAGTTTCGGCCTACCCCTTATAGGATAGTATACATCATCCCACTTGCTTTTGCGACCTTTTCGAGAGCTCTCATGCACAATCAAAACCATAAATGAATATATCTAAAACGGTGATGACAACATCCTAATGGGTGTGACCCATTTAGCCATGCTGCATCTTCCCTGATTTTAGTCATTCCCGGTTGATTTACCTTTTAATATAGATATCCACTAGGAATGCCAGCATTGTCGGCCAGGCAGAAATGCACATCCATACAAGTTGTTCGGGATATGAATAAACTAAAGGCACTACTTCTACTACATCCATTTTAAAATCAACTCTAGGATTAGTAGCAAGTAGCCCTTGCATTTCAAGGAGCGTTATCTTCAATTATCTTCAAGATATTCCAAATCGAAACGCTGACGTCGATTCGAAGTAGTTTTTGGATAATATATCTGATCTCGGTCTCTTCGAAACGACAAGGATAGTTTAAAAACTGGCCAACTATTGATAATCGGTTATTTAACTATCAAATAAACAACAATCCAATCAGAGATTACATTTTCCATGGAAATCACTAAGCCTCTCAAAATTAATCTTCATTAATTTAAAATCGCTTTCAAATACTAGGAAATCACTTACACATTACTTATCTCAACAGGATAAGTATACTCATAAAACACTATATTTTCGATACTTAGAAATTATAACCATGTATTTATCACAACGGTATTAGTATATTCACAAACCATTTCTAATAAACTTGGAAAAACCTTTTCACATGCTTATAAAATGTTATGAGTGTATTCACTAAACACCAATAAAGCTTTTCTATTTCAAAATCATTTTAAAATGATCAAACATAAATGTCGTTGAAGCAGATATATAAACAAATCAAAACACCATTCCTTTACATAAATCTCTTTTATTTTATAAATATCTCCTTTATAAATTTACAAAATCTATTTATAAAACTTCTTTATAAATCTATAAGTTTTATTTATAAAAATGCACTTTTATAAATCTCAGGAATCCATTTATAAAACTATCCTTTCCAAATCCTAAACCATTCCACATTTTTTTTCTAAAATCATTTAAAAACCACCTTTCCAATCCCACAATCTCTTTCAAATTATAAACTCCTTAAATAAATCCTTTTATAAAAAGGAATTATTTTAAAAATAATTTATTATATAATTATAATAAATACAAACTTAAACATCATAAAAATATCTTTAAACATTTTTAATAACATAACAATAAACTTTAAAACATTATTAACAGTATACTAAAAAAATTTAAAATTTTCAATAATATAATAATAATTAACCTTTAAAACATTTCTAGTAATCTAATAATAAAATAAGTTTAAACAACCTTTAAAATAAAATTAATTAACTATCAAACAATGTTATTAATGAAATAATTATCTAACTTTAAATAACCAATAATAAAATAATTTATTATCTTTTAACAACCTTAATAAGTAGTAAATTATCTTTAAACAACATTAATAAAATAATTAATTTTATAATATTATAAATATAATAATTAACTTTGCTAAAGAAATAATTTTATAAAATATTTTATAATAATAACTAAACAAAATACTTTGAATATATAATAATTAAATATAACATTTTACTTCAAATTTGAAGTAAATCAAAATTCATGCCTACCCAAATTCAAAAAGAGGCTTTGCATCCACAATAGTAATTAAACAAGCTGTCGTTAAATTCAATTTAACTTCTCAAGTTAAATTACAGGTATTTACATAAGCATTCATATTTGTAAACCAAAATCATAATTAACAAACAATTGTTAACACATCACTTATACAGTGTAAATTAGCTGCAATTAAATGGATGTCCAAATGAATATAATAGTGGAACAGAGATTTATTCTACTAACAAATGTCATTCGAAAAAACTCTTTCGTTTATTATTAGACGAAGTTTATTTGACCAAATAGATAACACCAAAGCAGTATGCTTAAATTAACTACATTATTATTTAAACAACGTAATTATATTAAATCAATATTATTTTATCGTTTTATACGTTATCCTTTTTCAAAAGCGATAATTTATCCAAATAAAATAACTAGCAAATGCACATCCAAGCATATAAATGTAGTTAATTTCCCTAGACCGTATTTCGAACTCCAAAGGCAATACAAGAATATGGATATTTGATCCATATTCAATCATATATAAATGCTATGTGGTGAAAAGTCACGGTTCATAATGTACAAAACTTCGATTAAATTTGTTCATTCAAAATAAGAAAGTAAACCCTAATACGAGATTGTGTATTCAATACGAGTGATTACAAACAACAAAGATCTAGTTGTGTTAGCTGTAGCTCTAGACCAAAAGCTACAAATGTACCTAGAAATTCGATCACTGAAATTTTAGTTTGATTAGTTTATAAAAAGTGCAACTTATTCGATATCCTTAAATGTTAAAGATAACAGAATGTACTTTTGTAAAGAGTTTGTTACGGTCTTGTATTAAGGGTTTCCTCTTTATGGTTCGAACATTTGAAGAGCAAAGTGGACGTACGGGAATGGACATAACTGAGATACAGTATAAATGAAGAGAATGAATGGTCACTTCTTCTTTATGAAAAGACATTGAAAATGAAAATATTAGAAGATACTTAATATGGAATGAGAAATGTGATTTCTATTCCATGTATTTTCATATAGAAAATTATTTTCTATGAACTCTTCAAGAAGTTATTTGATCTGAAACTCTCGAGTGTAGACAAGTTATAGTATATGAAATAAAATCATGTAATAAGTGGTCGAATGAAGTCGTATTTCATATACTATTATAGTAATGGCGGATGGGAGCATACCATATGACACTTTTTAGTGGATTATGGAAAATTGTTTTTGTAAATATATCAAATGTAATTTATGAAATAATAATAGTTTTCAGTATTAGTTGGAAATTGATATAGTTTTATTTTGTTATAAATATTATGAATATTTGTTATAAAATAAGTTTCTAATAATGATGTTTATAACAAAGTGATGTATTAGAGAATATAGAAGTATCTGAAATTTTTACAATTGCTTTAGAAATATGAAATAAGTCATAACTTTGAGGAATAAAACAATAACCATATGATCATGAATCATATAGCACTGATGAATTACATCTCAAAACATTAAAGGCAAAACACCTATTCAGTTGAAGCGACGAAAGAGTTGGTGAACTCTTCGGATTTATACATATAGATGTATGCAGTTCAAAGTCAAATGGTACCAAAATAGATCTAATTACTTTGTTAAATTCATAGGTGGATTATCGTAGAAATAAATATGTTTGTTTGATACACAAATTATGCATATATGATAAGTTCATTGAATATAAAACGAAAGTAGAAAGACATAATATGTAATGAAAATAAATTTTTTATTTGTTGAGTGTATTAGAGAAGGTTCCAAAATTACCTAAAAACAAATAAGATTCAATCTCAAAAATCATTCCTTCCCACGATACATAATAATATATTGATAAGGAGCAATCGGACTTTGTTGGACAAAGTATGACTAATGACGAGTGAAGTTGAGTTAACTTCTTTCTGTAAGAATGCGTATTTGTTACCCCGCCTTTTGGATAAGGCCGGGATACCAACAAGCCTATGACCGATACTCTCAAAATTTGACTGAGCTTCAATTGAGACGAGATCGATTGGGAATGATAAACAAGGCTAGGAAAGGCTACGTTTCGAATCTCAGGTCAATTGGAGTTTGTATGCCCAAGTTATGGATGGATCAAGATTCACGGAAACTGGTTCGTATCGATCAAGGTGGATGGTGTTCGTATCCATCGGGATCGATACGAAGAAAGGAAATCTGGATCGATACAAGGAGCAAATGGCTACTGGCAAAAATGTTCTGTATCGATCAACATGCGATCGATACGAAGGATGCGCACTGGATCGATGTCGCTTCATATAGATATGGATAAGGGAAATGTGCTTGGCACCTCACTTTGGACCGTTGGATTTCGTATCGATGCAATGTGCATCGACTGGATGGATACGGAAAAGCATACTTCGTATCGATCAAAGCTTGGATCGACACGAAGGGAGCAGGGTTTGGATGGATACGAAGGCATGTGTTTCCCAAGGAGGCATCAGATCGATGTGAACAGTGTGGATACGAACATGGCATGGATCGATACGAAGAAAGCAATAGTTAAAGGAGTTTTGGTAGGCATTTCGTATAGATCAGTTATTGATCGATACGAAGAAGGCAATCGAGGATCGATGTGAATAGGGGATGGATTTATGGATACAAATAAGGTCGTAGGTGCTGATGCATGGATATGGAGCATTGATGGATACGAAGGCTTTGTACTTCGTATCAATGGATGCTGAGGAAGCAGTCAACTCGACATAAAAAATGGATCTCCCCTGGGTTTCCGAGCCACGTCATCGATGTGAACGGGGTGGACATGAAGGGAAGATGGATACAAAGGGATGGAGACGAAGCATCCAGCCTACTCGCAAATGACACTTGCATCGATCATAACTCAACATCTACATGTCCAAGTGCTATTAAGTATTCAGAGAAGCTTCCTGACGCATTGAGAACCTCCATGATCGATCTCAACTCGATTGGACCACTTTTGGATCGATATGAATTGAACACGCATCAATCCAAAATCACTATGGATCGATGTGGCGGACCCACCTGCGCAAGAGAAGAGGCATTCTAGGTTTTGAGGCGGATATTTTCAGGTCTACACCTATAAATAGGAGTCATATGGCAACTAAAAATGAGGATCTTCTCCTTCTCTTACGCGGAAACTCTGCCATTTTAGCGATCGATTTTCAATGGCTTGTAATTGTAAAACAAAGGGAATAAAGGATCAATTCAGAGTGGACATAGGCCAAAGATAGCCGAACCACTATAAACTCTTGTGTTCTTTACTTTCTTTCTTACATTTTTCATTTGCTATCTCTTCAGTTTTATTCTCTACTATACCTAGATCTGAGATCTGTGTTGGAATATTGTGGATTTGTGTGTATGTACTGGTGCTTTCACTACTTCTGGGGTTTGTGGCCAATTGGGCGCAAACACTTTGGTGCTTTTGCTAAGAAGGACCAGCGCCTCCTACATTAGATTTGGAGTTCAGATTTGGAGAGCTTAGGGATCAGATCCACAAAGAAACCATGACAAAGCAATCAACAAGAAGACAAAGAGCAGAAAGGAGTCAGCATGAAGGGAGTCAGAAGGCTTCCTCAGGAGAAAATCAGGCCTCAGTTTTCATCACCGGAGATGAGATGAAGATGATGATGGGAGCTATGCAGGAAGAATTATTAAAAAGGCAGGAGGACATGATGCAATACCTTCTCAGATAGTTTGGATAGGCAGGAACAGTTGGCACTTCAGGAGTTCAGATCCACGAACCTGGAACAGAAGGACCCAATATGCAAGCAGATGGAGTAGCTCAACAGGGCACAGCTCCCAATCAGCACACAACAACCAACATGGATGGATCCAGACTAAAGGGCACACCACCTTGCCATGATAGACCAATTCATGGAGGGATTACAGGTGACACTGCACAACAGGATGTCGGTAGGAGCACAAGAATACGTGATGAAGAGTATGTACCAAAATTCCTTCGGGGACTCAAAGGGCAACCCTTGGTGGAAAACACAGGATTAGCTAAGATTATTAGACTAACTATGCATGGATGTTTAGCAAACAGAGATCTGGAAGAAGTAAACAGGAATCTGTTTACCCGTCAGAATGGCTCAGAATCCACCAGAGTTCAAGCTATCTACTCTGGAGATATACAACGGCAAGGCTGATCCGACCGATCACTTGATGAGGTACACGAGACACATGGAAGTGCTGGAGGCATGGGATGAAGTTATGGCCTGATGTTTCCCTCTATACTTGACGGATATAGCTGCTATGTGGTTTCGGCAGTTGGAAGACGGATCTATTAGGAGATGGACGGAAGTTGGATTACAACTCTGGCTAGACAGGGAAGCACAGGAGAGAACCGAAACTCTCCACTTACATAGGATTGAATGAAACATTGGAGCGGATATACATGAAAACTCGGATCGCCTTCCTTACCGAAGGCCGGAATGGAGGGAACCCTCGGAACGCGAGAGGACATCCGGAAGGCACTGCCTCTTTCATGATCTGGACGGGCATGATACCGACAGTTGTAGGCATCTAAAGGATATAATCGAGGAGCATGTAAGGAGTGGTCAGTTGCGGTAATATATCGGAACTCGGAATGCGACGGTGGAAGGTGGAACGGGAGAATCCACTGTCCAACTCAAACGATGATGGCATGAGGCCCAGGAATGATGGTCGATTGGTTATCGAATGACAGGGATGATATGGAATAAGTTGCAAACTTTGGGAAAACGGCCAAGTCACTTACTCATGTACGGGGACGGAGATAGCCCTAGGCATGCTCTGAGATGATGATAAACCATAACTCTCTAATTTGTGAAATCTGCTTTTTCTTTTTTGGTTTAGACATTTTCTCTTTGTGGTTTGATTTCAGAGTTTGGTTTGAATTCCTAGTTTTGTTTGTTTTCTGGCTTGGACTTTGGTTTGGATGCTTGTTTTCTGGTTTGGATATTGTTTGAATTTTTGATATGGATTTTCTATTTTCCAATTTAATCTGGATTTCAAATTGGATTTTGATTGGATTTTTATCTGGTTTTTGGTAAATGACCGTCAGGTATGGATTATATCTGGCAAGGGGTAACTCGCCTCGTCCGAACGTGGCGAATCGACTTATTCAGGTCGTCGAGTATGGACTATGCTCGGCAAGGGTTCAGAGAGACCAGGATTCAGTGTAGGACTTAGACCCTATATTATCGATTACTATTTCAGGTCGTTGGCTATGGACTATACTCGGCAAGGGTCCGAAGCGACCAGGATTCGGCTTTGGCTTAAGCCATGAGATTACTCAACGTTCGGGGCACTGGACCAAGAACACCAAGGCATTGCTTAGTACCGTTCGTCGAGTGTGGATTGCGCTTGGCAAGAACCCAAAAAGGTTATGGATTCAGATATTGGCTATGAACAGCTAAGGATTCGACTAAGGGTCCGGAGTGGTCCCGGATTTGGATATCGACCCAAAGAGGCCCTACATTCGTTTATTGGTTATTGAATATAGATGGATTAAAACTCGGTTAAAGAGTTTGGTTGGATATGATGGTTTGGTAATGGATTGAATTATGAATCGGATTTTATGGCTATTGATGGAATATGGACTTCGGATGTCGGATTCGGAGCTATTCAAAACACACCTTTTTACCATAAGGCATGTTTTAGGGGCAAATGTTACCCCGTCTTTTGGTCAAGGCCGGAATACCAACAAATCGGCTAAAAAAGATGGATATCGGGATTGGAGATCGATTAGAAACAAGGATATGATCGATACCGTCAAACTTTGGTTGAGCTCCAATTGAGAAGGGATCGATTGGCAATGATGAACAAGGCTAGGAAAGGCTACGTTGCGAATCTCAGGTCAATCGGAGTTCGTATGCCCAAGTTATCGATGGACCAAGATTCATGGAAACTGGTTCGTATCGATCCGTTCGTATCGATCAAGGTGGATGGTGTTGTATCCATCGGGATCGATACCAAGAAAAGAAATATGGATCGATACGAGGAGCGAATGGCTACGGGAAAAAAATATTTCGTATCGATCAACATGCGATCGATACGAAGGATACGCAATGGCTCAATGGTTTCGTATCGATCCATATGGATATGGATAAGGGAAATGCGCTTGGCACCTCACTTTGGACCGATGGATTTCGTATCGATGCAAATGTGCATCGATTGGATGGATATGGAAAAAGTACTTCGTATCGATCAAAGCTTGGATCAATAAGAAGGGAGCAAGGTTTGGATGGATACGAAGGCACGTGTTTCCCAGGGCTGCATTAGATCGGTGAGAACAGTGTGGATATGAACATGGCATGGATCGATATGAATATGGCATGAATCTATACGAAAATGCAACAGTTAAAGGAGTTTTGGAAGGCATTTCGTATCGATCGCTTATTGATCTATACGAAGAAGGAAATCGGGGAATGATGTGAATAGGGGATGGATTTATGGATATGAATAAGGCCGCAGGTGTTGATGCATGGATACGAAGCATTGATGGATAGGAAGGCTTTGTACTTTGTATCGATGGATGCTGAGGAAGCAGTCTTTCCGGCATAAAAAATGGATCTCCCTTGGGTTTCTGAGCCACGTCATCGATGCGAATGGGATGGACATGAAGAGCAGATGGATACAAAGGGATGGAGACAAATTCATGGGTATGAAGCTTTCAGCCTACTCGCAAACGACACATGCATCGATCATAACTCAACATCATCAGGTCCAAATGCTATGAAGTTTTCAAAGAAACTTCTTAATGCACTCGAGAATCCCCATGATTGATCTCAGCTCGATAGAACCACTTTTGGATCGACACGAATTGAACACGCATCGATCCAAAATAACTATGGATCGATGTAGCGAGCCCACCTACGCAAGAGAAGAGGCATTACAGGTTTTGAGGTGGATATTTTCGGATCTGCACCTTTAGATAGGAGTCATATAGCAACTAAAAAGGAGGATCTTCTCCTTCTCTTACGCAGAAACTCTGCAATTTTTGCGGTCGATTTTCAAAGGCTTGTAATTGTAAAACAAAGGGAATAAAACGATCAATTCAGAGTGGAGGTAGGCCGGAGATAGCCGAACCACCATAAATTCTTGTGTTCTTTACTTTCTTTCTTACATTTTACATTTGCTATCTCTTCCATTTTATTCTTTACTATACCTAGATCTGATATCTGTGTTGGAATATTGTGGATCCGTGTGTATATACTGGTGCTTTCACTACTTTCGGGGTTTGTGGCTAATTTTGGCGTAAACACTTTGGTGCTTTCACTAAGAAGGACTAGCGCCTGCTATATTAGATTTGGAGAGCTAAGGGATCTGATCAACAAAGGAACCATGACAAAGCAATCAACAACAAGATAAAGAGCACAAAGGAGTCAGCACAAAGGGAGTCAGGAAGCTTCCTCAGGAGCAAACCAGGCCTCAGTTTTCATCACCAGAGATGAGATGGAAATGATGATGGGTGCTATGCAGGAAGAATTGCTGAAAAGACAGGAGGACATGATGCAAAACCTTCTCAGACAGTTTGGACAAGCAAGAACAGCTGGAAATTCAAGAGTTTAGATTCACGGAGCTGGAACAGAAGGACCCAACATGCAAGCAGATGGAGTAGCTCAATAGGGCGCAACCCCCAATCAGCACACAACAACCAATATGGATGGATCCAGACTCGGGGGCATACCACCTTGCCATGATAGGCCAATTCATGGAGGGATTACAGGTGACACCACATTACAGGATGCCGGTAGGAGCACAAGAATACGTGATGAAGACTACGTACCAGAATTCCCTCGGGGACTCGGGGGCAACCCTTGGCAGTCAACACGGGATTAGCTGAGATTATCAGACGAACTGTGCGTGGAGGTTTAGCAAACAGAGATCTGGAAGGAGTAGAAAGGAATCCGTTTACCCATGACATCAGAATGGTTCAGAATCCACTAGAGTTCAAGCTACCTACTCTGGAGATATACAACGGCGAGGCTGATCCGACCGATCACTTGACGAGGTACACGAGACACATGGAAGTGTTGGGGGCATCGGAGGAAGTTATGGCCCGATGTTTCCATCTGTACTTAATGGATATAGCTGCTATATGGTTTCGCCAGTTGGAAGACGGGTCTATTAGGACATGGACGAAATAGGTGGACAGGTTTTTGAAGCAGTTTCGGGTTCATATCAAAAGGCCGAAGACTGTAATGACACTAACGTCAGTGAGGCAAAGGACAGGAGAATCACTAATGGCTTTCTTAACTCGGTCAATGCAGCAGTTGCTTCGGTGGATCGGCCGGATCCATCGATGGTCTTGATGGCGGTAGTGTCAGGAGTCAGGGATAACTCATATTTCAAGGTATCATTGATGCGAGATCCTCCAATGGATCTCGTGGAGTTCTTTCACAAGGCGGAAATATTTCTTCAATAGGAAGATGCATATTCGAAAGTGAAGTTGAAGGAAGTAACGCGGCCGAAGATGGAGAACCATCCAACGGAAGCTCGGGAAAGGATAAGGATAAAGGAAAAAGGAAGCTGGATTACAACTCTGTCCAGACAAGGAAGCGCTAAGGAGAGCCAAAATTCTCCACTTACATAGGATTGAATGAAACATTGAAGCAGATATACATAAAAACTCGAGATCGCCTTCCTTACCGAATGTCGGCAAGGAGGGAACCCTCGGAACGCGAGAGGACATCCGAAAGGCACTGTCTCTTTAATGATCTAGACGGGCATGATACCAATAGCTGTAGGCATCTAAAGGATATAATCGAGGAGCATGTAAGGAGTGGTTAGTTGTGGCAATATGTCAAAAGTCGGAATGCGACGGTGGAACGGAAGCAGCCACCATCTACCTCAAACGACTATTGCATGAGGCACAGGAATGATGGTCGATTGGTTATCGACTGACGGGGATGATATGGAATAAGTAGCAAACTTGGGCAAACGGCCAAGTCACTTACTCATGTACAGGGATGAAGATTGCCCTAGGCATGCTCTGAGATGATGATTAACTACGACGCTCTAGTTTGCGAAATCTACTTTTTCTTTTTTGGTTTAGACATTTGCTCTTTCTGGTTTGATTTCGGAGTTTGGTTTGAACACCTGGTTTTGTTTGTTTTCTGGCTTGGACTTCGGTTTGGATGCTTATTTTCTGGTTTGGATATTGGTTCGGATTTCTGATATGGATTTCCGGTTTTCTAATTTAATCTGGATTTAGGATTGGATTTTGATTGGATTTTTATCTGCTTTTGGTAAATGGTTGTCAGGTATGGATTATACCTGGCAAGGGGTAAGTTCGCCCCGTCCAAACGTGGCGAATCGACTTATTCAGGTCGTCAAGTATGGACTATGCTCGGCAAGGGTCCGGAGAGACCAGGATTCGACCTAGGACTTAGGCCTTATATTACTATTTTGGCTTGTCGGGTATGGACTATACTTATCAAAGGTCCGGAGCGACCAGGATTCGGCTTTGGACTTAAGTCATGGCAATACTCAACGATTAGGGACACTGGACCAAGAACACCAAGGCATTGCTTAGTACCGGTCGACGAGTGTGGATTGCGCTTGGCAAGAACCCAGAAGGGTTATGGATTCGGATATTGGCTATGAACAGCTAAGGATTCGACTAAGAGTCCGAAGTGGTCCCGGATTTGGATATCGACCCGGAGAGGTCCTCGATTTGTTTATTGGTTATTCAGTATGGATGGATTAAAACTCAGTTAAAGAGTTCGGATTGATATGATGGTTTGGTAATGGATTGGATTATGAATCGGATGGTATGGCTATGGGTGGAATATGGACTTCGGATTCGGAGCTATTCAAAACACACCTTCTTACCACAAGGCATGTTTTGGGGGGCAAATGTTACCCCGCCTTTTGGTCTAGGCCAGGATATCAACAAATTGGGTATAAAGGATGGATATCAGGATAGGAGATCGATTAGAAACAAGGCGATGGTCATACCGTCAAAATTTAACTGAGCTCCAATTGAGACGGTATCGATTGGGAATGATGAACAAGACTAGGAAATGCTACATTTTGAATCTCAGGTCAATCGGAGTTTGTATGCCCAAGTTATGGATAGATCAAGGTTCATAGAAACTGGTTCGTACTGATCTGCTCGTATCGATCAAGGTGGATGGTGTTCGTATCCTTCGGGATCGATACAAAGAAAGGAAATCTGGATCGATACGAGGAGCAAATGGCTATTGGAAAAAACGTTTCGTATCGATCAACATGCGAACGATACGAAGGATATGCACTGGATCGATGGTTTCGTATCGATCCATATGGATATGGATAAGGGAAATGCGCTTGGCACCTCACTTTGGATGGATGGATTTCGTATCGATGTAATGCGTATCGATTGAATGGATACAGCAGAGCATACTTTGTATCATTCAAAGCTTGGATCGATGCAAAGGGAGCAAGGTTTGGATGGATACGAAGGAACGTGTAGGGCTATTAATTTTGTATGAGTATCAGATGTCCATTCGTGTCCATGGCCGAAATACGACCATTCGAGTTTGTTCGATTTTCAATTAGGACACGAGCTAGGACAACAAAATTTGTACGAGCAAAAATATCGTACGGTCCGTGTTTTTCGAATTTGTCCGAATTTCTTATAATTCAGCATATCCTCTATGTTTCTTAAAACATATATGACAACTATTTGGTCAGTTAATTAAGTAAGGATTCATAAAATGCTTATACTTCAATACATATTGATAAAAATAATATAGCTGATGAAAATTCTATTAAACAACGTAAAATTTGATGTAAATAGCAATGTCCGTCCGTGTCCGTTCGAGTCCGTGTGCAAAAACGTATGTATGTGTCCGTCCATTTTTATTTAGGACACGGGCTAGGACAAAAGAAATTGTAAGAATATAAATTTCGTCTGGTCCATGTACGGTCCGATTTTATTTAGGACAGAAACTGAACACACCTCCATCCGGTCTGATCCGACCAATTAACACCCTTAGGCACGTGTTCCCAGGACGGCATTAGATCGATGTGAACAGTGAAGATACAAACATGGCATGGATCGATACAAAGAAAGAAATAGTTAAAGGAGTTTTGGGAGGCATTTCGTATCGATCGCTTATTGATCGATAAGAAGAAGGAAATCGAGGGTCGATGTGAATAGGGGATGGATTTATGGATACAAATAAGGCTGCAGGTGCTGATGCATGGATACGTAGCATTGATTGATATGAAGGCTCTATACTTTGTATCAATGGATGCTGAGGAAGCAGTCAACCCGGCATAAAAAATGGATTTCCCCTGGGTTTCCAAGCCACGTCATCGATGCGAATGGGATGGACACGAAGGGCAGATGGATACAAGGGGATGGAGACGAATTCATGGATACGAAGCTTCCAGCCTACTCGCAAACAACACTTGCATCGATCATAACTCAACATCTACAGGTCCAAATGCTATGAAGTTTTCAGAGGAGCTTGCTGATGCACTCGAGAACCTCCATGATCGATCTCAACTTGATTGGGCCACTTTTGGATCGATACGAATTGAACACGCATCGATCGAAAATCACTATGGATCGATGTGGCGGGCCTACCTGTGCAAGAGAAGAAGCATTCCAAATTTTGAGATGAATATTTTCGGGTCTACACCTATAAATAGGAGTCCTATGGCAACTAAAAAGGAGGATCTTCTCCTTTTCTTATGTGGAAACTCTACCATTTTTGTGATCGATTTTCGAAGACTTGTAATTGTAAAACAAAGGGAATAAAAGGATCAATTTAGAGTGGACGTAGGCCGAAGATAGCCGAACCACTGTAAACTCTTGTCTTCTTTACTTTCTTTCTTACATTTTACATTTGCTATCTCTTCAGTTTTATTCTCTACTATACCTAGATCTGAGATCTGTGTCGGAATATTGTGGATATGTGTGTATATACTGGTGCTTTCACTGCTTATGGGGTTTGTGGTCAATTTTGGCGCAACGAGCATTTAAGAGTAAGTACATAAGATTTGATTTGATTTCAAAAGAAAGTTTACGAGATCATGTAAGATCAAAGTTGATCAGAAATCCCAAAATATCCTAGGTCAAGGAGTTGATAGGTTACGTGAGCCAAGAGACTACACGTAATATTCGTTTATAAGGGATCTTGTGTGGATCATCCTAAAGAAGTTTAAGACTGATCAACATTGATTGATCAATTTATGTTATGAATATAAGTTTCGTAATCTAAAAATCAAATCTGTTTTATGCACGCATGCGCGAGCGCACACACATACATATAAACAGGAGAGATGAACTCTCTTGTAGAGTGGAAATCCTCAACAATGGGTAAAAGATGGGGCAAACTCCTTCAACGCAATAGATTAATTCTGGATAGAAGAAGATATTCGCTCATTGGATGAAAAATTATTTTTCAATTAAAGAACCCCAAAAAACAATTCGTAGATTGCTACCTTTTTCTACTTCTCTCATCTTCACAAGGGAAAATTCAGTCAATGTAAAATACAGATCTGATTTTAGATGGATTGCAATGATGGTAGAGAATATGCAAATAGCATTAAGTTTCTCAAGTGGATTGGGCTTTATACTGATGAATTTCCATCACGGTAACCTCAAATCGCATGAACCCTAGCGATTTTGAAGGGATAATACCTTGTCTACAGTGTAGTGGATGGAGAGGAAGTTTCGAATATTGTTGGTTGTTTAGATGTTTCAATGATAATCCCTATGTTTGGTTTTGTATCCTAGGGTTTAAATCCGACAATAATGTCGATTCAAAGTGCTGCATCTAAAACAAAGTTAGGATGTAGTCTATGTCATTTTCGACAACAAGTCTTATAAGATCTAGGTTAGCAAAAACACCTTTGAGATGGATCTGGGTTTTTTTTAAAGGTCGTACGTCGATTATTAAAGATTATGATAAAGATTATCGATGACACCAATTTAGATTTGGCAATGGATAGAATCGACATTGGAAATGGATAAGGATACTAGGGAAAAAACGACTGGGCTCTACCGTGACTCAATTCGTACTCCGTTGACGATCAGGGTTACAGGAACATGATAAAATGGGGGACTACTCATGTAAGAGAAAGCAAAATCATGTGATGTGGTTATATTACGGGGAGTTTAGAAATTGCTTCTAATGCTTCATTATCTTGGAATAAGAAATCTGCTGAAATGGGTATGAGAAGTTAAAACGGCGTGATTTGAACTGATAATTTATTTACAATGGGCCCATTTCTCAACAGAAAGGCAAATGGTGTACAAACGAAGAAAGAAATTTGGACTTTTCATGAAATTGAATTTTGAAATCTAATTTTACATGACTAGCTGCATGGTCGCTTTCCCTAGCTAAAACGCTCAGTGATTCTGTGTGGACATCTGTGTTTGGTTTTAGAGTGTTGTTTGTATAAGTATGTAACTCAATAAGAATTGATTTGTTTGTAATGACATGACATGTATTGTAATATTTTTTATCAATAATAAAGGAGCCCATTTTCAATATATGTACACATATAAACAGTTCAGAAAATGTTTATGAATACATATTTCATTGCATCGAGAAACAATTGTTGTTTCAAGAAATGTCAACTTCATGGTGAAGGAATTTCTTTTAGAATTTATTGGTAGTAAAGTAGATTTAGATAACCAACAGAGTAGCTTAGTTAGTTAGTATTTTAGACTACGAAATTAAAGGTCAGGGGTTCGATCCTCGAGATCGACACTTGTTGGCATTAATGAACCATGTTAACAAAAGGGTCTGAATAAGATCCAAAAATAAAAATAGTTATGAATGATGAAATAAAATTAACCAAAGCCAAGTAAACAGAATAGATTAGAATGTCTAATAAGAATTCTCGCACATTAAAAAGAAATTACGAATTTCTTACCAATGTCGAGAACAAAATTTCGTCAGTTGTTAGTAAAGCCATTAAGTATATTGACTCTATCATGTGGTATAATGCGCAAATCCTGAATAGATTTCAAATACATTATCAAAATATGATTTCCATAATTATACTCAAAGAGATATGATCCCTTGGCTGTAAATGTGTCTTCGAGAAAGGACCAATGCAATTGGAATATAGTAAGCAACGTTGACAGAATAACATTGTAAATTTCAATTGTTGAAATTAATGTAATATATATGTCATCAACATGCTCAAATTGATTCGCATTTACTCACAAAATTATCATCCAATATGATTTTGAGTATTGGTACATATATGTCGAAACATGAATTCTAAATAATGATGTAGAATAGACTATTTGCACATAACAACCAAAATGTCTAAAAGTCAATGAGAGTGATACCGAGTTTGCGGGTTTGCGAAAAGGATCCAAGAACTGATACCAAAGTATCGTTCAACAAGCATTACAATTAAGCAAGTACTTTGAAAGATAAACAAACAGTTTGATTTTCAATCAAATTGCAGAGGAAGCGTGTATATATAAGAAGGAATATTAGTAGGTGCTAAAATATTTCTAAACTATAATTAAACTACATGCTATTGATTGCTAACGATGTTCTCATGCTAAAATCAGTCTTAGTTTAATTGTTTTAACCCTTGACACTGGATTTGAAAATGACATCTATTATAATCAGTATAAAAGGATTTTGGGTCTATCCCAAGTGATATAAATGAATATCATACTAAATTGTTCAATATGAAGCATTAAGATAAATTCCTTATGCATCAGCACTAGGAACTATCATACATCCTATGATGTCTACAATATTGCTAATCGCTTATGTAATTAGTACATCAAGCGAGTATCAAATCCAAATAAAAACCACTAAACGATAGTTTAGGATATTCTCGAGTATTTATGAAATAGTAAAGAATTGCTTATAGAAATGAAGAGCCTCTTATGAAGGAGCATTTAGACTCGAACTTCATAATATATATCGATCACAATGTGTCAATTCTAATTCATGTTTAGCCTTAGCCAAGGCATTTTACATTGGAAATGTTCCAAAAAGATTCGTGGCTAATTAAAACGATAGGTTATGTACATCGCATTGAATAAGCATAACAATGAAAGCAATATATAAATCTTATATATAAAGCAAATACTTGGTCAAACCGATCAAAGTGAAGCCTTTTGGTTATTTCCAACAGTATCCAGCTGTATTCATTGTTTGATAACGTCCAAACAAAGGACACATTTGTCATTTTGTATAAACATCTACCCAATATGTCATGTCTCCGTGTATGCTGCACTTTTGCAATTATTTTACTTGTTTATACCTTGAATTAGCGCTTCCTACCTTTATTTTCTAATCAAATATGAAGGACTAATTTGTAATTTATTTATCCCACTAGCCCACTATCTCTGTCTCTCTTCACAAATCAGCATTATGCATACTTGATATCTGCTCTAAACCATTCAATGTCACTAGATTCTTCATCATCGAACTTCAGATTTTTCCTTCGACGACTCTGCTTTCACCTATACAGCATAAGCGCCTATGGATTCTGTTTTTAGGTTAGTTATTAATTCTTAACAACCTAGAATTTATATTTAACTTTAAGTTGGGAAATGTGTTTTTCTGTAGGCAATAGATGTAAATAGCTAAGGTTATGTTAGAAGCTATAGTTTATCAGCCTATTTTAGACTTTAGTTTGTAAAGAGAATAATTATCAAACCAATGTTAGATCCAAACTTAAAGATCTTTGTGTAGTCAAGCTTTTTGATTGATTTGTTTGTTTTCTTTTTTTTATAAACTTTTACTTTTCTTAGCCAGATATTTTATTAATATTATTGTATGGTTATTGTTGAACCAGAAGTTTCATATACTTCAGTGTCATGTTTAAAAGATTGTATACTATTAACACGTACTTTATTGTTTTGTGGAAACGCAACTTTTTCTGTTTGAAGTTTAAAGGTTGAAATTTTGTGGTGAAACAAGATAATGGATGGCGATCATGAGTCATGATGTTTTGGTAATGTTGTTTGGCTATTTCATTTTTGTCAATTTGTGGATATATATGCGATGCTTGGTAGTGATTCAGCAAAGCTGTTTAATAAATAGCTATGTAAACATATTAATTATTACTTATTGTATAGTTTTTTTCCTTCTCGATTTTAGGTTTAAACATATGTAGATTTTATATATATATAGAAGTTGGGGATGAACATTGGGAACAAAGCTGCTACTATTGGTTAAACATGTAGTTATTATATAATTTCCATATGAGTCATGCCAATTGCTTAAAGTTTTTCCAAAACAGATATCCGTCAAATTTGAAACTTCGACATCAAGCCGCACATTCACTAAAAATATTTGTTCTTTTTCTTCTTAGTGTAGAATCGGACTGAATGCTACACCATCTGTTTTGAATCTAATAAACTTTGTTATTGTGAAGTGCATACTCTTTACCTTTACTGATGGCTTAAAATTTGGATATAAAGGATATCCTATTTTTTTTCTATTTGGTTGCTTTTTGTTAAATTCTTGAATTAACATTCTTTGACATTCTATAGGTGGCATTAATTAACAATAGTACTTAGTTAAATTTCAATAATGGCATCTAAAACAAAGAGTAGAAATGCTTGTCATGTTATTTTTTACTTGGATGATGCAACAGTGTTTATAACAGGGAATGAAATGAGATGGTAAAAATGCTAAATGTTGTTCATCATATTTATGTGCACTTCTGAATATTAATTGGAGGTTGGATATGCACATCACACTGAATAACTCGCTAATTTTGCTACACGCGGCCAATGGACATGTCACCATACCGTCTATATATAATAGGAAAACCTTAACTGAAATCTTTGAAATGTCTACAATGTCCATGTTATTATTCTCCACCAAATGCAAGTATCTAACGCCGTTTTCGTCATTCAGATTCACCACATTAACCCTATCTAATAACAATACGACTTAAATTTGTTTTCATACCTATTGAAAATTTCGTTTTGCCAAAAACCTGGGGTTTAAATGTAATGCTAAATTTATAATTAAAAAATAATGTTAGTTTCAAAGTTAAAGCAAACGTTCAACATGGCCAAAACGATGGGTTCATTCAATAGATTTGGCCAGTACATTTGCAATCTCTTTTTATCGATTACTCTCAACTTATTCTGGAAAACTTGAGATATTACAGTTTTCAGATTTTTTTGTGTAATTTCTCTTTGCTATATTCTTGCTTAGAATGAGAGTTCTTTTACTTTTAGGTATAATTAACATTTTTTCTCAAATTCACTTTTTCTTCTTCAAATAGCACTAGATATTATAATATGATTATATTAATCATCAGTTAAATTACTTAAAGTAAATATTTACTTTCTTATTATTATTTTACAACCTTGGAGAATTGCTTACTAAACTTTTGAACCATTGAATGGTGAAATATATTGTTGTCCCAGATATGTTATTTTCTATTTTTCAATGTTCCATTATTTTATTCAATGTTTGTGGGTTCATTCTTTACTTTTGATCCATAGATATATTGAATGTTTGGATAATAGATGTAACGACCCGGTGTTTTCAACCATTCGCATCCGCACATGTCGGACTTGAATTGTTCAAAATACCGCGTTGTAAAAATAAATTTGGCAGAACTCAGAATATGCAGTAAATAATTAATCACAGAATCACAGATACAGAATCAGAATACTCGCAGCGGAATTTAAAAATACTTAGTGGTTCATGAAGCCACTATAAATATTCTTGCTCAAGTAAAATTTACATAGTCTTAAATCCAAATATAGTTTTAACTTATCAGTAAACAGTCCAAATGTCCACTAGTCTTGATTTCAAAATTTTAGAACTGGAAAGGAAGTTTGCCAGCAGCTTGAAAGTTATCTACAGAAATCCTAGCTCCGGGATGAAAACTGAACTGCAACTCAGGCTGACCTGAGCGTAAAATAAAACATAAACACTCGAGTCAGGACATACATACTTATATAGTGTAAGCTAATTCAAATGTACTGTAATATAGAGCAAGTAACTTAAAGGATGCTTGGGACCGCCCATCCTCTAAGGATCCGTTAAACTATTTACTATGTAGTAATATTTTCGCTATTATAATAGTGTCTATATATAAAATAAACTTACTTTTTAATAGCGTTAAGGGGTTACCCATATAGCCCTTAACACAAATAATGCCAATAGTCTATACAGTACCGTAATACCTCCTGATCGGGAAGCTACCAGAGGATACTCCATAGGTACGACACAAATAGAAACTCGTAGGAGGCTCGCTATGGTAGGTGACACGGCACAACTAGGCAATGCCAGGGTAGATATACCAATTGCTATCCGGACCGGTGGAAACGCGTAGCCGCAGTTACCGCCCACCTCGAACAACACTCCCAAATCAAAGGTGCGCACCAAAACAATCACAGGAGTAATAGAATGGCATACGAAGAAGTGCGTTCGATCAGAGGTGCTACCTCATTAATCCGAGAATCGCTCCTGTTTTAGCCACCTTATGCCAACTCACGGGAGTCGGGTCCACGTATTTACCTTAAAGGAACCGTCACCACCATCCTACTTCATTCTGGGATCTCCACCGCGTACACGGTTAGTCAAAGTGGTTTTCGGTATCGACAGAGAGTATGTCCATATCCGATCCCGGTCTCTTTGCCAACCAAGCGTTATTATAACCCGTGGTTACAGTTTAAAATGGTATTCGTACTTTAAAATCAAAATATATTTCAAATTCCTTCAATATCAAATATTGATTTAAACTTTCCACTTTATACATACTTTTTAAATTTATTCAATTTATTTGGAATTTATTGCCTTTACCAAATTTTAAAGTTAAATTCTTCCTTTAAATCCATCAAAAAATCAATTTCTTAAAATTTTTCTAATTACATATTAAATTTCAAAATTTACACCTTTTTCCCAAAATTAATTTCCATACATTTTAAAACAATCAAATTTCAGTTTCTGCAGCACTTATGAAATGCTACCTAAAGTTTATGGGTTAAATAGTCCAATTTTAAAAGACAACATTTAAATGCTGTAATAGGTTATTAACTTATCAATTTAGTTTAAATTCCAAATACAACTTATTATCAATTATTTCTTAACTGAAATCTCATCTTAATAAAAATCCAGAATTTTTCCAAATAAGTTATATTTATTTATTTAAAATATTAACTCATTCAAAAATCATTTTTAAATCTTTATAAAAATCCTTTAAATACATTAAACCACAATATTATAAACTTCCATTTAAAAATAATTTTAAAATATTTCAGAAAAATATTATAGGAACCACGGGTCTGTATAAAATTTTCTAGCCTAGGTCAAGTGATACGGATTTATATCATTTCAATCCGCAATTTTACAAACCCCATGTTCTATCATTTCAAACCCGCAATCCCAAGTTAAAATTAAACAGTTAACTGAATAAATGCATAATAATCATCGTTTTAGGCCTATCATTTCAGCCTTAACGATTTAATTTTATAGGGAACTTGCAGTAATGATTTAAATCAGTAAATAAACATTTAACAATATAACTGCAGAAATATTACAACAGATAAATAACTGATGAGGTGTCAATTTAAATGGAGTTTAACATCCTACGTTATAATACAGACAGATAACAGTTAAATAATAATTTACACATACACTTGCGATAATTCACAGAAATATAGGCATGTTTGTCTGGTGAGAAAAACTCACCTGAAGGCTGCAGAAAAAATTTGATTCAAAACGAAAATCCACCGGAAAAGAAACGAACAGAGAGTAACGATCAAATATCCCGGATGTCACGCCTAGATTCAAATCTATAACAAGATCCAAATACCGGATACGTGACTTTAGAAATTTACGGTCAAAGCAAAAATTAAAAATAGGACGAGAATTAGTTCGACTTGCTCGACCACTCCACTGGGTATACTATCAAAACATAACGAAACTTTTCCTACCCATTACTGAACCATGCCATTTCAAAAATCAAGGTAAAATTTACCTAAAGGCCATCTAAAACAAAATGGTGAAGTTTTTCTCCTATAGGCCGTGATATATGCATGTACAAGTGCATCCAATACTCTACTACCTACAGGCTTATGCACTGTCCCACACAACTATAAAGCATATTGCAGTTATATGCTTTTATATGCAACTAAACATTTCCACCTAACATCTTCTCTGTTATCTGAAGTATTACAGGATTTCTCCCTTTTTTTTCAACCGAATCTTATATATATATATATATATATTTTTATAAAACATGCACGGATACATCATTTCTTCTTTAAAATTTTTACTATCATCAACGAATAACTACCCAAGTCAGTTACCTAAAACACGGTCAAGATTTCACTAAAAGCCTGCCTATATGATATGCCTATATGCAACTGAAGGCTCACTCACTATGTCAACATGTTATATTCTGATGAACCCTGAAAACTCTCTTTCTCTCCCTCTGTTATATTCTTCTTTACTCTCGTTTTATATTTATTCATTTATTTATTTTTTCTTTATTTTTTTATTTTTTTTAAACATGTCTAACATCCTATGCAAAACAAAACTCACGCAACTCTCTGCCTACAACTTGCGTCTCTCTGCTATCTACTGTTACAAGATGGTAAAACATGCACAGATCATTAGTGATAAGTACATCCAGAATAACACTTACTACATCATAGCTACACTAATTCCATAACCTAGCTTCCTACAGGTTATTGACCTGACTTGAATGAATTTGCAAGGTAATGTATTTCTCTTAAGACCTCATCATCAACACACATATCCACTGCTACTAGAAACAAGGTTTTTTTTCAAAATATATGTCTCATAGGAAACTCGGCTGAGCACTAGAGTGGTAGTCAGGGTTGGAGTGGCCGAGCCAAAAGATGGGAAAGCAAAGGAAAAAAAACTGAAGAAGGAAAACGGAGAGGATGCAAAAGAAGAAGAGGAATAGTAATATTACCTGATAGAAGCTTTTCTCCTTGTAGATGATGTTATGCAAGATGAGGAGATAAAATACGAACCAGGCTAATATATTTATAGAGGGGAGAGTTTGCTTTAGATGCAAGAAAACATATATACGTGAAGAAAATCAAAAGGGCTCGGTACAAAAATGGCAACATATCTTGGCATGCCTAAACAATTGATTGATAAAGCAAAATGTCGTACGTTTAAAAGTTTGAATGTGAATACCTTGGCAAGAGATTGAAAAAAAAACGGCAGCATTGATAGAAGATTGAACGTTTTGCAGATAATGAATTGATTTGAGGCGAAATCAATGGAAAAAGAAAAAGCAAGCAGAGCTCAGTGATTTATTTCCAGTTTTTATCTTGTTTGAATGGATAAGGCTCGTGTGATTTTAGGGACCACGGTTAGCAATTAGATTTGATTTTATATGCGTGATATTCATTGCCAGTTTATGAGTTTTGATTTCAACATTTCTTTTTATTTGATAGTTGCGTGATTGTAGATTGAAGAAACGGCATTTGGAAGAACTGATATTAGGAAAGAGATTGATTTTAGGCAAAAGATATTTGGATGAAAAGGTATATACAAAAGTTTAAAACAAATTTTGACAGTTAAAACAAAAGTAACGTTTTTTATAAAAATCACTAACTGATATTTTAATCGATAAGTATATTTAAATATGATTTTTACTTTATATGTGCGATTATAGGAACGAAAAATTTTATCTTGCAAAATAAAGGCAGTGGAAACAGAGAGATATAAATAGGAATGTGAGAATTTGAAAAGATAGGCAAGGTTAAATTTGAATGCATGAGTTGATTTTAGGCAATCAAATATATTGGTCCATTTAGGTTGCGTGAATAAATGAATACAGTGACATGCTCAAGAAACAAAAAGGTAAGAGGCAAATGCCAAAAATGTTAAAAGAATAAAATTTTGTGTCACGCGCAAAGGAATGCAAAATTGATTTTCTCTCAAATGATATATGCGTGATTTAAGAAGAAATATATGGTATGTTTAAATCAAAAAAAGAAGAGTTGATTATTATCATTATATTTTAAAGAACAGTTACAAACAGATTTGAACGTTTCTTTTTTTAAATTCAGATTTGCGTGCTTTTTTTTTCTTTGATGCCTGGATATGCACGTTATTCCTCTGGATTTGAGATAAGGCTTGCGAAAATATTAATTTCCAGTTATACAAAGCTTTGGATTCTATACTTTATATACGTGATTAAAGCAAGCGTTGATTTTGTATACAGACCATTGATACGATATTTTAAATACATATCGATGTTGAAATATGATTTTTAAAATACGCCAAACTGACGTAATATAAAACACCCAAAGTTATATAAAAATAACGTTTTTAATTTATACGTTTATTTTGTTACTTATACCATAAATTTTTAAGCGTCCTTTAAACGCGAAATTTAACAGTTCATTAATACACTAAATTCTTCAAAATTATGACTTAACAAACTTAATTGGTTTTCACATATTATATATATATATATATATACAAAATTCCTTTTATTAAAATTCAAATGGAGTTGTCTTTTAACAAAATTAACCGTTTCACAACTTTAAATTTCCATATTTAGTATTTTAAGGAAATGATTTAAATCAAATTATATATGTATATAAATTGGGAAGTAAATTTTACTGGAAAGAGAAAAATAACGGATTAAAATTCTATACGTTTTCTTATATATAATCTTATATATATATAGTATTTATTCCCTAAATTTAGGTGCCCTTTTTAAGAGGTAATTTCCCAGTTCATTTATACACAAAAAAAATTCGAAATTCTGACCATGCTGAGACTCGAACTCGTGACCTGTCGTGAATAGCCCAGATGTCTTAACCACCTAAGCTATTAATGTTTTCTTAATTAAAACTTGATTGTGCTAGAAATTAAGTTATTTACCATCCTCGACAAAAACCCAAATTACCAAATTAAAGTTAATTCTTAACCATGTCAAAATTTCAGAGATCTTATTATTTAATTAAAAATTTGGTCAATTTTTTTTTTATTATTTTTAATCACTTTAAATAAACCCCAAAGTTTTTTTTTAGAAAAATACAAGTGAAAAATACTTGTTAAAAAAATTGGGCTGTTACACTCTCCCCCACTCAGAACTTTTCGTCCTCGAAAAGGAAGAAGGTAGGTGAATAGAAACAACCTGAAAGAAAACTAAATTGAAACTTAAATTAGAATCATTAATCTAAACAATAAAAATTCAATTTTAAATTAATCATTGATTTCATCTATTTATACTTAAAATTTTAACATTTATTTATTTACATATTTACTTGTATAATATCCCTACACTAAAAAAAGAAAATCATTCATTTTTTTTTCTTTCTCCAATTTTTCACAAGGTATTATAACATTCTAATTTAAAATGTTTAGTTTTAGTCCAAATTTGAAATGGTAATTTAACTTTATTTTTAAAGTAAATTTACCATTTCCCAAAATAAACCAAATTCCCCATTTAGTTTCTTCTTTATTCCAAACTATAATTAAATTTATTTTTCTCAGTATTTTTCTCATCTATGTCAAATATTTTTCTCAATATCTAAACTATATAAATTCAATTTAAATTAATATTCAATAATTGATTTAATTCATTTGATTTTTACAGAAGTTAAATCAATCTTAACCATTTCCAAATTAGTTATCTTATTATCCAATTATTTTCTAAAATCAGAAATTTGTATAGTCATTTATAATAATCATCTTTTATTCAACAAATTTAATTTTCTTTATTCCAGATTATTATTAAATATATTCTGCTTAATATATCTTATCGCACATATTAAGTAGATTATATTTAATATAACTATTCCAATATATTTCTAAATTTCCTTTAACACGATTTGATATTGTATATTATTCAATTATTATTTTATTTCTATTTACCTCTATTTGTCTTGTTGTAACTGAAACTTTAAGTGTATAACATTTTTTATAACCACTCAAATTTTTATTTATAAAATCCTTTTATATTATACATTATCCAATTACATAGTTAATTTCTGAATGATTTAGGTAAGTTATATTGGCATGCAATTTATACAAGTAAAATTTTCCAACTATATTATTCAAGTTTAAATATTCATTCCAAATTTGACTTTATTTTATCATTAGAATCACCTTTTAACAAAAATTTATGAATTAAATTTCCAATTAACTTCAAACCCTTTAGAGATAAATAAATACATACATATAGTATATGTCAAATCAAATTTAAATCATATATCTATATATATTATAAATTAAGTCATATTTTAGAAATTCAAATTAATTAAATTTTTGAAGCAAAACTACATCGTGGTCTCTTTACTTCGATACTCGAAAATGAATGTCGATGATGTTGCAGTCATCACCGAAATTATTTTCCAGCAACAAAGATAAGAGCACTAATTTTTAAAACTTTAAAATTCTTTGGAAACAAATTTATATTCGAAAATTATTTAAATAATAATATATCCTTTTAAGACTTTAAACACAAGGTTTGAAACTATCGAAAATTGAATTCTTAAATTCTTGTTTTAAATTCATTTCTGTTTCCAAATAAATTTATAACCATGTTTATATTCAATTATTTATATAAGACAAAACCAATGGTTTACAAAACAATAAATAAAACCAAACACTATTATCTCTAAACAACTAGTTAAATTTTGAAAATTATACTTATATATATAATATTAGATTTTTCCCAAATAGGAATAAAAAAAATTTCAAACAAGGATAGAGATTCAAATTTTGAAGGACTCAAATTAAATAGAATTTTGATTTAAAGATAAGTTGGAATCAGAAGATCCGATGGTTAAATAACAGAATAAGAAACCATATAAGTTTATATAAATCGCGGGCAACCTTAACCTGGTCAACCGTGACTTAAAGAGTCAGATCGATGTGAATTTTCTGGGGTAAATCTACATTCGATCTGAAGAGATAGAGTTCAGAATAACCAAAGATACCAGTATCTAAACCGAGGATAAATATAAATCTCCGGTGAATCAATGCTAGTTGTAAAGGAGTTTCACCGCTATATTAGAATATTGGCGAAACCGCCAATTCACTATAAAGATCATCCTAAGTGGAGTTATGGGATACTCCCGAATCGAAAGAAAAATAAATAGTGAGGGACACGAATGAACTTCGGAACCGCAGGGAACGTTCCAAAATTCAAAAAGGAAGAGATTCAAGCTCGAATGAAAGTGATTCTGTAAATCAAATTTACCATACATTCTAAGTTTGCCTAAAGCCAAAGCTCTGATACCAGATGTAACGACCCGGTGTTTTCAACCATTCGCATCCGCACATGTCGGACTTGAATTGTTCAAAATACCGCGTTGTAAAAATAAATTTGGCAGAACTCAGAATATGCAGTAAATAATTAATCACAGAATCACAGACACAGAATCAGAATATTCGCAGCGGAATTTAAAAATACTTAGTGGTTCATGAAGCCACTATAAATATTCTTACTCAAGTAAAATTTACATAGTCTTAAATCCAAATATAGTTTTAACTTATCAGTAAACAGTCCAAATGTCCACTAGTCTTGATTTCAAAATTTTAGAACTGGAAAGGAAGTTTGCCAGCAGCTTGAAAGTGATCTACAGAAATCCTAGCTCCGGGATGAAAACTGAACTGCAACTCAGGCTGACCCGAGCGTAAAATAAAACATAAACACTCGAGTCAGGACATACATACTTATATAGTGTAAGCTAATTCAAGTGTACTGTAATATAGAGCAAGTAACTTAAAGGATGCTTGGGACCGCCCATCCTCTAAGGATCCGTTAAACTATTTACTATGTAGTAATATTTTCGCTATTATAATAGTGTCTATATATAAAATAAACTTACTTTTTAATAGCGTTAAGGGGTTACCCATATAGCCCTTAACACAAATAATGCCAATAGTCTATACAGTACCGTAATACCTCCTGATCGGGAAGCTACCAAAGGATACTCCATAGGTACGACACAAATAGAAACTCGTAGGAGGCTCGCTATGGTAGGTGACACGGCACAACTAGGCAATGCCAGGGTAGATATACCAATTGCTATCCGGACCGGTGGAAACGCGTAGCCGCAGTTACCGCCCACCTCGAACAACACTCCCAAATCAAAGGTGCGCACCAAAACAATCACAGGAGTAATAGAATGGCATACGAAGAAGTGCGTTCGATCAGAGGTGCTACCTCATTAATCCGAGAATCGCTCCTGTTTTAGCCACCTTATGCCAACTCACGGGAGTCGGGTCCACGTATTTACCTTAAAGGAACCGTCACCACCATCCTACTTCATTCTGGGATCTCCACCGCGTACACGGTTAGTCAAAGTGGTTTTCGGTATCGACAGAGAGTATGTCCATATCCGATCCCGGTCTCTTTGCCAACCAAGCGTTATTATAACCCGTGGTTACAGTTTAAAATGGTATTCGTACTTTAAAATCAAAATATATTTCAAATTCCTTCAATATCAAATATTGATTTAAACTTTCCACTTTATACATACTTTTTAAATTTATTCAATTTATTTGGAATTTATTGCCTTTACCAAATTTTAAAGTTAAATTCTTCCTTTAAATCCATCAAAAAATCAATTTCTTAAAATTTTTCTAATTACATATTAAATTTCAAAATTTAAACCTTTTTCCCAAAATTAATTTCCATACATTTTAAAACAATCAAATTCCAGTTTCTGCAACACTTATGAAATGCTACCTAAAGTTTATGAGTTAAACAGTCCAATTTTAAAAGACAGCATTTAAATGCTGTAATAGGTTATTAACTTATCAATTTAGTTTAAATTCCAAATACAACTTATTATCAATTATTTCTTAACTGAATCTCATCTTAATAAAAATCCAGAATTTTTCCAAATAAGTTATATTTATTTATTTAAAATCTTAACTCATTCAAAAATCATTTTTAAATCTTTATAAAAATCCTTTAAATACATTAAACCACAATATTATAAACTTCCATTCAAAAATAATTTTAAAATATTTTAGAAAAATATTATAGGAACCACGGGTCTGTATAAAATTTTCTAGCCTAGGTCAAGCGATACGGATTTATATCATTTCAATCCGCAATTTTACAAACCCCGGGTTCTATCATTTCAAACCCGCAATCCCAAGTTAAAATTAAACAGTTAACTGAATAAATGCATAATAATCATCGTTTTAGGCCTATCATTTCAGCCTTAACGATTTAAATTTATAGGGAACTTGCAGTGATGATTTAAATCAGTAAATAAACATTTAACAATATAACTGCAGAAATATTACAACAGATAAATAACTGATGAGGTGTCAATTTAAATGGAGTTTAACATCCTACGTTATAATACAGACAGGTAACAGTTAAATAATAATTTACACATACACTTGCGATAATTCACAGAAATATAGGCATGTTTGTCTGGTGAGAAAAACTCACCTGAAGGCTGCAGAAAAAATTTGATTCAAAACGAAAATCCACCGGAAAAGAAACGAACAGAGAGTAACGATCAAATATCCCGGATGTCACGCCTAGATTCAAATCTATAACAAGATCCAAATACCGGATACGTGACTTTAGAAATTTACGGTCAAAGCAAAAATTAAAAATAGGACGAGAATTAGTTCGACTTGCTCGACCACTCCACTGGGTATACTATCAAAACATAACGAAACTTTTCCTACCCATTACTGAACCATGCCATTTCAAAAATCAAGGTAAAATTTACCTAAAGGTCATCTAAAACAAAATGGTGAAGTTTTTCTCCTATAGGCCGTGATATATGCATGTACAAGTGCATCCAATACTCTACTACCTACAGGCTTATGCACTGTCCCACACAACTATAAAGCATATTGCAGTTATATGCTTTTATATGCAACTAAACATTTCCACCTAACATCTTCTCTGTTATCTGAAGTATTACAGGCTTTCTCCCTTTTTTTTCAACCGAATCTTATATATATATATATATATATATATATATTTATAAAACATGCACGGATACATCATTTCTTCTTTAAAATTTTTACTATCATCAACGAATAACTACCCAAGTCAGTTACCTAAAACACGGTCAAGATTTCACTAAAAGCCTGCCTATATGATATGCCTATATGCAACTGAAGGCTCACTCACTATGTCAACATGTTATATTCTGATGAACCCTGAAAACTCTCTTTCTCTCCCTCTGTTATATTCTTCTTTACTCTCGTTTTATATTTATTTATTTATTTATTTTTTCTTTATTTTTTTTTATTTTTTTTTTTAAACATGTCTAACATCCTATGCAAAACAAAACTCACGCAACTCTCTGCCTACAACTTGCGTCTCTCTGCTATCTACTGTTACAAGATGGTAAAACATGCACAGATCATTAGTGATAAGTACATCCAGAATAACACTTACTACATCATACCTACACTAATTCCATAACCTAGCTTCCTACAGGTTATTGATTTGACTTGAATGAATTTGCAAGGTAATGTATTTCTCTTAAGACCTCATCATCAACACACATATCCACTGCTACTAGAAACAAGGTTTTTTTTCAAAATATACGTCTCATAGGAAACTCGGCTGAGCACTAGAGTGGTAGTCAGGGTTGGAGTGGCCGAGCCAAAAGATGGGAAAGCAAAGGAAAAAAAACTGAAGAAGGAAAATGGAGAGGATGCAAAAGAAGAAGAGGAATAGTAATATTACCTGATAGAAGCTTTTCTCCTTGTGGATGATGTTATGCAAGATGAGGAGATAAAATACGAACCAGGCTAATATATTTATAGAGGGGAGAGTTTTCTTTAGATGCAAGAAAACATATATACGTGAAGAAAATCAAAAGGGCTCGGTACAAAAATGGCAACATATCTTGGCATGCCTAAACAATTGATTGATAAAGCAAAATTTCGTACGTTCAAAAGTTTGAATGTGAATACCTTGGCAAGAGATTGAAAAAAAACGGCAGCATTGATAGAAGATTGAACGTTTTGCAGATAAAGAATTGATTTGAGGCGAAATCAATGGAAAAAGAAAAAGCAAGCAGAGCTCAGTGATTTATTTCCAGTTTTTATCTTGTTTGAATGGATAAGGCTCGTGTGATTTTAGGGACCACGGTTAGCAATTAGATTTGATTTTATATGCGTGATATTCATTGCCAGTTTATGAGTTTTGATTTCAACATTTCTTTTTATTTGATAGTTGCGTGATTGTAGATTGAAGAAACGGCATTTGGAAGAACTAATATTAGGAAAGAGATTGATTTTAGGCAAAAGATATTTGGATGAAAAGGTATATACAAAAGTTTAAAACAAATTTTGACAGTTAAAACAAAAGTAACGTTTGTTATAAAAATCACTAACTGATATTTTAATCGATAAGTATATTTAAATATGATTTTTACTTTATATGTGTGATTATAGGAACGAAAAATTTTATCTTGCAAAATAAAGGCAGTGGAAACAGAGAGATATAAATAGGAATGTGAGAATTTGAAAAGATAGGCAAGGTTAAATTTGAATGCATGAGTTGATTTTAGGCAATCAAATATATTGGTCCATTTAGGTTGCGTGAATAAATGAATACAGTGACATGCTCAAGAAACAAAAAGGTAAGAGGCAAATGCCAAAAATGTTAAAAGAATAAAATTTTGTGTCACGCGCAAAGGAATGCAAAATTAATTTTCTCTCAAATGATATATGCGTGATTTAAGAAGAAATATATGGTATGTTTAAATCAAAAAAAGAAGAGTTGATTATTATCATTATATTTTAAAGAACAGTTACAAACAGATTTGAACGTTTCTTTTTTTAAATTCAGATTTGCGTGCTTTTTTTTTTCTTTGATGCCTGGATATGCACGTTATTCCTCTGGATGTGAGATAAGGCTTGCGAAAATATTAATTGCCAGTTATACAAAGCTTTGGATTCTATACTTTATATACGTGATTAAAGCAAGCGTTGGTTTTGTATACAGACCATTGATACGATATTTTAAATACATATCGATGTTGAAATATGATTTTTAAAATACGCCAAACTGACGTAATATAAAACACCCAAAGTTATATAAAAATAACGTTTTTAATTTATACGTTTATTTTGTTACTTATACCATAAATTTTTACGCGTCCTTTAAACGCGAAATTTAACAGTTCATTAATACACTAAATTCTTCAAAATTATGACTTAACAAACTTAATTGGTTTTCACATATTATATATATATATATATATATATATATATATATATATATATATATACAAAATTCCTTTTATTAAAATTCAAATGGAGTTGTCTTTTAACAAAATTAACCGTTTCACAACTTTAAATTTCCATATTTAGTATTTTAAGGAAATGATTTAAATCAAATTATATATGTATATAAATTGGGAAGTAAATTTTACTGGAAAGAGAAAAATAACGGATTAAAATTCTATACGTTTTCTTATATATAATCTTATATATATATATATATATATATATATATATAGTATTTATTTCCTAAATTTACGTGCCCTTTTTAACGCGTAATTTCCCAGTTCATTTATACACAAAAAAAATTCGAAATTCTGACCATGCTGAGACTCGAACTCATAACCTGTCGTGAATAGCCCAAATGTCTTAACCACCTAAGCTATTAATGTTTTCTTAATTAAAACTTGATTGTGCTAGAAATTAAGTTATTTACCATCCTCGACAAAAACCCAAATTACCAAATTAAAGTTAATTCTTAACCATGTCAAAATTTCAGAGATCTTATTATTTAATTAAAAATTTGGTCAATTTTTTTTTTATTATTATTTTTAATCACTTTAAATAAACCCCAAAGTTTTTTTTTTAGAAAAATACAAGTGAAAAATACTTGTTAAAAAAATTGGGCTGTTACAATAGATAATTCATTTATGAATAACTATCTATAATTGAACAATTATAGGTCCATTCAGTATTAAAGAAACATAGGTGAGGTTAAACACAAAGAATAAAAGAGTCGGAATTATTAGATTTCAGTATTAAGGAAACGTAGGTGTGGTAAAACAAACAAAGAATAAAAGAGTCAGAGTTATGAGATTAGATAAAACATATGAGAATCATTATTGACAGAAAAAACTTCATAGTTGAGGTAAATTTCATGTAAAATTATCTTTATGATTTACATTTTAGAAATCATTTTGAATTAATATTTACCCTGTTTAAAAACATAGACTATAGAAAGAACCGAGTGGTTTGCCTTTTTTGTTGTTATTTTGATTAGAGTAAACTATGTGCAACTTTAAGAATTTGTTGGGTGATTACTATTATTTTAATATTTTAGATTGGAGCTCTTATACTATGCATATATATGCATTCCATTTTGTGCTCAAATTCATCACTGTTCATTCCAAGATCACGTATATTTAGCTTGAGGTAACATTTACAGAAAAAATATTGAGTTTTGTGTACATTTGAATACCCTATTTTGCACTAAAAGGAAGTTAATGTATGTATACACTATTTTGCAATAAAGAAACGCTAATTTTAATATTTGTTGCATTTCTCTAAATATTCATGTAATAGTAATTACTTTCTTTACCTGTTGATTATTTTCTAAAATAACTTAGTCTCATTCACACTTTGATAATTGATTGATTTGTGCATGTACACACAAAAAATAAATGCAACATTTCATGCATGTAAAAGTCATTTTGTAAAATCAAAAACACCTTACAAATAGTGTTTTTTAATACCAGATCCTCCAACGCACGTGCATCGCACGTGCCAAAGTACTCGTGTACAAAATAGGGTATTCAAAAATAGGTTACTCGAGTACTTTGGCACGTGCGATGCACGTGCGTTGGAGGATCTGGTATTAAAAAAACACTATTTGTAAGGTGTTTTTGATTTTACAAAATGACTTTTACATGTATGCAACGTTGCATTTATTTTATGTGTGTACATGCACAAATCAAACAATTATCAAAGTGTGAATGAGACTAAGTTATTTTAGAAAATAATCAACGGGTAAAAAAGTAATTACTATTATATGCATATTTAGAGAAATACAACAAATATTAAAATTAGCATTTCTTTAGTGCAAAATAGTGTATACATACATTAACTTCCTTTTAGTGCAAAATAGGGTATTCAAATGTACACAAAATTCAATATTTTTTCTATAAATGTTACCTCAAGCTAAATATACGTGACCTTGGAATGAACAGTGATGAATTTGAGCATAAAATGGAATGCATATATATGCATAGTATAAGAGCTCCAATCTAAAATATTAAAATAATAGTAATCACCCAACAAATTCTTAAAGTTGCATACAGTTTACTCTAATCAAAATAACAACAAAAAAGGCAAACCAATCGGTTCTTTCTATAATCTGCGTTTTTAAACAGGGTAAATATTAACTCAAAATGATTTCTAAAATAAAAATCATAAAGATAATTTTACATGAAATTTACCTCAACTATGAAGTTTTTTCTGTCAATAATGATTCTCATATGTTTCATCTAATCTCATAACTCTGACTCTTTTATTCTTTGTTTGTTTAACCTCGCCTACGTTTCCTTAATACTGAAATCTCATAATTCCAACTCTTTTATTCTTTGTGTTTAACCTCACCTATGTTTCTTTAATACTGAATGGACCTATAATTGTTCAATTATAGATAGTTATTCATAAATGAATTATCCATTATCCAAACATTCAAGATATCTATGGATCAAAAGTAAAGAATGAACCCACAAACATTGAATAAAATAATGGAACATTGGAAAATAGAAAATAACATATCTAGGACAACAATATATTTCACCATTCAATGGTTCAAAAGTTTAGTGAGCAATTCTCCAAGGTTGTAAAATAATAGTAAGAAAGTAAATATTTACTTTAAGTAATTTAACTGATGATTAATATAATCATATTATAATATTTAGTGCTATTTGAAGCAGAAAAAGTGAATTTGAGCAAAAATGTTAATTATACCTAAAAATAAAAGAACTCTCATTCTAAGCAAGAATACAGCAAAAGAGAAATTACACAAAAAATCTGAAAACTATAATATCTCAAGTTTTCCAGAATAAGTTGAGAGTAATCGATAAAAAGAGATTGCAAATGTACTGGCCAAATCTATTGAATGAACCCATCGTTTTGGCCATGATGAACGTCTGCTTTAACTTTGAAACTAACATTATATTTTAATTACAAATCTAGCATTACATTTAAACCCCAGGTTTTTGGCAAAACGAAATTTTCAATTGGTATAAGAGAATAAATTTAAGTCGTATTGTTATTAGATAGGGTTAATGTGGTGAATCTGAATGACGAAAACGTCGTTAGATACTTGCATTTGGTGGAGAATAATAACATGGACATTGTAGACATTTCAAAGACTTCAATTAAGGTTTTCCTATTATATATAGACGGTATGGTGACATGTCCATTGGGCGCGTGTAGCAAAATTAGCGAGTTATTCAATGTGATGTGCATATCCAACCTCCAATTAATATTCAGAAGTGCACATAAATATGATGAACAACATTTAGCATTTTTACCATCTCATTTCATTCCCTGTTATAGACACTGTTGCATCATCCAAGTAAAAAATAACATAACAAGCATTTCTACTCTTTGTTTTAGATGCCGCTATTGAAATTTAACTAAGTACTATTGTTAATTAATGCCACCTACAGAATGTCAAAGAATGTTAATTCAAGAATTTAACAAAAAGCAACCAAATAGAAATAAAAGTAGGATATCATTTATATCCAAATTTTAAGCCATCAGTAAAGGTAAAGAGTATGCACTTCACAACAACAAAGTTTATTGGATTCAAAACAGATGGTGTAGCATTCAGTCTGATTCTACACTAAGAAGTAAAAGAACAAATATTTTTAGTGAATGTGAGGCTTGATGTCGAAGTTTCAAATTTGACGGATATCTGTTTTGGAAAAACTTTAAGCAATTGGCATGACTCACATGGAAATTATATAGTAACTACATGTTTAGCCAATAGTAGCGGCTTTGTTCCCAATGTTCATCCCCAACTTCTATATATATATATAAAATCTACATATGTTTAAACCTAAACTCGAGAAGGAAAAAAACTATACAATAAGTAATAATTAATATGTTTACATAGCTAGTTATTAAACAGCTTTGCTGAATCACTACCAAGCATCGCATATATATCCACAAATTGACAAAAATGAAATAGCCAGACAACATTACCAAAACATAATGATTCATGATCGCCATCCATTATCTTGTTTCACCACAAAATTTCAACCTTTTAAACTTTAAACAGAAAAGGTTGCGTTTCCACAAAACAACTAGTGTGTAACCCGTGCGTTGCACACGGTAATGTTGTAAAAGAAATTATCAAATATACATAGTTAAACAGTCGACGTATAATGTAATATGCTAATGTTAAACATATATTTTTTGATTTTAGCGTGCTAAAATGTTATTTTTCATAGTAAAATATATTCAAAAATTATTTTTGAATAGTTAAAAATAATCATATATTCATTATTTTCATATTCTAACTATTTAAAATGATAGATTTTGTTTCAAATTAGTTTTACGATAATATTTCTAAAGTTTAAGGAAATTATATGTTAAACATATTATTTTATTGATTTATACGTTTAGAAAATGTGTGTATGTATATATATATATATATATATATATATATATATATATATATACTATTGTTATTTCCAAAATTTTATATCTTAAAATATTTTATGTAATTTTAAAATAAGTGTAATTTATATTTTGAAATTAAGAAATTATACGTTAAATATGACCGATATACCGATGCATGTGAAACAATTTTTAGTGTTTATGTATATGATAAATTTCAAAGAAAAATATAGATGTGATATGTTCCTTTTTGAAGTAATATTTAGTAAATTCATGATCCTGTGTGTTTTGATACGCATGCGCACCCGCACATGTGCATGATGATGAGTTGTAGATGTCAAATTGCAAATCTGTATTGATAGGAATTTTAAATGTAACATGAGATATTAAGGAAAAAACTATTTTTTTTTTAATTTGCTAAAATTGTGGATAATAATAATAAAGTAATAGAATGCATCTCATGCATTGCACACGCTAATTTTGTAAAAACATGGTACTCATACTTTAAATGTTGTTAAAATAAAATTTTGTTATGCAGTGTTCGATATATCAATCATAAATTAAACGTTTTATTTTTGTTTATGCCTATAATTTTTGTTAAGTGATTCGGATATTTTTATATTTTAAAGAAATATCTACCATGTGTTGCTACTAATGCGGTATATAAATTGAAATTTTCATTTTGTTTATAAATTATCAAAGAATTTAATGAGTATTAATTACTTGAATTTATTTATATAGTATAGATTTATAGTGTTTGGTTAATTTAAATACATAGATTTGAATGTAAAATTATAAAAGAAATTGATTTTAAGAAAATTGATGAAAACTTTGTAAATGACTGTAGAAATTATAAAATCTTGGTATATATGAATATAAAATCATGGAAAAAATTAACATAATATTTTGGATAACTATAAAATGATAATTTATATGGATTAAAAAAAGCGAAGAGAATTAATGAGTAGGGGTGAAAATTTTATAATTATTATGATGATTTGTGATCTTTAAACTTCAATCATTTAACTAATAATTTATTAAAATAAATAATTATACATTAAAGTTGTTCATATTGTTTTTTATGTGATCCATATTTATATTGTTTTGTTGCAATGAGCGTGATATTTTATTGGCATGGTTATCTATATTATTTATTAGACAAATTAATAAATAATAGTTAATTAATTTTTTTAAATAATTTATAATGAAATTATTTAATTAATTTAAATATACGGACTTAAATGTAAATTATACATGAAAATTGAGGACTTAAGTGTAGATTTTTGAATGTAAAACAATAATGTAAAATTAATAAAATCTTATAAACAGTTCAAAAGTAATGCATTGTATTAGGTCTTTAAAATAAAATTTAAATAAATATCTAGAGTAAATTAAGGACAGGTGAGAGAAATGCTAGAATTAATGTGAGCGCTAGAATTTCTTCCGCTTTACTATTATTTAATAGATAAAGTACGTGTTAATAGTATACAATCTTTTAAACATGACACCGAAGTATATGAAACTTCTGGTTCAACAATAACCATACAATAATACTAATAAAATATCAGGCTAAAAAAAGTAAAAGTTTATAAAAAAAAGAAAACAAACAAGTCAATCAAAAAGCTCGACTACACAAAGATCTTTAAGCTTGGATCTAACATTGGTTTGATAATTATTCTCTTGCAAACTAAAGTCTAAAATAGGCTGATAAACTACAGCTTCTAACTTAACCTTAAAGAGGCTTGGATCCTTGCTATTTACATCTAACCTTAAAGAGGCTTGGATCCTTGCTATTTACATCTATTGCCTACAGAAAAACACATTTCAAGTTAAATATAAATTCTAGGTTGTTAAGAATTAATAACTAACCTAAAGACAGAATCCATAGGCGCTTGTGCTGTATAGGTGAAAGCAGAGTCGTCGAAGGAAAAATCTGAAGTTCGATGATGAAGAATCTAGTGACATTGAATGGTTTAGAGCAAATATCAAGTACGCATAATGCTGATTTGTGAAGAGAGACAGAGATAGTGGACTAGTGGGATAAATAAATTACAAATTAGTCCTTCATATTTGATTAGAAAATAAAGGTAGGAAGCGCTAATTCGAGGTATAAAGAAGTAAAATAATTACAAAAGTGCAGCATACACGGAGACATGACATATTGGGTAGATGTTTATACAAAATGACAAATGTGTCACTGGTTTGGACATTATCAAACAATGAATACAGCTGGATACTGCTGGAAATAACAAAAAGGCTTCACTTTGAGCGGTTTGACCAAGTATTTGCTTTATTTATATATATATATATATATATATATATATGCACAAATTTATAACTGAATTAGGAGTGATTCCAAATGTTGAGAATCTCGTGACATTATTATATTCTAACAATGCATGATGTAGATTGCAGAAGATTCTAGAGCTCACTATAAATCAAGAAACATTTTGAAAAATTCTCCATGATAAAAGCAATTTATCGGTTTTAAAGAGAATTAATTGACAAAGTAGATAATTAAGACAATATACCAATCTGTTCGCTAAGGGACCAGCTATATCATCTTGAAAAAATTGATCGAAATGAAGGAATAAGATTTCATAATGGAACCCGAGTGCAGGTGGAAGATTGAGAGAGCTATGGATATGCCTCCTGGGAAATTATATAATTTTATTACATATATCTAACTCTATGACCAACATTGTTTGTGATAAGTTATTTGATTACTATAATATATGTTATTATATAGTGATATGATTAATTAATTAAATAAAATTATAAGTGCATTAAAATAGAAATTCCTTAAAAGATATATCATCTGATAATAATTAAAGAAGTTGTAATCATGTGAAAATTATCACGGTATGTGAATAACATATTATTATAAATATTTCTAACCAATATGTTTGAAGAAAGGATATCGATACAAATGTTAAAACATAAAATGTATCACTCTTTAAATGTTGAGCGGTGTGCTACTCATGGCTGTTATGGAATCAAGAGATTATATCTTATAGGATAATCATGGAATGACTCATTAAAGAGTTTTCTGTAGCTATTTGGAAAAAATAGCAAATTTTGGCATGGTTTATGTTTTTATCAACAAAATAACAGCAAAATTTCAAATGAATTATGTTTTAATTAGTGAAATGGTTTATGTTTGTGTTTTGATTAGTGAAAGGGTATTTGAAAATTATTGAATAAATCTTTAGGTACTATTCTAATTTAGTTGTAAAGGTACGTTGAGTTTTGGGTAAGTAGTCATTTTACTAGTAAAACAATGCGTGATAAGTTAATTTATTTAAAATATATCATTAGATACCATGCGAAGAATGAAGACCAAATCAAGTGAGATTTAAAAAATAAAACTCCAGAGTTTATAATAAAAGGTGTGGATTTATGATCCACGCTTCGGAAGAACTATAAACGATTGAAGAATTATAGTTCAAACATGCCCAATCAAAATCGTAAAAATGCGATAAGTTTCCAAGCATCGTGAAGTCTGAAAGAAATAGACGCTTTTCCTCAAAGCAATACATCTATCGTTTTCCAAAATGGAGAACATGAAAGGAAGTGGCTTATACATTCAAATGCATTGAACAAAGTAATTTGCTTTTGTTGCAAATTATTCAAAAATGAATGAGGTTAAAGTAAATTGTTTGAGGACGGAACTGATTGGCACAATCTTCCCAAAAAGCTTAGAGAGCATGAAACTACTTTGGAACATTGTGAAATGTCGTGACATGTATTGTTTTGCAAATGGGGCTACAACTAAAAGCAACGATTGAACAAAAAATGAAAGTTCAAATTGACAAAGAAAAGACCCGTTGAAAGATGATTTTAGTTGGAATAATCAAGGTTGTAAAAATGCTTCTTGAAATGGTTTGGCCTTTTGTGGAAAGAATGAGAAGATTTATGAAAAGAATAATAGACTTTTTGTCAATTTATTGAGTTTTTTGCACAATTTGATTCAATTATGCAATACCATCTTCGACTTGGAGTAAACAAAGAAATTCAGCACCATTATCTTAGTCATAAGATTCAAAATAAGATAAAAAATTCGTTGTCAAATGAGATCAAAGGGAATATAATAAAAATGATCTTAAAAGCAAAATATTTTTCTGTCATGCTTGAATGTACTTCGGATTCAAGTCATGAAAAGGGAATGTCATTAATCATAAGATGTGTGGATATTGAAGACATTAATGAAGCTAAGGTGGAAGAGTTTTTCCTTGAATTCATAATGGTTGATGATACATCTGGACTTGGTCTTTTTAACAACTTGAAAACATTTTGAATGAACTCAAATATAACAATGATTACATAAGAGATCAAGATTATGATAATGGATCTAATATGAAATGCAGGACATGCAAAAAAGACTCCTTGACATAAATCCAAGAGCCTTTTATGTATCATGCGGACTTTATAGTTTGAATCTTGCACTATATGATGTGATCAAATTTTGTGTTAAAGCGATATGTATATTTTTTGCACCTGCGAAAAAAAAATATACGTTGTTCTTGGGATCTACTCACCGATGGTATGTTTTTAAAAATTATGTAAAAGGTTTAACACCCAAGTCATTATCGGCTAGTCGATGGGAAAGTCACGTTAAAAGCATGAGAGCTATTCAATTTCAAGCGCCAATGTTGAAAGATATTTTGATTGAAATTGCAAATAGGTCTAAAGAGAATATTGTGAAGGTGAAAGTCAAAGGCTCATGTGTTGATGTTCTAGAGAATTTTGAGTTCTTGATTAACCTTTGTATTTGGTATAAACTATTAAACAATGTAAATCAAGTAAGCAAAACATTTTAAAATGAGAATAAGAACTTAGAGAATGCCATTACAATATTAAAAAACTCATTGTATTTTTTCAAAACTTTAAAAAACATGGTTTTGAAGAAATGATGAAAACGCTAATGAACTTGCTATAGATGTTGGTATGGAATCAATATTTGAGAAGAAAAGAGTTGTTCGTAGAAGTAGAAATAAATATTTTGATGTAGATGTTGAAGCCGGTGCTAAGGAAAGTCGATCATCAAAAAATAAATAGAGTCGCATACTTCATCCATATTATAGATCAAACTCTTACATCATTTAAAATAGATTTGAACAATTTGAAGTATGTGACAAAAATTTTGAATTTATGTCAAAAGCAAATTTCATGGAAATCGATAAAAAAAAGTTGACAGAACATTGCACTTGTTTAGAAAGTTATTTAAATACAACAACCAATGTCATGGAAATCGGAAAAAAAGAGTTAAGGAACATTGCACTTGTTTAGAAAATTATTTAAAATACAACCAATGTGATCTACATGGACAAAGTTTATTTCATGATCTAAAATCTTTGCATACTATGTTACATTAAGAAGTAACCAAATCAATTGACATTCTCGGGTTCATAAGATCTTATGTGGATGACGATGGTTCTGGCTTATGGATTGCTTATCGAATTTTGTTAACTACACCGGTTACTGTTGCTTTTGCAAAGAGAGGATTTTCTAAATTAAAGTTGAACAACCTCACAAAAGAGATTAAATGGATTAGCGACGATCTCAACAAAAAATACGGATTCGGATAAACTACTTGATTATGATACGTTTATTGAAGACTTTGCTTAGAAAATGCAAAAAGATGTATTTTTCTTTGAACTTGTTGAAAACCTGCAACATTTTGCATGAAAAGCTGGTATTTGATTATGTTTCTTGAATCAAACATTGTAGTCCACTTGATTTGACATGATAGTTTATTTATTTGATATTATGTTAGTTTACAATAGTTGATACATTATACTTTGTATTAGAGGGCAACAAAAATCCAAAGTGGCTTGGACAGTAGAACGGCTGGACCGCCACTGAGGCAAACTAACTCGTTTCGTTTAGAAAAATAGGGTTCACAAAATAGTAGTGCAATAAAAATAATTCAATATATATTCACAGTTACGATGCTAAGATGGAATTTAAACATATCTTACTGCATGTTGGCATATGGACAAAAGCAAAACAAGTGCTCGCCAAATAATCAAACTCAACATTTACATGCATATGATATATCATGATGATTTGCAAAATCATCTAAGTTTTTTATAACAGAAACCAAATCCTTGATTTCTCTGACAGCTTCTCTACAAATAATTTTATTTATTGCAATTGACTTCAACCTTCATCCTTTGGACGATCTATAAAGCTCTGCATACACGCCCTTTTGAATTTCTCAAACGGAAAAAGGATGGAAAATTGAAAAGAAAAGCGAACATCAAATCAGACTTTATATTGACATATGTATTGCACACGTTTGAATTAATCATTACATATTGATTTTTAATGCTTTATTCCTTCTCGGTCGATGACTTTCACTAAAGGGTGGACATCAAATCAGACTTCAATTGAAAAGGGAGTAACCGATAGTTGACCCTCCATAAGAAAAGGTAAAGATTGGTGAGTGCTTTTTTAAGTGTGCACCGATGAACGTTGAGGCCAGTGGATACGGATGAGAAGCACGCAAAAAAGAAAGATTTTTAGCTGGGTTGTGATACAAGTATCCATAAAGAAATAATGGAATTTAAGCAGCGTTCAAAGGTTTTGAATAATGTACTGATCTAATATATATTACCAAACACCATGGGCTTCCCATTTTAAAAAACATGTAAATTTCGTGCATCTTTTGACATATTTTCACATGGGAGTGTTAATCGAACGGACCAAACCGAACATAGATGTATTTATCCTGTCCTATAAGAGTTTCAAATGAACACAGACCGTAATACATGTATTCGTATCCTGTCCTATAAGAGTTTCAGATGAACACGGACGGGACAAGAGTTTGACTTGGACACCCTTCGTACGAACCGGCCACGATATACGAAAAGAAAATTCATCAGATTATTCGCAGAGACGAAGTTTCGTAGAAATTTTCTTGTTCTAATTCGTGTTCAAAATGAGAAACAAACGAACATGAGTGGTCATTTTTCGACTCCGAACCGAGCCGTATAACGGTACAACGGATACTCGTAAAAATTAACACCTTATTTTCACATGGATCAAATATGCTTCACACATTTTCACATGGATTTTGCTAAAAAGAACATAAAACTTACGGCCCAATAAAGAGGTAAATTTTTGCTTCTGACTTTTCCACAGCTATTTAATTTTCAAGTTTGATGTTTAAAGCATGTTTAATTCCTTGACTGACTCATCAAATTCGATGGGTATATAATTTTGTAAGGACCCAATTCGTATTATTAAAACATATAAGATTATTTTAATTATTAATTAGAATTGAGTATCTACAACAAATATCAACTTCAGAAACTAGTTTATTATGGATCTCAAAACATTTAAAAATTCAATGTTCAAGGGTACGCTATCTTTTAACATATTTTTTTCTTCTTATGTTCTTTTACATATGAATTATTATTTAATGGTGACTACGTTTGATCATAAATAGACTGAATTTTGGCAACTCCAAAATTCTAGTTATCTAACAAGCCAAAATGCAAATGCCTAGGGAAAAATAAGTTAGGTAGTGTAAACGAAGTAGCTTATTTACTTGCTTTGCCACGAAAGGCAGACAATCGGTTGTAACCGTACTCAACATAATGTGCCTTCAAACACAATGAATTGATGTTATTTCGGATTGCTAGATAGATTTATGATTGCACTAATTGCTTTAAAATCAAATCATTTAAAAATAAATTTACAAATGATTTTGTTATGATGCAATTTCATAATACATATGTACGTGTCTGTGTGTATAATTGATGTAAAAAAATCTTACAATAAATTTAAAATCAGATCTCTCATTGAACGATTTGATTGACATTTCGAATCAAACCGATGTTAAATGGCAATCGAGAAAAATCATTCAATACATGTATGTTCAATATGCTTGCTTGGGTTCATAGTTCTAATTATATTGTTTTCTCAGAAAATAACAATGAAACAAGGGAGAAAATTGAGTTTCAGGTTTAGACATAAGAATTAAAACATCAACATCAATTCCAAGAAGAGTATAAACTATGAATTTATTGAATCTACGATTTACAATTCAAATCCCATTTCAGTTTAAAGTTTTGAAATTTACAATTTAAACCCATTTTGAAAACCACGTCAGGAAATTTATCTCTCCAGAAAAACTACTTAAATCTGAACATATTACAAAGTGTAACAAGGGCTAATGTCCATCAACTGTGGTCCTATATTTTTCCAATTGAACTATGTGAATCGCACAATATTATTCCACTAACAAAGAAAATTTGTTTAACTAATTTACTCGTTGTCTTTTTTAAATTCCAAAACGTATACAATAATACAAACGGTCCGTGTACGAAGCACGGGCCCATACTAGTTTATTATAGAAATATTAATATATTGTCACTGGACAGCAGGGACATTCAGAAATCAGATAGCTAAATTTGGTCACTGGTTGCAAAAACTAGCCTACTTCAAAACCAGCTTGTTTGATAATAAGTTTCAAAACAAGCAACAATTGCGAAATTGTTTCAAAAACAAGCCTACTTCGAAAATTTGTCCATAAATAAATAAGCCTAAATGAATCATTTAACAATACTCCAACAAATAGGTAAGAAATGCTAATAGCTTCTCCAACAGATGTAGGAATGAACCTAAAAAGGATGATTATTATTTTCTATGTTCTCCCCCATAAGAGGTAATAGTGACCAATTATTCAACCACAGTTACCTCCAAAAGGCTTCAAACAGGTAGTCTTGCCTGAAGATATAAGAATTTGGGAGCACCAATTAAGTAGGCACCTAGAACAAACATAACAATGATGTTCGAGTTTTCACATAGATGTAAATGAGGTTGTGGCAAAGAAAAATTCAATTTAAACCAACTGAAACCAGTCACTTAACACACATCTTAAACGGGATGATTATTATTTTCTATGTTCTCCCCCATAAGAGGTAATAGTGACCAATTATTCAACCACAGTTACCTCCAAAAGGCTTCAAACAGGTAGTCTTGCCTGAAGATATAAGAATTTGGGAGCACCAATTAAGTAGGCACCTAGAACAAACATAACAATGATGTTCGAGTTTTCACATAGATGTAAATGAGGTTGTGGCAAAGAAAAATTCAATTTAAACCAACTGAAACCAGTCACTTAACACACATCTTAAACGGGCATTTCATATAAAAAAGATACCAAGCTACTTAATTGTTCATCTTGAGACGGCGTACAAATAAAAAGAAAACAAAACCTTAACGGTAAGATTTCTGAAATCTGGCACGAGCACCACGTCCACCGAACTTCTTGGGCTCACATCGCCTGGGATCAGCAACAAGCAAAGTACGATCATAGGCAACAAGAATATCCTTAATTTCCTTCTTTTGCTGTTCATCAACGAATTTCTGGTAGTATGCGACAAGAGCTTTCGCTATGCTCTGCCTGATAGCGTAGATCTGACTGGTGTGACCGCCGCCTTTGACGCGAACACGCATGTCAACGCCGGCGAAGCGGTTGCGGCCAAGAAGGAGAATGGGTTCGAACGCCTTGTACCTGAGGATTTCGGGTTTGATTAGCTCAATTGGGGATCCATTTACTTTGATCAGACCGCGTCCTGCTTTGCAGTGGGTGACGGCGACAGCGTTTTTCTTGCGGCCGAAGCATTGGACTGAGTTTGTAGGAGCTGGGCTCGCCATAGTTAAACTAACGAAATTGGGAAGTCGAATGTGGCGGCCGATCTAGGGTTTGTGTAATGGAAAATTAATGATGAGTTCATTTATAATTGTTATTTTATGGTTGGAAGGGTGTTTGTAATGGGCTGGACCTGGTGGGTTGCTTCTTGTGCAACCAATTATTTTGAGTGATACTTGTATATACCTAAATTTAAAAATAAAATGAAATAACAAAGAAATCGGTTCTACAAATTACTCAGGTCATTGGCCACCCAGCGTCCGTCGGTAGTATATGGTGGTCAACAGGTTAGTTTAAAAAAAAAAATACCTAATTTGTCATACTGTCGTTGGTAGTTTCCTATCATCCAAACTTGGTAACATTAAATAATAAGTCAAACGAATCTAGTGTCAACATGTGTAAAGTAAGTGTCAGATGTACAGAAGATCGTTTCTACGAAATTCTGAACCGAGGGTAATAAACTGAAGCGTAAATATCAAGACTCAAGTAAGAAAGCTATGATGCGTTCACTATAGTCTATTAATCGAAGTAGTACTCGAAGATCGAAGGCGGACCGAGGGCACGAGGACGGTTAAAGAAGGAACTTTGGAAAGGGAAAGGAACTTCGAAAATTTAAACATTTAAATATCATAAGTCACCAAAGTTAAAGTAATACAAGCTTTCCTAGATAAGGCGAAGATAGCGATAGGCGACGACTACTTAGCTCTCGGTAAAGTGTTTGAACTTGAACTAGTACCTTCTGGGGTCAGAAAGGTGGATAGGTGTAATGTTAGTATGACGAGCCGCATCTTCCGACACACCAATCCAGGACCTTGGGAAACTTTCGGACTTGCGTAAGTGCCAAAAGATACGAGCTATCATGTCTGTAAAACATTATAAAGACTGAAGATATAATAATAAAATTTAAAACATTTTACGCTTTCAGAACTCACAACGGAAGGTAGAAAAATATAAATACAGAAATTAATCATCTCGAAAAATTTCCAAAAAACAAAGTCTCAAAACATGCGTAGACATATTCAAAGTTTACTGAATTACAACATGAAATATGAAAAATACTAAGTATGATAAACAGTTAATGGAGAGTAATAGAAAATAATAAGCAACTCCAATATCATGCTCGCCTCTCCGTGCACTAGTCACTGGATCTATCACCGACTGTCATGTCCTCCTGTGGTGGGGAAAAAAAGGAGCAAGTCAGACAAATGTATGATGAATATGTTATATCATTAATATATGGTGATCACATGCAATTGACTTCATTTATATCCTATCTGACCTAGGGTCTCCTAGAGTGTCTGTGAATCACTAGTTTCATTTATCCAAGGGGTTTAGTTTTAAACACACCTACATTGACATCATGTGAACGCTTACACTAAGGTCGAAGAACTAATTGAACCTCAAATGAACCATGGATCCACTAATAGCTATTAGAACTACTTAGTATAGGATCATTTAGAGTATCAAACTTGGGACTACATTCTCAAATTAGGACTACATGTATCTTATTTACGAATTGAAGGGGAACTTGCAATATCGTCTCAAGGTCGCTTCATTCATGTCCACCTCTCACTGGTAACGGAACGCCTCTTATCGCACGGTGCTAGAATCCATCAAAAACATAGTATCACGTACACGCCAGGGAACTCCCATTAGTGTCGGATCACATGCTTCTCCAAGCATCATCGTCTATACGCTCGTACACCGTAGAACCTCCTGTGAGTGCAATTTGCGATAGAATCGCCTCAGTCGAAAATCGACCCTACTGGGTAAATTGTGCATATATGCTTGTAAACGGATACTTTCGAATACGGGTAGTATTATATATATATATATATATATATATATATATATATATCCGAAATTATTTTCGGATATCCGTATCCATGGATGCGGACGGATATCAGGTATTTATCGAATATTCTTCAAACAGTTTACAATCAATAAATCTAAACAAATATATACACACAAAAAATTGATGCAAGAGGTCCTTCTAAGAAGAGAGCACTCATATTATATTAAACAAAAATCCAAAACCAAACATAGGTTCGATGGGAATTAGTTATTGCATATGTGAATGATCATCACTGTGATAATCAACTTAATGTGAAATTGGAAAAATAAACCAATTAATACAATTACAAATAATTGTGTTGACAACCTCAGACTACAATTATAGCTGCATGAGAAAAGTGGTTGGGAAAGCCATTTGATACATCTGAAGGGAGGGCGTTGTAGCTGCGGTTATATCAGGGGTGAGAAGAGTTGTAAAAGACACTACTGTTACTGCAGTACTGGTGGCACAGTTTGTTAAGAGGAAGCTCACCAGACATGTAATTGCCAAAGAAATACAATTCTCCTGCTTACTGTTGTATCCTAATGATTGCCCACTATTACAGCTGTCGCCTATCGTTGTATCCCGACGAGAGCCATAGTAATGAAGCAAAGTATGGTGGCTGTTGTTATATTTGGACAGAGGCAAACACTTATGATTGTGATATGAAGGAAGGCATTGAAGTTGCAAAGGGTAGTTGAGAATGTGCTCTGTACTTGTGGAGTGCTAAAGTTTTCAGATATGCAAATTGAAGTGTACTAGAACCGAAGAGTTGGTGTTGAGGACAACAATGGGCTGGTGAGATGATGTACGAGGTCAGCTATGCGTTGCTGGTGGGTTGAGGATCATTTTTGACCGTCTGAAATGAGGCGAAGTATAACAACCTTATTTTGAGTAAATATAATAAGCTAAATAATGATTTAATTTGGAAAATTTAAACCATTAGTTTGGAATTTGTAGTCTTTTATAAAAGATAATTTGATTTAGAACTATTTACTCTGAATCATTGTGAAATTTAGAGGTGTTAGTATTTTCAAAGTGTTAAAAAGCACTTTGAAAACATTATTGGGATTTTATTTAATTTTGATGAATTCTAAATTTATAGAAAATTGGAAACTTAAAATATGGATGAATATTTTGGAATTGGTAAATAAATCTAATCTCGAATGAAGAATAATTTTTTGTTCAATCATTGACCAGAAGAGTTTGGAAAAAGAATATTTTGTTAAGTAATCTTTCTAAGTTGTTATTTAAGATTATGAGCTTTGAAAGTGTTCAATAAGTTGAAATAACATATTCTTGGATTTTGTAAGTGCCAAAGATTTGAACCAGGGTTTGATTAATAGCATTGGAAAATTCATGTATTACATAACAAAGAGTATTTTCTATTAATTAAATGGTCCTTATTGAAAGCCAAACAAACACTTAAGCATAAGGAACTACTTCCTCATTTTCTCATTTTTCTTTCTTTCTGAGTACAGTACGTTCATTTTCTAAAAGAGAAAAGTATGGTTGGTTTACTCCTTCCAATTCAATCAAATTAGCAAATTAAATTAAGAACTAATTACTAGAAAATAAGAGAAAATCAAGGTAACGGTTTCAAAATCCTATTCTATCTTTTAATTGGTTGATTACAGTTTTCTAATGAATAATTCTTATGTTATTTGTTTTGAACTAAGATGTTTGCTAAGATTTTAAGCCTTTGAGAAATTGGAGTTGCAATGTTCTATTTACTGTTGAATTAAGGAAACAAGGTGAGTTAAACTCATAAAACCTATCTCTAATTGGTTATATGTTGGAATTATTGGGTGTTGTGATTTTTTTATTGATGTTTTTAATAAAATGATTGTTTGTATGTTTTATTGTAAATTGAGTTTAGAAACCCTATAGCTTGCAATGCCTGTAGCTTAGAGATTGGTCGCACTTCCGCATTTTTAACTTCGAATTTGCACCGCCTTGCTGTGCTTCAATTTGTAGGGTACTTTTCATTATCTTTCCATGTTGTTTCCTACGACTTTGTATGTTCTTGCTATGCATGTTGCCTAGAAAATATGAAACCACACCATGTTTGTACTTGCTATTATATTATTTTCGCGCAATCTTCTCACCTTGTTTCGTCCTCGCGGTATCTCAAAAGTAGGATACATGAATCACATAATTATTAAACTACATAGAATACGCACCTTGCTGCTCATCAATTTACATTTCGTCCTTTATCAGTTGACTTTTTCTTAAAAAGTTACAAGGACACATGTTTCCAAGTACACGCCCCATCTATTTTATTGCCTTGCTTTATTTAGTTCATGCCGTGATTTCATTTTATGTTTCACTTTATGAAATTATAGAGAATAATTTCATCCTATATGCATATAATTCTTCCCCCCGAATAGTAACGGTAGTACATGTTTGGCCTTGTACAAAAGGATTTCATCCTATATGTTGCGTTTAAAACAACGTCACACACCGATATTTTTTCCAAATTGCACACGCACTGCTATTGTTCCATTTTTATTCTGATGTTCGAAAAAAATTCGCTTAGGTCTTACTGTTTCATTTTTGTTTTGTTGTTCGTTTTAGTGTTTGATTGCATGGTTTTTTTGGATATTTTCCAATGACTTATTTTATGAATTAAATATACTAATCTAATGGATTCAAATTAATTTGAGATTTTGGTGTTCTTTTACTTAATAATTATGTGTGTGTATACATGCATGCATACATACACACACGCGCGCGCACACACACACGCACACATATATATATTTATTTAAACAAGTAAAATTATAGGAGAATGAACATTATAAAGTATAGATTTTATATATATTTCCAACTAATTCAAATTCTCTTTTATAAATGATTTTTAACAAACTAGTTTCATGATTTTGTAATATGACTTCTTATTGTTCAATAAATTTTAAAAAGTGGATTTTGGGACTTATACGATCTTTGGACTTTCTTGTGTGCCTTGGATTTTAAAAATAAAATGTTTTGAGAGCCTTAATTCTATGATTTGGGAAGTGCTAATAATCGTGTTGTCGACAGGTTTTAAATGCTTTCGGATAGTGCATGGTCGAATATGGTATAACTCATTGAATAGAATGCTTGAGTGGAATTTGCTAACTATTAACGAATACTTGAAATTAACTGGGTAGTATGGGCTGTCTAAGTTAAATTCTTGTGATTGCCTTTGAAAGTATTTAACACTTTTAGGGTTATATTCCGTTTTGGTGTCGGCATTGTTGACTGATAAATCCTTAAGAGAATATAGTTCAGGTTTTCCTTTTGTATCTGTAATAAGTGATATTTACTAGCTTTTAGTAAATACTTGGATTTCACCATATGGTATGGGACGTATTGATTAAATTCTGGTTATTACTGAAGGTGGTAGTATTTGGAATTTTAGAGTTTACTTTCTTTTTGTGTGCGACAAGTGACTGCTAGATCCTTAAGAAGTTTATTCCTGAATTTCTTTTCAAACGTAATAATATAATACTGTCAAATAAACACAGATTTATTGAGTCATGCTTTCTACAATCACCTTGATTGGTATTGACTATCCTTGAGATCATTATGTGATTCCGTATTCCTGGTCTGAGTATGATCCTTGGTATCAGATCGGTTCGGGAGATACCAATTTTTTTGTTTGTTTGCCACAGGTTTTGACTACAATCGTTGCGATTGTTTTGGATGATCCTTACGATCTGTTTGGATTTAGATCTCTTGGATTCTGGATATTTGGATTCAGCGACTATTTTGTGTTCGTGAAATAAATATATATTCTTGTGTCTTGTGTTAGTGAATAGATATACATTTTTGTGTCTTGTGTTAGTGAAATAAATATATGTTCTTTTGTCTTCTGATGGATGTTAAGTTAATTATGTTATTCTGTGTTTAGTGACTAATATGTATTGTGACTTAAATGTATAACTATGTGTCTTGTGATGAACTCTAAGTTAAATTAATTCACGTGATTCGTGATTTCATGGACATCTGTATTTACTTATATGTTGTTTGTTCTTGTGTTATATCTTGTTCTCATTCTATTCGATATTTAAAGATAGTCTGACCCAGGTGTTATTTTGCTCGGGTCAGGTGGATACTTTTCAAGTTACAGGACAAGTTGACATTTGGATGTTTGGGATAGCAAGGAGATAAACACTTTTGACTTTTTAGTTTATCTTATTTAGGAAATTTGTGAATATGTTTATAAGATGTGTAATTGAGATTAGAAAACTGTTAAACTTGTATAACAATCGAGTTTAGTCTTTCATTTTGTAAACTTAAAATTTTTATATGTGTAAGTTGAGATTTATTATGATGTGATCTGTCACTCTTATTTATATGATATATTGTTCTGATTCTGAGAAATCAGTTTGTGTATTACTTTGTATTAATACTGTACATGTCAAATTCAGTTCGGATATTAAGTGAAAAGGTATAAATGACGTGTCAGCGTTAGCATAAAGATATATTCACATCTGATCGCCCTTAACAAGCCGTATTCTCCGGATTAGCAGACGACATTACTTATAATGTTCTTTGCTAATCTTGGCATCGCTGTGGGGTCGTTACAGTTTGGTATCAGAGCTGCGTTTGAACATTGTAACATATAATATTACGGATCTGAGGGTCCTATCCCCTGGGTGTGTGGTAGATAATTATAATTATCCAGTTAGGGATAGGAATGTAAAATGATTATTAGGATAATCATTTGGGGCTTAAATTGATTTGAAAATTTTAACTTTATAAATAGGAATTTTTGAATATAAAACTTTTGGAAATTAATATGTAAAATCTTTAAGAGTTTAGAAAATTTTGGAATTACACCGGAATGAGTCAATTTTAAAGTAAAAAAATTTTCTTTTAAATAAGATACTTAGAGAAAATTGAGCAAATAAGTTTAAGAGTTGTATGGTCTAGAATTAATCAGAGTTGCGCAGTGGAATTTCAGACATTGAATTGTTCCGCTATATATGATTATGTATGTTTTGGTTGATTGGTTACTAGGAATTGATTGTTGCTTGCGTTTATTTAAAATTGGGTGCATTGATATTAGTGATAATAAAATAAATGCATCTAAACTTGAGATTATCTATTTTGTTGACTTATTCAGATATTGTTTAAGGATTCTGATCGATACGTGGGACGCCATGTTATCGATATGGGTTCATAAACATCGAATGTGACATTTTAACATAAGTAATAATTAAAACTTGAAAAATTCAAGTATGGATTTCTTCCATTATGAATATTATGATGTCAATCTAACTAAAGTGTAATCATGAATTTTTAATATCTTATATATGATATGAATTTGATATTAAATACTAATATGTATTTTTGAGATAGGTGTGGGTTTTTGAAGTTAAATATATATATTTTAGAATATTATAAATTGTTTGCTTAAGGGATATTAGTGGACTCGCTAATATTTCAAATATAAGGTACGTATCTTAGATTACATATCGCATTTCATGTTTTTCCCTATGGAATGCCTCATCCTTGAGATGAGATGTATATTATGTAATTATATTCATACTGTAAAATTTTGAAGTGCTAGCCATGCAAAGGAGACGCTAGCGAAATTTTCCGCAAATTTGAGGCGTTGGAATATTTTTTGGAATTTTGAGATATTTTGATAGCTAAAAATTTGAGTTTAGTTTTATAGTTTGGAGTTATATTAATTGAATGTTTTGGAAACGAAATTAGAAACTATTTAACGAATTAATTATTTCAAGAGAAAACTTGTATTATGGATTTCTTTCATTAAGGAAATTACGGGGACGCAATTTCTTTAAGGGGGAAAGTTTGTAATAAGCCTAATTATTGAGTAAATATAATAAGCTAAATAATGATTTAATTTGGAAAATTTAAACCATTAGTTTGGAATTTTTTGTCTTTTATAAAAGGTAATTTGATTTAGAATGATTTATTCTGAATCATTGTGAAATTTAGAGGTGTTAGCATTTTCAAAATGTTAAAAAACACTTTGAAAACATTTTCAAAGTGTTAAAAAGCACTTTGAAAACATTATTGGGATTTCATTTAATTTTGGTGAATTCTAAATTTATAGAAAATTTGAAACTTAAAATATTAAATATTTTGGAATTGGTAAATAAATCTAATTTCGAATGAAGAATATAAATTTTGTTCAATCATTGACCAAAAGAATTTGGAAAGCAATTATTTTTGTTAAGTAATCTTTTTAAGTTGTTATTTAAGATTATGAGCTTTGAAAGTGTTTAATAAGTCAAAATGACATATTCTTGGATTTTGTAAGTGCTAAAGAATTGAACCAAGGTTTGATTAGTAGGATTGGAAAATTCATGTATTATATAACAAAGAGTATTTTCTATTAATTAAATGGGCCTAATTGAAAACCTAAACAAACACCTAAGCATAAGGAAAAAAAATCTACTTCCTCATTTTCTCATTTTTCTTTCTTTCTGAGTACAGTGCGTTCATTTTCTAAAAGAGGAAACTAAGGTTGGTTTACTCCTTCCAATTCAATCAAACTAGCAAACGAAATTAGAAACTAATTGCTAGAAAATAAGAGAAAATCAAGGTAATAATTTCAAATCCTTATTCCATCTTTAAATTGGGTGATTCCAGTTTTCCAATGAATAATTATTGTGCTATTTGTTTTGGACTGAGAAATTTGCTATGATTTTTCCTTTGAGAAATTAGACTTGCAATGTTCTATTTGCTGTTGAGTAAAGGAAACAGGTGAGTTAAACTCAAAAAACCTATTTATAATTAGTTGTATGTTGGAATTATTGGGTATTGTGATTTTGTTTTATTGATTTTTTTGATGAAATGATTATCTACATGATACTGTAAACCGAGTTTAGAAACCCTATAGCTTGTGTTACCTATAGCTTAGAGATTGGTCGCACTTTCGCATTTTTAACTTTGAATTTGCACCGCCTTGCCGTGGTTCGATTTGCGTGGTACTTTTCATTATCTTTCCATGTTGTTGCCTAGACTCTATATGTTCTTGCTATGCCTGTTGCCTATAAAATATTAAACCACACCATATTTTTACTTGCTATTATATTATTTTCTTGCAATTTGTTCACCCTGTTTCGTCCTTACGGTATCTCAAAAGTAGGATACATGGATCACATAATTATTGAACTACATAGAAATTGCAACTTGCTGCTCATCAATTTCCACTTCGTCCTTTACCTGTTGACTTTTTCTTAAAAAGCTACAAGAACACGTCTTCAAGTACATATCTCATCTATTTTAATGCCTTGCTTTATTTAGTTCATGCTGTGATTTCATTTTATGTTTCACTTTATGAAATTGTAGACAATAATTTCGTCCTATATGCATATAATTCTTCCCTCTGAATAGTAACAGTAGTATATATTTGGCCTTGTACAAAAGGATTTCATCCTATATGTTTCAATATTTTCCTATATATTACGTTTAAAACAAGGTCGCACACTCCATGTTGTTTCCAAATTGCACACACATTGCAATTATTCCATTTTTGTCTCGATGTTCGAAAAAAAATTCACTTAGGTCATGCTGTTTAATTTTTGCTTTGTTGTTCGTTGCAGTGTTAGATTGCTTGGTTTTTTGGATATTTTCCAATGACTTATTTTCTAAATTAAATATACTAATTTAATGGATTCAAATTGATTTGAGTTTTTGGTGTTCTTTTACTTAGTAATTGTGTGTGTGTGTGTGTGTATACATACATACATACATACATATATATAAACAAGTAAAATTATAAGAGAATGAGCATTATAAACTATAGATTTCACATTTGTTTCCAACCAATTCAAATTCTCCTTTATAAATGATTTTTAACAAACTTGTTTCATGATTTTCTAATATGACTACTTATTATTCAATAAATTTTAAAAAGTGGATTTTGGGACTTTATACGATTTTTGGTCTTTCTTATGTAGCCTTGGATTTTAAAAATAAAATGTTTTGAGAGCCTTAATTCTATGATTTGGGAAGTACTAATAATCGACTTAATGTTATCGATTGGTTTTAAATGCTTTCGAATAACGCTTGGTTGAATATGGTATAACTCATTGAATAGAATGTTTGAGTGGAATTTGCTAACTATCAACGAATACTTGAAATTAACTATGTAGTATGGGTTATCTCAGTTAAATTCTTGCACTTTTAGGGTTATATTCCCTTTGGTGTCGGCGTTTTGTAGGTTGATAGATCCTCAAGAACATGTAGTTCAGGTTTTTCCAGTGGTGTCCATAATAAGTGATATTTACCAACTTTTAGTAAGTACTTGGATTTTTCCATACGGTATGGGATGTATTAGTTAAATTCTAGTGATTGCTGAAGGTGATAGTATTTGGCACTTTAGATTTTGCTCTCTTTGGTGTGTGACAAGTGGCTGCTAGATCCTTAAGAAGTTTATTCATGGATTTCTTTTCGAACATAATAATAAAATACTATTAAATAAATGTAGATTTATCGAGTCATGGTTTCTACGATCACCTTGATTGGTATGGACCATCCTTAAGATCATTCTGTGATTCCGCGTTCCCCGTTTGAGTACTATCCATGGTATCGAATCGGTTTGAGTGATACCAATTTATATGTTTGTTTGCCATGGGTTTTGAGTACAATCTTTGCAATTGTTTTGGATGATCATTATGATCGGTTTGGATTAAGATCTCTTGGATTCTACATATTTGAATTCTGTGACTATTTTGTGTTCGTGAAATAAATATATATTCTTATGCCTTGTGTTAGTGAAATAGATATATATTCTTGTATCTTGTGTTAGTGAAATAAATATATGTTCTTTTGTCTTCTGATGGATGTTAAGTTAATTCTATTATTCTTTGTTTAGTGACTAATATGTGTTGTGACTTAAATGTATAACCATGTACCTTGTAATGAACTCTAAGTTAAGTTAATTCACGTGGTTCATGATTTCATGGACATCTATATTTGCTTATATGTTGTTTGTTCTGGTGTTATATCTTGTTCTCATCCTATTGGATATTTAGAGATAGTCTGACCTGAGTGTTATTTTGCTCGGGTCAGGCCAATACTTTTCTGGCTATTGGACAAGTTAACCTTTGGATGTTTGGAATAGCAAGGAGATAACTTTGACCTTTTAGTTTATCTCATTTAGGAAATTTGTGAATATGTTTATAAGATGTATAATTGAGATTAGAGAATTGTTAACTTGTATAACAATCGAGTTTAGTCTTTCATTTTGTAAACTCAAATTTTTAATATGTGTAAGTTGAGATTTATTCTGATGTGATCTACGACTCTTATGTATATAATATATTGTTCTAATTCTATAAAATCAGTGTGTCTATTACTTTGTATTGATACTGTACACCTCAAATTTAGTTCGGATATTAATTGAAAAGGTATAAATGACGTGTCAGTGTTAGTATAAAGATATATTCACATTCGATTGCCCTTAACAAGCTGTATTCTTCGAATTAGCAGACGACAATACTTATAATGTTCTTTGCTAATCTGCGAATCGCGGTGGGGTCGTTACACAAGGACTATTACATTATGGAGCATAAGAGATGCCATTTGCAAACTAAGGAGCTTTACTGGCCAGTTGAGGAATGAAAGAGAACAGTTGTTGTGTGACGATGGAATGATAAGTGCTGATAGGAAGAAAATAGCCGCTTTGTGATATGAATGATAAGGGATGCCCATAAAAGAAGTGCTTACATGGAAAGAAGCAGAGCCATAGGAGGATCCAAGGTGTTGTTTATGTGGAACATGCTGAACCTAAGCAGCATCCTTGCCTGCAAATGAACAAAAATACCACTGCTAACTGCAAATCCTGCTGTGTTGTATTGAGTGTGTTCATGGGTATTTGAGCATCTAGACGGAAATAGGTGTAGTAATCTTATGGAAAAATAGACGATTAATCTATTATATACTAGTATATGGTAGATTCTTAGTACTTGTAGGATATCAAATGTGTTTGTAAACATTAGTAGGTATTTATTAATATATATCTTTGTATATAATACAAATCTTTACGAATAGAAAGTCGAAGCTCCTAAATGAAAATCCTAGATTTACTATTAATGAACTTCTATAGCTACTAAATTAGCGTAATATAAGAAACACATGAGATATAAATATAATTATATTACGAATGGATTATGGTAATTTAAATCCTAATCAATATTGCCGAGTGTAGTGAATCATTAAAAAATTGAATTATAAATTGATACCGATTACATAAAAAATGTATAAATTAATTAAGTATGAAATTATATATTCAAAAATACATAGAATACTTATGTCATAAAATACAAGGTCAAATGGAAAACAATATTATTTCATAAGGACAAGATTAAACATGGGTTAAGGCAACTATAGATCGTGGCACACTGTTGTCTGGCCCGTTTGGTCTCCCGATCCTTGCAAAGCGGGTTCCCTAGTTTGTGCGATTACAATCTGTTCTTGTCCAAAGGGAAATATATCGGGGGTAGAGTAAATTATAAAAGAGGAGTTATTATAAGTATTGTTAAAAATGCGTTGGTTATGTTTTGGCCAAAATCTCTCACAAGTGATTGCATATACCGAGTCCAGATTTATCCTGGTCGGTTGGGTAAAGTTTAGCATATAGCTATTCCAATAAACATTGGGTAGGGGTATGATAGAATAAACATGGATGTTAAACACCTCCAAAATCCTACCGATAACAAATTGGAAAAATTGACAGTCAAATAATAGGTGGGAAGTAGTCTTTGGCAGTAGATTACACAGGTAACAAGAGTGAGGATCGATAATGGAGGTAATTATTGAGTTAAGGCTAGTGATAGTGTTTAATTTATCGTGTAAAATGATCCATATAAGAATTTCAGCTTTAGCGGAGGCATTGATCCTCCATGTGGGCTTGAAATAACTAAAAACCTTTTGTTCCTAAGGTAATTAAGAACTTGTACATCGATATAGAGGTGTAAATTCCTTTTTTATCCCAACACCATATCATATGATCATGATGGTCTCTGATGTTATAGTTTTCGATCAAATGGATTAATTTTAGGTTATAACTAAGTACATTCCTATTAAATTTGATTAAATGTGATGTCCCAGTTAAAGGGCATCATTTGGGGTCCGTAAACATCTTCCACAAGATCGCTTTTGTTATTGGAGGCCAAAAATAGATTAGGCAATTCGTATTTCAATGCAATGGAGAACAACCAAGGCTTGTTCCAGAGGAACGTCTTATCTCCAGAGCTGTGTAGTTAATGTGCTCGGTAGATTCAAAGCGATAGAGGTGCAAAAAGTCATAGCGGAGATACAGCGAGGATATAGCGGGATATAGCGGATGGCTCTAAAATAGCATATAAAACTCATACTTAATGTTTTTACAAATATATAAATGGTAATTAAATGAAAATTTATCATTCAATTGAATTATAAATAATACATAAATAATTTTAAATAAAAACACGTGCGAATATACTTTAAATAAACGAAAAACTGTTATATAACATAATTGAATGCGATAGAATATTAGAGTATTTTCATTTCTAAAAATATATCAAAAATTAAATCAAATAAATTAATTTCATAATTTTATAATGTATAAATGCAATTTTTCAATTCGTTTTATTAAAAAAGATATAGCAGAAATAGCAGAATATAACGGAAATAACGGGATATAGCGGAAATAGCGGGGATTAAAGCGGAAAGGCTATATTTTGGGGCTATATGGAAAAATCATAGCGGTAGAAATCCCTATGAGATATAGCAGGTTGTAGCGAGGTAATAGCAGGGTATTAACTACACAGCTCCAGAGTTAACGTTATATTTAATTCCAATTTTAAATATTTGATATTTGTTGGAAATTTTCTTCCAGAAGAAAGAGAATTTTGATTATTAAGTTCATTTAGATTTTTAGATTCATCTTAGTACAAGTTACTGATAATTTCTTTCTAAGGATAGGATTCATTTCACAGAAATTTTTAAATCGATTTGCATAGTAAAGCGATATTCAAAATCTTTAGGCTTATGGTACCCAGGCCACCTTGGGCTTTGGATTTTGCAGATAAGACCCCAATTAATGAGACAACTCAAATTCGATCTATTAGCTCCACCTTTCCATAAAAAATTCTTTTTGATGTTATCTATTTTGTTAATTACCCAGTTCAGGTATCGGTGGAAAAACATCCAGTAAACTAGAATAGAGGATAAAATAGACTTTATTAGGACCGCTCTATTCGCTCTGGATAGTCGGTTAGCTTTCCAAGCTGTCGATCTGCTGCAAACTTTATCAATGATAAAGTTCCAATGTTCCTTTTTTGGCTTTGTTTAATTAAATGTTATGCCTAAATAGACAAAAGGAAGTTTCATGATTTCACAGTTTAAGGCATTAGCCACATCAGCCATGTTATTTGATGTATCGTTAAGAACAAGGGCTGAGCTTTTATGGAAGTTGATTTTTAAGCCTGATAAGAGTTCAAATTTATATAAGATAAGTTTAAGCGAAGCAATATGATGAGGAAGATTAGAGCAGAATAAGAGAGTGTCATTTGCGTATTGCAGAGAACTTACCCCATTTGAAGTAACTTCATTCCCTACGCTAAGGAGAATGTTATTTCTAATTGCAAGGGATAAGACTCTGTAGAAAAAATCAACCGCAAGATCGAACAGAAGGGGTGGTAAGGGGTCACTCTATCGAAGGCCCCTCTTTGATTGAATTTTTTTTCCTTTAATGCCACTCAGGGCCACTGGACTTAGGATAAGGCTAATCCAAGAAATCTATTTGTTTGTGAATCCTCTGGCTTTAAGGACATCAAGCAAGAAATCACAGTCGATAGAATCAAATGCTTTAGCGAAGTTTAATTTAAGCATGGCACATAATTTTTTTTCTTTGCGACAGTAGTTGAAGAATTCTTGGGTTCTGGCAACCCCATCCATGATGTATTTTCCATGGATGAAGGTTGTTTGTGTTTTTTGATTAAGTTACTCATTTTATGTTTTAGTCCGTTAGCTAGCACTTAGTAATAGTTTTAACTGAGTAGTTAATCAGAGAGATGAGTCTAAAGTCAGATGGTTCTTCATGATTCTTTTTTTAGGATTAAAATCATGTCTAGCTTATTAAATCTAACCAACTGAAGATTAACCCTGTGGAATTCTTCAAAAAGGTGCATAATGTCATTTTTAGTGAGGTACTAGAATTTTTTGATAGAAAAGAATGTGGAATCTGTTGAATATGCTAGTATATGATTTTTGTTTGATGATAATAAACAAATATATGTTCATTTAAATGTATTTCTTATTGTACTATATTATTTTTCACATAATTAAATAAATAATTGTTGAATAACATAAATAACACATAATTTAAATTCAAACAAATATTTTATATAGTACAAATTTGAGCTCTCACTACATATATACATTTTCAATTACAATACAATTTCGATTACATTACAAATTTCACTCGACAAAGTTCACCTTGCTACATATCACTCAACACTCGTATTTTTATCTTCAACTCTATTCCAGTTTGTATTCAGCACCTGAATTATCTGCAAAATAAACATTGACGCGGTAAAATTGAAAAAGAAATATTTTTGCAGTGTAAAATAAAATGTGTGTTTTTGAAAATATTATTTGCCTCGGTTATTTGGGTTATTCGTCATCATTTCTTTTGAATTCATCTTACATGAACAACTTGTGACATGCATAGTGTATCACTGTACATGCCACAAGGCCTTGCATACAGATATACACTTGATAAAACTGCACGGACAGGTGAGCACAAGGTCAAACCCGAGCCAAGGCTGGAATCAACTCAAGTGCAGTACGAAAACAAGTACAAGTTTCAATGGTCAATCAACATGATCTAAAATGAAACTAGAATATAAGATAGGTTCAAATACAAGTGCACTCAACAAGGCACCGGCATATATGTATAAACACACATATATCGGTTCAACCAGACCATACCAAATTAAACCAGTAATGCCACATGAAGATGAACACATATGAAAGGTTAACAAAGACATGGTCAGAGCTATCACCAGACATGTATAGGTCCAACCAAAAAGGCCCGAAAATGATATACTCGTGAAGATCAAAACAAAATGTTCAAGCAACTCAACATGGCATGGTCAGGTGCAGGCACTAGTCAAGGCAGGAAGCAAATGCAACCAAACCAAAACATAAATGCAACCAGGCTCACAAACACATATCAATATATATGGATATGCAAGAGCAGTTCAACTCGAAGAAATGTAAAGAAAACACCAGTTCAATGCACAAGCATGTGGTAGGGAAAAACAGTGACAGTAATCAAGAACAAGGCATCACAACATACATATACATGCATGAATACACATGTAGACACACACACACACACACACACACACACACACACATATATATATATATATAGACACACACACATGCAGTGAAAACTAGACTAGACTTCACACCAGAGTATATGAAGTAATCAAGCATTCAAATGGTACCAGCCATCATCAACAAAAATGAATATAACATGAACTCAATGATAGCATGCAAGTGGAACAAGGCACAAGATCACATGACAATATATATATCAAGACTTAATATCCAAACCAGACCAAGAGTTCACAAATGAAGCAGTGCAACAGTACTGGTCACATAACAACAATGCAAAACAGCAACCAAAATGTAGTATACAAGCATGAGATGAAGGCTACACAAAGAAACCACCACATATATACATATGTATACACACATGTATACATATATAGGCAGTGCACATGTAACCAGGATCAAGGCCAACCATAAAACAGTTTCGAAGACATGAAACCACACATTCAACATACAAATGTACAACCTAGCACACATACCAATGAACGCATGATGAACACAAATGCAAGAACAAGTAAGAGCATCAAACAGTGATGAACCAGACTATAATAACCAAAGGAAATCAAGTCAACCAAATTTCAATGGAGTCGAGGCATGAGGCCACAACAAAGTGCTCACGACTCCAAATGAACTCAACAGAGACCGATAATACAAGGAGAACATCTCCAGTTTAATAAAATGACAAATATACAAAGCTTGAATGGTTCAGTTTACAAATTAGTGAAGCAGTAGTGTGAATATAGTCATAGAAAAAAATCAAGTCAAGAGAAAGGATCCGCAATAGTTGTAATGTGAACAAGTCAAATTCTCAAAAATTCAAATTCTATGATCGTAGGAGCAAAAGAAGGAACCGACCTAAGCAAGTGAAATTGCATCAGTAACGTGTAAACAAATGAAGCAGTCAAGATCAATCATCATCACTTAAGCAAAATTGAACGGCCAAGCAAGAATTATGAAGAATTCAAACATATTTATACATACGAAAATATAGGAAATTGATTCCTATAAATACCCAAATTCATCATCGACAGTTAATCATTCGAGCTCAAGACAAAAAACCAGAGTGTACTCTTAAATCGAAAACAATTTTATAACTTAAATCGAATTCGAGTTCAAGCAATTACCGAAAGCAATAAATCATAAAACTCGAATCAAGTCAAGAATAATCAAAATTCAAAAAAGGTAATTCACATACCAGTAAAGCATTATTCGATCTCAAAAAATTAGAGTAGCCGTAAGCGAACGAAGCAGCATTTGATTGACAAGACAATCCAAAGCAAACACATACTTCAACTGAAGCACAAATTTCAATCGGCGACTTCAACTCACAAAGCCCTAATTTTTCCATAGAGGTAGACATTTCAAATAAGATAGTTGGCCGAAGTAAAGAAAAAGGGAATAAAGGGAGTCATCTTAACTATGTTACAAACTACGGTTTTGGAGAATTCGCAACTCATTGACTGATTTATGGTAGGGTTTTGAGTGTAGAGTTAGGTTCATTAGCGGGTGTAATAAGTTTACGTGTGTAAGCGTCTGACTACTTAATTTCTAGTAGAAACCTTGGGGGCATCACGTAGGTAGGGTTTTGCCGAAGCTGGGTAAATATGTGTTGTTCTATTTGTACTTTTGTTATTCTGCTATTATCTATGCCGTAATTATTTTATATATTTCTGGATTAATTTTATTATTATTAGTATTACCCTATTCACCCCCCTCGAGGGTGAAATCGATCCTACAAGTGGTATCAGAGTTAGGATCAAAAACCAATTTTTGCTTTAAAAATTTGATTTTTTAAACGGCTTCTTTTAATAATGCTTTTTCTAAGGGACAGTCCGTAGTTAGACCACCCATGTTTAATGATGAATATGCTTACTGGAAAAGTAGAATGAAAATTTTTCTGAAAACCATTGATGCTTGGGATATTGTTGAGACAGAATATAGGACACCGACTATAATGGTAGATAATCAGGAAATTGAAAAACCTATGGATCAATGGACAGATCAAGAAAATAAATTACAAAATGCCAATGCTAAAGCTATGAATTCTATTATTTGTTTATTAGATCAAATTGAATTTAATCTGTCTCACATTGTCTAACTGCATAGGAAACTTGGCACACACTTGAAGTGACTCACGAAGTCAAAGAATCTCGCCTTTCCATGCTTAGTAGTGAATACGAGAACTTCACAATGGCCAAGGATGAGAATGTCAAAGTGATGTATGGACAACTTTCTAATCTCGTATACAAATCAAAGGCTCTCGGAAACCATACACAGCATCGAAAATAGTCCGAAAAATCCTCAAAGTCCTTCCACGAAATTTTGAAGCAAAAGTTACTGCAATTCAAGAATCAAAAGGTCTGAAACAAATCAAAGTGGAAGTACTCATCGGAAATCTCACCACTTATGAGATAGAAATAAAATTCAAAGAAGAACGTGAAGGAGGTGATACTCGAAAGAAATCAATAGCTCTCAAAGGAACAATAGAAAATGATGATGATGATGATAGAGCAGCTGAATTGGCACTGATAATAAAGATATTCAAAAAGTGGAACCACAAATATGGAAATCCAGTTCTAAATCAACAATTGAAAAGCAGAATTGTCAAAGTACTAGAAAATTCAGAAGTGTAGGAGATCATTTGTCACAAGTGCAACAAACCGGGTCATATCAAGCCAAACTGTCTTCAGAATCGACTCACACAAGGAAAGAAACCGAAAAGGAGAAGTTCTGCATCTACTTGGGATGAAACTGATGTAGTTGATAAAAGCACTGGCATTGAGAGTGAAAAGGGGAATCAGTGTTTTCAAAGAGAAACAACTGACAGTGATGATGTTGAACTAAGCGAGGTATCAAAACTTACTCATTTGGAATTACTTATATACATTCATGAAGTAAATGCTGTTTTGAAAGACTTGGGGAAAAGTACGCTAAAATTGAATCACAAAGAGATAGTTTGATAGAAATAAATAAACAACTTGACAATTGGTTAAAAACTATCAAATCAAGAACCCTAAGTGTGATAGTGTCCATCACTTGAAGAAGAAATTAAAAAATCAGAAATTAAAATCAAATCACTTGAAAAAGAAATTCTGATTTTAAAAGAAAATGAAAACACTAGGAGAGAAAATTCTATTTAAAAATGCACCTTGTTATTGAACGAAAATGGATCACTCAAAATACAAGTCCAACAATTGCCTACAACTTTAGAAAAATTCTCTAGAGCAGAAAAATCACTAAATATACTAATAGGGAAACAAACAGTCAATATTGTTAGACAAGGACTTGCGTATACTCAATATGAACATGTTGGTAGCGAAACTAATCAAGTCAATTCCAAGTGCACAATTTATGGAAAAATGGGCATAATCACAATATATGTTGGTGTAGACCCAAACACGTGAAAACCATACCAATTTGGGTTCGCACAAATATAAAATCCCTTAAAGTTAAACAAATTTGGGTGCCAAAAGGAACAAAAATAAATTATCTTGGGTCTACACAAACATATTATTCAAAATCTTTTGTCACTAACAACCATGGACCTATAAAAAAAAATAGGTCGCAAAAATCCTTTCTCGTTTAGGTGTAGAGATAGGCTAAGGAACAACAACAGTATTACCTGGATTCTGGCTGTTCCTGGCATACGATGGGCGACAAATCAAAGTTTCTTAGTCTAGTACAAAGGTGGAAGAATCACAATGGGCAACAAATGAAAAGTTATCGGTGTAGGTAACGGCATATTTATCTTGAACGATATATTATATGTTGAAAATCTACACCATAATCTGAATTACATCAGCCAGTTATGTAATAAAGAAATGAATGTTGATTAGGATTTTTCTTTATGCAAAATTGTTGGCCAATTATCTTTTAATGCCGAGAACACTATAAGTACCTTTAGAGTCTTTGAACTAGTTCATATAGATTTGTTTGGACTAATGATGTTGATTTATTGGTGATGGTTACTCTAGATATATGGGATATATTTGTTTATTTTACTGCTTCTAGATTTGACACTATGTTCGCTAGTTGTTTATGTGCATGTTTTCAATCAAAGCCTTAAGGAATTACGTTTTAAAAGCTATAAAATGATTATAAGGTATTTGTTGCAACTTCATGGTCTAGTCTATGATATCCAATTTATGAAACTTGAGTAAAAGGGAAATTCAGATACAGATTACACTGGTAATCTAGTTGATAGAAAAATTACTAGTGGAACGTGTTTTATGTAGAAACATTCATTAATTGCATCACATTTTTATAGAAAATATTTGCATATTTTTCATTTCAATTGATTTTAATTAGCAGACATTATTTTATATATAAAACCCCTTCCAGAAAATAGTTTTGTTGACTTCATTTCAGATTAGGCATTTCACATAATTTGATATTATTTTTGGATTTGATCTTAAATGACTACATTAACTAATTTGACTCCGTAATGATTATCGAAAAGATAAATAGTGATTGAAGATGTGATGAATGATGATATTAATAATATATTTTGACTTGAGATGGTATATTTAGTAAATTTCTTTAAAAATTTAAATAAGAGTTATAATAACTTTTGTTGGTAAAAATTCCATGACCATCTCTATTTCTATCATATTTCTAATGACCATCACTCATCAAAATCCAATATAGCATGTCAAAATATGGTATTTTAAATGGGAAATTATTCGTTTTTATTTTATCTTATTTTTTTAGCAGTAAAAACATCCAAAGTATTCACTCTCATTTAAAAGTCCTCACGGATATGCATAGGTGAATTACTTGAAATATTTGTTTATGTGCTTTCGTGCTCATTTAAAAGTTCTCACGGTTATGCATGTATGGAACACATATCAAAATTGATTATTAAATAAACTAGTTGATTCTAATCCCATTTAAAAGTCCTCACGGTTATGCGTGGTTAGAAAATACTTAAAATTCATTTTTTTATAAATTGGGAATACTACTAGTCTCATTTAAAAGTCCTAATGGTTATGCATGGTTAGTAGATATTCAAATTCCTAATATAAATATACCATAAATAGACACAACTATATGGTTTTATGTGCCGACATCACCCCTATCACTCTAGAGTGGAATACGCATCTAACAGAGTATTTATGATTTTTGTTTGATTTATTGAAAAATTTAATATTTACACTTAATTGGGTATTAATTTGTATCGATGTCTATCATCGTATCTCTATTTTTCTAACATTATTACTCTTTTGTTGGTAACAAAAGGAGGAGAGAAAAGTTAAGATTTTGGAAAATAAAGGTCAAATAGTTTATTTTTTATTCGCATATTCCCATCTAGGTTCATTTGCATATTTTTTATTTATTTTCATGCACATATGAAGAGGAAGCTTTGTTGTAGAGAGGGAGCATTCAAATAGGGGTAGCAAATAGGATTCATCAATGACAAAATACATTTAATAAGTTCAAAATCTTAAATATATGTTTGTAATCATCAAAAGGGGGAAATTTTTGAATATGCTAGCTGTAACGACCCGAAAAAAAATTCGACGTTTAAAATGAATTAAATTAATAAGATTTTAATTTAATTTAGAAATAAATAAAAATCTTATTAATTTATATGGGGGCGAATATAGAAATTAGATGCATCAATGGTTATTAAAAATTTATAATTTAAAATTTATATTGCAATTAATTGAAATAGTGTAAATTGGCATACTTGGTTTTTAGTTTAATATAAGAAACAAATGGGAATGTTGAATTTGTGATTTAGCAAATAAAAAAGATTAACTAGAAGAGAATTCAAATTTACATAATAATGGGAAGTGTAAATTTGTTACATTTGGGTATAAAATTAAAATATAAGTAAGTAAAGTAGTAATTGTTGGATTGGGAAATAAGTTCAAATTAGGTTAATTGAGAAATTAATACGTAAAGTATTGTAAAGTAATTTATAGAATGTAAATTAATTGTTGTAAATTTAATGGAACGTAAAGTATTTAAAAACCTAAATTAATGTGTTCAATTTGATAGAAGTACACATTTAAAATCGTAATATTCATTCAAATCTAAAATGTAAATAGGCGTATATTAATGCAATGAAATAAAATTAGCTTTATATATTGAATTATGGTAGTTATTACATAATAAGTGGAAATAAAATGTTAATACGGATAAAAGTGAAATGGAAAATATCAGTGTAATGAAACGTAACCAAACGTTAAATATGTTTATTGAATAATAAGAAGGAGAATCGAGATTTATTTATTTGAATGTAAAAAATTTAGGTAATTGGGTTTATTGCAATTTAATGGAATAAAATCTCTGATTTTTGCGTTAATTGAAATCAATATGAGATGTAAGAATATTAAGGTAATAGTTTATAAATCCAATGTTAAATTTATCCTTTGATAAGGATGAATTAAATAATAGAATGGAATAAATTTGGGCATATATGGAATAATAATCGGGGTTGATAAGCAACGAATTTATAAAGGCAATGGAAAGAAAATAGGTGACTATTAATATATGTTATTTATTTAATGTGTAAATAAACTTTGGTAATCAATGACAATAAATCCAAATTTAACGTTTTGTTAATGTAAAATTTAAGAAATGTTAATTTTATTCAAAATATAAATTGGTTAATTTAAAGAATGGAAACCAAGATTTTATTTAAATGAAATGAAAAGTTCAATAATTGGATTAATTGTAAGTAAATGAAATTGGGTATAGCTAAATAATACGTTATTTGAAGTGAAGATGGGATAGGAGAAAATTTATGTAATATTTTTGAAACCAATAGTAAACCCATCTATTTGACAATAATGGATGTAATAATTATTGGTAATTTTATTTATAATTTTAAAATTTAATGAAATTGGAAGTTAACACTGAAATTTATAAATTTATCCACTTTACAGTTACATCTGAATTTGGGTTAAATCATTTTAAATGATTGGAAAATTTAAATGATAAGGATTGGTATTTATCGAATTTAGATTGAAAATTTGATTAAATTGACTAAATTTTATTTAATTAATATAAAAATAGCCATTTTGGCCACTGACTCGGATTTCGACGAAACCAGTTTCATCGGACCCATAACGGTGAATTATTGTAGGATTTCAAATTTTGTAGCGATCGGACTTGTCGTTTGATCGTACGAACTCGAAACGCCTTGAAATCAATGGAAATCAATTTGAAATTATTATTTTTAGCATAACTCATACGATGCAATTTGAACCTGAAACCTTTTCCATTGCGTTTAAAATATTTTAAAACATCTATTTTGATATATGAGTTAACCCAATTTCGTTCCGGAGTCAGAACGAGGTTTTTGGGCCACTTGGTCGTTAGCGTATATCTATCAACCCGATCCATCTATTTTATTTCAGTTTTGCCTATAAATATCCTGCTATAAACCCTAGCCTCCTTATTTCGCATTTGCCTGTAAGTATATTCCAACTATCTCTCCACCTCAATGGCAGACAAACAAATCCTAGATCCATATACAGTTCCAAACCAAATCCAAAGCATAAAATCTAAAGTCCTCGGATAAATTTGAAAAAAATATATGTTGAAGCTCTCGACTAACGTAATTCGCTGGTGGTGTTCGTTTTTCGTTTTGGTTCATCGTCTGATCAGTAAAAATCAAAGAAGTTTCGGCCATCCATTTGCGTCGAAATCACCATCGTCAGATCGTCGAATCGATGTTACCATAGTGAGGAGATCTACGAATGGAGTTCATCGGAGTTAGTGGTTTCGCGTTTCAACGGCTTGATCGTACCCTAAAATTAAATTAGGGTTAACAAGCTCGGCGGCTATGGGGGGTTTTTGGGGGGCGCGATGGTCATCGTGGGTCGAGCAGGTGAGGTTTCCTGGCCGTGGGGGGAGGCCTGAGCGGCGCGGTGAGTTGGGGCAGCATCGACGTGTACGAGGTGGCGACGAATTTCAATTTTTTTTTTCCTGGCGGCTAGTCTCGTTCGATACCGAGTAGGGTTTGCACGAGTTACTGTGCGCGTGAGAAACGAAGAGGTGACGTGGCCTCGTTTGGAGAAGGTTAGTTTGTTTGTTTTTTAATTTAATTTGATTCGTGTTGCTCTAACTAACATATCTCTCACATACGAAGTCCATTATATGCGCGGTTTCCTCCGCTAGGTTCGTAACAAAATTCCGGACATTTAGATGCTAGTTTGGAGGGATTTGGAGACTGTTCAATTTTTGGATTTAAATTGGATTTAGATTCAGTTTAAATTCAAAAGGTGAGTGTTTTAACCCACTCACAACTTCTAAAATTTCTTATGTTTGTTAAATTGATTTATGATATGAGTAAAATTTATTTATGACTGTTTGGCATATTTTATTCATCATCTCAGTTAAATCGCATTTATTTAATTAAATTGTTATTTAATCATTCATTGCATATAAACTGCTAGTTAAATTGTTAAATTAATTATTCATTTCATATAAATTGCCAGTTAAACAATTATTTAAATTTATTATTGAATATAAACTGCTGGATAATAATTGTTGTTTATTGTCCATTTTATAGTGATGTTTTTGTGTATATTGGATGATGATTGTATAAATGGTAATGATTGATATTGGATGAATGGATGTTGTATTTTATATTGTATAAACTACAAGTTATTGTGCATTTTCATTTCATTCGAGATTGTGGTTTGAAATGATATACAACCGCATTTTTATTTTAAATTGCGGATTGAAATGATAAATATCCGTATCACTTGACCATAGGGTGGAAAATTTTATACAGGCACCGCGGTATATATATAAAATATTTTTTTGAAATGATTTTCTATGGTTTTGGAAAGAAATATACGGTTTAGTAAATTTAATTTTGATATTATATAAATAGTATTTTATATATGCAGTTAATTTCTTGAATTCAAGCTATGTATAAATTTGTGTAATAAAAATAAGTATACTTATGGAGTTAGATTGTTTATATTATATGGTTAGGTACCTGTTCAAAATATTGTATATATAAAGTTTTATTGACTTAAATAATAATTTAAGTTGGAAGAAAAATATGAAATTGGTTTGAATTGAATTATTTAAGAATTATACTCGAATAAATTTGAATAGAAACTTAAATAAAATTGAGGCTTTGAAGGGTATGATTCTTATAACTAAATTTGGTTTAGAGGGATTTAAATGAATATAAAGTTGATATACCAAGTTAATTGAAAGAATATCCAGTTAGGTGAAGTAAAAGTTTTACTTAAATTATATTGCATTTATTAAGTAAATAGTTCAAATCGAAATAATAGAAATGGAATTTGATATATATGAAAATTATCAAAGAATTCGTTTGAAAAGGTGTAATATTTAAATATTTGAAATATATGGAAATTTAAATGGTTTATTTGGAAATTTAAAATCTATAATTGGAACTGAATTGGGTAGGTGAAGAAAATATTTTATTTTATAAAGAAATTTATATTTAACCCATTTAAGTGGTGGGGTTACATTTCAAAGTTATGAAATCCAAAGTTTATATTTTTGAAAGGCTATTTTTCAAGCGTTGGGTTTAGAAATATTATAACTTTGAAATTATTATGGGTTTAGAAAGGGATATATTTGGAAAGGATATCTTATTGATTTGGTTTTAAAAATGAAGATGATATTGTATATGACTTTGAAATTAATATTATATTCTGGTTTTAAAAGTATAAATTATTTTGAAAGACCGCGGTGTTATAATAACGGTTGGTTGTTGAAGAGACCGGGATCGGAAGTTGTCATATTCTCTGCCAACTCCGAAAACCACTTTAACAACCGTGTATGCGGTGGAGATTCCAGAATGAAGTAGGATGGTGGCGACGTTTCCTTTGAGGTAAAAACGTGGACCCGACTCCCGTGAGTTGGCATAAGGTGGCTAAAACAGGAGCGATTCTCGGGCCAAGGGGTAGCACCCTTTATCGGACACATCTCTTCGATACTATACTCTGGCTTTGGATTGATTCGGTGGCCACCTTTATTTATTTTTTTGATTTTGGGGGTGTTTGTTCAAGGTGGGCGGTAGCTGCGGCTATGCGTTACCACCAGCCCGGATAGCAATTGGTATATCTACCCTGGCATTGCCTAGTTGTGCCGTGTCACCTACCCTAGCGCGCCTTATATGATTTTGGTTTTGTACCATACCCATGGAGTGCCCTTTGACGACGTCCAGTATGGGGGAGATTACGGTACTGTAGAGACTATGTGAATATATAAATGTGTTAAGGTGGAAAATGTAAAGCCTTAACGTTATTTTAAAGTAAGTTTGTTTTACAATTAGACACTATTATAATAGCGAAATATACTACATAGTAAATAGTTTAACGGATCCTTAAGAGATATAAATCCCGAGCATCTCTTGAGTTACTGCACTCATATTTATTGTTGTTGATTTAACTTACATAAGATTTTTTAGTTCTGACTCGAGTCTTTTGTCTTTTCAATTCACTCGGGTCAGTCCGAGCATTTTAGGATCGAAGACTTTATTTCTGGAGGACGAAGACGAAGATTTCATTATTATTATATATTATATTGTTCTACTACACATTGTATTCCGCTGCACTATTAATATTCTATGGTATGTATAACTCTGATATATATTGTATAAGTAAAATTAAATATTTTGTAAACAGCTTCAAGAACTGTATATTTGATTATTATATTTTATCCTTCCGCTGTGAGATTCTGTTTTATTTTATTTCTTTCTCCTTTTTCCTTTTTCCCCATAACAATCCGTCCTTCTGTATGGTTTGAATTGGCACGTGTGTCAATTTAAAGCGTGCGAAAAGGCGGGATGTTACATCTGGCATCAGAGCTTTGGTTTAGCGATAAACCTTAGCTTGGTGGGGTTTGACTCTTTATTAATAGGGTAGTAATACCCTATAGGAGTCGTTGAGGGTATATATATATATATATATGAGAGAGCGAATTTGTTAGTGTTATAAAAGGTTTAATATTGTGTTAATTTGTTCCGTTTTGTATTTATAAATTCTGGTTGGTGCATGGGACGCTATGAGATCAGTAGGGATTTCTAAACACTTAATAGGGCAGACCGACGCAATATTTGTTTTTAATATAGGCGAGTGAAATAATTTTGCCTATTATATTCTATATAAATATATATAAAATAAAATTTTATAAAGGTTATATTTGGTTGTAATATATTGGTTGTTAGGTAGTGAAATTTGTAAATAATAGTTGAAATAAGATTTCTAATAAAATAAATAAAATTGGAAATGTTAGAACTTAAGTTCCGGGGTTTTGAAAATTTCTTTTGAATGAATTTGAAATATAATAATAATATTATTAGAAGTATTTTCCGATATAAGTATTTCAATATAATTTGAAAGAAATGTTTAAAAATAAATTTTGGGAAAGAAATAAGTTATGTACTTCCCTCCCTGTCGTTGGAAAATAATTTCGGTGATGGCGGCCGCATCATCGACATTCATGTTCGAGTTTCGAAGAGGGAAGGCCTCTGTAGTAGTTTTACTGCAAATTCATTTTTGATAAACAAATATAAATTTTAAATTGTTTTAATTATAATTGGATATATAAATTTTGGGTATATTTATCTGTTATTTTTAAAATGATTTGAAATTTAAACCCGGATTTAGCTTTTAAGTTTCCATTAATTAATAGTTTCAGTTATTGTAGTGAATTTGAACGTAAGTAAGTAATAATTGAAACCTCTAAAGGAAATAAGAGATTTAATGTTAAGTTACAAATAAAAGAAATTAAAGGATAGGTTATAAATGAAATAACAAGAAAGTTGAAATTGTAACTTATAAAACAAATGATATAATTACTGAACATTAATTAATTAAAAGAATTGAGGAAACTTGTATAACTTTCCATTACATTCTTAAAAAGCATATTTATAACTTACCAAATATTAGAAGTTGAATTGTTAATAAGAAAATGTAATAGATATTATACAAGTAATAAATTTGAGGTAATGAAAGTAATTAATGAAGTTCCTTAATAAATAAGAATTTGATGTTGTAATATTATAATCTTAAGCGTAATTGAAAAGACTACTAATTGAAATAGAAAGGTAAGTATTATAAATGAAATTTAGAATAAATGAAAGTAAATAAATGAAATTAAGTAGTATAAATGAAAGATAATAAATGCAAGTAAATGATTGAAGCTATTTATTAATAAAATAAGCAAAAAGATGAATACTGCAAATAAATGAAAAAAAAGGATAAACCATTATATGTATAAACAAGAAGTCAAACAACAATAGTATGAAATGAAATTGACAGGAATAAACTTAGTTTATTGTTTGGATTTGTTTGGTTTATGGTTGTTTGGGTAAGGATACTTTAAAATTGTTTGGATGCATGAATAATCTATTTAGTTTCACCTAAGACTGTTGAGTGAAGGGTACACTTAGTAGTTGTTTTTCATTCTGTACAATTTGAAGTTTGAACCCGGACAAATATTTGTTTTGTTGGATATGAATGATTGATTTATTTGGCTTGATTTTATGTGATGGTTGTATGCCTTGTTGCAAGAGATTGTTGTTGTATTGATTCGGTTGTTTATAATTGAAACCACTTTAAATATTTCGCTCTATATAATTGTTAACCCTTTTAGATTATATAAGTGAAATGCAGGTTTTGGAAGCAATTGTTATTGCTTTTGGCTCCATAAAATAAGCATTAATTGCCCGACTAATAGGTACGTTTTCGGATTACGTTTTATAGCGCTATTATATTGTTTCCCGTGTTGGGATATATATATATATATATATATTGGAAAATATATATTGTATATTGTTATTTTGATATTATATTTTCTCCAGAGCCTTCCGTATAAAGGAGACTCTGCTAAAATTTTCGTAAATTTTTGGACCTAGAAAATATTTTGAAAATGTTTTCCAAGCTTTATTAGTTTGAAGTATAAAAAGATTTAATAGTTATAAATTGGTATATTTTATTTTAAATTATTTTATTTTGTAAATATATTTGTTCGTTTATAAATTTAATATTTTAAAATAAGATATATTGATTTCTTAATCTTTCTTCTCCCTTCTTTTACCTTTTCGGGGACGAAAAGTTTTGAGTGGGGGAGAGTGTAACGACCCCAAAAAATTTCGATGTTTAAAATGAATTAAATTAATAAGATTTTAATTTAATTTAGAAAGAAATAAAAATCTTATTAATTTATATGGGAGCGAATATAGAAATTAGACGTATCAATGGTTATTAAAAATTTACAATTTAAAATTTATATTGCAATTAATTGAAATAGTGTAAATTGGCATACTTGGTTTTTAGTTTAATATAAGAAACAAATGGGAATGTTGAATTTGTGATTTACCAAATAAAAAAGATTAACTAGAAGAGAATTCAAATTTACATAATAATGGGAAGTGCAAATTTGTTGCATTTGAGTATAAAATTAAAATATAAGTAAATAAAAGTAGTAATTGTTGGATTGGGAAATAAGTTCAAATTAGGTTAATTGAGAAATTAATATGTAAAGTATTGTAAAGTAATTAATAGAACGTAAATTCAATGTTGTTAATTTAATAGAACGTAAAGTATTTAAAAAACCTAAATTAATGTGTTCAATTTGTTGGAAGTACACATTTAAAATCGTAATATTCATTCAAATCTAAAATGTAAATAGGCGTATATTAATGCAGTGAAATAAAATTAGCGTTATATATTGAATTATGGTAGTTATTACACAATAAGTGGAAATAAAATAGTTATACGGATAAAAGTGAAACGGAAAATATCAGTGTAATGAAACGTAACCAAACGTTAAATATGTTTGTTGAATAATAAGAAAGAGAATCGAGATTTATTTATTTGAATGTAAAAATTTGGGTAATTGGGTTTATTGCAATTTAATGGAATAAAATCTCTGATTTTGCGTTAATATAAATCAATATGAGATGTAAGAATATTAAGGTAATAGTTTATAAATCCAATGTTAAATTTGTCCTTTGATAAGGATGAATTAAATAATAGAATGGAATAAATTTGGGCATATATGGAATAATAATCGGGGTTGATAAGAAACGAATTTATAAAGGCAATGGAAAGCAAATAGGTGACTATTGATATAGGTTATTTATTTAATGTGTAAATAAACTTTGGTAATCAATGACAATAAATCCAAATTTAACATTTTGCTAATGTAAAATTTAAGAAATGTTAATTTTATTCAAAATATAAATTGGTTGATTTAAAGAATGGAAACCAAGATTTTATTTAAGTGAAATGAAAAATTCAATAATTGGATTAATTGTAAGTAAATGAAATTGGGTATAGCTAAATAATACGTTATTTGAAGTGAAGATGGGATAGGAGAAAATTTATGTAATATTTTTGAATCCAATAGTAAACCCATCTATTTGACAATAATGAATGTAATAATTATTGGTAATTTTATTTATAATTTTAAAATTTAATGAACTTGGAAGTTAACACTGAAATTTATAAATTTATCCACTTTACAGTTACTCCTGAATTTGGGTTAAATCATTTTAAATGATTGGAAAATTTAAATGATAAGGATTGGTATTTATCGAATTTAGATTGAAAATTTGATTAAATTGATTAAATTTTATTTATTTAATTAATATAAAAATAGCCATTTTGTCCACTGACTCGGATTTCGACGAAACTAGTTTCATCGGATCCGTAAGGTGAATTATTGTAGGATTTCAAGTTTCGTAGCGATCGGACTTGTCATTTGATTGTACAGACTCGAAACGCCTTGAAATCGATAAATTGAAATCAATGGAAATCAATTTGAAACTATTGTTTTTAGCATAACTTCTTCATACAATGCAATTTGAACCTGAAACCTTTTCTATTACATTTAAAATATTTTAAAACATCTATTTTGTATATGGGTTAACCCAATTTCGTTCTGGAGTCAGAACAGGCTTTTAGGGCCACTTTGTCGTTAGCGCGTTTATCTATCAACCCGATCCATCTATTTTATTTCAATTTTGCCTATAAATATCCTGCTATAAACCCTAGCCTCCCTATTTCTCATTTGTCTGTACGTATATTCCAACTATCTCTCCTCCTCAATGGCAGACAAACAAATCCTAGATCCAAATACAGTTCCAAACCAAATCCAAAGCACAAAATCCAAAGTCCTCAGAAAAATTTGAAAAAAAATATACATTGAAACTCTCGACTAGTGTAATTCATTGGTGGTGTTCGTTTGCTGTTTTGGTTCATCGTTTGATCAGTAAAAATCAAAGAAGTTTCGGCCATCCATTTGCGTCAAAATCACCATCGTCAGATCGTCGAATCGATGTTACCATAGTGAGGAGAGCTGCGAATGGAATTCATCGGAGTTAGTGGTTTCGCGTTTCAACGGCTTGATCATCCCCTAAAATTCAATTAGGGTTATCAAGCTCAGCGGCTATGGGGGGTTTTTGGGGGGCGCGATGGTCATCGTGGGCCGAGCAGGTGAGGTCTCATGGCCGTGGGGGTAGGCCTGAGCGGCGCGGCGAGCTGGGGCAGCGTCGACGTGTACGAGGCGGCGACGAATTTCAATTTTTTTTTCTGTCGGCCGGTCTCGTTCGATACCGAGTAGGGTTTGCACGAGTTACTGTGCGCGTGAGAAACGAAGAGGTGACGTGGCCTCGTTTGGAAAAGGTGACTTTGTTTGTTTTTTTATTTAATTTGATTCTTGTTGCTCTAACTAACATATCTCTCGCATATGAAGTCCGTTTTACGTGGTTTCCTCCGCTAGGTTCGAAATAAAATTCCGGACATTTTGGCGTTGGTTTGGAGGGATTTGGAGACTGTTCAATTTTTGGGTTTAAATTGGATTTAGATTCAATTTAAATTCAAAAGGTTAGTGTTTTAATCCACTCACAACTTCTAAAATTTCTTATGTTTGTTAAATTGATTTATGATATGAGTAGAAATTTATTTATGACTGTTTGGCATATTTTATTCATCATCTCAGTTAAATCGCATTCATTTAATTAAATTGTTATTTAATTATTCATTGCATATAAACTGCCAGTTAAATTGTTAAATTAATTATTCATTTCATATAAACTACCAGTTAAACAGTTATTTAAATTTATTATTGAATATCAACTGCTAGTTAATACTTGTTGTTTATTGTCCATTCTATAGTGATGTTTTTGTGTATATTGAATGATGATTGTATAAATGGTTGATGATTGATATTGGATGAATGGATGTTGTATTTTATATTGTATAAACTGCATGTTATTGTGCATTTTCATTTCATTCGGGATTGTGGTTTGAAATGATATACAACCGCATTTTTATTTTAAATTGCGGATTGAAATGATAAATACCTGTATCACTTGACCATATGGTAGAAAATTTTATACAGGCACCGCGGTATATATATATAAAATTATTTTTTGAAATAATTTTCTGTGGTTTTGGAAAGAAATATACGGTTTAATAAATTTAATTTTGATATTATATAAATAATATTTTATATATACAGTTAATTTCTTGAATTCAAGCTATGTATAAATTTGTGTAATAAAAATAAGTATATTTATGGAGTTAGATTGTTTATATTATATGGTTAGGTACCTGTTCAAAATACTGTATATATAAAGTTTTATTGACTTAAATAAAAATTTAAGTTGGAGGATAAATATGAAATTGGTTTGAATTGAATTATTTAAGAATTATACTCGAATAAATTTGAATAAAAACTTAAATAAAATTGAGGCTTTGAAGGGTATGATTCTTATAACTAAATTTGGTTTAGAGGGATTTAAATGAATATAAAGTTGATATACCAAGTTAATAAATTGAAAGAATATCCAGTTAAGTGAAGTAAAAGTTTTACTTAAATTATATTGCATTTATTAAGTAAATATTTCAAATCGAAATAATAGAAATGGAATTTGATATATATGAAAATTATCAAAGAATTCGTTTGAAAAGGTATAATATTTAAAGATTTGAAATATATGGAAATTTAAATGGTTTATTTGGAAATTTAAAATCTATAATTGGAACTGAATTGGGTAGGTGAAGAAAATATTTTATTTTATAAAGAAATTTATATTTAACCCATTTAAGTGGTGGGGTTACATTTCAAAGTTATGAAATCCAAAGTTTATATTTTTGAAATGCTATTTTTCAAGCGTTGGGTTTAGAAATATTATAACTTTGAAATTATTATGGGTTTAGAAAGGGATATATTTGGAAAGGATATCTTATTAATTTGGTTTTAAAAATGAAGATGATATTGTATATGGCTTTGAAATTGATATTATATTCTGGTTTTAAAAGTATAAATTATTTTGAAAGACCGCGGTGTTATAATAACGGTTGGTTGTTGAAGAGACCGGGATCGAAATTTGTCATACTCTCTGCCAACTCCGAAAACCACTTTAATAACCGTGTATGCGGTGGAGATTCCAGAATGAAGTAGGATGGTGGAGACGTTTCCTTTGAGGTAAAAACGTGGACCCGACTCCCGTGAGTTGGCATAAGGTGGCTAAAACATGAGTGATTCTCGGGCCAAGGGGGTAGCACCCTTTATCGGACACATCTCTTCGATACTATACTCTGACTTTGGATTGATTCGGTGGCCACCTTTATTTAAATTTTTGATTTTTGGGGTGTTTGTTCGAGGTGGGCGGTAGCTGCGGCTATGCGTTACCACCATCCCGGATAGCAATTGGTATATCTACCCTGGCATTGCCTAGTTGTGTCGTGTCACCTACCCTAGCGCGCCTTATACGATTTTGGTTTTGTACCATACCCATGGAGTGCCCTCTGACGACGCCCAGTACGGGGGAGATTACGGTACTGTAGAGACTATGGGAATATATAAATGTGTTAAGGTGGAAAATGTAAAGCCTTAACGCTATTTTAAAGTAAGTTTGTTTTACAAGTAGACACTATTATTGTAACGACCCGCTATTTTGGACCATTCAAATCGACAATAAAACCGTACATGTCCAACTTGAATAATTCAAAATACCGAATTGTTAATAAAATTTGGCGAAACTTAAAATATACAGTAAATAAATCAATCATAGATCACTTACACAGAGTAATACAATGCAGCGGAATAGATAAAGAATAGTAGTTCATGAAGCTACTATATACCTCAGAGTTAGAAATAAAATACAACCGAATTGTTCAAATGCCATGAAGTCTCCAATGCAACAGATGGCTTCTCTGAACCAGTCAACTGGATGACTGAAGGGATAGATAGCTGGATCTTCAAGCAAAGCTCCAACTTCGAAGGTGAGTCTCAAATGTTATATCTCTCAGTCTGACCCGAGCGTAAAGCAAAACACAAAACACTCGAGTCAGGATTAACATTCTTATATCTATAAATCTAACTCAAGTGAAATATCAACTGAAATATAATTAACTTAGAGGATGTTTGGGATAACCATCCTCTAAGGGTCCATGGAACTATCTAAAAGATAGAAATATACACTATAACACTGTAGTCTTTTCAACTTAATTTATACTTCAAAACCAAATATCATTTTCACTTCAAATATCTCTATACTTCCCAAATAGTATTTTTATATATTAAATAATTTGTACAGTAAAGTATTTTCAATTTTAATTCAACTCAATTCCAAAAATAACCACATCAATTTTATCGATCTCAAATTCGGATTTGTAATCACAAAATACCCCTGTATATTTCAATATATTTCAAGACTTTAAGTATTCAACGTTTCAAACTAAATTTTTATTCAATTTAGTTTTCTAAATAATAAATTCAAATTTAGTTCAACCTAAATTTTCATTTTAATTCAATTTAGTTTCTAAATAACAAATTCAACTATATTGATTTCAAATACAGATCCGAATCTCAAAATAAACCATTTAAATTCCAATATAGTTCAAAGCTTTAGTATTTAAATGTTCAATTTAACAGTTTCCTATAGATCTCGATTTAACCTCATTATTATTTAGTCTTGAAATACTCCCTCATTAGATACAATATCATTTAAGTAACCTTAAATTACATTTTACTCAATATTTTCTTTAATTTAATTAAACGTGAAATATTCATTAAATCACATAAATCATAAATCCAGTTATAAAATCATACCTTTAAATTTCCCATTCAAAAATTTCAAATTGATTTAATTAAATCAATCCTCATTTAAATACTATTTTTAATAAACCAAAATTTATCTCTCAATCTTAATTATTCAATTTATTACAAGAAAATCTATTTGAAATATAGATTTACATAAATACTCAACCATATTATCCGTATTAAATTAATCTAATTTAAATCAAATATTACGACTAAATCTATATATAAAATTTCCATTTATATAATATCTTAAGAATCAATATTATTTAAACCATATATTTTTTTCCAAAATTATAAAAATTATTTTCAGAATATTTATATGGACCAACGGTGTCTGTATATATTTCCTATCATATAGTCTAGTGCTACGGATATTTATCATTTCAATCCGTACACTAAATATATACGGGCGGATATCATTTCAACCCGTAATCCCAAATTCAATTAAATGAAAATCGCTTGGGTTTATCATTTCAACCCATAACGATTTTCTCCTATTCTAAAGTCCGTTCGGGTATGTATCATTTCAACCCATAGTGATTTCTAAACTACATGGAACTTGCAGAGTGATAACAGATAATACAATAAAATAACAAGCATATATCATCAATAACAATATAATATAAACAACAGGATATGGTGTCATATCCCGCAGGTGAACAGTTACAGATAATAGCATATATAACAAATTTAAATAACTACAGCAGCATATTTCAATTGTCGTTTCAATTGAAATCAAATTTAATGAATAAAAGAATGTTAATCGTGAGTGATTGCTCACCTTTCGAGGCTAGATAGATTGGACAAAGAATTGAGCTACGCTGGATCACGATCTAGACATCGAACAAATCCAAACAAAATTTTCAAAGCGAAGCAAGATTGGCACGAATACGATGGACAACTGATAAATAGAGATCGATGAAAATAGATCAGAAACTGCTTTATGTAGACCGAAATGAAATACAAATATTATTCTATTATACTACTCTCTTAACCAATATTAGTTTTGAAACGCATTAAAATTACATATACATACATATGTTTTCAAACAAACGCAAATAATAGAAAACTGCAAAACTATGTTTAAAACCAATATTAACATAAAAAATTTATAATCATATTTAAATCAACATTTAAGTCAACATTCCACATTATTATTGTTAAGACCAATATCGACTTTTCTTAATTTGTTGAAACACTACACACCTTATACTTGATATAAATTTACCTTTTGCAAAATATTTATAAGAAAGAGAAGGGCGAGAGCACAGCTCCAACTTAATTTAACAATTTAAATTCCAGTACTTTCTTTAATATTAAAACAGGCTTCAGGCATTTCTTACATGTTAACACTTACATTAAACTTTCTTTATCATCTTAAAAATATCAATGTCAAATTTTAACCCATATAATCACTAGTATAAACTTACATTTTAAAACAACAAATCTTAGATCTTATAAAACTGTATTTGTATAATAATTCATCTCTGGACAGACACACAAACTAACTTAAAATATATTATACTATATATTCTCTCCAAAATTTTATAACTCTACAACTATATTTTAAACAACAGAAGGAAATTTAAACCCATGCAAACTCTACCTATATATCAAACTTATGTTTTATAACTTACTGTATATTAATATGTTTATAAATGTATACTGTCCCACAATATATATATTATAAAATTAACACCTTTTATAAACAATATAATATAAAATTAACACCTTCCTTTTTTTTTTATAAAAATCTTACATGCTGTAAAATATATGCAGACTGCTAAACATCTTATATTATATATAAACAGTATGAAATAACCCAATGTATATTCAAAAGTCATACTAAACAAATTTCAATAAATACTCATATAAAACTAACCATAGAACAAATGCAAATGTTTATAACTTTATATTTAATGTATACTTGCGCTGCAATATATAAACATACTTATAATGTAAAATATATACTTGAAGCATGTTATGCTTAAAATAAAGGAAAAGCAATATAAACAATAAGAAAACAAAAGAAAAGGAGGAAAAAGAAGAAGAAAAAGAAAAGAAATAAGAAGAAGAAAAAATTAGTGCAGCCATTTACCTACAGAAGAAGCTTCACACGCAAGAGAGGAGATGAAGATCTATTGATATGGAGTAGGGTATGTACGAGTGATTTGTATTTATAAGAGAAGCCTTACATTGATAGAGTGGAAAGAAATTTTGTTTAAAGTGGTAAGAAATAAAGATAGTAATGGCTAGAGGAAATTTAGGAATTTATTCCTATAATTTAAGGAGAGAAAAAAGAAAAAAGAAAGAAAGAGGAAATAAATTAAAACAAATATATAAAGATTAAATGCTGGTGAACAGAGGAAATAAAATGAAACAAATATGTATATAAACATTGAATGCTGGTGAAAAGAGAAAATAAATTAAAACAAATATGTATAAAGATTGAATGCACATGAATAGAGAAAATGAATTAAAACAAATATGTATAAAGGTTGAGTGTTGGTGAAAAGAGGAAATAAATTAAAACAAATAAGAAGAGAATGGATTGATTTAAAGGAAAGGCAATGGATGGTTTAGAAATAAATAAATGTAAAACGTATACGTTTTAAATTTCAAAAAGGAAAGAAATAAATACGGGAATTGCAACAGATCTTACAAGCAGGGAAATAACGTAAAAAGAGGAAGAGAAAGAGGCGTATAAATGAATGTAAATAAATTTAGATTTCAAATGAAATAAATGGAACAACAGAGATTAAAGTATGGATGTAAATCCAGGAATAATAAAAAGCAACGGTTATATGTCGATTAAGAAAAATAACTAAAACAATTAATGGCTTAAATGGGGCAGCATGTTTCAAATTTTTGAAATGCAAAAGAAAACTATAAATATAAAGTTTTCAAAAGCAAAAGAAACGTAAAGCTGTCCATTGATTCATCAAAACGTTATTAAGTAATAAATTGAAATGAATATAAAAATAAAAGTAATTGTAATGGTCAATAGTTGATTTAGCTATACACTTAAAGCAATAAATTTTTGTTTGTTTGTACAACACAAAATGAGTTTTGAAAGTCAAGGATATAAAAATGGATAAAAGGAAAGAAATCAGGAAATTTTGTGAGCAATAGCTTTCTAAGGAAAGGTAGGCTTACATTATATATACATGCTGAGATATTAGGCACGTTCAAAAATTTTGAAGCAAATGAAGGAATTGGAAATAAATATAAAATGAAAGAAATTTGAAAAGTCCGTAGCTATGATTTAGCCAAAATTTATTAAAGCCATTTACTAGGAAGGTTGGAACCGAAATAATAGGGAGAGGAAGGCACATTAAATTTGATGACAAAGTTGTGTTCAGATCTATAAGCAAGTTGTTTATATATTATAGGCCTTATGAAAGCGAGGGAAGGAACGGATGCTACTAGCTTGATGATTTGAGATTCTTTCGAGCGTTAAAAACAAAAATAAAGGGAGACCAGAATAAACGCACCACCATAAATATAAATATACGCTTCAATTGCAAAAGAAACATATAGAGAAAATTATGGGTAGTGGGAAAAATAAAGTCAGTGCACGAAACTACAAGGAATAATAAAAGCAAGGTCGATGATCTCAAATTTATTAATGGTTACGAATGGAAAAGTCTACCTGAATTGGAAAAGTATTAAGCAATAGAAATCTTTAACGGCAGTAAAAAGAAACCGTTACGCACTGATTCAGAAATCAATTAAAGCAATTAATAGCTTGAATTGGACAACACGTTTTCTCAATTAAATAAACTTCCATAAAATTATTTGAAAATTTACAATCTGCTATATTTAAATATACGTATTCTAAATATATAAACATTTTATTTAAAAATTCAATTATTATAAGATTTCACAAATATTCAATTAAATACGTTATAGAATCAATTAAAAATTGTTAAAATTTTCTGGGTCGTTACAATTATAATAGCGAAATATACTACATAGTAAATAGTTTAACGGATCCTTAAGAGATGTAAATCCCGAGCATCTCTTGAGTTATTGCACTCATATTTATTGCTGTTGATTTAACTTACATAAGATCTTTTAGTTTTGACTCGAGTGTTTTGTCTTTTCAATTCGCTCGGGTCAGTCCGAGCATTTCAGGATCAAAGACTTTATTTATGGAGGACGAAGACGAAGATTTCATTATTATTATATATTATATTGTTCCACTACACATTGTATTCCGCTGCACTATTGATATTCTATGGTATGTATAACTCTGATATGTATTGTATAAGTAAAATTAAATATTTTGTAAACAGCTTCAAGAACTGTATATTTGATTATTATATTTTATCCTTCCGCTGTGAGATTCTGTTTTGTTTTATTTCTTTCTCCTTTTTCCTTTTTCCCCATAACAATCCGCCATTCCGTATGGTTTGAATTGGCACGTGTGTCGATTTAAAGCGTGCGAAAAAGCGGGATGTTACACTAGCACATGATTTTTGTTTGGTGATAATAAACATATATGTATATATTCATTTAAATGTATTTGTGTAATAGTCCGCTTTTCCGTACCCCTTGAAGTGACACTAATCTCCATAGATTAACTCAAGATGAACGGAAATACGAACCATTAGGGTTTTAAGAAAGAAGAAAAGAAGAAAAGAGGAGGGAAAAAGATAGAAGATAGAGAGGAAAGAAAATAGAACGGAACAGAACTCAACACAACAATATCAGAATCTCACAATTCGCAGCGGAACAACATATAATAATAAATGAATAATCTTTAAACAAAGAACTATAACAGTTATTACATTTCATACATTACATTTCATTACATCATATCATCAGAGTGTACTACAACAAACAACAACTAACAGTGCAGCGGAAAAAGAAATACTATATAAACTAGTAATACGCCATGCCATCCAGCTTGCCTCCAGCAACTCCAGAATATCCTGATAAACCTAACTCTTCACTGCCCGTGTGGAAATTGGTGGGCACCCAGAGTTTAGGAAGGAAAACAATAAACTCCGAGTCAGTCATGTGACTGGTGTGAGAACTCAAAACAGTTTATTTATCTTTAAAAATCAAAATAGAGGAATATTTTTAAAATCAATTCGTAATGCTTTTAAGAATGAGACTACCATAAGGCCTCCCGCACACACACACAATGCACACGCAGAATCGGAGGAGATTTCTCCTTATGATAGTCAAAGATGCTTGATACGCATTAAAAAGAACATTTGATATTATTACTAGTGCATAGTGTAGAGAAAATTCATTTCGAAAATAAAGATATAAATCTTAGCCAACATACGACCATTATCGTATGCCTACTATAGCTACCATGTTCAATAGCGGGTTACCACCACATTCCATAGCAGGTTATACAACTAAAACCGTACAAGGCTCGTATTTGAAGAATGGATTTTCCAACGAATGGTCAGGCCAAGGAACTTCCCATTGCTACATGGAAACGCCTCTGGAAGGACGCCCCGAGAACCACCGTTCTCCGCTAAACAAAGCCGGGAATCCCTTTTCCCAAGGAATATTACAAACCCTCAGATATGCCACCCCCGGTCCTTTGGAACCTTTAAACGAGAGCTCTCTAACCAACATCACACCATAATAATAAGTGTTTCAACATGAGTAAGTATCTGGGCTCCATACCATGATACTACCCTTTTCCAGAAGGAATGGTCATACCCTAGGGAAGCGATCCCTGAAAACCTTGCCGCACAATTCATGTTTCGACCATTACCGGTTTGTGAGGCTCGACGAAGTCTCGTCCACAAAAACACACTTTATACAAAAGCCGTGCTTTGGGTCAACAAATGATCATAGAAATGATCACCAAGATAGACGATCAAATAAATGATCCTATCACAAATAATCAACACAATGATCATTTCACAGCAACACTCAGCATGTCACATTACCAAATTGGGAATATATCGCTGATAACCTTCAACTACATAACCTCTGAGCTCGTACGTCACAGAGAAGGGTGTTAAGCTAAAAGAATAAATTCTCCGCCACCAACAGAAATATATTTGAAAGAAATCGGCTTTATATCTCAATTTGTAATGTCAGACATACAATCCATACATGTCTGTTCCGGGCTCGAACAAAACCGAAGGCACTTACAAAGAAGTCCTTGCAATCCGGATAATCTCTAATCACGTCCGGACTTCCCATCACATAGGGAGTCTCTATACCGTAGCTACTCGGTGCAAAGACAATCGACGAGTTGTCCTTTCGCTTTCAAAAAGATCCGGTCTTCAACACCGATCTTCAAATGCAATGACAACGACGTATCACATATTCGGAATGGGTTATACGACCCCATGTTCCTTTCCCGGTTAACCCGAATAGTGAGCGCTTATTCAAAAATAAGTGTGGCATTCAAATTCAAACAAATCACATCAATTACCCATTCAAAGGGAAATATTGATAGTCGGTTATTGAACTATCAATGGATATGCACACATCACCAGTTTTCAAATAATTTTCCAAATTATTTATTTTCCAAAATATCTTTACAAGATATATAATTTTCACACTTCAAAAATAAATCAATATTTATTTTTTGAACAAGTTCCCCTTTCTTTTATAAATTCCTTAGTGAATTTATATTCCAAAATATCCATGCACACGATTTCAATTTATCATTTCAATTTATCTTCAAAAAGATAAATTCTCAAAATATTCCCTTTATATCGGAAAACAATTCCATACTTATTAAATAAGTAATTCACAAATCTATTTATTTTCAACACTTGGAAAATATTCAATATACTTAAATCGAGATTAAGTATATATTTCATTCTTTAAGAAATCATTTTTTTAACATATTTATTTGGCCAAAACGAATGTTACGTAAAACATCGTTACGACAACCCAAAATCACTAGTATAGGGATTCGAAATTAAAATAGATATATAAATCCCAATACTATACAAAACATTTCCTTTCGGAAATCATTTACTATAACAACAGTGTTATAGTCCACTATTTCCTTTTATTTCTCGAAAACGTCTATTTCAACAATGAATGTTGAAATCTATGGTTTCGAATCTTAACACATTTTAAAACATCGTTAGATCGTTTTAATTCTATTTAAAACATCAAATCTAAACATTTTCTTTAACATATTATTCACTATTCAAAAACGTGAATATACTACGTTAACCAATTTCATCATTTCTATACATTTCATTTCAAAGGATTATTCACAGTCAAAACGTGAATATAACTCCATTAATAGGTTACAACAATTTACTTATCAAAATAAGTCGTTTGCGGATTTATAAAACAACGTTTATAACTCCATTTCTATTTATTTTATAACAACTTCCTTTTATAAATTCCTTTATTAACCTATTCAATTTATAACTCAATTATAAAACAAAAGTTCATATCATAAGTGAAATACTTATAATTTATTTGTTTGCAAAATCGTTCCTTTGAACTTCATAATTATAAATCTTATAACTTATAAGATTCAATTATTTATCCAAATCTATTCTTTCAATAACTTTATAAATTTTATAAACCTACAGCTTATAAAATTCCATTTATAACTTCACCGTTTATAATTCTATAAATTTCATTCATTTATGAAATCCATTCACAATTCATTCTAACACTTATAAAAACTCGTTTTATAATTCAAATGTTTTAATTTATAAATATCAATTTATAAATCCTTTATAAAATTAATTTATACTATTATTTTAAAACATCTTTAATCTCCTTTATAATTTCACCATTCTCTTGATTTATAAAATAATCAAATTTTATAAATCCTATTTTTAAACTTTTTATAATAAATTCAAAAATCCAATTTAATTATTTTATAAAAATATTAACCCATATATCTCAAAAATCAATCTTTAACCGTATTTCTCAAAATCATATTTTTTATAACTTTAAAAAAAAATTATATCGTTATTTATTTATAATGGATCAATTTTCAAACATATAGTATATTTTCAAAAATCACTTTAAAAATCATTTTAAAATTCCAAAGTTTGGTCCAATGATGCTACACACCAAATAGTCAATCACGACTACAACGATATCATATATCGATATGAAAATCAACCAAATATCAAAATATCTGAAATCAAATAAATACCGTTGAGGAATCCAGTTGGATCCCTCCAACCTGTTTTCCTACATCCAAAAACATTAGCACAATACCAATTCCGCTCCAGTACGGAATTATCGCAGTATATGGGATTTAAAATATTATCCGCTTAATAGACGGTGCAATAGGGTCTCATCCGCTAAACAAATGCGGGAAATCAATAACTCCAATATATACATATGCCAATATATATATATATTGCTATTATATATAATACCAATTTCATTGTTTATGAAATATTCGCGGTATATGTTTTTACTAAATAACATCCGCTTACTAACGGCACATAATGTCTATTTTAACAATCAATAGATATCAATCATCATTCAAACATGCATTCAATAATTTTAAATATAACTATTTAAAATAAAATCGAAACCGATTCGATTGAGTGAGAAGTTCTCACCTTGATTTTTATTTCGTTTTAGCGATTTATTTCGAATAAAATTAAACGGACGTTTAATTTTACCCTCACTAACTCCAAACGACTCCAATCCAATTTCATCGCGTAGTGCTCGTCCATACGATTCCAATGCAACTGGTTTCGCGCGTTTTCGACCTCGTATGAAAAAGTTATGCATTATACAAGTTTACTCGAATTTTATAATTAAAATTACAACATAATTATATAATTTTGAACCTAACTTCTACAGGCCGTAGGATCTCCATCCTTTGCATCACGACCGCACACTCCATCTCCCTCCTTCGTTCCATCTACAGGTCAAAAGCCGAACCCAATATCAACTTTAAACCCTAATTCACGCGAGTCAAAACGCTCATCTCCGCGTCGATCAAGAAACGCCAAAACGCTCGCCTACCCATGACACGTGCTCGGCCCGAGACCGGTCCTTCCTAGTGCCGCCATTGCCTCGTATTTCGTGCTCAAAGTCGCGGCCTTCATGGGCGATTTGTCGTTGATTCGTGAAGCTATTCGCGATCTTGACCGTTGATATTAAAGATCTCACCGAGCTCTTCAAGATTGTAGTTGGACATTTGTTGTAATTGTTGATAGATTTTGAAATAATTGGAGAAGAAGGCAAGAGAATTTCGGCCATTGGAAGAAGAGGGTGGCGGCTGTGCAGTTATTAGGGTTTAGATAAAAAAATTTTATTTGTGGTGGTGGTTTATTTATAGGATTTTCTCAAACACTATTCAATCCGGAAATTCCGAACTCCTATTTACGCGCCGTAACCAGCGTTTCTAGGGTTTACCCCGCGTTCCGGACATAATGGAACAGGTTTCGAAAGCTAATTCGGACATCTGTGCGAGTTATGGCAATAAACGTTCAATTTGAATTAAACCGATTTAAACGATTTTCTAGGCGTTTTAATTTGTACCGGACAAACGGTAAATCCAATTGACACGAAATTTGAAACCTTACAATAATATCACATTACGGATCCGATGAAACTTGTTTCGTCGAAATCCGAGACTTTTTGAAAAATAACTATTTTAACTCGCCAAATTAATATTAAAAATAATTCGATGCGTTTCGAGCTGCTACGATCAAACGATAGCTCCGATTGACACGAAAATCGAAATCCGGTAATAACTAACTATTACGGATCCAATGGAACTGGTTTCGTCCAATTCTGAGACTGTTCAAAAATTGACTATTTTCACTAGTCGATTTTAATATTAAAATATTCAATTTTCACAAATTAACTTTTAATTCGATTTTAAAAGTTCTAAAATATCGTTCTAACTCCAACATGATAAAATAAAATTTTACAAATCATTTACAATCATATTTAACTCAATTTTCAATTATTTCCATAATTTAACATATTAAATTATCGATTTAATTATCCAATTAAATCCAATTATTCGAAATAAAATTTATTCGACTCATAAATTCACTTATTAATATTTAAAAATAAATTAAATATTCAAATTTTAATTATTAAAAATCCTGGGTCGTTACAATCTTCCCCCCTTAAAAGAATTTCGTCCTCGAAATTATTAAGTAAGAAAAGTTACAGAATCTATCAACTTTCTAAATCCATAGTTAAATTTCTTACAATAACTTTACTAAGTTTTCAAATCATACTTAGTTATCTTTTCAAAAACAATCACTATGGTTTAACTTTCAACTTCAAATCAAAGTTAAAGTTTTCAAAAAATTTCCAATTTTCTCAATTTTTTTTTTCTAACGCCTTAAATTTTCGAAAAAATTCGCCATAGTCTCCTTTGCGCGGCTCGATCCGAAAAAAAAATAAAAAAAAATGACAGTATATATATCACAAATATACATCTCATCAAGTAATGAGGCATCCCGTAGGCAAAAAATTATAAAAGTACGATATTTAATCCGAGATATGTACCTTATATTTTATTAGCGAGCATATACGGCTAATATAGCGCAAAAGCGAGCTCCAAATGCGAAGCAAACGTGATCCGCACCTACTAATCACTCAACAAACAACATGAGAATCATGCATATAGACAATAGTATCGATATACAACATATAGCAACACAATAACTATATATGCCAACATAGCAAATGCAAACAAATAACAAATGCAAACATCAACCAACTATCATTCATAACCAATAAATATTCATTTATATTCTCATTAATATTCAATGAAATAGGTTTTCAATTTAATCATATTTGATTTATTAACAGTGGATGTTTTTACTAACATTCATTTTTCAATTAGTTTATATTCACTAATTCATATTCAAGTTGGTTCACTTCCAAATCAAATTCAATTCTATTTAAGATTCACTTAACTTTCAATTGAATTTCAATTACTTTAGCTTCCAATTTAATTAACTCAATTTCATTAACACTTAATGACTTATATACAATCAACTAATAACCATATAACAACCAATGTATATTAATTACAACCAAATTCCTTTGCTTATAATTGGTTTAATTAAATTGATTTTCATTCAATTATTCAACTTTCAATAACATTACATTTTAATGAATTAACACTTATATTATTTCATATCAACTTTATTCACATTCATTTGATTTACATTCAATCTATTAATTCAATTCAATTTCTTAAGTTATATTCCATTTTACAAACATCACTTGTTTTTACTTAACTTAAATTCCAAGTTATAAATCAATTCAGATTCCAATTCTAAAGTAAATTTCCATTTAACTTTAAATTCATTTTTTATTTACAACTCATATTCATATAGTTTCACTTCTTATATATATAAGTTTGTTTTACAATTGTAAATCACTTTTAATTATAATTCAATTCTTATAATTCATTTGCTTATACAATTATTCTTTTATTTAGATTATTCAAACATCTAAACAATCAACTTATATACACTTTAATAATTCTGAAAAATTATTTCTTTATATATAAAATATAATCAAGGCAAAAATTATTTTATTTACCCAATTTTAAAATCAATATTGTGCCGAATTGTTCTATTCAAGTGTTTAGAAACCCCTTCGGCATAGTCTTGCGGACCACGCTGACGAAAGTTCATATGCCACTCAATAAACCAACCATCACAATATAAAACAATTTTATATTCACTAACAAATACGCGCTCATAGCTATTATTACACTCAAACTCATTCTAGAGTACTACTGACTCTATCTCTAACGAGTAATACCCAACAGAACCATGGTTGTCGCTTAACCATATGCTCTGATACCAAATGTAATAGTCCGCTTTTCCGTACCCCTTGAAGTGACACTAATCTCCATAGATTAACTCAAGATGAACGGAAATATGAACCATTAGGGTTTTAAGAAAGAAGAAAAGAAGAAAAGAGGAGGGAAAAAGATAGAAGATAGAGAGGAAAGAAAATAGAACGGAACAGAACTCAACACAACAATATCAGAATCTCACAATTCGCAGCGGAACAACATATAATAATAAATGAATAATCTTTAAACAAAGAACTATAACAGTTATTACATTTCATACATTACATTTCATTACATCATATCATCAGAGTGTACTACAACAAACAACAACTAACAGTGCAGCGGAAAAAGAAATACTATATAAACTAGTAATACGCCATGCCATCCAGCTTGCCTCCAGCAACTCCAGAATATCCTGATAAACATAACTCTTCACTGCCCGTGTGGAAATTGGTGGGCACCCAAAGTTTAGGAAGGAAAACAATAAACTCCGAGTCAGTCATGTGACTGGTGTGAGAACTCAAAACAGTTTATTTATCTTTAAAAATCAAAATAGAGGAATATTTTTAAAATCAATTCGCAATGCTTTTAAGAATGAGACTACCATAAGGCCTCCCGCACACACACACAATGCAAACGCAGAATTGGAGGAGATTTCTCCTTATGATAGTCAAAGATGCTTGATACGCATTAAAAAGAACATTTGATATTATTACTAGTGCATAGTGTAGAGAAAATTCATTTCGAAAATAAAGATATAAATCTTAGCCAACATACGACCATTATCGTATGCCTACTATAGCTACCATGTTCAATAGCGGGTTACCACCACATTCCATAGCAGGTTATACAACTAAAACCGTACAAGGCTCGTATTTGAAGAATGGATTTTCCAACGAATGGTCAGGCCAAGGAACTTCCCATTGCCACATGGAAACGCCTCTGGAAGGACGCCCCGAGAACCACCGTTCTCCGCTAAACAAAGCCGGGAATCCCTTTTCCCAAGGAATATTACAAACCCTCAGATATGCCACCCCCGGTCCTTTGGAACCTTTAAGCGAGAGCTCTCTAACCAACATCACAACATAATAATAAGTGTTTCAACATGAGTAAGTATCTGGGCTCCATACCATGATACTACCCTTTTCCAGAAGGAATGGTCATACCCTAGGGAAGCGATCCCTGAAAACCTTGCCGCACAATTCCTGTTTCGACCATTACCGGTTTGTGAGGCTCGACGAAGTCTCGTCCACAAAAACACACTTTATACAAAAGCCGTGCTTTGGGTCAATAAATGATCATAGAAATGATCACCAAGATAGACGATCAAATAAATGATCCTATCACAAATAATCAACACAATGATCATTTCACAGCAACACTCAGCATGTCACATTACCAAATTGGGAATATATCGCTGATAACCTTCAACTACATAACCTCTGAGCTCGTACGTCTCAGAGAAGGGTGTTAAGCTAAAAGAATAAATTCTCCGCCACCAACAGAAATATATTTGAAAGAAATCGGCTTTATATCTCAATTTGTAATATCATACATACAATCCATACAAGTCTGTTCCGGGCTCGAACAAAACCGAAGGCACTTACAAAGAAGTCCTTGCAATCCGGATAATCTCTAATCACGTCCGGACTTCCCATCACATAGGGAGTCTCTATACCGTAGCTACTCGGTGCAAAGACAATCGACGAGTTGTCCTTTCGATTTCAAAAAGATCCGGTCTTCAACACCGATCTTCAAATGCAATTCACAACGACGTATCACATATTCGGAATGGGTTATACGACCCCATGGTCCTTTCCCGGTTAACCCGAATAGTGAGCGCTTATTCAAAAATAAGTGTGGCATTCAAATTCAAACAAATCACATCAATTACCCATTCAAAGGAAAATATTGATAGTCGGTTATTGAACTATCAATGGATATGCACACATCACCAGTTTTCAAATAATTTTCCAAATTATTTATTTTTCAAAATATCTTTACAAGATATATAATTTTCACACTTCAAAAATAAATCAATATTTATTTTTTGAACAAGTTCCCCTTTCTTTTATAAATTCCTTAGTGAATTTATATTCCAAAATATCCATGCACACGATTTCAATTTATCATTTCAATTTATCTTTAAAAAGATAAATTCTCAAAATATTCCCTTTATATCGGAAAACAATTCCATACTTATTAAATAAGTAATTCACAAATCTTTTTATTTTCAACACTTGGAAAATATTCAATATACTTAAATCGAGATTAAGTAAATATTTCATTCTTTAAGGAAATCATTCTTTTAACATATTTATTTGGCCAAAACGAATGTTACGTAAAACATCGTTACGACAACCCAAAATCACTAGTATAGGGATTCGAAATTAAAATAGATATATAAATCCCAATACTATACAAAACATTTCCTTTCGGAAATCATTTACTATAACAACAGTGTTATAGTCCACTATTTCCTTTTATTTCTCGAAAATGTCTATTTCAACAATGAATGTTGAAATCTATGGTTTCGAATCTTAACACATTTTAAAACATCGTTAGATCGTTTTAATTCTATTTAAAACATCAAATCTAAACATTTTCTTTAACATATTATTCACTATTCAAAAACGTGAATATACTACGTTAACCAATTTCATCATTTCTATACATTTCATTTCAAAGGATTATTCACAGTCAAAACGTGAATATAACTCCATTAATAGGTTACAACAATTTACTTATCAAAATAAGTCGTTTGCGGATTTATAAAACAACGTTTATAACTCCATTTCTATTTATTTTATAACAACTTCCTTTTATAAATTCCTTTATTAACCTATTCAATTTATAACTCAATTATAAAACAAAAGTTCATATCATAAGTGAAATACTTATAATTTATTTGTTTGCAAAATCGTTCCTTTGAACTTCATAATTATAAATCTTATAACTTATAAGATTCAATTATTTATACAAATCTATTCTTTCAATAACTTTATAAATTTTATAAACCTACTGCTTATAAAATTCCATTTATAACTTCACCGTTTATAATTCTATAAATTTCATTCATTTATGAAATCCATTCACAATTCATTCTAACACTTATAAAAACTCGTTTTATAATTCAAATGTTTTAATTTATAAATATCAATTTATAAATCCTTTATAAAATCAATTTATACTATTATTTTAAAACATCTTTAATCTCCTTTATAATTTCACCATTCTCTTGATTTATAAAATAATCAAATTTTATAAATCCTATTTTTAAACTTTTTATAATAAATTCAAAAATCCAATTTAATTATTTTATAAAAACATTAACCCATATATCTCAAAAATCAATCTTTAACCGTATTTCTCAAAATCATATTTTTTATAACTTTAAAAAAAAATTATATCGTTATTTATTTATAATGGATCAATTTCCAAACATATAGTATATTTTCAAAAATCACTTTAAAAATCATTTTAAAATTCCAAAGTTTGGTCCAATGATGCTACACACCAAATAGTCAATCACGACTACAACGATATCATATATCGATATGATAATCAATCAAATATCAAAATATCTGAAATCAAATAAATACTGTTGAGGAATCCAGTTGGATCCCTCCAACCTGTTTTCCTGCATCCAAAAACATTAGCACAATACCAATTCCGCTCCAGTACGGAATTATCGCGGTATATGGAATTTAAAATATTATCCGCTTAATAGACGGCGCAGTAGGGTCTCATCCGCTAAACAAATGCGGGAAATCAATAACTCCAATATATACATATGCCAATATATATATATTGCTATTATATATAATACCAATTTCACTGTTTATGAAATATTCGCGGTATATGTTTTTACTAAATAACATCCGCTTACTAACGACGCATGATGTCTATTTTAACAATCAATAGATATCAATCATCATTCAAACATGCATTCAATAATTTTAAATATAACTATTTAAAATAAAATCGAAACCGATTCGATTGAGTGAGAAGTTCTCACCTTGATTTTTATTTCGTTTTAGCGATTTATTTCGAATAAAATTAAACGGACGTTTAATTTTACCCGAAATTCTCACTAACTCCAAACGACTCCAGTCCAATTTCATCGCGTAGTGCTTGTCCATACGATTCCAACGCAACTGGTTTCGCGCGTTTTCGACCTCGTATGAAAAAGTTATGCATTATACAAGTTTACTCGAATTTTATAATTAAAATTACAACATAATTATATAATTTTGAACCTAACTTCTACAGGCCGTAGGATCTCCATCCTTTGCATCACGACCGCACACTCCATCTCCCTCCTTCGTTCCATCTACAGGTCAAAAGCCGAACCCAATATCAACTTTAAACCCTAATTCACGCGAGTCAAAACGCTCATCTCCGCGTCGATCAAGAAACGCCAAAACGCTCGCCTACCCATGACACGTGCTCGGCCCGAGACCGGTCCTTCCTAGTGCCGCCATTGCCTCGTATTTCGTGCTCAAAGTCGCGGCCTTCATGGGCGATTTGCCGTTGATTCGTGAAGCTATTCGCGATCTTGACCGTTGATATTAAAGATCTCACCGAGCTCTTCAAGATTGTAGTTGGACATTTGTTGTAATTGTTGATAGATTTTGAAATAATTGGAGAAGAAGGCAAGAGAATTTCGGCCATTGGAAGAAGAGGGTGGCGGCTGTGCAGTTATTAGGGTTTAGATAATTTTTTTTTATTTGTGGTGGTGGTCTATTTATAGGATTTTCTCAAACACTATTCAATCCGGAAATTCCAAACTCCGATTTACGCGCCGTAACCAGCGTATCTAGGGTTTACCCTGCGTTCCGGACACAATGGAACAGGTTTCGAAAGCTAATTCGGATATCTGTGCGAGTTATGGCAATAAACGTTCAATTTGAATTAAACCGATTTAAACGATTTTCTAGGCGTTTTAATTTGTACTGGACAAACGGTAAATCCAATTGACACGAAATTTGAAACCTTACAATAATATCACATTACGGATCCGATGAAACTGGTTTCGTCGAAATCCGAGACTTTTTGAAAAATGACTATTTTAACTCGCCAAATTTATATTAAAAATAATTCGATGCGTTTCGAGCTGCTACGATCAAACGATAGCTCCGATTGACACGAAAATTGAAATCCGATAATAACTAACTATTACGGATCCAATGGAACTGGTTTCGTCCAATTCTGAGACTGTTCAAAAATTGACTATTTTCACTAGTCGATTTTAATATTAAAATATTCAATTTTCACAAATTAACTTTTAATTCGATTTTAAAAGTTCTAAAATATCGTTCTAACTCCAACATGATAAAATAAAATTTTACAAATCATTTACAATCATATTTAACTCAATTTTCAATTATTTCCATAATTTAACATATCAAATTATCGATTTAATTATCCAATTAAATCCAATTATTCGAAATAAAATTTATTCGACTCATAAATTCACTTATTAATATTTAAAAATAAATTAAATATTCAAATTTTAATTATTAAAAATCCTGGGTCGTTACAATTTGTTATTGTACTATTTTATTTTTCACATAATAAAATAAATATTTGTTGAATAAAATAAATAACACAGAATTAAAATTAAAACAGATATTTTATATAGTACAAATTTGAGCTCTTACTACATATATGCATTTTCAGTTACAATACAATGTCGATTACATCACAAATTTCACTTTATAATGTCCACCTCACTAGATAAAACTTAACACTCATAATTTTATCTTCAACTTTATTCCAGTTTGTATCCAGCACCTGAATTATCTGCAAAATAAACACTGACGCGGTAAAATTGAAAAAGAAATACTTTTGCATTGTAAAATAAAATGTGTGTTTTTGAAAATATTATTTACCTTAGTTATTTGGGTTGTTCGTCATCATTTCTTTTGAATTCATCGTACATGAACAACTTGTGACATGCATAATGTATGCCACAAGGCCGTATACACCGATATACACTTGATAAAACTGTAGAGACATGTGAGCACAAGGTAAAACCTGAGCCGAGGCTAGATTCAACTCAGGTGCAATACGAAAACAAATACAAGTTTCAATGGTCAGTCAACATGTCTAAAATGAAACCAGACTATAAGATAGGTTCACATACAAGTGCACTCAACAAGGCACCAACATACATGCACAAACACACATATATCAGTTCAACCAAACCAGACCAAAATAAACCAGTAATGCAACATGAAGATGAACACACATGAAAGGCTAACAAAGACATGGTCAGAGCTATCACTAGACATGTATGGGTCCAACCAAAAAGGCCCAAAAATAATATACCTGTGATGATCAAAACCTAATGTTCAAGCAACTCAACATGGCACGGTGAGACTCAGGCACAAGTCAAGGCAGGAAGCAAATGCAACTAAACCAAAACATAACTGCAACTAGGCTCACAAACATCAGTATATATGGATATATAAGTAGTAGTTCAACTCAAAGCAACGCAAAGAAAAACCAGTTCAATGCACAAGCATGTGGTAGGGCAAAAATAGTTACAATAATCAAGAACAAGGTATCACAACATACATATACATGCATGAACACACATGTAGACATATATATATATATATATATATATATATATATATGCAGTGGAAACAAGACTAGACTTTACACTAGAGTATATGAAGTATACAAGCATTCAAATGATACCAGTCATCATCAACAAAAATGAATACAGCATGAACTCAATGATAGCATGCAAGTGGAACAAGGCACCCGATCACATTACAATATATGTATCAAGACTTCATAACCAAACCAGATCAAGAGTTCACAAATGAAGCAGTGCAACAATACTGGTCACATAACAACAATGCAAAACAGCAGCCAAAATGTAGCACACAAGCATGAGATGAAGGCTACACGAAGAAACCCTCATACATACACACAGGCAATGCACATGTAACCAGAACCAAGGCCAACCATAAAACAATTTCGAAGACATGAAACCACACATTCAACACATAAATGTACAACCCAGCACACGTACAAATGAACGCATGATGAACACGAATGCAAGAACAAGTAAGAGCATCAAATAGTGATGAACTAGACTATAATAACTAGAGGAAAGCAGGTCAACCAAACTTCAATGGAGTCGAGGAATGAAGCCACAATAAAGTGCTCACAACTCCAAATGAACTCAACGGAGACCAATAATACAAAGAGAACTCTCCAGTTAAATAAAATACAAATATACAAAGCTTGAATGGTTCAGTTTACAAATCAATGAAGCAACAGTGTCAATATAGTCGTAGAAAAAATCAAGTCAAGAGAAACGATCTGCAACAGTTGTAACGTGAACAAGTCGAAGTCTCAAAAATTCAAATTCCATGATCGTAGGAGCAAAAGAAGAAACCGACTCAACCAAGTGAAAATGTATCAGTAACGTGTAAACAAATGAAGCAGTCAAAATCAATCATCATCATTTAAGCAAAATCAAACGGCCAAGCAAGAATTATGAAGAATTCAAACATTATTTATACATATGAAAATATAGGAAATCGATTCCTATAAATACCCAAATTCATCATCGGCAGTTAATCATTCGAGTTCAAGACAAAAATCCAGAGTGTACTCTTAAATCGAAAACAATTTTATAACTCCAATAGAATTCAAGTTCAAGCAATTACCAAAAGCAATAAATCATAAAACTCGAATCAAGTCGAGAACAATCAAAATTCAAAAAAGGTAATTCACATACCAGTATAAAGCATTATTCCATCTCGACGAAATTGGAGTAGCCGTAAGTGAACGAAGCAGCATTTGATTGACAAGGCAATCCAAAGCAAACGCATACTTCAATCGAAGCATAAATTTCAATCGGCGACTTCAGTTCACAAAGCCCTAATTTTTCAAAAAGGAATGAAGGAGACATTTCAAATAAAATAGTTGGCCGAAGTAAAAAAAGGGAATAAAGGGAGTCATCTTTATATGTTTATGGGCCAGCTGTTTTTAATTTATATTTGGGCTTAAATTTATAAGGTTTTGTCTAGTTTATTATTTGTAAACCTTTTTAAATCATGTTAAACTCTAGTTGTTTAACTAGGTTAAGAACTAAGGTTTTGTAGTTCAAGAATTCACAACTCAGTGGCTGAGTTGTGGTAGAGTTTTGAACATAGAGTTAGGTTAGTTATTAGCGGGTGTCGCAAGTTTACATGTGTAAGCATCTGACTACTTAATTTCTAGTAGAAACCTTGAGGGCAGCACATAGTTATGGTTTTGCCGAAGTTGGGTAAATCTGTATTGTTCTATTTCTGCTTTTATTATTTTTCTATTATATGTGCTGTAATTATTTTATATATTTCCGCGTTAATATTTATTTTTATTAGTATCACCCAATTCACTCCTCTCTCTGGGATGAAATCGATCCTATAGAATCCATCGGGTCCTAGAGCTTTATTGCTCCCAAGCTCTTTGATAGTAGACTAGACTTCGCTCTCAGAAAATGGAGAGTCTATATCAGTTAGGGAGGTTTTTATTTTGGAAAAAGGCCGGCCATTTTGCTCTTATTCTTTGTCTGCTACTGCTATCGTAGATCTCTCTGCATAGGTTGGTAAAATATTATTTAATTCATTATGCTCTTTATATTCAATACCGTTAACTTTGACCGATTTTACGGTATTATGTCATCTTCTACCATTGGCATTAAAATGAAAGAATTTAGTGTTTTTGTCTCCCTCCTTGATCCATTGAAAGCGAAATCTTTGCTTCCACATAGTTTCTTCTTGGTCCATTAATTTATTTAGCTCAGTTTTAAGTTATGTAATCTAGAAATTTCATTTATGGATAGGTTTCATTGTTCGCCCATCTTATCTAAATTTGGAATTTCATTGATAGGATTATGCTTTTTAATGTTTATATCTCCAAAAACATTTATGTTCCGGTTCTTTAAGAATGATATTAGCTCTCTCAGCTTGAATACCAGTTTTTTAGTGGCGACATTTATGAACCTATTATTCAAAGAGTCCCATTTTGAAATTACAAAGGTTTCAAAGTTCTCTTCTTTAAGCCATATTTTTCAAAATTTAAAAGGCAAGTCTCGAGGTTGTCGGTCGTTGGTGTTAAGGATGATGGGACAGTAATCAAAAGAATATTGGCTATATCAACTATCTTGGATAGGGGGAAGGAGTCTTCCCAATCTTCGCTGATGAAGAACTTTTCTAGGAGAGCCATTAATGGAGTTTCTCAAGTATTAGACCAAGTGAATCTCCTGCCGATAAGCGGAAGTTCAATAAGTCCATTTTGGTTAACGAATTTATTAAATTCTTCCATATCTACATAGTTCCCTTCTCTAGGAGCTCTCTCACCTATATTTCTGGTCACATAATAGTCTTTTCCCATGAGCCATGGTCCGTAAGTGAGGTTATGGAGCTCTGTACACTCGATTGAAAGGAGTTGTCTTTGGATTCTATTATTGGGAGCATACACGTTAGTGATGTTAATGATTTGGTTATTGTGAAGGTCTTGCAAAATAATGTGAAGCGAAAGGCAATTAGCTATTGCTTAAAGTAGTTAAATCTATATTTAAGCCATATTGATAAAATCCCTCCTCCGAGCTGCCAAAGGCTAGGACGAATTCCCAATTAGTTAGGAGGCTTCTTCTGATAGATTTAAAAAATTTCGGCTAGGTGACTCATTTTTAGATTCTTGAAATAATGCTATATCTACGTTACTGTCAGTTAGAATTTTTTTAATTCCAACTCTTTTCGTGGGTGAACCTAGACCTCTCACATTCCAACTCAAAACTTTCATAAGCGTGAGTTGTTGGCTCTATTTACTTTTAAGTTTTTTAATATATTCAACATCTACGTTTAACTGATTATAAATAAATTCAGAGTTCTTAGCTATATGATATGCCTGGCTAGAGCTAATTGAGTTTAATACTAGAAGTGTATAAGTACTCCCTAAAAGAATGTGCTCATCTAGAACTGTTGAATCCGACACTGAACCTGATCGGAGAAGCCTCGTACTCCTACATAAAAGCTAGCTAGACAACTCCTCCTTTTTAATCTACGCCTGGAGCGAGAGGAACTCAAAGAGAATGGGGCAGAATCAGGTGCACAAGCATTGCTAAGATCCCTCTCGCATATTAAAGCAGCTTTGATTGTAAGGGAACCACACACATCCTACCCCTTTGAGTACTTGGTGCCACATTCTGCTGCGAATCCTATGGATACTGCAGGGATTGGATTTGAAGAAGCAGTGGCCTATGCAAAGAATTTTTGTTGGGGATTTTACGGTTCGAGATGAATTTGATGGTGATTTGCAAAGAAAACAATGCTGTACTTCTAACTTCAAGGATCTATGGAATAGATTCTTTCAGACAATAGTTCAACCCACCAGGTACAAACGGGTTATCGAACTATCGACTTTCAGGATTCAATGAAGCCCTATAACAGCGTAATCGAATTCACAGTTTGTACGGCTTTGATCCGACCAAGAACACTTCAGAAACTGTATCTGATGATGCAATTTATATGAAATAGAATAAAGAGGAAGAAGAGAACAATTCTGCAATGGTTTCTGAATTTGCAACACGTTGGAGGCGTTACAAAACAGAGCAGCGGATTAATGGCGTCGCAGAACTGTTTAGGAAGAAGAAGAGGATAGAAAACTGTTACGAAATGATTCTGGGCATTGCTGTTTATAGCATTGAAGAGGCATCCATTCGCAAAGCGTCGCGACCATTAGCAACGGTTCGCAACTGTTACGAACGGGTTCAAAAAACCAAACGTCGCGTCTATTCATATTTGTAACGTTCAGAAACGTTACAAATTCGCGCCATCATTCAAATTCTGAATTCCGGTTCTGGGTCCTGAATGGGCTGAAATCTTGCCCGTTACAGTTCATATTTTGATCCAAAAATATTTTCAGATCCGAACCCGAAAACCGTGCCCGGCCCAGCCCGGTTCGGTCGGACGGACGGCGGCGGCGTGCGTGTGGTGTTGGATGACTTCTCTCCTCACAAGAAAGCAAACATGTGGGAGCCCTAAGGCCCCAACATCCACTCAAGAGAGCTATACTTATACAAGTATAGTCTTTATTTTTCTACAATGCGGGACTTCTCTTCTTCCTCTTACTTCTTCTCTTCCAAAACCAAAACCCAAACCCCAAAACTTTTGAAAATTTTACAACAATCTCCCTCAATTTTCAAAATAAAAAAATAAATAAACAGGACGGCTGCGTCACTAGAGTGATTTCCTACATACCCAAGTGGGACCAAGCCTATGTAGTTCTAAGATCAAGTGTTGCATCATCGTGAAAACCAACAAATAAATAAAAGGTATCTTTTGGATTTGAACCTTTACGTAGTGTAAACCATTCAAAGCCTTATCGAGATTCTACGGTGAACGAATCTTGAACCAAGTATCCCCAATGATAAAACCGGAACAATCACACATGTTGATTTCCTTAGGTAAAGTGTTCTGTATTGCTCAGCACGTTAATGGTCATGTGCTTAAATCCTGGTTCATGAGTCTACTTAGAAAGCAGTCTTACTTTCCTAGGAAACGACCTGATTTCCATACTCATATGGGTAAGTCTCTTAAGGTGTTTCTGCGATACACCTTTTAAGGTTTCTAGACTTATTAAGGATACATATCCATCCTTTGTTCTTGCAGAATCCAACACTAAATATTATGGGAATATCTATTTAGTGTTCCATAACCATTCTCTTAACTTGTTGGTACCCATTGAACTTTGTCTATCCTTTTCAAGACATAAGTTGGGTTTCCGTTAAGGATGATCAACCTTCATTCACAGACCTTAGTCCCATTTCTTGCGACTTTATAGAAACCATTGCCTTTGGAAAACCTTTTGTAAGTGGGTCAGCCAAGTTTTTCTTCGTTTCTATGTAGTCAACAGTTATAACTCCTCTTTTGAGTAACTGTCTCACCATTTGATGTCCTAGACTCACATGTCTAGACTTTCCATTATATGTCTTATTAGACACATTATATATCGTTGCTTGATTGTCACAGTTAATCATGACTGCTGGAGATGGCTTCTTCCACAAAGGGATTTCCATTAGAAATTCCTAAGCCATTCCGCTTCTTTACATGCATCTGCTAATGCAATCAATTCTAATAACATTGTTGAGTCAGAAATACAGGTCTGCTTCATGGAAGCCCAAGATACAGCAGCGCCTCCTAATGTAAAGATCCATCCAGTCGTAGACTTGGATTTGGATTCTACATTGTTCCAGGTTGCATCACTATATCCTTCTATTACAGCAGGATATCCTTTATAAGATAAGCCATATTCAATGGTTCCTTTCAAATAAGCTAAAACTCTGGAAATGGCTTTCCAGTGTTCAAAACCTGGATTACTCGTAAATCGACACAATATACTTATAGCATGTGCGATGTCTGGTCTAGTGCAATGCATAGCATACATAAGACTCCCAATAACACTGGAATACTCTAGTTGAGAGATAGTGCGTCCAGTGTTCTTTTCTAATTTAATACTAGGATCTAACGGAGTTTGTGCTGGTTTGTCATCGTAATGACTATACTTTTGTAGGAATTTCTCTATGTAATGAGATTGAGTTAGTAATAACTCCCCCTCTTTCCTATCAATTTTAATTCCCAAAATTACATCAGCCTCTCCTAGATCTTTCATATCGAATTTAGAAGACAGAAACTTTTTAGTTTCATTCACACAGGATATGTTGGAACCAAATATTAGCATGTCATCAACGTACAAACATATTATAACAATACCGTTGTTATCCGATTTGCTATAAATACATTTATCAGCATCATTTACAATGAATCCATATGACAGTGCAACTTTATCAAATTTCTCATGCCATTGCGTGGGAGCTTGCTTCAGGCCATAAAGAGATTTCACTAATTTGCAAACTTTCTTTTCTTGGCCTAGGGTTTTGAAACCTTCAGGTTGTTCCATATATGTCTCTTCTTCTAAATCTCCATTTAGAAAAGCAGTCTTTACATCCATTTGATTTATGACTAATTTATGAATTAATGCAAGTGCAATTAAACAGCGTATAGAAGATATGCGAGCAACTGGAGCATATGTATCAAAATAATCTACTCCATGTCTTTGCTTATATCCCTTAGCAACTAATCAGGCTTTAAACTTATCAATGGATCCATTTGTATTCAACTTTTTCTTGAATATCCATTTACATCCTATAGGTTTAGCACCAGGAGGTAAATCAGTTAAAACCCAAGTTTGATTTAACATTATGGAATTCATTTCATCATTGATAGCTTCTTTCCAGAAATTAGAATCTTTGGAACTCATAGCTTCAGAATAAGTTTTGGGATCGTCATCGACGTTCATTACATATTTAGTCACATTAAGGACTTCGTCCTTAGTGCCTTCTACAAGATATGTAATGAAGTCAGGACCATAGTCCTCCTCTATTCTTGCTCTCTTACTTCTCCGTTGTTCAGTACTATTATCTGGTACTAACACTTCCTTTCTGTTTTGAGCAGGAGCATAATCATCGTCATTGATATCATTAGTCAAACTAGGTCTGGACTAGATGATCTCAATGGGATCTCAACAGTTTGATTTTCAAAAATTCTACATCTACAGATTTTATAACTTCTAGGGTGTCAAGAATAAGAAATCTATAAGTTATACTATTAAGTGAATATCCTATGAAAACACATTTAAATGCTCTATTTCCTAACTTTGGTCGTTTAGGGTCTGGTTTTCTAACATATGCTAAGCAACCCCAAACTTTAAGTCTAGTTAGGTTAGGTTTTCTATTAAACCATAATTCATAAGGAGAAATATTATTCTTTTTAAGTGGTACTTGATTTAAAATATAACATGCAAATAAAATAGCATCACCCCATAGGTTATAAGGTAAATTAGAACTTATGAGCATGGAATTAACCATTTCTACTAAAGTTCTATTTTTCCTTTCAGCAACACTATTTTGTTGTGGTGTATATGGAGCAGTACATTGGTGAATTATACCTTGTTGTTTACAAAACAAGGTGAATTCATTTGAGAAATATTCACCACCACGATCTGAATGTAATATTTTAATTTTAACTCCTAATTGTGTTTCGACCCCTGCTTTGTAAATTTTGAATTTATCAAAAGCCACATCTTTAGCTTTCATTAGATATACATATGCATATCTAGTATAATCATCAATGAATGTTATATAGTATTGGTTACCACCATAGGTGATATGACTTTTTAAGTCACCCACATCACTATATACCAAATCAAGCAAACCAGTTTTCCTTTCTACGGTTTTAAAGGATTTCCGGTGTATTTTTGCTTGAACACATATTTCACATTTAGAGATGCTATCGAAATCACAATCAGAAATTAATCCTAATTTATTCATATTCTTAATGGATTTATAATTCACATGTCCTAATCTACCATGCCTTAAATTAGTGGAATCAACAATATAAACAGAAGATTTCTTTATTAGATTCAACTTAATCATGCCGTTGCAAGAGTATCCCTGTCCAATGAATTTACCATTCTTAGACAACACTAGCTTATCAGACTCATACACCATCTTGTATCCTCCTTTGTTAAGAAGGTATCCAGAGACCAAATTCTTACACGTATCAGGTACATAAAATACATTGACTAATGTAAGAACTTTTCCAGAGGTGAGAGGAAGTTCTATAGTGCCTTTTCCCAAAACTTTACTTGGAACCTTATTTGCTCCAGTAACTTCGTCGGCTTCTCCTTTATTTTCTTCGTAACTCTTAAAAGATTATGGTCTTTGCAAATGTGAATGGTTGCTCTAGTATCGAACCACCAATCATTATTATTGCCACTAATGAAGTTCGCCTCTTGCACTACAGCCACAAGTGAGTCTTCGACCACATTCACTTTTTGTTGTTTCTTCCGCAGACGGCAGTCTCGGGCATAGTGGCCGGGCTTGTTACAAAAATAACAAGCACCTTTCTTTTTGTTGTTGGTTTTGGAATGATTTTTCTTCTTAAACTCTGTCTCATTCTTTGGCTTTAATTTATCAGTAATTTCAACATTATTTGCCTTAGAATGAGACTCAGTTTGCGGATTATCATCCAGATCGCGTTTACGAGAGTCTTCTTCAATACGAAGATGACGCTGCAAACCGTCTAAATTATAATTTGTTTCCGCAAGTTTCATCTTTTTCTTATAATCATTCCAACTATGCGAAAGTCTAGAAATTATAACTCCAACAACAAAAGATTCAGGGAGATCAATTCCAGCATCTTTAAGTTGATTCACGAACAGTAAAATTTCGCTTACTTGTCCAATTATGGATTTATTGGTGGCCATTTTGAAATCCATAAAATTAGAAATAAGAAACTTTTTATTACTTGCCTCGGAAATGCGGTACTTATTCTCCAGAGAAGTCCAGAGTGTCTTCGCTGTTTCCAAGATCCTGTGAGCATTGTTGTAACGACCCGGAATTTTGGCAATATATATTAATAAATATTTAATCTAATTTAAATAAAATACAAGCACTTCATTTTATAAATAAATAAGATCTTTGAATATTTGCCAGTTATCTATGTGTCTGTAAATGAAATTTTGATTTGAAAATCTAAAATAAATCATGTATTGTTCAATAAAACCAAAAGTTGTATATTATCAATATTTAATATAATACATATAAAAGGGTAATCTGAGTAATAATGTTTAGAATAAGAAATCAAATCAATATTTCAATATTAATATAAAAAAAATATAAGTATTAAATATAAAATATAAGTGTTTGCACAAAAATGGGCAAACACCTCCAAGTCGTATGAGTTAGTTGATTTTATGTTGTTTTTAGTGATTTGGGTGATTTATGCAAATATATAAAAAGCAGGGACTAAACTGTAAAAGACACACAGATTTATAGTGGTTTGGCCAGAACGTGCCTACGTCCACTTTATATGTTATTCTCCTCTTCTCTTCAGATTACAAGTACAAAGCTTTGATTACAAGTAACTGAAAGTTGTTTGAAAGTTCTATCCGTGCTTGAGCTCTCAAACTTGTTCCCCATTGTTGTACCCCTGCCCCTCTATTTATAGAGTGAGGCTGGGGGGCAGGGGTCTGGGATGTATATAGCCGCCAGTGGGCCTGGGATGATGCAATCTGGCCTGAAAGTGTTGGTTCGGTACGCCTTGGTCCGGTGGTAGATGGTTGGAGGGGTTGGTCCGGTGAGGCCTTGGACCGGTGGAGGTTGACTCGGTGGTGAGTTGGTCCGGTGAGGGTTGGAGCGGCAATTGGTTCGGTAGTATGTTGGCTCGGTGGTATGCCGGTTCGGTAGTGCATGGAAAGATGGTTGGCTCGGTAGTGGGAGGAGGTAGCTGGTTCGGTAGCAATATGGTCCGGCCATGCTTGGAGGTGAGGTTTGGACCGGCAGTGCTTGGGAGTGTAGGATGGATGGTTCGGTTATATCTCCTTCATACGAACTCCGATTAACCTGAAATTTGAAACATAGCCTTTCCTAGTCCTTATCATCATTTCCAATCAATTTCGTCTGGATCGGAGCTCAACCAGATTTTGGCGATATCGATCGCAGTCTTGATCCCAATCGATCTCCAACCCCGATATTCAACATTCCTTGCCAATTTGTTGATATTCCAGTTTTGACCAAAAATGGGATAACACTTTGCCCCCTAAAATATGCCTTGCGGTAGGAAGGCGTGTTTTGTAATGCCATGAGCTGGATGTTCATATCCTGTTGATGTCCTGCAAATGAATTTACAGTTTTATGTGATCTTAAATAACGATCGTTCGGGATCGAGATATTTGAGATGAAGTGCGACCGTTCATGGTCAAGCGCCTAACTTCAAATGACGATCGTTCGGGATCGAGCCATTTGAGGTGAAGTGCGATCGTGCGCGGTCAAGTGGCGGACCTCAAACGACGACCGTTCGTGATCGAGCCATTTGAGGTGAGGTGAGGTGAGTTGTGCCGTTCGGGGTGAGTTGTGACCGTTCAAGGTCGGGTGCCGTTCGAGGTGAGTTGTGACCGTTCGAGGTCGGGTACCGTTCGAGGCGAGTTGTGACCGTTCGAGGTCGGGTGCCGTTCGAGGCGAGTTGTGACCTTTCGAGGTCGGGTGCCGTTTGAGGCGAATGAGTGTGCCCGGGGGGGGGGGACTTAATATTATCAGTGCCGGAGTTATTGTTTGGGGGAGTTTCCGAATCAAAGACTTCGGCAGTTCACTGCCATGCAAGAGGTGTTCATGGATCGTTCGCGATCCAACGGGCATGCAAGTAGATTTTTTTTGTAGAATTGTAAATATTAAAGCAATAATCATATGAACCTTACAGCAGAAATGTCCAAATAGGTAGAATTTAAATGTTCAAATCAAAATCAAAGCAAAAAGCAAAATGAAGATGTTAAAGTGTAAACTCTTACTATAACGCGGTCGGTAGTCATTCAGAGCATGCTATGGATTGTGCGCGATCGCTCACATGTGTAAATGATTTAACCGCGTTAGTAAGAGGTTTACAACTTGTTCATCGTTATTTTAATCAAGCAATCAATGGATAATCAAACGGTGCCCCGATGCAAGGTCACCTCTAGCCGATGTAGACGGTGGTCGCTCTGGCTCCACTGCTGGAGTTCGCCTCCTCACATACTGAAGGAGCATACCGTTCCTGATATGCCCTTCCACCTCGTCCTTCAAATGCCTACAATCATTAGTGTTATGACCGTTCAATTCATGAAATACACAAAACTTGTCTGATTTTCTTTCGTCAGAAATTAGATCCCTTTGCATCGGTCTACGATACGGAACCTGCTCTTTAGTATCCTGATAAATTCGTTCCAGACTCTCATTCAGCTCAGAGTAAGTGGTGAATTGCGGCTCCCTCCGTTGCCGCTTTGACCTGTCCCCGTCATTCTCAGTCTTTCTTTTACCTCTACTAGTTTCCATGCCTTTCTCAGGGGGATTTGCTCCTTTGATCGCATAAATATCAATTCCTTCTCCTTCTTCTCTTTCGGCGTTCGCATCCTCCAATCGTAGAAACTTTTCCGCCTCATGATAGAATTCTCCTAGATCCATGGGTGGATCCTTAGTTAATGAATTTTTGAACTCCGTTCCGTCAGCTATCCCGGACACAGCTGCTATCATAACCATGGATGGATCCGGTCGATCCACTGAAGCTGCTGCCGCATTGAATCACGTTAGGTAACTCCTCAAAGTCTCTCCGGTTCTCTGCTTTAGGGTTGCCAAAGTCATCACATTCTTGGGTCTTGTAATGTGGACCCTGAATTGCCTCATAAACCTCTCAACTAAATCATTCCACGTTCCGATGGATCCATTCTCCAATTGTCTAAACCACAATGCTGCAATATCTGCCAAGTACAATGGAAAGCACCGGGCCATAACCTCCTCTGATGCCCCCAGCACTTCCATATGCCTCATATACTTCGTTAGATGAACCGTGGGGTCTGTTCTCCCATCATACATGTCCAGCGATGGTAACTTGAAATCCGGTGGGTTCCTAGCTTGTCTGATTGCTGGAGTAAAAGGACTCCTATTAACATCCTCCAAATCTTTGTTTACCAAACCGCCTCTCATAGCTTTTCTAACCATCTCCGCCAACCTGTCATTGTCTCCGAGATGCAATCTTTGTTCATTACTTTCGACCTGCCCCCCGAGTCCACGAGGGAATTCTGGGATCTGCCCCCTTGACTGAGCGTTCACTCCTCTGCTGCTCCTAGGTTGTGCATATGCTCCTCTTTCTCTCTCCGAAATTGGATCTATGTTCTCCATGGGTGTGCCTCCTAATCCAGGTGCTATGCCGGATGGTCCTGCTCCGTTCCAAACTCCATCCGCTTCCCTATTCTGTGCTCCAAGTTGCCCAATCCGCTGAAACAAATTCTGAATCAACTCCTCTTGTCTTTTCATCTTTGTCTCCATCTCATCCCTGGTGATGAAGACTGAAGTTTGGTTCTCTCCTGAGGAAGCCCCTTGACTCCCTTCGTGCTGACTTCTTTCTGGTCTCTGTCTTCTACTTGTTTTCCTTCCAAGAGCCATAATCTCAGATAGACTTCTGGTTCTTAAAGAGAGTCTCTCAACAAATCTTTGCGAGGCAATGATTAAAGCGCTCCTGAGTTGTTTCTCAGTGAAAGCACCAAAAATGTTTGCACAAAAAATGGGCAAACACCTCCAAGTCGTATGAGTTAGTTGATTTTATGTTGTTTTTAGTGATTTGGGTGATTTATGAAAATACATAAAAAGCAGGGACTAAACTGTAAAAGACACACAGATTTATAGTGGTTCGGCCAGAACGTGCCTACGTCCACTTTATATGTTATTCTCCTTTATTCTTCAGATTACAAGTACAAAGCTTTGATTACAGGTAACTTAAAGTTATTTGAAAGTTCTATCCGTGCTTGAGCTCTCAAACTTGTTCCCCATTGTTGTACCCCTGCCCCTCTATTTATAGAGTGAGGCTGGGGGGCAGGGGTCTTGGATGTATATAGCTGCCGATAGGCCTGGGCTGATGCAATCTGGCCTGGAAGTGTTGGTTCGGTACGCCTTGGTCCGGTGGTAGATGGTTGGAGGGGATGGTCCGGTGAGGCCTTGGACCGGTGGAGGTTGACTCGGTGGTGAGTTGGTCCGGTGAGGGTCGGAGCGGCAGTTAGTTCGGTAGTATGTTGAGGTGGTATGCCGGTTCTGTAGTGCATGGAAAGATGGTTGGCTCGGTAGTGGGAGGAGGTAGCTGGTTCGGTAGCAATATGGTCCGGCCATGCTTGGAGGTGAGGTTTGGACCGGCAGTGCTTGGGAGTGGAGGATGGATGGTTCGGCTATATCTCCTTCATACGAACTCCGATTAACCTGAAATTTGAAACATAGCCTTTCCTAGTCCTTATCATCATTTCCAATCAATTTCGTCTGGATCGGAGCTCAACCAGATTTTGACGATATCGATCGCAGCATTGATCCCAATCGATCTCCAACCCCGATATTCAACATTCCTTGCCAATTTGTTGATATTCCAGTTTTGACCAAAAATGGGATAACAATAAGATGTAAACATAAATATATAATATATAAATACAAGTATATGTTATAAATCAAATGTTTGAAAATTAAATTAACAAATAGAATACAACTAATATGCTAACAATAACTTTTAAACAAACATATCAGAAAGTTTGAAAAGTATAACCTGTATATACAAATGAATAATGCAAAGAAAACAAGACAAGCTATACAAATATATATATGCTCACAAAACAAAGAAATGATGCTAAGTATAAAATGAACTAAGGCAGATTATAGATTATACGTGCTCATGAAACACAAAGTCAGGCTACACTTGGAAAAAAAATATAAGCTAAGTAAGAAATGAACAAAGTAACATATGTATGCTCATCAGATTTCTAAACCAGGTTGTACAAACCTGAAAGAAAGAAAAAAATATAGTACAAGATGATAAATTACACAAGACAAAATCAATAAATGTAGCCACATTTTTCATCTTTTCAGCCACCATCTTGTTGAGAAAAAAATCTCTGGCCGACCTTATGAAATGTTCTTAGTACAAACAAAAATCTTACATCAAATCTTACAACCTGCAATTTTTTATATATATATCATAGCTTGTATCTTCTTTCGTTCATCAATTCAAAACTGAGTTTACAAAAAAAAGGGGAAGATAAACATTTTATTTTACAAACTCAAGCAAAATTCAACATCAAGGCAAAATAGGTTCTCAGGAATTCAAGACTGCAGCTTCAACACAACACTTACTTTCTGTTCAACAGTTGTTAGGTGAGTAAACGAAAACTTTTAAAGTCTTAAGTTTGATCTGTATGTATGATGTATTGGTAATCATATGTTGGCATATGTATTTGTTTTATCATTCTGTGTTCTTATATGAGTACTCTGTAAGTTGAATATATAGTTTCTTTAGGTTACAGAGTTAAGTAGATGATCATATTATAAAATATCTCCTCTCACTCATTTATAGGCTTATGTTTTAAAACAAAGTAAGTTGTTTGAATATAAATCAAGTTTTTAAAACTTGTTTTCAAATTGCCAGTGAAGCATATCAACTGTTCCAGTTGATTTACAGGTCAACCAAAAAAATCCTATGATGAATTCAAGTATTTTAAACTGCCAATTCAACTATATAGCTTGAATCTTCATGCAAAAGTAGGATTTTAAAAACAATAATGGGGATTTTTAGATGAGTATATAAGGTGTATTTTGTAAATGAACAAAAATTGTTTTTTTGTAAATCTCTGGAGATTCAACAAATCTTAAATGTTGAAACTTGTTGTATAACTTGCTTGATACTTGTTGATAACAGGAAAAATGCTAAAGAATTTTTCGAATGCAAGGATTTTGGGTTTGAATCGAATGTAGGGTTTAGTTTGCGTTTGTTTTTATGCTCAGTAAACTTGTGTTTTTGCTGCCGTGGAGTGATCGAGTGGATCGCGATTCTTGGAGGGGGTAGGGGAGGTTATGGTTGAGGTATGAACGGAGTTTCATCACCTCAGGTGGTCGACGTTAGTGGGTTGATGCGTTTTACTTAATGTGTTTGTATACACCTGGTTCGAGTTTCAGCTTTTTTTCAATCCCATGATTTTCGCGACGAACTGGAGTGGGCTTTCGAGTGTGAGGCCTTTACGTGACTTGTTGGAAGAGGCTTGAGCCACAGGAGGAGAGGCGAACCACCGTGCACGTGCACGGTGGCGTGAGCGTGTCAGTGAGGCCGTGGGTGGCTTCGTATCGAGTGATACTCGGGTGGGAAGGGGGAGGTTACTACGGGTTCGTGGGTGTGAGCGCGTGAATGTTTGTTAACTGCAGTTTTTAATTGTACTTAAACTAAAAAGAAATTGAGAAGAAGAAGAAACTGGGAAAGAAGAAGTAGGTGAATGGGAAAAGAGACGTGGGGTAACGCACGAGAAAAACTCGAGACTGTCTCGAGTAAAGATGGTGCTGCCTCGGGTCTAGTTCTTATGGACGTGTATAATTTTTTATATTTAACTATGTGTTATAGCTAAGTTAATTTAGCAATTAGTTAGTTAGGTTAATACTTGATTTAAAGGTTTAATAAGGTAATTATGTAAAGATAGGTGATTAATAATATGTAATTAGAATGTTAATTAATTTATACTTGAAATTTTAAATTGATAACTTTAAATTAATTTTGTAATTAAAAATAAATCATATGTTAAATCAATTTAAATCTTAAGAACGTCAGCTAATTACTTGAAGTTAATTAATGGAAATTAACTTAAGTGATTAATTAGGGATTATACTTTAATTAAATTGATAATAATTGATTTATTAAAGTAATTTGTGATAATTAAATAAGTAATTAATTTTTAATAAGTAAGTTATTGATTAACAATTAAGAATAAACTAATTAACTGTGAAATTAAGTAATAATTAATGAATAAAAGTTTAGTAATTAAATAATTAATTAAAGATTAGATGATTAATGAATTAATAATTAATGATTAACTAAGTAATTAATTGATCATTAATAAGTTAATTAATCAGTAATTAATTAAGCAGAATATAGTAGTTTATTCTTAAGCAAGTAATTAAGTTAAGCAACCAGTTTGATATGAATTGATGATTCTGTTTGATTGACTTTGATGATATTCTGTGATATGTTGTAATATATTCTGGATATATCTATGATAACTGTGTATGATTTATCTGTGACATATGTTATGTGAAGTTTAATATTAAATTGAACTGTTAAGTTAAATAGACAACTTGGCCCTTAAAATGGCGTTTGGATTCCGATGAGACCGGGATCGGAAGAATCAATTTTGATTCTCCGAAAACCACATCGATCCAAATTAAACGATAGGTCATGACTTATCAAATGGTGATCGAGATGGTGTTTCAGAATGCAAGGGTTATCGTCGTTAACTCTAAGGGTGATTCCAAAATGAGTGTAACGAGATAATGCCTTCGGTTTTGTTCGAACCCGGAACGAACTTGTATGGATCGAATGCTTTTAACACATCGTCAGGCGGACGATGAGCATTCTAAGAGATATGTTCAATAAAGGTAATCACAGCCTCAAGCCTCATAAACCGGGAATGGCTAAAACAGGGGAGATGCAGCAAGGTTAGGTGGGTCATGCCCAAGCAGGACAAGATATTCCCCTGTCTAGATGTCCCTTTTTATTTCGGCTATGTGAGCAGTTGTTGGACACAACTGCGGGGTTATCTTGTTCGGGACTGTTCAGTAAGGAATGGTTTCGGCCTTGTGTTGTAGGGGGTCGGGAGTGACCCTCGTTACAGTGATCTAGGCCCCGTACTGTGACGGGCGGTACCGCAGTAGCCCTGCCATTGTTGGAAACCCATTTTCCCTACGAGACCCTACGGTTTTGATTTGTATTACCCACTTTCGTGGCTAGTAGCTGGAATTTAATAGATGTAACAATTTCGGCTATTTTCTATTTACTTGAATACCCTAGACACTATTATAATATCACCGAATTTCCTATAAAATATTTTGGTTAGCGTAAGGTAAAAACTTACCCGTATTTATTTGTGGGAAGTCTTACGTGATACCTTTATTTCAAATGATTTTCAAAGTTAAGCAATTTTAACCTGTTTACTCATACCAGACCCATGTCTGACCCGGAGTTTATATTTTGTTTTTCCATAAACTCTTGGGTACTCAAATTTTTATGAGTAGCCAAGTGATAGGTATTTGGAAGTGTTGATTTTCTGGAGGAGCTATTTTGGATAAGAAGACTAGATGTATGTACCTATATATGTAGATCTACTGTGTAGTTAGTATATGCTGTATTTTGGATGTATGTATGGACATATATGTATATGACAGTCCTGTTGTATGATATTATATAACTCTGATGTATGTATAACTATGTAATAGTTATGTGATGTATTATATTTTGTTCCATTCCGCTGTGAGATTCTGATGTTGTTATTCTTTCTTTCTATTCTTTTCTATCTCTATCCCTTTCTTTCTTAATGATGAAACGTCTTTCTGGGTTGAGAAAGGCGGGTCGTCACAGTTGACATCAGAGCGATAGGTCGAGCGAGTACCTAGGCTCTTGTGTTATATTTATCTTGAGAGTTCGTATTTTTATTTTCATAAAATTATATATATTTATCTAATTTGTTGAGTTACCTATTCAGGTGGCCAACATGAGTTCAGGAAGAAGAGGCAGAGTTAGGGCCAGTACTTCAACAGATAATGGACGGAGTCAAAATGTTAGTGAGGCTGTCAATCCAGTACCCTCTCAAGTTAGTTTTGCAGCTTTATGCAAGGATTTCAAAAATCTCGGAGGCCAACCATTCAAAGGTTCAGAGTCAATAATTGAAGTTCGAGACTGGCTACGCTCTTACGAACGTATTTTCAAGAGCATGAAATTGTCCGATGAGCGTAAGAGGCATATGGCATCGTGGCAATTGCAAGGTGGTGTAGCAGTATGGTGGGGTTCAACCATTGCAAATATTTCTGAGGATGACATTTCATGGGATAGATTTAAGGAGTTGTTTGAAGAGAAGTTTATGCCAACGGCAGGGAAAACCCAATTGTATCAGGGTTTTCTGTATTTGAAGCAGGGTGGTATGTCTATTTCGGAGTATGAAACCAGATTCAACGAACTCTCTTGTTATGGACCTAGACTCATTGATACTCCCCTTAAAAAGAATGAGAAATTTGTGCAAGGATTGAGGCCTGAATTCCATGGAAAATTAACAGTGCTTTTGAAGGGATCTTTTGTTGATTTGATTGATATGGCATTGAGGTACGAAAGTTTGATGAGTAAGAAACCGGGGGCTCCAGTTGCAGCTTCAGGTGGGAATTTCACTAATTCGAATAAGCGAAAGTTCGATCCTAAATGGAGAAAGCCGAATAAGAAGAAACCTGGAAATAACAACGGACCCCGAAAGTGCTACATTTGTCAACAGGAAGGACATTTGGCAAATAAATGTCCTAGAAAAGGATTCCAGCAACAACATCAACCGCATCAGAGTGGCCCAGGATCGGCTATGGTACAGAAATCATTGTGCTTTAATTGTCATCAGCCAGGACATATGATCAAGAATTGTCCACTTTTGCAAAGGGCACCTCAGAATATAGTTTTTGCTTTGGAAGCCGGACCATCTTCTTCTTCGATGGGCAAAGGAGTATTAGAAGGTACTTTACTTTTAGATGGAAAATATATTAAAGTTTTGTTTGATTCGGGTGCTTCCTTGAGTTTTATTTCTTTGGACTCTGTTGAAAAGTTCTCTCTTACTCCTAATTCTGTAGACAGTCCTATCTTGGTATCTAATCCTATAGGAGGGGTAACCAAAATTAGACACTATCTGTAAGGACTTGAAGATCTCTTATCTATCCCACAGTTTTTCTTGTGACCCGTATGTGTTGAAATTTAAAGGATTTGATCTTATTTTGGGATTGGATTGGCTGGATAAGTATAAATCCATTTTGAATTGTGATGAAAGAACAGTTTCGTTGGAAATTGATCTGGGTAGAATTGCCAGAGTGTCGTGTGATAATTCTGGAATTCACTTGAGCAGTCTTTTGCATGGAATTGAGACTTCTAAAGAGAGAGTTGAAGACATCGATGTGGTTCAAGATTTTGCTGATGTATTTGAAGACGTTAAGTGTCTGCCACCACATCGAGAAATAGAGTTCCGTATTGATTTGATTCGAGGAGCTGTGCCAGTGATTCATCCCAGTAGGAGAATGGATCCTAGGGAAAGAGAAGAGTTGATTAAGCAGACTCAGGATCTTTTAGAGAAAGGGTTGATAAGACCCAGTTTTTCTTGTTGGGGTTCGGCGGTAGTGTTTGTAACCAAATCGGATGGATCATTGAGGTTCTGTGTGGATTATAGAGAATTGAACAAAGTGACTATCCGTAATAAATATCCTCTTCCTCGCATCGATGATCTTTTTGACCAGTTGCATGGTGCTTCTATCTTTTCTCAATTGGATCTAGCTTCAGGTTTCCACCAGTTGAGGGTAGCTGAAGACAGTATTCCCTTGACTGCATTTAGGGGACCGAATTGTTTCTATGAGTGGTTGGTTATGCCGTTCGGATTAACCAATGCTCCTGCCTACTTTGTTGACCTCATGAACCGAGTCTTTAGGGATGTGTTGAATAAGTTTGTGCTGGTATTCATTGATGATATCTTGGTCTATTCCAAATCCGAAGAAGAGTACAGGGAGCATTTGAGGATTGTATTGGAGACTCTGAGGAAGCATGTGTTGAAGGCGAAGTTTTCAAAGTGTAATTTCTAGAAACCGGAGGTTAAATTTTTAGGGCACATTGTTTCGGGTGAAGGCATTTCTGTAGACCCAGCGAAAGTTGAAACTATTCTGGAATGGAAACAGCCAGAGACACCGATGGAAGTTCGCAGTTATCTAGGATTGGCAGGCTACTACAGGAAATTTATCAGGGATTATTCCAAGATTTCTTCGCATCTGACTAAGCTGACTAGGAAAGGAGCGAAATTCAAATGGACACCTCAGTGTGAAGAAGCTTTTCAAGAATTGAAGATAAGGTTAACTAGTGCACCAGTACTTGCTATTCCGGATGGGAAGAGCAAATTCGAAGTTTATACTGATGCTTGTATAGTGGGTTTGGGAGCAGTTCTGATGCAGAACGGAAGGGTGATTGCGTATGCTAGTCGACAGTTGAGGCCTTATGAGAAAAACTACGCTACGCACGATCTTGAACTGCTAGCCATTGTTTTTGCTTTGAAAATTTGGAGACATTATCTTTTGGGAGAAATTCGAATTGTTCACGGATCACAAACCGTTGAAATATCTATTCTCTCAAAAAGATCTTAATCTGAGGCAGCAGCGGTGGGTTGAATTTCTTGCATCCTATGATTTGGACATTCTGTACACTCCGGGAAAAGCGAATGTCATAGCTGATGCTCTCAGCAGGAACGCAGTTCTATCTCTTTTGGAAGTGGTTCCATCTCTTATTGAAAAGATTTCAAGCAAGCAAGAATTTGATAAGAAGTTGAGGAGGATCATTAAAAGAGTCAGGAAGGGTCAGTGTCCCAGTTTTGAAATTGATGGCCAAGGAACACTAAGGATTAACGGGAGAATCTGTGTTCCGAATGATAAGGAGTTAAGGCAGGAAGTGTTATCAGAAAGTCATCGCTCCAAATTGAATATTCATTGGAATTTCGAAGATGTACAAGGACATGAGAAGAGTCTTTTGGTGGAAGGGCATGAAGGAAGATGTAGCTGCTTTTGTGAACAGTTGTGCCATCTGTCAACAAGTTAAAGGTGATCAACAGAAATCTGCCGGGTTATTGCAACCTTTGGAAATTCCGAATTGGAAATGGGAGATGATCTCGATGGATTTTATTGATGGTTTGCCTAGAACCAGGAGAGGAAATGATGGTATATGGGTTATTGTGGATCGTTTAACTAAGAGTGCCCATTTTATACCAGTAAAGCCAACCCGTACTGCAGTTTCTCTGGCGGAAATTTTCTTCAAAGAGATAGTTCGATTGCATGGTGTTCTAGTCAGCATAGTAAGTGATCATGATCCTATTTTCACTAGCATATTTTGGGAAGCTCTGCAATCAGCAATGGGAACAAATTTGAGATTGAGTACAGCCTATCATCCTCAAACGGACGGACAGACGGAGAGGCTTAATCGTATTCTTGAGGATATGTTGCGGGCTTGTGTTTTAGATTTTGGAGGATCTTGGGAGGACCATCTTCATTTAGTAGAATTCTCTTATAATAACAGTTATCAAGCAAGTATCAAGATGGCTCCTTATGAAGATTTATACGGAAAACCGTGTAGATCCCCATCTTGTTGGATTGAATCGAAGTATCGTCTTGTGCTCGGACCCGATCTTATTCGTGAAGCTTCTGCGAAGGTTGAGCTTATCAAGAAAAGGATGAAAGCTACTCAAGATCGTCAGAAGAAATATGCTGATAGAAGACGAAGGCCATTGGAATTTGAGATCGGAGACTTGGTTTTTGTTAAAATTTCCCCAATTAAAGGTGCTATAAGATTCGGAAAGACGGGAAAACTTTCTCCGAGATACATTGGACCATTTCGAGTATTGGAAAGAATTGGAGCTGTAGCCTACAGGATTGAATTGCCAGAGCGGATGTCTGGGATTCATAATGTGTTTCATGTATCACATTTGGGGAAATTTGTTCATGATCCATCACTAGTTGTAGAACTAGTAATTCAAGAAGACTTGGAAGTGGAACCCAATTTAACTATGGTCAGAAATCCAGTTCGGATTGTGGTTCGAGACGAGAAGAAACTCAGGAACAAAGTGGTGAAACTCGTCAAGGTGCAATGGAGTGAGGATCCCAGAGATTGTACCTGGGAAACTCTCGATAGTTTTAACAATGCTTATCCGGATTTATGTTCGGATAACTAGTGATGTTTGTTAAAGTAGACTGTTTGATTTTGTTATTGTATGAATGATATGTATGTTCGTATTTGTTGCTATAAAAACTTTTGAATTATCTTTGTTTTAAATTTCGGGGACGAAATTCTTTTAAGGGGGGAGAAATGTAACGACCCGGAATTTTGGCAATATATTTTAATAAATATTAAATCTAATTTAAATAAAATACAAGCTCTTCATTTTATAGATAAATAAGATCTTTGAATATTTGCCAGTTATCTATGTGTCTGTAAATGAAATTTTGATTTGAAAATCTAAAATAAATCATGTGTTGTTCAATAAAACCAAAAGTTGTATATTATCAGTATTTAATATAATACATATAAAAGGGTAATCTAATTAATAATGTTTAGAATAAGAAATCCAATCAATATTTAAATATTAATATAAAAAAATATAAGTATTAAATATAAAATATAAGACGTAAACATAAATATAAAATATATAAATGCAAGTATATGTTATAAATCAAATGTTTGAAAATTTAATTAACAAATAGAATACAACTAATATGCTAACAATAACTTTTAAACAAACATATCAGAAAGTTTGAAAAGTATATCCTGTATATACAAATGAATAATGCAAAGAAAACAAGACAAGCTATACACATATATATATGCTCACAAAACAAAGAAATGATGCTAAGTATAAAATGAACTAAGACAAATTATAGATTATACGTGCTCATGAAACACAAAGTCAGGCTACATTTGGAGAAAAAAAATATAAGATAAGTAAGAAATGAACAAAGTAACATATGTATGCTCATCAGATTTCTAAACCAGGTTGTACAAACCTGAAAGAAAGAAAAAAAATATAGTACAAGATGATAAATTACACAAGACAAAATCAATAAATGTAGCCACATTTTTCATCTTTTCGGCCATCATCTTGTTAAGAAAAAAATCTCTGGCCGACCTTATGAAATGTTCTTAGTACAAACAAAAATCTTACATCAAATCTTACAGCCTGCAATATTTTTTATATATATCATAACTTGTATCTTCTTTCGTTTATCAATTCAAAACCGAGTTTATAAAAAAAAAGAGGGAAGATAAACATTTTATTTTACAAACTCAAGCAAAATTCAACATCAAGGAAAAACAGATTCTCAGGAATTCATAACTTGCAGAGCACTCAAACCTTCATGGTTGAAAGATATTGTCTGAAATTTGTTGGGGATTTTGCGGTTCGAGACGAATTTGATGGCGATTTGCAAAGAAAACAATGTTGTACTTCCAACTTCAAGGATCTATGGAATAGATTCTTTCAGAAAATAGTTCAACCTACGAGGTACAAACGGGTTATCGAACTATCGACTTTCAGGATTCAATGAAGCATAATAACAGCGTAATCGAATTCAAAGTTATGTACGACTTTGATGCGACCAAGAACACTTCAGAAACTGTATCTGATGATGCAATTTATATGGAATAGAATAAAAAGGAAGAAGAGAACAATTCTGCAATGGTTTCTGAATTTGCAACACCTTGGAGGCGTTACAAAACAGAGCAGCGGATTAATGGCGTCGCAGAACTGTTTAGGAAGAAGAAGAGGATAGAAAACTGTTACGAAATGATTCTGGGCGTTGCTATTTATAGTGTTGAAGAGGCGTCCATTCGCAAAGCGTCGCAACCGTTAGCAACGGTTCGCAACTGTTACGAACGTGTTCAAAAAACCAAACGTCGCGTCTATTCATATTTGTAACGTTCAGAAACGTTACAAATTCCCGCCATCATTCAAATTCTGAATTCCGGTTCTAGGTCCTTAACGGGCTGAAATCTGGCCCGTTACAGTTCATATTTTGATCCAAAAATATGTTCAGATCCGAACCCGAAAACCGTACCTGGCCCGGCCCGGTTCGGTTCGGTCGGACGGACGGCGGCGGCGTGCGTGTGGTTTTGCATGACTTCTCTCCTCACAACAAAGCAAACATGTGGAAGCCCCAAGGCCCCAACATCCACTTGAGAGAGCTATAGTTATACAAGTATAGTCTTTATTTTTCTACAATGCGGGAATTCTCTTCTTCCTCTTTACTTCTTCTCTTCCAAAACCAAAACCCAAACCCCAAAGCTTTTGAAAATTTTACAACAATCTCCCCCAATTTTCAAAATAAGAAAATAAATAAATAGGACGGCTGCATCACTAGAGTGATTTCCTACATACCCAAGTGGGATCAAGCCTATGTAGTTCTAAGATCAAGTGTTGCATCATCGTGAAAACCAACAAATAAATAAAAGGTATCTTTTGAATTTGAACCTTTACGTAGTGTAAACCATTCAAAGCCTTATCGAGATTCTATGGTGAACGAATCTTGAACCAAGTATCCCTAATGATAAAACCGGAACAATCATACATGTTGATTTCCTTAGGTAAAGTGTTCTGTATTGCTCAGCACGTTAATGACCATGTGCTTAAATCCTGGTTCATGAGTCTACTTAGAAAGCGGTCTTACTTTCCTAGGAAACGGCCTGATTTCCATACTCATATAGGTAAGTCTCTTAAGGTTTTTCTGCGACACACCTTTTAAGGTTTCTAGACTTATTAAGGATACATATCCATCCTTTGTTCTTGTAGAATCCAACACTAAATATTATGGGAATATCTATTTAGTGTTCCATAACCATTCTCTTAACTTGTTGGTACCCATTGAACTTTGTCAATCCTTTTCAAGACATAAGTTGGGTTTCTGTTAAGAATGATCAACCTTCATTCACAGACCTTAGTCCCTTTTCTTGTGACTTTATAGAAACCATTGCCTTTAGAAAACCTTTTGTAAGTGGGTCAGCCAAGTTTTTCTTCGTTCTATGTAGTCAACAGTTATAACTCCTCTTTTGAGTAACTATCTCACCATTTGATGTCTTAGACTCACATGTCTAGACTTTCCATTATATGTTTTATTAGACACATTGTATATCGTTGCTTGATTGTCACAGTTAATCATGACTGCTGGAGATGGCTTCTTCCACAAAGGGATTTCCATTAATAAATTCCTAAGCCATTCCGCTTCTTTACATACATCTGCTAATGCAATCAATTCTGACAACATTGTTGAGTCAGAAATACAGGTCTGCTTCTTGGAAGCCCAAGACACAGCAGCGCCTCCTAATGTAAAGATCCATCCAGTCGTAGACTTGGATTTGGATTCTACATTGTTCCAGGTTGCATCACTATATCCTTCTATTACAGCAGGATATCCTTTATAAGACAAGCCATATTCAATGGTTCCTTTCAAATAAGCTAAAACTCTGGAAATGGCTTTCCAATGTTCGAAACCTGGATTACTTGTAAATCGACACAATATACTTATAGCATGTGTGATGTCTGGTCTAGTGCAATGCACAACATACATAAGACTCCCAAAAACACTGGAATACTCTAGTTGAGAGATAGTACGTCCAGTGTTCTTTTCTAATTTAATACTAGGATCTAACGGAGTTGGTGCTGGTTTGTCATCGTAATGACCATACTTTTGTAGGAATTTTTCTATGTAATGAGATTGAGTTAGTAATAACTCCCTCTCTTTCCTAACAATTTTAATTCCCAAAATTACATTAGTCTCTCCTAGATCTTTCATATCGAATTTAGAAGACATAAACTTTTTAGTTTCATTCACATAGGATATGTTGGAACCAAATATTAGCATGTCATCAATGTATAAACATATTATAACGATACCGTTGCTATCCGATTTGCTATAAATCCATTTATCAGCATCATTTACAATGATTCCATATGACAGTGCAACTTTATCAAATTTATCATGCCATTGCATGGGAGCTTGCTTCTGGCCATAAACATATTTCACTAATTTGCAAACTTTCTTTTCTTGGCCTGGGGTTTTGAAACCTTCAGGTTGTTCCATATATATCTCTTCTTCTAAATCTCCATTTAGAAAAACAGTCTTTACATCCATTTGATGTATGACTAATTTATGAATTGATGCAAGTGCAATTAAACAACGTATAGAAGATATGCGAGCAACTGGAGCATATGTATCAAAATAATCTACTCCATGTCTTTGCTTATATCCCTTAGCAACTAATCTGGCTTTAAACTTATCAATGGATCCATTTGTATTCAACTTTTTCTTGAATATCCATTTACATCCTATAGGTTTAGCACCAGGAGGTAAATCAGTTAAAACCCAAGTTTGATTTAACATAATGGAATTCATTTCATCATTGATAGCTTCTTTCCATAAATTAGAATCTCTGGAACTCATAGCTTCAGAATAAGTTTTGGGATCATCATCGACGTTCATTACATATTTAGTCACATTAAGGACTTTGTCCTTACTGCCTTCTACAAGAAATGTAATGAAGTCAGGACCATAGTCCTTCTCTATTCTTGCTCTCTTACTTCTCCGTTGTCCAATACTATTATCTGGTACTAACACTTCCTTGCTGTTTTGAGCAGGAGCATAATCATCGTCATTGATATCATTAGTCAGACTAGGTTCTGGACTAGATGATCTCAATGGGATCTCAACAGTTTGATTTTCAAAAAATTCTACATCTACAGATTTTATAACTTCTAGGGCGTCAAGAATAAGAAATCTATAAGTTATACTATTAAGTGAATATCCTATGAAAACACATTTAAATGCTCTATTTCCTTACTTTGGTCGTTTAGGGTCTGATTTTCTAACATATGCTAAGCAACCCCAAACTTTAAGTCTAGTTAGGTTAGGTTTTCTATTAAACCATAATTCATAAGGAGAAATATTATTCTTTTTAAGTGGTACTCGATTTAAAATATAACATGCAGATAACATAGCATCACCCATAGGTTATAAGGTAAATTAGAACATATGAGCATGGCATTAACCATTTCTACTAAAGTTCTATTTTTCCTTTCAGCAACACCATTTTGTTGTGGTGTATATGGAGAAGTACATTGGTGAATTATACCTTGTTGTTTACAAAACAAGGTGAGCTCATTTGAGAAATATTCACCACCACGATCTGAATGTAATATTTTAATTTTAACTCCTAATTGTGTTTCGACCCCTGCTTTGTAAATTTTGAATTTATAAAAAGCCTCATCTTTAGTTTTCATTAGATATACATATGCATATCTAGTATAATCATCAATGAATGTTATATAGTATTGGTTACCACCATAGGTGATATGACTTTTTAAGTCACCCACATCACTATATACCAAATCAAGCAAACCAGTTTTCCTTTCTACGGTTTTAAAGGATTTTCGGTGTATTTTTGCTTGGACACATATTTTACATTTAGAGATGGTATCGAAATCACAATCAGAAATTAATCCTAATTTATTCATATTCTTAATGGATTTATAATTCACATGTCCTAATCTACTATGCCATAAATTAATAGAATCAACAATATAAACAGAAGATTTCTTTATTAGATTCAACTTAATCATGCCGTTGCAAGAGTATCCCTGTCCAATGAATTTACCATTCTTAGACAACACTAGCTTATCAGACTCATACACCATCTTGAATCCTCCTTTGTTAAGAAGGTATCCGGAGACCAAATTCTTACACATATCAGCTACATAAAATACATTGACAAATGTAAGAACTTTTCCAGAGGTGAGAGGAAGTTCTATAGTGCCTTTTCCCAGAACTTTACTTGGAACCTTATTTGCTCCAGTAACTTCGTCGGCTTCTCCTTTATTTTCTTCGTAACTCTTGAAAAGATTACGGTCTTTGCAAATGTGAATGGTTGCTCCAGTATCGAACCACCAATCATTATTATTGCCACTAACGGATTTCGCCTCTTGCACTACAGGCACAAGCGAGTCTTCGACCACATTCACTTTTTGTTGTTTCTTCCGCAGACGGCAGTCTCGGGCATAGTGGTCGGGCTTGTTACAAAAATAACAAGCACCTTCCTGTTTGTTGTTGGTTTTGGAATGATTTTTCTTCTTAAACTGTGTCTCATTCTTTGGCTTTAATTTATCAGTAATTTCAACATTATTTGCCTTAGAATGAGACTCGGTTTGCGGATTATCATCTAGATCGCGTTTATGAGAGTCTTCTTCAGTACGAAGATGATGTTGCAAACCGTCTAAATTATAATCTGTTTCCGCAAGTTTCATCTTTTTCTTATAATCATTCCAACTATGTGAAAGTCTAGAAATTATAGCTCCAACAACAAAAGATTCAGGGAGATCAATTCCAGCATCTTTAAGTTGATTCACGAACAGTAAAATTTCGCTTACTTGTCCAATTATGGTTTTATTGGTGGTCATTTTGAAATCCATAAAATTAGAAATAAGAAAATTTTTATTACTTGCCTCGGAAATGCAGTACTTATTCTTCAGAGCAGTCCAGAGTGTCTTCGCTATTTCCAAGATCCTATGAGCATTGTAGACTGGGGTAGATAGCGCATTCAGAATATGGCCTCTGCATAGGAAATCGTCCTCTTTGCGCTTTGCACGTTTAGCCTTTAGAGCATCATCATCTTTATCAGTTTCCTCTGGGATTTCTTCCAAGTCATTTTCCAAAATGTAGAACAACTTGACGGTGACCAGGAAAAATTTCATTGTCTCTTGCCAACGAGTGAAATTGTCGCCATCAAAACACTCCAATCGAGTTAGATGCTGATACATAAATTGCAGAGCACTCAAACCTTCCATGGTTGAAAGATATTGTCTGAAATTTGTTGGGGATTTTGCGGTTCGAGACGAATTTGATGGCGATTTGTAAAGAAAACAATGCTGTACTTCCGACTTCATGGATCTATGGAATAGATTCTTTCAGAAAATAGTTCAACCCACTAGGTACAAACGGGTTATCGAACTATCGACTTTCAGGATTCAATGAAGCCCTACAACAGCGTAAGCGAATTCAAAGTTTGTACGACTTTGATCCGACCAAGAACACTTCAGAAACTGTATCCGATGATGCAATTTATATAGAATAGAATAAAGAGGAAGAAGAGAACAATTCTGTAATGGTTTCTGAATTTGCAACACCTTGGAGGCGTTACAAAACAGAGCAGCGGATTAATGGCGTCGCAGAACTGTTTAGGAAGAAGAAGATGATAGAAAACTGTTACGAAATATTCTGGGCATTGCTATTTATAGTGTTGAAGAGGCGTCCATTCGCAAAGCGTCGTGACTGTTAGCAACGGTTCGCAACTGTTACGAACGGGTTCAAAAAACCAAACGTCGCGTCTATTCATATTTGTAACGTTACAAATTTCCGCCATCATTCAAATTCTGAATTCCGGTTCTGGGTCATAACGGGCTGAAATCTGGCCCGTTACAGTTCATATTTTGATCCAAAAATATTTTCAGATCCGAACCCGTACCCGGTTCGGTCGGACGGACGGCGGCGCACGTGGTGTTGCATGACTTCTCTCCTCACAATAAAGCAAACATGTGGGATCCCCAAGGCCCCAACATCCACTTGAGAGAGTTATACTTATACAAGTATAGTCTTTGTTTTTCTACACTGTGGGACTTCTCTTCTTCCTCTTTACTTCTTCTCTTCCAAAACCAAAACCCAAACCCCAAAGCTTTTGAAAATTTTACAACACTTGTGACGATTCATGTGAGCAATTACCGACAGAGACCATAATGCCAGATACTTCACCGTCAACTAATTCAACTATCCCAATAGAAACAAGGAGCAATTCTACCACTGAGATAGGTTCCACGGTGACATCTACATTGACAGGAATACAATCATGGATGACACCAGCGCACGCCGTGTCACCTGACACAAAACAGCGAAGGGTATCCTGATCCAGTCTCATAGGATGTGTCCAAAAGTTCATGTCCACATTGGAAGCATGGACGAAGATGCTGTCAAGAGAACTGCTAGTATCAGTCCTGGCTGAGTCAATACCATAAGGATGGTTTAAGCCCTTATTTACTTCTGAATTCTTAGAAGCGGGCGATGACTCGGCGTGCAAGTTATCAATGGCTAATAGGAGCATCTTAGAGAGTTGTAAAAGATTGTCGCAAATAGCTTCTTCGGTAGATCTCCGGATCTGATTTGTAAATTCCAAGTAGCTACTACAGAAATCAAATTTGTGATCGAAGGCTACCAGAGAAGACGAATCAGAAGTAGGGATGATGACCTGATAATTTAGTGCGGGTTCAGCTAGACGAAGAACACACCTTCTTTGCTTATGTCCGAAATTCCCACAACGGAAACATATGACCGAACCTTGACAAACTGCAACGCGATGATTCTTATCTCCACAACGAAAGAATATCGATTTAAGGTTGCGATTGGCTTGCGAGATCCATGGATGACTGAAGAACGCATAATATTTAGGGATTGTGGACCGTATTTGGGTTGACGGCCGCGATAGCCACTGGTAGGGATAAGGCATGGTCGTATATGGTTTGATGAATAAAGGGATGGAGGATTTAAGAACTTTGTCATAGGGTCTTGAGTTTGTGGGAAAGGAAAAGGGAGGTAATCCATCTAAGGTTAATAGGGTAGATCGGAGCTGGTGAGATGAGGCAGTGGCAGACTGAAAAAATAAATCTGGCAGTTCATGCTTTTGATAGGGAGATCTGGTCTGAGGAATGAGTATGGGAGGGAGGAGAGGGGAGAGGCTACCCGTGAAAGGGGATTCCATTAACGGAGGTGGAGAAATGTTTGCAAACGATCAGGAACAATGAGTAAACAATCGCCACTTATTTTATTGATGAACATATATATAATTTTTTTTGATTTATTATAGATCAGTTTAAGCATTAAAAATATGAAAATAGTAAATATGCTAAGAAAAATAATTTTAACCAGCAAATATTGATTTTTACACACGTATTAATTTTTTTATCTACATAAAATAGTAAAAACAATCATTTTATGTACCAAAATACACTAAAAATAATATAATCTTAATAAAAACCGGACAGAAAATTATCGGATACATATATGGCTACATCCGCATCAGCTTATTTTTTAGATATCGGATAATTTCTTATATTTCGGATACAAATATAGACAGATTTCGAATTTTTTGGGTACTCACTAAAGCCCTTGATGCATAGGCATTGTTGTCCTTACAGACATCTATCCAGTCCCGCAGCGTCCAAGAACCGCAAATCTAGGAAGCTAGTTTCCCCACGTATACCAACATCCGTATATATATATATATATATATATATATATATATATATATATATATATGCACAATTAAATTAATAGCCCGGTCCTTAAGTCGAGGTTCAACTGCACCCATAATTCATTAACCGGTCGACCGCTGGTCACCAATGCGGTCGACTGGATCCAGTGATCCTACTGACCGGTCGTGGTTGTTTTATTTATTTTTTAGTTTAATTTATTCGGTCTTCTATGTCAATTGAATTTTTTAATTATAGTAACCTATTAATTACAGGAACCCCATTTTGTCAGTTTACAATCTCTAATGTTTTCAATTACAATTTCATAAACATGTTTATTATCAAAACAAATTAAATCGGATTTAGTATTAACATATATCAATCTATATTAAATTCAACAAAAAAGGTATTCAACCTAAACCAATTTTTATGCAACAGATTTACTTTATCAAGATTTAGATTAGATAAGATTCATATTCAAGTAATTTGAATTCTTATTCAATTTCCAATCTATTATTATTACCTGATAAATGATATTTTTGATTTAGTTTAGCCCAATTCCAGATCAAATATGATACAAATGAATCGAATTACATATAAATCTCCATATTATTTATGAACCTACTCGCCTCTAAAAAGTTATCCCTTCCTTAATACGCTTGGAATTGCTTTTGCATCGTGTAGAACTTCCCTTAATTTGATCTCTGTTTCTTTAATCTCTTGTATTTAATTTTAATCTAGTTTAAAAAAAACGATTTGTGGAGAAAGAGGGTTCATCTTTTAGAGAGATAGAGTTTTGTTACGCTTATCTTAATTAGGATTTTGATAATTAGCTTATGGTTCTATTTATAAGAATAGAAACTAATCTCAACAGTTGGATCCAATATTATAAAATCTGGACCGTTCGACCAATCAAAATCCTAGTCCGAAAGCGAAGATGGATCAACCGCTAGGGGTTGACTGGTCCAACCACCGGTGTCGACCAGTGAAGCTTTCCCTATTTAAATATTTCTTTCTTTAAATTATTGTTTAATTATTATCATTTTCAAATTTTCAAACGCTAAAACATTTTCATACCAGCTTCGATTTTAAAACATTATATATGAAAATTGTCTAGAAAATCGCTGTGCCCGCAACGTACAAGTTTTATAGCCAGATTCGAAAATCTAAAAGAAAAAATCCATTTTTACCCTTATTATATTTAAATTTAATTCATTTATTAAATTTTCTAAGTGTTACATTATCCCCCTTAAAGCATTTCAATCCTGAAATCTCCAAAGATGGGAAAAATGCAACTCTTACGTATGGAAGTTTATACTTAAAACCATCTGCTGATCCATCAATCACTAGCAATCGTTGTCCTTAGTTCAATCTAATGCAATATGTACATGTACGCATGGAATGCATATGAACCCATACTAATGTAAAAATTAGACGGTCTCTCGATCTAGTTAACCTTCTAAAATGCAAGTGCTTATGCCATATATCCAAATGCATGCAACGTTCTAAGTAAATATATTGGCAATTCTACATGTATACACAATCATTTAATTCATATGCAGTAACCATATGCATGTAATTTAGTAAAATAAAACAAATAGTGGTGTGCGTGTAGACTAACTCGAGAATATATTTTCCTAAATATGCAAAGATCTATTCAATAAATACATCCATTAGCATTCATCATCCGAAACATGTCATAATAACACGTTTGTAACCATTCCTAACATCTAATTGTCCCTACCTATGAGGTATACTGAGCTAGAACCTGAACATATAAGCAGTTTATATTTAATTAAAATGGGAATGTACTAGAAGGGAGTCTTGAAAGCTAGCTCGGATCTTCTCCCCATCCTCTCATGTACTCGCCACTAGGTAGTCTTCCTACTAAATCTTAACAAGCTTGATAACTTTATTGCGGAGTCGCTTTGTACCATGTGCAAGAATACGAGTCGGTGCACGACGAAAAAATGACTTCCTATCGCTGATTCGACTCGACCACAGTGGTTGTATCGTGTAGATACTTCCACAAGTGGGAGATATGGAAAACATCATATACTCCTGCAAGCTTTTCATGAAGCTTCGCCCTATATACTAACTTTCCCACTCTACCAGTGATCGAAAAAGGCCCTACAAACCTCGGTGCCATATTTTCCAAACTGCCAAATCTCATGACATGCTTAAGCGGTGAGACCTTACAAAATCCATGTCACCGACTACAAACTCTAACTCCATGCGTATCCTATCAGGTAAGTTTTCTACCTATCTTGAGTAGTTTTCATCATTCTACGGATCAAGTTTACCTTCTCTGATGTCTTTTCACCATATCTAGTCCAAAATTAATCCTATCCGTAGTGTCCTACCAACAAGATGGGATCTACAAGGTCTTTCGTATAATGCTTCAAATGGTGCCATCCCAATACTCATCCAATAGTTTCTATTATAGGTAAACTCCATTAATAGTAAGTGATCCTCCCAAGAGCCTCTAAAATCCAAGATACACATTCAAAGCAAGTCCTCCAACATCCGATTAACCCTCTCTGTCAGTCAGTCTCTGATGCTCAAAACTCAACTTGGTGCCTAAATCCTTTGGTAGATTCCTTCAAAACTCACTGGTAAAAAGAGGATCTTGATCGCTAACAATATTAGAAGAAACTCTATGTAACCTAATTACCTACCTCACATATAGTGTCACCAAAGATGCAGCAGTCCTTGTATTCCTAACTAGAAAAAAATGAGCACATTTGGTCAGTTGGTTGACTAAAACCCAAATACTCTCATTACCCCTCCTATTCCTAAGCAGTGCATCAATGACATCCATAGAAACATTCTCTCACTTCCACTGCAGAATATCTAAGGGCTGCAACAATCCTTATAGCTTTTCCATCTCTGACTTTACCCTTTGGAAAGTCGTACATCGAACCATATATTCTTCCACATGCTTCTTATACCAAGTCAATAAAGGACTCTCTTCATGTCATGATACATTTCATCTCCATTGGGATGAATGGTCATCCTAGAACAATGAGACTCGGCTAGTACCATGTCGATAAAATCATAATAAGAGGAACAGATAATCTACCATCTCTTCATAACCACTCCTTTGAGTCAATGGTATAACGCCTCAAATGACTCAATTGCTCTCCTCTACTAAGCTTTTAAAAAATATCCACTAACTCCATGTCGCGCTTTCGACTTGATCCAATGCGGTCCATAAGTGTAGGCTGCAGATCTAAAGCTGCTAACGATCTTAAAGTGATGTTTGATGATGGTCAGAAATCGAACATAGAAATGAACTCCAAGTGCTTCCAGTCTAAGAACATAGGACTCAACACCACATATTTCCTACTCAAGGCATTGGCTACAACATTGCCTTACCCAAAGTGTACATGATATCGAAGTCATATGATGTTTAAAACTCCATCCACCTTTTCTACCTTAGATTTAAATCCTTTTGGGAGAATAAATACTTCATAGACTTATGATCCGCATACAGCTCAATACGCTCTCCTAAAATACAAAGTCTCCATAACTTGAGTGCAAAGATGATGGTTGCCAACTCTAGATCATGGATATGATAGTTTCTCTCCTGGACTTTCAATTGTCGACTAGCATAGTTCACCATTCTTCCATCCTACATCAAGGTCGCATCCAACCTATACCGCAAGCGTCGATATACACTATGAATACCTTCATACCATCGGGTAATACTGCAAAAGGTGCATTAGTTAATGCCTCCTTTGGCTTTAAAAAAGCATCCTCACACTTTGAGTCCCACGAGAAAACCAAATTCTTCTTAAGGTGGGTTAAAAGGGAAATATTTTAGCGAAGTCCTTAATGAACTTACTGTAGTAGCCCACCAAACCAAGGAAACTCCTCACTTCCGTGGAATTCTTCGACACGTGTCAATTCTTACGGCAGCAACTTTACTAGGATTGACCACCAACACACTTTTAGAGACAACATGTCCCAAAAAGCGTGCCTCCTTGTGCCAAAGTGATATTTGGAAGACTTTGCCTTCGACTTACACCCATAGAGTGTCTTAAGCACTTCTTCTAGATGCAACATGTGTTCCTCCTTGCTTTTCGAATGGATTAATATTTCATCAACAAATACTACCATGAACTTATTAAGCAACCCTCTAAAACTCGACTCGTTGAATTAACAAAGTAGGCGGGTGTGTTGGTCAGTCCAAAGAGCATGACTAACCACTCACAAAATCTTTCGGGTCTACGAAAAGTAGTCTTCTGAATACTATCCTCAGCCACACACAACTGATGGAATCTAGTAGCCAAGTCAAGCTAAGAGAACACATTTTCTCCAACCAACTGATCAAAGATATCTCCTATGTAGAGCAATTGGTAACGATTCTTGTTTATCAGCTTATTCAACTTACGATAATTGATGCAAAGCCTAAGAGAACCATCCACCTTGATAGCGAAGGCAACTAGTGCTCTCCACTCTGAAATACTCCTCCTAACAAAGCCCTTCTCCAAAAGTTCATTCTCTTTCTTATTCATTTTGCATCTCTCTTTAAGGTCACATGACTCAAGTGTAAGGCAACATGTCTGGCATTCTCCCCAAGATAAATTTGAAACTCAATCTCTCACTCGGGTGGAAGACTGGTAACCTCAGAAAAGACATTTGGATAGTCTCTAACTACCGGTACTGATTCTAGCTCATAATGTGATAGGTCTACAGAATATAGGTAAATCAACATAACTAAACCATCAAGATCACAATAAACCTCTAGACTGCGTCTACTGCAAGTACCCAACCTAAAAACTTTGTTATCATAATCTAAGATCGCCTCATACATGGCCATCTAGTCCATAACCAAAATCAACTCGAACCCAATAAATCCTAGGACAAAAGCATCACAATCGCACTAAACCCCTAAAAAAATTGAAACCCCCACATATCATAGATAAATAAACCGATCCTCCAATAAGATTTGATATAATCATAGGGTCTATAACTATACTAGTGTCTAAGTGCAACTCAAATACTAGTTTACTCGAGATACAAGAGTGTGATGTCCCAGTATCAAATAAGGTATAAATAGGTAAATCAGATAAAGTTAACACACCTTCAATCATGACCTTCTTCCTATTGTTTGCTACTGGAGGCGCATTCGAGCTGGGAACAACATCTAGTGCGTGAGCTAAAACTTGGTTAGGGTCTTCTGAGGTGCCGGGAACTCCTGCCTCATATGCCCGAATTGATTGTAGTTGTAACACTTGACTTCGAGATGTCCATCTTGTACTACCCATGAAATACCCCTTCTTACCATATCTCCGACATCGCATCGCATGCTTCTTACTCTTTCCATTTACCCTCATTTCGCCTTTGCGCTGATTCTGTTGTGGTGTCTTTCCTCTTATCTTCTAAAGCTCACTCTTCACTTCCTCTAGTATTCAACAAGGCCATCTCCACCAAACCTTCAAAAGTCGCACCCATGGGAATATGGTTGAGAGTCAAATCTTGAAGAGGCGGATTCATCCCCTTTGCAAACTTTAGAGCTTTCTTATGAGGGGTATTTATCAGCTCCACACTAAACCTAACCAACTCGTTGAACTGATTCATGTATTCCTTCATCGATATCTCTTCTTACTACAAAAGTATAAACTTCTCTAATGGTACTCCCTCCTCCACCCTAGAAAGAAACTTAACCTCAGATCGCCTTCTGAACTCTCCCCAAGCTTACTCTCCTTCGTCGGTCTCTGCCACAACCACATCCCACCAATTCAGAGCCTCGGCCAGTATATGCCAGGTGGAAAATTGTCTCCTCGCGTCATCTCTAAGGCCCATCAATCCAAAAATCCTCTCACAAGTGCAGATCCATGCGTTCAAGTCCACATCCGACTCGGTCCCCATATATGGCTTTCGTACTAGACTCGAAGTCCTTAGGTAGCTTGGCAAAATTAATACCATGTGGATGGATTGGAACTTCATCTCACGCCTGCTCTTTGGGTCACTTATTAGGGTTAAGCTCGGCTTGTCCTCTCGCTTGCTGATATTGCCAGAACCAAATTGGGATGTTCATGTCTGGAATCTCAACTACATCACTTAAGCCCTGTGAAGTTAAAGCCCCATGAAATCTTCGTTGTAGCGCATAGCGCTCTTCAATCATTACGCTATTTCAATTTAGCACAATTAAATTGTAGATCTACTTTAAACCCTGCTATTTTTTGCTACGCCTGCTAAATCAAGGCTTTTTAGTATCCGTTTTAGCAAAACTAGCATATAAAGGTTGATTTGACTATTTCTTCTTCAAACTAAATCAACAAAGTTAGAGTAAAGACCTAAGTTTAAAGCATAAGTGCTTACCATTTCTTTTTTGCATTTGATATTCTTCGATATTTTCTTATAAGATTAAATAATATTTATTTTTCCAACACCAATGATGTGAGAATGGAATAAATTAACTTTAAATATTTTCTTTTATATCGAATGAACCTTTTTGTACCTCCGTTGTTTTTTGCTATATCCTTGCTTTAACTTTTTGCACCTTCTTCGCTGTAGAACTGCTAAGCACTCTAACTATACAGCCTAAGCCTAAAACAATAGGATCAATCATCCTTTATATATGTGATTTAGGAATTTATTAACAACTTTTCCATGGATAGTATTGGCAATAATAAGGGAAATTGTTTTCGTATTATATTTATATATAAATCCTTTGAAAACCTTTGTTCTTACATTTATACACACTCTAAAACCCATTTTAAAAACTTTTTGAAAACCTTTTTGGAAAACATTTTGTTTTAAAACTTTTCAAGCACATTCTCTTAACAACACCTATTCCCTAAGGAATTTTAAACCTAGGCTCTAATACCAAGTGCGACAACCCTCACCTCCCAACACATTGATCCAATACATAGGGTGATTTTTGGACTTATGTTGATGCCAAAAGATATAAGATTTTGGTTTTTTAAAACATTATAAAGACAAGATATAAGGATAAAATCTAAGATATTCTACACTTTCAGATCTCACAATGGAAGCCAAAAATATAAATATAGAAAATAATCATCTTGGAAAATATCCAAAAAACACAGTCTCGAAACATACATAGACATTTTCGGAGTCTAGAGAAATACATAAAGTTTGATAAATACTAAGTACGATAAATAGTTACATGGAGACTAATAGAAAATAATAAGCAACTCCACTGCCAAGCTCACCTCACCACATACTAATAGCAGGGCCTATCACCTGCTGCCCTATCCTCCTATGGTAGGGAAAAAAGAAAAGAAATAAGTGGATCGAACAAAAGTATGGTGAATGAGTTACATCATTAATATATGATGATCACATGCAATTGACTTCATTTATATCTTATTGCATATGAACCACTAGTTTCATTTATATAAGGGGTTTAGTTTTAAACACACCTACAATAAAATCTTGTGAAGGCTTACACCGGGGCTAAACAACTAATTGAATATCAAATGAACCATGGATCGGCTTATAGCTACTGGTCCGATATAAGATCACCTAAAATATCAACTTGGGACTACCTTCCCAAATTTTGACTACGCGTATTTTATTTATGTATTGACGGGGAGCCTACAATGCTGTCTCAAGGTCTCTGCATCCATGTCCATCTTTCAATGGTAATGTAACACCACTTATCGCACCGTGGCGGGATCCATCAACAAACAGTATACGCTTGCGTTGCTGTGCATACCAAGGAACTCCCATTAATGCGGGACCACACACTTCTCTAGGTATCATCATTAGTGTGTGCATACACTATAGAACCTTATGTGAGTGCAATTTGCGACAGAACCGCCCCAGTCAAAAATCGACCCCGTTGAATAAATGGTGCATATGGTTGTTGTCCACGTACACATCTAACTAATGACGCAACGTCTAAGAACTATAAACCTAAGGAGATAGTTTTCCAACGTATGCTAAGATTCATACACACATACAATTGAATTAATAACCTGGGCCTTAAGCAGTGGTTTAAACTGCGCCTAGAATTTGTTAGCCCATCGACCATTGGTTATTGAAGCGATCAACCGCTTGCCGTCGATCGGCTCCAATGATCTTGTCGAACGGCCATGTTTTTTTCTTGGGTTTAATCCATTCTTTGCTTTGGTGGCACAGTTTCACTATATTCGATGTTTGGGGTAATATAGTACTCATACCACACTTTATGTCTGACATGTGTAACCATGTTTTTGTCATTGCTTTCCTATAAACTCATGGGTGCTCATTTGAGTAAGCTGAGTTTATGGGCTTAGGCAAGTAGCATTTTGGGATGGATGAATAAGGCACGCCGAAGACGAAGAGAAGGGTTAGGTGTTATTTCTATTATGTTTATTTGTTGTACAAAGTGTTTATATCATCATCTTTATATGTTGGGCATAACACTCATATTTTTGTTGTATTATATTTTTGAACCCTGCATGGGCATGAATATCATTGACTGATTGTAAATAGTAATCTGCAATGTTGTGTTTCTTACTTCTAGTTAATGACCGCTCTTTTACTTATGACCATATTATTCAACTGATTGCATCTCTATTGCCAAAAGATAATTCCAAGTTGACAACAACATGTGATTGTCCATCTTTGGGTTTTAGAATGAGTGATATAACATTATCGGTAACTGAGACATATAGTTGAAAAGTAGATACGAAATAACAATATTACAGATCCACTCACTGAGGGCCATTCTCAGTTTTGTTTAACAAAACTGTTCGATCGTATGGTTATGAGTCACTGTAATTAGCCCCATATGCAAGTGGGAGATTTACAGAGCTAAGGGTATACTTTAGGGGAAATTATGTAATTTGATTATATAACTTAACTCTTATAGAAAATCTTGTTCGAAATGAAGCAGGTTTTTGGTTTTACTTTCTACTGTACATATTATTATATAAGGGTAGTGACCCACTATTTCAAACATCTAAGAGAAATTACAAATGACATAAAAATATGCTTACAACTGGTTTTATATATAAAAAGTAGCGGACCTAGGTAGAAAAAAATTAAAATCCTTATTCAGAATGGGGTAAAACACCTCCAGTCATATATTCAAATCTAGGATCGAGAACTACGTGAAAAGAAGAAATAATCTTCGTACAACCTACGTACTGATCTAACGATTCTTGCTATCTAACTACTTGCTACTCTCTCACCATGGTATATAATAATCAATTTTTAAATTTATTAACTTTTAGATGTAGGCCAAAAATAATATAGGTCTTGAACTAAGTCAACCAAATCGACCTATTTACCCTAATTTGTCTGGTAAGTAGCTAAGAAGTATAGGATGCTGGTGTCCAAACTCCATCATAGATTCTACTTTTTCTTAGACACAACTAATGCAAAAATGTCTATCAACCGGCCTAATAACATCGAATAATTCTTCATATCCTAAAAGTTAAAATCAAAAGACACATTTTAAATAGAAAAAGTTTATAAAACCTCCTTATTAAATTTTACCTAATTAAAACTTCATTTATTAGTCTATCTTTTTGATCTAAATATCCTTTTATTTTGAAAACTCTTCCTTTTAAGGGATCCAAGAACACAATACATGGGTTTTACTTTAAAACATTTTGAAAACATACATATAGCCCGAGTAACTCTAAAATGATGATAAGGAACTGGGTGCTACCAAATAGTATCACATACCCATTTACTAAGAAGGGTCATACCAAAGAGAAGTGTTTGCCATCCGAACACATCTCTTACCCATTTTTAGTCGTTTTCGAGACACTCGAACTAGTTAATAAAAATATTTGTTCTTTCTCCAAATTTCTTCTCGAAACAATACTATTATAGACAAATAATTTTCAACAAAATCATCTGCTTGCTTTGGATTCATTTGGATTCGAACTTGTTTGGGTTTGTATGATGACAAAGATAATAATTTATCAAGTGTGCTATCCTATTTGCCTAAGCAAACATTTGATTGTCACCTAGAAGATTATTCTGATCATCACAAAACAAATTAAGACTTATTCCCCAACCCTCCAAAGAAAACCTTACTTTCAAACTTTATTTTAAAATACTTATATCTTAAAATATCTTTAAGAAAGATTACTTCTATTTTCCAAAATCAGTTGGAATTTATCAAAGCCACCGGGATTTAACATTCTCAAAACCCTTTTCATTTTTTAAAAAAATTTAATAGTTCATATTTATAAAATCATCTCTCTTAATTCATCTTATAGAACTATATGAAGATTTTCTTTTAATAAACACCTTTATTAAAATTCAATTTTTAACCCTACATATCGTTGAATGCCTTATAGTTAAATTGTGAAAATTAATTCATAAGGTGTTCGATTCAATGTTCTACAAATTCTATCTACCCAACCCATGATGGAAAAAGGAAATCTACTATTAATTCTGATAATAGTCGATGCTTAAAACTGGACGAGCATGACTACTTAAACCCTAATGTTAATAATTTAAATATTATTAACTCCTAACCCACTCTCTTCATAGATACTACTTAGATTTTGAAAATCATCCCTTTTTATATATAGAAAAATATATTCTTAGGTAAAATTATTTAATTTACCAAATTTAAAACAATATTATGTCTATTGAATTTGTTCAAGTGTTTAGGAAATCTCCATCGATAACTTTGATCAGGCGCATCGACTAGAATTCTTAAGCCACTCAATAAGTGAAACAACACAATATAAAATATTTTTATTCACTAAAAAATACACACACACACACACACACACATATATATATTACACTCAGACTCATTCTAGGGCACTACTGACCCTATCTATAATGAGTTTACCTCACCAAAGCCTTGGTGTTCGCTCAACCTAAGCTCCAATACCAAATGTAACGAACCGAATTTTCGACCCTCGAATATCGACATTAATCTTCCACTTTATTGCGTGCCGAGCATTCAAGTGTCGGAAAACCGATTATTAAGGTTGAAAGAAAGAAAAGATATAAGAGAAGAAACTAAATAACACAGAATCTCACAACGTAATGGAATAATATATATTACTCAAGATAATATATTACAAAGTTATTTCAAAAATGTTACGTTAGAGTCATACTAATTCAAATTCTATCGTAAGGCAGTTATAACCGTCTGTACATACCTAACTAATACAACATGCATATAATATAGCGGAAAATAACGTAATAACTAGCTATCGATGAAGCTACCTGCTCCAAGCTTCCCAAAAATGAATCTATAGAAAAACCTAAACATTTGGCTGCGCATTTTAATTTGAGTACCTAAGAGTTTAGGAAAAGAAAATAAGCTCCGAGTCAAACATGGGTCTGGTATGAGAAAATCATAAGTCTTTAACTTTATAAAAATCTTTAAATCAAACGCATCTTGTAAGACCACGCCATACATAAACATAGACGAGCTTTTCCCTTATGATAACAAAAACATTTGTATATAAAATAGAGTGATATTATAATAATGTCTATGGTTTCAAATAAAATATGAATATAGATAAAATGCTTGCCCGTCACATTTCAAGTAGTTAGGTACATCTAAAACAGTAAAGGCACGTAGTGGAAAATGGATTCCATATTATGGCAAGGTAAGAGACTATCTACCGATGGTACACCCCTAGAAAATGTACCTGGAGTCTGACAAGAATTTCTTATAACCTACTACACAGAGCCGGATGCCCTTTAACATGACGAACCGGATTACCCTATCCCTTTTCAACACCAAAGCCTTATTCTATCACGGTATTTGTGTGCAAAACAACTCGAATATGGACAATCAAGAATGGGATGGCAGCTTCTAATGGCACCTGACCACATAGATCTGCTGCATACCCTATGTGGCCATTTTCCTGCTTGTGAGGCTTGAGGCTATGCTTTACCTTCTTTTATACTATCAAACCATCTAGGAATGCTAACACTACCCTCCAGGCAGAGATACAATGCCAGCATTTATCTATGCAAGTTGTTCCGGGATCGAACAAACATTCCACATTACTATATTCCATTTTGGAATCATCCACAGGAAGAATTGTATAACACCATAACATCTTCAACATGATTTACAAACGATATTAGTTTGGAGTGGTTTAAATAAACCCGAGAACCGATGTCTCCAAAACTAAGTAATAATTTTCGAGTAACTAAATTACGGTTCTTTTGGAAGTATGCACTAAGCAATCGACTCCTCGCTAGGGAACTCGAATATACCCGACATACCTCCTGAGTCAAAACTGGTTCAGATTATATAGTTGGTCATTCAACTATCAAATAAACAAACAACAACTGATTCCATTTGAGATTTATTTATCCATAGCAACCACTAAGCCTTAAATCAAATCTTTATTTAACAAATCTCTTTTCAAAATGTTTGCCTAAAACATTCATATACTTATCTCTCTGACATAAGTATATTCACAAAAAAATTTGCGAATAACTTCTTACTTACAAATCATGTTAAAAATGATTAAAAAAATGTTGTTTAAATTGGAGGTAAGGACAACCCTAAACACTATTCTCTCGGTGTTAAGTGTGGAACGGATGTTCCATACCACCATTTCTAAAAGGTCAGTTTTGAGAGACCAAGATCTCAAATTCTTTTTATATTTCTTTCAATAAATCCTTTTTAATCAGATCTATTTGATTTATGAAATCTCTTTTACTTGAAATCCAAATCCATTTCAAAGTAGTTTCTAAATTTCCAAATTCATTATAAAACTCTTTACTTCTTTTTATAACATTGAAAACCATTTCCATTAGTAAAAATTCTTTAATAAAACCAATTGCTAACTCAATCATTAAATATCTTATTCAAAATGTAATAACTTTGAAACCATTTTAGAAAAGAAAATGAAATATTTATCCGTTTAAAATCAAACAATGGCTTAATGACCACAATAATGTTTTTAATTTGATTTTACTTATCCAGTTTAACATGGCATCACATAACAACATGTATATAAGGGATCAACACATAACAATCAATCAACTTAAGTAAATGTCCAAATTAATTGTAATAGCAAAATGGTGTTTTATTCTGCTAATATATGTCATTTAGTTTTTTCTCATCATATGTATTTACCTAAAAGTAAGCAACACAAAAATCCCTTGATTTAAAGCAAACTTGAAAAGAAAACACTTTAAAACAAAACTGGGTACTTAAACTCAAAGAGATTTTAAAACAATTAAAATCTTATTAATTTGAATCAAATCCTTGTTAAACAATAATTAAGCTTTAACTAAAAGTAATTAAACCTCATTAAATATAATTAAACTTTAGTAAAGGATTGACTAAGTAAATCCCCTTTAAAATAATAGTTAATTAATAATTATCTTAAATGAATAATTAAATAATCTTTAATTAATAAATAAATAAATATTAATTTTAATTTAGTAACAAATGCGATTAACTTAATTGATTAACATTTAAGTTTAAAAACCATTATTAACTAATGATTAAAACTAATTACCTTAATTAATTAATTAATCAATTAAATAATTATTCTCTAATTACTTAATTAAAGTTAGAAAACATTTCCAAAAAGATTTCTAAGTGAAACAAGTTTGGATTAGAAAACTAGTGAAATTTTTTCGAACTGCGTGTATAGTGACTATCGTTATACGAACCGTAATTTCAATACTTGAAATTTTCTTTTCTAACTTTCAAAACTTAAACTTTTTGAAAACTTATCCTTTCTAAAACATAAAGGAATGTTTTGAAATCCAAAACAAAGATTCAAACTTGAAATACTTTAACTTTTTAAAAATCCAAATTTCAAATTTTTAATAAGGGATTTTCATGTCGCTTTAAGTTAGCAAGCGCTAACTACCTTCAACATGAACTAACATACACTTAAATTCACATTCACATCACAATTAATATCATATCGCATAATAGCTAGCATTTGTAACATCATTTACAACCTTTACTAACTTTCAAATTCAAGTTGACTTGTTCCGCAAACCAACATACACATCCACAACCAATCCTCACCCCATCCAAGTACATCAACGCATAACCATTCAACATAATAATTACACCATATAAGCATCATTATTGACTACTAATTACCTCTAATTTAAAGGTAATAACTTGATTTAAAATGGAGAATTTTGCTCACCGAATAGACTAAACTCTACTCGAACTTGCTCTAGTCTAAAACCTTTCGCTCCTAACTCGACAAAGTAGGTTTGTGGACCTTGGAAGGCCAAGATGGCCATCTTAGTGGGGAAATAAGGCTCGAACAAGATTGTGGTTGGGGTGTAGAGCTTGTTTTAAAGGGAATCGATTTCAGAGGTGAAATAGGATACTCTAACTTGATTTTAGAAGTGCTTAACTAGGTTTTCAACTTAGGAATTTAGCTAAGAAGCCATGAATGGATGAGTGGAGATATGAAGAGGGTATTAGGAAATAAAGAAGGAGGATGTAAATTAGAAAATATGAGAAGGAGGTGGAGTATATATAGGTATAGAAAACAAGAAATTACCAAACTAACCTTGTATATATAACAGTATATATTCATGTCATGAAAATATGAAAGCCCATACTCCTCCCCACCCTTACTATACACATTATCCCCTTGATTACCTCCTCCTCCATGCCTTAGGTACTATTCTATGGTGCCAAGGTATGGTATTATTAAATATACTATTTAACGCTGTTTGCACCATGCCTGCTTTATTAAGTCAAATCATTATTATCTTAATCTAACACTTACTTTATGCTAATAACACTTATTATTATCCTATGACATGAACATATATGTGTGCACATGTTACACAAACATACACAACGTTTTCTGATTATTTTTCAATGCCGAAAAGTCTTAAATTCAAAAAACAATTTCCGATCACATTTTCTATTTTTATTTGAACCAACTATTTTGTTAACGAAATTGAAAACCCATTTTACCATCATTTTTTATTATTTAAAAGAGTTATATTTTAATTACAAAACTTATTATTTAATATTTAAAATTTATTTAATATTCACAAATCAAGGTGGTTAAATTCCAGGTCGTTACAAATACTTTATTTCTTAACAGAAAATTTGACAAACCACTTTATGTCCAAATAAAGATTTTTCTTCTTTTAATAAATATCTTTAAAATTTAGGAATATATAGCTTATAATTATTCACCTAAAAATAAAAGTAGTTCCATCTAATTAGGTCAGGTTTCAATTAATTTAACATTGGGTGTGTCACTTGAATTATGACCAACACTTATTCCCTTTTACAAATGTTCATCTTACCTCACTCTTACCTTATTTATTTTCCATTCAACGGTTAAATAAACATCATTTTAGGGTGTGGCAATGATGTTTAAACAAATAACACCCTACACATAAAGTATATAATTATCAATCAAATACTCTCTCATTTATATTCGAACCCAACCTAAGTTATAAATAAACTGCCATATTTGGTTTAAACCTATCCAAGGCTGAAGGAATCGCTAAACCTAAGCTGTGATACCAAATGTGATGACCCACTATTTTAAACATCTAAAATCAATTATAAATGGCGTCAAAATACGCTTACAGCCAATTTCAAATGTTAAAAGTAGTGGCTCGGATAGAAAAAATTATGAATTCTAAAACAAAGAATAGAAAACCTCATAGCGGAATTCAAACATCAATATATATACACACACATAAAAAATCTCATATCAATAATTAGATATTACAAACCCAATACATCAGAAATTATACATTTTTTCGATACATCAATTATTAAGACGGTAATTGTAAAATTTTGATGCAAGATGTATACCAATCTATCATGCGCATACGACTCATCCAAACCCTTTTTCCCTTTCCTCGCTTTCACCTGCAAACTTACAAATGCACATTTATACATATGATAAACTGGAAAAAAAGGTTTCAAGTATGTATGGACGGTGCCTAACCCTATACACCATGGTCATAGGCTCGACAGCTATTGCGTAGGAAAAAACTGCCTAAATATCATTTTCGAGGGATCTAGCCCGTGTAGTTCTATTTTCTGCTCTTCTTATGCATCCAAACACTTGTTAGTACATATCATCCCATTGCAACCACTACAATCAATGCAACCAATGCAACATTGCAACCATCACAACGAAAGCAACCAATTCACATAGTAGAAATAGAAAACAGTCTTCCTACCATCCCTCACAACAAATCATCATATAGGTAATAAAAACAATAACATACTTAGCCATTCAACCTCAAAAATACACAATATCAATCCCAATCATCAAATAAGAAAACAACATAAATATACTTACACACGTACTAGTCACAACTATAGTAACACATCATTAATGTAAGTATAAATCATCCAAATGTATAATAATAACTCCACACTAGCAACACAATATTAATATTATCAAATGTGTGTCAATCCAACAAATATTAGAAACACAACATTGATCATCAATTAACTATAATTAACTAATCATCGTCTAGTGGCAATAATAGTAAAATATTACACCCTCATTCAAATGTGATATCGTCATCAAACATCAAATATAAGTGATAATTACATCGACAATTTGTTGGAACTGACTCAGCCCACAGCGAAAGATATGGGTAATTAAAAAAAATCCCTAATTTGATCTATATTGGACCTATGAAGTTAATTTATTTAGGACATTTCTAAATTTAATTTAAATAAAACCTTCTACCATTTAAATTTATAAATAATGAATTGAATTTATTTAGTTTATGTTTAATTAAATATAATTGTGTATATATGTATCATATATATGTATGTGTGCGCATGTGTAACATAATAATTCGTGCAACGTATGACATGTCCGTATATAGATGTTGGAATTTGCATTGTAATAGACATGTTAGCTCATCTTATATGTATTATATATTGTTAAAATATATCTATGTGTACGTATAAAATTTATTAAATAAGTATTAAAATAACATAAAAATTTACTTGTATATATATATAAAATATGTATTGCATGAATGTAAAATAATATCTATTAAATTAGATGTTAATTAGAAAAAAGACCATATATATATAACATAGTATACAAAGTTGTATTTTTTTATTAAATATAATATATATATATGTGTATATTTGACAGTAAGAAAATAATACACACACATGTATACATATATATATATATATATAATTATATTTTAATATCTAAAGTATTTATAAATATGTGCATTTAAATGTGTGTGTATTTATATAATTATATCGATTTTTGAAAATTAAATATAGTAAAATAATTTTCTAGCATTCAGATCCAATACACAATAAAATATTTTATTATGATTATATTTTTTTAGCAAAGCTTGCCGGCTTTAAAGTGGGCCGTGCCACTGTATAAATAACTGGAAAACAGGTGTTATGCACATGCATAGAACAGCTATGTGGGAGAAAGAGCCAAACCATAATGGATAAATATAAGTGCAGGAGCCAGGCAAAAGGTTCTTAGACTACTATAAAAAAAGACTACGCTTCCTCCGAAGAGGAGGGGCAAGAATTATCGTTAGACGATGGACCAATAACGTGCACAAACCTAGAGAAAAGAGCTGCCATATTCGGATCATATCCATTAGAAGTAGGTGAGTAAATAAATTTCTTATCCCAAGTGACATCATAAATTTTACTTTTATTCTCCTCACCAATCTCACTAGTCCTAGTAAGAGAAAGACGCCCATCCTCGATATGATACAAGATACTACGACTCTCACCCCCTACATCACTAATAAAGGCGTAGTAAGTGTCAGAAATTGGTGAGTAATGCATATCAGAAGGAACATGAATCTAGGCTCTCTCCTCAGAATTCCAAGTAATAGTATCAAAAAAAATAGCGGTGGCTTCCTCAGAAAGGGCCACACCAACAGGATCATCAATGACGGGAGAGTCAACAGAAGGAGCATCATCATCTAGAATAACAACAGGAGAAATGACAGCAGGAGCATCAACAGCAGGAGCAACATCAGGAGGAGACACAAAGGGAGGCAGAGCAACCTTCGGGACCACCTCCTGGTAGGTGGTCTGGGCAAAGGAACCCGATCAGATAGAGGGATGCGGCCGAATAGGAACACACCTACGAAAGCTGCCCAAAAGAGTGACAGACGTACATATATCCGACTTCCAACTGTATCGCACTCTGACCTTAGCAAAACGACCCTCATCAATTCCGACTTTAAGCACCGAAGGAAGAGACTTGTCATGGGTTATTTTGATCACAGCTTTGGCATAAACTATTCTATTCTTGGCTACTGTTTTTGCAGCATAACAAATCACTTTACCAACAAGACATGCTAGCTAGTCAATCCCGATAAGAGGCTGTAGAACAGAATGAATATGCGAAAAATGGGCCCAAATAGGTATAGATAAAACCTGAGAACGAGCCCAATCCTCTAACGGAATCCAAGTAGGAATAATGGACGGTTTCCCTTCTATGGGAATTGGGTCGGATTCAAGTATATGCCGTCTTTTGTCACAACATGAGAATTTAAAATAGAACATTTCGTTGTCATAATGACCTCTCAAGCCACTTCTTGGTTTCCAAACATGGTTGCATCTAGCTTTTACAATGTGATTGGAAGGGTTGGAGTAAAGGAAAAAACCCACCAGATAATCTTTCCAAAAGTCAACACCCTCCTCAATCACTTCCTTGGGAGGAATTATAACACCATCAATCTCAACATTGTCAAAGCATAAAGGAGAATGCAAACTAGCATTATTTGGCATTTTGGTGAGAAGAGACGACCATAACATAGCTGACTAAGGTGGAGATGGTTCCAAAAGGGGAAGTGATGCTATCAGAAGGCAGCTGTCTACAAAGGAGAGTTAACAGGGACAATATCAGGTTCAGCAATTCCATAAACATCTGGTGCGCAACCTTGTAACCCACTACTGAACAAGGATTTTGACTCTACAGCTACGTTTCCATCAAAACACTCACTACCGCACACTATGGCAATAGGTGTCGTGCCATTAACAAATTATATTCGCACAGTTTCGACATTCCCATTGTCAGCACATCGTTCAATCCAACCAAACAACGGACAGGCGAATTTCGTGGCAGGCGAAAGAGAGGTCATATCATTAAGCAGAGAGACAATATGATTAAGAGCAGGCATTAACATCGAGGTTGAAGTGTTCTCGATCTGGAGAGCTAAGGGGCTGCAAACGCTTGAGTGAGGCGCAATAAATGAAGAGGAAGGAGGCTCCGATACCGGCTTCCCCATGATAGGCGAATCAAAAACAGCTCCCGATCGAGTGATGGAAGATAGATCTGGCACGGTTGATGAGGGCTTAGTTTTTTTTCTTAGGCAGCATGGCGATAACTATAAACAATAATAATTATTGATTTTATTATAATCGATGATTATAATTTTATATTATTAATATGTGTGTGTATATATGTATATATTAGTCGAAAGACAACAAATAATATTAAAATTTCTTTTGTGACATATTTTTCAAATTTTAAATTTTCTAAAATACAAATATGATATTATAAATTCACAGAAAAATGTCCATAAGTTTCTAAGTCAAAATTAAATTTTTTATTCTTTAATTAATATCAACCGCCTAATTAAATGATTTTATAAAAATAATAATATTGATTTTTAAATTCTAGGATTTTGGCCGAGAGGTAAAATGGTTATGAAGAAATTTTATAAAATTTAGAATATTATTTTTAAAACACATGTTATTTTGTTTGAATTATTGAACTTATATTTCAATTTAAACAATGTTAAGAATAGAAAATAATTATCAAAAAATTACTTTTCTGTTACATAAAATTATAATCAGTAAAAATTTGCATATATAAAATATAAGAATAATTTTTGACATGATATAATGGTATAATTAATTATAAGTCATTTAATACATGTAATATGACATATTAATATGAGTGTAATTAACTAATGAAGTGATAAAAATTAAAATAAATTTATGTTATGCATACATTTGATTTATATATAAAATGTTTACTATAGATACATATGTATAACCATTCAATATGCGACAACATTTATACATATAGGAATCTCACTTAATTAACATTATAATTATGATATATATATATATATATAAGAAATAGAATATTATACATAAATTATAAGTCATATGAAATAATAAAATCATAGCTAAACTTATGTCCTGAAGCACACCTTGTTATGATGAATATCCCTTCCTAGAAATCTTATCAATTCGGTAATCTGCTAATCTTTGAATTGTAGATCGTTTACTATCCAATAGTTGTTGAATTGAAATTGATTTGATATGAACTTTGATGGAGCTTTTGTCTAGGTGAATTTCGCCAGCAAAGGGATGAAAATGGCAGCAAAAAGGATGCATATATATATATTAGGGTTAGGAGTCTTTTTATAGTGGAAGGAAAAGAGAGAAAGGTGGATCTTATCTCTTAACCATTCTCCTTAAATCTGAGCAATCCATACAAGATACTCCTACCCCATCTTTTAGCCTCCCCCTATATGCTTTTTGCTACCGAATGTATCACCATACATCATGTGCTAATAACCCATTTAGGTTTAAATAAATATTATCAATTAAAACTAATTTAATTGCTTGTCAATATGCACATCGACCGATATATTTATAACAATTATAAATATATATATATATATATATATATATAATAATACTTATTCCTCAAATCATACTCAAAATTTTATAATTAGTATTTCATAGATATTAATTAATTTAATTAATCTATAACGATTATAAACTAATTAAATTGTTTGGTCTAAAGAGAATTCATCATATCGACCATGTGACTCGTCGAATGTAAATTTGGTCGGCAATTAACATTGAACTATTTGAATGTTAACGTTCAGATGTCAACTAGCAAATGGTGTGACATTTTGGCCAAATTTATCGCTTATCTTGTTTCGGTAAAAATCAAATTTTGGTTAATTAAGCATTGCTCGGTTGTGACATTTATCTACACCAATTCTCTTCATCAAAACTTTGACTTTGACTTCATCAAAACCAAAATGCTCTAGCCAGAGACTTTGACTTTGAGTTGACTTGAGTTAACCGTGATACTAACCATGTATAACTAAGGAGATGAATCCTCTCTTGAATAGTGCTTCACTTTCGGTACTTCCACCCGACTAACTAAAGTCACTTGATGGATGTCATGCCGTGATTTGACTATAATCAAAGTGGAGCTTTCATATTGAAGTTCCATAGATTCTCAAGTCGAGAGAACTGTGTAAATCAGTCACATCAATATTTTTTGTTTGACATTAGTTATAATAACCAATGGAAAACTATAGAGTGAGTCGCCCCAGAGTATCCAATAACTATCTGTGTGTAACCCCCAGGTGCCCGCAATAGTCATAAGTAATACACTACCAAACATTTGAAGAGCATTACATACTCTAGTCTCATCTTACACGTCGATATCCAATCTCAATGCATCTTGACTAGGAACATTTAAAATGGTATATTTATTTTCTATAGTAATAAATTACTCACGGTTACAACACTTTATAACTACTATCACAAACCATACAATTTATGGATTTTCTATTAAATATATTTTTAATTAATTAGTTAATTAATATAACACATCATATCAAATATATAATAGAAAGAAAACACTTTTTATTTTGAACAAAATTAGTTATTGAGTTAGACATATGTAATAATTACATGGTTGCCCCTACGACGTACCCCCAACTCTATGACAATTAACCACACATTCAACAATCGTCTAAATGGTATATTTGCATCCATTATCCTTCTAAGTATAAAGTGTCATGACCCGAATTTCAGCGTTCGAAAATCGACATCTGTACTTCACTTGTACTCGAATGCCGCAGATTCAACCATTGAAATCTGATTCGTGCCGGAGCTTAGAACACATTAAGTACAATAACGCAGCAGAAGAAAACGATAATATCATTGATACAATAGTTGATACAATATGATACAACAAGAATTTATCAATACTATCAGAGATATAAGATATAGCAGAAGGAAATAACTCCAATAGAATGCATCTCCAAAAGAATCCAACACCAAAGATAGCTTGAAACAAAAGCTCGAACCACCTTCATCGATGCATTAAGCAAGATCAGCCCGAAATGTTGAAGAGAAACAAATGATGTCGCCAAAACCAAAGGCTGGATGCTATCAAATCTACTCCTACTATTTGATTATCTGAAAAACCCAACTCTAGACCGCCGCATGGAAAATTGTGGGCACCCAGAGTTTAGGAAGGGAATAAATAATTCCAGGTCAGTCATGTGACTGGTATGAGCAAACAAAACAGTTTATCTTTAATAAAAGAAAACAAAAGAATTTAAAGGAAATCCGCAATGCTTTATGGAAAATGAAACTACCATAAGGCCTCCCTCTGCACACACCATGCAAACGCAGAATTAGAGGAGATTTCTACTTATGATAGTCAAACATGCTTGATACGCGAAAACCATTTTGATATTATTATTAGTGCATAGTGGAAAACATTTGAAAGTATAATATTAATCTTAGCCAGCATACCAAATTTCGTCGTACGCCTACTATAGCTACCATGTTCAATGGCAGGTTACCGCCACATTCCATGGCAGGTTATACAACTAAATCCGTACCGGGCGCGTATTTTTTCTTTGGATTTTCAACAAATGGTCAAGCTAAGGAACTTCATATTGCCACATGGGTACGCCTCCGGAGGGACGCCCCGATAACCTACCCAGCTCTCTGCCAACACAAGGCCGGATTACCTCTGCCCGGAAGTAACACCTACAAGTACGCCATCCCCGGTCGTTTATGACCTTTATCCGAGGGCCCTCAACACCAACAAACACAAAACAATGTATTTGCAGTAACCACATAAGTTAAATATCTGGGCTCCATACCATGATATCACCCTTTTCTATAAGGAATGAACATACCCTAGGGGCATGACCCCTGATAACGTTGCCGCATCTTTCCTGTTTCGACCATTTCCGGGGAGTGAGGTCCGACGAAGTCTCGTCCACAAAGCTACGTTTTTCACAAAATCCATGCTTCGATCAACAAATGATCAGCAACACTCAGCAGCACTCAGCATGCCACACAACCAAATTGGGAATGTACCACTAGTAACCATCAACTACACAACCTCTGAACTTGTACATCTCAGAGAAGGGTGTTAAGCTAAGAGAATAAATCTCCGCCACCAAACAGAAATGTATTTGATAGAAATCAGCTTTACATCTCAAAAGTGTAGTGTCAGACGTACATCCATACAAGTCTGTTTCGGGTTCGAACAGAACCGAAGGCACTTCCAAAGAAGCCCTTGCAAAGTCAGATAATCTCTAATCACGTTCGGACTTCCCATCACAAAGGGTGATCAAATCTCTATACCAGGGATCAGCCGGTGCAGAGATATTCGACGAGTTATCCTATCATTTTCGGAAATATCCGGTCTTCACCACCGGTCTTCAAATGCAATCTATAACGTCGTATCATTATTCGAAATGAGTTTTATGACACAAGGACCTCTCCCAGCTAAACCGAATAATGAGCGCAATATTTAAAAAACATATGGATATTGGGTTCTCATTTAAGTCACAACTTAAAGCCCGAAACCTTTCTTTCAGATGGTTTAAACAAATTACCATTCTCAATCTTTTAAAAATAAAGATTCATTTCACAAAGTTCACCCATCTTTCACAAAGATTAATTCATAGCCTTTCAAAACAATTTCCCTTTCAAATTGGATTAACTCATCCAATCTTTAAATCAAAGATTCAACTCATAGCTTTCAAACCATTTCCATTTCAAATCTTTTATACAAAAGATACATCTTTAAGATCATCTTCAATTTCAAAACAAAGTTCAACAATCTTATACAAAGATTCATTCATAGCTTTCAAAATAATTTTCGTTTCTATTTCAAACTTGAAATCTTTCAACACAAATTGGAAATCCTTTCTTTATATGAAAGCTATTATTATTTGAAAACAAATAATTTTCATTCCGAAAAATCCGATTACATTTGTACAAGTTAAAACCCTTGGGTTACATTCAAATTCACAAAAAATACTTTTAAAATGGTTTAAATCCATATAAACACATTTATAAGTTGTATAACCTTTTTAAACCATAATTTCCAAACATATAATTCAATTTCAAATCTAGAATTCAAATCAAACTATTTAAAATTTCAAAACTTTATCAAGTTATTCAAAATAACTTTTATCTTTAAAACTACTTTTCAAAAGCTTTTCATATTTATCCCAATTCCATTTCCAAAACCATTCAAATTCAACTTTAAAACCATTTCAAAAATCTGCGACTTAACCAATTTCCTCGTGCAATCCATATTTTTGTGTGTAAAGTGTAGTCTAGGGGTTTTACACAATAGTGCAACAACATCAATCATCACATATTCAAGCACACTAATATCGATATGCATCCAATAACTCTTATTCATTCACAGATAAATAATGTAAATTCATCATAGTTAAATAAATTACATTCATCACATATCACACTAAAACAATTCATAGCACAAAGCATAACATATCAGGAATATCAAACAATTCAATAATCATTAGAATTCAAACATCCATAAGATTAAATTAATTACTAATTTTTTTATTACTTGGATTACCTTAATCCTTCTTACTTAACATTAATTGATTACAAATTAATTAATTATCTCTAATTATCCACTTTAACAAATCTTCCTTGATAAATTATTCTTTAATTACATTTAAGTAACTATCCCTTAATTATTTATTCAATTACTTATTCTTTTAATTAATCACATTTAATAATTAATCTTTAATTAATTACATTCATTAATCCTTGATTAATCTATTAAGTAATTGATTACCCTTAATTAATTACAAAAAATTAATTAACTTCTTGACAAATTACATTAATTAATCCTTTAATTAATTACACTGAGTAATTAACACTTAATTACTTTCACTAAGTAGTTATACTTTAATCACTTTCCATCAAGTAATTCCCATTTAATTAATTACATCCAGTAATTATCCATTAATTAATTATACTTAACCCATCATCAAGTAATACTCTGAAATTAATTAAACTTAATTTATTAACTTAAAATCAACCACATTAACTTAATTAATTACATTGAGTAATTAATTCCTTTAATTACTTCATTAAGTAATTACCTTTAATAATCCTCTTTAATATTAAGTAATTAACCTCTAATTACATTCATTACTTAATTATTCCTTAATTAATTAACCTTGATTATTCAATCCTTAATCAATTAGTTATTTACACTTAATTAATTACACAAATTAATTTATCTTAATTTAATTTCCTAAATTGCTTATCTAGTTAATTAAGTAATTATACTTTAATTACTATTGTTAATAAAACATGATTAAATTAAGTTAAACCATTTACTATATTAAACCCTTACCTTCCATTTTAAGTTAAATTAAACTTAAAAACTTGAATTTGGTTTACTCAAAATCATCATCCTTTGATTTTATTAAAGTAAAATACCTTTTACCTTAATCACATTTAAATTTCAAAAAATTACTTTTTATTTGAAACATTTAGGGACGAAATTTTGTTTAATGTAATATTTATATAAACCAAAACTATTTTTAAAACAAATTTTAAAACTTTGAAACCGAAACTTTAAAAATTTGAATTAAAACATCATTTTCTAAACTCAAACATTTCATACATTTTTAAAACTGGTTAAAAAACCTTGTTAAAATTTGCTTTGCTTTCAAAATTTGAAATTCATTTTAGTTTCAAAACCCAGACAGGATAACATTCAAGAAACAATTCGTTCCCGAGCAAACATAGCCAAACCCCAAGACAATCAAATGAAAACTCGAGACAACACTCGCGTAACCATTTCCTCGAGTCGTACACGAGAAAACTTCGAATAAAACCCCGGCCAAACCCTTCTTCCCAAAATCAACAAACTTCCAGATACACAAAAATCACCATGCACACACACACGCCTCCAGACCAATGCTGGCCATCGCTACAACCCTCTCCACATTGTCGACACTTCCATTGACCCTTACGACCACTCAACTCACCGATAACTCCAAAGGAACAAAAACAAGCAAATGACCCATCCAGAAACTCGATCAAAAAAATCGCCTGTCGACGGCGAATACCACCACCAGACGACCTGCCACCTCGACCACGGTTGCATCTCAAACCACTGATCCCATTATCCCCTGTACGATTTGACCCGGTTCGCCATGGTCATCGCGATCACCTCAATTCCAGCGCAGACTAAAATTGTACTACTTCTAAATTTTAATTCCAATAATTTAACAACCAATCACCTTAATATTTATTAGAAGGAAATATTGCTTTATATATCCAAAAATATATATTTTATATAAAATCATTTAAAATCTTTATATAAGAAAATAACAAGTACGCGCTCATATATATACACTCAACTCATTCTAGAATACTTTGGACTCTGTTAATGAGTACTCCTCACTAGAGCCAAGGTTCTCGCTTAACCTTTCAGCTCCGATACCAAATGTAACGACCCGAAAATTTTCAAAAGCCGAAAATTTCGGATAGTTATGAAAAAGAAGAAAGAGGTAGAAAAAGAAGAAAGAAGAACAGAAATAACATCTCACATTCGCAGTGGATAAAATATAATAATAAATAATAATAGCATACAAAAGGATACTATATCTGTTGATTACATTTCAATACATCAGAGTTTCACATATATTCAAATGCTGGTCATATACAATCAATTTACCACAGAATTACAATAATATAATTACAGCGGAAATATGCTAAGCGATATTGCCATCCTGCTTGCCTCCTGAGCTCCAAAACGTACCTAGCTGAAAATCTGTAATGCTCGGTCTGACCCGAGCATTACATCAACGTAACACCCGGGTCAGGCTGGAAACCAGCGTGAGTAAACCCAACTAACATGGAATACCAAAGCAAACAACTATGTAAACCCGGGATAACTTATATAAATTTAACCAATTCACAATTTTCTATAGACAACACTCATTTCACAAATCAATTTCTAAGTACCAAACTTAGATAAAATAATCCATTTCACTTAAATCATTTCATTCCAGTCTATTGATCCACACATCAATTTATTTTTAATCCGAAGTGGTTTTGGGTATTTCCTAATACCCGATCCCGGTCTCCTCGGATCTCATGTCATCCTAACCCAAGTTATCCAAATGAAATTCACAACATTTCATCTCAGAGATATCAACTCATTCAAAGCATTTAATACCACTAAAACATTCATAAGCAGAGCTTAATCACATACAATCAATTCAATTGATTCAAATTGAATTTCAAACCTCAATTGCTTAGATTTGTTCATTTAACGTTAATCAATTCCAAATCAATTAATTTGTTAACCCATCATTATTTATCTTAATTAATCGCCCTGGATTAATTATCTTTCAATTGTATTCAAGTAATTATCGTTAATTAACTCACGATATTAATTATTCTTAACCAAAATCAATAAGGAATCTTAATTACTTCATGAATTAATTAACTATTTAATTACATTAATCCTTAATTACTTATATTAATCAACTTCTCTTAAGTCACTTATTTCTGATTGATTATCTTAATTAATCAATCTTTAATTACATCGTTGATTATATAAATTTATGATTTCTAATTATATTTCAATTTATCCTAAACTAAATTGATTACTTTGATTAAACCACAATATTAATCATTCTCGATAAATCTCAACATACAATTAACTACCGTTATTTACTTCATTGAATAAATCAAGTACTCATTTTATAATAGAAGCTTAAAGTAATTTACAATTATACCTTAACATTCAAGTTGTTAAACACTTAATATTTAAAAACTTTATTTATTAAATTTAACTTTGATTTAGAACTTATTTTAAATCTCCACTTACAATTTAACTCCAGTTTTTAAATATCACTTTTATTTCTTTCCAAATCATTCTCATTTTATTCTATAAATATTTCACTTTCAAAATTTCACTCTTATATTCCTTTCAAAAATCCAAGTTTTTTTTATATATTTCGATAACTTAGTATACCGAAATATTCAAACAAACCACATCATTCAACTTTCAATTTCCAATAATATCCATCACCGAATATCAATCACCAAATATGTTATACTACCATATATAATACAGCACATCAAACAAACCAATCATTCAACCAATCATTTAAATTTAACCATGTAAATTTAAATAGAAATCCAAAAGCGTGAGATTTACTCACCTTTGATTATTTTGTTTACAGTCCACTCCAATTACGACTTGGCCTCCCGATTATAGACCTTGCTACAAATCGACTGAAACGACCTCGCGATCCACTCGCGAGTTCCCAGTGCCCACCTTCCGACTGCGACAACACACGGCGCCGCTGCGACGAGCCAACAAAGCCCTAATACGCGACCCTTCAAATCGGCACGAAACCCTAGCTCCAACCCCCCTTTTCTGTGCGGCCACGTCCAACAGCACGTCGAACGATGGAGGCGATTCCGGCCATCCTGACCCCAAGCGGCACAACCATGAACACCCACCTTCACCCACACGTCACCGTGCCCAAAACCCTCTCTTTCGTGATCGAAAGAATTCGAAGTTGCGGCTCTGAATCGTGATTTCTCACGAAATCGAATGACTTCGATTATCTCCTCCCTTTTTTTTCGATTGAAAAACTCGGCTTGAGTTTCGGCCATTCTTTTTTTTTTACTGAAGAAGAAATTGACTTGGGGATTTAGGACACTCGGTTTCGGCCATTTTCTTTCGTTCAATTCCCCCTTTTTGTTTTTTTTTGAACTCGATGTCGAAGAAAGAAAAAAAATGAATTCGAGGGAAAAGAATGAATTCCAGATGAAGGAGGAGATACGACTATAAGAGGAGAGGGTGGCGTGTTTGGAAAGGATGAGACGGCGTCTTGAAGAAGGTTGCTTATTATTTATTATTATTATCTTTTTTATATATATATATTCTTATATTTCACAAGCTGTTCAAACGAACTCCGAATCAAACAAGCCACCAGGCGTTTATAAGGTTTTACCCACGTTCCGAACACAATGGAATATGCTTCGGAACCTAATTCGATCGTATGCACGAGTTATGGAAATAGACAATCGATTTTAAATTAAATCGATTAAAATAATTCTAAGCATTTGAGTTGCCAGGGTCACACGACAACTCAGATTGCTACGAAAATTGAAATCCGATAATAACTAACTATTACGGATCCAATGGAGCTGGTTTCGTCCAAATCCGAGACTGTGCCTCGGAAAGCTATTTTTAAATATCGATTTAAACGATATAATTTCAAAACTGAACAAATCACCTTTAAATTAAATTCCAACTATTCTATTATCTCCGGTATTATCATTATAAGTTTTATAAGCCTTCAAATTATTTAAACGGGCTTAGAAATTTCAGATTGAACAATTTATCCAATTTTCAATTATTAAATTCAATATTTATACTATATAATTCAATGATTTAATTATCAAGTAAATATTGATACCTTGAATTCAAGCTAAAATTAACTTTTTAAATATTTAAAATCAATTAATTATTCCAATTTACATAGTTAAAAATTCCGGGTTGTCACATTCCTCCTCCCTTAAAAGAATTTCGTCCCCGAAATTACTAGTTAGGAAGAATGAACCAATACTCATTTACCCTTCCCCCAAGACCAACGGTTTTATCAACATCCTACCAACTATCCTTTATTAAAACCCCTTATCACATCAACTAACTTTCCAAAACCTTATATAGTTTCAATCAATACCCTTTTGTTCAATCATTCAAATTTCAAATTAAAACCAAATTTTGAATTATCAAAATTTTCTCAAATTTTTTTTCTAACTCTCTAAATTGCCGAAATTTTTTGCCAGCGTCTCCTTTGCGCCGCTAGCTCGGTACTACTACAAAAGGCCTCTACAGGCTCCCAAATTTCCAAAAGAAAACAAAAGCCAAGTAGCTACATCCAAAAATCCAATCCAATTCATACAGAAAATAAAATACATACCTTTTTGTCGGGCAATTCACATTTATCTTTTGGAATCAAATCCAACTTTCTTTTCCCTTTTTAATACCTGCATATCTTGTTTAGCAACCATATTCAATCGTAACTTACAAATCGTTTTATACATTCTCTTATATAGGTTTCCATATCCATTTCTATTCAAACTAGTTTTCCCCACTTCTATACGAATTCAATTTACTTCAAATTTTGAATGTTGAATTTTAATCTTTCATGTATATCTAGTTCATATTAGTTTGATTTACTAATTTACTTTAATTACCAATTTGTAATCGTTTTTTCGTTAACCAATTTTATTTTATTTTTCCAAAAATTTTCTAACTCCCAAAATTTTCGGAAAATTTTGACAGAGTCTCCCTTGTACGGAGGAGCTTTTGCAATTTGACAAGAGATATAAATATGTATACATCGACCCACACGGTCGAAAAAAACAAAAACAGTTCATATTTCCTATTTTTATTGCGTAGGCGTACCTTATTTAGCATTTTAAACAAGCAGCTTATTTATTTTAGCAAATAGCGCAACCAAATCCAGCCAAACGGCCTTCAGGTACCTGTACTTACTCAATTTAAATATGTAAGTGTCATATATAGAAAATTTATTAGCATTTCACTTACTTTCAATAGCTAAACATATACATTTCATAAACAACAAGCACCAAATGTTTTCCATAAGTGGCTTATATAGTTCTTAAAGCTAATACAATTGTTTTCAACCAATTCAAAAGCCATTTTATTCAATTTTAATGGTTTACAATGCAATTGCTTACATTCAATTCATTTTTAAGCAAAACAAACTCGTATTCATATCAATTGATTCAAAAATCAATTATATTTGCTTCCACTAATTCATAGAATTTAATTAAATCTTGTTTATGTTAAACGACAATCATTTCTACGCAATTTGATGATATTCATGTGATAAATAATTACTTATGTTTTATAACCAATTTAAATTGATTCCGATTCAATTTCATTTAATTCCATTCCATTTTAATTTATCTACCAACCATTCATTGCATTTCATTTTATTTCCGCATTAGATTCATGCAAACAATTTATTAAGCTTGGCACATTCAAACTAATAAGTTAATGACCATTTCCAAATTAATTTAATCCAAGCTTCTATTTAATGGGATCTCACTCTTATTCGAAGCCAAACTTCCATAAATTCTAAACTTAAGTGAATTTATTTTAGTTTATTCCAAGACCAAACTTAAGTTTCTTCGATTTGATTCTCATTTAATCAAATCCCATTAATTTAGTTAGCCCATCTACTTTAATTTTAATTTTAATTTTAATTCACCTTCTCAATTTATCAAAATAATATCCAACACATACTTAACTCATTTTATATTTTTAATTCACTTTCTTAATACATTTGCGAATTTATTTTATTTATACAAAGCCATTCTCAATTATATCTCTTCACCTAGGTTTTTGCAATCCAAACCATGACTATTATAATTCACTTCCTTAGATAATATTCATATGACACCACTTCCTTTATATCCAATTTATTTTCAAATTTCATCAAATATTATTTAAATCACACTTGAATTTTATTTGTAATTCAATCCATCACATTTTAAATCCAACTCTATTTTATTTTACAACATCTCCTCTTATCTAATTCATTATCAAGTCCAAGTCAAATTCCATTTACAATTCGAATTCATTACCAAACTCCATTATTAATTTACAATCCATTTATTTACCAAAGTAAAATTTTATTAACATCCTCAATCAAACAATTATTTAATCAATAAGCTTATTTCCAACTTCTAAATCAATATTTGATTTTAATTACAAAATCACTTCATTAAAATTCTAGTTTGGATTTCCTTTTATTTCCCCAAAATTCCAACATATTTATTTAAAAATTTTAGAAATGCTTTTAAATTCACATCAGACTAATAAAATAGCTCTTTTATAAAAATATCTTTTATAACTCGATGTCTCAACCAGTCCATCCTTGTTCTCACAGAAATTCAATCATACGTTGATCAGGCGTAGGACTGAAAATCCATAAGTACTTTGTCAATCGTTTTCAACATCCAGTGAAAATACTTTTGAAAATAATTTTATTGAAAATATAGAAAACAGTTTTTGAAAATAGAGGAAATATCTTTGGTGAGAATGCTCTGGAAATCATCACCCCCGTCCATGGTCGCAGTTTCATCCAGGGTTACGTTGCCATCGCAGCAAAAGTCCATGTAACTGCAGGCTCTCCGCGGCCTCTCGATTACGCCATAGATCCCACACAACAGATCACAGTTACATCCAGGGTTACGTTGCCGTCACAGCAAAAGTCAATGTAACTGCAGGCTCTCTGCGGCCTCTGATTTTCGCTGTCGAAATGAAACCTCTCCACTCTTACATAGGTCGCAGTCTGCCGATATAAAATCAAACGCAGACTGTTGGCTCTCAGCGGCACACACGACTTTCGCTATGTTATACCATAGGTCGTAGTCTACCGTTATAAAATCAAACGTAGACTGTTGGCTCTCAGCGGCACTCACGACTTCCGCTATGGTATACACTACTCATAATCCTTAGGAACTAGTTTTGTCCAGACTCCTCACAGGATCAACTATATAAACCCCCCGGGGCTCAAGGCAGCACCACCCGGTGGTACTCCTGAGAAGTTCATTTCAAGGGAGCGCCTTTTTCCCCAGAGCCATCATCAAAACAATTTTATAGTATACACATATCGTATCTTCAAATCATACACCTAGTATGATCTCATACAAAGCTCATTTATACAAAATCGATTATCCCAAAATTGATAATTCTCAAACCAGGCTTTCCAAATTCAATATTGATTTTACCCAAAAATCAAAAGCCTTTCCAAATCCAAAGGTTCTCAAAACCATTTTCCAAATTTCTCATAAGATCCTTTATATATATTCAGATATATAAAATTTTAAAACTTTGGATCATTTCAAACTTGTATAAGACCCCTTTTATACTTCAATTCTTATCTCAGTTGGGTATTTAAATCAATAACAGTTTGGACCCCGACCAGTTTATATTTAGAAAATAGCTTGAATATCTAAATAGTTGAAAAATAATTATTAGTTTGCAAAATAGTTATAAAATAGTTAACTAATTGTAAAATAGTTGAGAAATGGCTAAATAGTTTCAAACATTGTAGATAATTGCAAAATGGTTGTAAAATAGAAATTAGTTTGTGAAATAGTTGAAAAATAGGAATTAGTTTAGAAAACAATTGAAAAATGGTTAAATAACTCCAAACCATAAAATAATTTGGCTTTAAGAAAGAAAGGTTGTATATATTTAATAGCCTAGAAAAATAAGTTTATATCAAAGCAATTTATATTGAAAATAGTCAAGAGCCAACTGTTCACTTCCCCAACAATTCAATTTAAATCTCCATTTAAATTGACCCAATTCCAATTCAAATAACTCCAAATTCCATTGGACTTGATTAATTCCCAATTCAAGTTGAATCAATCTTGATTCCTTCCCAAATTTACATCAAATTCTAGTTGATTTTAATCCTGTTCAATTTTAATTATAATTTCATATTATTCCAATCAATTTGAATTATTATCAATTTAATTTCAGAATCCAAATCACTTCAATTTAATCCAAATTTTCCATTTAAAATTTTAAACTTACCCATCTTCAATCACGAATCCAATTAATTCAAATTAGATTCAATTTGAACTAATTCAATTCCAATCCAAGGTTTAAACCATCTCGAATTATATAAATTCGAGTTAAATTCTCAAAGGTTGATTTAACTCTTTAAACCAAATTTCTGAGTCCAATTCTCAAAATCCCATTTTAAATTATCTTTACTTATGTATTTCAAGGTGCAAATAAGAGTTCAATACAATTTTATTTTAAAATTTTAATTTATTATTGAATTTTATCTCCCCGTTTGAAGTCAGTTCTTAAACAAGTTTATTTTACAATTCAATTATTCAAATTTATTTTATTAACAATAGGATGATATCATCCAATTTATTTTAAAACGTCCATCCATTTTCAATCTTTTAAATCTCAAACCCGTTTTGAGATCACACAAATTCCCAATCAAATCAACTATTTAACTTCCCAAGTTAAATTCCAATTTCATCTTAAAATTTTCAATTCAAGTTGTTCATTCAAACTTATTTAACTTCTCCCAAGATAAATTTGATTTACTTAATCCAATCAATCTTACTCAATTTGAATTCTCACTTCAAATTTCAAAATTCTTTCCCTCTTATAAGTTTAAGACTTATATCACTTTGGGTTTCCCATCACATTTCAGGGAAAATCAAAACTCAACATTTAGAGTTTATTTCAAATCAAATTTCAAACAATCCATTATTTGCAACAGGTCCTATTTCCTTTTTATATTATTCTTATTTCTATAATTTCAAGATTAAATTTCAGTTTGAATCCCATTTCAAACTTACATTTATTTAAAGCTTTTAAACAATTTAATTCCTGAATCCTAATTTTAGAATTTCATTTTCAATTAATTTAAATTTCAATTTGGTTGTATTTTCGTTTTTACTTCATTTAATTCTAATTCAAGACTTCAATTTGGTAGTGTTGTACTACTTCTAAATTTTAATTCCAATAATTTAACAACCAATCACCTTAATATTTATTAGAAGGAAATATTGCTTTATATATCCAAAAATATATATTTTATATAAAATCATTTAAAATCTTTATATAAGAAAATAACAAGTACGCGCTCATATATATACACTCAACTCATTCTAGAATACTTTGGACTCTGTTAATGAGTACTCCTCACTAGAGCCAAGGTTCTCGCTTAACCTTTCAGCTCCGATACCAAATGTAACGACCCGAAAATTTTCAAAAGCCGAAAATTTCGGATAGTTATGAAAAAGAAGAAAGAGATAGAAAAAGAAGAAAGAAGAACAGAAATAACATCTCACATTCGCAGTGGATAAAATATAATAATAAATAATAATAGCATACAAAAGGATACTATATCTGTTGATTACATTTCAATACATCAGAGTTTCACATATATTCAAATGCTGGTCATATACAATCAATTTACCACAGAATTACAATAATATAATTACAGCGGAAATATGCTAAGCGATATTGCCATCCTGCTTGCCTCCTGAGCTCCAAAACGTACCTAGCTGAAAATCTGTAATGCTCGGTCTGACCCGAGCATTACATCAACGTAACACCCGGGTCAGGCTGGAAACCAGCGTGAGTAAACCCAACTAACATGGAATACCAAAGCAAACAACTATGTAAACCCGGGATAACTTATATAAATTTAACCAATTCACAATTTTCTATAGACAACACTCATTTCACAAATCAATTTCTAAGTACCAAACTTAGATAAAATAATCCATTTCACTTAAATCATTTCATTCCAGTCTATTGATCCACACATCAATTTATTTTTAATCCGAAGTGGTTTTGGGTATTTCCTAATACCCGATCCCGGTCTCCTCGGATCTCATGTCATCCTAACCCAAGTTATCCAAATGAAATTCACAACATTTCATCTCAGAGATATCAACTCATTCAAAGCATTTAATACCACTAAAACATTCATAAGCAGAGCTTAATCACATACAATCAATTCAATTGATTCAAATTGAATTTCAAACCTCAATTGCTTAGATTTGTTCATTTAACGTTAATCAATTCCAAATCAATTAATTTGTCAACCCATCATTATTTATCTTAATTAATCGCCCTGGATTAATTATCTTTCAATTGTATTCAAGTAATTATCGTTAATTAACTCACGATATTAATTATTCTTAACCAAAATCAATAAGGAATCTTAATTACTTCATGAATTAATTAACTATTTAATTACATTAATCCTTAATTACTTATATTAATCAACTTCTCTTAAGTCACTTATTTCTGATTGATTATCTTAATTAATCAATATTTAATTACATCGTTGATTATATAAATTTATGATTTCTAATTATATTTCAATTTATCCTAAACTAAATTGATTACTTTGATTAAACCACAATATTAATCATTCTCGATAAATCTCAACATACAATTAACTACCGTTATTTACTTCATTGAATAAATCAAGTACTCATTTTATAATAGAAGCTTAAAGGATTTACAATTACACCTTAACATTCAAGTTGTTAAACACATAATATTTAAAAACTTTATTTATTAAATTTAACTTTGATTTAGAACTTATTTTAAATCTCCACTTACAATTTAACTCCAGTTTTTAAATATCACTTTTATTTCTTTCCAAATCATTCTCATTTTATTCTATAATTATTTCACTTTCAAAATTTCACTCTTATATTCCTTTCAAAAATCCAAGTTTTTTTTATATATTTCGATAACTTAGTATACCGAAATATTCAAACAAACCACATCATTCAACTTCCAATTTCCAATAATATCCATCACCGAATATCAATCACCAAATATGTTATACTACCATATATAATACAGCACATCAAACAAACCAATCATTCAACCAATCATTTAAATTTAACCATGTAAATTTAAATAGAAATCCAAAAGCGTGAGATTTACTCACCTTTGATTATTTTGTTTACAGTCCACTCCAATTACGACTTGGCCTCCCGATTATAGACCTTACTGCAAATCGACTGAAACGACCTCGCGATCCACTCGCGAGTTCCCATTGCCCACCTTCTGACTGCGACAACACACGGCGCCGCTGCGACGAGCCAACAAAGCCCTAATACGCGACCCTTCAAATCGGCACGAAACCCTAGCTCCAACCCCCACTTTCTGCGCGGCCACGTCCAACAGCACGTCGAACGATGGAGGCGATTCCGGCCATCCTGATCCCAAGTGGCACACCCACGAACACCCACCTTCACCCACACGTCACCGCGCCCAAAACCCTCTCTTTCGTGATCGAAAGAATTCGAAGTTGCGGCTCTGAATCGTGATTTCTCACGAAATCGAATGACTTCGATTATCTCCTCCCTTTTTTTCGATTGAAAAACTCGGCTTGAGTTTCGGCCATTCCTTTTTTTTTTACTGAAGAAGAAATTGACTTGGGGAATTAGGAGACTCGGCTTCGGCCATTTTCTTATGTTCAATTCCCCCTTTTTGTTTTTTTTGAACTCGATGTCGAAGAAAGGAAAAAGAATGAATTCGAGGGAAAAGAATGAATTCCAGATGAAGGAGGAGATACGACTATAAGAGGAGAGGGTGGCGTGTTTGGAAAGGATGAGACGGCATCTTGAAGAAGGTTGCTTAATATTTATTATTATTATCTTTTATATATATATATTCTTATATTTTACAAGCTGTTCAAACAGACTCCGAATCAAACAAGCCACCAGGCATTTATAAGGTTTTACCCACGTTCTGAACACAATGGAATGTGCTTCGGAACCTAATTCGATCGTATGCACGAGTTATGGAAATAGACTATCAATTTTAAATTAAATCGATTAAAATAGTTCTAAGCATTTTGAGTTGCCAGGGTCACACGACAACTCAGATTGCTACAAAAATTGAAATCCAATAATAACTAACTATTACGGATCCAATGTAGCTGGTTTCGTCCAAATCCGAGACTGTGCCTCGGAAGGCTATTTTTAAATATTGATTTAAACGATATAATTTCAAAACTGAACAAATCACCTTTAAATTAAATTCCAACTATTCTATTATCTCCAGTATTATCATTATAAGTTTTATAAGCCTTCAAATTATTTAAACAGGCTTAGAAATTTCAGATTCAACAATTTACCCAATTTTCAATTATTAAATTCAATATTTATACTATATAATTCAATGATTTAATTATCAAGTAAATATTGATATCTTGAATTCAAGCTAAAATTAACTTTTTAAATATTTAAAATCAATTAATTATTCTAATTTACGTAGTTAAAAATTTCGGGTTGTCACAATTTTACTTTAAAATTCATGATTTTACTTCAAATACTAAACACTTAAATTTATTTTTAAAAACAAGACTACCTTGTTACAATCAATTTCCTTTCAAAAATCAAAGTCTACTAATGATTCATTTGGAAGATTGGAATTTTTCTAATTATTCTTGAACCAGAAATTCAACAGAGACCTATATTCTAACATATACATGCATTTTCCCAATACATGGCAGTATTTCAAACCAAATTCAAGTTAAACATTCATGCACACACATTTACATCATCATCACACAGATATATTAGCACCAAAAGTTTTACTTTTAAATGTTTACTCATAGGCATTTCAAAATAAAGAAGGTGAAGTTTGCTCACCTGAGATTTGAGAGCAGAGAGGAACAGAGGCTTGAATACTGGGAAGTTTTTGAATTGCTGTGATCTTGTTTTTAATCTAAAATGCTTTACTTACTGCTTTTGATTTAAACTCTGGAACTTGAATGCTTAAAGACTTGATTGATGCATGTTGAAGCTTGCATTAATTCCAGGTTTTTGAAAAGAAATGGTTTACAGGTTGAGCTTATGTTTTGAAAAGATTTACAGGGTTTTGATTTTGGTTTGAGGAATGTTTACAGGGTTTGATTCTTGAGTTTGAGAATTTTTTTTAGGTTTTTATTCTTGATTACAGGCTTGAGTTTCTCAGGTTTGTAGAATAGTTTTTACATGGTTTTGAGTTTTAGAAAGGAGAAGATAAGAAAAGCAATAAAAGAGAGGAGATGAGAGTTTATATAACGTAAATTATAATTTATTAAAAATTAAGGAAAAAATGGAACAACTTATGACATTTGCCCAAATTGTTTACATTTGTCGTTACCCATTTTTAATTAACTTACACATGTATTCACAAGCTTTAATAATCCAACAATTGTAAATATTTCATTTTTAATAAATTTTAAAATGATTAAAAAGCTTTTTAAATTAATTTTCCTAATTAATAAGTACATTTGCAAATTAATAAATGCTTTCTTAATCTTATATAAATAAAACCTTTAAAATAAAATAAAATAAAAACTAATTAATTCTAAATAAAATCATATATAATATATTATATTCAATTTTTTATATATTATAAAACTTTTGTATTTATTTTACTATTTAATAAACACTATCTTAATTTATATAAATAAATTCTTTAAAGGAAAACAAATCTTATTTTAAATAAAACTTTATTCATATATTTTTATACCCAAAATATATTTTAAAATATTTATCTTTTAAAATTCAAGTCAAAATATTAAAAATTCAATTTATTTTTGAAACATATTTAATTAGAATTTCAAATCAAAATTCTATTTAAAAATCAATTTATATACATATATTTAAATAATAAGCAAATATCTTATTTTATCTGGAAATTTTAAATAAATCCACCAATTAAATCCAAAAATTTATATAAATTATCAATTTAAATTTTACTCAAAAATCGGGATCGTTAAATAAAATCATTTTAATATTGTTTATTTTAAAAGCTTCATTTATTTGTTGCATCTTAAAACAATAATCCTTTTTGAAACAATAATATACTAATGAAATCCTTTATTATACTTTATTTCTTCAAATACCTTGGAACGTCGTATATTAAATCAAAAAATAGAAATATGTAACGACCCATATTTTACGTATCACACGGTCGCAAAGTATTATTTTTAAATTCATTTTAGGTCGTATGACATTACAACTTTGGGGAATGTTAAGTAGTGATATTTTTTACCCTGAGAAATTTTATCAAATTATTTTACCTCTGAGAACTTGTAACGGCTATAACTTTTGATAAATACCGAATTTGGGTCTGAGACCGCTTCCAATGGAAAGATACGATGCTTCCCCTTTTGGAGAATGATTATAATTACGATTTGGACTTTCTGGCTAGGAGATATGAATTTTTTAAGTTTGGCACATTTTGGAGCAACTTAATGGGTAATTAATAAGATTGGGGATAAGTCCGCTGACCCATTTCTGGTTTTAGGCTATTTGAGGCAGAAATAACCATCCCAAAATCATTTTTCTCATTTTTTAAACAGATATAAGCCTCCATTAAAACCTTCACCTTTCTCATCCAAGTCAATTCTAATGTGTAGGTTAAAGGTAGATTAGTAACGAGATTAGTTAGAGATCTTCAAATCTATATTTATTTAGGAAAAGAAGTTGGGTCTTTGCTGTTCGTTCTCAGAATTACCTTGATTTGTTCGTAAAACTTGGATTTTTGGGTATTTGGTGAGCGATTTATCATCTCACACCATACTGTATATGCATCTATAGGTTATAACATGTTTTGGATTCTTAAATTTTAATGTTGTTTTAAAATTCAACCTAAAGTAAAACATGAATAAAAGAGCTAATCATGATATTTGGATGTGTGAATTCCTTTATATATGTTAGGCTAAATTGTAGATGCATTGTATGATAATTGTAATGATTTATTAGATATTTTGCATGCTTGAGTTTTGTTTTATGTGTATGCATTTTTTGTATGTATGCTTGAATGGTTGAAAATTCTTATCAGAGCGAGATAGTGGTAGGAACTGTAGAACTTTCAATGGATAGGATTGAGGGTGTTAGGGGTCATATCGATAAATTGGGAATGCACTCGGGTCGATGAACAGAGCATAGCAATGAAATCGGTGCGATATTAAAGATTGGAGATACTACAACATTTCTAGTCATTGGCATTTGTTCGGTGGTAGGGTGGTCGGGATGTACTTCAGGTCTGGGGATGGTGTGCTCGAGGTGTGCTTAGGGTGTGCTTTAGGTCAACATTGAAGAGGACTAAACAACAAAAGCTATCCAGTTGTGTTGTGTACGGGGATCACTCAGAGAAACTTATTCGGTGGTGTAGTGTTGCGCTTCGGGTTTTGCTTCGAGATGAGGACATTTTCTCTGGATGGGACAAGGGTTTGCCAAATAGGAAATGGAATGGAGGGATTTTAGGGTTGCTACGAGTCTGAAAGGGTGTTGCTTTGGATTTTTGGAACGTGACTTCGGGTTTGGCCATGGAGTGACCCGAGCGAAATATGGACTTATGGAATTTGTTCTTGGGGTAAAGGCATATGACATGACGATGATTTTAGAACATTGGAACGATGGCTCTATGACTTACGATGGGTTTCTACATGAGTTCCAATGATAACGACTCAATAACGAGAGTTGTGACGTGATCTAAGAGGACAAGTTCAACGATGAGGGCTTGTGAGTAGAATTTACGACCATGTTCCACTATGGAGATAGCCGGGATGGATTAACGATTGAGTTTCACTATGGAAACGCATGTAAAGGATCATTGGTAACTCGAAGGCATCTGGTATGCTCATACAAAAGGGGTACGCGGGGGTGCCTACTTGATTACGATTATGTCCAGTTCTTATAACCATGGATTACTTTAAACTTTTACAATTGTGAATCATGTTCCTAGCTTTTCAAAATGGCATGGATTCTAGAACCAAAGAAGTTGGGATCTGACTGAGTCCAAAGTTTGCAATTGTGACAAATGACTTATCATATATCTAATGCAAACAAGTAATAGTGACGATTGTTAGATAGATGCTATGTTTGTCGTGGTTGCTTATTCATAAGAACCCACATTTTTATGACTAGATATTTAAATAATTAATTAATATTGAATCGTTAATTAATTGAAGGTATTACTCATGTTGGGCGGTATCAATCATGACTGTTGAAGGGAAGCTAGGGATTATATACTGATAGTTATTGGGTAACTATGGGACTCACTCGATACTTTTATGTTGGTTAATAAAAGCTAAGGTCAAACATAAAATATTGATGTGACTATTTACACAGTTCTCTCGACTTGAGAATACTGTTGATCTTAAATATGAAAGCTCTACTTTAATTATAGTCAAGTCACGGCATAATGTCCATCGTATGGGTATGGATCAAGTGGAAGTATTGGAAGTGAAACACTATTGAAGAGAGGATTCATCACCTCACATACATGGGGTTAGTATTACGGTCAACTCAAGTCAACTTAAAGTCAAAGTCTCTGGCTAGAGTATCTTAGTTAATAATAATTGTTATTATTGAACCAAGTACTTTGTGTTTGGACTATAAAGTTGAATATGGATGATATTAGAATTTTGACCACTACCAAATTCCATAAGTCGAAAGTGATATGTTTTGACGAAGAGAATTGGTGGTAATAAAAGTCACATCTGGGTAATGCTAAACAAAGTGTTGGATTTTGCTGAAACCAAGGAAGTGGTATATTTGACCAAAATGTCATAGTACCTGCTAAGTGATGTTTGAATGTTAATATTCAAACTAGTGCGAACCCATGCTTTGCACATGGATTGTAGCGAAATTTTTGTTTTTTGATTATCGATGTACCTTTGGTTGTTTGCTTGTAAGATTATTGTTATGGTTCTATTAATATTGGGCATTTCGTTCGGTTCATTTTTTGAAAACATATTTAAATTGAAATTGTTCCAAAATGTTTAAATTTAAATTGCTAGATAAAATACATTTTAAAGAAAAATATATTAAAAGATCTAAGTGTTTTTTATATAATCGCCAATGTATATTTTAAGATTAGTTTTTTTTGCAAATTTGACAATTTTCATAGCTAAATATGGAGCTAAAAAAATTAACCGAAGTAATGAATTTTTATTAAATTTAAAACAAGATATTTTACCAACTATTTATAGTGCCTCCACCCCACATTTTGAAGATCAATTTTATTTTTCATGCTCAAGCTTAAATTATTTTTCTGGTTATATTTGTTAGTTTTAGTTATAATTTCTTGATAGAGCAAAATGCATAAACAGTTAAATGCAGACAAACAATTATTATGGACAAATGAAACCATATTAATGCAATCATTTGAAGTAGCATAAAGATGCTGTTAACTCTATATTCAGCGTGCATAATGTTGTAAGATGTCTATAAGAACTGGCTTTCCGTGTTTTTGCGTTTGAAAATCACATTAAGTAACCTTTCCCTAAATTTATTATACACAGACAAATAAATATAAATAATAATAATAACAATAATTTTATAAGAATGAACTCTTACATATCTGTATGTAAATAATGCCTTAACAAAAATGATATTTGAAAACAAACCTATAATATTAGAATATATAAACTTCAGCCTAAGAAAATAATTAATGAACAACCGATAGATACACAGACACAAATGCCTCTATGCCTTTGTCCTTACAGTGTTGCTGATGATAATTCCCGATGTGTCTCCCTGTGATAATATGAAAATAAAGGGAAATATAATCATGTTAAACACAAAAAACATTGAGTAGCATATAGAGAAACATGGAACGGTTATAGCTGCAGTTTGATAGTATTCTCCTTAACTTGGAATACTTTAATAAATATATCAAGATTCAAAGTGTACATGCGTATTCACTAAATATAACGAGTGACTTTAGAAAAAACAACCACATTAGTGCGATTATAAGTAGGTTATCTGCAGCAAGGCAACTCTGCTATGTTTATCGGTTTTAAAGTATAAATATATTATTATTAATATATAGAATATATAGGAAACTAATATCATATTATGGTGAAGGGCATATCTATTCTATTATGTAAGAAAGCTAATGTACGGTTGACTTTTTCCTTGCTCCACATTTGTTCAAAACTCTATTGCTTCATTCTCAGACATTTGAAATCCATTTAGCTTTTTAGCCCTCTAAAAAAAATATGTTACAACTCCAGTAATCAAATGTTAAATAGTGCTCTATTCTGCCATTTCAGTCCCCTACGTTACAACCGGTTACGTTTTCTCCAAATTAACTATTCTATCTATTAAATAATAGTAAAATAGAATAATTTAAAGCTTTCTTATTAATTCTAGGAATTTCCTCCTCTCTTCTCAATTCAGTATAAATAATTTATTTTCATATCTTTGTAATTTATTGTTGTTATAATAATTACAATATTTCTTCTGGTTCTCTCTTCTATCATAATTATTTATAGATTCCTTTCAATATTTTTCTATTATTTTACAGTTAAGTCTATATATATTAAATTTGATTGGCTGATCATAAATTTGAGCTTTTAAAACAAATACAATTAACGAATATTCATTAATTGATCTAATAAACTTTTAAAATTTACAATTCAACATGTTTACCGCATTCATATTGATAAAAATGGTAAACCTTATTTTTCACTCAAGTCCAGATAGTTTAAATTTCCATAATCATATGCAAACTATTACGATGTTCTACTAATATTATCTTCTATCATTTTGCATTTAAATGGCAACATTCAATAATTTTCACAATTATTTACGGTTTCTTCTAAGTTTTCTTATATTATTTTGCATTCAAGTCCATATATTTGAATTTATTAATTGATCTTGAATTTAATTTTTTCTTACTAAATTCAATAACAAACATTTATTGATTGATTTATTAAGTCGTAAAAAATGATAATTTAATGTGTATACCATATTTGTACTGACATAAATGGTAAAGCTATATTTTATTCAAGTCCATATAATTTAATATTTTCATAATTATATACAAAATTATCTTTGATACATTTACATTTTTTTACATTTAATTCATAAAATTTCATTCTTTCTAAAATTTGTTTTTTAACTCAAAGAAATATATACATAATTTTTTTTCTAAAATTGGTATATCATTATAAAGAAATATATACAAAAAAATTATTTTAAAATTGGTACATCATTACAAAAATATATAATGTTTTTCCTTCATAGAATTGGTACATTAAATGGTCTCTTATCATTATTAAATTATATATTTTGTGAAGAATAACATTACAACTAATGATAAGTGATGAATGTTTGTATGTAAAATTGAAAAAAGAATAATTATTTTCAATTAGTATGTTTTTGTACAAAAAGTTAAATTTTAATTATTTATATTCATAATCCGAGTTAGTCAATGGACAAAATTATACTATATTTTGCCATGCCAAAATTATACTATATTTTGATTAGAAATATTTTTCTTTCATATTTTATTATCTTCTTTTACATAAATGTCAAATATATTTTTAAATGTTTTATTATAAAATAAAAATAGTAAGGTAAGAAATAATGATCATTTTTTCACATAATTAAAATGACAACATGATTTGTAATGTTTTAGGTCTTATTTTCACTTAATATTACTTTCAGTAGTTGAATAAATATTTTTATCGCTCTATTAATGTCATATAGTTATTTTGATATATATATATATATATATATGTATGTATGTATGTATGTATGTATGTATGTATGCTGCAAGAACTATAGATGCATACAAATTCATTGAGCCCTTCAAATTACACTTCTATTTTTAGGTATTTGTCGTCATTCTCTCAAGTAATATTTGAAATTTAATGTACACATCATTTATCTATTAATCAAATGTATCAAAACCTAAATGTCAATTTCATAATATATGTACATAAATATTTATTTGCGAAAATTAAAAAAATAGTAATTTCAAATTTTATTACGAATACTTATTTTCATTTATTTTAATTGATAAATAATGAATCCTAAAAACTAATTAATCGATGTATAACTCATTTTTATCAACAAAAATTATAATTTAATTTTTATTCAAAATGTATTAATCTCATAACAAAAATACATAGTTATAATATAATAATTTCAACTCATTTACAGTAGCACAATTTATCAAATATTGCATAATAAATTATATTGATCGCGTCCTCACCCTTCTTGCGAATTAACAAATAGATTGGAGTAGAAATTAACAAATACATGAAACATAAATGATTCGATATGATCGAATGGGTGAATATATTGGAAAGAGTTTCGTACATACCTAATATGAATGAAGATTCAAATTTAAAGGCTGCTTCACCCTATAATACATGATGATGTATTGATAAGGAGTAATCAAACTTTGTTGCACAAAGCACGATTAATGATAAGTGACGTTGAGTTAAAATTCTTTCTATAAGGTGCGTGTGTATTTATAATTAGTACGTAAGGTTAAAATTAATCTAATCCAAAGAATAGTTTACAAAGCCATATAAGATACGGGTTTGTAAGAAACCTCTGCATAACCTAAGCCAATGAGTTGGCAGGTTGTGCGAATCGAAGGACTGCATGTAATAATTGCGCTTTAAAGATCTTGTATGAATCGTCTTAAGAGAATTTTGGGAATGATAGTTATTAGATGACTAATTCATGTTATGAACATAAATATATTATAAACTAATGCAAAAACGGTTTCATACAAGGTTACTCATAAAATGTTTATTAATGCCCATTCCATTGCATTGAAAAACAACCATTGTTTCAAGAAATACCGACTTCACAGCGAAGGAATTTCTTTAAGAAATTATTGGTATAAAGTGAATTTGGATGTGATCCAATGATAAACTAATTACAAGGGATCAAAGAAAATTGACCGAACCAAAATGAACATAAGTACATTAGAACGTATAATGAGTATTATTGTACGTTAAAGAGAAACTGCGAGTTTCTTGTCAATGCCAAGAATAAATACTCCTCGGTTGTTTAATTGAACCATTAAGTGTATTAACACTGTGATATGTTACGATGCATAAATCCAAAATAGACTGCAAGTACATTATCAAAATATGATTTTACTAGTTGTATCCGAAAGGATTTGGTCCTACTGGCCACAAATGTGTCTTTAAGAGAAAGATAAATGCAGTTGGAATATAGCGAGCCACATTGATAAGAATAGTACCGTAAATTTCAAATGTTGAAATTAACGTAATAGATTCACCATTCGATGTGCTTAAGTAGATTCAGATTTTACTCACAAATTATCACATAGTATGACTTTATGTTTTGGTACGTAGGTCTTGAAACAGAACATTCTAAATAATGATCTAGAGTAAACTGTTTACACATAATCACCAAAGTTTTTCGCAGTCATTGGGACCTATATTGATTTTGTAGGTTTTCAGATACGATCTAAGAACGGATGAGAAAGTATCACATAGAAAAGAATCAAAATTAAACAAGTATTTGTAATAGAAATATCAAATAGTGTGATTCTAAGCCAAAATGCAAAGAAAGCATGTGTTCAAAAGAAAGAATGAAAAAATGTAAAATGATATTTCTAAACTATAAGTAAACAACACACAGTTGATTGTTTATGATGTACCTGTGTTAAAATCAGCCTTAATTGTTTAATACATGTAACGACCCAATTTTTCGACGCCAAAAAGTCGTCATCAATACGCTCACTGTATCAAATGCCGCACAATCGAATGCCGAAAACCTAACCTTTGGGGTTAAAGAAGAAGAAGACAGAAGAAGAAATAGAAACTATAACAGAATCTCACATTTCACAGCGGAACAATATATAATAGATAAATGAATAATCTTTAAAACAAAAGTATTATATCAGTTTATACATCCATTATCAGAATGTTGCAACAACAAACAGCGGAAAAGAATATAACATATACAAATGATAAGCCTCGCCATCCAGCTAGCCTTTTGATCTCCACAGCATATCTTGATTTCGCTACCGAATAACTGATAACTTGACTCTAGGCTGCCCGTGTGGAAAATTATGGACACCTAGAGTTTAGAAATGGAACAATAAACTCCAGGTCAGTCATGGGACTGGTGTGAGATCTTAACAACAGTTATTTTCACAAAGGAAATAAAAAGAGATCCACTATGTTTTTGTAAAATGAAACTACCATAAGGCCTTTTGCCGCACACATAATGCAAACGCAGAATTGGGGAAGATTTCTTCTTATGATAGTCAAACATGCTTGATATGCAAAATCTCTTTTTATATTATTTTTAGTGCATAGTGCAGAGAACCTTTCAAAAGTATAATATTAATCTTAGCCAGCATACAACTATTATTGTATGCCTACTATAGCTACCAATTAAACGATGGGTCACCGCCATAAGTAAAAGGCAGGTTATACAACTAAAACCGTACAGGGAACGTATTGTTTCTTTGGATTTCCAACAAATGGTCAGGCTAAGGAACTTCCTATGCCACATGAGAACGCCTCTGGAGGGACGCCTCGAGAACTTAACCAGCTCTCTGCCAACACAAGGCCGAGTTACCTCACGCTTCCGGTGTAGTGAAGCTGTAACATAGATAACTCCATATACGAGTATGCTATCCTCCGGTCGTTATCGATCTTTATCCAAGGATCCTCAACCACAAAGCAACAACCACAAAGTAATAAATTTGCAGCAAACACATAGGTTAAATATCTGGGCTCCATACCATGATACCACCTCCTTAGAGAAGTAAATGGACATACTATAAGGGCGCTACCCTCAAAACAACAACCTTGCTGCATTCTTTCTGTTTCGACCATCCTCGAGGTATGAGGTCCGATGAAGTCTCGCCTAAAAGGCTATGCTTTTCACAAAAGCCATGCTTCGATCAACAAATGATCCACAATACTTCGTATGCCACACTACCAAATTAGGAATGTATCACTAGTAACCATCAACACATAACCTCTGAGCTCGTACATCTCAGAGAAGGGTGTTGAGCTAAGAGAATAAACTCTTCGCCACCAACGGAAATGTATTTGATAGAAACCAGCTTTACATCTCAAAGTGTAACGTCAGACACACATCCATACAAGTCCGTTCCAGGATCGAACGGAGCCGAAGGCACAACAAAGAAGCCTTTGCAATCTGAATACTCACTAATCACGTCCGAAATCCCCATCACAAAGGGTGATCAAATCTCTATACCGGGGTCATTCGGTGCAGAGGCATTCGGCAGGTAATCATTTCGTTTTCAAAAATACGCGGTCTTCAACACCATCTTCACATGCAATCCCATTTCATCATATCATTATTTGGAATGGGTTTTATGACACAAAGTCCTCTCCTGGCTAATCCGAATGACGAGCGCTTATTTTTAAAAATAAGTGTTACATTCAAATTTAGTAAATCACAACAAATTTCCACTTTGATTTTTTAAATAAAAGATCCATCACAAAGATTCGATGTGGTTTTCGAATATCCATTTGGAATCCGACCTCCGGTCGCATCGAAATTCACATGCCATTAAAAGGTCAACAATGATAGTCGATTATTTAACTATCAATTAACATTCACAACAATCACCAAGATTTAAATAGTTTTCCCCAATTATTTATTTTCAAAATATCTTCGCAAGATATATTTTTACACTTCAACCATTTGAAAACGAATTTCAAATCATTTTCCACATTTCATTCCTTTGAAAACAAATTTCAAATCATTTCTCACTTTTCAATGCTTAGAAAACAAATTTCAAATGATTTTTCACACGTGGAATAAATTTCCAAATATTTATTTCCACTGAAAATATGCCGAGTCCGAATACTTTAAAATAATTCAAATCACTTATCCAAAATATTCTTGGAGACATTTAAAATAAAACTATCTTAAACACTTATTTAAATATTAGTTATGAAAACATTATACTAATTATCACATATAAGACTTCAAGTCCAAACTAATTTTAAAATAAAACTAGTAGATAGGGTATAACTATTTAAATAACCATTTCCTAAAACAAATATCAATTCAATCTTTAAATAATCACTTCTATAATTAATCAAAAAAATCTTTACTTTAAAGATTTAAAAACAACTTAAGAAAACAATTTCTCCAAAATATTCTTTTAAAAATCAATTCTAGAACTTTTAATTTATATTTGAAAGCTACTTTGAAAACATACTCGGCTTTCCAGAGAAAATACACTTTCCACTTCAAAATGGTCCATTTAAATCAATTAATAAATCTTTCTGGATTTATTTTAAATTTACGTTCCAAATCCATAAATTTCTTTCCACTCTTTTAAAAATAAACAAATATTTATTTTAAAAACAAATTTCCCTTTCCTTTATAAATTCCCATTGTGAATTTAAATTCCAAATATCCATTTTCAAACACCAAATCAAATCCCAAATTGATTTCTAATTTTTATTTTCCAACACCAAGTCAAATTTTCCAAATTGATTTCCCAAGGATTTATTTTTAAATATCAAATCAATTTTCCAAATCCATGTCAAAGATTTATTTCCAACACCAAATCAATTTTCATATTAATTTCTAAATTTATTTCAGACACCGAATCAAATTCCAAATAGATTTCCCAAAATCATTCAAATACCATATTAAATTCCAAATTTGATTTCTAAATTTATTTCCTTTTAAAATAAATTCCTTTATCTCTTTTAAACTATTTAAAATCCACATTTTAAATAAATTCTTCAAACTTTTGAATAATATTACTCGAAATCCATTTATTAAACCTTTTCCCATATTTTGGAATTTTATTCAATAGGATTACAAATATCAATCCTTTTCCTTTTAAACTCTTTCTTTTAAATTTATCCAATTCTCAAAAATTCATTTACTTAAAATTTTCTACTTTAATTTCCAAAAATCCAATTCTGTATTTTTGGTATCCTACGATACCAAAAATATATCCGGCTAAACCATAGCTTTCAATGATTTCAATCGCAAATATAATCATACGCAGATTGTATATAAATTAACACGCAATATTGAAACAAATTCAAATATTTGAGGAATCCAGTTTGATCCCTCCAACCTGTTTCCCTGCATCTACAGACGTTAGCACAACAATTAAATACCAATTCCACTTCGAAGTGGAATATCGCGGTATATGGGATTATATAAAATCATCTGCTATTATGCGGCGCATAGGCTCTCATCCGCTATATAATGCAGGAAATCAATCACTCCAAATACACACACTATATATACTATCATAATCCAGTAATAAATCAATAACTGAAATTCAAATTCTCAATCAAGTGAGAAGATCTCACCTTTACTTTTATTTTGCATTCAATCCAAACCAGCCATTTCTTCACGATTCAAAACCTTGTAACAACATTATAAGGTTTTATTAATATTTGAATTAGTTGAACAAATTAATTCCCTTTTTGATGTAAATAAAAATTATTTATTTTAAACTAATTTGCCTAAGATAAATTATTTTAGTAATTAAAATAATTAAATAGGTTAATTAACCAAATTAATCTTCATAAATTTAAAACTAAACTTTTAATAAAAATAGGTACATAAGTATATTCATTTTAGAACTACTTACAATTATTTTTAAATTAAACAAAAATGAATATAGGTTTATTAAACAAATTATTTCCTTGCTGTAAAAACGTATATTACAAAATTAAAAGAAAATCATCTTATACCTAACATATAGATGCGAATCAGGATTCGCCAATCCTTCAAGTTCACGCGAACGCGCGCTTCCCATCTGCTGCCATCATCTGAACTAGAGCTGCCATCGCTTGCTTGGCTCGAGTTTCTCACGCCCCCAGACCACTATGCGAGTTCGCGACTCCGGCCGCGCCACCCTCTGGTGTCGTGATTTCCCCTAATTCAAAACTCGACTTCCTACGGCGCCACAATCACGAAATCCATCCGAACGCCTCCATTAATCGTGACACCTCATGCTTCATTTCCGACTTCGTCGACACCTGCCGCGATGATTTCCTCGAACAAATTTTTGAATGATACTCGCGATCGAAGTTGCCATTATTTTTCTTATTCGAAAACGATGTTGAGGGAAGGAGGAAATCAATCTGTTGCCATTTTCCATTTCGAATTTGGTTTCGAAAAATGCTCGGCGAATCGACCATAATATTTTTTTATTTGAACGAAAGAAAATGCTTCCGTTTGTTTTATAATTTTTTTCTTTTCTCTTGAAAAAACGCATGTTGAACGTTTGCCAAGTGTTTGAAATGTTGAAACATGTTAAAATTTAACAATTGCATAAGAATATTTATATTCATTAAATTCAAATTGCCTCGATAAATGCAATTTACAATTTCGAACCCCAATCAGGACGTGCCGCCAAGCATTTATAATATTATACGCATATTCGAAATGCAATGGAAAAGTTTCTGAGTCCAAATTTGATCATATGGAGAAGATAGCTTTTTGGACCAGCTAATAAATTAAGTTTCGATATAAGTTTCAGCACGTTTGCTTATCGTACGGCCGAAAAATCGCTCCAAATGCCACAAAAATTTAAACCCGGTAGTAATACAATATTTCGGATCCAATGGAACTTGTTTCGTCGAATTCTGAGACTGTGCCCCGGAAGGCTATTTTTAAATATTGATTCAAACGATATAAATTCTAAATTGAACAAATCATTTTCAAATCCAATTTTGAACCTTCAATTATCTTCAGTATTGTCAATATAAAATTTTCAAACCTTTGAAATATTAATAATCAGCATAAAAATCAAAATTCAACATTTTACCCAACTTAAATAAATTAAATTCAATATTTTAATTCTAAATTCATAATTATATTTGAAATTCAAGTTTACAATAACTTTCAAATATTTAAAATCAATTAAATATCTCAATTTCAAATGTTTAAAATTCTGGGTCGTCATATTCTTCCCCCTTAAAAGAATTTCGTCCCGAAATCACCAGTAAAGAAGAATGATCCTTAACTCGTTTATTATTTTCCTAAACCAAATAGTTTTATCAACTTGCCAAAAAAAATCTTTCTATTAAAGACCCATTATCGCTTCAACTAACTTTCCAACCATAATTATAAGTTCCAAACAATATTGTTTTCTCAACAATTTAAATTTAAATTCAAATTCAAATTTTTAAATTTTCAAAATTTTCTCAAAATTTTTCTAACTCCCTAAATTTTCGAAAAATTTCGCCAGCGTCTCCTTTATGCGGCTAGCTCGGTACGGCTACAAAATGCCACAACGGACCCCCAGATTTCAAAAAGAAAACGAAAAGCCAAGCCGCTAGACAAGAAAGTCATCAAATTTCATACTGAAAATTAAATACATACCTTTTTCGAGCAATTCAAATTTAATTTCGAAATCAAATCCCAATTTATGTTTTGCCTTTTACACACCTGTATATCCTACTTATCATTTTGCACATTTCTTTACAAAAGTTTCAATATTTAATTTATTCAACTCGTATGATGTACCTATATCATTCGTACGCAATACCAAATTCGATCGCTCACTCGATCACATAATTTCACTTTCGAACTAGTATCGTCCACCCGATTTCCTAGTGCGGACTCAGATCTGGTTTCTTGATCAAAAACCGTCATTATCCTTGCATAGCTGTAAACTATGATAGAGAATTTACAGAATCAACCAAAAATTCATATCCAGATTCGTTGTCGAAAATGGAGCGAAAAATCCTAATTCAAATCGATATAACTATCTCGAAATTCTGTGCTCGAATTTAGGATCAAATCGCTATGCGAATAAAATAATATACGTACATCCCACGTATTAATTCCAATTGATTATCAGATATGTCAATTTTCTTTTGTGTATTCACATTCATTTTTTTCATTCACTTATTCACAATTACAATTTCACAACTTCTAGATTTTATTTAAGAATTTTTATCATTTGTTTCTTAAGTTCGATACAAGTTTTTTACATGCTTCTTAAATTATTTTACTTCACCATTTTGGCTTGTCTATACTTTTCATTCAAGTTGAATTTCATTTCCATATAATTCAATTTACCTTTCATTTATAATTGCTGAATTCAATTCGTTACAAACCATATTTATTTGTTCATTCCTTCAATTAGTTCCAATTACCAATTTTATTTCAATACTTTGCTTTATTTATCATAAATCAAATTCATTTTCAATTCCAGTTTTATTTGCTTACAAATTCGAAACGAATTTCAACATTCAATTTCACTTTCATTTACTTGCAATTGTAAACTCATTTATTCATTCATAATTTTATTTTCCACCTTAATAAATTTTATCCCATAACTACTTTTATCAGATTCCAGAGTCTTTCCAACATTTCAAAATCATTTTTGAAATCAATTCAAATTATCTTTTGAATTCCCAAAACCAAACCCAGTTTTCCAAACAACTTCAAATTTTAAATAATTTTAGCAGCAATCCCTCTCCTGGAAACCCGAAAATGAACATCGATGCTGCTGCAGTCATCACCGAAGTTATTTTTCAACGACCGAAAAGAGTTAGAGCTTTTTATCCCTTCAAAAACATTTTTTCCAAACCTTTGAAAACTATTTTCAAATAAAAAAGGATTTAAACTTTTCCAAATCTCCAAAACTTCAAATCCCTTCAATTTCTTTTCAAATATTTCTTTGGAATTCGATTTCAAATTATAAATCTCATTTACAAATTCCATTTGTATATGAATTCATTTCTCCGTTATTTTATTATGATTTCAATTCCTTATTCAATAATCAATGATAATAATTTTATATTATCGCTTTCTAACATCCAAGCAACCATATACTATATTATAATTTATGGAAAATTATTCCTTTTATATACGAAAATAATTTTGTAAAATTATTTCATTTACCTGATTTTAAAACAATACTATGTTGGTTTACCTTGTTTAAGAGTTTAGAAACCCTTATCGATACAGTGGGCCAGACTGCACCGATCAGAATCTTCAAACAATCAAGAGCTAAGTCAACACAATATAAAACAATTCTATATTCATTGACATGCACTTATATCTATTATTACACTCGAACTCATTCTAGAGTACTACTGACTCTATCTCTAATGAGTAATCCTCACCAGAGCCAAGGTTGTCGCTTAACCAAATGCCCTGATACCACATTGTAACGACCCATTTTTTTGATGCCCGAAAGTCGATCACAATACGCCCACTGTATCAAATGCCGCACAGTCGAATGCCGGTAAACCTAACCGTTAGGGTTAAAGAAGAAGAAGACAGAAGAAGAAACATATTAATACAGCAGAATCTCACATTTCGTAGCGGAACAATATATAATAGATAAATGAATAATCTTTAAAACAAAAGCACTATATCAGTTTATACATCACATTACTAGAGTGCAACAACAAACAGTGAAAAAGAATATAACATATACAAATGTTATGCCTCACCATCCAGCTAGCCTTCCGATCTCCACAGCATATCTTGACTTCGCTCCAGAATAACTGATACCTGACTCTAAGCTGCCCGTGTGAAAAATTATGGGCACCCAAAGTTTAGAAAGGGAACAATAAACTCCAAGTCAGTCATGGGAATAGTGTGAGATCTTAAAAACAGTTATTTTCACAAAGGAAATAAAAACAAACCCGCTATGTTTTTGGAAAATGAAACCACCATAAGGCCTTCCGCCGCACACACAATGCAAATGCAGAATTGGGGAAGATTTCTTCTTATGATAGTCAAACATGCTTGATACGCAAAATCTCTTTTTATATTATTATTAGTGCATAGTGCAGAAAACCTTTCTAAAGTATAATATTAATCTTAGCCAGCATACAACAATTATTGTATGCCTACTATAGCTACCAATTAAATAACGGGTCACCGCCATAAGTAAAAGACAGGTTATACAACTAAAACTGTACAGGGCGCGTATTGTTTCTTTGGATTTTCAACAAATGGTCAGGCTAAGGAATTTCCTATGCCACATGGAAACGCCTCTAGAGGGACGCCCCGAGAACTTAACTAGCTCTCTGCCAACACAAGGCCGAGTTACCTCACGCTTCCAGTGCAATGAAGCTGTAATATAGATAACTCCACACACGAGTATGCCATCCCCCGGTCGCTACCGACCTTTATCCAAGGATCCTCAACCACAAAGCAAACAACCACAAAGTAATAAATTTGCAGCAACCACATAGGTTAAATATCCAGGCTCCATACCATGATACCACCTTTTTCCAAAAGGAAATGGACATACTATGAGGGCGCTACCCTCAAAACAACAACCTTGCTGCATTCTTCCTGTTTTTACCATCCCCGAGGTGTGAGGTCCGACGAAGTCTTGTCAACTAAGCTATGCTTTTCACAAAATCCATGGTTCTATTAACAAATGTTCAGTAGCACTTTGTATGCGACATTACCAAATTGGGAATGTATCACTTGTAACCATCAACTACATAACCTTTGAGCACGTACGTCTCAGAGAAGGGTGTTAAACTAAGAGAATAAATTCTCCGCCACCAACAGAAATGTATTTGATAGAAACCAGCTTTACATCTCAAAGTGTAACGTTAGATACACATCCATACAAGTCCGTTCTGGGATCGAACGGAACCGAAGGCACTTCAAAGAAGCCCTTGCAATCAGAATATTCACTAATCACATCCGGAATCCCCATCGCAAAGGGTGATCAAATCTCTATACCAGGGCCATTCGGTGTAGAGACATTCGACAGGTAATCCTTTCGTTTTCGAAAATACCCGATCTTCAACACCATCTTGACATGCAACCCAATTTCATCGTATCATTATTCGGAATGGGTTTTATGACACAAAGTCCTCTCCGGACTAATCCGAATAACGAGCGCTTATTTTTAAAAATAAGTGTTATATTCAGATTTCAAGTAAATCACAACAAATTTCCACTTTGATTTTTTAAATAAAAGATCCATCACAAAGATTCGATGTGGTTTTCGAATATCCATTTGAAATCCGACCCCCGATCGCATCGAAATTCAAATGCCATTTAAAGGTCAATATTGGTAGTCGGTTATTTAACTATCAATCAATATTCACAACAACCACCAAGATTTAAATAATTTTCTCCAATTATTTATTTTCAAAATATCTTTGCAAGATATATTTTTACACTTAAACCATTTGAAAAGGAATTTCAAATCATATTCCATATTTCAATCCTTTAAAAACAAATTTCAAATCATTTTTCGCATTTCAATCCTTTGAAAACAAATTTCAAATCATTTTTCACACACGGAATAAATTTCCTAATATTTATTTCCACTGAAAATATGCTCAGTTCGGATACTTTAAAATAATTCAAATCACTTATCCAAAATATTCTTGGAGACATTTAAAATAAAACTATCTTAAACACTTCTTAAATATTAGTTATGAAAACATTATACTAATCATCACATATAAGGCTTCAAGTCCAAATTAATTTTAAAATAAAATTAGTAGATAGGATATAACTATTTAAATAACCATTTCCTAAAACAAATATCAATTCAATCTTTAAATAATCAGTTCTATAATTAATTAAATAAATCATTACTTTAAAGATTTAAAAACAACTTAAGAAAACAATTTCTCCAAAATATTCTTTTAAAAACCAATTCTAGAACTTTTAGTTTATATTTGAAAGCTACTTTGAAAGCATACTCGGCTTTCCAGAGAAAATACACTTTCTACTTCAAAATGGTCCATTCAAATCAATTAATAAATCTTTCAGGATTTATTTTAAATTTACGTTCCAAATCCATAAATTTCTTTCCACACTTTTAAAAATAAACAAATATTATTTTTTAAAACAAATTTTGCTTTCCTTTATAAATTCTCATTGTGAATTTAAATTCCAAATATCCACTTTCGAACACCAAATCAAACCCCAAATTGATTTCTAATTTTTATTTTCCATCACTAAATCAAATTTTCCAAATTGATTTTCCAAAGATTTATTTTTAAACATCAAATAAATTTTCCAAATTGATTTCAAAGATTTATTTCCAACACCAAATAAATTTTCATATTGATTTCTAAATTTATTTCAGACGTCGAATCAAATTCCAAATTGATTTCCCAAAATCATTTCAAATACCAAATTAAATTCCAAATTTGATTTCTAAATTTATTTCCTTTTAAAATAAATTCCTTTATCTCTTCCAAACTATTTAAATCCATATTTTACATAAATTCTTCAAACTTTTGAATAATATTACTCAAAATCCATTATTAAACCTTTTTCCCATATTTTGGAATTTTATTCAATAAGATTACAAAAATCAATCATTTCCCTTCTTAAATTATTTCTTTTAAATTCAATTCTCAAAAATTCATTTACTTAAAATTTTCTACTTTAATTTCCAAAAATCCAATTCTATATTTCTGGTTTCCTACGATACCAAAAATATATTCGACTAAACTATAACAATCAACGATTTCAATCACAAATATAATCATACATTGAATATACATAAATCAACACATAATATTGAAACAAATTCAAATATTTGAGGAATCCAGTTGGATCCCTCCAACCTGTTTCTCTACATCCACAGAAGTTAGTACAATAATTGAATACCAATTCCCTTTTAAGGTGGAATATCGCGGTATATGAGATCATATAAAATCATCCGTTGTTATGCGGCGCATAGGGTATCATGCGCTATATAATGCGAAAAATTAATCACTCCAAATATATATATATATATATATATATATATATATATATATATATATAGACACACACACACACACACACACACTATATATATACTATCGTAATCCAATAATCAATCAATAACTAAAATTCAAATTTTCAATCGAGTGAGAATATCTCATTTTGCTTTTATTTTGCAATCCAATCCAAACCAGCCATTTCTTCACGATTTAAAACCTTGTAACAACATTATAAGGTTTTATTAATATTTGAATTAGTTGAACAAATTCATTCCCTTTTTGATTTAAATACAAATTATTTATTTTAAACTAATTTGACTTAGATAAATTATTTTAGTAATTAAAATAATTAAATAGGTTAATTAACCAAATCAATCTTCATAAATTTGAAAGTAAACTTTAAATAAAAAAAGGTACATAAGTATAATCATTTTAGAACTACTTGCGTATATTTTACAATTAAACAAAAATGTATATAGGTTTATTAAACAAATTATTTCCTTAATGTAAAAACGTATATTACAAAATTAGAAGAAAATCATCTTATACCTAACAGAAAGATGCGAATCAAGATTCGCCAACCCTTCGAGTTTAGGCGAACGCGCGCTTCCCATCTGCTGCCATTGTCTGCACTAGCGCTGCCATCGCTTGCTTGGCTCGAGTTTCTCGTGCCCCCAGACCACTGCACGAGTGCGCGACTCCGACCGTGCCACCCTCTGGGGCCGCGATTTCCCCTAATTCCAAGCTTGACTTCCTACGGCGCCACCATCCCGAAATCCATCCGAGCGCCTCTATTAATCGCGACGCTTCATGCTTCATTTCCGACTTCGCCGATAGCTGCCGCGATGATTTCCTCGAACAAATTCACGAATGATACTCGCGATCGAAGTTGCCATTTTTTCTTATTCGACAACAATGTTTAGGGAAGGCGGAAATCGATCTGCTGCTATTTTCCATTTCGAATTTGGTTTCAAACAATGCTCGACGAATCGGCCATTATATTTTTTTATTTGAACGAAAGAAAATGCTTCCGTTTGTTTTATAATTCTTTTCTTTTCTCTTGAACAGACGCATGTTGAACTTTTGCCAAGTGTTTGAAATGTTGAAACGTGTTAAAATTTGTCAATTGCATAAGAATATTTATATTCATTAATTTCGAATTCAAATTCAAATTGAAATTGCCTCGATAAATGAAACTTACAATTTCAAACCCCAATCAGGCCGTGCTGCCAGCCGTTTATAATGTTATACGCCTATCCCGAACATAATGGAAGAGGTTCCAGAAAATTTGATCATATGGAGAAGATAGCTTTTTGGACCAACTAATAAATTAAATTTCGATATAATTTTCAGCGCGTTTGCTTATCGTACGGCCAAATAATCACTCCAAATGCTATGAAAATTAAAATCCGATAATAATATAATATTTCGGATCCAATGGGACTTGTTTCGTCGTATTCCGTGACTGCGCCCCAGAAGGTTATTTTTAAATATCAATTCAAACGATATAAATTCAAAACTGAACAAATCATTTCCAAATCCAATTATGAAGTTTCAATTATCTTCAGTATTGTCAATATAAAATTTTCAAACCTTTGAAATATTTTTAATCAGCTTAAAGATCAAAATTCAACATTTTACCCAACTTAAATAAATTAAATTCAATCATTTAATTGCTAAATTCATAGTTATATTTGAAATTCAAGTTTGCAATAACTTTCAAATATTTAAAATCAATTAAATATCTCAATTTCAAATGTTTAAAATTCCGGGTCGTCACAATACTCGACATTGTATTTATAAACGATGTCTTTTATAGTAAGTATAAAATACGTTGGGAATGTCCCAAATGATATGAAAGGACGCTTTATTAAAATGGTTAATGACGAACATGTAAGATGGATTGCTTATGCATTGGCAATAAGAATTACCATACATGTTATGTTGTCTATGATATCGCGATTTGTTTATGTAATTGATACATAAAGCAAATATCAAATCCAAATAGATATCACTAAATGATAGTTTGAAGTGTTTTCATGTATTTACTAAATCTAGAGAATTGTTAACAAAAACAACAAACTCCTTATAAAGGAGTGTTCGGACTCAAACTTCATAAGTGATATTGAGTATAATGTTTCAATAATATATTCAAGTGAAGAATCTTTAAAATTAGAAACGTTCTTAATAAAAGAATGTGGTTGATTTAATGAAAGTTGCTAAATATATCGTCTTGAATGGTGCCATAATAAAAGCAATGTATATAAATATAAATACACAAATTTATAACTGAGCCGAGAGTGATTCCAAATTTTGAGAATCCCATAACATTGTTGTATGATAATAATAGAGTTCATAACAAAACGTAGAGCTCACTGGAAGTGTTGAGACATAACCCGAATTGTTGCACACAACAAATGTAGCTTATCAGTGTTGGAGAGAGTTGATTGATAGAGTGGATAATTGATACATAATAGCACACCCATTTATTGAGGGGCTAATCCAATTGGTTTTAAGAAAACTAATTAGAGAAGTTGGAATAAGATTCCATAATTGACCTCAAATGCAAGTGGGAGATTGATAGAGTTAGGGGTATGTCCAATCGGTAATTATGTAATTTGTTATATATACCTAACTCGGTAACCAATCTTGTTCGAAATAATAAGTATTTTCTTTCTACTTTACACTTGATATAACGTGTTATATTAATTAGTTAATTTGATTAAAAGTATATTTAATAGAAAATCCATAAATAATATGTTTTTGTGATATTATTTACTAAGTTTTGCAACCGTGAGTAATTTATCACAATGAAAACAAATATATCATTTTAAATGTTTCTAGTCAAGATGCATCGAGATTGGATATCGATGTATCTATTGAGACTAGAGTACGTAATGCTTTCTAAATTTGAGACAGTATATTACTCATGACTGCTGGGGGCAATTTCGTACTGGTTGTTATTGGATAACTGTTGAAAGACTCACTCGATAGTTTTCTGTTGGTTAATATAACGGGTCAAACAGAAAATATTGATGTGACTGATTTGCACAGTTCCCTCGACTTGAGAATACTGTCGACCTTCAATGTGAAAGCTCTACTTTGATTATAGTCAAATCATGGCTGGTACACCTAGTGACACGGTTAGGTCAAGTGGAAGTATTTGAAGTGAAACACTATTTAAGAGAGGATTCGTCTCCTCAGTTATATAAGGTTAGCATCATGGTCAACTCAAGTCAACTCAAAGTCGAACTCTCTAGCCATAGAATTTCGGTTAGTAATAATTTTTATTGTTGAACCAACTACTTTGCCTTTGGACTATAGAGTTGAATATAGACGATATTGGAATTTTGACCATTACCAAATTCCATAAGTCCAAAGTGATATTGTTTTGACGAAGAGAATGCGTGTAAATTAAAGTCACAACCAGGTAATGCTTAACAAAGTGAAATGGATTGTACCAAAACCAAGTAAGCAATAAATTTGGCCAAAATGTCACGCCAACTCTAAGTGACGTGTGAATGTTAGTATTCGAATAGTTCGATATTAATCGCCGACCAAATTTGCACCTGACGAGTCACACAACCGAAACGATGAATTCTTTTTTGTCCATACGATTTGATAAGTTTATAATTATTATAAATTAATTAATATTTATGAAATTTTGATTATAAATTTTGATTATGATTTGATAAATAAATACTAAATATATTTATAATAATTATAAATACATCAATCGATATAAGATATCGATAAGCGATTAAACTGGATTTAATTGCGTAATATTTTTATATGTGCTAAATGGGTTTAAGGCCTACCATAGAGCTTGTTACTTTTGGCAGCATATATGCATACATGCCTCTTAATTTAGGTAGAAGGGGACTTTATTTTGGATGGCTCAGATTGAAGGGGAAAGAGTATGAAATACGATCCACTTTTCTCTCCTTTCTATCCACTATTTAATCCCTAACCCTAATTAGATTAGATCTTTTATTGCCTCCCCTCCTATGTGCCGGCTAAAACTATACCCTTGCCTCTCCATCAGTATAAACTCAAATCAAGTCAGATCTGATAACTATTCGATAGCTGAAGGTCAACGGTTCAAGCACTAGCAATCTGTTGAATCGTAAAGAGTTTTATAGTGGAGAGTTTATCTTTTCAAGATGTACTTCAAGGCTTTGGAATTAAGGTAGGTTTTTATCAGATTATAATTTCTAATTCTTAGCATAATATTGTATGTGTGTGTATAATATGGTTAGTTAGGTGACAATTCTAGTATGCAATAATGTTGTCACAAATTAGTTTGGCTATATGCATGTATATATTTATGTTTCAAAAAACATTTTTTAATATATGTCGGATCAGCAAGTCGCATATTATAATAATATAATTTAATATTTTATTAAATTAATATATACATATATCATTTAATTACATATATATAGCCTATAATTAATTACAATATCACATTATGGTTAAAATTAGTCATATAATTTTATATATAAATTTTTATAGTAATACCAATTTTCGAAAGTAAGAAAATAATTTTTTATAAATATTTATTATTATTTAATATTATTCAAATTAGTTTACTACATAACTAAATTATATTAGTTTAAATATGTTATGAAAATTGTTTTCAAATTTCATAATATTATGTTAGTATCAGATAAGCTCTTGGTCAACAAAAATATTTTTGTTATTTTTAAAAATTGATATTTAATTCGGGCTTATTTAGATTGAAAAAATGTAGGAAAATTATCCAAACCATAAAATATCGTTTATAAATTTTCTTCTCATCCAAATCACAATCAACAATAAAGCTATCAAAATCATTCTCAGATGAAAGAACGTAAATGGCGACCATTCTCAGATCTCCCCTAATCCCTCTCGTCTCTTCCTTCCCCTTTCGTTCAGTGCGCTTCTACCTTGTCCCCTACGCTTCGACTCAAATCTGAATGGCCAAGAACCTAAAGCTTAAGCCTCGCTACGCTGCTTCAATTGAATCTTCTTCGTTAACTAGATCCAGACGCCAGTTCTCTTCCTCCATTCCAAAGATGCCTCCTGCTCCTCCTGAGTCGCCTGTGAACTTGTCTGTCGTCGCGGTTGGCTTGTATAACTCGATCACAAATCTCGCAGCTGAAATAGTGATCACTTCGTCTCCTACTGTCCCCCTTCGGAATTTCGCTGGTATCTCCTTCTACCTCAATTTCGAATTTAGTTCAATCTATATGTAATTAGGTTAGTACTGAATGTTATAATACAAATGAGAATGCTCAATTTGCTGAGTTAAATGGTGGTCAGGAGCCGGATTTGAATGTTTCTGTTTCCCCAACTGCTGGTGATAGGAATATCGCGGGGATATGTAGGTCGTATGACACTGATGTTTGCGCTATTGCGTCCAGGTAGGGTGTCATTTTTGTCGATAAATCTCCTCCTACGAAATCAAGAATGCTAAAACTCCAGTTACTATCATCAATAAAACCAGTCCTGGAGGTTTTTGTGTCAACGTAGTGAACAATCCTGTAGTCGATAAGCCAGCATGGTCTTCATTGTTTAAATCATTGCCAAGAATTGCTGGTGCCTATACCCCGTAGAAATTTTGCGCTTGGGTCAATGATGGGATTAACGTGCTCCACCTGAGTGATTCAAAAGGCTGTAAGACTTTGTTCTGAACACTTGGTTTGTTTTTTCTAGATGCTTCATCTTTATTTGCGGTTGTACGTGAGCAACGTAAACGTGTGGAAGCTGAAGGATACTCTTCATGTTCAATATATAAATTCCTTTCTCTACTTTAAGTTTGGAAACAACGAAGACAGAATAATAGCTCTTGAGACAAACCCTCCCATTATTATTGTGACTCCTTGGAGCGTTGGAACTAATAGAGCAAGAGAGTAGATTCTCTCGATTCCGGTTTGGGTCACTTTCTCTATTATTCTGTCCGTCTTACAATCGTTGATTAGTCTGAAATGGCTTGCGAGCCTTAGTGGTGAGTTCAAATGTTTTAATGCTAATAACATCGCTTTCAAGAATTTATTTTGTGCTAGAGCATTGATTGAAATAACCCCAACTAATCCCATGCCGTTGAAATTGAAAGTTAGAATCATGAAAGGACTCGATGCAGAGATTAATGTTAATTACAGCCGGAAATTCAATATATGTACAAACTGTCAGTATTTTGGACATTCTATGGAGAAGTGTTCCAATGTTTCTCCTTTTCCTCCTGCAGTCAAAGTCCCTCTCTCTGGGATGGAAATGAAACGGGTCCTCAAAATTAGAATTCCGCCTGTCTCTGATCCTGTTGTTTCTGATTCTCCCCTTATGGAGTCAATGATGGAATCTCTAGCTGACAGTGTTTCCGACGATGAGGTTATTATTTGGGAACCGGAAGAGAATTCTTGGGTTCACATGAATACTAAATGGGGTATGACCGGTAGATGCCAAGGTATCACATGTTTTTAGGTGGTCTTAATGAGTCTAGGAGGCTAGTGTATCATGTTGAGGGTAAAGGACTTTCTCCGACGATCACGGTTTTGATGGTGCAAGCAAGTGGTAGCAATTATTAGACCCTAATTAGGACATGATATATCTCTACTCTTCTCTTTCGAGGTCGTTTGATCCGTATCTGGCTACGTGCTTTTCTATTGTTCAGCATGTTATAGGCCCGGGTAATAATGTTGATAATTGTAACGACCCAATTTTTCGACGTCCGAAAGTCGACATCAATACGTCCACTATATCGGATACCGCACAGTCGAATGCCAAAAAATCGAACCGTTAGGGTTTAAAGAAGAAGAAGAAGATAGAAGAAAAGCAGAAACAATAACAGAATCTCACATTTCGCAGCGGAACAAATATAATAGATAACTAAATATCTTTCAACAGAATCACTAAATCAGTTATTACATTACATCACCTTACATTATCAGAGTTTACAACAACAAACAGCGGAAAGGAAATATTACATATATAGGTGATACGCCTCGCCATCCAACTTGCTCCTGATCTCCAAAGCAACTTCTTGACTTTGCTCACGAATAACTTCTAACCTGACTCTAGGCTGTCCGTGTGGAAAATTGTGGGCACCCAGAGTTTAGAAAGGGAATAACAAACTCTAGGTCAGTCGTGGGACTGGTGTGAGATCTTAAAAATGGTTACTTTCACAAAGAAAATAAAAGAAATTTGCTATGCTTTTGGAAAATGAAACTACCATAAGGCCTCCCGCCACACACACAATGCAAGCGCAAACTTGGAGGAGATTTCTCCTTATGATAGTCAAAAATGCTTAATACGAGAAAATCATTTGATATTATTATTAGTGCATAGTGCAGAAAACCTTTCGAAAGTATAATATTAATCTTAGCCAGCATAAGTACCATTATACCATGCCTACTATAGCTACCATTTTAAATGAAAGGTTCTACAACTAATACCATACTGGGTTTGTGATATCCCGGAATTTTAGACAATATCAATTTAATAATCTTTATATAAAATTAAATTGATATTGATATTGATAATATTGACTAATAAAATATGTTTTGGTTTAATAATCAGATTTAAATAATATTTAATTTGTGAATTTATCTTTTAAAAGCTAAAATGAATGTTTAAAATTATAATGTATATATATTATAGTTTATTTTTGTTTTGGAATTTAATAAATAAATGAAGTTTGTTTGTTTTTAAATTCTAATAAATATTGAGTAATTAGGAAATTATGTTTAATTAATATTAAGCTTTTAAAAATCTATTTAAATTAATAACTATATGATTTGTAAATATTTATAAAAAATGTTATATTGTTTAAAATTTGACTTAGCTTAATTTTTTTTATTTTTAAATAAAAGTTGAGTTTATTTTTTTTATTTTTTAATATTATTTGATTAAATATGAATTGGGTATATTTTATATAAGTTTAAAATATAAGATAGTATGTGATTTAAATTCATTTAAATATAAAAGTGATTTATAATTTCTTTATAAATCATATAAAATTGTAAATTAATATTTGAAACCCTATTAATAAATATTCTATTTTTCTTAAATATAAAGAAGGATTAAAATAAGGAAAATGGAATCTTCATTTTAATAGATTGATTTTTTATTTTGATTTCAAAGATTTAATTGATTTGAAGTTTTATTTTGAAACTCAAATTTATTGATTGTTTAAAACATTTGTGTAAATTTTTAATTTATTAATTGTTTTATTTACATTTACTTTTAATAAGAAATTCATTTATATTTACATAAACATAAAACAAATTAAGAAAACCCTTTATACACATTTAAATATATAACTTAATTTAATTAAAACAAGTGTAATCAAATTAGCAATCTAAGCAACATGTGTTAGTTGTAAATCAAGAAATGTGACAAGTGTCATTTGATCTTCTCTTTATTTTAATTAAAACATTTTCAGCCTTAACCATTTTTACTATTCTTTCATTCATCCTCTTTTCTAAATCTAAGAAAACACTTCATTCAAAAATCTGAAACCCCTCAAAAACATATTTGCAAATTCATTTCAAAAGAAATTCTAACATCTGAAACTCCTCATTCAAAAATAAGATCAATCTTCTCAAATCAAAACCTGCACTTGCAACTCTGGAAATTTCTGTAAATCAAAAGCTTTAAGGTGTCAGCATTTTACAACCTGAAGATTTCTTTGCAATTCATCTCTGGAATTTCACCTGCATGCATCTAATTTTGGGATAAGTTACAAATGCAAACTGCATTTCTTTTCTACCTGGAAATCAATTCCTGCAAAATCAATCTGCAAATTCATATTGGAGTCTGCAGTTGTACCAAAAGATCACTGCAAACTTCAGCAAATCAAAATGAATTTCTGCATAGTGAAGTCTGCATTTTCATAGAGCCTGCATTCCTTTTAAAGCCTGGAAGTTTGCATGCATATAATCATTGGATAGGGAGCTAATGCATTGCAGTTTCAATCTGGGAATTATGCTCTGCTCATAAATTTTTTTAGGTGAGTAACACCTAAATTTTTCTTTACCAAAATCTGGTTGCTTGTTTTTATCTCTGGAATGAATTAATATGCATGATAAAAGTTTGCAGAAAATTGCTTGTATATGAATTTTTAGGAATTACTTATTATTGATATAGGTGTGTATGCTTTGGTTTGATCAGTAAATGCTGATGTATCTGACTTAGGCATTTAAATTCAAATCTGTTTGTTAGGATAAAATAGAGTTTAAAATTTATACAAGTTGAATATTACATGTATTGCCTGAAACATTAATAACAGAGAAATACAATTGTATAGGTGGAAAATATAAACATTATAAATCAATGTTTCAGATTTGGATATCAAAACATCATGCAAATTCATGAATATTAAATCTAGAATCACAGTTTATAAAGTAAAATCTAGGAGCAGTTCAAACTTCTCTGTATTTTGAATTTTAGGTGAGTTCATTTGATTTTTGTGTTTGAATGGGTTGAGATTGTTTCTGTAGTAGAAGGAGATATCAGAGAAGTTGGGAAATTTTTTGATTTGGGTTGCCATTCATTTTTGAAGTTAAAATTTGAATTTAAGGTTGTGAACCCTAGTTTTTACCGGGTTCCAAATTTTGCTTGAATTCGATCTCCTAGGTTGATCGAGTGTTTAGGGTTTTTGAAGGATGGTTGCTAGACCCTAGGGGAGTAAGTAACCGGAATTGTAGATTCATCGATGGTCGGAGGTGGATGAAATCATTGTTGACAGGTTTGGAGTGTGGGAAATGCTGTGTTCCAGGTTTTTAAGGGAGCTGTTCAATTTGAATATGTGGAGATTGGTGATGTCTTGGGTGATCATGTTGGATTTAAGGGTGGATGGTGGATGGATGATCATCTCTGATGATCGGGAAGATGGCCATGGCAATGTGCATATGCAAAGTGGCCATAGAGAGGAGATTTAGTTCTGGAATATAGGGAAGAAGTGGTGCTCGGGTAGATTCAGTCTTTGCTCGAAGTTAAGATAGGGGGAGACTCAAAGTAATTTAGCTTTTGACTCGGGTAGTTTACTTTGGTGCAGTATTTTGAGTCTGTAACCAGATTTTGCTTCAGGTTTTAAAATTTTAAAACTAAATAAAAAAAATAGGCTAGGCAAGCTTAAATCTAAACTAAAGCAAGATTAAAACATGAATTCAAGTAGATTTTGAATTTCAGGTTTTGAATAAACAAGATTTGCAGTTTTGTTCCTATAGCCTGAACAGTTTCAGGTTTTTGAATTTTAAAACCAAATTTAAAAATAGTAAAGCAAGTTTAAATATAAACTTAAAGTAAGATTTAAACTATGAATTCAAATAAATTTGAATTCCAGATTTTAATAAATTTGCAGAATAGAATAAAGTATTTAAATAAAATTTGAAACCTGCACAGTTTTGATATTGTGTGATTTTTAAATATGAAAGTAAGTTTTTTTTTAAAACAAGATTTAAATTCTAAGTTAAATCTGAATTTGAAATCCTGGATCCAAATTTGAATTTGAATCTGAAAGTTTCAAAGGGAAATTAGGTTGATAAATTCAAATGATATATTTTAGTTTGAATATTTTAAGTATTTTAAAATGTGTTTTATAAATTCTGTAATGAAATTTAAAACAGGGTTTGAATTTAAACTTGAAAACATGATTTGGACCTTGGTTGTAATATTAATAAAATTTGAAATTATAAGTTCAATATCATTTGAATTATTTAAAGTATTTTAAACTTGTTAAATTTGAATAGGGGATAAGTTAAACTATTCTTTAAAAAAAATACATTAAAGATAAGTGATCCTTTAAAATGAAAATTTAAGAGCTTTTAAATATTTAAAATCTTGTTAAGTTTGATTTCATTTTAAATTTTTATTTAAAATGGAATTTAGAAAATTTAAAAGTAATTTGTTTTAAAATGACTTTAATAATGATAATTTAATCATTAATGAGATAAATGATTTCATTGTTTTGAAAACTTAATTATCTGATCAAGGTAATTAAGATTTTAATTAATTAATTTAATTAATTAATAATTAGGTAATTAAATAATAATTAAGGATTTATTTAATTAATTAAAAGTTTAAGTAAGTTAATTAAACTTGATTAAAGTATGATTTAGAAATTAATTAAATAAGATTGGATAAATTTAATTAATGAATTGAATTAATCAAGTAATTAATAATTATTTAAGTTTTTAATTATCACTTGATTAATTTAATAATTTATGATTAATTAATAAGTTTCTTTAAATAAATTAAGAATTAATATTGATTAATTCAGTTAATTACTTTGAAAAATAATTAAGGATTTGTTATGAGTTAATGAAGGTCATTAACTTAATATTATTTTATAATTAATTAATGTAATTAATTTTAAATAATTAATTGGATTAATTATTTTAAGATAATCCTTTGAATTATTTAAGTATAATTACTTAGTGAAAGTAATTAAGGAAATTAATTACTAATTGTAATTAATTGAGTTTATTTTGATTAATTAAGTTAATTAATTAAATTTAATTAATTTAAATTAATCATTGATTGATTTGAGAAGTAATTACAAATGTAACTAAAAATGGAAAATTTCTTAGGAAAGTAATTAAGGAAATAAATTACTAGATGTGTTTTAATGGAGGAGTTTTGGAAATTAATTAATTTGTGTAATTAATATGTAATTTATATGTTGTATAATTACTTAAGTAAGTAATTAATAATTAATTACTTAATGTGATTAATTTAGGTTTTGATTATTAAGTTACTTGAGAATGGTTAAGAGAAGTAATAAATTTAATTTAATTACTTAATGTGATTAATCAAGTATGATTAACCAATGGAGATAACTGATAATTAATTTAATGGAGTTATTTAAAATAATTTGAGATCATTAATTTATATAATTAATGATATGATTAAGGATTGATTAATTAAGAAAATTAATCAATGAAAGTATTAGTTAATTAATTAAGGATTAATTAATGAAGTAATTACAGGTTAATTACAGGGATTGGTTTGGATTAATTAAATTGTGAAATTAATTAGAGATTAATTACTTGAATGTAATTAAAGAATAATTAATCAAGATGATTAATTAGGGTAATTTGTTAAGAATAATTAATTGATGTATGAGCAAGATTTATTTGGATGAGTAATTAATTTAATTTATTTTAAATTAATTTAAGGAAGAAGTAATTAATTTAATTCATTTTAAATTAGTTATAGATTGGATTGATTAGTCTTTGCTTATGAATGATGATTGATATTTATTACCCTGGATGGTTGAAATCTCAGTTATGAGATAAATGTTATTGTGTGATTTGGATGCTATGGTTGCATTGAGTTGATAATATGATTTATTTGTTTGAGTTGATAATATAGATTATCTGATGTTATGATAATATTGATTATCTATTATGATGTTAAGAATTATCTATCTGTGTGTATATAGAAAATATTGAATCGAATTGTTTTAAACTTTAAAACAATTTGGACCTAAAAGACACGCTTAGGTTTTCGATGAGACCGGGATCGGGTTTCCATATTTGGATATCCGAAAACCACATCGATTCCAAATAACGTTAGGTCGTGAATACAAATGGAGCTTTGTGAAGACTCGAGGTGTAAGGGCTATACGTCAGTATAACTCTGTGGGTGATTCCGTAATGAGTTTGACGGAATAGTACTTATAGATTCGAGATGAAGATTCAGAGTGCAAGGGTTATCGTCGTTGACTCTGAGGGTGATTCCAATAATGAGTGCAACGAGATAATGCCTTCGGTTTCGTTCGAACCCGGAACGAACTTGTATGGATTGAATGCTTTCAGAACATTGTCAGGTGGACGATGAGCATTCTAAGTGATATGTCCTATTAAGGTAATCGTAGCCTCAAGCCTCATCAATCGTGAATGGCTAAAACAGGGGAGGTGCAGCAAGGCTTCGTGGGTAGCCCCCACTTGAGAGCGAGATTGATCCCTGTCTAGAGGTCCCTTTATATTCGGTTATGTGGGCGGTTGATTGCAACAACTGCCGGGGTTGTCTTGTTTGGAACTATTCAGTAAGGAATGGTTCCGGCCTTGTGTTGCAGGGGAGTGGGAGTACTCCTCGGTACGGTGATCTAGGCCACGTACTGTGACGGGCGGTACCCCAGTAGCCCTGCCATTGTATGGAATCCACAATCCAATAAGTGCCAACGGTTTTGATTGTATTACCCACTTTTGTGGCTAGTGGCTGGAACTAATAGATGTAACAATTTCGGCTATTTCATATTTACTTGAAAACCCTAGACACTATTATAATATCATCGGATTTCCTATCAAATGTTTTGGTTAGCGTAAGGTAAAAACTTTTCCATGTTTATGTGTGGGAAGTCTTACGTGAAACCTTTCTTTTCAAAGGTTTTTAAAGTTAAGCAACCTTAACCTGTTACTCACACCAGACCCATGTCTGACCCGGAGTTTATCTTTGTTTTCTTAAACTCTTGGGTACTCAAATTTTTTTACGAGTAGTCAAGATATTCAGGTTAGCTTTGACAAATAATGGAGGAGCAATGGAGCAGGAGGCTTCCGCGTTAGATATAGGTTTCCGCTGTGTTTTCTCTGTGTTGTGATTGTATTGAGTTGTAAATACTAGACAGGTGTTTATAACTGTCTAGTATATGTGATGTGTATGATGTGTATCTCTGATTGGTATTGTATATTATGTAAATACTTATGTTACTAATATAATTTATTCGTTCCGCTGTTGAGATTCTAGTGTTGTTTCTTGTTTCTCTTCTTTCTTTTCTTCTTCTATCCCTTTCTTTCTTAATTGATGATGCGATTTTCTGGGAGTGGAAAGTCGGGTCGTCACAGTTGGTATCAGAGCGTTAGGTTGAGTGAATACCTAGGCTCTGGAGTGGTGTCTATCTTGAGAGAGCGTATTTGTAATTTTTAATATATTTATATATATATATATTTTATTTCTACCTATTTGTTGGGTTACCTGTTCGGGTTTTCCAATATGGGTTATAAAGGTAGATTGGGGTAGTGGTGTGTATAACACAACTACCGATTGGTTGGAGTTTGAATGATTGAGGTTGGAAGTATATCTGTCGAGACTGTAGACCAAATACCGTCTCGAGTGAGTTTTGAAGTGGTGCAAGGACATCATTGATCTCTGAAGGTAACCTGTTAAGGTTCGGAGTTTATCTTTGAAGTTGGATGAGTAGAGTTTGGATTTATTGGCTGAGCAGAAGCGAGTGATGATATCTTGATATCTCAGGAATAGTAGCTGCGTGATGAGATGCAGTGACTATGGATGTTTCCGAAGATGATTTCTTTGGAACAAGTTTCAGGAAGTGAGTCTGCTTCGGTGTTGTGGCTGAGTTCAGCAAGATGATTCTGTGTGGCTTGAAGTCCGAGTTTCTCGAAGAGCTTTGAATTGGAAATTCTTTGGCATTGGTGTCAGCAGTACAACTCGGAGCGTTCTGTATGTCGGCAGAATTTTCTGGCTTAGCAGTTTTCTGGAGATGGAGTTCAGAAGCAGTAGAGTAGAATCCATTTCTTCGATGGATTGGCAAGACCAGCATAAGCTGTTCTGATTGATAAAGAGAGAACAGTTTTCTTTGGATTTTAGATTGAGTTGATCGCAAAAGTGACTTGCGATGGTTGAGTGTTCCCTTGGAATTGTTGGAGATTTTTCTGGATATTTTCAGAGAAGTCAAGAATTTGTCTTCATCTAGAGATTCAGTGATACCGGTAGTTCAACTAGTTGAAGATTGGTTTCTTGAGATGGAGTTTGTTGAAGCAACTCAGGATTTGAGGAAATTCTGAATTTTCTCTTGGTTATTAGAGATCTTCTTGGTTTTGCTGTCCAGTTGTGCTTGTGCTCTTCATCATCATTCTTTCCTATTCCAGATCAGAGTTGTGCAGCGGAAGCAGTTTGGAAGTGCATATGCTTTTCTTTTCCGGACAGGAGAAATTTGTTTTCTTCTGATGGTTGTGAGTGGAGTTGTTCTTGATCTTGATTGATCGTGGAGGATCATTCTAGTGGATTGGGATTGGTCTAGTTTGTTTCTTGAGACATCAGCAAGGATTGAGCTGATCAGGTAGGAGATAGGCAGTAGAAGATCTGATTTTGGATAATTTTCTCAGTTTTTAGGAGCTATAAAATTTTGGTAAGGTTGGGTAAGCTAGCTCTGAGATATTTTGGATTTCTTCTGTGTTTTGTTTTGGATAAGTGTTTGATTATCAGGATTGAATTGCCAGTTTGGACAACTGGAATTCAATGTGTTTCACGTATCTCTAAGGGAGTACGTATATATCTATTTCTGGTTTTGGAATCGGCTGTTTTGGGAGATTTGGTGGTTAAGTCAGACTTGTCTATAGTCTGATGTCTTGTTCAGTTATAGATATAGATGAGTAGGAGTTCTGTAGCTTAGTAGTGTTGATTGTTTGGGTTTTATAGGGCGAGTATCCAAGTGTTTACTTGGGAAACTCTATCCAGAATTTTGTCTGGATAGTTAATTTTGTTTGATTGGATAAATTGATTGATATGGATATTAGCATATGTTTGATATATGCTTGGTTTTAAAATTAAAATCTAAAATAGGTTATTAATTACCTTTGTTTTAAATTTCGGGGATGAAATTCTTTTAAGGGGGAAGGAATGTGATATCCCGGAATTTTAGACAATATCAATTTAATAATCTTTATATAAAATTAAATTGAAATTGATAATATTGACTAATAAAATATGTTTTGGTTTAATAATCAGATTTAAATAACATTTAATTTGTGAATTTATCTTTTAAAAGCTAAAATAAATGTTTAAAATTATAATGTATATATATATTTGTATATATATTATAGTTTATTTTTGTTTTGGAATTTAATAAATAAATGAAGTTTTTTTTTAAATTCTAATAAATATTGAGTAATTAGGAAATTATGTTTTAACTAATATTAATCTTTTAAAAATCTATTTAAATTAATAACTATATGATTCGTAAATATTTATAATAAATGTTATATTGTTCAAAATTTGATTTAGCTTAATTTTTTTATTTTTAAATAAAAGTTGAGTTTATTTTTTTTATTTTTAATATTATTTGATTAAATATGAATTGGGTATATTTTATATAAGTTTAAAATATAAGATAGTATGTGATTTAAATTCATTTAAATATAAAAGTGATTTATAATTTCTTTATAAATCATATAAAATTGTAAATTGATATTTGAAACCCTATTAATAAATATTCTATTTTTCTTAAATATAAAGAAGGATTAAAATAAGGAAAATGGAATCTTCATTTTAATAAATTGATTTTTTATTTTGATTTCAAAGGTTTAATTGATTTGAAGTTTTATTTTGAAACTCAAATTTATTGATTCTTTAAAACATTTGTGTAAATTTTTAATTTATTAATTGTTTTATTTACATTTACTTTTAATAAGAAATTCATTTATATTTACATAAACATAAAACAAATTAAGAAAACCCTTTATATACATTTAAATATATAATTTAATTTAATTAAAACAAGTGTAATCAAATTAGCAATCTAAGCAACATGTGTTAGTTGTAAATCAAGAAATGTGACAAGTGTCATTTGATCTTCTCTTTATTTTAATTAAAACATTTTCAGCCTTAACCATTTTTGCTATTCTTTCATTCATCCTCTTTTCTAAATCAACACTTCATTCAAAAATCTGAAACCCCTCAAAAACATATTTGCAAATTCATTTCAAAAGAAATTCTAACATGTGAAACTCCTCATTCAAAAATAAAATCAATCTTCTCAAATCAAAACCTGCACTTGCAACTCTGGAAATTTCTGTAAATCAAAAGCTTTAAGGTGTCTACATTTTACAACCTGAAGATTTCTTCGCAATTCATCTCTGGAATTTCACCTGCATGCATTTAATTTTGGGATAAGTTACAGATGCAAACTGCATTTCTTTTCTACCTGGAAATCAGTTCCTGCAAAATCAATCTGCAAATTCATATTGGAGTCTGCAGTTGTACCAAAAGATCACTGCAAACTTGAGCAAATCAAAATGAATTTCTGCATAGTGAAGTCTGCATTTTCAAAGAGCCTGCATTCCTTTTAAAGCCTGGAAGTTTGCATGCATATAATCATTGGATAGGGAGCTAATGCATTGCAGTTTCAATCTGGGAATTATGCTCTGCTCATAATTTTTTTAGGTGAGTAACTCCTTTATTTTTCTTTACCAAAATCTGGTTGCTTGTTTTTATCTCTGGAATGAATTGACATGCATGATAAAAGTTTGCAAAAAATTGCTTGTATATGAATTTTTAGGAATTACTTATTATTGATATAGGTGTGTATGCTTCGGTTTGATCAGTAAATGCTGATGTATCTGACTTAGGCATTTAAATTCAAATCTGTTTGTTAGGATAAAATAGAGTTTAAAATTTATACAAGTTGAATATTACATGTATTGCCTGAAACATTAATAACAGAGAAATACAATTGTATAGGTGGAAAATATAAACATTATAAATCAATGTTTCAGATTTGGATATCAAAACATCATGCAAATTCATGAATATTAAATCTAGAATCATAGTTTATAAAGTAAAATCTAGGAGCAGTTCAAACTTCTCTGTATTTTGAATTTTAGGTGAGTTTAGTTGATTTTTGTGTTTGAATGGGTTGAGATTGTTTCTGTAGTAGAAGGAGATATCAGAGAAGTTGGGAAATTTTTTGATTTGGGTTGCCATTCATTTTTGAAGTTAAAATTTGAATTTAAGGTTATGAACCCTAGTTTTTACTGGGTTCCAAATTTTGCTTGAATTCGATCTCCTTGGTTGATCGAGTGTTTAGGGTTTTTGAAGGATGGTTGCTAGACCCTAGGGGAGTAAGTAACCGGAATTGTAGATTCATCGATGGTCGGAGGTGGATGAAATCATTGTTGACAGGTTTGGAGTGTGGGAAATGCTGTGTTCCAGGTTTTTAAGGGAGCTGTTCAATTTGAATATGTGGAGATTGGTGATGTCTTGGGTGATCATGTTGGATTTAAGGGTGGATGGAGGATGGATGATCATCTCTGATGATCGGGAAGATGGTCAAGGCAATGTGCATATGCACAGTGGCCATAGAGAGGAGATTTAGTTCTGGAATATAGGGAAGAAGTGGTGCTCGGGTAGATTCAGTCTTTGCTCGAAGTTAAGATAAGGGGAGACTCGAAGTAATTTAGCTTTTGACTCGGGTAGTTTTCTTTTGTGCAGTATTTTGAGTCTGTAACCAGATTTTGCTTCAGGTTTCAAAATCTTAAAACTAAATAAAAAAAATAGGCTTCGCAAGTTTAAATCTAAACTAAAGCAAGATTAAAACATGAATTCAAGTAAATTTTGAATTTCAGGTTTTGAATAAACAAGATTTGCAGTTTTGTTCCTGTAGCCTGAACAGTTTCAGGTTTTTGAATTTTAAAACCAAATTTAAAAATAGTAAAGCAAGTTTAAATATAAACTTAAAGTAAGATTTAAACTATGAATTCAAATAAATTTGAATTCCAGATTTTAATAAATTTGCATAATAGAATAAAGTATTTAAATAAAATTTGAAACCTACACAGTTTTGATATTGTGTGATTTTTAAATATGAAAGTAAGTTTTTTTTTAAAACAAGATTGAAATTCTAAGTTAAATCTGAATTTGAAATCTTGGATTCAAATTTGAATTTGAATCTGAAAGTTTCAAAGGGAAATTAGGTTGATAAATTCAAATGATGTATTTTAGTTTGAATATTTTAAGTATGTTTAAAATGTGTTTTATAAATTCTGTAATGAAATTTAAAACAGGGTTTAATTTTAACCTTTGAATTTAAACCTGAAAACATGATTTGGACCTTGGTTGTAATATTAATAAAATTTGAAATTATAAGTTCAATATCATTTGAATTATTTAAAGTATTTTAAACTTGTTAAATTTGAATAGGGGATAAGTTAAACTATTCTTTAAAAAAAATACTTTAAAGATAAGTGATCCTTTAAAATGAAAATTTAAGAGTTTTTAAATATTTAAAATCTTGTTAAGTTTGATTTCATTTTAAATTTTTATTTAAAATGGAATTTAGAAAATTTAAAAGTAATTTGTTTTAAAATGACTTTAATAATGATAATTTAAGCATTAATGAGGTAAATGATTTCATTGTTTTGAAAACTTAATTATCTGATCAAGGTAATTAAGATTTTAATTAATTAATTTAATTAATTAATAATTAGGTTAATTAAATAATAGTTAAGGATTTATTTAATTAATTAAAAGTTTAAGTAAGTTAATTAAACTTGATTAAAGTATGATTTAGAAATTAATTAAATAAGATTTGATAAATTTAATTAATGTATTGAATTAATCAAGTAATTAATAATTATTTAAGTTTATAATTATCACTTGATTAATTTAATAATTTAAGATTAATTAATAAGTTTCTTTAAATAAATTAAGAATTAATATTAATTAATTCAGTTAATTACTTTGAAAAATAATTAAGGATTTGTTATGAGTTAATGAAGGTCATTAACTTAATATTATTTTATAATTAATTAATGTAATTAATTTTAAATAATTAGTTGGATTAATTAATTTGAGATAATCCTTTGAATTATTTAAGTATAATTACTTAGTGAAAGTAATTAAGTAAGTTAATTACTAATTGTAATTAATTGAGTTTATTTTGATTAATTAAGTTAATTAATTAAATTTAATTAATTTAAATTAATCATTGATTGATTTGAGAAGTAATTACAAATGTAATTAAAAATGGAAAATTTCTTAGGAAAGTAATTAAGGAAATAAATTACTAGATGTGATTTAATGTAGGAGTTTTGGAAATTAATTACTTTGTGTAATTAATATGTAATTTATATGTTGTATAATTACTTAAGTAAGTAATTAATAATTAATTACTTAATGTGATTAATTTAGGTTTTGATAATTAAGTTACTTGAGAATGGTTAAGAGAAGTAATAAATTTAAGTTAATTACTTAATGTGATTAATCAAGTATGATTAACCAATGGAGATAATTGATAATTAATTTAATGGAGTTATTTAAAATAATTTGAGATCATTAATTTATATAATTAATGATATGATTAAGGATTGATTAATTAAGAAAATTAATCAATGAAAGTAATAGTTAATTAATTAATGAAGTAATTACATGTTAATTACAGGGATTGGTTTGGATTAATTAAATTGTGAAATTAATTAGAGATTAATTACTTGAATGTAATTAAAGAATAATTAATCAAGATGATTAATTAGGGTAATTTGTTAAGAATAATTAATTGATGTATGAGCAAGATTTATTTGGATGAGTAATTAATTTAATTTATTTTAAATTAATTTAAGAAAGAAGTAATTAATTTAATTCATTTTAAATTAGTTATAGATTGGATTGATTAGTCTTTGCTTATGAATGATGATTGATATTTATTACCCTGGATGGTTGAAATCTCAGTTATGAGATAAATGTTATTGTGTGATTTGGATGCTATGGTTGCATTGAGTTGATAATATGATTTATTTGTTTGAGTTGATAATATAGATTATCTGATGTTATGATAATATTGATTATCTATTATGATGTTAAGAATTATCTATCTGTGTGTATATAGAAAATATTGAATCGAATTGTTTTAAACTTTAAAACAATTTGGACCTAAAAGACACGCTTAGGTTTTCGATGAGACCGGGATCGGGTTTCCATATTTGGATATCCGAAAACCACATCGATTCCAAATAACGTTAGGTCGTGAATACAAATGGAGCTTTGTGAAGACTCGAGGTGTAAGGGCTATACGTCAGTATAACTCTGTGGGTGATTCCGTAATGAGTTTGACGGAATAGTACTTATAGATTCGAGATGAAGATTCAGAGTGCAAGGGTTATCGTCGTTGACTCTGAGGGTGATTCCAATAATGAGTGCAACGAGATAATGCCTTCGGTTTCGTTCGAACCCGGAACGAACTTGTATGGATTGAATGCTTTCAGAACATTGTCAGGTGGACGATGAGCATTCTAAGTGATATGTCCTATTAAGGTAATCGTAGCCTCAAGCCTCATCAATCGTGAATGGCTAAAACAGGGGAGGTGCAGCAAGGCTTCGTGGGTAGCCCCCACTTGAGAGCGAGATTGATCCCTGTCTAGAGGTCCCTTTATATTCGGTTATGTGGGCGGTTGATTGCAACAACTGCCGGGGTTGTCTTGTTTGGAACTATTCAGTAAGGAATGGTTCCGGCCTTGTGTTGCAGGGGAGTGGGAGTACTCCTCGGTACGGTGATCTAGGCCACGTACTGTGACGGGCGGTACCCCAGTAGCCCTGCCATTGTATGGAATCCACAATCCAATAAGTGCCAACGGTTTTGATTGTATTACCCACTTTTGTGGCTAGTGGCTGGAATTAATAGATGTAACAATTTCGGCTATTTCATATTTACTTGAAAACCCTAGACACTATTATAATATCATCGGATTTCCTATCAAATGTTTTGGTTAGCGTAAGGTAAAAACTTTTCCATGTTTATGTGTGGGAAGTCTTACGTGAAACCTTTCTTTTCAAAGGTTTTTAAAGTTAAGCAACCTTAACCTGTTACTCACACCAGACCCATGTCTGACCCGGAGTTTATCTTTGTTTTCTTAAACTCTTGGGTACTCAAATTTTTTTACGAGTAGTCAAGATATTCAGGTTAGCTTTGACAAATAATGGAGGAGGAATGGAGCAGGAGGCTTCCGCGTTAGATATAGGTTTCCGCTGTGTTTTCTCTGTGTTGTGATTGTATTGAGTTGTAAATACTAGACAGGTGTTTATAACTGTCTAGTATATGTGATGTGTATGATGTGTATCTCTGATTGGTATTGTATATTATGTAAATACTTATGTTACTAATATAATTTATTCGTTCCGCTGTTGAGATTCTAGTGTTGTTTCTTGTTTCTCTTCTTTCTTTTCTTCTTCTATCCCTTTCTTTCTTAATTGATGATGCGATTTTCTGGGAGTGGAAAGTCGGGTCGTCACAGTTGGTATCAGAGCGTTAGGTTGAGTGAATACCTAGGCTCTGGAGTGGTGTCTATCTTGAGAGAGCGTATTTGTAATTTTTAATATATTTATATATATATATATATATATATATTATTTCTACCTATTTGTTCGGTTACCTGTTCGGGTTTTCCAATGTGGGTTATAAAGGTAGATTGGGGTAGTGGTGTGTATAACACAACTACCGATTTGTTGGAGTTTGAATGATTGAGGTTGGAAGTATTTCTGTCGAGACTGTAGACCTAATACCATCTCGAGTGAGTTTTGAAGTGGTGCAAGGACTTCATTGATCTCTGAAGGTAACCTATTAAGGTTCGGAGTTTATCTTTGAAGTTGGATGAGAAGAGTTTGGATTTATTGGCTGAGCAGAAGCGAGTGATGATATCTTGATATCTCAGGAATAGTAGCTGCGTGATGAGATGCAGTGACTATGGATGTTTCCGAAGATGATTTCTTTGGAACATGTTTAAGGAAGTGAGTCTGCTTCGGTGTTGTGGCTGAGTTCAGCAAGATGTTTCTGTGTAGTTTGAAGTCCGAGTTTCTCGAAGAGCTTTGAATTGGAAATTCTTTGGCATTGGTGTCAGCAGTACAACGCGGAGCGTTCTGTAATTTTTTGGCTTAGCAGTTTTCTGGAGATGGAGTTCAGAAGCAGTAGAGTAGAATCCATTTCTTCGATGGATTGGCAAGACCAGCATAAGCAGTTCTGAATGGTAAAGAGAGAACAATTTTCTTTGGATTTTAGATTGAGTTGATCGCAAAAGTGACTTGCGATGGTTGAGTATTCCCTTGGAATTGTTGGAGATTTTTCTGGATATTTTCAGAGAAGTCAAGAATTTGTCTTCATCTAAAGATTCAGTGATACCGGTGGTTCAACTAGTTGAGATTGGTTTCTTGAGATGGAGTTTGTTGAAGCAACTCAGGATTTGAGGAAATTCTGAATTTTCTCTTGGTTATTAGAGATCTTCTTGGTTTTGCTATCCAGTTGTGCTTGTGCTCTTCATCATCATTCTTTCCTATTCCAGATCAGAGTTGTGCAACGGAAGCATTTTGGAAGTGCATCTGCTTTTCTTTTCCGGACAGGAGAAGTTTGTTTTCTTCTGATGGTTGTGAGTGGAGTTGTTCTTGATCTTGATTGATCGTGGAGGATCATTCTAGTGGATTGGGATTGGTCTATTTTGTTTCTTGAGACATCAACAAGGATTGAGCTGATCAGGTAGGAGATAGGCAGTAGAAGATCTGATTTTGGATAAGTTTCTCAGTTTTTAGGAGCTATAAAATTTTGGTAAGGTTGGGTAAGCTAGCTCTGAGATATTTTGGATTTCTTTTGTGTTTTGTTTTGGATAAGTGTTTGATTATCTAGATTGAATTGCCAGTTTGGACAACTGGAATTCGATGTGTTTCACGTATCTCTAAGGGAGTACGTGTATATCTATTTCTGGTATTGGAATCAGCTGTTTTGGGAGATTTAGTGGTTAAGTCAGACTTGTCTATAGTCTGATGTCTTGTTCAGTTATAGATATAGATGAGTAGGAGTTCTGTAGCTTAGTAGTGTTGATTGTTTGGGTTTTATAGGGCGAGTATCCCAGTGTTTACTTGGGAAACTCGAGGAAACTCTATCCAGAATTTTGTCTGGATAGTTAATTTTGTTTGATTGGATAAATTGATTGCTATGGATATTAGCATATGTTTGATATATGCTTGGTTTTAAAATTAAAATCTAAAATAGGTTATTAAATTACCTTTGTTTTAAATTTCGGGGACGAAATTCTTTTAAGGGGGAAGGAATGTGATATCCTGGAATTTTAGACAATATCAATTTAATAATCTTTATATAAAATTAAATTGATATTGATAATATTGACTAATAAAATATGTTTTGGTTTAATAATCAGATTTAAATAATATTTAATTTGTGAATTTATCTTTTAAAAGCTAAAATAAATGTTTAAAATTATAATGTATATATATATATATTTGTATATATATTATAGTTTATTTTTGTTTTGGAATTTAATAAATAAATGAAGATTTTTTTTTAAATTCTAAAAAATATTGAGTAATTAGGAAATTATGTTTTAATTAATATTAAGCTTTTAAAAATCTATTTAAATTAATAACTATATGATTTGTAAATATTTATAATAAATGTTATATTGTTTAAAATTTGACTTAGCTTAATTTTTTTTATTTTTAAATAAAGGTTGAGTTTATTTTTTTTATTTTTTAATATTATTTGATTAAATATGAATTGGGTATATTTTATATAAGTTTAAAATATAAGATAGTATGCGATTTAAATTCATTTAAATATAAAAGTGATTTATAATTTCTTTATAAATCATATAAAATTGTAAATTGATATTTGAAACCCTATTAATAAATATTCTATTTTTCTTAAATATAAAGAAGGATTAAAATAAGGAAAATGGAATCTTCATTTTAATAAATTGATTTTTTATTTTGATTTCAAAGGTTTAATTGATTTGAAGTTTTATTTTGAAACTCAAATTTATTGATTCTTTAAAACATTTGTGTAAATTTTTAATTTATTAATTGTTTTATTTACATTTACTTTTAATAAGAAATTCATTTATATTTACATAAACATAAAACAAATTAAGAAAACCCTTTATACACATTTAAATATATAATTTAATTTAATTAAAACAAGTTTAATCAAATTAGCAATCTAAGCAACATGTGTTAGTTGTAAATCAAGAAATGTGACAAGTGTCATTTGATCTTCTCTTTATTTTAATTAAAACATTTTCAGCCTTAACCATTTTTACTATTCTTTCATTCATCCTCTTTTCTAAATCTAAGAAAACACTTCATTCAAAAATCTGAAACCCCTCAAAATCATATTTGCAAATTCATTTCAAAAGAAATTCTAACATCTGAAACTCCTCATTCAAAAATAAAATCAATCTTCTCAAATCAAAACCTGCACTTGCAACTCTGGAAATTTCTGTAAATCAAAAGCTTTAAGGTGTCTACATTTTACAACCTGAAGATTTCTTCGCAATTCATCTCTGGAATTTCACCTGCATGCATTTAATTTTGGGATAAGTTACAGATGCAAACTGCATTTCTTTTCTACCTGGAAATCAATTCCTGCAAAATCAATCTGCAAATTCATATTGGAGTCTGCAGTTGTACCAAAAGATACTGCAAACTTGAGCAAATCAAAATGAATTTCTGCATAGTGAAGTCTGCATTTTCAAAGAGCCTGCATTCCTTTTAAAGCCTGGAAGTTTGCATGCATATAATCATTGGATAGGGAGCTAATGCATTGCAGTTTCAATCTGGGAATTATGCTCTGCTCATAATTTTTTTAGGTGAGTAACTCCTTAATTTTTCTTTACCAAAATCTGGTTGCTTGTTTTTATCTCTGGAATGAATTAACATGCATGATAAAAGTTTGCAGAAAATTGCTTGTATATGAATTTTTAGGAATTACTTATTATTGATATAGGTGTGTATGCTTCGGTTTGATCAGTAAATGCTGATGTATCTCACTTAGGCATTTAAATTCAAATCTGTTTGCCAGGATAAAATAGAGTTTAAAATTTATACAAGTTGAATATTACATGTATTGCCTGAAACATTAATAACAGAGAAATACAATTGTATAGGTGGAAAATATAAACATTATAAATCAATGTGTCAGATTTGGATATCAAAACATCATGCGAATTCATGAATATTAAATCTAGAATCACAGTTTATAAAGTAAAATCTAGGAGCAGTTCAAACTTCTCTGTATTTTGAATTTTAGGTGAGTTCAGTTGATTTTTGTGTTTGAATGGGTTGAGATTGTTTCTGTAGTAGAAGGAGATATCAGAGAAGTTGGGAAATTTTTTGATTTGGGTTGCCATTCATTTTGAAGTTAAAATTTGAATTTAAGGTTATGAACCCTAGTTTTTACTGGGTTCCAAATTTTGCTTGAATTCGATCTCCTTGGTTGATCGAGTGTTTAGGGTTTTTGAAGGATGGTTGCTAGACCCTAGGGGAGTAAGTAACCGGAATTGTAGATTCATCGATGGTCGGTGGTGGATGAAATCATTGTTGACAGGTTTGGAGTGTGGGAAATGCTGTGTTCCAGGTTTTTAAACGAGCTATTCAATTTGAATATGTGGAGATTGGTGATGTCTCGGGTGATCATGTTGGATTTAAGGGTGGATGGTGGATGGATGATCATCTCTGATGATCGGGAATATGGCCATGGCAATGTGCATATGCACAGTGGCCATAGAGAGGAGATTTAGTTCTGGAATATAGGGAAGAAGTGGTGCTCGGGTAGATTTAGTCTTTGCTCGAAGTTAAGATAGGGGGAGACTCGAAGTAATTTAGCTTTTGACTCGGGTAGTTTACTTTGGTGCAGTATTTTGAGTCTGTAACAAGATTTGCTTCAGGTTTTAAAATTTTAAAACTAAATAAAAAAAAAGGCTAGGCAAGTTTAAATCTAAACTAAAGCAAGATTAAAACATGAATTCAAGTAGATTTTGAATTTCAGCTTTTGAATAAACATGATTTGCAGTTTTGTTCCTGTAGCCTGAACAGTTTCAGGTTTTTAAATTTTAAAACCAAATTTAAAAATAGTAAAGCAAGTTTAAATATAAACTTAAAGTAAGATTTAAACTATGAATTCAAATAAATTTGAATTCCAGATTTTAATAAATTTGCAGAATAGAATAAAGTATTTAAATAAAATTTGAAACCTGCACAGTTTTGATATTGTGTGATTTTTAAATATGAAAGTAAGTTTTTTTTAAAACAAGATTTAAATTCTAAGTTAAATCTGAATTTGAAATCCTGAATTCAAATTTGAATTTGAATCTGAAAGTTTCAAAGGGAAATTAGGTTGATAAATTCAAATGATGTATTTTAGTTTGAATATTTTAAGTATGTTTAAAATGTGTTTTATAAATTCTGTAATGAAATTTAAAACAGGGTTTAATTTTAACCTTTGAATTTAAACCTGAAAACATGATTTGGACCTTGGTTGTAATATTAATAAAATTTGAAATTATAAGTTCAATATCATTTGAATTATTTAAAGTATTTTAAACTTGTTAAATTTGAATAGGGGATAAGTTAAACTATTCTTTTAAAAAAAAATACTTTAAAGATAAGTGATCCTTTAAAATGAAATTTAAGAGTTTTTAAATATTTAAAATCTTGTTAAGTTTGATTTCATTTTAAATTTTTATTTAAAATGGAATTTAGAAATTTTAAAAGTAATTTGTTTTAAAATGACTTTAATAATGACAATTTAATCATTAATGAGATAAATGATTTCATTGTTTTGAAAACTTAATTATCTGATCAAGGTAATTAAGATTTTAATTAATTAATTTAATTAATTAATAATTAGGTAATTAAATAATAATTAAGGATTTATTTAATTAATTAAAAGTTTAAGTAAGTTAATTAAACTTGATTAAAGTATGATTTAGAAATTAATTAAATAAGATTGGATAAATTTAATTAATGAATTGAATTAATCAAGTAATTAATAATTATTTAAGTTTATAATTATCACTTGATTAATTTAATAATTTAAGATTAATTAATAAGTTTCTTTAAATAAATTAAGAATTAATATTGATTAATTCAGTTAATTACTTTGAAAAATAATTAAGGATTTGTTATGAGTTAATGAAGGTCATTAACTTAATATTATTTTATAATTAATTAATGTAATTAATTTTAAATAATTAATTGGATTAATTAATTTAAGATAATCCTTTGAATTATTTAAGTATAATTACTTAGTGAAAGTAATTAAGGAAATTAATTACTAATTGTAATTAATTGAGTTTATTTTGATTAATTAAGTTAATTAATTAAATTTAATTAATTTAAATTCATCATTGATTGATTTGAGAAGTAATTACAAATGTAATTAAAAATGGAAAATTTCTTAGGAAAGTAATTAAGGAAATAAATTACTAGATGTGATTTAATGGAGGAGTTTTGGAAATTAATTACTTTATGTAATTAATATGTAATTTATATGTTGTATAATTACTTAAGTAAGTAATTAATAATTAATTACTTAATGTGATTAATTTAGGTTTTGATAATTAAGTTACTTGAGAATGGTTAAGAGAAGTAATAAATTTAAGTTAATTACTTAATGTTATTAATCAAGTATGATTAACCAATGGAGATAATTGATAATTAATTTAATAGAGTTATTTAAAAATAATTTGAGATCATTAATTTATATAATTAATGATATGATTAAGGATTGATTAATTAAGAAAATTAATCAATGAAAGTATTAGTTAATTAATTAAGGATTAATTAATGAAGTAATTACATGTTAATTATAGGGATTGGTTTGGATTAATTAAATTGTGAAATTAATTAGAGATTAATTACTTGAATGTAATTAAATAATAATTAATCAAGATGATTAATTAGGGTAATTTGTGAAGAATAATTAATTGATGTATAAGAAAGATTTATTTGGATGAGTAATTAATTTAATTTATTTTAAATTAATTTAAGGAAGAAGTAATTAATTTAATTCATTTTAAATTAATTATAGATTGGATTGATTAGTCTTTGCTTATGAATGATGATTGATATTTATTACCCTGGATGGTTGAAATCTCAGTTATGAGATAAATGTTATTGTGTGATTTGGATGCTATGATTGCATTGAGTTGATAATATGATTTATTTGTTTGAGTTGATAATATAGATTATCTGATGTTATGATAATATTGATTATCTATTATGATGTTAAGAATTATCTATCTGTGTGTATATAGAAAATATTGAATTGAATTGTTTTAAACTTTAAAACAACTTGGACCTAAAAGACACGCTTTGGTTTTCGATGAGACCGGGATCGGGTTTCCATATTTGGATATCCGAAAACCACATCGATTCCAAATAACGTTAGGTCGTGAATACAAATCGAGCTTTGTGCAGACTCGAGGTGTAAGAGCTATACGTCAGTATAACTCTGTGGGTGATTCCGTAATGAGTTTGACGGAATAGTACTTATAGATTCGAGATGAAGATTCAGAGTGCAAGGGTTATCGTCGTTGACTCTGAGGGTGATTCCAATAATGAGTGCAACGAGATAATGCCTTCGGTTTCGTTCGAACCCGGAACGAACTTGTATGGATTGAATGCTTTCAGAACATCGTCAGGTGGACGATGAGCATTCTAAGTGATATGTCCTATTAAGGTAATCGTAGCCTCAAGCCTCATCAACCGGGAATGGCTAAAACAGGGGAGGTGCAGCAAGGCTTCGTGGGTAGCCCCCACTTGAGAGCGAGATTGATCCCTGTCTAGAGGTCCCTTTATATTCGGTTGTGTGGGCGGTTGATTGCAACAACTACCGGGGTTGTCTTGTTTGGAACTATTCAGTAAGGAATGGTTCCGGCCTTGTGTTGCAGGGGAGTGGGAGTACTCCTCGGTACGGTGATCTAGGCCACGTACTGTGACGGGCGGTACCCCAGTAGCCCTGCCATTGTATGGAATCCATAATCCAATAAGTGCCAACGGTTTTGATTGTATTACCCACTTTTGTGGCTAGTGGCTAGAATTTAATAGATGTAACAATTTCGGCTATTTCATATTTACTTGAAAACCCTAGACACTATTATAATATCATCGGATTTCCTATCAAATGTTTTGGCTAGCGTAAGGTAAAAACTTTTCCATGTTTATGTGTGGGAAGTCTTACGTGATACCTTTCTTTTCAAAGGTTTTTAAAGTTGAGCAACCTTAACCCGTTACTCACACCAGACCCATGTCTGACCCGGAGTTTATCTTTGTTTTCTTAAACTCTTGGGTACTCAATTTTTTCTACGAGTAGTCAAGAGATTCAGGTTAGCTTTGACGAATAATGGAGGAGCAATGGAGCAGGAGGCTTCCGTGTTAGATATAGGTTTCCGCTGTGTTTTCTCTGTGTTGTGATTGTATTGAGTTGTAAATACTAGACAGGTGTTTATAACTATCTAGTATATGTGATGTGTATGATGTGTATCTCTGATTGGTATTGTATATTATGTAAATACTTATGTTATTAATATAATTTATTCGTTCCACTGTTGAGATTCTAGTGTTGTTTCTTCTTTCTCTTCTTTCTTTTCTTCTTCTATCCCTTTCTTTCTTGATTGATGATGCGATTTTCTGGGAGTGGAAAGTTGGGTCGTCACAGGGTTCGTATTGTTTTGTTTGGATTTCCAACAAATGGTCAGGCAAAGGAACTTTCCACACAAAATGGAACGCCTCTGGTGGGACACCTCCGAGAACCTAACCGGATCTTTGCTACACAAGGCCGGGATAGCTCTGTAACTAGGTAACAACTGACACGAGTATGCCATCCTCCGGTCGTTACCGACCTTTATCTGAGGGCCCCCAATCCAACAACCACACATTAAAGTATCCGGGCTCCATACCATGATACCACTTTTCATAAGGAATCAACATAAGTAAATATCTGGGCTCCATACCATGATATCACTTTTTATTCAGAAGGAAATGTTCACACGCTCAGGAGGAGGTACCTCCAAATAACCTTGCTGCCACGATTCCTGTTTCGACCATTAACGGGGTGTGAGGCTCGACGAAGTCACGTCCACGAAGCTACGCTTTTTCACAAAGCCATGCTTCGATCACAAATGATCATCAACACACAACAGCACTTAGCATGCCACATTACCAAATTGGGAATGTATCACTAGTAACCATCAACTATATAACCTCTGAGCTCGTACGTCTCAGAGAAGGGTGTTAAGCTAAGAGAATAAATCTCCGCCACCAACAGAAATGTATATGATAGAAACCAGCTTTACATCTCAAAGTGTAATGTCAAACACACATCCATACAAGTCTGTTCCAGGTTCGAACAGAACTGAAGGCACTTCCAAAGAAGCCCTTGCAAATCCGGGTATTCACAATCCCGATCGGACTTTCCATCACTTAGGAAATCTCTATACCGGCGCGACACAGTGTAGAGACAATCGACTTGTTATCCTTTCATTCTCGAAATTACCCGGTCTTCACCACCGGTCTTCAAATGTTATCCATATCGACGTATCATTATTTGGAATGGGTTATATGACACGAAGTCCTCTCCCAGCTAATCCGAATAACGAGCGCTTATTTGTTTTTAAATAAGTGTTCATTCAGATTTCAAACAAATCACAACAATTTTCCACTTCGATCTTTTTAAATAAAAGATCTATCACAAATCACAAAGGTTCGATGTGGTTTTCGGATATCCACTTGGAATCCGACTCCCGGTCGCATCGAAATTCAAATTCCATTTGAAAAAAAGGCCAATATTGATAGTCGATTATTTAACTATCAATAAATATTCACAACAAACACCAAGATTTAAATAATTTCCCAAACTATTTATCTTCAAATATATTCGCAAGATATATTTTAACACTTCCACCATTTGAAAACAAATTTCAAATTACTGACCACATTTCAATATCTTGAAAACAAGTTTCAAATCATTTTTCCTTACGTGGAAAACATTTCCAAATATTTATTTCCACTGAAAATCTGCCAAGACTAAATGCTTTAAATAGTTTAAATTACTTATCCAAACATATATAGTTGGAAATAAACTATTTTAAAAACACTCATTTAATTATTAGTTATGAAAATATTATACTAATACCTTATATAAACTTCAAGTCTACACTAACTTTAAAATAAAATTAGTAGATAGGGTATAACTATTTTAAATAACCATTTTTTAAACAAATACCAATTTAATCTTTAAGTGATTACTTCTATAATTAATTAAATAAATTCTTACTTTAAAGACTTTCAAATAATTTAAGAAAATAATTTCTCCGAAATATTTTTCCAAATAAATTTCTAGAACTTTTAATTTATACTTCAAAAGCTGCTTTAAATATACTCGGCTTTCCAGGGAAGAATTCTCTTTCCATTTATATCAATTAATAAATCTTCTCGATTTATTTTAATTTACATTCCAAATCTGTAAAAAAAATTCACACCTTTTAAAGCAATGTTTATTTTTAAAACAAAATTCCTTTGGACCAAATATCCATTATCAACACCAAATCAATTTTCAAATTGATTTCCAAATTTCACTAAATCAAATTTCAAATTGATTTCCCAAAGATTTATTTTAAAACTCCAAATCAATTTTTCTATTTGATTTACAAATTTGTTGCCTTTAAAAATAAATTCCTTTATTAAATCCTTTCCCATTTTCTTGGAATTTATTCAATGAGATTTCACTATAGATTTTCTACTTAATTTAAAAATCTAATTTTATTTATTTCTGATATCTTACGATACCAAAAATATATTCGGCTAAATTTTAGCCTATAAAGATTTCAATTACAATATAATCACACAGAAATTATCAACACACAACATAAGAAACAAGAGGAATCCAGTTGGATCCCTCCAATCTGTTTTCCCTACATCCACAGACGTTAGCACAACAATTAAATACTAATTCCACTTCGAGGTGGAATATCGCGGTATATGGGATTTATAAAAATATCATCCGCTATTATGCGGCGCAATAGGGTCTCATCTGCTATATAATGCGGGAAATCAACAACTCCAATATATACTATGTACTACTATATATATAATATCATTCAGTGAATAATTATTGTAAATCAATCATCCAAAGACACAATCAATCAATTTTAAATCTAACTATTCGAAATTTAAATTAGAATAATATTGATTGAGTGAGAAGATCTCACATTTGCCTTTTATTTGCAATTCAATCCAATTCCGACTTGAATTCACAGTTTTGACCTTGTATAAATAATTTATACAATTTATTGATATTCGAAATAAATTGAACAATTTAATTTTCCATTTTATAAATTTAATTTCAACTAATTATTAAATTTAACTAAATTTCCTTTTAAATAATTTCTTAGTAACCAAAAGAAAATTTAGATAAATTAATTAAACATATTTATCTCCTAAATTTTTCCAAAATAAACAGTAAAATAAAGCAGGCATGTAAATAGATCCTCTTTTGTAACTACCTAAAATTAGAACTTAATTTATCGATTCAAAAATCTAATTTTTTATATATAACTTTTCAAAATCTTCCGTATGAATTTCCTATCTTTCTATAATTAAAATGGGCATGCATATATATAAATTAAATAAATAATAAAAAAACTTATACCTTTAATTGCCTGTTCGCGAGCCCAACCCATCGCGAACCCAGCCTATCACTACGTTCTCTTCCCCAATCGCGCGCACACATGAGCCTTTCTCTCGAGCTCGATGCTACAGCTGCCTTAGGCCTTCGATTCCAATGTGCTTGACCTCGCGAAATGAAGCTTCGCTTCCTCCCTCCGGTGTCAACATCGACCATCAACAACAGTGCCCCAAGGACTCGAGCTCGAGCTCGCGATACCCCAGTTTGAATGAACTCCAAACTCGCGTTCGTGAAGACAGTCGCGACACCTCCTCTCAACTCCACCTTCCAACTCATCGCCTACCAACAACCAGCAAAACGCGATCCTTCCTGCATCGCCTAACCGAGCCACGTAGTATGAAAACCCTAACTTCCCTCGCCGGCTCCAATCACCAGTCGCCTCCTCTAAACGAGCGGCCTCCAACTCAACTTCGCCTGACCTCGCGATATCTCCACTCACGAACATTCACTCGCGACGCTCTAGCCATCTCCACGAACGCGCCTCCTTCCTACGCACGCTAGCCATGGCCCCCCTTTGCCTCTCGCCTCCGATCGCGATGTCATAGGCCTCGCAGTTTTTATTTTATTTTATTTTATTTCGTACGAGATGAATTAGGGCTTGATTTGGGGTTTTTGTCATAGGGTTGTTTTTCAGAAGAAAAGAAATACGATTACGTTGGCGTATGGAGGAAGGAATAATTTTATATTCAAAATATCTCGTATAACCTAGCTCGAAATCCCGAACTCCTATCGAGGCATAACGCCAGGCGTTTATAAGGTTTTATCCGCACTCCAATCACAATGGAACGTGTTTCAGAGGCTAATTCGATCATATGCGCAAGTTACGGAAGTAAACGATCAATTTTAAATTAAATCGATTAAAATAGTTTCTATGCGTTTTGGGCTGCCAGGGTCAAATGGCAACTCCGATTGCTACGAAAATTGAAATCCGATAATAATACGATGTTACGGATCCAATAGAACTAGTTTTGTTGAATTCCAAGACTGTACCTCGGAAGGCCATTTTTAAATATCGATTTAAACGATATAAATTCAAAACTAAACAAAACATTCCCAAATTCAATTCTGAAGCTTCCATTAACCTCAGTATTATCGATTTAAATTTTATAAGCCTTTGAAATATTTTTAATCGGCTTCAAACCGAAGATTCAAACTTTTACCCAACTTCAATAAATTAAATTCAATAATTTAATTACCAAATTCATATTTATATTCGAAATTCAAGTTAAACTAACCTCTAAATATTTAAAATTAATTAAATATTCCATTTCAAATGTTAAAATTTTTCGGATCGTCACATCCTTCCCCCTAAAAAGAATTTCGTCCTGAAATTACTAGTTAAGAAGAATGATCTTTTTACCCATTTATTATTTTCCCAAAACAAAACAGTTTTATCAACTTGCCAAAACAAATGCTTTTATTCAAAACCCATTATTGATTCAACTACTTTCCAACCTCAATTATAAGTTCCAAACAACATTGTTTTCTCAATGATTCCAATTTAAATTTAAATTCAAATTTCAAATTTCCAAAATTTTCTCAAAATTTTTCTAGCACCCTAAATTTTCGAATTTTTTTACCAACGTCTCCTTTGCGCGGCTAGTTCGGTACGACTACAAAATGGCACCACATGCCCTCAGATTCAAAAAGAAAACAAAAGGCCAAGCGGCTAGACAAGAAAATCACCAAATTTCATACTGAAATTGAAATACATACCTTTTGTCGAGCAACTCAATTTTTTTTATCTTCGAAATCCCAATTCCAAGTTTTCTTTTTCATGTAACATACCTGTATATTCTACTAGCCATAATATCTAGTTACAACATTCAAATTTATTTTGCACATTCCTTTACAAAATCTTCAATATATACTTCTCATATCATTTTTACTTCACTATTGAAGTTATATATTCTTTTCATTCAACTTTACATTTACAATTTCATTTGAATTCGATTTACACTTTCAATTCTATTTGGATTCAATTTATCTTCTAAATCTTGAATTTCATCGATTACCTTTCATTCACAATTGCGCTATTTTAAATTAGTTTCACTTACTAATTTACTTCAATTTCCAATTTGAAATCGTTTCATCGCTAACAATTTTTTTTAAATTTTCTAACTCCCAAAATTTTTGGAAAATTTTTCCAGAGTCTCCTTTGTACAGAGGAGCTTTTGCAATTTGACAAAACATATAAATATATATATATATCGACCCACCCGGCCGAAAAAAACAAAAACAGTTCATATTTCCTATTTTTATTGCGTAAGCGTGCCTTATTTAGCATTTTTAAGCAATCGGCTTATTTAATTAGCATTTTGCGCAATCAAATCCAGCCAAACGGCTTCCCTGTACCTGTACTTACTCAATGTAAACACGTAAGTGACATCTATAGGAAATTCATTTATATCTCACCTATTTTTGATAATAAACACATAGTTTTCATAAGCAATGCACTCAAAATAATTCCCATAAGCAATTTATAATTCAATACAAATTTAATTGCTTACAACTAGATAACACATCATTTCCATTCAATTTCAATGGTTTACAAAACACTTTCTTTCATTCGATTCATTTTTAAACGAAACGAACTCATATCTATTCCAATTGATTGAAAATTCAATTTTTATTCACCTCTGTCAATACATTTACTTTCGTTTACAATTATTGAATTTCGATTCATTTCAAATCATATTCAATTTCATCATTCCTTTAATTAGTTTTATTTACTAATTTTATTCCAACACTTCACTTTGCTTATAACAATTCAAATTCAATTCCCATTCAATTCATTTTGCATTTCATTAATCAAACAAGTTTCATTCACAACCATTTCACAACTTTACTTAAGTCGAGCTTTTATCCAGTATTTACTTAAGTTATTTCAATTCAAAACTCAATTTATTTCTCCTTGTAACACTTCCAAACTTAAATCCTTGATTTGATTTTCATTTATCAAATCCATTACATCAACTAATTTAATTAAATTAGTTTTATTCACTTATCCATTTTAAATTTCAAATTTTCCATTCTCAATTCATCTCGAATTTATTTTATCAATAACAAGGAAATTTTCAATTTATTTCTACTTACTTGAATTTATCTGCAAATTCAAACCATTTTTTATTTAACTCACAATTCAAGTTTTAATTTAACTAATCCAACTTTCCTATTTCATGAATTAATTAATTATCATATTAGTTTACTTAGATTCAATACATTTTATTTTTATTTTTCCCAAGTTTGGATTTTTATTCAACTTGATCCCAATCAAACCTCATTTTTATATGAATTCATTCCCTTATCCTTTCAATTCTCATTTATAAATTTCATTTGTCAAATGAATTTATCTTCAAATATTTGGTTATACCATTATTTCTTATTAAATTTCCATACAATATTGATTATAATTCAATATCATCACTTCCTAACAACCAAGCAACCATATATCATAAAAATTCATAGAAAATCATTTCTTTTATATACAAAAATAGTTTTGCGTAAAATTATTTCATTTACCCTATTTTTTTGAAACAATACTGTGTCGTTTTATCTTGTTTAAGAGTTTAGAAACCCCTGTAGATACAGTTGGCCAAACTGCACCGACCAGAATCTATAAACAATCAACCGATAAGTCAACACAATACAAATTTTTTTTATATTCACTAACAAATACACGTTCATATCTATTATTACACTCACACCCATTCTAGAGTACTACTGACTCTATCTCTAATGAGTAACCCCCAACAGCGCCAAGGTTGTCGCTTAACCAAATGCTCTGATACCAAAAATGTAACGACCTAATTTTTCGACGCCCGAAAGTCGACATCAATACGTCCACTATATCGGATGTCACACAGTCGAATGCTAGAAAACCGAACCGTTAGGGTTTAAAGAAGAAGAAGATAAAAGAAGAAGCAGAAACAATAACAGAATCTCACATTTCGCAGCGGAACAAATATAATAGATAACTAAATATCTTTAAACAGAATCACTAAATCAGTTATTACATTACATCACCTTACATTATCAGAGTTTACAACAACAAACAGCGGAAAGAAAATATTACATATATAGGTGATACGCCTTGCCATCCAACTTGCTCCTGATCTCCAAAGCAACTTCTTGACTTTGCTCCCGAATAACTGCTAACCTGACTCTAGGATGCCCGTGTGGAAAATTATGGGCATCTAGAGTTTAGAAAGAGAACAATAAACTCCAGGTCAGTCGTGGGACCGGTGTGAGATCTTAAAAATGGTTACTTTCACAAAGAAAATAAAAGAAATTCGTTATGCTTTTGGAAAATGAAGCTACCATAAGGCCTTCCGCCACACACGCAATGCAAGAGCAAACTTGGAGGAGATTTCTCCTTATGATAGTCAAAAATGCTTAATACGAGAAAACCATTTAATATTATTATTAGTGCATAGTGCAGAAAACCTTTCGAAAGTATAATATTAATCTTAGCCAGCATAAGTACCATTATACTGTGCCTACTGTAGCTACCATTTTAAATGGCAGGTTCTATAACTAAAACCGTATTTGTGCATAGTAAAAGGTTCTACAACTACAACTAAAACCATTATACTATGCCTATTATAGCTACCATTTATACAAGGTCTAAAACTGTGAAGAAATCAAGCTGGAAAGAAATTGGATTGCATGCATAATAAAAGGTGAGATCTTCTCACTCAAAAATTATAGTAATTGAAAATTTTAGTTATTGATTGGTTGTTGAATTGTGATAGTTGAATTTAAAAAAAAAAAATTGATTGTGTGTTTGGATAACTAATTTATTATTAGTTATATTAAAATAGACCTTATACGCCACATAATAGCGGTGGTTGTTATATTAAACCCATATACCGCAATATCCCACCTCGAAGTGGAATTGGTATTTAATTGTTGTGCTAACGTCTGTGGATGCAGGGAAAACAGGTTGGAGGGATCCAACTGGATTCCTCAAATCTTTGAATTTGTTTCATATGTTGTGTGTTGATAATTTCTGTGTGGTTATATCGTAATTGAAATATTTATAGGCTAAAATTTAGCCGAATATATTTTTGGTATCGTAAGATATCAGAAATAAATAAATTAGATTTTTAAATTAAGTAGAAAATCTATAGTGAAATCTCATTGAATAAATTCCAAGAAAATGGGAAAGGATTTAATAAAGGAATTTATTTTTAAAGGCAATAAATTTGTAAATCAAATAGAAAAATTGATTTGGAGTTTTAAAATAAATCTTTGGGAAATAAATTTGAAATTTGATTTAGTGAAATTTGGAAATCAATTTGAAAATTGATTTGGTGTTGATAGTGGATATTTGGAAGTCCAAAGGAATTTTATTTTAAAAATAAACATTGTTTTATTTTAAAAGGTGTGAAAAAGAATTTACAGATTTGGAATGTAAATTAAAATAAATCGAGAAGATTTATTAGTTGATATAAATGGAAAGAGAATTCTTCCCTGGAAAGCCGAGTATATTTAAAGTAGCTTTTGAAGTATAAATTAAAAGTTCTAGAAATTTATTTGGAAGAATATTTCAGAGAAATTATTTTCTTAAGTTATTTGAAAATCTTTAAAGTAAGAATTTATTTAATTAATTATAGAAGTAATCACTTAAAGATTAAACTGATATTTGTTTAGAAAATGGTTAATTAAAATAGTTATACCCTATCTACTAATTTATTTTAAGTTAGTTTAGAATTGAAGTTTATATAAGATATTAGTATAATATTTTCATAACTAATAATTAAACGAGTGTTTTTAAAATAGTTTATTTCCAAGTATATATGTTTGGATAAGTAATTTAAACTATTTAAAGCATTTAATATCGGCAGACTTTCAGTGGAAATAAATATTTGGAAACGTTTTCCGCGTAAGGAAAAATGATTTGAAACTTGTTTTCAAAATATTGAAATGTGGTCAGTAATTTCAAATTTGTTTTCAAATGGTGGAAGTGTTAAAATATATCTTGCGAATATATTTGAAGATAAATAGTTTGGGAAATTATTTAAATCTTGGTGTTTGTTGTGAATATTTATTGATAGTTAAATAACCGACTATCAATATTGGCCTTTCTTTAAATGGCATTTGAATTTCGATGCGATCGGGGGTCGGATTCCAAGTGGATATCCGAAAACCACATCGAACCTTTGTGATTTGTGATAGATCTTTTATTTAAAAAGATCGAAGTGGAAAATTGTTGTGATTTGTTTGAAATCTGAATGAACACTTATTTTTAAAAAAATAAGTGCTCGTTATTCGGATTGGCCGGGAGAGGACTTCGTGTCATATAGCCCATTTCGAATAATGATACGTCGATATGGATAGCATTCATCGGTGGTGAAGACTGGGTAATTTGGAGAACGAAAGGATAACCCGTCGATTGTCTCTGCACTGAGTCGCGCCGGTATAAAGATTTCCTAAGTGATGGAAAGTCCGATCGGGATTGTGAATACCCGAATTTGCAAGGGCTTCTTTGGAAGTGCCTTCGGTTCTGTTCGAACCCGGAACAGACTTGTATGGATGTGTGTCTGACATTTCACTTTGAGATGTAAAGCAGATTTCTATCAAATACATTTCTATTGGTGGCGGAGATTTATTCTCTTAGCTTAACACCCTTCTCTGAGACGTACGAGCTCAGAGGTTATGTAGTTGATGGTTACTAGTGATACATTCCCAATTTGGTAATGTGGCATGCTTAGTGCTGCTGTGTGTTGATGATCATTTGTTGATCATTTGTGATCGAAGCATGGCTTTGTGAAAAAGCGTAGCTTCGTGGACGTGACTTCGTCGAGCCTTACAACCCAGTAATGGTAGAAACAGGAATCGTGGCAGCAAGGTTATTTGGAGGTAGCTCCTCCTGAGGGTGTGACCATTTCCTTCTGGATAAAAAGTGATATCATGGTATGGAGCCCAGATATTTACTTATGTTGATTCCTTATGAAAAGTGGTATCATGGTATGGAGCCTAGATACTTTACTGTATGGTTGTTGGATTGGGGGCCCTCGGATAAAGGTCGATAACGATCGAGGGATGGCATACTTGTGTCAGTTGTTACCTAGTTACAGAGGTAACCCGGCCTTGTGTAGCAGAGATCCGGTTAGGTTCTCAGGGGCGTCCCTCCAGAGGCGTTCCATTTTATGTGGAAAGTTCCTTTGCCTGACCGTTTGTTGGAAATCCAAACAAAACAATACGAACCCGGTACGGTTTTAGTTGTAGAACCTGCCATTTAAAATGGTAGCTATAGTAGGCATGGTATAATGGTACCTATGCTGGCTAAGATTAATATTATACTTTCGAAAGGTTTTCTGCACTATGCACTAATAATAATATCAAATGGTTTTCTCTATTTAAACATTTTTTACTATCATAAGGAGAAATCTCCTCCAAGTTTGCGCTTGCATTGTGTGTGTGGCGGGAGGCCTTATGGTAGTTTCATTTTCCAAAAGCATAGCGAATTTCTTTTATTTTCTATGTGAAAGTAACCGTTTTTAAGATCTCACACTAGTCCCACGACTGACATGGAGTTTATTTTTCCCTTTCTAAACTCTGGGTGCCCACAATTTTCCACACGGACAACGTAGAGTCAGGTTAGCAGTTATTCGTGAGCAAAGTCAAGAAGTTGCTTTGGAGATTAGGAGAAAGTTGGATGGCGAGGCGTATCACCTATATATGTAATATTTCCTTTCCGCTGTTTGTTGTTGTAAACTCTGATAATGTAAGGTGACGTAATGTAATAACTGACATAGTGATTCTGTTTAAAGATATTTATTTATCTATTATATTTGTTCCACTGCGATGTGTGAGATTCTGTTATTATTTCTGTTTCTTCTTCTACCTCTTCATTCTTTAAACCCTAAAGGTTCGTAAGTTTGTTCCTCTTTGGCTGAATTGTTGTGGGATTTTGCCAGAAGGGGTTCGGATTTGCGGGCCTTTACATTGATAACAGTAATGATATGAGGGACTTGTGCCCTACCGAGTAGTCTACATTCATTGTCTAGCTCCTGCTTTTCTTTTCTTTTTTGCTTATGTACCAAGTGGACTTGCCTCTATATAATTAGTTTATAGCTGCTCTGTGCATGTACAGAACACATGTTCCTTATTTATATTCATAGTGGCACGGCCCACTTTAAAGCCGGCTAGCTTTGTTAAAAAGTTAAATTTTGAAATAGTTTCAAAAATAATTTTTTATTAAGATTTTATGTAATTTCGAATGAATATACGATAAAAATATATTTTAAAATAATAAAATTTTATTTCTGAGATGTGCATATGATCTAGAACTTCATTAAAATAATTATAATTTTATTAGTTAATATATATATATATATTACAGATATATTATTTATGTATATATATTATAATAAAAAAAATACTTTATTATATATATATTTACATATATTATGCATGATTTAAAAAAATTAATATTTAAGAAACTTATTTATATTTAAACATATTATAATAATATATGTTTGTATATTATTAATATTTTATTTATAAGAATTTATATATATAGATATACATTTTTATTTATTTAACTATATTGTACATTTACTTAAAATTATTTAAATAAACTCAATATATATATATATATATATATATATATATAAAAGTTGTATATATAAGTAATAATTATGGGTGCTCTCTTCCTTAAGAGGATCACTCATTTTAATCAAAAGATAAATAATAGTTTATATACATATATATTTAGACAATATATATTTGCATATCGGATTGGCTAACGTATCCATTGCCATGTAAATCCTATCGTCTCTACACAGGAATATTATACCTTGCACGGATTGATGTGCTACACATGCACAAAAACAATTATATACGTATATGACACACGCGCGCACGCACACATGTATCAACATATAAATTAAACAAAACAATTTAATTTATGAACTCAAATAAAATAAGATATTATATTTTATTTAAATAATGTTCAGAATTATTCCAAATAAATTAGACTTCTTAGGCTCAATAAAGATTCAATAAGAGAATTTTTTTTTTGAAATTAAATTATAACTTCTGCTGCGAGTAGGTCAAGTTCTAATAGGATGTACATAAGGGTATTTGACGTTTGTCAACGTCGACTACGGTTAGCAATGGGTGGCGGTTCGATAGGAGTTAGGCGAAACACAGAGCGTCGTCGAGTTTCTCTTGGTGGCAAGCACCTTCTCGTAGCAACCGCTTGAGCCCGCTCATCCTTAGATATTCACGACATTGTGATGTTGGAAAGAGGAGCATTAGGACGTTTTTTGATGAAGGAGGTCGAGCTTCACCACTTTGGGTCCATTACAAAGGGCACACGAAGAGTAATGCGTTGGAGTTGGTCATTCTTCGTTTTGAGGAGTGGAGAGTGAGAAACAAAAGGGAAAGTAGCAGCTTGTAGATTGGGCAGGCATGCCGTGCATAGTATGTGTATTTGTGGGAAGAAAGATTAGTTTTTAATCAAGGTGGTTACATTAATTAATTATTTTAGTTACTCTCCTTTTCTATTAAATTCATATCATTTGCATACTAGATCCAATCAAGATGTGTTCTTCGTCGCTGTACTCATTATGAGATTATCTACGACATAGTACTGGCTTTGACTGGATTCAGGCACTTGGGAAACTATAGTTCGAGAGAGCGAAATTATAACTCTGAATTCATATTTTAGTATAAATTCTTGTATTTTTATATATTGAAAGATATTACCTAGAAGAGGTAGAGTAATATATAAGTAATTATTGCCTTATTTGGTTGGGTTGATTTAAGTAGATATTCAAGGTAATTGATTAAGATACCCTATATATATTGTCATACTCGTATCGAATAGATTTTGATGGATTTGATATTAATTTATAGCATGGCTATAAATTAACTAAACTCCAATTTGTAGTTATGTTAGAAATATAAATAGTATCATATGTTTTACTTTAGATATTTGGGATAATTGATTAAGATCCCTTGTTTGTAAATATTGTGTTATGTTCGTATCGAACAAAGTTGGATGGAGTAGATATTAATTCATAACATGGTTATAAATTAATAAACCTTAATTTTTTTGATATACTAGTGATTGAAATAACATTATATACTTTATTACTAATCAGAAGTTAAAAATATGACCTTTATAATAAGCTGTAAGACTAAATAAAGATTTAGGCAGGTTAAACTTACATTAAAATAGCTTTGAAATTTATCAGGCCTTGGTATTGGTTTATTATAGAGTAGATCAATAATTAACTAACTTATACGAGAATTCATTACATGCACAAGCTTAAGACGTGATCCTGGTGTAGGGATGGAGAGAGATTGGGATGCCAGTTTAGAGTAGTTCGTATATTGTTCCGTAGTATGATTGGATGCTACAACTGGACCTATAGGCCAACTTCTTTTGAGGTGTTGGTTTTCAGGGGAGTCCACTAGTTAGTTGTGGCTCTGGATAGGTCTCTTTTTGGTAGCTAATGGAAATTCGACGGGAATATTGTTTTGTGATATAAGTTTGAGATTTTTATAAATAATACGAAGAAGATATAATTTTTAGATTGGTTGCTTAAGTAAAATGCATTTTTGTTGAATTTTTTATATGATTATATATGTGAATTATTGTTGACATTGAGATAATAGATTAGTTACTTTAGTTATATATTGCCATCGTGTATGTAAATGTGCATAATATGTGCTATTAGTTCCATATAGTTGGAGTGGTTATACTAACACACACCTGAATACAGTTTATGTGATTTATATATGTCTATATTTATAAACATAGTTTTGTATGTCTGACTAGGGGCTACTAGAAGATGCACAATATATTATATGTATAATTATTGGTATCCAGTTTAAAGCATTTATATATAGTTTTAGTGCATTTGACTTGGGGCTACTGAAACACCCCCACCTCCATACCCATATTATCCAAGAGTATTACTATGTAATACTATCAGATAATACAGAGAATGAGGCCGTATGGGGTACACACATGAACATTCTCATGGGCTAACGCTTGTATGTATTTAAAAATCAATATAACTCACTAGAAAATGTACGCAATATTGACACAAAGCAATAAACATCTATGTTATCAAGATAGAACAATATATAACGTATAGTAAATAACAAAGAACATAGAGTCACATATGCGGTGATAATATATAATACTGAATATACAAGCTATGCCCAATTAAAACACTAGAATATGCATACATGAATTTATATAATACTAAAATAATATACAATAATATAATGAACAGTCTCCTCTAAGCTTAGATAACACAAGCTAGTCGTATTGTCCCTGTACTTGCAAAGTCCCGGACTAACCCGAATATCATATAAATAACACATAGGTTAGACTATGTCTAAATCAAAAGGTGTTATACATATGGAATTCAGCATATTTAGGGTATAATAATAGTATAATAACACCAATAGAATAACTGGAAATAATAATCATAATATAAATGTATACAATAATGTATGCATGATATATGATGATATCTTAAACAATCCCAAAGTATCATATAACGTATAATACCATAAAACCATGTATAATGATGTCATCACCCTATAATAGCTCATCAGATCAGAAATCATGAAATCAAATGGGTGAAGCATCCATATTCAAACATTGTCAAAATCCAAAAACCGTTAATAAGGGAGATATCACTAAGTATAATCGAGCTAGCTCAAGACAATGCCTAAATATATCTCTCAATCTCAATAAATAAAACATTATCAATATATATAGTATATGAAATGCTGCCTATTAGTATAATAAAAAACAGAGAATCCATTGTACCCTAGACACCTATCCAAATATAATCTCATCTCCTAGTATATGAATAGATTGGAACAAATCATGATGGAGAATGACTGTATGACAGAGATGAAATTCCAAATAGAGTCATATGTACATCAATATATGGGCCACCTTAACATGGATCGCCTAATCCATATCTATATTTAAGTGAGGTGTACTGGTAGTATATGCCAATCTATCACTCTATTAGAACCAAAAGGGAGACTGATAGTCGTCTTCTCGCTCTAGGAGTTTAGGGTCATCTAACCGGATCTGCTCCTACAGTCTTAAGTTACCTTGATAGACATCGTGACATATACCCACCAATGGCTCAACTACACGTAGCCTCGGTCACGACCTTGCTTTGCCCCAAATGGGTAACAGATTGCTGGCCTATGCGGCATAAAGCAGCTGCAAGGCACCTACCTTTTGGTTCATCTAACCCAAATCCCATGATGCACATCAAATAAAATATCCAATAAAGATGTAGCGGAGCTAAGGTGCAACCCCAAGATCAGGTCGCTAGGGTGGATTCTAACTATCCGGTTCTCTCCAATGCCAATAAAAAAGTACATCATGATAGTGGCATATAATATTAATAAATTTAAGGGCACCTAACTTGCTTACATCTATGAGCATCACCTTATGTAAGTACAATCTCATCATATTATTCTCGTCACATGAGTGTCATTTACTTACAATGAATAACTGGGTAAATATCACAACAACATCTCTTACCACTGCATGACACTTAAACATTTTCTCATTGCTTATAAAGTATACTTGATCTCAATGATATTTTGTATAATGAGTCCAAAGAATAATTGGAGAAACTGAATGCCCAATCCCAAACGGTATTATATATTCAAATTTCTCGCTACACACAATTAAAATCATCATATAATCATATAGAAAGATGTTAACACCATATCATATCAAAACACTTACCAAATTAATATCAACAATGAATCATTCATATGATCCAATTTAATATAAAAGAAAGAATGATCAAAACGGTAATATAAAACAGATTATTCAAATAAATATATATAATAACAAACAAATTGATATTTGACAATGAAATATTTACAACATACAATCTTATAAAACAAAAAACACTTAGAAATGGATAATAGGTAGAGTTAACTAGATAATTATTTAACTCAAATATATTTATTATTACAAGAAATAATTAATTTCTCAATCTTTTGTAAAATTATATAGCACTTTGATACTCACCAATAACATTAGAAAATTCACTTCTTTCCTTTACAACCCTATAAATAGTTTATAAAGCTAAATATTACTAAAAAAATTGTTTCATAATTTTCCATAATTAAATACTATTTTTAAATAATTTTGTAGCATCCAACTCAATTTATTATATCCAATTTCCATAAAATATATTTTTCAAAACTTTATAATATATTCTAAATTCATGAAATATACTTTGAAAATTATAAATAAACAACTAGAAACCATTTCATTTTTTTAGAATTTTTATAGATTTATTAAAACACAAAAACTAATTTTTCATTAAATAATCAATATCTAAATCAAGTAATTAATAATTAATATTAAATAAAATGTTTTCATAAAAATAATTTCGAATTTACAATTCATCATACTTTTAACTTTCCAAACATATTTTTATTGAATTTTTCTTTTTATCTTTACACAATTTTAATTTTTGTATTATTTAAAAGGCTGGAAGGGGTTAACCTCATGGTGTCGACCTTTTCCCTCGAGTGGTCGACCTCAAGGGACCGACCTCTTCATGAGAGTGGCCGACCTCTTATGTGAAATGTGGAGCGTTCTGCTCCAAGTTTTTCACCCCTATCGTTGATGCTTCCATCGATTCTTCTTCAATTTGATGCACAACCAACATTTACCATTAAACAACAATTTAAATACAACATATTCAAAGAATTAAATAATATTTGTATAGATTTATGAGTGCATTCACTCACCTATACACTGTGTTTCATCTTCTTCTTCCTCTCTCTGATCGCACGCACCCATCAAACCACAACCTAACTCTCGAGTCCTTCCCGCGCCAAGTGCATATAAGCATCGAGATACACATATTCGAATTTAAGAATTTTAAATTATTTATTTAATTTGATTTTAATTTTCAAAGGTAAGAAGGTTTGGTTAATTTTTGAATTTCTGAAGTTGACAAGATGAGCGAGATAAATCATATTTATAAAATGGGGTGAGACATCGAGAGATTGAAAAAATCTATAAAATATGAGATAAGTCCATGAATGCAATGCAACTTATTTACTACTATATAGTTTATAAATATTTTTATTTTATTTTGTTATTTAGTTTTTATATAAATTATTTTCTATTTAAAACATCTTATAATAAAATTCGAAACAAAATTTATATTCATAACTCTCAATTATTTACTCATCACTATAAAATTTCTAGAATTTATTTCCTATATTTTATCTTATTTAAATTTAAATATTTAGTATTCTCATTTTAAACCCGATATTAAATAATTTTCAAATTAATTTATTTTATAATTCTTGTAACGAATAATTATTCTCAAAACTATTTAGTTCCATCACTAGTTATCTCATTATAAAATTCGATATTCTAAAATAAATTCAAACTATTTATTTTTAATTAACTAAATATTTATTATTAATTACTCCTAAAAACAAGGTTGTTACATCTACCGGCCAGTATATGAAATCCATTGCACCATTGAGACGCATGACTTACAGATGTGCTATTGGAGCAGAGGCAGATAGAGATTAGGATGCCAATTTAGAGTATTTCATATATATGAGTTAGCTAAATAGGGATCGTAAGGCTAAATTGACACTAGAGGAGGGTGAATAGTGTTTAATTGATAATATGAATATTTTTCAATTTTTTTTAAGATTATATTTGAAATGATGTAACTAATAATCACAGAAAAAATCATGGAATCAAAGTGCAGCAAAGGTAAGAAGGAAATAACATACTAGGATTTTATGCTAGTTTGGTGTCACCTTACATCCAGCCCTGCACAATTCCTTTTACATATTTCTTTTCAACTAGTAAATCCAAATACTATCACGATTTCAAGGATATGAGACACACCCTCCAAAATCCCGACCTTTGGATAGAGTCACTTGATTTTCGGGCTACAAGCACACCCACTAGATTTACGGGCTACTAAGCACACCCAATTGATTTTACGGGCTATGATCACACCCACAAGTACAGCAGTATGATTTGATAGAGTTTTATAGACTCAGATCTTTGATCTTGATTACAATTGATCCTATAACTCTTGAATAGAACTTTGATCTTGAGATAGATGAAAGAAATCAGAGAGTAGATGAAGGAGAATCAAACTAGTGATGACTGAATTCGATACTGGTTGAATTTGGAAAGAGTTTTAGTATATTTTGATTTAGAAAATGAGAGAGTGCAAAGTGGAGAGAAGAATTAAAAAGTAAATGTTTAAAATTCGTTTGAAAGTTTGGTATATACAGAAAACAATGGTCATGTCCATTTGTGAAGAGATACGACAAAAAGACACTTCCATTCAAATTTGAATTTTGAAAATTACAGCCACTACGTTGACATATAGGATCTAGATATCTCGACATATCCTTCACATAATTGAAAAATACTTTCAAAATATTATTTTGAAAATCCGTTGCTTTGTAAAATAATTTGATACTTTGTAGAATCATTTAAATATAGTTTATGCACATTTTAATCAAAATATAACTTAATAAAACTTTATAAATTAATTTTGAAATATTTAGTAAGAGTATTCAATATAATATAAATAATATATATAAAATCAATATAATTATAACTTATTAAAGTATAAACAAAAATTGAATATATTTATAAACTTAAAAGCACTCAAATAATATCTTTATAAGTGTAAGAGATTGAAAATCATTTTGAAAACATTATTTTAAAACCAGGATATTTGAAAAACAATTTAAAATAAAATTAGAGAAGGAGAGAAATCAGGAAAATGCTATTAAGGTTTTAACATAATGTTTTTGACTCATAACTTATCTGGAATATCTTGAGATCTTTAACTTTTTAATACTCATGAGCCTTCAATTATCATCATCTTGAATCTATTCTTGATACTGTACATTTTTTTAATCAATACCCATCTAATATTCTACACTATACACTATATATATCTTGATAAAACAATAGTATCTATATTTTATATAATGTCATATATTTGTTCTCATCAGAACCAAAACCTAAGGTACTAACAATATAATGTTCCTAGCATGATTAGGTGCTAGAAAAGGATCTACAGGCCAACTTCTTTTGAGGTGTTAGTTTTCAGGAGAGTCTACAAGTTAGTTGTAGTTCTCGATAGGTCTGTTTGGTAGATAATGACAATATAACACGATTTATAGATATGCAATTTAGGCGTATTTATATTTTGGTATGGCCAACTTGGGGTTACTAAAAAGTGGACGAAATATATTATACTGATGTGTATATACGTGGTTGAAGTGATATATATATAATTATAGGTGCATGGTTTGGATGACTTATATATATTGGTTCGGTATGCTTGACTTGGGGCAATCGGGCAGTGCGAGGCACTTCAAGAACGAATAATGATCCATACAGGGATGATAGTACTCCGATATTGTGTTTACATGTGTAAGTATGCGGGGTTCAGCATTTAGGCATGGTTCCGGTATGTTGGTATAGACAACCGGAAAGAGAGGACGCTGGTAAGGAAATCCATTGTACCATTGAGACTCAGGACTTACAAACGTGATCTTAGAGTAAAGGCGGAGAGAGATTCGATTGCTAGTCTAGAGTAGGTCATATACTATTTCGTAGTATGATTGGGTCCAATGACAGGGCCTGCATGCCAACCTTTTTTTTAGATGTTTAGTTTGGAGATTTGGAATTTATAAACTCTTTTATTTTAATCTTTGTATAATATGTGAACCTATTGCATTCAGATATTCTTATTTGTTTATTTGATTATATTACTTTCTTTCCTATTTTATATTGATTTTATTATTATATTTTGTCTATGTAAAGTGAAATGTTCTATAGATTTTATAATTGGATTTTTGTTACATTACACCCTAGGCTATCGTCCTGCATCAACCAAGTAACTCCACAACACACTTTATAGGTATCTTGAATATTGTAGGTGTAGGGTGGCTGTCATATTTGTTATCATAGCTTAGGTTGCATAGATGACCTAAGTTGATACTTGATCTTGTAATAATCCACACTTCAGTGGGTTTAGATTTTCACAAAATCGAAAACCCAAGTTCGCTATAGTATAAACTGTTGGTATCCTACGAAAAGGAAATTATATCAGAGGATTAACGGTAATAACTCATAGCGGAAATAAGAAAATATGATAGATCAATACAATTACTGACCAAAATCAACATCTCAAATGTCAAAATCCTTAGCCAGAAAACTGCTCCAAATCAACATCAGTAGTTGCCCTTCTAAATCCTATGGTTTGTAATAAGGAGGGGTTAGAACAAAGTTCTAGTGACTAGTAAATTATATATCTTATACATCACACCATCTTATGTCGATTGTTCACTATTTCATGTTATGTTAGATTTTATTATTAATTGCTACAACTCCGTTACTACGTACGAATCATACCCATCTACACCAGGTAGATCTATGTCTACAAAGTTGTATATACATACATAACCCAAGTCCACAAATAGACCAAGATACTATCCCCACTACTACCAATCGATCAACACATCGTAATGATCCATCACCATTTTACCATCGAGGGAAATCCTATCGTGTGCACCGACGATCTCTAGTCCACGAACTCTAGTCCATATGGTCCTAATGCTTCGGGTATTTTTCATCATGTACGCTAGCCTTTTGTGTACCCTTATCTGCTTCATATAGAGAATTTTAGGCTCCATGCACTACCACCCCGTCTATGTTTTGAAGGAACCTTTGTATTGGTTAAATAGCCTTGGCCTATTAAATAACTAACAAACAAATGTGGCGTTGCATGATCCAACCGAACCAATCTTGGTAGATGGAAGAGATCAGTTAGATGTAACCCCATCCTTCACATTGACCGTAAGAGATCGATGGCGAGCTCGATAAATATGCAACTACTACCTTATAGGTATCCAAGTACGCCAACCTTTTACAAACACTTTTGCAACTCATTTTGGTACCAAAGCACACCAGAATTTCTATGCTATGTTGCATAAGTCCGATCTCACTCACCGTCCATTTAGATTACCTATGCAGTCAAGGAAATACCACCACTTAAAAACTTTGAAACAGACCTAATTTGACTGTGCCCTCGACATATTTATATCAGAAAACTTATAATCAAGGCAATAAGCACAGTCCAGATCTAGTAGTACCCCTCTAGTACGAAATCGTACATTCAACATGGGTCATATTGGTTGGATATATTTTTAGCACTCCAACATATTCTAACGACCTATAGAGATTGGTCCATTATAATTATAATAGACAATTATAATTATTCACACCCGTGATAAACGTCGAGGCTACTTATATACATATTTCAGAGTTATGTATATTTGTTCTTCTTTTATTTTCTTTATTGCCTCAACATCTTTTACATCAGACTCTAAGTCTTCAGTTTTACTATGCGTATATCTTTTATTTCATTAATTTTATTTACCACTTCTCAATTTCAGACATCAATATTGTTGCTACAACATTCATTAGTTTAGCCTTTTATTACTTTTCCAATTCTTATTTCTTGCTTATAATCCAAACTTACCTTTTCATTAGTTTTCATTTTATTAACCTTTAAGCTACATTCTTATTTCATTATTCCATTTTTGGGGTTTACTATATTTAATAAACTAGAATCAAACTTTAACAATTTAGTTCTTATAGAGTAAATTTTCATATCTTATCCAAAAGAGGTGGTTTGTGCGATATTTGTAATTACAAGAAATTCTCTTTTATTTATTGAAATAGACAGTATAAAATACAGTGATAATCTTTATTTTATACATCTCTTTCTTATTATAAGTATATATTGATTAATTCTCATTTTAAATATCACGATTTTGTTAACTTTGAACTTGACAATATATGGAAATCCATTTTTAATAACATACATTCCAATAAATTAAAATATCACTAAAATACCAAAAGTCCAAATAGCTTTATTTTATACAGTCTCATTCATCAAATAAAAAGGAATCTCAATTCATTATGATTTTAGTTAATCAATCTGAAGTAAAACTGATAATTCGAACGTTAATAACTTTTTCTTAATTTCGTTTATAATTATTTCCAATTATGAAAATTATAACATTAATAACTTTTTCTTTTGAACTCCGACTGAAAAAAATTTATACATGAAATTGATCAGAAAATCACCATGAAGCCAATGGTATAAGTCTCGTGGCCAAATTCAAACATTTGTAAAAATTCCACTTTTCACAGTTTATTACATATTAATTAATTTTTATTTTAATTAATAAACATAAAACCATGGGTTGTTACATTCTCTCCCCTTAAAAGAATTTCACAATGGTTTGATCATGTAAACCATAACACTTCCATTCTACACTAACAATCACTTAGTATACAACCGATTTTGCAACAATCCATATACATGTGCATAATGCATAACAATACATATGATATGCATGAACAATAATTTCTAATTGGCGCTTCCTAAAATCAACTTCAAAAATATGATGCTAACATCCTGAATACATTGGTCCTACATGAATGTAACTTTTTGAAAAATCAAAACAGTATTTCATCCAAATTTTCCCATGCTCCTATAAATAGAAGCATAGTTCAGCCAATTTTCCATCGAATACTTACCATCCAAATTCCCAGCACATTATTGCTAACATCCAAATTTAGAACGGACCTTCCTAAAAGGCCATCCCTTGGCAAAATTTTTCAAATCTTATCCTTCCTTTATTACTTACGATGAATAAGGTCTATTCTCACTTCCATTCTGTACCCAATTATGGAATAACCATGTCTCCTCTCACTGTGGTGCATAAGAAATACAATCTATGCAGTCTTCATACTAAATAGTAACTAAGCTTAGGGTAATAATATTTTACATTTCCTCTTTTGCTTCCCAACTTAAGTCTATAGATGTCTTCCATATGGGTTTGCCATCTCGTCACCATCTGTTACTGTCTTCTCTTAATCCCATTCTTTTGATAGTATTCTCAATCCTTGGTATTTCATTTATTCATAAGCCTCCTACAAGCATATTCTAACACTTATATAAGTACTCTTTAATATCATCTTTATAGGTTACATACATATCAACATAATATTCATAGGCTTTTTCTAGTATCCTCACACTCTACGGGGATTCCATGACTACTTTTCCAAAAGTAGTCATCGTTACCTCCTTAATAACCTTATTCTTTTTCCCCATCCCACCTAAGCACTAATTCATATCTACTCCATATTTAAAATCTTGGTTTGGCCTAAATCATTTTTCTTCAAAAATGAAAACTTCGATTTTTTTAGAATATCAATCTCAAACTCTTGTTTTTAAAAGTGTTTCTCAGAAATATTTTATTAAATTAAAAAAATACTTAGTGTTTTTAACTCTTTTCAAAAATTTACACTAAAAGATTTTTGAATTTAACTTATTCCCTAAACTTAAAAGGGAACGTTAGAAATTCTAAGTTTAAAATAAAATCAGCATTTTATTTTATAGACTTTTGATTCATAAATATCTGGGATTTTTAATTCAGTCATTTATTAAATTCTTTCAAAAACTTATTCATTTCACCAAACCATTTCTTCCATAAACGTACTTTATATGTTTCTAAAACACATTTTATACTTTTAAATTATAAAAAATGGATTAGAAAAGAACAAGTCTCATCCTATCAATTCCTTTATATTTCCTACTCTTCTAAACATCCAATATTGTGCGGTGCCTCAATTATCATAAAAGGAGGAATTTTAAAAGATACCTTAATTAAATACGCATAACAATGGAAAATTTGTATTTTCCTATGCTTAGCTTCTCTAATTAGATTACCAGCATTATTTTCAATAAAACTTACTAACACTATTTCTAGTCACTACATTTTCTTTTATTACACCTAAGGATCTTATATTTTAATGCATTTGAACTACTTCTCCTTCATGGGGAATTATTAACGCTATAATTCTCTATGAATCATTTAAAAGTGGGTTCATGTATTATGTGAAATTACAAGGAATTATGTTTCGTTTTCTTTATTGAAATAGACGGTATAAAATACGAGTTTCCATATTTTGTACATCTCTTCCTTTGCATTTACATTCCTTATTATTTCAATCAAAACACCTTTATTCGTAACTTGATTGACTCATAGAAACTTATTTTGTTATCCTATTTTTTATTCCAATGAATTAAAATATGTCAGTTCCTAGCCTAATTAAAATGAATTAAACATTTCTTTTATTTAATTTCAAAACTTCCTACTAATCAACCCTTCAGCCTAAAATGCACTAACTCTTATTGTTTCTCTTAATTTACCATCTCTTTGTTATTGTAGTGCAGCCACTTACAGCTCAATTTAACTTATTTTCTAAACCATTTACTCTATATATATATATATATATATATTCTTACAAAACCTTTAATACATATATATTCCCAAAATTTAGTACTTACATTTTTTCATTAACATTTCCTTTGACAATATTTATTTGAAGTTACTGAAGACCCAAGTTCACTAGAGTAAAGATCATTCGTTTGGGTATCCCACGAAAAGGAAAATATATCAGAGCACTAATGGTAATAACTCATAGTGTAAATAAGAAAATATAATAGATAAATATAATTATTGACCAAAATCGACACCTCAAGTGACTCAGCCAGATAACTGTTCCAAATCACACCAGTAACTGCCCTTCTAAATCCTATGGGTTGTAAAGTGGAGGGGTCTGAACAACGTTTTGGTGATTGGTAAATTATACATCTTATACATAACACTAGCTTATACTGATTGTTCACTATTCATGTTATGTTATATTTTATTATTAGTCGCTACGACTCTATTGCTACAAACGAACCATACCCATCTACACCAGGTAGATTTATGTTTATATAGGCGCACACGAGCCCCAAGTCCACTAATGAACCTTGATATTATTCCTACTAGTATCAATTTTATTGGACCTTCTAAAATCGCCATCATATCAGTGAGGGAAATCCTGCCGCACGCACCGATGACCTTCGTTCCACGATCTCCAGTCCATAACGTCCTAATGCATTATGGATTTTTCATCATGTACGTCAGCCTTTTATGTACCCTTGTTTGCTTCTGATCGTGGATTTTAGGCCCCACGCTACACCATCCCATCTATGTGTTGGAGGAACCTTTTTATTGGTTAACTAGCCTTGCCTTATCAAACAAACTAATAAAAAGATGTGGTGTCACATGACCCAACTGAACCAATCCTAGTAGGTAGAAGTGATCAGTTAGGTGTAACCATGTCCTTCCCGTTGACCGTAAGAGATCGATGACGAGCTCGATAAATATGCCATTCGTACCTTATAGGTACGCAAGTAAGCCAGCCTTTTATGCACACTTGTTGCAACTCGTTTTGGTACTTAAACACACCAGACTTTCCATGCCATGTTGCATAATCCTATCTCACTCACCATCCATTTAGATTGCCTAGGGCATTCAAGGCAATACTCCCCCTTAAAAACTTTAAAGGAGACCTTATTTGATTGTACACTTGACATAATTATAATAGAAAATTTATAATCAAGGTAATAAGCATAGTCCAGATCTAGGGGTACCCCTCTAGTACAAAATCGTACACTCACCACTGTTCCTGTTGGTTGGATATGTTTTTAGCATTCCAACCAAGTTAACGACCTTCAGACATTGGTCTATTATAATTATAGTAGACAATTTATAATTATTCACACCTATCATAAACGCATATCTGGGGCTACTTATATACATATTTTAGACTTATGTATAATTATTTTTCTTTTATTTTCTTTATTGCCTCAACATCTTTTACATCTAACTATTAGTCTTCGGTCTTACTACGCATTTATCTTTTATTTCATTAATTTCATTTACCACTTCTCAATTTCAGACATCAATATCATTGCTACAATATTCATTGTTTCATCCTTTATTCCTATTCCAATTCCTATTTCTTTTTCTTGCCTATAATTAAGACTTGCCTTCTCATTAGTTTCCATTATTAACCTTAGAACTACATTCTTATTTCAATTCTCCATTTTTGTGGTTTACCATATTTTAATAAATTTGAATGAAACTTTAACAATTTAATTGTTACATAGTACATTTTCATATCTTATCTTAAAGAGGTGGTTTGTGCGATGTTTGTAATTAAAAGAAATTCTCCTTTATCCGTCGAAATAGACAATACAAAATATAGTAACCATCCCTATTTTATACATCTCTTTCTTTTTATAAGTGTAAATTGATTATTTGTCATTTCAAACATCACACTTTGTTAAATTTGAATTTGATAATATATGGAAATCCACTTTAATAACATACATTCCAATAAGTTAAAATATCATTAAAATACCAAAAGTCAAGTTAGCGATTTTATACAGTCTCATTCACCAAATAAAATGGAATCTCAGTTCAATATTTTCCATTAATTAATCTAACGTAAAACTGATAATTAAAATCATTTTCTATTATATAATTAAATCTAATAATTACGTAATTACAGAAATTAAACTAATCATTGTATGTAATTATAGAATTAAAACTAATCATTACACTTTAGTAATTATCACTACAAGTTTATAGGCAAGTTAACAGTCTTCACCATTCATATAGGAATAAATCTACAATGGTATAATATAGTATTACATAAAAGTATATAATATTCCCGCTTATCTTATTAGCGATCCTAAATCCCTAGATTTTATCCAGATCTGACCCTATTATCCATATTCTCCACTTTTTAACTCTCTATTTGGACCAACAGACAATATTTAGACAGATCTCATTAGAAATTGGATTAGAAAAAGGAGATTTAGATCTAGATTTATTAATTAGGACCAGGTCTAAAAGCTTACTTTGATGTTGCAGCCTGACTTGAATCTACCTTCTATCCTCTATACTTTTCCATTCTTCTCCAAATTGTATATATGCAATCTATTCTATTTTTGTGTATTTAAAATTTTTGGAGGAGAAGAGAAAGCGATAGAGCTTCCATGCTCATTTGAAAAATAATAGCTTGAAGCGAATCCTTAGGTCCTAATTTATAGAGGTTCAAATCAGTATTGACCGTGGGATCGAGCTATTTCAAATCCGAGCCATACGGCCAATAATTATTGCTACCTTCAAGAGTACGGGGGTGGACCTCCTTACCCCTTTGGTTGGCCACTCACGATGGACCTAGGTAGGGTCGTGACTAGATAAGCCAGGTTGGTGCAAATTTAGCATTTGTTAAAATCTTGTTAATTTATTTCTTTTGCCAACTCGTAAACGTTAATCACTGTTATCTAATACCTCAAATATCTCTATTAACTGTTAGGTAGCCATTAAATTTTACAGTGCTAATACATCACTAATCAATTTAAAATTATTTTCTTAATTTCATATTCGATATATCCAACTACGAAAATTCAAACGCTAATAACTTTTTCCTTTGAATTCCGATTGAAAAAGTTTATATATGAAAGTTGATCAAAATCACAATGAATTCTATGGCTTAAGTCTAATGGACAAATTTCAACATTTGTAAAAATTCCATTTTTCATAGTTTATTATTTATTAATTAATTTCTATTTTATACTTCACTTGAAAATGCGGGGTGTTACAGATCTATTAGAGGTAAGGTAGGAGCTATCACCTTAGAATGGATTGAGCGATATGTGAGAGAGTGTACTTGTTATATTTTAGTTTTCAAAACTATATAGTAGTATATCCATTGCATTGCATTCATGGACACCACTTATTACTTTTAAAGGGACTGATCGTTCTCATTACAACTTATAAGAATGAGCTGACTAACATGGAATGCTATTAGGACTTCTACTTCTAGCATAAGAAGGGAGCGGGCGCTGGGGCTGCTACGAAACCTGATATGCAGGCTATGTTCAATACTACGATGAGGAACATGCTATAGAATGCTCAAGGAGTTGCTCCTACCATTGATGTTAGTAGTGGTGCTCCATTGCAAGCGTTAAGGGATGACTTTACCAAACGAAACAAGGATTGCTCTACCCCAAGTGGCAAACTATTTCTTGGAATGGAATCATTGATCAAAGTGCAAGATTGATTGCATACCTGGGAATGCATCTTTGAGGATATGGAGTTAAAGTGTAACGACCCGGATTTTCCATCGTTTGATTTTAAACATTTAATTCATTTTAGATGTTGAATTTGAAATGTGAATGGATTTTTAAATATAAAGTTATCGATAGAATAAGTGGAATAAAATTGAAATTTCAAATATAATGATTGTCGCAATACAAATAGTGCAAATAATTGGAATTTGAGCTGAATATGAATCGAAGTTTTTAAAGTTAATATTAATCGAATAGTGCAAATAATTGGAATTTGAATATGAATATGAATCGAAGTTTGCAAATAATAGTGCAAATAATTGGAATACGAATAGCGCAAATAACTTTAAAGTTAATATAAGCTCTATTTGAATTAAGAATTAGATTATAAGTTTTTAAAACTGAAATTTCAAGTGGTTTCGCAAATTTTTGAAATCATCGATTTAATCGACGCGTTAATATAGCGATCCGATGCGCAGTCTCAAAATTCGACGGAACCAGTTCCATTAGATCCGTAATAGTGTATTATTATTGGATTTTAATTTCCATAGTATTTGGATTATCCATTTGGTAGTGTGAACTAAAAATGCACAGGATTAGTTTAATTAAGAATAGTCGATTCAAAACGCTAACATCCACATACGATTGAATTAGGTTTCGAAACTTGTTCCATTGGGTTCGGAAAAGGGTTATTACATTTGTAACGTCGTGGGGCATGCCTCGATAGGAGCTCAGGATTTTAAGATATATTAAACGAGATATTTTGAATATAATATTACAAAATTTAGAAAAAAGTCAAAGTCTATCTACATTCCAGCAACCCTATATGGGCCTCCTACATCTGAACGAGCCGCCTTCTCATCTTTTATATATCATATATCTTTTTTCTTCCTTCAGATGAAATCGAATTGAGTTATTAAGAATAAAAAGAATAAGAAAATTTCAATGCAAAATAGAGATGACGCTCGCGATAGAGAAGACGATCCACGACCGACGGTGTAAGAGCCGCAATTCGATTTTCAAAGGGAGAGTTGGAAGTCGCGATTAGGCGACTGACCTGAGGCAATTTAGGCATTGCAAGCCGACTGATGGCATGACTAGAATTGGCATCGCAATGATAGGCGAGCTCGATTGGATGAGCTTGCCTGTGTGTGCTGACGTTGAAGGAAACAACTCTAGAGGGTGCTATTAGTGCTGGCAGACCAAAGCGTTGGGTGGTGGAGGACCTGGGAGACGGCGGCCAAACTGTAGTGGCGGTCGGAGGTAAGGATTGGTGGCGATGCTCATTTGAATTGATCGACGATGGGTCGAATGCGAGCCTGGGTTGTGAAGTACTAAGCGGGATTGATTAGGGCAATTTTCTGTTAATGATGGTAATTAGTGAAATAATATTATTTAAAGTACAGAATCTTATAAAATGTATCATCTTCTTACGAGGTCCCAATTTAACACGACAAGTTGCACTGGGATTGTACCAGCGAATTCTATGTTATGGAATCGGATTGGAGAGGTTTAGTGCTTCTAGAATTTTTAGCTTACTTCGAATGCGGATGCGGCAACAAAAATAAATGTGAGTAAATCTCACTCATTTGGATTACTGGATTTAATTTATAATAACTAAAAATTAATTATTGGATGATTGGTTGAATTGATAAATTATTGTTATCAATTGGTTGTTATATTATATATATTAATATATATTAGTAGTTGGATGTATTTCCGAACTATTGGAGCGGATGATACACTATGCGCCCCGTATAATAGCGGATGGCCCTATATTACCGTGATAATCCACCTCGAAGCAGGATTGGTATTTTATCTTATATAACATCTGTGGATGCAGTTTAACAGGTTGGAGGGATCTAACCAGATTCTTCAAATATATTGGTTATTTTTCATATATAGTGATATATGATGTGATTAAATAAATCTATTATATTTTGTTTGCGAGATTTGATTATTGGATGCTATAGTAGCACTGGCCTTAAATTTGGTATTTTAAATACCGTAAATATTATTTTTGAATTTAAAGGAATTAAAAGGAGATTTTGGATATAAAAAAATTTACATCGAATTTGGATTGTTTTAAAGGAAATCGATTTGATAAGACAAGAGTAGTACTTAACTATGCGTAAAATGTTTTAATTATAGATTTAAAATAATTTAAATAAAGGATTTTTAACAATGGATTTTTAAGTGATATTTCTGGATTTATGGGAAAGAAGTTGAAATCAATATTAAAAATAGATTTGAAAAAAATAAATGGGATTTATTAAGAAATGGATTCATAAATGAGATTTTATAAATGAGATTATTTTTATAAACAAGTAAAACTCAAAGAAGTTTATAAATTTATAAACAAAGTTTATAAATAAGGAAAATGATTATCAGTTGATAAATTTGAAAATATATCGAGATATGGAAATTGATTTTTTTTTAAATAGCGAATTCTATTTTTGAAATGTAAGAATGGTCAGAGAATCGGAATGGAATCGATGTTTTATAAATCGAGGGCGATTTATGAATTGAAATTGGTTATTGGAATTTTAAAAATACATTTTTGTCGAGAAATTAAAATTATTTTAAAATGGGATTTTATTTATTAAACTACATAGTCAAATCTATTTTAGTATTTAAATATTTCAAAAAGTGAATTTTTCAAATATATAATATTAATTGAATTAAATTCTAATTTTTATAATAAGCTTTGTAAATCGATTAGTATTAGTCAAAAATGAATTGGAACGAGTTATCGATGTTTTATTTAAGCGTTTTAATATTTTAATAATTAATTAAAAATCTTTTAAAATTAAATTATTATTCTTAAAAAAATACGCATCATATATATAAAATTTTGAAATGATTGTAATTTATTTTAAATCCTCTCGAGATATGTAAACAGGGTTTATTCAACGGATATGGTTTTTATAAGAGAAAATTTATTATGGAATTTTGGAAACATAATTAAACTTTCAAAATGTTGGAATACAAGAACTTCAAAAGTGAATTATAATTCATAAAAGAAGTTAGAAATGGGAATTATAGACAAGTGTAATCGATCTTGGGAATTTTAAAGGAAATTGATTAATGAATTCCGAAAACTTATAAAATCCGTTATAAATGAGTTAAGGAAGTTACAAACAAATTGTAAAGGATTTATGGAATTGAAATAAAGGAAATATTTCCTAAGTATTTGAAATAAAATGGTTTTAGGAAAATATACTTATAAATATTTCCTAAGTATTGGACCGGAAGGGTTTGAGTATGTTAGCTACAAGATTATTATAGAAATATCTTCAATGTGTTGAATTATAAATCGATTTGGAGGAAATTATTTCTATGTATTAAGATGGTTCGAAAATATCCTGTTATGGATATAAGTTTTGAATTTGTTTCCGAATATTGAAATGTTGGAAGAGATTTGGATATATATATTTGTAAAGATATTTTGAATTTGTTTCCGACTATCAAAGTTGGCCAAATTCGTTAATTGTTTAGAAGAGAGCAGGATCAAATATAATTATCCAAAAACCACTTAGATCCGATTTGTGCATTATGAATTGTGATATCAGAAAGATAATGAAGACGTTGATCTTGGAGATTTGTGTATGGATGAATGCTACTATTTGCATCATGGTCTGAAAGGCAGTGCTAGCATTCCAATTATGAATGCTATGCTAAAGGTATAATGTAGCCTCAAGCCTCATCAACCGGAAATGGCGCAAACAGGGAAAATGTAGCAGGGGTAAGTGGGTTGCACCCAAGTAGGGTATGTTATCACTTTTCTACATACCCTCAGATATATTAAAATTATGGATATGGTTGTGCATGGAAAAGAGAGCGATCGGTAGGGTGGGAACACATGGGGTGATAGCATATTCCGTACTATCCAGGTTAGGGGTAGGCATGTCCTGTGTTGGCAGGGATCGTTATGTATGATCTCGATACATTTTCTAGAGGTGTAATATGACGGGCGTTACCCAGTATCCCAGTCATTGTATGGAATCCAATATCCACTACGACCCTTGTCGATTTTGATTGTAGTGCTAGTATGTTGGAGTTTAATTAATGTAACAATTTCGGCTATTTTAACAAGTATTTGTACTTAGACACTACTATAATATCACTAGATTTTCTGTAAAAATGTTTTGGTTATCGAAAGGTAAAAACCCATCATATTTATGTGTGGCGCGGTCTTACGAGATACCTTTTTTTCAAAGTATTTTGGTAATGGTAATAATTCAAATTGAGTGTGTTTTTCTCATGCTAGTTTTCCAAACAGACTCAGGTGTTATTATATTATAATGCTTGGGTCAGACCAGGTATTACCGATTCAGGTTAGGATGCTATGGAGCTCAGAAGACGAGCTGGAGAAGTCTCGGGTGTATTACACGTACTTGATAATATTCCACTATGAATGTATGATGTATATTCAGCACTTGTAAGCACAAGTTATTATAACTGTCCAGATTGATTTGTTGATTGTTGTACTCTGATGATTGTGTGTAAATTGTAGTTATAGATTCTTTTTGTAGAAGATCAGTTATTATATATTATATATTGATCCGTTGTGATTGTGAGATTCTGTGTTGTTGTTTCAGTTTTATCTTCTCTCTTCTTTCTTCACCCTAGCAGTCTGCCTTTTTTTAATTTAAGTTGACATGTATTGTTATTTGTCAGCTTAGAATGTATAGAAAAGTGAGTCCTTACAACATGGTATCAAAGCTGAAGGTTAGGCGAGAACCTTAGCTATAATGGGGTAACTCATTAGAGATAGGGTCAGTAACACCTTAGAATGAGTTTGAGTGTGATTATATATGAGCACGTATTTGTTAGTGATATAAAAATTGTTTTATATTGTATTGATTGGTCAATTGAGTGGCTTATGGATTCTGGTCAATACGAGTAATCAACGTTATTAATAGCATTCTCTAAACACTTGAACAGAGCAATTCGACACAGTATTGTTTTGAAATGGAGTAAAGAAATAATTTTACCCAAATTATATAATTTGATATAAAAGAAAGAATTTTCTGGAATTATTATGGTATATCGATGTGTTTAAATGTTATTATAATAAAAACAAGATTATAAATTTGAAATGGTTATATACAACCAAATAGAGTTTGTATAAGAATGATTTATAGAAATGAGCTAAATTAAATTTGGATTCAAGCCAGAATTTAGAAATTTAAATCCCGGAAGGTTTGGGAAAATATTTTTTTTCAAGGTGTTGTGAAAGTAAAAATAGTATTATTTTTGAATAAAAATTTGTTTAAATAGATTTTGGCAGTGATAAAGCACTAAACTCATTTCAGTCATTGGAAAATAATTCCGATAATGATTGCAACAATTTTGAGTTTCTAAGTGATGGATTGCTACCGTAGTAAATTGGTATGAGAATTTTTGTTGGAACAAGTGTTGTTTTGAAAATTCCAAAGGAAATTTTTTTTGGACAAAACCAAGCTAATTTTTAAGATTCCAAAGGAATGGAATGGTTTGTTAAATCAAAAAAGTTATATATATATATATATATGATTTCAAGATGACTTGAAATGAAACAGGGCGTTTGAATTCTGGAATCCTTATGTAAATGTTTTAGAAAATATCAAGAAATAAGTTTTTGAACTTAAAAACTTTAGAATGATGCAAATGGGAAATGAAAGTGAGAATTTTAATCCTGAAATTAAAATTTAACTTGATTAAGTTAAAAATGAAATGAATTTAACTTAAAAAAAGTTAAATAAAGTTGGATTAGACTTGAAACAATATTGAATTGAATTTGATTCGAAATTGGGTTAAACAAAATTTGAATTTCAAAATGGTTATGTAACTATAAGTTATGATCATGAAATGACAATAGAACTTAAGTGAAATTTATGGAACTGTGAATAATAAGTTGCATAACTTATAAAAAAGGACAAATGGGAAGGTGGAACCCAATTCAGAAGAAAATGTTTAAATATTTGGTTAAAGGAAATGAAAAATCCGAATTGGGATTGTAAAATGGAATAGAACTGAAGTCGAGTTAAATTAAATGATTTCCAGAAATGAAACTTAACTTAAGTTAAGTAAGAACGAGACTTGAGCAAAAAATGGAATTCGACTTAAGTATAAGCAAATAATTGTGATTTGAATGTCGTCGATGGAAATAAAATGGATGGTGAATTGAAATTGAGTTGGAATGGAATTCAAACAAAGTGTAAATGAATTGGATTCGGCTTGGGATATTGATTGATAAGAATGAAATATGAACTTAAGTAGTGGTATGGAATGTCTATAATAAACCTTAGTAATAATTTTATGAAATGGTTTATTAATAAATTAACATGGAATGAAATGTCATTCACTACAAAATGAAATGAATAACACTTTGTGAATTAAATGAAAGTGAATGGAAAGGAAGTAATTTAAGTTGGAAGTGGAATTAATATGAATGCAAGTGCATGAACCTGAGTTGAATTGTTCGTGAATTTATTTACATGGAATGATTCCTAATCTTAATAAAATGGATTTGAATCTAGTGAATGTGAACATGAATTGAATGCAAGTAGATTTTGTTTGGAATTATTCTAAATTGAATGAAATGATATATAAACTGATTATGAATGAATAATCGAATAGTTTGAACCTTGTAATTATAATTACGCATCCCAAATATACATGTTATAACATTTTTTGTTTGTGAAATTTAGGTGATCAATGGGTTAAAAGGTCGATGTTATTAAATTTCATCTTTATGAATTTATGGGTTTTAAATTGAGTAAGTGCAGGTACATGGAGCCGTTTGGCTTGATTTTGGTTGCACAAATTGCATATAAATTAAGCGAACTCGCTTAATACTAAATAAGGTATGCTTACGAATTTAGCGCGAAAAATAAAAATATTGATATATATTATGTTTTCCGGCCACGAGAGCAGATGTATATCTTTTATTATACTTGTCATATTGCAAAAGGCTCATCGTACAATGGAGACTCTGCTAAAAAAATTTGAAAATTTAGGGTGTTAGAAAAGTTTTGATAATTTTTGGAAATATTTGTTAACCAAAATTTAATTTCGAATTGTAATTGAGATAAGGGATTTTGGTTTGGAAATGGAAACTAAATGTTTTGTACGGAACTAAAGGATTTAGAAAAGCGAAATATCGAGTTTTAACTATGTGGGTTTTGATAAGTTAATGGGTTTGGAGCATTTTTCCTATTTTAGAAATTTTAGGGACAAAATTCTTTTAAAGGGGGGAATGTAACAACTCGGATTTTCCGTCGTTTCATTTTGAATATTTAATTCATTTTAAATGTTGAATTTGAAATATAAATGGTTTTAAATGTGAAGTTATCGATCGGATAAATGGAAGAAAATTTAAAATTTAAATACAGCGATTATCGTAATACGAATAGTGTAAATAATTGAAATTTGAGCTAAAAATGAATCGAAGTAAATTTTAAAGCGAATATAAGCTCTATTTGAATTAAGAATTAGATTGTATGTTTTAAAACTGAAATTTTAAGTGATTTCACAAATTTTTGAAATCGTATATTTAATCGACGTGTTAATATAGCGATCCAGGGCATAATCTTGAAATTTGACGGAACCAGTTTCGTTGGATCCGCAATAGTGTATTAGCGTTTGGATCGACCGTTTAGTTATGCGAACTGAAAACGCATAGGATTATTTTAATTAAAAATAGTCATTTAAAAAAGCTATCTTCCATATACGATCGAATTATGTTCTGAAGCTTGTTCCATTGGGTTAGGAATAGGGGTATAACATTAGGAACGCAAGGCGGCACACCAGGAGGTCGGGATTTTAAGTTATATTAAACGAGATATTTTGAATATAATACTATAAAATTTTAAGAAAGGTAAAACTCTACCTACGTTCCAGCCACCTTATATGGGCCGCCTACATCTAAACGAGTCGCCTTCTCATCTTTCGCATATCTTTTTTTCTTCCTTTAGACGAAATTGAATCGAGTTATTAATAATAATAAAAATTTCAACATGAGATAGAGATGACGCTCGGGATAGGGAAGGAGACCATGAATGACGGTGGAGGAGCCGCGATTCGGTTTTTGAAGGGAGAGTTGGAAGTCACAATCAGGCGACTGATCTTAGGCAATTTGGGCATTGCAAGCCGACCGATGGTGTGACCTGAAATTGACATCGCGATGATTTTCGAGCCCGACTAGATAAGCTCGCCTATGTGTGCTGACATTGATGGCAACGACTCTGGAGTGTGCTATTAGTGTTGGCAGACCAAGGCGTTGGGTAGTGGAGGACCTGAAGAGATGGTGACCAAACTGCAATGGTGGTCGAAGGTAAGGTTTGGCAGCGATGCTCATTCGAATTGATCGACGATAAGTTGAATGCGAGCCTGGGTCTATGAAGTACCAAGCAGATTGATTAGGGTAATTATTTGTCAATGATTGTAATTAGTGAATATAATATTATTTAAATTATTGAATCTTATAAAATATATATCATCTTCGGACGAGGTCCGAATTTAACATAACGAGTTGTGTTGAGATTGTACCAGCGAATTCTATCTTATGGAATTGGATTGGAGCGGTTTAGTGCTTCCAGAATTTTTAGTTTACTTCGAATACGGATGCGACAATAAAAATAAACGTGAGTACATCTCACTTATTTGGATTACTGGATTTAATTTATAATAACTAAAAATTAATTATTCGATGATTAGTTGAATTGATAAATTATTATTATCAATTGGATGTTATATTATATATATTAATATATATTAGTAGTTGGATATATTTTACGTTGATTGGAGCGGATGAGACACTATACGCCCCGCATAATAGCGGATGACCCTATATTACTGCGATATCTCGCCTCAAAGCAGGATTGGTATTTTATGTTATATAACATCTGTGGATGTAGGGAAACAGGTTGGAGGGATCCAACTGGGTTCCTTGAATATATTGATTGTTTTTCATATATAGTCATATATGATGTAATTAAATAAATTTTATGGATTGTTGTGAGATTTGATTATAGCATGGTATAGTAGCACTAGCCGTAAATTTGGTATTTTAAATACCGTAAATATTATTACTGAATTTGAAGGAATTAAAAGGAGATTTTGAATATAAAAATATTTATATCGAATTTGGAATATTTTAAAGGAAATCGATTTGGATAAACAATAATTTGATTTGGAGTTGTACTTAACTATTCATTAAATGTTTTAATTAGAGGTTTAAAATAATTTATATGAAAGATTTTTAACAATGGATTTTTAAGTGATATATCCGAATTTATGGGAAAGAAGTTGAAATTGATATTAAAAATAGATTTGAAAAAAATAAAAGGGATTTATTAAGGAATGGATTCATAAAATGAGATTTTATAAATGAGATTAGTTTTATAAACAAGTTAAACTCAAAGGAGTTTATAAATTTGTAAATGAAGTTTATAAATAATGGAAAATGATTATCAGTTGATAAATTGAAAATATAAATTCATAGTGTGAATTTATATCGAGATATGGAAATTGATTTTGAAGAAAATATTGGATTCTATTTTTGAAATGTGGGAACGGTTAGGGAATCAAAATGGAATTGATGTGTTGTGAATCGAGGGAGATTTATAAATGAAATTGGTTATTGGAATTTAAAAATATATTTTTGTTGAGAAATTAAAAATTGTTTTAAAATGGGATTTTATTTATTAAGATGTATAGTCAAAGCTGTTTTAGTATTTAAATATTTTGAAAAAGTGGATTTTTCAAATATCTAATATTAATAGAATTAAATTCTAATTTTTATAATAAGCTTTGTAAATCGATTACTATTATTTAAAAATGGATTTGAACGAGTTATTGATGTTTTATTTAAGTATTTTAATATTTTAAATAATTACTTTAACATGTTTTAAAAATAAATTATTAGTCTTAAACAAATACTTATCATATATAGGAGTTCTAAAATGATTGTAATTTATTTTTAAATCCTCTCGAGATTTGTAATCGGGTGTATTTGATGGATATAGTTTTTATAAGAGAAATCCTATTATGGAATTCTGGAAACTTAAGCAAACTTTCGAAATGTTGAAATACGATAACTTCAAAAATGAATCAGTATTCATAAAAGAACTTAGAATGGGTAGTTGGAATTACAAACAAGTGTAATCGATCTTGGAAATTTTAAAGGACTTAATTAGTGAATTCCAAAAACTTATAGAATCCATTATAAATGAGTTAAGGAATTTACAAATAAACTGTAAAGGATTTTGAGAAATAGGAATAAAGGAAATATTTCCTAAGTATTTGAAATAAAATGGTTTTAGGAAAATATACTTATAAATATTTCCTAAGTATTGGACTGGAAGGGTTTGAATATTTTAACTACGAGATTATTATAGAAATATTTTCAAATTGTTGAATTGTAAATGGATTTGGAAGAAAATATTTTTAAGTATTAAGATGGTTCGGAAGTATCCTGTTATGGATATAAATTTTGAATTCGTTTTCGGATACCGAAATGCTGGAAGGGATTTGGATATATATCTTTGTAAAGATACTTTGAAATAAATATTTTGGAAAATTTATAATATGGGCCTAGTGACTGCTTATGGATATTATTAATAGTTAAATAACCGACTATCACATTTGGCCAAATTCGTTAATCGTTTCGAAGAGACCGGGATTGGATTTAATTATCCGAAAACCATTTTGATCTGATTTGTGTGTTATGAATTGTGATATCGTGAAGATAATGAAGACGGTGATTATAAAGATTCGGTTTGTCTAGACCTGTGACAACGTGTATGGATGAATGCTATCAGTTACACCGTGGTCTGAAAGAAAGTGTTAGCATTCCAAGTATGAATGCTAAAGGAAAAACATAGCCTCAAGCCTTATCAACCGGGAATGACTAAAACTGGGGAGATGCAGTAAGGCTAAGTGGATCACACCCAAGTAGGGTATGTTATCGCTTTTCTAGATACCATCGGATATATTATAATTATGGATATGGTTGTGCATAGAAAAGAGTGCACTCGATAGGGTGGGAACACCTGGGGTGATAACATATTCTATACTATCTAGGTCATGGGTAAGCCGGTCATATGTTGGCAGTGATCTTTAGGTATGATCTCAGTACATTTTTCTATAGGTGTACTATAGCGGACGGTACCCTAGCAGCTCAGTCATTGTATGGAATCCACTATCCACTACGAGCCTTTATGGTTTTGATTGTAGAGCCAAGTATGCTGGAATTTAATTAATGTAATAATTTTGGCTATTTTAATAAGTATTTGTACTTAGACACTATTATAATATTACTGGATTTTCTATTAAGTGTTTTGGTTATCGTAAGGTAAAAACCATTCGTATTTATATATGGCGCGGTCTTACGAGACACCTTTGTTTTCTAAGGATTTTGGTAATGGTAATAGTTCAATTTGAGTGTGTTTTTCTCACGCACGTTTTTCAGACTGACTCATGTGTTATTTTACTATAATGCTTGGGTTAGACCGAATATGACAGATTCAGGTTAGGATGCTATGGTGCTCGAAAAATGAGCTGGAGGAGTCTGAAGCATATTACACGTACTTGATCATGTTCCACTGTGAGTATATGTTGTATATTTAGCACTTGTGAAGACAAGTTATTATAACTGTCCAGGTTGATTTGTTGATTGTTGTACTCTAATGATTGTGTGTATATTCCATTTACAGATTCTTTTTGTATAAGTTCGTTTAGTATATATTATATTTTGATCCGCTGTGATTGTGAGATTATGTGTTGTTGTTTCATTTTTATCTTCTCTCTTCTTTCTTTACCCTAACAATCTGCCTTTTTGTTCAATTTAAGTTGACATATGCGGTTCTTTGTCAGCTTAGAATGTATAGAAAAGGGGGTCATTACATAAAGGTTGTGATCAAGAGGAAGCTAACATCTAGACAACTTTAGAGGCATGTTATAGGGTGGTGGAACGCCATCAAGCTAACCACTCCAGAGGATAAGATTACATACAAGCAGTTCAAGGCAAGGTTTAGAGAGAAGTATATACCGGCTGCCTAGAAGTAGGTGCTCTTTTGGAAGTTTGTTGATTTGACACATAAGGATATGTATGTGTTAGTGTACGTGGCTGAGTTGGATATGCTGTCGAACTATGGTCTATCTTTTATTGATACTTCGCTCAAGAAAAAGGAAAATTTCATTATGGGATTGGATGACTATTTAGGAGAGAAGTTGTTGGGACATATTGATGATCTTTAAGAAGCTGGTGGAGTAAGCTCTTCAACATAAGAGTCTGTATCTGAAGTCTAGGCTAGTTTGCTCCCAAAGATAAGCCGAAGTTTCAAGTAGGTCGGGAGGCAATAAGAAGTGGAATAACAACAATAAGAGGAAGAGGGTGCATAACGTGGGTGGCCAGAAGAAGGGCAACCAGGAGCATACGTGCTATAATTATGAGGAGAATATCCACCTTTTCAAAGACTATAAGGAGGAAGGTAAGAAGTGCTACAACTGCAATAAGCTAAGACGTATCAAGAAGGATTTTCCAGAAACGTGGATGAATAAACAGGTTGTTTCAGGTTGTGCTTTGTACGTTGTTCCAGCTTCGTCGAGTGCTCCATCGCAAAGAAGAAGGGAAAAATCATTGTTATACAAGGTATGCTCTCTACTTCTGATATATCTTGGTGCTTTATTTGATACAAGGGTTTTGAATTCCTACAATATAGTGATTTGGTAGATAGATTAAGAATTGGAACTCAAGATAGTTGACCAACCTTTAATTGTTAACAACTTTTTTAAAGGATCGATTGGCCTTTTGCATGGTTTGTTGAGACTTAATTTATTAAGTCATGGATGTTTATTTGTGATTGCTTTGTTTTTGGTTTCTTAGGGTTTGTTATTATTCTAGCGATGGACTGGCCGTAGAAGTACGAAGTGGTTGTGGATTGTGGGAAGCCGTTAGGGTTGATAAGGATGGATGATAGGTGTAGATTGGAGATAGGCTGCCTACTTGACGATGAGGTGATGGTTAGCCTTCTATATTCATATCGTGATCTAACATGATGAGTTGTAATTTATGCCTATAGCTAGGGAGTATCCAAACATATTCAAGGAGGTGACATGATTACCACTCCATAGGAAGATATAATTCTGCATAGATTTGGTGAAGGATGCCAAATCGATTTTTATGCTATTGAGGCATATGTCATCGACAGAGTGGAAGGAACTAGAGATGTAAGTGAATGACCTATTGCAATGAGTGTTTATTTGATAGGTATATTAGAATGGGGAGCACTTGTAGTGTTTTCGATTAAGCTGGATGGCTCTTTGAGATTGTATGTTGATTACCATATGTTGAATAAGGTGACAAAGAAGAACGAGTATCCAATTACATATATTGACACTTATTCGATTAGCTTTATAGTGCTAGGGCGTTCTCTCAGTTGGATCTTGCGATAGTGTTTCATTAACTAAGAGTGGCAAATGAGAGTGTGCTGATCACAGCATTCCGTACACCGTGTGGATTCTATGAGTGGTTAATTATGTCTTTCAGACTAAGAAATGCACCGACATATTTTGTTAACCTTATGAACCGTGTCTTCAGTTATCAACTAAATAATTTTGTACTTGTCTTCATGGAGGATATCCATGTTTACTCGAGAATGGAGGAAGAAAACAAGTAGCACTTGAGGATTGTGCCCGCGGTGTTGAGGGGCATCAATTGAAGGTGAAGTTTTTGAAGTATCGCTTTTGAAGAAAGGAAGCATGATTTTTGGCTCATGCTGTTTCTAAGTAAGGCATTGCTGTTGGTCCTACAAAGATGGTAGTAGTAAAGGATTGGATTGACCCAAGACCACTAAAAATGTGAGAAGTTTCCTTAGATCGACCGGATACTATAGACATTTTATCAAAAACTTCTCTAAGGTAGCAACACCGTTGACCAATTTTACGAAGAATTGGACTTTTGTTTTGGTATGAGAGGTGAGAATATGTGTTTGAGAGTCTAAATGAGAGGTTAACGAGTGCACCAGTGTTATTCATTCTGAGTGGGAATGAGGAGTTGGCAGTATACATAGATGTTTGTGGTATTGGACTTGGTGTAGTGTGATGCAGAGGGGAAAGGTTATCGTACATTCTAGTTGATAGCAAAAACCGCATGAAAAGAAGTATCCAGTTCATGATTTAATTTTGGCGGTGATAGCATTCTCTTTGAATATATCGAGGCATTATTTTTTGGAGAGAGGTTCAATTTGTATATGGACCATAATTTAAGTCCTCTTCTCCTAAAAGGATCTTCACCTTTATCAGCGGCAATGGTTAGAGTTGTCAGCCTCCAATGAATTCGACATTTCCTATATGACCGGTAAGGGAAATGTAGTCGCTGATGTTTTTGGTAGGAGATATGCTAGCTTGGAAGCGATATTCCTAAAGTGGAAGCAGTTGAAATTTATTGTTGGCTATGATTTTGTACATCGATGTGAGCTAGATCTAGAAGTTTTGGTTAGCTTGACTATTAGACCCGCATTAATTGAGCGAATCGGTACTTGTAAGAGGCGAGACACTAGACTAGCGGAGATCACATTGAAGATTGAGAAATGAGTAGAGTCTGTGGGATGAAGCAGTATGGGCTCGACCATGATGGTTGGCTCTTTAAGGAGATTGTTTATGTCTGATGTCTATGGGTTAAGGGGTGAGGTGCTATGAGAATGCCATCATTTGAGATTGATTATATATCATGGCGGTAATAAAATATACCATGATATGAGGCTGCCATTTTATTGGGAAGAGATGATGAAGGATGTTGTGGCATTCATCTCGAAGTGCATGAACTATTAATTGGTGAACACCGGGCAGAAGAAGGCAAGTGGTTTTCTGCAACCGCTCGGGGTTTTCGAGTGGAAATGGGAACAAGCATTAACGGGTTCATCGATGGATTGCCAAAAACTAGAGGAGGGTATGATAACGTTTGGATAATAGTCGATAGATTGATGAAGATGGCTAGATTTATGTCCATAAAGTCTAGTAGAACGACATCCGAATTGGTCGAGTTGTATCTGAGGTAGGTTGTGTGATTCCATGATATGCCAAAGAGTATCTAAACGACCGAGACCATTTGCTCACTACGGGTTTTGGAAGATCTTATAAGAGGCGTTAGGGACGAAGCTGCATCTCGGTATAGCTTATCACCCAAAAATTGATGGGTAGATCGAGAAGGTAAATCGTATCTGGTAGGATCTCTTGCAAGCTTGCATTCTTGATCCTATGGTTCATGGAATGATCATTTGCATTAAGTAGAGTTTGTATACACAGTTATTGATCCAACATTAGTTTGGTACCATTTGAGGCATTATAGGATCGACCGTGCAAGGCTCCTTTATGTTAGTGGGAAGCGGGAAAAAACTGATATTTAGGCCAGATATGATTAGAGAGACTTCGAAGAAGATCAAGATCATTCGATAATGAATGAAAGCTACTCAGGATAGATAGAAGAGCTATGATGATAAGAGAAGATGAGATATAGAGTTCTTTGTCGGTGATATGGTGTTTGTCAAGATCTCTCTACAGAAGAATATTGCTTGATTCAGAACTAAGGGAAAGTTGGCATCAATATTCATTGGTCCTTTTTCAATACTTGAGAGGATTTGGAACCTATTTTATAGAGTTGACTTGCATCAGAAGATGGCAGATGCATACAACATGTCATGCATCTCTCATTTGTAGAAGTTTATGCATGGCTCAAGCGTGATAGTTGAATCAGATCAACTAGATGGTATCGAAATTGAACCAAAAGCTTCGATATCTTGTAGGCCTATTCGTATCTTCAGAGATGATACAAAGCAGCTTAGAAGGAAGACGGTAGAGCTATCAAAGGATTGGTGGAGTGAGAGCGAAGGTGATTGTACATGTGAGACCTAGGAGTGTGTGAGAACCGCTTATCCAGAGCTCTTTAATTGGTGAGACTTTCAGTTTTTCACATTTAGTTTCAATTTCGATATTATTTATGGTAGTTAGAAATCCTGCATGATAGGAAAGGCATAAATATCACTTCTTTCTTGTATGTTCAAGTTTGATGTTTGATATGACTGCTCGTGGTTGTTTGGCCTGCGGGATAGCTATGTTTGACTTTGCCCTGGTTGTATCAGAAATTTCAGGGGGGAAATTCTAGAAATGGGGAGGGGGAGAGTGTATTGATTCGTAATTTACATATCGAAGGGTCATAAAATTATTATTTTTAAATTCATATTGGGTCGCATGACACTTTAACTTTAGAGGACGTTGAGCAGTGACAATTTTGAATTTGAGAAATTATATCACACGGTTTCACCCTTGAAAAATTGCAACGGTTGTAGCTTTTGATAAAAACCAAATTAGGACCAGATACCACATCCACTGGGAAGATGTGATGGTTTCCCTTTATGTAAAGTGGTCATAATAGTGTTTTGGACTTTCTAGTTGGGAGATATGACCGTTTGAAGTGTGGAAATTTTTAGAGAAATTTAATGGGTAATTAATTAGATTGGTGATATGCCCATTAACCCATTTTGAGTTTTAGGCTTTTAAAGGTTGATATAACCTTCCCCAGATAATTTTTCCCATGTCTCAAATAGATCTAAGCCTCTGTTAACCCTTTCTTTACCAAGTCCTTCACATTCAATGTAACATTCCTATTTTTGAATCAAATTATTATATCACACCCATTAAGTTATAATGAAAGATTGAGATATTCTTCATTGTAATGGCGCCCGACAATCCCCCTCGTTCTTCAACTCACTTCTCCCCTTCTCTCACGTTCTCTGACATCGCTTTCGTGCCTCCCAAGCATCGTCGCCAGTCACCAAAACCTTCTCAAGCTTCACTGTCCAATTCCCATTCTCTCCCTTTCTCCGATTTCACTTTCGTGCCTCCAAAATCCAAAGCTGCTAGCTTCACTGTTCCTCTTCAGACCTCTGCAGCCAGATCGCACGGTCTTGCCAGCTCTGGCAAGGCCCGCACGTACGCGCAGGTGGCTGCTTCTCCCAGTCCTAGGCTGATACTTCCGACTCCCCTGCGTATCAACCGTAGGAGTCCTCTCCCGGAATTCGTTTCTTGCCGTCAAACGGTAGAATTTCTAAAAAATAAAAGAAGATGTTTCCGATGCGCGGGTGTGGGACACGTGGCGTCCAAATGTAGGGACCCGAAGATTTGCTTCTGTTGTGGTTTTTTTGGTTATAATTTTTCCCACTGTCCTTCCAGATTTGCTGCATCGAGACCTACCAATAACCCTTCGAATCCTCCAAATAATCATTCCCCCTGTAGTGATAACTTTAACCCGCTTTCAATTGATTATGACATTGAAACATCACGTGATAAGCCACCTACTCGATTTATTGCTCCCCAGTCTGGGTCCACCGATAAAGTCCCCAGACCCAATCGCTTCTCTCCCTCTCCCATCACACACTCATACCGAGACTCTTCTACATCTCCTACTCTCCATTCTTTTCCTCCTCGAAACTTCACTATGTCTGACATGTCGCTCTACATCACAGCGACCATTATTGACGGCGCTTGGTCGGTTGAGACACTGAGCAGGGTGCTGCAAACAGCCTTTAATCACGAAGAATGGCCGATCTGGTTCCTGGACAACAACCGGTTCCTGGTAGCATGCCCCTCCTTCTCTGTCAGAAATATGGCGCTTACTAGAAAGATCATTACCAAGGCTGGTGGAACTATTTTTCTGGAAGCTTGGCCAGAATATGAACGTCCGGCTCAGATTACCCTTGAACCCCCCTCCTGGGCATCTGTTAGAGGAATTCCAGAGACTCTTAGGTACAACACGGACGCTGTGCGCGCGGCTATCAACCCAGTAGGCAGATTCACGGAATATGATCGATGTGACTGGTCGGAGTTTGATCGTAGACAGATCTATATCAAAATGCAATTTCTCGAGGGTGTCCCCTACTCTTCATCCTATAGAGTTCGTCTTAACAATTCGACTACCTCATCACAGTATCGAGATGGGATCACAGCCATCCAAGTACTAGACCTGAGAACTATCTTTTGGGGCTGGATTATGAGAGAGACATAAAGTGTTTCAATGACCCCCTTGATATTCCTTCAGAGGATCTCTCCTCAGATGAACGCTTTGATGCCATGAACTACGAACCCACCTCACCGCCGTACCAATCCCCAACACAGTTCAACCCGGAAATTGGAGCTCAGGAGCCCGTCCATCTTGTAGCCTCACCAGCAGCCCCCAACCCTGCGCAACAACATCACTTTCTATCCCCGCTATCTCCCATCTTGGGCTCCAACACATCACCAGACCCCAATTGGGTACCACCTTCCTCCCCGTTGACCGTACATCCAAATAGATCTGACCTCACTCCGGCGCAGGTCAGAAGGAGTGCCAGAAACTCCAGTTCCTTTCCAGGCCACACAGGTTGTTTTTATAAAACTGTAGTTTTTTCTTCTGCTAACTCTAATCTAAACAGAAAACTTGCACGTTGCATGGGAGTAACCATAACTGATGAACAATATGAGGCCATGCAAACCCTAGAAAAGGAGAGAATCTCCTTATCCCAATGAAAATCGTATCATGGAATGTTCGTGGGCTTGGGGACCCCTCCAAGAGACACTCTTTATATCTATCTCTGTCCCCCCTTAATTTAGATATCCTTTTAATTCAAGAAACCAAGCTATCTGATCCCTGTCCTTTTCATATCAAACAATTAGGTGGCCCCAATCTAGCAGGCTTTGCCCATTCCAACTCTATAGGTTCTAAAGGTGGCCTAATTACCATGTGGAATGAATCCATTTGGTCCCTCTGTCAAATCATTTCGTATCCCTCAGTTCTTCACGTAGCTTTAAAACACATGCAATCCGACACAATTTATATTATTTCGAATCTTTATGGTCCTCTCGTGCCTCAAGATAGGTTAAATCTCCGGAATAGCTGTTCGGAATTCGCATCTTTTTTGCATGGCCCTTGGATTATTGGCGGTGATTTCAACACAACCAGATTCCCGGAAGAAAGAATCTCAGGAAACCTCTCCGCTGATTCAGATGACTTCAATGCCTTCATCAACTCCTGTTCTCTTATTGAGCCTCCAAACAACAATAGACTCTTCACCTGGACCAATAAACGTCTTTCACCTTCTTTTGCTAAATTAGACCGTTTTCTGTTCAACCCTTCTTGGGAAGACCTCCATCCATTTTCTATTTGTTCGGGTCTTGCCACGATTCTATCTGATCACTGTCCAATTGTTCTTGATACTGGCTCCCTACCTTTATCCAAACGTCCGTTTAGATTTGAAAGGCTTTGGCTGCTGGAACCATCCTTTGAAGAGTATATCAAAAGGGTCTGGGACTATCCTATCAGATCTACCTCAGCAACGGAGCGTGTAGTTGGCAAACTAAGATCACTGAGAAAACTGCTCAAGCCCTGGGCAAAGTCTGTCTGGGGTTCCCTTCGTAGACGTATAACCGACATTCAAAATGACATCCTTGACCTTAATATTCAGGAGGAAGCGGTCCCTCTCGGTAATATAGACAAAGTTAAGCTCGTTGAACTCGAGGTAGAGCTGGAGAGATTACTGAAGCAGGAAGAGATAGACTGGAAACAAAGATCTAAAGCCAAATGGTTAAAAGAAGGAGATAAGAACTCGTCCTATTTTCATAAATGTGCTAATGGTCGACGTAGATCCCTCTATATCCCGGAAATTATCCACGATAATGTCTCTTTCACCAACCCTGCAGATATCTCGAACCTTTTTACCAACTACTATCGATCCATTCTTGGATCGCCCTCCACTCCCCTCCCATCCATTGATTGGAAGCTGTTATATCCCAACCCATTGCCTATCCCTATTGACTCTCCTTTTTCTGAAGACGAGATTTTGGCTGCTCTCAAAGACATGGATGACAATAAATCCCCTGGGCCAGATGGTTTTGGCCCATTCTTTTTCAAACACCTCTGGAGTGTGGTTAAGGAAGATATTCTAGAGATGTGTGCAGAGTTTTGTTCCAATCCCCAATCCATAGCCCGGCTTAACTATGCTAATATTATCCTCCTTCCTAAAGTAGCTGGAGCTAACTCCCTCTCAGCATTCCGTCCTATTAGCCTGCTTAACACCACTTTTAAAATCATCACTAAAGTTCTAGCTAACCGTCTTCAACCTTACATGGAAGCGCTGGTCGGAACAGAGCAGTCGGCCTTTATTCAAGGTAGGAATATCCTGGACTGTGTAGCTGCAACACAAGAAGTTATCTCATCGTGCCATTCGAATAACATCCCGGTTGCTCTGCTTAAACTTGACTTCTCCAAGGCGTTCGACTCAGTAAATTGGAATTTCATCTTAGATCTCCTCAAGCACAGAGGCTTTCCTCCCATGTGGTGTAATTGGATCCAGAGTATTCTCTTTTCGGGCCTCTCAATCATTCAGGTTGGAGGAATATCTGGTGGACATATTAAATCAGCTCGGGGGCTTAGACAGGGAGATCCTCTCTCGCCCCTCCTCTTTGTATTGGTGGCTGATGTCTTCAATCGTATGATCAACTTGGCTATCGACAACAACAATCTATCTGGTATTCAACCTCCTGGCTCCACTCACAGTTTCGGTCCCATCCCTATGATCACTAATATTCAATATGCAGATGATACCATCATATTTGTTTCACCATCACCTGATCATATTCATTGCCTCAAGGTCCTTCTCTATTCTTTTGAACTCATCTCCGGCTTATCTATCAATTTCAGTAAAAGCTCTATTATTATGCTTGGCAATGCTAACCACCTAGGCCCATCTATCGCCTCTACCCTCAATTGTCGTCTTGACTCATTCCCTTTATCATATCTCGGTATCACTTTGCGTCCCACTAAGTTACACCGATCAGACTGGAATCCTCTTATAGCCAAACTAGAAACCAGACTTGCTGGTTGGAAGGCCAACTCACTATCATCAGCTGGAAGACTTGTTTTGGTAAAAGCAGTTCTTTCAGCCCTCCCCACCTATTGGCTCTCATTTCACAAACTTCCTATCTGGGTATCTAAAAAAATCGACGCTATTAGACGGACGTTTCTCTGGAATGGCGGAAAAATCAAATGTCTTGTTAGTTGGAAGATCGTATGTTTGCACGAAACTCATGGGGGTCTTGGTGTCCCCATTCTGATCTCTTTCAATCAAGCACTGTTAGTAAAGTGGTTCTGGCGACTCCTCTCGCCGGAACAATTCACCTGGAAGAAATGGATCCTAGCCTCGCACTATAATTCTGACCCCTTCCTTGTTCCTCATTTCGCTCCTCTCCGTAAACCGTCTCCCTTTTGGTCTGGTGTCTTGGCTTCTACCGACAGCTTCAAATCCTTTATCCGGGTGGACATCGGCAACGGCGCTAACTGTCTCCTCTGGTTCGACACCTGGCATAGTCTTTCTCCTCTTTACAGATCTTTCCCCCTCCTTTTCTCACATTCCAACCATCCTCTTTTGACTGTGGCGGACGCAGTTTCCCATGGCTTCGCGTATCTTTGCCCATCATCTCTATTTTCCCTTGATATCCTTGAGGAACTTCTTTCTATTCTGAGCTTGCGTCAACCTATCACGCTTGATCCTCTGTCAAATGATTGTCACACCTGGTCTCTTTCGCCCATTCAAGGTTTCTCTGTCTCTCGGTTTTACTCATTCATCAATCATCCTAGTCGCCTTTTCACCTTCGCTCGAGTCTGGAAATGTCAGGTCCCTCCACGCATCAGATTTTTTCAATGGTGCCTCATTCATGGGCACATTAACACTAAAGACCGGCTTATGCGTTTGAATATCACGTCCGATCAGATCTGTGTCCTTTGTAAATCAGAAACTGAATCTATTCACCATCTCTTCTTTGAATGCGACTTCTCCTTCCAAATTTGAGTTTCGGTTTGTGCTCACAATCTCGGTCAAATTCACTTGATATATGACTTTTTTGAATACTGGCAATATGGACTTCAGAATTGTCTTCTGGATGCCCTCCTGGCTACCTTCAGCTGGGTTATTTGGAAGGAAAGGAATGCCATCATTTTCGACAAACCACCCAGTTCTGCTATCGGTTTATGTAATAGAATTTCTTATATTTTTGCATATTGGACAGGGGTGTCCTCATCCGCACCATTCAGATTTCGTCTACCTGCAGCGCGACCCCCTTCTGATGAGTCTGTTGGTAGTGCTTCCTCAGCAACACACGAAGACAGTTAGAAGTTGTATCCCTTTTTAGGCTTTTGGGTGAAGATATGCTTAATGTACTAATGCTGAATTATTATTTTTTGTTATCAAACAACGAACTGCAATTACTTTCTCTGATCAAGTTTTTTTTTTGGCCACCGACCAGGCTTGTTGGTCGAACTTTATCTATATTATGAAATTATGCTAATCGGCTATGTAGCTTCACGCTACACACCCGTTCTCTCAAAAAAAATTTAAATTGGTAATTAATTTAATTTTTGAAATTAAATTGTGAATTAATTTGGTATTTTCCAAATTAAATAGACAGTTTTTGATTATTAATATAAATGAATACGAATATGATTTTAAAATAGAATTTCTAATTGGAAATTCAGAAATAAATATTTTGAATAATATTTTAATTATAAATTTAATTGTGGATTAATTTGAAAATTTGAATAAATATATATCAAAAGATTGTAAATAAAGGAATTGTTTTGAAATCCAATAGATTATGAATAGAAATTTTGATTTGTGAATTCTAAAATAAAAGCCTTTGAAAATAAATTTGAGTTTGAAAAACTCTATAATTTAAAATTAATAAAAATCTGTTTTGGAATTATAATCCATGTGTATATCTATATTTTGAAAGTTTTATTGTGAAATTAATATAAATAAAATTTACAAAAGCTATTTAAAGAATTAAATTCAAATATATACATATTAAATACTTATTTATTTATGTTTGATTTATTTTTAAACACATCTTTAAAGTTATAAATATATAAATAAAATAAAATGGATTTATAAATAGAAAATATAATATAAAGTTATATTTAAATAATAAACATGAAATTTAAAGTACTTAAGATATAATACATATGTAAATAAGATGTTCTTAAAAACATTAATATATAAATAAATAAAATGAAAAGGGTTTAAAAAAATTATAAATTTAAATAAGGATTAAAATAAAAAAATTAAATGTAATTTATAAATATATATATAAGTTAAAAACATTAAAATATGGTTTATAAATTTTAAAATAAAAAGGGTTAAATATAAAAGATTAAATAAAATATAAAGTAAGGGTTTCAACATAAAATTACTTATTTTTAACAAGTGTAATTTATTTTAAACACATTTAAACATTTGTAAAATAAGTAGGATATGTATTTACATTTGTAGGCCATGTATGCCATAAATTAACAAGTGGCTATTCAATTTTCTTTCAAACAATAATGTTAATATTAAATAAAATAAACCAAGTTTCTCTTCTTCAAACCTATAAACAAACTAGATTCAAGATGAAAACCAAGCAAACAATAAATACAAATACCTCTTTTAAATTTAAATAAAGATCGGTTGCAAGATCATATGGCTAATCAAATTCAACTGAAAATCTGAAGCCATGAATCCAAATCAAACTACAACCGGCAAACAAAAATCTGGAAACCCAGAATGAAAACAGAAAAGAAGCAATATCATCTCAGTTAATCAGGCAACATCAACAAGTTCAACTCAGTAAAATAAATCAAAGGAAATTTCAACCTAGAAGCTTTAAACAAATCAAGCATGCAAGTTCATGCAGGGTCAGATTTAAGAAAAAGCATTAAAACAAATTCCAGATTTTAGTTCAAGATTCCCTGTATTCTCTGCTCTGTCAAACTTCAAGTGAGTAAACCTTCATTCAAAACCCAAAATCTGTTTATATCTGAATTATTTGTGATTGATATCTGAAGTTTGTTGTGAAAGATGTTTGTGTAGATGTTAAAAATGCCTGTTTGTCTATATATAAATGTATTTAAGCCTGTGCATGTCTATATGCATATATCACTGTTATGTTACAGGAACAAAACCTAAATTTTTATTCAGTTTCTCCTTCTACGATTGATTTTAGGTTATGATTCCCAAATGAAAGATGATTAGAAGAGTATAATCTCATTTTTAAAAATGGTTTCAAAATTTTATATCAAGTAATCATTTCAAAAATTAAAATTTATAGTGATCATCTAAAATAAAGTTCAAAATCATATATCTGAATCTTAAACTCTAATCATATAGATGAATTTGTATTGCAAATCCATGAATTTTGATGTAAATTTCAATATTTGTAAGTATGTAATTAGTGAGAATTTTCGAGATAATCAGATTTAGGCCTTTTATCAATTTTCGTCGATCAAGGCTGTGAGGGTCGTCGGGCTTGTAGTCAGAGAAGGCTGGAGTCTAGGGGATCGTTGGAAAAATGGAGATAGGATTTGTTGTGAACGGTGGCGACGAACAGAGGCGATTTAGGGTTTTTTATCCAATATTGGTCACGGGTTTTTTTAGGGAATTACGGCGTCATGGGTTGATCGGACGAGGCCGGACCTAGGGGAATCGACATGATGTTTTGCGACATAGCTATGGTTACGATCACGAGGAGTATGGTGGATGAGATCATCAGTGGTGGTGAGTTTTATCTTCGGAGATATGTTATAGTATTCGTTCGAACAAGTCGATTTCGAATTCCAGTCGAAATCGTCGACCTGAGTGCTTGCCTAAGGTGACTTGGTCAGCAGCGACATGCCGGAGGTCTCAGCGACGATCAGATCATTATCGATCGATTTTGCACGCGCACCATATATCACCAAAGTCTGGTAAGGTTGATCGACTTGGGGAAGAAGATGGCTCGTGTTCGAGCATGAGAAAACGGAGGGTCGACTCGAAGAAAATTTGAATTTGCATTGCTTGGAAATTTTTATGTGTTGGCTCGGGTAAACTTAAATGTGTCTCCGGTCTGTTGTTCAATATAAAAATAGGTTTAATTAAAAACAAATCATGTTTATTGAAACAAATTTGGTTAAAACTAATTCTTTGTGAATATTAGATGTTATCTAAGTTTTAAATTGATTGAAAAGTTTTTTTTAATAATAAAATTACTTTACTTAACTAAGTTTTAAAACATTTAAGATGCATATAACCTTTATTCTTGAAGTTTATTTTAAATAAACTTAGTAACATTGAGAAGTTAATTATGAAAGATGTTTTAATCTAAGTTAATTTATTTTGTTAATGAAAATTAATTATATGGGTTATTAAATAAAGTTTTTTAATGATAACTAAGTATTAGTTAAGAGAAAAAGATTATCTTTCAATTTAATTAAAGTCTTAAGTGATTGAAGATTAATTACTTAATTAACAGTAATTAATTTTTTGATTAAAGGTTGATAAATCAAGTGATTAAACAATAATTAATTTAAGGATAATAAATTAATGTGATAAATTAATTAAGGTAATTAACTTAAGGATAATTAATTAATTTAAAGATTAATTAATGTAAGTAATTAAGGAATGATTCATTAATTAAGAATTAATTAATTAATTAATTAAGGAAAATTAATTTAATGGAAATTAATTAAGGGTTAAATTAATTAATAAATTAATTTAAAGGGTTATAAATAATTAGGGGTTAATTATTTAATAATTAAAGGTTGATTAATTAATAACTAAAGGATTAATTAATTTTTTAATGAAGGTTAATTAATAAAGGATTAAGGCATAATTAAATAAATGGTCTATAATTAATTGATATTAATTAACCAGGATTAGCGATTTCTCTGATTTAATTTAATCACAATTAATTGACCTTACTTATGAATGCTTGGATTTTATTGAATGTTGAATGTTTGGTATTCCCAACATGTTATGCTTTGTGTTATGAATCGTTTTGGTGTGATCTGTGATGAATGCAATTATTATCTGTGATAAATTTATATTATTTATCTGTGAATCTGTGATTAAAGATAAGCGTTATAGGAATATACCGCTTATCGATATTGATGTGCTTGAATCTGTGATGTGATGATTGATGATGTTGCACTATTGTGTAAAACCCTTGGACTACACCATACACACACATATATGGATTACACGAGGAAATTGGTTAAGTCACGGATTTTTTTGAAATAATTTTAAAGTTGAATTTTGAATCCAAGATATTTTTGAAAATGGAATTGGGTTTAATATGAAAAGTGTTTAAAAAAAGAGTTTTGAAGATAAAAAGTTATTTGAATAACTTGATAAAGTTTTGAAATTTAAATAATTTGATTTGAATTTGAATTCAAGATTTGAAATTAAATTCTATGTTTGGAAACTATCATTTAAAAAAGATTATACAAGTTATAATGAATTTATATGGTTTTTAAACCATTTTAAAAATATTGTTTTGGAAATTTAAATTTAACTCAAGTTTTTGACTTGAAGGGCTTTGACTCATGCAAATGTAATCGGATTTTTCCGAAACGAAAACTATTTGTTTTCAAATAATAATAGCTTTCATATAAAGAAATGATTTCCAATTTGTGTTGAAAATATTTCAAATTGAAATGAAATTATTTTGAAAGCTATGAATGAATCTTTATGAAAGATGGTTGAACCTTGTTTTGAAATTGAAGAGGATTTTAAATGGTGTATCTTTTATATAAAAGATTTGAAATAGGAATTGTTTTGAAAGTTATGAATGAATCTTTGGAAATGGTTTTGAAAGCTATGAATTGAGTCTTTGATTTAATGGTTGGATGAGTTTATCCAATTTGAAAAGGAAACTGTTTTGAAAGCCGTGAATGAATCTTTGTGGAAGTTTGGTGAACTTTGTGAAGTAAATCTTTTTGTTAAAGATTTGAAAATAGTAATTTGTTTAAACCATTTGAAATAAAAGTTTTGGGTAATAAGTTGTGACTTAATTGATCCCATTATCCATATGGTTTTAAAATATTGCGTTCATTTTTCGGTTTAGCCGAGAAAGGACCCTGTGTCATATAACCCATTCCGAATAATGATACCTCGTTATGGATAGCATTTGAAGACCGGTGGTGAAGACCAGGTATTTCGAGAATGAAAGGATAACCCGTTGAATGTCTCTGCACTGAGTCGCGCCGGTATAGGGATCTCCATATGTGATGGGGAGCCCGATTGGGATTGTGAATACCCCGATACAAGGGCTTCTTTGGAAGTGCCTTTGGTTCTGTTCGAACCTAGAATAAACTTGTTGTGTGTCTGATGTTACACTTTGAGATGTAAAGCTGGTTTCTATCAAATACATTTCTGTTTGGTGGTAGAGATTTATTCTCTTAGCTTAACACCTTTCTCTAAGACGTACGAGCTCAGAGGTTATGTAGTTGATGGTTACTAGCGATACATTCCCAATTTGGTAATGTGGCATACGAAGTGCTGCTGATCATTTGTTGGTCAAAGCTTGGCTTTGTGAAAAAGTGTAGCTTTGTGGATGAGACTGCATTAGGACCTCACACCCCGGAAATGGTCGAAACAGGAAAGATGCAGCAAGGTTAGCAGGGGATGTTCCCCTAGAGTATGTCCATTTATTCTGGAAAAGGGTGGTATCATGGTATGGAGCCCATATACTTAACTCATGTGGACACTGCAAATTTATTACTTTGTGGTTGGGAGCTCTCGGTTAAAGGTCGCAAACGACCGGGGATGGCATACTTGTAGGTGTTACTACTAGGCAGGGGGTAAACCGGCCTTGTGTTGGCAGAGATCCGGGTAGGTTCTCGGGGCGTCCCTCCACAGGCGTATCCATGTGGCAATGGGAAGTTCCTTGGCCTGACCATTTGTTGGAAATCCAATCACCAATACGTGCCCTTTACGATTAATTTCCAATCCACAGGCGTACCTGTGCTGGCTAAGATTAATATTTTGCTTTTGAAATGTTTTCCACTATGCACTAATAATAATATCAAAAGGATTTTGCGTAGTAAGCATGTTTGACTATCATAAGGAGAAATCTCCCCAAAGTGTGGGATTGCATGGTGTGTGTGCTGGGAGGCCTTATGCTAGTTTCATTTTTGCAAAAAACATTGCAGATTTCAATTTTTAAATTCTTTTGTTGTTTGTTTTAAAGATAAACTGTTTTTGTTTGCTCATACCAGTCCCATGACTGACCCGGAGTTTATTGTTCCATTCCTAAACTTTGGATGCCCATAATTTTCCACATGGGCAGTCTAGAGTTGGGTTTTTAAGATAATCAAATAATAGACGTAGATTCGATATCTTTGAAGCCTTTGGATCTTGGCAATCACATTTGTTTCATTCTGGAGTTACCTAGTTTTCTTATCGCGTCGAGGTGATGGTTCGAGCTATCTTTGGTTTGGAGATAGAGTTGCCGTTGCAATATGGAGTTGGATTCTTTTGGAGACTCTTCTGTCTTTTGGTGCTATCTTTCCGCTGCTGTTTGTTCCGCTATTGTATTCTGCTTTGATACTTATGGATCGTTGTATCATATTGTATCAGATATTGTATCTGTTGTGTATCAATGATATGATATTCATTTTCTTCCATTGTGTTGTTGTACTTAATGTTTTATAAGCTCCGTCACGAATTGGATTTCAATGGTTGAATCTGCAGCATTCGAGTACAAGTGAAGTACAGATGTCGATTTTCGAACGCTAAAATTCGAGTCGTGACAATTTGGTTTCAGAGTTGAAGGTTGAACTATAGCTTAGGAGTATAACACATTAAGTGACTCATTAGAGATAGGGTGAAGTATACCCTAGAATGAGTATATCCCTAAGATATCTGTCCGTGTACCTCAGTAAATTCTCTTACTATCCACTGATAGTGAGTATGAGTGCAAGAAGAGGACGAGATGGGGGCAGGGAAGTACGACTATAAATGGTCAATACCCTGCAACAACGGAAATAACTTTTCTCTATCAATCTCCTTTGATCTAGTTTCAATTCTTCGATGGCTTCGTGGTAGCTCAAGGGAGAAGCTTCGGTGTGATAATGGCCCTGCGAATCGTATAGATAAGTTCCAATCTCGTATTCTCGTTATTAGTTTTCCGATTCAACTATAAAGAATTTGAAATTTAAATTGAAAGAAATTGGTTAATTAAATCTGAAGCTGAACTAAATTGAATTCGTTTGTCTATTCTTTGAGGTCCAGATTCATTCTACGAGTGGTTAGTTATCCCTTTGGACTAACCAATGCTCTTCATATCTTCGTAGATCTGGTGATCTGAGTATCTTGTGAAATATGGAACGAGTTTGTTCTCATACTATTATGGATGTTCTGATTAGGTAAGCCAAATACAGAATGAATATTCAGTTTGATTTGGTGAAATGTTCTTCATATATTCTTTGTTTTCTCCCTAGAAAATTTCGGAGACGAAATTTTCTTAAGGGGAAATCTGTAACATTCATGTCTTTAAATCAAATTTAAATTGGTAATTAATTTATTTTTTGAAATTAAATTGTGAATCAATTTGGTATTTTCCAAATTAAATAGATAGTTGTTTGATTATTAATTTAAATGGATATGAATATGATTTTAAAATAGAATTTCTAATTGGAAATTCAAAAATAAATATTTTGAATAATATCTTAATTATAAACTTAATTGTGGATTAATTTGAAAATTTGAATAAATATATATATCAAAAGATTGTAAATAAAGGAATTGATTTGAAATCCAATGGATTATGAATAGAAATTTTGATTTGTGAATTCCAAAATAAAAGCCTTTGAAAATAAATTTGAGTTTGAAAACTCTATAATATAAAATTAATAAAAATCTGTTTTGGAATTATAATACATGTGTATATCTATATTTTGAAAGTTATATTGTGAAATTGATATAAATAAAATTTACAAAAGCTATTTAAAGAATTAAATTCAAATATATACATATTATATACTTATTTATTTATGTTTGATTTATTTTTAATCACATTCTTAAAGTTATAAATATATAAATAAAAGAAAATGGATTTATAAATATAAAATATAATATAAAGTTATATTTAAATAATAAACATGAAATTTAAAGTATTTAAGATATAATACATATGTAAATAAGATGTTTATAAAATCATTAATATATAAATAAAAAATGAAAAGGGTTTAAAAAAATTATAAATTTAAATAAGGATTAAAATAAAAACTTTAAATGTAATTTATAAATATATATAAGTAAAAAATATTAAAATATGATTCACAAATTTTAAAATAAAAAGGGTTAAATATAAAAGATTAAATAAAATATAAAGTAAGGGTTTCAACATAAAATTACTTATTTTTAACAAGTGTAATTTATTTTAAACACATTCAAACATTTGTAAAATAAGGAGGATATGTATTTACATTTGTAGGCCATGTATGCCATAAATTAACAAGTGGCCATCCAATTTTCTTTCAAACAATAATGTTGATATCAAACAAAATAAACCAGGTTTCTCTTCTTCAAACCTGTAATCAAACTAGATTCAAGATGAAAACCAAGCAAACAATAATTACAAATACCTCTTTTAAATTCAAATAAAGATCAGTTTCACGATCATATGGCAAATCAAATTCAACTGAAAATCTAAAGCCATGAATCCAAATCAAACTACAACCTGCAAACAAAAATCTGGAAACCCAGAATGAAAATAGAAAAGAAGCAATATCATCTCAGTTAATCTGGCAATATCAACAAGTTCAACTCAAGTTCAACTTAGTAAAATAAATCAAAGGAAATTTCAACCTGGAAGCTTTAAATTAATCAAGCATGCAAGTTCAAGCAGGGTCAGGTTTACGATAAAGCATTTAAAACGAATTCCAGATTTTAGTTCAAGCTTTCCTGTATTCTCTGCTCTGTCAAACTTCAGGTGAGTAAACCTTCATTCAAAAACCAAAATCTATTTATATCTGAATTATTTGTGATAGATATCTGAAGTTTGTTGTGAAGAAATTTGTGTAGATGTCAAAAATGCCTGTTTGTCTATATATATATGTATGTAAGCCTGTGCATGTCTATATGCATATATCTCTGTTATGTTACAAGAACAAAACCTAAATTTTAATTCAATTGCTCCTTCTATGATTGATTTTAGGTTATGATTCTCAAATGAAAGATTATTAGAAGAGTATAACCTCATTTTTAAAAATGGTTTCAAAATTTTATATCAAGTAATCATTTCAAAAATTAAAATTTATACTGATCATCTAAAATAAAGTTCAAAATCATATATCTGAATCTTAAACTCTGGTAATATAGATGAATTCGTAACGCAAATCCATGAATTTTGATGTAAAATTCAATATTTTTAAGATTGTAATTATTGAGAATTTTCGAGATAATCGGATTTAGGCTTTTTACAAATTTTTGTCGATCAAGGCAGTGAGGGTCGTCGGGGTTACAGCCCGAGGTGGCTGGAGTCTAGGGGATCATCGAAAAAATGGGGATAGGATTTGTTGTGGATAGTGGCGACGGCACGGAGGTGATTTAGGGTTTTTTTACCCAATATTGGTCGTGGGTTTTCTAACGGAATTACGGCATCATGGGTTGATCGGAAGAGGTCGTAACCAGGGGAATCGACGTGATGTTTCGCGGCGCAGCAATGGTTACGATCGCTAGGAGTCTCGTGGATGAGATCATCAACGGTGGTTAGTTTTATGGTTGCCTGAGTGCTTGCCTATAGTGAGGTGGTCAGCGACGACATGCCGGAGGTCTCAGCGACGATCAGATCGTCGTTGATCGATTTTGCACCAATGTCTAGTAAGGTTGATCGACTTGGGGGAAGAAGATGGCTCGTGTTCGAGCACGAGAAAATGGAGGGTCAACACGAAGAAAATTTGAATTTGCGTTGTTCGGGGATTTTTATGTGTTGGCTTGGGTAAACTTATACGTGTCTCTGGTCTGCTGTTCAATGTAAAAATAGGTTTAAAACTTTAAAAACAAATCAAATTTATTGAAACAAATTTGGTTAAAACTAATTCTTTGTGAATATTAGATGTTATATAAGTTTTAATTGATTGAAAAGTTTTTTGATAATAAAATTATTTTATTTAACTAAATTTTAAAACGTTTAAGATGCATATAACCTTTTTTTGAAGTTTATTTTAAATAACCTTAGTAACATTGAGAAGTTAATTATAAAAGATGTTTTAATCTAATTTAATTTATTTTGTTAATGAAAATTAATTATATAGGTTATTAAATAAATTTTTTTAATGATAATTAAGCAATTACTTAGGAGAAAAGATTATCTTTTAATTTAATTAAAGTCTTAAGTGATTAAAGATTAATTGCTTGATTTAAGTTATTAAAGATAATTACTTAATTAAAAGTAATTAATTTTTTGACTAAAGGTTGATAAATCATGCGATTAGACAATAATTAATTTAAGGATAATAAATTAATGTGATAAATTAATTAAGGTAATTAACTTGAGGATAATTAATTAATTTAAAGATTAATTAGTTAATGAAAGCAATGAAGGAATGATTCATTAATTAATGATTAATTAATTAATGTAATTAATTAAGGAAAAATTAATTTAATGGCAATTAATTAAGGGTTAAACTAATTAATTTATTAAGGGTAATTAATTTAAAGGGTTATTAAATAATTAGGGGTTAATTATTTAATAATTAAAGGTTAATTGATTAATAATTAAAGGATTAATTAATTTATTAATGAATGTTAACTAATAAAGGATTAAGGCATAATTGATTAAATGGTCTATAATTAATTGATATTAATTAATCAGGATTAGCGATTTATCTGATTTAATTTAAACGGATAATTAATTGACCTTACTTATGAATGCTTGGATTCTATTGAATGTTGAATTGATTGGTATTCCCAATATGTTATGCTTTGCACTATGAATTATTTTGGTGTAATCTAGGATGAATGCAATTTATTATCTATGATAAATTTATATTATTTATCTGTGAATCTGTGAATAAAGATAAGTGTTATAGGAATATACCGCTTATCGATATTGATATGCTTGAATCTGTGATGTGATGATTGATGATGTTGCACTATTGTGTCAAACCCTTGGACTACACCGATAAAGCAGATTCAACGTGCACGTGCATAGGTCGACGTTGTTGCTCCAACCACCACCTCCATCGTCGATAGGTCACCGATGAACTGCCCCTTCCATTCCGAGCACAAGATCAAAAGTGCAAACTCGAAATCAAATTCGAGCTAAATGAACCCTACCTGGAAGTAATCTTCTTTGACAACTCGCCTACTGACGACCGCTCCGACCACTATCATCCCCGCTACCAAGCTCGAGCAACAACACGGCCCCCTACTACAATTTCCCCCACCTGCGATCACCTCTGACGCTTCCCAGGCGACACACGAACCCAAAATTTCCTCTCCACTAATCCCTGTGCTAAAACCCTAAATTGAAGCTTCGCCGACACCTCGGTGTGTGATAACTCCATCGAGCAATTTTGTTGGGTTCGTCAACCTTTCCCCTCCCTCTGACATTGATCCCGACCACGCAGATCAAACCATTCACCAGAAAACGACGAAAATACCTACCACATTCAACTCGCAATATCTCACGATCTATAAACTTAACATTCATGATTTTATTTTTGAAAATCATCATTTCAAATAATACATCAGATTATATGCTTGAATACATAATTTATTCAAATCGAGATTTCGATATGATTATGCATTTACTGAATCCTCTATTTTTTTAAATACTAACTTTAAATCCCCTTGGAAACATTTTCAAATCAAATCCCATATTATTACAAACAAGTTTGGTTTAAACATCTAGGCCTAACAAGAATTGGAGAGGCATATTGATTTTTTTTCAAGTTTAAACCCTGTAAAAATCTGAAACCAGAGCTCTGCATACACATATCTACTATATACATACATACTCACCAAATCAAAACATATTCATACACATGCATGTATTCAGATTTCATTTATTAGGACATTCACAAATGATATTCATGGGCATCAAAATAAAACTGATCTGGGTTTTAATAGAAAATTTTACTCACCTTTTACGTTGTACAGAGAGCAAGGTCTGAAAGAATAATCCTTGCTTTTGAACAGGAATTTAATACTTAAATTTTTAACCTAACTTGCTTTGATACCAAAGGTGATCAAATCTTCTTTTGCAGCTTGAATCTTTTTGAACTGAATTTATTTTAAAACTGACTCTGAAACATGAATCCACAGGTTTGAATTTGAACAAAAGTTGTTTGGTTTGGTGATTTCATATTGAAGAATTATTGCTAGATAAATTTCTGGTTTGTAAAAATGTTTTACAGGATTGATTTTCTTGTGTTTTGTAGAATGGTTAGAGGTTTGTTTAGAACGAAGGTAGGAAAAGTAATGAAGAGCAAAGAAAGAGGAATATATGGACTTAAATTACGATTTATAAAATATAAAAGAGAATAAAGATAAAGAGTGACGCTTGTTTAGAAATCTACCACTTGTCATTTTATGAATTTAAACACCTTACACTTGTAATTATTCATTTTATTATTATTTTTAAATGTTTTTATAAATCCTTTATATTTATTTTCCTAAATAATAAATATATTTATAATAAAAATCTCTTTAAAAGAAGATAATATAAAACAAATTGTATACTAATAAAAATATTATGCATATATTTTTAAATTCTAAATATTTACAAATATCTATCTTTTGAGTCTTAAATTCAAATTCAAATCCAAACTTAAAAATCCAATTTTAAATCAACTCAAATATATATTTAAACAATCACAAATTCAATTCTATTTAAAATCCATTTATATATATATAAAATAACACGTTATTATTATTGTTTTGAAAATAATCAATTTTAAATAATTATAAAGAAGATTATCTCATTTATTTGTTCAATTTATAAATCAGTATTTTCAGAAGTTAAATCAGATAACTATCCAATTACTTGATGCTTGAAAATCCGAGTTATCACATTCCTCCCCTCTTAGAATCTTTTCGTCCTAAAAAAGGGATGGAGCCAGATTTATTGAAATGCTTAATATTTGTTAAAATTTCTCTTTTCACATTTTTAAAACACTTTAAAATCTATATAATATTGTCAAAATAGTTTTATAAAAATATCATTTTATAACTCGATGTTTCAACAAGTCCATCTTCGTTCTCACAGAAGTTCGGTCATACGTTGATCAGATGTAGGACTGAAAATTTATAAGTACTTAACATACCCATTTTCAACACCCAGTGAAAATACTTGGAAAAAAATAATTTTATTGAAAATACAGAAAGCATTTTTGAAAGTAGAGGAAATATCTTTGGTGAGAATGCTCTGGAAATCATCACCCCCATCCACGGTCGTAGTTAACCCGATGTTTACATTGCCTTCCCGGCAAAATCCATAGATAACTGTAAGCACTCCGCGCCCCTCGATTACGCCATGGAACCCGCTATAGATCGCAGCTACAACCGGGGTTACGTTGCTGTCACAGCAAAAACCCTATAACTGTAGGCCTCGGCACCCTCGAATTTTGCTTCCAAAAGAATGAAACTTCTCCACTCCACTTGACCATAGATCGCAGTCTACCGATGTTACGTTGCCTTCCCGGTAAAATCAAACGTAGACCGTTGACACTCACATCCACACGATTTCCACTATGGTCCACAGTAGATCACAACGACATCGAGTTACACTGTCGTCGTAGCATAACCCAAATGCCTCTGTAGGCATCAGCGCCCTCGACTTTCGCTACCCAATCATCCTCAGGAACTAGTTTGTCCGGACTCCTCGCAGGATCAACTTTAGAACCTCCCCCTTTGAGGCTCAAGGCAGTACCAACCTGCGGTACTCCTTAGAAGTTCATTTCAAGGGAGCGCTTTTTTTTCCAGAGCCATTTTCAAAACACTTCATACTATATACATACAGTATCTTCGAAATCATACACCTAGTATGAATCCCATATAAATCTCTTTTTCTCAAAATCGATTATTCCAAAATCGATAATTCTCAATGTAGGCTTTCCAAATTCCAATATTGATTTTACCCAAAAATCAAAAGCCTTTCCAAAATTCATAGGTTCCACAAACCTTTCCTTAAAAATCATTCTCATAAGATCCTTTATATATATATATATATATATATATATATATATATAATCTTGAAAAAAATCTTTGGATCATTTCAAACTTGTATAAATTCCCTTTTTTTACTTCAAATATTTTCAAAACCCTTTTCTCCTGGCAAAAGATTCAACAAGGGGAGTTGATCACATATATATCACAAAGATACATAACTTTGTTTATGCCAAATCAAATATTCAAATTTGATTACTCTTTACAAAACCACTTGCCATATTACTTACTTCTATAAAGTAAATTTCTATTATAGAAATATCCAATTACCCCTTTATTTTATCATATATTTCACAAAATATACTTTTCATTTCAAAATTATTTTAAAGTTTTTATCCACAAATTTCAAATATCGGTTTATTCAAATCCGTACGATGTACACATATCATCTATACGCAGTATCAATCTGATCGCTCGATCACACAATTTCTCTTCCGAATAGTATCGTCCACCCGACTACCTAGTGCGGACTCAGATCTGGTTTCTTGATCAGAAACTGCCATTCTCCTTGCATAGCCATAACTATGATAGGGAATATCCAGAACCAATCAAAAATCCATATTCAGGTTCGCCGTCGAAAATCGAGTGAACAATCCCAACTCGGATCAATATACTATCTCGAAATTCTGTGCTTGAATCTGGATCAAATCACTATGCGAACAGAATAATATACGTACATCCTACGTATTTATCCTCATTGATTGTTAACCAAATCAATTCTCTTTTCTATTCACATTCACATATGATTTCTATAAACTTATTCATAATTGCTTCAATCCCATTTGGATTATCACCTCAATTCTTACCTCAAATGGATATTTAATCATAAACAGTTTGAAATCTGTCCAGCTTAAATTTAGAAAATAGCTTGAAAAGTTTAAAAATAGATAAGTAGTTGAAGAATAATTATTAGTTTGTAAAATATCTGTAAAATAGTTAAATAATGATAAAATAGTTATAAAATAGTTAAATAATTGTAAAATAGTTATAAATAATAATTAGTTATAAAGCAGTTGAAAAATTGTTTAATAGTTCCAAAAATAATTATAAAATAAGTATAAAATAGTTTGGCTTTAAGAAGAAAGATTGTATAGTAAATAGTTTGGATAAATAGATTTAAAACAATTTATTTTGAAAATAGTTCAGAGGCAAACTATTCATCTTCCCAGTCTCCATTTCCAATCAGTTCAATTTAAATTTCCACTTCCATTTAAATTGACTCAATTCCAATTTGAATAACTTCAATTTCCATTGAAATTGATTTAATCCTAATTCAAGTTGAATTAACCTAATTTCTTTCTGAATTCAAATCAAATTCTAGTTGAATTTTAAACCTATTCAACTTTAATCACAATTCCAAATTATTCAAATCAATTTAGACTAATTTCAAATTGAACCCTCTTCAATTTCAAATTATTTCAATTCCTGTTTGAATTAATCCCAATTCCAATTTCCACTTTTTAAATCATCTCGAACTATATAAATTCGAGTTCAATTTTAAATGTTGATTTAATCTCTTAAATCAAACTAACCTTTATTTTTAAATCAACAATCTTTAAACAATTTAACTCTGAGTCCAATTTTAAAATTCCATTTTAAATTATCTTACTTAACTTATTTCAAAGTTCAAGTAAGAATTCAAAAACAATTTTTATCTTTAAAATTTAATTTATTACCCAATTTATCTTCCAGTTTTGGAACTGACTCTTAAACAATTTTAATTTACAAATTCAATTCTTAACATTCAAATCTTAAGTTCAAAGTGATTCTATATCCTTAATTTTCAAATTAAAGTTTTATTTCCGATTTATTTCAATAATGGATATATTACCACAATCCATTTCTTCATTCATTTAAACAAATCCAATTCACGGTTTCAGGGATTATTAATAACAATAGGATATTATTATCCAAATTACGTAAAAACATCTATCCATTACCAATTTCCAGATCCCAAACCCATTTTGAGATCACACAAACTCACAATTCAAATCAACCATTTAACTTCCTAAGTTAAATCTTAATTTCATCTTGAAATTTCCAATTCAAATTGTTTATCTTAAACTTATTTAACTTTCCCTATGTCAAATTCAATTCAATTTTCTTCAGTCAACATTATTCAATTTGAACTTCCATTTCAAATTTAAACTTCATATTAATAATCCTCCCTTTTCAAATTTTAAATTTCTTTTAATATTCTTTCTTACTTATAAGTTCAAAGACTTATATGACTTTGGGTTTTTATATCACACTTCAGGGAAAATCAAAAATCAACATTTTAGAGCTTATTTCAAATCACCTTTGATATTTTGTATATCCACACATATATATACATATTTACTTCCTTTACACACCAAGTTACTTTTAAATTTTAAACCACCTTTGGTTTTAAATTCAAAACAAAATTCCTTTAAATTTTCAAACAAGTCTTGTTTGAAACAGGACCCTTCATTCGAATAGATTAAATAACATTATTTATTATTTCCTTATCAGTTTGAGACAAATTTCAAATTTTGGACCCAGATTTAAAACTTCACAATTCAGATCATCATCAGTTCCAATTTATAAGTCATACTTGCCTAAATGTTTTATTTCCCTGAAACATTTCATTTTGCTTACTCATTAATACACATTTTATTATTAAACACAACAATCATTTATGATAATAACCAAGTTTATCATATCTAGAAACCAATTCATTATTATCTTATTCTGAAACTCTTCTCCAAGTTCAAGATTTTAATTTCAGTTTGAATCCATTTCAAACTTACCTTTATTCAATTTAAATTTGGTTGTATTACTATTACCACTTAATTCTCATTATTTATTTCCAATTATTTAACAACCAATTACCTTAATATTTATTAGAAAGAAATATTGCTTTATATATCAAAATATAATCTTATATAAAACCATTTTAAAAAATTTATATAAGAAAATAACAAGTACGCTCTCTCATATATATTATACTTTACTCATTTTAGGGTACCATTGACCCTATCCTTAATGAGTAAACCCACCAGAGCCAAGGTTCTCGCTTAACCACGCTCTGATACCAAATGTAACGACCCGGAAATTTCAATCCCAAAAATTCTAGATAGTTAGAAAAGGAAGAAAGAGATAGAATAAGAAATAGAAAGAAGATACGGAATCTCACATTCGCAGCGGATCAAAATACAATATTAAATAAGAGAGCAATTATACAAAGGAAATCTGTACTTGTCAAATTACATTTTAATACATTAGAGTTAACATTTACACAAAACATTGAACAACTAAAATCACTTGTCCGAGAAAAACTACAAATTCATAGTGGAATACACTCCATACGTTCCTGCCATCCAGCTCGCCTCCTGAGCTCCGGAAACGTCCTTACTTGAAAATCTGTAATACTTGGTCTGACCCGAGCATTACTTCAAAGGAACACCCAGGTCAGGCTGGAAACCAGCATGAGTAAACCCATCTAACATGAATTACAAAAGCATACAACGCATACATAACCCGGGTTAACTTGTATCAATTACAAATTCACAAATTGTTATAGACATCACTTATTTCACTCACCAATTTCTTAGTACCAAAATATAGATTAAATGGTCCAATTCACATAAATCATTCCATTCCAGCCTATTGATTTCACACATCAAATTTATATAGAATTATTATATATTACAAATCGAAATGGTTTCGGTATTTACTGATACCCGACCCCTGTCTCTTCGATCCCAATCTCAACTTAACCCAAGTTATACAAGTGAAATACAATTCAACTTTAAATACAGTGATTCATCTCGATAGATAACCATATTATCACTATTCAACCCAATCGTATCACAAGATATTTCAATCAGGAATACCAAATAATCCATGGCATTCAATCTCATTCAATAACTCATAAGCAAGATTAATTAGTCACACCATTTCTAATTAATTAATTACTTTTATCATTTTAATACAGCTTACTTAATCATTAACTAATTATAAACCATTAATTAATCATCCCTTGATTATTCTCTTTACTTTCATTAAGAAATTAGTATTTAATTAATTATACAAATTAATTAACTTTCACCCATTCACATTAATTACATTATCCTTAATTAATTACTCAAATTTATTATCCTATAATCACTTACCTTGATTAATTATCCTTTAATAAATCACATTCATTAATTAACCAACCACTAATTCATTTCTTTAATTAATCTATCCTTTAATTAATTACACAAAGTAATTAATTCTTAATTACTTCCCTTAAGTAATTTACATTAAATTAATTTCTTTCATCAAGTAATTATTCCATAATCACTTAAGTTAAATTAATTAACCCTTAGTTACTTTCATTAGTTAATTATATTTAACCAAATTTATTAACCTTAAATTAATCACATCAAGTAATTAACTATCCTTAAATTAATTACAATTTGTAATTACTCTTTAATTACTTATACTAAGTAATTAACTATCAATTAGTTACCTTAATAAAGTATAATCAATTTGTAAAATCTTAAATAATTAAGATAAACCACCTAATTACTTATTTTCATTAATCAACTTATTTGAATTCAAAGGCTTTGAAAATTAATTTAGTCAAAAATACCTCATTGTTAAAGTTTAATATACTTATATTTTGAAATCAGTTTGATAAAGGCTTTGAAAAAAAAATTGTTCATTTTTATTTGTTTTGCAAACTGGATACAACTTTTCCTCTATTTGATCCTTAAAAGTAAATTCTTAGTAAACCAGATTTCCTATCGAAACCCGAGCCACATTTCAATTTTCTCGAGTTAAAACTCGAGTTCTCTCTAACCCACTTGTGTTTAAATTTTAAATTCCTCCTGGAACACACACAAACCCGATCAAAAACTCGAGACGAAAAAAATCTTCCCCGAGGCACATCTCCAAACAAACATCAACCTAAAATCACCGATACAGCAGATTCAACGTGCACGTGCATAGGTTGACGCTGATGCTTCGACCACCACCACCATCGCCGATGAGTCACCGATGACCAGCCCCTTCCATTCCGAGCACAAGATCAAAAGTTCGAACTCGAAATCAAATTCGAGCTAAATGAACCCACCCTGGAACCAATCTTCTTCGACAACTAACCTATTGACGACCGCTCCGACCACTATCACCCCCGCCACCAAGCTCAAGCAACAACACGTCCCCCTGCTACAATTTCTCCCACCTGCGATCGCCTCCGACGCTTCCCAGGCGACACACAAACCCAAAATTTCCTCTCGACCAATCCCTGTGCTAAAACCCTAAATTGAAGCTTCGCCGATGCCTCGGTGAGTGATAATTCCATCAAGCAATTTTGCTGGGTTTGTCAACCTTTCCCTTCCCTCTGACATTGATCCCGACCACGCAGATCAAACCATTTACCAAAAAACGACAAAAATTCTTACCACGTTCAACTCGCAATATCTCGCGATCTATTAACTTAAAAATCATGATTTTATTTTTAAAAATCATCATTTCAGATAATACATCAGATTATATGCTTGAATACATAATTTATTCAAATCGAGATTTTGATATAATTATGCATTTACTGAATCTTCTATTTTGTTAAATACTAACTTTAAATCCCCCAGGAAATATTTTCAAATTAAATCCCATATTATTACAAATAAGTTTGTTTTAAACATCTAGGCCTAACAAGAATTGTAGAGACATATTGATTTTTTTTCAAGTTTGAACCCTGTAAAAATCTGAAACCAGAGTTCTACATATACATATCTGTTATATACATAAATACTCACCAAACCAAAACATATTCATACGCATGCATGTATTCAGATTTCATTTATTAGGACATTATTACAAATAATATTCTTGGGAATCAAAATAAAACTGATCTGGGTTTTAATAGAGAAGTTTACTCACCTTTTATGTTGTACAGAGAGCAAGGCCTGACAAAACGATCCTTGCTTTTGAACATGAATTTAATCCTTGAATTTTTAACTTGACTTGCTTTGATAGCAGAGGTGATCAAATCTTCTTTTGCAACTTGAATCTTTTTGAACTGAATTTATTTTTAAAATTGAGTTTGAAACTTGAATCCACAGGTTTGAATTTGAACAAAAGTTGTTTGCTTTGGTGATTTCAAATTGAAGAGTTGTTGCTAGATAAATTTCTCGTTTGTAAGAATGTTTTACAGGATTGATTTTCTTGTGTTTTGTATAATGGTTACGGGTTTATTTAGAACGAAGGTAGGAAAATTAATGAAGAGTAAAGAAAGATGAATATATGAACTTATATTATGATATAAAATATAAAAGAAAATAAAGATGAAAAGTGACACTTGTTTAGAAATCTACCACTTGTCATTTTATAAATTTAAACACCTTACACTTGTAATCATTCATTTTTATTATTATTTTTAAATGTTTTTATAAAGCCTTTATATTTATTTTCCTAAATAATAAATACATTTATAATTAAAATCTCTTTTAAAGAAGATAATATAAAACAAATTGTATACTAATAAAAATATTATACATATATTTTTTAATTCAAAATATTTATAAATATCTATCTTTTGAATTTCAAATTCAAATCCTAACTTAAAAATCCAATTTTAAATCAATTCAAATATATATTTAAACAATCACAAATTCAATTCTATTTAAAATCCATTTATATGTATATAAAATAACACATTATTATTATTGTTTTGAAAATAATCAATTTTATCAATTTTAAATAATTATAAAGGAGATTATCTCATTTATTTGTTCAATTTATAAATCAGTATTTTCAGAAGTTAAATCAGATAACTATCCAATTATCTGATGCCTGAAAATTCGGGTTATCACATGTAATCACTCTCGTGTCACATGATGTTGATATTTTTGATTGTATACCTAGACACTGGATAGTGTATTTTGATTGTAGTGCACTCTTATGATGATGATAGTAGATTAGCACATATCGATTATTATGTGCTAACTCTTTGGATGCAGGGACATGTTAGTTGTGATTCTTCATACCCTATGCCCTTATTTACTATATACAATTTTTTTAGTATTTTGAGATAACGTTTCGCTTACATGTGACTGTCATTTGATCCTAGATTTATATGCTTTTCTTCTTATTATCCCGTGTACTATTAAATGTGTAGATTAGGATTAGAGGTATGGATAGCCCATGGAGCTGTATGGAGTATGAGTAGGAGGCTACGCTTTCATAAGTCTATACTTTGGACCTTACCATCACTTATATCCTATCATGTAGTACTATAGGGCCATATCAGTACTTGTAATTTTTAGAGATAGTTATTGATGCAGCGCACCATGATAAGTCGCCTGCTATGAGTCGCTCGGCCTGGTATGAGTCGCATTTCCTTAAGTCGTAACTACATAAGTCGCTCAACGACCTTAAACCGCCCCAACCATCAGCGCATCATGATTTCTTTAAGTCGCACCAACTTAAGTTGCTCAACGACCTACCTTGTAAGATAACGGCTCAAGAAAACAAGGCTGCATTTCTATAAGTCGCTCGCCTATGCCGCATTCCTTATGTCGTAAGTCGTATGCCGCTTTTCTCTTAAGTCGTTCTCTTAAGTCGCATGTGTTGAGTCACTGATTCCTTAAGTTGCTTGAGCCGTTCTTGAAGCCGTGCTTTCTCTTATGTTGCTATGTCGCTAGGTCGCATGGTTTCTTATGTCGCATGAAGCTGTGTATATTCTTAAGCCGTTCCTGAAGCCGTGCTTTCTTCTTATGTTGTTGATTCCTTATGTCGCATGAAGCTTATGTTGCGTAGGTCGTTCCTGAAGCTTATGTCACTCCAGTCGCTTAAGTCGCATATGTGTTGTATTATTAAGTCGCATGTATCGTAAGTCGTATGTCGTGTATTGTGTTAAGTCGCGTGTGATGTTGTAACTTGTAATTGTTGTAAGTCATATGCCGTGTGTTGCTGTTAAGTCGCGTGTAATGTTGAGTCGCTTGTGTTGTATTGTTAAGTCGTGTGATGTTGTAATTTCTTATAAATAGGGGTATGTTGTCATTTGTAAAGGGAGTTGATTTTTGAATAAAATTTGTGTGTGAGCTTTGGCCACCATTGTTGAAGTGGAGTGTGATCTCCTTCTTCTTTCCATCTTCGGGTTATTCGTGCGCGAATCAACGAAGTTGAAGCCAATTCTCGGTATCACTTGCGAGTGATCAACGATCGAATTGTAGATCTTTCAACACGGCATCTTGCGAGATCAATGGGTTGGAGATAGCTAGATTCTGGCATCGTCACGATCAACGGAATTGGGCATTTATCATTCTATCGGTTTATTGACACGAAGTCATCATTTCGTGAGTAAGATCCTGGATAGGTTGTGACAGTTTGACATCTAAATTGTTCAAGCCTAAGTCAAGCTGTGTCAATTGGTATCAGAGCCAAACCAGAGCCAATTCAAAGCCAAATCAGAGCTAGAGGTTGACGGAAACGAGATTGCATCAGAGCCAAATCGGAAATGAGAAACGAGATTGCGTCACTTGTTTAATGATCATGCCTCCGAGACATGCTAATCGCTATCACAATGCTGAAGATTTGTATAGAAGACAAGAAGCTGAGCAGATGGAGCAACGTATCAATGAAAATCTCAATGAGGGCATTGCAAAGTTGGAGAAATTGATGAATGACATGAATCGAAATCAAAGGAGAACGTCACCAGTTTCGAACCAAAGTGGAAACAGGGTTTCACCATCGGTTTTGGGAGAAAGAAGGATGTCACCCCGGTCTTATCGAGATAGGAGAGAATCATCAGTTTCAATGATGCAAGACCACCATGGGTATCGAAATGAAGAGGGAAGAACTCAGCGTGGGTATTAGAATGAACCTTATTGTGATGCTGAAAGACAGGGTGGAAGGGACATGCATGTTCGTAGGAACTTAAATGGTCATGATCGATATCGAAATACATCTGATTTTGAGGAAGATGGTGATGGAGGTAGTATTCATTATCGAAATCTAGGCCAAGTGCGAAATCAATATCTGGATTCAGAAAATGATCGTAAATGGGAGTCAGGTATAAGGATGGAAATTCCAGAATTCAAAGGTGGTATGCAAGCAGAGGAATTTATTGATTGGTTGTCAAATGTTGAAGAGATTTTGAAATTCAAGGAGGTGCCTGAGAATCGCAGAGTCCAATTAGTTTCTACAAGACTAAGGGGAAGAGCTATGGCTTGGTGGCAACAAACTAAACTAACTCGGGAGAGAATGAGAAAATCAAAAGTTGTCACTTGGGAGAAGATGAGAAAGATGATGAAAGCGACTTTCTTGCCGTACAATTATCAATCTCTTATGTATCAACGTTTGCAGAATTTGAGACAAGGAACGAAGACAGTGAACGATTATGCAGATGAATTCTATCAATTGATTGCAAGGAATGAAATTATAGAAACTGAGTAGCAGCTAACGGCTAGATACATTGGAGGGTTACGAATGCAAATTCAAGACATGGTGAATATGTTTAATCCAATGTCTGTTGCTGAAGCACTTCAGAAATCTCTAGCTTGGGAGAAACAAGGGAGACGAGGAAGTGGTGTGTTTGCGGATTCTAACAACCAGAATAAGGGTGCTAGTAGCAGTGCTAATGTTTCCAAGGCAGACAGTAAACCAGTTGTCAATGAAGTCGCTAAAGCAAAGGTCAATAACAGTATCAAGTGCTATAATTGTCAGGAGTTTGGCCATAAAAGTAATGAATGTACAAAACCAAAGAAGAGAGCATTAGTTGCAGAGGAATGTGAGTATGAGGATGTGGAAGCTGAAGTTGATTATTCTCAACCATCGAAGTTTTGATGAAGATGAAGATGAAGAAGTTGTGTTAGGAGACGAAAGGTGTAACTTGATGATAAGGAGGTCTTGTTTAATGCCAAAGCATGAGAATGGTTTTAGTTGGCTGAGAAGCAATATCTTTCAATCTACATGTACTATCTTGGGAAAGGTTTGTCGATTTGTTATTGATGCGGGGAGCTGCGATAACATTATTTCTGAAGAAGCCGTCACGAAGTTAGGGTTGAAGACTGAAAAACACTCTAGACCTTATAAATTGGCATGGCTAAAGAAATGTGGAGAAGTGACAGTAGGAAGACGAGCATTTGTTACATTTTCTATTGGGAAGAAGTGCAAAGATGATATATGGTGTGATGTTGTAGATATGGATGTGTGTCATCTACTATTGGAAGACCATGGCAATATGATAAAGCCGTACAACATAATGGTCGCACCACCAACTACAGTTTCATGTTTGAAGGTACTCAAATTACTTTAGTTCCTAAGAGGCGTGAACAAAGTGAAAGCAAGTCAGAGAAGAAAGTGGAATCAACTAGCCTATTATCTACGAAAGAATTTGTTGAAGAAGTGAAAGATAGTGCTGAATTGTTTATGTTGATTGGGTATGAAACAAGTGAAGATCTTGAAATTCCTGTGGAGGTTAGACCGGTGTTGGATGAATTTGAAGATGTCTTTCCTGTGGAATTACCCAAGGAATTATCGCTACTGAGGGATATACAACATCAAATTGATCTAGTGTCAGGTGTCGTTTTACCGCGTAGGCCACATTATCGTATGAGTCCAAAGGAGCATGAAGAGTTGAGGAGACAGGTTGAGGAGTTGCTTGAGCAAGGGCGTGTTCGAGAGAGTCTCAGTCCTTGTGCTGTACCAGCTCTGTTGGTACCGAAGAAAGATGGTTCATGGAGAATGTGTACCGACAGCAGGGCATTCAAAAAAATAACTATCAGATACAGTTTTCCTATGCCAAGACTTGATGATCTATTGGATCAACTTAGTGGGTCTGTAATCTTTTCTAAGGTCGATCTTAAGAGTGGTTATCATCAGATTCGCATAAGACCAGGTGATGAATGGAAGACAACATTCAAGACTCGGGAAGGATTATATGAATGGCTGGTCATGCCATTTGGTCTATCTAATGCACAAAGTACATTTATGAGGGTGATGAATCAAATTTTCAAATCTTACATCGGGAAGTTTGTTGTAGTCTGTTTTGATGATATCTTGATATATATTGCTAGTACGGAGGAGCACATTCAACACTTGCGAAAGGTGTTAACTATTCTTCGTCAAGGACAATTCTATGCAGCGACGAAGAAATGCGTGTTCATAATGCCAAGTGTTTTATTTCTGGGTTATGTCGTGTCCAAGGAAGGGATACAAGTGGACCAGAGCAAAGTAGCCGCAATCAGAAATTGGCCACAGCCTAAAACTATAACAGAAGTCAGAAGTTTTCATGGGTTAGCTTCATTTTATCGAAGATTTATACCACACTTTAGTAGTGTAATGGCTCCTGTTACTGATTGTATAAAAGGAAAGAAGTTTTCATGGATGAAAGAGGCAGGATCTGCTTTTGAGCAAATCAAGAAACTTTTAACCTCAGCACCGATTCAAGTGTTGCCAGATTTTCAGTTACTATTTGAGTTACATACAGATGCGTCCAAAATTGGAATTGGAGGAGTGTTGAGTCATAAGGGTCGGCCAATCGCCTATTTCAGTGAAAAACTTTCTGGAGCAAAGATGAGATACAATACATATGATGTGGTGTTTTATGCTATTGTACAGGCTGTGAAGCATTGGAGACATTACTTGTTCCATAAAGAATTTGTTTTGTATACGGACCATGAAGCGTTGAAACATTTACAAGGGCAGAATAAAATTGCAGCTAGGCATGCATCGTGGATAGCTTATTTGCAACAATTTACATTCATCGTAAAGCATAAGTCTGGAGTAACTAATCGCCTCGCCGATGCATTGAGTCAGAGGGAGAATTTACTAACAACCATGTGAGTAGAGGTGATGGGTTTTGACTTACTTCCAGAACTTTTTACTTCAGATTCATATTTTTCCGAAATCCTAGACAAAGTCAAGCAGGGAAGCATGGATGGATATATGCTGGTTGAAGGTTTTCTATTCAAGGGAAATCAGTTGTTTATTCCAGATTGCAATCTACGAATGAAAATCATTAAAGAATTACATGAAGAAGGACACGTGGGCCACGACCGTGCTATGCAGTTGATCTCAAAGTCTTATTTTTGGCCGTCAATGAGGAAGGAGACTTTGTATATGCAATATTGACTAAGGATCGATTTCCTATTGGTACTTACAACAAACTAGCTGCTAGAAAGATTGGTCCTTTGGAAATCGTAAAGAAGATTAATGAGAATGCTTATCAGTTAAGATTGCCGGATCATATCCATACTGCCGATGTTTTCAACGTCAAACACTTGATTCCATATCATGAGAATAAGTATGTCAAAGAAGAGGAAAGTGTAAATTCGAGGTCGAATTCTTTTAAACCAGGGGAGGATGATGCAGCGCACCATGATAAGTCGCCTGCTATGAGTCGCTCGGCCTGCTATGAGTCGCATTTCCTTAAGTCGCAACCACATAAGTCGCTCAACGACCTTAAGCCGCCTCAACCATTATCGCATCATGATTTCCTTAAGTCGCACCAACTTAAGTCGCCCAACGACCTACCTTGTAATATAACGCTCAAGAAAACAAGGCCGCATTTCTATAAGTCGCTCGCCTATGCCGCATTCCTTATGTCATAAGTCGTATGCCGCTTTTCTCTTAAGCCGTTCTCTTAAGTCGCATGCGTTGAGTCACTGATTCCTTAAGTCGCTTGAGCCGTTCCTGAAGCCGTGCTTTCTCTTATGTCGCTATGTCGCTAGGTCGCATGGTTTCTTATGTCGCATGAAGCTGTGTATATTCTTAAGCCATTCCTGAAGCCGTGCTTTCTTCTTATGTCGCTGATTCCTTATGTCGCATGAAACTTATGTCGCGTAGGTCGTTCCTGAAGCTTATGTCACTCCAGTCGCTTAAGTCGCATATGTGTTGTATTATTAAGTCGCATGTATTGTAAGTCGTATGTCATGTGTTGTGTTAAGTCGCGTGTGATGTTATAACTTGTAATTGTTGTAAGTCGTATGTCGTGTGTTGCTGTTAAGTCGTGTGTAATGTTGAGTCGCTTGTGTTGTATTGTTAAGTCATGTGGTGTTGTAATTTCCTATAAATATGGGTGTGTTGTCATTTGTAAAGGGAGTTGATTTTTGAATAAAATTTGTGTGTGAGCTTTGGCCACCATTGTTGAAGTTGAGTGTGATCTCCTTCTTCTTTCCATCTTCGGGTTATTCGTGCGTGAATCAACGAAGTTGAAGCCAATTCTCGGTATCACTTGCGAGTGATCAACGATCGAACTGTAGATCTTTCAACATGGCATCTTGCGAGATCAACGGGTTGGAGATAGCTAGATTCTGGCATCATCACGGTCAGCGGAATTGGGCATTTATCGTTCTATCGGTTTATTGACACAAAATCATCATTTCGTGAGTAAGATCCTGGATAGGTTGTGACAGTTTGATATCTAAACTGTTCAAGCCTAAGTGAAGCTGCGTCAGTTATAGAGTTTAATTTGGAGATTTGGCATGTATAAACTCTTTTATTTCAGTCTTTTTATAATATGTAAACCGATTGCGCTCTTATGTGCTTATTTATGGTCCATTTATTATATTAATATCTCGCATGTTCTATATCTATGTTATTATTATATTTTGTATATGCACTATGAGATGTGCAGGTTTAATGTTTGGATTTTTGTGATTTTACACTCTTGGTTATCGTCTTGCATCGGTCGGTACCTCCACAGTGCACTCTATAGGTATATTGGGTACCAAAGGTGTAAGGCGATCGTCACAATTCAATATTGTATTTTATTACTCAGTTGATAATAAAAATATCTCATATTATAAATAAATAAAATCAACCTTTTGGTCCTTGTCTTAAAACATCGAAATTTTCCCAAAAACCATATTATTACTTATAAAATTTCAATTAATCAAATAATAGTAAACATTTTAAATTTATTCTGAAATATATTTTCTGTTATTATCTGTGAATTTCCCCATAAATTCATAAATAATAACCCTATTAATTTTCTTCCATTAATTTCATTTTATTTCATTAAACCACTGTTATATACAAACATCACACGAAAACTATAAATAATCACATTTATCATTTGTTTATCATATTTTTCCTTTATTGCATAAACCCATTTTATTTTAATTAATTATAGTCATATTTTAAATCCATACTATCAAAAATCCAATAATACAACAATCAACCCAAAACATAACATATTCAGAATTTCCACAACATCCAAATAATCATCATTAACTAAAATAAATTAGCTATACCAATGCGCTTTTGCAAACAAACTCCAAACTTAGCAAACCCAGTGCCAAATCATCCAGAATTCAGTGTACGCACACCTGCATTGGAGTTCGTATGTGAAAGATCTAGGTTTATTTCAAATCAGTGAAAAGTATCAATATCTCCTTCCATCATAACCCAAATCGCTTTCAGAATCCAAGTGTACGCGCTATTGAACAAATCCTAAGCCCTTTATTTCAAATACTATTTCTTTTGAAGTAGATGCAATACTTTTTGAATTAAGGAGAGAATGGAGATTGTAGAAAAATTCATAGTCGTTGCTGAAAGTGTAGTGGATCATATAATATGGCTAGTGTTTTCATATGTGAGTGTATATTAATATATGTACTAACCAAAGCAATATAGCAGAGTATAATAATAGTAAAGAATATAAGCGAGCACATAGAGTTTTTGTACTGATTTGGACCTACCGTCCTACGTCCAGTCCCGAAGCTTACCTTCGGTATTTTACTAATTAATAACCCTTGCTTTTCCCAGAGGAATAGGCTTATGCAAAAGTGTTTCTTTGACAAGATTAGTGTTTCAACTAACACAGATATTGACTTCTAGTACAATTCTTCCTATAATCTCCATTGAGCGTTCATGAGTGTAAGTTCTTGGATTTGTAGGAAGTTAGTTTACCAAAATATAGTTTTTGCTTGTAATTGATTGAGAGTATGAAATCAATAATAGCACAAGACAGTTTGTATATATAGAAAATAGAGAGTAATAGTAGTTGTAAGTAAGTCTGAATCTCAATCTTTTGATATATTTACAGATAACAAAGAGTTTTATTTCAAAGAGTATGTCTTCTTCATGAGCTTCATTTTGATCAAGAGTTGCAACTATCAAGGAGAAGACATGAACGTTTAATTTGAAAAGGAAGTGGCCATTCAACATTTTGCAGTTGCAACAACGTCAGACATATGGCATTATGTCCTAGACATCCGAGACCTTTCAGAATTTGAAACCTAAAATTTCTTCTAGACATCTGAGCTTAGATGCCAAACGTCTGAGCCTGTGTTGTTTGTAAAAATAGAAAAAATTTATTAATTTTTTTTTAAGTGTTTATCGATGTGCTTTTGTGTGTGCTATGATCTCTCAAGAGATTATACAAAATAATCTATGACTGTTACGAATATATGACTTTACTTTCACTAGTATAATCCATCATTCATTACAATTGTATTTGATCCATAATACTGGTGAGCAGATTGATATCTTCTTTATACTTGCAAATAGATGAATTATATGTTGCATATATGATTGTATAGTCGTTATCATTAAAATCCCAGAAGAGAGGTTCAAAAATTCTTCCCCTTTTTGATGATGACAACTATACGATCTTTTATAATGACATTTAGAAAATTGCTCCCTCTGAATATGTTATCTCCGCCTATCTATATGCATATGAACACACGAAAAATTCCCCCTTCCTTTGTTATTATCAAAAAAATGTAAATGGTTTATGCTCAGAAATAAAATGAAGATAAAAAACATCACAGATAATATTGATGGAAACAATAGTTCACAATAATAGTTTTATAAACATAAATGAAAGCAAACTAATAAAATAGAATATAACTCTTAGGAAAAAGAAGATTAGAACATGAACATGATAATGATGATTTTTTTTACTGATATCCTTAGTAGTACTAAAAAGAGAAGGCATCATAGTTCTCGTAATACTCAGAGTAGGCAGAAGGATCCGACTGATAATCTCCCGACCATTGATTTGTTGGAGTACTGTATTCCTCATCTTCATTTATAGATAGGCCATGAAAAGATGCATAGTGCATCTAGTGAGTTGGTGGTGGATCAGAATGATATTCCTCCTCTTCTTCTTCCAGTTGTTCCTGTATAATAGTTTTGCCTCTATATTGATACGAAGTTCCAACACCATGAGAGGATACATGAGGATGAGGGGTAGTAGAATGTGATGGAAGTGATGTAGGAGAAGGAGGTGATGATGATCTAGAAGATGATCTACCATGAACTTTCCTCATAACCTTTCCCAAAGTAAATATAGCTTTTTCCATAATCATCTCTAACTTGGTCCTGCGTGATCTTTCTAAGTCAACCATCTTCCATTTTAATTTCCTTTGATTCATCGTTATTGTTCATTAATTTTTAAGTGTTAAGTCTCATATAGACTTATTTGGATTATTTTTAATGCGGGCTTCAAAAATCTCTGATTCAAAATGGTATCTTGTATCATGGTGAGAAGAAGCAGACGTTGTGGAAGAGGAACTCGTGCTTGTTATGGAGGCACCATATGTAGTTGTTTTTGTTGGACAATCCATTGATTAAGAAAAATGTGAAGGGTGGTGTTTCAAGAAGATGCATGAGATGGAAAAAATCTTATACCACCTTCTTTAACCGCAATCTCTCCAAAGTAAGATATATATAGGTAGGAACACCAAGAGCTTGCAAGAGGCACACGATGTATGGTGTTAGATGATAGTTTATCGATAATGAACCCAGAATTTTTTTATTTCATCATGAATAATTTTTCCCAATTGACCCGAGTTCTACCGAACATTGCATATAAGGCCTTATGATCATTGTCATAAATTTATTCATGGCTTCCTAAGCGGGGTATTATTGTGTTAATGATCATTCTACTCATGATCTAGCCCATGGACGAAGATGTATAGATTTCCATTCGAGCATTCTATCCTCCCATATTTGATGTGTAATTTCATGACATTATAAATTCTTATGATTCACAATATCTTCTAAATTAATTCTGGTGGAGGAACATCAAGTAATCGACCTACCGTATTTACGCTAATTTTCAAAACTTTTCCATACACACTTGTCCATAACCAACCTTCTTCATTATCAGGTATCCAAATATTGTAACTACATAGGTTAGCATAGAAGATAAAGATGGCTTACTGATCGATATTTTCCTCATTCTCGTCAAAATTGATTAGTGTACGACATCCGGAGGCAATTGTGAGTCCATGAAGACAATGTTCCTCATATCCAGATATCCGCTGTTGGATGTGTGAATCAGTGACAGTAGTGGACTGAGAGGATGAAGATTGTCTCTTCTTTGATCACTTTTTGAGTAGGGTTTTGATTTGGGTGCCATTATTGTAGAATTAGAGTTTTTGAGGAAGTTAGGGTTTCTGATAATTGAAATGATCTATGTACAAAAAATGTAGTGCTGAAGGATTGAATAGGTTAAAAATTATCTCATATGTTGAGGCCAGGCACCAGACGTCTGGGAGCATTCAAAGAATTTTTTCGAGTATTTTACCAGATGTCAGGTGTTTTGCCTCATATGTCTTATCCCGGTTTGTTTATGTATTTTAATTTTGAAGTGCATATGTTGAATTTGTAATTCATACATTTACTTATAAACATGATAAATGATATTTATTATTATTATCAAATAAATACATACGCATTTTATATATTTAATTATATATACATAGTCATACACACACACACATGATAAAGTACGTTTGTGAAAAATTATTTCTCCTTCGATGATTCTGAGTTCTTATGCTCAGTTCGATCCCAAGAATTTGTTTATTCATTTTAGTTTACTTATTTGAGGGCTTAAGTGGAGGACAAATTTGGATGAACTGGAGTGTGATTCTAGTCTTGGTTTGATGGCCCTGCTTCCCATAAGTTTCTTGGAGTAACATCGTGAGTTTTTATAGGAGTCTCTAAATGAGGTGATTTTTTATGTAAGCAATCCTTCGTTGATGAATGTCCATAATTTTCCAGAATACATCATTCGAGAAAGTTAAGATGACTTCCTTGTCTTCGTTGCTAGCAATACATTTCTCTTTGAACATCGATCATTTCTTATTGATAGAGAAAAATTTCATCAACTTTAGTATTGATAGATGATGATTCAAGATTAATTGCTCGTTTGACCTTTTCCGGTGGGGATGATTTATTCGGAAGGGGAGTGGTTTTTGTTGGTGATATGTAGTACTCTTAGATGAGGGTGAGCTAAAATCAATTATTGAGTAAGTGGAGTCATGGTCGGAAGACATTTTTAGATCTTCTATTGTTATATAAAATATTTCTGTGTATTTTTCTTAAAAAATTGGCAATGTATATATATAAAGCATATTATTTATTTGTAGTAAATAATTTATAAGGCCAATATAGATTTAACCATAAACTTTTAACAATTTTAGTTATGGCAGCTTTCATTTTTTAGTGAAAATAGATAACCTAGTCATACTTAAAATTTTGTTAGGTTTAGTATAATATTTTTATGGTAGCAACTAGTTCAACTTTTAACAAAATTAGAGTTAATATTTATTACATATATCAATTAATATTTATTAAAATAATTCATTAACTGAACATGTACCAAGATTCCATCTTAATTTTATAAATGATGACACAGAGTGCTTTAGTAAAAATGTCATTAATTTAATTTTTTGTGTTAACAAATTCAAGACAGATGACCCCTTTTTCAACGTTATCTCTTAAAAGATGGTGACGAATATCAACATGTTTAGTTCGAGAATGATTAATTGGATTTTTAGACAAATTTATAGCACTCATATTACCACACTATATAGGAGATTTAGTTATAGTTCTTCCAAAATCTTGAAGTGTTTGTTGCATATAAATTACTTGTGCACACGCTAAGGCAGCTGAGATATACTCAGCTTCACATGTCAAAAGGGAATCACAATTTTGCTTTTTCTAAACCACGAAACTAGAGATTGAATAATAAAATGACATGTGCCACCTGTATCTTTTATATCATTTTGCAACCATCGAAATATGCATCATTATATGATATGAGCTCAAAAAAGTTGCCTTTCGGGTAGAAAAGACCGTAATCTTTGGTGTTGGTTAAATATCGTAAAATTCTCTTAACCACGCGATGATGTGAATTCTTAGATTGTGCTTGAAATCTTACACATAAACAAACACCCATTATTATATATATATATATATATATATCCTACTAGCTGTAAATAATAATAAAGATCCTATCATACTTCGGTACAATTTTTGATCAAAATCTTTCTCATTTTCATCTTTATCTAAATGCAAGCTCATACTCATTGAAATTGGTTTACTGGATGTATTATCCATTCCAAATGATTTAACAATTCCCTATAATATTTTTCTTGGTTTTGAAAAAAATTCCATTTTCTAACCATTTTATTTATAGACCTAAGAAAAAAATTACTTCTCCCATATGAGACATCTCGAATTCATTTTTCATTATGTTTGAAAAATCATTACATAATTTCTTGTTGGTGGATCCAAAAATGATGTGATCAACATAAATTTGTACAACGAGTATATCGCCATTTTCTCTTTTTATAAATAATGTTGTATGACTAGCACCAATTTTTAAACTAGATTTCATTAAATGTGTTTTTAATTTCTCATACCAAGCACGGGGTGCTTATTTCAATCCGTATAGTGCCTTTTTAAGTTTGAAAATGTAATCCGGGTATTTTTCATGAACATATAGGGGTGGTTGTCCAACATTATCATTTTCTTTTATAAAACTATTTGAAAATGCAATTTTTAACATCCGTTTGAAATAATTTGAAATTATAATGACATGCAAAAGCGAGTAATGTTCTTATAGCTTCAAGACTTGCTGCAAGGGAAAATATTTCTTCGTAATTAATTTCTTCTTCCTTATTGTATCCTTGAGCAACTAATTTAGCTTTATTACGAAATATGTTTCCATTTTCATCTGCATTATTTTTGAAAACCCATTTTGTTCCTATTACGGATTGATCATTTAGTCTTGGTATGAGTTGCCATGCATCATTTCGTTCAAATTGATTTAGTTCCTCTTGCATTGCTAAAATCCAAAAAACATTTTTAGATGCCTCTTTATAATTTTTAGGTTCGAACTTAGATATGAAATGACTTATTTGATTTAGTTGATTTCTAGTTGAAACTCTTGTGTTTATGTCACTAATTACATTATTAATCAATGATCTTTTAAGATTCAAGGTGGTGATCTTAGAATATTATCGTTATTGTTATTGTTTGTGATATTATTATTATCATTATTTTAGATAAAAAAGAATCATTATCGAAAACTTCTCACTTATCATCGGTAATTTAGTTATTCTTAAAATCTTCAACAAAGGAAACATGAAGACTTTCTTTTATAGAGTTAGTTCGTTTATTAAAATTGTATAAGCTTTACTACGATCCGAATAACCAATAAAAATTCCATCATCGGCTTTTGGATCGAATTTTTCAAGATTATCTTTAGTACCTAAAATAAAGCATTTAGAACCAAAAACATGAAAATATGATACATTAGGTTTCTTAATGAAAAATATTTCACAGTATGTACTCTTAGCCATTAGTCCAAGTGTTACATGATTTAATACATAACATGCGGTAGAACGGCTTTGGCCTAAAAATTCATTGGTAATCCATTGCTACTTAGTAATGTTCGTGCACATTCTTGTAATTTATGGTTTTTTCTCTACTACACCATTTTGTTGTGGTTTCGTTAGAAATGAAAATTTATGACTAATTCTTTTTTTTGAAATTTTTTTTGAAAAATTCATTTTCAAATTCTCCGCCATGTTCACTTCTCATACTTGTGATTTTTAAGTTCATTAGATTCTTAATTCTTCTACCGAAATTTTGAACATTTCAAACATATCACTTTTATGTTTTAAAAACAACATCCAAGTGTATCCTGAAAAATCATCAACAATCACAAAAACATATTTGTTATGATTTATCGATCATACTTAAGTCAGACGGAAAAGATGAAATAATTCGAGTGGTTGTTTTGTAGAAATTTCCTTTTCAGATTTAGATTAACATTTCTTTAATTTTCCAAGTTGACATGCATCACATAAATTTTTAACTATATAATTGATTTTGGGTAATCCTCTTACTAAATCATTTTTTGCTAATTTATTTATGTACTTCAAATTTATATAGGAAAAGCATTTGTGACATCACCATGGGTCATTATGATTTGCGGTTAAGCATATATCACTATTGCTTTTAATATTCATATTTAAAACATAGGTATTTTGATTTCTTAATCCTTTAGATATTAAATTTTTACTTTGGTCAAATATGCTACATATATCTTTTTCGAAGTTGATTTTAAATCCTTTATCGCATAATTGACTTATACTTAATGAATTATGCTTTAAATTTTCTACAAGTAAAACATAAGTAGTTATGAGAGAAGAAGATATACTGATGTTGATGACTTATCCAATGCTAATGATGAATTCTTTTGAACTACTTCAAATGTCACAGTGTTGCCATTAATATATGTTATATTTGACATGTGTGCATTTCCTGTCATATGCTTGGAGCATACGCTATCAAGTATCCATTTTCATTATTTATAACTTTTTTTTAGGTACCTATAAAATAGTGGGAGTTTAATTGGTACCCACTTCCTCTGTTAGGATGCTATGTGTTAGTGAAAAAAGGTAGCCATACCCAAGAGGATTTATGACCTTTAGAAATGTAATTATCATTATAGCCAATATTTTTCAAGTATTCACATTTATGTTTTTTTTCCTAATTAACTTGTTATTATTTTTAGGAATTAATATTTTAACCGTATTTAAGTTTGAAGCTTTGATCTTAGTCTTAGATTTTGGCTTTTTGAACATAGTATATAGTGTACTGTAATTTTTGAGCTTTTGGTTACCATTAAAACCTAGTCCGTTTTGATTTCTTGATAGTTTTGATATTTTAGTCAAATATTCTAAGTTTTGTTTTCCTTTACTAAATTTTGAAATGTTTTTGGTAATTTTACCTAATTTGTTCTTAAGATCGAAAATTTCGAAATTGGTAGAATTTAAGCTTGTTTTTAATTCAAGCTTTTCTTTTTCAAGTTTATCATTCTCTAGTTTGCTATTTTCTAAATCATGTAATAAAGTAACATTTCGAGAAGACAATCTTTTATATTCCTTTGGTGCTATTTCTAATTCCTCTTCTAAAATTGTTTTCTCATCTTTTAGTAAACCAATTTCTAGCTTGCTCTATTCAATTTTCCTATATATTTCTTATTTGGTTTCTTAGACTCTCTATACTTATCGTCTAATTCGGTGACAATTTCCAAAATTTCATCATATGTTAGTTTAGGACGTACCTCATCTATGCTAGCCATAAAACAGACATTTTCTTGTTCGAAGCCGCTCTCATTATCCGATGAGGAGGATGAGTCAGAGTCACCCCAAGTTACTTGAAAGGCTCTTCGCTTTTTTTTGAAAATCTTGAAGTTGTTTTTCTTTCTGTCATTATTGAGTTGTGGACACTCTTTCTTCATATGGCATAATTTGTCACATCCATAACATTTGACTGACGTTTGATTTGATGAATTCAGATTGCCACCATTCTTAAATTTTGTCATTTCTTGAATTTTTTGAATTTTTTGAAGTCCTTGGTGATAAATACAATTTCATCTTCTTCTAAGTCAGAATTATCGTTATTTGCTTGAACGACAATATTCTTTTTTTCTTGATTTTATCTTTCTAGATTGCATGTTAACTTCATACGACATCATATTTCCTTCTAATTCTTCAACCTTGAATTGAGAGAGATCGTTAAACTCGTCGATGACTAAAATTTTTCTTTCCCATTCATTAGCTAAAGGATTTAAAATCTATATGACTAGATCAAAATCAATGAATTTGACCCCAAGTGCCATGAGATCGCGTTTAATAGCTTGGAATCTAGCCTACATGTCTATAATCGATTCATTTACTTTCATTTTAAAAGATGAGAATTGGTTTTGCAAAATAGAGATTATTATTTGCTTGACTTCCGTTTACCTTCGTGGGTAACTTATAAAATGTGCCATATACCATATGCAATTGTGTAAAGTATAACTCATGAAAACTCATTTTATCAAGTGAACAAAATAATACATTCATGGCCTTGGCATTATTGGTTTCCATGTTATTTTGTATGTTAGTCCAGGTGCTTATGTTAGTGGTGGGTACTTCATATCTAGTTTGAGTAGTTTGCTAAATTTCTAAACCATTAGCTTCCATAAAGATTCGCATACGTGTTGACCAGTAAGCATAATTAGACCCGGTAAATAATGGAGGATGAATAGTTGATTGACCTTCATGAAATGTACTTGCCATATAAAAAAATTCAATTACATGTTACGGTAAAATGAAATGACCTTGCACCGGTACCAAATGAAAGTGCAATGGATCGTATAATATGGCTTATGTATTATATGTGAGTGTATACTGATATTTGTACTAACCGAAGCAATATAGCAGAGTATAATAATAGTAAAGAATAAAAGCGAGCACCACATAGTTTTTATACTGGTTCGGACCTCTCGTACTACATCCAGCCCCGAAGCTCCACTTTGATATTTTAACAACCAATAGCCCTCGCTTCGTCTAGAGGAATAAGCTTATGCAAAAGCGTTCTTATGACATGCTTTGTGTTTCAAATAACACAGATATTGACTTCTACTAGAATTCTTCCTATATTCTCCCTTGAGTGTTCGTGAGTGTAAGTTCTTGAATTTCTAGGAAGTAAGTTTACTAAATATAGATTTTGGTTGTAATTGATTGAGAGTATGAAATCAATAATAGTACAAGAGAGTTTCAATACTTATGAAAAATAGGGAATAATAGTAGTGGTAAGTCTCAATCTCAATCTCAATCTTTTGATATATTTATAGATAACAAAGAGTTGTATTTCAGAGCGCATGTCTTCACGAAGAGCTTCCTTTTGATCAAGAGTTGTAACTATCAAGGAGAAGACATGAACGTTTAATTTGAAAAAGAAGCGGCCATTCAAAATTTTGTAGTTGCAATAACGTCTGACGTCTAGCATTATGTCCTTGACATTTGAGATCTTTCAAAGTTTAGAACCCGAAATTTTACTAGACGTCTGAGCTTATATGCCAAACTTCTGAGCCGGTGTTGTTTGTAAAAGGGAGAATTTTTATTAAAATTTAGGTAAATGTTTATTGATATGTTTTTGTGTGTGCTATAATCACTCAAGGAGATTGTACAAAATAATCTATGACTATTATATAAATATACGACCTTACTTTCAATAGTATGATCCATCGTTCATTGCGATTGGCTTCGAGCAATAATATTGGTGACTAGAATGGCATCTTCTATATACCTGTAAATTGATGAAATATATGTTACATATGTGATTGTATAGTTGTTGTCATTAAAATCTCAAAAGAGAGGTTCTAATAGTTGCTTCCCCCAAAGTTAATTTCCTCCCACCTCAACTTCTTTTATTTATAAGGTAGGATGATAGATAGAGGAAATTTAAAGATATGTGAGTAAAGAGAGTGGAATATGAGTATTTATTAAAAATTTACCTTTTACATGCAGAAAATTAATTTCCAATATATATGGAATCAATCTCCATAAATTAGAAGATTAATTTACCATACGTTAATTAATGCACAGTTAATTTCAAGCAATTTATTCCTCGCAATACTCATATATTAAATTATTATACTATCAAATTTCAAATTTTGAATAAGATTCCATAATTAAGATATAGTGAACACAAACATATACATATACACAGACACCACGCGGGCATGCATGTGTATTGAAAGTGGGTTATTAGGTCATTTTCAGCCTAAAAGAAGATCAGCCCATGCCACATACAATCATATAGGTACACATCTTCACTTTTACAATTCATACAAAATATTCTCCAACTCACTTCTTTCTAGATCTAACTTTTCTTCTCTCTCTCTCCCCTACCTGCTACGATCTTCATCTTTCATAGGACCGAAAGCTTTCATATCCAATACTTTGATTTTTTGCCATTATCGTCTTCTGATCCCTTGCTTCATACACTACTACTCCTTGTATCATGCTCCTGGTAAGTATTTTCTCACTTATCTCTTAACAACCATTTGCATGTAGGCAAGGGAAGTCGATAACATGGTGCACGTGTGTGTGTGTGTGTTCTTACATTGAATACACACACAAGCCCCATAAGTGAAAACCCTAGATATAGAATTTGATACCTATAATCTTATATGGTAGTTTCCAACAGCATATGAAATCAATACACAAAAAAATTATATACATATATAGACACATACACACACACATGTATTCAACAATTAGGATATATGTCAATTAATAGGAAACTAAATGCTAGTATACACAACCGGTTTCAATTAATGGGCAATTAAACGCTAGCATACACAATTAGTTTCCCGTAATATATGAGATCAATATAAAACCAATTATACATATTCAATAATTAAGATATATGTAATAAATTCGTAGCGTTGAATATATGTATATTTATAGATATTGTTATAAAATGAAGAAAGTAGAATTCACTAGAGAGAGAGGCAGAATATATATTATTCATTCCTGAAATTAGCCTCCTTTAAATAAAGGCTTTAGAGCTAAGATTCAACATATTCCACGATGTGGGACTAAACAAAACAACATAAAAACATATTCATTTCATGATTTACATACATTGTAACACTCCCCCTTGAATATGCATCTTCAAAATCTTGAATGCTCAGATAACTTGAAATTTTCCATTTTGAAACATGTATTATGATTACTTCCCCTCATTATTATCTTGCTTGCATTTACCGATTCAGCCGATATAGATATTGTCTGTTGCCTCATTAAAAACCTCTATTAGGAAAACCTAATGGAAAAAACTTGAACGAGGAAAAGAGTGCAACTTGAAATCATAGATATCATACAACGGTATTCCTTCTAAGAGTTTGATACTTCGGAATCAATATAATGCCTCATAAAAACCCTTACTAAGAAAAATCCAATGGGAAAAATCTTAGTGAAGGAAAAAAATGTACAGTGAAATATCTTATTTTCTCATTTCTTCAAATGATGATACTTCTGGATCAAACTAATGCCTCATTAAAACTTTATTAAGAAAAACTCCATGGGAAAAATCTTAGTGAAGGAAAAAGAGTTCAATATAGTATGAGATATTTCAGTAATTTACAGAATGAAATAGAGTTTGATACTTCTGGATCAATATAATACTTTATTAAAAACCTTACAAAGGAAAAACCGATGGGAAAAACCTTATTCAAGGATAAAATACAATTTAACTTAAATAACATATTTTAGATGTTATTTCTTGAAAAGATGTTTGATTCTTCTAGATCAAGACAATGCCTCTTAAAACCTTAGTAAGAAAAACCTAGTGAGAAAAATCTTAAATAAGGAAAAAAGAGTACATTGTAACTTATTTTCAAATGTTAGTGGGAAGTTGATACTTCTGGATCAAGATAATGCCTCATTAAAACCTTACTAATAAAACCCAGTGGGAAAAATCTTAGTTAAGAAAAAAGAGTGCATTATAAAATACTTATGGATGCTCTCCCTGATTTAAAATTTTCCTCTGAATTCATATTCGTATTTCGATAACTAAAATTGGTTATAGATACATCTGGATCTATAAATACGAATCTCATTAATAATACAATTTAATAATAGCTTCCTTCGATACAGTCAAATTTTCTAAGATTGTTTCTTCCAAATATGGTTTGCATTTTATGCATTTGTATGCTACTTTTATGACAAACACTTCATGTACTTTCATTTTTGTGCTTCAAATTAGTTTGCGCATTGCAACTATACATCTTTCATGAATATTAAAAATTTCATTACAACATTACTAGAAAGCAGGAAGTAATCTACTCATCTTGAAGTATATCAAGATTTTCATTACAACAACATTTAGAAGAAATTTGTAATCTACACTTCACGTCTTTTGCATTCTTTATAACTACAAAAGTTATATATATTCTTCAGAAATTTGTATACTTTAATAAGTATTTGCATATCGCAACTATCACTTCAATGGATATTAAGAGTTTCATTACAACGATACTTAAAAATAGGAAGTAATCTACACATCATGAATTATATCAAGATTTTCATTACAACAATACTTAAAAGTAGGTTGAAATCTACTCTCCTTGTTCTTTGCATTCTTTATAACAATGAAAGTTATTTATATTCTTCAGGAATTTGTATACTTTCATTATTTAATATGGTTTAAACCACATTTATACCTTCGGGGTATATTAAGCATTTCAAGTACTTTCGGTACTTTGCGGACTACATGTCCATATTTCTCTACTATTGAAGGATTCATGATGGCCAGTAATGTTTTCCCCTAATTCATGATTCTTAATCTATTTATAAACATAAGAGCTTTATTATTTATAAATTTATCATCAATAATTATTTCTTGTCAATTCTAGACATGATTTATTGAGATCTCTTTGATTATCATGTTTTAGGTACCTAAACCACTTCTAGGGTAATTTGACAATCATGTCATTAGTCTCTTCAAGTGCACCCTTAAGTGTTTTTTCAAGAACAACCGTATCTTTTATTTGGCATCTTTATTACTTACTCCCAAAGTATTTCGAACCCATTTTTGTACCATATTTATGGTTTACACATTTTGATCCTTCAGGGATTCAAATCTACATTAGAGAAAGTCAGCTAGGGATATTATTAATAATTTATTCAAGTTACTTAATATTTTGCATCATTATACATGTTAACAAATATTTGACATTGATGATCAAAATGAATTTGTATCCCTTTATCCTCCCCCTTAATGTTGAGGAACATTGTCACATTAAATAATAATCATCTTTGAATTCTCATTTTGATCCATTATTACATTGCTACTAGCAAATACACCATACATATTAATAATGGGGGATAATTCTTTTATCAATTGATAAGATGCATTCAAGTGATATTTGTGAGCTTCTGGCTCATGTTTAAATATGGGATTCAATTATGCCAAATTTTGTGAAATATAATACAGTTGAAATTGTACCGAATTTTTCTAAAATAAGCTACCAGCTTTCAATTTGTAGAGATAACGCAAAGATATTCTTTGACGTTTTCATTATAATTCCAATATGGTAGCCATTCATTTATATATCCTCAAAACTCAACAAATTTCTTTTAAATTTGCTTGAGTATAATGTATTTTGAATTAAGATATATGTACCATTTGGTAATACTATATGGTGTCTTCCGAACCCTTCAATTATATATAAAATTTTCTATGGCTGAAATTTTTAGCTAAGATATTTTCAGATTGTTCATAGAAAAACTTCTGGTTTTTCAAAATCATATGAGTAGTTGCACTATCTAGTAGGCACATATTATCACTCAAATATTGATGGTCCATATCTTAAGAATTAAAGACAATATAGTTAGTCAACTACTAAAATTTGTAAGCATTAAATAAATGCTAATACTTTTCAAATTTTTTTAAGTGGATTACTGATTAAAACACAACATTCATCGGTATGTTATTTCAATTAGTTCTAAAAGGAAAAACATATAAGCACCAACTTTTAATTTGTTGAAACTTCAGGTTTAACCACTCTTGTCTACTGTTTGGAAGTGTGACCATCTTCTAGTGGTCATAACGCTCTTTTAGGGAGTTCTATAAATAAAGATGATCTTTTTTTAGTTAAATTTCTTATTTTAAGATTGTCATGGATATGACACCCTAAAAATATAAGAGCCTTTGTTTTATTCTACCGAGACATATTATCATTTTTAATGGCATATTCTAAGCATTGAGATTGTAATTGAATGTCAGCATCCAATGTCCATACAAAAAGTTTTCTCCTAATAAGTCCAAAGTTTTAAGTTCAAGCTTGGCTACGTATATCATATTACCAACTATCAGTAGAAATAAAAATGCATAAGCATCAAAATATTTTTCACGCGTATATAATTAATGCATTTCATAAAACAAGAACTCATATCTGATAGTAGTTATAGTGAAAGAATAAAAACATTACTGCAAAATAGTAAAAGACAACCAAATATAATCTATAAAAGCGACTATAATTTCTTATTTACATCCTTTTGATAGCTCTAGATCCAATCTTATTAATTGCATTAATTAATTTCCTTGAAAATGCAAAACTACCCTTTATAATATGGAAAGGCCTTTATATGGATTGATTTGTAGAGAAGGGATGAATTATAATCAAAGATTGTGCATAGCTTGCATGAAAATTATGATATGAATTATAGACCATCTCTTCAGGAGAATATTTAAAGATATTTCTTCAAGAAATGATTATGCATATAATATTTCTTATGAAATAATAACTAAGAATATGACCTTTATGGTATAATTAGACATATGAATATAGGACAGTGTATTCTTGAGATAATCTTAATCCTATCGGATTTAATCTAAACTAAATTAGGATCCTTCATAATCATATTTATGTACACTTATTTGGTTTAATAAAATTGCCAAATATATAAATAAATCTCTTCTAGAGATATGTTATCATTTTCAAATTTATAAATCTCTTCTAGAGATATTTTAGTATCACCACTTCTGGAGTGAACTTTCTCTTCTAGAGATATATATATATATATATGCACTATTGGAATGCCATATCAATATACAATATTTATTTTATATAAATTACATAATTACTACTTTTACAGTAGTATAAAATATCTATGCTGGAGATTTTTGTTGTAACTGCTTTTAAAATGGCATATCAAACTTTAAATACAATGACAAGGTTAGATTCACCAACTGAAAGTAAGATGCAAGAGATAAAACCACTACTTCTGAAGTGTAACATTGGTATACAATATCATTTTTTTGGATAAATTATTGTTATTACTTCAAAAAATTTATATCATTATTCCTTCAGGGAATATAGTATTTCCTTTCAAGGATTGCAATGTAACAAAAATATAATTCCTATAGCATCTCTTCTAGGATGTTGAATTTTGCAATATAAAGATAAACAAATCTCTAAAACATCTCTTCAAGTGATTAATATACACACATCCGATGATGTTTGAAATATCATATAACATAATATCTTCAAGATGTTTGGTTAAGATAATGTAAATGCGAAGATATAAGGTAAGGTATAACTCATTTGGAGCTTTTTGTAATCTCTTGAATGCAACATCATTATCTCATATGATAATTTATTGATTTCCTTTAACTTCTTCAAGAAGTACAACCTTATCATTTTACACAATTTCAATAGAGGTTCGGGCTTCTAATTCATGAACAAGTTCATTAATGTATTATGAACTTCGGATTCTCAAATTTTGTATAAATTATATTTGATGAATAAAAAAAATACTGATAAGAATTCGAGCTTGTAAAGTTTATCAGAAAATATTTTCATAATTCAAGACTTCAGGTCTTGGACTTTGAGTTATACAAGTTCTATTAAAATAATTTCTTTGCACAACTTCAAGTTGTTAAACCTAATTCTTCCATTACGCCAGACATTACTTGGCAAAATAAATACATCAAATAGTACATCATACATTAACTCTTATTCCAAACACAAACATAAAATAATATTTAATTTACAGTTACCAATGCATTTAATACATTTACGATAATAAATGCATTTAACCTTTATGTGATCTAAGATATAACTACTATCACAACAAAATGATTTCATTATAAATATATATGAATCAATTGAACAAACAATAGTTAAAGTAACATAATTTCATCTCAGATCTAGGTTCAAGATTACTCAATAATAAAATTAAAATGGATATCTTAAAAAGAAAGTTTATTCTCAATAATTAAAATTTCTAAAGTAAAGAACATTATCGTCTTAGATCTATCCATATCATTCATAATCACAAATAACTATACATCTCAGATCCAAATTATTTCACTTATAAGAAAATTAACTTCATAATTCTTTACCAAATATAGCAAAACAAACATGTAAATCTTCAAATGTTGTCTCGCAAATTTGGGGAATTAAGATTATTTCCAAAAAATAAAAACATTTTAGAATTTTATTTAATTACACAAACTATATACAGATCATCTAGATCTTGCTTTCTACATCAGAAGCTACCTTTTGTCTAGGAAAAACAACTTAGCTTCAAACCAAATCCAAAATTATCAACAAAAAAATTCTTTCATACATAGATCAAATAGATCTGAAATTTAAGTAAGATATTAGAAGAAATCAATGACTTATAAATAAAGTCGATTCAAAACTTACTCAAAATAAATCAAAAATTCATAATGAAATCAAAGATGAGTGGATCTAATACCACTTGTTAAAATTTTTGAATCAATTCAAACTGAATATTTATCAAGTACAAATTCTGAAAGAATAAATAAAATATCTTTCAACTAAAAGATATGTAATAATAAGTAATCTCAGAAGTCATACTTGATTTCAATAAATAAATAAGAGAAAAGGATGAATAAACATGAAAAAGAATAGATCTGATGACTAAAATATATAGATCTCAAAGATATATCATTTGAGCATGATATCAAGATCTACAAAAGATCTGGAAAAAAATTAGAACATATGATCTACAATAGAATGGGATCAAAAAATTAAATCTATGATTGAATGAGATCTAAGAAGATAAAATTAACAGAATTAGATCTGAAAAAGATAAGGTCAATATAATTAAATCTAAAAAATTGCTTACCATCTTGAGATCTATAATCAGATCAGAAAAGCAAAGTAGTTCTGGTCTTCTAGATTATCACAATTCAAATCTATAATAAAAATTGTTTAGAGATCGTGCTGATAACGTGTTATAAAATGAAGAAAGTAGAAGTCATTAGAGAGAGAGGTAGAAGATATATTATTCATTCCTCAAATTAGACATGTATTTACATTACACAGCCTCCTTTATATAAAGGCTTCAAAGCTAAGGATTCAACATATTCCACGATGTAGGACTAAACAAAACAACATAAAAGTATATTCATTTCATGATTTACATATATTCTAACAGATATATACATTTTACTATACCTTTTCCACATCTCTCTCCTATACATGTATACATACATATATATACATACACACACATACATATATCAACAAAGAGAAATGTGTGTACATGCTCGCGTGTGTTTACAAATATACATATGTATACAAAGATACATATATATAAACATAGGCAAGTATGCACATACATTTCTCTTTGTTGATATGTATCGTTTTGTTTGTTTTCTATAAAAATTAAAAAATGTGTCATTAGCTGAGATCGAGCCCACAACCTCTTCAAGTGAAGTCTACTCACTCAACCAACTATACTAGACATACTTTTGCCTTCAAAATTTGAACATTTAAAATTATTTGTCATAGGAGCAAATATTTTCGATTTATAACAATATCTTCTAAACCGTAACCCCAATTTTATCCAAATTATACGTCAAAATAATCATCTCAAAATAACCTTTGCGGTTATAAATACGACATCCTATTCACCCTTTTATTGAAAATTCATTTTAAATTAATTAAATATTAACTATGTCAGATGTGCGGGTCATTACAACTAGGATATAAATATTATTATAAATTGTTAAATATGTACGAATAGAAATCTTTAGAAAAAATATTTAATCAATTGTAGTTACAGATATGTCCTTAACCATGAGTATTGAATCGAATAAAATAAATACTTATCTTTAAACATTCTCAATCAAAATGTATTGAGAAAGGATATCAATATATCTGTTGAAATTAGTGTATGTAACGCTTTTCATACGATGGACAGGCTATAGTTAGATACAAGTTAACCAACAGAAGGGAAATACTATTCAGGAGAGGATTCGTCTCATTTGAATAGAATGTTAGTATCATCGTAACTGGTAGTCAATGTAAAATCAAAGTCTTTAGATCATGCAAATCGGTTAATAAATTATTGTTATCAAATTGAACCATGGATTTTAGTGTTGAACTTTGTAATTAACAACAAATATTAAAAGAATTTTGACCATCGACCAAGCTCTAGATATCTAAGCGATATAGTGACGATGAAGAGAAAATGCGCACAATATAAAGTTGCTCGTAGGTGTTGCTTTATTAAGAAAGAAATTAGATTTCACCTAAATAACCTATAAGCAGCGAACTCATGCCAAACTAATATGCCTAATCAAAGTTCATAAATGCTTTAATATTTAAATTGTTCAAATATTGCTGATGGCTGAGTTCACACCTAGGATTCACATAACCACAACTTACAGTTTTCAATCAAAAATTATTTGTTGAAATAATTTATAAAAGTTGTAAATTATCATTACAGAGAATCAATATGATGACTATGTAAAATTATATTTAATTTTATTGTTATTAGAGGGCCTAAACTAATTATTAAAATGTATAATTTCTATACATGCATTTAATTATTTTTTGGGCTAATATAATAACTTAGATACAATGAACAATACATGTGTATGTGTATAATTTATTTTGGTAGTTGAAATTTTTAAAATTATATCAGAATAAGGCAAGCCTAAATATATTTTACGTAGAATTAATTAAATGACTTTAATTAATTAAGTGAGATAATATCTCATTTACAATGGATCATACCTTAAATGGGGGATCTAGGTAAGATATTTATGCAACTCATTAATGCTGCTATAAATAGAGCTAGATATCTCCATTCTCAAATGAAGAAAATCACTATACCCATAGAAAAAAATATCTTAATGGTAGACTTTTTAACTCCACCATTATGTTAGACATAGGATCTCCTTGATACAAAACTGAAGGTTCGAGGTGTAATGATCAACTGGATTATAATGAACTACGAAAATATTTTTCAATCAAAATGTTATTTTCATGAATTTGTGCTTATACATTTATAAATATTTCAAATTTTTATAAAACTATCGTTAAAAAAATCGATTGTGATACAACCGTGCTAACAAATGTGCATGACATTACATGACATAGATATAAAAGGTGAGCTCGTAGACATAGTTGAGTAGCATGACATTGGCTTCGACAACACAAGGAAATGATGGTTACGAGATGATCATGATAGAGTTAAGGGTATGCCCTAGGGGCAATTATGTAATTTGTTACATAAATCTAATTCATTGACCAATCTTGTTTGAAATAAAGATATTTTCTTTCTATTATATACTTGATATAATGTGGTTATATTTGTTAATCAAGTTAATTAAAAGTATATGTAATAGAAAATCCATAAAAAGCATATTTTGTGATAGTAGTTACAAAGTGTTGTAACCAAGAGTAATTTATCACATTAAAACAAATATACCATTTTAAATGTTTCTAGTTAAGATGCATCAAGACTGGATATTGATGTATCCGTTGAGACTAGAGTACGTAATGCTCTCCAAATGTTGGGTAGTGTACTACTCATGACTGCTGGGGGCACCTAGGGGTTAGACTCACTCGATAGTTTTCTGTTGGTTAATATAACTATGGTCAAACAGAAAATATTGATGCGATTGATTACACAGTTCTCTCGACTTGAGAATACTGTGGATCTTCACTATGAAAGTTCCACTTTGATTATAGTTAAATCATGGCACGGCATTCCATCGAGCGAATATAGTTGGGTCGAGTAGAAGTATTGGAAGTGAAGCACTATTCAAGCGAGATTCGTCTTCTCAGTTATATGAGGTTAGTATCATGGTCAACTGAATTCAATTCAAAGCCAAAGTCTCTGGTCATAACATTTCGGTTAATAATAATTGTTATTATTAAACCAAGGACTTTGTGTTTGGACTGTAAAGTTGAATACCATCACCAAATTCCATAAATCTAAAGTGATATAGTTTTGACGAAGAGAATTGGTGTAAATAACGGTCATTATCAGGTACTACTTATAAAAGTAAATTAGAATTTACTAAAAGATGTGTAATTGATAAATTCAGCCAAAATGTCGTGCGAACGTTAATATTTGAATAGTTGGACATTAATCGCCGATTGAATTTACACCTTTGAGTCGTACAACCGAAATAAAGAATGCTCTAAATTAATCACTAGATTTAATTAATTTATAATTGTTGTAAATTAATTAAATTAATAAATATTTATGAAATATTAATTACTAAATTTTTGTTTAACTTGTTTGAATGCCCTTAGCATTTAGTAAGTGCGTACATATATGAGTTATAAACGCGCACATTGATATATGATATCTTCACAGTGTTTAAATTAGATTTAAACATGATAAATACTAAAAAAGAGGCTTTAAATAAATTAAATTAATTAATATTTCTGAAATATTAATTATTACAATTTTATTTTAGTTTATTTGAATAACATTAGCATTTAATGGTGTGCGTATATAAAAGTTATAAACGCACACATTTGAATTGGATTTAAATAGGATCGATGCTAATGAGATTTTGAAAATTTTTGAGGGTCCATGTGGCACCATCTTTAGCTAGCCATTCACGTAGCAGAGAGAGGATCTAATGCACCTTTAAAAAGGAATTAATAGGGGAAAGTTTTAAGGAAGGAACAGGAAATGTTTCTATCATTCCTTTGAAACACTTCTCTCTTTATTTTCTTGTACGATTGATTTATTTCCTTTCATCCCATTAGCTCTTATGTCAGAGAATATCGAATTTTCATGGTATTCTAACCTCTAAATTTAAAAAATAAAATATCAAATAAAATTAATAACAAAAGGTTGTTCTGATCTCTTAATTCTTGCAAAATTCAAAGATTGATTCATGGAATCTAAGAGCCTTTGATTCATCATTTAAGGTGCATTCTCTTGGCAACATCTCAAGATGATAATTCTAATTTTATATATTCATCATTCAACTTGTATATGTAATTTAGATCCATCTTCAATTTCATCTCACCTGTGTATTTGTTTATTTGGTCAAATAGATTAGATCCCTTTTATTCCATTTTAATTAATTACATATGTTCACCATGTTATTTTAATTTGAATCTATTTTAAGATATATTTTGATCGTTTGGCAATTCTTAATGTCATTATTAGATCTATATACGATCCCATATTTAATAATTTTTATATTACTTAATTGTTTAGATCTGAAACTTTTGCAATGTACACATATGTGTCTGATTTGTCCTATCTATTTTGTTGTTGTTTCAAGTTTGTTATTTTTTTAAAACCTTTTTGATTAAAATCTAAGTCTTAATTAATGAAATATTTCTTTTATTGATTCAAACAGGAAACATATATAATTTATTTATGTTTGCATGTATGTTTTGTGTTCAATATTTCAATTTCAATCCTTTTGATTTTGCATACTTCTGTTAAAAGTAAAAAAAAATTCTTTATAAACATAACTAGACTTTATTGCAAAATATCGTAAACCCTTGGATTTCCATTTTAAAATTAAAGTTAGGCTTTAGTTATTACTTTAATTGAAACAAATACTAAATTATAAATTTTAACATAAAGATGTATTAAGTTTAAAACATTATTTACAATGATTTTTATATGTGTGTATATACACACACAAATTTTTGTGCGTGTATACATACATACATACATGCCCATATATATATAAATTGAATTGAATTTATATGATGGACTTTTATGTAAAATCATGATTTTTAATCTTAAAAACTTTTAGTTTTGAAACTAGGTTCAAAATTGCTGACTTTTTGGAGTTATAAAAGTGATACTTAATTTTATCTCATTTATATGTATATGTATATGTATATTGTATATTGTATATAAATGTAAATATATGTATGTATATGTATTTTAAATAATATTATGGACAATAAAGACACATATGTAGGAATTATCATCTTCATACACTATCAGATTTGTTGCACTTCATAATTTAAAGTAAAGTACATTTGGACAATAGTTACATTTTTTGCCATGAATAGATTGACAATTAATATCAATTAATGACCCAATCAATTTAATTAGAGAGAGAGAAAATTGAAGGTTTCTTTCTTCATATAATGTTTGTTATATGCTCAATTAATTGCCTTATAAACAATTATTGAGTGTATTTGATGTATACATTTAAACTAAATTAATTTTAGCTTCTTTTTAACCAACTTTAAGCAAAATAAGACTTTATTTAATGTTCTATTAAATTGGATCTAATATACATTTAGAATTCACAGGCTCATTAAAGATCAAAAATGGTAATTTTTTTGAAATTCACCCATTTCTTCCGCTGTGGGTTGGTCAAGTTCCTTCAATGGTATCAGACCCCAATAGCCTATCCAGTTTAAATTAGTCATATTAGGGCTAACTGATTAAGCTTGCGCACTTAATATAGTGTCTAGAAAGGCGATGTCTAGGATTGGAAATGGGTAATCAAGTATCATGTCCTACCTGGTTACCCGCCTGGCCTAAAAGGTGATGCGAGCCCAAAGGTTACCCCTAATAGAAAAGACCCAATTTGAATTGGGCCTTGAGCTAAAATTTAAAATAGTTTTGAAAATTAAGACATGATTTTAAATTTAAAAGTTAAATTTATAATAAAACCATGTTTATTATAAGAGGTTATAATATAACATAAAGTTTCAAAATGTTTGAAACTGTTAATTTCAAATTATAAAATTTATTAATAAGATTAATAAAATAAATTAATTAAATAACTTAATTAACTAAAACTTATACGCATGCATTATATATGTTGATATATGTTATGTTATTTTAAAGTATTAAGATAACATAAGTACGCATATATGTAAGATAAATTTTAAAATTGATATAATTTAATTAAAATTGTTTAATTGAATAAATTTAAAATGGTAAATTTATTAAATAAAAAAATACGCATATATAAGATATATGTGTTATACTATAAAGGTTGTAGTATACACTATAAAGGTTGTAGTATACCCTATTAAGATTATAATAGATATGTCCAATATAAAATTTGTATTGGAATACTAATTTAAAATTAATTAAAGAGCTAATTAATTAAAATTAATTAAATAAGATTTAATTAATAAAATGTTATACGTAATATTATTGTATAAGTTAATTAAATATAAAAGTTATATAATAATGAAACTTATATAATATGAATGTATAAACTAAAGGTGGAACACTAAATAAACCCAAACAGACTAAAGGAATAAATACATATATAAATATATGTATATTGTGATTCCTGATGTGTTTGACACTTGAAGCATGAGGGTATTTCATAATAATTACATTATTCCACAAGTCGATATCACTCAATACAATATGTTGAAGATTATGAATCTTCGATATAATGTTGTCCTCTACCATATATAGATTTATGAATTACTTGCATACTCCTTAGTTGTTGAGCAAACTCATGCTGGGGATGTTATGTATAGTATTATTAATATATTGAACAAATGAGGTAAGATAACTTATGTGTAACGACCCGTAAATTTTCAATAATTAAATTTGGTTATTTAGTAAAAATTTTGTAATTAAATTTAGAAAGAAATAAAAAATTTATAATTTATATTGAAGTAAATGTTAAAAATGAAATTTGTAATTAACTGAAACAGATTGTAAAGTAAAATTGATTGAAATTAGTGAATTGAGAAACAAATTCAAAGTTATAATTACTGATGAAGTAATACGTAATAAATTACAAATTTATGCAATCAATGTAGATAAGTGATTATAACTCCTTTTTTTGATAATAAACGTTACTTAAATGGTAATTAATATAATAACGGAAAGTGTGAGTATAAATTTTTTTGTAAATGAAACATAGGTAAACAAATGTTAGTATTGAATTAATTAGTGAAATAATATAATGTTAATGGTAAGCAATAAACTTTGTAAATGTAGTTAAAAGTAAACGTTGACAATAATTATGTGTTGCCCGTTTATTTAGTCTATTAATTGAAATGAGAAATCAAATTTTAACAAAAATAAACAAAAGTTACATTAAGGTGGAAAGTAATACAATGTTTGGAAGTTGTTAATTTAGAGCACATTGAGAATTAGGAATTGAATTTTTAATCAATTGCAATAAAAATAAATAAAATGTTACGTTAATGTTAACTAAGGTAATTATTAATAAATTGAATGAAATTCAAATCACTGGAAATAATGTAGATGTATACTTAGCGACAAATTGAATATATGAAAACAAAATGTAAACATTTAATTAAATTTATGAATTTAAATTATAATAAATGGTCGTTGAATAAAATCAATGTTCTGGAAGTAATTATAATATTTGTTTGAAGGAAATAAACTTAAAGGTAATTAAAGTTTAATGGTTACAAATTTTTATAAATTACCTATTAGTTTATTTCATAGAATTTAATTTGAAAGCAATTGTAGTAATTGACTTAATTTGTACAATGCCAATTTATTTAAAGTAATTGGTTGGATGAGAAGAATGGAAATCAAGATATATCAATTTATTGGGATTTAAACTATAATAATTGGAGTAATTGCAATTTTATGAAATTTAACAGTTAATTATTACGTTAATAGAAATTTAGATGAATTCTGAGGATATTAAGATAATAGATTTTGATTCCATTGTTAATTTTATCCGTTTGATAATAATAAATTGAATAATAGAATGAAAAATAAATTAATTGGAATTTTTGTAAATTAAATTTATAATTTCTGAATGCAATAGAAATGAAATTTAACGCGGAAATTAATGAATGAATCAACATTAAATTGACATCTAAATTTGTTTAAAATCATTGTAAATGATTAAAAAAATTAAAACGATAAGAATTGTCAATTTTAGGATTGAAATTGGAAATTTGATTTAATTAATCAATTATTAATTTATTTAATTAATGTAAAAATAGCCATTTTAGCCACTGACTCGGATTTTGACGAAACTAGTTTCATCGGATCCGTAATTGTGAATTATTGTAGGATTTCAAGTTTCGTAGTGATCAGACTTTTCGTTTGATCATACGGACTCGAAACGCCTTGAAATTTATGAAATTGAAATCAATTTGGAAAATATTGATTTTAGAATAACTTTTTCATACGATGGAATTTGGATTTGAAACGTTTTCCATTGCATTTAAAATATTTTAAAACATCTATTTTGATATATGGGTTGACCCAATTTCGTTCCGGAGTCAGAACGGGCTTTTCGGGCCATTCATCGTTCAATGCGTTTATAAATCGGGTCCATCTATTCTTTTTCAACCTTGTCTATAAATACTCAGTTATAAACCCTAATTTCCATCATTCCCATTTGTCTGTGTGTATCACTTCTTTCACCTCCTTAGTTCAATGGCAGACAAACACCTAATTCCAACTGCAATTCAAAATCCAAAGTGAAATTTCAAACACCTCAAAAAAATTCAAAAAAAATATACATCGAAGCTCTCGATGTACGCATCTCAGATCTGCAGTTCGTTTTGGTTTTGAATCATCGATTTTCCAGAAATCGCAAATCAATTCACGGCCGTTTATCGCGCGTCGATGAACGTTGTCGGATCGTCGAATCGTTTTTGGGTTTTGTAGAGTGGATGATAGGGAGTTCATCGGTGTGCTTCGTTTCGCGAATTGACGGTTAGATCATCATGTAAATTTCAATTAGGGTTACGGTATTACGGCGGCTGCTGGTGGTGATCGTGTGGAGGACGCACGGCTTGGTGGTCTCGTGGGCCGTGGAGGAAGAGCACGAGGTGCGGCGCTCAAATGGAGGTAGCGGCGGCACAGTTCCATGTGAGACGGAGTTTGCGTTCGTGGCTTGCTCTGGTCGGCCTACAGCTATTTCTTGCGTACTGTGCGTGATGGTGGAGGAAAGCGTGACGTGGCAAAAGGAGGTAAAAGTGTTCTTTTTTTAATTTTTATAATTGAAATTCAAACACAATTATCGCTATATCTTTCACATACGAACACCAATTCACGCGTGGTTTTTTTGTTAGGATCGTATTGAAATTCCAAACATTTTGGCGCTGGTTTGGATGAATTCGAAGAATGTCAAATTTTTGGGTTAAATTCAATTTAATTTCAGTTTAAATTCGAAAGGTGGGTGTTTTAACCCACTCACAACCTCTAAAATTTCTTATGTTTGTTAAATTTAATTTTGTTGTAATTATGCATTTATTTATGACTGTTTCAGATATTTTTAATCATCATCTCAGTTAATTGCATTTATTTAAATTGAATCGTTATTTAATTTATTATTGAACATAACTGCCAATTAATTTCCTGTTATATATTATCAGTTATATATTGATATTGATTCATTGTTTTTAGATGATGATTATGATGGATGTATGATTTATGATGGATGAATGGATTTTGTATTATATTATTATAAATTGCAAGTTATTACGCATTTTTATTGATTCGGGATTTCGGTTTGAAATGATATATAACCGTAATTTTTATTTTAAATTACGGGTTGAAATGATAAACATCCGTATCACTTGACCATAGGGTAAAAAATTATATACAGACACCGCGGTTTATATATATATATGAAAATATTTTGAAATGATTTCTATGGTTTTGTAAAGAAATGTACGGGTTATATAAATATTGATTTTAGATGTTATATAAATGTCAAATTTATTATTGATTTTAGCTACATATAAATAGGCTTTGAAATATAAAATAAACCCAATAATAACTTTGATTATTTTATATAATATGGTTAAATGAATATTGATTTTTGATATTATATAAATATTATTAAAATGCTTTAATTTGAGCTATGTATAAGTTTGTTAAATTTAGTTTAATAATAGAGTTTGATTTTTATTAAAATAAATGTGAGTAAGTATTTAAATTTTATTTTAATATAGAGTGTATAATGATTTAAATAAATTAAGGTTGGGAGATAAATTCGTGATTTATTTGGAATTGAATTTATTTAAGAATTAAACTCTAAAAGGTTGATGTGAAATTTATTAAATTGAAATTTTTAAAAGGTATAATTATTATAACTAGATTGTTGGGTCTAGGTGAATTAAATGATTATTTCAAGTACAAATGAATTGAAGAAAATATTTAGTATTTGAAATTTGAGTTTTGTTTAAAATGAAATGGATTTATTATGTAAAATATTTCAAAACTAAATAATAGAAGATTTGATTTTTGAATCTAAATTATCAAATTTAGTTTTGGAATTTTGGAATATTTAAGCCTTGAAATATATCGAAATTCAAATGTTTTATCGAAATTGTAATGTTTTGAAGCTATGAATTTCAAAGTATTATGTTTTAAAAGTGTTATAGTTTCAAATGCTTGGTTTCAAGGTATATAAATTTGAAAGTGCTATGATTTTGGAAAAAGTGATATTTTTGAAAATGATATTATATTGATTTGGGTTTTATAAAAATGATATCATATTGATTTGATTTTTGAAATAGAAATGATATCGTATTTATATAGTTTTGAAATAAATATTATATTCCGGTTTAAAGTATAAATTATTTTGAAATGACTACGGTGTTATAATAACGTTTGGTTGTTGAAGAGACCGGGATCGAAAGTTATCATACTCTTTGCCAACTTCGAAAACCACTTTAACAACCATGTACGCGGTGGAGATTTCAGAATGAAGTAGGATGGCGGCGGCGTTTCCTTTGAGGTAAATACGTGGACCCGACTCCCATGAGTTAGCATAAGGTGGCTAAAATAGGAACGATTCTTGGGCCAATGAGGTAGCACCTTTGATCGGACACATCCTTTCGATATTATACTTTGAATTTTGGATTTGATTCGGTGGCCACTTTTGATTTTTTTTATTCGGGGGTGTGGCCCGAGGTGGGCGGTAGCTGCGCGCTACGCGTTACCACCGGTCCGGATGCGTAATTGGTATATCTACCGTGGCATTTCCTAGTTGTGTCGTGTCACCTACCCTATCGCGCCTTGTACGAGTTTGGTTTTCTCCCGTAGCCCATGTGGTATCCTCTTGTGGCTTCCCGATCAGGAGGGACTATGATATTGGATGGACTACTGGGACTATCACGTGTTAAGGGGAATATTGGGTCACTCCTTAACGCTATTTAAAAGTATGTTTATTTTATTATAGACATTATTATAATAGCGAAATATTACTACATAGTAAATAGTTTAGCGGATCCTTAGGAGGTGTGAATCCCGAGCATCTCTGAAGTTACTGCACTCACGTTAGACACTGGATAGGAGATGTCAAACCCCGTAAACATCTCCGACGCCGTTACACTCATATTTATTTCTGTTGATTTAACTTACATAAGATCTTTTATTTCTGACTCGAGTGTTTTGTCTTTTCAATTCGCTTTGGGTCAGTCCGAGCATTTCAGGATTTGAAGATTTATTTCTGGAGGACGAAGACGAAGATTTCATTATTATTATATATATTACATTGTTCCACTACACACTGTATTCCGCTGCATTGATTATTATTCACTGGTATGTGCAACTCTGATATGTATTGTATAAATATAATCAATTTTTTTTGTAAAACAGCTTCATGAACTGTTTATTTGATTATTATATTTTTTCGTTCCGCTGCAAGATTCTATTTTATTTTTTTCTTTCTCTACTTTTTCTTATTTACCCTATAACAATCCTCCCTTCTGTATGGTTTAAGTCTGACGTGTGTGGTTTATCGTCGATTTAAAGCGTGCAAAAAGGCGGATGTTACATCTGGTATCAGAGCTTTGGTTTACCGATAAACCTTAGCTTTGTAAGGGCTGACTCTTTATTAATAGGGTAGTAATACCCTATGGTGAGTCGCTGAGTGTATATATGAGAGAGCGTATTTGTTAGTGTTATATAAATTTTTTTAATATTGTGCTTATTTGATCCGTTTTGTATTTATAAATTCTGGTTGATGCATGGGGCGCTATGACATCAACAGGGATTTCTAAACACTTAATAGGACAGACCGACATAATATTTGGTTTTAATATAGGTGAATGAAATAATTTTGCCTATTATATTTTCTGTATATAAAAAATAATTTTTTATAAATGATATATATTTGGTTGCAATATATTGGTTGTTAGGTAATGATATTTTAAATAATAGTGGAAATAAGATTGAAAATAATAAAGAAAATGAAAATTGGAATTTAGAACTTCAGTTCCGGGGTTTTGAAAATTTCTTTTGAATGATTTGGAATATAATAATAATATCATTAGAAATATTTTCTGATATAAATATTTCAATATAATTTGAAAGAATTGTTTTAAAGAAATTTGGAAGGAATAAATTATGTACTCCCCTCTCTGTCGCTGGAAAATGATTTCGGTGAGAGTGCACGCATCATCGACATTCATTTTTGAGTTTCGAAGTAGGAAGGTTACTGTAGTAGTTTTACTGCAGATTTATTTTGATAAACAAATATGAATTTTAAATTGTTTTAATTACAGTTAGATATATATAAGTTGTAAGTATATACATTTATCTATTATTTTAAATGATTCTTGGATAAAAACCCGGTATTAATTCTTAAGTTTCCGCTAATTAATAGTTTTAATTAGGGTAGTGAAAGGGTAGTTCACTAATAATTGGAACCTTTAAATAAATAAGAGATAAAATGCCTGATTATAAATGGAATTAAAAGAAATTTGAAATTGTAACCTATAAAACAAAAGATAATATTATTGAACATTAAATTAATTAAAGAAAATAAAAAACCCTTGCATAACTTTCAATTACATTCTTAAAGACATATATATAACTTACCGAAGATGTAAAAAGTTGAAATGTTAATAAAAAAACGTAATGTATATTATACAAGTAAAGCTTTTGCAATAGGAAGGTTCAATGAAATTCTTCAAAAAATAAGAATTTGATATTGTGGTTGTTATAACCTAAGTATAATTGAAATACTACTGATTAAATATAATGGAAGGCAGGTGTTGTAAGTAAGAAATTTCAAACTTAAAGTAAATAAGTTGAAGTTATTTCTAAATAAAATTGTAAGAAATAAATGTAAATTTAAAAGATAAATTAGTATATGAATGAAATTAATAAAGATTAACTTGATTTGGGAATTTGTTGTTTGTTTGGTTTATAGCTGTTTGGGTAAGGATACTTTAAATTTGTTTGGATGTATGTATAATCTATTTAGTTTCGCCTACGACTGTTGAGTAAAAGGGTACACTTAGTAGTTAATTTTCATTTCGGACGATTTAAAGTTTTGAACCCGAACAACTATTTGTTTTGTTTGATATGAATGGATAATTGATGTGTGTTGATTTATGTGATGGTTGTTTGCTTGTTGCAAGTGATGGTTGGTATGTTGATTGTTTGTTGTTATTTGAAACAGCTTTAAATATTTCATTTTATATAATTGTTAACCCTTTTGGATTATATAAGTGCAATACAGGTTATGGAATAATTGCTACTGCTTTTGGTTTCATAAATAAGCGTTATTTTCCCGACGAATAGGTACGTTTTCGGATTTCGGTTTATTGCGTTATTATACTATATTCCCGGGTTGGGATATACTATTTTGGAAAATATATGTATATATTTGTTATATTTGATATTATATTTTCTCTCGAGTCTCTCCGTACAAAGGAGACTCTACCGAAATTTTCCGTAAATTTTGGACTTAGAAAATTTTGAAAATGCTTTCCAAAGTTTATTAATTTAAGTATAAAAATATTTAGTGGTTATAAATTGGTATATTTTATTTAAATTAATTAATTTTGTAAAATTTATTTTTTTTTAAATTTAATGTTTTAATTAAGATATATTGATTTTCTAATTCTTCTTTTCCCTTCTTTTCCTTTTCGGGGACGAAAAGTTTTGAGTGGGGGAGAGTGTAACGACCCGTAAATTTTCAATAATTAAATTTGGTTATTTAATAAAAAATTTGCAATTAAATTTAAAAAGAAATAAAAAATTTATAATTTATATTTAAGTAAATGTTAAAATGAAATTTGCAATTAATTGAAACAGATTGTAAAGTATAATTGATTGAAATTGGTATATTGGAAAACGAATTCAAAGTTATATATACTGATGAAGTAATACGTAATAAATTGAAAATTTATGCAATCAATGTAGATAAGCGATTATAACGTTTGTTGTTGATAATAAACGTTACTTAAATGGTAATTAATATAATAACGGAAAATGTGAGTATAATTTTTTTTGTAAATGAAACATAAGTAAACAAATGTTAGTATTGAATTAATTAGTGAAATAATACAGTGTTAATGGTAAGCAATAAACTTTGTAAATGTAGTTAAAGTAAACGGTGACAGTAATTATGGGTAGCCCATTTATTTAGTCTATTAATTGAAATGAGAAATCAAATTTTAACAAAAATAAACAAAAGTTACATTAAGGTGAGAAGTAATACAATGTTTGGAAGTCGTTAATTTAGAGAATACTGAGAATTAGGAATTGAATTTTTAATCAATTGCAATAAAAATAAATAAAATGTTACGTTAATGTTAACTAAGGTACTTATTAATAAATTGAATGAAATTCAAATCAATGGAAATAATGTAGATGTATACTTAGCGACAAATAGAAAATATGACAACAAAATGTAAACATTGAATTAAATTTATGAATTTAAATTATAATAAATGGTCATTTAATAAAATCAATGTTCTGGAAGTAATTATAATATTTGTTTGAAGGAAATAAACTTAATGGTAATTAAAGTTTAATGGTTACAAATTTTTATAAATTACCTATTTGTTTAGTTCATAGAATTTAATTTGAAAGCAATTGTAGTAATTGACTTAATTAGTACAACCCCAATTTATTTAAAGCAATTGGTTGGATAAGAAAAATGGAAATCAAGATATATCAATTTATTGGGATTTAAACTATAATAATAATTGGAGTAATTGCAATTTTATGAAATTTAACATTTAATTATTGCGTTGATAGAAATTTAGATGAATTCTGAGGACATTAAGATAATAGATTTTGAATCCATTGTTAATTTTATCCATTTGATAATAATAAATTGAATAATAGAATGAAAAGTAAATTAATTGGAATTTTGTAAATTAAATTTATAATTTCTGAATGTAATAGAAATGAAATTTAACGCTGAAATTGATGAATGAACCAACATTAAATTGACATCTAAATTTGTTTAAAATCATTGTAAATGATTAAGAAATTTAAAATGATAAGAATTGTCAATTTTAGGATTGAAAATGGAAATTTGATTTAATTAATCAATTATTAATTTATTTAATTAATGTAAAAATAGCCATTTTGGCCACTGACTCGGATTTCGACGAAACCAGTTTCATCGGATCCGTAACGGTGAATTATTGTCAAGTTTCGTAGCGATCGGACTTGTCGTTTGATCGTACGGACTCGAAACGCCTTGAAATTTATGAAATTGAAATCAATTTGAAAAATATTGATTTGAGCATAACTTCTTCATACGATGGAATTTGGACTTGAAATCTTTTCCATTGCATTTAGAATATTTTAAAACATCTATTTTGATGTATGGGTAAACCCAATTTCGTTACGGATTCAGAACGGGCTTTTCGGGCCATTCATCGTTCAACGCGTTTATGAATCGGGTCCATCTATTCTTTTTCAACCTTGTCCATAAATACTCAGTTATAAACCCTAATTTCCATCATTCTCATTTGTCTATGCGTACCACTTCTTTCACCTCCTCAGTTCAATGGCAGACAAACACCTAATTCCAACTGCAAATTCAAAATCCAAAGTGAAATTTTGAACACCTCAAAAAAATTCAGAAAAATTATATATCAAAGCTCTCGATGTACGCATTTCAAATCTGCAGTTTGTTTTGGTTTTAAATCATCGATTTTCCAGAAATTGCAAATCAATTCACGGTCGTTCATCGCGCGTCGATGAACGTTGTAGGATCGTCGAATCATTTCTGAGTTTTGTAGAGTGGACGATGGGGAGTTCATCGGTGTGCTTCGTTTCACGAATTGACGGTTAGATCATCGTGTAAATTTCAATTAGGTATACGGTATTATGGCGGCTGCTGGTGATCACGTGGAGGACCCATGGCTTGGTAGTCTCGTGGGCCGTGGAGGAAGAGCACGTGGGGCGGCGCTCAAATGGAGGTAGCGGCGGCACAGTTCCGTGTGAGATGGAGTTTATGTTCGTGGTTTGCTCTGGTCGACCTGCAGCTATTTCTTGCGTACTGTGCGTGATGGTGGAGGGAAGCGTGACGTGGCAAAGGGGGTAAAAGTGTTCTTTATTTATTTATTTTTATAATTGAAATTCAAACACAATTATCATTATATCTTTCACATACGAACACCAATTCACGCGTGGTTTTTTTGTTAGGATCGTATTGAAATTCCAAACATTTTGGCGCTGGTTTGGACGAATTCGAAGACTATCAAACTTTTGGGTTTAAATTGAATTTAATTTCAATTTAAATTCGAAAGGTGAGTGTTTTAACCCACTCACAACTTCTAAAATTTCTTATGTTTGTTAAATTTAATTTTGTTGTGATTACGCATTTATTTATGACTGTTTCGGATATTTTTAATCATCATCTCAGTTAATTGCATTTATTTAAATTAAATCGTTATTTAATTTATTATTGAATATAACTGCCAGTTAATTTCCTGTTATATATTATCGGTTATATATTGATATTGATTTATTGATTTTGGATGATGATTGTGATGGATGTATGATTTATGATGGATGAATGGATGTTGTATTATATTATTATAAACCACAAGTTATTATGCATTTTTATTGATTCGAGATTTCAGTTTGAAATTATATATAACCGTAATTTTTGTTTTAAATTACGGGTTGAAATGATAAATATCTGTATCACTTGACCATAGGGTAGAAAATTATATACAAACACCGCGGTCTATATATATAAAAATATTTTGAAATGATTTCTATGGTTTTGTAAAGAAATATACGGGTTATATAAATATTGATTTTAGATGTTATATAAATGTCAAATTTATTATTGATTTTAGCTATATATAAATAGGCTTTGAAATATAAAATAAGCCCAATAATAAAGTTTAATTATTTTATATAATATGGTTAAATGAATATTGATTTTTGATATTATATAAATTTTATTAAAATGCTTGAATTTGAACTATGTATAAGTTTGTTAAATAGAAATTTAGTTTAATAATAGAGTTTGATTTTTATTAAAATAAATATGAGTAAGTATTTAAATTTTATTTTAATATAGAGTGTATAATGATTTAAATAAATTAAGGTTGGGAGATAAATTGGAGATTTATTTGGAATTGAATTTATTTAAGAATTAAACTCTAAAAGGTTGATGTGAAATTTATTAAATTGAAAATTTTAAAAGGTACAATTATTATAACTAGGTTGTTGGGTCTAGGTGAATTAAATGATTATTTCAAGTACAAATGAATTGAAGAAAATATTTAGTATTTGAAATTTGAGTTTTGTTTAAAATGAAATGGATTTATTATGTAAAATATTTCAAAACTAAATAATAGAAGGTTTGATTTTTGAATCTAAATTATCAAATTTAGTTTTGGAATTTTGGAATATTTAAGCCTTGAAACATATCGAAATTGAAATGTTTCATCGAAATTGAAATGTTTCGAAGTTATGAATTTCAAAGTATTATATTTTAAAAGTGTTATAATTTCAAATGTTTGGTTTCAAGGTATATAAATTTGAAAGTGCTATGATTTTGGAAAAAGGGATATTTTTGAAAATGATATTATATTGATTTGGGTTTTATAAAACTAATATCATATTGATTTGGTTTTTGAAATAGAAATGATATCGTATTTATATAGTTTTGAAATAAATATTATATTCCGGTTTAAAGTATAAATTATTTTGAAACGACCGCGGCGTTATAATAACGTTTGGTTGTTGAAGAGACCGGGATCGGAAGTTGTCATACTCTCTGCCAACTCCCAAAACCACTTTAACAACCATGTACGTAGTGGAGCTTCCAAAATGAAGTAGGATGGCGGCGGCGTTTCCTTTGAGATAAATACGTGGACCCGACTCCCGTGAGTTGGCATAAGGTGGCTAAAACAGGAGCGATTCTCGGGCCAATAAGGTAGCACCTTCGATTGGACACATCCCTTCGATATTATACTTTGACTTTTGGATTTGATTCGGTGGCCACTTTTGATTTTTTTATTTGAAGGTGTGGCTCGAGGTGGGCGGTAGCTGCGCGCTACGTGTTACCACCAGCCTGGATGCGTAATTGGTATATCTACCCTGGCATTGCCTAGTGGTGTTGTGTCACCTACCCTATCGCGCCTTGTACGAGTTTGGTTTTCTCCCGTAGTCCGTGTGGTATCCTCTGGTGGCTTCTCGATCAGGAGGGACTGTGATATTGGATGGACTATTGGGACTTTACGTGTTAAGGGGAATATTGGGTCACTCCTTAACGCTATTTAAAAGTATGTTTATTTTACTATAGACATTATTATAATAGCGAAATATTACTACATAGTAAATAGTTTAACAGATCCTTAGGAGGTGTGAATCCCGAGCATCTTCTGAGTTACTGCACTCACGTTGGACACTGAATAGGAGATGTCAAACCCCGTAAACATCTCCGACGCCGTTACATTCATATTTATTTCCGTTGATTTAACTACATGAGATCTTTTAGTTCTGACTCGAGTGTTTTGTCTTTTTAATTCGCTCGGCTCAGTCCGAGCATTTCAGGATTTAAAGATTTATTTCTGGAGGACGAAGACGAAGATTTCATTATTATTATTTATATTATATTGTTCCACTGCACACTATATTCCGCTGCATTGATTATTATTCACTGGTATGTGCAACTCTGATATGTATTGTATAAATATAATCAAATGTTTTTGTAAAACAGCTTCATGAACTGTTTATTTGATTATTATATTTTATCGTTCCGCTGCAAGATTTTATTTTGTTTTTTTTCTTTCTCTACTTTTTCTTATTTACCCCATAACAATCCGCCCTTCTGTATGGTTTAAGTCTGACGTGTGTGGTTTATCGTCAACTTAAAGCATGCTAAAAGGCGGATGTTACATCATGTATTTGTTGAGCAAACTCAAGGTACATATACTATACTTAGGCCATCACAATATAATAGGTACGAGTGAATAATCTCTTTCGATTTGTTGAGCAAACTCAAGGTTGAAATTAGATTAGGACAAGGAAAAATAGGTTAGTAGTTATATGTGATACAACCGATAATGAGTTATCAATTGTTTATGGGGCTATGATTTGTTAAGCAAACTCAAGGTCATAATACCAAGACAAACGAGTTCTAACACCCACTAGTGAAGTCTAAAGACTTCTATATTTCATCTTAGAGTTTGGAGAAACATAAAAGATTAGTGGGAGCCTTATTAGATAAATGAAATGGTAACATTTAACCTTTCTAATATTATAAGAACATATGTTAAATAATGTTATAATTATCTACAATGATAAATTTGTAAATTTAATATGATTATAAAATGTTTATCAATTAACATATACAAACCAACTGAATTGAAAGTTGACAAGTGGAAATATAACGCCCTCTATTAAATTCCAATTGCATGTTAACATTTCAACACCTATGCAAGTGCCCGATTTTACAACTACTAAATACATTTGTGGTTTGGTCACTTATGCATTTATTTGCTCAAGGCCATGTATTGCATTCTATGAGTTTCGAACTCTAAAAGCAATACAAGACTATGGATATTGATTCATGTACAGTTGCATATAAATGTTGTATGGTGAATGGTCAAAGTTTGTAATGTACAATATTTCGATGAAATTAGTTCATCCAAAAAACCATATAAACCTTAGTGCGAGATCGAGTATTCAATCTGATTGATTACAAAAGGGATCATATTGTATCAATGTAACACATGACAAAAAACTGCAAGATAAATCTGAGAACTCGATCGCTGAAATGTCATTTTGATCGATTTACATAAAGTGCAACATATTTGATGTCTTTAAATGTTAAGGATAATCGAATGCGCTTTTGTAAAAAGTTTGTTATGGTATCGTAGTAAGGTTTTTTTGTATAGTTTGACCATTTAAAAGGAAAACGAATATATAAGAATAGATGTAATTCAATGTACAATTGGGATGAAGAGAATGAATAGTCACTTTTGCTTTATAGAGAAACATTGGAAACGAGAATTGTAACAATAATTTACAATTAATATTGGAATAAGAAATATGATTTCTATTCCAAAATGTATTTTCATATAGAAAATTGTTTTCTATGAGATTTATTTCTTTGAGCTCAAGATTTTTGATCAATGAACTCTCCACTGTAAATAGTTACAGTGCATGAAATAAACAAATTGTATTAAGTGAACGATGGACCTCCAGATTTAGTACGCTATTATAGTAATGGTGGAACTAGTGGAAGCATGCCACATAGCACTTATTAATTGCATCATAGTATGAAAATTGTTTCTATAAAACTTACCATACATTATTTACGAAATAATGAATATTTTTCGGTATCGACTGGAAATAAAAGAGACATAGCTATATTTCAATATGAATATTATGAATATTCTTTATGAAATAAAAATATAATGTGATAAAAAAATTTACAAAAAAAGTGATCCATTAGAAACAACAAAAGCGTCTAATATTATTTATGGTTGTTTTGGAATCATGGACAAAGCCGTAGTTTTGAGAAATAATTTTATGTATGATTTTGAATCATATGATATTGTAAATTATATCTCAAACAATAAAGGACTATGCACCTATTTAGTGGGAGTATCATAAGAGTTGATGAACTCTTCAGATTGATACATATAAATATATGCAATCGTAATTCTATATATACAAAAACCATTTCATGTACTTCGTCATATTCACCGATGAGTTATCGTCGATATTGACATGTGTATTTGATACGCATGTGATATGTTATGGTAAACTTATAGAATATAAAAAAGAAGTAAATAAAACAACATGTGATAGAAATGATTTGATTTGATCGAATGAGTGAGTATATTGGAAAATGTTTTGAACGTACCTAAAACAAATAAAGATTCAATCTCAAAATTACTCCTACATGTGATACATAATGATGCATCAACACTCAGTAATTGAACTTTGTTGGACAATGTACGATTAATTGTGAGTGAAGTTGAGTTAGTTTCTTTCTATAAAATAATGCACTTAAGGGTAGTACATAAGGTTAATGTTATTTCATTTGAATAACAATTTACAAAATTTTACAAGATAAAGATTTATAAGAAACTCCAAGGTATCCTAGGCCAAGGAGTTGGCAGGTTGTGCGAGTCAAAAAATTGCACGTAATAATTGTTTGTAAGGGATCTTGTATGAATCTCCCCAAAATTTTTTTTGGAAGACTGTCATTGGATGACATATTTATGTTTTGAACATAATATTTGTAAACCAATACCAAATCTGTTTTATAAATAAATAAATTCATAAAATGTTTATGAATACCTATACTATTGCACTGAAAAACAATTGTTGTTTCAAGATATACTAACTTCATTGTGAAGAAATTTCCTTGACTAATTATAGGTAGTAAAACGGAATTGGATATAATCCATGGATAGAACTGATTATATGAGATGAAATGAAATTAACTAACCTAAACGAACACATACCATTAGAATGTCTAATAATTATTCTCGCATGTCTAAGAGAAACTATGAGTTTCTTATCAATGTCAAAAATATATAATCCTCGGTTGTTTAATTAAACCATCAAGAGTGTTGACTCTATATGGTATAATGAGCAAATTCGATAGAATTTCCAGTACGCTATCAAAATATGATTTTGGTAGTCGTAACCAAACGGATGTGATCCATTGGCCACGATTATGACTTTATGATTAAGACTAATACAGCTGGAATTAAATAAGCAATGTTGATAAGAATTATATCGTAAATTTCAATTGTTGAAATTGGCATAATAGATTCGATATTCAACATGTTTAAGTCAGTTCGGATTTACTCACAAACTTAACGCTTGATAAGTCCTATTGCTTTTGTATATATGTATTGAAATAGAAAATTCTAAATAACAATTCAGAGTAATTTGTTTACACATATTAACCAAAAATGTCTCAAAGTCGGTGAGAGCGATATTGAGTTTGTGAGTTTTGGATACGATCCAAGAAATAATACGAAAGTATCATTTTATAAGCATCAAGATCGAATAAGTACTTTGATAGAAATATCAAATATTTTGATTTTCAATCAAAGTGCAGAGGAAGCATTTGTTCATAAGAAAAAATGTTAAAATGTACATTGATATTTCTAAACTATAAGTAAATAACATGTTGATTTTAACGATGCACTTGTGTCAAAACCAGCATTAGTTGTTTTAATACTCAAAATTGGATTAATAAATGATGTCTTTTACAACAAGGTCTAAAAGATGATAGGAATGTGCCAAATGATATGCAAGGACGCCTTATTAAATTGTTTAATACGGAACATGTAAGCTTGATTCCTTTGCATTGGAAAAAGAAATTATCGTACATGTTGTTTTGTCTACGATATCATGATTTGCTTATGTATTTGATACATGAAGCAAATATCAAATCCAAAATGGTATCACTAAATGGTTATTTGAAGCGTTCTCGTGTAGTTATGAAATACTAGAGAATTTTTTATAGAAACAAAAACTGCTTATGAAGGAGTGTTCGAACTCAAACTTCATAAGTCATATTGAGTGTAGTATGTCAATTATAAATTCAAAGTTAAGAATATTTAAGTTGGAAATGTTCCGAATAAAAGACTGTGGCTTTTTCAATGAAAAAAGGCTACGTACACGCCTTGAATATTGTCACAATAAAAATAATGTATATAAAATTATAAGTGCACAAATTTATAACCGAGTCGATTCCAAATGTTGAGAATCTCATAACACTATTATGTGATAACAATGTCGCGATATGGTTTGCAATAGAACTTAGAGCTCATTAAAGGTTGAGAGGCATACATTGAATCGTTCCACGTGATAAAGCAGTTTATCGCCGTCGGAGAGAGTTGATTGACAGAGTAGATAATCAAAACATAATAGCATACCCGTTCATAAAGGGACCGACCTAACTGGTTTTGAGAAAACTGATTGAAGACTTGGAATAAGATTCCATAATTGACCCCAAGTGCAAGTGGGAGATTGATAGAGTTAACGGTATGCTCTAAGGGCAATTATGTAATTTGTTACATATATATAACTCGTTGACCAATCTTGTTCGACATAAAGGTATTTTCTTTCTATTATACACTTGATATAATGTGGTTATATTAATTAATCAATTTAATTAAAAATTTATTTATTAGAAAATCTATAAATGACATATTTTGTGATAGTAGTTACAAAGTGTTGTAACCATGAGTAATTTATCACAATAAAACAAATATAGCATTTTAAATGTTCCTAGTCAAGATGCATCGAGACTGAATATTGATGTATCCATTAAGACTAGAGTATGTAACACTCTCCAAATGTTGGGCAACGTATTACTAATGACCGTAAAGGACCTAGGGGTTAGACTAACTCGATAGTTTTTTGTTGGTTAATATAACTAAGGTCAAACAGAAAATATCGATGTGACTGATTTACACGGTTCTCTCGATTTGAGAATACCATGGATCTTCGCTATGAAAGCTCTGCTTTGATTATAGTAAACATGGCATGGCGTTCTGTAACGCCCCACCCCAAGACCCACCTTAGAAAAGAGAATTAACAAGTAATTCTGTCTACTAAAGCGGAGAATAGGCCTTCTTATGGGCGACCATCTATAATTTTGTCTTAAACGTCCATTGAAAACGTCGATAAATGCATTATAATTTTTCAACTCATGTAGATCGACATACCCAGTAAATGCTTAATCCAAAACTATAAGTGGCTAACGGATCTATCAGAACAAAATACAATAACTGAATGTAAATCACATCACAGAACAGTAACCAACATCATATATATACATATACACTGATACATGTTCAGTACAATACAATATGAATACAATAAAGGTGGTACATGACCACATAATATACATCGAATCAAATGTAAAACATCAGAGTATGCGGAAGAAATAAACTACTCAAGAGAAAGAAGAACTGATATTCAACATCAACTTCAAGCTAAGCCCAATAGATGATACCTGAAGTAACTCGGTCTGACCCGAGTGAAAACACACGGGTCAGGCTAGCTAAAATCATCAGTTAAACAGAATAATCGGTAAGGATAACGAGGTGAAAGCTATGGTATCCTTTTTCATAAAAGATGCCATGCCCTAAACAGGGTTTCAACATCATAAGAAAGGACAACATCTCTACTTGGCAAGTAGAAGAAATAATGATGATGAAGTCATACTTGAGTGGCATCATAGACACTTAAGCAAATGGAACATCACCGAGCAAAATTTTAAAGATAACATTCAATAAACATCGTTTTCGCCTCATATCATCAGCGGTATAAAAAATATGGATAATGACTTCAAATGAATCAATTATCTTCTTATAAGTGCTCGTCAATATAACAATACATCAAAGGTACATATCCTTCATACATAGAATAAAACGCATATGGATGTGCCTCATCTTATTGGCGCATCCCAATGATCATTCAAGGAAATATAAAACCCAATCATAAAAGAAGCATTATACTTATTCATACCTCATCTCATCGATATGAATATAGATACATCTCAAATCCATCACTAAAACTCATCATAAAAGATTCTTCATAATCATTTATACCTCATCTCATTGGTATAAATTTATAAATACATCTCAACTCCATCTTAACATCAAGTAGTCTATAAAATCGTCAAATCATTGATCCATAATGCAAATAATTGTATAAATATAAATATACCTTAAATCTATTATAAAAATTCATCATAAAAGCATTACCATAATTTATCTTGATAGAGCCCGAAAAGAATCCAAAACATCATGTTCGAAATCACAAATAAAACCATGTACGTCAATAAGCCTTTTTCTTACATAAGGCTATACTAAAGCATCATCATCAAAATAGTGAAATCAAAACACCTAAAACCTCATGGAAAATAGCACGTGCATTTACATCTTGACTAGTACTACCATATTTGGTACCATTCATCGTGATGACTTGGGGTCACATAACATCATAACATCGTGATCATCTTGATTGACTATAGTCGAAAACATCTTAATGACACCCAGTCACAAAAACCTGAGTAATAACATCGTGATGATTGGAGTCGAGTAATAACTTCATGAACATCGTGATGACTCCAATCGAGTACTCGGTCTGTAGCACTAGTAACATCGTGAATGTGTCTCAACTTCTCAAATAGGAACCCAATAGGCGTCAACGTACGTCCCATACCATACGTTCTTACCTATTGGTTTACTAATTGTTAGTCGATGCCACATTAGAAAACCATCATAAAACATCATCAAATAAACACTGCCTCATCTCATCGGCGAGTGTAAGATACCTAACTCGTCTTATCTCTTACTTGGACGAGTTTTAAGTGACATCGAGGCTTGTCTCATTTTATCGACAAGTAAAAATTCATCATAAATATCGAAATCATCATCAATCCATTATAACAACTTGCCTCATCTCCTAGGCAAGTAAAAGAATATCGTGATGGTTATTTCTAACCATAGTTGCAAATTAAAACTTAACATCAATATTGCCTCATTTCATCGGCCTTCACAAAATGCATCTAGATTGGTTCGTCGTCGAATGTACTCAAAGAGTAATTCTCAAACCAATAATCTTCACCAAAATTTGGTAACCTCTAAATCAACTCAAAATAACACTTCAAATTGGTTTCAATGAAAACCGTGGTCGAAAACAACGAAAATTAAGAGGGATATCTCAAAACCGATAACTTGAATTCAATACGAATTCAATTCAAATTTAACCCAAAATCAATTAAAATTCGATTTAAAATTTGAATTTCAAATTCTCAAAATATAGCTAGCTTACTGATAGGCAACATAGCTCTGAAAATTTCTCAGAAACATCATTAAAACCGAAGAGAATGAGAGCAAAATGAGCTAATACAATTCTAAAATCAACGATTGTTGTTGCTATCATTTTGCTCTCAGGACAGCAGCATACAACCATAATTTCGACCAAACAAACTGTAAAATTCCAGAAATCACAATGAATGAAACTTGTAGCACATTACCTAAGCTTTTCGAAACATCTAAAATTATCAAAATTGGTTAAGAAACGAAGAAGTTATGGTCAAATTCGTTTCGTTTTCAAACACCAAGCAAATATTGATTTTGCTCTCGGGTTAGCAATAGAAAAATTAGATTTTGACATAGCTAACCTGAAAATTACAGAAAACTCAAAACATAAAAGTTGTAACACATGATTTATTATTTCCATAACATCTAAAATTATCAAATCCGGTTAAGAAACGAAAAGGTTATGGCCAATTTCGTTTCAGCTTCAATGACAAAGCAAATATTGGTTTTGCTCTCGGGATAACAGAATATAAATTCGATTTTGACAAAGCTAACCACAAAATTATAGAAAAGTCAATGCATTAAAGTTGTATAATATGATTTAAGATTTCCGAAACATCCAAAATTATCAAAATCGGTTAAGAAACGAACGAGTTATGGCAAAAATAATTTCTCAGACTTGTGATTGTTGTTGATGTCATTTGCTCTCGGGACAGCAACAAACAAGCACGATTTTGATAAAGAAAACTTCAAAATTTTAGAAAACTCAAAACTCAAAACTTGTAGCCCTTTGTCTTTGATTTCCAGAACATCCAAAATTATGAAATTTGGACAAAAATTGTAGAAGTTATGGCCAAAACAATGTGGCAACAGAAAACAGAAAGTAACAAAGACGAAATGTAACCTTATTAATACGAAAATTCAACTCAAAACTTTGATTTTGGCTAGCATTTGTAAGATTTTACACTTACCAATTGATTTTCAGTGAATAAGTAAGGATTTGCAAGCAAGGTTGAGCCTTTAGCATAAGATTGAAGCCTTAAACATCTGAAAATAGAAAAAAAACAATACATGCAAAGAAGAAATTGATCAAAACAAAATTTACAGCAAACAATTCTAGGGTTTTAGATGGATTCTAAGATAGAATAGGTTGGAGATTACCTTCTTTTATGATTCTAACTTGAATTAGGCTTTTAAATTTGCAAAGATTGAGCTTGGAAGATTAAATTTTGAAGAGGGTAGCCATTGTTTTGTACTTTGAAGCTTTTTCTTTTCTGATTTAGGTTTTACTGTAATGAGTTTTGGGAGAAAAGAAAATACTTCATTAGAAAACTCTAGAATTTGGGTTATTGGATGTTTACTATATCCAATTAGCCTATTCTCATACTTAGAAAATTATTTAGGCTAATATACATAAGTTTTAAACCATTTTTAACATAACTTTCACATATTAACTTCTTTTTACATGAGACCAAATGCACTCTTCATATTTTAACAAGGTGAGCATCATTAACAGGATATTTTTTATTTTATTTTTACACTTAAAATATTATTTTCACAATAAACTATTAATTTACACAATAATTGACAATATCGTTATTTTTAGACAAAAACCACTATTTTTACAATCTGAGTCGAATAAAAATTATTTCTTAACACAAATAAGTGTATTAAATGTTTTTACACTTTTTAAAATATTGCAACACTATTTTCAATCATTAATACACTTAGAAAAATCCATTTTCTTCTCATTTGCCCTTTTTATTCACTATAAAAGTCTATTGTTGGAATAAAATTCCAATAATTCCCATTTTGACTCAATAAATAACTAACATCATTTATTTTCAACCCACTTTCAGAAATAAAATATTCTATGCTAATTGTCACTCATTTATATTTATTCCAACCATCAATATGTTGAAATAACATCTTATGAGATAAATTAACTCACATAAATTCAAAACCCAAGTTTTATTCATCAAAACATTGTTTATATAATATAAACAATATTAACTTACATTTCATCCCTCCAATTCATTTATAATCACAATATTAAATTATTATTTGCATTATAATTTAATATTAATGGTAATCTCCAAAATCTGGGTTGTTACAGACTCCACTCCTTAACAAAATTGCGTCCTCGCAATTTCTAGAGGAAAAAGCTGTAAAAAAACACTAATGATACAATCATCGAAGGATAAGGACAAGCTCTAATTCCAAACCATTCATACTCTTAATATAGAATGGTAGAAAGAAACAAGGAAAAACTCACTTGGTTAATTCAATGGCCTATCTTGTGCTAATATGGTGATTAGCTAACCATAGAATTTTCCAAGCAACTCGAAAGAATTTCGGAGATCTCCCGTCTCGAATCAAAACTCAATAAGATGCTCAACAAATAATCAATCGAAAATGATTGATTACTCAAAATTCTATGAATAGAGTTGGGACTAAACTCACTCAAACCCGATCTCTAAGCAATAAAGAAGATCAACAACAAGATTTTCCACACGATAATACGGAAAGAACATCCTCACAACAAAGATAGACACAATAGACAAGATAGATAAATCTCAATATGGCTTCTCACAAGGCTACCAAACTCGAACGACTATGAAATATGCATGTCGTTGATATTAGCTCAGGGATATAATATACTCAAGAAACAAGGATATAACCTCAAATTACTTTTGAATCCAAGATATTTAGAATTTTTTTCTCAACATTTTTTATATTTTAAATCTTAATTTTCAACATTTGAAAATTTTCAAACTGTTTACTATATTACTTAGTAAGTAATTTAAAACTCAAATTAAAAGCACAAATTTCTTCTCTTACTTTAAAATTAATTTTCAAAGAATTTTGTAAATCCATAATAATATTCCTCAAAATAAATTAAGGGTTTAAATTATCTTTACTCTTTTTATTAAACCACTAAAAAAAGCTTAAAACAATCTTCAAATCCTCTTATAACTCTTCTCTTAAAACATCCAATGTATATAATATAAATTCTAAAATCTCAAAATATACTTCCAATAAAACACAACTCAAAAATAATCTCGTTTATATTCTCGTCTTTATAATTTAAAATAAAAAATGGAATTGCCTCTCCATTGAATCTCTAATAAATAAACATATCTGTTGGCTGCAAAGTTGATCGAACGATCAAAACTGCCTCACGACTCTATTACTCGTCTCTAAAATTAATGGCTGCATTTACCATTTGAAATAAATTTAATATTTAATCTCAAAATATTATTTTCAAAATCTCGATTTTTAAACACAAACCATCGTGTCTGATTGCCTCATCATAGCATTTAGGAGATTCCTATCGATAACGTTGATCAGGCATATCGACCAGAACTCTTAACTATTCGATGGATAACCCAACACTCTCATACTATTTCTATGAAAGAATACTACTCATATAGATATATTCTCAAAACATTCTTTGATTTTTAAAATATCTCAAAACTCTAATTTCTCTTTTTAAAACTCATATATATATATATATATATATATAGCTTCAAAAACTCAAACTAAAGAACATCAAGAGAATGTATCGAGATATTTCTAGAATACATGATTCTCAAAATCAACAGAAGAAGATAGAGTGTTACTCAATCTTACAATGTCATGAGCCACTCCCAAAAGTCATCAAGATAAGGATAAGCAAGATATTCTTCTTGAAGGAGAAGAAACACACAATCCATGAATCACTACTTCAAACGGAGTGATGCTAAAGGATAACATTGATTGAGTATCTGAAAAGAATACTCAAACGAAGCAGAATGATAACTCAACCAAACTCGAACAATCTAGATACTCACCTCATTCCTCAATGGATATCCTCGTGGAAGGATAACCGAAGAGCTCAGAGCCAGGAATAAGGTTACTTCAAAACTCGATTGCCCAATTCGATGTAAATTCCAAATGGACTCAAAAAACTCAACAAAGTCACTATGACTTGAATTTGAGATAGATCATCATCCTATCAATACTCAAGAGTGAAATCAAAAACTTTGGAATCATCATTAACATTCCAAAGTGGCAGAAATAATAAACCAATCAAATCAGGATGCCAAAATAAATATAGGATCCTATAACAACAAAAGGATAAGACTTTACATCAAATAAGTCAATCTATCTCAAATCATATACGTCTCGAGATGGTGAGTAATAAACAAATACTCACTAAAGCAGCAACAAATAAAGAACTCAGAATGCTCACAACAAGCCAATCGTTGTGGATCCCTTCAATAGGATTCACAACTCTCAAAGGAATGCAACAAGAATGCCCAAAGAAATCAATCAGCTCCATCGATACGAACACACTCGTATTGACAAAAATAAGAATCTAATAATCCCAAATAATATTTTATATAAGATAAGATGACATCAAACTCTATTATGGAATACTACGGAATACAATATATCTATATTCCTAGACATATTCCATCTTAAAAATCCCAAAACTCAAAAAGAATCAAGGCTCAGTTGAAAACAAGGTTGAATAAAGGACAATGATTCACTTGTACTGTACTTCGATGTATCATGATATACATATTGTTCTATGTTTATTCTACTTTGCTCTGACCACAGCTCTAATACCAAGCTGTAACGCCCCACCCCAGACCCACCTTAACAAAGAGAATTAACAAGTAATTCTGTCTACTAAAGCGGAGAATAGGGCTGGTTAAGGGCGACCATCTATAATTTTGTCTTAAACATCCATTGAATACGTCGATAAATGCATTATAATTTTTCAACTCAAGTGGATCGACATACCCAGTAAATGTTAATCCAAAACTACAGGTGGCTAACGGATCTTTCAGAACAAAATACAATAACTGAATGTAAATCACATCACAGAACAGTAACCAACATCATATATATACATATACACTGATACACGTTCAGTACAATACAATATGAATACAATAAAGGTGGTACATGACCAAATAATATACATCGAATCAAATGTAAAAACATCAGAGTATGCGGAAGAAATAAACTACTCAAGAGAAAGAAGAACTGATATCCAACATCAACTTCAAGCTAAGCCCAATAGATGATACCTGAAATAACTCGGTCTGACCCGAGTGAAAACACGCGGGTCGGGCTAGCTAAAATCATCAGTTAAACAGAATAATCGGTAAGGATAACTAGGTGAAAGCTATGGTATCCTTTTTCATAAAGGATGCCATGCCCTAAACAGGATTTCAACATCATAAGAAAGAACAACATCTCTACTTGGCAAGTATAAGAAATGATGATGATGAAATCATACTTAAGTGGCATAACAGACACTTAAGCAAATGGAACATCGACGAGCAAAATTTTAAAGATAACATTCAATAAACATCGCTTTCGCCTCATATCATCAGCGGTATAAAAAAATATGGATAATGACTTCAAATGAATCAATTATCTTCTTAGAAGTGCTCGTCAATATAACAATACATCAAAGGTACATATCCTTCATACATAGAATAAAACGCATATGGATGTGTCTCATCTTATTGGCGCATCCCAATGATCATTCAAGGAAATATAAAACCCAATTATAAAAAAGCATTATACTTATTCATACCTCATCTCATCGGTATGAATATAGATACATCTCAAATCCATCACTAAAACTCATCATAAAAAATTCTTCATAATCATTTATACCTCATCTCATTGGTATAAATTTATAAATACATCTCAACTCCATCTTAACATCAAGTAGTCTATAAAATCATCAAATCATTGATCCATAATGCAAATAATGGTATAAATATAAATATACCTTAAATCTATTATAAAAATTCATCATAAAAGCATTACCATAATTTATCTTGATAGAGCCCGAAAAGAATCCAAAACATCATGTTCGAAATCACAAATAAAACCATGTATGTCAATAAGCCTTTTTCTTACATAAGGCTATACTAAAGCATCATCATCAAAATAGTGAAATCGAAACACCTAAAACCTCATGGAAAATAGCACGTGCATTTACATCTTGACTAGTACTACCATTATTTGGTACCATTCATCGTGATGACTTGGGGTCACATAACATCATAACATCGTGATCATCTTGATTGACTATAGTCGAAAACATCTTAATGACACCCAGTCACAAAAACCCGAGTAATAACATCGTGATGATTGGAGTCGAGTAATAACTTCATGAACATCGTGATGACTCCAATCGAGTACTCGGTCTCTAGCACTAGTAACATCGTGAATGTGTCTCAACTTCTCGAACAGGAACCCAATAGGCGTCAACGTAAGTCCCATACCATACTTTCTTACCTATTGGTTTACTAATTGTTAGTCGATGCCACATTAGAAAACCATCATAAAACATCATCAAATAAACACTGCCTCATCTCATCGGCGAGTGTAAGATACCTAACTCGTCTTATCTCTTACTTGGACGAGTTTTAAGTGACATCGAGGCTTGTCTCATTTTATCGACAAGTAAAAATTCATCATAAATATCGAAATCATCATCAATCCATTATAACAACTTGCCTCATCTCCTAGGCAAGTAAAAGAATATCGTGATGGTTATTTCTAACCATAGTTGCAAATTAAAACTTAACATCAATATTGCCTCATTTCATCGGCCTTCACAAAATGCATCTAGATTGGTTCGTCGTCGAATGTACTCAAAGAGTAATTCTCAAACCAATAATCTTCACCAAAATTTGGTAACCTCTAAATCAACTCAAAATAACACTTCAAATTGGTTTCAATGAAAACCGTGGTCGAAAACAACGAAAATTAAGAGGGATATCTCAAAACCGATAACTTGAATTCAATACGAATTCAATTCAAATTTAACCCAAAATCAATTAAAATTCGATTTAAAATTTGAATTTCAAATTCTCAAAATATAGCTAGCTTACTGATAGGCAACATAGCTCTGAAAATTTCTCAGAAACATCATTAAAACCGAAGAGAATGAGAGCAAAATGAGCTAATACAATTCTAAAATCAACGATTGTTGTTGCTATCATTTTGCTCTCAGGACAGCAGCATACAACCATAATTTCGACCAAACAAACTGTAAAATTCCAGAAATCACAATGAATGAAACTTGTAGCACATTACCTAAGCTTTTCGAAACATCTAAAATTATCAAAATTGGTTAAGAAACGAAGAAGTTATGGTCAAATTCGTTTCGTTTTCAAACACCAAGCAAATATTGATTTTGCTCTCGGGTTAGCAATAGAAAAATTAGATTTTGACATAGCTAACCTGAAAATTACAGAAAACTCAAAACATAAAAGTTGTAACACATGATTTATTATTTCCATAACATCTAAAATTATCAAATCCGGTTAAGAAACGAAAAGGTTATGGCCAATTTCGTTTCAGCTTCAATGACAAAGCAAATATTGGTTTTGCTCTCGGGATAACAGAATATAAATTCGATTTTGACAAAGCTAACCACAAAATTATAGAAAAGTCAATGCATTAAAGTTGTATAATATGATTTAAGATTTCCGAAACATCCAAAATTATCAAAATCGGTTAAGAAACGAACGAGTTATGGCAAAAATAATTTCTCAGACTTGTGATTGTTGTTGATGTCATTTGCTCTCGGGACAGCAACAAACAAGCACGATTTTGATAAAGAAAACTTCAAAATTTTAGAAAACTCAAAACTCAAAACTTGTAGCCCTTTGTCTTTGATTTCCAGAACATCCAAAATTATGAAATTTGGACAAAAATTGTAGAAGTTATGGCCAAAACAATGTGGCAACAGAAAACAGAAAGTAACAAAGACGAAATGTAACCTTATTAATACGAAAATTCAACTCAAAACTTTGATTTTGGCTAGCATTTGTAAGATTTTACACTTACCAATTGATTTTCAGTGAATAAGTAAGGATTTGCAAGCAAGGTTGAGCCTTTAGCATAAGATTGAAGCCTTAAACATCTGAAAATAGAAAAAAAACAATACATGCAAAGAAGAAATTGATCAAAACAAAATTTACAGCAAACAATTCTAGGGTTTTAGATGGATTCTAAGATAGAATAGGTTGGAGATTACCTTCTTTTATGATTCTAACTTGAATTAGGCTTTTAAATTTGCAAAGATTGAGCTTGGAAGATTAAATTTTGAAGAGGGTAGCCATTGTTTTGTACTTTGAAGCTTTTTCTTTTCTGATTTAGGTTTTACTGTAATGAGTTTTGGGAGAAAAGAAAATACTTCATTAGAAAACTCTAGAATTTGGGTTATTGGATGTTTACTATATCCAATTAGCCTATTCTCATACTTAGAAAATTATTTAGGCTAATATACATAAGTTTTAAACCATTTTTAACATAACTTTCACATATTAACTTCTTTTTACATGAGACCAAATGCACTCTTCATATTTTAACAAGGTGAGCATCATTAACAGGATATTTTTTATTTTATTTTTACACTTAAAATATTATTTTCACAATAAACTATTAATTTACACAATAATTGACAATATCGTTATTTTTAGACAAAAACCACTATTTTTACAATCTGAGTCGAATAAAAATTATTTCTTAACACAAATAAGTGTATTAAATGTTTTTACACTTTTTAAAATATTGCAACACTATTTTCAATCATTAATACACTTAGAAAAATCCATTTTCTTCTCATTTGCCCTTTTTATTCACTATAAAAGTCTATTGTTGGAATAAAATTCCAATAATTCCCATTTTGACTCAATAAATAACTAACATCATTTATTTTCAACCCACTTTCAGAAATAAAATATTCTATGCTAATTGTCACTCATTTATATTTATTCCAACCATCAATATGTTGAAATAACATCTTATGAGATAAATTAACTCACATAAATTCAAAACCCAAGTTTTATTCATCAAAACATTGTTTATATAATATAAACAATATTAACTTACATTTCATCCCTCCAATTCATTTATAATCACAATATTAAATTATTATTTGCATTATAATTTAATATTAATGGTAATCTCCAAAATCTGGGTTGTTACAGACTCCACTCCTTAACAAAATTGCGTCCTCGCAATTTCTAGAGGAAAAAGCTGTAAAAAAACACTAATGATACAATCATCGAAGGATAAGGACAAGCTCTAATTCCAAACCATTCATACTCTTAATATAGAATGGTAGAAAGAAACAAGGAAAAACTCACTTGGTTAATTCAATGGCCTATCTTGTGCTAATATGGTGATTAGCTAACCATAGAATTTTCCAAGCAACTCGAAAGAATTTCGGAGATCTCCCGTCTCGAATCAAAACTCAATAAGATGCTCAACAAATAATCAATCGAAAATGATTGATTACTCAAAATTCTATGAATAGAGTTGGGACTAAACTCACTCAAACCCGATCTCTAAGCAATAAAGAAGATCAACAACAAGATTTTCCACACGATAATACGGAAAGAACATCCTCACAACAAAGATAGACACAATAGACAAGATAGATAAATCTCAATATGGCTTCTCACAAGGCTACCAAACTCGAACGACTATGAAATATGCATGTCGTTGATATTAGCTCAGGGATATAATATACTCAAGAAACAAGGATATAACCTCAAATTACTTTTGAATCCAAGATATTTAGAATTTTTTTCTCAACATTTTTTATATTTTAAATCTTAATTTTCAACATTTGAAAATTTTCAAACTGTTTACTATATTACTTAGTAAGTAATTTAAAACTCAAATTAAAAGCACAAATTTCTTCTCTTACTTTAAAATTAATTTTCAAAGAATTTTGTAAATCCATAATAATATTCCTCAAAATAAATTAAGGGTTTAAATTATCTTTACTCTTTTTATTAAACCACTAAAAAAAGCTTAAAACAATCTTCAAATCCTCTTATAACTCTTCTCTTAAAACATCCAATGTATATAATATAAATTCTAAAATCTCAAAATATACTTCCAATAAAACACAACTCAAAAATAATCTCGTTTATATTCTCGTCTTTATAATTTAAAATAAAAAATGGAATTGCCTCTCCATTGAATCTCTAATAAATAAACATATCTGTTGGCTGCAAAGTTGATCGAACGATCAAAACTGCCTCACGACTCTATTACTCGTCTCTAAAATTAATGGCTGCATTTACCATTTGAAATAAATTTAATATTTAATCTCAAAATATTATTTTCAAAATCTCGATTTTTAAACACAAACCATCGTGTCTGATTGCCTCATCATAGCATTTAGGAGATTCCTATCGATAACGTTGATCAGGCATATCGACCAGAACTCTTAACTATTCGATGGATAACCCAACACTCTCATACTATTTCTATGAAAGAATACTACTCATATAGATATATTCTCAAAACATTCTTTGATTTTTAAAATATCTCAAAACTCTAATTTCTCTTTTTAAAACTCATATATATATATATATATATATATATAGCTTCAAAAACTCAAACTAAAGAACATCATCAAATAAACACTGCCTCATCTCATCGGCGAGTGTAAGATACCTAACTCGTCTTATCTCTTACTTGGACGAGTTTTAAGTGACATCGAGACTTGTCTCATTTTATCGACAAGTAAAAATTCATCATAAATATCGAAATCATCATCAATCCATTATAACAACTTGCCTCATCTCCTAGGCAAGTAAAAGAACATTGTGATGGCTATTTCTAACCATAGTTGCAAATTAAAACTTGACATCAATATTGCCTCATTTCATCGGCCTTCACAGAATGCATCTAGATTGGTTCGTCGTCAAATGTACTCAAACAGTAATTCTCAAACCAATAATCTTCACCAAAATTTGGTAACTTCTAAATCAACTCAAAATAACACTTCAAATTGGTTTCGATGAAAACCGTGCTCGAAAACAATGAAAATCAAGAGGGTTATCTCAAAACCAATAACTTGAATTCAATACCAATTCAATTCAAATTTAACCCAAAATCAATTAAAATTCGATTTAAAATTTGAATTTCAAATTCTCCAAATATAGCTAGCTTACTGATAGGCAACATAGCTCTGAAAATTTCTCAAAAACATCATTAAAATCGAAGAGAATGAGAGCAAAATGAGCTAATACAATTCTAAGGTCAACGATTGTTGTTGCTGTCATTTTGCTCTCAGGACAGCAGCATACAACCATAATTTCGACCAAACAAACTGTAAAATTCCAGAAATCAGAATAAATGAAACTTGTAGCACATTACCTAAGCTTTTCGACACATCCAAAATTATCAAAATTGGTTAAGAAACAAAGAAGTTATGGTCAAATTCGTTTCGTTTTCAAACACCGAGCAAATATTGATTTTGCTCTCGGGTTAGCTGTAGAAAAATTAGATTTTGGCATAGCTAACCTGCAAATTACAGAAAACTCAAAATAAAAAGTTGTAAAACATGATTTATTATTTCCATAACATCTAAAATTATCAAAATCGGTTAAGAAACGAAAAAGTTATGGCCAATTTCGTTTCAGCTTCAATGACAGAGAAAATATTGGTTTTGCTCTCGGGATAACAGAATAAAAATTTGATTTTGACAAAGCTAACCACAAAATTATAGAAAAGTCAATGCATTAAAGTTGTAGAATATGATTTAAGCTTTTCGGAACATCCAAAATTATGAAAATCGGTTAAGAAACGAATGAGTTATGGCAAAAATAATTTCTCAAACTTGTGATTGTTGTTGATGTCATGTGCTCTCGGGACAGCAACAAACAAGCACGATTTTGATCAAGAAAACTTCAAAATTTTAGAAAACTCAAAACATAAAACTTGTATCCCTTTGTCTTTTCTTTCCAGAACATCTAAAATTATGAAATTTGGATAAAATTTGTAGAAGTTATGGCCAAAACAATGTGGCAACAGAAAACAGAAAATAACAAAGACGAAACGTAACCTTATTAATACGAAAATTCAACTCAAAACTTTGATTTTGGCTAGCATTTGTAAGATTTTACACTTACCAATTGATTTTCAGTGAACAAGTAAGGATTTGCAAGCAAGGTTGAGCCTTTAGAATAAGATTGAAGCCCTAAACATCTGAAAATAGAAGAAAAAAACAAAACATGCAAAGAAGAAATTGATCAAAACAAAATTTACAGCAAACAATTCTAGGGTTTAAATGGATTCTAAGATAGAATAGGTTGGAGATTACCTTCTTTTATGATTCTAACTTGAATTGGGCTTTTAAATTTGCAAAGATTGAGCTTGGAAGATTAAATTTTGAAGAGGGTAGACATTGTTTTGTACTTTGAAGCTTTTTCTTTTCTGATTTAGGTTTTACTGTAATGAGTTTTGGGAGAAAAGAAAATACTTCATTAGAAAACTCTAGAATTTGGGTTATTGGATGTTTACTATATCCAATTAGCCTATTCTCATACTTAGAAAATTATTTAGGCTAATATACATAAGTTTTAAACCATTTTTAACATACTTTCACATATTAACTTCTTTTTACATGAGACCAAATGCACTCTTCATATTTCAACAAGGTGAGCATCATTAACACGATATTTTTTATTTTATTTTTACAATTAAAATATTATTTTCACAATAAACTATTAATTTACACAATAATTGACAATATTGTTATTTTTAGACAAAAACCACTATTTTTACAATCTGAGTCAAATAAAAATTATTTCTTAACATAAATAAGTGTATTAAATGTTTTTACACTTTTTAAAATATTACAACACTATTTTCAATCATTAATACACTTAGAAAAATTCATTTTCTTCTCATTTGCCTTTTTTATTCACTATAAAAGTCTATTGTTGGAATAAAATTCCAATACTTCCCATTTTGACTTAATAAATAACTAACATCATTTATTTTCAACCCACTTTCAGAAATAAAATATTCTATGCTTATTTTCACTCATTTATATTTATTCCAACCATCAATATGTTGAAATAACATCTTATGAGATAAATTAACTCACATAAATTCAAAACCCAAGTTTTATTCATCAAAATATTGTTTATATAATATAAAAAATATTAACTTACATTTCATCCCTCCAATTCATTTATAATCACAATATTAAATTATTATTTGCATTATAATTTAATATTAATGGTAATCTTTAAAATTCGGGTTGTTACAAACTCCCCTCCTTAACAAAATTGCGTCCTCGCAATTTCTAGAGGAAAAAGCTGTAAAAAACACTAAAGATATAATCATCGAAGGATAAGGACAAGCTCGAATTCCAAACAATTCATACTCTCAACATAGAATGGTAGAAAGAAACAAGGAAAAACTCACTTGGTTAATTCAATGGCCTATCTTGTGCTAATATGGTGATTAGCTAACCATTGAATTTTCCAAGCAACTCGAAAGAATTTCGAAGATCTCCCGTCTCGAATCAAAACTCAATAAGATGCTCAACAAATAATCAATTGAAAATGATTGATTACTCAAAATTCTATGAATAGAGTTGGGTCTAAACTCACTCAAACCCAATCACTAAGCAATAAAGAAGATCAATGACAAGATTTTCCAAACGATAATACGGAAAGAATATCCTCACAACAAAGATAGACACAATAGACAAGATAGATAAATCTCAAGATGGCTTCTCACAAGGCCACCAAACTCGAACGACTATGAAATATGCATGTCGTTGATATTAGCTCAGGGATATAATATACTCAAGAAACAAGGATATAACCTCAAATTACTTTTGAATCCAAGATATTTAGAATTTTTTTCTCAACATCTTTTATATTTTAAATCTCAATTTTCAACATTTGAAAATTTTCAAACTGTTTACTATATTACTTAGTAAGTACTTTAAAACTCAAATTAAAAGTACAAATTTCTTCTCTTACTTTAAAATTAATTTTCAAAGAATTTTGTAAATCCATAATAATATTCCTCAAAATAAATTAAGGGTCTAAATTCTCTTTACTCTTTTTATTAAACCACTAAAAAAAGCTTAAAACAATCTTCAAATCCTCTTATAACTCTTCTCTTAAAACATCCAATGTATATAATATAAATTCTAAAATCTCAAAATATACTTCCAATAAAGCACAACTCAAAAATAATCTCATTTATATTCTCATCTTTATAATTTAAAAATAAATAAATTTAATTGCCTCGCCATTGAATCTCTAATAAATAAACATATCTGTTGGCTGCAGAGTTGATCGAACGATCAAAGCTGCCTCGCCACTCTATAAGTTGTCTCTAAAATTAATGGCTGCATTTACCATTTGAAATAAATTTAATATTAAATCTCAAAATATTATTTTCAAAATTTTGATTTTTAAACACAAACCATCGTGTCTGATTGCCTCATCATAGCATTTAGGAGATTCCTATCGATAACGTTGATCAGGCGTATCGACCAGAACTCTTAACTACTCGATGGATAACCCAACACTCTCATATTATTTCTATGAAAGAATACTACTCATATAAATATATTCTCAAAACATTCTTTGATTTTTAAAATATCTCAAAACTCTAATTTCTCTTTTTAAAACTCATATATATATATATAGCTTCAAAAACTCAAACTAAAGAACATTAAGAGAATGTATCAAGATATTTCTAGAATACGTGATTCTCAAAATCAACTGAAGGAGATAGATAGTTAGTCAATCTTACAATGTCATGAGCCACTCCCAAAAGTCATCAAGATACAGGATAAGCAAGATATTCTTCTTGAAGGAGAAGAAACACACAATCCATGAATCACTACTTCAAACGGAGTGATGCTAAAGGATAACATTGATTGAGTATCTGAAAAGAACACTCAAACGAAGCAGAATGATAACTCAACCAAACTCGAACAATCTAAATACTCACCTCATTCCTCATTGGATATCCTCGTGGAAGGATAACCGAAGAGCTCAGAGCCAGGAATAAGGTTACTTCAACACTCGATTGCCCAATTCGATGTAAATTCCAAATGGACTCAAAAAACTCAACAAAGTCACTATGACTGGAATTTGAGATAGATCATCATCCTATCAATACTCAAGAGTGAAATCAAAAACTTTGGAATCATCATTAACATTCCAAAGTGGCAGAAATAATAAACCAATCAAATTAGGATGCCAAAATAAATATAGGATCCTATAACAACAAAAGGATAAGACTTTACATCAAATAAGTCAATCTATCTCAAATCATATACATCTCGAGATGGTGAGTAATAAACAAATACTCACTAAAACAGCAACAAATAAAGAACTCAGAATGCTCACAACAAGCCAATCGTTGTGGATCCCTTCAATAGGATTCACAACTCTCAAAGGAATGCAACAAGAATGCCCAAAGAAATCAATCAGCTCCATCGATACGAACTCACTCGTATTGACAAAAATAAGAATCTAATAATCCCAAATAAGATTTTATGTAAGATAAGATGACATCAAACTCTATTATGGAATATTACGGAATACAATATATCTGTATTCCTAGACATATTCCATCTTAACAATCCCAAAACTCGAAAAGAATCAAGGCTCGGTTGAAAACAAGCTTGAATAAAGGACAATGATTCACTTGTATTGTACTTCGATGTATCATAATATACATACTGTTCTGTGTTTATTCTACTTTGCTCTGACCACAGCTCTGATACCAAGCTGTAACGCCCCACCCCAGAGCCACCTTAGCAAAGAGAATTAACAAGTAATTCTGTCTACTAAAGCGGAGAATAGGGCTGGTTAAGGGCGACCATCTATAATTTTGTCCTAAACATCCATTGAATACGTCGATAAATGCATTTTAATTTTTCAACTCAAGTGGATCGACATACCCAGTAAGTGCTTAATCCAAAACTATAGGTGGCTAACGGATCTATCAGAACAAAATACAATAACTGAATGTAAATCACAGCACAGAATAGTAACCAACATCATATATATACATATACACTGATACACGTTCAGTACAATACAATATGAATACAATAAAGGTGGTACATGACCACATAATATACATCGAATCAAATGAAAAAAATCAGAGTATGCGGAAGAAATAAACTACTCAAGAGAAAGAAGAACTGATATTTACACTTAAAATATTATTTTCACAATAAACTATTAATTTACACAATAATTGACAATATTGTTATTTTTAGACAAAAACCACTATTTTTACAATCTGAGTCAAATAAAAATTATTTCTTAACACAAATAAGTGTATTAAATGTTTTAACACTTTTTAAAATATTACAACACTATTTTCAATCATTAATACACTTAGAAAAATTCATTTTCTTCTCATTTGCCCTTTTTATTCACTATAAAAGTCTATTGTTGGAATAAAATTCCAATACTTCCCATTTTGACTCAAATAACTAACATCATTTATTTTCAACCCACTTTCACAAATAAAATATTCTATGCTTATTTTCACTCATTTATATTTATTCCAACCATCAATATGTTGAAATAACATCTTATGAGATAAATTAACTCACATAAATTCAAAACCCAAGTTTTATTCATCAAAACATTGCTTATATAATATAAACAATATTAACTTACATTTCATCCCTCCAATTCATTTATAATCACAATATTAAATTATTATTTGCATTATAATTTAATATTAATGGTAATCTCCAAAATCCGGGCTGTTACACGTTCCATCGCGTGACTATAGTTGGGTTGAGTGGAATTATTGAAAGTGAAGCACTATTCAAGAGAGGATTCGTCTCCTCAATTATATGGGGTTAGTATCATGGTCCACTGAAGTCAACTCAAAGTCAAAGTCTTTGGCCAGAGAATTTCGATTAATAATAATTGTTATTATTAAGCCGAGGACTTTGTATTTGAACTATAAAGTTGAATGTGGATGATATTAGAATTTTGACCATTACCAAATTCCAAATCCAAAATGATATAGTTTTGATGAAGGGAATTAGTGTAAATAATGGTCAATATCAGGCATTGCTTATAATAAGTTAAATTAGATTTTACTAAAAGATGTGTAAGTGATAAATTCAGCCAAAATGTCACACCACTGCTAAGTGACGTGTGAACGTTAATATTCGAATAGTTCGATATTAATTGCTGATTGAATTTACACATTTGACTCGCATAACCGAAATGATGAATGCTCTAAATGAACCACATGATTTAATTAATTTATAACTGTTGTAAACTAATTAATTAAATTAATGTTTATGAAATATTAATTGCTAAACATATTTAGTTTGTTTGAATGCCCTTAGCATTTATTAAGTGGGTATATATATGAGTTATAAATGTGCATATTGATATATGATATCTTTACTGTGTTTAAATTTGTTTTAAATATGATGAATACTAAAAAGGGGGATTTAAATAAGTTAAATCAATTGGTATTTGTGAAATATTAATTATTAAAGTTTTATTTTAATTTACTTTAATAACATTAGCATTTAATGGTGTGCGTATATAAAAGTTATAAACGTGCTTACATTTGAATTGGATTTAAATGGGACTGATGCTAATGAGATTTTGGAAATTTTTGAGGATCCACGTGTTACCATCTATAGCTAACCATGCATGTAGAAGAGAGAGAGGGGATATAATTAACATTTAATGTCACGCTTTAAATTCCAGCGTTTGAAAATCGACATCCGTACCCCACTTGTACTTGAATGCTGCAGATTCAATCGTTGAAATTCGAATTGTGCCGGAGCTTATAACACAATTAAGTAATAATAACAACACAGCGGAAGAAAAAGAAATGAATATCATATACAATTCCAATGAATACAATATCCAAATATGGAACAACACTGATACAATATGATACAGAATATCAGAGACAATAAACAACAGCAGGAAAAAAACAAAATGAACAAGCAGCGGAACCAAAACTCCAAAACAGCAACTAGCAACTCAAATCCAATGCCCCAAAGCCAACACCAAAATCACAAGCTCGAACCACCATCTCGCTTCACCCAAGCTAAGCAAGAGTCGTCCAAGAATCCAAAGACTCCAATATCCAAGATCTCCAAAGAATACCAAAGAGAAAAACTGAAAGCTACCGAACCGATATCTACTATCTGAAAAACCCAACTCTAGACTGCCCGTGTGGAAAATAGTGGGCACCCAGAGTTTAGGAAGGAACAATAAACTCTGGGTCAGTCATGCGACTGGTGTGAGCAAACGAAAACATTTGGTCTTTTAAAAACAAACAAAGAAGTTAAATTTGAAATCTGCAATGCTTTTTAGAAAATGAAACTATCATAAGGCCTCCTGCCACACACACAATGCAAACGCAGACTTGGAGGAGATTTCTCCTTATGACAGTCAAAAATGCTTGATACGCGAAAACCATTTGATATTATTATTAGTGCATAGTGGAAAATATTTCAAAAGTATAATATTAATCTTAGCCAGCATACGTACCATTATAGTATGCCTACTATAGCTACAATGTTAGATGGCAGGTTCTACAACTAAAACCGTACAAGGCGCGTATAGAATGGATTTCCAACAATGGTCAGGCTAAGGAACTTCCTGGGCCATATGGGTACGCCTCTGGAGGGACGCCCCGAGAACCTAACCAGATCTCGGCCAACACAAGGCCGGGTTACCTCTATAACTAGGTAACTACTGACACGAGTATGTCATCCCCTGGTCGTAACCAACCTTTATCACGGGATTCGCCAACAACCACAAAGTAAAAAATTTGCAGCTACCTCATAGGTTAAGTATCTGGGCTCCATATCATGATACCACCTCTATCCAGAAGGAAATGAACATACCCTCAGGAGGCGCTACCTCCAAATAACCTTGCTGCATTCTTCCTGTTTCGACCATTCCGGGTTGTGAAGTTCGACGAAGTCTCGTCCACAAAGCTACGCTTTTCACAAAAGCCATGCTTTTATCAACAAATGATCAGCAAATGATCACCAATACACAGCAACACTCAGCGTGCCACACTACCAAATTGGGAGTATATCGCTGATAACCTTCAACTACATAACCTCTGAGCTCGTACGTCTCAGAGAAGGGTGTTAAGCTAAGAGAATAAATTATCCGCCACCAACAGATATGTATTTGAAAGAAACCGGCTTTATATCTCAAAGTGTAGCGTCAGACACACGACCATACAAGTCTGTTCCGGGTTCGAACAGAACCGAAGGCACTTCCAAAGAAGCCCTTGCAAATCCGGATAATCCCTAATCACGTCCAGACTCCCCATCACAAAGGGTGATCAAATCTCTATACCGGGGACCAGTCGGTGCAGAGACATTCGACGGGTTATCCTTTCGTTTTCGAAAAATATCCGGTCTTCACCACCGGTCTTCAAATTCTATCCATATACGTCGTATCATTATTCAGAATGAGTTATATGACACACATGTCCTCTCCCGGCTAAAACGAATAATGAGCGCAATATTTAAAATCATATGTATAATGGGATTTCAATTAAGTCATAACTTTAAAACCCAAAACTTTTCTTTCAAATGGTTAAACAAATCACCATTTATAAATCTTTTTAACCAAAAAGATCCATTTCAAAAATCTTCAAAGGTTTAAACAATTTCCACATTTAAATCTTTTTAAAAAAAAGATTCACTTTTAAATTCCTTTTCGATTTTAAACAAGGTTTACCAATCTTCGACAAAGATTCGCTTATAACTTTTCAAAACAATTCCATTGCAAATTGGATTGACTCATCCGTCTTTTAAATCAAAGACTCGTTTCATAGCTTTTAAAACAGTTCCCGTTTCAATCTTTTATATATAAAAGACACATCATTTAAAACCTTCTTCAATTTCAAATTAGGGTTCTACTATCTTTCACAAAGATATAGCTTTCAAAATCATTCTATTTCAAATTTGAAATCATAATTTGTATAACCTTTTTATGTCATAAATACCAAATATAGAATTCAATTTCTGATATTGAATTCAAATTTAAATCAAATGATTTAAATTTTCAATCTTTCTTTAGTTATTCAAAATAACTTTCATTTGTAAAACACCTTTTCAAAAGTTTATCACTTTAAAAACCCAATTCATCTCCAAAACCATTTGAATTAAAAATTCAAATTTGAAACTATTTAAAAAAAATCTGTGACTTAACCGATTTCCATATGTAATCCATATTTGTGTGTGTATAGTGTAGTCCAGGGGTTTATACACAATTGTGCACAACATCAATTATCACATCACAGATTAACGTGTAGAAATATCGATAAGCGGTATAAGCTATAACGCTTATCTTCATTCACAAATTCATAGATAAAATAAATTTATAAATCATAAAGATTCATCATTACAATTCGATGTGGGTTTCGGATAACCAACTGGAATCCGACTCCCTGTCGCATCGAATTTTAAATGCCGTTTTACGGCCAAGGGTATTTACATCTAAAACATATCATAGATATCACAGATCAATACACAGCATATTTCACATCACAGAATATTACAGTCTAGAGATAACAATCAATGCAAGGCAATACAATCCTTCATAAGCAAGCATATCTCTAATTCAAATATTAATTAATTTAACTAATTCAAATTAAATTAATTACTTAAGAATAAATCAACTTACCTTGCTTAATCAATCATTAATTAATTTATCACAATCATGTAATTAATTAATCATTTCTTAATTGACCTCATTATCAATTAATTATCCTTTAATTATTAATTAATAACCCTAATTATTCATTATTAAAACTTGATTAAATAGGATTTAATCATTCTTTAATTAATTACTAATTAACCCTTAATTTACAATTAATTAATCTTAATTAATTGCTTAATTAATTCCAAATTAGAAATTAATTTATCTTAATTAATTAACCTTAATCATTTAATAAATTAATCCTTAATCATTTGCTATTTAATCAATTATCCTTAAATAAATAAGTAATTACCCTTAATTACTTACATATTTATTTTTACTAATTAATTAGGTTGACTAATTATTACTTTAATTAATTTAACTATCAACTTTAACAATCAATTAATTACTTACATAAATTAAATAAACCCATAATTAATTACCTTAAATTAATTAAGATTAACTATGTGATTATCCTTAATCACTTACATTAATTAATCATTTCTTTAATTAATGATCTTAATTAATTAACCCTTAATTGTGTTTAATTAAATCTTAATTCCAATTAATTATCCTTAATTAGTTATTCTTAATTTAAATCACCATAATGGATTAACCACATTAATTATACTTCAAAGTAATTAACCCCTAATATTTGATTAATCAATCTTTAGTTTTTTTTTATTATCTACCCTTAATCTCTTTTACTAAGCAATTATTAATTTTTATTTAATCCTTCATTTATCTGCTGATTGATTAGCTTGAAGTATTAATCAATTACCTAAATTACTTTAATTACTTTCATTAAGTAATTCACCTCAAATAATAATTACCCTTTAATGAATATATCAATTTAACTTTGAAAGCTACTCAACCACTTTTAAAACATTCTTTATGACAATTATTCTTAATTATTTATAATTTAATCTTTATTACAAATCATTAATTACTTGACTATCATTAACGATATAAATTAACTTACTTAAAAAAAATTAAAACATTTGATTTTTTTATTTATTTCTAAATTACCTATTCAGTTTCATTTAAAATAACTTATTAAAAATATAAGTTTAAACTTAATTATTTTTAAATCTTTTATTTTCAAAAACCTTAAATTTATATTTTTTTTTATCTTAATAATAAAATCATTATTTATAAAGAAACAATTTTATAAATTCATTTTTGCTAATTTGCTTAAGTTTTAAAACTCAGAAAACACAAGACCCAGGCAACCCGAGTGTTCCCCCGAGCAAATCCCCTCCATACACGAACCTTACTTCGGGTTTTTCCCCAAATTTTCTCGAGTGACCCAAAACTTTTCAAACTTAAAATTCATTAAGTGTTAACCCCTACACATTCGAAATTTACCCGAGACAAAACTCAGGCCAACACGCGATTCTCCCGAAGCCTTCTTCGAGCTCAAAGCCTTCCTCTTCCAAACATATACCACTGATACCAATCAGAGGTTCGTGCACATGCACAATCGAAAACGTCACTACTGGTCGAAGCTGCCATCACCATCGGGTCGATGGCAACTCACCTGAACCTCACAACCACTCATGTACCCCAAACGTTGATGAACTCGTGATCGAACATCACATTCCAGACTGCAACAAAACCAAGCCACCAGAAAACACCCCGTCCTCCTATCTCTGGCCATCGGAAACCATGGAAACTTCGTCAGAGACTCGTCTTGACCCCACGTTGCTATCCCCACCGTCTTATGCAACTCAGTTCATCAGAGATGCCATAGCGACGAGATGACTGACCTTAATTAAACTAAGGAATAAAACCCTAAATCATTTTCGTTCATCATTCACAACGAAATAGAAAATCAGCGAGCATTTTTCCTTGACTCATCAACCTCTAAGCTTCCTCTATTATGAATTTCGAAGCTCAATTTTATGTTGATCATCGGATTTTGACAAAAACTCCAAAACTGTTCAACCTCAAATTTCTTAATAAACATGACATTAAAAATTTTGATTCTTCCATTAAAATTCATGGTGTGCCAAGACAAACTTAGTAATGTAGGTAAATCAAGGAATCATGAAATTTAAATTTTGACATGTTTCCTATTATTATTTTTTCCTGTATATTTTACTTTCCAGATTATTTACTCAATAAGTTCATGTAACCCTATTTTTAAAAATGATGATGTATACCTACAGGCACCTTTTAATTTAGATATCAAAATTCAAAAATTATTTAGGTAGGTTGATTGGAAATCTTGAATGAAACCTGTTGCCTGTAATAGAGATATATCACAGACATACATACCATATTCACAAATGTATATATGTGACATGCAGGCATTCCGAAACAAGCACACAAGCATATTCACATTATAACTTTACTTACTAATCCAAACACCAAGATAAATAATAGGTTTGAGGGTCTGCTCACATTTCTGGAAGGAGGCGGAGCACCAAGTTCTGGAAATCTGGAAATGTAGAGTTTCTGTTTTAAATTTGTTGAGGCATCAAACAAATTTCAGGCTTATGATTTATTTAGTTGCTGAGATGATCTCTGCTTGAATGTTTCCAGATTTGATACTGCATGCTGAATTTTTTTTTCTTTCTTTTGAAAACAAGATGTTGCAGGCTCTTGAATTCTTTCAAAAATTTGAACAGAGTGGACATTTTTTGTTCTGAGGAGAAATATAAGTTTGTATTTTGATGATTCTTTGCTTATAGATTTGAAAACAAATGCTTGAGGAGGAATATGTTTACAGGATTGCATGTGTTTCGGTTTTGAAGCTTTGTTTTCCAGATCTTTGAAAAGCTTCTGGATAATGAATCAGGTTTTGATTCAGGTTTTAGATGGAAAAATGGTTTTGATCTTCTTTTCTTTTGATTTTGAGATGGAAGAAACTTAATGCATGTTAACAAAATTAAGTTTAAAAGAAAACATTCAAATGCCACTTGTTTAAGATCCTTACACTTGTTAATTGTTTGAGTAATTATTTTACAAATGTCATTTTTATACTAAATTTATGTTTAAACCTTGTTTCTAATATATTTACAAGTTATGCTTTAAACCCTGTCTTATTTTAATTTACAAATCATTTTTTTCTTAATGAAGTAATTAATGAATAATTAACATATTACTAAACTGTAAATTTATTTAAACCTTTTTTTTTCAAAAATCATGTTTTCTTATTTTATTTTCAAAAGATAGTTTCAATTGCTTATACGTATATATTTTAAACTTTATATTATATTTCAACTATTGTACATTAAATAAGTATTTATTCATATACATAAATAAATATGTATATATATATATATATTAGGTTAGCTTTTAGAAATTTACCATATTAAATTCAAATATACTTTCAAAATACATATCACATATGTATGAATATATATTGGAAAATAAATCTTTATAAGTTGAAAATATAATGTAAATTAAGTGGAAAACAAATATTGTTATTGAAAATAAAATGTTTATTAATTGAAAATAAATTTAAACTAAATTTGTAAATATAAACAAATAACAGAACATATTTTTTATTGATCTTAAAAATTTTATAATTCTATTTATAATCTAAGATATTTATTTATCCCGGAAATTTCTAATTAATTCACAAATAGATTCACAATTAAATTTCCAAAAATTAAATTAATAATCAAATTATCCTGGATAAAATTCAGGGATGTTACATTTAAAAAGGGCTTAATGGGGGAAAGTTTTAAGGAAGAATATGGAAGGTTTCTATCATTCCTTTAAAACACATCTCCCTTTATTTTCTTATACAATTGATTTATTTTCTGTCATAATCATCCCTTTTGCTCTTCTATCAGAGAATTTCGAATTTTCATGGCTTCCTAACCTCTATATTTCAAAAAAAATACCAAATAAAATTAATAACAAAAGGTGGTTCTAATCTCTTAATTCTTGCAAAGTTCGGAGATTGATTCATGGAATTTAAGAGTCTTTGATTTATCATTCAAGGTTCATTCTCTTAGCAACATCTCAAGGTAATAATTCTAATTTTATATATTCATCATTCAACTTGTTTATGTAATTTAGATCCATCTCCTATTTCATCTCACATGTGTATTTGTTTATTTGGTCAAATAGACTAGATCCCTTTTGTTCCATCTTAATTAATTACATATGTTCTCCATGTAATTTTAATTTGAATATGTTTTAAAATATATTTTGGTTGTTTGCCAATTCTTGTTGTCATTACTAGATCTACATTATATGATCCCATATTTAATTATTTTTATATTGCTTAATTATTTAGATCTGAAACCTTTGCAACATATACATATATGTCTGATTTGTCCTATTTATTTTGTTGTTGTTTCAATTTGTTATTTAAAAAAAAACATTTTTTGATTAAAATCTAAGTCTTAATTAATGAAATATTTCTTTTATTGATTCAAATAGAAAACATGTATAATTTATTTAAGTTTGCGTGTATGTTTTGTGTTTAATATTTCAAATTCAATCTTTTAAAATTAAAAAAGTTTTCTTTATAAATTTAAAAAAGTTAAAAAACATAACTGGACTTTATTGCATAATTGGACTTTATTGCATAATTGGACTTTATTGAAAAATATCATAAACCCTTGGATTTCCTTTTAAAATTAAAGTTAGGCTTTAGTTGTTACTTTATATTGGAACAAATACTAAATTATAAATTTTAACATAAAGATGTGTTAAGTTTAAAGCATTGTTTATAATGATTTCTGTATGTGTGTATATAAACACACAAATTTATGTGCGTGTATATATATACATACATATATACATACTGATATATAATTTGAACTGAATTTATATTATAAACTTTTATGTAAAATCATAATTTTAACCTTAAAAACTTTCAGTTTTGAAAGTAGGTTCAAAATTGCTGACTTTTTGGAGTTATAGAAGTGACACTTAAATTTATCTCATTTATATGTATATGTATATTGTATATAAATATAAATATATGTATATATATGTATTTTAAATAATACCATGGACAATAAAGACACATATGTAGGAAATATCATCTCTATACATTATCAAATTTGTTGCACTTACATAATTTACAGTAAATTACATTTGGACAATAGTTACATTTTATGCCATGAAAAGGTTGCCAATTAATATCATTTAATGACCAAATCAATTTAATTAGAGAGAGAGAAAGCGGAAGGTTTCTCTCTTCATATAATGTTTATTATACTCTCAATTAATTACTTGTTTTTAGGGAAAGAAATGAATGGTTTCCTTCTCTAAATTAACTCTTATAAATAATTGTTGAGTGTATTTGATGCACTATACGTTTAAACTAAATTAATTTTAGCTTCCTTTTAACCATCTTTAAATAAAAAAGACTTTATTTAATATTTTATTAGATTGGATCTAATATACATTTAGACTTCATAGGCTCATTAAAGATCCGAAATGGTAAAATTTTAAAATTAACAATTTTCTTCCACTGTGGTCTGGCCGGTTCCTTCAAATCATAACAAGGGTTTTGGCATGAGTTGCTCAAATTCGATGTCAATAGCATCAGTCGAGTTGTCTGGTCATAAGTAGCTTGCTGGTGGAGGCAGCAAGAAGCCATAGTGCCTATTTAAACGACAAAAATTAGAGGAAGTGAAGGTATCTAGTAGCTAGGGTTTCGAGGTAATATTTATTATAAACCCGTTTATATTATTTAATTACACATTAGTTTGTAATTATTAATTTATACAAAAACCCCCCATAATTTGTAGCCTTTATAACTTCTACATAAGATAATCATTTCATGTACAATTTGCAGCGTTTGGTTCATATTAAAATTCTAGATACACTGATATTATTCAACCGCATATCATCGCTTATATATAACACAGTTATTCAAATATATATGTATTATTTTTTCATTATGATATTTATAAATTAACACTAATGATCAAAATAATATATTAAGAAATTATTTATTTGATTTGAATATTTGATATTTAAATTAAACATTTTATAATCATTTAAATTTTATAACCTTGATTTATGAAATATTAAGCTTAAATATGTGCTTTTAGAATTTTATTATAAAATTAATTTATTTTTTATTATTATTCAGATATTAACTATTTTAACACACACACGAGAACTTTGGCACATCTGATTGCACAAAAGAAAAATAGGAGTCAAGTTGGCACGTTGAACAAAAGAAATATAGGAGTCAACTTCTATCTTTTTAAAAGAGTACACAATGAGTGACGTGCTTTAATTAAATATCACTTTTTTATTAAAAAAATTACAAATACGAACACAAAGGATTTCATGCTATATTTTTTGTTGCATCAATTTGGTTAGTATGGAACTTCTATTAACATTAAGTATACATCTAAAAACAAAAATTTCAAAAGCAAGGACATTGAAAAAAATTATCATCAATAATTTGTATAGTATACATGTCATACCTAAAATGGTTCACGACTAATGTTATAAGTATTTTGGCACAATCATAAATAGATTCCTCAATAGATGACATAAATTAAAAGCTGCGTATGACATTGAACAGCAGTAAACCCTGTAGATCAATATGGTCAATATTCCAAATGTGTGAAGTTGTAGCCTAGCCATAAATGTCTTCTTGCTTCATAGGTTTGTAAGTATATCTCATGATCAGTGGGTAAATTGCGGCCTCAAAATAGAAAAGCAAATACTAACAAATGAGTAAGTTAGACTTATTTTCTCCGCGTTTCCAAAAATAGCTATAAGATAATTCTGTTGTATATCAAAGATGACAATATAATGAGATTATCAAAATTCAGATAATTGAAGAAGTAAAAAATGATGGTAGAAATTTACCATCAAAAGCGAGGATGTCACATTTTTGAAGTACAAATTCATATCATTATCCAACTTTACGAAGAATCATTACTGCAAACTTTGTACCACCATTAAATTATACACCTTGTTTGTAATCGTATTACAATTTTAATGGTTATCCACTCTAAATATGAATTCAAGCATACCTCAATCGAAACTAAGTTAGATTTATATATTAGTTAAACTCAATTTTTTGTATAATTGCCTAACTGAGCATGATTAAAAAGTGTTGACATTATGATTCTCATCATAAAGATGCACAAATATTGGTATCAAACTTTTTTATGCATGTTATTTTATTACCACTATCACTATGATTAATAGTATTTATCATCATTTATTACTGATTATCACACTCACACACCATTAGGTCTTTCCTCTTTACTTTATAAAAAACTTACAACTAAAAATCCTCATAAGTATTTAAATGTGCACAACAACACAAAGTCAAAGTATTATACCAATTTGAAGATTTAGGTGTAGTACTACATGATAAAGTATTAGGTTTAATATAATAAAGCATTGACCTACAAATAAGCGCTCATCCAGGCAACATTTCAAAAAAATTATTTACTCCCCATCTTCCCATTTGAGAAGGAAATGATAGCAACCCCCACTCTCTAATGAACTTCATGGCTATAATCATACATTTTCTTTTACCCAAGTCTTCAGCATCCAATACCTTTAGTTTCATTATGTGAATACAAAATCATCAACAAATTGTTACAGCAAAAGCAACAATCAACCCAAAATAACTACTTGGGGTTGTCAACGAATACAAAAAAACTTCAAAATCCGTCTACAACCGTATCCCAAAAGTAAAAAAACTTCTAGATTCCAAACAATGGATACCAAAGTAGGTACGATACTACTGATGAAATATTTTCACACTGAAAAGTGAAAACACGCCTTGTATAAGCAACTAAGCATGTTCAAACTCCATTACAACTTTTTATTATAGTCTAGATTCAGTATGTGCAAATAATTTTGATGCTCTAAATTTAAATGCAAATACTTTTTAAGGCTGGGGCATATAGTTGAAGAATAATCAGAAGTAAAATAAAAATAAGTTTTACCGCTTCCAAATGAAGACATGATAACCATTTCTTTATCTTACCATCTAAAAATGACTTGGTCTACAAATTCAAACATTGTGCATGACATCACATTTTTTTAGGAATCATATGATAATATAATATTTATATTTATAGTTCTATCGTATTAATGGATATGACAGCATGAGGTGAAAATTTGTTATGCAGATGTCGTGACTGTCACATACAATTATAGCCATGCCCTTATATTTTGGAAAACAAACTCACATGCATAATCATAATGCTTATGTAAATAAGAAAATATGCAACAATAAACAGAAAGGACATGGGAAAAAATATATTTACAAAACCATTCTTGATCTTCTTCTTTGTAAACATGCATCATGTGCATGAGCTTCAAATACGCAAGTTAAAATATACATTTCCATTAATTTTGACGATGACCCATAAAATATACAAATCAATTTATGTGTATGATAGCAATAAATTCAACATTTTTTTAGCGAAGCTCGCTGGTTTATACCGGACTGTCCACTTTTACTCAACCAAACCATTGAAAGTATAGAAGAAGAGAAGAAATGCTTTAACTACTAGAAAATACAAAAACAAAAACTGTCACTCTTCAGTAGAGGAGAGACACTACCGACATAAGATAGATGTTGGAATTCCTAATAGAAAGTGTAAATGAAATACACTTGTTCCACATCACCAAATATAAAAACAAAGCTAAGTATATTAACAGCTTTGCAATGAAGGGGTTGGGGCCTTGAGGCACCCAAATGTTTGCTTCGTTGTGAGGAGGGAGATCATGCATCACCATCACACGCGCGCACGCGCCGCCGTCCGACCGAACCAGACTGGGCTCGGGTTTGGGTTTGGTTTTGGGTCTAATATGGTTCTATTTTTACTGCAAAACTGGGCCGGGTTTTCTGACAGTTGCAGGCTATATGAACATGTGTGAATCTGTTCAGAAGCGGACGCGGATTGACTGAGGGGGTGCGACTTCTGAAGAGGACGCGGGTTTTTTGGCGAACAGATGCAACCTTTAGCAGACGGAAGCAGGTGCGACCCGTTAAATGCGAACGAGTGCGACTTATGGCAGCAGCGGGTGCGAATGCAGAACCAGTAGCGAACGTGTGCGGCCCGTTAACGAACAGCAGCAATGAAAGGTAACGGGTGCAACCCATCAGGTGGACGCCACAGTTCGAAGGGGTGCGAACGAAATTATAAATAGAAGAGAATACTGATCACATTCTCATTCTATTTGAATTCTAATTTCTTCCGCTTCTTCTTCTCTACTGCTCTATACAAAAATCACAGAGTTGACATATCCATTATAATCTAGTGCAAATTACGTCTGTTGTATCTTGGAAGACTTTAATAAAGTCTTAAGGAAATTGTTACAACAAGCCTCAGATGGAATTTCCTTTTTAAACGGTTAGGTTTATAATTGATTTATATATATATATATATATATATATATCATTTTCTTTTCTACGTTGTACTGTTTCTTTAAATAGTATAACGTTTCATCAATTGCTATAACTATTATTACTATAGTTGTTAGTTTGTTGTTGTAATTATTTACAAAATACTTATTGTTAAAATAACTAATACATATTCCAAAGTAGTGGAAATCTGAGTTATAAACTTGTGAGACAAGTTTATTATTGATTAGTCTCTGTTTTGGTATACTAGACGTATAACATCTTAAGACTTTCCTGTTTTCGCTAAAACAGAGATGACAACAGTTGAACTATCAACAAAGACTACTACACACAACAGGCCTGATCCGTTCAAAGGAGATGGTGATGACTTTATAACATGGAAAATCAAATGCTATTTTATCTCACCACACTCGGTCTGCAACGGTATCTCGAGGAGGAGGAACCAATTCCTGCACCAGGCAAGGAATCAGATGTTGATATGTGAAACCATTCCGATTTTCTATGCAGAAACTATATTCTGAATTGTCTCGACAAGATGCTATACAAAGTACATCAGCCTCTAAAGATAGCAAAAGCACTCTGGAATGCACTTGCCACGAAGTATAAGACGCAGAATATCAGTCTTAAAAAATTCATTGTAGACAAATTCACGAACTACAAGATGGTTGACTCCAAACCGGTGACTACTCAACTGCATAAACTACAAATCATCATTCATGAACTCGAAGCAGAAGGTCATAAGGTTAAAAATCGTTTTTAGTTGAAACCATCATGGGAAAACTGCCGCCATCATGAAGAGATTACCGCAACTTCTACAGCATAAAAAGAAGGAAATCTCTTTACAATATCTCATAGTCCGACTGAAAATTGAGGCAGATAACCGTGGAGTTACAAAACCAAGCGAGGAGGCATTTGTGGCTGAAGGCTCAAAGACCAAAAACAAAGGAAGAATTTCAAGAAGAAAAGGAAAGCTCCATACAACAAACCAAAAGACAACAAACGAACCAAAAAGTTTAATGGCGAGTGTTGGATTTGTGAAAAGGTTGGACATGCCGCTAGAGATTGCAGATTCAAAAAGGGCCGCAACAAAGAGGCAAATATAGTAGACAATATGGAAGTAGACGAGTCCAACTTCTCGACAGTTGTATCTGAATGTAATATGGTTCAGAATTCTAACCAATGGTGGGTAGACACAGGCGTTACTTGTTATGTCTGCTTTGACAAATCCATGTTTCTACATACCAGAAATTCAATCACGAAGAAAAACTCTATATGGGAAATTATGCAATATACATGATCGAAGACAGTGGCACAGTAATCCTCAAGTTTACTTCTAGAAAAATTGTCAAGTTGAATGACGTGCTCCACGTTCCAGACATACGCAAGAATCTCATCTCTGGTGCAGTACTATCGAAGAAAGGATTCAAAATAGTGTTCGAGACAGACAAGATGGTTCTGTCCAAAGCTGGAATGTATATCGGAAGGGGATATTTATGTGATGGCATATTTAAAGCAAATGTAGCCGTTATCGGCAATAAAACTATGTATTCTGATTGTGCTATTAATAAATTGAAGTTTATTACTTGCTTGAGCATGAAATTTTACTATGGAATGATAGATTGGGACACATAACTTTCCGAAAAATGAAAATATTATCGAACTTGGGATTAATTCCGAAGAACTACAAATGTGAGACATGCGTAGAAGCAAAAATGATTAAAAAATCATTTCGATCTGTTGATAGAAGCACCGAACCACTAAGTTTGGTTCATACAGATTTGTGTGATTTTAAATCGTTACCTACAAGAGGTGGGAAAAGTACTTTATTACGTTTATGACGATTATACGCGATATTGCTATGTATATCTTTTGAATAGTAAGATGAAGCAATTACATCATTTATAAAGTACATGGTTGAGGTAGAAAATTAGTTAAATAAAAAGATCAAGATATTGAGATCTGATCGAGGTGGAGAATATGAATCACCATTTGAACAGTTCTATGCCGAAAATGGTATAATTCATCAGACAACAGCTCCATATTCACCACAACAAAATAGTGTAGCCGAGAGAAAGAACAGAACGTTAAAAGACATGAGTAATGTCATGCTTTTAACCTCTGGTCTACCGACGAACTTGTGGGGGGAAGCCTTAAATATGTCTAACTACATATTAAACAAAGTCGCTCACAATAAAACAGGAACAATTCCATATGAGTTATGGAAAGGACACAAACCAAGTTTTAAATACCTCAAAGTGCGGGGGTGCTTGGCAAAAGTTCTAGTTCTGCCTCCCAAGAAAGTCAAACTTGGACCAAAAACGGTAGATTGCTACTACTTAGGGCTTGCCCAAAATAGTAGTGCCTACAGATTTTTGGTATTCAAGTCTGATATAGCTGATATTCATGTAAATATAATCATGTAATCTAGAGATTCCTCACTCTTTGAAGACGTGTTTCTGCATAAAAGGAATGAAGGGAATAATGTCCCTAAAAGGACAAGAGAAGAATCAAGCAATTCACATGAAGATGAAACTCATCATGAAATTTAGGAAGTTGAACCAAGAAGAAGCGTAAGGGCTAGGAAATCCAAGACATTCGGTTCGGATTTTTTCACATATGTGTTAGAACACGAACCTCAAACGTACAAGGAAGCAATGTCATCTTCTGAATCTTCATGTTGAAAGGAAGCAATCCAAAGTGAAATTGATTCAATTCTAAGTAATAAAACTTGGGAAATTGTTGATATTCCACCTGGAATAAAACCTATTGGCTGTAAATAGATTTTCAAGAAGAAAATGAAAGCAGAGGGCTCTGTCGATAAGTATAAAGCTAGATTAGTAGCCAAACGATATCGTCAAAAAGAAGGAGTAGGCTTCTTTGATACATATTCGCCGGTAATACGAATAACTTTTATAAGAATGCTAATAGCAATCGCATCGATCTATAATCTAGAAATTCATCAAATTGATGTAAAGACGGCATTCTTAAATGGAGATCTCGATGAGGAGATCTACATGGAGCAACCTAGAGGTTTTGTTTCCAAAGAAAATGAAAACAAAGTCTGTAGATTAGTAAAATCATTATAAGGACTAAAACAAGCTCTAAAACAATGGCACGCAAAATTTGATAGTGTCATGATGAGAAATGGTTTTCGTATAAATGAATGCGATAAATGTGTTTATTATAAACAAATTGGACAATCATATGTGATGATTTGTTTATATGTAGACGATATGTTAATATTTGGTCCAAATATTCAGGTAATAGAGACCATAAAGAAGATGTTAATTAGCAATTTCGATATGAAAGACTTAGGAGTTGCAGACGTTATTTTGGGTATCAAAATAATAAGAACACCTAATGGAATTGAATTATCTCAGTCACACTATGTAGACAAAGTGATTGAAAAATTTCAAAATTTCAAAATTAAAGGAGTAAGAACGCCTTTTAATCCATCAGAAGTACTGCATAAAAACACTAATGAGAGTGTAATGCAACTGGAATACTCTCGTGTAATATGATGTCTCATGAATTTCACAAGACCAAATATAGCTTATGCGGTAAGTAGACGAAGCAGGTATATAAGCAATACAGGAAAAGAACACTGGAAAGCACTAATGAGAGTGCTTGCATATTTAAAAATACCACAAATTATTCCTTACATTATGGAAAATATCCTATCGTCTTAGAATGATATAGTGATGCAAATTGGATTGCTAATTCAGAGGAATCAAAATCAACGAGTGGTTATGTATTTACCTTAGCAGGGGCAGCAATGTGATGGAAATCAACATGCATAGCGCGGTCCACTATGGAATCAGAGTTCATCGCTTTAGATAAAGCAGGAGAAGAAGCATAATGGCTTCGTCACTTTTTAGAAGATATTTCATTTTGGCCTAAACCTGTACCAACCATATGCATACACTTTGACAACCATGCTGCGTTAAGTAGAGCGCATAACTTTGTGTATAATAGAAAGTCACGACATATTCGTCAACGCCATAACACAGTTAGGCAGTTACTCTCAAATGGAACTATTTCCATAGATTATGTGAGAACAAATGATAACCTAGAAGATCCATTTACTAAAGGTTTATCAAGAGAGAAAATTGACTGCGCATCGAGGGGAATGGGTTTAAAAGCCTAAACCACCAAGAGTTATCTTATACGGAAATCTTCCCAGCGACTGAAGATCCCACGGACTAGGATCAATAGGCAAACCAGTTCTGAGTAACTCAAGACATAATGCATTTGCATGAACATAGTCCAATTCCATTCCCATGGTGCATAATATAAATGCATGCCTACAGAAGTATTTAAAGATTAAAACTATGTTTTTTAATGATGATCATGTCTTGGAAATAACAAGTGGGGTATACGTAGGATACTCTTAATGGTTGCGATCACCTATGTTAGTGTGAGCTGGGTCGGCTCTATGAGAATATTAAAGGCTTGTATTTTCTATAAACACTCGCAAAACCAAAAATTGTTTAGGACCAAAATGAACACAACCAAGAGATTGGATGAGAAGGGAATCAATGCTTCGTAAAGCTTATTGTCTGGATATACAATAAAGGTCGATGGTTTAAGATGAAATAATTCACCGATTAGCCAAGTAGATCCGATAAGTTTTAACTAGGGAAATTTCAAAGTGAAATATCTACTTATCCATGATAAAACATGATTCCATATGTACTCTGTGATATTTCGCTTTGTGTGGGGGAAAAGTATATTATCATTTATGTGGGGGATTGTTGGAATTCCTAATAGAAAGTGTAAATGAAATACACTTGTCTCTCATCGCCAAATATAAAAACAAAGCTAAGTATAATAATAGCTTTGCAATGAAGGGGTTGAGGCCTTGGGGTACCCAAATGTTTGCTTCGTTGTGAGGGGGAGATCATGCATCACCACCACACGCGCGCGCGCCACCGCCGTTCGTCCGACCGGACCGAACCGGGCCGGGCTCGGGTTCGGGTTTGGGTCTAATATGATTCTATTTTTACTGCAAAACTGGACCGGGTTTTCTGATAGTTGCAGGCTATATGAACAGGAGTGAATTCGTTCAGAAGCGGATGCGGATTGACTGAGGGGGTGCGACTTCTGAAGCAGGCGCGGGTTTTTTGGCGAACAGATGCATCCATTAGCAGACGGAAGCAGATGCGACCCGTTAGACACGAACGGGTGCGACTTATGGCAGCAGCGGGTGCGAATGCAGAACCAGTAGCGAATGGGTGTGGCTCGTTAACGAACAACTACAAGGAAATGCAATGGGTGCAACCCATCAGGCGGACGCGACTGTTCGAAGGGGTGCAGACGAAATTATAAATAGAAGATAATACTGATCGCATTCCCATTCTATTCGAATTCTAATTTCTTCTGCTTCTTCTTCTCTACTGCCCTATACAAAAATCACAAATTTTATGTATCTATTACAACTTCGTGCAGATTACGTCTGTTTTATCTTGGGAGACTTTGAATAAAGTCTTAAGGAAATTATTATGAAAAGCCTTAGACGAAATTTCCTTCTTCAACCGGTTAGGTTTATAATTGATTTATATATTTATATATATATATATATCATTTTCATTTCTACGTCGTTCTCTTTCTTTAAATAGTATAACGTTTGAACTATTGCTATAGTTATTATTACTATAATTGTTAGTTTTTTGTTATAATTATTTACAACATACTTATTGTTAAAATAACTAATACAGATTCCAAAGTAGTGAAAATCTGAGTTATAAACTTGTGAGACAAGTTTATAATTGATTAGTCTCTGTTTTGGTATACTAGACATATAACAATAGATTGGGTCTTATAACATCTACGTACCTAGAGAAAAGGCTGACAAGGCCCTGAACGTCGTCTGTAAACTCGCTAGAGTATATAAACTTCTGTCCCAAGAACTATCTTAAAATAACAACCAATTCCATTTTCCCACCTTACCTTCCACCGCCTGAATAAGCTCATCACCAGAAACTTGATAATATAATCATCGGTCCTCGCTAGATCATTCAGAGACGAATATGAAAAAACAACGAGTAGCTGGATTATGTCGCATGTTAGAAACACGATGTTCCCAAGATGCTTGGCATGGATCCAAGAAATAGAGGGGCGAACACGGGAATCAATCAGAAGTGGAACAACTGGAGGTATAGAATGTTAGGATTTCGGATAGTAGGAGCTATATCAATGGATATTGGAGTCGATGGTATGGAAAAAGTTATAATAGGAGCGGTAGTTTTAGGAACCCAATGTCTGACAGGTTTTTGAGGGAGAGGAATTTTGAAAAGAATAGGAAGCGGAGGCTGAGCGGAAGCTGGGGGAGAAGCAGGAGACCGTGCTTGCAAGAAGGCGCCGAATAACCAAAAGAGCAACATGATATACAGATGTCCGGTTTCTAAGTATAGCCCACATCAACCTCTGCCACATGATTTTCATTAAGTCTAACACACAATTTGGAAGGAAGAGGCCGATCCAAAGTGATTTCAATTAGGGCCTTGGCACAAACCAGCTTGTGCCTAGCCATGGTATTTTCATCAAAACATCTCAAATCATCAATGATATTAGCTAACCAATTAAGACCAGTCAATAGTTGAAGAATGGACGGAATGTTAGTAAAATGCACCCAAATTGGACTGGAAAGGACATACTCCTTAGCTAAGTCAATAGAAGGGCTCCATGGCATGATAATAAAAGGGCTGCCCTCTATGAAAATAGGTTCAGATTCAAGAATATGCTATCTCTCGTCCAAAATAGAGAATCAAAAGAAAAACATTGAATTGACAACATACTTTTAACCTGCCCTTAAGCTTCCAAAACTACCTGCATCCGTCACGAACAACATCATATTGGGGGAGGAGTCTAAAATGGAACAAACCAAGAAATCCTTCCAAAAATCAATGACATCTTTCAATGGGATCATCACACTATGCTCTTCAACAACCTCAATCCTTCTTGGTGAATATACCTTGGCATTTCAAGGAAGCTTGAAGAGTTGGGATGACAACTTGGCTTGATGGGTGGCTAACTGGGGTTAGATATAGCAGCATGGAGGGAAAATTTTCCAAGTTCATTGCAATTTTCCACTTGGGCATTAAAGCAAACATTACCAGGGCATTGAGATTTTCTACCTCCATTAACACAAACCTCGTATCCTGCACCCGACACATGCAGAGAGGCTTCTTTTCCAAGCCCAGATCCAATAATAGCTAACACATACATCAAACTGATTAACCTTAGCAGACCCGGGCAATAACTTACTTTCGACCTGCCCAAAAGACGAAGGAACTACTAATTCATCGGGCAGACAAACGGAAGAAGGCTGCAATGGCAAGGAGCATGACGAGGCAAGGGCGGTAGGGTCGGAGACAGGTCTGGCGTGATACCCGAAAGCCGAGGAATGATTCAGGTTAGGGCTAGAGGATCGGTGCTTGCCGGTCATGGGAGGGGACGAGGAGATCAGAGAGTTGTTGCAAAGGAATGAGGCGGAAAACTATGAAGAATCGGGAGTGGAAATAGGATAGAATTGGATAGCCACCATAGTTGCATTTTTGACAATATCATAATAAAAATCAATGGGCATACACTGAATATTCTACTGTTTTTTGTGTATGCACTGAACATTTTCTCATTCATTATGTAAAGAACTAGTGCGAACTCGTGCTTCGCATACGGACCGCACACAACCTCTTATCATCATAACATGTTTAAATGATTTATATGGTTCACTGATTAAGAAATAATGATCTTTTTTTTATCAATTTTCAAATAAGTTTGCATTTTGTCTAAAACTTGTGTATAAATCTTTAAAAACAGTAATGCAGATAGTACTGGTGCTTGATAAACAATTGCAAAAAATAGAGCAAAAATGATTTCAAAGATAAAATTTTCACACAATACACATATAAATTATACACATATAAATTTATTGTGTGCATCTGCTGTTGCTCCGTGCATCAGATATATTATATGTAACTTCATTTGGTGAGATACTTTTATCAATCATTTCCTTTAATACTTGATGTCGTTAATTCCATTTGCTGCTACGGTAATAACTATCTATAAGAGCAGTGCAGGTAACAACATTTGGTTTACACTTGACCATGATCCAAAAATGCCAAAAGCAACGTTGACATCATTCATGAGAACGCAAGTGTTGATGATGATCTCATAACTGACTATGTCTAGGAACACATTATGCATCATCATATTATTGTAGAATGATAAGATTAGAGGATAAAGAGATTTATTTCTGTTTTGAACGATTCTTGTGAAAAATATGCTAAATCTAAAGCATACATATTTTATGTCTGAAGTGTTGGAACAAACGACCATTATTCAACAATATTTATTTTAATGTGAAGAATATCATTGTATTTCTTTTACGGTCAAAGCAAATTCAATATAATAAGAAGCATATAATTGTATTTAATGCTTTTGAGCTTTCTGGTACCATTTCTAATTCCATCTAACATTGTTGTCGTATTTTGGCAATGTTGGATTTAACAAGACTTGACTGCAATTTGTGAAAGTAGAATCAGAGGCTGGAAATTTTCAAAACAATCAACGACATATATTAGTTAAAAGAAATAAAGTCAAACAGATTTAATAATTTTAATAATATGAATAATCTGAAAAACTATGATTTTAAAAAATTTATTTTTAGCTATCAACAATGGATATCATTGGAAAGCATATTAAATTTGAGATTTAATAGTGAAATCGGTTTTTAAATCCAATTAATGTAGAAAAAGTTATCACATTTCGAAGTTTGTAATATAAAGAAATAAAAAACGTGACTATTCATTTCCCAAAATATGAAGAAGGCCTGTGTGCTCTCGAAATCTCACTCAATAATAATATTATAGTATAGATAAAGGGCATCAATTTTAATGTAATCATAAGTTTCCGATTTAACTGCAAATACAAAACATTGAACGTTATTAATAAGAAAAAGGTACTATGGTAACCAAATACGTCGATAGTTGAAGCATAAAAATGAAGAAAAAAGTCAATACATTCTAAGTAGTGACAAAAATCATGCTAATTGTGCTTTCTTAACATAATTTCCTCAAACGGAAATATATAATTTATAAAAATTATTTTTCTGACCAAGTGAATATTGGCACTCAACCTTGTAAAATCGATAATCAAACTTAACTCCTAAAGTAATTTTTGAATAATCCTAAGCTATACCACTTGGATAAATAAATCACAACGAGTCAAGTTGATTATTGGTCTAAACACTTATCTAGATTTACATCATTTTTAAATTGCTTGAACACTAACTTGCTTCACATCCAAATTACTTCAGCAATAATTTACAAATTAAATATTAAACCAACAAACTCAGGGAATGGAAACAAAACTAAACCTCTGAAGATCATTATGAGCCTTTTTTGATATTATTTTTTAAACCAAAACTAACACAGAAATAAAAAAGATTTTACAAAAGGAAGCATATACTTAATTTTAGGTTCAATTCAATTAGAAAAACAACAAAAGGCCGAGTTCCCATGAATACCTAACGCAACCACTAGAAATAATTGTTTAATTACAAAGTTAAGAGTTCAATAAAAATAAAACGATAAACATACCTTTATGAAGATGGAGAAAGGAAATAACTTGACAAATCTGAATGCAGCTTATCCCCGACGTTCTCTAGTTTGGTCTTACTTTTATCCACTAAAATTAAAAGATAGTTATTTGGTTTAAATTTAAATGGATTTTAGTGACAAATATCTAAAGTGGTGACATGTGTTTAACAGATCCGTAGATGAATTCTGTCATTTGTGTAAATCAAATTAAAGGTTATAGAATGTCAAGTTATGTAGAAATTATAAAACACACTCAAATAGAAGTACAATAATTATTCGTGGGAAAAAAATACTTTCCTAAAAGGTAACAAATCTCAATAAGAATAGTGATTAAGTAACAATGCAGCTTATCCTCGATGTCCTCTTCATCTTGCCACGTTGCTAATTTGATTTGAATTTCTTTTTCTATCCACTTTTCGAAATATTTCAAGGAGCCGGGAAATTATTTAATCCTTTTAAAGAGGAGTTATTTTGTGTAGGGGAAGAAACATTAGTGAGTGATAGTGGTTGAAATTGTGAAGACAGATGCAACAAGAATCGTGTGAGAAAAATAGAATGTGGATAGGGGAGGAAATGATAGATGACAAAAATGTCCTCATGTCAGTGTATATGTTGAGTTTTAAAATGGATATATTAGCATTCGAGAAAAGGCTTCACTTTTACCTTATTGAGTAAGTATTTACTTTTTATATAAAGATATGTATGTATATGCACGCACTCAATCAAAATACATGCAAATCTTTATTAATAGTTGGAATAGAAACACAATCTTTTGGTCCGACCGCGAGTTTCAAAAATACTTTTATATGCAGACAAGAGGTTGAAAATTCAAATCCCAAAAAAAACAAAAATTAACATCTATTTCCAAATACAAATCTTGGAGTGTAAATAAGATTGCAAGTTCGAAATTCTATTACAATGTAAAAATTGTTATGAAATGAAGGAAGTGGAAGTCATTAGAGAGAGAATAATTTTATTCATTCAGAGAATAGATACCTATTTACATTACATGGCCTACTTTATATAAAGGCTTCAGAAGTAAGGACTGAACTTATCCCATGATGTGGGACTAAACAAAACAATGTACAATCATATTCACTCTATAATATACATATATTATAACACTCCCCCTTGAATATGCGTCTTCAAAATCTTGAATGCTCGGATAATTTGGAAATTTCCATTTCGAAACGTGTATGATGATTGCTCCCCCTCATTATTATCTTGCTTGCATTTATCGATTCAATCGATATAGATATTGTCTGTTGCCTCATTAAAAACTTCTATTAGAAAAACCCAGTGGGGAAAAACCTTGAACGAGGAAAAGAGTGCAACTTGTGAAATCATAAATATCATACTAAAAATGATATTCCTTATAAGAGTTTGATACTTCAGAATCAAAATAATGCCTCATTAAAACCTTACTAAGAAAAACCCAATAAGAAAAATCTTAGTGAAGGAAAAATAGTACAATGACATATTTTATTTTCTTATTTCTTTAAACAAAACTTGATACTTCTGGCAAACTAATGCCTCATTAAAACCTTACTAAGTAAAACCCTATGGGAAAAATCTTAGTGAAGGAAAAAGAGTACAATATAGTATGTCATATTTCAATAATTTACTGCATCAGATAGAGTTTGATACTTCTGGATCAATTTAATACTTCATTAAAAACCTTATAAAGGAAAACCCGATGGGAAAAACCTTAGTCAAGGATAAAAATATAATTTAACTTAAATAACATATTTGAGATGTTATTTCTTGAAAAGACGTTTGATTCTCCTAGATCAAGATAATGCCTCGTTAAAACCATAGTAAGAAAAACCCAGTGGAAAAAATCTTAAATAAGGGAAAAGAGTACATTGTAACTTATTTTCAAATGTTACTGGGGAGTTGATACTTCTGGATCAAGATAATGCCTCATTAAAACCTTACTAATAAAAACCCAGTGGGAAAAATCTTAGTTAAGGAAAAAGAGTGCATTATAAAATACTTATGGATGCTCCCCCTGATTTTAAATTTTCTTCTGAATTCATATTCGTCTTTCGATAACTCAAATTGGTTATAGATACTTCTAAATCCATAAATATGTATCTCATTAATAATACAATTTATTAATAGTTTCCTTCGATGCAATCAAATTTTCTAAGATTGTTTCTTCGAAATATGGTTTGCATTATATGCATTTTGTATGCTACTTTTATGAAAAACACTTCATGCTTTCATTTTTGTGCTTCAAATCAGTGTTGCATATTGCAACTATAAATCTTTCATGAATATTAAAATTTCATTACAACATTACTAAAAGGCAGGAAGTAATCTACTCATCTTGAAGTATATCAAGATTTTCATTACAACAGTACTTTGAAGAAGGTTGTAATCTACATTTCATGTCCTTTGCATACTTTATAACTACAAAAGTTCTATATATTCTTCAAGAATTTGTATACTTTAATAAGTATTTGCATATCGCAACTACCATTCAATGGATATTAAGAGCTTCATTACAACAATACTTAAAAATAGGAAGTAATCTACTCATCATGAATTATATCAAAATTTTCATTACAAAAATACTTAAAAGAAGTTGTAATCTACGGTCTTGTTCTTCATCTTCTTTATAACCATCAAAGTTATTTATATTCTTCAGGAATTTGTGTGCTTTCATTGTTTATAATGTTTTAACAATATTTATACCTTCAGGGTATTTTAAGTGTTCAAACACTTTCACTGCTTCAATGAATTCAATTGTTTATAAAAACATATGCCTTGAGCATTTAGCACGATGTAGCACTACATGTGCTTCAGTAATTTCAGTGTGTTTTTCTATTTATATATATATATATATATATATATATATATATATATATATATTTGCGAACTACAGGTTCACATTTCTTATTTATGAGAATTTCATGATGGCCAATCATGTTTTTCTCTAATCCAGGATTTTAATCCATTTATATACATAAGCGCTTTATTATTTATAAATTTATCATCGATGATTATTTCTTGTCAGTTCTAAACATGATTTTATTGAGATCTCTTTAATTATCATGATTTAGGTACCTAATCCGCTTTTAGGGTTATTTGACAATCATGTCATGGATCTCTTTCAGAACACCCTTAAGTGTTTCTTCAAGACACTCACCTCCTTTATTTTGCATCTTTATTACTTACTCCAAAAGTATTTTGAAATGACTTTTGAACCATATTTCAGATGTGGTTTTCACATTTTGATCCTTCAGGGATTCAAATCTATATTGGAGAAAGTCTGCTAAGGATAATACTGATAATATTTTGCATCATTGTATATTTTAATAAATATTTAACACTGATGATCAAAATGAACTTGTATCCCTTTATCCTCCCCCTCAATGTTGACGAACATTGTCACATTAAATAATAATCATCTTTGGACTCTAATTTTGATCCATTATGATATTGCTACTAGCAAATACATCATAAATATTAATAATAGGAGGATAATTCTTTTATTAGTTGATAAGATGCATTCAATTAATATAGCTTATTAGAGTTTGTTCTCGTTCATTGATCTAACCAATTGGAGGAATTTACTATTGTGCAGATCATTTGAATACATACATGACTTCAGGTCATTCAATATTTATGTTGATTGAATTTTAAATCACTAAATAATATCGATGCATAATCTATAAGATGAGCTTATAACAAACTTCAGGTTGTTAGCTAAATATTTACATATATGGATGTATATGAGCGTCCACATATCACACATATACTATAAAATTTTCATATTCTTTCTCATTTGAATTAGTGATTTTTAGAACAAACTATTACAAGGATTCAAACCATTAATTTCTATTTATAAATCAATGTCAATGCAAACCTGTCAAAACCGCATGATAATGTTCAAAACATTTGGTTTGGAACCATATCGAACTTCTGGTTCGAACAATATACACACACAACTTCAAGTTGTTAAGTTTTGTTCCTCAATTGTATCTCAAGTATCAAATTTCTATGCATTTATTCGGTTTAATAAAATTACCAAATATATAAACAAATCTCTTCTAGAGATATGTTATCATTTTCAAATTTATAAATCTCTTCTAGAGATATTTTAGTATCATCACTTCTGGAGTGAACTTATCTCTTCTATATATATATGCATTATTGGTATGTCATATCAATATACAATATTTCTTTTATATAAATTCCATAATTACTATTTTTACAGTGGCATAAAATATCTCTGCTGGAGATTTTTGTTGTTACTGTCTTTGAAATGGCATACCAAACTTTTAAATACAGTAACAAAATTAGATTCACCAAAAGAAAGTAAGATGTAAGAGACAAAACCACTACTTCTGGAGTGTAATATTGGCATACAATATCCTTTTTTTTCAAAAATTATTTTTATTGCTTCAATTTTTTTTTATATGGTTATTCCTCCAGGGAATATAGCGTTTCCTTTTAAGGAATTGCAATGTAACAAAAATAAAATTCTTATAACATCTCTTCTAGGATGTTAGATTTTGCAATATAAATATAAATAAATCTCTAAAACATCTTTTCAACAGATTAATACACATACACACATCTAATGATGTTTGAAATATCATATAACATAATATCTTCAGGATATTTGGTTAATTTAGTATAAATGTTAAGATATAAGGTAAGGTATAACACATTGGAGATTTTTGTAATCTCTTGAATGCAACATCATTTTCTCATATGATTATTTATCAATTTTCTTTAACTTTTTTAGGAAGTACAACCTTATCATTTTACATAATTTCAATAGAGCTTCGGGCTTCTAATTCATGAACTTCAAGTTCATTAATTTGTTATGAATCCAGGTTCTCAAATTTTGTGTAAACTTCTCCCTCCTTTTTTTTGTACCATACTGTTACAAAATAAAAGTCTATTCTTATTTCAAGACTTGTACATTTTGAAAAATAAAAAAAAATACTGACAAGAATTCGAGCTTGTAAAGTTTATCAGAATTTTTTTTTGCATAATTCAAGACTTCAGGTCTTGGACTTTGAGTATACAACTTCTAGTTGAAAAAAAAAATCTTTGCACAACTTCAGGTTGTTGTTCAAACTTATTTCTTTCATTATATCGAGCATTGTTTGCCAAAATGAATACACCATATAATAAACCATATGTCTATTCTTATTCCAAACATAAAAATACGTCATTTAATTTACTGTAATCAATGCATTTAATGCATTTATGATAATAAATAATTTAATTATTACCATAACACTTGCAATTAGTTCATTTATGATAAAAATAACTACAATTAACCTTTACGTGGTCTAGGATATAACTACTATCACAGCAAAATAATTTCATTATAAATATATATATGAACCAATTGAATAAACAGTACTTAAAGTAACACAATTTCATCTCAAATCTAGGTTCAATATTACTCAATAATAAAATTAAAATGAATATCTTAAAGTGAAATTTTATTTCCCAATAGTCTGAATTTCTAAATAAACAGAATTATCATTTCAAATCTATCCATATCATTCATAGTCATAAATAACTATACATCTCAGATCCAAATTATTATTATTTTCACAAGAAAACTAACCTCATAATTCTTTACCAAATATATCAAAACAAACATGTAAATCTTCAAATCAACACAAGATATTTCAGAAATTTAGGGATTTAAGATTATTTCAGATCTATTATATTTGATCTATTATATTTTACCTTTTGAAAGGCGATTGGATGCATGGAAGAAGAAAAAAAAATTAAGAAATAAACTTTCTATTAGAATATCTTATTTTTAATTAAAAAGAAAGAGAGTAGGAGAGTAGATATGTTTCTACGTATTTATTTGGTTTAGTAAAAGCACCAAATATATCAACAAATCTCTTCTGGAGACTTTTTTTTAATATATTATTATCACTACTTCTGGAGTGAACAAGTTTCTATACATTTATTTGGTTTAGTAGTTAATACCATTGGCAAATATTTAGAACTTCAGGTTTCAATTTTACTTTAAATAAAGTCTTTGTTTAGTACTTTAGATCCTAAATGATACAACTTTATTTTTATTATCAAACTTCAGGTTTGATTGCAATTGGAATTTACCATAATCTGAATTAGCTTTTCTAATAATTCAAAGCTTCACATCTCAAATTTATATATTTGGGTTTTGATATATAATCCTTTTTTTTGAAATACAAACTTATATGTATGATTTTTATTTGAGAACATCAGGTCTCCAATATTAAATAAACACAATGAAACAAGAGGACTATTCATAATTGTATTCAAACATGAGAATCATAATACTATTTCTTTTCGAGGAAATAGTTTTTACCATATTTGTAATGTTATTTCAACATATTGTTTTTATGTTATGTCTTCTGGACATATTAATATCTTCTTCTGGAATTGCTCGTTTTTTTTTCAAGGCTTTATTTCAGCGTATGAAAACTTTAATCTTTCACTATCCAGAGAATGGAATGTCAGTTAGGGAACAGTAGTCAGACGCAGACCAGCGCAGGTGGGCGCCACAGCTGTCTTCCTCCATGTGATATCTGATATCACGCAACAGGAGATTCTTCAGAACCCCCTTACACGAAAAAAAAAAATAAGAAGAACCCGGTCGCCTATGTTTATAATGGGCTCACTGCTGTATGATATAAATCTTTCTGAATGAGAGTTCATGGTTCCGTGACAGAAGAAGTGGGAGAACGAGGGGAGTTCCTTTCTCTCAATGGATGGATAGGCACAGCAATCGAGGTCAACGCTTATTGGTTCCTTACTGCAGGGCGGGGTTTTTTATGCTCCTACTGAAGGGCCTATCCAGGTTCCGGGGTCACTTCTTTTTGGTTCGTCGATTGAGAGAAAGAAGCCCCTCGCCTCACTCGTAAAATTTCGAAGGCCCTCATTAATATACTGGCGCCTCGATGTAGACATGCAAGTCCTCATTCTCTAAGAAGTCAGATTTTGCTTCCTTCGAGCTACCAAACTCTGGGGCCCTCATTCTTGCTTGACTTCCCGGGCACGAAAAAATGACTACGACTAAGGAAGAGGACAACCCCTGTTTCTGGCTGGACTTCAATGAGTGAATGCTATTCCCATTCCTTACTTTGGTCCGACCGGACCTTCTCTTGTTCCCCGACCAGTTTTCTTGCTCACTAGACGAGTTAAGCAAGAGCAGCTAGTTTAGGAGGAAGAGGACACCAGGGGTGTTACTCACTTGACTGAACTACCTAACCTTAGCTCGCTTACTTTCTGATCAAGGAAACAACCGCCATTTACTCTCAGCATAGAAGGAATAATATTTCAAAACTTACTAGATACGTATTATCCTTATATTTGTTTCTCTAAGAAACAATGAAATATTCTTTCTGAAAATATAAATCATGTGCCAAAATCATTTCTATAGTTCTCATTCAAACTAAAATCCAAACAAAAAAATTTCAAAATGAAAACCTTTTTTTAACTAAATAATGGAGTGAGATCTAAAATGATAAGATTAATAGAGAAAGATCTATGAGATTATATATATATATCTGAAAAATTAGATCTACAACAAAACAAGATCTAAAATACATGGATAAAAATAAAATAAAATATGCAAATAGATTCAGATCTGAATAATTAGATCAATAATAAGATGAGGTCTAAAAGAAATAAAATAAATAGAACGAGATCAGAAAGATTTGAGTAATCAGATCAGAAATTGCTTACCGCTTTGAAGATTTATAAATGAAGGAAGTGGAAGCCATTAGAGAGAGAATAATTTTATTCATTCGGATAATACATACCTATTTACATTACGTGTCCTACTTTATATAAATGCTTCAGAAGTAAGGACTGAACTTATCCCACGATGTGGGACTAAACAAAACAATGTACAAGCATATTCACTTTATAATATACATATATTATAACAAAAATTACAATTTTTTTCTACATTTTTCATTTTATTTTTATCAAAACTACGTGGAAATTTTAGACTTTATGATAATATTTTACATGAAAGTGCATTGTACGTGGTATAAAATCTCGTTATTTATTATTAAAAAAGTGTGATGCTAAGTGCACCTTATTTTCCTCTTTCCAATATCTTTGCTAAAAAATACTATAAAATTTTACACTATGCCCTTCCTAATACCATACTTTTGAAGAAGCTACCAAACACATCATTTTCGAGATTTTTTTGTACGGCGAACAACCACCAACCAACACCATTTTCCACGACGATCAACCATCGAAAAATAATAGTTCGGTGGTTGATAGCCGTGGAAAATGTTGTTGGTCGACAATTGTTCGTCATGCAAAACGACTTTACGCAGTGGTTGATTGCCGTATGAAATGACTTTGGTATTAGAAAACACATAAATTTTATTATGTTTATTATTATTTTTCTATGTTATTAGGAAGAGGGAAATATGGTTCCCTTAGACACTTAAAATATGCCTCAAAGTAAATATTATTTGATAATGCATCTTGTTAAATATGTAGAATAAGTAATCACACAAAATTAAACTAACATCATCGTCAATATAATGAAAAATAATATAACATAAAATTCAAATCAAGATCATGCAATGAAACATTAAATATGATTTAATGTTATGGACATTATTCATGATAAAACTATAAAAGATTTGCATAACGAATTAAACAATGTTTTTTTTTAATTTGTCCTTATACCCCACTGTCTGATGTAGTTGATCCAAAAAGTGATTCATGGCGATGTACTGTGGATTTGTTGTGAGAACAGGAGTGACTTAGATATGTGTTTTAAGCCACTAGTTTCTGTAACATGTCAGGTTTATTTTTGGTGTGAAAGGGTTTATAAAACGTTATTTTCCGAGGTGTTATAGTGGGCTTTTAGGTAATTTTGAAGAGTTTGAGTCATTTTTAGGCTTCGTCTTAGCGGCTTGATGAGCAGTTTTGACAGGGAAGGTGTAGAAGAGTTGATGAGTTTGTGAAGTGTTAATATCCAATAGGTATATAACGAGGTTTTTCATGTTGGATTCAAAAAATAGAGTGGATATAATTATAATAATGGAAAGTGTGTTTTTTCTATTTCAAAACCAAAAGCGGACGTACAAGAAAACATGACTTAAATAATTTATTTTTCTTGTAAGTAGCAATATAATGTTATTTTAATGTAGTTAAAGATTCTCACGAAATAAATATATTTAAATGTCGTTTTCTTATATGTAACAATGACTCCAGAATGACCACATGTTATGTTATGCTTCTCAAATCTTCCCTCTCTCTTTCTTAGTATTTATCACATTCCATCTTATTACTCATTCAAACAAGAAACACCAAGGGAAAGGGAAAAGGGAAAGGGAAAAGGGAAAAGGAAAAGATTGAAAACGTCAGCTTAATCCGATGGAGTGCGAATCAGAGGTAGATAAGCTGCCATTCGACCTCCTTGCTCATATCTTCACTTTCATCCTCTCCTTCAGAGACTTGGCCCTGTAAGGCTGTAGCAATTTCTTGATCAATTTTGCTTCTTTCTGTTATTTTTGAGATGGGGTTTTGTACCCTTTTCTCAGTATTTATCATCATTCTTGCTTATATTACGGGTTTTTGTTTTCACTTTGCAAATTCCAATCAAAATAACTTCTTTTTTGTATATATAAAAAGTTGTTTCTTTTTTCAGTGTAAACTGTTGTCAGATTGCCTTTATGCTACTTCTTTTGGAATAGGTTTCTACTCTGATTGTGTTCCCTTTTCTTATGTTGTTAGTTCATCAATTAATTGCAGGGCTAGTGGAGTCAGTAGGAAATGGAGAAGAGGGGTTGAAGAAGCATTTGCTGTGAAGGAGAAGCTCAGTTTCAATGGTTGGAAAATGGATGACGAGTCTGCTGCTAGGCTGGTTCGAGCTTCTCGTAACCTGAAAGAACTTGACATGTTGGTATTTTCACTATTTTCAGTTTCTCGACTGATAATTTTTTGGAAGTTCATTGGATAGTATATGCTAATCATAGGAGCAGTTCCATTCACACCACGAAATAAACTTTAATGGTACCAATTTCCATAAAAAAAAGCTAACAAGATCAAACTACCAGAAAAAATAAATTAAATCCTATACCACATCCCAATCAAGAAATAAATCCCAATTGCCTATTGTTTGATGTATACAACCAACTAGAAACAATTGCCTAAAAAAAATGCAACTACGCCCAATTTCTTTGGCAATTTGATATATCTCCTCTACTGTAAATCGACAATGCAAGTTTGAAAGTCTCTTGTTATGGGCGGTGTAGATTTGATTTGATCCCAAGACCTCCAAAGAAGCAATCTACAAACATACTACTGACTCATAGGAGACACCCGTATTTTCTCATTATTTTTGTCTGACGAATAAAATTTAGTGCAGTTCACAATGTGAACATAGGAGCTCAATTATAACGGTGAGTTTGACATGATGATAACGAAACCGTTATCTTTCGTAAGATGAATTAAAGTTACGCACGACCAAGTGGAACATTTAGGCTGCGTTTGTTTTACCCTTTTTAGTTTTGGGTTTTCGTCCATACAAAAATGCATTGGACACGTGTATATTGTAAAAAATGATTGATTTTAAAAACGAAGTTAATATAAAAAATAGAAAACAATTTTTTTTAATATTTTTTGTATTTTGGGAAATAACGGAAGCAAAAGAAACGATTTATCCTTCCGTTGTCCCTTCATTCCCTCCGTCGTCCCTTCACTCTTCTCATATTCTATAATTAATTTGAAAACTCAAAACACAAAATACAAACTAAACCAAACATATCCTTAAATTTCATTTGAAAGATAGAGTAGTTTCCCAACGTGTTCCTCTCATAGTTATAGACCTTTCCATATCAGAGAGCTGTGTGGAATGAGCCATTCTATGGTGGTCTAACTAGAGTTGTTTAACAAACTGATAATCATTATATATGGATCTTCTTGTTTATAATGAAATGGACTTACTTTCTAATCAAATGGACTATTGTGTCGTATTCATTGGCACAATTTTGTCTGGTGCTAGTACGATTATACATAGATACAAACATACTAAAGCATGTCATAGTAATAACCCACAAGGTTGCTCAGTTGCTGTGATGTGAGTTGAGTAATGAAATGCCACAAATTCAAGTTTTGGCAACGGATGTAGGCATAAAATCATATGATAGCCTAAAATATGTGTTTTGGGTTCAATACATACTTAGAGCTTATGGTTGGAATTTGGTTATACATTAGAGGAGGAAAAAAATTTAAGTCATAGTAATTAATTTCAACGGGTTGAAGTTTGAAAGGGATTTTGTTTTAAAACGAGAACTTAAGAGGTTTTTTTTTTAGTTTGACTTCGAGAATTGGAAAAAAAAAAATCATCTTTTATAGCCTTCAAACAAGAAGTAATAAATTTTCTTTTGACAATCAGAGTGGTATATGAATTTCAGTTCCACTATAATGTAACTATTAAGATGGTATTGTTCACAAATTTTCATCAGATCATTGCTTGTACATATCATTATTTTTGTACTACGTAGATGTAAAAAATCACTCCCAAGGCCACATAAATATAAGTATTGGATAATAATAAAAAGTTAGAACATAGTGCACAACAAAATTGTTTAATTTTTCAAGTTCGTGTCAATCTACAAAGCTTGAATTTGGTTAATCGGACTTGTAACTGTTTGGATTAAAAATCTGATGTAACCACAACTATTTTTCATAAATGCTTGATTCTGGTATATTTTAAAACAGGGGAAAATAGTAGTCAATAGGAAGATTCAAAGAACTTTTTTTGAAAAAAAAAAACTTAAAAAAAAGTTCAAAGTAAGTTGTTGGTATAGCTAAAAAAATGCTTATAAAAATATATATGATAAGTTAGGCATGGTAGAAGGGAAACATATGTATAAATTAACAAAAATAAGTAAATAAGTCATCCCAAAATTTGGAAGAAATGAAACGCGTCAAAGTCGAAAATAATAATATATTGATAAAAGAGGTAGATATACTAAATATGTGGAAAATTTATTTTGAATAATTACTCAACTAAGAAAACCTTAGAGCAAATAGAGATCATTTGACAACGACTTAAGGATGATCTGCAAAAAACAGAAGTAGAAGAAAGCAGAAGCAATCAAAAATATAGGAAAGAATATGATGGTAGGTTCGATATTATACCTATAAAGGAGTTGAAATGTTAATAAATTGAATGTCTTATGAACTTATCTAATAAAATATTACTAGAAAAAAGTGCCAACCGAGTGAATGAGAGTAGAACAATACCAATATTTAAGAATAAAAAAACATACAAAATTGTGGCAACTATACAGAAATTAAAATAATGCGTCGCACATCGGAACTATGAGCGAGAAAGAGTGATATAACAAAGATTAAACAACAAATAATTAATATCTGATATCCAGTTTGGTCTAATGTCTAATAGATTGGCATTGGAGACAATACACTTAATACGACAATTAATAAAACAATTTAGGAGTAAAAAAAAAGATCGTATGTTAAACATAATTTTGGTAAGCTTTAAGTAAAATATAAATTTCAACACATAACAAAATTTGCTCAACCTATATATGAAAACTCTAAAAAGGAAGTTTGATTTGCATATGGAGAAACTATTGATTCTTTTAGTAAAAGTAGGAATACACTAGAGATTGATTCCAGGTCTTTCCATGTTTGTATTGACTTCGGATGAAATAAAAAAATCAAGTGAATATACATGATGCATGATTTTTACACATGACATCATACAAACAGTCACTGCAAAGCAGCAGTATAAAAAAAACGAAGAAATGCATTAGAATGAAAAAGATTGAAACATAATAGGATTAGAACAAAGTATATGTTGTACAACCACAGTAAAGTTGTTAAAAATGATAGTAGGATAGATCGACAAAATTAAACGATTAAAAAAAAGTTTTAATACTTGTGATCAATACAAAAAATTAAGAGGTAGAGAATGACATTTTGAGTCCAACTAACAAAAGTTGGATAAAATAAGGGAAAGTTAGTACTATTTTATGTGGTAAGAAAATAACGAACAAATTGAAAGAAAAATTCCATCGAACGAAAATTAAATCAACTATAATGTACTCAGCGTAGCGCCGGCTTTTAAAAAAGAAAAAAAAAAGGTAGGAGAAACAACAATGTATTGTGCGCAATGTTAGCTTTTAGAGAAAAAACAGACAAATAAGAAAACATAAAAGATATAATAATGTAAAGGGGATGTTAGGAATTGCTTGAAAATGTAGAGTTACAAATAAGAAAGTGACAGAGATGCTAAAATGAAATCTGTAAATGAGAAGAGTAGAGAAAATAAACTTAGATGGTATGAAAACATTAAAAAAATGATAGAGAAACACACTGGTAAAGTGAGGAGATAATATTTATATAGAAGGAGAAAGGGAAATAAAGTGTCAGAAATTCTTTACCGTTCGATCTTTCATGATTAATGATGAACAATTCAGATAATAGTCCAATGATCACCAATACCGAATATTTCACAAACAAAATTTAATATGTTTTTTTTGTTTTGTTTAAGATGACGTACCTTGATTAACAGCGGAAGATGTAATGACCGTCATCTTCTTCTTCTGACTTCTAATAATTACTCTTCTTCTCAGAATTCGGTTTCTCTCTCTAACCCTATTTCTTTATGTGTTTCTTGATGGAGAAGAATACATCTATATTCTAGGAAAGAGAGGACTCAATCCTTTATATAACATTTAACTCTAAATCTGGTACGTCCATCATATACCAATTCAACGCTTAAGATTAATCACAGACCTAATGTTCTAATTATAGAACGGTCTATTTATGACTTAATTAATCGGGCCACGTTAAGATTAGAAACTGCATAACGTTAAAGGTAAATGAAACGTTCTATTTATGACCTAATTAATAAGGTCACATTAAGATTAGAAACTGCATAACGTTAGAAGTAAATGAAACGATTGTAGTTTCTAATGGCAGTTTTCTAACAAAAAGAAGGTAAAATCACCATGCGTAGAAACGATTAAATGATTTAAAAAGGTACATTTAACTAAAGATATGTCTCAAGGTGGAAACTTGTGGAAAACGAGAATTTAGGTCGACGACTCATTGCTTTGTGAATGAGAGTTGATGATATTTCCACTTTTCCTTTTATGAGAAAAGAAAACTATGAGAAGCGTGAGCGAAATGAAGGTCAACAAGAAAATTCTAACTTTTTAAATATGAAATGAACATACAACCTTGATTTTAATTGGTCAAGTTAGAAGTTATATAAATGAGATGAAGGCATAAATCAAATTGGCACAAAAAATCAATCTTCAATAGCAAAGTATTAAATTCCTTTGGCTTGTCTTTTTAAAACTAACCTTTTCTTTTGGAGGCAAAAATCGAAAAATTGATTTCAATGCTAGAAAAACTAGTTTTTTTTATTTGGTTGAAAGCAGCTATTTGACTTTGATATGAATTGTTTTTTTCCTTCATTTTTGGGCATATTAATGAGTGTGTTGCCCAATTAACTTTTAAAACTTTGCTTTTTACGAAGTAAAGCATTTATAATTGAGCAAAAGCGTTTCGTTCCAAATGCGCTGAACACTACTACTACCCCAATAGGTAATATTAGGAATCTGTAGTGTTACGTTTGATAATGATGGTGGAAAACTCAACAATCTCAACATATTATCACGGAGTAGTATTAAGTATGGAAATGATTATGTCAATCGTGAAAATATCAAAGTGTATTATTGACGGCGTATCAGTTTCTTTTTGTTGACACCATATTTTAGAATGTTGATACGACTAAAATTCTGCACTTCATAATAACTGTTAAATTTCAACACCTTGGATGTCTATATGCATGCCTTGTTTAGTATATTGGCATCATTGAAAGAACCACACATCACTTGCACCCGTGCTGTGCAATGTTTCTTGTCATCACTCGCTTGATTCCTGTGCTGCGCATCGCTTACCCAACTGAAGCCTTCTTGTGCCGAACATTTCGATTGAATATCTTATATCCATAGTTAGTATATACACGTCCTTGACCATACTTGTGACAAGATGATTCTCTATTTTATATGCCACCAATCATACATGCATATGCATGCATACATGTATGTATGTATATATGTGTGCACGTGCACACACCCCGCAATTGTTTCTTCAAACTTGCAATATTTGGCATATACTATTGTAATGCGACCACATATAACAATCTCTACATCGGCGAGCAGTATATAGGTTCTGCTCAAGCCTCATCCCTAGAGCCATACTCAGATCACACACATATTATATGGGTCTTTCAAATCATGGAGCCCTGATACCATATGATGTTTCGACACCTTGCACGCATCATGACCATACGTGCTCCTCGTTTAGCTTTATTGGCACCACTGAACGAAGCTTCAACACTCACCCATCACTTCCACTTGTGCTCCACAATGTTTTTGGTCATCACTTGCACGATTTATGCGCTCCACAGTGTTTACTCTTGTGAGGTATCCTAATTGGATATCCCATCATCACCCAACTAAGCATATACATGAAAATGATAACATTCCTTGTAACAAAATGAATTTTTGTTGTCATATGTTACGATCCTATGAACATACTACAGTTTTTTCTTCTAACTTGTTCAGTAAGACTAATCATTTCTTGTTCACTTCATGCACACACTACTGAAGTGCAAGTTACACCTTTCAATACCTTATTCACTTGGCTACCGATTCAATTATAAATTGTTTGGTGGAACATTACCAAATGAAATTATTTTCCCTCGTTCGGTAATGTATTATTCAATGAATAAAAGCTCGACCAAATGAGTTTTTTGTGTCTTATATCAAGATTTGGTGGTCCCAGCACTAAAAATATTGTTAATGAGATAATTTGTATTAGGAAGAGTATTTATTGGTGCCTTTCTTGCTTTAATATTAATTTAGATGCTTGTTGTATCAACAGACATCTATGCTGATCGTTGTCTGTGGCTTGCTTTTGATTTCATTTAATTATCACATCTCTCCTACCACTAGAAAAGTGTTCTTATGCTGAAATTCAATTCATTGTGCATAGTCTTACTGTAGAAATATCATCAAAATAAGCAATTTAAAAAATAAAGGACTGCTTTGATATATTCCGGTTACTGCAATTGTCTTTGTTATTTTCATGCAACTAATCAATTAAAATTTATTCATGTTATTGTAGTTCTCGAAGTTGTTGGGGAAGCCAAATAACCGATGCTGGGTTGTACATGATATCATTGGCAGATTGTGCTAACAATTTAACATCAATATCCCTTTGGGGCATGGCAGGAATCACAGATGATGGTGTAATTCAGTTGGTAATAGATATAATTGCTTTATACCTATCATGCATCTTATTTTGCTAATAGATATAAGTGTTTTGAATGCATCTTAATTCATATGCAGATTTCAAGGACAACATCCTTGCAACACCTAAATATTGGGGGTACATTTATCACCGATGAATCTTTATATGCAATCGCAAATCATTGCCAACATTTACAGGTTTCAGACTGATTTTTTTCTTGAGTTGTTTTTTCTCCGAAAAGAATCTGAACTTGTGTTTTCATTCATCAGTATATATTGAATGTACATTTCAATTTACAGTCTATTGTTCTATGGAGTTGCCGGCATGTTACAGAAAGTGGCATGTTCATGCTTGTTAATAAATGCCGGAAGCTTGAAGCAATCAATGTCTGGGGTATGAGAGTTCCTACAAGCTGTTTCACAAGCTTGCTCATGATCAGCCCTGCGCTTCGGATTAAACCAATACCACTTCATCAAAATTTGCTACATGTCGTGTAAATAAAATTCTACATCAATTCTCGTGTACATAACTACAGATGATTGTAAATAAAGTTCTTGCTGAAATGAAAAATAACCATTGTGGTGTGAAAACTGTAATTGTTTCATAATAGATTTTTCAGTCTTTTGCCACATACATCATTATACATGCGTTATAATGCATGATACATTGATTGGTCTCTTATGTCATGTATTCTTCCATAGAAGAGTCTGCACCAGGGGAGTACAAGCAAACTGTGTATGCAGTACTGTTAGGACAATCTGTGCGTCCACACCCAATGTACCTGGTCGCATTCCATATAATTTGCCTGTAGTGCTTGCATTCGCAGTGAGGCATGCATGATCTACTTTCCGGAACATAACACCACCTCTCAGTTATCCATCTACTTATGACATGTGTTGGATGGAGGTGAACTGAACCCAGATAAGCATTTACACCATATCTACTTCTTACACTTCTACCGCAAGCGCCTACCATAACACGTGCAGCATCTGCCAAACCGTAGCTCCACTGCAGAGGTCTGATTCCGCTCACATTGCTACGTGCTCTGTTGTGCAGTTTTAGATAGAGAATGTCTCTGACTGCTGTGACTTGGGGTACGATAAGGATGAGAGATAATGATAGCGTGAGGACTAGAGTGAGTTCTCTCTTCTTCATTTCTCAAGATTTGGTGTTGACAGGCTTTTACTATTTTTTTTTTATTTTTTTTTTTACTTTGGTGAATTATATGGTGCTAGCTTGATATATTTATAGCTGAAGATTTGAGTTTTCATAGGTGTGCACAAATATTACTTTTTGTTAATTGAGTTCTTGTTTTGATCACAATGTCTTAAGGAAATTATTGTTTCAAGTTGTTTATTTTTCGTGTGTAGTATCAGCACTAAAGCAATTGAGAGTTAGATTCAAATCTAAATCTGAGACAAGAAGATTAATTTTGTAAACTGATTCACATCCATATCAAATCCAAGCTAAAATAAGGATAATTTTCTTGTGCATACGTTTACCTACAAAAGTATTTTAATATACTCAGAGAATTGTATAGCTCTCAAGAGAAACAACCACAACAAGGTTACCAAACAAACGAACAAATAAAAACAAGGTCATAGCTAAATAAGCAAACAACAGCAATGCAATGCAAGCAGAATAAATCAATCCAATCAAACATGTCATAAACTATAAAGCAACCATGGTTAAACAAAGCAAAATAATTTTCTTCTCGTAACTAATAACTTAACATGTTCAAGTACAAAGTAAACAATTCAACATAAGTATACAATTACAATTAAAGGAAAGGAAAGAATTCACAATTAAAATATCTTTACCCTATTCATCGGAATGTGTAACCGTAACATTATAACTCGTCTCTCTCTTTAGAAGCAAATAAACTATACATCCCTAAAACTCAGCAAGGAAAATAACATATAATAGACATAAAGTTACAACTTCACAGTGAACGTTGGACGAACTCAAAACTCATATCATCCGATGATCTCACACCCCACATGCCCCTCAGTCTAGTTTAATAATTCTCAAAATGATCTCCAATAAAATTTTCTCAAAATAAAATGTCTTTCCAATAAAATACTTTTTTCTACAAACACCTCTAAAATTTATTTCTCAAATCAAATATTTTACTTTTCCAATTATATATTTCTAAATTAAATTATTCTTATTTTAGTAAAATATTTTTCCAAAGTATTTTTAAAACTAAACATGTTATAATGCAGCCATTCTTAATAAAATATTTCTCAAATATTTTTCCAATAGAATATTTTTTCCAAATTGAGCATTTTCCCACCAAATATTTTACATGTGTGTTTCTTTCAATACATCGTTAAAGAATACTTTAAGTAAAAATAATTACAACAAAAATTAACTCCAAGCAGAAGAAAATTTTCGAAACTTGAACATATTTTTTAAGCTAAACAATTTTCTCAAATTGCTCACATTTTACTCAACAGTGGACTCCAAATATTTTCTTGAAATATTCTCTCAAATGAAACTAATCTTTTTCCATCAAAGTAGCTTTTTTTGGGGTAAAACATCTTTGAAATAAATACCTGTCAAATAATGTAGTATTTATTATGAAGTACTCTTCAAACAAAATATTTCTCCCTTTTCAAATAAGAATTTCCGCTAGAATACTCCTCAATAAAATGCTTATAACTAAATATTTTCAAATCAGAATACCTTCTATAAAAACATATTTCACAATATACATGTTCATACAGTGTTTCAAACAAAAAACAATTTCAATCAAAACAATTTTCAACCAAAATATTTTTCAAAATACTTCAAACTAAAAATCCTTTCATAGAACGCTTTTTATTAAAATATTTTACACTAATCATCCTTCTTACCTTCATATTTATAAATATCTTATTTCTCAAAATAGATACTTTATCTTTACCCAAGTAAAAGTTTCAACAAAGCATACATTTCCTTTTTAATGAAATAACTTTAAAACCAAAAAGTATATTTACATTTATTTTTATACCTCTTCAGTAAGAAATACTTTACCGTTAAAACTCTACAAAATTAAATAATAAGCTCGTTTATTAAGTTCAGGTATTAATTACACAATTTAATATCATATGTGTGTCACTCAGGTTATAACCAATCCCTCTTATAAGCGCTCATCCTATCCCGCTTCTCCTGCGGTTATTTCCCATACAAACATCATTATAAATAAATATCGTCTTAAGGTGAGGTAATGGCGATTACACATATGTCCGAATCCAACGTAAACAAAGTCTCAGGTAGTCGCTAAACTTATGTTTTGACATCATATGTGACCCCTACTATTCTCAACATATAAAACTAAAGTTAAATGCCATTAAAATACGCATGCCCACTAATCTCAGATGTAAATATAGCAGGCCATTGATTATGTGGTTCAAAACCTAAAAATATGAATTAAAAAGAAAAACCTCAAGTTGGAATTAAACAATAATATAAATACTAGCTCAACAAATGAATATTATGCTAAATCCAATACATCAGGCAAACATCTACATTTTCCTATACATTAATCACTATTAAACTTATAAATAATACAACTATAACATAAGATAAATATACTAAGTAATCAACATGTAGATGTAGCCTACACCTAGATCTTTTTTCCCTCATTTGCTTCCACCGACAAACTTTACAAATACATGGACATGTAAAATATTAAGGAGAAGTTGATCAACTATTTTTACACCGTGTCTTATCCTTTACACCCCAGCCCAGCCTAAGGGTCTGGTAACTATTGCATAGGGAAACACTGTCCACGTACCTTTTTAGGATCAAAACCACATATTTCTATTTCTTGCTATTCTCCAACATAAAATAAATAACATGATAACACTAGCATCGATGAAACCAACATAAATAAAAAAGATCACGTTCTACTCTACCCATATAATCAGTCATCATAATATGTGTTGGATCATAGGTTTTGATTACTGACAAGACACAACAATCCACGAATCTACGACTACGATAACATCCAGACTCATCGGCTCAATATATAGTTTGTATAGTTATATATATTTTAACAAGAGTCATCAAATATGTATATAGAGTCTAGTTTAGTGCGTTATTAAAATCTTTCCTCAAGAATCATCATTCACATTCAAATAAACTCACATGCATATTTTAATCAAAATCAAGTTTTTAAAAAATGCATGGAGCAGGGACCGAACTCAGGTCACTAGTTTGGAAGACAAGTTCTCTAACCAAATCCAGAGGATATTCTGGGACTGGACGTAGAACAGAAAGTTCGAACCACTATAAAAATTCCTGGTGTGCTTACTTTAATTTTTATTTTACTGCTATTATCAGTTTCCGCATTTATATATCATATTACACGATCCTAGTACTTCACGTACACTTTCATTTGGTATCAGAGCCTGGTATTCTAGAGATCGTAACAACATCCTAGAATAAATGGCTACAAAGAGATCTAGTCAAGGCAATAAGAAGAGGAAGAGCAATAAAGAAAAATCAAAGGAGTAAACAAACAAATGCTTCATGGCAAAAGATAATGAGGTTAGTGATCTAACTTTTGATGATATGATAGAAATAAATTCAGAACTTCTAGACACTTTAAAAAGTCTCAAAAGAAAATATAAGGAAACTTTGGAAAATCTGAAGAAAGCAGAATTCGAAAGGGATATGCTTAAAAACGAGAAGAAAATATTAGTAGAAGAACTTGAGAAAATTCAAGATTCACTCTTTGACAATTCTCAACTCGCTCTATTAAGTCAAGAAATAGAAGCTCAAAAAGAAAAGAATAATGCTCTAGCTTCTGAGAATCATGAGTTAAAAACAAAAATTAAAATTGTTGAGTTAGATAACACTAGTCTCAAAACTAAGCTTGATAACATTACTAAAAATATTTTCAATTTTAACAAAGGGAGAGAAAATTTATCTAGGATTATTGAACATTCTCAACCTGCTTCAAATAAGAAGGGATTAGGTTATGTTAAAAATTCAAAAGCTCACAATGATAAAAGTGGTTTAGGATATAATAAAACTGATCGTAGAAATAGCACTAGATATGCTTTCATGTATAGTAAAAATGATAGTGCTAGTACTAAATTTCGAGTAAAGACTAAATCCAATTTTTATAGAAATTCAAATACTACTATGACCTATAATGTTGATAATTTTTCTAGAAGTACAAAATCATTAGCAGGAAATATGAATAAAAATTATCTTAGTATTTGGGTTTCTGTTAATTGGAAAAATAGAGAAAAATACATTGATGATTATTTTGATATGGTAGTTAATAATGAAAATTATATTTATAAAGGTTCAACCACACCCAAATGGGTATGGTTTCCTAAAAATTAGGAAATTATAAGAACCTTGGGTATCGCATGCTTTAAATGTTAATTTTTCTGATGCCTTACATTATAAGTAGTAGTTATTTTGTTTTATATTGCTCTATGTTAAAACTTATGCAAAATCTATTTTATATCATCATATAAACTCTTCTTTTTGTCGATGACAAAGGGGGAGAAAGATATTGCTCTCTAACACTATTTGCAGGAATAAACCATGCAAGCACAAATTAAGGGGGGAAAAAAGATTAATTATTTATAGAAATATATAGCATAGATTTAGGGGGAGAAATCTATAGCACAATTACAGGAAGATATTCAGTGAGAGAGATAAGATCAACAAAACTTGTCAAAGATTCGTTCGTAGAAATGGAGTTGTCATCATCAAAAAAGGGGAGAATGTTGGATCATAGGTTTTGATTACTGACAAGACACAACAATCCACGAATCTACGACTACGATAACATCCAGACTCATCGGCTCAATATATAGTTTGTATAGTTGTATATATATTTTAACAAGAGTCATCAAATATGTATATAGAGTCTAGTTTAGTGCTTTGTTAAAATCTTTACTCAAGAACCATCATTCACATTCAAATAAACTCACATGCATATTTTAATCAAAATCAAGTTTTCAAAAAAATGCATGGAGCAAGGCTCGAACTCAGGTCACTAGTTTGGAAGGCAAGTACTCTAACCAAATGAGCTACTGCTGTTTTATACTTGAAAAAATATGATCTGTGCACATAACATCAAGTCGGTCGACCGGCCAGAATTTTCGGCTGACCGAACCTATTGTTAGTGCACAGATATGCTCTGTTTTCTGCACGATTTTAAACTCGGCTGACCGGCCAGAATTTTCAGTCAACCGACCTGAACATAACGGCTAGTTTTCTGAAGAGTTGCGATTGTTCATGAAGAGGAATGTCCCTCAATCCAAGAGATACGGACACAACTTTTGATTGAAACTCTTCATGAAAGATTATAACTATTTACAACTATATAAACATGTTCAAAACACTTCTACAAAAATCTATTCTGGTTTATATTTCTGAAATCTATTCTCTATTTATTTATGCAAATAAAAGCATTCATTCTCATTCAATATCTCTAGAATCTCTGAATTAATTTATATACTTCGATTCTACGAGATTATCTTCCTTCTAAATCTTCACATACACTACATATTCTTGAGGATTTGATTATACGAAATTGTACTATCAAAAGACAATCCGTGTTATTCAGAACACACTCGTCAACAAAGTATTTGTATTAAGTTGAAGTCCTCTTCGGCTGTTGAGGCGGAAAAATTCCCGTTCGGCTGCTCAGGTGTTATATACCCGTTCCTCCGGGTTAAGTAAGGGGTTTTAGTCTAAATCCAGAGGATATTCTGGGACTGGACGTAGAACAGAAAGTTCGAACCACTATAAAAATTCCTGGTGTGCTTACTTTAATTTTTATTTTACTGCTATTATCAGTTTCCGCATTTATATATCATATTACACGATCCTAGTACTTCACGTACACTTTCATTTGGTATCAGAGCCTGATATTCTAGAGATCGTAACAACATCCTAGAATAAATGGCTACAAAGAGATCTAGTCAAGGCAATAAGAAGAGGAAGAGCAATAAAGAAAAATCAAAGGAGTAAACAAACAAATGCTTCATGGCAAAAGATAATGAGGTTAGTGATCTAACTTTTGATGATATGATAGAAATAAATTCAGAACTTCTAGACACTTTAAAAAGTCTCAAAAGAAAATATAAGGAAACTTTGGAAAATCTGAAGAAAGCAGAATTCGAAAGGGATATGCTTAAAAACGAGAAGAAAATATTAGTAGAAGAACTTGAGAAAATTCAAGATTCACTCTTTGACAATTCTCAACTCGCTCTATTAAGTCAAGAAATAGAAGCTCAAAAAGAAAAGAATAATGCTCTAGCTTCTGAGAATCATGAGTTAAAAACAAAAATTAAAATTGTTGAGTTAGATAACACTAGTCTCAAAACTAAGCTTGATAACATTACTAAAAATATTTTCAATTTTAACAAAGGGAGAGAAAATTTATCTAGGATTATTGAACATTCTCAACCTGCTTCAAATAAGAAGGGATTAGGTTATGTTAAAAATTCAAAAGCTCACAATGATAAAAGTGGTTTAGGATATAATAAAACTGATCGTAGAAATAGCACTAGATATGCTTTCATGTATAGTAAAAATGATAGTGCTAGTACTAAATTTCGAGTAAAGACTAAATCCAATTTTTATAGAAATTCAAATACTACTATGACCTATAATGTTGATAATTTTTCTAGAAGTACAAAATCATTAGCAGGAAATATGAATAAAAATTATCTTAGTATTTGGGTTTCTGTTAATTGGAAAAATAGAGAAAAATACATTGATGATTATTTTGATATGGTAGTTAATAATGAAAATTATATTTATAAAGGTTCAACCACACCCAAATGGGTATGGTTTCCTAAAAATTAGGAAATTATAAGAACCTTGGGTATCGCATGCTTTAAATGTTAATTTTTCTGATGCCTTACATTATAAGTAGTAGTTATTTTGTTTTATATTGCTCTATGTTAAAACTTATGCAAAATCTATTTTATATCATCATATAAACTCTTCTTTTTGTCGATGACAAAGGGGGAGAAAGATATTGCTCTCTAACACTATTTGCAGGAATAAACCATGCAAGCACAAATTAAGGGGGGAAAAAAGATTAATTATTTATAGAAATATATAGCATAGATTTAGGGGGAGAAATCTATAGCACAATTACAGGAAGATATTCAGTGAGAGAGATAAGATCAACAAAACTTGTCAAAGATTCGTTCGTAGAAATGGAGTTGTCATCATCAAAAAAGGGGAGAATGTTGGATCATAGGTTTTGATTACTGACAAGACACAACAATCCACGAATCTACGACTACGATAACATCCAGACTCATCGGCTCAATATATAGTTTGTATAGTTGTATATATATTTTAACAAGAGTCATCAAATATGTATATAGAGTCTAGTTTAGTGCTTTGTTAAAATCTTTACTCAAGAACCATCATTCACATTCAAATAAACTCACATGCATATTTTAATCAAAATCAAGTTTTCAAAAAAATGCATGGAGCAAGGCTCGAACTCAGGTCACTAGTTTGGAAGGCAAGTACTCTAACCAAATGAGCTACTGCTGTTTTATACTTGAAAAAATATGATCTGTGCACATAACATCAAGTCGGTCGACCGGCCAGAATTTTCGGCTGACCGAACCTATTGTTAGTGCACAGATATGCTCTGTTTTCTGCACGATTTTAAACTCGGCTGACCGGCCAGAATTTTCAGTCAACCGACCTGAACATAACGGCTAGTTTTCTGAAGAGTTGCGATTGTTCATGAAGAGGAATGTCCCTCAATCCAAGAGATACGGACACAACTTTTGATTGAAACTCTTCATGAAAGATTATAACTATTTACAACTATATAAACATGTTCAAAACACTTCTACAAAAATCTATTCTGGTTTATATTTCTGAAATCTATTCTCTATTTATTTATGCAAATAAAAGCATTCATTCTCATTCAATATCTCTAGAATCTCTGAATTAATTTATATACTTCGATTCTACGAGATTATCTTCCTTCTAAATCTTCACATACACTACATATTCTTGAGGATTTGATTATACGAAATTGTACTATCAAAAGACAATCCGTGTTATTCAGAACACACTCGTCAACAAAGTATTTGTATTAAGTTGAAGTCCTCTTCGGCTGTTGAGGCGGAAAAATTCCCGTTCGGCTGCTCAGGTGTTATATACCCGTTCCTCCGGGTTAAGTAAGGGGTTTTAGTCTAAATCCAGAGGATATTCTGGGACTGGACGTAGAACAGAAAGTTCGAACCACTATAAAAATTCCTGGTGTGCTTACTTTAATTTTTATTTTACTGCTATTATCAGTTTCCGCATTTATATATCATATTACACGATCCTAGTACTTCACGTACACTTTCATTTGGTATCAGAGCCTGATATTCTAGAGATCGTAACAACATCCTAGAATAAATGGCTACAAAGAGATCTAGTCAAGGCAATAAGAAGAGGAAGAGCAATAAAGAAAAATCAAAGGAGTAAACAAACAAATGCTTCATGGCAAAAGATAATGAGGTTAGTGATCTAACTTTTGATGATATGATAGAAATAAATTCAGAACTTCTAGACACTTTAAAAAGTCTCAAAAGAAAATATAAGGAAACTTTGGAAAATCTGAAGAAAGCAGAATTCGAAAGGGATATGCTTAAAAACGAGAAGAAAATATTAGTAGAAGAACTTGAGAAAATTCAAGATTCACTCTTTGACAATTCTCAACTCGCTCTATTAAGTCAAGAAATAGAAGCTCAAAAAGAAAAGAATAATGCTCTAGCTTCTGAGAATCATGAGTTAAAAACAAAAATTAAAATTGTTGAGTTAGATAACACTAGTCTCAAAACTAAGCTTGATAACATTACTAAAAATATTTTCAATTTTAACAAAGGGAGAGAAAATTTATCTAGGATTATTGAACATTCTCAACCTGCTTCAAATAAGAAGGGATTAGGTTATGTTAAAAATTCAAAAGCTCACAATGATAAAAGTGGTTTAGGATATAATAAAACTGATCGTAGAAATAGCACTAGATATGCTTTCATGTATAGTAAAAATGATAGTGCTAGTACTAAATTTCGAGTAAAGACTAAATCCAATTTTTATAGAAATTCAAATACTACTATGACCTATAATGTTGATAATTTTTCTAGAAGTACAAAATCATTAGCAGGAAATATGAATAAAAATTATCTTAATATTTGGGTTTCTGTTAATTGGAAAAATAGAAAAAAATACATTGATGATTATTTTGATATGGTAGTTAATAATGAAAATTATATTTATAAAGGTTCAACCACACCCAAATGGGTATGGTTTCCTAAAAATTAGGAAATTATAAGAACCTTGGGTATCGCATGCTTTAAATGTTAATTTTTCTGATGCCTTACATTATAAGTAGTAGTTATTTTGTTTTATATTGCTCTATGTTAAAACTTATGTAAAATCTATTTTATATCATCATATAAACTCTTCTTTTTGTCGATGACAAAGGGGGAGAAAGATATTGCTCTCTAACACTATTTGCAGGAATAAACCATGCAAGCACAAATTAAGGGGGAAAAAAGATTAATTATTTATAGAAATATATAGCATAGATTTAGGGGGAGAAATCTATAGCACAATTACAGGAAGATATTCAGTGAGAGAGATAAGATCAACAAAACTTGTCAAAGATTCGTTCGTAGAAATGGAGTTGTCATCATCAAAAAAGGGAAGAATGTTGGATCATAGGTTTTGATTACTGACAAGACACAACAATCCACGAATCTACGACTACGATAACATCCAGACTCATCGGCTCAATATATAGTTTGTATAGTTGTATATATATTTTAACAAGAGTCATCAAATATGTATATAGAGTCTAGTTTAGTGCTTTGTTAAAATCTTTACTCAAGAACCATCATTCACATTCAAATAAACTCACATGCATATTTTAATCAAAATCAAGTTTTCAAAAAAATGCATGGAGCGGGGCTTGAACTCAGGTCACTAGTTTGGAAGGCAAGTACTCTAACCAAATGAGCTACTGCTGTTTTATACTTGAAAAAATATGATCTGTGCACATAACATCAGGTCGGTCGACCAGCCAGAATTTTCGGCTGACCGAACCTATTGTTAGTGCACAGATATGCTCTGTTTTCTTCACGATTTTAAACTCGGCTGACCGGCCAGAATTTTCAGTCAACCGACCTGAACATAACGGCTAGTTTTCTGAAGAGTTGCGATTGTTCATGAAGAGGAATGTCCCTCAATCCAAGAGATACAGACACAACTTTTGATTGAAACTCTTCATGAAAGATTATAACTATTCTACAACTATATAAACATGTTCAAATCACTTCTACAAAAATCTATTCTGGTTTATATTTCTGAAATCTATTCTCTATTTATTTCTGCAAATAAAAGCATCCATTCTCATTCAATATCTCTAGAATCTCTGAATTAATTTATATACTTCGATTCTACGAGATTATCTTCCTTCTAAATCTTTGCATACACTACATATTCTTGAGGATTTGATTATAGAAAATTGTACTATCAAAGACAATCCGTGTTATTCAGAACACACTCGTCAATAAAGTATTTGTATTAAGTTGAAGTCCTCTTCGGCCGTTGAGGCGGAAAAATTCCTGTTCGGCTGCTCAGGTGTGATATACCTGTTCCTTCGGGTTAAGTGAGGGGTTTTAGTCTAAATCCAGAGGATACTCTGGGACTGGACGTAGAACGGGAAGTTCGAACCAGTATAAAAATTCTTGTTGTGCTTACTTTAATTTTTATTTTACTTCTATTATCAGTTTCCGCATTTATATATCATATTACACGATCCTTAGTACTTCACGTACACTTTCAATATGGGCTAAAAATAATAATAACAACACACATCCATTAAACATCGCACAATTTAACCATGCTTAATGTGAACCCTAAACATCAAATAAATGAATTAGCATTATATATTGTCATATGTGTATTAATCACCCATCATTAGTAACACAAAATCATTAACATAAATGCAAGAACAAATGCACCAAATATGTAATAATTACTCCACATTTGTAACACTACAACAAACTTATCAAATGTATACTATCGCTCTATATTAGTAACATATCAAACTCATAAAATATGTATTAACTACTCCATATTAGTAACGCAGACATCAACGCCGTCAATAGGACAAAAACCATAATAAATTACACAATGTTATGTAGTAATAAACGTTGGAACTGGGTTAGCATGCAACATGGTAAATGAGTAAATTTCAAAAAAAATATTCCATTTTGGATCTTATTGGACTTATGAAGTCTAAATTTATTTTAAATAAAATCAATATTTTATTTAAGTTACAAATAAAGTTTTATTTATTGTTATGTTTATATAGTACGATATAACATGTGTACCGTATGCATATTTATGTGTACGTGCACGTGCAATATTAGCAGTGTACGTGGTTTAACATACTCGTGTATAAGTACTGAGATTTACACTGCAATAGACATACTAGCCTTTCCATACATATATGTTGTCTAATACATACATACATACAACTAGTTTTATATAATATAACATGATGTTTGTAAAATATAAATGTTTATGTATGTATATGTGTGTATATATGTATGTATGTATGTATGTATGTATACATATATATATATGTATATATATGTATAACTGAAATTATAAGATAAAGTAATTATAAATACTCTTATAAATAGTTATGAATATAAAATCAAATTCAAAATTCAAATTTTAGATCTAGATCTATGTAATAAAATATAAAGATATTTAAAACTCAATTCAAAATATTAATAAATTATATATATTATGTATATTTCGAAATGATTTTTTTTTGCAAAATTCATTGCATACTCTATATATATATATTAAATTAGTATTTCAAAAATGCATATATAATAAATATATGTATAAAAAATAAGTTTTAGTATGAATAAATGTTTAAATTATATATATATATATATATATATTATACACACACACATATGTTAACATATGCATGACCTTAATAATATTAACAATTTTTTAAAATTACAAATAGCTTTATAAAAGGGGTTTTTAATAAAGATTTTCGTACAGAAATCTAAACAAATATTTAATTATTTTCTTCGAAAAACTATTTCAATCCATATATATAATTTTATTACACATTTATAAGTATATTTTATAATATGTGTGTGTATTTATAGTATATAATTCAAGTATAATATCTAAAATTCAAGTATAACATTTATAAGTATATTTTATCCAGCGCACTCTGCTGTATCTGCTGCTGCGCCAAAGATCCCTCTGCCTCGGCCTCTGCTTAGGAAATGGGTTCCCAAAGTCTCTCTAGTTGAAACAGACCCTGGTCCTTCTCTTACCTTAGTGCAACCTGTTGTAACGACCCACTATTTTGTACCATTCAAATTCGACAATAAATAAAACATGTCAAGCTTGAATAGTTCAAACTAATAGATTGTAAATAACTTAGGAGCAAATGAAATCAAAACACAGAATCACAGACACAGATATCAGAAAAAAACTCACAGCGGAATTAAAATATTTAGTGGTTCATGAAGCCACTATAAAAATCTTAACCAAATAAAAATTACATAGTTTGAAATCTCCAATACAGTTTTAAAACATAAATAGAAACTGAATCTTTCAAAGTCTTGATTACAGAAAAAGATATAGACTGAAAAGCTTTGCCGGTAGCACGAATGATCTACAGAATATCCTAGCTCCGGTGAAAGAAAACTGAAGCTGCAACTCAGGCTGACCCGAGCGTAAAATAAAACATAAACACTCGAGTCATGACATACATACTTATATAATGTAAGCTAATTGAAGTGTACTGTAATATAGAGCAAGTAACTTAAAGGATGCTTGGGACCGCCCATCCTCTAAGGATCCGTTAAACTATTTACTATGTAGTATATTGCGCTATTATAATAGTGTCTATTTATAAAATAAACTTACTTTTTAATAGCGTTAAGGGGTTACCCATATAGCCCTTAACACAGAATATATTCCCATAGTCTATACAGTACCGTAATCTCCCTCGTACTGGGCGTCGTCAGAGGGCACTCCATAGGTATGGTACAAAACAAAATCGTATAAGGCGTGCTACGGTAGGTGACACGCACAACTAGACAATGCCAGGGTAGATATACCAATTACGCATCCAGACCGATGGAAACGCGCAGCGCGCAGCTGCCGCCCACCTCGAACAACACTCCCAAATCAAAGGTGCGCACCAAAACAATCACAAAAATAATAGAATGGCATACGAAGAAGTGCGTCCGATCAGAGGTGCTACCTCATTAATCCGTCAATCGCTCCTGTTTTAGCCACCTTATGCCAACTCACGGGAGTCGGGTCCACGTATTTACCTTAAAGAAACCGTCACCACCATCCTACTTCATTCTGGAATCTCCACCGCGTACACGGTTGGTAAAGTGGTTTTCGGTATCGACAGAGAGTATGTCAGATATCCGATCCCGGTTTCTTTAACAACCAAACGTTATTATAACCCGTGGTTACAACTTAAAAAAAATGGTATTTATACTTTACAAATCAAAATATATTTCCAACACTACAATATCAAAATATTGTTTTTAAACATTGGTCATTTTAATATACCATTTAAAACTATTCAATTTATTTAGGAATTAAATTTTCTTTTCTTACCTTTTAAAAATTAAATTCTTCCATTTAAAACCCATTCAAAGTCAATTCCTTATTTTATTAGTTACATATTAAATTCCAAATTTTAATCCCCTTTTCCCAAAGATTATTTCCATAAATTTATTTAAAATATCAAATTTCAGTTTCTGTAGCACTTATGAATGCTATAGGTTAAAACAGTCCGTTTATAAAAGACAGCATTTAAATGCTGTAATAGATTTTCCTCTTAACAATTTTGTTTTAAATTCCAAATATAACTTATTATCAATTATTTTCTTAACTGAAATCTTACTTTTAATAAAATCCAGAATTTTCCAAATCATTATAACTCTTTATAAAAATCCAGAATATTATAAACTTCCATTTTAAAATAAATTAAAACATTTCAGAAAAATACTATATAAACCACGGGTCTGTATATAGTTTTCTAGCCTAGGTCAAGTGATACGGATTTATATCATTTCAATCCGCAATTTACAAAACCCCGGGTTCTATCATTTCAAACCCGCAATCCCAAGTTAAAGATTAAACAGTTAACTGAATAAATGAATAATAAACATTTAATAATATAACTGCAGTAATATTACACAGATAAATAACTGATGAGGTGTCAATTTAAAAATGGGGTTTAACATCTTACGTTATATTATAGACAGATAACATTTAAATAATAATTTACAAATACACTTGCGATAATTCTCAGAAATATAGGTATGTTTGTCTGGTGAGAAATACTTACCTGAAGGCTTCAGAAAAAAAAATTTGATTCAAACGAAAATCCACCGGAAAAGAAACGAACAGAGAGCAACGATCAAATTTCCCCGGATGTCACGCCTAGATTCAAATCTATAACAAGATCCAAATACCGAATACGTGACTTTAGAAATTTACGGACAAAGACAAAAATTAAAATGGGAAGATAATTTAGTTCGGCTTGCTCGACCACTCCACCACCCTACTTGACGAACAACTCGGCCCAAAATATATATATATATATATATATATATATATATATTTTCTTTTTTCCTCCAAACTTTTTGCGAGTTGATATATAGGGGACGTAACACACATTTTTTTCGAACAGAGAGTGACATACCAAGGCTGTTAAAGTTATATCTTTGCTTACGCTTCTCTATATGTTTGGGCTCACATGTTGCTCTAGTATTAATTGTAAATCATTGTGATTATATTTGTTGAACTGTAAGTTTAGCCTTGACTTGATTTTGTCCCATACGTAACTCGAGTAAGAACATACAAAAAAAAATAGTGATTGCTCATTTCTTCCTCTGGTAATACCCCTCAGTTCAAACAGAACATGCACACTGTGATACAAGGACATGCACGCACCTACCATGAAATTTTCTATAGATGCAGACTATCAATAATAACACCTCCTATAAGACTGGTCACGGCCCACCTCCAAATGCCTCACCACCTACAACTTAAAAGATGCATGCACTCTCCCAGATCAAGAGCTCGGCCGAACATAAATGCAAGTTTGAACACCTTTAAATTTTGTATTTAAACCATTACTACTACTCCAGACCCTTGTACTGCTACCAGATAATCACAGCATGGTTTTTGTTTCAGTTTTTGTTTCAGTTTTTTTTTCTTCAGCCGAAGCTTTTATTTATCCTATGCCATTTTTATAAAACATGCCTAAAATGATATGGCCGTGATATGCATGCACAGGCGAAAACTCATGCAACTCTATGTATCAAAGTATTGCCACCTAACATATACTCTGTTATTTGCAGACTTTCTCCTTTTCTTCCCTTTTTTTTTTTTTAATATAACACGGCCTGATGGGGAAGGTAGCCGAGCAAGGCAAATCAGAGAATACAAGAAGTAGGAAGGAAAAACTGGAAGAAAACAAGGAAAAGACAATATGAACTATTACCTGACTTGAAGCTCTGCACCAAAAAAAGAAGACGAAGACGATGCATAAAAAGTTTGATGAGGCTAGATTATTTATAGAGGGGAGTTGCTTTGTATGCAAGGAAGGTAAGCATACACGTGAGGAAATCGAATCACTCGGTGAAAATTTGCAAGTGATAAAATATGTGATTTCTCTCCAGATTCTATAAGGCTAAACTCGATTTTCTTTCCTTTGATATTCGCGTGATTTATGCTTAAAATTAGATTTCGTATTAAACACAGTGGGAGGCCGAGAGATTTTTTTTCCAGTTATACAAGGCTTTGGCTTGAATGTTATGCGTGATTATAGGAACGAAAATATGATTCTCCTTCAGATGATATCCGTGTGATATATTGCCATTTTATGAAATATGATTTCAACATTTTACCATTTAATAGTGGTGTGATTGTAGATTGATTTAGAAAAGATTTTGGAATTTAAAGTCATATACACAAATTATTTAAAAACCAAATTGACAGTTATGAAAAAAATAACTTTTGCTATAAAACTACTGACTGATATTTTAATCCATATAGATGTTGAAATATGATTTTTTAAAAATACGCCAAACTGACGCAATATAAAACACCCAAAATCTATATAGAAATAACGTTTTTAATTTATACGTTTATTACGTTACTTATACCATAAATTTTACGTGCCCTTTAAACGCGAAATTTTAACAATTCATTAAATACACTAAATTCTTCAAAGTTTTTATTTTACATATAATATATATACAAAATTCATTTTATTAAAATTCAAATGGAGTTGTCTTTTACAAAATTAACCGTTCCACACTTTAAATTTCCATATTTAGTATTTTAAGGAAATGATTTAAATCAAATTATATAAAATTTAAAAATTAGTTTCAAGATTTAAAAATTAAAAGAAATAAATTGCTAGAAAAACTAGGGCTGTTACACCTGTGTCCCCAGTTCCTGCTGATGTTCCTCCTGTTCTGTCTGCTGCGCTGGATCTCGCTCCGCCTCTCGTTGTTTGGGCCGAGACTGAATATTGTTGGGTTGACCGTCAGTCTGGTATGAGATTCAACCCTGCGGATGACACCTACCTTAAATATGTATCTGATGATCTATTGGACCTACGATGCCTTTGTTATAGAATTTCTGGTGATTCCTTGGTTCTTGACTTGGAGTGCTCGTATGCTGTGAATAATTCTGTTATTCTAGCTGATACGGACTGAGATCGATCCTTTATTTACTCCTTTGATGTTGACAGCTATGATCCTTCTCTTGCTATTCGTTTCCGCCCCTTTTTTGGTCTTCAAGGGGATGGTTCTCTGGTTTCTTCCAGGGACGGAGCGGGTGTTGGTGATTCTTCCTCTACGGAGGAGAACTAGACCACGTATTTATTTCTTGTAGCTGTGACATGTCTGTCACACTCCTGTGCTGTATTTTTATTTCTTTCTATCATAGTAGCTAAGGTGTCTCTACCTTTCTCCTGTACTTCAACTTTATTACGTTCGTAATAAAAGTGGTCGGTCCACTATAAAACCGTCGGCCTTGCCAAAAAAACTATTATGCGTTCAATTTAATAAAATAGATATACATATCTTTTATATGATCATGTATGTATTTTAAAATCAAATTTTTGTTTTAAAACATTTTTAATATTATTTAATTTTTTTTTTTTTGCATTGACTTATATGTTTTGTATACATATATAATTTTTTCTAATACACACACGTATATTATCATCCGATGCAGACAACATGGACATAGATGGATTCATGATAATTCATATAAAATCTATGCATATAATGACATATGAATAATTATATATAAATACATATAAGATTTATCTTGTCTAAAGCCTAAATGAAACGTCTTGAAACGCTGGATCGAAGAACTCCTTGAATCAGTATCCAGAATCCAGGAAGAGCTACCTGTCTGAGTGCAGCAACCATCAATTTTCTATTTTTATTTAAACTATGTTTTAAATACTTGAAAAATAAGAGAAGGAGGGAAAGGGGAGGCCGGCTATGACTGGTGTAAATGGAGAAAAAATGAAGAGAAAGCGGAGTTTAAGATGTACAAATAGTGTATATCTATGGAGCAAAAAAGGATCTAGATCCACCTTTTTCTCCTACCATATCATCTCAATTTGAATCAACATACAACGCTCTAAACTCCTACAGTGGTCGACCATAATATGCCCTATTTCGGCCTCCTAACCATTTCAAGCTTGATTAAATGAATGCGCAATTGAATCTAATTCATATCCGTTGATATCGTATATCTATACGTGTGTCTATAGCTATTATATACACATTTATTTAATATAGATCAACGCAAGTTAAATGAAATCTTATATTTAATATTTCATAAAGATTAATTAATTTCATTAATTTATAAAAATCATAATTAATTAAATTAGATGGTAGTGGGAGTATTCAACGTTCCGGTTGTGTGACTCTTAGATGTAAATTCAGTCGGCGATTAATATTGAAAAATTCGAATATTAATGTTCCCGCATCATCTTAGAAAGTGATGTGACATTATAGTTAAATTTATCGCTTAAATAGCTTGGTAAAATCCAACTTTACTTATTTTAAGCGTTATCCATTAGTGATAATTATTTATAACAATTCTCTTCATCAAAAACATATCACACCAGGATTTATGGAATTTGGTAATGGTCAAAATTCCAATGTATTCCATATTTAATTTTATAGTCCAAACACAAAGTTCTTAGTTCAATAAAAACAATTATTATTAACCAGATTACTCTAGCTAGAGACTTTGACTTTTAGTTGACTTCAGTTGAACGTGATACTAAACTCATATAACCGATGAGACGAATTCTTTCTTGTATAGTGCCTTACTTTCAATGCTTCCATTTGGCTCAGCTATAGTCATTCGATGGACGTTGTGCCATGATTTAACTATAATCAAAGTAGAGTTTCCGCATTGAAGCTCGACGGTATTCTCAAGTCAAGAAAATTGTGTAATATTATCACATCGATATTTTCTATTTGGCCTTAAATATATTAACTAATTGAAAAATATCAAGTGAGTCATTCCATATTAATCCAATATTATCAGTATGTAACCCTTCGGTGATCGCAGCAGCCATGAGTAATACACTGCTCAACATTTGGAGAGCATTACATACTCTAGTCTTAACGGATGTATCGATATCCAGTCTTGATACATCTTCACTAGGAATATTAAAAATGATGCATTTTTTTTAATGATAAATCAATCATAATTACAACACATTGTAACCACTATCACAAACATACCATTTATGAATTTTCTATTAAATATGCTTTTAATTAAATTAATTAATTAATATAACACATTATATCAAATACATAATAAAAGAAACATCTTTTATTTCAAACAAGATTGATTATCGAGTTACATATATGTAATAATTATACAATTTCCTCTAAGGCATACCCCTAATTCTATCAATCTCCAACTTGCACTTAGGACCAATTATGGAATCTTTATCCCATCCTTTTGATTAGTTTAATTAGAATTGATCGAGTTAGACCCTTTGTGAATGGATCTGCTATGTTATTTTAATTATGTACTCAGTCAATCGACTCTCTCTGATGTTGATAAACTATCTTTATCATGTGAAACTAGTTGGAGTATGCTTTTCGACTCTAGTAGGTTCTTATCATTACATTGTTTTCATCTAACAATAATTTAGTATTCTCAATACTTGGAATACCCTAACTCGGTTATAAATTTGTGCATTTATATATATACATTACTTTTATTATGGTGCTATTCAAGATGATGTATTTAGCCTTTTTATTGAATCAACCATAATATTTCTTTTGGAACTGTGACGACTCTCCTTTTTGACCCTCGAAAATCGACATTAATACATTCACGGTATTCGCATGCCGTAAATTCAAGTGTCGAAGAGACGGATGATCAGAGGTAAAAGAAAATAAAGATAGAAAATAGAAACACGGATTCTTACATTGCATTAAACAACTTAATTTTTTTACATATAGATAGTACATACAATCACTCTCTAAATGATGTATCAGACTTATGGCAAGTACTAACCCAGTTATGGACAATTATAACTACCTATCCCTACACAGTTGCTGGTATATACTTATACAAAATACAGCAGAAATAGAAAAGGATAACTATCTACAGAGGAATCTTCTGCTCCATCTCCAAACTCCTCCAAAATTCTCCAAGCTAAACCTGACTACTTGGCTGTTTGAAAAAATAGGGCATTTAGAGTTTAAGGGAAAAGAAAATAAACTCCGGGTCAGTCATGGAACTGGTGTGAGAAAACTCAAAACAAAGATATTTTGAAAACAAAGGATATCTCATAAAACCACGCCGCACATAAATACGGACGAGTTCTTACCTTGTGTAACCAAAACATTTCTACGTAAAATCCAGTGATATTATAATAGTGTCCAAATTACAAATACATATTAATCACAACTGAAATTGTTGCATTGATTAAATTTCATCATTATAGGTATACACTAAGTCCGAAGCCACTTATTGGAGAATGGATTCCGTATAATGACAGGTAAGGGACCACCTTCCTTACAACACATCTCTAAAGGAATGTACCAAGGACCCACGAACAGTCCTCTACATATGGAAAGACCGACCTACTCCTTTATGATGATCAACACAATGATCCTGAATAGTATCAAATATGACATAATCCCGGTTGTTACCAACCTTTACCGGGATCCCATAGCATACACCACATACTTGACATATAGAGAGTAATCTAGAAAGATGATCACCATACCCTAATGCGTGCGGCGACTCACATAGCATATTGGCATACCATGTTTCATCCATTTTCAGGTGTGAGGCCTAAGGTAACGTATTACCTTTTACAAAACAAATCCTACTTTGAATGCCATATTGTCGTTTCTAATAACACACTATTGATTTACAAAAAAATAAAACCTTCGAGTTCATACGCCTCAGCGAAGGGTATTAAGTGTAAGAGGGGTTATCTCCTACACCAACAAACAGACGTACGTTTGTAAAAATCAATGTACGTGGTCTTATAAATACAATGTCGACAATCGTCCATACAAGTTGTCTAAGAATAGGACAAATCGAATGCACTTTTTCTACTACATCATGTTTAGGAACCATCCCTAGAATTAGTAGCAGGTAGTCCTTGCCAATCAAAGATTTTTAGAATGGAGGCACTACTGCCACCATATAAATAATATGTGTTAACCCACCTTTTGACAAGGCCATATACATGTGGATTTAACTCAAAAGACTACTTGATTATCGAAGATGGTATGTCAGAACTTGGTTCTGATTTGAATGAATGAATGGACGATTAATCACGGATAATAAATATGAATATGTAGTTGGGATTCAGCATGGTCGATGAACGAATAACGCGGGATACTTGGAATATGGATTTTGGGAATGGTCGAGTTGCTTTCAATCAGCCATGAATTTGCTTCGAGTCGCAACATGGTTTACTTTGAGTCAGAGATGGGCACGCTTTGGGTCACTGAGTACTTGGACTTGGGATCGACATAGTTGACATGCTTTGGGTCAACACTCTTCTAGCTCAGGTCAGCATTCAATCCTCGGGTCGGCATTCAAGAGGGATTAGCACTAGAGGATGTGAGGGGTCGGCATTGTGAGTTGTCTTCGGGTCGGCTATGGTTAATCTCTGGGTCGACATTGGTAGGAACTCAGGTCGGCATAAGGGTATCTTCGGGTCGAAAAAAGAAGTAGGAGCTAGGATCGGCACTAGGCCTTACTTCGAGTCAGGGAGTAGTTGTCTTCGAGTCGGCTTTAGGAATTTGGGATTGGCTATGGGAGAACCAACTTGGCATTGAAGGATACGAAGGCTACTTCGGGTCGGCTGTTGGTCTGCTTCGAGTCAAAGATGGGTTTTCTTCGGGTCATCCCTAGGGCAACTTCAGGTGGGTATATTATCAACTTGGGGTCAGGAGTGTGATATAGGTTCAACTATGCTTTTGGTGGGCCCATATCAGTGAGGAAGCCTGGTAACTGGGGTTTTGCCTATAAATACAATAGGCAGGGCATCAGAAAAAAGGATTCTTATTCTGTTTCCCTTCATCTTCTACCTAAATGCTACTTTGCCATTTTTTGTTCAAAAACTCAGGATTTTGATTGTAGTCAATTCTCTAACAATAAAACGAAATTTCTGGAGTGGACGTAGGCCGGAGTTAGCCGAACCACTATAAATTTCGTCTTTATTACTGCTTTCTTTTTTTATTTCTGTTGTTCTTCATATTTAAATCATGTTCATGTATTCTATCTATGATCTATGACTGTGAATTGGTGTTTTCATCTACAATTGGGTGTTTGCGACCATTTTTGGTGCCAACATTTTTGGTGCTTTCGTTGAGAAAGCTAGAATTCATGGATTTTGAAGCTTGAATTTTGGATTTAAAGGCTTGGAAACTTGGATTTGGAAAGCAGTGGCTAAGCAATCAATAAGGAGACAGAGAACAGAGAGGAGCCATCGTGAAGGAAGTCAGAAGGCTTCCTCATGAGCTAATCAAAACTCAACTTTCATCACCATAGATGAGATGGAGATGATGATGGATGCTATGCATAAAGGGATGCCGAAAAGGCAGGAGGAAATGATACAGAACCTACTTTGACAAGTTGCAAGCTGGTTTGCAAAATCAAGAGAATGGAGCAGCAGAGATAGTAGAAGTCCAGAACCGAAATTAGGAAAATGGAACAATCGAGACACAGGATAGAGTGGGGTCATCGAGAACAGCGCCTGAACTAGGGGGCATGCCTCCGAATCATGTTGGCTCAATTCTAGGCAAGATACCAGGCTGTGCTGTGCAATTTGGCGTCGATAGAGGAATGAATGCTCGTTTAGAAAAGAAGATTTCAAGATTTCCTCGAGAACTCGGGGGGCAAGTCGGAGACAACGAACAAAGACTACCGCTTGGTGACAATGACAGATTAGCAAAAATGGTCAGACGGGCCATGAGAGGAGGATTTGTGAATAAATATTTAGAGGATGTGAGCAAGAGCCTATTTGCTCCCACAGTTAGGCAAGCTAGGAATCCAACGGAATTCAAGCTACCAACACTGGAGACGTATGATGGAAGGACGGATCCTGCTATTCATTTGACAAGGTATATGAGGAATATGGAAGTATTGGGGGGGCATCGGAGGAGGCCATGGCCCGGTGTTTCCCTCTGTATTTGACGCATATAGAAGCACAGTGGTTCAGGCAATTAGAAAGCAGCTCCATTGGAACATGGACCCAATTGATCGAGAGGTTTATGAGACAGTTTAGAGTCCATATCATAAACCTAAGAATGTGATGAGTTCGACAACATTGAAATATAGGACCGTAGAGTCTCTGAGGAATTTTTAATGTGATTTAGTGCATCGGCAGCCTCGGTGGATCGCCCAGATCCGTCCATGGTTTTGATGGCAGCTGCATCCGGCATAACTGATTGCGTGAAATTCAAGGATTCATCGACAAGGGATCCACCTGTGGATCTAGGAGAGTTTTACCATGATGCAAAAAGGTTTCTGCGACAGGAAGACACGAAAGCTGAAGGAGACGAAGGAGAGGAAGTCAATGTTTATGTAATCAAATGTGGAGATCCGCCCGGGAAAGATTCAAACAAGGATAAAGGGAAGCAAAAAGCAGAGAATGGCTTTGATGAACCGAAGTGGCCACGAAAGAAACCAAGATTCACCTCTTATACGGAGTTGAACGAGACCTCGAAACGAATATACCAAGACATTAGGGGGCAGGTTCCCTACCGCAATCAGGAGGGAGCCAACCAATAATTAAAGAAAATCAGATTGCAAGTTCCATGAGCTAGACGGCCACAATACAAACGATTGCAGGCACTTGAGGGATGAGATCAAAGGACATATCCAAAATGGCATGCTGTGACAATATGTGAAAAGGCGAGCAGCGACGGTGGAACAGGAGCGACCACCATCTGCATCAAATGAAGATGGCCCCAGATCGTGGCGTCAGCTTATCATCAACTGACCGGACCGATGAAAATAAGTAATAAACTCCATAATAAAATGGTTAAGTCACTTACATATGTACGGGATCACAAACGGTCCTCAAGCATGCTCTGAGATGACTATAAACCACCACAGTGGAGATGCTTGCACTTTGTTGTTTTAGTTTTGCTTTCGTTTCTTTTCTTTATATCTGGACTTGATTTTGTTAGTTGGACATTCAATTACAAGACTCATTTGAATGTAAAATCCGACATTTACAATTCGCCTCGAACGACACCCGACCACGAACGGTCATAATTCGCCTCGAACGGTACCCGACCATGAACGGTCACAATTCGCCTCGAACGGCACTCGACCACAAAGGTCATAATTCCCCTTGAACGACACCCAACCTCGAACGGTCATATATCGCCTCAAACGTCATATGATCTTGAACGATCGCTATTCAAAATCAGGTAAGATCATCAATCTCTTCACAGGTCATCAACAGATTTCGAACATCTGGCTTATGGCACTACAAAACACACCATCCTATCGGAAGGCATGTTTTGAAAGGAAAAGTGTTAACTTGCCTTTTGGCAAAGCAGTATACCGGTGGATTTAACTCAAATGACTACTCGATTATCGAAGCTGGAATGTCAAGGACTTGGTTCTGATTTGAATGAATGAATGGACGATCAATCATGGATAATAAACATGAATATGTTGCTGGGATTCAACATGGTCGATGAACGAATAACGCGGGATACTTGAAATACGGATTTCGGGCAGAGTCGAGTTGCTTTAGATCAGCCATGAATTTGCTTCGAGTTGTACCATGGTTTACTTCGAGTCAGAGACGAGCATGCTATGGGTCACTGAGTACTTGGACTTGGGATCGGCATATTTGATATGCTACGGTTCGACATTCTTCTAGCTTGGGGTCGGCATTCATGAGGGATCGGCACTAGAGGATGTGAAGGGTCGACATTGTGAGTTTTCTTCGGGTCGGCTATGGCTAATCTCCGGGTCGCCATTGGCAGGAACTCGGGTAGGCATAAGGGTATCTTCGGGTCGGCAAAAGAGGCAGGAGCTAGGATCGGCACTAGGCCTTACTTCGAGTTAGGGAGTAGTTGTTTTCGGGTCGGCTTTAGGAATTTGGGATCGACTATGGGAGAACCAACATGGGGTCAGCATTATAGGATACAAAGGCTACTTCGGGTCGGCAGTTGGTCTGTTTCGAGTCAAAGGTAGGTTTTCTTTGGGTCATCCCCAGGGCAAATTTAGGTCGGCATATTATCAACTTGGGGTCGGTGGTGATGAAGGATATAGGCTCGACTATTATTTTGGTAGGCCCGTATCAGTGAGGAAGCCTGGTAACCGGGATTTTGCCTATAAATACAGCAGGCGAGACTTTAGAAAAAAGGAGTCTTATTTTTTTTCCCTTCATCTTCCACCATAAGGCTACTCTGCCATTTTTTGTTTCAAAAACTCTGGATTTTAATTGCAATCAATTCTCTAGCAATACAAAGAAAATTTCTAAAGTGAACGTAGGTCCAAGTTAGCCGAACCACTATAAATCTCGTCTTTTATTACTGCTTTCTTTTAAATTTTTGTTGTTCTTCATATTTATTTCGTCTTTATATATTCTATCTGTGATCTATGACAGTGAACTTTGCTTTCATTTGCGATGGGTGTTTTTAACCATTTTTTGCACAAACAATATGGGAATCACCCTAGAGGTTAGTGGCAAGCAGCCTTACATTATGGAGGTCTCCGTCTTCAAAAATCATCGACTTCAACATCTCTTCACTTTCAAACGCATATGTTGGTTCGAAGTGGTTTTCGAATATGAATCATCCAAATCCGATCCCGATCTTTTCAAGCCAATCAACGATAAAAAGATGTCAAGTATTGTTGGAACTCGGCCAAATCGTAGAGGTAATGGTGGGTGTATTTCAATTTTTTTAATCCTATTGGATCTTTATTAGGCCTGCAAAGTCTAATTCATTTAGAAAAATTCTAAATTTGTTTTAAATAAAATCATGTATTTTATTTTAATTTAAGTATTTTGTAATGTAAAGTTAATCTGAATGATTTAATTTATATATATATATATATACGTGTATCATATACATATACATATGTCTGTGCATGTGTAACATAATAATCCGTGAAGGGTATAACATGCCCGTAAATAAATGTTGGAATTTACATCGCAATGGACAAATTAGCTCATTTCGTATGTATTGTATGTTGTCTAAATATGTGCTAAATCTATAATACAAAGAATATTTATATCAATACGTATACATATATTTAAAATATATTTTAGATCTGAATGTCTCAAAATTAAATATATATATATATATATATAATTTAAAACATTTATATAAATATATATACATAATTAAACATATAAAATTATACATACACACATATATATAATAATAAAATTATATATATACAAGATTAAATAAAATGTATATGTATGAATAATTAATTACATTCAAATACTTAAAATATAATTATATATATTTTAAAACTATTTCAAGATCGAAATTAGCATAAAACATAAAATAATAATTTTATAATTTTATCATTATTATATATATTATAAATACTTTTGATCGTATAATTAAAAAATTTAGTAATAAATATTAAAAAACAAAATTTAAAATTTATGAAAATTAAGGATCATAAAATATAGGTTCAATTTTTTTTCATGATTTTTTGAAATAAAATATTGTTTTTAATAAATAAAAGAAATGTTCAACCAAAGTAATTTAATTATTAGAAATATTAAATATTAACAAAAAGTTCTAAATTTTTTCTATAGGTTACTACATAGATTTAATAATTTAAAAAAAAAATATAAAATCGAATTTTCAGTGCAATAATTATTTTAGATATTATAAACAATTCAAATAATCAATAAAAGATAATTTAAAACAATTTATATATATATAATATTTATTTTCAAATTTGATAATTCATATTATATATAAAGAGGTGTAAGGATAAATTCTAAGCTATTTATACATTATAAATATACATATATGTAATTATATGTTTAAAATATACACTAGTCTATATTTAAATTAATATATAAATATACATAAAATAATTAATAATGACAAAATTTAATTTTGACAGAAAATTAGATTTTTTTTATACATAAATTATAACACATAATAATATAACTATGCACATAACCAAATTAATTTGTGACAACCACATATACCTATGAAAATCTCACATAATTAGATATACAACATTAATATATATACAGATTTGGGATTGATCAATATTAAATAATAAAATATGATATGATTACTATAATATATAGATAAAATACCAATTGATGACGCCTTTGAGTCAACTTGAATCGATGAATTCCCTTCTCTAGTTAAGCTTGATCCGTCAGATTGCAAGTCTGGAATCGTCGACCTTTTCTATCAAATAGTGTTTTTACTTAACTTGAATTAATTTGAGATTCTTAGAACTGATATGGAGATTAATTTCATCTAGCAAACTTGATAATTATGGAAACCAAAAGTTGTCATTGATTAAGGGTTTAGAGGTCATATATATAGCCTCGTCTAATCCTAAGTTTTAGCCGCCCCCAATAACTTGTCAAAACCAAAATTTGCAGCCCTAATGATGGGCTTTAAACCCATTTATGCCTAAGCCAAAATGCTATGCAATTAAATCTAATTTAATCGCTTATCGATATCGTATATCGATTGGTACATTAATAACTATTATAAATATATAACAATTTTTATTTCTCAAACCATATTCAAATTTTATAATTAATATTTCATAAATTTTAATTAATTTAATTTATTTATAAAAATTATGAACTGATCAAATCATTCTTGTCTTAAGGGAATTCATCATTTCAGTTATGTAACTCTTAGGTGTAAATTTGGTCAGCAACTAACACCGAACTATTCGAATGTTAACGTTCGCACATCACTTAGCAAGTGGTATGACATTATGGCTAAATTTATCGCTTATTCATTTTCAGTAAAATCTTATTTAATTTAATAAGCTTTACTAGTTAGTGACATTTATATGCACCAATTCTCTTTGTTAAAACTGTATCACTTTGGATTTATGGAATTTGGTAATGGTCAAAATTTCAATATTGTCCATATTTAACTCTATAGTTCAAAAAAAAAATCCTTGGTTCAATAATAACAACTACTATTGACTGTACTACTCTGACCAGATATTTTGCTTTGAGTTGACTTGAGTTGACTATGATACTAACCTCATATAACTGAAGTGACGAATACTCTCTTGAATAGTATATTCTTTCCAATAATTCCACTCGACCCAACTATAATCACTTGATGGATGTCGTCCCATGATTTGACTAAAATCAAAGCATATTCTTTTATATTGAAGGTTGACGGTATTCTCAAGTCGAAAGAATTGAATAAATTAGTCACATCGATATTTTCTGTTTGACCTTAGTTATATTAAGCACCAGAAAACTATCGAGTGGGTTGTTCTATAACTATCCAATAACTATCCGTACAGGTTCTCTAGATGCCCTCAGCAATCATGAGTAATACATTGCCCAACATTTGAAGAGCGTTATGTACTCTAATCTCAATGGGTATATCGATATCCAGTGTCGATGCATCTTGACTAGGAACATTTAAAATGATGTGTTTTGTAATAATGTGATCTAATACTCATGATTACAACTAATTGTAATTATTATCACAAACACGTCATTTTTGGATTTTCTATTTTTTAATTAAAAATTTAATTATTTATAACACATTATAACAAATATATAACAGAAATAAGAAACACCTTTATTTCGAACAAGAATTGATTTCGGGGTTAATAAATTACAGAATTCCTCCTAGGGCATACCCTTAACACTATCAATCTCCGACTTGCACTTGGGGCCAATTATGAAATCTCAATCCCATCCACTCAATCGGTTTCTCAAGAACTAGTTGAGTTAGACCTTTAGTGAATGGATCTGCTATGTCGTCCTTGGTATCTACCCTTTGAATCACAACTTCTTTCTTCTCAACAAATTATCTAATCAGGTGGAACTTTTGAAGAATGTGTTGTGACTTCTTATGGGCTTTTAGTTCCCTTGCGATCAATATCGTTGCACTGTTGTCACAAAACAATGTCAATGGATTCTCAGTATCGGGAATCACTCCGAGCTCACTCAAAAACTTGCGCATCCATGTTGCCGCTTTTGCTGCTTCATTGAGGGCGATATACTAGGCCTCCATCGTGGAATCAGCAACTGTTTCTTATTTGGAACTTTTCCAGCTAACTGCTCTACTATTTAGTGTAAAGACGTAGCCGAATACTGATTTATCATCATCTATATCACTTTGAAAGCTTGAATCCGTATACCTCTTCATAAGGAGGTCTTCATTCCCAAAACGAGGAATATGTCCTTAGTATTTCTCAAATACTTAAGTATATGTATTACGACCGTCCAATGTTTTTCTCCGAGATTAGACTGCTACTGGCTTACACATCCTAATGTATATGCTACATCCGGTCTAGTACATAACATAGCATACATTATGGATCCTATGGTTGAAGCATAGGGAATCCTCTTCATACGCTCTTTCTCATCATCGGTATGAGGAGCATCCTTTTTAGAAAGGACAATTCCAGATTGCGTTGGAACACTTCCATGCTTGGAATTCTCCATACTAAACCGTTTTAGTATAGTGTCTATGTACAGGGATTGAGACAATTCCAACAACCTCTTAGACCTATCTCTATAGATCTTTATACCAAGTATATAGGCTGCTTCTCCCGAATCCTTCATGGAGAAGTTTTTGAAAAGCCAAGCTTTCACTGATTGCAATAATGAAGTGTCATTGCCAATCAATAACAGATCATCAACATTGAGTACTAAGAATACGATAGCATTTTCTCGTTCCATATATGCACGCTTCCTTTGTGTTTTTATAAAAACCAAACTGTTTGATTACTTTATCAAAACACTTTTTCCTACTCCATGAAGCTTGTTTGAGTCCATAAATGGACTTTAACAACTTGCAAGCTCTACCTTCACTCCCATTGACTACGAAACCTTATGGTTGTGACATAAAAATGATTTCTTCTAAATTACTATTTAGAAAAGCTGTCTTTACATCCATTTTCCATATTTCTTAATCATAGAATGCGGCAATGGCTGACATAATCGAAATAGATTTAAGCATGGCTACGGGCGAAAAGGTCTCATCATAATCAACACTCTGAATTTGATGAAATCCTTTTGCAACTAACCTTGCCTTATAAGTCTCCACTTCTCCATCCGCATTTAGCTTTTTCTTAAAAATCCATTTATAGCCGATGGGGTTTATCCCTTCTGGTACGTCCGATAAAGTCCAAACTTTTTTTTCATACATGGAGTCCATCTCGGATTTCATACCTTCAAGCCAGAGTGCAGAGTCTTTACTTTGCAGTGCTTGTTGGACAGACAGAGGAGTGTTGCCATCTAAGACACAGTCCTCCTTTTTGCCATCCACGAGAAAACTGTAGTATCTCTCCGCTGTCCGGGATTCCCTACTAGACCTTCTAATAGGTTGCGTGTTTTCGTATACGGGTGACCCTGTTTCTCCCATTGTTTCAACTTCAGTGTTAGTTTCTCGGATCTCATCCAAGTATACAACTTCGCTGTTAATTTCTTTTAACAGAAATTCCTTTTCTGAAATGACAGCGTGTCGAGAAACAATGACCTTTTGTTCCTCGGTATTGTAGAATATATATCCCATCGAGTTTTTAGGATATCCTATAAACTTACATAGTACCGATCTTACGTCTAGTTTATTTGGACCAATGTTCTTAATGTATGTCGGACAACCCCATATTTTAAAATATTTTAGTTGGGGTTTCTTACCACACCACATCTTATATGGTGTTTTGGGTACAGATTTAGTGGGTAACAAGTTTAACATATGTGCTGCAGTTTCTAGCGCATATCCCCGGTAGGACAGAGGTAACTCAACCTTACTCGCAATGGAACAAACCATATCTAGTAGGGTTCGATTCTTACACCATTGTGTTGTGGAGTATAGGGTGGAGTAACCTGAGAGATAATCTCATTATCTTTTAAGTATTGTTGGAAATCCTGACCAACATACTCACCTCCTCGATCTGATCGAAGAATTTTAATTTTATGACCGGTTTGATTTTTTTCTATTACCTTTTTGTACGCAATAAATTTCTGATAAATGTTGGATTTGTTCTTCATAAGATATACGTATCCTAGTCTTGAGAAATCATCAGCGGGAGTAACAAAGTAAGAATTATTATCTTTGGTTAATATAGGTATTGAGCCACATATATCACTATGTACTAACCCCAAGAGTTCATTAACTCTTTCATTGCTCCCACTGAAGGGGTGCTTGGTCATTTTACCTTTAAGACACGCCTCGCAAGTTTCAAATGATTCAGGATCAATTGATGGTAGAAAACATCAATTTTTAATTTGTGTAGTCGTTTCTCGCTAATATGACCAAGCCTACAGTGCCAATGATAATTGTCATTTAATTTATTAGAAACTTCATTCACAGGACAGACATAATTAGTAATAATCACATAAGCGCCATTTTCGTGGACACCTTTGCAGAATTTATTTCCATCCAAACTAATGTTCATAACATTATTTGCACAATGAAAAATATATATAGTCTTAGACAATCTAGAAACAGAGATAATTCCACAAATATTTTTTTTACATAATAGTAATTATTTAATACTAATACTAATCCACTTGGCAAATCTAAATGATAGTCTCCTAATGCTGTTGCATCAACTATAGATTCATCAGCAACTTGGAGCTTCATTTCTCCTTTTGCCACGCGATGCTAGTTACTAAGCCCCTGATGGAGCAGTAGAACCATTTTGCTTCCTTTCCTTAACAATCTTCAAGTAATTGGCACAATTTCTCTTCCATTGGCCTTTCTTGTGGCAATGGTGACATTTACCCTTGTCATCGGTCTTCTTACTTTTCTTTTTCTTACTATCTCTTTTCCGCTTCTTCAAACCTTTCGATGGTGATGCATTTCCCTTTATAGCAAGTACGACACCTTGATCTTTAGATGTTGAATCAGCTGACCTCAATATATTGAGGAGCTCCACGAGATTCAAATTTAATTGGTTCATGTTGTAAATTAGTATGAACGGTTCATACTGAGGAGTGAGAGAACCAAGGACCAAGTCTACTTGCATTTCGTTGCTTATCCCTATATCTAATTATGCAAGTCTATCAATATAGCCTTTCATCATTAGAACATAATCGTCCACTTTTGTGTCCTTTGGTCATTTTGGTGTTAAACAGTTTTTTCGAAAGCTTGTACCTTGCGGAACATGTCTGTTCGCCAAAATAGCTTTGAGATTATTAAAAATCTCATGGACAGACATGTTCTCATGTTGCCTTTGCAACGGTTTTTCTAAGGTAGACAACATGAAAACTTGAGCGATCTCTAAGTCAGATTGCCACTTTAAATAAGCAATTCGTTCTTCAACGTCTGTACCATCAGCAATTCTGTTTTGGGTTCACATGTACCAAAAGTCCAAAGGCGCTTGTAAGTCAATGCTATTTTAATGCTCTTAGCCAGTCGATATAGTTAGGTCAGTTAGTTTGTCACTTTCAGAAAACAATTTTGAAGTTGACATTTTCTACAAGTTTAAATAATAGATTACTATGAAAAAACATAATAAATGTTCTTATAATATTAGTAAGGTTAAACATTATGTTTCATTTTACTAATAAGCTCCCACTAGTCATTTATGTTTCGCCAAACCCTAAGTCAAAACATAGAAGTCTTTTGACTTCACTAATAGGTGTTAGGACTAGTCCATCTTGGAATTCTGATCTTGAGTTTGCTCAACAAGTCATAACTCCACGAACAATGGATATCCTTTTATCGGTTGTATCACATATAACTCCTAACCTTTGAAACCTTGTCCTAATTCCATATTGACCATGATTTTTCTCAACAAATTGAAATGAAAGTATTCACTTGCACTTACCATATCTTGATGG